>CM074721.1:227907527-232707527 GCA_037306005.1 Rhinophrynus dorsalis | reverse complement strand
CCCCTCAATGATTTCAGTTTGTTTTCTAATTGAATTGTTCACGTTATAGGTCACATTAAAGGTGGAAAAAGTTCTGACATGATTTATCTTGGTCTCATTCTTTAACATCACAAGAACCTGGCATTTTATCAGGGGTGTGTAGACTTTTTATATCCACTGTATATGCGCTGAGCCTTCTTCTGCACTAGACAGCCTATTCTCTGTATTCACTAGTGACAGTAAGCATCAATATCAATCGTAAGTAGGTGCAAAACAATTGTTAAAAGCCTATGCGTTTCGTATCTACAATACTTCTTCAGAGCAGTTACTGGCAAGCGTCCTGGCATCTATTTAAATCTGGGTGCTAAAATTTAGCTCTCCAATCATTGAACAGGTAAAATTAAACAGATAAGCATAGTAAGAACATTAACCCCTTATTTTAAAAATAGGACACTATTCAGCCTGCATCCCTGGATAGACGTGTAGGGGTTAATGTTCTTACTATGCTTATCCCTTTAAGTTTACCTGTTCAATGATTGAAGACCTAAATTTTAGCGACCAGGAAGCTTGCCAGTAACTGCCCTGAAGAAGTATCGTAGATACGAAACGCATAGGCTTTTAACAGTTGTTTTGCACCTACTTACGATTGATATAGCTACTTACTGTCATGAGTGGATACGGAGAATAAGCTGTCTTCCCATTGAAAGGAGTTTCACCTGCTAAAAGGAACTTTGCACTGAGCGAGTATTGCTGTTTGTCGGAAACAGTCACACACTGCAGGCTCTATCCTGCAGCAAAGGAGCCTCACCCCAAAGGTTAAAGGTGGGAGTCAGCTGATATCCTTCCACCTCTATACATAGAGAGTGAAAACTGCTAGGGAAAGACTAAATACAATTATTTTTTAATTGGACAGAGTATCATACAAATAATGTGCAATGCACAATAAACTAACTTCAGAGTATAAGGAACTTTGGGAAATGTGCCAACTGCACCATAGGGGATAAATAAAGATTCCTGAAATTTCCATAGATTTAAATGGGGCTTTTAAACCCTTGAATGTTAAAGTGGTCTCCAATTAATGGGAATTTGGTTCGGAAGCAATGCATTGCAGACATTGCTAGCAATCAAGGGGGTGAAAGCCCCTTTAAAATTAATGGCAGTGCTTGTTTTTTATGGTGCAATTGGCTTACCCCAGAGCTGTTCCACTTCTGAAGTTATACATATGGCCAACTCATGCTATATCGCCTCTAGCTAAGCATGGCTTTATACCTTACCAGCATGTTAAATTAGTTCTGATATGTTATACCTCCTGTAGTAAGAGATGTTTAAGATCCTTATTAGTAACAGGATATTACCAGGACTACCCATTAATATCATGGCTGTTACTTCTCCAATGCAATTATCAACAATTCAGGTTGGAAGGCCGAAAATGCTTATCCTGCTGTTTCAATGCCCTGCTGTTATTTTGCAGAATAATATAAAATAGATATACATAGATGGCATGTTTATCTTTCAAACACATACTCTCACCTTATAAAACTGTATTTTGTTCTGCTGAAATATAGTTAATACAAATCACAAAACTGAAGTAAATATCTCCTATATTATAATTCTCTAAGTAAGTTTGTTAGAAGCCGTCATGTGCAGTACAGACGGCTGCGTGCGCTGCAGTCATGTGCAGTACAGACTGCGTGCGCCGCAGCTGATATGGAGCGGGGCACTCTGAATACAGACCGTAGTCCTCTCTGTGCATCCTCCGGTGCGTAGAGAAGACTACAGTGTGAATTTGGAGTGCCCTGCTCCGTATCAGCCACGGCGTGAACAGTCTGTACTGAGCATGACTGCAGCACTGCCAGTGGTGGACCATGTATACGGGCTTTAAAACTAGTAAAATAATAATTAATCAATATGTGTTTCATTCTTACATGCCATTTCATGGCTTCTGGCTCCCGGCAGAATAGCAGCATCCTGTTGTTGCATACTGCAGCTTCACTTTACAGCTGTAACATTCAGCCCCGCACTGAAGGAAGGATGTACCAATTCACTTCTGTTATTATCACAAATTTCCAGAGTTAATACTGAGAAAGATAATGAGCTTGTACACACTAGAGAAACGGCGTCTTACAGGGGATATGATAACACTATATAAATATGTTCGGGGCCCATACAAAGGACTCTGCAAAGACCTGTTCATTAACAGAACGGTACAAAGGACAAGGGGCCACCCACTTGGACTTGTGGAAAGGAGATTTCGTCTACAGCAGCGGAGGGGTTTCTTTATGGTAAGGACAATAAAGGTATGGAATTCACTGCCTGAGGAGGTGTCGCTATCGAATACGTTAGATGCCTTTAAAAAGGACCTGGATACTTATTTAAAAGAGCAGACTATAGAGGGCTATGTATGTTAGTATTGGGATTAATATTTAGTTAGTGCTTGTTGAGCCAAGGAGAAATCTGATTGACATTTGGAATCAAGAAGGAATTTTTTTCCCCCCATTCAAGGCAGAATTTGAAATTGCTGTATTGATGTTTTTTTTCCTTCTTTTGGATCAATGATGGTAAACAGGAATAGGAAAAGGGTTGAACTAGATGGACGCAAGTCTTTTTTCAACCTAAATTAATAAGTTACTATGTTACTATGAGCTTGGTCAGAAATTAGCATAGAAGATTTTTATTCATCCAGCTTGCTGTTCAATTTACTTATTTGAATTGGAGCTCTGCAGTTAGAAAATAATGTGTTTGAGATGGCTCTAGCATCCAAGGATATTTTTACAAACATTTTGATTGTGGAAAATTAGTTTTGTAACACAGACCCTAATAAAGAAAGCTTGTCCCATTAAACGTTTATTGTACATAAGTTCTGCTTCAATGTGCAAAAACAAGTAAATCTGAATTTAAACTGTGGCTGGGAGTAAGGGGTCGCACTTGTGGAACCCGTGCTCCTTGGTGACCTCTTAATCCAAGCCCATAGATTGGCTTGGGACACGTGACATCATGTATGTCTCCAATGCTTATCTAGTTGTAGTTTCTTATTTTTAAGCCAATTAGTGTTTTTTTTTTTTAGTTCCCGACTCACATTTTCAAATAGAGACATAAACACACAGTATCAAATACAGACACTCATATACAGTCTTATATACGCACAATGACATACACACAGTCACGTAGAAACAGTCAGATACAGCATCACATACACACACTCACAATCTGGCACTGACACTCATACTAAGTGTCAAATACACATACTCATATATAGTGTCACATACACACATACAAGCAGTGTGGCATAAAAAACACACATACAAACACATTCACACAGTGTGATATAAACACAATCACACAGATAAAACACTGACCTACACAGTTACCTGTTCCTTTGCTGTCAGTGATGAATTCATTGAGCGTTGTGAAGTTCTATGGTCATGTTCGCCTTGCCTTCTACACCATCCTCATTGTGAAATCAGTTTGCTCCTGCAATAATGTGACTTCTGTGAAGGGAGAGACTTTCTTGTGCACCTCCCCGCCCAGTAATAGAGTGTCAGTGCCAGGCAGAGAGGCTGTTTGAATGTACCTGACAGCAACTTCTGCTACTTGTCTTGGAAACACAGTAAAAAGCAGGGGTTGCCATAGACATTCAAACAGCCTTTCTGCCCAGCATTGACACTGTATCACCAGGAAAGGGACTAACAGTGCACATGAAAGTCTATCCCAAGTTACTGCAGGAGCAAACTGCCTGTACACCAAAAAGGTTGGAGAAGGGCAGGTGAGCCTGGAACTGCGGTACATATAGGAGTGTGGAGGAAGGGTTAGAGCATAGTGGCAAGTAAACGGCAAAGGAACTGAGTAGGTGGAGCTAACTGACTGACTGAGAGGCAAAGGGAGGGTGGGCTGGAGAAGAGGAGGCAGAGAAAGATAGAGTGATGGCAGGGATAGAGCAGTGAAAGAGAGGGCAATGAGGGATACATGAGTTCGAGAAAGAGAGGTTGACAAGGGTTACTTGAATTGGAGAAATGAATTAGTGAAAGAGAAGGTGATGAGGGGTACATATGGTGGCAAAAGGTTGGACAGTGAGGGATACACGAGGTGGTGAAAGGGAAGGAGGTCAGTGATACATGAGAAGGTAAAAGCATGTAGTGCTCTGTGAAACTCTCAGCATTGATTTTAAAGTGGATGTGTCACCTATGGAAAACATATCTTAAACTTTTGCAGCAATTAAACTGTCTGAAATTTCCAGACTGGATTGACAGTACCTTCAAACCCTGCATGTTTCATAAAAATTGGTTGTGTGGTTTTCGAGTATCAAACTGCTTAAAATTAAATGTTTCTGCTTCAAAGCAATGAAAAAATTTAGTCAGATCTACAATCCAAACAATGATGGGCTGTCACCACAACTGCATGGGAGAAGGGCCATGACACGTACTGATTGCTTTTTTTAAGCTAGAAATTTGATCAGTAGAACCAGATACATAAAATTATAATATACTAGTAGGAAAGCCTGTATACATGGGCTCCGCTGCTCCCCCGCTTTAGCCTCGGCTGCTGCCCCGGAGCCGGGAGCACAGACAGGCAGTGAGCCATCCGGAGATCCCCGCTCCGGATCAGCGTGTTCGGCCAGTCCCTACTGCTCATGACTGCATCTTTCCTGCAGTCTGTACTGCGCATGTGTGGTTTCGTACACAGGGAGCTTTGCAGGCTAGCGCTTTATGTTATATAGATACTCCTAACATTGTACACCCCAATGTAATGCTAAGGAGTAGCAGAAATTAGCACAATGGGACATCCACTGTGCACTTCTGATGCCCCAATGTACCCCTATGGTACCCACACTAATTACTTTAACACCTTAAAGTATCCAAACCCTGTGTCATCAGAGGGACACACTTGAGAACAATGTACATACTTCAGATGAACCTAAGCAGGTGCAATTCTGGAGCAAAGGAACTGCACAACAGCAGAAATGACAATTCTCATTGATTTAAAAATGACTTTTTATCTAGAGATGTCTCCAACACATTGCTTCACAATGAGTTAGAGGCCTTTCTAGCAATCATGTGCTTAATAGCTCAATTTAAATCAATGGGAAGTTGATGATTTTTTTATTTATCTGTTACAGTGAACTTGTTTTTCTCCAGAATTGTTCCAGTTCCTTTTACACATCATCCTCAGAATCCTCTCTGTCCTGATCTTCATCCTGATTGGTACAACTTACATCATCAATGATATACTGATACACATCATAAATGACCTAATCAATGAAGATGCGCTTTTAACCCCTTGAATGCTAGACAGATCACCAATGCACTGAAGGGATTAAAAATCCCTTATAAATCAATGGAAATATTTACTTATCCCCTATGGTAAGTATGTTTTCCCCAAAATAGCTCCACTTTGCCCTTATACATAAGGCATAACAGCTTCAATAGAGTGGTCATAACTGATATTTTCTTACTTGGCTGGAACCATGGAGTTTTCTAAAAACTACACATTTTGGTTAAAATTAACAAATGGCTAGTTAGTTATAGCAATTACCTTGAAACGGATGCTTAATAGCATAGGTTTTCTGCAGCATAGTTTTAAAGGGGGTTATACCCGTAAAAAAAATCCACGCATTTGTTTAATACATTGATTATACAGATAGGTGCCCTTTATACAGTAGTCAGGCACACTGTACATGTAAAATGAATAGGTAGTGCAGAATGTGATAATACCTTCTTTATTACACTGATATTCGATTTTCAAGATGTGCTTTCTAGAGTAACAACCTCCCTTTATCAAGTCAAAAGCAATACTAATCATCAAAATGAAACATTCAAGTCAGATGTGAGAGGCAAAATGTGAGTTAAGAAAATACAAATTGATAAATTACATCTCTCACCAGTTTAAGCATTGTAAAAATCACTTGTATTGCCTCTCTCATCTGAATTGGATGTTTCTTGTATAACTTGGATGTTTTATTTTGATTATTAGTATTACATTTGACTTGATAAAGGGAGGTTGTTATTTGCATATCTTGCAAATGGAATGTTAGTCCAATAAAAAAGGTATTATCACATACTGAGATACTTGTTCATTTTGCATCTACAGCTACTGTACATCACTTGACTAATACTGCTACCCCAACCTAAGTAAGCAATTTATCTGCACATAGATTTGAATGGATCATAAGGGACCCTAATTGGTATCAGACTGAAACAGACTAAAAACTGAAACAAATAGCAACAGACTAAAACAGAGATCAAGTGAAAACCTTTGAAATAGAAATAATTGATTAACCCTCTGGGAGCCATTGAAATGGTTATTTTTTTAAGAATTCCTAACTAAGTAATTCCTTCAGATGAACAAATTGAATCCCTTACTCTTATGGAATAGTCTCTCTTTAAAAGAATAGAAAAGCTTTATTATCAAACACATATTATAGGGCTTTTCCTTCACAATACACCAGGGTACTACCACTACTGTTTTGTTCCAAAATTATTACATTTCAAACTGATGTTGTTGTTGGTTTTTATTAATTCCTTAATTGCTACAGGTATCTCCAAAGCACTGCAAAGCAATATGTTAGAGATATCTTTAAATTCAAGGGGTTAAATTATTAGCAGCACTGCCATCTGGGTTCAGCCGGTTAGTCTGTGGGACTGTGGGAGAGGATAGCCATTGGCAACAGTTCTCCACAGTATGTGATCACATACCTCCCAAGTGTCCCTCTTTAGGAGGGACAGTCCCTCTTTTAGACCCAAATCCCCCTGTCCCTCTTTCCCACCCTGATGTCCCTCTTTTTAGGAGATCAGATTGCATGGTGTGTATGTAAGTGTATCATACTACTCTCCAGCAATAAATCTTACATTATTGTTTGTTTATAAATTAGTGTGTGTGTAAATAAAATACTTTGGTCTTGTTATAAGTCATTTATTATGTTACACAAGGAGGTATCAATAGGTCATGAAATAGCCTAAAAATGCTCAGTAATGCCCCACCCACCAGCCACGCCCCCAGCAACACCCCCTAAAACAAAAGTGTCCCTCTTTGGCAATTTGAAATGTTGGGAGGTATGTGATCAGAACAACACCACCATGTCATGACAGTTTGAGTGGTTTTAACTTTTAATAAGCAACTGCCAGCAGTGGTAGTACCCATGTTTTACTCAGTAGGAACAGCCCTACTAATGTATGTGCCAGAGGGGTGCATAACCTATATAGGGTTGGAGGCCTACATAGTGCAGTGCTGAGAATCAATCTGGTCAAGTAATTTTCTTTTCATTTTTCTTCTCTTGTGCCAATATAATTTAGTCTCTGTTGTTAGTACACTAGTTAGCCCTAGCACAGTGGTAGGCAAACACCTTGTGGATCTAAAAAAATGTGAAAAACAATATGTGATCCAATCACTCTTCTAGTGGTCTCTGAAAAACAGGTTGAGAAGGTGCTTAAGAAATGTATACATTTGCTAATACAATTAATAGCTTTGAAAACTTTCTGTGCATTGTTTAAGACATTGAACTTTTCACAACTAATCTCCTCCCCATCTAGTATAAATTAAAAAAAAAAATCAGAATCCAAGATTCAAACATACTAGCAAATGTGTTTAGAGATCCCTCCGTAGTTTACTGTGTTCGTAAAGTTCAAGGGATAGTAATGCTTAAAAAAAATATGTTCTAGGGCTTATCCCCCTGAGTAAAACAAGGGTACTCACACTGCTGAAAGGTGTTTTATTCAAATGTTATTGCATCTTAAACTTGAATTTTTTAGGTGCAGTATCACTGTGGGCTGGAATTGTACTGTGGCGCTGTTGCTACACCATCCTATGGGCAGCTCTGGTCAACTGACCATAAATCTCCATAGGATGGTGTAGCAATAGCGCCACAGTACAATTCCAGCTCACTGTGATACTGCACCTAAAAAATTCAGGTTTGAGCTGTAATAACTTTTGAATAAAACACCTTTCAGCAATATATGTTTTTTTTTTTTACATTTTAAGTATTACTATCCCTTTAAGGCAATCAAATCTTGTCCAAAATAATAGGTATTAGATCTAAGTCTTTCAAAAATGATCTAAGAAAATTCCCGTTGTATAGAATAAACAGAATCATTTGAGAGCAAGAGGGGTGCGCGATGCATTGCACTGCATACCCCCTCCGGCTCTCAGAGAGTTAATACCTGACCTAGGCTCAGCAATTGAGTTTTTTCATTCAGTCTATCCTGGGTCTCTGCTGACCCCGTTGAGTTATACAGTTTTTTAGATGTCTTATGGACAAACTGTAAACAAACTGGCTCCACTTATGATCACACTGCTTATAGACAATTGTGGAATACTTGCACAAAAAACAAAACTAGCCAAAACTCAGTATTCTACTGACAATAACATTTTAAAGCCAACCAACTTTTGGAACATTATTAAAAATATCTACACTCCCCAACCATTCTTAACCCTCAAGTATACAAACATGCAATGAAACAATACACTGCCCCATATCAAAGGCTAATACATTCAAAAACTATTTTGTTGGATGTTCCACCTCCCTGATTACATAAAACAAAGTAATGCAGAAGTAGAAAAGTGCATTAAGCAGTCTCTGTCACCTTCCTCCTGGTCCAACAGCACTGCTGCATTCAATTTGTTGTCAGTGAAATATATGCCCACCTCCTCAACCCAAAAATGAAATCGCAATCCGGGCCTAACTAACTGCTAATGATGTTACTGAATCTGTGCCTCGGCCACTGACCATCCTACTGCATCCCTAATGAATGCCAAAAGCCTGGAAAATGGCTAGAGTTGTGGCTATCCATAAAAGTGTGAAAAAAATGAAGTATCAAATTACTGATCAATATCCTTACTACCCATATTATCTAAAGTCCTGGAAATATGTGTCCACGTTCAACTCTGTAAGTATTTCTGATTGTCTGGAATGTTCACCCCACTTCAATCAGGCTTTTGTCCAAATCACTCAACAGTCAAGGCCCTCCTAAACGTATGCAATAAGATCCAAACTAGCATAGAAAATGGTGAACTTACTAAAGCCATTTTCCATGATTTTGCAAAGGCCTTTGATACAGTAGTCGATAATTAAGCTCAAAATCTCAAGAGCTGGTGATCATTCCCTAAACTGGTTCTGATCCTATTTAACATCCATAACACAATGGCCTAGATGCACTAAAAGTCGATGTGGTGTCGGTATGATATTGTAGATGTATTCTAATCACTCTGACAATTCGATCTGCACACACAACAACATATTCACCAAAACTGTCGGATGGAAGGGGAGGGTTGGAGAAGTTCCCTATTAGTATACAGGATTTTTGAAGTGTTGTTGGTGTGGAAGGGATCTCCTCCCCTCACACATCACCAGCATTACAACCAAAAGGACAGATGATCCATGGGGTGACCCCAAAGGCATTTCCTGCCTTCTTGATGCTGCCGGTGACTGTATAAGCCACTTGTAGAATCAAGCACTTGTGTAGAATGAATGAACCCTGTCACCAGGTTCATTCTTGGTAAGTGCAGCGCTGCGATCTAATCACTGAATCAGTCACCGGGGACAATTGCCGCCGGCAGCATCAAGAAGGCAGAAAATGCCTTTAAGGTCGCCTTATATATCATCTATCCTTTTGGATAGATGATCCATGATAGGGAGCTATCAGGAGGGGTCCTGGTGCCCCCCTGGAGGTCTGAAAGTTTTAGTTCATTATAAAAAGTGCATATAATCTATGTGAAACATTGGTCATATATGATTTAATTAATAAATGTTAAATTGTCTCCCCCATGCTCGGAGGGTGTCATGAGGGGTCATGATACCCCCCTTGAGGTCTGATGTCTGTTTTAATCCATATAAAAATATATTCAAATAAAAAGCCATTTTTCTTACACACACACACACACACACACACATACGGGCAAGGTATGCAGCCGCATACCTTGCCTATTAAGCCTTTGAGTACCAGAGGAGTAGGAAACACATTACTAAGCAATGCCTTCCTACCTCTCTGGCACTCAACGGGTTAAGTGTCGAATGAAAGACAGGTTTTGTCAATTAAATGCCAGTTCCTGTCAAATGAGGAGGTGAAGTCGAATGGAGTTAGTATGTCGAATATATGCAATATATCTCAACATACTAAGGGGGTATTACGGTGCCCGTGCTCCCGTTGCGATATTCTGTCAGTCTACACTGTGCTTTACTCCTATTGGCTATTCTGTGCTTGTCCCTCCCAGTATGGCCTTTATATACTGGGTTCTGGCACCCCTCCAGTGCCCTTTCGTGGTGTTCCTGTACCAGTGCTTGTTCCTGCTCTCAGTATTCCCAGTGTACCAACCCGGCCTGCCTGACTACTCTGCATCTCGTCTCCTGCCTGTGAACTGACCCGGACTGCCTGAACTTTCTTCTGCTCCTGCTCCTGTGTACCGACCCAGCTTGGCTGACGTTCCTGCTCCGTTTACCTCTCCCTCCGTGCCAGCCGAATACCACCAGTTCAGTGACATTTTTAGTAAGGGAGAGGCTAGCACATTGCCCCAAGATAGGGCATACGTTTGCGCTACTGATTTGTCCACTGGGACTGTGCCCCCTAGGGGCCGCACGTACCCGCTGTCGCACGTACCTTGCCTGCTGGTGCTGGTTTCTTTTTTGTGAAAAAGAAGAATGGCGAGTTGAGGCCTTGTATCGATTACCGGGGATTAAATAAACTTATATCCAAGAATGCTTACTCCATACCACTCATTACCAAACAATTTGACAAGTTAAAAGGTTCTTCCATTTATACTAAATTAGATCTATGGGCTGCCTCTAACCTGATCAGAATAAGAGCTGGGCATTATTAATACCTAGTCATGCCGTTTGGTCTCTGTAACTCACCCGATGTATTTCAAGAATTCATTAATGATATCCTCCGTGATATGCTACAGTCCTGCGTAGTAGTCTATCTTGATGACATACTCATACACTTGGCTAATTTGTCCCAACACATCAAGAATGTGTCCGAGGTCTTGCTTCGATTACGCAAGAATAAACTATCCTGTAAAATGGAGAAGTGCGAGTTTCACAGGTCCAAAGTGCCTTTTTTGGGTTTCGTGATCTCTAAGGATGGTATTGCTATGGACCAGGAGAAACTTGCAGCGGTATTGCAGTGGCCATGACCCAAAGGGTTAAAAGCGATTCAGCGCTTTCTTGGGTTTGCCAATTATTACAGGAAGTTTATTCACAACTTTTCCACTATTGTTAAACCTCTGTCTGACCTTACGCACAAGGGTGCTAATCCATCCCAATGGTCTGATGCAGCTGATCATGCTTTTGAGACATTAAAGTCCGCTTTTGCATCTGCTCCTGTACTGTCCCACCCCAACCCTTCCCTTCCATTCATGTTGGAGGTTGATGCCTCTGAAATTGGGGTAGGGGCATATCACGGTGCCCGTGATTGCTGCAGTTCCTTGTCTGTCACCAGTAGGGGGCTGCTATTGGCTGTCTGCAGATAGCCCGCCTTTCATTGCCTATTTAAACCTGGATTGGGCACCCTTTGGGTGCCCTTTCGTGTTGTTTCTGACCTTCCTGCTATCACTATGCTAGTGATAGCTGGGCTTCTGTTCCAGTGTTCCTGAGTTCCTGATCTCATGTGTTCCTGAGTACCTGTTCGCTACAGTTCCAGTGTTTCCTGCCTGCTGAGTTGTTCCAGTCCTGGTTCCGGCCTAGTCTCTGGTGTTGCTGTTCCTGCGGTTCTTCAACTCTGCTGTTTCCTGACCTGACTGATCGTTGCTGGTTCCTGTCATCGCATCGCCTGTCTCCTGTATCCTGGCGACCTCTTGCTCGGTCGCGTCGGCGACATTGTTTGTTACACCAGTGTGCGGTCACTGGTTTGCGCCAAAGCCTATCGGCTATACTATCCTGAGTTGGTCCCAGCGTGCGGACGCTGGTGTGCTCCAAAGCCTTGCGGCTATACAAACACACTTGTTACACCAGTGTGCGATCACTGGTTTGCTCCAAAGCCTTGCGGCTATATTACTTGTTTGTTACACCAGTGTGCGGTCACTGGTTTGCTCCAAAGCCTATCGGCTATACAGTCCTGTGTTGGTTCCAGCGTGCGGACGCTGGTTTGCTCCAAAGCCTTGTGGCTATACTACTTGTTTGTTACACCAGTGTGCGGTCACTGGTTTGCTCCAAAGCCTATCGGCTATACTATCCTGAGTTGGTCCCAGCGTGCGGACGCTGGTTTGCTCCAAAGCCTTGCGGCTATACAAACACACTTGTTACACCAGTGTGCGGTCACTGGTTTGCTCCAAAGCCTTGCGGCTATACTACTTGTTTGTTACACCAGTGTGCGGTCACTGGTTTGCTCCAAAGCCTATCGGCTATACAGTTCTGTGTTGGTCACAGCGTGCGGACGCTGGTTTGCTCCGAAGCCTTGTGGCTATACAAACTCGTTTACTGTCACGGTTTGTTATGACTCTCAGACACAAGTTTTAGGTAAAAATCAATTTTATTGAAATAATAAATTGATAACGTAGGATGGTAAGCACATGTATACAGATACATACAGAATATAACAAGTCAGAATGCAGACTCTACCGGTCCTGTCAATATACCGGACAGGACAGTCTGAAGAAACAGAATGTTAGGCTCTACCGGCCTTGCCAATACCGGGTAAGGCAACCTGCAGATGGAATAGCATAACGGTTCTACCGGCCTTACCAAATTACCGGGCAAGGCAGCCTCAACAGATTCACAATGTAGGCTCTACCGGCCCTGCCAATACCGGGTAAGGCAACCTCAGATGGAATCTGACAATAAGGTTCTACCGGCCTTACCAATACCGGGCAGGGCAGCCCAGAGATAATAGCAGCCGTCAGATGGTAATGGCAAATTGACAGGATCATAAGCAACCCAGTGTACATACACTGAGACCAACAGGGATAGTAAAGTCGCAAGACTTTGGAGCAAACCAGCGTCCACACGCTGGGACCAACACAGGATTGTATAGCCGATAGGCTTTGGAGCAAACCAGTGACCGCACACTGGTGTAACAAACGAGTTTGTATAGCCGCAAGGCTTCAGAGCAAACCAGTGTCCGCACGCTGTGACCAACACAGAACTGTATAGCCGATAGGCTTTGGAGCAAACCAGTGACCGCACACTGGTGTAACAAACAAGTAGTATAGCCGCAAGGCTTTGGAGCAAACCAGTGACCGCACACTGGTGTAACAAGTGTGTTTGTATAGCCGCAAGACTTTGGAGCAAACCAGCGTCCGCACGCTGGGACCAACTCAGGATAGTATAGCCGATAGGCTTTGGAGCAAACCAGTGACCGCACACTGGTGTAACAAACAAGTAGTATAGCCACAAGGCTTTGGAGCAAACCAGCGTCCGCACGCTGGAACCAACACAGGACTGTATAGCCGATAGGCTTTGGAGCAAACCAGTGACCGCACACTGGTGTAACAAACAAGTAATATAGCCGCAAGGCTTTGGAGCAAACCAGTGATCGCACACTGGTGTAACAAGTGTGTTTGTATAGCCGCAAGGCTTTGGAGCAAACCAGCGTCCGCACGCTGGGACCAACTCAGGATAGTATAGCCGATAGGCTTTGGAGCAAACCAGTGACCGCACACTGGTGTAACAAACAATGTCGCCGACGCGACCGAGCAAGAGGTCGCCAGGATACAGGAGACAGGCGATGCGATGACAGGAACCAGCAACGATCAGTCAGGTCAGGAAACAGCAGAGTTGAAGAACCGCAGGAACAGCAACACCAGAGACTAGGCCGGAACCAGGACTGGAACAACTCAGCAGGCAGGAAACACTGGAACTGTAGCGAACAGGTACTCAGGAACACATGAGATCAGGAACTCAGGAACACTGGAACAGAAGCCCAGCTATCACTAGCATAGTGATAGCAGGAAGGTCAGAAACAACACGAAAGGGCACCCAAAGGGTGCCCAATCCAGGTTTAAATAGGCAATGAAAGGCGGGCTATCTGCAGACAGCCAATAGCAGTCCCCTACTGGTGAAAGACAAGGAACTGCAGCAATCACGGGCACCGTGATAGGGCAGTACTGTCACAGCGCCCAGTGGCTGGGGGTACTCTGAGACCATGTGGGTTCTAAAAAATTGTCTTGTGCCCAGAGTCACTATGAAATTGGGGACAGAGAACTCCTGGCTATCATTCTCGCTTTGAAAGAATGGCGTCACCTGCTGGAGGGTACCAGAACTCCTGTATTAATTCTAACTGACCACAAAAATTTGACTTATCTCTCGGAAGCTAAGAGATTGTCCTCTCGTCAGGCCAGATGGGCCCTGTTTCTATCTCGTTTCAACTTTGTAGTATCCTACTTGCCGGGCTCCAAGAATGTGAGGGCTGATGCCCTGTCTAGACAATTTGGGCCAGAGATGGAGAAGGATGAGGTCCCCGTACCCATCATTCAGCCTGATCGCATCATGGCTACCCTACGTACTAGTATCACTTCGCCACTGGGGGGGGAGATTCTGGCTACCCAGGCTACGGCACCCCCAGAGACCCCAGTGGGCAAGTGCTTTGTGGATGAGCCATTTCTTACCAGTTTGCTCGAGACATACCATTCATTTAAGGCTGCTGGGCATATTGGGAGAGATCAATTAATATGGTCTCTCTCACAAGTATTTTGGTGGCCTTCCCTACGGGCTGACTGCTCCGCATTCACTGCAGTCTGTACCACCTGTGCTCGTGTCAAGACCCCTAGACACCTCCCAGTGGGCTTACTCCAACCAGTACCTAATGGCGAATGTTCTTGGTCCCATGTATCCATTGATTTCCTGGGAGAACTGCCAGTGTCTAGGGGTTGCTCGTTCATCCTTATGGTGGTTGATAGATTCTCTAAAATGGCTCACTTCGTGCCCCTTCCTGGCCTTCCCTCAGCCCAGGAGCTGGCAGTTAGCTTTGCTAAAGAGGTGTTCCGGTTGCATGGGGTACCAAGAGTCCTGGTGTCTGACTGTGGGAGCCAATTCGTATCCAGATTTTGGAGAGCATTCTGTAACCAGATGGGCATTCAACTATCCTTTTCTTCTGCCTACCATCCCCAGACCAATGGAGCCGCTGAGTGTGCCAATCAAGGATTGGAACAGTTCCTGTGCTGTTTTGTTACCGATCATCATGATAATTGAGCAGACCTGTTGCCTTGGGCAGAGTTTGCCAGGAATTGTGCGGTTAATTCATAGTCCGGGAGCTCCCCGTTTCTCATCAACTACGGGTTCCAGCCATGTTTGCTCCCGGACTCATTCCAGTCACAACAGATTTCAGCTCTGGATGAGCACATCGAGCAACTCCGCTCCACTTGGGCACAGGTTCAGAGGGCCCTCAGTCAGTTGTTCCAGCGTCATCAGCTCCGCGCTAACCATAGACGACTGCCAACAGTCTCCTTTCAGGTTGGGTACAGGGTATGACTCCCCTCCAGAAACCTTAATTTGCAAGTTCTGTCTAATAAGTTGGCTCCCCGGTTCATTGGTCCCTTCAGGGTGATCCGTAAAATTAAAAAAAAAGTTTTGTATGCCTTGGATCTCCCAGCATCTATGCACGTTCACAATGTGTTCTATGTATCCTTGCTAAAACCTCTGGTATGCTACCGTTATAAAACCACTCCTGTGGTCCCCGGTCGTGTGGAGGTTCAGGGTCAGGAGGAGTACGAGGTCCAAAGTATAAATGATTCACGCAGATTTAGAGGAAAATTGCAATATTTGGTCCATTGGAAGGGCTATGGCCCTGAGGAACGTTCCTGAGTTGACCTTCATGCTCCTAGATTGCTGCGCAATTTTCACTCTAAATATCCTCATAAGCCAGGTCCCTCTTCCAGGAGAGGGGGTCTTTGAGAGGGGGGTACTATCACGGTGTCCGTGCTCCCCTTGCGAGATTCTGTCAGTCTATACTGTGCTTTACTCCTATTGGCTATTCTGTGTTTGTACCGCCCAGTATGGCCTTTATATACTGGGTTCTGGCACCCCTCCAGTGCCCTTTCGTGGTGTTCCTGTACTAGTGCTTGTTCCTGCTCTCAGTATTCCCAGTGTACCAACCCAGCCTGCCTGACTACTCTGCATCTCGTCTCCTGCCTGTGAACCGACCCGGACTGCCTGACCTTTCTTCTGCGCCTGCTCCTGTGTACCGACCCGGCTTGGCTGACGTTCCTGCTCCGTGTACTGACCTGGCTTGGCTGACGTTCCTGCTCCGTGTACCGACCCGGCTTGGCTGAAGTTCCTGCTCCGTGTACCGACCAGGCTTGGCTGATGTTCCTGCTCCGTGATTTGACCCGGCTTGGTTGACGTTCCTGCTCTGGCTGCCTCTGTGTCACCATGGCGACATTCCAATCAGTTAGGCATCTGTGACGCTTCCGGTTGGTTGTGACCTCAGGGTGAGTTGCTCAGTTGACCAGTCTGTTCCTGTCACGGCAGTGCTCAGTTGTGTGTCTCCGTTACTGCTGCAGCAGTGTGCAAGTGGCCTTGTTTCCGTTACTGCGGCTGCAGAGTGCAAGTGGCCTAGTCTCTGGTACTGCTACGGCAGTGTGCAAGTGGCCTCGTCTCCGTTACTGCTCCTGCAGAGTGCAAGTGGCCTTGTCTCCGTTACTGCCCCTGCAGAGTGCAAGTGGCCTAGTCTCCATTACTGCTCGGCACTGTGCAAGTGGCCTGGTCTCCATTACTGCTACGGCAGTGTGCAAGTGGCCTCGTCTCCATTACTGCTACGGCAGTGTGCAAGTGGCCTCGTCTCCGTTACTGCTCCTTCAGAGTACACGTGGCCTTGTCTCCGTTACTGCCCCTGCAGAGTGCAAGTGGCCTAGTCTCCATTACTGCTCGGCACTGTGCAAGTGGCCTGGTCTCCGTTACTGCTACGGCAGTGTGCAAGTTGCCTGGTCTCCGTTACTGCTACGGCAGTGTTAAATGTTGCTCAGTCTCTGATACTACTCTGGCAGTTCACTTTTGTCTGCTAACCTATTACTGGGTGTTACTTATCCTTAAGCTCTCTATCTTGAGTGACCTCGCTTCACATGGGACTGTTTACACTCCCTGAAGACCATTAACCCATGCAGTACCGATATCCTGGGAATCCTTCGTATTCCGCCTGACCTGTGTCAGTATATTCTGTTATGGACTCTATGGTTATACTGGACCTGTGTAGGCATATGTATATGTAACCTGTCTTATGTCTGTATTATTCTGCTTAAATACTACAGGACCTGTGAGGGTTATAATATTACTGTGTTTTATCCTAAACCACTGTGTCTGTGTGTCAAACAAACCGTTATGGGGGGGATGTCGAAGGTGGGGACATTGTGTAGTGCTTGGTGTACTAGTTCTGTTTATTTTAACCCTTTGAATGCCACAAGGGTGAGCAATGCACATCCCTATGGCAGTCAATGCTATCCATATTGCAGAAAGCCTTCTCTTTATTCCCCTAATGGCTGGGTAGGGAAGCACAGGGAATGCTGTTCAGAATTGTCGTAGCTCTCCCTGCTGTTACTCCATAGGAAAATACAGGGGAGATCCCCACTACGACACCTGAGACAGGTGAAGTGGAGACTGTGAACTCCAACAACAGAGGCTGCTATCAAGTTTACTGAATGAGTCATATTATTATATCAAACACCCTCTTGCATACGAATGTGTCTCATTATTCAGCATTTCCATATGGAAATTAGTCATTATGCTTCATTACCATATGGAAATAGGCCATTGTCGATGTGATGAATGAAAATTTGTAAACCTGTCAGATTGATGTCAATGTGGGCATCTTTTTGTCAGAGTGCTGGTAATGTAAAGTCTTAGACAGTTTGGTGAATACTGTGGATGTGCCTACAACACTGGTCCAACAGAACATCGACATTTGTAGCCCTCTTCTTCCTTTAGTGCATCTAGGCCAATATGTGTCTGTTGCTGATAATATTTTTATTTCACTCAATGTAAAAAGTGGGTTTTCCCCAAGGCCCCATTCTTATCTCTCTTCTATTTCCCTATTTATAAATGATCTGCCCACAGTTTGCAAAGCATCTTCTGTGCTATAATCTACACTAAAAATTCAAACAACTTAAGGCAATGGTACAAGATGATTTCTATGAAGTTGAAAGACTGATAGCTAAAAACAAACTCATTTTAAATACTGACAAAATGGTCACCATGGTATTTGATATAAAGCGCAAACTACTTAAACTCCGCAATACCCATTTAACTATCGTAACAAAGTCTAATCATACTCTATTCTTACAAATATCTTGGTGTGTGGCTTGATCCCAACCTCACTTTTGGTCTTCATATTGATAAATTAAAGCGGAACTTCATCACATTAATATTGAGCCCCAAACTATAAGTACAATAGTGATATGTATAGACTTACTTGTAGTATCAAGTATAATTGTGGTATTAGTGAATATATAACTTTTTAGGCAGACAGGCAGAGGGGAACAGAGCAGACATCTTGCAGAGCCAGCATCTCCGCATCTGCGCTGTCCATCCCTTTCAACTCCAGGGTGGAGATTCACTATGCAGTGATAAAGAGGTGATAACGTGGAGATGACTTCTCCAGTGATACCACTTCTCCAGTTCCTTTGTTATTCTATGGAGCCTATTCACTAAGATCTCCAAAATGGAAGAAATGTAGTGCATTGGATCCATAGAATAACATAGGAATTGGAGAAGTGATAAACTGGAGAAGTCATCTCCACTTTATCACCTCTTTATCACCGCTTAGTGAATCTACCCCCACTATTGGTGAGTTGAATGCCTTTGTGCTTTAAGGCACCAGAAGGGACTGACAGCGCAGAGAGTGCCTACTGCAAGATCCCTGCCGGTGCCTGTCTGCCTAAAAAGTTCTATTTCTCACTAATGCCGCAATTATACTTGAAACTACAAGTAAGTCTATACATATCGCTATTGTACTTATATTCTGGGGCTCAATATTAATGTGATGAAAGTTCCGCTTTAACGACCAAACTTTATCCTTAACTAGGTGCTCTGTTTAGAAACAAATCCTGAATAAGTCCCATGGAAAGAAAATGTATTGTTGAACAGATGCTAATGCCAGTCTTAGACTACAGGGATTTAGTGTATGCGTCTGTGCCACAAATCCATCTTGCAACTAGACACTCTGTATAATTCATTATGACGATTTGTCCTCCAGTGTAATTACACTACCATCATTGTGATATACTTAAAGAACTAGAGTGGCTGACGCTCCTAAACGTACCCTTCATCTTTATTGCCTAGTGTCTAACCACTTCTCTAAAAAGCTACCAGACTACCTGAACAGAATGCTCATTCGAGATCTCCATACTCACTATAACCTCTGCGCCACTGCTAACAACTTACTGAGTATACCACACTAGGGGCTCGATTCTATTATCTGTGCTAAAACTGGCATTTCAAGAAAAACAAGAAATGTGTATTTTCCAAACATATGTTACATCGGTATTCTATTGCAGAACCACAGTAAAACAAAACTGGCGTAGACAGCACATTTCTACGAACTAACAAAACTTGCGCTGTCTGCTTCTATTCAACTACCACCAAAAAAAAACAAGGAAAATGTCAAAAGTCCAAGGAAATAGGCATATGTTTGACAACAGAAAGATCAAGTTTAGTGTTAGAGGTGTTCCCCACATTATCAAAATCCGACATAGAGTGCCCCCCTTCAACATTTTACCCCTTTTAAAATTCGACTTACACTGTTTTTTTTCACCACTTTAATTTGACAAATATTGTTCACATTTCACATTTTAACCCTTCCCCTTGAAAATTCGACTTATAGTGCTCCCATGACTTTTTTCTCCATTTAAATTTGACATTGTTCTTCTCCTATTTTTCACGATCTGCCTTCTTTATATTTGTATTGTATAATTAACAATATGAGTACCAGAGTGGTAGCTGCATACCTTGCCTGTATATGTGTAAAAAATATAGTTTTTTTTTAAATTATATTTTTAATTCAATAAACTAAAATTTCAGACCTCAAGGGGAGTATCATGACCCCTCATGACACTTCCCTAGCATGGATAACCTGTATACTGTATTCTACATTGCTTTTGTTCAAACAACGATGGTTTTGAAACCATTGTTGGGGCTTTTACGCCTCAACCTCTGAGGGGCAGGAATTCTGACTTAAAATGTATCAACAAAACAGGCACTAATACTGAGCATGGGTAATATATTACTACTTGCATGTTGTCTTCCTTGTCCTTCAGAGCTCTGAAAGCCTGAAATAATCTACCAGCAAAAATCAGATCTTCTTCCAGTCCAAAAGCCCTAAAATAACTGCTTCTTTTACCTAAAAAACAATATGCAACTCAAATTTTTTTTAATAATTTTTCTCTGTTTTGTGTAAATATGTAACTTCTACTTGAAAATGAGAGAAATCTCAAAGTATAAAACATTTTTTAAATAAATACATGGATAAATGTCCAAGGATACTGAGGTTGATGTAAGGACCAGAGCAATTCTGGGGCAAACCAACTGCACCATAGGGGAAAAATGATATTCCTATTGATTTAAATGGGGTTTCTAACCCCTTGAATGTTAGAGAGGAGTGCAACACACTGTAAAGTGTTGCGGTGCCACTCTGATCACCCACTTACTTTCTGCAAAACAACATGGAGACCTCTAGCATTCAAATGGTGTTACACCCCATTTAACACAAAGGCAATTTGGGGAATTTTTATTCCACCCATGTGGTGCAGATACTGTTCTCCAGATTTTCTCCCATTCTCATTAGCATATTAGCCTCAATATGTCATCATCCATGCAAGTTTTTACAATTTTCATTTTTTTTTCACCTTGTTAGATAAAATATGTAATGTTCAAGCCCAGTGAATTGAAGCCTACAAGTGCATAATGTATCTAAGTAAAATATTTTAACCACTACGATGCTAAAGAGGTCTTCAGAGCACTATAAATCAAGCCTTGTTGATGTCTCTAGCATTCAAGGGGTTAAAGGTTATTCTTGAAGCAGCTATAACAACTAGAAGGCTGTGACATCATCACATCATAAGAAGGTGGAATGCGATGGCACGAATCACATCAGTGTCACAGAGTGTGCCTCTATCTATCATCAGTCAGAGGCATGTGCATGATTAGAAACATGACTGGACAGCGCAACCTACCAATCACAGGTCATACCATGTTAGGATAAGCAATTAGAGAAATACAATATGTCTAGTGTGAATTGTATTTTCTGAATCAGTGTAACTGTGCAGAGAACATTATTGAACATTATTGATTTCTAGCTGTGCAGAAACAGAGGAATTAAAATAGCTATTGTTTCCTAGAAATACTCTGCAAACAAAAGGTCTTGTTATTCAGATATTAACACATGGTAATATTAGTACAAATACGTAAATGGTATGGCTATAGTGTACTTGCAGAGGCACATCACGCACTGTGTAAAACTGATTCATGCATTTTTTTACCTTCTGTGCTGATCGAAGTAGCAGGTAAAAGTTTGGAATCCAATATTCTTATTCCAGTATTCTTGCCAATGTAGAACATTTTCTGAATTCTTTTGGTTTTCTCTCTCACACGGAGGAATATACGAACACTATTGATATGGATTAAAGAAACATTTCATTAGGTTTTTCACTCTACAGAGAGTACATTATCCCTTTAGGACCAGAGGGAAGTGCAAAGCAACATGTAGCACAACCCTTTTGTTCTTAAAGGGTTAAAGGAACATTAACACATCCTAATAATAAACCCAAGTCACCACAATATAGGCAGAATGTCCTAATGCCCCATATGAATCAATTCTACATGGACTGGCTCTTTAAAATTAGTCTTCAGTTTTTAATTTCCACCAAACCCTGATGCACCCCTTTTTATGAAAAAATGTAGCCCATTTGCATGTGTATTTATATTATTATTATTTGAATTGTATTTATATATAACATATCTGTAAGAAACCAATTAATTCTACATCCTTTTCTTTGCCACAGACATTTCTACATACACATACATATGTTCTTCCTGTCTAACATACATTGTACCTGAGTACAAATATGGCAGACGGTTGGTCACAGGCATTCTTTGAACCTGCCTTTTTCCAACTTCTGACCATAACTGCTTTTTCACAATATGGATCATGTTGTGTTACACAATAACACAAAGCTTCACACCCACACCACTCCCTGGCAGGTGCCTCACATCCCCCACTCTGGGAACCACTGCTTTAAATAGTACTTGATTTCATTTCCATGGAGGCAGACATAATTGCCTTTTGCAGAATTCTAGATTTTATCACTTCTCTTCCAAGGAAGCCTTCAGTGGGAGGAGTTTGGAGACCTGTATAAAAAGTAATGTCTGCCTCCATGGACATTTTATCCTATACTAAACAAAGGTTATTTTTGGGTACTAATCAAGAACAAATTAACTAATAGACTATTAGGATTTTCTGCCTATCACAATGTTCCGCAGTTGATTTAATAGTGTTATAATAAATCATACCAGCTACCGTATGGATGAGAACTACAGTTCCCATCAATCTCCTCCACTGGCTGGGGTTGTATTCCACAATAGCTGGAGGGCCTCAGGTTGGCCACTATGATGTAAAGAGATATATTTCCACTGTCTAGATCATAGGCGTGCACAGCCAATTGCATTAGGGTGTGCACCCAAAAGCACAAACACACATATATAAATATACTAGTTGAACAGCCCGTTACATGGGCCACAGTGCCACTGCCACCTGGTCGCGGGGCAGTCACGCGCAGCGGAGACTGCCCGCGCCGCGGCTGATACAGAGCTGGGCGCTCCGAGCACTCTCTACTGCGCATGACTGCCGCATGCGCAGCAGTGTCTACTGCGCATGTCGCGGCGTTACACACGATTTAGCGAATTATTATATAGGATGTGTGTGTGTGTTAAATAAATGAATAAATGTATTAACCCCTTAAGGACCGGCCGTGCACGCATGTGGTGGTCACTTAAGGACCAAGGACCTTTTTTTTTTTACTATCCAATTCTGGACTCCCAGAACGGCGTGCAGCCGCGCGGGGAGCCCGGAATTCCATGATGGTCCAGAACCTGCATGGGCCCTTAAGGGTATAACTGCCCATGACGGTCCAGGACCGTCATGGGTCCTTAAGGGGTTAATTTGGACTGGGAACCAAATGGGCACACAACATACAAATATAATAGCAAATTAGTTATGCAATGTGACCAACAGATGTTGCCAAATTTACCATTATGAGCTTAAAACTCTCCACTTTGGCATATATTGTAATTTAGAATGCTTTTATGGGAGGGAGAACAGTTAGCCACTGCACATTATTTTTAATGCCACTGTTTCAAACTGCATTTTACAGACAGAAAACAGTAAAAAGACTGCCCACCCTGTCCACCTCCACAAACTGTCCACCCTGTCCATCTCCATACTGCCCACCTCCACACACTGCCAGCCTCCACACCCTGTCCTTCTACACACACTGTCCACCCTGTCCTCTTCCACAGTGCCCACCACCTCCACACACTGGCCTCATTGGCCACCTCCACATACTGTTCACCTTCAACACCCTGCCCAACTCCACATTGTCCCCATTGTCCCCCCTCCACACCCTGTCCACCCTGTTGTCCTCCACACACTGTCCACCTGTCTCCATCCTGATCCCCTCCACACTCTGTGCCCATTGACCCCCTCACACTCTGTGCCCATTGTCCACCTCCACAATCTGTGGCTGTGCCCATTGTCCACCTCCACGCTCTGTGCCCACTGCCCACCACAACACTCTGTGCCCACTGCCCACCTCTACACACTGCCCACCTCCACATACACTTCCCACCGTGTCCATCTCCACACACTGCCTACCTCCATCCTCCACACACTGCCCACATCAGATACAGGCCACCGACATAAGCTGCTAGCAAAGAGACGATTCAAGACAGGAAGTGCATAATGCGGTGTTCTGGCACACAGAGCGCGCAACGAGCATGGTTATTGGAGCCCGCGCCCACAATGATGTTGTCATCATCATGCGCATGGTATGCAGACCTGAAGGTTGCATACACATGTGCAGCTATCAGGGCTCTAGCCCTAACCTAGTCCCATACCTTCTGTTCGGACTTGGAATGGGGACTGAATGGCACTGGCAGCAAGCAGCAGACAGCACTGGTCTGGAGGAGTCATCATGGCTAAAAAAAAAACTGCAGCCTCCGACTGGAGTAACACTTGAGTTCAGACACAGCTATGCTCTGCAAATGTACCTGCATAGCTGGTGTCTGAACATTTTAAGCAGCTCATACTAGCTATGTGGTAATGTAGCGGCTGCTCGGCTCTGCAGGACGTGACCCGACCATGCCCATCCTACTTTCAGACTTATGCTCATGCAGGGCAAGGGGGAAAGTCAGACTCGGAAGGGGAGGTAACTTAGGAGGACACAGGAGTGACTGACATGATCGAAAGTCTGTGTATTAGTGAGAAGTGAAGCCGCCCGGTACACTGAGAGGCGCTTCTCCCCTTGCAGGCCTTTTTTAAGTTCTGTTAGGGCCCCATGTCTGGCGGGGCCTCCAATTCATTTATGGGGGTTAGACTTTTATGGGAGTCCCCTGGAACGTGGGGGCTGCAGGTGCCTAAACTACACTTCTGCTTCCGCCCCTGTCAATGCACCGCCTGGGTCCCATGGACCCACTGGGACCCATGTAAGGGCTGTCTCTGCCTGGAGCTGCAGCTCCCTCAGTCCCTACGTTAATCTGGCCCTGCGATTAGGGTGTGCCTAGGCACACCCGGCACACCCAGTGTGCACGCCTATGGTCTAGATATTTTCCTTTTTAGCCAGATATGCCAATTAATCTTGATGTGGAATGTCTAAGGACAGTCCTGTTTAATCAAAGTAAATCATTTCAAATGTTTGAGATAAACAAAGATATGAAATATATCCATGAGCTTGATGCACTAAGAAGAACTAGAGTAAATCTGGGGCAAACCACCAGCATCATAAGGACAAATGGGGCAAAATCAATGCTACAGGTCTCTAATGTACAGATTTGAGGGTTAAAGTTCCAATTAACTAAATGGGAATTGTAGGATATTTTTATGTCCCCTATGGTGCAGTTGGTTTGTTCCAGAACTACTGCTGTTATTTTGTTCCATCAGCTTCCGGGATTTTCTATTGTTATTCTCTAGTGCTAGTTGTTAGTAGTACTGAGGCTCTCTCTGCATTGCCCTTTACTTCTTTATTACTCTTCTGCAACAATATGTGTGCACACTTTGAAGTACATTATGCAAGGGTAACCTGAGAGGATTTTTTCAGTTGCCCAGACCCCCCGCCCTTTTGTTCATGTGCCAGATTTGAGAGATACCAAAGATTAACACCCCAGTAACGTGTTTGCTCCTGTATATGACTATACCAGGGGGAACAACAAGCCTCCCTTCAGCTACTACTGGACTAAAATAACAATCACCCCCTCAGCTGGCCATTAGGCAGCTGAGGATGATGGAAGTTGTAGTCCAACAACAGCAGGTGGGATACAGATTTCTCACCTCTGGCCTATACAAAGAAAACTACCAAGGGTTCTGGGTAAAGAATTGCAAAACCAGTTCCAAGCTTCTTCAAATTAAAAAGCCATTGATTCCAGTATACAGTACACAGTACACAGAAATGTAAAGCCAGTTAATAATATACTTTCCCTTAATTACTTTTCCCATAGACATGGTTTATCCATCTCCACAAAAGTCAGTGAGAGAAATTAAAATAGTAAGCAGTGACATATAAGAGGCTTAGAACATATCACACTGAGGCTGCTACCTTAGCACTGTGAGTGCCAGAGTGGTATCCGACACATTGCAATGCATTGGGTACCCCTCTGGCACTCAAAGGGTTAAACAGTGCTTTTAATCTCTTGAATGTGAGAGAGGTATTGATTCACAATGCCCTGGAGGCCCATCTAGTATTCAACAGTTAAAAGCCTTATTTAACTCAATGTTAACTTTTAATTGTGTGGTTTGTTTCAGAATTGCTACAATTTCTTAGCACAACAGCCTAATTTCCTTTAGGAAACAGCAGCGTTATTCCTCTGTGTTGGAATTATGGCCATACTCAGCTTTCTATCTTACAAAACTGGCAGTAGACATAACCACAAGTGTTTATTGATTAAAAAATCAAAATGAAGCTCCACAGGAGTGTGATTGACAGGGCTGCAGTTGCCTACAGTGCCAGATTATAAAGGGTACCAGAACTCTAGGCAGCCATGCCCACAGACACACACCCCAAGCTATGGACATACCTTAGCTATGTGATCCTGGCATGGGAATGCTACACATAAAATGTTATTTATCTCTCCTCTGGCTGCGCTATATACAAGATTCCTTCCCTTCTGTGCTCCCACAGGAGCAGGGAGAGCTGCTTGTGACCTTAAGCAAGGTGGAAGCTGGGAACCAAAATTAATTCACCCATTGGTATACTCATAACCAAAGTGCAGAGTGCGTTATAAAGTGGCTTAACAATGGATGAATGAATTTAGGTTCCAGCATGCAGCATAACAAGCAAGAGCCAAGAAAACTTGGGAGGAGGTATCGGGTACAATCAAAGTAGTCCCAAACCCATGGTAGACACCTTTGTGGCTGCTCTAGCCTAATGTAAAATGTGTTATAGTTACTCAACCATAATAAAATGGTCCCAATCTTCCCACAAAGAAAGTGTCTTCCTGCTGTCAGGAAGCAGGGAGACACATTGGTTCCTGTGAAGTATAAAGGTGCATGCATGATTTTAACTTTCAATATGGAATTTGTGAACTTGGTGGGAACATGCTAAGTGACTCTTGCTACATTATATGAAACTGACGTTCTGATGGCAAACATTGTTATGCTCCTAAGCGTACCTCTTAAATAAATAGACACTGAAGCAGCACTCTATTTTTGCCATTAATGATAGCAGGGCAAAAGTTGCTCAGTATGTAGCTGATTCCAGTTTGCAATTGACTGCTTAAATCTTTAAGTAGCACAGGGGTCATTGGACCCTCCTATGGCCCTTAAATTGTTAAACGTACAGCTCAGATACTTCCCAGCAAGGAGAGCTGCTGCTGCACATTATGGGTGACATCCTTTTTCCTATGACTTATGTCTTTCTCAGTATTATTTGTGAAAACAGGGGTTGCATGAAGAATTAGCAGCAGGTAAGATAGACAAATGCAGGAGCTTTTTTTCACCAAATTTACTTAAAATGAAATGATATTTTATGTTGGATCCATACATTTTATAGGGACACATTTTGGTTAATTGTGTTCATGCAGAGTTAATTTATTGAGACTAATACCCTCAAGCATTCTATTCAAAAAGGTTGTTATAGTAATTATCTCAGCCTATTTAGAGACAATACAGCACTTACAACTTCTGAGACAGCTATCAAAATATCTATAGCAACAGGAGTCCTGGAAAAGGATGGAAAGGGAGGCCCCTCATTTAAGACTAGGTTTTAAGTCTCTGAGAAATAAAAGGAATTTTTAGAGGCTGCCATGGAGTGCAGGGGATTTAACTGTGCTTAACCTCATATCATTTATATGTTAGTGTTCATTTAAGCTTATGCAAATATAGTAGGTGTGGTCAGGCTGTGGCTCTATAGTTGTTGTTGGACTACATTATCATCTTTTATCTTCAGCCTGTCAACAATTGTGGCATAATAATAATACTATTTGAGTATGAAAAAATACATAGCTTAGGACCTTTCCTCCTGAGTAGCTCAAATTTACTATCATTGTTGGGTTATGTTTTGTTCAAAAGCTATTACAGTTCAAACTTTCTTGTTTGTTATTGTATTAAATGTTATTAGTCACCACATTATGTGCCGTTTTGCTATTACTCTCTATGGAAAATGCATTTTGTTGTCTTGTTTGAATGTTCATAATTTCTGAGTGAAACATCTTGTAACAGTGGGAGTACCCTTGTTTTCAACTAAATTACACAAGCCAGGGAAAGAAAAGGGAAATTTCGCCACAGAGCCTTGTACAATTACAAGATACCAACACAGCACAGCACCATAACATGACACCGTCACAACTAGAGATAGGTGAAAATTCCTGTTATGTTCACATAGGAATTTTCTCAAAAAATGGCATATGTTAAGCTTTTTCCACTGGAGATTTTCCCCACAAGAAAAGTTCCACATCCATCCTATGTTTTCAATGTTGGAGAAATTTCCTGACCCATATTATAAATACCCGGAACTTCCAGCCATGCAGAATGTTGTAGAGTAGTTGGGATTACAAGAAGAAGCAGAGAGACGTAAACCAACTACGTATCCCAGGCCTGAGGTAGTTCAGTTGCCTCTAAATCATGGGCCGCAGGGTACTGCTGTAGGTGACCAGTCTGACGCTGATGATCACCTGCTGGTGGAGGGCCTCCAACCGATAGTGTCTCACTTCACGTCGGATGTTCACCCTCAATGGTTCCCAAACATCTGCTAGCTTTATTGTTTTGATGTTGAAATTGCATATTGTTTTTTGTTTCATTTTATTGCTACTATAGCTGTCCTTGTATTTACAGGTTTAGGCCCTGTCATGCAAAGTGTCCCTTCTGTATCTGGCAATTTTGCCTATTAACACTCTTATAGCAGGACATTGGTTTTCATGGTAGGACCCAGACATCCTCCTCTCTCCAAGTTCCCCATAGCAGGTTGTCAAGTATTCCTTAGGGATTTGTATTTTTAATACTTTCGCGTATTTTCTTCATAGAGAAGATAGTTTTGATATCAGCTGTTTGAGCAGTTGACCCTTTATCTTCCCTCTCCACATTTTTTAGTTCGTAGTGAGACGCAACCCCTGCCTTTCTACCCCTTTTTTCCTCCCCTTCTGGTGTGTGACCCCTGCCATTTTATTTTTCCTCTCTCCTTAGACTTTCTCTCTATACCACTCTTGGTCATCTTCTCGGATCAAGGCCTGGTGGAGGGGGGACATCTCTGCCTGTGAGGAGCGTGGATTGGCCAGTTTGTTGGATTTTTCTCTGACTCGTGGTATGCGTCCTTTTGTTATGTTTTTTTGTTTCCTGTCAGTGTTATGGCAGTGTTATGGTTAGCAAAACAAGACAAGGAGTCAGATGATATAGTTAAGAACACCTTTAGTAGTAGTAATAATAATAATAATTAGCAAATGCAAATAAGTATGACAGTGCAAGCAGAGGGTGACTGGAAAGGCTAGAGACTCTATCAGGAATAGGAGCCTGCCGACGGGTCAACCACACTGCTAGAGACTTGACCGAAGCCAGCTGGTAGTCTCAGGAACACAATGCTGAACCTACAGTCTCCTGTAAGGGGCAACAGAGGAGATTACTGACTCACTCCTGCAGTCAGAAAGTCTGGAGTCTGCCAGACCTAGGCTCTAGACACCAGGATGGGTGTCTGTAGGTAACTGAGCCACAAATAGAGTAAACAGACAGATCCACAGGTCAGCACCAGCTAGGACAGTCAGACAAGCCAGGTTCATACACGGAGAGGGTAGTCAGCCAGAGCCACAGGTCTGCACCAGACAGGATGTCCACTTGGAGTAAGCTACACCGGGAGGATAGTTGGACAGAGCCCCAGTTCAGCACCAGAATGGATAGTCAGACAAGCCAGTGTCATACATGGAGCAGATAGTCAGTCAGAGCCACAGGTCTGCACCAGATTGGATGTCAAGGCATATGGAGCGCACAGAGAAAATGGTCAGACAGAGCCAAAAGTCATCACCAGAATGGATAGTCAAACAAGCCGGGTCATACACGGGATACAGGATACAGGAACAACTGGAACTAGAACTGCTCAAAACAACATTGTAAGTGTAACTGTTACACAGGCCCATAGAGGTTTATAAAGGAGTAGGAGAAGGTGGGACCAATTAGGTCCCCCAGACTGGGCCTTTAACAGGTGTCCAGGCAAGTGCCTGATTCATGATGCCAGTAACAATGAACCAGACGCGACCAGGCCGCAGGCAGAGAGGGACGCGGCAAGTGACGCTGAAGCATCAATCCAGAACCCTGCTCCCGGCCGAATGGCGCAGGCCGAAGTAAGGCACTGTGACAGGCAGGTTCATCAGGAGTGGGATTGTCTTCTGCGGGGTCCCTGACCTTTCTTTTGTATAACTGTAATGGCTTAAACTCCACCTCCAAACGCAGAATGGCGTTCAATTGTTATGCTAAACATAAGGCCTAACATATTTCTTCAGGAAATGCACTTTTCTCGTAAGTCCTCCTCCTCCTTCTTATTTTTCTCATTAATACTCTGTTTTCTGTCTTGCTACTTCTCCCACAAAACCAAGGGTGTAGGGATCTTTTTCCACCGATCTGTAAATTTTACTCTCAAGGCTCAGTTATCTGACCAGGATGGCAGATTTGTTATCATGCATTGAGTCTTGGGCTCTCTTCCTGTGACTTTGGCTAGGGTGTACGCCCCCAATGTGTCCAAAAAATCCTTCTATGCTGCTTTTTTGTGAAATTGCACATGCATGCTACTGCTGGCATGGTCGTAGGTGGAGATTTCAACATGATTATCCAAAATAATCTTGATCATTCCAGGGATGTACTGGCAAAACCCCACCCTCCTCCACTGTCAATGGACTCTAAATATTTGACGCTAGCTCTCAGGCAGTTATCTCTGGGGGTAACATGGAGGGAGATGCATCCCACAGAGGTGGACTATACTTTTTATTTTGCCCTCCATAGTACATACTCCAGAACTGATTACATGTTTACTAGATAGATTTTACAGTCATCTCTCAGACTCCAATTGTCCCGGTCCCTTGGTCCGATCCCTCCATGGTCCTCTCCTCATTTGACTGACTGGGCCATCCCTCTGGAAGGGAAACTTTGAAAATGAACGACTCTTCTCTCAATGGTTTCTCAAGTCCGAACATTTCTGAATGATTATTTTACATTAAATGTTGGCTTGGTTGATTGTCCATACACCCTATGGGAGGCATATAAGGCCATCCTACAAGTCGAACTGATCAAAATGGCTGCTAAATGCAAGAATGCAAGAGTAAGCAGAAGTCTCTTCAGAATAAATGATCCCCTTTCCCAGGTTTAATGCAATGCACTAGCACCCTTTGGGGTTGTTTGAATCCCTTATTGATTTTGGATGTGGAGAGCACCATGTGAAGGATGGGCCAGCAGTTTTATCAGTATGCATTAATAATAAACCATGTTGGCCTGTAAACTTTCTCAATTCTGTTGCTGCAACAACATTCACTGCATTCGGACTTCTTATGGCTCAGTCACCCAAGATACTCAAAAATCGCTGAAACCTTCTCTTCCTATTTTTCTGCTTGGTACTCTGACTCACACACTCCCGGTGCGTTGCCCTCTAAAGTTCTACCTTACCTGTCAGATAGTTCTCTATCCCACCTTACCCCAGACCAAAGAGATCTTCTTAATGATCCCATAGTTTTGGAGGAAATCTCTTGGGAAGTGAAACAGCCTGCTTCCAACTGTTACTTTAAACAATTCCTATCTTCTTTACAGTCTCACTTCTTCAGGTGTTTAATTCACTTCAGAACAGTAGACTACCCCCTTCCTCAATGTTACAAGCTACAGTGGTACTCTTACATAAACCAGGTAAAGAGCCCACCAATTGTGATTCTTACAAGCCGATCTCTCTAATAAATTTGATATTAAACTAAACGCAAAGATCCACCCTGATTAGGTGGGTTTTATATGGGGGCACCAAGCCTCAGATAACAATAGATATACCATCAATCTGATTCTCCATGCTCAATCTACTAAAGTGTCTGCTCCTGGTCCTGTCCCTGGATGCTCAAAAGGCATCCAATCATTTGAACTGGAAATTTATGCTTGCCACTCTCAGAAAATTTCATTTTCCCAAACATTTCCCATTGGCTATTTGAGCAATATACTCTCAACCTATGGGTCGAGTTTCTGCTAATGGTTTTCTTTCCCCTCCCTTTTCTATAAAGAGTGGCACCAGACAGGGTTGTCCACTCTCCCCTCTCCTTTTCATCTTGAGTCTGGAGCCCCTGGCGGCCCACATTCGACTTGGAACTTGGCCAACACCAAGACCTCTCGGTCTTCAAAATTAACACTAGTAAATCACAGCCTTTTTCATATGCAGTCTCAGACTAAAAAACTGTTGACCCTCAATTTTAATTTTAATTGACCCCCAAGACAATTCAGGTATCTAGGTATCCAACTTACAACATCTTACTTGACCTTACATGTAGCTAACTACCCTCCCCTCTTCCATACTGTCTTGGGCGATTTTGCTAGATGGCACACTCACAATATCTCCTGGCTCAGACGTGTCAATTCTGTCACAAAGAATCTTTTATTTTTTTCGGGTTTTGCCCTTACCTTCACTATGCGATTTACATACCCTTCAATCAAGAATCACAAGATTCATTTTGGCGGGGGGTCTGCCGAGAGTCTCTTCAGCTGTTCTGGGGGATCTGGGCCTCCCTCATTTGCATTCTTCCTGGCGGCCCAATTGGTCCAGTGGCACACCACCTCCAAAAACCGACCGTGGCAAACCCCCTTCCGATAGAACACCTACTTTGGGTCCCATAAAAAGCTACTAGACCCTCTTCTTTGTCCTCCTCACCCACGATCTCCTACTCCCTCATTGGGTGATGGGGTGGGCTTGAAGAAATCTCTGTCTCATTAGGTGTCACAGTTAGAACCAATTATGGACAACCCTGTGTTTTCCTCAGGCTGCAATATAAAGATTTTAGGTGCTGGTTTCCTATGTACCTTCTGAGGGTAGGGGATTTTTATGATGGGAATCAGCTGATCCACTTTTCTTAGGCTGCATCTAACAACTTTCTGACCTCTTTAGATATTCTCAGATAGCCCATTATCAGCATTTGATTGTTCCAGCCAGGCCTCTGCCTGATTTGGCATGGTTCGAGAGGCTTTGTATTCAGGATACCACTTTGGTTGGTCTTATATCCTGCTTCTATCTGGGAATTTGCTCAGTCTCTGCTGACGTTAAAATGAAACACAAGTTTTCTTGGGAGGTGGATATTTTTTCGGAACTTCCCTTAGAGTCCTGGTCCATCACGGCCTAAAGCTCTGCATGTATAGGAACGGGCCTACAAACTTATGTATAGGTGGTACGTGACCCCAGATCACTTGCATAAAATATTCCCGCCTCAGTCCCCTCTCTGCTTTTGGGGGTGTGTGGAGAGAGGAGATCTTTACCACATATGATGGACTTGCCCGGTGGCTTGAGACTTTTGGTTGACGACGAGCAATTTATTTACATCAACTGCTTTTATTCAAACTACACAAGATCCATGATGGTTTCTACTGGATTTACAACCTTTGGGTGTTTCTAGCTCTCTTTCTAAGCTGATGTCTCACATATTACTGTCCACCAGGAACATGAGAGGATGTTCTTGGAGGTGGGCTGGCCTTCCAGAGCGCCAGGCTCTGGGTCGGGACATTTAGAAGATCAAGTTCATGAAGAGGTTGATGTCTCTTCTAGACTCTTTCAGACCTGGGAGCCAGGCTTACTTTCACTGACCCATCCCTGGCCCCGGCTTAGTGGCTTGGATCTACCTATTATCTTAGTTACATTTTCTGCTTTAGTGTCAACACTTTCACTTCTTATCCCTCCCTGTCTGGAACTCCCCCCCCTTTTTTTACTCTCCCCTTTCCAATTCCCTACACATATGAGCCTCTTAGCCCACAGTCCGATCCCTTGCACTTCTGGATAACATTACAGTTGATTGCCACATCACCTTTCTTTTGCCCTTTTCTCATTAAGGCTAATGTGGTTTAAATTACGCCCTGCCAAATTTCTCTCAAGATCTGTACCAAGATCATTCAGGGTCCATTGTTCGTTCTTTAGTTCAACAATATATCTAATTCATACTTTTCGCTTAATCATAGTAGGATTTCAATATATGTATTTAAATGCTATCTTGTTGGTGGCTGATCTTGTAATGTGCTAATATTGTTACATTCTTGTAACCCCCATTACATTTCCCTACCCCCTCTACCCTTTTTTATTCTGTACCCCCATATCCATTTTACAAAATGTCAATAAAATTTAAGCTAAAAAAATTAGAAAATAAAATTGTTTTGGAGTTTGGGCTAGCACAATATGAGCAGCAGGAGAAACTAGAGGACTGCTGCTGCTGAATTAGAAGAATTCAGCAGCAAGAGTGAAGGGAGCCCTCTTCCCTTTGCCCACATGAGCCCAAATCCCCCAACATCTTCCCTAGTGATCTGGATAAGTATAATAAAAAAGGAGTCACTGGATACTAGTATCAGTAGCAGCACAGGTCAGCACATGCCTGCTGCTACTGCTGTCAGTGTGCCTCCTGAAGTGTGACAGCAGGGAATGCTATATGGCATTTGTCATCATCTAGTATTCCTGGAGAGAAGCAAGAGACTGATAGTGGTGGTGATGCGAGTGAGGGTGGTGGGCCAGCACTGATATTCTGACATTTGCTGCTAGTGTAATTTTTGATGCTACGTCATCAGAGACAGACATTTTTCTGTTACAGCAGGCTGTTGACCAGGTTGTGTTACAGACTATTGTGTCCACCATGGGATTGGGTTCAACCAGTAGTGATAAGGGACTAGGACAGGTAAATGCGGTTCCCTTTGCCACTACTCCTGGTCCTAGCACTAGTTTTGATACTAAGGCAGCATCAGCAAAAAGCACTTTTCAAATATTTTGCATGTGTACCTGGAGAAGATGGCCATTCTTCTCCAACTCTCCCCTTCCCCACCACTAAAGTCATGGGTGTGTGGCTACTTCTCTTTGGGGCAGGCACAGTGCAATCACAAACAACAGAGTTGTGCACAGTGTGCAATAAAGTAGTGAAATGGGAAAAGTAGCCGGACACACTTTGGCACATCTGCCCACATGTTTAGCCTGTGAAACATCCTTCCAAAGAGTACTGTTGTCATGGTACTTCTTGTCCCACACCAAGGGAAAGAAGCACTTAGAATGACAAGCGAATCCTCCCATCAGCTTAGAAGTTCGATAGTGGAGATAACAACAGAGTCATCTTTGTCTTCTAGTACTAGGGTCCAGGTGTGAAAAAATATTTCCATTGACTCCCTGGCACCCTCGGGGTCCTCTTCCGTCTACTCCTCAGCAGTGCCCTTATTAACTCCATTACTTCCACCACCAGTTGACAGTGAGTCTGCATATATGAAGATCTGGTAGTTCATCTCTACTCATTACACCCTGTGTGGTGTACTGACCACATATGGCATTGTGGTGGAGAGCAATTGAATGAAGGGAATCAGGGAGCATCTGAAGACATTCCATCCCACTGAATATGCCATGATGATTACAGGGAGGATGCTTTATTTTTATAACAACGGAACTTTCAGCATATGTAAAGTCGCCCTGCAATAACCAGGCAGGTGGTGACTAGCTTAATGATAGGCATCTTACTTCTTAGAATTACCCTTTTAAAGAAATCCTTAATGTTCTGAGGCCAGAAGCCAAGCATCAGCGCAGACATCTTGTCTGCGCTCCTGCTCTGTCAGTCCCGTTCTCCATTGAGAGCTATTGCACTGTGCCACAGGGTAACCAGAAGAAACTGACGGCACAGGTGTGAAGACTGCACTAACCTGGCCGTCAGTCTCGGAAGATTAAAGATTTCTTTAGAAAGAAGTAATTCTAAGTGGTAAGATAACTATGATTAAGCTAGTCTCCACCTGCCTAATTATTATTTAGCTATGCTGAAAGTTCCACTTTAAGTCTTCTCACCCATCACCACCATATAGTCACTTGTCCTTTGTGGAGCAAACAAAGGACCTCTAAGGTAGTATTTTCTGAAATACTACCTGTGCCATGTTCTACATTAGAAAGGCAATAGGAATTAAATGTGTGGCTAAAGACTTGGTTTAAGCAGGAGTGGTTTGGGTTCCTAGACCACTTGGATGTCTTTTCCATTGAGAACAATCTTTCTAATCAAGATGAATAGCACCTTAGCAGTGCTAGGGGTTAGAATGGTTAAAGGGTTGGAGGAGACTTTAAACTAGGAAAGGGGGATGATATAATACAGGATGGGGAAGGCAGTGTAAATGAGGAAAGGGGATTAGAGAAGGAGCATGGGGTGGAGAGGGGGAATGGGGAAGTTAATCTAATAGGGAGGTGCCAATGTTACAGGATGATTAAAGGTAAATAAATATTTCAGAGTGTAATTTTTCAGCATGACAATAATATAAAATGTATGCATGTTAATACTTGTAGTCTAGCTGGTAAGAGGGGGGAACTAGAACTAATTGTAATGTATGAGCAGTATGATCAAACTGGTTAGATGATACATATGACTTGGCAGTCAATCTGGAGTGTTATTCACTTTTTAGGAGGGATAGGGTTAATAAAAGGGAGGGGGGACTATATATATAAAGCATTCCTTAAAACCTAGAATAAAGGAAGATAAAGGGTCCAGTGAGAATGTAAAGGCCCTGTGGGTTGAAATACATGCTGATAATAATATTAATAATAATAACAATATGTTAATGGAGATTTGCTATATTGGGGAGTCTGGAGAAGCCCAACTGTTACTGCAAATGAAAAAAAGCTACAAGGTCAGGAAATGTAATCATAATGGAAGATTTCAACTATCCTGAAATTGACTTCCAGCACAGCAAAGGGAAATTATTTTATAAGTATGATTAATGACAATTTCATGTCCCAACTAGTAGAGATGCCAACTAGAAAAGAGGCCTTGCTGGAACTAGTGCTCTAAAACAATTCTGACATGATAAAACAGTATAGGGTTAAGGGAGCATATAGGCAGCAGTAACCACAATATGGAATCCTTTGCAGCATAACCCCCCCCCCCCCCGATGCTTAGAGAATTCAGGAGCAGGAATCAGTAGCAAATGCCAGAATGTCACTAATGGGTGCCACTGGATGGCATAATGTATCCAGTGGTGCTATACCACCACCGCCTAGCACTGCTGACAATAGACCAGTAGGGCATACATTTGTTATTTTCAGGGACAGATTTTTACAAACCTGAAGCCTGCAAACTTTTTTTTCAGGCCTTGGTATTTGATAGCCTGAAACCTGCTAAATTTTTCTGCAGACTTGCTGTTTGCAAGACTGAAATCATGCAAGCAAATTTATTTCTGGTCGTGTTTTTAGGGCTTGTCTTGTTGGAAGCCAGCAATCAATTTTTCAAGCCTAACCTTGCTCTAAGCTTGCAGAAATATTTTAAAAGCTTTTCTTTCTGTAAGCTGCTGCTGTTATTTTCAAAAAGATTAAAAGAAAAAAAAGTGGCTCATGTAGATGGTGGTAGTGATAAAGTGATTAATATATACACACATATGTGTGTATAATGATTATTAGAAATTAATGCGGTAAATGGTGGCAACACTTCAAATCCCTCCTCCTCATCCTCAGTGCTGCTGTTATAGGCTTCTCTATCTTATGTTTGTCCACTTCTGCTGGCTGATGAACAGATGGTATTAGATGCTGGTTATTTTTTATAAATGTAAGTCTACCAATACTGCTGCTTGATAGCTGTGTCCTACTGTCATTAACAATATACCCAGCTGTACTGAAAACCCACTCCCGCTGAACGCTTGCTGATGGGTAAGTAAGAGTTTGCATGGCAGTACATGTCAGTGCTGGTCACAGACACTGTTTTGTTTGCCAGTAGTCAATGGGGTCACCATTTCAGCCTAGAACATAGCTATCTTGCATGTAACCATCTCACATGTAGTGGGGCCACTATACAATGTTGGTGTATATCAGTTACCAACCCAAGCTCTGGGAACAAGTACTTTAGATTATGTGCCAACACCACCACCAGGTGGGTATGGGGTTTGGGCCAGGATTTATGGGTAAATCTCCTTTCTCCATTCACACTTCACCAGACTCCCCTATCACTAACTTTTTTAAAAACAAAAGACTGGTAGAGTAAAAGTGTTATGACTCTTTGACAGACGTGTTATAGAATGAGAGCAGCTTTAATTCTGTAACATACCTGACAAAGAGACCTAAGTTATCTTGCAGTTATCTTGAAAAGTTATCTTGAAAGCTTGTAGTCTAAACATACTCAGTTGGCCAATAAAGGTATCACTTTTACTGTATCAATCTTAAACTAAAATCCCACTTTACTTTTGTTGCATATTTTCTCTAACTCAAAAACACTACTGCTCTCACTCTCTCTCTCACACACACACAAACACAAAATAACAGGATGTAGAAACCTGTCACACATTTCATACTACTCCAGTGGGAACAGAAGGTAAACTTGCCATGTGAGGGGGATTCAAGGTGGACAAAATGCAGAGAAACTGCACTTTTCAAGAAAAAAATTCTGCACAGTAGGAAGTGCCATTTTTCACCTGTTTCACTTTTGAGGTGAAATATTTTATCCATCCCCAATCAGGCAAATGGCTTTGGGTATCTCCTTATTACCACTAAAGGGGGCTGCACTGGATTGGCATCTTGTGCAGTTCAAAAAGCTAGGATCCCAGCTAAAGGAACCTCTCCTTATAGAGACAGTGATGACTCAGTCATTTCTGTTACCCTTACTTTCTGAACTTTTCTGTGAGTGTTCATCCTTCCCTGTCATCTCCCCTTTGCGATAGTGAGTGACCAGTCCTCTGATCTGTACTGGAAATAACTTTTGTATAATCATCATCAGACCGTACTGTTCTTAATAGGTCAGTGTTTAACCTTTGCATTGGTATTATAATCAGTGCTGCTTCATCTGTAGAAATTGGGTAGTAATAATAGCAGAATAAACAAATGAGAAGCAAATGCAATGTTACCTGGTGCTGGAATGTACTGGTCATACGACACTGCTCCCAAGTCTGATTCAACACTTTCTGCATATCTTCTTCGTCCACTCATGCTGTATTGTTTCTCCTCCTCTTGGCCGTATAGTTTTCTCCTAACCTTCCACATTTCTTTATTTAGTTTTCTCCCCATCTCCCAAAAGTAGATCCTCTTCCCTATGTTTGTCTTTTCTTGTTTTTCCACACACACAAACAAAACTCCCATTTTAAAACATGCCTGGGGCTACTATGCTGATTCACCAATTTCAATGCACACAACTTACAGACAATTTAAGTCGGAATCAAACTTAAAAGGCTCTGTCTGTAACACAAACAATTTGCATTTTTTTAAAACAAATATTGATAGGCCCAGAGCATTGCTGTTGCTGATTGGTCTTCAGAGGCATCCTCAGAAACTGTGCAGCATGAGCAATGGTCTCTCCTTAAAGGGATAGTAATACTTCATTTTAACTTTATTTTATTTTGTAGGCATTAAAAAAACATGAAGAATGATATAAGTCTTATCTCTGAAACCTTTATGGTTTAAGAGATATTCACAAACAAAGTATCCCCCCCCTGTTCAACCAGATAAGAAGGGAGATGCCCAGGTAGACTGCAGAGAGGGACAATCTTCAATTAAGATAATGGAAAAAGCTGAAAAACTTTTCAAGGGGGGAAGGGCTTTCATTGTTTTCATACAAAGAAAATTGTCCCCTTCTGTTATCTGTACTGTCATACAACCTGATCCACATCTGAGAAGAGATGGCTTACACTAGGAAAAAGGGGCGGGGAGGGGAACTTTGCTTGTGAATATCTCATAAACCATAAAGGTTTGAGAGATAAGACTTATATCATTCTTCATGTTTTTTTAATGCCTACAAAATAAAATAAAGTTAAAACGAAGTGTTACTATCCCTTTAAGACATTGTTTAATACAGAGAGGCAGGGGCTCATGCTAAACATTTATTTGGCTTCTGGACACCAATCAACAACAGCTGTATTCCTTGGTACAGTTCACCTTATCCACATTAACACACACCTAAGGCACACAATTTAATCTATGAACAAATGAGTTACAATTCAGGATCTTACAGTCTCCGAATTTAGAATGTGAGGACTATTTATTTTTGAAGTGATGTGACAGTGAACAGTGCCATGTTGTTTTATTAGAAGACTATCACCAGGAAGACATTTAAATTGCTTTTTTCAGCAAACAGAAAAACAATATAGATTCTGGATTTCTTTTCTTCAACAGCATTGCTAAAGGAAACATATTTTAACCAAATAAGCATGTGGATTTTAGAATTGAGTTACTGTAATTTTTCTTCAATTGAAGTTTATTTTTGTTTACATCATTTATAACTAAAATAATTAAATAAAAAAAAATCGTCAGCCAGATCAACATCATAAACTTGAAATATCGTAATCCTCTGCTAACTCGGATGCCTTCAACTTCATTTTCCTGTTCTTAATCTTAAAAAGAAAAACAAGCTTTCCTATTTTTTCAAGTCCCAAACAATTTCTCAGCTTGGCATGAATTAATCCAAAGGAAGAAAATATTCTTTCTATGCCAGCGGAAAAAGCTGCTGCTGTCAAAAGTGAGATTGGCACTCGAGAAGTCTCTGAATTCAAGTGCTTAAGTGATGTCCACCAGTTCAGTGGTGTGACTTTCTTTAGAAAAAATATTTCTTGAATGGCTCACCCTTAGCCCTGAAATGTATTATAATTGGTAATATAAAGGAATGATTGCTGGATGCCCAAGCTATAGAAAGCTCCTCTTCTTCAACAGTTAATGCTTGGCCCTGGTACATGGGAATAATGACAAGAAAATGAGGTGGATAGTACAGCTGCCATTCGTTTTTATAATGCTTATAATTTAACTGTCATTTCCTATTTCTCTTTTTAAGCTCCCACTCAGCTCCTTCCAAATTTCCACAGCATCTGCAATAAAACAGCTCTTTCCCTGCATTTTGTTGAAGGCTACAGAAATAGGCTTCAGGTACTCAATATGTGTTCAGGTCCAATGTTGAGAACTTTGACCGTGAGAGTTCCATCTAATGTTTCATGATTTTGCTCACAGATTGTCATCAGATTGGGCCAATTTTTCATATATTGCTAAAAAATGTCGACTGCTGAGTTCCATCTCACATCTTGTGGAAGTGTTAGCTTGGTACTTCCTGCTTTTTTCAGAGCAGTTGCTGCATAGTGGTTTTTAAGAAATTTCAACAACATGAGACTTTATTTCTGGAAAACTCGTCTTTGGCTTTAAATCAGCACTGCAACCGTATATTATTAGTTTGGGACTATCTTCACATTCTTATAAACCTATGCTCATCTGGAATACATTTTCAGCATTGTTTGTGACTAGGGATGGGCAACATTTTTCACCACAAAAGTGAAACAGGAGAACAACAGTAAGTCCACTGAGCTGGAAGCTTCCCCCCATAAGTCCCAATTTTCTGCTTTATTCCACCTAGCTCATTGCATTGAAATCAATGGTAAGACTGAATTTCTCCCGCATGGCAAGTTTCCCTTCTTTTCCCACAGGGATAATAAAAGGAGGGTCAGGATTCAGTATGTAGTTATGTGCTTGTGAGAGAGAAAGAAAGAAAGAAAGAAAGAAAGAAAGAAAGAAAGAAAGAAAGAAAGAAAGAAAGAAAGAAAGAAGTGAAGTTGCAGTGTAGTTTAGGGAGTCTTTTTGGGCACATGAACATGTTAGTGGACGTTTCATACCATCCAGAAGTAGGTATCTACTACAAGTCCTCTCAATGGGAATTTTCAAGGAAATGGTAATTACAGCTCCTTATCCATGTAAAATCCTTTGGAAAGGAAATACAAGCTAACACACATCCCTTTTAGCCAACATTACATGGCAAGCAGGCATATTAGAAATGGCAAATTGTCACAGTACCTTGTAGCTCCGCCGCTTTTTGCGCTCCAGTGTAATTTCCACAAGCGGTTGGACGCATCAATGCTAGATGCATCATCTGCAGGTGCAAGGCTTCAGCATGCTGCAGGCATCTGTTTTATGTGTTTGAGGCCTGTAGTCTCCTCCTACCTACTTCCTGAGGAGGGGTTTAAAGGGCAGTCTGATTCCTGACTCAGTTACTCTTATGTTGGTGTTCTGTGCAATTCATTATTTGTATTCCTGATTCCTGTATATGATCCGGCTTGTCTGTCCATCCATTCTGGTGTTGACCTGTGGCTCTGTCTGATGATTCCCCTTGTGTGTTCAGATTTGGCTCAGATATCCTTTCTGTTGCAAACCTGTGGCTCTGGCTGATTACCTGCTCCATGTATGACCTAGGCTTGTCTGACTACCCATTCTGGTGTTGACATGGGGCTCTGTCCACTGTGCATACCATCGCTTCAGTGGATATCCTACCTGGTGCAAACCTGTGGCTCTGGCTGACTACCCGCTCCCACTAGGATGTTTGTCAGAAACTGTCATGCGCATGACTGCAGCACGCACAGTACTGACTGCCTGAATGCACCACGGCTGATACGGAGCGGGGTGTTCTGAATTCAGACCGAAGTCCTCTCTGCGCACCTTTCTGGGACTGCTTGGTCCCAGGAAGGTACACAGAGAGGACTACTGTCTGAATTTGGAGCGCTCCGCTCCATTTAAGACGCAGCATTCGGGCAGTCAGTACTGCACATGACTGCAGCTCAGCCAGTGAGAACAGAGGCTCCGGCACCAGCCGAGGGTGCTGGGTGGCACTGTGGCCAGTATACATGGGTTTTAAAACTAGTAGTTAATAATAAAAGAAAGTAATGTTGTACCTGTTAAAATATTTCAAGTTCATTATTAAAAAAATGCATTATTGAGAGAAAAAATTGCATTGCTAATAAAAATTGTCAATGCTTATAAAAATGAGCAGTTAATAATTCTCATTGCTCCTAAGAAAAGTTAGTAACACTAATATAAATATTTTAAGCCATTAAAAGTTGCATGTATTCCTATGTAAATTTGTCAGACACAATCCAAATTTGTTAAAAAAGAATTTCTATTTTTATAGTGAACAAATAAAAATACAGTTGCCATCAAATACATTAAACCATTCAGTGAATGACCTGTGAGTTTATTAAATAGACCACTTTACCCTTTAAATGTGTTGATGCAATGAACCTTTTATTTTTAGAGATCTATTTAATTAAATTGCTCTTCAAATACACAGAGTAAAATAAACAGTGATTATGAGTGTGTTTTTCATATTTAATAATGATAGAAATGGTGTGCTTTAAAAAATATATAATTTCTTATAAAAAATGCATAATTAATAGAACAATTTATCTATGAACAGTATATTCATAGAAAAATTTGCATTACTAATAAATTTGACATTGCTTCTAAAACCGAGTAGCGCTAATAAAAATCTACATTATTTCTAAGAAGTTAGTAATGGTAATAAAAAGTCACATTTGTAGAAAAAAAAAGCAATGGTAATAAAACTGATCTTTACTTCTAAGAAAAACTTAGCAATGCGAATAAATCATTTAAAGCAGTGGTTCTGAACTCCTGTCCTCAGGACCCACTAACAGGACAGGATTTGATGATTTCCTTGTTAGAGCACAGGTGAGTTAATCAGTGTGAATGAGCCTCTGATCACCACACCTGTGCTCCTGCAGAAAAATCCCTAAGTCCTGGCCTGTTAGTGGGTCCTGAGGACAGTAGTTGAGAACCACTGGTTTAAAGGCATCTAAAGCTGCATGTATTTCTATAAAAACATTTTTTAGATATAATGCAGATGTTTTAAGGAAAATGCTTTTATTTTAACCTCATTAACAAAAACACAGCTCGCATTAGTAAAGTAAGCTCCTTTTCTATTTGTCCTGGGATTATCAAATGCATTTTTTTAAATAGACCTTTCAGATACCACTTTTGGCTTCTTGGTATGAAATTTTAATCAGTGGATTTCATTGGTTATTTTGAGACTTGTGGATACATTAATTTAATGTTTTTATTTTATTTTTTAGGGAACACTAATACCAATACAAACGGGACTAACTATATTTTAATATCTTATACTACAAGCTAGTAGCTGTAAATAAAAACTTATAATGCAAGCATATAGAAACAGACAATCAGAACTTGAAATTATCATATGGTGTCTCCCTGACTCCCAGTCACCCCCCCCATACAAAACAGGGGCCCCTCTTAAGCTCAAACAAGATGGTTGCACCTATGATCCCACCAGACCGAACAGATAACTCCTCTTCCCAGACATAACAGATGTCTCCAAATGGATACACAAATAAGAAGATGTTTTGATGGGAATAATTCCTACCAATCTGTGGTAGGACTAGGAATCTCTAATCTGGGAAAATGTGTAGGAAACACTTGCAAGGACAATAAACTCCAGAGACCATTCCATGAATAAAGGGCCATATGGCCACCATAATACACAGAAAATGACTACCACCAAGAGTACCAGCAATTCTACAGAATATTTATCAAGCACCTGCAGATAGTTTAATACATATTTGTGATGAAAAAAATGAATTAAAAGGTTCAGCACCTTCAAAATATTGTTCATATTGACACATAAGCCCTAAACCTTTAAGCTATTTTAGTCACATTTAGCTACATGTTCAGCATCAAAGCAGAATAGCATACAGTGGTGGGTAGGGATAGGTTGGACAACCCAACAAATCAAAAAGAATCAGCACTTATTTTTCTTGTCATGGTGAGTCATGTTTGAGGTGGGGGGGAGGTAGGAGAGATATACATGTATGCATACATTTTCACTAAACCCCTGCCCCCCTCTGATTCTCTGAAATAAAGAATAGGTGCTAGTTGAGTACTGTCTTCTGTATACTGGAATTGTGGTATGTATATTGCAAGGTATAATCTATTTCTGTATTCCCACATATATTCCAACATATTAAGCTTATCAAATCAAATATGGACACATGTATGTGTTAGTGGGTCAACGCATTTATGACAAAACTTACCCGGATAGACTCAAAGACCTTGATATGTACAGCTTGAAAGAGAGAGGGGGAAAGGGGCAATATGATAGAAACCAAACCTATAAATTTATACCCCATCCCGACAATGGATTTACGAGGTATGTCCCGCAAAAACTGTCACTTAGTGACAGAGGACGTACCTGGCAAGTCCCGGAAGTATGGGTCTCCGTGCAGCTACATGCCGTTCGGGGACTCTGGAATCGTTTAGAAAAAAAAAATTGTTAGCCGGGCGTTAAGGAGACAGCTGCCTACGCACGCGGCTGTCACTAAGGGGTTATTTAAAGGGATAGAAATACTTCGTTTTATCTTTTATTTTGTAGGCATTAAAAAAACACGAAGAACGATATAAGTCTTATCTCTCAAACCTTTATGGTTTAAGAGATATTCACAAGCAAAGTATCCCCCCCCACTGTTCAGTCAGATCAGAAGGGAGGTGCCCAGGTAGACTGCAGAGAGGGACAACTTTCAGTTAAGATAAGGGAAAAAGCTGAAAAACTTTTCAAGGGGGGAAGGGCTTTCCTTGTTTTCATACAAAGAAGATTGTCCCCTGCTGTTATCTGTCTGGTCTTATAACCAGATTCACATCTGAAAAGAGATGGCTTACACTAGGAAAAAGGGGCGGGAGGGGGAAACTTTGCTTGTGAATATCTCTTAAGCCATAAAGGTTTGAGAGATAAGACTTATATCGTTCTTCATGTTTTTTTTATGCCTACAAAATAAAATAAAGTTAAAACGAACTATTACTATCTCTTTAAAGGATATAATAAAATTCTGGAGGGAAGCATTTTTCAGAAAATAAGAGAAATAATAGAACAAGAGGGCATGACTTAATGTACTACTTTGTGGAAAGGGTGACAGGGTCATGGAACAGCCTCCCAGTGGAAGTGGCAGGCGCTAATATGGTAAAGGAACTGAAAAAATATCTGGAATAGACATAGGTCTATACTGAGAAATACGTTAGACTATGTATTTTATCCTTACAGAAAAAGGGCAGACTGGATGGGCCAACTGGTTATTGTTTACATCAGACTCTATGTTTCTATGTATCTACACATAGCAATTATTATTAACATGTTTATATGTTGAGACTACTTTTTGCATATTTGGTGTAAGCATATATTCCTTCCATGACATAGCTGGTTGTTTGCACATTCCAGGGGTGTTATGTCTATAATGCTGATGAAGTGCTGAGTTTTCAGTTGAAAAGCACCCCTACCATATTTTACCTGTTCCCTAACCTCATGTGTGCCTATGTTTATAAACTTACATGGTGTAATAAACTTTGTTTTCTTTCCCCTCTTCTGACTGCTGCTACATCCAAATTAGTTGAGGTTGTTCAGAGTACCTGATCTCTTCAAATTAGCCCTAGAACTTCACTGCGGAGCATGGAGCTAGATTGAAGCTTTGAAACAGCTTATAGACACCCAGATTCTGAGTGCACCAAACATTCATAATGAGTGATAGGCTGCAAGGAAGAGAAATATGACTGATAGATTGGCAAGTTTAACACCTCACTAACACCCAAGGTGTTAAAAAAAAGAATGTGTGACATGCAGACCACCAGCTTCCTTCATCCTTAGCTTATCAGCAGTCAACTAACTAGAATGGCAGTTGTAGTCCAACAACAGCTGGAAGGCACAGGTTGTCAATCTCTTGGTTAAAGACATCTAATATAATGGGAAAAAAACAGTCAGAGAGGTCTTCAAAATGGAAGAGCTCATAAAAAATACTGAGAGACTACTGGGCAAACAGATACCAATATGCTGTTACAGCAGACTTACTATCAAGATGTAAATAACTATTTTATCTGAGTATAAGTGATTTGCTAAGTTTTATGGCAAAGAGTATAACTATCCTGTACATGCAATGCTGCTGATTGCACCAAATGTGCTATGTGTGACAAACATTTTTAAAAAACATTGCTGCTGTCCAAATCCTCAGCAGGTAGTTTAAAGGGATAGTAATACTTTGTTTTATCTTTATTTTATTTTGTAGGCATTACAAAAACATGAAGAACCATAAGTCTTATCTCTCAAACCTTTATGGTTTGAGAGATATTCACAAGCAAAGTTTCCCCTCCTGCCCCTTTTACCTAGTGTAAGCCATCTCTTCTCAGATTTGGAATGCAGTCCATAGACCAGACAGATAAAAGCAGGGGACAATCTTCTTCCTATGAGAACAATGAAAGCCCTGCCCCCCTTGACAAGTTTTTCAGGTTGTTCCCTTATCTTAACTGAAGATTGTCCCTCTCTGCAATCTACCTGGGCACCTCCCTTCTGATCTGGCTGAGCAGTGTTACATCAGTAAAAGGGGCGGGAGGGGGATACTTTGTCATTGAATTACTCGTGAACTACAATCCAATTATCAGTCCAATACAAACTTCAGTTCTCACGGGCCACCAACAGGCCAGGATTAAAGGATTTCCCTTATTAAACACAGGCTAGTTAATTAGTGACTCATTAATTTTGACTGACTCACCTGAGATTTAACAGGGAAATCCCTATATTCTGTACTATTGTTGGCCCTTGAGGACTAAACTTGGACAGCAGTCCTGACCTAGGCAATGTGCTAAATGTACTACTGGGCCTGATTTAAGTGAGATGTGGATTAGGTCAGTTTTAGGCATGATGAGTTTAAAGTGTATATTTGCCATCCAATCTGAAATATCCAAGAGACAGTCTGTGACTCTGAACTGATCACCAGGGCCTAGATGCACTAAATGTCGATGTGGTGTCGGTATGATATTGTTGATGTGTTCAAATCACTCTGACAATTCAATCTGCACACACATCGACATATTCACAGAAATTGTCAGATGGAAAGGGAAGGTTGGAGGAGGTCCCTATTAGCATACAATATTTTCAAAGTGCTGTCGGTGTGGAAGGGATCTCCTCCCCTCACACATCACCAGCACTACGACAATTCTGCACAGCATTCTCTGTGCTTCCCTACCCAGCCAGTAGGGGAATACAGAGAAGGCTTTCAGCACCATGGACAGCATTGAATGCCACAGGGATGTGCATTGCTCACCCCTGTGGCACTCAAAGGATTAAGAGCCAGCTGCAGTTTGTCCACTTTCTTTTGGATATTGGTATCTGTTATATCAGTAAATGTGCTGCAGGTCTAGAATAATAATATACATGCAGGAGATTTGGAAAATAATGCTAGAGATGATGGGTTACTTCACTTCAGCACTACTCAGCATCAAAATAGACCCGTTTAAGCACAAAGTAGCCCTATCAAACTATAGTCAGTGACACTGATAATACATAACTCTGAGCAATGGAAAGCACAATTTTGTGGCCTTCGAGCTTAGCGGCGACCATAATTGCAACCTTGCCTACTGCATGCCCAGCCCATCAGTTGGGCATGCAGTCATCATGCAGGAATCAGGACCCTGCTCTACATACACATTTTTTCTCACCACCATTCTAGATACTCCCGTTTAGATTACTTTTTCATTACTCACCAGTTATTGAGCTCTGTCTCATCAGCCGCGATCCTCCTGATTAAGTTATCTGACCATGTCCCTATTTCACTGTCGCTCTCGCCTCTTGTCCAACCGAAATACAGCCCCTCTTTGAGGCTGAATGAAACCTTGCTGGAGGATCCATCTTCCTCTGCAAAGATACATGAGGGACTTGAATTTTATTTCTCCACTAATTCCTCAGACGATGTACCTCAAGCAGATGTCTGGGAGGCCCGTAAATGCAATGTCTGTGGAATCATGATCGCACAGGGTTCAAGGAAAAAAGAACAATGAATGGCTCATATGCTTCACTTGCTTGACACTATCAAATCCCTGGAGACCATCCACAAAAGATCGCTGGACATTCAACATTTAGCTCCTTTGTTGGCAGCAAGAACGGACCTGTCCGACCTGCTCAAAGGTCAGGCCCTCAGATCTTATATGTGGCTAAAATATAGCCATTTCATGCACAGCAATAAATGTGGTAAGCTGCTCGTCTATTTAGTGAAGTGGGCAAGGATGAAATCTCATGTACATCAGGTTTAAACCATCTCAGGCAATGTTGTCTCCACCTGAGAAGCGATTGCGGATGCTTTCGTGCCTATTATGCTCAACTGTGAGACAGGAGGAGGGGAGACAATCCCACTCTAGAATGACATTTTGCTGTTTCTTTCTCTCTCTAAGATGCATAATCTTTCTGAATCAGAGGTAGCAGCCTTGGAGGTTCCCTTCTCTGATTAAGAGATTGTTAAGGCAATCAAGAGCTCTCCTTTGGGGAAAGTCCAGGGCCAGATGGCCTCCCAGCTTCCTATTATAACCATTTTCACTCTCTTCTTGTCTCGCATATGTCCTCTACATTTAATGCAATCATGTCGGGCCAGTCCTGGCCATCGCAATCATTATCGACTCACGTAACAGTGCTCCCGAAGAAGGGCAAAGATCCCCTTCATTGTAATAGTTACAGGCCTATTTCCCTGTTAAATGTGAATTTAAAGATTTTTTCTAAATTGGTCATGGATAGACTTAAGTACGTGTTGCCTTCAATTATGAGTAAAGATCAGGTGGGTTTTCTGCGTGGTAGGGAAACTAGAGATAATGTTATCAAAACCATATTGATCAATCAGGTGGAGTGTGCCTCTCGAGTCCCGTTTTACTACAATCTTTGAATGCCGAGAATGCATTCGACAGAGTGAACTGGGATTTTATGATGCATGTTCTGCAGCACGTGGGGATTGGCCCTAAACTGTGTACAGCCATTTGCTCACTGTATTCGGACGCTTCAGCTAAGGTTCAGGTAAATGGTCTTCTTTCTTCTTCATTTTCGATCTCTAATGGTACATGGCAAGGGTGCCCTCTGTCTCCACTCCTGTTCATCTTGACTTTGGAACCTCTTCTCTCTATGATTAGTCTGAACCCCAAGATCTCTGGTATTCCTATGGCAGCCAGAAAAGTCAAATTGGCTAGCTATTCTGATGACATTCTTCTTTTCCTTTCTGACCCCACATCATCCCTTCTGGCTCTTATGTCTGTACTCTCTTCGTAATGCGGCCTCTCTTCCATGAAGATTGATTTAGACAAATCAGAAATCCTGAATCTGACCGTCCCTGCCATGTCTGCGTCCAACATTCAGCGGAATTTTCCTTTTAGGTGGTGCTCATCCTCTATTAACTATCTGGGTATTTCCATCATGCCTTCAGTCCAGGATTTATTTGCTGCTAATTTTACGCAGTTGGAAAAAATCTATTAAGGAGGACCTGTAGAGATGGAGTAGTTTATTTATCTCATGGATTGGTAGGATAAATTTGGTTAAGATGGTGGTGTTTCCCAAAGTCCTTTACATCCTATGTTCAGTCCCTTTACGTACACAGAGGAGGCTGTTGAGCTCTCTCCAACAATTGATTTCAAACTTTGTATGGAATGGCCAGCGCCCTAGGCTTGGCTAATCCACGTTATCCAAGGGGGTTTGGGGCCTCCATATGGAGCGAAGTACCGAGATGCTGTCGTTCTGTCTATGTGGAAAGAGTTATGTTCCCGAATGGTCGCTATGGATTGGCCGACAATTTTGAGAGGTGAATTGGGTCCCATAGACCCGGTTCAGCTCTTATGGGCAGCCACCCAAAATGTTCCAAATGGGTTGAGAGCCAATGCCCTACTGTCTCATCTACTCTGTAGATGGTCTTCGTGTAATTTATCCTTTTCCTTGGAACCCAGACCCTCGCATTTATGTGTTATCTTGGGGAACCCTGATTTTCAACCGGGGCTACGGGATATCTCATTTCAGGCTTGGCTATTTACTGGGCTCACTGATCTGGACCATCTGCTGCCAGATGGTTCCCTTCCCACTTTCGCCATCCTGTCTACTACTGCGGGTCTCCCCAATATGGAATGTTAAACATTTTTTGGACTCCTCTGCTTGCAGGGACTTCCGCCCTACTGATGCATCCCACTGCCTCTAAAAACTCCTTGTCCATTTTTCTTACTATCTAAGACAAACATGTTCTCAACATTTCGCCCGACACATAAAAGGGTCTGGGAATTTGAACTGAATACCGAGATTTCAACCAAATCCTGGTTTCAAGCTTTTAAACTTCATATTTCTCTTCTTCCCAATGTTCTTTTATGAGAGACCTGTTACAAACCTCTGATGCACTGGTACAGAACTCCTGCCCCTTTGGACAAGATCAATTCTGATGTCTCAGATGTCTGTTGGCGTTGCAGATTTGGTTCTGGAGATATGGTCCACATATGGTGGTCCTGTCCTTTACTTGTATCTTTTTGGTCCTCTGTGACCTCTCAAGTCACACAAGTCACACACTTGTCTGGGATAGCGATCCCAAGCTCCCCACAGGTCTTATAATCTCCCTCTGAAGATTTCTAGACACCCTAAACGCTCCCTTAGGAATTGGCTAATAGTGGTCTCAATGACCAGAGCTTGCATACCCCAACACTGGAAATCCTTTTCCCCATCTGTTATTGATGACTGGAAGAGGAGACTTGATCACTTCCTGGGCATGGAAAAATTATATCACATACCATGGATTCTTTTGGGAATGATTACGTATTATGGCTAGACTTCGTATCTTCATGAAGGTGTGTTCTCTGAAGAGTGGCGAAATTACTATACTGTCATCCTCCCTTTCCCCCTTCCCTCTATTTTCACCTCCCCACCCTTATGTTCTTCCTTCTTTCCTTCTTCTCTATCTTATTTTATTCTCTTTCTCCCATTGGTTTCTTTCCGAAATCCTTCTAAGGGATTGTTAGATTGGGTATGTCTTCAGTCTAGTTGTTCTTGCATCCTGCTACCATTTGAGAGTAAGTGCAGAGGCTTTACATAGCTACATAACTAACTGTGAACCATTGTTTAATTGATAATGTTTGTAGCTCTGTTGGTTGTTAACATGATGTGGACATACTACACTATACATGCTTGATTGTCATGTTAACTGGATGCCTTTCTATTCTTAGTTGATTGTATTCCTTAGTATTTCTGTAATCTCTTATTTTGTTGAAATAAAAATTGATTCACAAAAGAAAAAAAAAGGAAACTTTTTTCATAATAATAATAAAATGTTAACACGCTAAACAAAATTGGCTTATTTCGGTACAAAATGATAGCTAGGTCTACCAATAGAGACTTTACCAAAACTGACCTATATTGTCACTAAGAGGAAAACAGGACAAGATATCAAAACAATGATTCTGAAGATAAAAGACACAATAGAGAAGATGCTCTACAAAAAAATGAGGCAGTCAGCATATACATTCAATATATATATATATATATATATATATATATCCACGGACACAACTCGATAATAAGCACAAGCTATCAGCAGATGTGCTCCATCAGACTGTACTGACAGTTAATGATTGCTTCCCATTTTCTATCAGTAAAAAATGTCTTTTCTAATCACTTTCTTCATCATATGGAATGATGAACACAATCTACACCCCATGGGAACTAGCAAAGAAAAACTGGGGAAAGTACAAACGCATCTGAAGTGATAAAACTAACAAAGGAATTAAAACGACAGTAAACCTCATTTTTGTCTTTACAAATTATGGAAGTATATAATGCGACAAAAGTCAAATTGCCTATACTTTTCATAGTTTTTTTTCATCATCATCTATGTTTTATACATTTATGTCCCTGGCAATGAGCTCCATTAATTTCTGTTTCCAGAGAGCTTTCTGTCAGGGACTGTAAAAGCAAGGCTAGTTATACAATGTAATACTATAATTGCAACAAGAAACCACACCTCTTATTTATTCAATATGGCACACAGAGCAGTAAATGCTGCAGGTATGGTATTACATTGTATCACTACCCCTTCTTTTACTGTCTCTGACAGAAAGTTCCCTGGAAACAGAGATCCACAGAGTTCACTGACATCGGGGACATAGAAGTGTAATAATGTAGGTGAAGAGGAAATACAATAGAAAAGTATAGGCGATTTGACTTTACAAATTATACACTCACAAAATATGTAAAGTCAAAAGGAGGTTTACTGTAGCTTTAAAAACTAAGGTAGCATGAACCAGAGAGTGAAAACTATGATAATTTATATAGCTCTGCTAAGTATGCAGTGCTTTATATTATTAATTATTATTAATATTATATTTTATTTCTTAAGTGCCAACATATTCTGCAATGTTGTACAATAATGGGAACAATGATTATAAAATCATACAATTAACTTTCACTGAACATACTAGAAACTAGAAAGTAGAGTTATGAGGATTCAGATGCAGGATTAGATAAGAATTTTGTGAGTGATGCCAGGATTTGGAGAGAAGCCACCACAGAAGCAGCAGGGACAGAGAGGGAGAGTAGTAGGAGAGGAGGTGCAGGATTTCCTCAGGTGGGAAGAAAGACAGTTAATGTGTAGGCCTCGTGGCTGCAAAACGAGAGTGATTACAGAGAGAAGGAACATGGAAAGGGAATATTCAGGGAATATTGTGAAAAAGTAAATATAAACACAAAAATACATGTCTGAAAGAAGTGATAAGCAGGAATTAAATGTTATTGTAATTCAGAAACGCTAAGGACATAGTTACAATTGGCTAAGTTATATTCCGGGGACAGAGACTTATTCTCAGGTGGTGGTGAGTTTCTTATAAAACTCTGCCCACTTCTGCTCCTTCCCACCCTGTTCTGCCCATTTCCCTCCCACATCTCCTCCTTCCCATCCTGCTCTGCCCACTTCCCACTCACTTCATGACACAGGCTATTAAGCCCTCCCCTTTGTTAGACAAATCATGTGATTTATACCTGCAGCATTGTCACGTCATAAACTCCCTCCAGGGCCTCAAGAAGACAAAGTTCCCAGGTACGGTTATTGCCCAAAAAGTAATCAGCTGGGCAGTAATGGCAGATACATTCCAGATGGGGGTTGATGAAAATGTGTAACGCAGAGCAGCAGAATGTAACCCTTTATATGCTAGTATTCTGAGTATAGTTGTACAAGGGCCCTGAAGTTAGCCTCCTTGGGGTGAAGGCAGAGTTGTACAAGCAAGGCACCCAACAGATTTACATAGTAAACAGATGTACAATTCAGAGAATAAATACAAGTAAATACAGATGAAGTACAAGAAAACAAAAGGAGCAGTTCCTTGCTCCAAAGAGTCTACAGCAGTGGTTCTCAACTACTGTCCTCAGGACCCACTAACAGTCCAGGACTTAGGGATTTCTCTGCTAGAGCACAGGTGTGGTGATCAGAGGATCATTCACATTGATTAACTCCAAAACAAAACAAAGAATCGCAGCTGCTTCCGGCTCCAAAAAAGAACTCTTGTTCAAACTCGTAAAAGACTCCTTTATTCTTCATTTAAAACAGCAAGCATGTCTTTATATGGCTTAGATTTTGGCACCTATTGCATTTCCAGTCAGAGGGATGTGACCTGGTTCTATGTATATTAAATTATGACCAGTTGTTAATGTTATTTGCTCTGATTATATTTGGAGTCCTTAATTTTGCATTTGGGTCCTTGAATGTAAAAATCTGCTGTAGTTTTACATAATACATCACTTTACGTTTGGATTTGTTTGGTTTTTTTATATGTATATTTTGGATGGTGTTGGATATATTAATAATAATATTTTATCCAATCGTTTAAAGTTTGATGTATATGTATAACATCTTAACATGATGGGCAGCCTAGTATTTCCAGCGTATTCAATGAGTAGATTGCTTTGAGCAAAATGCATACACATGTCTCTCTGTTTTGGTTGGCTAGGGCTGACTTTGATTGACATGTGATTAACCAGGAAGATGTCATGTTGTTTTGTATTTTTAACCAATTGGATTGCTTTAGAGTTTTTATTAGTACGGGGAGTTGCTCTTCTTATTTATTCTATGATTAAGCGCTGATGGCGTGAAACGCGTTAGACATATGTCATGAGTAATAATCCTTCTGGGGGTCACTGTACTCTGCTGTTCATCTTGGATGCTTGCTGTTTTAAATGAAGAATAAAGGAGTCTTTTACGAGTTTGAACGAGTGTTCTTTTTTGGAGCCAGAAGCAGCTGAGATTCTTTGTTTTGTTTTGTGGCTATCAGGGTACGGTGTGAGGAGAGCCGTACTATTACAGCGCTCGGCGGTTTCAAGTGAGGCTGGTGAGTCACAGGTGTGGTGCTTTCCCTTATTTTTTCTGAGTCTTTATTTTATTGATGCTGTGAGCCCTGGCGTGTTTAGCTCACAACCTACTTTATATTAACATTGATTAACTTACCTGTGCTCTAACAAGGAAATCATCAAATCCTGGCCTGTTAGTGGGTCCTGTGGACAGGAGTTGAGAACCACTGGTCTACAGTCTAAATAGGCATAATGGATAACAAACAGAGACAGCAGGCATCAATATATGTATGTTTACTGAGTACTATGTTGACCACAGTTCAGGACGTGTAAATCAGAGGCATGTTAGAATGCAATTCAGGAGCAACGATGTAGAAGAACTTTGAAGGTGAGAAGTAGGAATGGGTGAAAAATTTTGCCTCAAACTGAAATCGGTAAATAATTTCCTGCAAAAAGTGCCAATTTTCCACTTTTTTGCCTAGCTTATTCCATTGAAATCAATGGGAACATTGAATTTACACATAACACAACACAAATATTATTTTTCCCAAAGGCATAGTATAAAAGGGACATGAGGGTGCCTGTGTTGTGGGGTGTGGGACAAGAATCAGTTGAACAGGGAATTTTTTTTGGGGGGGTTGTTTACTGGGATTGGGGGGGGGGAGTTGATAAAAAAATAAATCATAAATACAGTTAAACCCCCCGCCAAATACATGGTATAAAAGGGGTTGAGGAGGGTACCTGTGTTGGTGGGTGGAGTCTGAGGAATGAATCAGTTGAACAGGGAATTTGCTTGGGGGGGTCACAAGCCCTGAGAAACAAAAAGCTCTACTGGGCTAGTGCCAGCAGGTGATGTTCTGTTGGCCAGTGGCCACTGTCAAATGCCCTGATATAGATGCGGAATTTGCGACTGCTGTTCTTGCTGCTGCTGCTGAATTGTTTAAGCAACAGGATGATTAGGCAGCTGAAAGGGAATGGGATCAACAATAGCAGTAACATGTGTGATGGATGATGAAGGTTCCACTTGCAACAAATAGTTTCAGTGATGCGCCTGAGGCAGAAGCAGCACAATAAGTAGCCCCCAGTGTATGAGGAGAAAAGAAAAAGTTGGCCAATAATTATTCTCCACCTGCCCCTCCTCTAAAATCATGGGTGTGTTGTAATTAGAACAGAAATTTTTCCCTTGAGACCAGGAACTGTGGCTCTCATCAGCAACTGCAATGTGCACAGTGTGTGTGTGGTAAATAACATCTGGGGGCACAACTGTATCCAAACACCATGACACCAGAACCTAAGTACTGCCGCTGTCACTATACACCTTGTCCACACATCACTAAGGACAAATGACAACTTACTGACAGTTTAATAGTAATGATGAACCTTCCCTGCCAGCATGCTAGCATATTCTGCGGGATTGAGTCTCCTCAGATGCCGCTTGAAGCCCTGCTTGTGATTCTCCTTCAACACACTGGCATGAGTGGTTAGTACACCACACAATGTCCAATGGGTGGAGATGAACTGCCACATCCTAACATCAACAGAGTGGCTATTATTCGACGGGGTGGTAACGATGAATGAGGTGGATTGGCAGAAGATGTAGTTACCTTAGAGGAAGAAGGTGATGGTAATGGCGAGCTAGTTGTTTCGCTCGTCATGGAACTTCCAGTCTTTCTCTATTCTTCGTCCTCATTGATCTCCACCTCGCCTTTTGTTGCCTTTCTGGAGAGTCAGGGAGTACAGAAACAGTGGTGCTTCATTTCTGTGGTGGGTGTTTGTCTTTAACATGTTTGACATAAATGTCATGGCATCTGTGTTTCATGTGTGATATCAGGGAGGTTGTGCCAAGGTGTGTTCCCTCCTTTCCCCTTGTCACAAATTGTGCACAGTGCCATTGGTGATGACTGCACTGTGCCCGCCCCAAGACAAAAATAGTCTCACACCCATGACTTCAGGGGATAAGGAACAGGTGGAGAAGAATGGCCTCTTTCTTCTACTCCTCCACATTCCCCTTCACTGACCGTGCTGGCAGCGGATGATGATGATGCTGCTGTTGCTGCTACTGCCTCAGAATAAGCAATGCAACTAGGACCAGGAATATTGCTACTGCTGGCAAGTGGAACCAATCCTAGTCCTGCATCACTTGTTTACCCCATTCCCACTGTGGTCTGTGGCACACTAGCTGGCTCCTCAGCATCCTGCTGCCCTTGCAACTCAGCAGCAGCAGGAATTAGAGCAGTTGCAAATTCCAGAAATTCCAAAAGCTCATTGATAGTGGTGGTGGTGGTGATGCCCATCCTCATCCCTGTCTCCCATTCCTTCTCAGTTTCTGCTAAAAAGGCCATCAATGTCTCTTCCACCCCAGCTTCTCCAGCATCATCATCATCACCACTAGTCCCACTCACTACTTGCTGTTGCTGCTGCTCTATTACAGACATCTCACTGCAGCTTGGAGGAAGTGACAAGCAATGTGACAGTGGGTCCCCTAATGTCACACTTATCATTTATTTTTAACCTGAAGAAAGCAGACTGTAAGTGTTCCGCTTACCTGCAGAGATGGCCGCCGGGCATCAGTGGGCGGCCGGTCTCTTGCGTGCTGCCTCGCGGCTCTATTGCTGCATCTGTTCCAGATAGCCGGCCAGCTTTGTGCTTCCTGCAGTACTGTGTTCTGCCAGCAGAGCGCGTCAAGGGAATCCCCTGTGACGTTGCGACCCAGCTCTTAAAGGCATATTACCTAATTGCTCCACCTGCAGGTGGATCAATTGGTACTTAAACTGCCTGAACACCACATCAGTTGTCTGACTACCCGACCTGGTGCTGCCCTGTGGCTCTGTCTGACTATCTGCTCCGTGTATGACCCTAGGCTTGTCCGACAACCAATCTGGTGCAGACCTGCGGCTCTGGCTGGCTACCTGTTCCGTGTATGACCTGGCTTGTCTGACTACCCACTCTGGTGTTGATCTGGGGCTCTGTCCACTGCATATCCAGAATACCAACGTTTCAGTGGATATCCTATCTGGTGCGAACCTGTGGCTCTGGCTGACTACCTGCTCTGTGTATGACCTGGCTTGTCCGACTACCCATTCTGGTGCTGTCCTGTGGCTCTGCTCTGTCCGACTACCTGCTCTGTGTATGACCATAGGCAAGTCCGACAACCAATCTGGTGCAGACCTGCAGCTCTGGTTGACTATCCGTTCTGTGTTAACTTTGGGTTTGTCTGGTGATCCTCTAGGTGTGGACCTAGGCTCAGATATTCCTTACTACTGCTGCCTATCAATTAAGTCTGGTTTCCCTACAGGTGCGGACCTAGGGTTCAGACAGTTATCCTTCCTGATTTCCTTTCTGTATAGTCTGGTATCCTACAGCTGCGGACTTGTGGATCTGTAGACTACGCATTTGTTTCAGCTACTGGTCCAGACTGATAGAGTTTCTCACTGAGGCAGTCTCCTACTCCAAACAGGTGGCGCTAGCTCCGTTGAATACGAATCCCACTGTTTATCATTTATTGCTGATACGTGTTTTACTGAGTTATTATTTGTGCTTAATAAAGTGATTGTTAACTATAAGTACCTGTCCTGTATTCATTCGTAGGAACCGTTACACAGACTGGCAGCAGTAGGCAGGCACAGGCAGCTGATCTGTGCTCCTGCTGGTGGTGGTATTAATTCTGCTCCCGCTCTCCCCCAACACCAGTTCTGGCCTCTTCAGGATCATGTTCCACTTGGACACTGTAGTGAAGGGGAGGGGAGGAGGATTCCCAGAGCCAGAGGAATGGTGTGGGCTCCCTTGACTGCTAGTCTGGACGCTCTTTAATGCTTCCCCTACCACTCCCCTAGCACCAATGGCTGTATCACCATTACTGTTACTACCACTAACACCAACCACATCAATTTCAGCCCCAGTCTTCCTCCTCACAGTCACTAGTAATATAAGGATATTGTTGATTACCCCCTCCTTCACTCCTAACACTAACAAGCTGCTGGACCTTCTTAGAAGTAGTACTAGAACTGGCAGAACTGCTTGGGGATGGCAAGTGTGACGTAAGGTCCCCTGCTGTCACACTTGGCATCATCTTCTCCTCTCCCCTCTTGAGTATTACAAGACACACTAGCAGCTTCAGCACTGGTGGCAGCAGGGGCAGCAATGGTGGCAGCAGATTCAGCACGTCTAGCAGAAGGCACAGGCAGCTGACCTGTCCTGCTCTCTCAAGTACTACCCTTTTCTCTCTCCCTTCCCATTCCCTTTTCTCACTCCCTTCCCATTAAATTCACCAAGATCCCTAGGGGTGATTTAGGGGGACTGAACAGAATTGGTTCAGTAGTGCTCACTTCCTCCTCCTCAGACTCAGCAGACACATAAGGGTCCTTCCAGTTCCTCCTTTTAATATTCTTAAACCAGCAGTGACCAGCAGTCACTATGAGCCTCTCCTGTCTCAATGTTTCCTCAAAATCACAGCAGAACAGCACAGCACGTCTACCTCTCTCTGTAGCTGCTTCTATTTTGATCGACTTCCACAAATACATCACTTTTAGCAAAAAGGCGAAAACCATGTTAATCAATGGGTGGAAACTTTCTAACCATTAAAAAAATGGTGAAACATTTTGGCCAAAGGGTGAAAAATGAGAAAATTGTAATCGTTAGTTTTAAAGTGGATTTTCCCATGAAAAAGCACACACCAACGTGGTTGTCGAGGAATTTCTCGCAGGAACACGGCAAGAGTTTTCGCCCACCCCTAGTGAGGAGGCTGGTTACTAAGATAACTAAAGCAATTATGGGGTAAACTAACTGCACCATAGATGACAAATGTGTCCATTGATTTAAATGGGGATTTTAACACGAATGCTAAAGAGGTCTCCAACATAGTGCAGATCAGGTTTTCTGAAATTCCCCGAATTCTACAATGAATGTAGGAAAGTTGCAGTATGCTGCAACATGCTGTGTTCATGTAGCTCATGTAAACAGACTGATAAGGCTCAGTTTGTTCTGTCTCTGACACATTTTTGCAGCAATAATTTCACTGGTTAATGCAGTCTCAACAGTCATTGTGGTATCAGAAAAACATAGCCACAGAAAGTCACTACTTTAGCACCATAAACATTGCTCTGCAGATCCATACAACCATGTAAGGAAATTCTCTAATAGTGAAATGACACTATGCAGCAATAGTCTGCTGCAGTATTTAATTGCAAACACACTTGCATATTGATATACATTACCGCTATAAGAAAGACACCTACCTTGCAAGTATTTCTGTTAACCACTTAACGACCCATGATGGTCCAGGACCGTCATGGGTTGAAAGCAGTTAAGAACCCATGAGGGTCCTGGACCGTCATGGGTTAAATGATAGCAGCGTGCCTCCGTGCATGCTGTTATCATTCATTCCAGGCTGAGACTGAGCGCTCCGGTACCGGATCGTTCAGTCTCAGCCCTTCTCAGTTGTGCCGGGTCATGTGATTGCTGCAGCAGCGATCACATGTACTGGCATTCTCAATGAATGAATGAGACAGTGTTACTCACTGCCTCTGGGTCTCTCCTATGCATGTCTGTCCCTTGCGATCAAAGTAAGGGACATAGAAACAGAGAGGAGACACCTAGTGGTTAAATAAAAAAAGACACAATACTTTTTTTTGGGTTTTTTTACATTTTATTTAAAAAAAAAATCAGTAACAAAAATAGGTAGTGTGATTGTTGTGGAGCCATGTAATACATTTATATACACCGCCAAATGTCATCAATAAAAAAAGTGGGCAAATAGGGTGGGTACAAGGGGCATGGGGTTTTTCACCCAGGGGGGACAGTGCCCACTTAAAACTGCCTATTTTGTAGGTATGACTGACCGGTCATACCTTTCATGCAGTGTCCATAAAAATGTAACCCACTGTGCCCAAATGATCCCAAGAGAAAAAAAAATGGCATTTTTTAAAATTTTTTTTACAGTTTTCTTTAATTTTACTAAAATAAATGGTGGGCTATCCATATAACTGTGGTATCAAAAGAAAGCCCTATTTGTGCGTAAAATGGTATATAATTTTCATGGGTAAAATAAAGTACTTTGAGGGAAAACACTGTTGAACAAAGACATAGTCAAAAAGGTCAGAATTGCTCCAGTCCTTAAGTGAAATCCACTTCAGATTTTCCCAGTCCTTAAAGGTATAGTAATACTTGCAAATTACTAATCCCCATATTGTAGCTTTGTTAAAAAGAAACTTATTGCCCCAGTGACATCTCTCAAACCCTTATGGTTTGAGAGATGATAGCGCTCAAAGTTCCCCCTCCCTGCCCCTTCCCTGACTGAATGCTGACTGCAGGGATATCCGGGATTACTTGCATCAGGTGGCTCTGCAGCATTGCCAAGATCACGTTTATAAAAAAGAAATCTTTCACTAAAACGGTCTTCTACGTGTGCTTGCAAACCAATACAAATACAGCAGATTCTATCACATTCTGTGGAGAACTGTTTGTCATTGACTTTCCTCTCAAATAGAATGTAACTAAATAGCAAATTAAAATGTGACCACTAGAGGGCAGTGTTAATGTGAATTAAACTCTGGTTTAAACTGTAATAACTCTGGAAATATGCATCTCTCCACAGGAGAGAGTACCTTTAATTTACTTAACAGGAAAAGCAATACAATATATATTTTTTCATAAAAAAAAGTTTGGAGCTCCTTTAACTGCTAAAGCTGTTAAATTTCTTAAATTACTCCTTAGATACACAGTGCATCACAGACCTATGCATAAGTCACAGGAATAAGTGCTTACTGTAAATGTAAGAGATATATTCAACTTAATATTCATTCACCATCATAAGTCTGAAGAACTGGAAGATAATTGTTCTCAAGGATATCAGATACAAAAGTGACCTCTTAGCACATGGTTGACACTATTCAGCCTGATGAATGATCTTGCTAACTATATTTATTTTAAAATACTTGTAGACTTTAGCTAAACATAATATTGAATATTGTATAATCCTGTTTATTTGTGTTAATAAGCATCAAAATACATTAAAATGCAGTTTACTGCAATGCAGCTAATTTATATTTTAGGGAAACAAATTACTTTTGCTGCCTTCATTTTTCATTCTAAATTGGTTGAATGTTAAAATGGAGAGTTTTTTCCCCCAAGAAACTAGTAAAATATCCCATCAAGGGATTAAATCATAGTAAGGATCAAAACAATTATAATGATATAAGAAAATATCCCAGTGATTTATGATAAATATATTTACTGGTATAAAAATCACCACATGAAGTAAAAACAAAATGCATATTGGCCATCAAAATAAAAAGTGTATAAAGACTATAATTACATTTGTATTTTTGCAACAGCTCAGAAGTGTATTCCTTCCCCAAGCAAACATAAACATATGTGTTTCACAAGCATGCAATCTTGTTTGCTTTTGTATATACAGGATATAGAGAAAAAGGAATAATGAGAGATGATTTCACATTGGGAACCCTAAGCGTCATGGGGTTTGTTTAGAGTTATTCCAGGTGTTTGATGTGAGTCCAGATGTGTCCATTGTTCCCAGTCCTTCCCTTATTTATCACACACACAATGTGCACACTGCAGTTGCTGATGAGGGGCCATATTCTATTGCATGTGCTAAATGTTAACACCCGTTTTATCAAACATTTTCCTATTGAAGTATATGGAGAAAACTGGAGATAAAAGCAGAGATAAAATTAGCACCTCTAATACAATCTAGCCTGAGAGGCACAGTTCCTACTCTCAAGGGAAACATTTTTATTCTAACAACACACCCATGATTTTGGAGGAGGGCCAGGTGAGGAAGCATCATTGGCCAACTTCTTCTTTTCTCCACATATACCTGATACTATGCTGCTACTGCCTCAGGCGCATCACTGGAGCTAGTAGTAGCAAGTGGAACCTTCATCATCCATCACCCATGTTACTGCTGTGGTTGATCTCATTTACTTTGAGCTGCCTAATCCATATAAGAGCATTATGGTCTGTCCAAACTACTTCTCTAATCCCTATTTTTCCTACCGTTTGTAAAAGGGCCAGATCTCCCAGTAACATATCAATCCTTGAATAGGACCCATGCGGTATTGAAACAAACGTATAATCTTTCTGCTGTGGATGCACCACTCTCCATACACATATAAATTATTTTTTCTTATAAATTTAGAAGTCTTAATTGCCTTCCTATCTATTGTCTTCCCCGTCCTTACTTTTTTATCCATACTAGGTTCCAATATGAAATTATAATCACCTGTCATCACCAATTTTCATTAGGTGCATACACCTTTACCAGAGTGTATATTTCTTCTTGAATTTTACACACCAACATCAAATACCTTGCTTCTGTATCCGTTATCTGGTGTATTAAATCTACATTCATACCTCTCCCAAAAAAAATTGCAACCCCTTTCACCTTTCTCCCCCCGTGCTGCTTAATCATCCTGATGATTAAACAACTCAGCAGCAAGAACGGCAGTCACAAATTCCTCAATGACACAGGGCCATCTGACAATGGTCAGTGCCCCCCACAATGTGACCTTCTGACAGTAGGCCAGTAGGGCTTTTTTTTTTCCTCAGGGTTTGTTCTTAACAAAAAATTAACCAGAGGCTTACCAAAAAAAAAAAAATTGGGGATGGCTTGTTTCTAACAAGCCTATGTCCTACAAATCAATGTTTCCTTAGGGCTTGTGCCATTCAAGTCTAAGTCCTACAAATCAATGTTTCCTCAGGGCTTGAGCTTCTAAAACAAGTCTAAGTCCTACAAAATACTTTATCCTGTCAAGTGTCAGTCTGCCCCAATTGCAGCTTACGTCAGGGGGTCCCTGTCTCTGTCACTTTACGTACTGATTTCTTATTTTATTTTATTTTTTTTTTATCTGTCCCCCCAATACCAGTCAATAACCCCACAAAAAAATTCCTGTTCAACTGATACTTTCCCCAGACTCCATCAACCAACACAGTCGCCCCCAAACCCCTTTTATACCATGGGGTTTCATGGGGTTTATTTTCATTTTAATTTTTTGTATTAACTGTCCCCACAATCCCAGTCAACAAACCCCCATAAAAAATTCCCTGTTCAACTGATTGATTCCCCACACTCCACCAAAGCAGGCACCCTCATATTATCCCTTTTATACTTTTGCTATGTATTGTGTAAATTCAGTGTTCCCACTGATTTCAATGCAATGAGTCAAGAAAAAAAAAGTGGAAAAAGATTTTTTTTTGTGGGAAATTATTCACCAAGTGGGAAGTGCCATTATTAGCCAGTTTTGATGTGAGGCAAACATTTTCACCCATCCCTACTCCTCGGGCCAGATCACCACCGTAGTCCCTGTTTTATTTTCCATACAAGCTATTTTGGTGAGGATTTTGTTACATGTCAATGTAGACTGAGTGAGGACAGTCCAAACATTACTCACATGTGCTTCCAGCTTGCCTGACTTTGAGACAGCCAAGCAGAGATTATACAAGTGAGTTTTGAGGTTATTGAAAATAGTATTAGTCCTGTGAATGTGGCTATCAAGTACCTCATTATCTATACACTTTATTTTTGTTGAAGATTATTTAATAAAAAAGGAACTTTTATTTTATTTTTTCGACAAATAACTGTCAAATTGTGGTGTATAACAGATCACTCTATGTACTGCTCCTTTATTTTTGTTTTATATTTACCCTTTGAGTCTATCATTCACTTGGACCTTTTTTGGGATAATTACCTGCTATATGACCCTTGGGTTGTAAATAAACATTTAAACATTTATTTATATTACAACTGTTTATTTATTTCCATATTGTAATTATACACATTGTACATTATTGAAGGGATAGTAATGTCTTAGAGCTATAAAAAGTAATATTGTAGAGAATAAAAAAATAAATCCATCAATGCCATTCCTATCTCACAAACCTTTATGGTTAATGGAAAATTATATCAGCTTACCGTTATTTTCCTTTCCTGGTCAAGACGAGTGAGCGTTCTTTCAAGGGTTAATTGTCAATTGCTGCTCCAAGACAGGAAACACATCCCCAAGCAATAAATTCTTCCCCTGGACTTCCCCCGTTGTCTCAAGTGAAAAGCTAATCCAAGATCTGGGGGGGTTGCTATTGAACACTGACTCATCGTGACCAGGAAAGGAAAATAACAGTAAGCTGATATAATTTTCCTATTTCCTGGTCCCTTGAGTCAGCATTCACTCAAGGGTAATACCCGAACAGTTAGCCGATCCAGGGTGAGAAAAATTAGAAAGGACACGAGTAATATGCAAAAATAGAAAATTTAATGAAATGAAGCAGAGCATAAAACTTTATTCCCAAAACATGCTGCTTTTTGGGCACAGACATCCAGTTGATAATGTCTAATAAAGGTGTTTCCTGATGACCAGGCTGCTGCCCTACAGATTGCATCTGAAGAAACCCTTGCCTCTGCAGCCAGGAAGTTGACACCGCCCTGGCGACATGAGCTTTCAGACCCTCAGGTAATGGCAGTCCATGGGCTTGATATGCCTTAGAAATACTGGTGACAATCCATCTGCTGATGGTGGCTTTTGATGATGCTTCGCCTTCTCGTAAACCAGAAGGTATAATAAATAGCCTGTTCGACTTTCTGATACTGCTTGTATGTTGGAGATAGATATGTAGATTACGAACAGGATCCAGCACGACTAAAGTTTGATCGTCCCCTTCTTCTGCATGGGACATATGACTGCTAGACACTCCTTTTGAAAGGGACTCCAGGACTGTCCATAGGGTAACTTTGTCTTCAGCAAGGGAAAGGAAAGGTTCTTGTACTGAGAGAGTCTGTATCTCAGAGACACGTCTGGCGGACGTGAATGCAATTAAAAACACCATCTTGATGGTAGCCATGCCTAAAGGGATGGATTGCATAGGCTCAAAAGGGTCTGAAGCCAGAGCTGAAAGAACCAATGGTAGGTCCTAGGAGGGTGAGTAGGACCTGGCTTGTGAGCAAAGCCTGCTGATGGCCTTGAAAAATCTGTAGACCACGTCATGAAAGGTCCACTAGGTTCTGGTTAGAGTTGAAAGAGCAGAAACTTGGACCTTTAAAGTACTCCTGCTCAGGCCCCTATGGAAGCCTTCTGTAAGGAAACTTAAGATGTCAGCCACTGAAAGCTGGGTAGGAGAAATATTTCTTTCTTCCGTTCAGCGAGCAAAGATGTCCCAGATTCTTTAATAAGCTCGGAATGTGGACAATTTTCTGGCATTCATGAGGAGAGCAGCTGTGGATTCTGAAAGACCCTGAGCGTCTAGGTGCTGCCACTCAGTCTCCAAGCCACTATATATAGTCTTTAAAGATTGGGGTGACGGAATGGTCCGTGGGTCAACAGGTCCAGTTTGCATGGAAGAATCCATGGTTCTTGTGTCAAAATCATATACAATTGTGGGAACCAGGGTCTTTGAGGCCAGTATGGAATTATTGCTATGAACTCCGCATGGTCTCTTTTTATTTTTGATAGGACTTTCCGAATTAAGGGAGTTGGAGGGAAGATGTAACATAATCTGTGGCTCCAAAGTTTATTGATGGCATCTGTCACCCCAGCTTCTTTGAAGAAGGTCCTGCTGAAGAAGTTGTCTACTTTTTTTTTTGCAGAGAAGCCATAAGGTCTATTGAAGGAAGACCCCACCTCTTCACAATCATCCCAAAGGCTCCCAGCCCAGGTACCTGGCTCCAGTGGGTCCTGTTGAGAAAATCTGCATGAACATTCAGCCTGCCTTCCAGGTATACTGCTAAGAGAGTGGAGGAATGACTTATTGTCCACTGTATTACAGATGCAACCTATTGGAGCAGAGAGCTGCTTCTCTTGCCCCCTTGATTTCTTATGTATGTCAGAGCCGGAACATTGTCCATTCTTATCTTTATGGCTGAATTTTGAAGTGTATCTGTGAAATGGTGAATAGCGCAGATGACAGCACCTTAGTTCTAGTATATTTGAGGGCAGTTTGGAGAAGTGCTTGATTAGACCTCTCTGCAGCACCGTTAGACTGAGGATGGTAAGCCGAGGAGAATGAGAGTTGAATGATCATCTGTCTGCAAAAAGACATCCAAAAATGAGGCACAAACTGGCTCATGTGATCTGAGACTACCACCTTGGGTATACCGTGGAGGCGCACTACTTCTCTGGCAAAGATCTCGGCCAACTCCTTCTCAGAGGGTAGTCCCTTCAGAGGTACAAAATGAGCCATCTTATAAAATCGATCTACGATCATAAGGATGACCGTGTTTCCCTCAGAGACTGGCAGTTCCACCATAAACTCAATGGATGAGTGAGACCAAGGTCGTTCCCCATTCGGAATGGGTTGAAGGAGCCCCACAGGAAGGTGTCTGGGTTTGGGCGCAAGTCGAACAAGCGGACACAAAAGCAGAACAGTCCTCTCTAAGGCTAAGAGTCTCATAGTGTAGATGTATAACTTAACGTCAAATGGATAAATAATATAAAATGTACTCACAATATAACTATGTCATGGATGTAAATCACAATGACAAGTAAAGCCTGTGGAGGATATTGTACTGCCTCCACACAGATATCCTGGATCCTTCTCACTCAATCCTTGAAGAAACACCACTCAACAGTGGGGCTTAAAGGTAAACACAAAACACAAAGTGCAAGGAGAGCTGTCCTGTTTGTATTGAAATAATACACTAAATCCAAAATATAAGTGAAGATATTACTCACATGGAGTCTCACAGCGGCTGTTATCTCCCACAACCAGTTAAAACTTAGCGGGGAATCCGGATGCTAGTTCCCCCTGCTACAGAACCACACAGGTGTGCATCAGATTTTCAGGCTTGTGTTCAGACTTGCAAAAACGTAATTCCAGTAGCAGCAGACCAAATGGATAAAATATAATATTTATTGATTAAAAAAAACACATTAAAAAAACATACTATATCCTCAACATGTTTCGTGACACACATGTCACTTCTTCTGGAGGAAAATTCAATTTGTAACATACAACCTACAAAGATCCTTAATACACCCATATTGCGTCCATATTGCACCCATTTTGCATCCTTAATGTGTCCTTATCGCACCCATATTGCACCCATCGTGCATCAATATTGCACCCATATTGCGTCAATATTGCACCTATATTGCTTCCTTAATGCACCCATATTGCATCCTTAATGCACCCATATTGCGACACTTTAACGCACAAAATGGTGAATGCGCCATTCGGATCAATGCAAAATGTAGAATGTGCAAAAATTTATGACGCAAAACTTTACAAGCAACACTTCAAATGGATACCCTGAGGCTAGGACTTGTTGCCCTTTCGTGGTGTATCTGTGCGTTTCCTCAATGTTGCTCTCATCTGACCCTTGCTTGGCTGCTGTGTTTTCTCCTGATCGATCCTGTGGCTTTGTCTGACTACCCGATCTGTGTATGACCTTGGATTGTCCGACTACCCACTCTGTTTTGACCTTGGCTGTGGCTGACTACCCAATTTGGCTCTCGACTGTGGCTTGTCTGACTTACGCTCTGTGCTGTCCTTCACGCCAGTCTGACTATCACCTGTCTGGGCTAGTTGTGGGCGCACTCCATCGGTGTAGTGCAACTGCTACCTCCATGGTAGAGTTGCTGGTTGCCCCTTTCTCCATTGCCTCCATCCTGTGCCACTGTATCCGTTACCTCCTGGGCCTGTTGCATAACCCTCCGTTCTGTAGCCTACATACAGTATTGCCTTCACATACTTACTGGTGTTGCGGCTGGCTATGTTCCACTCTCTTGCCTCCGCCCTTTGCCTACCTAGTAGACCGGTTCCATGACTCTTTTGGAGTACTAGTTACTCTCTGTCTCGCTCCTCCTACCCCTCAGTGGTAGAGTCACTACTTTGAGACAGCCAACCAGAGCAGTATCTGCAGCAAAACGCCTTATGACCATACGACAGGACGTACACACAGTAGCCGATTACGCCATTGAGTTTCGCACTTTGGCTGCAAAGGTGGGCTGGAACAACGATGCACTCGTAGCAGCATTCTCTCAAGGGGTGTGTGACTCCATTAAGGATGAGACGGCAGCCTGTGAGCTGCCGAAAGAGCTGAACAAATTGATTTCCTTTATGATATTGATTGATACCAGGTTGAGAGAGAGACCTTTTCAAGAATCCAGGGCATAATGTCACAACAAGATTGGTGCCGAGTTTTTCTCTCCCACCTTATCCTCTCTCACCTCCCATTCCTCCTGGTTCTGAATCTGTCAAGAGTGAACCTATACAATTGGGCTTCACGCGCCTATCCAGGGAGGAGAGGGACTTCCGAAGGAGAGAGGGCCTCTGTTTAGATTGTGGCAAGGCTGGCCACTTGCTGTGTTCCTGTCCTACCTGTCCAGGAAGCGCTTGCACCTTGGGTTAGGTCTCGGGCAGACCCTAGGTGGTGTTTCACAGTGTCCTAATTCCCATCAAGAGACACCCATCTTTGAGATAGTAGTGTCCTGGTCCACATCCTCAGTTATGGCTCTGGCTTTGGTGGATTCTGGAGCTGCTGGATATTTCATGGATGCTGACTTTGCAGCCATGCACGATATTCCTCTGCTCCTCGCTCCTCTCCTCTGGCTATTGAAGCTATTGACGGTAGCCCTCTGCAGCCGTCACACGTGACTCATGAGACTTATCCACTAGTCTTAAGGGTAGGGGCGCTCCACGTGGAGACCCTACAGCTCCAGATTATAAAGTCTCCTCACTTTACAGTCATTCTGGGGTTTCCTTGACTCACAATCCCAGGATAGACTGGCAGACTTGCAACATTGTATCCTGGTCACCCTTTTGTGCTGAGACTTGTCTACAGCAAATATAAAAATACAGAAAAAACTGTTGCGCTCCTACCGGACTGTATGATGTTAATGAATAACAAAAAGATGGCAAACACTAATGTCCCAAAGACTACAAGGGGATATCCAGATTCTGCAGCTTCTTCTAATAGTGTCCTTAGCAGAAACACTTCAACAGCAGCTAGTGCACATACTAGAAGAAAAGAGAAGAAGATCGCAAAAAATCTGAGAGTATCTCCGTATATTGTAGATACGTAACTGCTGGATACAGAAATATACTTACAAGATATACCTTGTAAGAAAGCCTCCACTGCCTCAATCAGGCTAAACAACAAGGAAATTCCTCCCGATTTTCAAGTCAACTTTCAGGAATCATCATCCAGTATTAGAATATATGGACCATAGAGGAGACCTTGAGTAATAGATAATGCACAAAACACAAAAAACCTCTAAGGGTAGACTGTTTTCATGAGATGATGTAGTGAGAAGCCCCCAATTCAGACCTTACTCACCAGATCCTTATGAATTGAACACATATAGGCACATCCACATAGAGTACACCAAAATGGAACTTTATTATCAAAAAAATTGTCTAGGGCACAGAGTCTGTACGATATTGGGGATCGAGAACTTCTGGCTATTATCCTTGCACAGACGCAACCTGTTGGAGGGGACAAATTCCCAGATATTAATCCTCACTGACCACAAAAACCTGACATATCTGTCTAAGGCGAAGAGGTTGTCTCCCAGACAGGCCAGATGGGCATTATTCCTTTCCAGGTTCAACTATGTAGTTTCGTATTTGCCTGGTACCAAGAATGTCAGGGGCAACTCTCTCTCTAGACAATTTGGATCGGATCCTGAGGTTTATAGCCCACCGGTTCCCATCATTCCTGCTGATCATATTCTGGCGAGTATTCGCACTAGCATCACCTCTCCGTTGGGAGAGGAGATTCTGCCTTCCCAGGCTACCGCTCCAGCAGACAAACCCGATGGTAGATGTTTTGTTCCCGAACCACTCTGTGCCAGATTGCTGGAGACATATCCCTCCTCGAAGGCAGCAGGGCATATCAGCTGGGATTAACTGATTTGGTCCATTTTTTGCTTATTCTGGTGGCCCAATCTCAGAGCTGACTGCTCTACCTTCATAGCAGCATGTGCTTGTAGTAAGACTCCCAGGCACCTTCCTGTGGGACTACTCTATCCAGTCCCTAATGGCGAGCGTCTTTGGTCACACCTATCCATAGACTTCATGGTCGAATTACCTGCATATAAGGGTCACACGTTCATACTGATGATTGTCGGCAGATTCTCTAAAATGGCTCACTTCGTGCAGCTGAAAGGGCTTCCTTCCTCCAAAGAGTTGGCCATGATATTCACCAGAGAGGTGTTTAGGCTCCACGGAGTACCCCAGGTACTGGTCTCGGATCGAGGGAGCCATTTTTTTTCCCGATTCTGGAAGGCCTTCTGCGGGCAAATGGGCATACGATTGTCATTCTCCTCCACCTACTACCCCCAATCTAATGGTGCCACTGAGAGAGTCAACCAAGGCTTGGAACAGTTTCTACGTTGTTTCATTTTGGACCACCAAGACAGCTGGGCAGACTTGTTACCGTGGGCGGAGTTTGCCAGGAATTGTGCTATAAGCCCTTCTTCCCAGAACTTTCCGTTCCTGATCAATTACGGGTTCCAGCCCTCTCTACTGAGTCTTTCAAAGCACAAGATATTCCGGCTCTGGATGAGCATCTTAGGCAGCTCTGCTCCACTTGGGTACAAGTTCAAAGATCCCTGCAGAGGTCTGCTCAGCGCTAAAAGAAGCATGCTGACCGTCGGCGAAGGCCGACTCCGGTGTTTTGAGTGGGGGAGAGAGTGTGGCTGTCCTCCCGTAATCTCAATCTCTGTGTGCCTTGCAAGAAACCGGCTCCTTGTTTCATAGGCCCCTACTGGGTTCGTTACAAGATTAACCCTGTCTCTTACTCTCTAGAACTCCCTGCGGGTACGCCCATTCCTAATATATTTCATGTCTCCCTGCTCAAACCCTTGACTTGTAATCTCTATACCACTGTACCAGTCCGGCCTGGTCCTGTCCAAGTCGAGGGCCATGAGGATTACGAAGTCCAGTCCATTTTGGGCTCCCGTAAAGTCAGAGGTCGTCTTCAGTATTTTGTGCATTGGAAGGGGTACGGTCCCGAAGAGCGCTCCTGGGTGCCAAGTGGTAATGTTCATGCTCCTGCGTTGCTCCGCAGGTTCCATGCTCGCTTTCCTCTTAAGCCTGGTCCTCTTCTGCAGGGAGGAGGTAGTTAAAGAGGGGGTACTATCACAGTCTCCCTTTGAGGCCTAAGTGATCCTGTGCTCTTACCTCTGTATGGCCGCCGGCTGGCATGACCTCCGGCCACTTCCTCATTGCTAAAGTCATGTTTCAGGCACTGGCACGGACTCCTGTTTATGGGCCTATTCTGTTGGGCCTAATTGGCTCCCGCCTCCTTCTGCTGCTTTATAAACCTCATTGAGGCTAGGACTTGTTGCCCTTTCGTGATGTATGTGTGAGATTCTTCAGTGTTGCTCTCATTTGACCCTTGCCTGGCTGCTGTGTTTTCTCCTGATTTATCCTGTGGCTTTGTCTGACTACCCGATCTGTGTATGACCCTGGATTATCCGACTACCCACTCTGTTTTGACCTTGGCTGTGGCTGACTACCCGATTTGGCTCTCGACTGTGGCTTGTCTGATGCTCTGTGCTGTTCTTCGCTCCAGTCTGACTACCACCTGTCTGGGCTAGTTGTGGGCGTGCTCCATCGGTGTAGTGCAACTGCTACCTCCGTGGTAGAGTTGCTGGTTGCCCCTCACTCCGTTGCCTCCATCCTGTGCCACTGTATCCGTTGCCTCCTGGGTCTGTTGCGTAACCCTCCGCTCTGTAGCCTACTTACAGTATTGTCTTCACATAATTACCGGTGTTGCTGCTGGCTATGTTCCACTCTCTTGCCTCCGCCCTTTGCCTATCTAGTAGATCAGTTCTGTGACTCTTTCGGAGTACTAGTTACTGTCTGTCTTGCTCCTCCTACCACTCCGTGGTAGAGTCACTACTTCGAGACATCTGTCTGACTGTCTCGTGCCTGGGAGTTCAGCTGTGATCAGGTTTCCTGGCGTTCCAGGTTTCTATTTGCTAGGTATAGAACCAAGCCTGGTTCTGCTCCCGTCTATCTCTATAGGCTACTGAGAACTGGTTTCAGTTCAGTGTCAATCCTTGGGTAGTGGACTCGGCACTGTCTTCACACCTGTTCCTACTAAGGTTGGGGAAGTACTTACTCTTGCTTATCTTAATAAACTGGTTAAACTTCACTGTGCCTGTGTCGTGTGTATTTTTTACTCTGGTGTCCGTGACAGGTCTCTACCAATGTGGCCAGCCGCCCTAGAGGCATGGTACTCTAATAATTGGTATCTAATAATTTCCTACGTGGAGACTCAGGCACAAAGTATCTCCCACTTGGCTTGTCAACTGGTGCAGATGCTTGCGAGGCCAATATCTCCTCTAACAAAGGAGAGGTAATACTCATGTGAATAGTAGCCAATATCCGATCGGAGAGAATGATAGGAGTTGGAGGACTCTCTTCCTTGGAATCCGCCCTGAACTGCTGGGAATGGGCGTCTGCTTTAATATTCTTAGTACCCGGGAGGTAAGAAACCACATAGTTCAACCTCGATAGGAACAAGGCCCATCTGGCCTGTCATGGAGATAACCTCTTGGCCTCAGACAGATACGTTTGATTCTTGTGGTCTGTCAGAATCAGAATCGGAATGCTTGTTACCTCTAGTAGATGCCGCCATTCCTTTAGAGAGAGAATAATGGAGAACAGTTCGAGATCACCCACATCATACAGACCCTCGGTTTTAAACAATTTTTTAGAAAAAAACCCACACAGAAGTAATGGTTTACCGGGCCATGAGCGCTGGGACAGCAAAGCGCCTACTCCAGCCTCTGAAGCATCAACTTCCAGGATAGGGTGGGATTTGGATGGGACAGAATAGGAGCTTTGGCAAAAGCGGAATTCAGGTTCTCGAAGGCTTGGGTGACCCTTTCTGAGTCATGTTGAGTGGTTTGACCACAGTGGAGAAGTTTCGTATAAACTTCCTGTAGTAGTTTGTGAAATCCAGGAACCTCTGTATGGATTTCAATCCCATCGGAAGTGGCCATTGCAAGACAGAAGAAAGCTTTTGCAGGTCCATGGTTAGACTGGAGGAGGAGATAATGTAACCCAAGAATATCACCTGGGATCTATGAAATTCACATTTCTCCAATTTGCAGAACAATTTGTTCTCCCTCAACAGTTGTAAGACCAATGACATATCAGCCCAATGGGTCTTTAGGTTTGGAGAATGGATGAGAATGCCGTCCAGGTAGACCATGACATGCTTTTGCATTAAATCTCTCAAGACATCGTTTATGAATTCTTTGAAGACAGCAGGAGCATTGCACAATATGAAGGGCATCACCAAATATTCATAGTGCCCGCTCCAGGTGTTAAATGCTGTCTTCCACTCGTGGCCCTCTTTTATTCTTACAAGACTGTAAGCAGCCCTGAGATCTAGCTTAGTAAATACAGTGGAGCCCTTGAGCCGATCAAACAGCTCAGTGATTAAAGGAATGGGGTAGGCATTCTTGACCATCAGCTTATTTAGGCCCCTGAAATCGATACACGGTCTTATATCCCCATCCTTTTTCTTCACGAAAAAGAAACCTGTACCCGCAGGAGAGGAAGACTTGCGAATTATACCCCTGGACAAGGCATCAGCCACGTAGTCCTCCAAGTTCTCCTCCACCGACAAGGGATAAACATGACCCCTGGGAGGTCTAGCACCCACAACTAGATCAACAGTACAATTATATGGCCTATGCGGCGGCAATGTACTGGCCTCTACTTTGTTAAATACCTCTCTGTAGGACTAAGACTCTGCAGGTAACAAGGTAGAGGTACACAATATTCTCATAGGCTGCTGTAGGCAAGACTTCATGCACTGGGGGGACCAAGATACGATGTCACACGTTTGCCAATCAATCCTCGGGTTGTGCATCTGAAACCAGGGAAATCCCAGAATAATAGCGTAATGAGGAGAATGGATGACCTGAAACTGTAAGATCTCCACATGTAGAGTCCCTACCCTCACAGACAAGGAACGAGTCTCGTGGGTAACCTGTGGTGGTTATAGGGGTCTCCCGTCAATGGCCTCAATAGCCAATGGAGAGGAGCACAGTAGCAGTGGAATAGAATGCTGGGCTGCAAATTCTGCATCATTGAAAAGCCCCGCGGCCCCTGAGTCTAGCAAAGTTGGAGCAACCACCAAGGACTCGGCCCAAGACGGGACTACTTTAACCCCTTAGTGACAGCCGCGTTCGTACGCGGCTGTCACCTTAACGCCCGCCGAACTTTTTTTTTTTTTTTTCAAAGAAGTCCGGAGTCTCCGAGCGGCGTGCAGCCGCACGGAGACGCGGACTTCCGTGACTTACCAGGTACGTCCTCTGTCACTAAGTGACAGTTTTTGCGGGACATACCTGGTAAGTCATATGTCGTTAAGGGGTTAAGGATCGGTTTACCTTGAAGAGCCTCTGGGGACTGGGAAACTCCACCTAGGGTCTGTTCCCTACGTGACCCTAGTTGCGAGAGTTTCCCGGCTGGACAGGCAAGAGCAAAACAAGTGACCAGGCTTCCCACAATATAAACAGAGACCCTCCTTCAGACAGAGAGCCCTCTCCTACACCAAAAGGCACGTAAACCCTAGCTGCATGGGTTCTCCTCTAGTGGAGTCAGAACCAGGAGGCATGGGACGCAAGAGATGATTGGGTGGGTTCACAAAGCTAAACTAAAATCAGCTCCTCCAGATCACTTGGCAGTTCACAGGCTGCAATCTCATCTTTGATCGAGTCACATAGGCCCTGGGAGAATGCAGCTACTAGTCAGGTCAGACACAGGTATATTGAAGTAAAACCACCTTTATTAAAGATACACAATAATAGTAAGTCCCCAGCAAAGCCCCAGAACATAAAACGGACAGCCCACAGTCCACTACCCAGACTGACAGTGAGCAGAGGCCTGTACTACTCGGAGATGAGTAAACAACCAGCTTATGGTTCTATCTCCCAAGATGGTATAAGGCACCTAACGGAATCAGAGTACTACCACACGGTACTGAATGGACACAGTGGCAAACAGAGCAGAGGACAGCACAAGCCACAGTACCGCTAATGAAATAGCCCAACCAGCCTAGGATAACACGGATCAAGTAGACAGCCAGAGCCACAGTTCTGAACCGGATTGGATAGTCAGACAAGCCGGGGTCATACACGAAGCGAGTAGTCAGCCAGAGCCACAGGTCAGAACCCGTGTGGCTAGTCAGATAAACCGGGGTCATACATGGAGCGAGTAGTCAGCCAGAGCCACAGGTCAGAACTGGTGTGGATAGTCAGACAAACCGGGGTTATACACAGAGCAAGTAGTCAGCCAGAGCCACAGGTCAGAACCAGTGTGGATAGTCAGACAAGCCGGGGTCATACACAGAGAGAGTAGTTAGCCAGAGCCACAGGTCAGAACCGGTGTGGCTGACCAGACAAGCCGGGGTCATACACAGAACAAACAAGGGTCCCAACAAGCAGCAAATGTAACAAGTAATCATAGGAACATATCACGTTGCCCGTGCTCCTGGCTGCAGGCGGCGACATTCTGATTCTTCTATTTCCATATCTCATTCTGATTGGCCAAGTATCTTTGTTGCCGCCCAATGATAGCCTTTATAACCTCTGTCATGTCTACACTATGGTGCCCTTTCGTGGTGTACTAGTTCCTGACTTTTGCTCCGTTATTGCTGATCGTGTATGACCTGGCCTGCCTGACGACGTTCCTGAGTTTCCTGTATTACTGCTGCTCCGTTGCTGACCGTATCTGGCTGAGGACCCACTCCATTACTGACTGTATATGGCTGAGAACCCGCTCCGTTGCTGACTGTATCTGGCTGAGGATCCGCTCTGTTACTGACTGTATCTGGCTGAGAACCCACTCCGTTGCTGACTGTATCTGGCTGAGAACCCGCTCCGTTGCTGATAGTATCTGGCTGAGGACCCGCTCCATTACTGACCGTATTTGGTTGAGAACCCACTCCGTTGCTGACCGAATCTGGCTGAGAACCCACTCCGTTACTGACCGTACCTGGCTGAGTACCTATTCCGTTACAGTCCGTGTCTAGCATATTGCCGCTCTGTTGCCATCCATGCCTAGCTTACCGCTTGGTTGCCTCCGTTTGGTCCAGCTACCCTTGCTGTGGCTTTGCCGTTACTCTAGTCGGTGTGTGCCGCGTGGCGCTATTATTCTGTTGACCGTTGGTTAAGCATTCGTGCTTTAGCTACTCTCTTAACCACCTCAGGCGGTGTGCACATTCGAAGTACTGGTACAGTGTTCATAGCACTGACTGTGTTACTCTGATCTCTCTGTGTCCACCTCCCTTACAGCGCTGGGCTCACTCCCTTTGGGAGTTGCAGTATATCGCTGGGCGTCACCTGTTGACCCTTTGCGTGCCTGGATCTTCCAGGTAGGTTGTGCATATTCCTCACTGCAGTAGCCTTGGGCTCAAGAGCCAGCGTTGTGTTGTTACCATCCTCAGAGTGAGGGGACACTGGTTGCCTCCAGATATATATATATATATATATATATATATATATATATATATATATATATATATATATATATACATATATACTAGTATTACGATCCACCCCTAGCGTTCTAGGGTTTGCTTATGAGCGTTGCCTCTGTCTATTTGTATCCAGTGCCAGGGTCAGTGTTGCCTCGCTTCTCTGGGTTCTGTGCCTCCCAGGTGTCTGGCTTGTGCCAGTAGTGTTGCCTCGCTCCTCTGGGTTCTGTGCCTCCCAGGTCTCTGGGCTGTGCCAGTAGTGTTGCCTCGCTTCTCTGGGTTCTGTGCCTCCCAGGCGTCTGGGTTGTGCCACTCATCTCCTCCTGGACCATCTGTCACCAAGGTCCTGTGGTCAGTTCTCGGACTGAGTTGCCTGCTGCCTGTCCATTTCATGCCAGAACCTCCGCTGCCAGTGATTGTTTCCATTCCATCATACATTTCTATTACTGGCTTGCTATTACTTCATCTACCTGAATATATTTATGTCCTGTTTGTAGGGCCTAAAGGCCTAACTACGTGTGTGTACTTTGTCTTAATAAAGTCATTTTAACCTTACCAATCTGGTCTGAGTGTTCATCAAAAAACCGTGACAGAACACCACGAAAGGGCATCTAACCTTAGGCCCTGGGAACTTAATATAGGCCTACACAGAGGCGGGAATCAATTAGTCAAATTGAATATGTGCATATAAACAACCACGGCGTTCAGAGACAGAAACACCCGCCTGCACCAGTGACCACCAGACAGAGCAGCAAAATAGCACAAGGGTAACTGGCAGCACGGATGCCAAGGTACACTGTGATACTTCCTCTGGTCCTCCACATTTATATATTATATTTGTTTTTATTACTGTGTTGTATATACATTTTTTTGACAGGTAGAGCCGTGCTGAATATCCTGTGTGTGTGTGGTTCCCGAGCGGAGACAGGCTTATTTTCTCCGAATGCATGTTAGTCAGCAGAGTTTGAGCTGACCGCTCCAATTGTATTTATTATTATTGCCTTGCAGATATATTGCTTTCTAAGACAGTATTACACTATTGGGCGCCCTTCTCTCTTCTTTTCATTCCTGCATGATCCTCCACAATGCAACCTTCTACTCAATCAAAAAGCATATCTCAATATTGATTGACAGTATCTGATTCTCAGAGAGATGCTGCTGATTCTCATGATTCCTTGTTGTGACATACTGCTGATAGCTCTTTATCAGAAATTTTGAAATATTGTGTTTAAAGTGGGGGTTCAGCAAAGTGGGAAAAAATACATTCCTCATTGTATTTAATGGACACTGTGCTCAAAGCACACTAACATGTTCTTGACTGGCTTTTGCATGACTGTGTTGTCATTATGGTAAGGTTCCTCAGGCATGCTCCTCATTTTTTGTGCAATAAAATATCAGTGGTAGAATTTCTCTAATTCCTGCCCTTATGTTACTCAGCAGCATGGTTGCTCCCTCAAAGGGTGTCGGCATCTCACATACATTACACATTAGCTGCCACTGGCCAAGTGACAAAGAGGCTTCCTTCAAAGCCTTCCAGTTTTGCATGGTTTACTCGCTAATGGCCTTATTCTGCTCATACAAATGTTCTAGCATGTACAGCATGAAATTCCATCTGGTAGAGACCTCCATTTTCAGCTGGTGATGGGGCAGGTTGTTACACTCTTTCGTGGAATATAGAGCATTGCAAGCCCTGTAGAAGCAATTAAAATGGGCACCCATTTTGTAGGCAATAGTAAGCATCTCTCTGAGGGTTTCGGATTCTGGCAGAAATCTTGACACAACTAAATTTAGCACATGGGCAAAGCAGGGCACATGCACCACTTCACCTATTCTCAAGGCAGCGATTATGTTGGAGCCGTTATCAGCAGACACAAAACCAGCTTTTAAGTAGCGAGGTACATGCCATTTCTCTATCACCTTCTCTAGCTTACTTAAAACATCTAAGGCTTTGTGGGACTGTCTCTCAAAACTCTGCATACACAAGGTGACATGCTGATGGTATGAGCCATCCTGCTGCTGCCTTTTAATCATACTGCCAGAACCAGGGGCACCATTACTGGCTTTCACCTGATGCTGTAATATAGTGTTGCCCACTTTTGGCAGTGGGAGGAAAACCCAGTGAACAGTCAGTCATATAGTCTGTGCTCTGCCCACTTGTGCACATATTTGTTGTCAGGCGGATTTTCTTGCCTATGCATTTTCCAGCCCTTTGCCCACCACACTAACCACTTACTTGTATAACTCAGGCACAATCATCCTGGATAAAAAACTGTGGCTTGGGATATGCCAGTGTGGAGCTACACATGACATCAGTTCTCTGAAACCTTAGTTTTCTACAAAAGAATATGGCAGTATGTCCACTCCCTTGCCATTTCACAGGTGTGCTTTGGTGTGTTTTTGTATCCTTCCCAGGAACTCAATCATTGTGGGTTGGCATGACATGGCAAAAGAACCCTGTAATTTTATTGCTTTAACAACATGACTAGAGGAGGTGGTGGAGGTAGAAGCATCATGTGTGTACAGTCTATGACTCTTGCCATCTCCTACAGCAAAGCCAGAGTCATCATACTCCTCTGCAGCAGGATTCATAGGTGTTATTTGGAATGAACTAACTGGTGGCAGTAGCACACTCTCTGACACATAAATAACATATCTGCTTCTCATATCTGCCCCAGGGCCCTGGGAGTGGTTTGGAGTGCTTCTGCTGCTGCTAGTTTTGGCACCTCTGACCTACTGATAGTGTGTCTCCCAGTCAGACCTGTGATTGTGCTTCATATGGGATTTCATAGAGGAGGTGCCTATGTGTGAGCCTGCTTTCCCAGTGTTTACGTGATAGCAGCAAACTTAGCTTTTGGATCTTGAGTGAAGTATCTCCATAATGTGGTCTTCCTGGACTGAGTGGTTCCTGAGGGGCTGTTACTACTACTGGATCTAGATGTTGATGCAATTCTACTGCTACTAGGTATTAAAGGTGCAGCACTTCCAGCAGCAGCAGAGGCGCTCATCATACCTAAGGTTGTGGATGTTAATAATCTGTGTTGCTGTTGTTATTGCTGCTGGTTAATCAACATGGGTGTGTGTGGCTGAGTGTGAACTGATGATTGACAGGATGAATGTGTACTTTCCAATGGTTTTCTAAAACTGTTTATACACAGGCACTTTGATCCTTTTCAGTGGTGGAAAACTGTGCCGTTGTCTTTCTGCTAACTTTCTGGTCATGTTATCATCTCAGTAATGCTCAACTTCATCAGTATCTGAACAAGAGGAGGATGCTGGAGGGATATATTATAGATCTGCATCATCATCATCACTCATTATTAGGTAATCCTCAGCATCGGCCGCCACATCTTGCCCACTACCCTTATATTCCTCTAACATTTAGAAGATTTATTTTTACTTTCACAAAGTTTGCTACTACTTTGAGGACAGGAGTTTTGGTTGTTTGCCTTGACTGTCAGATGCAGCAGCCGGTTCAGCTACTACACCTTTCTCCATTATACCATTGCCATTATCAACACTACAATGTGTGTCATCTTCAGTGTTCTTCTTATGTTTTTTTTTTGTACTGGTGCTGGTGGTGGAAATTTTGGTGGGACCATGACAAACTGCATCCTCCCTGGATTATTGCCATAGCTGCAGCAGGCTGAAGTTAGTTTTTGAAGCACCACCTTAATTCCATATCCCTGCCCAGCTCCACCTTTCCCCTCCCTGTGCTCCTTGTGTGTTTGCTGAACATTAGTCAACTACTGTGTGTTTTTACTCTACAGTACAGAGCACAACAAAACAATCAATGTCATCTGGTGTCTATAAAGTCTGCCTCAGTCACACAGATCACATCAGGGCTGTGTATATACTGAGGCACTCTGTCTAAAATGAGCAAGAGCAGTTGGAGGACTGGTGATGTGGAGCAGGAATCCTCTATCAGTAGAACAAGCAGTATGGGGACTCAGAGCCCAGCATTCAACAAGCAGACTGTGCTGCCACAGGTTTGTAAGCTGCCTCAGCCTGATCCTGGGTCTGAGCTGTGATTGTGACACCAGGCGAACACTTATCAACACCACCAGCAAGAATCGAAAAAGAATCTAGTAGTGGTGGTGCTGCTTTGAGTGTGACCTCTACCACCTAGCTGCTACAATAGGCCTGAAACTACAGATTCCTCATGTAATATTAGTGTTTTTAAAAATTTAAATCTATCAATTCGCTGCTGGAAAGATGAGTTCTACAGTTATTAACAATACAACATGCTGTACTGAAAACTGCACTGACTCAATGCTTACTGGTGGGAAACTAAGGGCTTGCACAGAAGTACATATGCATGCTCGCCACACACACTGTTTTGTTGGCCAGTACTCAAGTGTATCATTGTTTCATCCTAGAACATAGTTACTCTGCAAGTATGCTGTAACCATATCATATTCAGTGGGACCACTCCTTTGAGACAGACTGCGTCCATGTACATCAGTTAGCAACTCATATCCATGGTGAAAGTCCCATAAGGATGTGCCAGTGCCATCAATTCCACCATCACCATAAATGTCAGACTGTCTCCCTGACAAACATTGCTTCAGTGGTGGTGATATGTGTTGAGATTTTGCAGTTGTTGCTGATGAGGTTATAATCGTTTTGCTTGCTTTATTTTCATTATGCTTTCTAGTCATTTTGCCCCTAAGTTTACCTGTCTTATCCTTCACATTGCAAACTTCCACTTGATCTATAAGGATTCATTAATTCACTAATTCATCATTCACCAACTGGTTCATGTCTATGTTGTTGTAAGAATAAACGACGATGCTCTTCATTTTTTCTGTAATAAGTATATTAGCGGAAATAATCTAACTGATTCCTGTGCTGACAGAACTAACCAGCAAGGTAGCAGCCTCATATGGCTTCTGCAACTCACATAAGTTCCAATGCAGTGCTGCAGGGTTCAGCTTCTTTAACACATCTGCACATACTTGTGTGATTGTCTCTCAAAGCTCTGCGTGCATAAAGCAGCAAGCTTATGGTATGGGTTACCTTACAGCTGGTTTTAACTACTAGTGACAGAGCCAGAGGAGTTGACCTGTTGCTACTTGCTTCTACCTAGTGATGCAAAAGATTCCCAGTGAACATTGACAGTCACATGTATAGGTATGGATTATATTTGTGCAGTTTTCAAATTCCTCCTAAGAACTCAGTAAGTGTTGGTTGGAGGCACATAGAGGTTATTTGTTTTAACAACATGACTACTACTAGAGGTGGTGGTTGGTCTGAAATTCATGGGGACTTTATGGCTCTTTTCTCCTTCAACTAACTCAGTCATTTGCACAACAGCAGAAGGACACATGGGTGTTATTGTTAGTGAGGACAATGTTGTCACACTCTATGGAATATTTACAATTCTACTAGTCTTTGCACCTCTGACTTGTTGTTGGTGTCTCTTTCTGTGGTTGTGCTTTCAGTAGGGAGCTTAATGAGGATGTGCCTAAATGTGATCCTGGTTGCCCTCTGCTCATATATTTTTAGCTTTAGGATTGTGAGTGAAGTATCTCCATTCGGTGGATTTCATGGACTGAGTGGTTTCTAAGGGACAACTATTACTACTACTGCAGGGATTAGATGTGCACTACTACTAGCAGTAGGTGTCAGTGGCACTGCACGTCAAACAGTAGTTGAAACACTCATAGCTAGGCTGGTGGATGTTCATCACATGTTGTTTCCTAGTCAAAAATAGTGAATGTTACTGGGTTATGGGTTGAATTAGGAAGCAGTGATGCTGATGATTATTATTTTGATGACAATTGTGTATTTGTAGGTGTTTTTAAAAAATTTGATAAAAAGGCATACTGCTAATTTTCAGTGGTGAAAAATTTAGCTTTTTCCTTTCAGCTAATTGTTTTGGTTATATCATTGTCGCTCTCACTTCACCTGTACCAGAATAAGTGGATAAGAGTGGAGGGACATATTCTAAATCTGCATTATCATCAATAATTGGGTCATCAGCAGCATCAGAAGCAGTGTTCAATCTAATGTGTGCACAGGTGAGAAACCCAGCCCTGAAAGAGTTAAATAGAACTGTTTATGCAGGGCTACAGTGGTATAACATGAACCATACAGCCATGTCCAGTTTTAATTACTCTTTTAACTATCAGTGCTGTGCCACTCACCTCTGCTCACACTAGAGGAAATACTGGCCAGAAGCATCACATACATCACCCCAATAACTTTCATATTCTTCTGTGTTTTTTAACGTCTGATAAAGATTCTTTTTTAATTCTCCCCTTAGGAAGAAGGGTCATAATTCAACATGCTGCAGCAACTATGGCTGCAGTCAGCTTTTATAGCATGACATTACTATCACCAACATGTCTATACACACCTCCTACTCCTTTCCCCTTCCCCCTCCCCCTAGCACTTTTGCTGATTTGTCCAGTAAAGTACATGACATAGTGTAAAGAGCGTTGTTTTGCTTTTATGAAAATGTGTATATATAGCTATTATTTCCCAATGTCAATCTCAGTCACAGCTCAGGTCAAGAATCTTCTGCCTACTTAGGTCTCCTACCAGTGAATATATATATATATATATATATATATATTTTGTTTGCTTTTAAAACTATGTCACTGTGTACTACGAAATCACATACACACTCTCTGCAATTGCAAGAAACTCCAGCTCTCCCACGTCTGCCTCTCTCTCTCTTTCTCTGTCTCTCTCCCACTCTCTCTGTCTCTTCCAATTTGAGTGAAATGTTACATTTTACAGTAAAGGATGAGGACAGACCTGTAAGCTAGAGATACAGCAGCTGGATAAAAAGTATTGCACATCACCTGCTACAGGCATGCATCACCCATACACCTCAGTATATGCTTGTCCCTCTTGTTCTGGTTATTTTAAGAGTAAAATAAGTCTGAATTTATTTTAACTAAATAGGAAATGATTTAAAAATACTTGGTAGTGCCCCACCCACCAACCATGCCACCAGAAACACCTCCTAAAACAAACATGTCCCTCTTTGGCCATTTGAAATGTTGGGAGATATGCATAAAGGTTTAATATTTTGAAGTTGTCCGGGTGAGCTCATTTCAAATGTTCCCAGGCATTTGGATTATAAATAACTGAAAGGTAGTTTCCTTTTAAATGTGACTATACATAACTTGAAGTGAATTCACAGTTTAGCTAACAGTATCCTGAGCAAGTTTTTTTTCCATTTCCAGGCAGAGAACATAGAGTAAGATCACTGTAATCTAAATCTGCAGAATAGCCACTCTGTACATGGTGTGTTATACTCCCTTTACTTTAATTATATACTGCCTGAAATGGTGTCATAGTGAAATCTATTTGTTGACTATATATTCTGAGTAAGTTTTTTTGTGACAACGGTTTGCTGCGTTAATTAATACATGGTGATGTATAACATTCTTACTTTAAACCTCTGAGTACCAGTGAAGTTTAAAATGCACCTCTCAAGGACGCAGAAGGTTAAATACATCAATGATCATCTATGAGAAAAGCAGTTTGTTGAATATTCAATGCATTAAGATAACAAAATATCTCTTTTAAGGGCTAATCTTTTAAGACCTTTGTGACCAGAGAAAATTACTTCTTGGAAATGTGCCTTGAAAATCCACCTCCTCCAACCCTGGACATAAAAAATTATGGTTGGAATCAGAAAATGTTAATATTGGCAGAAAGTATTTAGTTTATGTCAATATATGGTTAACCGCCTTAGTGGTGACTGTTACTACCTCTTTAAGACAATGACAGTGATAGGTTACTGGGTGGGCCTTGTAGTTGGCTGGGTAGACACAGGAATTCACACTCTCACAATTAGGGGGCCAAACACATTCTATAGATTGCTAGCTCAGTGGTTCAGTTACACTGCAAATACTCCAATTATTACAAGCTTCCCAGACTTGCATCAGTCACATGGATACTAATGGTATATCTTTTTCTTTATAAAGTGGAACTGTCACTTTACAACACATACATGATTTTGTAAGAGGTTTCAAAAGCCCATATGTTTGCCAGACATTTTTTATTCAAACAATAGTTTATGAAACATTTAGTTTCATTTATTTGCCTGATTACTCAAATGAGCTAGTTCTGGCTAAAAGGGATTGGCAGGTAGGGAAAGCAGTGTGGAATATATCTGGCTGGCATGTCTGACAGTACTGTCTAATTTGAATAATCTGGTAAATAAATAAATAAAGTTAGATATCTCATAAACCACTTTTTTTTAGTTACAAAATGGCTAATATATATGAATTAGGAAGTTCCTTCAAAATAACTAGTTTGTTACAAAGTGATAGTTCTACTCAAATGCTACAAAGGTTTCCAAAGTATGGTACTGCACTATATTGAATACTTATGACACATAAAACATGAATATAATAACTGTTTCAAACTTTCAATTGACCGTAAAATAAGACCTTGCAACTAATTTAAAGTAACAGTAAACCTTTATTTTGAGTTTACATATTCTGCAAATACACGTACAGTCATTTTGTCTATACGTTTTATTATATTTTTTCCTGTTCACCCAATTTTTACACTTATATGTCATTGACTATGAGCCCCCTGGATCTGTTTGAGGAAAGTTTCCTGTCAGGGAACATAAAAGCAGATCTAGTGGTATAATGTACAAACCCATTCAGTGGTGCACAGAGACTGTAACATCCTGCTCTGATGATCTATTGACTAGAAAGCTCTCTGGAAACTAAGATCCAATTCACTGTCATCAATAGAAAATTGATTAAAACCAAAAAATTGATGAGGATAGAAATATTAAAAAAAAAAAAGGATACACAATTTGATTGAACATATTATGCAGTTCTAAAATATGTAAACCCGAAATAAATGGTAACTATTCTTCCAAAAATTCTAGTCATCTTACTTTATTTACATGAATGAGGTATTCCCAATGCTATATAGTTTGGGTACATTGCAAAAAGCTGTTTGGCATACCACTGCTGAAGAAATTAAACATAACCCTTTGAGTGCCAGAGGGGTAAGCAACGCATTGCATTGCAATGTGCGGCACTAAAAGGGTTAAAATTAACAACACATCACATATTTTATCAAACTTGGCATGTGTGTGTATATACATCATTGGGCGTAATAATGGCTACCACATCATTACAGTCAGCCATATGCACAAAGTAGAGTGAAGGGCATACCAATTAACCATGGGGAACAAATAATATTCCTGTTGAATTGGACTCAACCCCTTGGATGCTAGAGAGGTCCCTAACACATCATCCTACATCAATGAGGCGTTTTATTTGGGCCCCCCATGATGAAATTGCCCCAGACTTGATGTGGAGATATGGCCCAGAATCTCTCACAATGAGCCACATGTACCAAGGGCAAATTGAAGCAATTCTGGAGAAAACCATCTTATCATGGTGGACTCATAAACAATTCTCAAACTCCCATTGATGTAAACTGAGCTTGAATTCTGGTAAGGCCATTGAGTATTGTGAACCAATGCATTAGTAAGCTCTAGCATTCAAAGGGGATAAAGGTCCCATTTAAATTAAATGAGGCGTTTTATTTGTCCCCTGTGGTGCAGTTGGTATACCCCAAATTGCTGTACTTTGCTTTTATACATAAAGCCCAATGGTCTCTTCTATATATTAAATATTCATTTTATAACATTAAATTTGCATCACTCTTCACCTTAGACTCTATGGGAGTTTTATTTATATATATATATATATATATATATATATATATATATATATATATATATATATATATATAAAATATGGGCTCTTAGCTCCTGGAATGCTAGAGGTCTCCAGTGCATTAACCCTTTCAGTACCAGAGGGGTGTCCAACATATTGCAAAGGAATGATTTCGGCACCCCTCTAGCACTGAATATATTAATCCTTGAGTGCTAAAGGCATTGCATACCCTTGTGGCAAGCAAAGGGTGAAAAGCTCATTTTAAATAACTGTGAATGTACCTTTCTCCCATTTGGTACAGTTGTTTTGCACCAGAATTGCTCCACTTTACCTTATGTTCTGGAAGTAAATATTTTGTGAGGAACAGAGGTTGGCAATGCACGTGGGGGATTCAGCCTCTCTGATGTGTTCACTGGACATCCCTGTGCCCATATGTTTGCAGTACAGTACTCTGTGTTGCGCTTGAGTCTCACTTTAAACAGTCCCTTGTTAGGGTAGTCTGGGATACTAGCAAATCTCGTCCCCTAGGCAACAGAGCTGATCTCATAATGTTAGCAATAGTATTAACTCCTTCATTAGTCCTGATGGGCAGAATAAACAGGAGCAAGGTTTTTTATACACACATAGGTTACTGCATTTGCTGTAGATTCGAAGAGATACTTGTTGCTTCTTTTGTAGTTGGGCACTTCATGGGTTAAGCACATTGAAGCTGATGTACTAAGTCCTAATGGAGCAATCTTGGGACAAAACTACACCACACTGGACAAATAAAAATTCCATATATCATTTCATTTTGGGTAATTAACCCCTTGAATGCTAAACTGGTTTCCAAAAATTGGAAATTGCAAAGCACTGGAGGCCTCTCTAGCAAGCAATTAACCCTTTGAGTGCCTTTGAGGGGTACACAACGCATTGCTTTACAATGCGTTGTGTACCCCTCTGGCACTCAAAGGGTTAAAAGCCCCATTCAAATCACTGGGAATATGGAGAATTTTTATTTTCCACTGATTATGTTGATTTGCTCCATGGTTTGCTCATATGTGTAGTATACCAGCTTCATTGAGCCATATGTACAAAGACAATGGTGGAGCAATTCTGAGGCAAACCATTTGCACTAGAAGGAACAAACAAAAAATGATATTGATGTAAATGGGGCTTTTAACTCACTGAATTCAAGAGGTGTCTCCAGAGCATGAGAAATTAATGCATTGGGGATCAATCAAACATTCGAGTCAAATTTAAATCAAAATTAATATTTATTTGTTCACTATATTGTATTTAGATTGCCCTGGAATTGCCCAACTGTTGTGTTTATATATATATATATATATATATATATATATATATATATATGGCCCATTAACTTTAACAATCTTGTTCCAATTTATTATAATGGTAATTGAATCCAGTACATGTAATGGAAAAGCTATTCACCTCTGCACAGAAAAGAATGTAATACAACAGTGTACTGGAGCATCTGACTTATAACAAGACATTACCCAACTACATAGCTATTCACAATCTGAGGGGGCTTCATATATCAATTCAAAATAATAGGTGTTATTAATACTAAGTTCCCTGCTGGAGTTTTTTGAAATATAGACAATGAACTAATGCAGTACTGCTGCTCCCCATATATAACAATTGAGTAAATGTATCAATACAAATGTGAAGCAATTGTGGGTCAAAATACACAATATTTATCAAACAGATATTGATTTCAGTAGAGAGGTTTGTTTGATACATATGATGTGGTTGTTCTGGTCTAATATTCTCCAGTTTTGCATTCAGAAATATGCCCCATAATGTATTTTACTCACATTGGCCCTTTCTAAGTTGGACACCAGCACATCATCAATTCTAGGGGCAGGCTCACAACTCAAGAAGAAACAAATACATTATTCAAATGTTACTTAACCCCAGCCCCGTATTGAAATGGTATCCAGTGCAGAACACTGCAATGCTACATCAACCTTTCCTTGAGCCTACCAAGGGTACAGGGATCATAAAGTCTTAGTCTGAGAAAAACTGCAGAGATAATCATAAACACAGTGGCCAGTGGTAATGCTTTACACACACATATATGTAGATAGATAGATATAACATTTGAGTGTCAGAGGGGTGTGAAAGTGATAAACGTCCTACTGGCGCTCAGTGGGTTAATCACCTAACTGTAAAATCTGAAACAAAAAATATCCAGCAGACTAGTTAACCAATTCACTGCAACTTTTTACTTAACCATGTTGCCCCTACAGCAGCAAAAGAGTTGTGCCACGCACTGCCAATGCCCTAGTTAGGGGGAGCCCCCTTTTACCATGTACCTTGGGGTTGCTGATGAGCTGCTGTTCGTCCTGGTGCAGCAGTGCCCGGGAGTTGGACTCGGAGTTATTGACATAGATCTGGAGGCAGGGGTACAGAGAGGTGCCCTTACAGTCACTCCCGCAGGTGAAAGTGCACTCAAACATCTCTCCGATCTGTTGCACTGACAGAACCGTGCAGTTAGTAGTCTTTCCCTGCAGCTCCTGCAAAGCAGGGTTTAGCCAGCAGAATCCCAGTATAAAGAGGGAGATCACTCCGGAGATGATTAGGAATAAGCCCAGTCGGATGCTTTTGTCTTCGGCTTCTGAATATTCATATGCCACCCTGATTTTTGCCATGGCGCCTGGTGTAAGTCGTCTGCATGCAGACTTCACATGGGCAGCATCCCCGAGAAAAAAGGATACCAAGGGGAGGGCAGGAGGCGAAAGGATGTAGAGGCAGGTGGTACTCTCATCCCATGGAACAAAAGAGAAAGTCACATCTCGCCGTGTACTTTTAGATCACTTCCAGAACATCGTCAAAATCAGGCTGCTCCAGTTTTGCGTTCCTCCCCTGCCCACCCCTAGAGATAGAGGGAGGGCACCATCTCTCCTCTGCCTATGAACTGCCGGAGCTGGCTGAGAGTCTGACAGCCATATGCCCCACGTGAGCGCAGCTGCCTGACACTACAGTGACTGCACGGTCCTATATACTATATATTCCATAAGTGTCCTAATAAGGGACGTTCCTGGTGGGCAACCTTTGACTCTCAGGCTGTTGCTGGCATACAACTCCTATCTGACACACCTTGCCAATGAAAGGTTAAGAATGTTCTGAGTTTTCGTTCAACAGCCGGAGAATCAAAGGTTGCCAGTGTAGTGAAAAGGTTGGTGTCTGACAGAATGCATGTCCTAGATAGTCCAGTCTCCCAACGTGTAAGAAAATACAATTCCTTATGTCTGATGGGTTCAAAATCCTCCATTAACACAAACCATACAGTACATCAAATGATTCCGGGTAAGGTCATACAGTGGTTAGTCTGCTTCAGTTTGTGGTATTGTGGTGCTGAGAGCGGTGGTAAAGTGCGAATAGGTGACTATTCAGTGATACCTCTTTACTCTTCATTTATTTACAGCTGTTATTATTTTAAATTTTACTCCATCTCTAGGTTTACCTTTTCATTCCCAGATGATCCCGAATCTGCAGATCTTTGTTCCACTAAAATAATTTTGAGAGTCAGATGTGCAGTACATATTGTAATGCCTCATTATTTCTTTTCTAAACCACATATAATCAATTTCAAATTACATTTTCAAAATTCACGTGCATAATTTAATATTGTTTTTATGTTTGCTTGTTTTTAAGTTAGGGATATTGCAGATTTTAGAATGTACAGAGAGAATGCTTATTTAAATGAGAACTAACACCTCTTGACATCCTCCCGTTTACCTTACTATAAGAGCAGATTTCCAGCCCCATCATACCAGATCAGTGACCATGTGTGATAATGAAAGGGACCATATTGAATAAAGAGGGACCCCATGGAGCTGTGGTACATCCCATTTTAAAGGGATAGCAATGTTTCATAATAAAAGCAGCTCTAATTAATCATCATAGTATTTGGACTTTGGAGAGTGTTATTTCAATTCTGTCAGAGTTGTAGTTTAAGAGTAATTCAATGAAAACCCCCTTTTACTGATGTAACACTGTTCAGCCAGATCAGAAGGGAGGTGCCCAGGTAGATTGCAGAGAGGGACAATCTTCAATTAAGATAAGGGAAAAACCTGAAAAACTTGTCAAGGGGTGCAGGGCTTTCATTGTTCTCACAGGAAGAAGATTGTCCCCTTCTGTTATCTGTCTGGTCTATGGACTGGATTCCACATCTGAGAAGAAATGGTTTATACTAGGTAAAAGGGGCATGAGGGGAAACTTTGATTGTGAACATCTCTCAAACCATAAAGGTTTGAGAGATAAGACTTACATCGTTCTTCATGTTTTTTTAATGCCTACAAATAAAATAAAGATAAAACAAAGTATTACTATCCCTTTAAGGTTGTAGTTAAAGTTTAATAATTGAGTGTATGCTCCTTTAAACATATATAGTTCTGAATAAAAAAAAAAAAGAGCTGTACAATTGCTCTAATTACTGGTTCTTTCCCGCCTAGGAGTTTGATTGGGCAAGTATACCTTACCTTGTACCAGGTATGCTGCTTTGGGCATGAAGGAGCAGTATAAATATCAGAATCCATTTGAATTTTCCACCTTAGAGCCAGGGCCGGATTTATAATAAGGCAGAGTAGGCATCTGCCTACAGGCGCATACCACAGAGGGGTGCCTGTCTCACTCATTGGGATCTTTTTTTTTTTTTTTAATTAGCCTTGCTGCCTTAATGCATGCCTGGTCCGGAGTCAGTGCTGCCTTAATGCATGCCTGGTCCGGAGTCAGTGCGCGCGCGCGTGTGTGTGTGATGCGCGGCATCAAGCTACTGCACGGGGGGTGTGGGGGTGGTTATGAACTCCTCCTTGTTCTCTTCTACTCTCCCCTCTCCTATAGAAGAAGTGGGAGACTGGAGAGTGCTGTGCCGTGCCATGGCCACCTGAAGTGCTGCAGAGGCACATCATCTGATGATTCTTTATGCCACTGGCTGTGTGCCACAGCCGGATGCGATCTGGTCATCCGTCCAGATCATCCAGTGGCGCATTACTCCCACCCAACCAACCTCCTCACTTGCCGTCGGAACCGGGACTGCCCTTCCCCGACACTGCCGGGAGTCAAATAGCACAGCCACACAGAGGAGTAGAAGCTGCGCTTGCTTGTAGCTGTACGGTTGCAGACCTGTCACATAGTCTGAGAAGCTGCTGCCAGTGCCAATAAGTCATTCCAAGCCTCTCCAGCAGCAGGTAGAGGCATTGCATGTTGTGTAACTTGCGGCAGCAGCGACATGACCGTCATAACGTCGCGTTACTTCATGTTCATAGGCAGCTGCGTTCTATGGAGCAGCTTGAGCGGGATGCGGATGCGGCCTGTTGCTGCCTAAGTTGGAGTTGAGGAGAAAGACGAATGAAGTAGAGGCATTAGAGAATGATGAAGATTGGGAAGGAAGGAGATAAAATGGTGAGAGATAGGACCATAAGTGGTGCAGAAAGCAGACAAACTAGTTGAGGAAGGAGGAGATCAATGCTCTTACCTGTCATATTTGAGGGAGCAGAGCACACAACTGATAGCTCAGGGCTGTGATACCAGCTGGGACAGTAAGTTTGTTATTAAACAATCTGACAGCTAAATAAATGTACCACCCCTGCCCTGCACTATGATGTGTCACCTGCTCTGTATCTTGTCACTCCCCAAATGAAAGTGTGCCATTTCTATATGATTAAATGGGGAAGCACACCTTGTTTGGAATATGTGTGTCCCATCTGGCTTAAATCCCAACAGGGTCTGGTCCCAGTACCATTCAACAAGCTCTTCTGGAGACATGTTACTGTCCTGACTCCTCCCCCAGAGATAAGAAAGAGAGCCAAGTTCTGATTGGAAGGCTGCAGCTGCCTTCCCTGTATAAGGGACCTGGCAATTACTACAGTCAATCAATCAGAACCCATCAGAAAATTGTGCTGGTACAGTGCATTAGAATGGGATTTGGCCACAAAGTGGGTGTGGTTAAATTAGGGGTGTGGCCAAGGTGGGGCTAAGGGTGCCAGAGGGTACTGTGCCTAGGGGCGCTTGAGATATAAATCCGACCCTGCTTGGAGCAAGCTTTCTGTAGCAGCAGGACTGTCAGTTCACCTTGCAAAAGAGCGTATGAGCAGCGGCGAGATGACTTATGAAATTAGAAGGCTGGCCAAAGAGATCCGGTTAAAGGCGCCTGAAAGCGGAGACAGTGCCTGGCTGACTGACTTCCTTGCAGCGGGTCCTTCTACGTCAGCAGCACTAGTGGCAGAGGATGTCAGTGAGAGAGGCGGCTCCAGGAGGAGGTCTGTCGATAGGGCAGTTCTTCAATTAGAGGAATCAAGCGACGCCGAGCGTGATGATGTCACTGGAACTCAGGAAGGAGGATGTGTTCCAGCTCTGTTTCCTCAGTCCAGAAAGAGAACCCCCAGAAGAGGTTTCTCTCCTGAGGATCATCGGGCGGCAAAATTAAAGAAAGGCAGAGTAAAACGAAGATCAGAGAGACACTGTGCATCCAGAAGAGTTTCAACAGCACCCGCAGCAGCAGACTCCAGGATTACAGCAATAGGAGCAACAGCAACAGATGCGAACCCAGCAGTCATCAGGTAAGAAGCAAGCCAAGAAAGACAGCCTAGATCATCACACCAGGATGTGGAAAAGTCTGGTGAGTCAGGATCAAGTATGAATGTAAATGCTGCATTTGGGGAGGTCTTAAGCTCCCTATCAATGTTTTTAAAGAAATTTAAGAATAAAGAAGTAGCTAGTGTATGGGAGGTTGCAGATAGTAATAGGTCAGATGTGTCTAAAACTGCAACACACAGTAAAGGGGTGGAGAAAGGGCTAATTAGAAAAGAAAATGTTAACAGTGTGGGTGAATCTTATTTGAGAGAATCTTTGATCTGTGATCCTTCTTCTTTGGGTTTCCATCTATCCACTCAAATGAAAGAAAGGATTTGGAAGGGGGAGTTTTTGGATCTCCTGTCATTGCTCCCAGCTTCCAAAGAATTTGTGGTTCAGAAGAGTGATGAGAAAAACAAGATAGATAGGAGGAGACCTATACAGAGATCTTTGCACAATTGGCTGCAAGCGTTCTGTATATTTGCAGCCATAATGGGGGAAAAATACCCAGAAAAATGTTCCGGTATGATTCAGCATATACAGATTGTGTTGGAAGCCTTTAGAATGTTAGGTTTATTGAACTTTGCTACTCGTATTCTACCAATGGGTAGGATTTTTTCCCGCAGATTGGCAGCAGCAATGGCTGGTATTAAATCCCCCCAGTGTCACATTAGGCTTTCTAGGGAAATAAAAGATGATTTATTGGTTTGGAATTCATTCCTTAGCAATTACAATGGTAGGACTTTGCTACAAGAGAGTTTTGTTTTTAATTCAGATATCCAGCTATTCACAGATGCGGCAGGTTCAGTAGGATATGGTGCCTATTGGGGGGGGGGGTAAGTGGAGCACACAAGAGTGGCGGCATCATGGGAGGATAAAGGATACAGAAAGAATATGACATTGCTGGAACTTTTTCCTACATTAGTAGCGATTGAGTTATGGGGTGAACACTTTATAAATATGAGGATATCAATGTTTTGTGATAATTTAAGTGTAGTGTATGCAGTGAACAATTTATCATCTAAGTCAGGAACAGTAGTTTCTTTGTTAAGGTATTTAGTTCTTAAATGCCTAGCTTTGAATATTTGGATTAAACTGAAGCATATCCCAGGATATACAAATGGTGTTGCTGATAGTTTGTCACGTTTACAGATTAGCAGGTTTTTCTAAATGGTCCCAGATGCAGAGCTACAGGGAAAGCCTTGCCCGAGTCACCTTTTGGAACTAATTTAGGAGAAATGGGTCGTTTCATCACTTGTTCAGTGTCAAAAGCAACCTGGTCTGGTTACGTGGCAGCCTGGAACAATTGGTTTAAATGGGCAGAAAATAACAGTTTTGAGCCTTTGTTTTACAGGGAAGATAAGTATAAGTCTTATGTTCTTTACATGATAAAGTGTAATCTTTCTGGAGCTACCATTAAGAAAAATTTTGCAGGTGTGAAGTTCTTTTCCAGATTTCTAGGTTTTAATGATTGTGGTAAAGTCTTTGCGGTGCAACAAATGTTAAAAGTTTATTGTAAGATGACATTTAAAAAAGATAGCAGGAGGCCAATATCAGGTCCTCTGCTGGCGGATATGATTCAGATGTTGAAAGTAGTTTGTAAGGATGATTTTGAGTTTGTGGTATTTAAAGCAGTTTTCCTGTTAGCATTTTTTGGGGCTTTAAGAGTTGGGGAGATTGTAGAAAAAAATAAATTAGTTGTTAGTTCTTTATTATGTCAGCACATTAGGTTTTTTTAAAGGCATGGTCTCAATTTTTATAAAAAAATCAAAGACAGACCAAGATGGCAAAGGTATTTGGTTAAATCTTAATGAATTAGAAGATTCTCCTCTTTGTCCAGTTAAAGGTTAGATTAGAGACGCACTGATACCAATTTTTTAAGACCGAGTATAAGTACCGATACTTTTTTAAAGTACTCGCCAATACCAATTACCAATTACTTTTTTTGCGGTCGTTTGCCAGTTTTCCAAGTACCTAAAGCATATATATATATATATATATATATATATATATATATATATATATATAGTAGGTACTTGGAAGACTGGCAAATGAACGCAAAAAAGTATTGGTAATTGGTATCGGTGAGTACTTTAAATTACATACATACATACACCATCTCTTGATTCTCCCCTTTTGCCTCTTTCTCCCCCTCTTGATTCCCACCTTTTCCTTAATTCTCACCATCTTGAGCCCCCTCCCTTTGACTTGGCTTTTTCTCTCCCTTTTGATCCCCCTTTCTCCCCCTCCTTGACTCTTGACCCCACCTCTTTTGTCTCTCTCTCTCTCCCTCCTGATTCCCCCTCCTTTTGCCTCTTCTTGGCCCCCCTCCTTTTGTCTCCTGATCCTTCCTCCTTTTGCCTCTTTTTTTTTCTCCCTTAGTCCCTTTTACCTCTTTTTCTCCCTCTTGAGCCCCTCTCCGCCTCTTTCTTCACCCGCTCTTGATGCCTCATCTTGCCTCTATTGATCTGCCTTACCCTCCTCTGCCGGGTGCTTGCTGTTTTCTCGCAAGCCCCAGCAGAGGTCAGCATCGGAGCATTGCCATGGTAACCTGCGGCAATGCTCCGACGCTGCAGGAGGGAAAGAGGCGACCAGGGAGCATTGTGAGCAGCTCCCCGGGCTCACTCTCTGCAGCACCGACTCTGACACAGGGTATCGGTGCTGGCATTGGCCGCATTTGCGCGAGTATGAGTACTCGCGCAAATGCTGGTATCGGCACCGATACCAATACCAGTATCAGTATCGGTGCAACCCTAGGTTAGATGCATCTTGTTAACATTAGGCCTGAGGTTCAGCGTAGTTTTTTCATTTATCAGGATGGTTCTCCTGTTTCAAGGTGCCAGTTTAACAAGGTCTTTTCACTCTGTGTGGAGACATTGGGCCTAGGGCAATGTAGATATAGTTTGCATTCTTTTAGAATTGGAGCAGCTACTGAAGCTTACACATCAGGAGTCTCAGAAAGTGTTATAAAAAGAATGGGGTGTTGGAGTTCTAATAGATACAAAATTTACATTCGTCCTCAGCTTTTGTATCCAGACAATGCTTAGTAACTATTAAATTTTTTGCGAGTTCCAAGCTAGTGGAAATTTGGATAGTGGGACATTCATTTATATATTGGTCTTGGAAAAGGGCATTGGTAAGATCTTACACAGAAAATTTAGGATTCAGTCTGGAAAATTGCAGAGTGTGATGGCATGGTAAAAGGGGTTTGATATGGGACCGAATGGAGGTAGAGTTAAGTTTATGTTTTTAGAAATTCCCTGCTCCAGATACAATTATTATGCATGCAGCAGGGAATGATTTAGGGTGTGTAAAGTCATTGGAGTTGCTGTTCCAGATTAAAGCAACTTTATTTAGGATTTTAAATTTTTTTTTAGCTTTTTCTGAAATAGTCCGTCGCTTATTTTGGCTTGGAGAAAAGGAGCTGAAGCCGCTGGAAAGGACTAGAAAGAAATTAAATAGAATGTTAGCTAAAGTTTTTCATCTTGTTGGAGGAGTCACTTATAGGCACTGTGATCTAGAGGATGGTGGTAGTGGCTTATACAGAATGGATGGTACTCATTTGTCAGACGTGGGTCTGGATATTTTCAATTTGGGATTACAAGCATTAATTGAATTAGCGCTTGAGGCGCTGAGTGGGCGCAGCTCTTACCGAGGTCAGCAAGAGCTGGCTGTGGAGGGTTTGGTAAATTTATCTGGTTAAATAAATGAATGCTAGGCTCATAGCTGGTAGGACAGAGCCTTGGTTATTTAAGGTTAATGGTGTTACATTTATTATCAGGCTTGTAGGGCTGATAAAAGTGGTGTATTTTATTAAAAAGTGGTTTTGAATAAAATAAGATTAAGTTTAAATAAATGCTGCGGCCATTACCACCATCCTTTGAGTCTGTGTTTGCTTATTTACTAATTCTGTCAGGTTTTGAGTTGGGGTACGTACTTACAGTCTCCATGAAAGGGACCGTATTGAATAAAGAGGGACCCCATGGAGCTGTGGTACGTCCTCTTTTAAGGTTGTAGTTAAAGTTTAATAATTAAGTGTATGCGCCTTTAAATGTATATAGTTCCCTCACTGCAGTTTGATTGGGCAAGTATACCTTACCTCAGCCCAGGTATGCTGCTTTGGGCAGGAAGGAGCACTATCAATATCAGAATCCGTTTGAATTTTCCACCTTGGAGCCAGCTTTCTGTAGCAGCAGGTCTCTCAACTCCCACCCGCCCAATATTTGAAACAGTAAGGACATTTTGGATTATTCATGTATGGAAAATATGGTGGTTTATAAAAAAATTATTATTAATAATAATAATAAATTAAATAAAAATTATATGTGGTTTTATTGTTGCAGCATGGAGGGTTTGGTAAGTTAATCTGGTTATATGAATGAATGTTAGGCTCATGGCTGGTAGGGCAGAGCCTTGGTTATTCAAGGTTAATGGTGTTACATGGTACAGCCATTAGCAATTACCACCATCCTTTGAGTCTGTGTGTGCTTATTTACTAATTCTGTCAGGTTATGAGTTGGGGTACGTACTTACAGTCTCCGTGAGGTGGTAAGTAGAAATCACTTCTTAGGTATGATAAACTTTCCAAATCCAATGTTGGTCTACGGAGTCAATGCACCATGATTTCTCAAAAGGATGTCAGTTCATTGGTTCCATTTAAGTATGACATGGAGGGTTTATATCACCGCTTTCCTCCAGGTATTAACATGGTGTAGTAACTTTATCACCATCAGAGACATTCCTTGCACATTCAATTGGACTGGTGTACCGGGCTTGCTGACTTTAACATCATAAAATGGAGTATGCACTACATCAATCATACATTCAGTCCAATATGTACACTCTGAAAGACAAACTTCATAAATAAAAATCACAGAGCTATGTAAGAGGATCTGATTGTGAAATGAATGTGACCAGCTATAAACTAAAACAGAGTTTAAATGCATAAAAAAGCAAATAGATATACCTATTTCTTTGTGAAGGACTCCTCTCATTCCAAGGTACCTTCTGCTATTAAATACATCCAGAGTTACTGTTTTGTATTGGTATAGTTTCATTTAAGACATTCCATGTTATTGTTACTTTTAAAGTGGGTCATTGTCCCCCACTCACCCTGTTTTTATTTCAGAGCCTTTATAGACTCTCTTTCTACATTGTCGCTACCATTCTATTCAGACTGCTGTGATTTGCTGACTGTATCACTGTGTACTTTTAAAGGGCTATTTGAAGGATCATTGGCAAGTGAGAGTGATTCTGAATAAGTACAGTGTACCTATTAATTACTGACAATCAATAAGAGTGGACAACTCTATATATAAATGTTACCTTGTCACAGGCAATAGTCTTTGTACTGAAATGCCACTGGAGGCAAGCAGCATTGGCTTCTGAATCTTTGAGATTAGCACACACTGGCCTCTTTTTATGCTTTGGAATGAGTCCAGCATGAGCATTCACATTCTATTTTTCTTACATAATTCCAAGAATTGACAGCATTTCTTAAAGAAACACCAATATCCAAAATGAACTGGAGTTACATTAACTTAAATATCATGTACTTCATTATAACATCTGCAAAAAATCTTTATTTGCCTTCTGAATTCTAAAATTTACTTTCACATTTGCTCCATGGGAGCTTTCATTGTTGCCAGTTGCAGTTTTTCCTGACTCCCAGTACCATGTCAATCTTAATAGAAATGCTAGTGTTGTTTTCTTTGGAAATTGACTGAGATAAGGTGCCAGCCATTTTAATATGAATTATGCAATTAATTATTTACGCAAAGAGCTGAGCTATGAATGGGAGATCATCCATTAAGACTAGAGGAAAGGGGCTTTTGACTACAACAAAGGCAGGGATTTTTACAGTAAGGGTAGTAAAGGTGCTTCCGGATGTTGTGCTTGCAGATACTGTAACTGCTTTCAAAAAGCAATGGGTACCTCTCTAGCATGGAATAATACTGAGAATTATGACAGATGGCTTCAATGCAGATTAGTTGTTGATCAAGTGAACCATCTGACTGCCAGTCAGGAAGGATTTTTTCTACCCTTCCTTTGGATCTACATGGGCTGTACCTGATGAACGCATGTCTTTTTTCAGTCTTATCAACTATGTTCCTATGTAATATCAGTGGTTGGTCCTAATCTCAATACATTAGACAAATTAGATGCTATCTGTCTTTAAACACAGCTCAAACAACATTATCCAAATGGTGTCTAACTGAACAGTCTATACCTGCATTAACAAGCAAGTTTAGTATTATATTTTAGGGATCTGACATGAAATAAATACTTTGCACTAAGCTAACTCTAAGTACATGAAATGTAAAGGTATAAAAAATATTTTTTTAGGTGTTAGTGTTCCTTCATTAAATGCTCTAGAGGTCTCCAGAGTATTGTCAAGCAATGTCTAGGAGCTGTGATTGAAAGCTATCATTCAAGGGCCTCAGTGCAAAATAAGCTTAGTTAGCAAGCATACATAACACTTTTAGTGCCAGAGACGTACCCAACGCATTGTGAAACAATGTGTTAGGTAAACCCCTGTCACCCAAACCCCACCTCCACAGGTCCATTACTTCCAGGGGCAAACCCAGGAGTCCCAGCGATAGATGGATAGGTAGATAGATGGATGGACAGATAGATAGATAGATAGATAGATAGATAGATAGATAGATAGATAGATAGATAGATAGATTTTCTTGTATGTTTCTACATGCAAAAGCCAATCTTCAAACCTGTTGTAGCCGCTGTTGGACTATAATTTCCTACATCTTCAGATAGCCAATAGCCATCTGAGGGTGATGGGAGTTGTAGTCTAGCAGCAGCTGGTGAAACGCTTCAGGTTCCTATGCACACATATGTGCAACCAAAGCAACATATTCTCATTATTGGGGGGGGGGGGTCAATTGTTATCTCTTCCAAAACTAGTGGGGTAAAAGAGTCCAAGGGAGACCCCATCCTGGTTTGCCTTAGGCCCTCTCTTATCGCCCTACATGCAGACCCACCTCATCTCCAACAAATATCCCTGGCACCGTCATGCCTCCTCATAGTGTCGTCATGATACATAGCCATTACTTATCAGCATGAACTGGCATAGAGACGGTACTGTTGTATCAGCAATATGATGGACACCGACAGTCTGGCACTTGTTTATACACACATATTTATACACTTGCACATGCACAAATATATGTACCTACTGGCACAAAATCCGGTTATGTACATACAGGGGAAATGCACCCATATGAAACCTACACCCCCCATCCCATGCTTCTGTTTACATGGATGCTTTTTGAAACATGAAGCACCAGAGGGCAGTAAGATGCCATTTGGATACATTCTGTGTTGAATACATTCAAGCTATAATGCCTGGTCTGCAACCTATGAAGCCAACCTAGATCATACAAACAGGCAACATGCTCTTCCTAAACATGCAATGACTGCCCATCCACATCCCAATTATATATGGCTAATAACAATGTGGACAAATCATCCAATACACCACTACAATACTCCCCCTGCAATAGCATTGATGGAGGAACATAGAACATCAAAGGAAAGTGATCACTGGGGGCTTGAACTGCACTTAATCACATTGTATACAAGTCACTGGTGTGAAAATAGCCTTGCACACACATTTATATACATATAAGTGCACATATATTTACTTACTACCTAACATTATACACACATTTGCACAGATCTATTATATACATGCACACATCCACACATGCCCAAATATCTGCCTTTTTAAACACATTTATACAAATATACTCATATAATACACTTGCATACATTTACAAATACACATATTTGTTCCTTCTTGAACACATTTACATGAATGCACACACAGATTTATACACCTATATACATATCTATATATCTTTCCATCTATCCTTGCACGCACCTACGAACACATACACACAGACACTCGCACACTTGATTGTCTGTTTTTCTTATGCAGGAGGATCTTACATAGACTATTGGTATATATTATAAAGTAAATTTGCAACACTCACTATATATTTGTTGTTGTCGACCCATTACATGTGAAAGCAAGGCCTAAGCTTCTCCATTTCTACTAGAAGGAATTCCTTTGCTGCACTCAACCTACATGCTAAGTCCCCACTCCCAGTGACCACCTGCTAAGTGCACATTGGCAGCTGGGCCCATCAAAAATAGTGATGCCAAGAATAAGCTTTCAAAATCACCTGTATATTATATTAGACTTTTTTTTATAAATGCAATTTTTATTGAGTCAGGAATGTCACAAAGTAACACAGAGGCAATATGACAAGCTGTAAAAGAGTATATGGTAAAATCATACTGGTACAGAAGTATGCAAACATTGCAATAACTGACTCAGGTTTTAGTCGACAGCCCAACAGGGTTTATATTTAAAGAGAAGGACACCCTAAAACCCACCCACGACACATCAAAAACTACAAAACTAACTAACTAACTAACAGTGCAAACAGCACTAAACTAATGCCAAACCCCCATCAAAAGAGAGGGGGGTGACCCCACGAATCATTGCAAATGCTAGGGGGATAAGGCAGAAGAGTATTACAAGGAGCCACTAGAAGGGCCCACTTATGGGTGAAAATGAACCTCACTCCGGAAAAACAAACCAATGCAGTGGGATGGGAGGTCTGCCTTGTAGAGAGTGTTTTGAGTACCATTCTGTCCACTGAAAGGAGTTACGAATATTAGATTGCATGTCTCTGTCTAAGGTGAGGATGTAATTATGCCAGGAGGTGAAAACAATTTTTGTCAGGCTGTCCTTATGAAGGGAAGATTCAACCCAATCCATCTTGAATGCATAGAACAATTTGTGCTTAAACAAAGAGAAGAGCGAAGGGGTGGAATGTATCCAATGGTGTAGGATAGTCATTTTGGACGTGGTACCCGAATCAGAGATGCCAAAGATTGTAAGCTCATGGGTAAGCGTGAAAGAGGCAATATTATGTGGTTGAGTGAATGAGAGAATTTGGACCAAATGTCCTGAATAATCAGACAAGACCATAGGCAGTAGTGTCCTCCTTGTCTCATTTTGAGGTATTAGCCATTTTAGTTATAAAACTAGCTTTTTTTTTCAATTATTTAGATGTATAAATACTCTAATTAAGATATATTGTGCAAGCACTTCCTGTCTTAGCCCTACATTACCTCCCAACACAATGAAACTGCTCAGCAATATATACCCCACCTCTCCCAGCACTAAAAGGGTTAAATGTAAGGGTAAGAGTAAGACTAAAACAGTAAGTGTCTGCATGGCATGCCGTAATTAGCATAATCTGTAATTCTGAATAATTAAAATCCTGGTTTTCTAAATAAAAAATGACTAATAAAACATATATATTATTTTGAAAACTCTTTCAAAATCACTTAAGTAGAATTTTACATGATAGGCTACCATTAACTAGTTATTTGCTTATATGTTCCCTTTACCCTTTGACTGCTGGAGGTTTAAGGAATTTTGTCCTTCATGGTGGCCAGGCCCTTTTTCGGCATTTTGCTATCTATCTGTTTAGCTTTTCATTGCCAGAGTTAATTTCTAGTTATATATGACAAACTACATACTATTTTTTCAGAACAAATTTGGCGTTTTCATGGTGCCTCACATGAAGCAAATTTGACATAATGTGATAAGTACAAAAAAATGTTTAAAAAATTACTTATTTTGCTAATATCATATACTATTTGAATCTCTGTGATGATTGTTCTCCGATATGGAGTAGAGGGTGAAACAGAGAAAAAAGCAATAAATAATATTTAAGTATAGTATTGATCTAATAGCAAAAAATAAAAAATGTATATGTGGACATGTACAATGACTAAAATGATTATTAGAGCGTAATACATTTATACACAAATTAGTGAGAAAACATGGCTAAAAATAAATCATTTTATTCAAATATAAAATCTATTATATCTCAGTATTAGGAAAAAATGTTTAAAAGTATGTAAAATAATGTTCCATTAAAATCAACCTTAGAGGATGGCGCAAATAAGTAGGGGTGGGCAAAAGGTCCCGTTGTGTTCTTGTGAAAAATTTGTGAAAACCACATGTTTGTCAGCTTTTTGACTGGAAAATCCGCTTTAAATAAAGCAATTAAAATCTTTGCAGTTTTCACCCATTGCCAAAAAATGTTCCTATTTTTTTCAATGGCTACAAACTTTTCATCCCTTTACTTACGTTATTCATGTTTTCGGTATAAAACCATGATGTTTCCAGGAAGTAAAACACAATACAAGCAGCTACAGAGAGGGTGCTTGGCTGTTGTGCTGGTAATTATATAGCACAGTTGAGACAGGAGAGGGTCATAGTGTGTGCTATCACTATGAGAACCTGGTATATAAATAAAAGGAGGAGCTGGAAGGATCTTTATGCATCCAGGGAGTCTGAGCAGGAGGAGGATGAAGTGACTAATACCAGCACTGAAGAGTCTGGATGCCCTGATTCCCCAAATCCAAATATGGCCAGTCCTCCTATATCACCCTAGGTTTCTTTGGGAAATGTGCGTCACGGGCAGAGGAAGAAGAAGGTAGTAGTGTGAGCAGGACAGGTGAGCTGCCTGTGCCTGCTGCCAGTGCTGTGCCTGCCAGTGTGTCTTGTGATTCTCAGGAGTGGGGGAGGAGGATATGATGTCAAGTCTGACAGCAGGGGACCCTAAGTCACACTTGCCATCCCCAAGCAGTCCCTCCAGTGCTAGTACTACTACTAAGATCCAACAGCTACAGAGTGGTAGGAGAAGTGAGGGAGTGATGCTATATACTAGAATTGGTACTAGTAGCGCAGAAGACTCAGAGACTGAAATTGATGTGGTTAAAGGGATAGTAATGTTTCCTAATAAAAGCAGCTCTAATTAATCATAATAGTATTTGGGCCTTGGAGAGTGTTTCAGTTCAGTCAGAGTTGTAGTTCAAGAGTAATTGAATGATAAAGTATCCCCCTCCCACCCCTTCTACTGATGTAATACTGCTCAGCTTAGAGCAGCAGGGAGTATCCAGGTAGATTGCAGAGAGGGACAATCTTCAATTAGCATAAGGGAAAAAGCTGAAAAACCTGTCAAGGGGGGCAGGGTTTTCATTGTTCTCACGGTAAGAAGATTGTTCCTTTATGTGGACTCTCTGGTCTATGGACTGGATTCCATATCTGAGGAATGGGGGCTTACACTAGGTAAAAGGGGCGGGAGGGGGAAACTTTATCATTCAATTACTCCTGAACTGATAAACGCTCACAGTAATGAAATAACACTCTGTTTTTGTGAAACATTACTATCACTTTAATGTTAGTAATAGTGACGCAGCTGGTGGGACTAGCGTAACCACAGTACATCTTCCTGCTGATGCTAAGGTGGTAGGGGTAGTGATGCGGAGTGGCCAGACTAGCGGTCAAGGGAGCCCACAACATTCCCCTGACCCTGTGATTTCCCCTTCCCCCTACGGCATTGTCTCTATGGAACGTAATACTGAGGAAGGCAGAACTGCTGGCTAGCAGCAGTGATACAACCACCATGAGCATAGATCAGCTGCCTATGCCTGCTTCTAATGCTGTCAGTCTTCCTTCTTCAGATCCGGACGTGGCAAGTGTGACAGTAGACGACAGTCTGTCACATTTGTCATCACCTCCAACAGGTGAGACTGTAATAGAGCAGCAGCAGCAAGGAAGGACATGTGTTGGTGAGGATGATCAGGGTGATGGTGGAGCAGCTAGGGTGGAAGAGACATAAATGACCTTTTTAGCCCAAACCAAGAATGAATGGGAGACAGATATGGGGATGGGCTTCACCACCACCACTACCAGCAGTGAGTATGGCAAATTTGCAGAGTTTGATGCTGCTGTAATTTCTGCTGCTGTTGAGTTGCAAGGACAGCAGGATAATGAGGAGCAGGTTTGTGTGCCACAGATCACTGTGAACACAATGAAAATGGGGTCCAGCAGTAGTGATGTGGGACTAGGACAGGTTCTTCTTGCCAGTAGCAATACTCCTGCTGATTCCGATTCAGTAGTATTAACAGCAGCAACTTCATCCTCTGCCCCAACCAGTAAAGAGGAATGTGGAGGAGAAGAAGAAAGAGGCTGTAACAGATTGATCTTTATGCTTATTAATCATAAAGAATATTCATGAATATCTGCAATAAATCCACACACACTCCATGAATATTTAGGATGACAATTTGCCTATGTCCACAGCTTATTCACAATTGTCCTTTCGTGGTCAGCACTGTAACAGATTGAGGTTTATGCTTATTAATCATAGAGAATATTCATGGAATATCTGCAATAAATTCACACATGAATATTTAGGATGACAATTTGGCCATGTCCACAGCTTATTCACATATGTCCGTGGCTCATTGGGACAATTAACAATTGTTCATATGACTAGTGGGCACTATACATATACACTTATCCTGGGGCAAAGATGGAAAATATAGCATAGAGAAACAAATATATTAGACATATAAGGAGCCCCAGGCTTATTACCTTCTACAAGTAATCTCCTATTGCATAAACCTTTATACACATTAGTATTTAAAAATAGTAAGAGACTCTTCAACAGATTGCTGTCACAGTCCCCCAGAGATGTTCAGGAGTCAGTACGGTATAGTTATCAGTGTATAATTTGGAATCATACCTCCTCCTTGTGGAGGACCCCAATAGACATAGTGATGAGAGTAGTCTTCATGGTGATAAGAGCTGGTTCTAGAGGTCTGCCATCAATAGCCTCAATGGCTAGCGCAGTATCTCTTTTAGACAGAGGAATATTGTGTAAAATAGGGCCATGGAGGAATACATTGAGGATGTCCTCGAACGGGGAATCATTCGTAAATCATCCTCCCCGGCAGGTGCAGGGTTCTTTTTTGTGAAAAAGAAGAGTGGCGAATTACGACCATGTATTGACTACCGTGGACTCAATAAGCTTATGTCCAAAAATGCGTACCCCATTCCACTCATCACAGAGTTATTTGATAGGTTGAAAGGCTCCTCTATTTTTACGAAACTCGATTTACGTGCCGCCTACAACCTAATAAGGAACAACGGAATGGTCAGACTAGCCGAGTCAGTATACAGGAATGCAGAAACACAGCAACAAGGCGCAGGCTCAGGAACACCACGAAAGGGCAACTGACAAGTGCCCAAAACCCAGTATATAAAGGATCATCCTGGGCGGGCCAATCAGCTTCCTCCAATGCACAGGTAACACAGCAAAGATTGACAGGGAATCACGGGGACTGTGATAAAATTACTGTTCTCCCACTTTGATGGGAGGTCATTAAGTAATTCTTTTCATGTCTAAAGTGGGTACAATTAATGCTCCTTTGATCTTTACAGTGGTTTTGGGATCCTAGTGTTATGCCCCAGGAGGTGAGATAAAAGACAGGGGGAAAGACCATTGTGCTCAACATTTGTTATTTACAAGGTGTTAGCAGTATTCTGTATCACTATTCTGTTTGGCATCAAAGGAATGAAATAGGTTTGATCCACCCCTTAAAGTGATAGTAATGTTTCACAAAAACAGTAGCTCCAATTAATCTTCATAGTATTTGGGCCATGGAGAGTGTTATTTCTGTGAGAGTTGTAGTTCAAGAGTAATTGAACAATAAAGTTTCCCCTTCCTGCCGCTTTTACCTAGTGTAAGCCCCTACTCCTCAGATGTGGAATCCAGTCCAAAGACCAGACAGCTCACATCAAGGGTCAATATTCTACTATGAGAACAATTAAAACCCTGCCCCCCTTGACAGGTTTTCCATCTTTTTCCCTTATCTTAATTGAAGATTGGCCCTCTCTGCAGTCTACCTGGACACTCCCTGCTGCTCTTAGGTGAGCAATGTTACATCAGTAAAAGGGACGAGAGGAGGATAATTTATCATTCAATTACTCTTGAACACTGACAGAATTGAAATAACACTCTCCAAGGCCCAAATACTATGATGATTATTTAGAGCTGCTTTTATTATAAAACATTACTATCCCTTTAATATCAACCCTATACCCACTTCATATACTGTACATGTTACATACATTCACACACATGGACATATACATATATATATATGTGCATACACACACATGCATGTGTGTATATATATATATATATATATATATACAAACACACACACACACACATACACGCATACCTGCACCGACAAGCAAATCCCTCTGTAACAAGGCCATCTTTCATCACCTTTCCCCTCTCCCTGAGGTCCTGGGTGTAGGACTATTTTTCTCTTGGGGCAGGCACAGTGCAGTTATTATCAACTGCACTATGCACAGTTTGTGACAAATCAATGAAACGTGGAAAGGAAGGAATGCAGCTTGGCACAACCGCCTTCATCACACATGAACACAGACACCATGACATTTATGTGAAACATGTTGAAGCCGAACCCCCACCAAAGAAATCCGGCACCACTGTTGCTGTACCCCCTGACAAAAATCAGAGGCCTACAAAAAAAAATTGGGGGGCTTGTTCCTAACAAGCCTAAATCCTACAAATCACTGATTCTTCAGGGCTTGTGACTCTAACAAGCCAAATTGATAATAATTATCTCAAATTCCTCAGGGCTTGTGACGCTATCAAGCCTGAGTGAAAAAAAAATCTCTTATGTGATTTCTGAGGGCTTGTGATGCAAACAAGCCTGAGTGGTAAAAATGGTCTCTGACTCCTCGGGGCTTGTGACGTTAAGAAGCCCGATAGATAAAAATTATCTCTGATTCCTCAGGGCTTGTGACACTAATAAGCCTGAGTGATAACAATTATCTCTGATGTAATTCTTCAGGGCCTGTGACGCTAACAAGTCAAACTCCTACAAATCAATTTTCCTCAGGGTTTGGGCCTAAAAAAATCTAAGACCTACAAGTCAATGTTTCCTCAGGGCTTGAGCCTAACACAAGCCTAAGTCCTACAATAAATCAATGTTTTCTCAGGGCTTGTGCCTCTAATAAGTCCTACAAGTCAATGTTTCCTTGGGGCTTGGGGCTAGGGCCTCTAACGACAAGTCCTACAAATTATCCTCTACAACAGGGCTGTCCAAGTTCAGTCCTCAAGGGCCACCAACAGTACAGGATTTAAAGGGGAGCTTTCACCCCCAAGACACTGTATCTTATTTGATTCATCTACTAAAATGGTCTATAGACTGATGATTTTGTTGTTTAAAAAGTACATACCTTATTAGATACTAACTATAAAATTTCCCTGTGACGTAAAAAGCCTTTGCACTCTAGGGGGCGGGCACACACATTTTACCTCACAAACCAGCGGCCATTGTTCACAGCAGCTCTGGAGTTTCTCCAGCAAGCAGCTTCTCTTTGCCTGGGAAATAATCAGGTTTCTCTAGGTCTGTAGGTGCAGGGCACTTTCTGCATTAATCAAAGTGTTTATTTGGCCACCTTTTATAAGCTGACTCCACAGGAGCATTGCTATTTCACCATTCTACTAATGTGTTAACCCCTTCATTGCCAGCTCCTTTGGAGCAAAGGACTTTTATTACTATTGGGTTAATCTTGTGAGGATTTCAGTCTGTTCATAATTTTATTAATGGGGGCCGTTCCTCTGGGAACACACTATATACATTTTGAAGTGCAACTGTTCATATTATGCTAGCCCCTTTGGGACATTTGCACTTTATTGATTGTTAATAATTATGTTTATTTTGGAGGAAGCTTAACTTTTACATCAATTACTCGCCCACTGTGACTTGTTTAATTCATTTTAAATATAAATAAATAATAATTTGCTAAAATATTTGTAACAACGCAGTCATGCTCAGTAGAGACTGCTGTGCATGCTGCAGTCATGTGCAGTAGATACTGCCCGTGAAGCAGCTGATACATAGCAGGGAGCTCCAAAGTATCAGCCGCAGCATGGGCAGTCTCTACTGTGCATGACTGCCTCGCGACCAGCTGGCACTGTATCAGCCATGGCACTGGCAGTCTCTACTGTTCATGACTGACCGGCTGGCACAGTGGCCCGTGTACATGTCCTCTTCAACTAGTAAATAAATAAATTGCAAAATAATGTGCCTCATGATGATATTTTCCTTCTCATAGACTTCCTCCAAGAGTCCACTCCTATATGTGGGAAGCTGCCTTGGATATAGCTAAGTTCAGCATCAACTGTTATAGCACGTGGTGCTTTATGGTGCTTGCCTTTCAAAGGATCCCTCCCATTTCAGGCAGAGTTAGACAAAATTGTCAACCAGGCTACTGCAGGTAAAAGTACATTTTTGACTCAGAATAAACCTAAAAGGTTTGACAACAAGGAAAAGGCATTTACATAGAGGTAAAACTTCTTCCAGACAACTTTCTAATTTTGCAACTGGAGGTTCCTTACGTTTTAACAGAGCAAAAACTACTTAGGCACAAAAGATAAATGTACCAAATACTTTAAACTACAAACCCACCTCAGAATGAAGTTTGGAGTATGGAGTCTTCCATAAATCCTCCTCTTGGGGGAAGACTCCATTACTTCACACAACAATGGAGGATGTCAGTTTCAGATGAGTAGGTATTACATCTCATTCAAGAAGGGTACAGAATGTCTATCACAAACCTCCTCCTTGTTTTTTCATGTCCAGGGTACCAAGAGAAGAGACATTACAGGAAGCCTTTCATCAGGCAATCAGTCAATGTCTAGACAATGGAGTGATAATCCCAGTACCAAGAGAACAAAAGTTCAAAGGCTTTTATTCCAATCTTTTTATAATACCCAAAAAAAGATGGAGGGTTCCTTCCATCCTGGACCTGAAAAAAACAAAACTAGTTTCTCAAAATTCCTAGATTCAATGTGGAATCTATCAAGTCAGTGATAGCAGCCATGGAACCAAGGGAATTTCTCACATCTTTAGACATCAAAGATGCATACCTACACATTCCAGTTTGACATAAACACTGGAAATGTCTCAGGTTTGCATACCAAAACCAACACTTTCAATTTGTGGCTCTGCCTTTCGGCAGCTACTGGCTCACCTCAGATCCATGGGAGTAAATCTAACTCCTTACCTGGATGATCTGTTGCTAAAGGCTCCATCTCAGGAGATAATTCAACAACATCTTCCTCTTACTCTGTTAACTATGAAGAACCATGGATGGATAATCAACCTTAGCAAGTCTCAGCTAATACCATCTCAGCAGATCCTGTTTCTAGGTCTGAGATTCAATACCAGACTTCAAAAGGTGTTTTTACCTCAATACAAAATTTCAGATCTTCAAGACATAGTCCAGTCCTTTTTCTCTCTACCAGAAGTTTCTGTCAGGCACTGCATGAAGATTGTGGGAAAGATAATACCATATTAGGATCAGTCTCTTTTGCTCAGATTCACTTGAGACCTCTTCAATTGGACCTAATTCCCAATTGATCCAAAAATCCAAACCATCTTCGTCATATGATGAAGATAACACAGACGAAACAAACTCTTCAGTGGTAGTTCATCGGTTCAAATCTCCTAACAGGGAAACCTTTCCCCATAACAAAGTGGGAAATAGTTACAACAGACGCCAGTCTGTTCAGATGGGGAGCAGTGTACAAAAATCTCTCCATTCATGGTCAGTGGACTCCATTGGAGCCCCGTATTCCCATAAACATTTTGGAGTTACAATTTACAATGCGATAGTGGCATGGACATCCATCCTGAAGAATCTTCCCATTCAGTTTCAGTCAGACAATGCCACAGCAGTGGCATATATAAACCATCAAGGAGGAACAAAAAGCAATGCTGCTTGGATAGAAGCAGAGAAAATTCTTCTCTGAGCAGGCAATCATGTTCCAGCATTGTCAGACATTTACATTCCAGGAGTGGAGAATTGAGAAGCAGATTATCATAGCCGTTAGACCACAGACCCAGGGGAATGTGAACTTACTCAGGAAATATTTCTCCAGATAACTCATCGATGGGGAGTTCCAGAAATAGACATGATAGTATCAAGAAGAAACAGAAAACTACAATCTTTCTGTTCAATAGCAAGGGATCCAAAAGAAATAGCAGTGAATGCCCTAACAATTCCATGCAGTTACAGACGGCTCTATGTCTTCCCTCCACTAGCTATGATTCCAGAGTATTCCACAAAATAAAGGAGGAGCTGGTCCTCCATTTTGGTACAGGGGGAGGGGATGAGTGACGTCCACGCGCCTGCTCTGTCAGTCCCAGACAGCTGTAGGAGGCGTTGCTAGGAGCCATTCGGCTCCGGAAGGGACTGACAGAGCAGGTGCGCGGACGTCACTAGGGCAAGATGACCGCTCTCCGACCTGCCTGTCAGCCGAGGATCACTTCAAATTTCTTCATGAAGAGGTAATAATTCTGGCGACTAGCTCTACTAAGCAGCTAGTCGCCAGATAGGGAATTATTAAAGACAAGGTTTGTTAGCGGTGTTAGTTCCGCTTTAAGGATCATGTTCAACTTGGACACTATAGTGTAGGGAAGGGGACTCCCAGAGCCAAAGGAATGGTGTGGGCTCCCTTGACCGCTAGTCTAGATGCTCTCAAATGTTTCCCCTACCACTCCAGCTGCTTCACCATTACTGCTACTACTACCAACCACATCAAGTTCAGCCACAGAGTCTTCCTCCTCAGTCTCACAGTCGCTAGTAATATGAAGATATTGTTGATTACCCCCTCCTTCAGTCCTAATGCTAACAAGCTGCTGGACCTTAGTAGCAGTAGTACAAGCACTGGCAGGACTGCTTGGGAATGGCAAGTGTGATTTAGGGTCCCTTGCTGTCATACTTGGCATCATTTTCTTGGCATCATTTTCTCCTTCCCCCCGAGTACTACAAGAAACACTAGCAGCCAGGCAAAGTATTGGTGGCAGCAGGTTCAGCACTAGTGGCTGCAGGTACAGCAATGGTGACACTGGCAGCAGGGGCAGCACATCTGGCAGCAGGTACAACACTAGTGGCTGCAGGTACAGCAATGGTGACACTGGCAGCAGGGGCAGCACATCTGGCAGCAGGTACAACACTAGTGGCTGCAGGTACAGCAATGGTGGTACTGGCAGCATGGGCAGTATGCCTGTCAGCAGGTACAACACTAGTGGCTGCAGGTACAGCAATGGTGGCACTGGCAGCAGGGGCAGCACGTCTGGCAGCAGGTACAGCACTAGTGGCTGCAGGTACAGCAATGGTGGCACTGGCAGAATGGCCAGCATGCCTGGCAGCAGGTACAACACTAGTGGCTGCAGGTACAGCAATGGTGGCACTGGCAGCAGGGGCAACACGTCTGGCAGCAGGTACAGCACTAGTGACTGCAGGTACAGCAATGGTGGAACTGGCAGCGGGGGCAGCACATCTGGCAGCAGGTACAACACTAGTGGCTGCAGGTACAACAATGGTAGAACTAGCAGCAGGAGCAGCACGTCTGGCAGCAGGTACAACACTAGTGGCTGCAGGTACAGCAAAGGTGGCACTGGCAGCAGGGGCAGCATGTATATAACACTAGTGGCAGCACGTCTAGCAGCAGGTACAACACTAGTGGCTGAAGGTACAGCAACGGTGGTACCAGCAGCAGGGGCAGCATGTCTTGCAGCAGGCACAGGCAGCTGACCTGTCCTGCTCTCACTAGTACTACCCTTTTCTCCCTCCCTTCCCATTACCTTTTCTCCCTTCCTTCCATTTTCTCCCTTCCTTCCCATTCCCTTTTCTCCCTCCCTTCTCATTAAATTCCCCAAGATCCCTTGGGGTGATTTAGGGGGACTGGACAGCACTGGTTCAGTACTGCTAGTCACTTCCTCCTCCTCCTCCTCAGAATCAGAGGACACATAATAAGGGTCCTTCCAGTTCCTCTTTTTGCTGCTCATAGTGATAGGAGTCACTATCAGCCTCTCCTGCCTCCATTTTTGCAAAATATCACAACACAGCATGTCTATCTCGCTCTGTAGCTGCTTCTATTGTGTCTTCCTTCAGCGAAAACGTCAAGTTTTCATAGCGGAAGTGCAAAAACAATGTAAATCAATGGGCACAAACTTTCTAGCCATTGATAAAATGGTGAAAGATTTTGGCCAATGGGCAAAATATGCGAATATTTTAAGCGTTAGTTTTAAAGTGGATTTTCCCACAAAAAAACAGATAACAACATGGCTTTCACGAAATTTCTCGTGGGAACAAGGCGACAACTTTCGCCCATTCCTAAATAAAACATCAGGAATAACTGCTTCAGGGTAATTAATTACATTGCACCAGAATATATAACTAACCTATCAATATGCAATGTTATACTATACTTAAGCTGAATAAGTCCGTGGTATTTCAGTAAAAACTCATCTTCTGTAGGCATCAGGCTGCACAGAGATTACAAGAGAAGCTCTGTGCACCTGCGAGGTCAGTCCCTTCCGGTGTCTTAAAGCACAAAGGAAAGTCACCACCAATGCTGGTAGTGAATGGGATAGACAGCGCAGACTCAGAGGTACATTTCCTCTAAGAGGAAATGTATCTCTTAGGTACATTTCCTCCATCTGACTCCGCTTTAGAGGCAGCAATTTCCTAAGATGGTCTCTCATACTCCACGCTCATCTGGATGTGGGGGAGGTGTGGGATTACTGCTTTCTAAGCATTGCCGTTACAAACCAATTTCTCTCCCCACCTCACTCTGCTTCTCCTCTTTTGAGTCTCATGCTGTAAGTATTTTTGCTCCAGTTTCTCTACAAGTTGCAGTTATCTATCGCCCACCTACTACCACATATACATCTTCACATTTCCTGTCTGACTTTGACTTCTTCCTCTCATCAGACACCTTCCCTTCTGATCGGGGACTTCAACTGCCATGTGGATGATCCTTCTGTCTCCTGGGCTTTCCATTTTCTCTCTCTAACATATGTATTTGGACAAAACCATTGGACAAATGCTAGTACTCACAAGGATGGTAATTTTCTAGACCTTGTGTTTACTAGAGGCTGTGCACATTCGGATTTTAATATCTCTCCTCTTCCACTATCTGATCACCACCTTCTAACATTCAGCACTGCTTCTACATCTTCTGCAATACCCGCTTCCTCTTCCCACTTCACCCGTAACCTCAAATCACTTAATTTCACTGCTTTCCAGTCCTCCCTGGCTCCTGGACTTTCATCTATTCCCATTAATCTTGACACTAACAGCCTTGGCAAAACATACAACTCAGTCCTATCCTCCACTTTGATCCTGCATGTGCCTCTCTCTTCCTCCGCTCCTGTAGCCATTAAGCTGAACAACTCTGGAGAAAGTCTGGTTCTCTGGCAGACTTTCTCCACTACAGGTTCCTTCTTTCCTGCTTTAACACTTCTCTATACCTCACTAAAAAACTTTACTTTTCACAGCTAATTAACTCTCATAACTCCAACCCCTGACGCCTTTTCTCTACCTTTGACTCCCTCCTCCACCCATCATCTGCCTCCCTTGTAAACTCCATACAGCCACAAGACTTTGCTGACTACTTCAAGGCCAAGGTGGTCTCCATCCAGGATAATATACCACCTTGTATATCAAACCTTGTATATCCCTTCCTAGCCTCCCTTGTTCCCCTCCACTCTAGACTCTTATTCACTATCCTGCTATCCTCCACTACATGCGCACTTGATCCACTCCCCTCTCACCTCATCCAGTCCCTCTCCCCCACACTAATCCCTTTTTTATTACAGATCTTTAGCTCCTCCTTTGTCACTGCTACCTTTCCTGATGACTTCAAACATGTCTTAGTAACACCCATCCTCAAGAACAACTCTTCGGACAGTAACACACCTTCTAGCTATCAACCCATTTCTCTGCTGCCTTTTGCCTCTAAACTCTTGGAATGCCTATCCTACTCACGCCTGCTCAACTTCCTTAACACACACAACCTGCTTGACCCTTTACAATCTGGATTTCGCTCTGCGCACTCCACTGAAACTTCCCTCACAAGAGTGGTCAATGATCTTCACATTGTCAAATCACAAGGGCACTATTCAATATTTATCCTGCTTGATCTCTCAGCAGCTTTTGACACTGTTGATCATACTCTTCTCCTCCACATTCTTCACTCCTTAGGAATCTGTAACATAGCACTGGACTGGCTCTCCTCTTATCTATCTAACCGATCCTTCAGCGTCTCTTCTGCCACCTCTTCATCCTTCTTGTCCAACTCTCTGTTGGTGTTCCCTAAGGTTCTGTTCTAGGACTGCTTCTGTTCTCTCTTTACACATTAACACTTGGTGATCTTATTAACTCCTTTGGTCTCAAATATCACCTCTATGCAGATGACACCCAGATATACTTATCTGAACTTCAACTGACTTCTGATATTCAGGCTAAAGTCGCAGATTGCCTCTTGACAGACTGGATGGCTCATAGGCACCTCAAACTCAATATGTCTAAAACAGAGCTACTCCTCATCCCACCCAGGCCTGGCCCTGTAGCACCCTTCCAGGTAACTGTAAATGGCACTACCACAAATCCAGTATCAGAAGCAAGGTGTCTAGGGGTGATAATTGACACATCTCTCATTCTTCCCTCATATTAATGCCATTGCTAAATCCTGTCACTTTCTTTTGTGTTAGATTGCTAAAATCCATCCCTTCCTCTGTTAATCCACAGTTAAATTTCTTATACAAGCACTCATTCTCTCCCATATGGACTACTGCAACATTCTTCTGTCTGGCATTCCTGCCTCCCATCTCCATCCACTTCAATCCATACAGAATGCTGCAGCACGAATTACTCTTTTGTCACCTAGGTTTGTCCCTGCCCTGCTCCTCCTCAAATCTCTCCAATGGATGCCTATCAAACTCCTGATATCTTACAAAATCTTACTTCTCTCATTCAAGACCCTTCTTTCCTCTACTCCTTCTTACATTTCCACTCTGATCTCCCTCTATAACCCATCCCGCCACTTACATTCAGCCAATGACTGTCTCCTCTCTGCTCCTTTTGTGCCTACAGCCGTCTCACGTATCAAACCTTTTTCTCTCATTGCTCCTTATCTATGGAATGCTCTACCATCCAACCCTGCGCCACTGCACCTCTTTGATGGTCTTTAAGTCTCACTTGAAAATGCACCTTCTGGATAAAACCTCAACATGCTAGAAGGCTCTGAAGTTGTACAACAAATGCTCTTATAAATTATTTACTCTACTAGTGTCCCCTATCATCATCAGAACTCTAGCACTGTATTCGGCACTTGACCCTTATGTACTCTGTATGTCTGCCATTACCATTTTATTTTGTAAGCTTTCTGGCAGGGACCTCGCACCCAATGTTTCACTCTGCAAAGTACTTGTAACCCTGTATTATCTAAAGCCTTAAATTGTAAAGTGCTGTGTACACTTGTGGCGCTATATAAATAAACATATTCATTCAAGATGTCTGCGCTGTCTGGTCTCTGGTTCCTGCCGAAGATGAGTTTTTACTGAAATACCACAGACTTATTCAGCTTAAGGATAGTATAACTTTGCATATGGCTAGGTGAGTAATATATTCTGGGTCAATGCAATTAACATGAAAGTTCCACTTTAACCTTTTGCATGAAGGTATGGGTTAATAACACTGTGGCATTCAAAAGGTTAAACCTTTTTGTTTTTGAACTGAGTGGAAATGAGTAGTTGAAGAGGTTAAAAGCTAAGGCAGGCACAGTAATCCACATGAAACAGTGAGAGTAGCAGTGATGGCAGACGTCCAGTTTATGTCATATCCATGCCAATCTCCTCTGGGGATGCACACAGCACAGCTTGCCTTGGGATTATATGCTTCCACCCCCTCCCACTGCAAAAACTCTCCAGGTTCATCCTGATTGCTATTTCTGATTAATTGAAATAAAGATGGAGGAAATGTTTAAATCCTCCCTCAAATAAATGGTACACTTAAATGCTGTGCCAAACACAACCAAAATGCAGCTCATTGTTAATCATTTGGATTTGTTTTACTGAGGAGATTTTCCTTGCTCAATATAAAATGCAGTTTGAAATCAGTGTACTGGGCTTTAGCTGCTATCTACTTGAAGGCAAAGTCATTGTGAGCTTAAAGTTTCAGCAAATGACTTGTGAATTGATTGCAAGTCTTAGACTTATACTGCCTTCAAATTAACACAGCATAATGGTATTAAAGGGGAAGTATATAGAAATAAATAAGCTAGGCTTTAATACCTTATATGAGCACTAATGCTTTTTCTTGGTATGTGAGCGATTATATTGTAGCACATTCATACACACCCACACACACCCACACACAAACACATACGCGAACACTTTATAAAAGTTTCCATTGCTTGGGCAAGATTATATTGCAATTCAGAACATGGATTTTATCCATAAAATTGTGTGGGGAGGAATTTGAAGATAAAACCAGTGATACAGTGTCATTAATCCTTACAGTCATATGTGAGCCATACACCTCATTTCTTACTGGCATCTGATTCTGACACCTGAGACTGACGACTGAGACTAATGTATGATACTGACAACTGAGGCTGATGTCCAAAAGAGACACTCTAGGCTGATATGTGAGGCTGGCAATTGAGACTTATGTCTGAAATTGGCAACTGAAATTGATTAAAATCTCGACTGACATATGATTCTGATAATAGGAAATATTAACACTCATTTAGCTAGTGCTCAGTGTGTTAATGCTTAACTGACCTATTTGTAGTTTACTGAGAAAACATTACAGAATTTGCCATGGAATTATATCTGAAAATGTCAATGCAAAAACAGATTTCATTAATAATTAGTCCTATTTCACTAAAATTTTTATGACAAAAAACGTTTTAACTTCTTTAAAGAGGACCTGTCTCTGACCCCTTCCTTAACGGCTGACAAGAATGCACAGCTCAATACCAGGCTTTTTACCAAGTCTGCTCCCATATGCCTACACATTTTCAGGGTTTTATCTACAAATGTCTACACATACTTAATTTGGAATCTTCTAGATAAAAAAAAATGTTAACATGTATCAACTATAATGTAATGTAGGCTTATTTTAGTATATTTTTCTTTTATGACATTACCCATCCATTTTATTGTAAGAATGGTGTGCTACATATTAGTTTGCAATTAAATACACACTCCTCACACATTACTATTAAAGTTAAGGATTAGGTATATACTAAATTACCCCCAGATTGTCAAATGGGTTTCCAAACCAGACACACTTCTTGATCTCAAAGAGTTAACTGCACACAAGCTGAGACACGTTTAATTTAGTACAGTACTTTTCTATAAAGAAACTTCTAGTGGAGTTTATTGACAAAGGGATGGCATTTTCATTACTAGAGGGATTTGCTCTGCCAGGCTGTAAAAGTCCCTGATTCACTAAACACAGATAGACATGTCACATTCAAAACCAATAGTACATTACATTATAGCTGAACAAAATCATAATAATAACGGCTTCATGCCTTTGATGTATGCTTGTAAGCTGACTGTGGCAATTCAATGATATTTCTAGAAATTACAGGTTGGGATACAGGAATACGGCAAGCATAATGTTTTATCATTATAGTAAGCTTGTTTTATTAAAAATTCGTACCACTTTAGCAGTCTCTTTATTTTCTTTTCATAAACCGAATCATTTCAATGTGACCTTTGCTTCTCTGTGTTTGCTATTATATCAAATGTAGTACTTACTAATTCTTCAGCAGGCATTTCAAAGTAAAATGTATTGAAGGGTCACATCATCAACATTCACTTGTAAGGAGGGCTGCCTGCAACCATTATAATTAAAACTAGCTGATATTTTCAAATCATAACAAATGGCAAATTGCAGTTTATAACACGAATTGTGAATTTCATATGGGGGCCCCCAGAAGGAACTCTCTTACACTAACTCTTATTCTATCTCTTTATGTATTTGTTTTTTTGCCTGTTTGTTTTCTAAAATCACAAATAGTTTGCAAAATAGAAATACATAATGGTATATACAGATGGGGGGTTGAGTTATTTGTATCTAGCAATATGCACTTGTTTCTAATGGCAGCATATTCAAGCCCTATATATTTAGCAATATTATTCTGTATACAGAGAATGAAGGATGTGCAGTATACAGACAGATGGCACAAGAAATTGGTGTAGCTATAAATTTAAATAATATTTGGGCCATGGATAGTGTTATTTCAATACTGTCAGAGTTGTAGTTCAAGAATAACTGAATGATAAAGTATCCCTCTCCTGCCCCTTTTACCTAGTGTAAGCCCCCTCCCCTCAGATGTGGAATCTGGTCTTGAGACCAGACAGCTCACAGCAAGGGACAATCTTCTTACTATGGGAACAATGAAAACCCTGCCTCCTTGACAGGTTTTTCAGGTTTTTCCCTTATGCTAATTGAAGATTGTCCCTTTCTGCAAGCCATCTGGACACCACCTTTCTGCTCTGAGGTGAGCAGTGTTCCATCAGTAAAGGTGGTGGGAGAGGGATACTTTAACATTCAATTACCCTTGAACTACTACTTTAACAGTATTGAACTAATACTCTACATGGGCCAAATACTATGAAGATTAACTGGAGCTGCTTTTATTTTGAAACAATATCCCTTTAAAGGATTAGAAGGTATTATATTGGAAATAAGAATTGCTAGTACCTATAATGTACATAAGTGTATATAATAGTTAATAGTATTTTCTAAATGGCATAAGCATATGTTGTTTCACACTGACCTCTTATATACTGCCTGCTAGGATGCTACCCTTATACTGACTCCTTTCCACATTGCCTCATTTCCTCTCACACTGGCTCCCTTCCACACTTCCTCCTAATTTGAAGGGATGAAATTGTTTTCATTAGAAAAACTGTATGAAAACAGGAGCTGCCAACTACTGCATAATTCAAGAAGGACATCTTCCACCCACAGACTGAGGTGAGTGAGTGTGTACATTGTGATGATAGATGTTCATACACATAGGGATATTAGAAGAAAACACAAACAGGAGGGCACCCAATCTTGCCTATTATCCTTAGGTAACAAATACAAATGTATATATATATGATTATACTCACAAAGGTGAATGTTACTTAGGGGTTTATACCTTTCAGTAACTGATCTCACATGCAGAGAAAATTAACCTGTCTCTGCTCAGGTCTCCCCAAGTCTCTTAGGAATCCAAAAAGGGCTGTGCTGCAGTTGCTTTCAAAGTTGTATTTAATAAAAAAAAAATGAAATAACAATTGCTCATAAAGAGCTTACAAAGAATAAAACAACACTGTTTAAAAGAAAAGGTTCAACAAAGCAAAACATTTCGTGGCCCACTTGCCACTTTATCAGATGCAGAAGAACCTCACGCTTTGTTTGTATCTTGAAGTGTGAGGTTCTTCTGCATCTGATGAAGTGGCAAGTGGGCCATGAAATGTTTTGCTTTGTTGAACCTTTTCTTTTAAACAGTGTTGTTTTATTCTTTGTAAGCTCTTTATGAGCAATTGTTATTTCATTTTTTTAAAATTAAATACAACTTTGAAAGCAACTGCAGCACAGCCCTTTTTGGATTCCTAAGAGACTTGGGGAGACCTGAGCAGAGACAGGTTAATTTTCTCTGCATGTGAGATCAGTTACTGAAGGGTATAAACCCCTAAGTAACATTCACCTTTGTGAGTATAATCATATATATATACATTTGCATTTGTTACCTAAGGATAATAGGCACGACTGGGCCCCCTCCTGTTTGTGTTTTCTTCTATGATTTGGCTTCCTGTGAGTTTAGAAGAGGAGCAGCCCATACGTGGAGAGAATATCACTGTGTAGGGGACAGTGTATAAATAGGATCCCCCAAGCACGTTTGTCAGTGTGCATATATGTGCAATACTGACTAGAATTTTTGTGAGTATATTTCCTATTGAGGTGAAAGGTGGTGAATCTATCCATTTATCAACGATACTGCACTAGAAGCTCCTTCTTGTTTTTTTGTTGTTACATAGGGATGTTAGGAATTCAGCACAAGCACTAGTTTGTTGCTCTTTAATAACAGTTTATCACAACCAGGCCAGATGAGCTCATACCCATGCTGATCACCTGTCAAGGAACATGTATTCCCCAAAACAATACAGCCATACAAATGTCATCCCATGCCCATACAGGGCCATAATTAGCAAAGGGCTAGCACTAGGCCTCAAATTATAAACATCATTTTTCCAACCAAAATTTCTCACAGCTCTTTTGTCCCCACTCTCCCTCTAACATACTGAGAGACCAGCATGTTAAGATGCATTGTATACCTCTCTAAAGCCTGAGAATCCCTAGGTACCCTCCACAACTTCTTGGGCACCACCTCTGACCAGACAACAAGCTCGCTTGAAAACATGTAAAAAAAAATATCCATATCATATTTGCACCATGAACTTTACTCCTAACATAAGTGATATTACCTGGTTCCATTTCAACCCAAATTCAACCCAATAATACCCAACCAATTTCCATTACAAACTCAGTATCCCAAATTCTCGCACAGAGGTTTACTCTTAGTTATCATAGCCACTCAATTAATGTAGGAGTGCCCAAGGATCTAACATAACCTCTAAACCTATAAGATTTCCAACACCTCATAGCTTGAACCATCTCATCTTTACAAAGGAGCAAATGTGCTTGCATTGCTGCACCAATTCTAAAGAAGTATGAACCAAACTCTAACAGGACATGGCCCAGCAGCTCTACTGCAATCCTAAAAATAACAACAAACAGTGAGTAAAGGGAAGACCATCTGAATGAAACAAGAAATTAACAGTCCTCCTGTCCACCTGCTTCCAGGGTAGATGGTTGAATGCCCTGCTACTTATCAAGAATCTTTTTCAGCATATCATCAAGCAGAGATATCCTTAAAGCATGCATTGTTGATAGTTCTAGTGGACCACAGTTGGCTACTCCTGTTCCATATGTATTATACAAATACCGTATTTTAAAACCAAGCTATCCGGACCAGTTGTGACTTCAAATATGAACCTCTGTGGTGTGACCCTACAGTCCCTGAGGCATGATTTATTGCTGGCTTCTGGATTCTTTCACTGCTATTAGCAGTGTTCTACATGGCTCAAGTCATCTGATTGCAGCTGCTACCTATCAGTAATTACCTGCAGCCAATCTCACAAAGATTTGCCCTTTATATACCTTTACTCTTTCATTTATCTATATATATATATATATATATATATATATATATATATATATATATATATATAAGAATAAGCCTCATTGCATAACTTATGGTTCCTCACACACAGAACATAATTTATGCCTCCTCAGAAAACACACACATTGCACAGTATGCCTCATTACATAATTGATGTCTCATTAGGAGACACAACACCCACTGGGTGATTCAATGGGGACATTACTGCTCCCATTGGGTGATTCAATGGGGGCATGTTTATCATACAGAGAGTTGGCCCGCACCCTTCAGCCCGCCCACCTCTATCCAATTGATAAAAAAAAAAATATAGCTGCCACTCGCTCCTGAAGTAGGGGATATCAATAACTTCTCCCGATCCATACACACTCTCACTCAGGATCATGACCACACAAACACACTGTTTCACCTCCACAGATAATTGTAACCCTCCATACACTCTTTTTCAGTACAAGGGTGTAATGTTTCCATAAAATACAAACACTCAGGGATAAACTTAATAGCAACTCTTTTATTTAACTATTTTCATCTCTTCAGTCAACCTCTCCAACTGTCTGTTTTCAACTGTCACTCCTCCACTTCCTGTTTCCCGCCCTTTCTCCTTAAAGGGAGAGAGATGCTTTGCTGTTTGTTACAGAGGGCAAGCCTCAAACACCACTTTCTATTTGTTCCCACAGCATATTACTACGTTGCCTCAACTGAAGAGCCACCGTGTGTTATATTGCTATGTTACCTCAGCTTAAGTAAGGAGGAGTTACTGCTCCCACTGGGTGATTCAATGGGGGAGTGATTTAAATCATGCAGGGAGTTGGCCTGCCCCCACTATCCAGCCCGCCCACCACTAGCCAAGTGACTGAAAAAACAAAATGGCTTCCACTCGCTCCTACACCACAGACACAAACACATCAGACACAAACACACACACTCATACACACACTCATACACACACACTCATACACACACTCATACTCACTCACACACTCATACTCACACACTCACACACACACTCTCATGCAATCACTCACACACACTCACTAACACTCACAACCCCGGGAGCCAGCACAATCCACCTTCCACCATAGTCTCACTCACACTCACTCACACCCCGGGAGCCAGCACGATTCACCTTCCACCATAGCTCCTGAGATGTAAATCCGGCCCTGGTTGAGACCCTTCTGTTGCTATAAGCACGTGTCTCAGGGTGTTGGCTAGCAGGTACATTGTGGTCAAAAGTGGATACTGTCACGGTTTATTATGACTCTCAGACACAAGTTTTAGGTAAAAAAAAATCAATTTTATTGAAATAATAAATGATAACTTAGGATGGCAATAACATACATATATATATATACAGAATATAGCACAGACAGAAGGCAGACTCTACCGGTCCTGTCAATATACCGGACAGGACAGTCTTTAGGCTCTACCGGCCTTGCCAATACCGGGTAAGGCAACCTGCAGATGGAATAGCATAACGGTTTTACCGGCCTTACCAAATTACCGGGCAAGGCAGCCTCAATAGATACACAATGTAGGCTCTACCGGCCCTGCCAATACCGGGTAAGGCAACCTCAGATGGAATGTGGCAAAAGGTTCTACCGGCCTTACCAATACCGGGCAGGGCAGCCCAGAGATAATAGCAGCAGTCAGATGGAACTGGCAAATTAGCAGAATCGTTAAGCAGCAAGGCTTTGGAGCAAACCAGCGTCCGCACGCTGGAAACAACACTGAATAGTATAGCCGTTAGGCTTAGCGAGCAAACCAGTGACCGCACACTGGAGTAACAAGCGAGTAGTATAGCCGCAAGGCTTAGGAGCTAACCAGCGTCCGCACGCTGGGACCAACACAAAATTGTATAGCCGATAGGCTTTGGAGCAAACCAGTGACCGCACACTGGTGTAACAAGTGAGTTTGTATAGCCGCAAGGCTTAGGAGCAAACCAGCGTCCGCACGCTGGGGCCAACACAGATTTGTAGAGCTGATAGGCTTTGGAGCAAACCAGTGACCGCACACTGGTGTAACAAGTGAGTTAGTATAGCCGCAAGGCTTAGGAGCAAACCAGCGTCCGCACGCTGGGACCAACACAGATATGTATAGCTGATAGGCTTTGGAGCAAACCAGTGACCGCACACTGGTGTAACAAGCGAGTTTGTATAGCCGCAAGGCTTAGGAGCAAACCAGCGTCTGCACGCTGGGACCAACACAGATTTGTATAGCTGAAAGGCTTTGGAGCAAACCAGTGACCGCACACTGGTGTAACAAGTGAGTTTGTATAGCCGCAAGGCTTAGGAGCAAACCAGCGTCCGCACGCTGGGACCAACACAGAATTGTATAGCTGATAGGCTTTGGAGCAAACCAGTGACCGCACACTGGTGTAACAAGCGAGTTTGTATAGCCGCAAGGCTTAGGAGCAAACCAGCGTCCGCACGCTGGGACCAACACGGAATTGTAGCAATGTCACCAACGCGACCAGGCAGAAGGTCGCCAGGATACTAAAGACAGGTGATGAGATGACAGGAACCAGCAACGATCAGTCAGGTCAGAAAACAGCAGAGAAGTTCAGCAGGAACTGCAACACCAGAGACTAGGCCGGAACCAGGACTGGAAGTACTTCAGCATGCAGGAAACACTGGAACAGTAGAGATCAGGAACTCAGGAACACATGAGATCAGGAACTCAGGATCACTGGAACAGAGGCCCAGCTATCACTAGCATAGTGATAGCAAGAAGGTCAGAAACAACACGAAAGGGCACTCAAAGGGTGCCCAATCCAGGTTTAAATAGTCAATAAGAGGCGGGCTATCTGCAGACAGCCAATAGAAGCCCCCTACTGGTGACAGACAAGTAACTGCAGCAAATCACGGGCACCGTGATAGTACCCCCCTTTCAAAGACCCCCTCTCCTAGAATAGGGTTTAGGTTTCTGCGGGTAATTGGCATGAAAGGCCCTAGTTAACCTAGGTGCATGAAGGTCCGTACTATCCACCCATGATCGATCCTCAGGACCATACCCTTTCCAATGTACCAGGTACTGTACCCTTCCTCTAAGCCTACGGGAATCAATAATGCTCTGAACCTCGTACTCCTCCTGGCCCTCGACCTCAACAGGTCCTGGCACCACAGGTGTGGTAGTATAGCGATTGCAAACCAGAGGCTTAAGAAGGGACACATGGAACACATTATGGATACGCATGGATGCAGGTAGGTCTAGTGCATAGGAGACAGGGTTAATTTTGCGAATAACTCTGTATGGACCAATAAACCGAGGAGCCAACTTATTAGACGGAACCTGCAGCTTGAGATTTCTGGAGGAAAGCCATACTCTATCCCCAACCTGAAAGGAAACCGCTGGAAGCCTTCTGCGATTAGCATGGCGCTGATGACGCTGAAATGACTGACCAAGTGCCCTCTGAACTTGTGCCCATGTGGAACGGAGTTGCTCGATATGCTCATCCAGAGCTGGAATCTGTTGCGTCTGAAATGAGTCTGGAAGCAAACAGGGCTGGAACCCATAATTAATCAGAAACGGAGAGCTCCCAGATGAAGAATTGACCGCACAGTTCCTGGCGAACTCTGCCCAAGGCAACAAGTCGGACCAATTATCATGATGGTCAGTAACGAAACAACGGAGAAATTGTTCCAAGCCCTGATTAGCTCGTTCAGCGGCTCCATTGGTCTGGGGATGGTAGGCAGAGGAGAAGGACAGCTGTATGCCCATCTGTTGGCAAAATGCCCTCCAAAATCTAGACACAAACTGGCTCCCCCTGTCAGACACCAGTACCCTAGGCACTCCATGCAACCGGAATACTTCTCTGGCGAACACCATTGCCAATTCCTTCGCTGAAGGAAGACCACGGAGGGGCACGAAATGAGCCATTTTAGAAAACCTGTCCACCACCATGAATATAAAGGAGTACCCCTTCGACATAGGCAACTCTCCCATAAAATCAATGGAAACATGAGACCAGGGGCGTTCGCCATTAGGCACCGGTTGAAGCAAGCCCACAGGGAGATGTCTCGGGGTCTTAGCGCGGGCGCAGGTGGCACAGGCATTCGTAAATTCGGCACAATCGTTTCTCATGGAAGGCCACCAAAATAACTGAGAAAGGGACCATAACAATTGGTCTCTACCAATATGTCCCGCAGCCTTAGAGGAATGGTAGGTTTCGAGCAGCCTAGTACGAAATGATTCAGCGACAAAACATTTGCCCACTGGGGTTTCATGGGGAGCGGACCCCTGAGAGGCCAGGATCTCCTCCCCTAGAGGAGAAGTGATACTCGTGCGTATAGTAGCCAGTATTCTATCAGGTTGGATGATAGGAGCTGGTGCTTCCACTCTGTCACTGTCGGCCTCAAATTGTCTTGATAGTGCATCAGCCCTGATATTTTTTGACCCTGGTAAATATGATACAATGAAATTAAATCGAGACAGGAACAGTGCCCACCTGGCCTGACGAGAGGACAATCTCTTGGCCTCCGAGAGATAGGTCAGATTCTTATGATCTGTTAGGATTAAGACAGGATTCTTAGTACCTTCAAGCAAATGACGCCATTCCTTAAGAGCAAGGATAATGGCCAATAATTCTCTGTCACCTATCTCATAGTGGCTTTGAGTGACAGTCAACTTTTTAGAGAAAAACCCACAAGGTCTGAGAGTTCCACCTTTCTCGTGTCGCTGCGAAAGTACTGCCCCGACCCCAATATCTGAGGCATCAACCTCTAACGTAAATGGAAGTAAAGGATTGGGGTGGGATAACACAGGAGCCGCAGCAAATGCCAGCTTCAAATTCTCAAAGGCTTTCTCAGCAGATACCGGCCAACAAGAAGGATTAGCACCCTTGTGCGTAAGATCGGACAGAGGTTTGACAATGGAAGAAAAGTTCTTAATAAACCTCCTATAATAATTAGCGAAACCCAGGAAACGCTGTATGGCTTTAAGACCCTTGGGTTTTGGCCATTGTAGGACAGCTGACAACTTTACTTTGTCCATGGCAATGCCATCATTGCCAATTATGAACCCCAAGAATGGCACACTGGTTCTATGAAACTCACATTTTTCCATTTTACAAAATAATTTGTTCTCACGGAGTCGTAGCAATACTGCGGATACATCTTTGATGTGCTGTGCCATGTTTTGGGAGTAAATCAGTATATCGTCGAGGTACACCACAACACATGTCTGTAACATATCTCTCAGAACATCATTTATCAGTTCCTGGAAAACTGCGGGTGCATTACACAGCCCAAAAGGCATTACTAGATACTCGTAGTGCCCAGTTCGAGTATTAAAGGCAGTTTTCCACTCATCACCTGCTCGAATGCGAACCAGATTGTAAGCGGCCCGTAGGTCCAACTTGGTAAATATCGAAGCGCCCTTAAGCCTGTCAAAAAGCTCGGTGATGAGTGGTATTGGGTATGCGTTTTTTGCCATTAGTTTATTCAAGCCCCGGTAGTCAATGCATGGTCTTAATTCGCCATTTTTCTTTTTTACAAAAAAGAACCCAGCCCCAGCTGGAGAGGTAGATTTACGTATGATCCCTCTAGCAAGGGCATCAGAAATGTAATCCTCCATAGCCTTATTTTCATCACAAGATAATGGATAAGTGCGTCCTTTCGGAGGTACTGCACCAGGCTGCAATTCAATGCAACAATCATAAGGTCTATTCTGGGGTAGCATACTAGCCTCTCCTTTGCTAAAAACATCGCCAAACTGTTGGTACACATCCGGCATAGCAGAGGAGGTGCACATGACCTTAATAGGCTGGATGACGCACTTGTCCATACAAAACTGGGACCAAGCAGCAATTTCACACTTTTTCCAATCGAATTGTGGGTTATGTAACTGTAACCACGGAAATCCCAATATCACCGCATGGTGCGGGGAATTAATCAGTTGAAACTGCTGCTCTTCTCTGTGAAGTGCCCCAATAGTCATAGACAATGGCATAGTTTCAAATATAACCTGAGGCGGTTCTAAGGGTCTACCATCAATCGCTTCAATAGTCAAGGGGTTTTCTCTTTCAATGCGTGGAACTCCGTGCAATTCAGCAAAGGTATTATCCATAAAATACCCTGCTGCACCGGAGTCAACCAAGGCCAAAACCTCCACAGAGCGTTGTGCCCAAGACAATACCACCTGTATGGTGGGTTTCATTATGCCCGACACTGGGGACGATTGTACACCACCTAGGGCCTGTCCCCCAAGATACCCTAGGTGTGTGCGTTTCCCGGACGTACCGGACAGGAATTTAGCAAGTGCCCTTTTTTACCGCAGTATAAACATAACCCTTGTTTTTTGCGATATATTCTCTCTGCCTTGGATAGTCTAGTGAAGCCTATTTCCATAGGTTCACTTGTTTCCCGTACTGGTTCACTAGACTTCAATGCCAAGGGAGGGATGGGTGGGCAAAACATGCTACTAGGCTCATTATTTTTTGACCGTAACTTACGATCTCTGGCAATTGATCTCTCCCGTATTCTGGAGTCAATTATCATAACATACTCAATGTAATCATCTAGATCAATAGGTAGATCTTTAGCAGCGATTTCATCTTTAATGTGGTCATTCAGGCCTTGAGAGAAGGCTGCCAATAATGCCTCGTTATTCCAACCTACCTCTGCTGCCAATGTGCGGAATTCGATGGCATAGTCGCCCACTGTACGCCTACCCTGTTGTATCTCCATAAGGCGTTTGGCAGCAGAGGTGGTTCTACCAGGAGGCTCAAACACTCTTCGAAAGGAACGCACAAATTCACTAAAGTTCTTAGTACAAGGTTTAGCATTCTCCCACAAGGGGTTAGCCCAAGCCAATGCTCTGCCAGTGAGCAGTGATATCGTGAACCCCACTTTACTACGATCATTGGGAAATGCGTGTGCCGTCAATTCCATAAAGATTTCGAGTTGATTGATGAACCCTCTGCAGAGACTAGGGTCACCATCATATCTTAGCGGCAAGGGTGCAGAAGCCGTTAACCCTTTAACAGTACCCCCTAGGGGTCTGGTATCACTTTCCGGTGTCTGACTTGGCGAGACCACCGGGCTAGAGCTAGATTGGTCAGCAGGTACCGTGCGTTCAAGGATCGTTTGAATTGCAACTGCCAACTGATCCAAACGTTGCTCGAGCACATCCATCCTCCAATGGATATTCTGTGCGTTACCTTCACCCTTGCTGTCTGAGGTCATGGCCCTTTCGTACTGTCACGGTTTATTATGACTCTCAGACACAAGTTTTAGGTAAAAAAAAATCAATTTTATTGAAATAATAAATGATAACTTAGGATGGCAATAACATACATATATATATATACAGAATATAGCACAGACAGAAGGCAGACTCTACCGGTCCTGTCAATATACCGGACAGGACAGTCTTTAGGCTCTACCGGCCTTGCCAATACCGGGTAAGGCAACCTGCAGATGGAATAGCATAACGGTTTTACCGGCCTTACCAAATTACCGGGCAAGGCAGCCTCAATAGATACACAATGTAGGCTCTACCGGCCCTGCCAATACCGGGTAAGGCAACCTCAGATGGAATGTGGCAAAAGGTTCTACCGGCCTTACCAATACCGGGCAGGGCAGCCCAGAGATAATAGCAGCAGTCAGATGGAACTGGCAAATTAGCAGAATCGTTAAGCAGCAAGGCTTTGGAGCAAACCAGCGTCCGCACGCTGGAAACAACACTGAATAGTATAGCCGTTAGGCTTAGCGAGCAAACCAGTGACCGCACACTGGAGTAACAAGCGAGTAGTATAGCCGCAAGGCTTAGGAGCTAACCAGCGTCCGCACGCTGGGACCAACACAAAATTGTATAGCCGATAGGCTTTGGAGCAAACCAGTGACCGCACACTGGTGTAACAAGTGAGTTTGTATAGCCGCAAGGCTTAGGAGCAAACCAGCGTCCGCACGCTGGGGCCAACACAGATTTGTAGAGCTGATAGGCTTTGGAGCAAACCAGTGACCGCACACTGGTGTAACAAGTGAGTTAGTATAGCCGCAAGGCTTAGGAGCAAACCAGCGTCCGCACGCTGGGACCAACACAGATATGTATAGCTGATAGGCTTTGGAGCAAACCAGTGACCGCACACTGGTGTAACAAGCGAGTTTGTATAGCCGCAAGGCTTAGGAGCAAACCAGCGTCCGCACGCTGGGACCAACACAGATTTGTATAGCTGAAAGGCTTTGGAGCAAACCAGTGACCGCACACTGGTGTAACAAGTGAGTTTGTATAGCCGCAAGGCTTAGGAGCAAACCAGCGTCCGCACGCTGGGACCAACACAGAATTGTATAGCTGATAGGCTTTGGAGCAAACCAGTGACCGCACACTGGTGTAACAAGCGAGTTTGTATAGCCGCAAGGCTTAGGAGCAAACCAGCGTCCGCACGCTGGGACCAACACGGAATTGTAGCAATGTCACCAACGCGACCAGGCAGAAGGTCGCCAGGATACTAAAGACAGGTGATGAGATGACAGGAACCAGCAACGATCAGTCAGGTCAGAAAACAGCAGAGAAGTTCAGCAGGAACTGCAACACCAGAGACTAGGCCGGAACCAGGACTGGAAGTACTTCAGCATGCAGGAAACACTGGAACAGTAGAGATCAGGAACTCAGGAACACATGAGATCAGGAACTCAGGATCACTGGAACAGAGGCCCAGCTATCACTAGCATAGTGATAGCAAGAAGGTCAGAAACAACACGAAAGGGCACTCAAAGGGTGCCCAATCCAGGTTTAAATAGTCAATAAGAGGCGGGCTATCTGCAGACAGCCAATAGAAGCCCCCTACTGGTGACAGACAAGTAACTGCAGCAAATCACGGGCACCGTGATAGTACCCCCCTTTCAAAGACCCCCTCTCCTAGAATAGGGTTTAGGTTTCTGCGGGTAATTGGCATGAAAGGCCCTAGTTAACCTAGGTGCATGAAGGTCCGTACTATCCACCCATGATCGATCCTCAGGACCATACCCTTTCCAATGTACCAGGTACTGTACCCTTCCTCTAAGCCTACGGGAATCAATAATGCTCTGAACCTCGTACTCCTCCTGGCCCTCGACCTCAACAGGTCCTGGCACCACAGGTGTGGTAGTATAGCGATTGCAAACCAGAGGCTTAAGAAGGGACACATGGAACACATTATGGATACGCATGGATGCAGGTAGGTCTAGTGCATAGGAGACAGGGTTAATTTTGCGAATAACTCTGTATGGACCAATAAACCGAGGAGCCAACTTATTAGACGGAACCTGCAGCTTGAGATTTCTGGAGGAAAGCCATACTCTATCCCCAACCTGAAAGGAAACCGCTGGAAGCCTTCTGCGATTAGCATGGCGCTGATGACGCTGAAATGACTGACCAAGTGCCCTCTGAACTTGTGCCCATGTGGAACGGAGTTGCTCGATATGCTCATCCAGAGCTGGAATCTGTTGCGTCTGAAATGAGTCTGGAAGCAAACAGGGCTGGAACCCATAATTAATCAGAAACGGAGAGCTCCCAGATGAAGAATTGACCGCACAGTTCCTGGCGAACTCTGCCCAAGGCAACAAGTCGGACCAATTATCATGATGGTCAGTAACGAAACAACGGAGAAATTGTTCCAAGCCCTGATTAGCTCGTTCAGCGGCTCCATTGGTCTGGGGATGGTAGGCAGAGGAGAAGGACAGCTGTATGCCCATCTGTTGGCAAAATGCCCTCCAAAATCTAGACACAAACTGGCTCCCCCTGTCAGACACCAGTACCCTAGGCACTCCATGCAACCGGAATACTTCTCTGGCGAACACCATTGCCAATTCCTTCGCTGAAGGAAGACCACGGAGGGGCACGAAATGAGCCATTTTAGAAAACCTGTCCACCACCATGAATATAAAGGAGTACCCCTTCGACATAGGCAACTCTCCCATAAAATCAATGGAAACATGAGACCAGGGGCGTTCGCCATTAGGCACCGGTTGAAGCAAGCCCACAGGGAGATGTCTCGGGGTCTTAGCGCGGGCGCAGGTGGCACAGGCATTCGTAAATTCGGCACAATCGTTTCTCATGGAAGGCCACCAAAATAACTGAGAAAGGGACCATAACAATTGGTCTCTACCAATATGTCCCGCAGCCTTAGAGGAATGGTAGGTTTCGAGCAGCCTAGTACGAAATGATTCAGCGACAAAACATTTGCCCACTGGGGTTTCATGGGGAGCGGACCCCTGAGAGGCCAGGATCTCCTCCCCTAGAGGAGAAGTGATACTCGTGCGTATAGTAGCCAGTATTCTATCAGGTTGGATGATAGGAGCTGGTGCTTCCACTCTGTCACTGTCGGCCTCAAATTGTCTTGATAGTGCATCAGCCCTGATATTTTTTGACCCTGGTAAATATGATACAATGAAATTAAATCGAGACAGGAACAGTGCCCACCTGGCCTGACGAGAGGACAATCTCTTGGCCTCCGAGAGATAGGTCAGATTCTTATGATCTGTTAGGATTAAGACAGGATTCTTAGTACCTTCAAGCAAATGACGCCATTCCTTAAGAGCAAGGATAATGGCCAATAATTCTCTGTCACCTATCTCATAGTGGCTTTGAGTGACAGTCAACTTTTTAGAGAAAAACCCACAAGGTCTGAGAGTTCCACCTTTCTCGTGTCGCTGCGAAAGTACTGCCCCGACCCCAATATCTGAGGCATCAACCTCTAACGTAAATGGAAGTAAAGGATTGGGGTGGGATAACACAGGAGCCGCAGCAAATGCCAGCTTCAAATTCTCAAAGGCTTTCTCAGCAGATACCGGCCAACAAGAAGGATTAGCACCCTTGTGCGTAAGATCGGACAGAGGTTTGACAATGGAAGAAAAGTTCTTAATAAACCTCCTATAATAATTAGCGAAACCCAGGAAACGCTGTATGGCTTTAAGACCCTTGGGTTTTGGCCATTGTAGGACAGCTGACAACTTTACTTTGTCCATGGCAATGCCATCATTGCCAATTATGAACCCCAAGAATGGCACACTGGTTCTATGAAACTCACATTTTTCCATTTTACAAAATAATTTGTTCTCACGGAGTCGTAGCAATACTGCGGATACATCTTTGATGTGCTGTGCCATGTTTTGGGAGTAAATCAGTATATCGTCGAGGTACACCACAACACATGTCTGTAACATATCTCTCAGAACATCATTTATCAGTTCCTGGAAAACTGCGGGTGCATTACACAGCCCAAAAGGCATTACTAGATACTCGTAGTGCCCAGTTCGAGTATTAAAGGCAGTTTTCCACTCATCACCTGCTCGAATGCGAACCAGATTGTAAGCGGCCCGTAGGTCCAACTTGGTAAATATCGAAGCGCCCTTAAGCCTGTCAAAAAGCTCGGTGATGAGTGGTATTGGGTATGCGTTTTTTGCCATTAGTTTATTCAAGCCCCGGTAGTCAATGCATGGTCTTAATTCGCCATTTTTCTTTTTTACAAAAAAGAACCCAGCCCCAGCTGGAGAGGTAGATTTACGTATGATCCCTCTAGCAAGGGCATCAGAAATGTAATCCTCCATAGCCTTATTTTCATCACAAGATAATGGATAAGTGCGTCCTTTCGGAGGTACTGCACCAGGCTGCAATTCAATGCAACAATCATAAGGTCTATTCTGGGGTAGCATACTAGCCTCTCCTTTGCTAAAAACATCGCCAAACTGTTGGTACACATCCGGCATAGCAGAGGAGGTGCACATGACCTTAATAGGCTGGATGACGCACTTGTCCATACAAAACTGGGACCAAGCAGCAATTTCACACTTTTTCCAATCGAATTGTGGGTTATGTAACTGTAACCACGGAAATCCCAATATCACCGCATGGTGCGGGGAATTAATCAGTTGAAACTGCTGCTCTTCTCTGTGAAGTGCCCCAATAGTCATAGACAATGGCATAGTTTCAAATATAACCTGAGGCGGTTCTAAGGGTCTACCATCAATCGCTTCAATAGTCAAGGGGTTTTCTCTTTCAATGCGTGGAACTCCGTGCAATTCAGCAAAGGTATTATCCATAAAATACCCTGCTGCACCGGAGTCAACCAAGGCCAAAACCTCCACAGAGCGTTGTGCCCAAGACAATACCACCTGTATGGTGGGTTTCATTATGCCCGACACTGGGGACGATTGTACACCACCTAGGGCCTGTCCCCCAAGATACCCTAGGTGTGTGCGTTTCCCGGACGTACCGGACAGGAATTTAGCAAGTGCCCTTTTTTACCGCAGTATAAACATAACCCTTGTTTTTTGCGATATATTCTCTCTGCCTTGGATAGTCTAGTGAAGCCTATTTCCATAGGTTCACTTGTTTCCCGTACTGGTTCACTAGACTTCAATGCCAAGGGAGGGATGGGTGGGCAAAACATGCTACTAGGCTCATTATTTTTTGACCGTAACTTACGATCTCTGGCAATTGATCTCTCCCGTATTCTGGAGTCAATTATCATAACATACTCAATGTAATCATCTAGATCAATAGGTAGATCTTTAGCAGCGATTTCATCTTTAATGTGGTCATTCAGGCCTTGAGAGAAGGCTGCCAATAATGCCTCGTTATTCCAACCTACCTCTGCTGCCAATGTGCGGAATTCGATGGCATAGTCGCCCACTGTACGCCTACCCTGTTGTATCTCCATAAGGCGTTTGGCAGCAGAGGTGGTTCTACCAGGAGGCTCAAACACTCTTCGAAAGGAACGCACAAATTCACTAAAGTTCTTAGTACAAGGTTTAGCATTCTCCCACAAGGGGTTAGCCCAAGCCAATGCTCTGCCAGTGAGCAGTGATATCGTGAACCCCACTTTACTACGATCATTGGGAAATGCGTGTGCCGTCAATTCCATAAAGATTTCGAGTTGATTGATGAACCCTCTGCAGAGACTAGGGTCACCATCATATCTTAGCGGCAAGGGTGCAGAAGCCGTTAACCCTTTAACAGTACCCCCTAGGGGTCTGGTATCACTTTCCGGTGTCTGACTTGGCGAGACCACCGGGCTAGAGCTAGATTGGTCAGCAGGTACCGTGCGTTCAAGGATCGTTTGAATTGCAACTGCCAACTGATCCAAACGTTGCTCGAGCACATCCATCCTCCAATGGATATTCTGTGCGTTACCTTCACCCTTGCTGTCTGAGGTCATGGCCCTTTCGTACTGTCACGGTTTATTATGACTCTCAGACACAAGTTTTAGGTAAAAAAAAATCAATTTTATTGAAATAATAAATGATAACTTAGGATGGCAATAACATACATATATATATATACAGAATATAGCACAGACAGAAGGCAGACTCTACCGGTCCTGTCAATATACCGGACAGGACAGTCTTTAGGCTCTACCGGCCTTGCCAATACCGGGTAAGGCAACCTGCAGATGGAATAGCATAACGGTTTTACCGGCCTTACCAAATTACCGGGCAAGGCAGCCTCAATAGATACACAATGTAGGCTCTACCGGCCCTGCCAATACCGGGTAAGGCAACCTCAGATGGAATGTGGCAAAAGGTTCTACCGGCCTTACCAATACCGGGCAGGGCAGCCCAGAGATAATAGCAGCAGTCAGATGGAACTGGCAAATTAGCAGAATCGTTAAGCAGCAAGGCTTTGGAGCAAACCAGCGTCCGCACGCTGGAAACAACACTGAATAGTATAGCCGTTAGGCTTAGCGAGCAAACCAGTGACCGCACACTGGAGTAACAAGCGAGTAGTATAGCCGCAAGGCTTAGGAGCTAACCAGCGTCCGCACGCTGGGACCAACACAAAATTGTATAGCCGATAGGCTTTGGAGCAAACCAGTGACCGCACACTGGTGTAACAAGTGAGTTTGTATAGCCGCAAGGCTTAGGAGCAAACCAGCGTCCGCACGCTGGGGCCAACACAGATTTGTAGAGCTGATAGGCTTTGGAGCAAACCAGTGACCGCACACTGGTGTAACAAGTGAGTTAGTATAGCCGCAAGGCTTAGGAGCAAACCAGCGTCCGCACGCTGGGACCAACACAGATATGTATAGCTGATAGGCTTTGGAGCAAACCAGTGACCGCACACTGGTGTAACAAGCGAGTTTGTATAGCCGCAAGGCTTAGGAGCAAACCAGCGTCCGCACGCTGGGACCAACACAGATTTGTATAGCTGAAAGGCTTTGGAGCAAACCAGTGACCGCACACTGGTGTAACAAGTGAGTTTGTATAGCCGCAAGGCTTAGGAGCAAACCAGCGTCCGCACGCTGGGACCAACACAGAATTGTATAGCTGATAGGCTTTGGAGCAAACCAGTGACCGCACACTGGTGTAACAAGCGAGTTTGTATAGCCGCAAGGCTTAGGAGCAAACCAGCGTCCGCACGCTGGGACCAACACGGAATTGTAGCAATGTCACCAACGCGACCAGGCAGAAGGTCGCCAGGATACTAAAGACAGGTGATGAGATGACAGGAACCAGCAACGATCAGTCAGGTCAGAAAACAGCAGAGAAGTTCAGCAGGAACTGCAACACCAGAGACTAGGCCGGAACCAGGACTGGAAGTACTTCAGCATGCAGGAAACACTGGAACAGTAGAGATCAGGAACTCAGGAACACATGAGATCAGGAACTCAGGATCACTGGAACAGAGGCCCAGCTATCACTAGCATAGTGATAGCAAGAAGGTCAGAAACAACACGAAAGGGCACTCAAAGGGTGCCCAATCCAGGTTTAAATAGTCAATAAGAGGCGGGCTATCTGCAGACAGCCAATAGAAGCCCCCTACTGGTGACAGACAAGTAACTGCAGCAAATCACGGGCACCGTGATAGATACGTTCTGGAGAAATCCAAAAGCAAACATAATTTTCAGTTTATTTAAAGGATTCTTCTTTCTTCTGTCTTCTGCCATCTCTTCAGTCTTCTTTCTTCTGTCTGTCAAATAAAATATGAGATTAAATACCAAGCATGAAGGAAGACGTTGTTTATCCCTTTGAGTGCCAGAGGGGTACACAACGCATTGCAAAGTAATGTGTTGCGTACCTCACTGGCACTCATAGGGTTACATAGTATTTCTCCATGAATATTGCCACATTATCAGCCGCTATTTCATGCCCAAAAGTATAATCATGCCAAGAAAAATAGTATCCATATACACAGAAATCAATGCCATACATTAATTCTAAGTAAAAGCACTTAGCTAAATTGTTCCTGTCTCTACCGCTTGTAGCGGCCACAAGGGTGGTGGCAGCGGAGACACAGATGCCCAACATGGGTCCCCCATCAGCCCCGTATGGGCCGATGCCCGTAACACACTGAGGGCATTGGAAGTGAGCCTGTCTTTATATATGGGCAGGCTCACTTCCACCTCCCTCACAGCCATTAGCTGGGATGTTCTTCATATCCCAGCCAATCAGATTTGAGCGGCTGTTTTTTAATCTGATTGGCTGGAATATGAAGAACATCCCAGCCAATGGCTATGAGGAAATGGAAGTGAACCTGCCCATATATTGAAGTGGGCTGCAAACAAGTGGAGTTGGAAAGAAACTGGATTTAGACCAGGAGCTGGAGCTGGAGCTGGAGCTGGAGCTGGAGCTGGAGCTGGAGCTGGAGCTGGAGCTGGAGCTGGAGCTGGAAATCAGTACAGCTCTGTTGTGAATTTAATTTCAAGGGATTTGCTACATTCACATTTAAATTTGGTTTACTTTACCTTAGAGTGAGCATTAGAGAACAGTATAATACTAGTTGAATTGTAAAACCAAGCATGAGTGATAGCAGGTTAGATAATCCCATTCATTGCATATCTTGTCATATGTTTGAACACTTGGAGCAACTGTTCCAGGAGTCATACTGCTGTGCCAAATGTGAGCATATTTTCTTTTTAGAATCTAAGATATTGGAAATAAATATTGCAACATTGCATGCCATTGGAGACCTGGAAATGAGTTTAGAATTCACAAGGCAGGTAGTATGTGGGGTTAGTGGCAAAGAGGGTGGAGCTGTAGAGTGACAGGTAGGTAGCTGGGTTACAGTAAGGAAGGGAGGTAGTATGCAGTGGAAGAGGAAGGCCAGTTCTGAGTTGACTCAGTCCAACAGATTTGCAAGATTGTATGAAGATGTTGATGTGGATAGCTCAGAATTGGAAATACTGTAGAGAGCTGATTACTCTAGAAACCAAGGGAACAGTCCTCCTTCCAGTTTAGATGGAATGCAGAGTAGGCATGAACCAAGGCAGGTGGTGGTAATAGGGGACTCTATTATTAGAAGGGTAGATAGGGTAATCTGCCACCAGGAACGTGATTGCCAAAACAGTATGCTGTCTCCCAGGTGCTCTAGATCGGCATATCATGGACAGGGCAGATAGATTATTGGGAGGGGCTGGAAGCAATCCAGCTGTCTTGGTACATATTGGTACCAATGACAAAGCTAAAAGAGATTGCACCCTGGGCGCAAGGACACAGTCCCAGTGAGCATCTTGCATGTATTTGCTAGATCATGAGCCTAGTTGAGCATCCCTAACTTTTCTTTCTACATATGCAAATTGCTCTTAGGGTTGGTCACCCTAAGGGTAATGAGGGGAATCCAGACATGGACCCCTTGCTCACAGTGCATAGAAGGATCAGCTGCACCTCACTGATGAGGTCTAAGAGGGCTGAAATGGATGTCTGGGGTTAGCTTTTTCCTTGTTCAGAGATGACTTGTCTGGTATTTTGTGGCTGGGCTGTTATTTGGCAGAACCAGTATGATATGTGTCAGAAGATTTTCTCTCTATGTATGACACTGGTGAGCTAAAAGAGATTACCCACTGGGTTCAAGGACACAGTCCCAGTGAGCTTTATGCATGTATTTGCTAGCTCATGAGCCTAGTTGAGCATTTCTAACTTTTCTTTCTACATATGTGAATTGCTCTTGGGGTTGGTCACCCTATGAGTAATGAGGGGAATCCGGACATGGACCCCTTGTTCACAGTGCCTAGAGGGATCAGCTGCACCTCACCTACAGGCCCAAGAAGGCCGAAACGTACGTCTGGGTTTAGTTGTTTCCTTTGTTCAGAAAGGACTTGTCTGATATGCTTCAGAAGATTTCCTTTCTGTGTATGGCACTGGTGAGCTAAAAGAGATTGCACCCTGGGTGCGAGGACACAGTCCCAGTGAGCTTCTTACATGTGTTTGCTAGCTCATGAGCCTAGTTGAGCATCTCTAACTTTTCTTTCTACATATGCAAATTGCTCTTGGGGTTGGTCACCCTAAGGGTAATTAGGGAAATCCAGACATGGACCCCTTGCTCACAGTGCCTAGAGGGATCAGCTGCACCTCACTGATGAGGCCCAAGAAGGCCAAAAAGTACATCTGGGGCTTGCTGTTTCCCTTGTTCAGAGAGGACTTGTCTGGCATTTCGTGGCTGGACTGTCATTTGGTAGGACCAGTATGATATGCTTCAGAAGATTTTCTCTCTGTGTATGGCACTGGTGAGCTAAAAGAGGTTGCACCCTGGGTGCGAGGACACAGTCCCAGTGAGCTTCTTGCATGTATTTGCTAGTTCATGAGCCTAGTTGAGCATCTCTAACTTTTCTTTCTACATATGCAAATTGCTGTTGAGGTTGGTCACCCTAAGGGTAATGAGGGGAATCCAGACATGGACCCCTTGCTCACAGTGCCTAGAGGGATCAGCTGCACCTCTCTGATGAGGCCCAAGAAGGCTGAAACTTACGTCTGGGGTTAGCTGTTTCCCTTGTTCAGAGAGGACTTGTCTGGCATTTTGTGGCTGGACTGTCATTTGGCAGGACCAACATGATATGCTTCAGAAGATTTTTCTCTCTGTGTATGGCACTGGTGACCTAAAAGAGATTTCACCCTGGGCATGATGACACAGTCCCAGTGAGCTTCTTGCATGTATTTGCTAGCTCATGAACCTGGTTGAGCATCTCTAAATTTTCTTTCTACATATGCAAATTGCTGTTACGGTTGGGTAATGAGGGGAATCCAGACATGGACCCCTTTCTCACAGTGCCTAGAGGGATCAGCTGCACCTCACCAATAAGGCCCAAGAAGGCCGAAATGTACGTCTGCGGTTAGTTGTTTCCCTTGTTCAGAAAGGATTTGTCTGATATGCTTGAAAAGATTTTCTTTCTGTATATGGCACTGGTGAGCTAAAACAGATTGCACCCTAGACGCGAGGACACAGTCCCAGTGAGCTTCTTGCATGTATTTGCTAGCTCATGAGCCTAGTTGAACATCTCTAGCTTTTCTTTCTACATATGCAAATTGCTGTTGGGGTTGGTCACCCTAAGGTAATGAGGGGAATACAGACTTGGACCCCTTGCTCACAGTGCCTACTGAGATCAACTGCACCTCACAGATGAGGCCCAAGAAGGCCAAAATGTACATCTGGGGTTAATGGTTTCTCGTGTTCAGAGAGAACTTGTCTGGTATTTTGTGACTGGACTGTCATTTGGCAGGGCCACCATGATATGCTTCAAAGATTTTCTCTCTGTGTATGGCACTGGCAAACTAAAAGAGATTGCACCCTGGGTGCAAGGACACAGTCACAGTGAGCTTTTTGCATGTATTTGTTATCTCATGAGGCTAGTTGAGCATCTCTAATTTTTTTTTTTCTACATATGCAAATTGCTCTTGGGGTTGGTCACCCTAAGGGGAATGAGGGGAATCCAGATGTGGACCCCTTGCTCACAGTCCTAGAGGGATCAGCTGTGCTTCACCTACGAGGTCCAAGAAGGCTGAAACGTACGTCTTTTGTTAGCTGTTTCCCTTGTTCAGAGATGTCTTGTCTGGCATTTTTTGGCTGGACTGTCATTTGGCAGAACCAGTATGATATGCTTCAGAAGATTTTCTCTCTGTGTATGGCACTGGTAAGCTAAAAAGATTGTACCCTGGCTGCGAAGCCACAGTCCCAGTGAGCTTCTTGCATGTATTTGCTAGCTCATGAGCATAGTTGAGCATCTCTAGCTTTTCTTTCTACATATGCAAATTGCTGTTGGGGTTGGTCACCCTAAGGGGTAATGAGGGGAATCCAGACATGAACCCCTTGCTCACAGTGCTTAGAGGGATCAGCTGCACCTCACCGACCAGGCCCAAGATGGCCAAAATGTACGTCTCGGGTGAGCTGTTTTCCTTGTTCAGAGAGGGCTTATCTGATATGCTTCAGAAGATTTTGCCTCTGTGTATGACACTGGTGAGCTAAAAAAGATTGCACGCTGGGCGCGAGGACACAGTCTCATTGAGCTTCTTGCATGTATTTGCTAGTTCATAAGCCTAGTTGAGCATCTCTAACTTTTCTTTCTACATATGCAAATTACTGTTGGGGTTGGTCACCCTAAGGGTAATGAGGGGAATCCAGACATGGACCCCTTGCTCACAGTGCCTAGAGAGGTTAGCTGTATCTCACCAATGAGGCCCAAGAAGGCCGAAACTTATGTCTGGAGTTAGCTGTTTCCCTTGTTCAGAGAGGATTTGTCTGACTTGCTTCAGAAGATTTCCTCTCTGTGTATGGCACTGGTGAGCTAAAAGAGATTGCACCCTGTGTGAGATGACACAGTCCCAGTGAGCTTCTTGCATGCATTTGCTAGTTCATGAGACTAGTTGAGTATCTCTAACTTTTCTTTCTACATATCAAACTGCTGTTGGGGTTGGTCACCCTAAGGGTAATGAGGGGAATCCAGACGTGAACCCCTTGCTCACAGTGCCTAGAGGGATCAGCTGCATCTCACTGATGAGGCCCAAGAAGGCCGAAACGTACATCTGGGGTTAGCTGTTTCCCTTGTTCAGAGAAGACTTGTCTGGCATTTTGTGGCTGGACTGTCATTTGGCAGGACCAGTATGATATGCTTCAAAGATTTCCTCTCTGTGTATGGCACTGGTAAGCTAAAAAGATTGTACCCTGGCTGCAAAGACAGTCCCAGTGAGCTTCTTGCATGTATTTGCTAGCTCATGAGCATAGTTGAGTATCTCTAAGTTTTCTTTCTACATACCAATGACAAAGTAGGAGGAAGGCTGAGGTCCCTAGGGCAGTGTTTTCTGAAATACGACCTGTGCCATGTGCCAGTGTAGGTAGGCAGAGGGAGTTCAGGGAGCTTAATGCATGGTATAGGAAGGAGGGTTTGGGGTTTTAGAGCACTGTGCTGACTTTGCTCTTGGGTACAATCTATATAGTGGAATGATACACATGATTGGGCAGTAAATATAGAGGGCTATCCCCTGTTTAGGAGAGACAGGATTAATAGAAAAGGAGGAGGTGTGTGATTATATTTGAAACCTTAGCTAAATCCAATTTTAAGGAGTGACATTAGTGATAAATCTGGCCATATGTGTCACAGACACCCAGAAATAATTCAAAAGTCAGACAGTATAGTAAAACACATTTATTACAACAATACAGAACTATATACAGAATGGATCAGGATGGAGCAGAGGGTGACTAGAGAGGCTCAAGACTCTATCAGGAATAGGAGACTGCTTCCCAGTCAACCACACTGCAGAGACTAGGCCGAAGCCAATGGTAATCTCAGTAGCCCAGATAATCTCAGTAAGGAGAAGGTTGTCTCCCAGAAGTTGGCAACAAGGAGACTACTGACTCACACCTGCAGTCAGCAAGGCTAGAGTCTGCCAGAGCCACAGGTCTGCACCAGATAAGATGTCCACTAATCAGGAGGCAACACAGAGAGGATAGCTGGACAGAGCCTGAAGTCAGCACCAGATTGGATAGTCAGACAATCCAGGGTCATACACGGAGAGGCTAATAAGCCAGATCTACATGTCTGCACCAGATATGATAGTCAGATAAGCCAGGGTCATACATGGAGTGGTTAGTCAGCCAGAGCCATGGGTCTGCACCAGATTGGATGTCCAAGAGCAACGGTAGCGCACAGATAGGATAGTCAGACAAAGCCACAGGACAGCACCAGATAGGATGGTCAGGCACGCCGGGATCATACACAGGAGAGCAGGAACAACAGCTAGAACTGTACTGGACAACAACGTAAGGGTAACTGAGACATGATCCAGTTCCCTTTTAAACCCAGCAGGAAGTAGGTAGGTGGAGACTTACATGACTAATAGCATAAGACTGAGGCCTGCGTCAAATACACGGACTTGCGCCCAAAAGTGATGCATCTGAGAAGAGATGCGTCCCTACAGCCCTTAACCCTGCGTCAGATAGAGCCATCGCGCTGTCTAGGGAGAGGACATGGACGGCCACTAGAGGCACCCAGTGAGCCCAGACCGGACACCCGGAGCAGTTACACAGGAAGTGCAATAAAGATTGCAAAAAGGCAATTAGTTAGCAAAAATAGATAATGAAACTCAAATTGCAAGGGAGAGCAAGACTAATCCAAAAAGTTTTTCAAATATATAAATGGTAAAAAATTTAAGAGGGAGTGCATTGGACCTTTCAAAATGAGATGGGTGAGTTGATTAGACTAGATAATGAAAAGGCCGAACAAGGGAACAAGGAATGGTAGAAGAGCCTCATCAAGTAATAAATAAAACCATACCATTAAGAGATATTGGGTTAACACAAGAAAAGGTCATGGGAAGACTGAATAAAATTAAGACTGACAAAGCACCCGGTCCTGATGGTATACATCCAACGGTTCTTCAGGAACTCAGTACAGTGTTAGAAAGACTTCTCTTTTTATTCTTCAAAGATTCCTTCACCACAGGCTCAGTGCCACAAAATTGGGTAGAGCCGATGTAGTGCCTCTAGTTAAGAAAGGAACTAAAACAGAAACTAGGAATTATAGACCTGTGAGTTTGACCTCTGTATGGGAAAACTGCTAGAAGGGATAATAAGGAATTATATTCAGGATTATACCACCAAAAATAAGATTAATAGTAGGAATCAACATGGTTTTATAAGGAATAGATTATGCCAAACTAATCTTTTCAGCTTCCATGAAGAAGTAGCAACCTAGATAATGGTACGGCAGTAGTGTTGAGCGAGCGTGCTCGGCCGATGCTCGGATCGGCTCGAGCATCGCTCTGCTCGGCACATGGCGGTACTCGTACGAGTACCGCCATGTGCTCGCCCGACATGTTCGGGTGAAGGGGATCTGTGCCGGAAGAGGCACAGATCCGAAGACGCTCCGCTGGACCACCAGGGACTGGAGGTACGGGGGCATTGCGGAGATGAAGGGGGACATTGTGGAAGAGGGGCATAGACTCTATGCCCCTCTTCCACAATGTCCCCCTTCATCTCCGCTATGCCCCTCTTCCACAATGTCCCCCTTCATCTCCGCTATGCCCCTCTTCCACAATGTCCCCCTTCATCTCCTATGCCATAGAGGAGATGAAGGGGGACATTGTGGAAGAGGGGCATAGCGGAGATGAAGGGGGACATTGTGGAAGAGGGGCATAGAGTCTATGCCCCTCTTCCACAATGTCCCCCTTCATCTCCGCTATGCCCCTCTTCCACAATGTCCCCCTTCATCTCCTCTATGGCATAGGAGATGAAGGGGGACATTGTGGAAGAGGGGCATAGCGGAGATGAAGGGGGACATTGACCAGGCACCCTCCGCTCATCAGAGCAGGGGGTGCCTGGTTTAATGCTCGAGTGCTCCCATGCTTTTCAATGGGGCTCGGGTGCTCGGCCGAGCACTCGAGCCTCAGGGGGTGCTCGGTCAGAGCACCCGAGCACCCGAGCATCGGGGTGCTCGCTCATCCCTATACGGCAGTTGATGTAGTATATCTAGATTTTGCAAAGACATTTGATACAGTGCCACACAGAAGGCTGGGGTATAAAATAAGGAAATTGGAGCTATGGGATAACCTTTGCAATTGGATAGAAAATTGGTTCAAGGATAGGGAAAAATGTGTGGTTGTAAATGGACAATTCTCCAATACAGTTAATGTTGAGAGTGGAGTACGTCAAGGCTTGGTACTTGGGCCACAGCTTTTATGCATGTTTATAAATTACCTGGAAATAGATATAGAAAGCAAAATATCAATATCTGCAGATGAAATTAAATTATGCAGGGTAATTAAGTCAGAACAGGATATTTGTTCTTTACAGATGGATTTACTTAAAATGGCAGATTGAGCAACCAAATTGAATATGAAGTTTAATGTGGGAAAGTGTAAAGTCTTGCATTTGGGAAGAAAAACTCCCAATGCTACTTATGAACTTAATGTAATCATGTTAGGGGATCCGTTGATAGAGAAAGACCTGGGAATCCTTGTAAACTACAAATTTGGAAACAGTGACCAGTGTCAAATAGCAGTAGCAAAAGCAAACAAAGCACCTTCTTGCATAAAAAGGGTATTGAAGGAAGAGTGGCTAACATTATTTTGCCATTGTACAAATCATGGTAAGACCTCACCTACAATATGCAGTACAGTCTTTGGCACCAGTTCTCAAAAAGGATATTCTAGAACTGGAGAGAGTACAGCAAAGAACAACACAATGAATTAAGGGAATGGAGAACTTGACGTATGAAGAAAAACTAGACAAACATGGTTTATTTGCTTTAGAGAAAACACGACTAAGAGATCTTATCACAATGTACAAGTATATGAGAGTTCAATACAAGGATTTCTCTGGTGAAGTATTTATTCCAAGGTTTGATCAAATAACCATGGGCCAACCCTTGAGATAAGAGGTTTCAACTTCAGCAGAGAAAGCATTTTTTTACAGTAAGGTATGTTTAATTATGGAATTCCTTGCCCAAGGATGTGGCTATGGCAGATCCAATGGATAGATTTAAGAGAAGATTAGATACATTTCTTTAAAAATGGGAACATACAGGGTTATACTGTGTATTAGTAGACAAAACAGGAAGGTCTGATAAAGACTAACTTATTTGGTAGCAGGAAAGCTGTATAATTCTCATGTCACTGGGTTATAAGGCAAAGGTTGAACTTGATGTCTTGGTGTCTTTTTTCAGCCTCATTTACTATGTTATTATGTTACAAAGCTAGATCCAGATACACCCACTCACATTGACTATGGAACCTTGATGCTTTGGGGAGAAGGGGATATTCAGAAATGTGTTAAAAAAAAAAGTAGAAGCCCTTATGACTTCATGTCATATTTCCTTAGTTTCAAAATTTGTTTCACAGAAATGCAGAACAAGTAGGTTACCTGGATATTGATATAGTGGCACATAGAAGGTTACTTTGTAAATTAAATGAACTAGGCCGAGGTGAAAAAAGTTGTACTTGAACAGAAAACTGGTTGAAGGTTAGAGTGCCAATCGTTGTTATTTTTTGAATATTCTGAAACGGGAAAAAAGTAGTTAGTGGTGTACTTAATGGTGCTGACCTTTTAAACTGTTCTTTTCACTTTGTTGAATGATATTGATGTAGACATGAAAGCAGTGTTTCTGTATTTAGTGATGACACAGGCTCTTATGAACAAACCATCTGCACTATAGGGGGAAAAAAATAACAATCCCCTAAATTTCCATTTATTTAAGTAGGACTTTTAACCCTTTTGATGCCAGAGAGGTCTCCAGTATATTGCTTTGCAATATGTTAGAGGCCTCTAGCATTTACATGGTTAAACTCCATTTAAATCAATGAGACTTTTTATTTCTCCCCTGCATTTGGGTTGCCTCAGAATTGCTCTTTTTTCTTTTATGCAAAAAGGTTCTTAATTCTGTAAGCTGATCCAATCAGAACAGGTTGTTTCCTCTCTGTAGAGGAACTTGGGCTTATTGGGGGACTGAGCAGGTAAATGTCAGATGCTGTTCAAAACACATATAAACACAAGATGATTCATTTGAAAAGTGGAATTATGCATTTAAACTTATAAACCAAATGGGACAGTGTTATTGATCAACTTGATGTGAAAGAATTTGGGAGTAATTGAAGACAATACACTTTGCAACAGTATACAATGTCAAGCTGCAGCTGGCACAATAGATCCTGTTAGTTGCAAGGAATGGCTTTCCAAGCTAGGATTGTTTATTCTGGTAAAGAGTCATCTACAAGGTGGTAATATGGTATGATTATTTATGAAAATATGCAGACACTATACAAAAAAAAAACTCCGGAGACCTTCTCTTCATCAGGGCAGTGCAGATTACAAGAGGTCATACAATGAGATTAGAGGAAAGTAGACAATCTTCTACAAAGGAAAGGGTTATTTACTGGAAGCTCACTGTAGTTAAGATATGGAAATTACTTCTGAGGAAGGTGGTGCTGGACGATGTGGTAGAAATAGTCAAGAATGACAGATTAGGATATACAGGGTTATAAAACTGAATGGGTTGAACTTGATGGACTTATATGGTTTTTTCAACCTAGCATTGTAATTCCTAGACTTTCTTATGGATCCTCTTTTTATTGAACAAGAATTTTTATGTGATAATTAATCTCCTCCTTTATTGATCTCACACCCTCATTTCTTCTAATTAAGTTCTGATTGTGGTTGCAAGCACTATATGTACAGTACCTGTTTATAATTATTTATTTCAGTGTATTTTTGAACTGGATTTGTTACCAGTTCTTGACTAGTCCTATTGTTTACACATACTATTTTTATTGTGATTCCACTATTTCTAATACCAGACACTGCATGTGTGCCCTGAAGATCATCACATCAAAGATTTTACCTTTCAAAACATACGGCTTGGCACTGTTAATGAATAACATAACACTGAAATCGTTTCACTATATAGACATTAATAGAATGTAGGCAAGTACTGCATAACAGCAGTGCGAACAGATACTTTAGAGCTCAGAATCAGTGAACAAAGATTAATAAACTGCCTCCCATGTATTTTAGAGATACCCAAAGGACTTCATGTCTTGAATAATAAACAGAATGAGATAGAAAAGCATTTTAATTGATAGGACTGTGTCAAACGTGGTCTTACCCATTATGTTTCTAAGAAGAGATCAATATTCCTGGATTCATATTATATTATCACTGTTTTTATAATTTTTACAATTTTTGCTTTCTCATCTTAAACCTGAAAACAAAGAGTAAAAAAAATACTGTTTAAGAAGGGAAAACTGTTCACTTGGGTAGAAATTCCATTATACACAAGAATTGGATTTTGACTGCAAGTCCCCCCTACACACACACCCACACACACAAACACACACAATACTACCACTACTGAGGGCTTAAAGGGATAGTAATACTTGCTGCTCACAACTTTTACTTTTAGCTGTGGAGTTCTTCACTTAAAGGGATAGTAATACTTAAAATGTAAAAAAAAATATGTTGTAGAGTTTATCCCCCTGAGTAAAACAAGAGTACTCCCACTGCTGAGAGGTGTTTTATTCAAAAGTTATTAATTTTCAAAGTTGAATTTTTTAGGTGCAATATCACAGTGGCCTGAAATTGTACAGTGGCGCTGTTGCTACAACTCTGGTCAGTTGACCATAAATCTCCATAGGATGGTGTAGCAACAGCGCCACTGTACAATTTCAGGCCACTGTGATATTGCACCTAAAAAATTCAACTTTGAAAATTAATAACTTTTGAATAAAACACCTCTCAGCAGTGGGAGTACTCTTGTTTTACTCAGGGGGATAAACCCTACAACATATTTTTTTTTACATTTTAAGTATTACTATCCCTTTAAGTGAAGAACTCCACAGCTAAAAGTAAAAGTTGTGAGCAGCAACATATTTCTTGAAGAAAATATTAGCAAGTTGAGTCCCTTTGTAATTTGCCCACCACACTAACAACTTGCTTGTACAACTCTAGCACACCCATCTTTGAAAAATAACTGTGGCTTAGGATATGTTCGCAGGGTACAACACTTTATGTCATTTATTTAATTTCTTCTCAAACTCAGAGTCATACTCTTCCATGTTGTGTATTTGAGGAACAACACATCTACAATACTACTATTATGTGCCCCTGAGCCCTATGAAGTTAGAGGATTGCTTCAACTGCTTTGTCTCACAATCAGATCTATGGTGGTGCTTCAGGGGATATTAATGATGCCTAGATGGGATCCTGCTTTCCCTCTGCTCACATGTTTTTACACCAACAGCAGATAGCAACATCTTATGAATCATAAGTGAAGTATCTCCATACTGTAGATTTCATATACTGAGGGGTTCCTGACAAATTACTACTACTACTATTAGACTAGATGTTGCAACTGGTCTAGTAGTAGGTGTCAGCTGAGCTGCAACAGCAGCTGAATCACTTATCATAGCTAGGGCTGTGGATGTTGATGATGAACAGTGTTGATGCTTAAAGGGATAGTAATGTTTCATAATAAAAACAGCTCCAATTAATCATCATTGTATATGGACTTTGGAGAGTATTATTTCAATTCTGTCAGAGTTGCATTTCAAGAGTAATTCAATGAAAAATTATCCCCCTCCTGCCCCTTTTACTGATGTAACACTGCTCAGCCAGAGCAGAAGGGAGGTGCCCAGGTAGATTGCAGAGAGGGACAATCTTCAATTAAGATAAGGGTAAACCTTAAAAACTTGTCAAGGGGGGCAGGGCTTTCATTGTTCTCATAGGAAGAAGATTGTCCCCTGCTGTTATCTGTCTGGTCTATGGACTGCATTCCACATCTGAGAAGAGATGGCTTACACTAGGTAAAATGGGCGGGAGGGGAAACTTTGCTTGTGAATATCTCTCAAACCATAAAGGTTTGAGAGATAAGACTTATATAGTTCTTTGTGTTTTTTTAATGCCTACAAAATAAAATAAAGATAAAACTAAGTATTACTATCCCTTTAAGCATCTTTACTTTTCCAGCGTCAGACTTTCCAATTGATAGCTCAAAGAATTAATAAATAGACATAGAGCTCCTTTTCAGTGGTGAAAGACTGAGTAATTTCCTTTCAGCTAATTTTATGGCCATATCATCATTGCTCTTACTCTCTACTTCATTAAGTGGAGAAGGATTACAGGAAATATTGTAGATCATCATTATCATCAATATTCAGTGTCCTTACTGATGGTGGTGAAACTTTTCATGTCACTTTTCCAAGCAGCCTCCTCAGGAGGAGGAGGATAATCATAATTTATTGCACAAGCTGCAACAATCATGGCTGCAGTCAGTTTTTGGAGCACATCTTTACTACCACAGTCATGCATTCCACCTACTCCATTTCAAATACTCCTGCCCCTAGCAAACCTGTTGTACATAATTAATACGGTGTTAATGTTTACTGTAAAATTCACAAAACAGCATAATAAGTGATATTTTGAGTGTCTGAAAATGCATGATGTATGTTGCTGTCTCTAGTATCTGTCACTCTCAATCTTGGTCAGCTGAAGTCAAAGTCCCTGTGTGTCTCTGTCACCTACCAGTTAAACATTTTTTTTTTTTTTACTAAACCTTCGCTGTCTATTACTGTCTACAAATAAATCATATGTACACTCCCTGTAACCACAAGCAACTCCTTTTGCCCCCTCTTTGCTTGTCTCCTTGTTCATCTAGCTAGTGTCAAAATTTCACAAACAGCTTTCTTTCTGTGCCCCAATGTGGAACACAGGAAGGTGGGGTAAAGTAACCTCTAGCAGGAGGGCACAACACTTACCTTAAAAGTCTCTCTGGAGACAGAAAACCCTCTGTATTCCACTTTACCCCCCATAAATCCAGCTCATTTTTAAAAATGACCTCAGTGGAAGTGCATCAAGGCAAAGGTTCTCTATTAGTTAGCATTATTTTTTCATTTTTCCTGTAGGATGAGTCCATGTAATCCCCCATAAGGCAGGCTCCTATCTCTGGCCTCCATTGTTGGTTTAAATTAGAGTGCAGAATGTACAGGGCTTGAGTCTGCTAGAAGATGGCTTCCACTATCAGCCCTTATTCATATAATTTCTGCTTATCTTGCCACTCCTTCCAGCCCTCTTTAATCAAGGTCCTCTGTGTAGGTAGAAATGTTGGTTTTGACAGGTTGGCTCTATAGCATAACATAGGAATTGGAAACATGATATCACAGGAGAAGTCATCTCCATGTTATCACCTCTTTATCACTCCTTAGTGCATAACCCCTATGTCTCTTTCTATGACATTCTCAATACGTCTGGCATCTGGAACTGCTCCTGCGACTAATTTACTGGTTAAAAGCTCACTGCATCTCAAGTATAGATCTGGGGTCTAAAAAGTAATTACCTGTAAACTAAAGTGTAACTTCTCAACAAAGAAGGGCCATCTTCACAGCTGCCAGAAAACCTCTGCAAAAAAGAAAAAAATCCCCAAGTAAATGTATAGTCTGCAATTGCCTTATTACCTTACAAATAGCTGTCCTCTTCTATAGTCAGCCTTTGTCTCTTTTTGTTGATATTGGTACCCATTTAAACTGAATTGAGCATTTTCTCTTCTACTTGAGCATTTTCACATCTCATTATGTTCTTGGCCTAGTTCTGTTTATTCTTCTGTACATCTCTGTGACACTACCTGTACTTCTTATAGTGAAGCAAGTGTTTAACCCTTTGAGTGCCAGAGGCATATACAACACATTGCTTTGCAATGCGCTGCTTACCCCTCTCGTACTCAAAGGGCTAAATGGATAGCAGTGTTTAAAGGGATAGTAATGTTTCATAATAAAAGTAGCTCTAATTAATCATCATAGTATTTGGACTTTGGAGAGTGTTATTGAAATTCTGTCAGAGTTGTAGTTCAAGAGTAATTCAATGACAAAGTGTCCCCCTCCTGCCCCTTTTACTGATGTAACACTGCTCAGCCAGAGCAGAAGGGAGGTGCCCAGGTAGACTGCATAGAGGGACAATCTTCAATTAAGATAAGGGAAAAATCTGAAAAAATTGTCAAGGGGGACAGGGCCTTCATTGTTCTCATAGGAAGAAAATTGTCCTCTTCTGTTATCTGTCCAGTCTATGGACTGCATTCCACATCTGAGAAGAGATTGCTTACACTAGGTAAAAGGGGCGGGAGGGTAAACTTTGCTTGTGAATATCTCTCAAACCATAAAGGTTTGAGAGATAAGACTTGTATCGTTCTTCATGTTTTTTTAATGTCTACAAAATAAAATAAAGATAAAACGTAGTATTGCTATCCCTTTCATATTAAAAACAACAGATTGCAGGGTTTATCCTGATGAGTAAAACAACTGCATACCCACTTTTTATTCAAATGTTATTGCAGCTGAAACATACATTTCTGGGCACAGTACCTCTATGGTCTGAAATGCTATTGTGGTGCTGTTGCTACAGCACCCTATGGAGATTTATGGTCAACTTACCAGAGCTGTCCATAGACTGCTATAGCAACAGCACCACCACTATAACATTTCTGGCCTTGGGGTACTGCACCCAAAAAAAATGCAAGTTGGAGCTGCCGTAACCTTTGAATAAAAATAATTTTTAAGCAGTGGGAGTACCTTGCAGTATATACTAAATGAAGCATTGGAGATACACTAGGGGGAATACACAGAATTCCATGGAAAAATGTGTGCTGTTTAGGTGCAATTCTTTTTCATAACATTTACTATATGAACAAACCTTGACAAATCTTACAGTCATATCTATTATTAACCCTTTGCACGTCAGAGAGGTATAAAAGGAAATGTGTTGTGATGCATTGGATACCTCTCTGGCACTCAAAGGGTTACATTTCCTTTCAACCCATTTGATTTTGTCACCTGATCACAATATTAAAGGGACAGTAGACCTGAATTATGATATATGATGATATGATATGATCATATGATATGATTATAGCGCCTATTGAGTGAAAAAGGGTGCTCATAATGTTATGGGCTGTTATTACGAAGTATTTTTCAAGATGTTTTGTTGCCACATAGAGCTATTGCTACATCCATCTATGGAAAACTCATGTCTGTGACACTCAGATATTCACAGGCAGTAATAACAACAGCACCACCTGGCTGCAACAACTTTTAAATGAATGAAACATCACAGCAGTAGAAATACCCTTGTTTTTCTCAATACAAAAGTCGTACAGTATAAATATTTTCTTAATAATATCCCTTTCTTCCCTTTAAGGTATATGTAAATATTCCTTACATGCATCTAGGGCTAGTTATGGTGGGTAGTCACTGCTTGTCTCTGTCTTGTCTAAAGTTTAAATGTAATACGTTTTACCCAGTTGAAATAATCCTTTTTATATAACAGTGTCTACATCCACTGATTACATTAAACAATACATGTTGTGAAGTATAAGGCAGCAAATGGACACAGATAAAGAATGGAAGAAATAGTGACTGAAGGATAAGTGTGTTTGTTTTACCATGGTCCTTAGCTGCACATATGTCAGAATTTCTGCAATCCATCAAACTGATTGTTGAACTATAACTATCTGTACAAGCCTAAAGCGAGCCACAGTAAGGGATGGCCTAGATTTCAATGAAGGAATCATTATTTATACTGCTGTACTGTTCCTTCTATTGATCATTGCTGGTTACTGCATGAACATATATCTTATAGCAAGGAAGTGCATTAATTCATATCTCTGGTTTTAGCATATCTTGTGCACTGTCCTTTTATATGTTGTTTTTTATGGGGGAAAGGGGAAATGTAATTTAAAAGAACTGAAAATATCTATGTGTTATGACATTCAAATTGATTATGCATTTTTTCTGAATTAAGAATCCCTATTGTATTTTGTTTAATCCCATCATGCACTTCAATGTTTAGTCATATATCTCTCTCGTTTCTCCTGGTTTGTGCATATTGCTGTAATTTACCCTTTGTGATCTAGATTTGTAGTTCTCAGCATGTGCTTTCAGAGACCACTTACAAGCTAGAACATGAGGATTTCCCTGCTTGAGCACAAGTGATTGAGTCAAAATGAATCAGCCTCAGAATAAGTCATCTGGGCTCTGACAGAAAAAACCTCAGGTCTTAGCCTGTTAGATGACATTGTTTAAGGACCAGGGTTGCCTGTGCAACCGGCTGTGTAGTTCCATATGCAAAAAGTAAAGTAAAGTAATTCTGGAACATACCAACAGCACCATAGGGAACAAATGTAGAATTTTTGTTACCTGATGATTCTTTATTTTTCATGGTTTCCAAAGGAAACACACTTGAAAGAGCCCTGCCTGCCAGGACAAGAAAAGAGTCAAACCAGAACACAATAATAGGGAGGAAAGTATGTGTGCTATTTGTGGATATCATAAAGAGAAAAAAAATCTTTCCTTCAGGTCTCCCAGTAGCACAACTAATATTGATCACAGTAATAATCAAAGAGAGGGAAGTACGTCATTGCAGCTATTTTGCCACAAGCAAACTTCCCAGAAGCCTGAAGGTCAACTTTCTAATGTCTTGAATACAAATACTGCTCCATGTGGAGTCTCCCCATATCGTTTTCAAGGATGCCTGAGACTGTCTATCCATACATTGTCTTTCCTTCTTCATCTCTGATAAAGCTAGCAGATTGGATTCTGTCCAAAGACCAATATTCTCTAGCTTGGTGAGGCGGGCTACATCGTAGAATTGTCTGACCTGATCTTGATCACTTTACCCTTGATGAGGAGAAAAGCAGCTTTCTTCAGCTCTCTAAAGACAGATTGGAGCTCTAGGTAGTGGGTAGTAAGTGAAGAACATTTCCTTAAAAGGATCCTAGGACCTAAAAACATCTCCAATGAAACACTGATCTCCATCTGTGTTTGCTTGCATCCATTGTGATGACTGTCAAGCTTGGTATATCTTACTGCATCCCTTTGAAGAGGTTCACTTTGGACTAACAAGTTAGTAACAATTTGGCCTGAGGAGAGATGCATAAAAGACATTTGAAATTATATAACTGAAGACACCAATAAATAGTGATTTTGAGGAACTAGATCAAAGTAAAGTAGTTTTCAGTGTTCCTAAAAAGTAATTCAGATGGATAATAAAAACAAAGGGTTAGGAAATGTACAATTTCTAATCTAAAATAAGCTCCAAATATTATCAGGTTATGAATCTAAAGATTTGGAAACACATTCTGCCTCATTTCCTGTTCCATTAATTTCTTGGGCCAATGCCTGAGGGATGGGTTTAAAAGAGGCACGCATGTGGATAGAAGAGGAAGAAGAAAGAATGCAGATAAGATGCTTAGAAAATTAATGAAAATGTTGCCTAGGGAAATCCTTCATGAAATAGAAATAAATAATCTTTCACATGTTCTCTTAACAATTGGCCAAATAAGTTTGTTTGAGTAGGGGAGTAAAATTTGCGCTCATGAGAGAGCTGTATAAATTTTAACTTTTTGTAGATTTTCATAAGAGAAAATTCTGTATTAAAAGACATTATCTACAGCAACGAGAAAACAAGAAATAAATGATGAGATAATAATTTTAACAGGTATTTGACAATAATTCTTGAATTAAATTCCTTCTATAACATGGGGAAAATGAGAGAGAAAGACTCATTCTAAAATAATAAGGCGATTTCTAGATTTTATCCATCATATGCAAAGCATCACAACATTCTGTTATTCCGACACGTGGTGGAGGTGTGAGGTGGAGGTCTGGTGTGACAGTCTCGTCCTGAGAGAGAACTTATGGATTTAGTAAGGCATCAATCAATAGTTGCTAATTAATAGGGTGTGATTTGCATTCAGAACTATGAGAAACATATGCGAGAAGCCATGAGAGTGTTATCAGATGACACTTTTATTTAGTATTGAAAAGAGATACCACTGAAAAATTAGATTAGAGTGCACAATATTAAGTTTAACATACTGAAGTAATATCTATTTTAGGGCATTTCACTGGTGGATTTTGTTCTTTTGGTGCGCTGATACAGTTGATATATATTCTCTGTATCAGTATCCTGGTGATCCAGCTTTATCTTGGTGATCACATTATCAGCAGCAACTATATATGACTCTTAGGACTCCATTGGATGCTGGTGGCATCTTCAACTCATTGCGCAGCAATTTGTTGGAGACCTCCTTCAGAGCTGAAGGTGTTTAAAGCCCAAATTACATTAAATAGGGACTTTTAGTTGCCCCTTTTGACGCAATTGGTTGGCTTCAGAAATTCTCATCTTTTTGTTCCTGCAAATATTTTATAAACTGCAAATTAATTGTATACCTAGATCTTTCCGTTCCCTTCTTGCTCAAGGGAGGAATTTTAAGACTGATGGGCTTAAAACAGGAGGTATTCATGTTTGATGTAATTTAGAGAAACTAATTGTGCAATTCTGTAAGAAAAAGAGGTGCAAATCTGGACCAAAGCAACTGCACCATAGGGAATGAATAAAAATTCCTAAATACTAGAGGTTTCCAGCACATTAAAAGCCCTACTTAAATAAGAGGGCATTTTCATTTGTCCTAGGTGCAATTGGTTTGGTCCAGAATTGCATCTCTTTAGATTCCAAAATGGCACCATAAATGCATCAAAGTGACATGTACAATGAAACATTATATTAGCTCAGACTGTATTTATATTGGAAAAACCTGTCACTCGTGTCTTCAATGTAATCATGCCTGGGTGCATCTAAAGATGACAAGTAGTTGTATTATATATAATATTATATATTAGTAATAATGTGTGAAACAAATGTACTTGTGCTATTTCAATTTCCTAACACTGCAATACAAGAAATTAATGAACAAACAGCTTGAGCTGTATATCACTTGAACTAATTCAAGGAACCAACACTTGTAGTGCGCATATTGCCATGTGTGTGACTGAGCTGGCAGGTATGATTGTGAACAATAGAGAAAATCAGAGGACATCTGATACTCAAGGTTCCATTTTGTCAGGAGACCACAAGAGCTCTAATAGGCAAAATTATATTATTATATTACTAGTGTAAAAGCCCGTGTACATGGGCCAAGGTCCGGGTGATGTTAACCCGTTGAGTGCCAGAGGGGTACACAACATATTGCTTTGCAATGTGTTGCATACCCCTCTGGCACTCAAAGGGTTAAGAGGCCAGTCCTGCTCTGCGTCCTGCCGCCGACGCAGTCATGCTCTGTAGAAACTGCCCAAAAGCACAGAATGCTCCCAGCACAGAACTCCCAGCATTCTGTACTCCCAGCATTCCATGCTCCCAGCATTCCTACACCTCCCAGCATTCGGGCAGTCTCTACTGCACATGATAGCTTCTGACAAACATCCTAGCAAATTATTACATAGGAGGGGTGTGTAACTCATTACTTCTCAATTTATTGCACACATCTCTTGCCCTCAAGATATAAGAAAAAAGCCTACAAATGTTATATATATTTTTTTGTTAAAGAAAAAAACATTTTCCCATTTACTGTATTATGCAAAATAAACACTATTGGTAATTTTTATTTATCCCGGGCAGGTTTGTAATCCAGTAGTGAACCCCACCATACCTTGTCATTACTACTGTCTCCTTATATGAATGAAGCCATATTAGGATCGTAACGCCTCATTTGGGGCGAAACATGTCTAGTGTCACATTAGATGTATTAAAATAATTACGTAAAGCTTAAAGAATAAACTTTCTATGAAAAGACCATAAGTGGAATCATTGACTAAAAAAATGCATCAATTATTTCATTGGGGTACTTTATTAAGAATAGGTCATTTCCCTTCAGGGTCATATCTGCTTTTGAAAAAGAAAAAAAAAAAAAAACAGTAAGCGTGTTAACCCTTTGAGTGCCAGAGAGATGTGCAACACTCAAAGGGTGAAGACAGTTTTTAAATAAATGGTGAAGATACATAATATTCCACCTTTTTCTTCACTGATGCAAAGTGATCTTGTTTTTTCCTCATACACAGACTATTAATGTGTGAGCTTAAGTGATTGCAGATGAAGCGCTTGCATTGCATGTTTCCATGGTGATTTCTGGATTCATAGTCTGGTCTTTTGATTTAGATATTTATTTTAAAGCAGAGTACCTCCATAAATTGCATAACAGTGGCATTAACCATTGGCATTATGTTCATAATATAACCATAATACCAATATACCATTATACTAAGCATGTATTTATAGAACTTCCTGACTTACCTCGTATGTTTATCTGCTTTGATATTTACTCTTACTGTCCTCCTCTTCTCACATTGTACTGCATTACAAAATATATTGGAAGACTATGAATAAATAAAAAATTATTAACTAGAAAACGAGACAGAATGACACTAATTATCACTTCCTTCATTTTTTCCACATCCTCTATTCCAGTTAAAACCAGTAGGAATATTGCCCTGTACATATATGAGACAGGAAGAATGGGCTTGATGCAGAAAGCTGAAGCAAACCAGCTGCACCATACAGTGTGGCATATAAACTCCCTTTGATGTTAGAGGTATCCAAAGCATTGCTTCACAATGACTTGAAAACCTCTCTAAAATTAATTGGGTTAAAAGCCCCCTTTAAATGGGGATCCAATTGGAATTGTATTTGTCTCTTATGGTGCAATTGCTTTTTCAAGATGGAGAGATCTTACACTAGGGATGGACAGCATGAGGCCTTCCAACTGCTGTCAGACTACAACTCCCATCATTCCCAGTCGGTCAGCAGCTGGAGAGCTGCATGTTGACCACAACTGTGTTAAAAACTATGCCCAGTATTTACGAAGGCATTAAATGCATCTGTAAAAGGGAAATCAGGGAGGAGCTGGAAATTATTCACTCATTTCCTATTTTGTGGGGATTACTAACCTGGCTATATGGGAAGTCTAAAATGCTTTAGTACATTTTGACTCATGTCTTGGATCAGTAAAGAATCCCATATAACTAACTTGGAGCAGGACTATGAGCAGCCCAGCATGGATGTAGGTTATGTGCATGTAAATACACGTTCCCTCCTATTGCCCAATTGGTGCTGGCTTTCATATTCATTTGGCTCCTTGCTGATAAATACATAAAACAGTTCTTATTCACTTGTTAATAAATAGGAGATTTGTACATAGCAATTTCAATGCATATCAGACTAGCCACACAGCTTAGTTAGAGGCTTAGTAATTATTCCCATGTGTATTTGGTTAGGTAGCTATTTAAAAAAGCATGAGAGGTAAAAGAGGGGAATATAGGGCAGGGGAAAAATCAGAATTAATTATCTTACTTTCAGAAATACCCCTGCTCCATTCAAAGGAAACCAGTTCAGCAACACCAAGGAGTTACAGTATCATCCTAACAACGATAAACTATTACATTAATTAGTATATTGAAAAATAGTGGCTTGTTAGTGTAATGTTGTGATAACAGTCTTACAAAACAGCTTAAATAGCTCAGTACACCTTATGAGAGATTTTTGCAAAGCTTACTATTTCACTGCAATTGGCATTTATACAATGCCAAACTGACAGTAGAAACTATTTGCTATTTTCAGGACTAGCTAATATAAAATAGGAAGCACAGCATTATATGAATATATGATCACACTGCCTCATTCACAGAAGGCAAGGGGTCAGTTTGGCAGAGGGTGTAGAACGGTAGGAAAACTTAGAGAAAGAATATACTTTATGCAGGGAAAACAGTTTGTAGAAAAAAGAATCAGAAAAGGGGAGATAGAGGTAGAGAGAGAAAGACAGAAAAGCCAAACTGGAACCCAACTATAATTGGGAAAGGGATGCTCACAGGAGGGGAGCTGTGAAATGACTGGTAACAAGTGAGCTGGGATAATATTTAGAAATGGACTAACAAAGAATAGTCAAGATAGAAGCCAAGGTCAGGACAGGAGGTGTACTAGTGTAGACAGAATGGAAGCTGAAAAGTCACCAGGAGGTCCATCATAAAGAGGGAAACACTGGACAGGGTAAGGCAAAATAACACAGGATCCCTCTCTGAGGGTGGGATTCCCTGCATCCCTTATTTGGAATATGAGAAAAAAATGTTATTGGTAAGTAACACACTCCTTTTTTCTCTAGCATCCATTGAAGGATGCAGGGAACAATGGGTATGCCCCAAAACTGTCCCAGAAATACAAGAAAGTAAAAGGAAGTTAAAGAATAGCTGCCTGCAAAACTTTGTGACCAAAAGTGGCATCTTGGGATGTGAAATGATTGACCTTGTAGACTTTCGTAACGGTATGGACACATAGCTACTTTACATAGCTGATCTCTGCAGGACTGATGCTTCAGAGCCCAGGAAGAACATGCAAAATGGAGGTGGAAAAGTTTTAAGAAGATACGATTGTTTAATAGTCCATTTCATCTATGTAGCAATTGTAGTTTTGGAGGCAGGTTTGTCCTTCGTGATGCCTTCAGGGATAACCAATAGGATATCCTCTTGCCTAAAAATTCAGTTGCTTTCAAATAGTGAGACACACAATTACATCCAAAGTGTGAAGGCAAGCCTCCTTCTTCCATTGAACAAGGAGGGAAGTACCAACTATTGATTCATATGGAAGGAAGCGAACATTCCTTATGAAAGACGCAAGAAAAACATTTTGCATGTGAAAGGTTTGATAGACCCTGAAGAAAGAAACTCAGGGGGGTTGCCTGTAGGATTTCTAATATCAGATTCAAATTCCATGGAAGAGTAGGTTCTCTATGAGGAGGTATAATGTGAATTACACCTTGTAGAAATGTATGGACCTCAGGAATTCTGGCAATTTTTTTATGGAATATAATAGATAAGGCAGAGATTTGTATTTGGATAGAACTTGTTCACAATCCTTTATCAAAACCAGCTTGCAAAAAAGTCCAGAATGAAGAGATGTTGAAACTTCAGAGGATCGACCTTGTTTCCATATTCTGTCATAAATATTGCCTGATACTGTGGGCTTTCACCATTTTGTTCATAACTGGATCACTAACCCCTTGTATTTTAAGATTTGGGTTTCAAGTTCCATGCCATCAAAGAAAGGTTGGCTGGATTAGGATGGCGGATTGAACCTTGATTGAACCAAACTGGTAGCAGAGGCAGACGCCAAGGGCCCGCTATAGACATGGCCTGGGGATGATGGAACCAGCAAAACCTCTTAAAATAAAAAAAAAGTGACCCTCTTAGCCCATTTGAAATGTTGGGAGGTATTCTGAACAAATCAATTGTGAAACAAAAGGTGGGGCATGTGCTTAATATAGATTACAACTGATGTAGGCATGCATTTATAATGGAAGTTGTAGTTCAACAGCAACAGCAGAGACACAGGTTGCACATGCCTTGTAATAATCATTAGTAAATCAGGATACACTGATAAAAATAGGCATTCTTCAATCCTCGGAGTGCCATAGGATTGCTGCACAATGTGTTACTAGTCCCCTGGTTCTGAAATCGTGAAATAGGTTGTTTAAACCCTTGAATGCTAGCCATGTCTCTAACACATAGAATTAAAGACTGAGATTCCTATAGCACTCAAGGATTGTAGGCTATGGCAATTTTTATTTGTCCCAATTGTGCATTTGTTTTGCCCCAGAATTGTTTCTGTTTTGGCCATCTGATCCTAAGTGCCTGGTGGGCCAATGTGCCTTCTCTATCTATGTTTATTGGGTACATAAATACATGAACAAACTAACTCCATAACAAACACAGTTTGAGGGATTTTTCCCAGCCAAGATGTTATATAGCTGCATGAGTTATTGTCTTATTAAATCTGCTGTTCCATAGTGCAGGGTAATAGGGACTAAACACCAGGATCTAATTAAATGAATGTGAGCAGTTCATTTAAAAGAAAAATAGAATAAAAAAAACAGTATAATGTGCCATCCCAGTCTCCCTTTCCTGGTAACTGCTGTCTATAAATCTTAACCCATTTATTAAATATGCTATTGCTTGAAAAATGTCCAGGTATGTGGGGATTAGTATTAGGAAGTGTTAATTATTCTTTAGTAGTGGCAATTAATCCAACTAGACATTCCATTACATATAATCTGGCCATTATACAGTCTCAACAGTCAAAAAGTGACTGTGCTTAATAGCCTGTTTATAGCAATGTGTTGGTTCAGCAATATTTTAAAGGGACAGTAATGCTTACTATTGAATGAAGTACCTCCACTGTCTGAACATTTTCAATGGTCCTGTTGCTACACTAGTTTATGTGCAGTTCTGGTCTTGACAATGAAGTTCCATAGGATGCTATAGCAACAGCACCACTAAAAATGTTCATGCAAAAATGCAAGTTTGAGCTGCAATTACTTTGGTTTATTCAATAGGATAAACCCTGTGATATATATATTTATATATATATATATATATATATATATATATATTTCAGTATTAAACATTATTATCCCTTTACCGTGTGAATTGACTCAATGCAAAATAAAGCTCTAGTGGATTACTCAGATCTCTCTGTATGTATTTAAAGGGAGAGTAATGTTTCACAAAAAAAGCAGCTACGATTAACCACTTAATGACCGGCCGCACAGGCACGTTGCGGTCACTAAAGGACCACGGAGCATTTTCTTTTTTTGGCGATTCGGATTCCAGCCTCCCGGAATGGCGTGCAGCCACAGAGAGAGCCTGGAATTCCATGACGGTCATAGCACGTCATGGGTCGTTAAGTCAAAACAACCCATGACGTGCTATGACCGTCAAGGGTCATTAACGGGTTAATCTTCATAGTATTTGGGCCATGGAGAGTGTTATTTCAGTTCTGTCAGAGTTGTAGTTCAAGACTAATTGAATTATAAAATATCCTTCTCCCGCCCCTTTTACCTAGTGTAAGCCTCATGCCCTCAGATGTGGAATCTGGTCTCTTGACCGGACAGGTCGCAGCAAGGGATAAACTTCTTACTGTGAGCATAAGGAAAACCCTGCCCCCCTTGGCAAATGAGGGCAGTTTTTTCCTTATGCTCACTGAAGATTGTCCCTCACTGAGATCCATCTGGACAGTCTTGCTGCTCTGAGGTGAGCAGTGTTACATCAGTAAAAGGGGCAGGAATGGTATACTTTATTATTCAATTACTCTTGGACTATAACAGTATTGAAATAATGCTCTCCGTGGCCAAAATACTATGAAGATTAATTGGAGCTGCTTTTTTTGTGAAACATTACTATCCCTTAAAAATATTAAAACTGTATTTATCTGTCAACTAAATAAGAAGCAGCAACGAACATAGATGAATGATGCTAAACTAGACTAAAAGTAGATGACATCTACAAATTATGGCCTAGATTATATAAGTGCTGATGAGCGATCAACTGGTTTTATCTTAAATTCCCACTGAAAAACATTTGTGGATAAAACACTTTTATAAAGCCAGCAGCTGCAATTTAATTCAGACCTATATGAGATTTGTTAGCATATCTCAGTGATGATGCCAATCTGAAATGTTAAATCATATAGATTACATTAAAGCCAGATTCTGTAATTCTGGGCAGTTACAATATTCACTGATCAGAGCTACACTGGTACTTGGCTGCAGAGACTACCATATCCAGGAGTGTGTTTTTCTTTATATAACTGTAACTGAACGTTCATCAACACACATAGGCACTGTTTGCTCTGAACACAGCCAATAAAAATTAGTCAAAAAGCTCAGATCAAAAGAAGTGGCTTTAGAAGAGAAATAAAGTGAAAAGAATGTCAGTAAAGTGAGAATAATTGATTCCTCATAGATGTCTTCATTTTGTAAATGAGACATTTCAGAATATAGGAAAGCCCTGCATTTATGGGGAGAATAATAGTTTTAGATGGCAGCACATCAAAAGCAAATTGAGTGAATGCACTTGGTATATCACGAACATGAACATTATCTAGTCAGGGAGATTCTAATGCAGATGGAACTAAACATAAAACAAAGATAGTGGATACGGAAACAAATAATGCCATAATCACATTTAACTTGTTGTTTGCTAAAGACAACTTCAATGCATTGTAAAGCACTTCAAGTCTCAAATAACGTACTCAAGGTTGGTGCTATGGTGATATGATTTTTTTCAATGTGTTCAAAGCACTTCGACTTTTCAGTCATCGCCATATGCAAGGGATGCAAGGGGAGGGGAGGAGAAGGTTCCCATTAGCATACAGTAGAACTGCTGTAGATGTGGAAGTGATGCTGTCCTTCACACATCACCAGCACTAGGACAATCCTGAAGTCTGAGAGCATTCCCTCTGCTTCCCCACTTGGCCAGTAGGGGAGTGGAGAGGATATTTCAGCACCATGGACAGCATCACTCTCTTATCCCTTTGAGTGCTATAGGAATGTGCATTGCTCACCCCTGTGGCACTCAAAAGGGTTAAAAAAAACTACACCAAACACTACATAATTATCCCCTCAGCTCTGTATCATATTTCATACATGTCGGGCACTCACAAGGAAACAAGGCTGGGGGTCAGGCTGCATCCATGGCAATTTGTGACTACCACTTCCCCCCAGCCATGTTCCCTTGTCTACTGGTAGCCATAGAACCCCATGTACACGGCCTGCCCCCCATCCTTGTTCTCTTGCCCACTGAATGCCACAGATCCCCAATAAACTGTCTGACCCTCCATAGCCTTTCCTTTGCCTACTGGTAGCCACAAATCCCCATGGGCACTGCCTGGGCAAGGGAACAAGGCTGGGGGTGTTAAGTCTTATGAATGCAATCCTATTTTTATTTTATATAAAGATACCATGTATATTATTCATATATATCCATATATATGAGTATATATAAGAGAATGCATGATTAAAAAATCCATTAAAAAAACATAAGAGAACACAAGGGAGTGCCATAGTATAATATCTTCTTGTAAAGTGACAGTTCCCCCACCAAATAACACCCCACTGTGTAGGTCTTCTTAAACAAAAATGTTATCAAAATCACTTATGTGATGGATAGCAAACAAAGCGGCTCTGGGTATCTACTCCTCCAGACACAGGAAACTGTGAACCAGGCAGCACCTCCTCGACACGTTCTCTCAAAATGGATGAACATATATAAAAAAACATAAGAGGGAGCGCCCAATAGTGTGATACAGTTTCTGATATAATAGACAATAGGAAGTAGGAATATATTGCACTCACATTTAGCTGTAGTCAGCAATAGGGGTATGTGAAAAGTGGGAAAAATTTCCTGTATTACTTTTCACAAAAACAGTCTGATTTTTCTCTTTTGTCCTGAAAGTTGTCTCCTTTTCGCCAATGCAAAATTTTCCTCCTTTTCACCTATTTTACAAATTTTTTGCCTAGATTTCTTATGGGTACTACATTTCCCACTGCAATATTACTTCTTCTGAGGGCTGTAGTTTAGAAATAAGTGGCTGAAAGTCAAAGTTGTGAGTCCTACATATGCCTTGGAAAATGTGTTAGCATGCAGAATGCATTTGTCCTTTACCCACTATCTACCTGCTTAAGTGACATTGGCACATATTCATGATGATGTCAAGAAATAAAAAAAAAATACATCCTTCTCAGTCATAGCAGTTGTTCCAAGTGGGGTAGATGGTGGCAACCCTTCTTCACATGCCTCCTCCTCATCTGTGCTGCTCTTAATATATTTGTCGGGGCTTTGTCGGTCATGTGTGGTTTCTGCCACCTGATACTCAGATGGTATGAGATGTTGGTTCATTTTTAAGAATGTTAGTCTCCCAACATTGCTGCTTGATAGCTGCGTCCTGACTATGTAACCAGCTGCACTGAAAACCCTCTCAGACTCAACGCTTGCTGGAGGACAACTAAGGATTTCCACTGCAGTATGTGTCAATGCTGACCACACACACTGTTTGCTTGCCAGTAGTCCATGGGGTCATTGTTTCTGCCTAGAATGTAGCTAGCCTGCAAGTATGCAAAAACCATCTCATGTGTGGGACAACTTCAAGGAGCTACACAGTGTTCCTGTGTGTCAGTTACCAACCCATACTCAGGGAGCAAGTCCCAAAGAAATGTGCCGCCACCACCATCACTACCAGTGCTGGATTTTTGCTGCCCCTGCTCAGACCCATGAATTGCCCTGTGTTCTGAATGGGATATTCTGGTTGATGATGAAGCTGCTTCTGCTGGTTGAAATGTTTTGCTGCCTTCCTTTTCGCTATACTGTGTAGATTAGTGTTGAGCGAGCACCCCGATGCTCGGGTGCTCGGGTGCTCTGACCGAGCACCCCCTGAGGCTCGAGTGCTCGGCCGAGCACCCGAGCCCCATTGAAGTGAATGGGGCGACACCAGGCACCCCCTGCTCTGATGAGGGGAGGGTGCCTGGTCAATGCCCCCTTCATCTCCGCTATGCCCCCTTCATCTCCGAATGCCCCCTTCAGCTCCGCAATGTCCCCCTTCAGCTCCGCTATGCCCCTCTTCCACAATGTGCCCCTTCATCTCCGCTATGCCCCTCTTCCACAATGTGCCCCTTCATCTCCGCTATGCCCCTCTTCCACAATGTCCCCCTTCATCTCCTCTATGCCATAGAGGAGATGAAGGGGGACATTGTGGAAGAGGGGCATAGCGGAGATGAAGGGGCACATTGTGGAAGAGGGGCATAGCGGAGATGAAGGGGCACATTGTGGAAGACGGGCATAGCGGAGATGAAGGGGGACATTGTGGAAGAGGGGCATAGAGTCTATGCCCCTCTTCCACAATGTCCCCCTTCATCTCCGCAATGCCCCCTTCATCTCCGCAATGCCCCCGTACCTCCAGTCCCTGGTGGTCCAGCGGAGCTTCTTCGGATCTGTGCCTCTTCCGGCACAGATCCTCGCCACCCGAACATGGCGGGAGAGCACATGGCGGTACTCGACGAGTACCGCCATGTGCCGAGCAGAGCGATGCTCGAGCCGATCCGAGCATCGGCCGAGCACGCTCGCTCATCACTAGTGTAGATGTGTTTTTGTGCCGTCACTTTCTCCCTCTCATCCTCTACTATGCAACCCTCCACTCGATCAATAAGCATATCTCAATATTCCTTGACAGAATCCAATTCCTCAGAGAGTTGCTAATTCAATATATATATTAGAAGCACTCCTGATATTGGTGAAAATAGGTTATTCCAAGAATAAGGGGACCATGAATGAAATGAATATAAAAAGAAAAAAATAGCGATAGCAGAAAAATCTCGTAATAGCACCAGTCCCACTCATATATACACAACACAATGGGATCAGTTGGGTGTGAGGTTAATAGAGGGAATAAACAATTAAAGGTGAGACTATTCATGCCTGCCTGCATAAAGCTCAGTCCGCAAAAATCATTGGGTAAGGGACCCACTGGGCAAGTGATTCATGAAGGCCAAAAAAATGAGAGATAGTAGTTAACAGTAAAGATATTGTTAACAGTAATAAACAACAGTATTTGGAATCGCACAAAATCTGAAGCACACAATCTGTGCTCAGAGACCCTGAATATCGTTTTGCCCTGTGGCTTTCTCAAGGGGTGAAGAGCCAGCACAGAAAGGATGTTTTTTACTCTTATGCTCTTCCTTCCTTCTAATCAGAAGTGCTGCTTAATTAACTAAAATCTTAACCTCTCTTATATCCAAAAAAGTAACTTGAAACTTCTAGCTCTCAAAAACGAGAAGTCTCAGTAGTGAAAGATATCCTGCCGGTTAACCCTTTTAGTGCCTGGTATTTATTTAAGAAGAAGTGACTACAAATATGCATTCCATTGAATTTAAGCAGATTTCACAGTACTGTTTTGTAAACTAACCCATATAGCACTATCCGATCACGAATAAACGCGTACACAGCCTTTTTAGTGATTCAGCGATATCAAAGGATACTCAGAGTCGATTCTTAAGAATAATTGTAATCATGATCAAATAGCTATAATCCCATGTTAAAGTAAAACAGTTGATACTAAGGTAGACAGAGGTTGTCCCAGTTAAAAAAGCCATACCTGATTGGTTGCTGATCGTCATGACTCCTTGTTGTGACAAACTGCTGATGGCCTTTGGCAGAAATTCTAAAATTTTGTGTTTGAAGCAGGGTTCCAGCAAAGTGGCAAGAATGTATTCCTCATTGCTTTTAATAGACACTATGCGAGGATCTTGTTCAAAGCACTAGACTTGTGTACAGGAAAAAAAAATTTTTTTCGGTTGATCCGAAAATCGGACCGGACTTGTTCGACTCGGACGAAATTCGAATTGAATCTGGATTATTCGGCCGAATTCACTATGCTTTTAAAAATACAATAAAATCAAAATTAGAGAAATACAAATAAGTGGAACCTTTTCCAGGGTCTAAATGAAGATGGATTTAGCTATTTGAAGGAAGAAATAAGACTGAGGATGACTGGAGCAGGCAGGACTCAGTAGATATTAGACATATGACTTTTCATAGATTAGAGTCAGACTACAAAACCGAGGAAGCCTGGAGCAGGCAGGACTCATAGACATATGACTTTTCTTAGATTAGAGTCAGACTACAAAACTGAGGAAGCCTGGAGCAGGCAGGACACGGTAGATAAATATATAAGACTTTACTTAGATTAGAGTTAGACTTCAAAAATGAGGGAGCCTGGAGCAGGCAGAACTCATAGACATACGACTTTTGTTAGATTAGACTTAGACTACAAAATTGAGGAAGCCTGGAGCAGGCAGGATTCAGTAGATAAACATATACGACTTTACTTAGATTAGAGTTAGACTACAAAACCAAGGAAGCCTGGAGCAGGCAGGACTCATAGACATATGACTTTTCTTAGAGTTAGACTACAAAATTGAGGAAGCCTGGAGCAGGCAGGACTCAGTAGATAAATATATACAACTTTACTTAGATTAGAGTTAGACTACAAAACTGTTACTGCTGGAAAGCAGAACCAGGAGTCAGACAATATAGTTAATAGAACCTTTATTATAAGAATAATGACAGTAATGCAATATATAAATATACACACAGTGGGTGATTGAAACAGCGAGCACTGTATCAGGGATAGCAGTCTCCCTATCTCTGCACCACACTGTCCGAGACTAGGCCTCAGCCCACTGGAGTCTCATGGTAAAGTAACGCCCAAGAGATACTGACTCAGCCTGCAGTCAGTAGCTAGGAGTCTGCTAGAGCCCCAGGTCAGTACTAGGAAGGATGTCTGAATAACAGAACCAACAAACTGAGCAAACAAACAGGGCCTTCTAGTAAGCACCAGATAGGATAGTCAGACAAGCCAAAGTCCTACACGGAGCGGGTAGTCAGCCAGAGCCACAGGTTTGTACCAGAAAGGATATCCACTGAGGCGATGGAATGCTGGATATGCAGTGGATAGAGCTCCAAGTCAACACCAGAGTGGGTAGTCAGACAAACCTAGGTCATACACGGAGCTGGTAGTCAGCCAGAGCCACAGGTTTGCACCAGAAAGGATATCCACTGGAGTGTATGTATGCTGGATGTGCAGTGGATAGAGCCCCAGGTCAACACCAGAGTGGGTAGTTAGACAAGCCTAGGTCATACACGGAGCGGGTAGTCAGCCAGAGCCACAGGTTTGTACCAGAAAGGATATCTGAGCCAAATCGGAATGCCAAGGAGAATCGTCAGACAGAACCACAGGTCAACACCAGAATGGATGGACAGACAAGCCGGGTCATACACAGGAATCTGGAATACCAGAAAATGAATTGCTCAGAACAACAACGTAAGGGTGACTGAGTCAGGACTCAGTCTGCCCTTTAAACCCCTCCACAGGAAGTAGGTAGGAGGAGCAGCTAGAGGGAGGAAGTAGGTAAGAGGAGACTACAGGAAACAAACACACATAAAACAGAGGCCTGCAGCATGCTTGAAGCCTCTTGCCTTCAGGTGACGTATGGAAAGACACTGAGCATTGCTGAAGCGGCGGCACTGGAAACAAGGTACTGTGACAAAAACCGAGGAAGCCTGGAGCAGGCAGGACCCATAGACATATGACTTTTCTTAGATTAGAGTTAGACTACAAAACTGAAGAAGCCTGGAGCAGGCAAGATTCAGTAGATAAATATATACAACTTTACTTAGATTAGAGTTAGACTTCAAAAATGAGGAAGCCTGGAGCAGGCAGGACTCATAGACATACAACTTTTGTTAGATTAGACTTAGACTACAAAATTGAGGAAGTCTGGAGCAGGCAGGAGTTTACTGACGCCGCCACTTGTTTGCTAGAGTGTGAGTTTAATAGTCAAATGTGGTAAATGTCTTTGGGATCTGGTGTTGGGATGATATCGTCTTTGACTTCATCTCGTTTCCACCAAAAAGAGGTACCATCGGATAACAGTACGAAAATCATACAGGAGGCCTGGAGCAAGCAGGACTCATAGACATACAACTTTTCTTAGAATAGAGTAGACGACAAAACTGAGGATGACAGCAACACTCGAGATGTAGGCAGCAGCAAACTGCAGAACACTGGAGCAGACATGACTCAGTCAGTAGATGGATACAGCAACTGAGGATGGCTGGTGTGAGATAGACTCAGGATGACAGCAATACTGGAGTTGTAGCCAGGAGAAAACCGCAGAACACTGGAGCAGGCAGGACTCAGTAAATACATGGATACAGCAGCAACTGGGGATGACTGGTGCGAGGCAGACTCAGGATGACAGCAACAGTGGAGATGTAGCCAGGACTGCAGAACACTGGAGCAGGCAGGACTTAGTAAATACATGGATACAGCAGCGACTGAGGATGACTGGTGCAAGGCAGACTCAGGATGACAGCAACATTGGAGATGTAGCCAGGACTGCAGAACACTGGAGCAGGCAGGACTCAGTAAATACATGGATACAGCAGCCACTGAGGATGACTGGTGCGAAGCAGACTCAGGATGACAGCAACACTGGAGATGTAGCCAGGACTGCAGAACACTGGAGCAGGCAGGACTCAGTAAATACATGGATACAGCAGCCACTGAGGATGACTGGTGCAAGGCAGACTCAGGATGACAGCAACATTGGAGTTGTAACCAGCAGAAAAACGCAGAACACTGGAGCAGGCAGTAAATAGATAGCGCAGAGCCAGACTGAACAACCTGTATAGTGGGACAACAATGTAGACTTTAAATTCCCCCCTTGAGTCCCACCAAGTCGGGGGGTGTCCTCTGCCCAACCAACCACTGTCCTAGAGCTTGGTAAGCTGGAGCTCTCAGCATATTATATTACTATGGTACTTTTTTCTTCTAATCTGCATCGAACCTGAGAGCAGGGTAACCCAGCTTTGACAGGTTGACTTTTAAAAAAGTTATTTGCTCCATGAGCTGGGGGACCAATTGAGAGCACTGGGGACTAAGTAGATTTCCAGTAACAGAAAATACCCTCTCACTCTGGACAGTGGTTGGGGGGACAAGAAAGCAACTCCTGGGCTATCAGGGACAAAGCAGGCCCTACAGCCCTCTTGTTATCCCAGAAAGTCAAGGGATCTGTACTTGGAGGCAAAGAAGGTTCTGCAAGGTAAGCCTTAACCTCAAACTCGGCACTTTTTCTACTGATTGGGAGCTGTTTGTTTTTCCCTGAAGCATAATCTGTCCATTGCCTCAGCATAAAAAGCAGCAGCTGCTCCACCGGAAGAAGATGACGTGCTACTGGCTCTGCTACTGATAGGTTACGGAAGATCACCACACTCCCCCAGCTCATCTGCAGAATCTTCTCCTGCCTCGTGTGACTGCATCCTGTTTTTCCTTTGCCTCTCACGCACCCTTGCAATGAGTGAATTGGAAGTAAGTGCCATCTTGCCTTTGACTTGTGGATCGCACATTGTGGCAAGCATTAACTCAGGACAATTGTCCATGCGCTCTTCCATGCACCAAGTCAGTTCCTTCTTCAGCCTCGTTAGAAGGGCAGCAGTGTCAGGAAGTATATTACCATCAGCACCAGGCAAGCGTTCCCTATGGGCAAGGAAATCGTCCAATTTTAAGGAGAGGTGTGTGAAGATGGGAATAACTTCTGCCAGGCTAGCATTCTCTTTGCTTAAAATTTCCGTCAAAGCATGGAAAGGCGTAAGGACTGTCACTACCTGTTCCATCAGGGCCCAGTCAGCCATGCCCAGTGTTCTGTTACTGCCAATGAAATGGTGACATGACATTGCGTGAATTGCCTTTTTCTGTTCCAGGATACGCTCTAGCATATCTAAGGTGGAGTTCTACCTGGTCCCAACATCTTGTTTTAGGAGGTGCTCTGGGAGGTCTGCCTTTTCCTGTTCCTCACTGAGGAGCTGGCTATCTTTGATGCTCCAATGGAAGTGGCCAGCAATTTGTCGGTACAACTCCAGAAGTGCTGACAACCTTCCAGTGTTACTGCCATAGTCGAGAGCAGCCTTCACTACTAGATGCAGGACATGTGCTGAGCAGCGCACATCCACAAATCTGCCATCCCAGAGAGCCTTGATCATGTTAGCTGCACTATCAGTAACCACAAACCTCATTTGCTCCTGTGTGCCTGTCTGCTCTCCTAGCCACTGCGCCACTGTGTTCTGCAGTGCTTTGCGAATGTTATCTGAGGTGTGCTGCTGATCCATTACCTCAGCACGGAGGAGGAAAGAGTGGTGCCCTGCCTGCTTGGCTACTGCACCCAAACTTGTTGTTGCTCTCGGTGTGTCTTGCAACACATTAGCTGCCACCAATGCGCTGTCAAGACAGGAAGCCATGCTGGCCACTCGGAGCACTCCATAAGTCAGTAGTAAAGTGCACTGACTGGCCAGCAGCCTTTCCTAGCAGGTCCTTCAAAATCCCAACACATGACCGGTAGAATGAGGGCACTATATTTCTACTAAATGTGGTGCAAGGTGGAATTTTATATCGGGGTGCAACAGCCTCCATAAGTTGATGGAAGGGCTCCCTGTCCACCAAATTAAAAGTAGCACCCCAACGGCTATGAGCTCTGCAGTGAGGCATGTGATTTTCCTGGCCTGCTGTCTGCATATCCCCTTGGAATGAAATCCGCCAAAATCTTGAAGTGTGGCCTGTATTGTTTTTGTGATGAGCTGTGACTGTCTGCTGCTCTTACTGGGACCAGATGTGGCATGATCCCCCTGCCCTTTCTCCTGCTGCCTACTTGTGGTGGGTGTGACACTGATACATGCAGTACTGGTACTGTCACCTTCTGCACTTATCAGCACAGACTTGTGGTAGTTGTTTAGTTGATGGTTCATCCCAGAGATGGTCAGATGACCCAACACCCGCCCACAGCTGACTTCCCTGCCACACAACTTACATTTTGCAATCCGGCCATCGCCAACTGCCACAAAATGGTCCCACACTTTGGAGTAACAGATGACTCTGGAAGGTGGTGGAGAAGAAGAAACTTTCTTCATCTTCACATGCTGGAGTAACTTCACTTTGCTTTTTCTTTCTACTTACAGTTACAGGGATACCAGTAGACCTAAAGATGGCAGCAGGGATGTTGGGACTGGGACTGGAGGAGGATTGTGGAGTAACAGTGGTACTGGTGGCAGAGACACTAGCAGCTACTACCTGGCTGGGAGACTCAAATGGAACTGGGGAGTCAGGTGTTGAGTTGTCAATAGAAGACACAAGTATAACTGGAGAAACAGGAGGAGTACTGTGGGAAGCAGGTGAAAAATTAAGATCAGCTGAATAATCAAGGTCAATGGAAAAATCAAGCTTAGGAGACTTTGATCCCTCAGATTCTATTCTAACTTTTGTAGATTTTGAAAGGAAGAAACATCATCATCAGGAGCAGATTTTGTGCAAACCTGCTCAATTCCCTCTTCTGCCTGGTAACTACCGGGAAATGGTAAACTATCTCCCTCAATAATATTTTCTGGAATGGATATGGTCTCACTGACAGTGACAGCGGTGGGAGGAAAATGTTATCCAAATACTGCAATAATTTCTGTTTTGGCTGCTTACACAGACGTTATAAAAATCCAGCGTTGATACTGACCGCATTGTCCGACCAGTACTGTTACCAACGCTAGGTGTCTCCAGGTTTATACAACTGGCTGTAGTGGAGGTGGTGACTAAACTGCCAGTGGCACTTCTTTGTGCATGTGGTTCTGGGGGGATCATCATGAAACAGCTGACGAGACACAGGTGACGGCTGCTTCGTGGTCTTAGAGGAAGAGCTGGACCTCTCTACCCTACTAGTAGAGGTGGAACGACCTGCAGTTACCTTCTTATTTTTTTGTTATGAATTCTGCTGCTGAGTCTAACTAGTAATAGTACTCTTCTTTGCCCGTCTGCTGCTGCTAGCTTTGCTTGAACGCAACATCACTGTGGTGGTGCTGGTGGTTGCTGGGTCACTGCAGCTGGTACCAGGATGAGAAAAATCAGGTTGTTCACTAGGACTCAAATCCATTACCGATAGATAGGTAGTGTACTATAATAATTTGACAATTTTACAACCTGGCCACACGACAACTGTCAGACTGGCTGTATCACTCAACAAATTTTTCACACACACTCATAAGTTGAATTTTAATATCTAACACTGGAACGATGATGATTTCCCCTTGTGTTGGCAGTGAGCTGCTAGGCCTCCCAGTCCATACAAAACTGTAAGATTGTGTCACTCTACAAATTTTTCAAATACACTAGACAGCAGGCCCCCCAGTCCCTACACAGCTCTGAGATGGTATCACTCTGCAAATTATTCAAATACACTCCTAAGTTGGATTTTGAATTTTTTAAACACTGGAACACTGATGAGTCTCCCTTACGGTGGCAGTTAGACAGCAGGCCCCCCAGTCCCTACACAGCTCTGAGATGATATCACTCTGCAAATTATTCAAATACACTCCTAAGTTGGATTTTGAATTTTTTAAACAATGATGATTCCCACTTGTGATTGGCAGTGAGTTATGCCTATCTGCCTCCCTACAGAACAACTGGACAGTAACTCTCTCTATCTCTCTATCTGCTTCTTCTCTCTCCAAGCTCCAACAACACAATGCACACTAACAGGAAATGCAGGAGCTGTCTGGGTGTCTGTGATGTCATTAGTCAAATCCCCATCAGGAATCGAAGAAGCTAATTGGACTAGAGAGGGACAGAGAGTACAAAGAAGCTAACTGGACTAGAGAGGGAGGGAAAGTAGCACACGTGTGGGGAGAACTTAATCCAAATATCCGAATCTTGTACTGAAATTCTGCCCAGAAATGTTTCAGATTCAGGTTCTTAAAACAAATGGCTCTAAGATTTTTGACATGTCCGAATGGCTCTGAATTAGCCATATTCGTCCAAAATCCGAATGTGGACGAACCGAATCGCACAAGTCTACAAACCACGCTATCATGTCTTTTACCTGCTGGTGCATATCCTGGCACTCATCATTACATTGCATACTCCTCTGGCACACAAGGGGTTACGGAAGTACGTCATTGTTTCCAAGTTCTCTGGAGGTCTACAACCACTATATTTATATTATGGGGCAAGGGATGATAAATCAGTTTACATTGCATTGACAGTTCAATTTTTTTCAGTCCCCTTTTGCCTTTCAAGCTTTAAACATATAAGAAGCACGTTGGTGTACTGGAAAACGCTATTTTTGTAGGTAAAGGGCAGAGGGCAGTTCTGGAACAGAAAAGCTGCACCATCACAAATTACAATTCCCATGATGGAAAAAAATGACCTTTTTAACTCTTTGAGTGACAGCTGGCGCTCAAAGGGTTAACCCTATGAATGCTACAGAGGTCTTCAATGCATTCTGCTGTGCTCACATCTTATAGTGAGATATAGGTTCCGTCTACAACCATTAAATTCATATTATGGGGCAAGGGATGACGAATCATTTTAAATGAAATTGACAATTCAATTGTCTTCAGTCCTTTTTTCCATACAACCTTTAACGATACAATAAGTGCGTAGGTGGAAAAGGGCAATACTTGAACACATAACCTGCACCATGGGAAACAAATGAGAATTCCCATTATGAAAAAGGGGCTTTTAACCCTATTAATTCTACATTGTTTTGCAATGTGTTGGAAATCCATTTAGCATTCAAAGGATTAAAAGCCCCATTTAAATAAATTTTTTTACATTTTTGAAATGGAGGGCTATCACTGTGTCTGTGTCACTCTCTGTGGGTGCATGTGTGTATGTGTGTGCATGTCTGTTGCATGTGTGTGTGTGTGCATCTATGTTGCATCTGTCTGTGTCTCTCACAGTGTGCATGTGTGTTGCATATGTATAGTGTATTAGTGTGTGTGTACATTTCAGACACATACGGCCAATGTTCATAACATGATGGGCAATGCGGTCCCACGTATATGCAGAGGCGTAACTAGAAGCCACCGGGCCCTGGTGCAAGAATTGCCATGGGCCCCCCCCGACCACATTGGCCCCCTCATCAACATTGCCCCTTCCACAATGCCCCCTTCATCTCCACATTGCCCCTTCCACAATGCCCACTTCATCTCCACAATGCCCCCCCTTCATCTCCACAATGCCCCCTTCATCTCCACAATGCCCCTTCCACAATGCCCCCATCTCCACATTTCCCCTTCCACAATGCCCCCATCTTCACATTGCCCCTTCATCTCCACATTTCCCCTTTATCTCCACATTGCCCCTACCTCCAGTCCCTGGTGGTCTAGCAGAGTGGTTTGACAGATCTGTGCCTCCTTCAGCACAGATCTCTAGAACTGAAGCTCCCGCGCGCCGCTCTAGTAATGCAGAGGCTGGAAGATTATGTCATCTCCCAGCGCTCTGTATTACTAGAGCGGCGCGAAGAATTGGAGATCAGCTGAGCAACTGCTGTGGGCATGGGGGTCGCAGGGGGCAGCCGGGCCCCTGGAGTGACGGGCCCGGTCACAGGTGCGACTGCTGCAACCCCTATTGTTACGCCACTTCGTATATGTATAGGTATACATAGATAGATGGATAGATAGATAGATAGATAGATAGATAGATAGATAGATAGATAGATAGATAGATAGATATAGATATGTATTATGTTAGTAGAAAACAGCACTCTCTAGACTTATGAATTGTGAAAAATAGATCAACTGTGTTTTATATTGTTGATCAATGTTTTGGTAATTACTGTCACTGTCAAGGCAAAGAACAAGTGCAAGCATATCCCTAGATATAGAAAAGGCATCAAAGCAAGAAAGCTCAGAGCCTAGACAATGTCATAATGACGTTATCAGAGAAACCCACCACATGAAGTGGTACAAATATAAATTAAAACATATAAAGTATGTGTTAAATAAAAGCAAAAACAATAACAAACATCAGAAGAATCAATCCTGTACATCAAAAAATGTAAGTATTAATAAAAATATATAAATTAACCGGATAGCTATGTGATTAAGACCAAAAAAGGATAAAACAGTAGAGTACTGAACTAGAACCTAAGTATAGAAGGAGCACATGAAGACTAAACCACAGATGAGGGGAAGGAGACAGGGAAGCTGCAGTAATAGTGCATCTGCAGTAAATCACAATGCAGCAACATTGCTTCATGCTGTGCCCTGATATTCCTCATCAATATTTATAGTAAAAAAGTTAAGAAATAGAGACCCAATAAGTCCACAAAACTGAGTGCACAACCCCCTCCCGAGTCCATATTTCGCAATCAATAGTCACGCATCGTCAATGTGAAGAGAGATAGAAAATCCAAAATAAGACATTACAAGAACAATAGAAAGGGGAACGGACAGTGAAGTAATAATGCATTACTACATACAAATAAAATGGATCTCACTGGAAGATAGAAGTTCAGCAGCGTAATACCACAGTTGTAAAATCCATTAAACTGTATTGCATAGCATAATTAAAATCATACCTGCTACTTCACACAAAGGTGGTATCGAAGGGAGACTTATGGAGTGGCAAGGTGGTAAGCGGTTCAAGCTATATGTGTCAACGCATTTCATGTCTTAGAGGCACTTAATCATGACCATACAGATTTTACAACTGTGGTATTACGCTGCTGAATTGCTGTCTTCCAGTGCAACCCATTGCTTTTTGTGTGCATCTATACTGGATGGTGTTGGAGACATCTAAGATCAGCAGTGTTACAGACACATCTATTACCCCCCTAAGACAAAGAATAAATAAGGGGTCATGTTTGGATATCCCTTATGTAAACACTCCCTAAGGTCAGTAACATAATCCTAGATCACACTGTGGAGCAGCTTTTTTTCATTTAATATTGTATTACTAACCTGTTTTCCAATCTGAGCCACTGCACCTCTTCATTCATGATAATGTTAGAGACTCTGAAATTACCTTTCCACCAAATGAAAAGACCAAAAAGTCCATGAAATACTATATATATATATATATATATATATATATATATATATATATATATATATATATATTTGTAAATTAAATTCTAAGGTTTAAGTCCTTAAGGGCCAGCAGTCCCGGGGTGTGTTGTCCTTTAAGAACAACATAGGGAAGTCTAATGCGCCAACACACATGACTGATCACGTGTGCCGGCACACTGAACGGGGGACTAATTGTGACCACTCTGGTCTTGGAGTGGTCAATTTCAGTCCCCGCTACTACTCACGCAGGAGCACTGTGAGTAGAAAATATGTGATATCTCAGGACCGTCACTGGCCCTGTAGGCAAAAACAGCATTGATGGTCCTGACATGTCACTGGACCTTAAGGGGTTAAATATATCTGAGCTTTTTAAATTGATTAGATAATGGGCAGACATGACGGGCCAGTTCTTTTATAGCTGACAATACTATGTTCTACAGAGTTTAAACCACATACCATCAGAGATTGGTTATGTCTCCGGCATGCTACATTTCATGTTTCGGAATATTCCTATTAAATGGATTTCATTTAAACCCTCGAATACAGCGTGTTCAACCCTTGCTCTCCAACTGTTGCACTAGAACTCCCATCTTCTTTTTACATTCATAACCCTGAGGAATTTTCCGATCACAACTCAAAGCAAGTATATATATATATATATATATATATATATATATACCAGAAACTGGATATTAGAACCATTGCTCCTCATATACAATTGTGTTTATATATATATATATATATATATATATATATATTAGTGTAAAAGCCCCCAAAGTGCCACCCAGAGGCCTCAGCTGCTGCCCCGGAGCAGGAACAGAGACAGGTGGTGAGCCCCGGGGAGGAGGAGTTTGGCAGCACCAGAGTCTTGGGCAGCCTCTCATCTTTAGGCCGGAGCCGACTGTAACGCTCTTTCCTCGCTCCGGATCAGCCACGCCGTCATCTTCTTTCTCCTCGCACACTCTGACTGGACTACTCGGCTGGTGCGTTTGGGCAGTCTCTACTGTGCATGACTGCATCTTTCTTGCATTCTCTACTGTGCATGACTGCATCGTTCGGGCAGTCTCTACTGTGCATGACTGCATCGTTTGGGCAGTCTCTACTGCGCATGACTGCATCGTTTGGGCAGTCTCTACTGCGCATGACTGCATCTTTCTTGCATTCTCTACTGTGCATGACTGCATCGTTCGGGCAGTCTCTACTGTGCATGACTACATCATTCAGGCATTCTCTACTGCGCATGACTGCATCGGACAAATATCCTAGAGTTTTATTATATAGGATAAAGAAAAAACAGCTACTTATCCATAAATCATCTATCCTATTATTTCCGTACATTATATTTAACCATTTTAAATACTGCTTTATTGAACATGAAGTTATTGTGAATAACACAAAAGTCAACCAACTGTGCACCTTTTGAGATGATTTGTATGCACATTACCTCCACTGTGTAGAAATGTGAAAGTGCATCTGCAAGAAAATGCTTACCACACACCTTTGATATTCAGCTTTGCTTAATAGCTCCCATCATATCCAACTGATTCACAACTGCTGTAAATGGCACACTTCAATAGATGTCTGTAAGACAGGCTCCTTGTATATGCTATTATTCAGAACAAAAAAAGGCAGTTGTAGATACTGCATTATGGCAGCAGTTACAAAGTGTCTCTTCTTCATGAAATGGTTATGACTGATTGTTTTGAATCTTTTCTTTCATCCCACAGGACTTGCATGAACATGTAACATTTTCTTCTGATTTTTCATGTGCTCTTTTTTCAAGTCAAATTTCAAGATGTATTGTGTTTATTAGAATGTCAATTTAAGGTTTGGTGGCCATATGCACAAAAGAAGTGGAGCCGCTTTGGTGCAAACCATCTCTTATTATATCATTATTTTTATTATTATCATAATCATCCTATATAATAATTCGCTAAAACATGTGTTACGCCGCATCATGCGCAGTAGAGACTGCCTGCGACGCGGCTGAGCTGCAGAGCGGCCAGTCTCTACTATACATGACTGCCCCATGACCGGGTGGCAGCGGCACTGTGGCCCGTGTAATGGGCTCTTCAACTAGTTATTTATAAAGTGTCAGCAATGCATTTTGCAGCTCTGTACAATAGGTTGATAAGACAATAAACAGAATACAGAGAATTACAATAAATATTTAGACATACTGCAGACAGAAGGATGAGAGTTTATGATCTACACAAAGTGAGATAGATTGATGCTACAGGCCTTGTCTTCAAAAATTGACTGAAAAATTAAATCTAAATTTCAATCAATTTTAGCATGTAATTCGGGTGCAAGCTAACTGCACCACAGTGAACAAATACAATTTCTGTTCCTTTAAATGGAACCTTTAATCATACAGATGATACTTTAGAGACCTCTCTAGCGGTCACAGTTAAAGGGATAGTAATGTCAGAAAAAAGTATTAACTATATGGTAGATACAATTAAAAGAGAGCACAGCGCAATAACCAGTACAGAAATGTCGCCTGGAAACACAGAGTTGCAGAGGCAATCACGGGAACGCGACATTGCTGTACTTCCTGGTTGTTGCGCTGAAGCACATTCGCTATTCTTATTGGTCACTGCTAATTGCCAGAAGGCGTCTCCACCCACTTGCTAGGCCTTATAGGCCTCAGCCTGCCTTTACTCATTTGGCCTTTCGTGCTGTACCTGTGCACTATAGCTCTTGTGATTCCGATGCTCCATTTCCGTGTATGACTCCTGGCTACGTTCTTACTTCGGCTCCGTTGATCCCTGACTCACTGACTTCCGTTCCGGTCTGACTTCTGGCTTTGGCTGACTACCCGCTCCAATCAGACTCCTGGCTTTGGTTGACTACCTGCTATGATCAGACTCCTGGCTTTGGCTGACTACCCCTGCTCTGGCTGACTTCTGATTATCCTTTACCTGTGGCCTACTTTGTCCGCTTTCACTCTCCCTGCCCTAGCGATTCCTTGTTCAAGCGGTGCTCAGTCTGCATCAGTCCGTGTCACTGGCCTTCCTGCTGTCTGTTGACCCGCTCTAGGCCAATGGGTACCCTAGCATTCTAGGGTTTCAGTCACTGTTGCCTGTTGGTTACCCTAGATCATTCTAGGGTTTCAGTCACCGTTGCCTGTTGGTTACCCTAGCGTTCTAGGGATTCGCTGTCACCATTGCCTGTTGGTTACCTTAGAGCGTTCTAGGGATTCGCTGTCACCATTACCTGTTGTTTACCTTAGAGCATTCTAGGGATTCAGTCACCACTATCTGTTGGTTACCCTAGCGTTCTAGGGATTCACTGTCACCATTGTCTGTTGGTTACCATAGAGTGTTCTAGGGATTCAGTCACCAGTGCCTGTTACTTACCCTAGCGTCCTAGGGATTCACTGTTACCACTGCCTGTTGGTTACCCTAGAGCAGTCTAGGGATTCAGTCACCGCTGCCTGTTGGTTACCCTAGGATTCTAGGGATTCACTGTCACCATTGCCTGTTGGTTACCCTAGAGCGTTCTAGGGATTCAGTCACCGCTGCCTGTTTGTTACCCTAGAGCGTTCTAGGGATTCAGTCACCGCTGCCTGTTGGTTACCCTAGGGTTCTAGGGATTATCTGTCACCATTGCCTGTTTGTTACCCTAGAGCGTTCTAGGGATTCAGTCACCACTGCCTGTTGGTTACCCTAGGGTTCTAGGGATTATCTGTCACCATTGCCTGTTGGTTACCCTAGAGCGTTCTAGGGATTCAGTCACCGCTGCCTGTTTGTTACCCTAGCTTTCTCTAATCTACCTTATCTGTACTGAACTACCCTAGCGTACTAGGGGATTTTCCCTCTGTATACAGGGGCTTCCCATCTGCTCCTGCACTAGTAGCTGCTACCATCCTTGCTACTAGCATTTATTCATATATTCAGTCAGAGTGGTGTTTGCCTCCTTACAGTAGGGTTATCCAGTGCTGCCTCCATACCTGGCTAGTGAGGGTTAGGGAAGTGCTCAGGCACAGTCCTTACACCTGGTCCTGTGACACTTTTCCTCTAAGAAGCAGTGGGATAATATAGTCACTGACCACATTAATCACACTTTGAAGGTTTTAAATAGCCTACATGATTTGGCACCCTCTCCCTCACCTCTGAGTTCGAAAATGGGGAATCCGGAGTTCCCAGCTGGGTGGGACAATGAAGCCTTAACATCCCTAAAAAAATGCAGAAGGTTATACTCTTCAAAACCTCTCACATCTTAATTTTGCTGAGATTAATCATAGCTTGTTAGAAGTGCACATACCCTCATCTTGTGTAACGGTTTGTTCAACACTCAGACACAGTGGTTTAGGGTAAAACACAGTTTTATTGAAACAAACACAATGGTACTTACCCTTAACAGGCTATATCGTATTTCAGCAGAATTATACAGGTGCAATACAGGACTTAGATACATATGCCTACACAGGCCCAGTATAAAGGAAGCGAGAGAGTACATATACTGTCACAGGTCAGGCATGATAGGGTGAATACCCAGAGTAGCTGCACAGCATAAGTTAAAGTCCCAATAGATATAATCAGTCTCTGTTGTGGTGAGTTCTCTGTAAAGCCCAGTATGATGGAATAAGAGCGAAAAGGAGACTGTAGTGCTAGAATGGAGACAGCACTGGTAATCTGCCGGAGCAGAGCTGAGACTTATACCCACTGCCGTAGCAGTAAATGGAGGCAACAATAATACTCTGCAAGAGCGGAATAGAGCCAATGGCACCCTGCCGGAGCAGTAACGGAGGCAACAGTACTCTGCAAGAGCTGAAAGGAACACAGCTAATGGCACACTGCAGTAGCAGTAACGGAGGCAACAGCGTTCTCTGCAAGAGCTGAATGGAAACGCAGCCAGTGGTGCACAGTCGCAGCAGTAACAGAGGCAACAAGGAGTACTGCAAGGGATAATGGAAGGCTCAACCAATGGCACACTGCCGTTGCAGTAACGGAGGCAACAGTGAAGCTCTGCAAGAGTTAACGGAAGGCTCAGCAATAGGTACACTGCCATAGCAGTAATAGAGGCAACAGTAAGCTCTGCAAGAGTTAATGGAAGGCTCAGCAATAGGTACACTGCCGTAGCAGTAACAGAGGCAACAGTAAGCTCTGCAAGAGTTAACGGAAGGCTCAGCAATAGGTACACTGCCGTAGCAGTAACGGAGGCAACAGTAAGCTCTGCAAGAGTTAACGGGATGCTCAGCAATAGGTACACTGCCGTAGCAGTAACAGAGGCAACACAGAACACTCTGCCAGGTAGACCCAGTCAAAGCGGAAGTCAGAATGTCGCCCAAGTGACACAACGAAGCAGGAACAGGAGAGCCAGGCCGGATCACGGAGCAGGAACATCAGACAAGCGGGTCAGGTCACAGAGAAGGAACATCAGCCAGGCCGGGTCGAATCACGGAGCAGGAACTTCAGACAAGCCAGGTCAGGTCACGGAGAAGGAACGTCAGCCAGGCCGGGTCATATCACGGAGCAGGAACCAGAAGCAGAGTAGTCTAACGGGCCAAGTCGGTACACGGGAACACAGCAACTCAAGTCAGCACTGGTACAGGAACACCACGAAAGGGCACCAGACAGGTGCCAGAGCCCAGTATAAAAAGGCCATACTGGGCGGGCCAAACATAGCTCAGCCAATATGAGTGCATCACACAGAGACTGACAGAAATCACGGGAATCATGATATCTTGGTGGTTAGCCATGCAATTTAAACATTGGTCATCAACTGTCCTTCGATCCTCCCTCCCTCTGCGAACCATCTCCCCATTTGAAAAGTTCATATCTTCTTCACCATTAGGTCTCAGGCCCCTTTCCTTTTGTTATACTTTAGTATCAAACAAACAATCTAAAATTAAGTATTACTTTATCCTGCAATGGGAGAGGGAACTGGTGATATCTCTACTCAGTTTATCCTGGTTTTCTATTTATCGTAAACTAAACAAAACCTCTCGTGATTCTAACACTAAACTCATGAATTACAAACTCATATCTAGATGGTATCTTACACCGAAAAAACTATCCATATTCTCGCTGTTGGTATCTGCAGCGTGCTGGAGATGCCAGCGAGGTATTGGCTCTATGTCACACATTTGGTGGCACTGTCCCATCATTCAGAAATTCTGGATGCAGGTCATCTCTCAGATTAACAGGGCACTTCATGCCTCCATACCTTTTGATCCTCTTTTTTTTTTTTTTTTTTTTTTTTTTCATAAAGACCATTTAGCTATCAATATCGCTTCCACCCTTTTACCTTGCATTTGGATTTTACTGAATTTGGCTATATATACGATCCCATTACACTGGGGCAAAGTAGAATGCCTGTCTCTTGCTGATTGGCGCAGGAAAGTAGATTTTTATGTCCACATGGAGAGGCTTCATGTGATTTCCACAGACCCTTTTGTCTCCTACATGTCCACCTGGTCCATTTGGCTAACATCCCTTTGGCTAACATCTGGAGCTTCTTCTAGAGTGCTATTACCCTCACCCCAATCTGGAACTGTATCTGTTGCAGACCTTTCCTGAGCATCTCGTGTCCTCTGATGGGCATGTGTGCTAATTTGCTGGTTATAAGATTTACTGTTTCTACTCATTTTGTGGGTACACTGCCCAGTTACTCATGAGGAAATCACTGACGTTGATGTCCTTCTCAGCTTTATAAACATGTTGGTCCCATCTAATAGGTGCTTAACATACATAAACCCAGCAACAGTACAAATTGCTATAAATAAATGTAAATCACAGTCAAGTGTAAAAAAATTACATAAAATACCGAAAAAGCTAAATTAATCTGTACCAGTGTTTGTAAAAATATACATATAAATAGCAATTGAGATATCCTAAAGATACATATAGCAATACTATGATGGGAGGAATACTAATGAATGAAAAACATAAATGAGTAAAAGTGGTCAAAACGAAACTGCACTTCTAGTATAATCTTTGATGTGCACAAATATTTCCAGAATTTGTTGCTATTGATAAAAAAATTGAGCTACTTTACATTTCCACACCTTCAAATTTTGATAGCTTTGAAAATATTGGAATTTCCTTGAAGGTCCACTCTTATCATCATCATAGGCAATCAGTACCAGACTGGGGATCGGGATGTGATGGAGAGAGGGTGTGTGCTGATGGTGAAGGAGGGATGGTGGAAACTAAGGCCACAAAATAGTCATACTTCATATGCCCAGGGTCCTCTGGAAACACCTTTCTGTGGATGTATGACATAGGAATAAATGCATGAGGAATAAATTAAGACTAGTGTGGCTTAAAGGGAAATCAGGAATATGAAGCCTCCCTCTGTTTAACCTAGTAAATGTTTTATCTTCCTCTGACTGCATCTGCCTGTATTTCCTGTATGCACATTTTTTATTCAATACCTGCTACCGCTCTAGAAACCAGATTGGTTTTCCTTTTCTTTACCCTTGTTTTTACCCTTGTTTACACACCTGAAGCAGAATTACTTTACAGATAAAACTGAATGTTTTAGTTGCTTCCATTGTCTCTGCACACTATTAGGCAAAATCCTCTCTGCAAAGGAATGTATGTGTTCACCCATAAGAGAAACAGGTCTGGTCTTCTAAAACCAAAGACCTTTCTTTTAGTGTGTTTACTCACTGACATTACAATATAGAATAAACTGCACTGATTGATGATCACTGGTCCCCTGTCTCTCTCCTACAGATACATCTGACACTTTATCAGAATTTGTGAGACTCAAATTTAGTATTGTTTGAGAGTTGGCACCTTCACCAACTTTAAAGGATGCCCCTAGCAAGAAATCCAGGATGCCCCTTCTCATTGCTGATAGAGCAACAGGAACCTGGCATGATACATCTGTCATATTAAAATCTCCTATAATTATCACATCACCTCTCATTGATATATTACCTCTCATTGATATATTTGTTATTTTGTCTACCAATGCTTTATCTAATGCTTCATCTTGTCCTGGATGTCTATAAATTACTCCTATCTAAACAACGTTATTGCCAATTTCAATAAGTACCCATACACTCTAATTTTTTTCTCAGTACCCTGCAAAATATATATTTCATGTTATCCTTTACATAAATAACACATTCTCCTCCCTTCTTCCCTTATTTGTCTTTTCTGTAAATATTGGCACCATAAAAATGTTGACAGGTGAATTAATTAGTGAGCATAAGGTAAAGTCTGACACCTTAAACAAATTATTTTCTTCTGTATAACGGAAGTAACAATGACAGGGTTTGGGCAGACACAGAGAATCGCAGCATTTTTTCCATTAGGTACATGGCTCACTGAGGACAAAGTCCATATAAATAAAGAAAACTGAGCATGTACCACTAACCCTTTGAGTGCCAGAGAGGAATCCAACTCATTGCAATGCACTGAATACCTCTCTCGCACTGAAAGGGTAATTAATGCATGACATTTCTGAACTACAATTCTTGTGAGCATTTTAATAAAACTTTGAGATATTAAATCAATGTAAAATAAAACAAAAATAAAATATTTATCATACAGTATGTAGACATGCATGTGATTTAAGGCCTCCTTATTTTTGTTTCAGAATGTAACATGCAATGTGGAACAAATCCTGGAGCATACCAACTGTATAAGAGAAGACAAATAAAACTTCCCATTGATTTGAATTGAGTCTTGAATCCCTCCAAATGCTAGATAGGTCTCAGATGCATTACATAACAATTCAAATGGTTAAGAAAAAGGGAGTCTGGGAAATGTTTATATCTCCTTAATGGGACAGTTGATTTGCTCAGTGTGTTTATATTAACCCCATACCTCTCTGAGTGCTGGAGGTGTATGAGATGCATTTGAAAGCAATGTGTTGCATCCCCCTCTGGAATTCAAAGGGTTAAATGGATAGTAATTTTCCACAATAAAAGCAGCTCCAATTAACCTTCATAGTATTTGGGCCATGGAGAGTGTTATTTCAATACTGTCAGAGATGTAGTTCAACAGTAATTGAATGATAAAGTATCCCCCTCCCGCCTCTTTTACTGATGTAACACTGCTCACCTCAGAGCAGCAAGACTGTCTGGATGGATCGCAGAGAGGGACAATCTTCACTGAGCATAAGGAAAAACCTGAAAAAACTGTCAAGGGGAGCAGGGTTTTCCTTATGTTCACAGTAAGAAGATTGTGCCTTACTGCGAGCTGTCCGGTCAAGAGACCAGATTCCATATCTAAGGGGAGATGGCTTACACTAGGTAAAAGGGTCGGAAGGGGAATACTTTATCATTCATGAACTACAACTCTGACTGTATTGACATAACACTCTCCACGGCCCAAATACTATGAAGATTAGTTGGAGCTGCTTTTTTGTGAAACATTACTGTCCCTTTAAGGACGAGAGGTGTTACAAATGTAGGTAATGGCTGCTGTCAGTTGTCTAACAATACTGTGTAATAGCGTGAGAAGTAGCATTTAGCACACAACAGAGTATGCATAATTGATTTTCAGATGCCAAACAAATGGCAAATATGTGTTTTTTTTTTGTTACTTAGAGACTTATTGTATTTCCTATTTAATTTTGTAATTTTTGTTGTTTGTGACAAATGCAATTTTTCCTAGCATAGGACACCAGCTGTGAGTGAAATCGTTCATTTTGTGCATTGTAAGTATTTAGCAAAACAATCCTCAAATGGCATGTAAGAAAACAACATTATATGCCCAGGACACTCTGTTAGAAATGCTGTTTGTTCTCAAAATTGCCTATATGCACTATTAGTTAAGAAAATTATATATGATTGTAAATGAAAACAGAATGGATGAAATATAAATGCTTAAAACTAATATCAATATCTCCACCCTTCATGCCAGGTGTTCTGTAGCAAAATAATACTTTCTTGTCTGGTTCTTTATATAATAATAATAATCCTTTATTTATATAGCGCACACAGATTCCGCAGCGCTTTACACTCATATTGGTTCCTGTCCCCATTGGGGCTCACAATCTAAATTCACCTATCAGTATGTTTTTGGAGTGTGGGAGGAAACCCACGCAAACACAGTGAGAACATACAAACTCATTGCAGATGTTATCCTTGGTGGGATTTGAACCCAGGACCCCAGCACTGCAAGGCAACAGTGCTAACCACTGAGCCACTGTATGTGGTGTTTTCAAGAAAAAGTAATGCCAACAAATTTGCACGTCAAGAGGTAAGTCAAGAGGTAAAAGTCAAACAATTTACTATTGTAGACTACCATGCTAAAACTTGACTTGTTGACAGTCAAGTGGGGGAGGGGCTAAAACATAGTACACTGATTAGGCTAACCTGTTTTGTGAGTGACCTCATTTTCCCAAATGCCGAAGACATAATTTAAGAGACAGTCTACTTCAAAAAAGTGCTAAGCTTCACTAATAATTAATTATCGTAAGTGCTACCTTAACCATTTGAGACCCAGAGAGGAATCCAGTGCATTGTGTTGCATTAAGTTAGATGCCTCTCTGGCACCCAAGGGGTTACTGCAAGTACCAAAACATGATTACAATGTATAAAAATTCAAACATATATGTATCAAATCAATAAATAATGGGAAAATAATCAAATATGTAAAAGCCAGTTTGAATACTAACTTATAAGCTTAGCCCTTTATGCACCAGAGTAGTGTCCAACACTCTGTTTTGGTGCCTAAAGGGTTACAAAATCTATATGATTTAATGATACATAGAGCTATATAGTTAAATGCATAAGTGGGGAAATTCTGGCTCTGTCCAACTGCACCATAGGAGACAAATAAAAAAAATCTACCCCTGTATCAATGGGGCTAGAGAGGTTCCTAACAAAATGGGATTTTTTTACCCTTGGGTGGTCTACTTTTGAATTTTTGTATGTGGCCCATAGTGACATAGACCTTCAGGTAAGGAAGAAGAATGGGATCAATCACTGGAAACATTCTGCAAATGCTTTGAAATGTTATCACCCACAATCTAATGATCTGAAAGATCAGCTTAACCATTACATTGATCAGTTGCTGTGCAGTTATTGTAAAAAGCAACAGGAGAATTGGGAAGACTCCCTTTGGGTAAGATCTCATATGTCTTGCGCCAAGACTTTCTTGGGTACTCCCCATTTTACTTTGGCTTGGGTTTACAAAGAAAATCACGGATAAATGGGCATGCAGTCAATTACGGTACCATCAGTTGATGCTCAAGTGCTGTACCTGGTTGACCTCTGCGAAATATTTGTGCTTTCCTTTTCGTCGCTCAAGCTTGTCAAGAAGAGCTTCTGATAAACACCAGACCCCCGCTCCTCAGTATACTCCTAGTCTAGCTCTCTGCCAAAAGCATTACATTATGCCAGCCAACTGATAATCTCAGATTTTTTCCTACCTTCCTTGTGTCCTTGTTCAAGCCCTGTATTTGAAATTACTTTGTCCACCCTGTAGTTCCCTCCTTTCCTTTGGTAGGACACAAACAAATTGTCATAGAAAAAAATCTGGAATTGCATTTCAGGATTGGTAAACTGACAGGGCTACAGACCTGGAGAATGCTGTTGGGTATCAGCTTTGGATATTCATGACAATGCCCTGAAGAAAGCAATTCAATGGCAGTTCTGTCTGCTCCTCTAAAAACACCCACTACACTTATTCCTGCTCCTCATTGTCTTCCTGGACACATCCCTCAGGCCTTTGTTTACACTGACTAGTGTCTCAGAGCTTTGTTTCCTGTATCCAGTGTTTAACCATGGCTGTTTAATGTCTTTGCTTGCTTGCCAGCTGCCCTGATCTCCACTGCATTTCTGACCACCATTCTGCCTGCTGATTTGGATCCTGCTTTTTCTGTTTCTTTTGAGATTTCTTTGCAGTTGCTGGTAATGCAGTCCCAGGGCTCAGGGCCGGTGCCACCTATAGGTGAGGTAGGCGCCGTCCTAGGGTGCACAGTTACTGGGGGCGCAGAGCCGCACGTAGCCACACAGCTGCCTGAGAGAGGTAGGAGGGAAACAGGTGGGCCTAGGAGACCATTGTTTAACCACTTCAGTGCCAGAAGGTAAGCTTCGCAATACACAACACTGTTTTGCATACCACACTGGCAGAAAAAGGGTTAATATCCTCTTGCAACGTGCCGCACACCTGCACAAGTATCTCAGCGGTTTTATAGCCGAGTGGCCCATTTTTGTTCCTGGCCTTCAATTTATAATAGCCCCTATCAGCAGACAGAGCTAAAGACTTCTAGCTGATGTGTGACTTTTGCAGTGCCACCTCCTGCGCACCAGGCTTCTGTTGCTGTTCAACTTGTGCCTGCCTATGTGCTGTAACTTCCGTGGGAACAGCAAGGTACACTCAACGGCATTTGTCAATTTTTTGGCACAATTTCAGTTTTCCTAGGGGACTTGGCACTCAGAGGGTTATTGTGTGGAGCGGGCAGGGGAAAGACTGTAATGCTGCTTGGGGGGGCTGATTACAGGTGTACAGTGCCATCAACCCTTTGAGTGCCACACGGGTACGCAATGCATTGTTTTGCAGGGCATTGTGTACCCCTCTGTCACTCAAAGGGTTAAGTTTTTTTACTTCTCACAAAGTATGATTTTTTTTTTTTTTTTTTTTTTTACCCATTGAGTGCCAGAGGGGTTTGGAACACACTGCAAAGCCATGCGTTCCGTACCCCTCTGACACTCAAATGGTTAACACACACACACACACACACACTTACACATTGATACCCCTACAGAAACACACACATTGACACACTTATACACACACATAGGGCACACACACACTGATACACACATATAGGGAACACACTGACAGGGAACATACATACACTGACACATACATGTATAGGAACACATACATTGACACTTATACACATATAGGTTACACACAATCACACTGATACTTATACAAGTACAGGGGTGATGCATAATGGGGTGGGGCACAAGGGGCGGCGCTAAGCGGGCGGCAAAATTAGTTTTTGCCTAGGGTGGCAAAAATCCTTACACCGGCCCTGCCAGGGCCTATACTCTGCTTCATACTTACTTGCTTTGTGCCTCAAATGGAAATCAGCGAAAAATGGCACTTTCCGCTTGGATAAAAATTTCCCACGAAAAGTGGCAATTTTCCGCTTTTTCCCTCTTTTTTCACCTAGCTCATTCCTTTGAAATCAATGGGAACATTGAAGTTACACACAACACATAACAAATATTATTTTATTTCCCAAGGGCACAGTATAAAAGGGGCATGAGGGTACCTGTGTTGGTGGAGTTTGGGGAGAGAATCAGTTGAACAGGGAATGTTTTTTTGTTGGTGGGGGATTGTTTACTGGGATTGGGGGGCAGTTAATAAAAAATAAATCCTAAATAAAATTAAAAAACAACCCATAAAACATGGTATAAAAGGGGTATGAGGAGGGTGCCTGTGTTGGTGGGTGGAGTCTGGGGAATTAATCAGTTGAACAGGGAATTTGTTTTGGGAAAGTTTTCTTGACTGGGGACAGTTAATAATTAAAAAAAAAATAAGAAATTTGTATGTAAAGTGATAGAGGCAGGAACCCCCTGACATAAGCTACCACTGGGGTGGACTGATACGTGACTTGAAAGAGTATTTTGTAGAGGATGATTTTAAGATTTGTTGTTAGAGGCCGTTGTCCACTGGCCATTGTCAAGTGTCCTCCTGAGTCCATAATTGTGGAATTTGCAACTGCTGTTCTTACTGCTGCTGCTGAGTTGTTAAGCAGCGGGATGACTAGACAGCTGAAAGGGAATGGGAACAACAGCAGTAACATGGGTGATGGATGTTGACGGTTCCACTTGCCACGACTGGCTCCAGTCCCTAGGAATGATACAATTGCCATCTTACACAAATGTACTTGTAGGCCCAGGAAGCAGCCACCTCTTTTGTGGATTGAACTGTAACCCTAAAAGGGGCCAGGCTTGTTTCCTGAGGGCATAGTCTTGGTGAACTGTCACCATAACCTAAGAAACTTGTATGACCTGAGAAGCAACTTATCCCGCGTTCAGGAAAGACAAAAATTTGATTGATTTGTGCAATGAAAGAAGTACTTCTAGCACCAAACTACATCCAAACAATGAAGATCCTGCTCTGCTCCTGCCTGTTAGATGGAGCTGAACAAACAATATGAAAAACTATTTTCTGGTTAATGAAAAACTCTGAAACAACTTTAGTGATAAATCCTACAAGATCTCTCAAAGCCACCCAATCAGAATGAAAGATCAGAAAGACAGAATTACAGGACAAAGCCTGTAGTTCAACTACAAGCCATATGTGCATAATAACAAGCAGGAAAGCTTTCTTAAGAGTTGGCTGTAGTGAAAGACATAGTATAAAAAGGAGTCACTCCTTTGTTAGGGACCAGGAACCAGACAGAAACAAAAATGTAAAATGCAAAACACCTTTATTAAAATAACAAAAGGAAACAAAGCAAAATCTTTATCAAAAGACAAGCCGGGGTAAGGAACCAAGACGGGCACTCAGCCAACCCAGGGTCAGGAATACGGAAATCACCGATGTCAGGAACAAGCCAGGAATCAGGAGTCAGAAGGGAGGTCAGAGGAAGCCAGGTCAGGAGTCAGAAGGGAGGTCAGAGGAAGCCAGGTCATGCACAGATAGTCAGCAACTCAGGAGAACGTGACTGCAGCCAGAATCAGACACAAGGGCAATCAGGAAGTGAGCCAAGCTGCTTTAAATACCCTGAGAGGGTTGGCTGATAGCAGTCAGGTGAGCAATCACAGAGAGGTCAGCTGATTCAGCCTGACCCAGAACAGGGAAGGCAGCAGCAAAGCCTGTAGTACCATCTCCAGATAGATACCGACCTGGTTCAGGAAACATCTGTACTGGTTAAGGTCACCCCCAAAATGCTGGGGAAGTGAGGTGGACCCAGTCATGCCTCTCGCAACATTGGAATCACCATTGACAGCCGGAGCAGGGGCGGCAGCAGCTATAGCGACAGACTGCACCGGGGGCTGCTGAGGCAGTGAAGCCAGATGCGCAGTATGGAGCAACAGAGTCTGCAGGGCCAATGCAAACTGGTCCATGCGCTTGTCCAGCCTGGAAAAAACATTTGGTGGATTGCCTGCTCCTTCTGTGTTCATGGCCCTTGTGTATTGTTAGGGACCAGGAACCAGACAGACACAAAAATGTAAAATGCAAAACACCTTTATTAAAATAACAAAAGCAAACAAAGCAAAATCGTGATCCAGAAGAGTAAACCAAAAGACAAGCCGGGGTCAGGAACCAAGACAGGTGCTCAGGCAAGCCGGGGTCAGGAATACAGAGATCAATGATGCCAGGAACAAGCCAGGAGTCAGGAGCTAGAAGGGATGTCAGAGAAAGCCAGGTCATACACAGATAATCAGCAACTCAGGAGAACACGCTTGCAGTCAGAATCAGACACAAGGGCTATCAGGAAGTGAGTCAAGCTGCTTTAAATACCCTGGTAGGGTTGGCTGACAACAGTCAGATGAGCAATCACAGAGAGGTCAGCTGATTCAGCCTGACCCAGAAAAGGGAAGGCAGCAGTAATGGATAGTAGATCTCTAGATTAGTTCAGACAGCAGAATAAAATAGCAGAATTAGAGCAGCTCAGCCAAACCTTGACATCATTGCACAAAGGGGTGAACAACTCGCAATAAGAGATTTTGCCTATGAAAAGACATCGATAGAGTAGAAATCTAGAACGTAATGCAGCTAAAAATAAGCCCATCCTCTAAAATGACCAGAAGATGAAAAAGGATGTGGCTGTGACCCCTGGTCTTTACATCACTTGTAGAGCAAGGACTATACTCTATGGTACGACTTTGATGAAACTATCTTGCAAGCCTCCATCAAAGTGGCAATGACAGAATCAGATAAATATTTCTCCCTCGGGTTCTAGCTTCAAGAGCCAAGCTTACAAAACCAGTGAATGAAACTGTACACTGTCTCGAGGGACAAATACATGAAATGAGATGTAAATGGGCAGTGCTGCAGTAAAACTCTGTTTGTCGGATCCTGCCGGCTTCATCTGGAATTGTTGACAGTTCTGATGGATGACGCAACCTCTCTGTGAGGGGCTCAGGAAACTTCCTGAAAGGCCCTCAGATTCCATTAACATGCTGCCAGGCGGCATCTTTCCACTACCAAAATAAATATAATGTTTAAGCTGCGACATGAGAATCTCGCACTGTTGATGCTGAGCAAGATTCTCATGTTGCCCTTTTAATAATAGCGACATGCTTAATGTGCCGTGTAGTCTCCCACTGTTTTGTGTGCAACATTTTTAAAGTAAACCATCAGTGACAGCCTTCTTGCAGTCTGATGTTACTTCAAAAGCTCCATCTTTCTCAATGCTTTTCTTTGGTGTCCTGAATTGGGATAGGGTGATGGTCCCTAAGCATGTTTTTTCACTTTTCCTATGGAAATTTCCCCATAGATAAAATACATTTTCGCTAACACCACAGAATTTCCTGCTAGAACAGTTCCATTTCCCGCCTATTTGTTTCAATGGCATTGACACTTCCCACCCTCATACTACAAAAATCCAGAATTTCCTTCCATTCAGCATGGTGTAGAATAGGCAGGAAAAAGAGTTGAAGGAGACAGAGAGGGGGAAAAATAAATGTAAAATAAGTGTGACAGCAGGGGGCCCAAGGTCACACTTGTCATCCCCAATCAGTCCCCATAGAGCAGCAACAAACTGGTAATGATGGTGATGATGAGAGTGAGGGTGATGGTGGAGCAGCTGGTGTAGAAGAGAGAATGGGAGTTTTGTTTTTTTGGCTTTTCTTGTTGGTGAAAAGCAATAAGGAATGGGAGAAAGAGATGCAAATTGGGATGGGAATCACCACCACCAACAGTGACATTCTGAAGTGTGTTGCTGATCTAATTCCTGCTGCTGAGTTTTCATAGATGGACCCACATCTGTCACACGATGATTATGAGCAGACCACCATGGCCACAATGGGACTTGGTTCTTTGAGACGTGATATGGGACTAGGACAGACTGCATTTGACGCAAATAATTCTGGTCCTAGCCATAGTGCTGATACTGAGGTAGCAGCAGAATCACCTGACCCAGCCAGTGAAGGTGATTCTGGAGGAGGAGAATGTCATTCTTCTCCGCCTGTCCCCTCAGTGAAATTATGGGTTTGCTAATTTTTTTTCCTTGGGGCAGACATAGTGGAATCATCAGTGACTGCACTGTGTACTTTGTGCTATAAGGTAATGACAGGGGGAAAGGAGGGGAAACACCTTCGTACATCTACCATCATTATGCACATGTAACAAACACACTGACATTTATGTTAAGCATGTGAAATCCAAAACCACAAAAATAAATCAAGAGACACTGTCACTGTGCACCATGTCCATCCCCAAGGACAAATAATGGGTGACAAAAAAATCCCAGAGGAACATAAGAGAAACCCAGCCTGAAAGTTTGATGATGAGCGTAACACCTGCATTGTCAGTGTCTTCTTGATATAGGGTGCGAATGCGGGAAAATTCACCCATTGTCCCTGACCTGGCACCCTCAGGGTGCTCTTCCTTCTCTTCTGGTATACCACCTTTGCCTCTGTTACCTCCCGAACAACTGTTAGAGATTCTGTAGATATAATTATCTGGAATTTCAAGTCTACCCAATGCACACTGTGTGGTGCACTGACCACACATGGCAATGTGGGGGAGAGCAATCAAATGCAGGGTATCAAGGAGCATGTGTGAACAGTACATCCCTCTGAATATGCTAAACTGGTGGCAGGGAAGCTTTGTTACTTTTATTAAGTCTTCTTTGCATCAAGTGTCCTTAGTGGCATGGACAAAAGCCATAGTGACAGCAGTTATTGGTTTCTTTGGGGATGGCTTTACATTGCTGACTGAAGTGTCAGGATGTTTGGTTGCAGTTGTGCCTGTTACTGCTTTATATAAGAATACTTGTGTGTCACTTGTGATACTTCCCATCCCAGCTCTTCCCCTATTCATAATGTTTCCTTGTACAGAATGTGCACTTTTCTCACAGACTCTTTTTGGCAAGACTGAGGCCTATATACAATTTATTTTTCAGGGCTATCTTTGATTTAAGCCCACAATCAATTGTTGCAAGTTTAGTGTTACATACATATCATAATGACTCCTAGACCAATTATGAGATTCAGCATCTTTGAGTCTAATTTAAACTTGCATTATTCTTAGATTATTGCCAAACATTAATCGGCTGTCATAGTAGTGATCCCAACTGGGATAGATAGCAACCCTTCAAATCCCTCCTCCTCATCATCATCATCATTATCATCATCCTCAGTGCTGTTTACATGTGCAGTGAGCTTCCAAACCATGTCTGGTTTTGTCTACTTCTGCTACCTGATACTCAGATGGTATTAGATGTGGGTTCATTTTTAGAAACCTAAGTCTCTCAACATTGCTGCTTGATAGCCATGTCCTGTGTTCATTTACAGTATTAACCACTGCACCGAAAACCTGCTCAGACACCACTCTTTAAGTGTTGGCGAAGCACAGTTTCATTTGTCAGTAATCAGTGGGGTCATCATTTCTGTCAAAAACGTAGCTATCCTGCAATTATGCTGAAATCATCTCACATGCAGTGTGACCACTCCTAGGTATCCCTGTGTATCAGTTACCAGCCAAATACTCTGGGAGCAAATCCCATAGAGATGTTTGCAGCTGCCACCACCACCACAAATGTTGTATTTCCTCCCCTGAGACAAGTGAATTGCTTTCTATGATGAAGTATTCAGAAATATGTTGAGAATGGCATGTTTTTGTTATGTTATTGCTGCTGGTATAAATCCTCTGCTAACTTCTTTTCAATAAGCTTTCTACCAGTAAGTTTGTCCCTAACATTCTCTCTCTCATCCTTCAAAATGCAACCCTCCACTCGATCTATAAGCATATCTTTATATTCATCGATAATATCTGATTACTCAGAGAGATGCTGCTGATCATCATCACTCCTGATCATGCTTTTAAAGTGGGTGTCCAGCAAAGTAGCAAGAATGTATTCCTGCTTTTAATGGACACTGTCAGAGGATACTACTCAATGCATGTTAACAGCATGTCCTTCACAAGGTGGTGAACGTCTCTGTTGTCATTATTGTAATATACGTCATCCATTCTCCTCATTTTTTCTGCAATAAATATATCAGTCTTAGAATTTTACCAGCTCCTGCTCCTACATGACTAACCAGCATGATTGCCTCCTCAAAAGGTTTCAGAAGCTCACAATCATCACACATTACTTGCCGTTGACATTGCCCAGGGGACAAAGACACACCCTCCAAAGCCTTTGATTTTTACATTGGGTTTTGCTAATCGCTTGTTCGTGCAAACGCTCTAGCATGTACAAAGTGGAATTCCACCTGGTAGGGACCTCCTCCATTTTCAGCTGGTGATGGGGCAGGTTGGTACACTCTTGTATGGAATATAATGCATTGTGAGCACTGAAGGAGTGACTAAAATGGGCACAGATTATTTGGGTGATATTCATCATGTCTCTGAGGAATTTGGATTCTGTTGTGAATTTGTTCACAACAAAATTAAGAACATGGGCAAAGCAAGGTACATGAATCATATCACCTGTTCTCAAGTCAACTATTATGTTGGAGCCATTATCAGCAAACACAAAACCAAGGAGCAGGATACAAGCTATTTCACTATTACCAACTCCAGTTTATTTAACACATATATGACTTTGCTGCTGTCCTTTAATAACACTGCCAAAACCAAAAGCACATTGCACATTGGTGTGAGAGAAACCCAGTGAACAGTGACAATCATATAGTTTGTACTCTGCCCACTTATCCACATATCTGTTGTAGAGTGAATTTTCTTTCCGTATGATTGTACAATTCTGGCACAGCCATCTTTGAAAAATAGCTGCTGCTTGGGATATGCCAGAGAGGTGCAACACATGACATCAATCCTTTAAAACCTCAGTTTTCAAAAATTAATATGGCAGCAGCTCAACTGCCAACATCCTGGCAACTTTTCCAATCCACAGGTTTACTATGGGATTGTTTTTGTGAAGTTTTTGAATCCTTCCCAAGTAATTGTGGGTTAAAAATAGATGTCAGAAAAACTGTAACATTTTTTTTGCTTTAAAAACATGACTTGAGAAGATGTTGGGTGTTGCAACTGCATGTGTGTAGACTATGACTCATGCCATCAACAACAAACTCAGAGTCAAACTCATTTGCAGCAGGAGCCATAGGAGTTATTTCAAATGAAGGAAATCTTGTAATACACTCTGACATATCAACAATATCACTTCTATTATGTGTCCAAAGCCCCGGGATCTTTTAAAGCTGCTTCTGCTGCTGTCAATAATGATACCACTGACATGTTGATGGTGTGTCTCCAAGTCAGACCTGTGGTTGTGCTTCAGGAGGGATCTCAATGAGGAGGAGCATACATTTTTAGAATTTGGTTCGTGAAGTATCTCCATACTGTGGAGTTCATAGACTGAGGGGTTCCTGAAGGACAACTATTACTAGTGGGGCTAGATGTTTCTGCACTTGTACTACTGTTAGGTGTCAAAGGTGCTGCACTTCCAAAAGCATCAGAAGCACTCATAGCTGATGATGATAATCTGTGTTGCTGCTGGTTACATAACACTAGAGTGTGTGTCCGGGTGGTGGATGAACAATACTGATGATGACTGAGGGGATGATTGTTTATTTTTTGGCATCTTTGCTTTCCCAGGGTGTAACGGTTTTTAAAGACACTCAGACCAGAGGTTAAAATAAAACACAGTTTTATTGAGCGAAAACAAGGAACACTGCCCCCTAGGGCTAGAATAGGTAATAACACTTATATGGATAGTATAATGGATGTCTTTACAGGCACAATAAGGCTTGGGGCAACACTGGCATATAACTGGGAACAGTAGTGGCATAAGGGTTAAAGCCCAATGCAAGTAATCAGTCTCTGTTGTGGTGTGTGTAGCCAACGCCCAGTAGATGGTATTAACAGCCCAGTCAGTAGTGCGAGGTGGAAAGCACCTTAGTAGTGAGGCAGAACTGAAGTACTTCAGGAGCAGGCGATCAGTGAGATACCCAACAGTATTGCAAGAGCTGAATGGAACTAGAGCCACTAGCACCCTCCTGGTGCAGTAACAGAGTCACAACACTGCAAGAGCCGAATGGGACCAGAGCCAATAGCACCCCTTAGGTGCGGTGACAGAGTCAGAGACACTGCAAGAGCTAAATGGGACCAGAGCCAATAGCACCCCTTAGGTGCGGTAACGGAGTCATAGACACTGCAAGAGCTAAATGGAACTTGAGCCAGTAGCACTCTACCGGTGCGGTAACGAAGACACAACACTGCCAGAGCTGAATGAGACCAGAGCCAATGACACCATTCCGGTGCAGTAACGGAGACTAACACTGCAAGAGCTAGAGGAATTGCCCAATAGCACCACACGGTGCAACAACTGCTATTCTGTGCTCATAAGGTGTAAGGTGGAGGCACAGTTAACGGAGGCCACAATTGCTCTGCAAGTGTTAACAGACAGGCTCGGTAGCGGAAGCAACAAGATCAGCAAGTGTTAAACGACTGGCTCAGTAGCGGAGGCAACAAGCTCTGCAAGTGTAAACGGACAGGCTCAGCAACGGAGGCAACAAGCTCATTAAGTGTCAACAGACAGGCTCGGTAACGGATGCAACAAGCTCAGCAAGTGTTAACGGACATGCTCGGTAACGGGGGCAACAAGCCCTGCAAGTGTTCACGGACAGGCTCAGTAGCGGAGGCAACAAGCTCTGCAAGGGTTAAGTGGGTGATCAGTCTGCACAACACTGCATACATAGTTCAGAATGTCGCCGAGCGACATATAATCAGGATCTCACAGGAACACAGGAAGCAGGTCACGGAGCAGGAACGTCAGCCAAGCCGGATCAATCTCGGAGCAGGAACGTCAGCCAAAACGGGTCAATCACGTAGCAGGAGCGTCAGCCAAACCAGGTCAATCATGGAGCAGGATCGTCAGCCAAGCCAGGTCAATCACGGAGCAGGAACAACAAGAGTAGTCAGACGGGCCGAATCGGTACACAGGAACGCAGGAACACAGCAACGGATGCACAGGTATGGGAACACCACGAAAGGGCACCTGACAGGTGCCAGAGGCCCTGTATATGAAGGCTACCCTGGGCGGGCTAAACAAGCTCCGCCAATGAGAGAGCACCACAGCAGAGAGTGACAGCAGAATCACGGGAACCGTGATACAGGGTCAGAAATTCTGGTTGTTTTCACAAACAGTTTATAAACAGGCACAGTGCTCCTTTTACGTGGTGGAAGATTGAGCCTTTGCCTTTCAGCTAATTTTCTGGCCAGGTCATCATCTCTCTCACTCTCAACTTCATTTATATCTAAAGAAGTAAAGAAGAGGAAGATGCTGGCAGGATATATTCCAGAACATAATCATCAACAATTAGGTCATCCTCAGGATTGCCCACTGTTTCTTCCTCACTTCTTTTATATTCCTTTTAGCTTTTAGAGGTCTCAGACAATTTATTTTTACTTTTCCTCCTACAGGGATTTTCAAACGTTCAATACTACATTCAGGAAAGGTGTTACACTTGTTTGTCAAACTGTCAGAACCAGCTGTTGGTTGAATTGCTACACCATCCATCATGCCATCAACACTAGAATGAGACTATTTGTCCTCAGTGTTTCTAGATGGTTTATTATTATTATTGGCGGTGGTGGAACTTTTTATGGGACAATGGGGAAGGATCATAATCATTTCTTTCACACTGCAGCAACCATAGCTGCAGTCGGTTTTTGTACTACAACTTTACATGTCCCTGCACTGCCCCTGCTCCTTTCGCTCTTTCACTGCCCCTAGTATGCTTGTTTGGCATTATTCCATAACTGTATTTTTACAGTGAAGTACACAATAAAACTGATTGTGTGTGATGCCTTGTCTTTATAAAATAATGTTTCTTCTCGTTTCAATCTGTCTCAGTCACAGCTCCTATCAGGGTCCCTGTCTCTGCCACCTAACAGTCAAGTTTTTTGTATTTTTTGTTTTTTTTTTAATTAACTGTCCCTATATCACTGTCAACAGCAAAAAACACACTCCCTGTTCAACTTCTTCTTCCCCCAAGCTCCCCTAGCACAGAGAGAACATCCAGATTAGGAAGGGACTTGAATCGCAGCTGCCAGACTCCGCAGACACATAAAACAAATTTCCTGTCTACAACACTACATAACCTACACATCAGTTTCACTTTTTTTGCCTGTCCTAACCATCTGCAAAATCATCCTACTTTCTCTCTTGTAAACAAACACAGAATGGCATGCTGAGGGAACCGAACACCCCTTTTATACTATCCCTATGGAAAAAGAAGGGAAACTACCCACGTGGTGGTGAAATAGAGTCTTACCATTGATTTCAATGAAATGAGCTATGTGGCAGTAGAAAATTTGCACTTTTCGTGAAAAAGTTCCAGCTCAGCAGAAAGTCCCACTTTTCTCCTGTTTCTCTTTAGAGGTGAAATGTTTAATTCATCCATCCTCCTGACCATTTAAAGAGGCCTGATAGAGTGGCAGACAGCTGATAATCTCATAGGGAAGAGGCAGTTGTCCTTGGGCAAGAAGTCGGTTAGCTCTACTCTGGATTCATCTTTATCTTTTGTCTTGTAAATGCAATGAAGCTGCTTCCAATTCTCCTTTAAAGGGGCAGTACATCCAGGATGAAAAAATAAATCTCAATATACACAGCTTTAGTGGTCTTATTCCTGAAACATTTAAGTAGTTATGCAAACAGATGTAGCTCATTTTTGTTATTTTCGACATTATCTAAATTCTCCAGGGCCTCTAAATGGTGCTGGTCTCCTCTTCCTTCTACCCTTTTTTTCAAATAAGCATGCCATTGTGATCAACTTCAAGGTTGTTGCAGAAAATCTTAAGGACCAGCTTGAGCAGTGAAGACTGCCTGCAATTTGTGTAACTGACAGCAGAAGGGGAGAAGACACAGACTGCCCATTATCATAGTAACACAGAAAGAAGCTTGCTAATGATATATATATATATATATATATATATATATATATATATATATATATACATACACACATACATACAAATAAGAGCTAGGTCTTATTTCATTTATTTCCTTAACATGGTACTGTTCTTACCTCAGTTTTCTCCTAGAAGGCAATACCTTTTTATTCACTGCTTGGGTTATCAGACTCTCAGTTTTTGATTATCTCAATGCTGACTGTCATGAAACATCATAGAGCCCACTGCCATCTCCGACCAGTATGACGTATAGTGAGATTCTTCTGATTAGTGGCCAGCAGTCAAAAAAGGCTAGAGCTTCCAGATAATTAGTATATACAATTAAACACTATAATTGTATCCAGTACCCAAGCTCAGTCTCCACCTATCTCTAGAGCTGTCCCTGAAGCATATATAAGACAAAGATTCACACTCCTTTCAACACCATGACTAAGATATTGGATTTCACTTTAGGCTAGGAAAGGTAACAGCTGATGAAGCTAAAAAAATACATGTATCCATCAAGTCCATCCCATACCAAACCACCCCTGTTGATCCAGGGGAACTCTGGAAGGCAAAAATAAAACCCCATTGAAGTGATTTCCAATACAGCCCCAAAGTGAGTATAAAAATTCCTTCCTGACTCAAAATGGCAGTCAGATATTTCTCTGGATCAACATACTATCTCCTTTGAACCCAAGTGTCATAAAACTCAATATTGTTCTGTGATAGCTAGTTATCCATTACTTTTTTTAAAGTATCTGCAAGCACAGCATTCCAAGGCAACGAATTCCATAATTTTACTGCCCTTACTGCAAAAAAACCTACTTGCCTTTATTTTAGTCGAAAGATCTTTTCCTCTAGTCACTCACTCAAGAACTTTCCCCTCTACTAACTTCAATCCTTACTCACTTATTCAACCTCTCTCTGTCAACCAGCACCTTCCCATCCTCTTTCAAACATGCACTCATCACTCCCATCCTAAAGATATCCTCCCTGGACCCAAACTCACTGTCAAATTACCAGCCAATTTCTCTACTCCCGTTCGCCTCCAAGCTCCTTGAGCATCTTGCATATACCCATCTCACTAAATTCCTCTGCTCCCATTCCTTGCTAGATCCCTTGCAATCTAGATTCCGCCCTCATCACTCCACTGAGATTGCCCTCACCAAAGTGGCCAGTGATTTGCTCTCTGCCAAGTCAAAAGGCCACTATTCCATACTTATTCTCTTGGACCTACCAGCCACCTTTGACACAGTAGATCACACACTCCTCCTCCAAGCCTTCCACTCCCTAGGTCTCTGTGACACTGCACTCTCCGGTTTCATCTTATCTCTGCGACCGCTCCTTCAGTGTTTCCTACTCCGGCTCCACTTCTCCATCCCTCCCACTGTCTGTTGGAGTGCCTCAAGGATCAGTCTTGGGACCGTTGCTCTTCTCAATCTACACTGCATCCCTTGGAAAACTAATAAACTCCTTTGGGTTTCACCATCATCTCTATGCTGATGATACTCAAATATATCTTTCCTTCCCTGACTTCTCCCCTTCTCTCCTGTCCCAAGTATCTGACTGTCTGTCTGCTGTCTCTTCCTGGATGTCCTCCCATCAACTCAAACTTAACCTTGGCAAAACTGAACTAATTATCTTCCCTCCCTCTACAACCAGCCTTACCCCGGAAATTACCCTCACCATTAACATCGCTACCATCACACAAACCCCTACAGCTCATTGCCTGGGGGTCACTTTTGATTCTGCCTTATTCTTCATTCCTCACATCCAGTCAATCTCCAAATCATGCAGCCTCCACCTCCCCAGCATCTCTAGAATCCGACCCTTTCTCACAAAAGACGCTACCAAAATTCTAATCCAAACACCCATCATGTCCCATCTTGACTACTGTAACTCATTACTAATTGGCCTTCCTGTCACCCGACTAACCCCACTACAGTTCATAATGAACTCTGTTGCAAGACTAATCTACCTCACTCATCGCTTCTCTGACACCAAACCCCTCGGTCAATCCCTACACTGGCTCCCATTAGCATACAGAATCAAATTCAAATTTCTGGTGCTCACCTATAGAGCCCTCACTAACACCGCACCCCCTATATTTCATCTTTCATTTCCAAATACACTCCATCTCGCCATCTTCACTCTGCACACAACCTTCTGCTCACAACAGCTCTTATCACATCCTCCCACTCCCGCCTACAGTACTTCTCCCGTGCTGTACCTCATCTCTGGAACTCCCTCCCCCACCCAATCAGACTCTCATCCAGCCATCAAATCTTCAGATACTCCCTGAAAACTCAACTCTTCAGGGAAACCTATCAACTGCCTCCATAAACACTATCACCAAGAATCACCCCTTGCCTGGACCACTGCACTCACCAGCACTTCTCACTCCAACCCACTGACTGGAAGTTCATGTGGCAGGAGGCACTTACACCGAGTAGCACTTACTCCCACTGTGTCAAACCCACCTTCCTCTAGACTGTAAGCTCTAACAAGCAGGGCCTTCTGATCGCTCTGTTTTCCACAGTTGAGTGTACTATTTAATACCTCTGCATGTCTATTCCTAACTGTAAAGCGCTGCTGAATTAGTTGGTGCTATATAAATAAAGAATGATAATAATAATAATAACAATAATCACCACTTAGACGTTTCTTCTCTAATATAAACAAAACAAGTTTGGCTAGACTCTCCTTATAATGCAGATCCTCCAATCCCTTTATCAGTTTTTTTGCTCGTCACTGCAATTTTCCCAGTACAAAAATGTATTTTCAAGAACTGTTACCCAAAACTGTACTCCTTATTCTGGATGAGGCCTTACAAAGGATTTATATAGAGGCAGAATTATATTGCCAGCCGGTGCATCTATACCCCTTATTATGCAGGATAGTACCTTATTTGCTCTTGCAGCAGATGAATTACTGTGTACACTGCTGTGAAGTCTGTCATCTATCAGTACTCCTAAATCATTCACTAGTGCTGATTTCTCAAGTACTTTCCCATTTAGTGTATATGTAGCATGTATGTTTCTACAACCTAAATGCATAACCTTACATTTATCTCTATTAAATTTCATCTGCCACTTTTCTTCCGATTCACTCAGTTTATCTAAATCCTTCTGTAGGGAAAAACATCATACTCTGTATGTATTCCTTGCACAGCTTAGTGTCATTAGCAAAGATTGAGACATTACATTCAAAACCCACTTCTAGATTATTTAAAATCAAGTTAAAAAGCATTTGACCCAGGACTGGACCCTGTGGCACCCCACATATAACGTTAGACCAACTTGAAAATATTAGATTCACAACAACTCTCTAGTCTCTTCCATTTGTCATTTAACCAGTTCTCTATCTATGCACAGATATCCCTTCCCAAACCGAAGCCTTTTAATTTGTGCAGTTACCTGTTGTGAGGCACTGTATCAAAGGCTTTTGCAAAATCCTATACTACATCAAAAGCAATTAGCTTTCCAAATTACAACTTACCCTTTCATAAAGTGAAAATAAATTAATCTGACATGATCTATTCTTCATAAAACCATGCTGGGTCCTATTAATAATACTGTTAATCTTCACATAGGTCTGAATACTGTCAGTTAGTAACCCTTCTAATATGTTACCCACTGCGGAAGTCAATCTCACAAGTCTATAATTTCCTGGTTTGGATCCTGCCCCCTTTTTGAAAAAAAGGTACATCAGCAGCTTTCTTCCAATCACAGGGCACTATACATTACAAAATGAGTTAATAAATATTAACCCTTTAAGTACTAGAGGGGTAAGAAACACATTACTTTGCAGTGAGTTGCATATCCCTCTGGCACTCAAAGGATTATGCATTAAGTCTTGCCACTACTAAACTAAGTTACTTAAGTACCCATGGGTGTATTCCATCAGGTCCAGGTGCTTTATTCACCATAACTTTTTCCAGTCTCTTTCGGACTTTGTCCTCAGTAAGCCATGTACATGATGGAGGAAATGATGTGGGTTTTGTCTGTTTGCCCATAGCCTGCCATTGTTGCTTCCTTTGTATATACAAAAGAAAACAATATGTTTAGGGTGTCAACCATAGCCTTATTAAATAATTACCTGTCCCAGTCTTAAGAGGAGAAATATCAACCTTAATCATTTTTATTATTTATATACTTGTAGAATTGCAGAATCTAGAATCAGGGGAGCAAAAGAATAGGATCTATAAGTATTATTTTAACTTTTTATTAAATAGCGCAAGAAGTACAAATTCACTCACCAGACCAATTATATATCATAGCACATCAGCACTCAGTCCGTGCATCCTCTCACTTTATGCCTCCAATGTGTCTGGAACTGGATCTCTACCTTCTCCAACTGTATTCCGATGATATAGCTCTACTCGAGCCACTTCATTCTTTAAATGAAGGAAATGAGGTACATGGAGATGTATTATACAGTGCGGTGGCGTTCCTATTGTCCGTTCCTATTGTAACTTTATACCCAAGGGAGAAGCAGAGGAAAGATTTAGATCACATGTACGCAAAAAAGAATATGGAATTAATAGTTTTAATAATTGTAGTTCCACCTTTGTGGTCTAATTAACTGTGTCTGTAGGAAACAATATACTGGTAGAACAGGTAGGAAATTGGAAAATAGAGGGGGGGGACATCTTAGGAATATACTTAAAAGGTTTGAAAATCATAGTCTATCAAGCCATGTCCAAGAAATACATAGTGGGAATCCTGAAGGTCTAACTATACAATTGAGAACTGGTTAAATGATAGATGGCAGAGAGTTGTTGTAAATGGAACTTTTTCAAATTGGTCTAGGGTTATAAGTGGGGTGCCGCAGGGTTCAGTCCTGGGCCCAATGCTTTTTAATTTGTTTATTAATGATCTAGAAGTGGGAATTGAAAGTAGCATCTCAATCTTTGCTGATGACACTAAGCTATGTAAGGAAATACATACAGAGCTCAATGTTTTTTCCCTACAGAAGGATTTAGATAAACTAAGTGAATGGGCAGAAAAGTGGCAGATGTCATTTAATGTAGATAAATGTAAGGTTATGCATTTGGGTTGTAGAAACAAACTTGCTACATATACTCTAAATGGGAAACAACTTGGGAAATCCTCATTAGAGAAAGATTTAGGTGTACTGATAGACAATAGTCTTCACAGCAGTGTGCAGAGTCACTCAGCTGCTGCAAGAGCAAATAGAGTACTAGCCTGCATAAAAAGAGGTGTAGAAGCAAGGGATGCTAATATTATCCTACCTCTGTATAAATCCTTGGTTAGGCCTCATCTAGAATATGGAGTACAATTTTGGGCGCCTGTTCTAAAAAAAGACATTACTGAACTGGAAAAGGTGCAGAGACGTGCAACAAAACTGATAAAGGGATTGGAGGATCTGAGTTACAAAGAGAGACTAGCCAAACTGGGTTTGTTTACATTAGAAAAGAGACGTCTAAGGGGTGATATGATTACTATTTACAAATACATTCAAGGTCAATACAAAGAACTATCCAATGAATTATTTATGCAAAGAGCTGAGCTAAGAACAAGAGGTCATCCAATAAGACTTGAGGAAAGGCGCTTTCGACTAAAACACAGGCAGGGATTCTTTACAGTAAGGGCGGTAAAGCTATGGAATTCTTTGCCTCGGGATGTTGTGCTTGCAGATAATGTAACTGCATTCAAAAAAGCAATGGATGCCTATCTAGCACAGAACAATATTGACAGTTTTGACAGATGGCTTCAAAGCAAATAGGATATTGAGCCGGGGAACTATTTGACACACACACACACACACACACACACCTACACTGGAAATTGCTCCAGAGGGCTTTTTTGTTGCCTTCCTCTGGATCAACAGGGGTGTTATTGGCATGGGCTGGACTTGATGGACGCATGCCTTTTTTCAGCCTTATCTACTATGTTACTATGTTACAAGTAATAGACCAAGTAATGGCTCATAGAATAGGGGGAAATAGGTTATTAACATTGAGAAGATTAGAAACAAAGTGGATAAAATAAATGAGAACTCTTGAGCTGGTGGGTCTCAACATAGATATTGACCTAGCGGCATTCATTGAAGACTGAAGGGTCCCTCTATAATGGGGATAAATTAGTGCAATATCTGGGTCTTTGTTATGATCGCCGCTAGGACGGTGGGGATGTTGAGAAACTGAGCCAAGATTCACTGATGAGTATGATATTCAGTGTCCATATATGACTGAAAGATTTGCTTATGTATTTTTAGCATTTCTTTATTCGATTTTTTATAAGATATTGTAATCTCTCTGTAGACAGAAACAATATCAAAATGTTTTTTATAAGTTTAATAATAATTATAGAGATGCCTTGTAAAATATACTTTTACGTGATAATTTGATGTAAAGAAATGAACTATGTTGTTTATCCAAATAGATAAGATTTTGGTATGTAGTAATTATGTAGTATTATTATTATATTTTATGTAGTGAAGCACAATTAGGATGCAACTATATTCCTTTTAGGATGATTTGTTTTAAAAGTATTTTTTTAATTAACGTTATTAATAAAGTGTTTCAGTTAGGTGAAAATATTGTATTAGATAGGTTGTTTTATGTTATATAATTTCACGCTTGGTTAATGAGGTACCTGTCTAACTAATTAGACCTAGGGTTTATACAGAACGGACAGGGGAGATAGCCACAATACGTGTCGGGTTTGGAACATTGCTAACCAGCCCTCTATGATCCAGAGTAGCTCCCAGTCACGACCCCGGTAGATGCAGGTGTACAGACAATAGGAATGCCACCGCACCATATATCTCCGTGTACTGAATTCTCCTTCAGTTAAAGAATGAAGTGGCTCGAGTAGAGCTAGATCGTCAGAATCTGAGAATACCACTGGAGAAGGTGGAGATCCAGTTCTGGACACATTGGAGGCATAAAGGATAAGGATGCATGGCCTGGGAGCTGAAGTGCTATGATATATAGTTGGTCTGGTGAGTGAATTTGTACTTCTTGTGCTATTTAATAAAAAGTTAAGATAATACTTTTAGATCCTATTCTTTTGCTCCTCTGATTCTAGATTCTGCAAGTTGATGACGGATAAGGTTCCGAGCTTGGGGAGCAGCAGTGGATTACCTCTATAAGTGTGTATGTATATTACAAAGACTAAACTGGGTGTCTCTTTCCATCATCCTCTTCTATCATCACCACATACCATCATCTTTTCATCCATTTTCTTCATTTCATGCGTACTATAGATAAGCACTCTTTCCATTTATATCTGTTTTCATGGGACAATATGTTATATTGACTGTGTCTCTTTTATTTTCATTGTCTGTTATTCATATTCATTATTATCATCATCATTTTTTCATTTTCATTGTTTGAAGACTTTGATAGTGAATATATTGGGTTTCTGTTTTAGATTTTTTGGTTTATGTACGTTCAGAATAGATTCTCTATATTTTCTCCTAGTAGATATATACAGTGCGCAGGGGGTTTGGCCTGGGATTGTGATTAGGAAATGGTGTTTCTGTTCGGGGTCCCAGATCAATCCATAGTTTATACTTGTAGAATTGTTTAGGATTTTCCTTGCTCTTATTTAAATACTTCTCTTATTTTTACTTCTAGCTAACCTAATTGCTTGTTTGCAGAGCTTATTACATTCTTTCTATTTTTTTGTAATGATGCATCTGACTCTTCTGACTTAATTCCTTCAGTGCCAGAAACTTGGACCATATCCTGAATCCTGTACTCCAGATACATTTTCAGTATCTTTGCTATCCATCTGTTTAGGCTTGATTTCCACTGATACATTTCTAGTTACATATGGAAAACTATATATCGTCTTTATCAAAACAAATTGAGCTTTTGCATGGTGTGTTGCAAGAAGTGAATTTTGCATCATGCAAAAAGCTAATGTCATAATTACAAAAAAAGTGAAAAGTTACTTATTTTGCGAAAATCACATACTATATATTAAAAAAATTTACGTTGATAGTGAAAGTTTCAGTTATTTGAAAGAGCCCCAAGTACCCCAAGTACTAAAATACCAAATATGTATAGTTTTACCTATGTTCATGGCCAGCGCAGAGCCCTAATTACCAGGAGGGCAAAATGGTATTTTCAAATTTATGAACTAATATGTGCATTCTAGTGGTTACACGGTAAAACTACCCTAAACAGCCAAATAACTATATAAAACTAAATATTTCTATAAAGCAGATATCCTGCAGCATAAAATGAGGGGTCACTTGCCCTCCTACCCCTAGCCTGGTGTGCACAAATGTTTTCATAAAGTGGAGCTAAAGAAAAAAAATATTTTTTACATTTCTAATCCTTTAAATGTACTGAAATCTATGGAATTTCCAACTGTATTCATAAGCTAGTGCTCTTAGGTGAAAAATACCACCCCATTGGTATGAGATGATATACCGTAAGTGGTGCCAAAAGCACACAATTACACCTACCTGTATTCTTTTTTTTAAAATGGCAGCCTGTACTAAAATGTTCTTAACTATTACAGACATGAAGGAAAGGTATGCAATGTATACCATTTTGGAAAGTAGACATTCACTCGCATCAAATGAAGGGGTCTCTTGCCTTTCTTCCCCTGGGCTGAAGTGCATAAATATTTCCAAAAGATGGCGCTATTGAAATAAATACATGACTTTTACATTTCCACTACTTCAAAGATACTAAAATCTTTGAAAACATGACATATCCTAATGTATTTAGTACCTGATACCAGTGTGAGAAAAATGGTACCCCATTTATGTGGGTTAACATACATATGAGGTGCTAGGAACAGTAACATAAGGCTGTCACTTTTGCTTTTGAAATTATCTGCCTGCACGAAAATGGTCATGACCATCATAGATATGCAGGACCGGTAGACAAACCATACTTGGAAAAAAGATAACCTACTGCTTCAAACGAGGGGTCACTTGCCTTCATACCTCAAGCCAGATGTGCACAAATGTTTACAGAAAGCGCACTAAAGTTAACAAAATGCCATTTTTTTCTTATATTTCTACACCTTCAAATGTACTAAAATGTATGAAAACTATGGAATTTACAACTGTATTCATTAGCTAGGCACTTAGGAGAATAATGTCACCCCATTGGTATGAAAAGACATACTTTAGGTTCTACAACTACACCTACTACAACCTCTCATTTTTCTAACATTTTCTCAGACATGACTTGCCTGTATGAAAATGGTTATAATAGCTACAGAAATGGAAGAAAGGTAGACAGACCATACCATTTTGGAAAGAAGATAACCTAGAGCAGAAAATGAGGGGTCATTTGCCTTTTTACCCACTAGGCTGATGTGCACATCTGTTACCAGAAGGTGGCATTATAGGAAACAGTTGAGCTATTTTACAATTCTACAGTTCTACATCTGGCATAGAAAATAGATGGAATGCATGACTGTAAACATTAGCTACTGCTCTTTCAAGATAAATTCCACCCTGCTGGTATGAGCTGACACACTATAGGGAGTGCCAGAAGTACAGATCTACGCCAACTACATCTTTCACTTTTTATAAATTTTTCAACTATAACATGCCTGTACTAAAGTGGCTATAACAATGAGAGAAACGAAGAAAAGTTAGCTAGATCATACAGTTTTGGAAAGTAGACAATTAGACGCATCAAATATCTTTCTACCCCTATGTTAGTATGGACACCTAATTTCCACAATGTGGTGCTACAGAATTTTTTTTTTTTTTACACATCAGTCACTTCAAAGATACTAAAATGGTTCAACACAATGGGATTTCCTAGGAGGACCTCCTGCCAGCCTAAGAAAAATGGTACCCCAGTGGGCTGTGGAATCAAGCTTGGGGGGAACATGGGGGGACTGGAGGCATTTTGTGTGCATGCCTCAGGGGTATCCAATGCAAAGTAATGCATTGGACCCCCTGTTGCACACAGAGTTAAATTTTTTTTAATTATTATTTTTTCTTCATATCTCCTTGAGGGGCATCACAACAACTCCTGAAGTCCCTCCACAAGGAATGTGGTGATGCCACCACAAAGAGGTCTAAATAAAATAATGAAAAGAATAGCTCACAACACTAATTCACCATAATATCCTATATAATAATTCACTAGGATGCACTGTAGAGATTGCCCAAATGCACAGACTGCTGGGAGTTCTGTGCTGGGAGCATTCTGTGCCTTCAGGCAGTCTCTACAGTGCATGACTGCATCGACGGCTGGACGCAGAGCAGGACCAGCATCTTAACCCTTTGAGTGCCAGAGGGGTAGCAATGAGTTGCGTACTCCTCTGGCACTCAAAGAGTTAATATCATCTTGACCTTGGCCTGTGTACACGGGCTTTTACACTAGTATACATATAATTAACAAAGTGTAAATAAAAATAAAGTAATAAATGTAGCAATAGAGAATGAAAGGGTTCCCCAGTCCCCCAAGTAGTAGGCTGAAATCTAAAGTACAAGACAACAAGACAAACCTGCGCTTCTCTATATAAGGTGCAAATATGTGCCCTGTATTGGGCATATATTATACTACTGTGCTAATAAATATGAGAATTTTGTTCCAAAATTTGGGCAAACATTGTATAAGCTTGCCAACCCACATCAAGGTACCCCAATATATGCCAAGTACCTACTCTAATATACCTGTAAAGCCCTATGTAATTTAAAAGCAGTCCCTGAAGAGATGTTATAATAGAGGCACTGGAGTGGGGCCCTTTAAATATAGTGTTTTTGATGCTTGGGGGTCCCAATGTTATGGAGGTGCCTTACTGATTTCTGCCCGTTTAGTTCAGGGCCATGCAGTTTGTCTGTGCTTCAGTTCCCTACTTGTGCATGTTCTTGAGTAATACTGTTGACTGATGCAGTGGATTCAAGCCATGGTTGTCTAATTGTTTTAACCCAATACTCCCTATCTGACCTTTTCCCCCAGGCCTTTTGACCTCTTTGTGTTTATTAAGGCCGTGCCGAGTACCCCTCTAGTCTGCATTCTTTGTCAGTGTCTATTCTCCTGTACCTCTTTTCTCTCCTTTTCTATGATTATCTAACTCTTCTCTATGTCTTTGTTCTCTTTCTCTGTCTTACTGACATTTTTCTTTGCTATGTTTTTTGACCATTAGTCTATTCACTTGCCCTAATTTGATGCTTCTTTCTTTATGTTCCAAACTATGCAACAGTTCTTCGCTACTAGACTGTTATGGATGCCTGACTTCAATTTAATTCTAATTGTACCTTGTGCAATTATTGATCTTATGGTCTTACATCATGTACAACTTCGATTTTCAATAAAGCTCTTTTTGAAAAACAAAAAAAATAAAAAATAAAAATGGACTCCCTGAAAACTGAAACTAGTGAAGTATATGCTAAGAGTAGACACAAATTATTCCTTTAGGACACATTAAGGCTGATGAATTACGTAGAAGCAAAGCAATTCTGAGGCAAACCAAGTGTACTCTAGGTGACAAATACAAATTCCCTTTGATTTGGATGGAGCTTTTGACCTGCTGAGTGTGGGAAGGTCTTTGTTACATAGTTTTACAGTGTATTCAAGGACACTCTAGCAGACAGGGGTTGAATGACTCATTTAAATCACCCCACCTTTTCCCTCTCTTCTCTCCTTTCCTCTTTCCTCTCTCTATATTCCACTCATAGGTGCAAACTATGAACCTTACTCAGATATTCCATCTATAGCTCCCTATATGACACCCAATCACCTTTTTGCTTCGCCGGTAGACCACCTTGCTCCCCCAATTTGCTCTTATGCTCCCACAACACCGACTCATATGCTTGCTCCACCTATGAATAAGCTCCCATTATGTCTTGCTGATAATAATCATTCACAGTAAAGTGAAACAGTACTAACTTGTTGTGTTAATCTTATATGACGCTTGTAATCTTCTTGACCTTCAATAAAGCCTTTAAAATTAAAAGAAAAAACAGATTGCTAAAAAACAACCACTGAACCTGAGGGTTCATGAGCGATCAGTGCAGAAGACTATTACCTCAACACTTTGGTGTTACCCACCTCATTGTTTATTTTTATTGTACTTTCTTCTTCAAGATTTTGCACTGGAATTTATTGTATACCTTAACTAATATATACTTACTGTATGTATCAGCTATGTACTTTGATTGTACCTATATTCTATCTCTGTATACCTTGATTTCGTTCAATAAAACTCTTTGAAATATAAAAATTAGGCGAAAAATGTGTTAACATAGGCAGAAAATTTGTTAAAATAGGCAACATTATTCATACTTAGAAAAATAATGTGTTTGAAGTCATATTTCTCATGTCAGTTTCATGATATTATGATTACAGTTCCTGACCAAGAAGCCTTTTCCATTTGCAGTAACAGTTGGGGTTCCTCAAACTCCTCAATATTAGGTGGCTTGTAGCTAATCCCCATTAATATTTTTATTCTGTATGCCCCCTGTGTATACTTCAACCCACAGGGCCTCTATATTCTGACTGAACCCTCCATTAATATCTTCCCTTACACTAGGTTTTAAATCACGCTTTACAGGCATTTCAAATTTCAAAAATTACATTCTTTGAAATACATATTTGCTTTTTATCAGGCTGTAACTGTAACGGTTTGTTTGACACACAGATACAGTAGGTTTGGATAAAACACAATTTTATTGAACAATGATAATAACAATAACCCTCACGGGTCCTGTAATATATACACAATATAGTACAAACACAAGACAGGTTATACAGAGTTAGGCCCACACAGGTCCAGTATATGCAGAAAGTCCAGAAATTAATATACTGACACAGGTCAGACAATTCTTGTGTGAGTCTCAGTTTAACAGTACTGAATGGGTTACTTTTAGGCAGAGAGTTCTGACAGGCCCTAATAGGGCAAGGCCTTTTAAGAAGCTCAAACAAGGGTGAGAGCTCCAAATCGAGTAACGCCCAAAGATAATGGAGACCAGACAACTGAGGACTGCCGTAGCAGTAATGGAGACTGAGCAACTTGGCACTGTCGTAGCAGTAACGGAAACTGAGCAACTTGAGTACTGTGTAGCAGTAATGGAAACTGAGCGACTTGAGCACTGCCGTAGCAGTAACGGAATCTGAGCAACTTGAGCACTGCCGTAGCAGTAACAGAATCTGAGCAACATGAGCACTGCCATAGCAGTAGAGGAAACTGAGCAACTGGGCATTACCGTAGTAGTAACGGAGACTGAGCAACTGGGCACTGCCATAGCAGTAACGGAGACTGAGCAACTTGGCACTGCCGTAGCAGTAACGGAGACTGAGCAATTTGGCACTGCCATAGCAGTAACGGAGACTGAGCAACTTGCCCTGAGAGGTGCCCAACCTGGAACTGCACTGGAGAGCGGAGGCACAGAAATGTCGCTGGGGCGACACTGAGGCAACAGGGACCAAACTGCAGCGAGCTGTCCGGAGACAGTGAAGGTCTAACACTTCCCTAACCGGAGACCGGATAGAGCATGCAAAGGAGGTACGTCACCACCGTAGCCCAGCCGGGGGGAATCCTCACACACAGAGCAGGAACATCAGCCAATCCAAGTCGGTACACAGAGCAGGAACGTCAGCCGGGCCGGGTCGATACATGGAGCAGGAACGTCAGTCAATCCAAGTCGGTACACAAAGCAGGAACGGCAGCCAGGCCGGGTTGGTACACGGAGCAGGAACGTCAGCCAATCCAGGTCGGTACACAGGCAGAGGCAAGATGCAGAATGGTCAGACAGTCCGGGTCAGCACACAGGTAGGAACAAGATGCAGAGTCGTCAGACAGGCCAGGTCGATACACTGAGATCACACAAATAACAGGAACAAGCGCTGGTACTGAAACACCATGAAAGGGCACTGGAGAAGTGCCAGAACCCAGCATTTAAGGACAAATGCTGGGCGGGACAAAACAGAGCAGCCAATAGCATAAGCAGGAGTGGAAACTGACAGAATGTCGCCAAATAGCACGGGTACCGTGATAGTAACATTGGCACCTCCCTGTTAGACGAACTAGCCCATTCCCCCTCATCACCCCTATACCCCTTCTCTAATCCCATTTTCTCATTTATACTGCCTTCCGCATCCTGTTTTGCACTCCACCTTTCCTAGTTTAAAGACTATAAATATTGCCCCCAAGGGAAAAGACCACCCAGTGCTATAGAAACTCAAACCCCTCCTGCTTACACCAAATCTTTAGCCACGCATTTAACTCCCTAATCTCCCATCACTTTTCTGACTTAGCATGTGGCACAGGTAGTATTTCAGAAAATACTACCTTAGAGGTCCTTTGCTTAAGTTTACCTAAATCCCTGAAATCATTCTTAACTGACCTCCATTTTCCACTGACTGTCATTGGTACCAACATATACCATGACAGCCGGGTCATGCCCAACCCCTTCCAACAATCTATTGACCCGATCTTCCTGATCTTCCACATGTCAAACTTGAGCACCCAGGACACAGAAAAGGTGACTACAGCAAGAGGTTATAAAGAAAAACAGTCTAAATTCATTTCTGGTAGTTTATGCTTTAAACTGACAGTATCATCAAAAAAAGGCAAAAAGGGTTCATATCCATTTAAATATCATGTACATATCATATAACCACTCCCCTGGTGCCTGCCACTCCCTACCGTTCTACCATGCATAATATCAACCATTGATATTAAAGTATTTGGATATATATATATATATATATATATATATATACTATATATATATGTTTGTGTCTCTCAAGGGAGCTGAAATGTCAATAAACACCATATATTTCTTAGATAAACTACTAAGTCCATGAAATCTTCTTTTCATAAATCACCATAACAAATGTCATTTTATGTTAGATTCTATAGAACTCCTACCACAAATACCCAGCCACAAGAAAGAACATTACACACTGTGAATACTATGTTACTACAGGTAAAGAAGATTAATCACTTATCTATCACAATGTTTAGTAGCATAAAACTCCTATCACAAAAACTACACCAAAAATTAATAAAAATGTGGAAAATATATATTCCCCCAAAAGGGCAACAATATATCACTCTAACTGAAAGGGAGTCACTCTAGATATGTCTTCCACATTTTTATTCATTTTTGGAGTAGTTTTTGTGATAGGTGTTTTATCCTACTAAGCACAGGATTATATTTTTTTATCGTGACATTTGATAAGTCATTAAACTTCTTTACCTATACTGACATAGTATTCACAGTGTGTGATGTTCTTTCTTGTGGCTGAGAATTTGTGGCAGGAGTTCAACAGAATCTAACATAAGATTACATTTGTTGTGGTGATTCATGATAAGAAGATTTAACCTCTTTCTATAAAAATCCATATAGCGCTTGATAGGGAGAATTTTGGTAAACATATTATTGTGCTCCTTGTGAGAGGGGACGATATCTGTAGCAGCTATTGGATTTGCCAGATTGATTGGTTTTTATTCCCATTACCCCACATTTCATTTGCACTCTTTAAAGTCCTCTGAGTGTTTTCTTGTCCAGATGATTTATTTTACCACATATATATATTACGTGTGTTTGCATAAATGTATATATAAACACACATATATTCGGACCTAGCAGCTGATGTTGCTGCCCCCTTGTTGCTGTGGAGTATGCTGCCCTTGACTGTAATAATAATAATAAACACTTAAAAACACAAAAATCCAAAGATTCAGATTGATTTCTAAGGCCTAAAATCTACTCTTACAGACATTGTCTTTTTCAGGGCTCCCATTGCTTGTCCAGGATATGTAAACAGGCCAAGATGTATGTTACTATTTCAATTTTGTTGTTGGTGTTCCTTTAACATGTTACAACCTAGAAGATATTTTACAAACAAACCAGGTTTCTCCATCAAACTTTTAGTTAGAAAAATTATTTAGAAGCAGTCAACTGGTGCAGTTCATAATAGGAAATACTGGACTCTCGCATCCATAAAATATAACTTTAAGCTTTCCCAGGTATGGTTACTGTGTAGAGATCCATGCATCTTAGACCATGGATTCATTTTAAAAGCACAGTAAAAGCTAAGTATTAAATAAAGAGTATGCTCAGCTGCAGTCATTTGTCAAATGTGGAGAAATGTGATATGGAGCATGTCGGAATGCACTGTGAATATTGGCGGCAGTTCAAGAGGATTTGTAGTTACTGAGCAGAAACATGCATGTATAACACATTTTATTATATACCAATACGTATAGTGTGTACAAGTGTAGCTCACTTGAGAAAAGTAGGACTTAGAAGGAATGTTGTGTGTTATCTACATAGCCTCACATAGTGTCCTATTAATTCATGCACTCAATTTCCTTTACCTATTTTCTTTTTTCACCACTGTGCTGAGCCTGTTTGACACATTAGTTGTCATTTACAATTAAAAGGATAGCAAACCCTAGATGCAAATGTAAGGAATATTCTAAATCATAGGGATATTTACAAGCTAAATAATTAGTTATACTCTATAATGTCTGGCGCATAGACTTTGGACAAAAAGACAAAATGTACAAATATTACATCACCACAAATTTTGATTTAAAAGGCGAATATTTATTGTCAATCAATGTCAACATACATAAAATGTATAATAATCTCAAAAGACTTCATAAACAAAATAAAAAACACAATAAAAAACAATTACTGTAACACTCCGTTATCTTTCTTCTGGTGGGTACTATGTCTCACTTTCGAAGTTCCAAATCCCTATTAAGATAAAGAAACTCCGAACATATTCCCCAATGATATTCTATTTTTCCCGTTAGTGCATAAGACCCGCTTTATGCACATCGCTAGGAACAAAACCACATATGCAAAAAATACGTACACCAAAAATCCTACACTCTTTCTATACCCCTCAAATCTCTCCCTACCTAAACGATCGATCGTCAAAAAAGTGAAAAAATAAAAAATAAAAATGCGAAACACCTAGATTTTCACTAGTGTTTCTACTCGCAGTCGTTAAGAGTCAAAAATTCCAATGTACAACTTCGGATTACTGGATACTAGATTAATTCAAATGTCTCAAATCCGATGTTCCTCTTTATAAGACACTTGAAATCTTCATCGTTAGGACAACATCAACTTATTACACTTCAATATGTCCCATAGCACTACGCAAAGAGATGCTGCAATCTAGCAGTTTAATAGATATCAACAATCATTGCCTTTAAAGGGATAGTAATGTTTCATAATAAAAGCAGCTCTAATTAATCATCATAGTATTTGGACTTTGGAGAGTGTTATTTCAATTCTGTCAGAGTTGTAGTTCAAGAGTAATTCAATGACAAAGTATCCCCCTCCCACCACTTTTACTGATGTAACACTGCTCAGCCAGAGCAGAAGGGAGGTGCGCAAGTAGATTGCACAAAGGGACAATCTTCAATTAAGATAAGGGAAAAACCTGAAAAGCTTGTCAAGGGGGGCAGGGATTTCATTGTTTTCATATAAAGAAGATTGTCCCCTGCTGTTATCTGTCTGGTCTATGGACTGCATTTCACATCTGAGAAGAGATGGCTTACACTAGGTAAAAGGGACGGGGAGGGGAAACTTTGCTTGTGAATATCTCTTAAACCATAAAGGTTTGAGAGATAAGACTTATATCATTCTTCATGTTTTTTTAATACCTACAAAATAAAATAAAGTTAAAACGAAGTATTACTATCCCTTTAAGGGGATATAACATGGTATATTATACAGACACACTATTCACTGGCTATTCATATACAAGGGATAGAGTAGAACGCTCTCACTGGTGCATCTGGATTTCGTCCTCTCCCTATTCTCCCACACGCCAGACTCAGGTTTGCTCCCATGTCTGTACCGATAGATTCCTTCTCCCCTTTATAACAATGTTTACATTAAATGTAAAACCATTTAGATTCCGGGACTCACGTCGTCCCAATATATAGATGTATTTTGTTGACACTTCCTCTTAACATATACTCTCAAAGATAAGGGGATCTAACACGGTATACTGGACAGGTAAAACTATTCACTGGCTAATCATGTACATGGGATAGAATAGAATGCTCTCACTGGTGAATCTCAGTGTCGTCCTCTCTCTGTCTCCCACACGCCAGACTCGAGTTCACGTCCTTACCGGTTAATTCTTCCTCCCCTTTAGACTACGTTAGCAGGTAGTATAAACCCATCTGGATTCCGGAACCCATGCCATCCAAATATACGGGTGTATTTTGATGACATTCCCTCTTTGCGTATACCTTCAAGGCTTCACTTATATCCACATCCACAAAATAATAAAAACTCTTGACCGCTAGTCTCCAACGCATTTTGAAATCACCTGATTTCTTCTTCAGGGAGATGAGAATAAGAGAACTACTACCTGTCTGACCCTATATACTCTTAAAAACTCCACCCCCCAGGTGTCTCAGCGTCCCAAAATGATGACAAATGCGTTACCTGAAAACTAATTTTAAATCACTAAACTACTACAAGTATGTTAATATCTCACAATCTATATATATTTCTTGATCTGACAACGTCAGACATTATAGAGTATTTTGTGTTCTTTTTGGGATTTGGAGAGTGGAATCCTGGTCAGGCAGCAAGACTTGGGACTATTCTTCCTTCTTGTCCATACATAGCACCACTATTGGAATATTAAATAATTAGTTATGTTTAATTGTAATTAGGATTAGGGTAGCATGCCCTTTACTGTAAATAAAGTACTTACAACATCAATATCTAAAACCCTCTGCTTGATCCCAGAGGGAAAAATACTTTTGGTAAGTTCTTCCTTCTTACTCCTCCCTCAGCAAACTATTGTCTTATAACACGTGATGTAATTCATGTCATCCCTTTCCAAATAACTAAAGCCTGAGAAAAATTGTGTACACTAGCATGGAATAACATACAATAAGGGGTGACTAGCATAAATCTGCACCCTACAGGCCTTGACACATGCTGAACACCTGTAGCTGGTAACCATATTGTTTGTAAAGAGAAAACAACTCACGGTTATCCCTCTGTGTGTACCAAAATTATGATTCACTAACAGCCCCTGACACAAAATATTCACAATATCTATTTGTCATTAAACGCACTCCTACTAGTAGTACTACATCCCATTGGCTCCTCAGTCTCATGTCCCACCACTTACCTTAATGGTGACAGAAAACACTGCATGTAAAGCACCTGGAGATAGCTCCAGCCATCCCTACTGTGTGCTGAAGATATATCACTCAGTAGACAATAACAGGGAATGCATTACAGGCAGAAGAATAGAAAAGAGCAATTTGAGAACTGTGTCTGACCCCATACAGTGGTAAAAATATACATATACCATTTTTAACAAATTACTTGATTCTAGGAAAATCTCAGTTTCTAGAGTTTGAGTATAATCTAGAATTCAGACTTAACAAGGTCAAACTGAATTCATCTGCTTTAGCTATACATGAATCCACATTTATTATATCATTGATCTTAATCCTCTTGGATTTAGATGAAATGTGCCCTAAGCAACTAATCTGTATCCTTAAATCCATCATGGAAAACCACGTGTTCACGTTAGGAGCTTTGGTGATCATACTTTCAAGCCACAATGTGTGAGATAGGATATTTGCTCTTAATCTGTTTGATCCGACCAGAGGTTTTAAAGTGATAGTAATACTTCGTTTTATCTTTATTTTATTTTGTAGGCATTGAAAAAACATGAAGAATGATATAATTCTTATCTCTCAAACCTTTATGTTTTGAGAGATATTCACAAGCAAAGTTTCCCCTCCCGCCCCTTTTACCTAGTGAAAGCCATCTCTTCTCAGATGTGGAATCCAGTCCATAGACCAGACAAATAACAGAAGGGGACAATCTTCTTCCTATGAGAACAATGAAAGCCCTGCCCCCCTTGACAAGTTTTTCAGGTTTTTCCCTTATCTTAATTGAAGATTGTCCCTCTCTGCAATCTACCTGGGCACCTCCCTTCTGCTCTGGCTGAGCAGTGTTACATCAGTAAAAGTGGCGGGAGGGGGATACTTTGTCATTGAATTACTCTTGAACTACAACTCTGACAGAATTGAAATAACACTCTCCAAATTCCAAATAATATGATGATTAATTAGAGCTGAAACAACTATCCCTTTAAACTCCGGCCTTCATGCCTCCTACATGAGATTATTTTGTATAACCTCAAATGGGCACAGGTTTATCTGACAAGATTGATCCACTAGCATTTATCTGAAGACATCTTAAAACCTGCGCTATTAGTAAACAATGAGGGCTTGAATTCAAAATTTCTCAATTAGAATGAATGCTTGATTACACCTTTCTAAGCTATACACATAACTGGTAAATCAAAAAATTAAATAAGTATTTATGAATGTCAAATAAAAAAATATATTTTATACATTTTCAAAATCTCAACTCAGACCAATCTACTTTGACAACACAGAGCAGGTATATATAGGCATAACACAGCCCATTAAGCCAATTTTAAGTCTCCTGGGTCTAGCTGGCTGTACATATAAGAAAGAGCTGCTATACTGCGAAATGTCACTCCAGGCTTTGTCTGCAGGAAGATGGATACATTGTTTGAAACTTGTGCTTTTATTATAAAATGTATCATTCTAACAGAACACAGAAAGACAGATTTTATACATTGTTTGCACAGTTGTTAATGTATGATCAGAAGCAGAAAGAATAGCCAATCTTAAACCTCAACTGGTTTCACACATCTCAGCAAGGAAGGTTGGATCAGTAATAGGTCAAGGGTATTAGTCAGAGGCTATGTTTGTATATGTGTGCATATACACACAAAAATTATACATATTTTTACATTATGCAATGTGCATGTCACTCTCTGAATGAATTTTGAACATTGATGTGGTCCATGCCTGCTCTATAACCATAAGTTGAAATACCAAGGTGTGTTCAGCCAATGGACACTGAACAAGTGAGCTCCTCTGTCACATAAATTTATAGCTATAATTTTTGAAGTGGGACGTGGACATAAATATATAGGGTAGAATAAAAAATGAACGAAAAAAAGGAAGGAGAAATGGGTGAGGTGGTAAACAAGAAGGTCAAACAGCCCTCTGGCACTTACAGTACAAAAATCTTTAAAACAAGGGAAAAAAAAAAGAAAAACGGTACCATGGTAAAAAGTAATTAGATTGGATTAGAAAAGGAGGCTCATCATATTATATCGATATCTAGAATAATTTACTTTCCTGTTTAAAGTGTGGATATGTTGCCCCTAAAAAGTTCAAGTTTGAGCTGCATTATCTTTTGAATATAATGCCTCTCAGCAGTGGGAGTTCCTTTGTGTTTCTCATGAGGATAAACCCTACAATATACATATTTTTTTACAACTGTGACTATCCATTTAAAAAGGAACCACGGCCTGAAGGACCTTCCTTCTAAAACTGGCCTCAGAAAAGGCTAGTATATTTAGATGGTAGTGTTTGGTGAAATAGTGCAAGTACAAGTATATTGATGCCTTACACAGCTGCTCAGCAGTGGCCTGATTCTTGGTGCCCCAAGAAGCACCCACTAATGTGGTAGAGTGCACTGTGACTCGTAAATGAACAGGCTTCTTCCCAAGAAAAGACTGGTGCTTGGTCACTTTGATCCAGGTAGCGATGGTAACTTTAGATGTTGCCTGGCTCACATGCATGCACTCAGAGATGACAAAAAGAGAATCAGATTTCTGAAATGACTCTGTTTGATAAACTTAGTACTTCAAGAAATGTATCACATGCAACAGATGAAACTCCTGCTCATGTCTATTGGAAGAAGCCATAAAAAAGAAATTAAGGACAATTTCTTAGTATATGTGAATCTCCAAAGCAACCATGGACAAAAAAAACCTGGGAGTTTGTAAAACCACACTGTCCTTTTGAAAAAAACCAGTAAAGGGGACTTACAGGATATAGCCTGAAGTTTGGCTAACCACTAAACAGACACAATGGCCAAAAGGAATGCCATCCTGAACATCAAAAGATGCAGCTGAAAGAGGTTTTGAAAGGCAGCTTCTGGAGCACTCTCAACACCAGATTCAAGTCCCACGGGCGAATGGGATCCACCATTAGAACAAAAGTCTTAACATCAGGAAGCAAAGCAATGTGTTGCTGGAAAAGAATAGAGAGAGCCAAGATCCATACCTTGATAGAACTAGGTGGAGACCTTTGCAAACGCCATCTTGAAGAAAACACAAAACTACTGGATGACTGAAAGGCTATGGACAAAAATCACAAACGGCATACCACTGAGAGAATAGGGCCCAAACCATATGGCAGGCCTTGGATATAACCGTTATTTTGGTTGGAGCATGTTATAGATGACAGCCTCTGAAAATCCCTTTTTCTTCAAGAGCCAGGCCATCAAAGTCAACTTGGATGACATATTGGGCCTTGGGTCAAAAGATCCAGCCACAGGGGAGGTGAAAAGGTTCCACATTAGATAGCGAAGACCCGTGAACCATACTTGATGGGGCCAGAAGAGTGATCAGAATGACTTGTGTTCTCTCCATTTTGACATTTCTCAATGCCCTGGGAATCCGGGAGATTGGAGGAAACATATGTCAAATGAAAATTCCAAGGTATGGACATCGTGGTGATGGCAAAAGCCAGAACATCCCTTGATCTGGCACAGAACAGAGGAACTTTCCAGGTCATGCAGGAGGCCATGAGAGCCAGTAATGGTAATCTCCAGCGGTGGACAATCAGGTCAAATACACTTTGGTAGATTTCCCAATTTCCATGATCCAGATGCTGGCAACTTACAAAATGAGTGACAATATTTTCTGTGTATGGGATGTGAACTGCAGAGACAGCTGGAAAGAGAGTCTTGGCCCTCTAGAGGATCTCTGAATCTCCTTCAAAGTGTAGACACTTCTGGTTCCTCCTTGATGGCTGATGTAGGCAACTGTTGTTGCATTATCTGATTAGAATTCTCACTGGCGATATGTACAGAGCATAAGACCAGTGATGTAATGCTAGGTGACTCACAGGCAAAGCCAGAACATTGAGTGGAAGAAGATTCTCCTCTAAGGCCCAAAGACCATTGGGTCATCAAGAGACCTAGGGTAGCCTCTCTGCTCATCAAGCTGGCATCTGTTGTGATCACCATCCTCTCCAGGATGACAAATGGACATCCAGGAGTCAGATGGGAGTGCTGGAGCCACCAGTGAAGGTTGCCCTTGGGCCATGGAAACAGAAATATGAGAGGAGACAGGCGAGAGTTTTGTCTGGACCATTTCCTGAGAATGACTAACTACAGTTCCCTCTAGTGAAGGGTACAGTTTCCAAGGCTGAAAGTAGGCAGCCTAGAACTCTTGTGTATTCCTGCACAGTTGCCGATCACCAGGAAATTGCTCAAGACATCTAAAGGGACAAAGACCGACACTTGTCCTTTGGAAGAATTCCCTGTTGTGCATGGTATCAAATTATATGCCTAAGGAATACAAAAAAGAAAGGACTTCTTGAAATTGAGCACCCAACCATAATGCTCCATTATGCGGATATGAACAGTTGACTCTGAAGAAGTCTTTATTAAAAAAATTGTCCCACTAAAAGGGTCAAAGAAATTCCTTGAGAGCAAACATGAGCTGCCAAAGCAGACATAACCTTCATGAAACTCTTGGGAGCGGACACAGACCAAAAGGTATTTCTGCATGGGAGGCCACAGCACAATAGGAGCATAGCCGATGTGGCTCACCCTTAGGGAGACAAGACAAACAAATGACTTGCTGACGATGCTGATAGTTCTGGTGGTCCTACGCTTCCAACAATTAATATAGCTAAGACCCCCAAAGAAATAGCCCAGATAGTAAGGAAGTAAAAAAAAAAATTTGCCCCCCCCCCCAAAAAAAAAAAAAAAACCTAAGGAGAGAGCCTGTAGCAAAGAGTTTTTTAGGTGGGCTGTATCAGGGAAAAGAAGGAAGGAAGAAAGAACCACCTTCCATTCCTTCACTTCCCCAGGACCCAAGAAAATTGGTCATCAAAGAAAAAATTTGGTGTGGTGGTACTCCAGCTGTTCTGTGGAAAGCTGCTACTGCTGCTGGTGACCCCAAAACCAATCGGGTACTCCTAATGTTAGACAGTCTCCCCACAGCTGAATCGTCCTGAGCCCACAGGAACCACGGGGTGAGAGAAATAAGACAGCCACAGCTGCTATATAAATTGCTTCTGCAAGCTCCAAAATTTAATACAATTTAAAGGGTTCCCAACCCTAAAAACACTTATAATAAAATAAACGTAAGGTTAAAAGAAAAGGAAATAATTAAGGAAGTGTCACTGGAGTAGCTTCCCAGAAGACAGACCTCTGATTATGATGTATGTGACATACACAGGGAGAGAGATGCATACTCACAATCACTGAACTTTTGACTCAACTGTGATGGTACAGGAGAGTGTCAACTTCTTATAGGGCAGACCCTGACACTACCATAAAATATTCCTTCTCAGTCCTGTTCAGCTGCATGCAAGAAGAAAGGACACGTAATCGGAGCCAACTGTTGATATGTTTGTAATGTCCACCCACTTCTACCCAATCAGTGGACATGTTGGTGATGATGTCATCAAGCGACACAAGCGACGCTGGGGTTTACAGAGTATTTAACACATGGCCTGTATTCACTCTGGTTGTCTTGATAAAGATCCAGTTGGTGGACTGAAATGTTGACCGTCTGTTTTTTGCCCTACAATAATACATTTTTTGATTGTTTCAAAAAGACCCACAGGTGCTGCCCCTTCTCTGTTTCTACATTTGAATTATTGGGATTGTGCACCTGGGCAACAGCTATTTTTTAGAGGGAGTGCTTTCTTCTTCAGCTATTATCCTCGTTGTGAAGTGCACCCTCAAACAATTTCCAGTTATCCATTTATTCAAGTCCTCTACGCCTGTGGCTCTCTAGACTTCAGTGATCATAAGCTCTATACAAGCTATGGAGGACACCTCATCGGTTACTATCCTTGAGCAGCCTATTGATCCTCTTGCTTTTTCTACAACTGCAGCTGAAGACATCCTGTTCACAGAAACGGCGGTTGAATACTTGCAAGGTAAGGCACCCCTGGATATATTTAATAATTTGACTAAACTGAAACAAAGTGAATGTGATTTAAACCTACACGGAGTTTACCTGTCAGACTATTACCATGCTAAGCATATCCCTGGGGCTTCCGCTTCACCAGTGTACCCACTATTGGCTGCACCCCAACCTGGAGTTTTGCCGCAAGTGGTGCTGCAGTTTAAACAAGTGTTCACACGATTTAATGCTCCTGGTGATAGTGCACGTCTCTAGGGAATTAAAAGTAGTAAGAGCCGATATTGCCAATTTTGAGTCTAAACACCTCACAACCCTTACCGCCAATAGTGACAACTGGTTGGACAAATTATCCAAGGCTATTGACACATATAAAACTAAATTAAATCGCTTTAAATAATTGACAGTACTAAAAGTCAATCAGGATGATAGAGTAAACTGGGTATATAAGTGGCTCACCGGTAGGTACCCAGGAGAGACCTAGATTTACACCTAGGACTAGAAGGAGAATTAATAAACCTACTTTCAATGCAGTTGATCAATACTCGGGTAATTCGTCTGATTCAGATCACACACCTACCCCTGTGGCCCCCAAGCAGACTTTTTGGGGGGTCACTACCAGATCAGCTGCACCTGCAAAAGACCCCACAGTAGAAGGGGCAACTTCAAGCAAAAAAGTAAGCAACAAACCCCCACTCAAGGAGCCATAGTTTTTAATCTTAGTGCACATCCTCTTTCCACCTCTGAAATGAATCTCCTACTGATCTGGCTGAGAACCTGCTCCGTTACCGACTGATCTGGCTGAGAACCTGCTCCATTACCGACTGATCTGGCTGAGAACCCGCTCCGTTGCTGAACTGATGTGGCTGAGAACCTGCTCCGTTACCGACTGATCTGGCTGAGAACCCGCTCCTTTGCTGTATTGATCTGGCTGTGAACCCCCGTTGCCTTAGTCTGCCTGGCTATTGAGCCTTGGCTGTGCACATGACCCGTCTGTGCTTCCCGTTGGTTTGTAGCCTGTTTCTCTGAGCCATTGTTCCGTTGCCATCTGTGTATGGTTGTGCCTCCTCCCTTGTCTAGCTGGCCAGCATTACATTCAACGGTTTCCAGTTGCCTAGTTGGGGTGCACCGCGTGGCGCTAATCTTATTCTGTTGACCATAGGCATAACATTCGTGCTATCGCCACTTACTCCTACTGCCTGCGGCAGTGTGTACATGCGAAGTACCGGTACAGTGCTAGCAAGTGCTGACTGAGTTACTCTGATATCTCTGTGTCTCCCTCTGCGCTAATTGCTGGGCTCACTTCCTGTGGGAGTTCTTATGTATCTCTGGGCGTCTCCTGTTAACTGTTCAGTGCCTAACACTATCTAAGCTACCCGTGTGCTCCTTCGTGTTGCAGTGCCTGGGTGATGGCCAGCACTTGCATTGGCACACACTACTGGGTGTGTGGAGACCCTGAGCTCATATTCCTGTCTAGTGGCCTGAGGGCCTAGAGCCAGCATTTGCGCTTGTTCCACTGTCCTAGAAGGGGACACCTGTGGCCTTCCAGAGTTCACTTTGATCCACCCCTAGCGCTCTAGGGTTTACCCTTGTAAGTGGTGGCCACGGTCACTCTGGGACCCCTGTCCCGTGGTCAGTGTTGCCTCGTTGCCTCCTGGGGTTCTGTGCCACCCAGGCGTCTGGATCTCGTGCCTACTACCATCTCCAGGACTTACTGCCATCCTCTGTCCTGCTGTCAGCCGGGGTCCAGTAGCCTGATCGCTCCAGGTTCTCTATTGGAGGGTTGCCTGCCTGAGATACCTCCATTACCTGTGTTCCGTCTCATCATTCTGTTTACAGTCATTGCTTACTGCCTATATATCCTCCATATAGTGTGGTTTCGGATTGTGGGCCTGTGGCCTCATTCCTTGTATGCACTTTACTCAATAAAGTCATTTTAACCTTACTGTTCTGTCTGAGTGTTCATCAAAAACTGTGACAGAGGAACAATGGTTTTACCATCTGGATACGTTATCTCCCAGAGGGATAAATGACGGAACCCAATGGACTTGTTTTCCTTAAATTGCCCTCCATACTTATCCTGAATGTTTGGGTTTGATAGTAAACGCTTCCCTCTGGGGAGATGTTGAACCTTTTGTCACACCCAATGTGGAAGGGTCTCTCCAGGTAGTGGTGCCTACTACCATCTCCAGGACTTACTGCCATCCTCTGTCCTGCTGTCAGCCGGGGTCCAGTAGCCTGATCGCTCCAGGTTCTCTAGTGGAGGGTTGCCTGCCTGAGATACCTCCATTACCTGTGTTCCGTCTCAGTCATTCTGTTTACAGTCATTGCTTACTGCCTATATATCCTCCATATAGTGTGGTTTCGTATTGTGGGCCTGTGGCCTCATTCCTTGTATGCACTTTACTCAATAAAGTCATTTTAACCTTACTGTTCTGTCTGAGTGTTCATCAAAAACTGTGACAGAGGAACAATGGTTTTACCATCTGGATACGTTATCTCCCAGAGGGATAAATGACGGAACCCAATGGACTTGTTTTCCTTTTAATTGCCCTCCATACTTATCCTGAATGTTTGGGTTTGATAGTAAACGCTTCCCTCTGGGGAGATGTTGAATCCTTTGTCACACCCAATGTGGAAGGGTCTCTCCAGGTAGTGGTGGGCATAGAACCCCAGTTAGCGGGGCATTGCTACTAACATCCTACCATCATAGGATTTGAACCCTGACCACAATTAGGGAACCCCCTGGCACACAAATTCATCCTTCCTACCTCATATTTATACACTCAACTTCATATGCTTTTCTCAATGTATGAAGGCGATTCAAGTAACAGATTTGCTCCCTGATGAACAAGACCGAATATGATTTAGCCCGGTATGTTCTGACTAATGTATTATCATACTGGATGACTGTCTTACGCCTGTAGCTACACACCTATGGTGCAGCATGTGTGCCACTGATGCTATTATAACTATATATCACACCATACCAATCATAACTAATACCCTGTGCATGGTCACACACTCCTAATGTTATGATCATCAACATATTGCACTATAGACCTATAGCCACTTATAACCACGAATTAGACCACCATGTTGTGATTTAGATATGATTTACATCAGATTAGTATACACCAATATGTCAAGAGTTTCATGTGTCAACTTCCGACCATATGGCACAACGTGTATGTGGAACAGCTCTAGATGACTGCTGGTTTGGTTATTGGACATCTTCATGTTTATCTGACGATCTTGAGATTTTTGTCTGAATACCATGCTATCGCTAGCACTAAGGCGGGTTTCCCGCACTTTGCGCAGCATACTTCCTAAATACTTTTCATGATGGCCACCTACTTGGCTAACTGATATTTCCCAGACTCCGCTGATAGGCATAAAGTTATTGACTGAATCTCAGGCTATCATCAGTTTCAGTGCTAGTCTCCCCCACATTGTACAGCACACCATATAAAGTATTTGTCTGGCTGCGGCATTTGAATGAAGTGAGATGCAACCTCGTAGTTCCATGTACACAGTACATGGCTCAACATCATCTGCAGATCGCAGGTGGTGAGAGCCCGATACTGCAACTACATGCTTCACCCTGGAGCATAATAATACATTTTTTGATTGTTTCAAAAAGACCTATGGGTGCTGCCCCTTCTCTGTTTCTCCATTTGAATTATTGGGATTGTGCACCTGGGCAACAGCTATTTATATATATATATATATATATATATATATATATATATATATACACACACACACACACACACACACACACACACACACACACACACACACACACACACACACACACATATAGTGTTCTTACCTGTTAAATTATTTTCTCTGTAGTCCAAATAGAATACAGGTACAATGGGATTGAGTCCTTCCTTTTGGAGAGCAGGACACATCTCAAATACAGTCTTGTGGGTGGAGACTCCTTACTCCTCCTCCAGCTCAACCCTTCCCCCACTCTCCAGCATGAATGTGACACACAAGGCAAGCAGGAAAAGAAGACAATCTCTAGATTTTCTCTAGGAGGAAAAAGGACTCCACAATACAGGCAGGCAAGACCACAGCCAAAAGTCCCATTCTCTGGGTGGGAGACCTGCGTTTCATATGAATTAAAAAGAAAAGGGTTTAATACTAAAATCCTATTTTCTCTTAAGTCCTATATGGAACACACGTACCATTGGGATATATCAACACTAAGTTCCCAGAGGTGGGGGGAAAAAAAAAAAAAAAAAAAAAAAAAAAAAAAAAGGAGAAAGGACCTCACTCCTGTTGCCATGATGCCATAGTTCCCTAGGACCAGCCAGTATCATAATAGCCCAAACCGAAAGCATCTAAACGTGCACAGCACACAAGAACAAGAGCCACCAGGGCTCAAACAACTGAACAACAGTAAGACAACCAGATATGTAGGTCCCTAGACAGGCAGGACTTTCTGCTGGACTTTCCTGCAAAACCTGGCTTCAGTTGAAGCCAGAACATCGACACAGTAGTGCTTAGGCAAAGGTTTGCAAAGAAGTACAAGTCACTGCCTTGAACAACTGCTCAGCTGAGGCTTCATTCTTGTAGGCCCAAGAGGCCCCCACAGACCTAGTAGAATGCACTGTGACCTCGAAGTAAACATGTTTCTTCTCAAGTTCATACACCTGGCGTACAGTAGCCTCAATCCAAGAGGCAACAGTGACCTTGGAAGCAGCTTAACCTGCCCTAGGACCCTTAAAAAGGATAAAAAGAGAGTCAGCCTCATGAAAGGGCTCAGTACAGTGCACATTAAATTTAAGGCCACACACAACATCCATTAAACGGAAACCTCTCTCCTTGTCCTACTTAGGGTCAGGACAAAAGAACGCACAACAATCTCCTAATTGATGTGGAATTCAGAAACCACCATAGGAAAAAAAAACTCCTGAGATGTTTGAAACATCGGCTTGTCCTTGTGGTAGACCATGAAGAGCGGCTTGCAAGACAAAGCCTGCAACTCAGCAACTCTGTGCGCTGAGACAACTGCCAAAAGAAAAGCCATCTTGAGTGTCAACTGGCACAGAGGGATGGAAGAAAGGGGCTCAAGGAGAGGCCTCTGCAAAGCTCCCAAGACAAAATTAAGGTCCCGCAGAGGAGCCTTAAAGGCAGGGAAGGCATGAGCCACCCCCTGAAGAAAAACCTTGACATCTGGGATGGTGGCAATACATCCCTGCACAAACACAGACAGAGCTGAAATTTGATCCTTCAAGGAGCTCAAGCTTTGTTCAAAGTGCTTTGTTCACAACATCATGGAGAAGGGGAGGTCAAACTCCTGTGAGAACAGTCTTGATAGCACACAATTTGTGAAAAATTGACCATACCCCATTGTAGGCCTTGGAAGAGACAGGCTTGAGTCCTGAATCATAGTGGAAATGACCTCACTGGTGTACCCTTTTCTCCTCAAGATGTAGGCTTCAACAGCCAATGCAGTCACGGCCATCTTTTCCATTTCTCATGCCACAGGTAAAGTAATCCTGGAGAAGGATGTCTGATCTGGGAGGAAGGTGTAGTGAGTTCTGAATGGAAAGACTAACCAGGTCCGTAAACTGCACCCAATAAGGAGCAACCACAATAACTGTTGCATCATCAATCCTGAACTTCCAGAGCACCCCGAGAATGAGGGGAAATGGAGGAAAGACATAAGCAAGGTGGAAGTTCCAAAGAATCAATATAGTTTCCATTACAAAGGCCACAAGAACGCCCTTTGGGGAGTAGAATCTTGGCACCTTCCTGTTCTCCCTAGTGGCCATGAGATCTATCACTGGCACACCCCACTGCTGCACTATCAGATAGAAAACCTCTGGACTGATTTCCAGCTCTCCTGGATCCATGACTTGGTGACTTAGGAAACGGGCCAAAAAGTTTTTTTACCCCTGAAATGTGAATGGCAGAGATGGCCAGAACGTGGGCTTCTGCCCAACCTAGAATGTAAATAACTTCGTACCAGGAGGCAATGTGAGTGCCTCCTTGATGGTTGATTGTCCAACTGGACTCCCACTGGCTCCCTACACAAGAGTGAGATCAGTACATGAGCACCAGATGGATTGCCCAGAATTCCTGTGCATTGATGAACTGAAGAGACTCTTCCGGAGACCACCTGCCCTGAACCTCCAGGTGACCCAGAACTGCACTCCAGCCACTCTGGCTGGTGTCCATAGTGACCAGAGTCCATTCTGGTATCACAAAGGGTTTCCCCTGTTCCAGGTTGCGCTGGCACATCCAACACTGAAGGTCCTGGCTGTACTCCAGAGAGAGGACTATCTGCCGATCCAAGTTTGCCAGATTCCCGGACCAACTCTTGATGACATATCTGAGAGTAAGGCACAGCATCTAGTGTTGACTCTGGTCTGCCCAGAACTCTCATATGCTACCAGATCATGGCAGAGCGCCACTCCAGGGCCTGAGACACCTCCTGCATCACCAGAAGGATTTAATCTTCCGACAGGAAGACCTTGCCTTGGCAGGTGTCAAACTTCATCCCCAGGAACATCACTTCCTAGGAAGGCACCAGCGAGGACTTCAGCATGTTCAGAATTCACCCGTGGTGGACAAAGAGCTGAGCACATTCTTTAATGAAGGCCTCCAAGACCCTCATGACCCTGGTGAACACGCGAAGCTCAGAAGCCAGGCCAAATGGCAGAGTTATGAACTGGTAATTATCCTAGCCGAAGGCAAAATGCAGATAGCATTGGCTGGCTGAGTGGATAGGGATGTGTAGGTATGCATCCTGAAGGTCCAGGGACGTCAGATACTCCCCTGGGCACATATCTGCTGATATGACAGAATGTAACAATTACATCTTAAAGCTCTTAGTCACCACACATTTGTTGAGACATACTGGAATTATAACCTTCTTTGCCAGCATTGAATCCACTGCCTCTTGGAACAAATGTGCCTTATCTGATTCCTTTGGAACCCTTGACAAAAAACATTAGGGTGCAAGGCACCTGAAATCGATGCGGTACCCCTTCTGAGATTACCCTCAAAACCCAATGGCCTGCAACCGAGGACTCCCAGGCCTCACGAAAAAAGGCAAAGACGCACCCCTACAGGTATCAGCTGACCAGGATTCCGTGAGTCATACAGAAGATTGCTTGACAGACTTAACACTTGAAGCTGCTCACTTGGGCTGCAACCGCTCTATGGGCTTGGTGGAGAAATGAATGTGAGAGGCCTGCAGTGAGAGGCTTGTGGTCTCTGCAACTCCGTTTGGCAGATGGAATAAAAAAGACAGTTTCCTTACCATAGTTGAACTTTTGGTGGGCATTTGAGGCAACAAAGTGCTCTTGCCCCCAGTAGCATCACTTATTATCTGCTTCAATTCAGGTCCAAACAGGGACTTGCCTAGAAAAGGCAAGGAAACCAGTGAATTCTTGGAAGATTGGTCCACAGACTAAATCTTAAGCCACAAAGTGTGTTGCGCAGCAACCGAAAAGGCTGAGGGTTTTGTGGACAACCTGACTGCCTCAAAAAGAGCCTCAGACACAATTGTTAGCCTCCTTGATGTTGACCAAAAGAACCAACAAATTCTCCTTGGAAGCCTCGTCACAGACAACCTCCATCAGTTGTTCACCCCACATGGCAACAGCCCTATGTTAACTCAAGCAGGGGGAAAACTAGGTCTAAGTGCCACTCCAGTGGCTGCAAAATTGGCCTTGTGGATAGAGTCCAGCTTCTTTTCAGCTGGATCCATAAGCCCTGCTGCATCTGCCAAAGGCAGGGTAATAGTCGTAGCCAACCAGGAAACAGAGGTTTCCATAGCTGGAGGAGAGGCCCACTGCACCAAAGCTGCCTATGAAAAGGGGTACTGCTTAGAGAACCTCTTGATAATAGACAGACATTTGTCTGGGGTCTTCCACTCTTTCAAAAGAATCTGGCCAAGAGTGGCATTAGGAGGAAGATATCTTACACCTCTGGAAGGCATCCACACAGGAAGCCCCCTCATCAGAGACCTGAATGGTATCCAGAACAGCTCTAATGAGAGGGAAGTTGTCAGCCTCATAAGAGTCCCCATAGGGGTAGGAAGTATCCATATCCACATATTAGCCTTCCTCATCGTCCCCTTCTGACAATTCCTAGTCAGAGGAAACCCCTAGTGTCTGAGGAACACATATTTAAATAGTGGTGGGCTTCCAAGATTGAAGTACCTGCTGAAGGGAAAATGAATTTGTGTCACTGAGGACAGAATAGTTTTAACCCAAGCTGACTCTTGGTCAGTGATGAAGGGCCCCAGTGGGGTAGTAGTGGCCACATCACAAGAGGGGCACAGGGATCCTGAATACTCCCCTAGGGACCCCAGTTTGACATGAGGAACAGTAAGCAAGAGGGTAAGGGATGCCCCTGAGGCCTTAGATGTATCCTCATGACCCTTACAATCCAACATCCTGAAAGTAAAAGTGTCCCACTCTAGTAGACACTAGCAAAATAAATCCCAGACTAATAAAACACAATTGAAAGCATATCAATTATACTTATCTGGGCACTGAAGGGTTAATCTGGAGAAGGAGAGCAAGGAGAGTCTGCCACTGTGTATGATAAGCAAGAGAGAAGTGAAATGGAGGCTGCAAAACAGGCAGCGAATTGGAAGAAAGCCTGGTGCCTATCAATCCCTAAAACTCCATTCGTAGAGTTTCCTCAAGCCCCCTGGACACATAGGATGCGAGCTGGATGAAAGAGCATGATGAGAAAGACAATAGAACCCTCTCTGACATTCGTAAGACAAACAGTTGCAGGGATATGTCCCATTTAAGAATTCCCATAGAAATCAATGGAGCGGAGGTGGAGGTGGGTGGGCTTCTGTTCTTAAAGGGGTCAAAACAGCAAATTTGATTAAATGTACTAAGGAGTCCCAGATACCCAAATCCGCAGGGGAATATCCAAGGGGGCTAAAAAATATGATGCAAGTGAAGGGAAAGCACAACAATTACCACAATGCCCAAGACACTCCAAAGTAGTGAAAACAGCACAGAAAGGGTTAAGACCCATCCAAACTACAACCATCCTTACTCTAAAGCACCATGGAAAGAATAATATATAATAAGGAATACCCAACATGAGTGCTAGAGCCTGCAAAGGCTCAGAAAGCCTCTGTATGGGGAGGCACAGGATTGGGACAAATGTGGACGAAGGCTCTCAAAGGGTTACTTACCAGTCTTCTGGTTACCATTGTAGCTGAAAGCAAACAGAGCCCCAAGAGACTCTGCCGGGAGGGAAAACATCACATGCAAGATTCCCTCCATAGGGCTGAAGGGTCCTCACAGCACCTGTACACCGGTCAATCCACTCCAGTGAAAGTCCAGTAACAGTAACCCAACTAATGGAGGAATTATGACAGCCTCATATCTATCAGAAAAATAATTAACCCCTTAAGGACCAACGCTCCTGGGGTGTGTTGTCCTTTAACAACCACATAGGGAAGTTTGACATACCAGCATGCCAAACAGAGGGCTGATATTGACTGCTCCGATCTTGTAGAGGTCCATTTCAGTGCCCGCTACTACTCACAGTGCTACCACAGGAGCGCTGTGAGTAAAAAATACATGACACATCACAGGTCCTTTAGGAAAGGACAGCAGGGACTGTCCTGACACATCACTGGACCTTAAGGGGTTAAAGTCTAAAACAAAGAAAGTGTTCACTGCCATCTGATCTCTTCACAGGACACATTTATTCTGGAGAGTGGGGGAAGGGTTGATCTGTAAGACTTTGTCTTTGAGATGTGTCCCACACGCCAAAAGGAGGGACTCAGCCCCAGGGTACCTGTGTTCCATATAGGACATACGAGAAATTATTTATATAGATGGTATTGTAATGTTTTGTTTTCATCCCCTTCAAGGAATTAGAGATTTTAGAATCATTGGAAGTACATACTTGTCACAGAAATTAAAAAAAAAAAAAAAGGGATAGTAATTTAATAAACAGTGCTCCTATTCACCAGTATAGTTTTTTTTTAACCATGTAGAGTGGTATATCAATGGTACTGGACTTGCAGTTCAACAGCAATTCAATTATAAATGATTCCCCTCCCGTCTGGGTTTTCCTTCTGCTCACTGAAGATTGTCCCTCGCTGCACTCAATCCGGACCTACGAGAGGCAGTGTTATGTTAGATACCATTGCCATACGGCTCTACATGGTTCAAAAACTATACTGAAGAATCAGAGCTCTGTTTATTTTCTTCTATTATTATCCCTTTAAAACATCATTACTGCACTTATATTTCTTGTTCTGTTGTTGTGGAGAACATGTGTCATGAACTTATTTCCAAAATCTAACCATCTTTAAATGGATGCCAATAGATATGATTTTGCAGTACTTCTGTTTTAACTAATATGTGACCACAGGCAAGTTGATTTTGGCTACAATATGAACACAATATTTTAATCTGTGCTTTAATTTCTTGCAAATTTGTGATTACAAATGTATTTTGCTCTAGAACAAATGGATTTGTTCTTCTCCTTTGGATTAAGATTTATCTATTAGACCTGTCCAGGCTCTCCCACTTCTTTATTACTAACAGACGGTTCATCTAGTTTCTTATCATTTCTGTTTGTGTCATATTTTGAACTTTGTTGTAAGTGTAAACCATACATACGTGTGTGGTAAAACATATATGTCATACAGTAATTACACATATGATGTAACAGTGAGCACAAAAAGAAAGAAGCAGAGACAGTCCTACTCATGGAGCTTACAACCAAAATCTTCCTTTAGCTGCCTCGCCAATTTACTTCACTGTAACAGAAGTTATTGGACACTTTAATCAAATGGATCTGTTCTCTAAGGTCCAAAAGGATTCTTCCAAGTCTCCGCTTCTTCTAACAGAAAATGCTTCAATAGAAAACATTGTATCTTAGGTGCTTTTCCCTTGCATCATTAGTTCAGTTTAGTCTAATTCATATTACAGGGCAATAGGGCTGGGAAAACTGTTGCAGGAATAGGCAGAAAATAGGCTGTTTCATGTCCTGTGGGAATTTTGTGTGATGATGTGCCAGCATTTTCCTATCCAATAGAACTTCTGCAAAATGGAGGAACAACTGTTCTTGCAGGAAGGATCTTAAACTTTCTCCAAATCCCTACAAGGGAACAATGCCCTAAGAATAAGGGTCTCTAAACCCCTTAACGATGCAGGACGTACATGTACGTCACGAGGTTGCGGTCCCTAAAGGACCAAGGACGTACATGTACGTCATGGAATTCTGGGCTCCCTGTGTGGCTGCATGCCGTTCGGGGAGTCCAGAATCAAATGGTTTATAAAAAAAAAAAAATAAAAAAAAAATAAAAAAAAAATGATCTGTTGTCCTTAAGTGACCGCACCGTGAGCGCGCGGCCAGTCCTTAAGGGGTTAATTTAGCAGACTGACTTACCTAGGTAGGTGCAATTTATAGAGCAGTCAGTGGGTATGTATATATTTTTGCATTTTCCTGTACGTTGTGATCTCAATTGAAGTCTGTCTCCAGACAACATCTCTATATAAACAATGGGCTTCAACAGACTTGAATCAGGTTGTAGAACAATCAATTAACAGTAGACTATAAGATATCAAATACAAATAAAGCATATAAATGTACTGTGCATAGAAAAATATTGTAACATAAGAATGCTTTCAAAAAGACATGTTAATAGTTTATATTTATCAACAGAAGAAAAATCTAAATCAAATCAATATTTGGGGAGACCACTCTTTGCCTTCAAAACAGCATCAATTCTTCTAGCTACGCTTGCGCAGTGTCAGGGATTTTGTAGGCATATAGTCAAGTGTATGATGAAACAATTATATCAAACAGGTGCTAATAATAATCAATTTGATATATGGGCTGAAACACAATAATTAACAGAAACAGCTGTGTAGGAGGAATAAAACTGGGTGAGGAACAGCCAAACTCCGCCAACAAGGTGAGTTTGGTGAAGACAGTTTAATGTCAAAAGTCATACACAAAGGCAAAAAGCACAGCAACAAGACACTAGGTAGGTTATACTGCATCAGCAAGGTATTTCCCAGACAGAAATTTCAAAACAGACAGGCATTTCCAGATGTGTGTTCCAAGCTCTTTTGAAGAAGCACAAAGAAACATGCAAGGACACTTAGTGCAGCAGATGAAAGAAGCATCATGCTTACATCCCTTCATAATAGGAAGATATCCAGCAGTGCCATCAGCTCAGAATTGGAGGAAAACAGTGGGATCCTGGTATAGCCATCTACTGTCTGGAGAAGTCTGGTCAGAAGTGGTCTTCATGGAAGACTTGCGGTCAAAAAGTCATACCTCCGACATAAAAATAAGGCTGAGCGACTCAACTATGCACAAAAACACAGGAACTAGGGTGGAGAAAAATGGCAGCAGTGCTCTGGACTAATGAGTCAAAATCCTATATAATAATTTGCTAAATGTATGTCTGTCAGAAGCTGTCATGCGCGGTACAGTCAGCTGCGCAGTACAGACTGCCCTTGCCATGGCTGATAACGGAGCAGGGAGCTCCAAATTCAGACCGTAGTCTTCGGTGTGCAGAGAGGATTACGGTCTGAATTCGGAATGCCCTGCTCCATATCAGCCTCGGCAAAGGCAGTCTCTACTGCGCATGACTGCACTGCGGTCGTTGCTGGGTGGCACTGTGGCCTGTGTACACGGGCTCTTCAACTAGTTTGAAATATTTGGCTGTAGCAGAAGGCAGTTTTTCACCTAAGGGCTGGAGAGCGCTACACAAATGAGTGTCTGCAGGCAACAGTGAGGCATGGTGGAGGTTCCTTGCAAGCTTGGGACTGCATTTCTGCAAATGGAGTTGGGGATTTGGTCAGAATTAATGGTTTTCTCAATGCTGAGAAGTACAGGCAGATATTACTCATTCATGCAATACCATCAGGGAGGCATCTGATGGGCCCCAAATTTATTCTACAGGATGACAATGACCACAAACATACAGCCAAAGTCATCAAGAACTACCTTCTGCATAAAGAAGAAGGAGTCCTGGTAGGGATACTATGGCCCCCACAGAGCCCAGTTCTCAACGTTATTGAGTCTGTTTGGGATTACATGAAGATGCAACTGAGGCTGCCTAAATCCACAGAGGAACTGTGGTTAGTTCTCCATGATTTATGCTGTTTTGAAGGCAAAGGGTGGTCACACCAAATATTGATTTTATTTAGATTTTTCTTCTGTTCACTCACTATGCATTTTGTTAAAGGGATAGTAATGAGTAATTTTTAAAGCACAATTGAGTATTCAATTTATATTTGTTTACTGATCTGTTGCTGTATAAGCAGGTATAACTCTGCCGTTTTACTTAAGTCGTGCAATAGTTTTCCCTCCTGTCCCTTTTACTTACCTCAGCAAGCTGGTCCAGCTACAATGCAAAGAGGGCCAATCTTCTTCCAGCATAAGGAAAAACCTGCCCTCCTTCGTCAAGGGGGGCAGGGTTTTCCTTATACTGAAGGAAAGAAGATTGTCCCTAACTGAAATCTGTCCGGTCCAATGACCAGATTCCAGATCTGAGGGGAGGTTGCTTCAGGTAAGTAAAAGGGGCAGGAGGGGAAACTTTATTATATAATAAAATGAAAACTGCAAAGTTATGCACGCTTATACAGCTACAGATCAGTATACAAATATATATAGAATACTCGATTGTACTTTAAAAATGACATATTACTATCCTTTTAATTGATAAATATAAACTATTAACATGTCTATTTTTAGAAGCATTCTTACTTTACATCATTTTTTTTCCACACCTGCCTAAGACTTTTGCACAGTACTGTACCTGACTTATTTTGTTTGTTGTCCTCCAAACAAGTCTCTTTTATCAACTTTGATGCATTTCAAAGGAATACGAATACGTTGGTGAGAAACTATTATCTTCAGAATATTGTCACCCAATACATTAGTAATATAGAGATAAGCAAAGGCATACTTGTATCATATTTAATAACTCAGCGTTATTGAAGTAATCCACCTTCTTCTGCAGCCACCAGTGGACAACAGCGCGGACTTCTTAGAGGAAAGTTACCTCTGAGTCTGCACTGTCTGTCATGTGCATTGCCCGGATTGGTGTGACATCCATTTGTTACCTTAAGGTGATGGAAGTTGCTGCCTGCACAGGAGCACAGAGCTTCTCTTGTAAGTTCTGTGCTCTGGATGCCGACAGAAGAAGGTGGATTACTTCATTAATGCTGACTTATTAAACTTAATACACGTATGCCTTTGCTTATCGCTATATAACCAATGTACTGGGGGACAATAGTTTGAAGATGATAGTTCCGCTTTAAACAAATTTAAAGCCACTGATTCCAATGCCATTTTCCCCCTATAATTCTTTCAGATCGCTAGCTTGCTGAATACAACTACACTAATACAGTAATAACTAATATACTAACGTATCCATCTAATATGCTCACTTCCACTAAACATTAAAATAAATAGTAAATGCTATTTGATTAATAAAAATCCAACTTTTAGGTGTACGCAGCTACGTGTAGCAATAAAGGTCTGTAATGGATCATTGCTGTTGTATGACTAGTTTAAACCCAACTCTACTAAGCAGTGTGTGTGTGAGATGTGTGTACAATTTTCACAATCCTAATACCACTACTAGATTAGATCATATGTGATTCTTCGTTCTGTCACAAAAGTAGTAGTTGAGGTGGAATTTTCAGCCATTAAACAGTTCAGCAAATACTTACTGTTCCAGATGAAAGCACTTTAAACAATGTCTAGGAAAAATACATAATCAACACCTAATGCCATTGGCAACTTTTTACATGCTATCCACAAAGTTGCATTGCATGGTAATTGGCAAGTAGACTAATAGAATATTTTGCTATTCTTCTAAATGAAGAAAAAAAAAAAAAGGAAATAATTTATACCCTTATTATTACAAAGGAAATGATTTAACAATCTCAAATCAAAGTCAACACCACAATGAGGAGAGCTTTTCTACTTTATTACAAAGAGAAGAAGCCTTTATGTGGTCAGAAAATACAAGATTGATCTTTTTCTTTTCCTATGAAACGCTGCTGTTCAAACAGCCAGAGTGAATTGTCTCAGTTCACTTCTTTAAGTCCCATCACGTTCACTTGGGTATGGATGTCCTTGGCTGCTGAAAATCTGGCCCTTTAGTGCACAGGGCGACAAAGGAGTCCCCTGACCAGCAGTTCCAGAATGTCCCATTTTCATATATTGCATCCATGCACACCTCCTAAAAATGAGGTACAGCAGGGCAAACATTTCCAAAATAGGTGTCATATATATAATATATACACATTCGTACATACATACCTTTATTCATGTGATGTCCAAAAATTTAAAAAAAATGTACACATTTATTACAAAATCGTAACAAAGACTGGACAGTGTTTTGCTCATTCTGGAAAGATGAAGCTCAGTAATACACAACTCTGGAAATTGTCCAAAGGTTGCGGCAATATCTTTCTCCTAAACAGTCAAATATACTTGCGCTAGCGCTTTAACTGCCAGAGGGGAGTGCAAGGCCTTGCGCTGCAATGCAATGCAAACCCCATTGGATGCAAAAGGGCTAAAACATGGCAAAAATTGCCTTTCAAAAACAGAATGGGGAGTAAAATGAAGGAAGCTGACCTTGCCCATCTTTCCAAATGAAATACGAGAAGGATCTTCACATAAAAATGCACAAACATGTGTTTCTTTTATTACCAATAGTGCTACAATGAACAATGCAAACTGTCTAATTTTGTTTTTTCTCTCTCTCTCTCTTCCTTTGTACAATTTGGAAACTAAGTGGTAAACTCTTGTCAGTGTACTGTACTTGTGTGTGTGTATACAGACCAAAGTCTGTCCGCTGGTATATAAGAAAAACAATAACAAAAGAGAAAAAAAAAATCCAGACCCTGCTCAAACTAAAGAAACAAATGACAATGACAGTTGTTGGGCAGCACATAATTAGTAAGGCAGGACCTCAAGTGATGATCCCTTTGCATGAGACAATTGCCAGATCCTCAAGGAATTAAAACCAGGATGCCTGAGCCACATCAGTTCTGCAGTTTTTTTGAGTATTGTGCTGAGACAGCCATACCCCATGAACAGGGAAGTCTTTAGAAGGCTTGCTGAGCTGGATTGTAATTGAAGGTGGATGGCAGATGAGGCCTTTCTTCTAGCTTGTCATATTCCAAATGAAATTCCTGTAACAAAAACAAAACAAACTGTAAGCACATTGTATATTATTGCTGAGAAACACCTGCCACATTAACATTAAACAGTAACATCAAAAATTAAATTGGGTTATATCATTTTGAAGATAATGTACTTCCAGCTAACATATGCAAAATGTATATTATGTTAGATACCTAAAACCTAATCCTTATCTTGCATTTTAATGCATGTGTAGTCTCCTATATGAACACAGTTTGGATGTTTGTGCAGCACTAATGCTGTTATTGTATTGAGATTAAAACCCACTGCTCTTCTGTGCAGAAAGCAAGGTACTTATCTCAGGATTATTAACAGACAATAAAACGATATCACTTCTGAGACTCCTATCAAGATTGCTATTGTAAGGGAAGCCTGGAAAAAGGAGAAATGAGAGACCAGAGACAGCTTATATGACAGTACATTTTAGATCTAAGAAAAGAGATTTTTGTGTATAACCCTAGATCATTTTTATGTATTAGTGTTTTGTTAAAATCTGGTTCTGCAAATGTGTTTTGTAGGATCCAGTGTTCTTCAGTACTTTTGTGACCCTTTCAGGTCCAAACAACAGAGCTGCTTGTGTTCATGATTCATCCCGGGGTGTGGTTAACCTGAGACCATTCAGATGTTATTGCATTATTACTTTCATTATTCCCAACCAATTTGATGGTTGAGAACAATGGAAATTTTATTCCAAGAAGAAAGGGAGGGCCTCAGGTTTCAGTGCATTGGATACACCTCTTGTATGCAAAGAGCTATAGAGAGATACTGTTGCTGTTAAATGTTCAAAACCACCTAATTCACATTCCTGGAAGTTTTACACCTACACCATTGTCATTTCCTTGTTGCCACTTCTCTCTCTCTCGGTGCATGGTTTGCCTGACACCGAACTTACTTCCAAACTTAGAGTGAAAATTTCAGTGAGGGGTGTGTTCTAACAAAGAGAGGTGAAGTGAGAGGTGAAGTGATGATGTGTGCATCCACCTAGTCACAAAATGCAGGATAATATGCACACAGTTTCCTTCCTAATAAAAGCATTAATCTATTTTAAAACCATTTAAAAACATAATCTTTATTTAATACACAAAATGAATTCAGCAAAAAACAAGTCAGATGTCCTATAGGCATATGCTTCTTTAATCTTATGTTGCTTACCTTTTATCACCATCTCCAGTGACTGAAGATGAAGTCTCTGTTCCTCTCATTCTCTTGCATTACAACCTGCACCCAACTTCTTTGTTCCCCCGGGACAATCTCATTTAAATCCTTTCTTGCGCCAATCTTTTTGTCAACTCCCCATTTAAACCCTAACTTATCACTTGTTGCCACAACATTCTCCTTAGAATTCATTGACAACTGTGCTTAATTACGAACATATGATCTGACAAGCCTCAAGCTTTTTTTTTCTTTTTCTTCAGATTTACCTGAATCTATTCACTGTTTGACATGACTGATCCCAACTCCACTTCAAAAACAGTCATCACACCAAAGCACTATTGGCCTATGAAGGCCACAATATTGGTAACTGTAAATATCATAAATAACTTTGGCTACTTTTACCACCAGCATGTCACTCACCTGGACTACTATAATCTTACCCCCACTAGCACTACTCCATCCTAATAGGTCACACTCGAATCCATAAAAAAAAATTCTGATTTCACACTCTTACCTCCCCCCTACTGAAGCTCATCTGCTGCTTCGCAATACAAATAACTTTAATGGTGCTCAATAGCTTCAAGAACTAAGCAACAACAGTCTTAAATCCTCAATTCTAATTAAAGAGTGTAAATGGTACATCCTCCTCACTCATGGCTTTATCACAATGATACTTGTTGGGCTATTTTCCTCACTTGTTCTCCAAAAAGCCAGCAAGAAAATCTAGCATTAACTAAACAGTAAACAAGACTGTCTTTGTATCAGTGTGTGGAAAATGAACAACAAGGGGTTCTGTTTACAATAAGTATTTTTTTTATGAAGAAAACAGATGCCACTGGAAGAGAGAAAATGGTTTGACAGAGTAAAACAGTGAGAGGGGTTGGGGTGGAGCTGTTGAAAGCATGAGAGGTACTAATAGGCTGTTGAAAAATTAGAGGATGCCCAGGGTGAGTGTTCATGGGGAGAGAGGTCATACAAGCAAAACAGCATGAGAAAAGCAAATGGCTTAAGTGGGAGACACACTGTTCTGCATTATTTAAGGGGATAGTAATACTTTGTTTTATCTTTATTTTACTTTGTAGGCATTAAAAAAACATGAAGAACGATATAAGTCTTATCTCTCAAACCTTTATGGTTTAAGAGATATTCACAAGCAAAGTATCCTCCCCCTGTTCAGCCAGATCAGAAGGGAGGTGCCCAGATAGACTGCAGAGAGGGACAATCTTCAATTAAGATAAGGGAAAAAGCTGAAAAACTTGTAAAGGGGGGCAGGGCTTTCATTCTTTTTCCTTACAAAGAAGATTGTCCCCTGCTGTTATCTGTCTGGTCTTACAACCAGATTCACATCTGAGAAGAGATGGCTTACACTAGAATAAAGGGGTGGGAGGGGGAAACTTTGCTTGTGAAGATCTCTTAAACCATAAAGGTTTGAGAGATAAGACTTATATCATTCTTCATGATTTTTTAATGCCTACAAAATAAAATAAAGTTAAAACAAAGTATTACTATCCCTTTAAGAGGAAACCTGAATAATATAAGCAATATAAGAGGGCCAATAGCTAGATCATAAAAAATAACAAAAAAAACAAACAAAAAACTCTTTAACAACTTTGTAATCTGTGTGGAAACAAGTAATTCTGGAGCAAAACAATTGTACCATGGAGGACCTGAACTTTGCCACTGATTTAAAAGGAGCGTTGATCCACTGCTTAGTGTTGCAGTATTCAAGGGTTTAAAGGGATAGTAATGCTTCAAAACAAATGCAGCTCCAATAATTTTTTTTTTTTTTTAGAGTTTTAGGGCCATGTAAAGCGTTATCATTCTCTACGATGTGTAGTTCTAGAGTAACTGAATTATAAAGTGTCCCCCTCCCACCCCTTTTACCTATTGTAAGCCACCTCCTCACAGACATGGAATCTGGTCACTTGACTGGACAGCTCGCAGTGAGGGACAATTTTCTGGCTGTGAGCAAAAGGAAAACCATGTCCCCCATGAAGGAGGAGGGCAGGTTTTTCCTGAAGCTCACAGATGATTGTCCATCTCTGTGATCCATATGGACAGTCTTGCTGTGCAGCTTCACATAGGTAAAAGGGGTGGGAGGGGGACACTTTATGATTCAATTACACTGGAACTAGACATTGTAGAGAATGATAATGCCCTACACGGCCCAAAAACTATAAAAAAAAAAAAAAAAAAAAAAAAAAAAAAAAAAAAAAAAAATCTGAGCTGCATTTGTTTTGAAACATTACTATCATTTTAAAACCTCCTTAACATCAATAGGAGGTTTCATTCATCCCCTACTGTGCATGTGGTTTGCACCAGAATTGTTCCTTTTCAGCTGTCTGTATACCGCTCACAGCATTCAAACAATTTTTCTTAATTCAGAGTAAAAATGCCTAAGTAAAAGTAAAAATATTTTTTATAAGGACATAAGTGCTTACAATCTATGAAGTTAAGTAATAACACACATTTTCCTGCCTTCCACAGATTACTATGGGAAACTGGAAACCACTGAAATAATATGCCACTGACAGTGAAGTTTGTGTTTCCAAGAGTCAACGGTCATTTCCTCTGGAGCCACTGCCTGTTTACAGAGAAATTAAAACTACCAATTCATTTATGAAGATACACTGAAAGGATTAGGTCCCCGTTTGTTTAGTTTAGCTCCACTTGATTGCTTTTAAAAGTATGTACCATATAAAAACAGGAATTCTAAAGGAGATAAACACTGCTACTCCTTACAGCCCAAAAATATACTGGGTATATATATGAAGGCAAAAGTGCAGCAATTCTACAGCACACCAACTTAAAGCATTGGGACCTCCACTAGCACTCAAGAAGTTAACCCTTCTTTGAGTGCCAGAGGGGTACGGAACGCATTGCAAAGCAATGCGTTCCGTGCCCCTCTGGCACTCAAAGGGTTAAAATCCCCATTTAAAATCATTGGAACTTTTATTTCTTCCCTATGTCACAGTTATTTTGCCCTGGAATTGCTTCACCTTCGCTCCCTTACACACAAGATCGACTGTGTTAATTTGGCTGAATAGAAAAATTGGATTAATAAAACTAAAATGCATTTTCAATGCATGGCAGCAAATCCCGCTAAACAGGATGCAGACTGAAAGCAAGCTCAACCTGTAAACATAAAATGAAATATTAATGCACCCTCTTCAGCCAGACCAGAAAGCATGGTACAGCTATAACTACAGGTGGGCCTGAGACTATATGATCTAAAGACAGGTCCGTCCAACCCAATTATCAAAAAATTTATTTTATGGAACGAGAACTTTAGAAAACAAAACCTGGGTATTTGCTGTGACCTACTTGTGTCAGCATTATATCCTGCCACCTAGCTTAAGTATTAAAGCAATCACAACCACATTATATTTTGTTATACTTTGCTGAAACAAAACATTCTTCACTGTTAAGCTTCACTAAGCTGAAGGTGCTTAGTTAGGGATATCCTGAAAATCTGGCTTGTTGGGGTGTTCCAAGGACTGGCACAGGGAATCACTACCTGACAATGTCAGAAGGGTATGTATTGCCTGCCTTGCAGTGTGTTGCCCACCCATCTGGCGCTCATAGGGTTAACTTGTGATGCCATTCACTGTGTATGATGTATGATGGTGGCATCTATTGGGCGACCATCCAAAAGGTGCATTAAAAATGTTGCCTGAATCAAAACGGCTACATCAGAATGTAGCCCCAATCAAAAGAGTGACACTCATGTCGCCTGCTTAAAGGTCGCATTAAACAGCTCCTGCAATGTAATTGAATACTGAAGTAACCCCTTGAATGCCAGTACTTTGGATAGCTTTTTGACATTCAATGGGGATTTTAATGCTATCTCAATTCACCCAAGAAATGGCAACATTTCAATAGGATAACATGTATGATTAGGAATGTGCATGCTTTGTTGTTAACCCCTTGAGTGCCAGAGAGCAATGCGTTCCGTACCCCTCTGGCACTCAAAGGGTTAAGGGATATGAAGAGACTTTACATATGCACCTGTTGAACAGTTCTAAATGGGACAGATTTTGTGTACTGCTTGGCTGTACTCATTTGCTCTTACTGAACTTTATCAGCTTCACTCAATTTGTGAGATCCCTCTATTCTTATTATTTGTGATGAGATGTTTCAAGGCTTCTACTTCTGGCTTCTGCCAAGGAAAGAAAATACGGAAAAGCGTTTGTGTTCATCAAGAACTAAAAGGACAAATGACTTGAAAAAGTGCTAATGAACATGATAAAAATGATTATGGCATCTTCCCAAGATTACTCTTTGGCTTCTAATACAAAAATGATGATATAGCACAGGGCAAAAAGAAAGAACAAATTGGAACTTTGAGCTGTATCCAATAAGGTGACCCTGTAAGGACCACAGGGGTGTGCAATGCAGCCCTTAACCCTCTGAGTGCCAGAGAGGTAGCCAATGCATTGCTTTGCATCCGTCTTTGGCACTCAAAGGGTTAAAGGGGGATCAAAACAACTGTACCACAGGGACAAATAAAAATTCCCATTGATACAAATTATGCTCTTAACCTGTTGAATGCTAGGCTTTAAACACAAAGCAAGCATAGAAAGGGTTAAAATCCCATTTAGAGCACTGTGATTTTTCATGTCTCCCTTGTGGTACGGGTAGTTGTCTCACTAACGGCTCCTCTTTATTGTATATGGCCCTATACGCATCGGTATGTGGCCCTATACGCATCGGATTGTGGCCCTATACTCATCGGTATATGGCCCCTATACGCATCAGTATATGGCCCCTATACGCATCGGTATATGGCCCCTATACGCATCGGTATATGGCCCCTATACGCATCGGTATATGGCCCCTATACGCATCGGTATATGGCCCCTATACGCATCGGTATGTGGCCCCTATACGCATCGGTATGTGGCCCTATACGCATCGGTATGTGGCCCTATACACATCGGTATGTGGCCCTATACTCATCGGTATGTGGCCCTATACGCATCGGTATATGGCCCTATACGCATCGGTATATGGCCCTATACGCATCGGTATATGGCCCTATACGCATCGGTATATGGCCCCTATACGCATCGGTATATACAGTTTATTTACAGTAGCAACAAATTTGATCTAATCTCCTGTTGGGCACAGCTTTTTTCATTATTAATCCCCATAAATTTATTGGATCACTAACATGTCCCTCATCTGATTATTAAGGCAAAATAATACCAAGTTCTTAATTCAATTATGGTTTTGATTTTCAACTGGTGTCTGCATGAGATTTATTTAAACTAATTGCTGGGATGATATCTGGAAGCTGTCTGAATGCTTATTTCACTCTGTATTCATTTCCTTGTGAGCCTGCTTCTCACTGGGAACTGGAAGTCAAATGTATGCCTTACAGAATGATTTATTTTCTATTACAGTGAACCCTCACCCCCAATAATAGGCTTATTTGATTTGTCTCTCTAATTGAGGAAATTGTAACAAGGCCGTTTTGACCATTGTACAATTTTTGAATAAAAGCATTTACATATTGGTGACAGTGATTGCTCAGAGTTATTATTTCAAAGCCTAAATTCAATTACATAGATGTACAAATTGCCCGTGTTTGCTTCTTTTACTGAAGCATGAAACTAGAATAGTGGTAAGCAACCTTTGGCTCTCCAGATGTTGAGAATGATAGGATTTGTATTCCCTAACAGCTAGAGAGATCAAGATTGCCTAGCTCTGAACTAAAAGCAATGTACAATTGTACAAACACAAGCAAAATGCTGCCTCATGTTGGCAGGATGCAGGATTCCTCTGCTAGACCACTTTTCACTGATATGAAACACAGACTAAATATTTGGATGCATCATTATCTATATTAATTCTGTGTCTGGCATCATATTTTCACACTTGACACCTACATCTTGTTTGGGTATTTGTTCCAGTTGACATCCAATTAAGTTCATGTCAAATGAACTATGTCTCATTCTTCTCACTTTTGCATCCGCATGCTATATACACTATACTGCTGTTCTCATACTATATATTGTGGGATAGTATTTGCTTAAAACATAGATACAATGGATCTGGTTAGTTAAAGGAACATTGGGTCATATTCATTGAACTAAAGAGGTGTAATTCTGGAGCCAAGACAAAAATAACCCAAATGATTTAAAAGGAGGTCTTAACTCCTTGAATGCTAGAAAGGTCTCCAACACATTGTTCTCAAATACGTTGAATGCCTCTGTAGCATTCAAGGGGTTAAAAGCCCCATTTAAAATCAAGGAGTAGTTTGGGAGGTATTACTTGTCCCCTATTGTGCAACTGGTTTGTACCAGAATGGCATCTCTCTTATTGAATACAGCCTAGTGCTGTAGAATTACATTGCTTATGTCCTCTATCATGGGATAAGGGGTATCCTGTCCCAAAGTAAATCCCAGCCATAAACTAATTAACAAGTTTAAAGAAACATTACTACTTAAACTGGACCTATTACCTTGAATCAGGTTTGCATATATGAAAATGTAATTTAAAAACTGTGTCATGACCAAAGGTCAGCAAATGTACAGTTAAGGAAATAGTCATACTTTGTACGGTATGCTAATTGAGTGACATTTCATAAATTAAACTTTTCAGTCACTATTCATATGCTAATGAAGCATTGTGCTGCACCAGGTGACTTTTACTTTCCCCAGAAATATAAGTGTGAATATTTCCTAAACTATACATCTGCTAGACTTTTGATTAAGATGACAGTTTTTAATGATGTTTTCAACTATGTAAAAAAAAAATAATTATGTTGACAGGTCAACTTTAATCCACTAGATCAAAAAGCACATTGGAAAACAATGAATTTGAGATCACCGGGCATCCAAAGGGTTAAACAAAAAACTAACATCTAAAATAAAGTGTTGTATACACTTAAATACCCTGAACTCCCAGCTAGTATCTGTAAAAATTCTCTATTTGGCACTTGAGGTCTAAAATCTAGTCTTCAATATGTCCTATGAAAGTATCCATTTATGTTTTTGTGCAGTGCCCCAGACACCATTAACATAAACATTTTCAATAAGTGTCTCAAAAGTAATAGAACAACAATACTGTCAGTGAAATGTCAGATGAAACTGGGTTACATGGCAAACCATGTTACAACACACAGCAAATGTCATTGTACAGGATCATTTACATAGGCTTCTGGGACAGCTACAGTGATTTTCCACAGCATTTGTGTCTTTAAACCTTTGAGCCCCAGAGAGGTATCAAACGCATTGAAACACAATGCATTGGATAGCTCTCTGGCACTCAAAAGGTTAAACAGGTAATGTGGAAAGAAGTAGAAAGGTAAACAGGGTGTAAGCTTTCAATGGGAAACTTTAATAAGAATATTAAAAATTCTGTACCACCAATTAAAGTTACTTGTATTAAATAAATATGTGCTCATTAAACAAACGTTCATTGACATGGACATGTGCGTTTTGGACAATCCCTCTGCAAAGTCCCTCTTTCCTACTGACATCACCAAACAGGGGTTTTTTTTTTTTGGCCAAATGATAAAAAATCCCTTTTATACATAAAATAGGAGATGACAGACAATTCCACTCAATTCCTACTTTGCTGTACTTAGTTATTGGGTAACAGGGAGCCTGAAAGGCTTTTTGCTCAAGTCCCAGACTGCAGTGTAACCATGTTCTTTTTTTGGGCCAAACATGTTTTTTGGCATAGTTTCAACATGTGATATTTGCGATAGGCTGCTTGTTGCACATACAGCAGGAGGAAGCTTTACCCCATGGTCCCTGTTATCGACATAGGGAGTAAGAGAAAATGACTTCACATTTAATTCCAGCAATAAATCCCTGTCATTTACCTGGTTTAAAAAAATGGGGTGAGGGTATAGTGATTAATTAAAATAAAATAAAAATGTAAAGAAATCTATGGTAAACTGCAAAATAACTGAAAGAACAGATCAAAAAGGAAACACCTGAGAATAAGGGGCAATTATCATGTTTGACTACGTCTGGTGTAGAATTGGCAAAAGCGTTAGACTGCATTGTGCATTCCCAAAAGGATGTGTACCTTCCCACAGGATCAGACCCACAGACTAGATGGGCAAAAGGCAAAAAGAAAGCCATGAGAATCAAACAAATAGCTAGAGGGACAGAGAAGAGTAAAATCTGTGTACACATAAGATAAAGGAGAGTGAAGACAGAATAAAGCAGGTCAATCTTTGAAAACAAAGGAAATAGGTGAAGAAAGCAATGGGATACACATTTAAAAGAGAGAATGGATAACACAGGGAAAGAGGAGAGAGATGATAACCAGATTGGGCTATGCAGACCTGCTACATGCCTTGACAAATATGTGGAGTGAATGTAAAATGGCACAGACAAACATTAACAGAACATGAACTCCACCTAACAAATCCCCCAACTTATTGTACTATGTACAGAAAATCTTATTGGGCACTATGAAGTCTGCTCTTGCCCCTTGCTTACAGTAATGACATCTTCAATCAATTGCTGGCAGGACTTCTGAAACACAAACTCCTCGCACTAGAACATCCTTTCCCCCAGTCTCCTAAACTCAAGATGGAAAGTGCATGTACATGCAGAATATACTACAGTGACCCTAGGCACTAAGACTATATTCACAGTGGTCTTTATGATTTTCTGGTTATAGTAAGTTAAGCGTGTGTGTATATGTATGAAGAACCCTAGTGTGTGTGTTTTTGTTTGTTTATAAAAGACCTGGTGTGTGTTGGTGAGCATGTTTATGGAGAGCCTTGTTGTGTGTGTGTGTGTGTGTGTTTATGACGATCCATGGGGTGTGTGTGGTTGAGTGTGTGTGTGTGTTGGTGAGTGTGTTTTATGAAGAGCCCTGGCATGTGTGTGTGTGTTGGTGAGTGTGTGTTGGTGAATGTGTGTGTGTTTATGAAGAGTCCTGGTGTGTTTGTTGGTGACAGTGTGTGTAAGAAGAGCCCTGGTGCGTGTGTATGTTTTTATGAAGAGCCCTGGTGTGTGGGCGTGTGTTGGTGAGCACGTGTGTTTGTTTTTGTTTGTTTATGAAGAGACCTTGTGTGTGTGTGTTGGTTGGTTTATGAAGAGCCTTGTTGTGTGTTTTTATGATGATCCATGGGGTGTGTGGTTGAGTGAGTGTGTGTGTGTGTGTGTGTTTATGAAGAGCCCTGGTGTGTTTGTGTGTGTTTTTATGAAGAGCCCTGGTGTGTGTGTGCGCGTGTGTTTTTATGAAGAGCCCTGGTGTGTGTGTGCGCGTGTGTGTGTGTGTGTATTGGTGAATGTGTGTGTTTGTGAAGAGCCCTGGTGAGTGTGTGTGTCTGAAGAGTCTTGTGTGTGTGTTGATGAGTGTGTGTGTGTGCGTGTTGATAAGTGTGTGTGTTAATGAAGAGCCCTGATGTGTGTGTGTTGGTGTGTGTTTATGAAGAGCCCTGGTGTGAGTGTGTGTCATTTTGAGTCAGACCAACTGCACCGTAGGGGGAGAATCAACATTTCTATTAATTTAAATGGGAATTTTAACCCCTTTGATGTCAGAGAAGTTTCCAGTGCTTTACAATGCATGTGGAATTTGGCAGTTGGCTTGCCCCAGAATTTCTTTTGAACATATGACCCTACACAAATCTTCTCTTTGGAAATAATCTCTTAATATTGCCACCATCCTTTGCCGAACAAATACATTTCTCCTTACTCTGTCCCCACCCTATAGTACGGAAAATACAGTATATGGAAGAAAATGAGAAAAGCTTACTATTAAGTCAATTTCCATTATGGCTGATAGAATATTTATCCATAAAAACAAGGCTTTTGAACTTTACAGACAGATCACAGAGTGACTTCTGTGTAATTACCCAACTTCAGATCCAGTTCTATAAGCTACACAGGTGCAGTTCTGAAGCAAATCAACTGTACCATAAGGAACATATACAATCCCACAAAGTCCCACTGATATTAACCTTATGAAAGCTAGAGAGGTCTTCAAAGCATTCAATCACAATGAGTTGAAAATCTCTCAAGAATCCAAGGAATCATTGGGAATTTTGATTTGCCCTTGTGGTGCACAGCGGTTTGCTCTTGAATTGCACTACTTTAGCTTACTGAACTTTTCATGTAATGAACACACCAAGAGCCATACTTAGGAAACGTGAAAATTGAAATGAACCCTTTGAGTGCCAGAGGGGTATGCAACGCATTGCTTTGCAATGCGTTGCATACCCCTCTGGAACTCAAAGGGTTAAGAGGCAGGCCAACTACACCACAGAGTAGAAAGAAAGGTCCCCAATGATTTATAGCGTTAGTAATGCCTGTATTTAATGGGATTCAATATTGTAGATGTTACAAAATAAAGTATATGGAGAAAGTCCTATCTCTCAACCCTTTAAGGTTTGAGAGATATTTGGTGCCAAAGTTCCCCCTCCCTCCCCTTCTCCTGATGCTCTAGTGACAGCAGGAGATCTCGGTCCTAGGACCAGCCGCAGCTCTACAGCAGAGCCGAAATAGCAATATTTAAAAAGAATTACTTCTTTGGAATGGTCTACAAAGCGTGTCTGGTTTGCAAGCACACTTTGTAGACTGTTCCCATGAAATAGCTACTTTTAAATAACGCTATCTCGGCTCTGCTGACATCAGGGAAAGGGAAGGGGGAACTATAGCCGTGAACATCTCTCAAATTGGACATTCTCCATATACTTTTTTTGTTTTTGTTTTTTAACATCTACAATATTGAATCACTTTAAATACGGGCATTACTAACCCTTTAAACAGCAAATGAAACACTTTTGTTTTGTGATGCATTGGAGGGCTTTCTAGCATTCAAGAGGTTAAAAAAAACAAACAAACAAACAAACAAACAAAAAATTCAACTTACTGACATTGTGGGGACCTTTATTTGTCTCCTATGGTGCAACTGGTTTGCCCCAGAACTGCACTGCTGTAACTTATTTGATAGCACCTCAAAATGTGTTGTTAGTTTGTACAGAATTTGGGAGAATACCCTTTATTTTCATTATAAGAAAGTACAGATATGCTGCTTTAATAGGATATTATTCAGGTACATTTTAGCAGCAACTTAGGCTCCAAGCTCCATATAAATACAACCATCAAGTTTGTTTTAATATTGCTGTTGTGTTCCAATCTCAAAGAATGATTCTTACAGAGGGAAGCCTCTTTCAAACACGACGCCCACATTTTTTCTTGTGTTTGGTTAAAAAGAACAACTTAAGACAGCACACCTTGATTAATTCAGGGACGGGACAGCTGATCACATGTAGTGTGGATACCACCCGCAGGTCTCTGTGTTGAGGATTTCAGCGCTGGCGAAAGCATCACACCCGGCCCTCTGTAGCTGGGCCTGGTCCACCTTGTGTGATTGTGAGGGAGGAGATGAAAGTACACCTTTTAGGTGACAGATGGATGACTATTGTGGTCAGGGTTTCTCCTTTTCACCATTTTAATTGATTCGATTTGACATGGAGGTGGAGTGATAAAATGAGAGCTTAGCAGCAATCAGATTCTTTATACTCATTTACTGTCAGATGGTAAGTGTTCAGGAGTGTGCTTTCCACTAGCACTACATTATATACTTTATGTATTTCTTTTTAATGGTATCGGTCAATTAGTGAAAGGAGAAAACACCTGACTATCTGTTTATTTGAAATGTATGACCAATAGAAATGTTTGCGGATGTATAAAATAATTATGGATGTGCCTAAATATGTGCTACTGTTTTTGTAGATTTTTTTGCATAACCATAATTCTGTAAATCAACACTCTCAGCCAAAGATCAATTCCTAAAAGGTGGTGTCAGATCATTTTTCCTTAACATCACCACCACTTACTAAATGCAACTGGTATTTAAAAAGCAGACTATTACTCAATGTACTTAAAACTGGGGAAAAACGCATTTTGTTTTTGCACAAAAATTATAAGATATTGGTCCAGACTATTTATTTGCTTTTATGCTGGGTACAATGCAGCTTATGTATTAAAGCAAATTGGTGCAGTTCTGGGGAAATACAATTGCACGACAAATGCAATCTGAATTTTAACACTTTCAATGTTAGCGAAGTCTCCAGTGTATTGTGGATCAATATGTTAGAAACTGCACTAGCACAGCACTATAGAGGTTGAAATCTCAATCTAAATCAATGTAATTTTGGGGAATTTTCAATTCTTCCCTACAGTACAGTTGAGTTGTTCCAGATGGCACCATTTTGCTTTTATACATAAGGCACAATGGGGGAGATGTATAAAACTGAAGTAATAAAGAAAGTGCATGTAAAATTGCCACAAAGCAGCAAAAGATATGTATAAATGCTTAGTGACAATTTCTCTAAATACTAACTCGACAGTCTACTTTTTTTGGAAATTGGAGTAGAAATGGTGCCCTCCAAAACAGAATTGTGTTCCATTGTGTGTATAAAAAATGTGCTAATTGTTAACAAAAATAAAAGCAGTTTTAGTGATTAAATCTTAACGCCAGATATAACCTGTTATTAACCCCTTGGTGACAGACGACTTACCTGGTAAGTCCAAGGAGTCATTCGCTATAATGGGGAAAAAAAACCCTGTCATTAAGGGGTTAATGGAAGTCTATAGAGACTGTATAAGCTATGTATGTGCAAAAATTCTCACTAGCAAATTTTCTCATTTATAAACTTTTATTCTTTATAAATGAGCAAATTTTCTCAGACATATTTATTATCTCGATTTTATTTTCTATAAATATGACCTGTCATTGTGAATTTTAGTGACACTTCCTAAACCTACAGTAAGAATGCATTTTATACATCTCCCCATTATGTTTTATAACCTATGAATTATGTTATTGGAGATGGGCAGTTACTCTCAAGTCACCTTGGAAAAGTTTACGCAACTTGAACTAAGCCAAAAGAATGCTTTCAAGAGCACCAAAGAGTGCTTGTCAATTTCATAATTTGCTGTCTTGATATATTTGGACTAATGCGTTACAGTGAACTTAAATGTCTAAGCTAGTTACCAAAAGATGCAGTGTTGTTGAACTACCAGATGCCCGTGTTAATTATCTAGATCAGTGGTTCTCAAAAGTTTTTGTAGTGACAAAATCCTTTGGTTGCACACAAAATCTTGATGGAACCCTAACAACCAAACTCACTATCCCCTTATACGATAGAGAGGTTAATGGTACATTGCTTCTCATTTCGCTGGAGATCTCTCTAGCATCCAAGGGATTAAGTTGGTATCAATATTAAATTTATTGGAATGCTAGTTTATGATAAAACTAGCAAGAAAATTACATTTTTGGATTACCAAATCTTTCACGTCAACTGGTAGTCACAGAACCACACAATACATTGAGACTCATGTAGTAGGAAAAGGAGAAAACCATCTGCTCCATGGGAAACAAATATTCTCAAACTTCCACTTTATTTAAATATGGTTTTTAACACCTTTAACCCTTTGAGTGCCAGAGGGGTACGCAACACATTCTCCGCAATGCGTTGCGTACCCCCTCAGACACTCAAAGGGTTAATGCTAGAGAGGCCTCAAACAAATAGCAAAGCAATGTGATTGAAACCTCTCTAGAATTCAAAGTGTTACTTGTCCTGCCAGCTATGGTGCTCCAGAATTGCTCCACTAGCCATCTCACAACGAATGGGGTTTCAGTTATTTTAGATCCATTCCTCTATCTTTCATCCAAGCATGAATAGAGAATAACTTTAAAAGTACTCAGTGAGCTGGGATGTATTTGTGACTTGTGGGGCCAGCCTCTCGTTCTGTTCCAGAGAGTTATACCAGTGCTAGAAATATAATAGAAGCATTTTCTGCATCAGGGATACTTTATGGGAAAGTGATATGACAGTAATTTTCCTCCAAGACAGCCTGCTACTTTATCATTACATATTTTAGGCTAAGAATATGTGATCAACATACCTTAGCTACTTTCCTCCAGTTAAGACAGTCAAAGAAGTAATATGTTCCTCTCTCATAGGTGTTGGTTTTCATTGTTGGTTCCATTCCAGGCGCTCTGGTAATCCATACTCTCTCTTCTTTGTGGTATCTCCAGTCTCTGTTGAAACTGACATCAGAAGAACAAAACGCACATTCAGTCACCCATTGATGTACATTATAAGTACCTATGCAAGAGGCACTATCTGTTTAACACAGGAGATGGCACTTTTCATTATAATGTACCATAATGTACCATACATTGTGCGTAAAAAGACAGTGTCAGTGGGAAGAAAGAATAGCTTCCTGCTGTGGATGCGGTTCCTGCAGCAATCTGTTCTCATGAAGTTTTGTCTAATTAATTTGTTTATTGTTTAATATTGATGACTTAAAAAATTGGGGATAAATTTAGGAACTATAATAAGTTTTGCACTAAAACGATTATATGTGTTAGACAAAAAAAGGAGTAGAAATGAAGAAAACTGTAAAATAAATAAACAAATAAAAATAAATAAAAAAATGAGTTAACTGAAAACACTGGGGACTTACAGGGTCTTTGGGGTGGAGGCATTGGGTGCCCAGATGAGGCGGGGGTCAAGGGGATGGGTGAGCTGGCCCATGGGGTCATATTATGACTTTGTACCCCCTCCCCTGGAAGGAGACTCCCTCCTCCAGCTCAACTCCCCTGCCCACTAACTCCCAGAATTCACGTGACCAAAGCCACAAAAAAAAAAAAAAAAAAAAAAAAAAAAAAAAAAAAAAAAAAAAAAAAAAAAAAGAAGACATAAGTGGGGAAAAAGAAGAAAATCTCCCAAGACTAAGACCATAAGAGGACTCCTCTGCCCAGCCAAACAACACCATGAAGGACTTTTTCTATTGGTGGGAGACCTGTGTTCCATATGGATTAAAAAGAAAAGGCGACAACATTAAAATCATGTTTTCTCTATTACGTCCAATATGGAACACAGGAACCATGGGGGTATACCAAAGCTAGGACTCCCACAGAGGGAAAGGAGAAAACACCTCTCACATGTCCCCATTATACCAGAGTTCCCTAGGACTATTCAGTATCTGTTTAACTCAAAGCAACAAGCGTCAACTGACACAGAACTAACACAGCAAATCAAACAAATGCCAACACGGCTCAGAAACTACTGAACAATAGCAGACAGTAAGAGGAGAGGCAGATCCTTAAACAGGCCTCAGCCGAGGCCATGGCGTTGATATGGTAGTGTTTGGTGAAAGTGTGCAAGGAGGACCAAGTCACAGCCTTACACAGCTGTTCTGCTGAGGCCTGGTTCTTGTAGGCCCAAGAAGCACCCACAGAGCAAGTGGAATGCATAGTAACCTTAAAGGGAAGAGGTTTCTTTCTGATCTCATACACTCGGCGTATGGTACCTTGATCGAACAGGCAATGGTTACCTTGGAAGCAGCTTGACCAGCTCTGGGATGACAAACAGAGAGTCAGCCTTCTATGGATCCATGCAAATTTGTTTGGTGGAAGTGCGTGATGTTGCAACAGTTTTCTATGACAAACAGAGTCAGCCATCTGAAAAGGCTTCATACAGTGCATATAAAACTTAAGGTAGTGCAACACATCCAGCAGATAGAGATCTATCTCCTTATCAGACGCACGGTCACGACAGAAGCAAGACACAACAATCGCCCAATTGATGTGAAACTCTGAAACAACATTGGGGAGAAACTCCTGCGGAGGTACGAAATACCACCTTATCCTGATCAAACACCAGGACCCCAGAGACCACTGCCAAGAAGAAAATCATCCTAAGCATCAATAGGTACATAGAGGTAGACACAAGAGGTTCAAAAGGAGGCCTCTGCAAAACACCGAGGACCAGGTTTAGGTCCTACGGAGGAGCAGAATTCTTGAATGAAGGGAAGGCATGGGCCTTGGAGAAACAGCTTGATAACAGGGAGGACGGTAATGCGTCTCTGAAAGAGAACAGAGTGCAGAGATCTAAACCTTAAGGGAACTCAAGCTGAGTCCCTTGTTCACACCAGAAAAAATGAAAAAATATACCCACGCACTCACCTAGTAAAACATAACCAAGACCTATCGGTTTATCACAGTCTGCTTACAGGGTGCTGCAGGGAGATAAATTACTAAACACTAATTAAAGAGAAAGAAGAATCCCTGCTTCACTAGCACACCTGCGAAAGCTAATCACTGTGTTCCCTAAGTCCAAAGGTAAATGGAAATAAAACCTAACTTTTATTAAAACTTCTAAAATGAAGAAATAATCAACAACATAGTATTGATATGCATAAAATATATCAGATATGTGTGACAGGGCCTAAATATTGTGTACTACCGGGGCATCATCCGGCTTGCCATCTTAATATGTCTATATATAGGTATATATTATGTATTTAACACTTAAAAGATATTGGAGGTCTCAACCATAAAGTGCTTGAGGCCTTGAGAAAAGAATCCAGCCTCTTATCAGCCAGCTTGAGTCCTGCTGCATCTGCAAACGGGAGGGCAGTGTTCTCTGCAGCCATGAAATAGGGGATAAACAGCAGGGGAAGAAGGCCAAAGCCTCAGTCGAGAAGGGTATACCTTAGAAAATCACTTATTGAGGAAAGCCTCTTAGCAGGAGTTTTCCACTCATCCATAAGGATCTGATCTAGAGTGTTATTGGGTGGAAACACAGGAGAAGCCTTCTTACGCCTCTGGAAAATAACAAGAGAGAGAGCTCCCCCATGAGAGGCATCAGACACATGGAAGGTCTCCAGGACTGCCTTGATAATCCCCTCAGTGAAGGGGAGCGGATCAGCCTCACAGGAGTAGGAATAATCCATGTCCTCATATTCCCCATCATCATAATCCTCGTCCTCCTCTGGCGGCAACTCTTCCTCAGAGGAAATTCCAATAACCTGCGAAAGACATCTGGATACAGGGGCAATCTGCTTAAAGGTGGGCATAGGCTTCCAAGAGTGAAGCACCCACTGGACAGAGGAAAATATTCAGGCCACTGAAGAGAGCAGTGTCTTAAAACATGCAGGCTTTTGATCGGTGCAAGAGTGGTCAGGTGGAGTAGTAGGGATAACTGCACATGAGGGTCATAGAGACCCTGAATATTCTTCTAGGTAGCCCTGTGTGACAAAAGGAACAATGTGGGAGGGGGGTAAGGGAAGCCTCTGAATATTTTGCCTTAGATTTACCCCAATGTCCTTTAGAATCAAACATACTTCCTAGGAGAGTGTCCAAAAACTAGCAAAATACTAGATAAATGTCCCCAGAACAAAAGAATAACCCTATATACCCATAGATAAACTTTTCTCTTGCTAGATAAGTGTATGTGTAAAAGGAGAGTCCGCCTTTGCATAGTTTTCTGGAAAAAAAGAATACCACCAGAAATCTGTCAGCCAATTGGAAAAAAAGCCAGCGAAAGGGGCATTCTGGGTACAGTAGTCTTCTCTATTGATTGTTACCTAGCAATGCCGACTACTCAGTTTGTGTATCACCACAGCAGCTTGGACACTCAGAAAGTGGACCAGATAGGACATGAGGAGGCAAGATGACAGAGCCCTCTCTGACTATTACAGCCCAAACGTTTGCAGAGATATGCCACACTAAAATCAAAAGTCTGCAAATGACCCAGAACCCGCAGAGAACATCAAAGGGAGCCCTAAAACTAAAAGCCAAGTAGTGGGGGAGTGAAATAAGCCCCAAAGCACTCCAACACGACAAATAGCTCCAAACAGTACAAAAAAGGGTTAATCCAATAAAATAACCTAGAAAAGGCAGCCATCCTCACTCCAAAGTCCTAAAAGAGAATAATGAAGATACCCATAGTGAGTGCCAGAGCGTAATTGAACTCACACCAACCCCTGTATGGAGGGGCAACATAGGTTGGACAAAGTGGACCAAGGCACTCAAAGTGTTACACTCACCAGTCTCCTGTCTTCAGATTACCACTATAGGGGAGGACAGAGTCTCAAGAGACCCTATCATTAAGGGAAATATGGAAGCAAGAGTCCCTCCGCAGGGCACAGTACATCCACAGAGAACCTCTAAACTGAACAATCCAACTCCAGAGAAGCCCAGTGATGGTAACCCACCTAATGGTGGATTATCCAGCCCCATATTTAAAGCAAAATAATAAAAACCTAACAAAAACAAAGATGATGTCCATAACCTTCCAACTCGCTTGCTTGACATATGAATTCTGGGGTTTAGAGAGCTGGGGTGGGGGAGCCTCAACCCCCAAAGGCCTGGTCTATTGTGATGTGCCCTGCCCTCCAGGAGGAGAGAATCATCCCCCAATGGTACCTGTGTTCCACATGGGACATAAGAGAAAAGTTCCTTATAGAACATGTGTACTGACACACAAGCAGAGTATCACATGTTAGTGGCAGGACAATATACCATTACCAAAGAACAGTAGGGAAATGCACCATTACAACAGATGGTGCAACACACAGACACAAGTCAGTAGAACACTATTACATGATACAAGCAGAGATATACTCCATTAGATTACTACAGAAGTGAGGCCAGCAAAGCATTGTCACCTTAAGGGTATTGCACTTTTAAACCTTTAAGCACCAGAGGGGTGTGCAACGTAATGAAAAGCAATGTTCGGCACACTCCTCTGGTTCTTAAAGGGTTAAATGAGACCAGTAATTCTTAGCACTATTATAAGACCATGAAATGTGGAACTGTGCGTGGTTTGCTGTCTTCATTTAGTACAGTATGTATCTATGTATGAAGGTGGAAGGACCACTCACTGATCTTCATGGTCAAATAAAAATGCAGATCATCATGGATCAAAATCCCAAGCTCTGCATGGGATCAGTTCCACAATAAACAATGTTAATTTTTCCATACTGACCTATGATTGCTCCATCCAGCCTTCTCTATATTTAACTATATTTAAAGCTGAACTTTCATATTGTATAAAGTCACCCTCCAATAATTAAGCATCTGGCGACTAGCTTCATAATAGTTCTATTAGATCTCAGAAGTACCAGATTCTAAAGTAATCCTTAATCTTTTGGAGACTGACGTACAGGTTAGTGCCGTCTGTGCACTTGTTCCGTCAGTTCCTTCGGGTTACCTTAAAGGGACAGTAATGTTTCATAATAAAAGCAGCTCTAATTAATCATCATAGTATTTGGACTTTGGAGAGTGTTATTTCAATTCTGTTGTAGTTCCAGAGTAATTCAATAACAAAGTGTCCCCCTCCCGCCCCTTTTACTGATGTCACACTGTTCAGCTAAAGCAGAAGGGAGGTGCCCAGGTAGATTGCAGAGAGGGACAATCTTCAATTAAGATAAGGGAAAAACCTGAAAAGCTTCTCAATGGGGGCAGGGATGTCATTGTTTTCATAGGAATAAGAGTGTCCCCTTCTGTTATCTGTCTGGTCTATGGACTGCATTCCACATCTGAGAAGAGATGGCTTGCACTAGGTAAAAAGGGCGGGAGGGGAAACTTTGCTTGTGAATATCTCTCAAACCATAAAGGTTTGAGAAATAAGACTTATATCGTTCTTCATGTTTCTTTAATGCCTACAAAATAAAGTAAAGTTAAAACAAAGTCTTACTATCACTTTAAGGTAACATTCAAAGCCTCTTAGAGGAGACTGGGACTGACAGCACAGGCGTCTCTAAGACCAGATGTCTGCGCTGATGCCTGGCTTCCGGTCTCTGAAGATTAAGGATTACTTTAGAATTGGGTACTTCTGAGATCTAATAGAACTATTATGAAGCTAGTCGCCATATGCTTGATTATTGGAGGGCGACTTTATACAAGGTCAAAGTTCCATTTTAAGTGTAATTACATCCTTAAACCAGAGTATGCAGATGAACTGTAAGTGAAAGCTCACAAAGCTGTCTTGTAATCCGCTAAGATAGCTGCCCAAACAGCATTATATCTCTACTGTTATAAAGTTTATAGAAACATCCATTTTAATGATAGAGAATAACAAATTGGCCCATCCAGTCTGCCCATTTTTCTATCCAGGAAAAAACACAATCTTTCATATTTCTCAGAATACACTTTTGTTTATCACAGGCATTATTTACACTTTCCATAAGTACTTACTTCTGAAGCTTCTACCCACTAACTTCTACCCTCTAGCTTTTCTCCAGAACATTATTAAATAATTTAATATAGTTAAAGGTTTCATTCATATACCCCTTTCTTTCTTCTCATGCAAGCTATACATATTAAGTTCTTTGAGTGTATCCTGGCAAGTTTTATCATAAATGCCTTGCACAATTTTAGTGGCTATTCTTTGAATTGCTGTCAATGTCTTAAGGTCATTCTGGAGATGTGGTCCCCAGAACTGTACACAGTACTCCAGCTGACATCTCACCAGTGATCTATAAAGGGTCATGAATACCCATCTTCTTGCTGCTAATACCTTTTCCTATACAGGCCAGTAGTGGATTAGCATTTCCCACTGCTTTACTGTATTACTTGCCTATTTTCAACTTATCTGAAACAATAATTCCCAAGTCCATTTCTTCCACTTCTGCTGACACCATATTACTATTAAGTCCGGATTCCACTTCAGGGTTTTTGTGCCTGAAATGCACTACCTTGCACTATGCAGTATTACACATTAGATCCAATATTATCTATTCCTCCAATTTTCTTAAAGAACTATGCATTTGTCTTATTCCCAGGAGGATCTTTTTGGCATGGGCAAATAGGCATAATGTACTTTGAGTACAATAATAAATATAATTAATGAAAATATTAAAGAGAAAAAGGAGCAAGCACTAACCCATGAGACACCTCACCAGGAAATTGTCCTTTTCTATGAATGTATTTCATTCACTGTAATACACTGTCAACTATCCTTTAGCCATTTTCTTGTCCATTAAACTATATTCAGTCTTAAAATATGCATCTTAAGAATCAACTATGTTGGATAGAGTAAAAAAAGCTTTACTAAAATCTATGTAAGCTACATCTATTGCCCCACCCTTGTTTATAACTTGGGTGAAAAATGGTCAAAGTTGCCCTTGATTCTCAGAAAAGTAGTCAGTGAAGACTGTGTATTACTGTGGCCTGAAACATTAAGAACTACGATGATTGCATAGGTAAACATTTTACAGTGAATACTATACATGCATCATTAACCACAATAGTTAAAACAGTTTTGACATACAGTTCCACTGCGGCTAAAAGCTGTAAAACATCTCCTCCATTCATGTAGTAGAGATAGAAAAGTAGGTCTTCTCCATATCGGCCAAGTTTTATTGCGGCCAACTATATAAAATAAAAAAAAAAAAAGATTAACATATAAAATTAAGTTTGGCATGTATTGTTCATGTGTTCAAACAATGGGGTAAATGTTTACACTGCTTCCATAGTAGCTTCTTTTAAGAAAAAAAATTGTCTAAATATTACTGTAGAATACAAACAGTTTATGTTTCAGCCTACCCTATAAAATATTAGTTGTGTTTCTATTTTGCTGTATGTTTAAAGGGATAGTAATACTTCGTTTTAATTTTATTTTATTTTGTAGGCATTAAAAAAACATGAAGAATGATATAAGTCTTATCTCTCAAACCTTTATGGTTTATGAGATATACACAAGCAAAGTTTCCCCTCCCCGCCTCTTTTACCTAGTGTAAGCCATCTCTTCTCAGATGTGAATCTGGTTGTATGACCAGACAGATAACAGAAGGGGACCATTTTCTTTGTATGAAAAGAATGAAAGCCCTTCCCCCCTTGACAAGTTTTTCAGCTTTTTCCCTTATCTTAACCCCTTAACGACCCTTGACGGTCATAGTACGTCAAGGGTCGATTTGACTTAACAACCGATGACGTACTATGACCGTCATCGAGTTCCGGGCTCCCCCCGCGGCTGCATGCCGTTCGGGGAGTTCGGAACGCAATGGAGCAATAAAAAAAAATTGCTCCGTGGTCGTTGAGTCGCGTCCGCGACCGGATTCCCCGGTCGTTAAGGGGTTAATTGAAGATTGTCCCTCTCTGCAGTCTACCTGGGCACCTCCCTTCTGATCTGGTTGAACGGGGGGGGGGATACTTTGTTTGTGAATATCTCTTAAACCATAAAGGTTTGAGAGATAAGACTTATATCATTCTTCATGTTTTTTTTAATGCCTACAAAATAAAATAAAGTTAAAACGAAGTATTACTATCCCTTTAATTTATTTTAATTTAGAAGTATGTAACTTCTGATGGAAATAAAAAAAAATGTACTGCATTAGAACAACATTTCTCAGAATTAATCCTCAGGACACAAACTGTTCAGGTTTCAGGATACCCCTGCCACATTACAGATGGGTAGACGATCAGCCAGTGTAAAAGATCTGCCTGTGTTTCATCAGGGGTAGCCCTAAAACCTGACTGGTTTGTGTGACAGAGGACTACTAGTGCTGATAATCCCTGCATTAAAATTTCATTAAATTGACTAAAAAAAAATTGGTGTTTTTATTCAGGAGCAAACAAGTGCTTTTCCCAGTTTTCAAAACAATAGGAGTTTAATTTAATAACAATAAGACTAGTGCATTTATAGATTCCCTAATCTCAGGCAAGGCAAAAAAAAAAATCCTGCCTTTTTTCATTAAATATGATAGATTTTCTATTCTGGAGACGTTAGCTGATTGTGTTTTTAACTGTTTTTAAATGTTTTGTGATTTTGTACCAATAAAATATATGTTTGTAATCATTATTTTTGGTCTACCTGTGTGCCTCAATTACCAGACCTCTGTCTTTTTGGGAAGTGAGACAGGAGGGGGGGGGGTTCTTTTCTCCTTTCCCCTACTGACTTTTACTACCAGGAATTTTTTTTTAATATTAAGTTAGATTCAGGCCAAGCAAGTCTTAGAAAATCCACAGCTGAAAGAAAGTTCTTAAAGCCAAAAAGTCCTGCACCTATGGATAATGAAAGGTCTAATGAAAGTATTCCACTATACAGCTTAAAGGGATAGTAACACTTACAATGAAAAAAAAATATGTTGTAGGGTTTCTCTCCCGGAGTAAAACAAGGGTACTCCCAGTGATGAAAGGGGTTTTATTCAAAAGTTATTACATCTCAAATTTGATTTTTTTAGATGCAATATCACAGTGGCCTGAAATTGTACAGTGGCGCTGTTGTTACACCATCCTATGGAGATTTATGGTAAACTGAAGAAAGCCGTCCATAGGATGGTGTAACAAGAGCGCCACTGTACAATTTCAGGCCATTGAGATACTGCACCTACAAAAATTCAAGTTTCAGCTGTAATAACTTTGAATAAAACACTTGTCAGCAGTGGGAGTACTCTTGTTTTACTCAGGGTGATAAACCGTACAACATATTGTTTTTTACATTTTAAGTATTACTATCCCTTTAATTTATTTCTCTTTTGAGGTATGTGCTCTTTTAACAGAGCATGTGTTTTTATGGTTTCAAAACTAGCAATTCTTTGCCATTATGCAGATATGCAAATCTGTTTTTATTCTACTACTTTTGTATAAAGACACTCCATGTGCTATACAAAATGTGTGAAGAAGACCAAAACAAACTGACCTTATCCCTAATATGAATATTCGTTAAGTACTCCGATGGGACATGGAAATCTAAACAAAAGGACAAAGACAGACAAACTTTAGAAAGTACTCAAATTGCTTTCAAAGTATTTGTATGTGGTTAACATTAAATAATAAAAAAAAGATCTTACCAATATCTTGGGGTCGACAAGGTGATGAAGCCCACGGTGATGCAAATTTTGGATAAAGATTTCTGGAAGCAAAATTAAAACAAATACACTTAAGTCAGAGCAAAACAAATCCACAATTTTGAAGGCCTCAAGAATTTTTATTAGTCAGCCTTAGAAATTAAGTGACATTTTGGAAGAATATTAGGCTGTAGTGTGTTCTGCAAACATTTTTGATATACACAGCTGTATTATTGAAAAATATAAATCGATAATCATCAAATTAACACACTGTGGGTTCAGCTAAATATTGTTAAGCTTAAAGGAGATCTATCACCCCTATACAACTTTGCGTAAATCATTTTGTTATATATTGAATATAGTGAAAAGTGTATATTGTATCACTTTCTAGCCAATGAGAGCGCTCCAGCTTACAGACAGAAAGCCTCCATCATCGGAGGAGGCTGGATAGAGAGGTAGAGCAGCAGACTGAGGCACAGATCAGCTGTCTGCAGTCTGCCCGGAAGCAGGTGCAGGGCTGTATTAATTTTTTTTTTTAATTTCGGCAAACTTTTTTTTTGTTTTTTTTTTACAAATTAATATACTTTTCACTATATTCGATATATAACAAAACAATTTACACAAAGTTGTATAGTGGTGATAGATTCCCTTTAATTGGTGCTTCTTTGTCACTCTTCTTGACACTCCTGGACTGAACAAATGCAATTCTGATGGTCTTCAAATCTGTTTCAGATACTGACTCCTCCCCTAACTGTACTTATGGGAGCTTTATGCAGCACTCAAAAGCAGTTCAAATGGTGAACTGTTTAATCAGCAAAAGCAGTGAGAACCATCACACATTTCATCCAGTGGAACCATTTGTCAAGTTAAACCCATGGGTGGTTACACCTGACTAAAGGGGTCCAGTGACTCCAAAATATTTTGTGATTGTTCTAATTGCTTTCACAGATTCAACCCTTTGAGTGTCAGAGGGATACACAACTCTGGTACTCAAAGGGTTAAAAGTTGCACCAGCTGAACAGAGTGCTGCATGACTCTTACTACTGAGGAACTAAATAAATGTAGCTTTTTTATATGCAGCATAAAAGAGGATTTTAGTCTTATTTGTAAAATCGTTTTCTCTTCCCATATAGGTTACTGGTAAGTTTGGGAAGGCGACCACCCCTTTAATTTGGGAAGAAATTGCTGGGTAGAGCCTTCCTCCTCTCCTTAGCTGCTGCTCGGTCAATTCCCTCCAGTAAGATTTGAAAACTCACTATTGACTAGGTAGTAAGAAGGGAAAAGAAGACTCCTGTGAGCATGAACCCAAAAGGACTCCCACGTTCGGTCACAGGAAAACCAAGCAGTTAAGGAGTACTGAAGAGATGAAAAAGATCCTAGACAGGCAAGACTGCCTCCAGGATCTTCCTCCCAAAACTGGCATCAGCCGATGCCAGCACAACAACACATCAATACGGTAGTGTTTAGAGAAGGAGTGCACAGACGACCAAGTAGCTGTCTTACACAACTGATCAGCTGAGGCCCAATTCTTGTACGCCCAAGATGCCCCAAAAGATCTAGTGGAATGAGCCTTAACGCGAAATGGTACCGGCTTCTTCCTCAATTCGTAAGCCTTACAAATAGTAGACTTAATCCAGGAAGCTATGATAACCTTGGATGTGGGTCTCCCTCCCCTGGGACCCTCAGGAATAACAAAAAAGAGCGTCAGACCGACGAATAGACTCAGTGCGGTGCACATAACTTAAGACAGTGCACCACATCTAACAAGTGAAGATCCCTTTCCTTGTCAGATGTAGGGTCAGAATAGAAAGAAGGAACCACAATTTCCTGGTTAATGTGGAATTCAGAGACCACCTTTGGGAGGAACTCCTGAGAAGTGCAAAGAATCACTTTGTCCTTGTGAAACACCAAAAAGGGTGGTTTACAAGACAAGGAGTGCAACTCAGCAACTCGGCGAACAGTCACAATCGTCAGGAGAAAGGCCATCTTCCAAGTCAGCATAAGTAGAGGAATAGTAGCCAAAGACTCAAATGGAGGTCGCTGAAGGATGCCCAAAACCAAACTAAGATCCAACTGAAGAGCAGAATTCTTAAAGGCAGGACGAGCATGAGCCATGCCCTGAAAGAAAACCTTGACATCTGGAAGGATGGTGATGCACCTCTAAAAGAACACAGACAGCACAGAGGTCTGAACCTTCAAGGAACTCAAGCTGAGCCCCTTATCTAACCCGTCCTGCAAAAAAGACAGGATCGGAGGAAGATCAAAGTCATGGGAAAGATCCCTATTCAGCACACCAAGAGAGAAAAGTGGATCAAACTCTATGGTACACCTCAGAGGAAACAGGCTTGCAGGCACTAAGCATAGTGGGCACCACACCCGAAGATAAACCTTTCTTCCTCAATACTGAGGATTCAATTTCCATGCCGTCAAACCCAGACGGTCGACATCCTCCTTCCACAGGTACCCCTCCACCACGGAGAGAACCAGAAGCTCCGGAAACCAAGCCTGACAAGGCCAGTACGGATCAACTGGAATGCCTGAAGATCCTTCCAGACACAGTTTCTGCAACATCCTGTGTAGCATGGGAATGGGAGGAAAGATGTACGCCAGAGGGAAGTGCCATAGGATCGACATGGCATCCACTGCTAGAGCTAGAGGATCCCTCCAGCGAAAGCAGAACAATGGGACCCTCCGTTTGTGCCGTGTCGCCATCAGGTCGATGCAAGGAAGTCCCCACTTCTGTACAATGAGGATGAACACTTCTTGATGCAGTTCCCACTCTCCGGTGTCCACAGTGTGTGGATTTAGGAAGTCTGCCAGAACGGTGTTTACGCTGGGAATATGAACTGCGGATATGGCAAGAACATGTTCTTCTGCCCAAGACAAAATAGCTTTGACTTCCAAACAACCTGCAAGACTTCTTGTTCTACTTTGGTTGTTGATGTAAGCCACGGCCGTGGCATTGTCAGACTGTACTCGAACTGGGCAGTCCTCCAGCTTGAACGTCCAGTACCGGAGAGCATGAAATATTGCTTGAAGTTCCAGGACGTTAATGGGAAGGAGAGATTCCTCCAGAGACCACCGACCCTGGGCATTCATGTGACCCAGGACTGCACCCCAGCCGGACAAGGCTGGCATCCATCATCACTGTTGTTCAGAAGGATATCAGGAAGGGTCTGTCCTTCAGGAGATTGGACAGGTTGAGCCACCATGACAGGCTCAGTTCCACATGGAGAGGTAGAGAGACTGACATCCACAGGAGATCTTGGCCTCGTGTGAACCATGGCAAATGGGACCGCTTCTATGGTAGATATGAACTTCCCCACTAAGGAGGTCAACTTCTTGACAGGCACTGGATCGGAGGCCTGGACTGCGGACACCTTGTTGGTGATCTGGTGAGCCATCTCGTCCGTGAGAAACACCATGTCTTTCCTGGTGTCGAAGAGAAGACCCAGAAACACCAGTCTCTGGGATGGTATCAAATCCGACTTGTCCATGTTGAGGATTCATGCATGATGGGCGAGAGCATGAATACAGTTCTCAGCCTGCTGGTGAAAGAGTTCCAGAGAGGGTTCCTTCAGGAGCAAGTTGTCCATGTATGGAGTGACTCTGATGCCGTCCCTATGTAGGACAGACACTAACGCACCCAGGACACGATTGAAGACTTGGGGGCAGTAGTCAGACCAAAGGGAAGAGCAGAAAACTAAAAATGCCCTTGGTCGCAAGTAAACCTGAGGTACTGCTGGCTCTCTGGATGTATGGAGATATGCAGGTATGCATCCTGAAGGTCCAGAGAGGTGAGAAATTCCCCAGGAGACATGGCAGTGATCACCGTCCTCAGGGACTCCTGGTGATAATGAGTCTTGACCACAAGGGAATTGTGATTCTTGAGGTCCAAAATCGGACGACAGCCGCTGTCCTCCTTGGAAACCAAGAACAGGTTGGAATAGAAACCCAAACCCTGTTCCCGATCAGGAACTGGTTCCAGAACCTCCTAGTCTAAAAGGGTCTGGATGGCGCCGTTGAAGAGACGGTGCTTCTCCGTTCACTGAGGAGTGTGAGAAAGAAAGAATCTGAATGGAGCAAGAGAAGTGAAAGGGATCCTGTACCCGAGACTACCTGCAAAACCCACGGATCCACCACGGTGTCTGTCCAGACATGGAGGAAGTGGTGCAGACGGCCAACAAATGGTGCGTGGTGACCGAGGTTTGGCAAATCATGGCGAAGGAGGTTTGGAAGCCTTGGTGGAGGACTGCTTGGACCTCCACTGCTGCTTGGACTTGGAGGAGGAGTGTGGGGCCTGGGGAACCGCCTGGTTCATGGGACATGCTTCATCCTGAAAAGGACGAGAAAGACTATTCCTTTTAACCAGAGGCTTCTTCTTGGGGACCAAGGGTAACAGTGTACTCTTACCCCCAGTGACCTCACTGATGAGGTCCTTAAGATCCGGCCCAAACAAGGACATTCCATGAAAGGGTGACGAAAGTAAGGCCTTCTTAGAGGCCGTGTCAGCAGACCAGTTCTTGAGTAAAAGAGCTCGTCTGGCGACAGCAGACATGGTAGAAACCCTAGCCACCAATGGGTGGCATCAAAGATGGCTGCAGAAACATAATTCTGAGCTTCAGAGATGTTGGCCAGAAGCCGCAGCAAGTCAGAAATGGGAGCACCCTGACGGACAGCCACAACAAGCTGTTCAGTCCAAACTGCAATGGCCCTGTTAACCCAAGCAGCGGCAAATGAGGGACGAAATTAAATGCCTGTAGTAGCAAAGATGGCCTTCAAAATGTCAGAGACATTGCCATGATGGGGAGGAAATGGCTAATTTTTCTTTTAAACCAAGTTCTCTGAAAGTCTGTTTTTAAGATATGTGTAATGATCTCATGTTATAACAATGACTCCATTTTAGAGACAAAAGGGGCCTCTCTTTACCTAGACAGGAGTGAAAATAGTTGAGTGAATTTTACGGTTAAATACGACTCTCCTGGAGACAACAGGCCTGGGATAAGGGATTCTTCCATGTAGGAAAGTCTAGTAGGGTGACATATTTATGTCAAGTCCAATGACCTTGCGGCCAGTCTTATCTGATGATATGAGACAGATCCATGTGTCATATGTAAAATTTTAATGTGGAGTAAGAGCGCCATCTTGAGAGCACATAGCATTATTATTAGTGCTTGGAATTTTTATCATAATGTATTCGTGATGCCATAGGGAAATTAGGAATTAAGAGTATCCAATCAGATAATACTGATGATGTCACTGCATAATTAAATGGATCTTTACCCAATCAAAGGAGATTCTGATAAGGGTAATTTTACATTATAAATATGTAAGTTTTGAGAGAGAAGGGGCTTTTTCATCTTGTTTCCTGGTTTTTGATTTCCTGTTCTGTACCTGGCTGGCTGTTAAAGATATACTAAGAAACACTTATTGGACTGGTAACTATATCTTTCCTTATTTTAATTCTGCAAAATTCAGAATCAAGTATATATTTCTTCTATATTTGAAGAAACATACTTTTTCTTATAATTTGTCTTAATCGGACTGGCCACCCAATTGTGACCAATTATAATAAGCTATATCGGCAGTAGTAATTCTGAATTAAGCAGAATTCATTAATTAATTGGTAAATTGTTATATTTTGCCAGATAAAAGTAAATAGTTAATAGCAGCGAGACCTATATATCCTTATTTATAAATTAGTTAATATAATAGTTGATATTTCTAGAATATACTGTGTTTCTAGAAAGGTTATTCTAGCTAATATTTGATCTGGGGGAATTCTTTGAATTAGTTTATTAACCCTTCAACTGCTATTAGTCTATTTAATTTGAGGTGTTTCTTTGGATTTCTTTGTGTATATCTTTGGGTTTAAACTTTTGTACAGTGGAAAGTTTATTTAAACCTCTCACTAAACAAAAGTAGACACCATCTTGGGTGTGGCATCCCATCTTAATAAGTGATTTACCCTTGGAGTACCCTGTAGGTTTTACATAGGATTGCTATGGTCATGTTTATGATATATGTTGCATGAAGTTTGTATACTGTCTAGACATTTATTATTAGATTGATTCTGAGTATATTCTTGGTATAATCTATTATTGACTATATTAAATGCAATTTATAGGTTTTATTCACAAGGTATGCAATATTTGAAATTGGTAGATAATTAAATTATAGTGATTTCAGTCTGGGATTTTATTCCAGTTAGTGTCTCTAAATTTGGTTATTATATATGGTATAAGGAAATTGTCAGAGGACCTGGTTTAATATTAAAGCTGACTCACCTGACAACATACCTTAAACCTCAATTAGCACAGTTTATAGGGCAGAGGTATTCATATATGCTGCTGCCAACTGTATTTTAATTAATTGTAAGGCGCATTTATCCTTTCATGCTGCTGGGTTCAATTGTTGTAATTTAATACCTCTGAACATACCGATATGTGGTTATCCCTTTAATTGCTGGTAATCCTAATGGTGATAATTGTGGTTTGAGTTATTGTGTATCTATTGAAATTGGTATTCACTCATTTATGTCATTGTTGCTTACACTTATATATATAGTATTTACTTAAATAAATTCTATATATTTTTGCACAAATATGCGTAATTGATTATTAATCAATTCTTTATTGTGAAGTAGCATGTCGATACCTAGTATTGTGTAAAGTTTTCAAAATTATATTATTATTTATCTATTTATGTGAAGGTATCCAACCTAATAGGTTCTCTTGTTTAACCCTTTCTTGGATATTACCTTCGACAGAAAGGCCTCAAGCTTCCTGTCAGTCTAGTCCTAAAGGATAGAAGCATCTGCCACAGGCAGAGCAGTGGACTTAGAAAGTCTCGTTACCCTGAGGAGTATGAGAAAGACAAAAACGAAGGGGAGGAAGGGAATAAAAAGGGATCCTGTATTCATCTTTTACCACTTGTAAAACCCATGGGTCCAACACAGAATCCTCCCAAATGCTGTGAAAGAGTCGCAGACGACAACCCACAGCAGGGTGCGGACCCGGGTTTGGCGAGTCATGCCGAAGCAGTCTTGGAAGCCTTGGAGGAGTCCTTGGGCTTTCATTGCTGTTTGGGCTTGGAGGAGGTACGCGGAGCTGAGGGAACCGCCTGGTTCGCCGGACGTGTCTCATTCTGAAAGGAACGAAAATACCGGTTACTCTTAAGCAGCATTTTCTTTTTAGGGATCAAAGGTAGAAGATTACTTTTACCCCAGTAGCCTCGCTGATCAATTCCTTAAGACCAGGCCCAAACAAGTTGGTACCCTGAAAAGGCAAAGAAAGCAGGGCTTTCTTGGAAGCAGTGTCAGCAGACCAGATCTTGAGCCAAAGGGCTCGCCTTGCTATCACAGACGTAGTAGAAACCCTAGCCATCATGCGAACAGCATCAAAGGCGGCAGCAGAAACAGTGTTGCGCTTCAGCGATATTGGCAAGAAGACGCAATTTCTCTGAAGTAGGAGCATCTTGACGGACAGCTGTAGTAAGCTGCTCATTCCAGACTGCAATAGCCCGGTTAACCCACGCAATAGCAAACTCTGGGCGCATAGCAGTACCAACAGTGGCGAAAATGGACTTAAGAGAAATCTCAAGTTTCTTCTCAGTTCAGTCCTTCAGAGCAGAAGCATCAGATACTGGTAAGGCAGTAGACTTAGATAACCTGGAGATAGGTGCATCCACCTTTGGGGATGAACACACTTAGCAAGCGCAGCTTCAGAAAAGGGGTAAAGCTTGGCAAATTTCCTGGACACAGAAGCAGTCTTATCCGGTGATTTCCACTCTTCAGAAACCAGACGGTCAAGAGTGGAATTAGGAGGAAAATATGTAAGAGGCTTTGCGGGCTCCTGAAACACATCAGAGGGATCAGAAGGAACTTCTTGAACCAAGGGAACATTGAGGGTGGTTAAGATGGCTCTGATCAGACCCTCAACAGAGAGGTCAGGATCAGCTTCAAATGGGTCCCCAAGACACCGAGAAGACTCCAGAACCGAACCATCCTCAATATCAGTTCCTCCTCAGAGGAATCTGATACATCAGGTGCCCCTTGGGGTTTAGGCAGGGAAGATCTGATAGTAGAGGGGGTCTGCCATGTCTGTAGGGCCCCCTGTATCTGGGATGAAAAGAGCTGTAAAGTGGACCTAAGGTCCCTAGTCGCAGCCTTAAACTCTTGCACCCAAGCTGGCTCAATAGCATGGCTGGAGGTCCCTGGGTTGCTGTCAGAAACTTCAGAACATGCTGGGCCCTGAATGACATGAAGAGCAATGCGTATTGGGGTATACTGAGACCCCAGCCTCCTTAGTCTTAGGTCTAGCCCCTAGCTCCAACTGTATAGACATACTCACAGTGTCAAAATAACCAACTGTACAGTAAATCACCCAATTACAGTGTGTAAGATTAAAATTTCACCCCAGAAATGCTAAATACAGACTTATCTGGTAGGCAAAGGGTTAATCTGCAGAGGAGAGAGGGAGAGTCAAAGCCCTGTGTAGGATACTTGCTAGAAACGCTCACAAAATGGCTGCTGTGACGGGAGCCAATCAGAATTTAGGTGCAAAGCAAGTGCTCATGGAAAATGTAGTTTTTCCCAAAAAAGTATCCTATACAGTGCCCGAAGCCCCCTGAGCCCCCCAACACACTTGAACTATAAACCGGATGATAGACCAAGGGTAGACAAGTAAAATGAGCCATCTCTGAAGTCGCTAGGTTAAACGGTTAAAGAGATACGTCCCATAGATGTGAATGGAGCAATGGCGTCTATGCGGTAAAGCGCGCCTTAAAGGCACAGTACACAAATTTACCAAAAATAAAAGTAAAACATGAAAAGATGTAAAACATCAAGTGATCATGTGTGGACACCTAGAAAACACTAGTCCAGTAGGAAAAGTGCCATAAAACCCCCCAATAACATGTCAAACCAGCAGCAAAAGGGTTTCGTTACCACATAAACCTGCTCCAAACACCCAACAGACATACACAGATATACAAAGATATACCCAATGAGTGCAGGAGTACCCATAGGAACTCCAGAACACAACTCCTGTGCGGAGGGGCACTGTGGGACAAGTGGACCTGCAGCACTCAAAGGGAAGCTCACCTTTCCTGCAGATGTTCTGTCTTCAGATTACCATACATCAAGAATTACGTCAGTGGGTAACTCCTGGGGAAGCACTTTGAATCAAGAATTTCCCCCTCAGGTCTTACGGTCCACCAAAAAGCACCTGGATACTGAGCTAGCCACATTGAAGGGCATTTGTCAGTCATGGTAATCCGCCTAATGGTGGTATTCCATATCGGACAGAGAAAAAAAAAAAAAAAAAAAAAAAAAAACCTATAGCAGAATGTTCTTCACCTGGTGTTGTCGCACCGAGGAACAAATCATTCTGGATCTAGCTGGCTAGCTGCAGCCAAGGAGTGAAGGGAAGCTAAACCCCCTGCATACATTTAGAGAAATGTTCCTGCCTACTTAAAGGGGCAGATCGCCTCCCAGAGTTACCAGTAACCTGTATTGGACGACAGAGAAATAAAATGTTAAAGTGGCCATTTATATTACACCAGTTAAACTGATAAATCAAACAATAATTATTTTGAGACATGGAATCACCCAGTTCAGTTGACTGAAACTTGAATCTCTTTCATTTGTCTATATCAGGCCATAAATCTTTCAAAATCTGTGCACAAGTGTGAACAGCCAAGTGATTCCTCCATTTTGCCGCTCATTTCCACTCTCCCTCCCTTTCAACCTCAAATCTTCACTTTTGCAACACATCCACCATACCCGCTCTTTCACCACTCACATCCACCATCTCCTAAAGATAAACTGGGGGGGCAAGATTCTGACAGGCGAGGAGGATGAAGTGGCGAGGTGGATGAAGCCCTTTTGGCCACTCCTGTTAAAGTCTCTGCAAAGACTTACATCTCTTTTCCATTTGCCATGTTCTCTCATGCCTGTCCCTCTTGTTCTCCATGTTCTCACCTGTCCATCATCCATCCATCTTGTTCTCCCTGTCCTACATGCCATGTGTTGCCTTATCATCTTCTCCCATTCATCTCCTTCTCCCATCCTTCCTTCTTCCCTCTCCACTTGCCTCATCACCTTCTCCCATATCTTTCCACCCTGCCTTTCAGTTTTCCTCATTGCATGTCTTTCCTCCCAGTTTGTCTCATCAACTGTCCTTCCTTCCTCCAAGACCTCCTCCTTGCCTGTCGTTCCTCCCTCCCTATTTGCTTCATTGCTTATCCTCCCTCTCTACTTCCTAGTTCTAACCCTTACAGTGCAAGCGGGGTAACCAAGGACTCAATACATTGCTTCCCCCCCCCCCACCTTTTTTCTAACCCTCAGTGCCAGGGAGGTATCCAACACATTACAATACATGATTACCACTTTGGCCCTCAAAAGAGTTACACTACAAGGGAAATGCAAGACCACTATTGCTGGTATAAATATCTATTACAAAGCACAGTAAAAAAAATTGCTGGCCAGGTGTATGTAATATTTAAACCTTTAAGTACCAGAGAGGAGTAAAAAGCATTGCAACAATGTTTTGCACTCTCTCTTGTCATTAAGAGGTTAAAAGAATATGAACCATTTTATTTTGGTTATAATGCCCTCTTAACCCTTTATGGACCAGAGAGGTGTGCAGTGCGTTATGCAGCCCTCTAGTCCTTAAAATGTGTACATGATTTTATTGAACTTACCATTAACCCCTTAAGGACAGGCATTCCAGGGGTTGTCTGCAGCAGAAGACAAGGGCCATTTTTGTGTGTATGTGTTTGGGAAAGGATGAAACTGACTGCTCCAGTTTTCGAGGCTCACTTTGATAATAAGAAAACTTATGATGTGTCAGGAACATCACTGGTCCTTAACACACAGAAAGTCATGATGGTTCTGGCACATCATCAGTCATTAAAGGTATAGTAATACTTTAAAAAGCTTTAATATTGTTCTAATTAATTAAATAAAGCAAATTAGCCTAGTTTTCTTTTCATAACTTGTATAGTTTTTGTGGAATATTGTTCTAAAGTTCTGCCCTCCTGCCACTTCTACCCACGTCCGCACTCTAGCTGACAGACTTAGATTCTGGTCCCGGGACCGGACGGCTCATCTGCAGAGCCAAAATAACATGGCATACAATGAGAAGCTTCATGAGAACAGTCTACAAAGTGTGCCTGCCTCAAACCAGGCAAATTAATATATAATTAATAAGTCAGCCTGAGACTTGTTCACACAGTCATGTAAGAAAGGTCAGAAATAGTCAGGAGACAGAGACTGTGGGGACAGTCAGAAGGAACAGCTATGAATGAGAAAACCCAAACAGGGATGGGTAAAGTATCCTGCATGCAGTATTAATTGATTACAAGCATATGCTTGATTTTCAACATCATATGAATTTGAGTGTATATCACGCATGTTTACTGCTCTCTCTCTGTGTTTATGTAGGATAAGGCACTACTGGTGCCCCACTTTCTTTTTTTTGTCTTCTTTTATACATCTTGTTCCACTTTGTGGATGGTCATTTGGAGTGGAGCTGCCTTTACCTGCCCGGTAACAAAATCTCGGAGAGTTACTGCAAGAGGGGAGCAGTTTCAAATAATCCCAAACAGTATATTGCTGACCAGCACACAAGTGTTGTTTCAGCCACCTTCCTTATGAGTAGATGGTGATGAGGTGATCATTCAAGTTGACGATATTACGCTAAGAGCGCCCCCTATCTTTTTCTTATCTTTGTATAGCTCCAGACGGACACAAATAGATTGGAGACTATTCAAAGGAGGGTAAAATGGTACACAGACGAAATAAAAAAAACGTAATATTTATTATTAAGAGGATAGGAAGGAGAAGGTCGATATGACTGAAAAGTTCAAATATATTAAGATATTTAAAAATGCTGATGAGGGATTAGAAGATGGCATGATCTGACAATAGATGGTCTGAAACCATATGGGAATATGTGAGGAAAAAACATGACATATTCATTGAATGCCTCCCACAGGAAGTAGTATGGGCTAAAACAGGGCTGTCCACATTCAGTCCTCAAAGGCCACCAAAGGGCCAGATTTAAGAAATTCTCTGATTAAGTACAGGTGAGATAATCAGTGGCTCATTCATTTTGACAGATTCACATGTGCTTAAATCAGGGAAATCCTTACATCCTGGCCTGTTGGTGGCCCTTGGGGACTGATCTTGGACAGCCCTGGGTTAAAACAATAAAAGTAAGTTAAGAAATATTGCAAGAACCATATGGAAATTGTAAGGATTAAATAAACATGAGCAATTTAAATAGATAGGGGATTGGGCAAATTAGTTGGACCAGTGTCCAATATAAACAAAACCATAGTGCTTGTATTTTATTCAAGTGTTGAGGCACTGTATGAGGAACACGCAGTTGAATTAAATGAAAATTGTTTTTAGCCTAATGTTTTTGAGAGAGAGTGTAATAAAACTAAGCAAATATCTTGTGGACCTATCCCTATAAAACATTTCTTTCAGGGTTTCATTTGACAAAGTAAATCACCCCGTTCCACACCCACCACCACATTCGCATTAAAAAAAAATACAGTAACATTAGATACAATGTAAAAAGAAATTGCTTCCGAGACAAAGCTACTAGTCAGCTCAAGTTCACTTACTCCGGAGAGTTGAGATTGAGGCCTAGTGTTGTTAAGTCACTTCCTAGTGCAAGATGTACCATTCCTGGATCTGTTTCTGCTGCCCTGATGAATGTTAACAAGCCAATCATGCCAAACTGATCTGTCACCATACCTTGAGGAATGTTTGTTACTCGGCCTGAGTAAGAAAGAAAAACAAGGGGCAGTGTTACGCGTGATTCTAAGAACTGTGCAGTAGTCAATGTAGGAGTGAGACCATTCATAACATTTATGCATTTTGTTTAATATATGTACTTGGACATGGGTTCTCAAACTGTGATACCCTTTCACCTATGGGCACTCAAGTAGGTACACAACATTCCTATTATCTAGCCTTCATTGTATGCTCGTAGACTGAAGGTATAGATTACATAACAGGTGATACATTTTATCACTGGATTCATCTCACATTCCTATTGTTCCCTGAGGAAATTTGTAGTTAAAACAATTGATAAAGTTATCACCTGTGGTAGAAAACAATGATGTACAGGCTTTAGAAAGAGTGATATATTCACAAAGAACGAACAATTTTGAGGCAAATCAATATTTCTCACTGACTTAAAAAGGGATTTTAACCCCTTGAATGCTACAGAGGTCTCTAATGCATTGCAGATCTTCAACGTGTTGATTCACAATGTGTTGAAGAACTCTCTAGCATTGATGCTCAAATGCAAACTTAATTCAATGGGCATTTGAGGAAGATTTGTTTCTCCCCATCCTGCCATTGGTTGGCCCCAAAATTGCTCCTCTAGTGATATGTGTATATGGCACATTGTGTGCAGTCTCTAAGGTTAATTAGAATGGGGATCAGGGTGTAAAAATAGGATTTTAGTGAACCTACCATTAAATCCTTTTCTCTTAGTCCATATGGAATACATGGGGTTAAGCTCCCCTCCTCCAGAGGTCAGGGCTCTTCCAAAAATACAGGGTATTTGAGGAGGAGGCTCCCTCCTCCTCCAGTTCAACCCCCGTTTTATTCTCCCTGAATCAAGTACAGCAAAGTGGCACAGAAAGAACCAAAAATGGGAAAAGAATCTCCTGAATAAAATCCCCAAGATGACTCCTCTGTCACAGGAAGGAAACACAGTTGGGTTTTTTCTCCGGTGGAAGTGCAGTGTTCCATATGGATGAAGATAAAATCCTATTTTCTCTAACATCCAATATGAAACATAGGAAACCATGGGGATATCCCAAAGCACCCATAAGATCCCAGGGAGACAAAAGGGGGGGGGGGGGGGAGTGGAAACTCTCCCCATAGGATACCAATAACCTCAGATATTAATGGACACAGAACAATAACAGCAAACAAACGAAACAAGAGCTCATAAGGATCTACTGAACGGGACGTGGTAGCAGGAAATAATGTGCATCTTTACATATGCACAACCACCTGATTGACCTTCTGTCCAAAACTGGCTTCAGCCAAGGCCAAAACATTGACACAGTAGTGTTTGGTGAATGTGTTCAAGGAGGGCTACCTTTACTCCTTGCAAAGCTGTTCAGCAGAAGCCTGATTCTTGTAGACCCAGAAGGAACCCACCGACCAGAGGACTGTGCTGCGACTCTGAAAGGAACAGCTTTCATCTTTATTACATCCTCCTGGCATATCGTAGCCTTGCTCCAAGGAGTAATAGGGCCTTTGGACCCTGCCTAACCCACTCTAGGACTCTCAGGAACGACAAAAAGGGAATTTGCCTTTCTAAAAAAAAGTCCTTCTCCTGTTTGGAGGAAGGGTCAGGACAAACAAAGGAAGAACAATTTTCTGGTTGATGTGAAAGTCATAAAAAACTTTAGGTAAGAATCCTTGAGAGGTACTTAATACCGCCTTGTTCTGGCGAAACACCAGGAAAGGCAGCTTACAAGACGACGCGTATAGATCAGCAACTCTTCATACAGAAACAATGGCTAAAATAAAGCACATTTTCAGTGTCAAAAAGCTCAAGGACACAGATGAAAGAGGTTTAAAAGGGGCTCTCTGAAGCCCACCCTAGACCAGTTTAAGGTCCCAAGGAGGAGTGGGCTCCCCTAAAGGAGGGGGAAGGCATGAGCCACCCCTTGAACAAAAATCTTAACATTTGGCAAAATAGTAATATGCACATGGAAGAGGAATGAAAGAATGAGATATTAACTTTCATAGAGCTCAGATGGAGACCTTGGTACACACCATCCTAAAAAAGACTGTAGGGAGATCTATGACCTGAGCAGACACATCCTTATCAACACACCATTAATAAAAGATGGACCAGATCCTATGACATGCTTTGTAAGAAATAAGATTCCTAGTCTGGATCATAGGCTATCCTTTCCACTTGCTGGCATCAGATGGGACCCAGAGTCAGGAGATCCTATCTCACAGGAAGGCTGAATGGTTCCTTGATGGAAAGATTGAGGCGGCCTGCAAACCAGGCCCAACAAGGCCAGGAGGGAGCATTTAGGATGACCAGAGCCTTCTCCATCTTGATTTTCCTCATAACCCCGGTGATTAGCGTAAGTGGAGGAAACCCACACCAGATGAAAATTCTATAGAATGGACATTGCTTCCATTGCAAAGGTCAGGCTTTGTGCAGACCAGGAGGACTTTCCTGTTCTCACTACAGGCCATCAGATAAATTGGTGGTAGGTCCCAATGTTGCACTATCTGTGCAAATGCTTCCTGGCTTAGTTCCCAGTTGCCTGGATCCAGATTTTGACAACCACATTTTTTACCCGTGGTGTGGACTGCCAAGATGGCTGGAACATGGGTTTCAACCCAGCGAAGTAGTTTTAACATCTCTGTCCAAGTTTTCGAGTTCCTCCTTGGAGGTGATGCAACCTACTGTGTTGAGTCATTGGACTGAATTTGTACTGGTGCTTCTGTCAGTACTTGAGACCAGGAAAGGAATGCTAGGAGGATGGCTTGAATCTCCTGGATGCTGATTGATAGGAGACTCTCCTCTCCAGTCCACTGTCCCTATGATGTCAGGGGACCTAAGGTTGCTCTAAAGGTCCCTCAAACGGGCATCTGTCAGGATCAGGCTCCATTTTAGTATTACAAAAGGGTGTCCCTGAGTCAGATGAGGACAATGTAGTCACCAATTTGGATCATCCTCCCTTTTCTAGGGGGGAACAGGGTCATAAAGCGAGACAGATGAGAATAATGTCAGGACCAGCTTCTGAGAATATCCAACTTGAGTTCTCTTGTGTGGAACTGGGCATATGGAACTGCTTATAGGGCTGATACCAGGTGTCCCAGAATTCTCATGTAATCCCTTATTGTTGCTGACAGACATGCCAGGACCTGAGATACAACCTGAGACAGGACCTGGATCTTGACTTCCGTTAAGAAAATTCATCCCTGAAGGGTGTTGAACTTCATTTCAAGGAAGAATGGGGGTCTCAAAGAATCCATGACAAAAAAGGAAGCGGCAGGGCAGAAAAAACGTAAAATCTATGCGGCACCCTTCCAAAAAACCCGCAAAACCCACTGGTCCATCAAGGAAGACACCCAGGTGTCTTGAAAAAGACAGATGACCCCTACAGTTAAGAAAAAGAGGATTTTAGTCTTACCTTTTAAATCCTTTTCTTTTAGTCCATACAGGTTACTGGTAACTCTGGGTAGGCGATCTGCCCCTTTAATTGTAGACAGGAACAATTCTAAAATTGTATTCAGGGGATGGAGCCTACCTTCCCTCCTTGGCTGCAGCTAGCCAACCAGCTCCAGAAAGATTTGACTAGATAGTGGAAGGGAAAGAAGACTCTTGTGAGCATGACCTCGAAGGACCCCCACGGTCTGCCACAGGAGAGCCAAGCATGGTCCCTTGACAGGGTGAGAGACCAGTAACCTGTATGGACTAAGAGAAAAGGATTTAACAGGTAAGACTAACATCCCCTTTTCTCTGTTGTCCAATACAGGTTACTGGTAACTCTGGGATGTTCAACCATTGAGTTTCCCAGAGGCGGGAAGTAAGGCAAGGACCAGGCTCAAGGCCCCCAAAGTCACCAGAGCAGAGATGAACCATCAGATCAGAGATAGCCCAACAAACAATGAAGTGTCAACGGACACTGAACAGGGGTAACACCACCCCAACTGTTACACAGCACACTGAACTAGAGCCAGCGGGGCTCAAAAGTGACGGAAGCACCAAGAACCGAAGAAATTCCTAGACAGGCAAGACTACCTCCAGGATTTTCATCCCAAAGCTGATGTCAGCCGATGCCAGTACATTAACATGGTAATGCTTCCATCAGAGGCCACAGGGACCTGGTAGGTCTCCAACGCCAATCCGATGAGCCCCTCTGCTGAGGAGTAAGGGTCATTCTCATAGGAATGCCCAAAGGACAAGGAAGGATTTGTATCTTCTTCCTCTGAGTCAATCTCCTCAGCAGATGTTTCCCCAACTAGCTGAGAATGACTTCTATAACAGGATCAATTTGTCTGATGGGGGGCATAGGTCACCATGAGCGTAGAACCACCTAAATGTATGAGGAGAAAAGATGCCATGGAAGATTTCAGCGTTTCAACCCAAGCTAGCTCTTTGTCAGTGCTGGAGAGTCCCGGAGGTGTAGTAAGGGCCACAGTGCATGAAGAACATAGGGACCCAGAATATTTCTGTGGAAGTCCAGTATGGCATGCGGGACAATGAATGGGGGAGGGGGGATCAGTGAAGCCACTGAATCTTTGGATTTAGTTTTCCCCATGAGTCCCTTGGAATCAGACATGTCAGGAGTTTTGAACTATGGAAAAACTAGTTCAAAGTAGTAACCAGTCTGATAAAAACCCTGAGAGGAATGAGAAAGTACTTATATGGCACTCAAAGGGTTAAATAAGAGACAGCACGCAAGTGAGCATGCAGGAGAGTCAACCGCTGCATAGTATAAGTAATGGAGGAGTAAGATTGCAGCCAAAAAGGGTGCCCCATCCAATCAGAAAAAAGCCAGAAGATTCTGGGCAATGTACTGCCCTTTACTGTATACCAAGCATCATGTGGCTCCCCAGCCATGACACAAGGTGAAGTGTATATCACTGGACAGTTGTAACACTGGTCAAAGAATAAGAAGAAAAAGCCGCTCTGACCCTTGTAGAATAAACAGGTGCCGAGTTATGTCCCACACAACCTTTCCCATTGAAGTTCATCAGGCAAAGATGGTAGCTGTGCTGGCTCCAGTTCTTCAAGGGGCCATGAACCAAGATGTGATATAAAGAATGAAATAAAAAGTTATGAAAACTCATGGATACACCTCAGATAAGTTTAAAATAAACCTAGCAATGACTAAGAGTTGCAGAAGGACTATGGCATGCAAAGAGTTAACTCAGTCTTCTTTCTTCAGGCTCCCATCTAGAAAAAGCAGAACTGAGGAACAGACTTTTTATAAAGTCAACCTCCACAGTAAAATGGTCTAGAGAAACACCTGTGAACTAGTTAATCCCTGCCTTTTTTTGAAGTTTCCTGCTCTCTGGAGGAGAGAAGCTCAACCCAGTGGTTCCTGTGTTCTATATTGGACGTAAGAGAAAAATAAACAAAATTTGCAAGTGCACAATAGTGATCTTAGTTAGGAAGCAAAAGATGAGCAATTCAGGAGCACATCAACTTACCTCAAGAGCAGAAGGAAATGTTTAATTCAGTATGGATTTGGGGAATTTTTATTTGCCCCCCTGTAGTGCAGTTGGTATGCCCAAGAATTGCTCAACTTTTGTTTTCTGCATAAGGTCCCTAGTGGTTCAGCAAGTACAAATGTCCTTATGTTGGAAACAGAAGAGGAAAGGGTAAGGAACCACTGTACTACCACATATGCATTTCAATATAATGGTACATACAGTTTCTCAAACAGAGGCCAATCCTCGTTATGCGAAAAACCCAAAATATTACTTGGCATGTGCACAAACTTGCTAACCAACAAGAAATGTAGCATAATGGAAATTGTAGGACCACTACGGAAACTTACCGTCAGGTAAAACCTGAATTCCTTTTTTCTGCTGGTTATTGTTTTGCGTTGTTGAACTTTTGTCTCCTGGGAATTTGGGCCCGTCTGTACTTGAGGAAGTCTTTCCTGGTGTATTTAAATTCTAGGCACAAATAGAGATACAATGGGATTTTCTCTCTCTCACACTTTTTTTTTCTTCAAAATGAAATAAACATAAATATACATAGCATACAGTTACAACAAGAGAATATACTCTGAAACAGAGAATGCATTGTACAATGAAGTGTACCAAATGATATAGCAACTTCCTTTGGATAAATGTTGCAGAACACACAGTCATTTAAACCAGAGGTAATGTGTATTGTGATTAGAACTTGGCAAAAGGAGGAAAGAGGGAATAATGGGGGGAGGTGGCCTTATTTTAAAGAGGATGGTTTAGGCAGGGCCAATCACTGATTCACTCTATGGATAAGGTAATATGGGAGGTGATATCTGTGGTGTTGTCCAGGGAGTGGAGCACAGACAAAGAAGCCGGCAGATTAATATAATCAGTAGACCAGGGTACTAGACCCAAAGAGCAGAGGCTGCCTCAAATTTATCAAGTTTATGCACAGTCTGAGTGGATTCTCTTTATTTTGAAACTTGTTGTACCAATGTTGAAAGCTGGAATCGCAAATTTACGTTTTAATGTAAGAGAGATAATAGAAGGAAGATTAAATATCTAGTTTTTTTTAATTTGATGCTAAAGACAGATTTTAGTTAAGAAGTGAATTTAGAGCTAGGCTTAATTGCTCCCATCAAATAGGAAACATTGAGGCTATAGCACGTAGGCACCTTCAACAGAATGGGGAATAGTTGAGGTAAAATGTGCTTATATCTGAAGGGTGTGGTACATCTGGTTAAAAATAGTAGTTATACTCTTTGGTGGAAATATCTAGAGCTACTTCAACCAATTTACAGTACACTGTAAGCCATGGGACAGAGTGAATGTAATCCCCAATTATGCATCCCACTCAATGAAGATCCCTGGTTTATGTGGTTCAGCAGTATGATTGAGATATTTAATTAAGTTAGACAACATTTTCTGAGTAATAGAGTTATTCATATTAAGTCTTCCAAACTTTGTTTCTTGGATGTGTGTTGACTTTAGTTGACTAAGTAAAAAAAAAAAAATAGGATTTTAGTCTTACCTGTTAAATCCTTTTCTCTTAGTCCATATAGGTTACTGGTAACTTTGGGTAGGCGATCCACCCCTTTAAGTAGGCAGAAACAATTCTAGAAGTGAATGCAGGGGTGGAGCCTACCTTCCCTCCTTGGCTGCAGCTAGCCAATCAGCTCCAGTAAGATTTGAGACACTAACTATTGACTAGATCGTAAGAAGGGAAAGAAGACTCTTGTGAGCATGAACCCGAAAGGACCCCCACATTCTGCTACAGGAGAGCCAAGCATGGTCCCTTGACAGGGTGGGAGATCAGTAACCTATATGGACTACGAGAAAAGGATTTAAAGGGATTGTAAAGTCCCAAAGAAAGTATAGCCCAAATGATAGGTACAATAAAAAAATACATAATGCCCTAATTCCCTAAATAAACTCCTCCTCTCCCTCCCCCTTCTTATGCGTCAGCTGTATAGCTGATGGCATGAGATCCTGTTTCTGGGATTAGACTGTGGCTCTTCAGGAGCGCTGACATCGATATATCTAACTATAAATACTTCATCAGAATAATCTACAATGTGTGCTTACAAACCAGGCACACGTTGTAGACCATTCCGATGAAGTATTTATAGTCTCAATGTCAGAGCTCCTGAAGAGCCGCGTCTGGTCAGGCGACCAGATTCTGCCTCTGACAGCTTTACAGCTCGTCAAGCAGAAAGGGGAGGGAGCGGAGGACTTTATTTTTATTATATCTCTCAAACCACAGAGGTTTGAGAGATAGGTACAATAAAAAAAAATATGTAATGCCCTAATTCCTATCATTTGGGCTACACTTTTTTGGGACTTTACTATCCCTTTAACAGGTAAGGCTAAAATCCTCTTTTCTCTGTCATCCAATGTAGGTTACTGGTAACTTTGGGATGTCCAACTACTGAGTATCCCAGAGGCGGGAAGTAAGGCAAGGACCAGGCGCAAGGACCCCAAAGTCACCAGAGCATATATGAAACCATCAGATAAGAGATAGCCCAACAATAACAAATGAAGTGTCAACGGACACTGAACAGGGGTAACAATACCCCAACTGTTACACAGCACAATGAACTAGAGCCAACAGGGCTCAAATGTGAGGGAGCATTGAAGAACCGAAGAAGATCCTAGACAGGCAAGACTGCCTCCAAGATCTTCCTCCCAAAGCTGGCATCAGCCGATGCCAGCACGTCAACACAGTAGTGCTTCGAAAAGGTGTGCACAGACGACCAAGTGGCAGCCTTGCACAACTGATCAGCTGAGGCCTGATTCTTGTAAGCCCAAGAAGCCCCAGTAGATATAGTAAAATGAGCCTTGACCAGAAAGAGAACAGGCTTCTGCATTAGTTTGTAAGCCTTACGAATAGTGGACTTAATCCAAGACGCAATGGTCACTTTGGATGCAGGTCTCCCTACTCTGGAACCCTCAGGAATGATGAACAGCGTGTCAAACTGTCGAATGGACTGAGTGCGATGCACATAAAACTTGAGACAACGCACCACATCTAACAAGTGGAGATCCCTCTCCTTGTCAGAGGTAGGGTCAGGGCAGAAGGAAGGCACCACAATCTCCCGATTAATGTGGAACTCAGAAACCACCTTCGGGAGAAACTCCTGCGAAGTGCGAAGCACCGCCTTGTCTTTGTGAAACACCAAAAAGGGTGGTCTACAAGACAGAGCATGCAACTCTGCAACACGGCGAACAGACACGATTGCCAGGAGAAAAGCCATCTTCAACATCAACAGGCGTAGAGGAATAGTAGCCAAGGGCTCAAAGGGAGGGCGCTGATGGACGCCCAAAACCAAGTTAAGATCCCACTGAGGAGCGGGAGTCTTAAAAACAGGACGAGTATGAGCAACTCCCTGGAAGAAAACCTTGACATCAGGAAGAATAGCAATGCGCCTCTGAAAGAAAACAGAGAGAACAGATGTCTGAACCTTAAGGGTACTCAAACTGAGGCCCTTATCCACACCTTCCTGCAGGAAGGCCAAGACCGTAGCAAGATCAAAATCCTGAGATAGATCCCTATCAGCACACCAAGAGAGAAAGGTCAACCAGACTCGATGGTAGGCCTTAGAGGGAACAGGTTTGCATCCACCAAGCATAGTAGCCACCACACCAGAAGAAAAAATAGGATTTTAGTCTTACCTGTTAAATCCTTTTCACTTAGTCCATACAGGTCACTGGTACCATGGGATGTGTAGTCCCCTTTAATAGGCAGGAACAATTATGCAAATAATTTGCAAGGGGCGGAGCCTCCCCTCTTACTTAAGCCACCTTCTGGCCAGAGCCACCCATATTGATTTGAGACCCTAAACTGACCCCAGGTAAGCAAAAAGAAAGACTCCTGTGAGCATGCCCGAACGGTCTCCCACTGAATGCCACAGGAGAGCCAAGACTGGTCCCTTGACAGGGTGGGAGACCAGTGACCTGTATGGACTAAGTGAAAAGGATTTAACAGGTAAGACTAAAATCCTATTTTCACTGTCGTCCAATACAGGTCACTGGTACCATGGGATGTACAAACATTGAGCTGATCCAGAGGCGGGAAGTAAGGCAAGGACCAGGCGCAAGTCCCAAGTCACTAGAACTGTTAACCAGTTGATAACATAGCCCAAACTGTAAGTGTCAACGGACACCAATCAAGGGAACAATCCCTGAACTTAACACAGCACACGGAACACGAGCCAACCGGGCTCAACAGTAAGGAAGCACTAAGGATCACAGAGCGGAAGACCTACACAGGCAAGACCGCCTCCAGGACCTTCCTTCCAAAGCTGGCATCAGCCGATGCCAGTACATCAACTCGGTAGTGCTTAGAAAAAGTGTGCACAGAGGACCAGGTGGCCGCTCTGCACAGTTGATCAGCAGAAGCTTGATTCTTGTAGGCCCAGGAGGCCCCAATAGATCTGGTGGAATGGGCAGTCACCCTGAAGGGAACATGCTTATTCCTCAACTTATAGGCTTCACGGATGGTAGCCTTAATCCAAGAGGCAATGGTAACTTTGGAAGCCGGTCTTCCTGCCCTAGGCCCCTCAGGAATGACGAATAGAGCGTCAGACTTCCTGATAGATTCGGTGCGGTGAACATAAAACTTGAGGCAACGCACCACATCCAACAAATGGAGATCTCTTTCCTTGTCAGATGAAGGATTAGGGCAGAAAGAGGGAACCACAATCTCCTGATTGATGTGAAACTCAGACACAACCTTGGGTAAGAATTCCTTGGTAGTGCGAAGCACAGCCTTATCCTTGTGGAACACCAGGTAAGGAGGTTTACAAGACAATGCCTGTAACTCTGCCACCCGGCGTACTGACACAATAGCCAAAAGGAAGGCCATCTTCCAAGTCACAAGACGTAATGGAATGGAAGCCAAGGATTCAAACGGTGGTCGCTGAAGAACTCCCAGCACCAAATTGAGATCCCACTGGGGAGCAGGACTCTTGAAGGCAGGTCGAACATGAGTCACACCTTGGAAGAAGACTTTCACATCAGGAAGGATGGCAATCCGTTCCTGGAAAAACACAGACAAGGCAGAGGTCTGAACTTTGAGGGAACTCAGACTGAGCCCCTTGTCCACACCGTCCTGCAAGAAGGCCAGGACAGTGGGAAGATGGAAGTCAAGAGACAACTGCTTGACAGAGCACCATGTCACGAAAGTTGACCAAATGCGATGATAGATCTTGGAAGACACAGGCTTACGAGCACTGAGCATCGTCGACACCACAGAAGGAGAAAAGCCTTTCTTAGCTAGAATCGAGGATTCAACCGCCATGCCATCAAACGGAGAGAGTGAACATCCTCTTTCCACAGATACCCCTGAAGAAGCAGGTCCGGACGGGCTGGAAGTGGGATTGGATCCTTCACTGACATGGCCATCAATTCTGGAAACCAGGACTGGCGAGGCCAGTTTGGAGCAATCAGGATGACAGGACAACGTTCTCTCTTCAACTTCTGAATAACTCTGATCAATAGAGGAAGAGGGGGGAAGATGTAAGCCAGGGAGAAGTCCCAAGGGATCGACAAGGCATCCACCGCTAGAGCAAGGGAGTCCCTCAGACGGGAGCAAAACACCGGAACCTTCCTGTTGTGTCTGGTAGCCATCAGATCCACCACTGGCATCCCCCACCGTTGAGTGAGCATGTGAAACACCTCTGGGTGAAGAGCCCATTCTCCGCTGTCGACGGTGTGACGACTGAGGAAGTCTGCCATGACGTTGTCCACGCCTGGAATATGAACTGCAGAGATGACAGGCACGTGATCTTCTGCCCAAGACAAAATATCCTTGACTTCCCACCAGGCGGAACCGCTTCTTGTGCCGCCTTGTCTGTTGATGTAAGCCACCGCCGTGGCGTTGTCGGACTCTACTCTGACTGGAAGACCGGTCAATTGAGACTCCCAGTGCCTCAGGGCCAGCCGGACAGCTCGAAGTTCCAGAACATTGATGGAGAGCATGGATTCCTCCAGACCCCATTTCCCCTGAGCACTGAAGCGACCCCAGACTGCACCCCAGCCCCGAAGGCTGGCATCCGTTGTGACTGTGGTCCAATGAGGAACTAGAAAGGATTTCCCTTTCAAGAGATGAGAGAGATCTAACCACCAGTGCAGACTCGACTCGACATGAGGAGGAAGAGAAACAGACAGATGTTGATGATCTGGATGATTCCTGCACGTCTGGATCACAAATCTCTGAAGATCCCTGGAGTGGGCCATGGCAAATGGTACTGCTTCGATCGTGGAAATGAACTTCCCCACTAAGGACGACAACTTCGGAACTGGAATTTCGTCCATGTCCAGAATCCCAGCCACTCTGACGGCTATCTGGTGAGCCACGTCCTCTGGAAGAAACACCATGCATTGGCGAGTGTCGAACAGGAGACCCAGGAACAGAAGCCTCTGAGAAGGAATCAAGTCCGACTTGTCCAGATTCAGGATCCATCCGTGACGGTTCAGGGTGTGCATGCACCTCTGCAACTGCTGGTGGAGAAGCTCCGCTGAGGAGGCCTTCAGTAGGAGATCGTCCATGTAGGGTGTCACTCTGATCCCATCCTGATGGAGCACCGCTATCAAGGAGCCCAGCACCCGCTGGAAGACTTGAGGAGCTGTAGTCAGTCCAAAGGGGAGCGCTGTAAATTGAAAGTGTCCCCTGTGGCAGGCAATCCTGAGATACTTCCTGCTCTCTGGATGAATAGGGATGTGAAGATAAGCATCCTGAAGGTCCAGGGAGGCAAGAAACTCCCCTGGAGACATTGCTGCAATCACAGAGCGCAGGGACTCCTGGCGGAAGTGGGAAGTCACCACATAGGCATTGAGATCTTTGAGATCCAAGATGGGACGGGCTCCTCCGTCCTTTTTGGCTACCACAAACAGGTTGGAATAAAATCCTGAACCTGTGTCCCCCTGCGGAACCGCCTCCAGGACCTCTTTGTCCAAGAGATCCTGAATAGCGTCGTCGAACAGACGCCTTTTTGAGGGTTCCTGAGAAGGACGAGTAAAATGGAACCGAAAAGGAGGAAGGGAAGAGAAAGGGATCCTGTATCCCTCTGACACCACCTGAAGAACCCATGGGTCCGCCACTGACTCCTCCCAAGACCGGCGAAAGATGCGGAGACGACCGCCTACAGCCGGATGCGGACCCGGGTTCGGCGAGTCATGCCGAAGCAGTCTTGGAGGTCTTGGCCTTGGAGGCAACTTTGGGCCTCCAGGACTGTTTGGGCTTGGAGGAGGAGCGCGTAGTGGGAGGACCCGTTTGGGCCGAGGAGCGTGTCTCAGTCTGAAAGGAACGAAAGGACCGATTGCGTTTGGCTGGAAACTTTTTCTTAAAGACTGAGGGTAGAAGAGTACTTTTACCGCCAGTAGCCTCACTGATCATTTCTTTGAGCTCAGAGCCAAAGAGCAAATTCCCCTGAAAGGGCAAGGAAAGCAAGGCTTTCTTAGAGGCTGTATCAGCAGACCAAATTTTCAGCCAAAGAGCGCGTCTAGCCACCACAGAAGAAGTGGAGGCCCTCGCCATCATGCGCACAGCATCAAAAGCAGCATCAGCAACATAGTTCTGAGCTTCAGTGATATTAGCAAGAAGCTGCAACTGTTCAGATACAGGCGCATCCTGGCGAACCGCTTCAGTCAGTCGTTCAGTCCAGGCTGCAATAGCCCTATTCACCCATGCCACAGCAAAGGTGGGGCGCATGGCAGTGCCAATAGAGGCAAAAATAGATTTAAGAGAGAGCTCTAATTTCTTATCCGTCCAGTCCTGCAAGGCAGAGGCATCTGAGACAGCCAAAGCAGTAGATTTGGATAGTCTAGACACAGGAGCATCCACCTTGGGAGGATGAACCCATTTTGCCAGCTCCGCTTCGGGAAAAGGGTAAAGTTTGGCAAACTTTTTGGAGACAGAGGAAGATCTATCAGGATTCTTCCATGCCTCAGAAACCAGACGGGCAAGAGTAGGGTTAGTTGGAAAACAAACAACAGGTTTAGATGGCTTTTTCTGAAAAACATCAGTAGGATCATAAGTGGATTCCTGAGTCAGAGGAAGGTTGAGCGTATTCAGAACCGCTCTGATCAGACCCTCAGCCGAAACTTCAGGGTCACACTCATAGGGGTCCCCAATGGACCTGTTAGATTCAATAACAGTACGTTCCTCAGCATCAGAATCCTGTAAAAGTTCTTCTTCAGAAGAATCAGTGATATCAGGAGCTCCTTGTGGCTTAGGCAGGGAGGTCCTGATAGTAGAGGGGGTCTGCCAGACCTGGAGAGCCCCCTGTACCTGAGAGGGAAAGAGTTGAAGCGTGGATCTGAGATCCCTAGTGGCAGCTTTAAACTCCCTCACCCAAGATGGCTCAATAGCGTGGCTGGGAAGCCCAGGGTTGCTATCTTTATCAGTACAATTAGGGCATAGATCCCCCACATTATCGCAATCCAGCCCAATGTGGCAAGAGGAGCAAAACGCCATGGGGGTAGAAGACCCCCCAGCCTCCTTAGTCTTGGGTCTAGCCCCTAGCTCCAGTGAAGTAGACATGCTCACAGCGTCAATATACCCCACAACAAACACTATCACCCAGAAAAGTGTTAAAGATTAAAGTTTCACCCCAGAAAAGGTCTAAAAACGGACTTATCTGGCCAGCGAAGGGTTAATCTGGTGAGGAGAGAGAAGGCTCGGTCCCTGCGTAGTGTACTCGCCTTGGAAAAGTACCACAAAATGGCGGCCGTCATGACAGCCAATCAGAAACGAGCGCGAGCTAAGCGCTCATGGGAAATGTAGTTTTCCCTATGCAAGTACCCCAAACAGTGCCCGAAGCCCCCCTGAACCCCCTACATTAATAAAACACCAACCGGATGATAGAGCAGGAGCCTAGCATTAAAATGAGCCCACTCTGAAGTTGCTGTGACAAGCGGTTTCAGAGATATGTCCCAAACTGTGAATTCCCATAGAGAGTAAAGGAGCTCTGCTGCTGAGCGGGAAAAAGCCGCGCTTAAAGGCGCGGAACACCATTTTTAATAAAGTTTAGTAAAACATTAAAAAGTGCCCAAACAAGCATGAAATACATGAGAAACATAAATAAATGAATACCCAATGCTCCAAAACTCAGAGAATAACACAGAAATTGCATAAATAGAGATAATGCAATAAAAACACCCTATGAGTGCTGGAGTGTATTAAAACTCCCAAATACAAGCCCATCAAAGGGACACTGTGGGGACAAGTGGACCTTCAGCACTCAATGGGTGACTCACCTTTCTCGCAGACTTCTGTCTTCAGGTGACCATGATAGGGAGGGAAAGAACCAGAGGTAATTTCCCCAACAGGGGAGCTGCTTAACACAAGCTGTCCCCTCATCAGGTATAGGTCCACAGAAATCCCTGGAAGCTGCACTAGCCACTTCGGGTGAGGGCATTCACAGCCATGGTCACCCTCCTAATGGTGGTATTCCATATTTGAAGAAAAAATAATAAAACTCTAAGAAGCATAGCTGTTCTCTGCCTGGTGTGCAAGCACACCAGGAACAAATCAATATGGGTGGCTCTGGCCAGAAGGTGGCTTAAGTAAGAGGGGAGGCTCCGCCCCTTGCAAATTATTTGCATAATTGTTCCTGCCTATTAAAGGGGACTACACATCCCATGGTACCAGTGACCTGTATTGGACGACAGTGAAACCCTTCTTCCTCAGTATTGAGGATTCAATTTCTAAGCCGTCAAAGCTAGACGATGGACATCCTCCTTCCACAGGTAAACCTGTAAAAGAAGATCCGGACGGCAAGGGAGCCGGAATGGCTCTGCCACTGACAGATCCAGAAGCTCCAGAAACCAAGACTGTCGAGGCCAGTATGGAGCAATCAGAATGAATGGACAGAGCTCCAGTCCTCGTTTCCTTAACACCCTGAGCAACATGGAAATGGGAGGAAAGATGTAAGCCAGAGGAAATAACCAAGGAATGGACATGGCATCAACTGCTAGAGCTAGAGGATCCCTCCAGTGAGAGTAGAACATTGGAATCTTCCGGTTGTGTCTTGTCGCCATCAGGTCGATGCATGGAAGACCCCACCTCTGAACAATGAGGTCGAACACCTCTGGATGCAGTTCCCACTCTCCGCTGTCCACTGTGTGTCAACTGAGGAAGTCTGCCAGGACGCTGTCCATTCCAGGAATGTGAACTGCTGATATGGCAGGAACATGTTCTTCTGCCCAGAAGGCAACTAGGAAGGACTTGCCCTTCAGCAGATTGGAGAGGTTGAGCCACCAGGACAAACTCAGTTCCACATGAAGAGGAAGTGACACCGACATCTTCAGAAGGTCTGGCTGACCCATGAACACCTGTATCACAAACTGCTGGAGTTCCCTGGTGTGTGTCATGGCAAAAGGTATGGCCTCTATGGTGGAAATGAATTTTCCCCACGAGAGATGACAGCTTCTTTGCTGAAACTGGATCTTGAACCAGTATCGCAGAAACCCTGTGGGCGATCTGGTGACACACCTCGTCCGTGAGAAACACCATGTTCTTCTGGGTATCTAAGAGGAGGCCCAGAAGACCAGATGCTGGGATGGGACAAGATCTGATTTGTCCAAGTTGATGATCCACTAGTGATGGGTGACAGCATGAATGCATTGCTGAACCTGCTGAAGAAGTTCCGTAGAAGGCTTTCAGAAGCAGGTCGTCCATGTACGGAGTAACTCTGATGCTATCTCGGTGGAGGACGGACACTAAGGCTACCAGAATATGTTTGAAGACCTGAGGAGCTGTCGTCAGACTAAACGGAAGAGCTAAGAACGGAAAAGGTCCCCAGTCGCAGGCAAACAGGAAGTAGTGCCTGCTCTCTGCATGAAATGCAATGTGTAAGTACGCATTCTGAAGATCCAGAGATGCAAGGAATCCCCCCATTGACATGGCAGCAAACACCGACCGTAGAGACTCCTGGTGACAATGAGTCCGGGTCACAAAGGAATGGAGATCCTTCAAGTCCACAATGGGATGACAACCTCCGTCCTCCTTAAAGACTACAAAGAGGTTTGAGTAAAAACCCATACCCTCTGTCCTGAACTGGAACCGGCACCAGAACATCCTTGTCCAGAAGAGCCTGAACAGCGAACAGACAGTGTTTCTCTGCGCCCTGAGGCATATGAGAAGGAAGAAAGCGAAAGGGAGGAAGAGAGACAAAAGGGATCTTGTACCCTTCCGTCACTTACTGCAAAAACCTATGGATCCGTCACTGAATCCTCTCAAATGCTGTGATAGTGACGCAGACGACCACCCACAGCAGAGTGTGGACCCGGGTTCGGTGAATCATGCAGAAGGAGGCTTGGAAGCCTTGGGCTTGGAGGAGACCTTGGGCTTCCATTTCTGTTTGGGCTTGGAGGAGGTACGCAGAGCTGAGGGAACCATCTGGTTCCCCGGATGTGTCTCTTTCTGAAAGGAACAAAAATACCGGTTATGCTTAAGCAGTGTTTTCTTCCTAGGAACCAAGGTTAGAAGTGTACTCTTACCCCCTGTGGCCTCACTGATCAGATCCTTGAGATCTGGCTCAAACAAGGAAGTGCCTTGAAAAGGCAAGGAGATCAATGCTTTTTTAGAAGCAATATCAGCAGACCAGATCTTGAGCCACAGACCCCGTCTGGCAACCACAGACATGGTGGACACCCTAGCCAGCTAACGGATGGCATCAATTAGGGCAGCAGAAACATAGTGCTGTGCCTCAGAAATGTTGGCAAGGAGGAGCAACTTATTTGAAGTAGGAGCATCCTGACCGACAGCAAGAGTGAGCTATTCAGTCCAGACCGCAATGGCCCGGTTCACCCATGCTGCTGCGAATGCTGGAAGCATGGCAGAACCAGCAGTGGCAAAGATGGACTTGAGGGAGACCTCAAGTTTCTTGTCAGTCCAGTCCTTTAGGGCAGACGCATCAGACACTGGCAAAGCAGTAGACTTGGATAGCCTGGAGATAGGGGCATCCTCTTTAGGAGGATGAACCCACTGAGCAAGCGCTGCCTCAGAGAAGGGATAAAGCTTAGCAAATTTCTTGGAGACAGAAGGTCTCCTGTCCGGAGACTTCCACTCTTCAGACACAAGGCGGTCAAGAGTGGGGTTAGGTGGAAAGCAAGTAAGGGGCTTTTTAGGCTCCTGAAAGACATCAGAAGGGTCAGAAGGAACCTCCTGCACTAAAGGAATGTTTAGGGTATTTAAAGCAGTCTTGATCAGGCCCTCAGCTGAGGGCTCAGGATCAGCCTCAAAAGGGTTCCAAAAAAAACTGAGAGGAGCCCATCGCCGAACATTCCTCAACATCTGAATCCACCAACAGTTCCTCCTCAGAGGAATCTGACACGTCAAGTACACCCTGAAGCTTTGGCAGGGAAGACTTGAAGAAGGAGGGGGTCTGCCAAGAATGAAAGACCCCCTGGTAACTGGGATGGAAAACAAGAGTTGCAAAGTGGACCTAAGTTCCCTAGTAGCAGCCTTCAAGTCTTGCACCCAAACTGGCTCTAATGCATACTAAAAACCAAAAACACACTTGCGCAAAATAGTGAAAAATGTCACCAGAGATAATGTTGGTAATAGAGCCCCTGAAAATATATATATAGATAAATATAAAGAGTCAATTGCTGGAAAGTACCAGTCAAGCTTCAAAGTAACCAGGAATGGAGGATGGATGATGAAGATTAAGAATGAGATGATGATGGATGATGATGAAATGAAATGGGTAATGCAGAGTCTCCAAAATGAAAATGCTGCTACAGATATCCAGTGGCCTTGTTCACCAGAAAAAGTCAAATGAATCTCATGAAATCTGAGCACAAAAACATAAGAGAGAAGCAAAATACAGTAATATCTAAGCGTAGTATATTTATTGAGACAAACCACTAGAGGCGCTGCAGCCGCACCCAGAGGAGGACAGGGACCGGAGCACAGGAGATCAAGTTGGACAGCAGCCGCACCCAGAGGAGGACGGGGACCGGAGTGCAGGCGATCAGTGGGGCAGCAGACGCAGCAAGCTAGTATAGCAATTTTTCTGTTGTGTGTAGTCATCACGGGGGTTGCAGGAATTCATCCACAGGTTCCGATGTGCCACCCGGTTCTCGGTCCCATTACTCAGCCGGCAGCGTCGGCCTACACACGTGCACCTCGGTGCTCTACCTTGGTGGTTAGCCTACGAACTTGGAGAACTTTTTTGAGGCATTATATTACGGAGGAATCTGACCAGCCTGCATCAAGGGGACCTGAATAGGAGACACTGTACTACCGTGTCACCGGTTGCAGCAGGAGAACAGACGGACACAGCACGTTGGCTAGAGGGGCGGAAGCCCTGATATGCATCAAGCCCAAGATGGGCATCATGTGAGTGCATTATATTATTGTTTTTATCATTTGTCTCAATAAATATACTACGCTTAGATATTACTGTATTTTGCTTCTCTCTTATGTTTTTGCGCTCAGATTTCATGAGATTCATTTGGCTCTAATGCATGGCTGGAGGTCCCTGGGAGAATCTCAGGGACATCAGAACACGCTGGGCATAAATGACCTGAGAATTCTCTCAGTAACCCTGAATGACAGGAAGAGCAGTGCGCAATAGGGGATGCAGAGACCCCAGCATCCTTAGTCTTAGGTCTGGTCCCAAGCTCCAATGGTATAGACATTCTCACAGTGTCAATGACCTTACTGTATAAGAAATCACCCAATTACAGTGTGTATGAGTAAAGTTTCACCCCAGAAATAGCTAAAATAGACTTATCTGGCAGGCGAAGGGTTAATCAGCAGAGAAGAGTCCAAGCCTTGCGAAGGATACTCATTCTGGAAAGAGCACAAAATGGCTGCAGCGGCGGGAGCAAATCAGAAATGAGCTTGCGAAGCAAGCTCTCATGGGAAATTGTAGTTTTCCCAGAAAAGTACCCCATACAGTGCCCGAAGCCCCGAGTCCCCCAACACACTAGAAACATGTACCGGATGATAGAGCAAGGGCAGACAAGTACAATGAGCCATCTCTGAAGTTGCTAGGTTAAACAGTTGCAGAGATATGTCCCAAAATGTACAGTCCCATAGGAGTGAATGGAGCAATGGCGCCTATGAGGTAAAGCGCGCGGAAACTCAAATTTAACTAAATTGAAGGTGTAATATTAAAAGACATGAAACATCACTAAAACATGTTAGGATACCCAAAAAAACACTGAACCAGTAGGAAAAGTGTCAGAAAACCCCCAAATTAATGCCAAACCAGCAGTTAAATGGTTAAATACCACATAAACCTGCTCCAAACACCCAACAGACATATAGATAGACCCAATGAGTGCACGAGTGTGCAATAGGAACTCCCCTATGCGGAGGGGTACTGTGGGCCTGATGCACTCAAAGTGTTGCTCACCTTTCCTGCAGATCTTCTGTCTTCAGATTACCATGTATCAAGAAGAAGCCTCGGTGGGCAACTCCTGAGGAAAGAACTTGTAGCCAAGGTCCACAAAAAGCACCTGGTCACTGAGCTAGCCACATCTAAGGGCATTGTCAGTTATGGTAATCCACCTAATGGTGGTATTCCATTTCTAACAGAAAATGAAACCACTTCTAAAGCTATAGCAGAACTGTTCTCTTGCCTGTGTTATCTTCACCAAGGAACAAATCTTTCTGGAGCTGGTTGGCTACATGCAGCCAAGGAGGGAAGGTAGGCTCCACACCCTGCATACAATTCTAGAATTGTTCCTGCCTACTTAAAGTGGCAGATCGCCTATCCAGAGTTACCAGTAACCTGTATTGGACGACAGAGAAAGCATGATTTAACTCCTAAACCTTGATATAAATGTGGTTTATTTATTCGTAATGACAGTGCCGCTTGAAGATAAAATATACAATATTACAGAAAGTAAAATATCAGCTTGTTTGATATTTGCAAGCTAAAGTATAGGATTGCTGGACTCAAAAAGCGGTGGTATAAAATATGACAGCAATGGCATAGCAAATATTGTTGTTATTATACACTTATTATAACTTGTCAAACCCATTTCCTTAATTTTTAAGCTAAATTTTATATATAAGGGACATTTTTATATACTTTAGTTTACCAAAATATGTTACAATTAGTGATCAAATATTCAAAACGAAAGTAACGGGATTCTAAGGCAAACTGATTGTACCACAGAGGAGTAATAAAAAAAAATCTTTATTGATTTAAACAGGGTCTTTAGCATCTTAAAGGGATAGTAATGTTTCATAATAAAAACAGCTCTAATTAATCATCATAGTATTTGGACTTTGGAGAGTGTTATTTCAATTCCGTCAGAGTTGTAGTTCCAGAGTAATTCAATGACAAAGTGTCCCCCTCCCTCCCCTTTTACTGATGTCACACTGTTCAACCTGAGCAGAAGGGAGGTGCCCAGGTAGACTGCAGAGAGGGACAATCTTCAATTAAGATAAGGGAAAAACCTGAAAAGCTTGTCAAGGGGGGCAGGGATTTCATTGTTTTCATAGGAATAAGAGTGTCCCCTTCTGTTATCTGTCCAGTCTATGGACTGCATTCCACATCTGAGAAGAGATTGTTTACAGTAGGTAAAAGGGGCGGGGGGGGGGGGGAAACTTTGCTTGCGAATATCTCATAAACCATAAAGGTTTGAGAGATAAGACTTATATCATTATTCATGTTTTTTTAATGCCTACAAAATAAAATAAAGTTAAAACGAAGTATTACTATCCCTTTAAATGCTGTTGAAGACCTCTCTTGTTTTCAAGGGTTAAAGCCCCATTAAATAATTGGAAATTTGTGATATTTTTACAGTGCAGCTGATTTGTTTTAGAAGTTCTCCATGCTTGTTATAAACATAAGACTCGTGATTTTATCCCCCTATGTGATATAACCACAAATTCTTGGCGCACAGTTTAATAAACCTGCACATTTTACTACTACATTTTGCTTTGTATTTTTAGCTGCGTTATCTCCAATAAAAAATATAGTACATGTTCTCGCATAACATTTTAAAACTAATGTTTAATAACTAGAGTACTAGTCTTAAAGGGATAGTGATGTTTCACAAAAACAGCAGCTACAATTAATCATCATAGGATTTGGGCCATGGAGAATTTTATTTCAATACTGTCAGAGTTGCAGTTCAAGAGTAACAGAAGAATAAAGTATCCCCCTCCTGCCCCTTTTGCTTAGTGTAAGCCACTTCTCCTCAGATGTCGAAACTGGTCTTGATACCAGACAGCTCACAGCAAGGGACAATCTTCTTACTGTGAGCATAAGGAAAACCCTGCCCCCATTGACAGGGTTTTCCCTTATGCCAGTTTACCAATTTCCTGTTGAATAAAGCTGCTGGGAGAGATTTTAGTGAAGTTATTACTGCTGAACCTTGCATTTTTAAAACCGAACTATGAGCAACAGCTCCAACTAGCGCTGAAACTGCATTTTTTAATGTGCGGCATGGGAGTGCTTAGGTCATAGACTATGGCGTACCATAGCAAGTAATAGGAACAGCACCACTTTGTGACCACACTAGAAAGTCAAAGTTTTATTTAACCGTTTGGGGACAAGGGCTCCTCCCCCACTTGTTCAGCCATATTTCCCTCTAATTCATTTAGTAGACCCACAAAATTAAGTGTTTTTAGGATAAGTGGGGCTTTCTTTTGATGCCATATTTTGATAATAATATTAAGAATTATAGGAAAAATACATTTTTTGTAGGTTTTCACTTGAAGATTTTTACCCAGTTAGTGCATTATTTTTAAATGGACTGATAAAACGTATGTTTGTTTATACCTCCCAAGTGTAGGAGTTACTGTGTCTTTGAAATGCAAATACTTACCCTGTTCTCCCTCTTTTTATGGGTGTATGACATTGCTCCACAACAATAAGACTTACATTAATGTTTGTTTAAACCTCAGTGTATGTTTAAATAAAAAAAAAAAAAACTTGATCTTTCTCTCAATCATTGATTCAGGTACACAAAGAGGTGTCAATAGGTCACAAAGTAAACTAAAATATGTGTAATTTTGTAATCACCAGTCCTGCCCCCCCAGTACCATCTAAATCAAAAGTGCCCCTTCTTTGGATATTTGAAGTGTTATGATGTATGTTCTCTGCCTCTCTCTGCTTCATAATCACAGTGAGGAGAAGAGAGGCAGAGAACAGTGACAAAGCACAGATGACAGATGACGTGTGGAACCACCACCAGGGAACTGCTGGAACAGACTGCTCTGCTCATGGAGCAGTCAGTTAGTCAGTTGCCATGTTCACAGAGTACCCTGTGTTAAGAGGTTAAACACGCTGAACTTTTGAATGAATAATCTCCAAGGAGTGGGAGTCCCCTGGTTTTATTCAGCAAGAAAAGCCCTATAATAATAATAATAATAATTAATTTTTAAAAGTTTACTTCACCTTAAAGTGGTAGGTTTCTATCCAGGCCTAAATTACACTACAGCTCATAAATGCTATCACTGGTTTTATCTAACAGATTTACATTGAAGTCTTTCGAGTAATATAAGAAAACCTTGACAAATGTATCACCTGTAGTGCAATTCAGGCCCAAGACTGGAGATTAAAAATCAAATAGTTTCATTTTGTTAGCGTTAACCCAGGAGACTGTCCAAATTTAAAAACTACAAACTGGCAAAATATATCTATGGGCAAGTAAATAACATTTTAAATTATTCATGGTTTGAAACTTTAAAAAAATTACAACTGACTTACAGATTTGCTGTCATCATTGCTCGATGTTGGATCTTTATAGCTGGAACCTGGTAATGCTGGAAAATCCTCGTTGTGTATAGAAAAGTCCTGGGACTGCTCGCTTGCTGGTTTTGTTACCATACCGACTGAAAGAGAGAACATCAGAGGAATAGATTTCCCACGGGCTACATTTCACATCTCTGTGTATGTTACTATGCAGCTTAGGCAGAGCTGCCTAAAGTCTGCGTCAAAGTTCTCTAAGTTTTCTGAGACTGGCAATCATTACGAGTAGTTTCAACAACTTGTAGCTACAGCCGGAAGCCTACAGTGGAGGAAGCCATATGGAAGGCATGTTCATTGTGACTCACAATGCAAATGCCATGATGACTGCTTGCAAGCACCCTGCAGCTCCTGGTAGAAACTGTAATAGCTGCAATGGACTGGGAGAAATACATAGTAACACAGGCCAAACTCCCATTAAATTAAACATTGCAGATAAAGGAAGTACTAATGAAATAATGACCATATGAAGCTGAAGTATTTCAAAAGGGACACGAGGTCATATTCAATGAGAAAAAAAGGTCCAAGCTAGAGAAAACCAACTGCACCACTGGGAACAAATAATAGTCCCACTGATTTAAATGGGGTTTTCTAGAAAGGTCTCCATGGAATTGTTTGCTTTGCAATGCATTGGAAACCTCTCTGACATTCATGGGGTTAAAACACTATTAAATTTATGGGAATTTTCATTTGTCCGCTGTGGTGTAACTTATTGGCTACAGAATTGCTCAAGTAAAGGCAAGTAGTTTATCAGATGTCCAAGTGAAGCAATTACAATGTAACCAAAATGGATAACAAGCAAAGATGTGCCCCTATGAATCCCAGCCTATCCTGATGTCCTGTAAGATAACAATGTAAACAGACAAAACTGAAGAGAATGACATCTGTAAATTGCAGAGAGACTGCCACAGGAATTCATTGTGATGTTCGTTTTACCATCTGTACATTTAGGGTCCTATATTCAAGAGATAAGAGCAATCATTTTAGGGCAAACTAACTGTTCCATAGGGACAAGTACAAAATCCCAAGTTTCCCATTGATTAAAATGGGGATTTCACCCTTTGATTGCTAGGGAAGTCTCTAAGGCAATGCCTTACAGACCTTTCCAGTATTCATGGGACTAAAAACCCCATTAAAATCAATGAGAAGCTTTTCTACCCCCCCTCCCCAGCTGTTTTACCCTAGAATTATTCCACGTTTCTTTTTGAACATAGGGTTCCTTAGAATATTTGTTTGTAAGGGACACAGCTGCCCGGTGACCATTTGCCCTTCATAGTTTTGTATTGGCCTGTTAATATGGATAACTATTGCACGTAGCAGTCAATGCAAACATCTTAAACATGCCTGCCACTGGAAAGGTAAGTATTCACATAACCTACTGAACTGAAACAATACACAGTGCAATGTCCAATCATTTCTGGCCCACTTAAAAATACAGATAGTTTGCCAACAGAAGATCTGAGGATGGGGATGGATTTTGAACCCAGGAAAACTAACAGGGGGAGCAGAATCCATATGCTTCCCTGGTGAATCTAAACTGCATCACTTAGGACAGTTTCCTGTCCTTCTCAGTGCAGGTTTGGCCTTGAAAGCTGATGCAGGGTGTCTATGGGGGAAAGCACATGCATTTCATAGGTTTGTTATGGAGAGCCACATACTTCCAGTTTGTGATTCAGCTCAAGTGGCTGACAGTAGTAGTTTTGGGGCTGAACAGAGCTGCCCGCTTTTTATTTATTTATTGTTTGTTTGATTTGTCTGCTGTCATTGAGGTAGACACATGTTAACTGCCCTTTAAAGGCATAGTAATGTTTCACAAAAAAAGAAAAAAGCAGCGGCAATTAATCTTTATAGTGTTTGGGCCACGTTATTTCAGTACTGTCAGAGTTGTAGTTAAAGAGTAATTGAATGATAAAGTATCCCCCTCCCTCCCCTTTTACCTATTGTAAGCTGCCCCCCCCCCAGATGTGGAGTCTGGTCCTGGGACCAGACAGCTTGCAAAAAGGCACAATCTTCTTACTGTGAGCATAAGGAAAACCCTGACAGGTTTATCCATATGCTCAATGAAGATTGTTCCTCTCTGCAATCCATCCAGACAGTCTTGCTGCCCTGACGTGAGCAGAGTTACATTAGTAAAAGGGGTGGAAGGGAGATACTTTATCATTCAATTACTCTTGAACAACTCTGAAAGTATTGAAATAACACTCCTCATGGCCCAAATACTATGAAAATAAATTGGAGCTGCTTTTATTGTGAAACATTACTATACCTTTAAGAACTGTTGATGTTCCAGGGGGTAGCAAAACTCAGACAACAATAAATATAACTCCTAATATTAAAGATGCCAGGGACTTGTGTGAAAAAAGCCCTGGCTTGATACTTAAATTTGGTAAATCAAACCTGGTCTTTTCAAATGTAATGCATTAAGTAATGCTATCAAGTAATGGAGATATAATGGTGGACAATCTCTCTCAACACAGAACACATACAAATTCAGTTTAGGAGTAAATAAACCCACACCTTTTTCAGCCTTGCACAGCGAATCTAAGAGACATACAAAGTGGAGCAATTCTTTGCCAAACCAACTGCACTACAGGGGCAAATAAACATTCACACAGATTTTTTTTTTAAAAATGGGTCTTTTGATCCTTTGAGTGTCAAAGAGGTAACAAACGCACTGTGGTGCAATGCGCTGGATAACCCAATGTCATACAAAGGGTTTATTTAACTTTTGAATGCTAGATGGATCTTAGACACTAGAGTTTGCAAGTTGGTTTGATGCAGGATTGCACCACTTTTGGGGTAATCAATCCTTACATCCTTTTTTCTGTTCTACTCCATATACAATGCTTTATACATGTAACCCTATAAGGACCAGAAAGCTGTGCAATTTATTTGTTCTAGTCCATTAAGGGTTAATAGAATATCTAATGTTGACTTACCATAAGGTGCCCTTCCAGCCAATGGGTTTATTAATGGAGTAGGGTTGCCGCTTCCTTCCCTTCTATTTCTGTCTGCTAGTGCTGGGAAATCTGAAAGGTCCAGTCCCGTGACATTTTCACTTCCATCTGAAATACAAATGCTTTGAGTTGACCCCTAGTCATGGCAAACTATAGGATAAATAAAAGAAGGAAAAAGATATTACACTGCTTAAGTATGAATGACAATCTGTCTCAGTCATAAAAATTCTACTGCTGCCAAAACCACAACCATCAATTGGCCAAGAGTACTTGTAGGTTTCATGGTGTAATGTTTAGCATCCTCACCTGAAAACCTGCAAAACTCCTCTAATATTACTGCTCCTTAAGATTCAGTTTGTGTGTTGTGTTTGTGTGTTCTGGCCAAAATGTTGACCAAATAAACTTGCACCTGCATCACCACATCTGAGAAAGTTCTAAAAATACAAATGGCCTACAACAGATATGCTCAATGACAAAATATTGTGCATATTAGTGTCTGGGTTTTAATTCTCTTAACAACAGTTTGCTATCGGCAGCAAACATTTTGATACCCTTGGAAAAGGATTTTCTGGAAAACCTTTTGACATTAATTATGACTGCTTTTAAAAAGGGAATATTGTGTACTTACCAATAAACCCTTTTTCTGTTAGTCCATGTGCAATATAGAAACCATGGGGTTGAGTATTCTCCTACAGGAGCACAGGGAACTTGCCTTAAAAGGCTCTCGAGGCAGACACTCATTCTCTACTCCACGTTAACCCTACCAATCCAAGACCGTTTTCGGCAAGGAAGGAGAGTGGGTCACATATACCAGAGAACCCAAAGGACCCACCTGCTTGGAACTCAAACAATTCATTTTTCTCCAATGTGGAAAACAGTAACCATGAAAAACTCTTTAAAACACTGACCAGTTCCAACAGAGAGGAACTGGAACAGATACAATCAAAGGTGTCATCAGACACCTGTCACCAAACCAAGTTAACAGGAAAAATGCAAGATTATACAAAAAAACAAAAGAATATCCACACAGGCCCTACAGCCTGTAGGACATTCCATCCTTCAAAGCTGGATGCAGCCAAACCCAGAACACTGACAAGGTATTGTTAAAAAAACAAAACATGTGAAGGGTCTGACACATAGCTGCTAGACATAAGTACTCCCAAATGCCTAGTTCTTATAGGCCCAGGAAGCACCCATCTCTATGCCGGAATGAGCTGAAACCCTGAAAGCATAGGCCTGTCAAATGTAGCGTTAACCCAGGAAATAGCTGTCATATGAGACAAATAACTGCACAAGGGACCTCAGGAATGAGAAGAATCAAGTCCAAATTGTTGAAAGGCCTTTTGTAAGAGATGTAGCACCACATGCATGTAACTATGTCCAAGCAATAAAGCTTTTGCTCCTGTCACACAAGGAGAAGAAAGAACAAAATTCTAGATAATGAGAAGCTCAGAAACAATATAAGGGGATAAGCCCATACAGGAGTTCTCAAAACCAACCCATCAAAATAAAAAGAAGAAAAAAAAAATTCAGAAAGGGATGTTTACAGGACAAAACTTATAGTTTGGCCACCCATCAAAGAGACACAAATGCAAAAATTAAAGCTGTCCGAAGAGTCAAAGACAAAATGCAAATAGAGTCTCACAAAGAAGCCTTGAAAACAAAAAAAATATGGTCCCGTCCCATGGAGGAGTGGGTTCCCTAAAGGGTTGGTAGGCATAACCCACCACGAGCACCAAAGATGCACATCCAGTAACAAGGCAATATGTCTCTGAAAAATAGAGATAGAATATAAATCTGGACATTAAGAGAGCAAAGACCAAGCTTTTGCTGAAAACCATGCAGAAGAAAGGCTAAGGGCACTGGAAGGCCAAAAGGATGCAGTCTTGACATCACAAAAAGAATAAGGAACATACTCTACAGCACAACATGGAAGAGCCATTGTCATACTGTAAACAACAGAACTAGAGAAACCTTTCTCCCTCAGGATGCTGCCCACAAAAGCCAAGCAGTCAAAACCAAAATCACCAGCTCTGGGAAACAAAGGTCACAGCTAAAGAGGGCTGGAAGGAGCAGGAACATAAAAAGGCCCAGCTACTGTAATAGTGAGAAGAGCCAAAAACCAACCCCAGAGGGCCCAGACTGGAGTGAGTAGAAGCAGATGAGTGAGCCTGCTCTATACTAACTTTCTTCAATACTATGAAAATCAGAGGGAACCTTGGAAACACATATTCCAGAGGAAAACTTCCATGGAATAACTATCATGTCCATAAAATGAAGGAGAAAGGTCTTGGGATCTACAGCAAAACAGGGAAAACTTGAGATTCAACGGAGGTTAAACCAAGGCTGGAAGACCCCACAGACTGTCCAAACCATCTGGTCAAGTTCCCAATTCTCGCCACTGATGGCTGGATAAGTTTAACACAATGCTGTTTACCCCTGGAAAGAGACAAGTAGAAGGAGGATAGAAACACAGAGATCTAGTTTATGAGGCCGAAAAAAAGACACCTGTCCACAAAATACAGCGTATTCCATAATCACTTCTGTGATCCAGAGGAAAGCAAAAAAGCCCAGTGAAGCAATTTCCAATTAAGCTATGAGTGGATAATAAAAAAACATCCTTTGTGCCACCAAATGGCAATGTAATATTTTCCTGGTTCAACATCCTATCTGCTTTGGAACCAACTGTCATAACAATATTTTTCTGAGCTAGAAAGGTAACCATTTCTTTTTTAAACAATTACAGTATCTGCAAGCACAGCATACCCAGGCCAAGAATTTCAACTTTACTGCCCCTTCCATGAAATAAGAGAGAGTTCTTTGTATTGATCTTAAAAAAAAAAAAAAAAAAAAAAAAAAAAAACATTATATCCTATATTATAATTCGCTAAGTTGTGTGTAACGCCCGACATGCGCAGTAGACACTGCGGCGCCTGCGGCAGTCATGCGCAGTAGACACTGCCCGTGCAGTGCAGTCTCTACTGCTTGCGACTGGCTGCCAGAGGCACTGTGGCCCGTGTAACGGGCTCTTCAACTAGTATGTATATATATAGATTTGTAAATGGTAATCATATCTCACCATCTCTTCTCTATTGTAAACAAACCCCACTTGGCTAGTCTCTCTTCATACCTCAGATCCTCAAATCCCTTTATCAGTTTTGCAGAATGGACCTGAGGAGGATGTGACTCACTTCCTCATCCATTGGCCCAAATGTGAACATACCAGGAGACATTTCTTTGAAGACTTGGCAATGAAAATAAGCGGATTTTAGTCTTACCTGTTACTTTTCTCTTAGTCCATACAGGTTTACTGGTGACTCTGGGTAGGCGATCCGCCCCTTTAATTGTAGGCAGGAACAATTCTAGAATTGTATGCAGGGGGTGAAGCCTACATTCCCTCCTTGGCTGCTTCTAGCCAACCAGCTCCAGAAAGATTTGAGACACTAACTATTGACTAGAAAGTGGAAGGGAAAGACAACTCCTGTAAGCATGACCCCGAAGGACCCCCACGGTCTGCCACAGGAGAGCCAAGCATGGTCCCTTGACAGGGTAGGAGACATGTAACCTGTATGGACTAAGAGAAAAGGATTTAACAGGTAAGGCTAAAATCCTCTTATCTCTGTCATCCAATACAGGTTACTGGTAACTCTGGGATGTCCAACCATTGAGTTTCCCAGAGGCGGGAAATAAGGCAAGGACCAGGAGCAAGGCCCCCAAAGTAACCAGAGTAGATATGATCCATCAGATCAGAGACAGCCAACAGAACAATGAAGTGTCAACGGACATTGAACTGGGGTAACACCCCAGCTGTTACACAACACACTGAACTAGAGACAACGGAGCTCGAAAGTGAAGGAAGCACCAAGAACCAAAGAAAATCATAGACAGGCAAGACTGCCTCCAGGATTTTCCTTCCAAAGCTGGCGTCAGCCGATGCCAGAACATCAACACAGTAGTACTTCAAAAAGGTGTGCACAGATGACCAAGTGGCCCATCTTGCACAACTGATCAGCAGAGGCCTGATTCTTGTAAGTCCAAGAGGCCCCAACAGACCTTGTAGAATGAGTCGTGACCCGAAAGGGGACAGGCTTCTTCCTCAACTCGTAAGCATTACGAATGGTGGACTTGATCCAGAACGCAATAGTCACTTTAGAAGTAGGTCTTCTTGCCCTGGGACCCTCAGGAATGACGAACAGCATGTCAGAATGCTTGATAGACTCAGTGCGATGCACATTAAACTTGAGACAACGCACCACGTCTAACAAGTGGAGATTCCTCTCCTTGTCAGAGGTGGGCTCAGGGCAGAAAGAGGGCACCACAATCTCCTAGTTGATGTGGAACTCAGAAACCACCTTCGGGAGAAACTCCTGAGAAGTGTGAAGCACCGCCTTGTCCTTCTGAAACACCAAATAGGGTGGTTTAAAGGATAGAGCATATAACTCAGCGACATAGCGAACAGACACAATCACCAGGAGAAGGGCCATTTCCACGTCAGCAGGTGTAGAGGAATAGTAGCCAAGGACTCAAAGGGAGGGCTCTGAAGGACGTCCAAGACCAAATTAAGATCCCACTGAGGAGTGGGAGTCTTAGACAGGATGAGTATGAGCAACGCCTTGGAAGAAAACCTTGACATCAGGAAGAATAGCAATGCGTCTCTGAAAGAAAACAGAGAGAGCAGAAGTCTAAACCTTAAGGGAACTCAAGCTGAGGCCCTTGTCCACACAGTCCTGCAAGAAGGCCAGGACCGTAGGCAGATCAAAATCCTGAGAGAGGTCTCTATCAGCACACCAAGATAGGAAGGTCGACCAAACATGATGGTAGGCCTTAGGAGAAACCGGTATGCGGGCATTATGCATAGTAGCCACCACACTAGAAGAAATACCCTTCTTCAGTATTGAGGATTCTATTTCCAAGCCGTCAAAGCTAGACAATGAACATCCTCCTTCCACAGGTAACCCTGTAGAAAAAGATACGGACGGCAAGGGAACCAGAATGGCTCCCCCGCTGACAGATCCAGAAGCTCCGGAAACCAAGCCGGCCAAGGCCAGTACGGAGCAATCAGAATGACTGGACAACACTCCAGTCGTAACTTTCCTAACATTGGAATAGGAGGGAAAATGTAGCCAGAGGGAAAAACCAAGGAATGGACATTGCATCCACTGCCAGAGCTAGAGGGTCCCTCCATCGAGAGCAGAAGCTCGGAAGCTTCCTGATGTGTCTTGTCGCCATCATGTCGATGTAAGGAAGACCCCATTTCTGAACAATGAGGGCGAACACCTCTGGGTGCAGCTCCCACTCTCCACTGTCCACTGTGTGTCGACTGAGGAAGTCCGCCATGATGTTGTCTACTCCAGGAATGTGCACTGGCGATATGGCAGGAACGTATTCTTCTGCCCAAGACAAAATAGCCTTGACCTCTAACCAAGCGGCGAGACTTCGTGACGTTGTCGGACTCTACTTGGACTGGACAGTATTCCAGATGTCCAATGACAAAGGGCATGAAATATCGCCCGAAGATCCAATATGTTGATGGGATTGAAAGATTCGTCCGGAGACCACCAACCCTGAGCACTCACGCGACCCAGGACCGCTCCCCAGCCCAAGAGGCTGGCATCCGTCGTCATCTGGTCCAGAAGGATACCAGGAAGGACCTGCCCTTCAGCAGATTGGAAAGGTCGAGCCACCACAACTCAGTTCCACATGAAGACGGAGGGACACTGACATCTTCAGAAGGTTTGGCAGACTCCTGCATACATGGATCACAAACCACTGGGAGTTCCCTGGTGTGCGCCATGGCAAACGGTACCGCTTCTATAGTGGAAATGAATTTCCCCACTAGAGATGGCAGATTCTTGGCTGGAACTGGATCTTGAGCCAGGATCGCAGAACACCATGTTCTTCTGGGTATCGAAGAGGAGGCCCAGAAAGACCAGACGCTGGGATGGAACAAGACCTGATTTGTCCAAGTTGATGATCCACCCGTGATGGGTGACAGCATGAATGCATTGCTGAATCTGCTGATGTAGAATTTCCGCAGAAGGGGCTTTCAGTTACTTCATGCATGGAGTAACTTTGATGCCGTCCCGATGGAGGACGGACACTAAGGCTCCCAGGACACGGTTGAAGACTTGAGGAGCTGTCGACAGACCAAATGGAAGAGTTGAAAACAGAAAATGTCCCCGGTCACAGGCAAATCGGAGGTACTGCCGGCTCTCTGGATGAATGACAATGTGTAAGTATGTGTCCTGAAGATCCAGGGATGCAAGGAATTGCCCCGGGGACATGGCAGCAATCACCATTCGTACAAACTCCTGGTGATAATGAGTCCGTATCACAAAGGAATTGAGATCCTTCAAATCCAAAATGGGACGACAACTGCCGTCCTTCTTGGAAACCACAAAGAGGTTAGAGTAAAAACCCATACCTCTGTCCTGAACTGGAACTGGCTCTAGAATATCCTTGTCCAGAAGAACCTGAATAGTGCCCTCGAACAGATGGCATTTCTCTGCGTCCTGAGGAGTATACGAGGGAAAGAAGCGAAAAGGTAGAGAGATGAAAGGGATTCTGTACCCTTCCGTCACCACCTGTAAAACTCATGGGTCCGCCAATGATTCCTCCCAAATGCTGTGATAGTGACACAGATTACTACCCATAGCTGACTGTGGACCCGGGCTCGGTGAGTCATGCCGAAGAAGACTTGGAAGCCTTGGGTTTGGAGGAGACCTTGGGTTTCCATTGCTGTTTGGGCTTGGAGGAGTTACGCGGAGCTGAGGTAATCGTCTGGCTCGCCGGATGTGTCTCATTCTGAAAGGAACGAAAATACTGGTTATGCTTAAGCGGTGTTTTCTTCCTAGGAACTAAGGGTAGAAGTGTACTCTTACCCCCTGTGGCCTCACTGATCAGATCCTTAAGATCTGGCCCAAACAAAAAAGTGCCATGAAAAGGTAAGGAGAGCAATGCTTTCTTGGAAGCAGTGTCAGCAGACCAGACCACCAAACGGATGGCATCAAATAAGGCAGCAGAAACATAGTGCTGTGCCTCAGAAATGTTGGCAAGGAGGCGCAACATATCTGAAGTAGGAGCACCCTGACAGACAGCAAGGGTGAGCTGTTCAGTCCAGACCGCAATGGCCCGGTTCACCCATGCTGCAGCGAATTCTGGAAGCATGGCAGTACCAGCGGTGGCAAAGATGGACTTGAGGGAGACCTCAAGTTTCCCGTCAGTCCAGTCCTTTAGAGCAGACGCATCAGACACTGGCAAAGCAGTAGACTTGGATAGCCTGGAGATAAGAGCATCCACTTTGGGAGGATGAACCCATTGAGCAAGCGCAGCCTCAGAGAAGGGATACAGCTTGGCACATTTCTTGGAGACAGAAGGTTTCCTGTCCGGAGACTTCCACTCTTCAGACACAAGGCGGTCAAGAGGTGGAAAGCAAGTTAAGGGCTTTTTAGGCTCCTGAAATACATCAGAAGGGTCAGACAGAACCTCCAGCACTAAGGGAATGTTTAGGGTATTTAAAACAGCCCTGATCAGGCCCTCAGCCGAGGGCTCAGGATCAGCCTCAAAAGGGTCCCCAAAAAAACTGAGAGGAGCCCATTGCTCAACGTCTGAATCTACCAGCAGTTCCTCCTCAGAGGAATCTGACACGTCAGGTACACCTTGAGGCTTTGGCAGGGAAGACTTGACGGAGAAGGGGGTCTGCCAAGAATGAAAGAACCCCTGTAATTGGGATGGAAAGAGTTGCATGGCTGGAGGTCCCTGGAAGACTCTAGGGGACATCAGAACATGCTGGGCATAAATGACCTGAAAATTCTCTAGATAACCCTGAATGACAGGAAGAGCAATGCGCAATAGGGGATACAGAGACACCAGCATCCTTAGTCTTAGGAAGCTCCAACAGTATAGACGTTCTCACAGTGTCAAATAACCTTACCATATAACAAGTCACCCAATTACAGTGTGTAGGATTAAAGTGTCACCCCAGAAATCGCTAAAATAGACTTATCTGGCAGGCGAAGGGTTAATTAGTAGAGAAGAGAAGGAGAGTCCAAGCCCTGCATAGGATACTCGTTCTGGAAATAGCACAAAATGGCTGCAGTAGCGGGAGCCAATCAGAAATGAGCTTGCGAAGCAAGCGCTCATGGGATATGTAGTTTTCCCAGAAAATTACCCCAAACAGTGCCCAAAGTCCCCTGAGCCCCCCAACACACTAGAAAAATGAACCGGCTGATAGAGTAAGGGCAGACAAGTAAAATGAACCATCTCTGAGATATGCCCCAAACTGTACAGTCCCATAGGAGTGAATGAAGCAATGGCGCCTATGCGGTAAATCGCGCCTTAAAGGCGCAGAACTCAAATTTTACAGCTAAAAGACATGAAACATCACTAGAACATGTTAGGATACCCAAAAAACACTGAACCAGTAGGAAAAGTGTCAGAAAACCCTCCAATCAATGCAAAACCAGCAGCTAAAGGGTTAAAGTACCACATAAACCTACTGCAAACACTCAACAGACATACAGATAAACCCAATGAGTGCAGGAGTGTGCAATAAGAACTCCAATGAAAAACCCCTGTGCGAAGGGGCACTGTGGGACATGTGGACCTGCAGCACTCAAAGGGTTGCTCACCTTTCCTGCAGATCTTCTCTCTTCAGGTTACCATGTTTAAAGAAGAAGCCTCTGTGGACAACTCCTGCGGAAAGAACTTGTAGCCAAGATTTTCCCCCCCAGGGCTTAAGGTCCACATCTAAGGGCACTGTCAGTTATGGTAATCTGCCTAATGGTGGTAATCCATTTCTAACAGAAAAATAAAGAAAACTTCTAAAGCTATAGCAGAACTGTTCTCTTGCCTGTGTTCTCTTCACCAAGGAACAAATCTTTCTGGAGCTGGTTGGCTAGCTGCAGCCAAGGAGGGAAGGTAGACTCCACCCAGAGCCAGATTTGCCATAAGGCAAAGTAGGCACCTGCCTACAGGCGCACGCCACTGAGGGGCGCCTGCCAATGGGATACATTTTTTTTTTTTTTTTATTATTCTTTGAAAAGATATATAAAAAAAAAAAAAAAAAAAAAATGGCCACCGCGCTGGCTGCACCGGCGCCCACTCCTTCGCATTGCACCTCCCTGGCAGGAGGTCTGTCCGTTTCGTACCTCCCTGGCAGGAGATCTGTTGTCTTTGCCTCCTTTGGTACAGCCAGCCCTGGGGTTGTTGAAGCTCCCTCGTCTGCTCTGTAGGAATGCAGAGCGCTGGGAGATGACGACATCTCCCAGCGCTATGCATTCCTGAACAGGAGACCGCGCGGGAGCTTCAGCAACCACAGGACTTACTGTACCAAAATCTCCAACATGGAGATGGTGGGGGCAAGTTGGACCCGAAGGGGGCATTGTGAGGGCAATTTGGAGCTGATGGGGGGGGGCAAGTTGGAGCTGATGGGAAGGCAACATGGAGATGGTGGGGGCAATTTGGAGCTGATGGGGGGCAATGTGAGGGTAGCATGGAGCTGATGGGGGGCAAGTTGGAGCTGATGGGGGGGCAATTTGGAGATGGTGGGGGCAGTGTGGAGCTAATGGAGGGCAATGTGAGGGTAGCATGGAACTGATGAGGGGGCAATTTGGAGATGGTGGGGGCAATGTGGAGCTGATGGAGGGCAATGTGAGGTAGCATGGAGTTGATGGGGGGCAAGTTGGCGCTGATGGGGGGCAATGTGAGGACAATATGGAGATGATGGGGGAAATGTGGAGCTGATGGGGGCAAGTTGGAGCTGATGGGGCAATGTGAGGGCAATAAAGAGATGATGGGGGCAATGTGGACATTAGGAGCATTGTGGAGGTGTCCAATGGAGATGGCCAATGGGGGGGGGGCGCTTTAGATTTCTGTGCCTACAGGCTCCTGAGATGTAAATCCGGCCCTGGCTCCACCCCCTGCAACAATTCCAGAATTGTTCCTGCCTACAATTAAAGGGGCAGATCTCCTACCCAGAGTGACCAGTAACCTGTATTGGACAACAGAGAAATATATTTTTTTTGAAGAAGGAGTAGAATTATATCCCCATTCCTTGCATCTATACCCCTTTTTATATATGATTTTAATAACCCATCGGCTCTTGCAGCAGCTGAGTGACGCTGCACACTGCTGTGAAGTATACTGTCTATTAGTTCTCTTAAATCTTTCTCTAATGATGATCCCCCTAGTATTTTCTGATTTAGTGCATATGTAGCATGTTTCTTTCTGCAGCCTAAATGCATAACCTTACACTTATCTAACTTCATCTGCCACTTTTCTGCCCATTCATTCGATTTATCAAATTTTTTCTGCAGAGAAAATACATTTTTCTCTGTACTTATTTCATTAAACAGCTTATTGTCATCAGCAACGAATGAGACACTACATTCAATACCCACTACTAGAACAATAATAAACAAGTTAAAAGCATTGGGTCCAGGACTGAACCTGTGGCATCCTATGTACAACCTTAGACCAGCTTGAAAAGGTTCCATTTACAACAACTCTCTGCCATCCATCATTTAACCGGTTCTCTATCCACGCACAGAAATCATATCCCAAACTTAAGCCTTTTAATTTATGTAGTAACCTATTATGAGATAGACTATCAAAGGCTCTCTCATAATAATCGCAAAATCAAAGTATACTACATCAACAGAAATTACTAGTTACGGTTTCATTAATCACAAGTAAATTGTTTGACATGATCTAGTCTTCATAAAACCATTCTGTCTCCTACTGATAATGTTGTTGCTTATCACATAGTTCTGAATACTATGATTTAGCAATCCTTCTAATAGCTTACCTTCCACTGAAGTTAAGGTCACAGGTCTAAATTTCTGGTTTACATCTGGCCCATTTTTGAATGGGCCTACATCTCCTTTCCTTCAATCACTGGGCACTATGCCTGATGATATTGAATCAATAAATATTAACCCCTTACCGCCCGAGGACTTACATGTACATCCCAAGCAGATGTCCCAGGTGGACAGGGGAAGTACATGTACATCCCGGAAATCGTTTTAAAAAATGGGAAAAAAATGTTCAGCGGGCGTTAAGTGCCGGCCGCTTGCGCACGGGGCCGGTCACTAAGGGGTTAAGTATAAGGGTCTTGCTAATAGTGAACCAAGTTTCTTAAGTACCTTTAAGTGTATGAAAATCAGGTAAAGGTGCTTTATTCACCATAACGTTTACCAGTCTCTTTTGGGCTTTGTCATCAGTTAGCCATGTACATGATGGAGGAAATTACGTGTTTTCCCATAGCCTGCCATTGTTCCTTCATTTGTATTTGTATTTTAAATGGACCAAGTTCAACCTTAATATTTTTGGCATATTTACATACTTGTAGAATTGTTTATGATTTTTCTTGCTCTCTTTTGCAGTACTTTTCTAATTTTCAGTTTTAGCTAGCCTAATTGCTTATGTGCAGATTCTATTACATTCTTTATATTTTTTTAAATGATGCATCTGACCTTTCTGACAAATAGGTTTAAAGCCTTATTTCTAATTTCCATGCAAACCTCTTTATTAAAGTACACTGGTCTTAATTTGCTCCTCTCATATTTATTTTCCAATGGTATATAGTGATGTGCATATCTAAAAGCATTTAAACAAATGCCACCTTTCTTGTGCATTTTTATCTTTGAATATTACTTTCCATTGAATGTCCTTTAATACTGCTGCCTAACTGTTCCCTGACCTGTATATTGTTTAAAATTTAAGAGAGTTGTTTCAGACAACTATGTCCAGAAACGTCTCTTCTAGTTAAGCTCTACTACTAGTTGTGACATGAAACTGTTGTTAACCATGCTTAGAAAATTATTTTCCTTTATTGTGCTTGAAGTCCTATTTCTCTAGTTTCAGGGTAGTTGAAAGCTTCCATTATGACTGAATTTCTTGACCGAGAAGCCTTTTCTATTTGTAGTAACAGCTGGGCATCTTCAAACTCCCCAATATTGGGTGGCTTGTAGCAAATTCCCAATAACATTTTTTTGTTATGTATGCCCCCAGCGTGCATTTCAACCCACAGGGCCACTACATTCTCACTGAACCATTCATTAATATCTTATATTAAGGTTTGTTATACATTTAGGTACACCCCCACCTATTTTATTAACCTTACCCCTCCTAAAAAAGTGAATAATCTTCTAGACTGAATGCCCACTTATGTGTGTGTCATCTCACCAGGTTTCATCACAACAATTAGATTATATTGCTAATTTACAGCAATCAGTTCCAGTTCCCCCATCTTACCAGCCAGACTACAAGCGTTTACATGTATGCATTTTAGATTACTGCCATTCTGAAGCATTACAGAAACAAAATACTAAGAGAGCTATACTGTTTCCCTTTAACAGGGCATGGATCAGGATAACAAACAGATCTGATCCTCTGATCCTAAAAAAAGTTAAAAAACCCATAATATGTTTCATGGCCAACATGCCACTTCATCAGGCGGAATACAGTATGACAAAAAAGGTATTTTTGCCACATTGTATTCCTCCTAATGAAGTGGCACGTTAGCCACAAAATATGTTGAGGATTTTTTTTATTTTTTTTTTTACTTTTTTTAAATAAATGTTATATTGTTCATCTGGTCTGCTGTATTTAGATTGCCTTTATCTTGATTGCTTGCTGAAATGGAGCTTTGATGAAAGTCTGTTTGGTTTTATTGCGGGGAGAACCAGCATCAGAAATCCCTGCTTGCCTTAATACCGGTTACTATAGATTGTAGCCGGTTAAATATCTCATGGAACTATCAAGCCCTGATTATTACCTTGATCCATGTGCTATTAAAGGGAAACAGTATAGCTTTCCTAGTATTTTGTTTCCGTATTTCTCTCTAAGCCCTGCTGTGAGGTGGTGGTCCTGAATGGATTGAGCAAGAAGGATCTGGATATCTGTGTGAAGGCAGTATAATATCCTCCACAAGTAATATTTGTCACTGTGATTAATATCCATGACAAAGTTCCAATGTGAGTATATATCTAATCTTTGCACTCCCACCAATGGTTAAGATGTTTAAACTATGATTCTCTCCCCTCTCTTTTGTCTTTCTGATGCTGAAGAATTGCCTTATTTGAAACATTGTTTTTTTTGTTTTTCAGGCTGTAACAGACACCTCACTTTTAGATGAACTAGCCCATCCACCCTCTCTCCACCACCCTCTCCCCACCACCATGCTCCCCCCCTCCTCAAATTGCACTCTCTCATTTACAATGTATAACCCTCTCTCCCATTTCCTAGTTAATGGTTTCCTCTAACCATCCTGAACCCAAGGTAAAAGACAGCCCAGTGCTCTAGAAACCCAAACCCCTCCTACTTGTACCATGTCTATAGCCATTCATTTAAAGGGATAGTAATACTTTGTTTTATCTTTATTTTATTTTGTAGGCATAAAAAAAACATGAATAACGATATAAGTCTTATCTCTCAAACCTTTATGGTTTAAGAGATATTCACAAACAAAGTATCCCCCCCCCCGTTCAGCCAGTACAGAAGGGAGGTGCCCAGGTAGACTGCAGAGAGGGACAATCTTCAATTAAGATAAGGGAAAAAGCTGAAAAACTTGTCAAGGGGGCAGGGTTTTCATTGTTCTAATAGGAAGAAGATTGTCCCCTTCTGTTATCTGTCTGGTCTTACAACCAGATTCCCATCTGAGAAGAGATGGCTTACACTAGGTAAAAGGGGCAGGAGGGGGAACTTTGCTTGTGAATATCTCTTAAACTATAAAGGTTTGAGAGATAAGACTTATATCATTCTTCATATTTTTTAATGCCTACAAAATAAAATAAAGTTAAAACGAAGTATTACTATCCCTTTAACTCCTTTATCTCCATTTGCCATCTTGTGTAGAGAATAGCACAGGTAGTATTTCAGAAAATATTAACTTAGAGGTCCTTTGCTTAAGCTTATAACCAAATACCCTGAAAACCTTCACAGACCTCCATTTCCCACTAACACTGCCATTGGTACCAACATGTATCATGACACCCAGGTCATGCCCAGCCCCTCCCAAAAGAGCTTCCTCCCAAATAAAAAAATAACCATCTTCCTGACCATGCTACTGAACATCTGATTTCTCCTTGGCGGTTGATATAGTCCAACTCTGTCTCACTGCTGGACTCTATCCACACTGGCAAACCCTGGAGGGAATGTAATGCACCAGACTCCCACTCTCAGGCCAAAGCATTTGTCACAACTATCAATCAATTCAGAACGAACCATGGCCATAGCAATCGATAGAAAGAACATACAAAGCCACCAAAGAAGATCCAACTTTGACTGATGAGAGAGAGAGAGAGAGACAGACAGACAGACACTGCACGGAATAGAGAACACTGCTATCCAGATCATTTTCTTAGACTCTGTAGCTATAGTTTCTGAGAATAAAAATGGGCAAAATGGGACCGCCTCAAAGGCAGGTAACAAAAACCATAACAATTTCATGTACACCCACATCATTGCAGAGGAGGGGAAACAAAGCATGTAACACCCCAGGACAAAAGAGAAAAAATATCTTATCCTCTGGTAGGATGCTCCATCCCTGAAGAGTATCAATCTCATGTCCAAACCAGTGAGCATTTCTGGAAAATGAGAAACCTAGATTGTGTTACAGAATAAATGCACAAAAAAAATCTGCAAACACAAAGCTCCAGCTAAAGAAGCTTTTCACAAAAAAAGTCATGCAGACAGGTTGCTGATGATCTGCTTGAATAGAAATATGTAGATATGCATCTTTTAAAGTATACAGAGGATAAAAACTTCCCTACACAAATAGCATTGATGATGAAGCACAAAGACTCACTCTGGAATCAAGATGTAAGAACCTGAACAGGACATTATTGTCTCTCTTGGGAACTACATAAAGTTAGGAATAGGATCCCACAAATCCAGAGGAGGTCTGGTACCAAATACTTACATGACCAGCAAGAAAGAATCCACATCTAATACATACATACGATAAAATAAAATTCCATGGGATGGTCATCGCATCCAGAGCACAAGCCAGAGAGTCCTGTGACCTGGAACAGGACTGAGGAACCTTGCAATTTTAGAAGCCATAAGGTAAGCATTTGGTAACCCCTAACGCCTGATAATCAAGTTGAATGTAATCTGAGCTCCCATTTCTGGGATCCAGGTATTTATGACTAAGGAAGTCTGACACTTCACTATGTTTTCTATACCTGGAATGTGAACCACAAAGAGAGACAGCACATGCACCTATGCACCTTGGCCCAGGCTGACCTGCTTCTGGTTCCTCCTTGGCTCTTGGTGCAAGTGACTGTCGTCACATTGTCAGAATAGTTTGCCACTGGAGATGCTAACAAGGTATGAGACCAATGGTGTAGCACCAAGCGGATCAGTCATAACTCTGGGACAATGATGGCCAGGAGGCTCTCCTCCCTAGTACAAAGGCCCTGGGCCATCAGGGGACCTAGGACAGCACCCCAGCCCAACATGCTGGCATCCACGGTGGCCACCATCTACCCACTTTGGAATGACAAAAGGACGTCCTAGCCATCAGACAGGACCACTGATGCCAGCAAGGAAGATATTCCTTCATCTGAGAGGCAGACACAAGGGGTGTAAGGTGTCCAAACCTTTAATACAAGGAAGTAAAAGGTTAATAACCCTTACACCTAAGCAGCCCAGATAGACAAAACCTAATTAAATAAAGTAAAGAAACAGAGTGAAAATCAGGCAGAATAGCAGTAAATACCAGTAAAGTAGTGACATAAAACAAGACCCTAACACTCAAGAGGTTAACTCAGTACGCAAACGTACTGGTCAGAGACACTCAACAAGGAATGAGCCTCCTATAGAATTTAGCAGGCTCTATAGGAATGGTGTCCTACCTAGGGTGCAGTCTCTTTTAGCTCACTAGTTCCTTAACATAGAGAGGAAATAACCTACAGTACAACCGATTGATCCTGCCAAAATAGCAGTCCAGCCACAAAGTGCCAGACAATTCATCTCTGAACTAGAGACGCAGCCAACCCCAGACATGCATTTTGGCCTTGTACAGCCTCATCACAGCTGTAACTGATTTATCTATGCACGGCAAGCAAGGGGTCCAATGTCTGTATTCCCTTGTTACACTTAGGGTGACCAAACTTAAGGGTAATTTGCACACTCAAAAGTACTGCTAAGAGATGCTCAACTAGGAACAACGTGGCTGGACAACTATTTTGGCAGGATTAGTCTGATGTGCTTTAGGGTATTTCTTCTCTACTTAAGGCACTAGTGAGCTAAAAGGAACTACATCCTGGGTAGGATAGCACTTCTATAGACTGTAGTGGGGCCTTAAAGTGGAGTGAAGTACGGGGTCTTTACCTCAGAAACCTAATTTTAGAAGTGACCTGCCCTCCAGGAGGCATTGGTTCCTGCGTTCCACATTGGATGACAGAGAAAACTTATCATAACAGTCAATTTCCCTTCCCTCAGAACCAACTTTTCCAAGGACTGAAAAGTGAGGGAGATTGGCATCCCTCAAACTACATTCAATAATGTATCTGGGAAAAAGAGATAAAGTCAAAGAGGACAGAATGAAGCAGCAAAGTCCCTTAGAAGACCATGTTGATATGAGAAGCAAAGGGTTACTATGGAAAACTATAATTCCCAGGTGGTATAAGTGTCAGAAAGTAGCAAAGTCCTTTAGAAGGCCAATCTGACTTAAGGAACAAAGGGTTAATAGGGAAACCCCTGGCCCCTGAGGCCCTGCTGGTCTAGGACTTGCCAATATCTTCCTCGAGTGCAGATATAGCCAGTAACCTCCCCAAAGTAGGAATGTAGAAAAGCAGAAAAAAAATTCAATATAAACCACTTGCTTGCCTTAAGGGGTTAAAGCAGAATGCCAGGTGGGAAAATCTAGACTCGTGACTCACACTGCATGAAAGGAAGCAGTGTAAGAAAAGAACATGCTCTTTCGGCTCCCTGAGACCCGAGAAACCAGGCCATCTAGGAAATGTATTTCTGTTTTTCTTCCAAATGAAAATGGTATGGTGGATCTCCAGCTGTTGCTTCTGAACACCTACCTGAAATGCCCAAGTGCATCCCTTACTTATAGTAAGAAAGGGTAGAAGAATAAGCTCCACTTTGTCCACCACACTGGGTGCAACAGAAATCACAACTGTAGTGTCTATTCCCCATCCAATATGGCCAGCTCATGTCTGTTTTTAAAGGCACTCTGAATACTGGGGATTTTGTCCTCTTCAGTTTTCAGGCACCTATGTATATCCCTTTGAGTGCCAGAGGGGTACGGAACGCATTGCAAAGCAATGCGTTCCATACCCCTCTGGCACTCAAAGGGTTAAATGCATGTCTTGTTCGGGCAAGTTAAGCAGAAATGAGAAGGAAAAATGCCGATACTGCAAGCCATCTTCTATCAGACCCAGGTTCTGTACAGGCTGCACTCTGTTTCAAATAGACAATGAAGGTCAGAGACAGAAGCCTTATTAATGGGGGATTACACACCACCATTCCTAAAGGAAAAAACCATAAAAGAAAGCTAACTATGAGAGAATCTCGGCACTTGATCCATCTCCTTTGATGTCCCTTTAAAAACGGGGTTGGATAGGGGACGGTAAAGTGGAGTAGGGGAGTCTCCATCTCTAAAGTGCCCTAGTGCAGAAGGATACCCATGGTCCCGTTGTTACTCACTGGACAAGAGAGAAAAAAACAATAATGTGGTGTTCACAGGAAATGATTTACTCATTATAGAATCATATAATTTTGAATTAAAAATTAAAGGAGAGTCAAAAGGTACAATTATATTAATTATGCTCAGAATTCCATTGAAATCTGAAATTTATTCCAGGATTAACCTGAAATTAGAGACGTATTTAATACTAATGGCAGATTAGATAGTATTTCCTGTGTGTGAAACACAAGGAAAAGACAATTCATGTGTAATCTATGATGATTTCTAAAATCCAAGTGTTGCCTTTTGTTTGTGAATGGTTAATATTCCTTTAGGTCAGTCACCAAATGAATGAATAAGGGCAGTCTCACCTGTTCCGTTGAAGATGTTATTCGATAAAGAATTGTTCAAACCAAAAGCTTGATTTCTGTTCATTCCAAACCCAGACATGCTGTAGGATAAAGGAGAAAAAGCTAGATGAGTATGAAAATAAATAATTAACCTGCCAGAGAGATGTCCAACCAAATGCAAAGCAATGCTATGGAGATCCCTCTGGTCTTTAAATGGACCAGACTTAAAATTAGAGAATATTTAAATCTTTTGCACTCCATGGCATCAAATTATGGGCTGTATTCAAATAACTTAAAAAAAAAAGCAGAAAAAAAAAGCATAATGCTGAAAGAACCCAACTGCATCATACAACACCAAGACAAAATCCACATGAATTTAAATTGTGAAGCAATGTACTGGAGACTGCTCTACCATTCAGTGGATTAAAAGAGGAGTAAATATTTTATATTAGAACTTTTCCTTTTGAGTAAAATAATGGAAATCCCACTGCTGCAAGATACATATTTATAGTTATATAGTTTAAACATATATTTTTTGCTATTTGACATTAGCAGTGCCCTCTAGTGGTTAAAACTCAATTAGTTATTCTGTTACATTATGTTTGAGAGGAAAGTTGAAGACACAATGTAATGTCATGCTGTCAGAGTCATGCTGTCAGAACTTTCAGGAAGCAAAAGCACAGTAAATTATTTGAACTGTTACAATAACTTTTGAATAAAACAACTAATAGCAGTGAGCTTGCCCTTGTTTTTCGTAACAGGAAAAGCACAGCAGCATAGTTTATTGCCCTGTTAAAATGTCCAATTAATATAGTTGAGAGTTTTCAGTTTCCCTTCCTATGGAAATTTTATTTGTACTTATGGTTCCGTTTGCTGCAGAACTGACCTCTTTGGCTACATAAATACATCCAAAGTATCTGTATAATTAAAAATGCAGCTCTGCCAGTTCTGCACTTTTTAACCCCTTAACGGTCATAGTACGTCATGGGTCATTCTGAGTTAATGACCCATGACGTACAATGACAGTCATGGAATTCCGGGCTCCCCCCTCAGCTGTACGCCGTTCGGGGAGTCCGGAACCGGAATTTGAAAGAAAAAAAAAAAAAAAAAAGCTTGGTGGACCTTAAGTGACCGTGACACGCCTATCGGCCGGTCGTTAAGGGGTTAAACCCTCAGCTTGTTTACAGATTAGTATTTTCTACATTCTGCTGGCAACAACCCAGACCCTTTCAATTAACCCCTTAACAACCATCCGATCCAGCGTTTGGGCAGCCGTTAAGAACCACAGATTTTTTAATTTATTTTTTTTCCCTTCAATGTATTCTGGGATGCTAGAGTGGAGTTCAACCTCGCTTCCATCCCAGAATTCCGTGACCTGCAAGGAACATCATCAGTCCTTAAGTGCCAGAACTGCTAAATAAGAAGCCTCAGTGGGCAACTCCTGAGGAAAGAACTTGTAGCCAAGATTTTCCCCCCAGGGCTTAAGGTCCACAAAAAGCACCTGGTCATTGAGCTAGCCACATCTAAGGGCATTGTCAGTTATGGTAATCCTTCTAATGGTGGTATTCCATTTCTAACAGAAAAATAAAAAACTATAGCAGAACTGTTCTCTTGCCTGTGTTTTCTTAACCAAGGAACAAATCTTTCTGGAACTGCTTGGCTAGCTGCAGCCAAGGAGGGAAGGTAGGCTCCACCCCCTGCATACAATTTTAGAATTGTTCCTGCCTACTTAAAGGGGTGGATCACCTACCCAGAGTTACCAGTAACCTGTACTGGGCGATAGAGAGAGAGTGTATATATATATATATATATATATATATATATATATATATATATATATATATATATATATATATATATATATATATATATAGCTATGTGTGTATGTGTTAAAATAAAATAAAAAATTTTACTTCATATTGTTAAGAGCTTCAATGCAACACTTAAACTGGGAATTCAAATTTAGGTTGCAGAAATGTACCAAACAGTATATACCAGTTGGAAACAAATACAAAAGAAGTAGATCACAGGCAATGTGGTTAACTGCAATTGTAAAGAATGAAATGGCAAGGAAAAAAAGGCATTTAAACTATTTAAGTCTGAAAGAACAGAACATTATTTCTTAAAATACAGGGACTGCAACAAAGATTGCAAAAAGACAATTAGGTTAGCAAAAATAGATAATGAAACTTGAATCGCAAGGTAGAGCAAGACTAATCCAAAAAAGTTTTTCAAATACATAAATGGCAAAAAACTTAAGAGGGAGTGCATTGGACCTTTCAAAAATGAGATGGGTGAGTTGATTAAAGAGGATAAGGAAAAGGCTGATGTTCTATACACTTTTTTCCATCAGTGTATACAAGGGAACACGGAATGGCAGAATAGCCTCAACAAGTAACAAATAAAACAATACCATTAACAGATATTGTGTTAACACAAGAAAATGTCATGGGAAGACTGAACAAAATTAAGATAAACCACCAGGTCCTGATGGTATACATCCAAAGGTTCTTCAGGAACTCAGTGTAGTGTTAACAAGACCCCTCTTTTTATTCTTTAAAGATTCTCTCACCACAGGCTCAGTGCCACAAGATTGGTGTAGAGCCAATGTAGTGTCTCTATTTAAGAAGGGAACTGAAACAGAACCTTGGAATTATATACCTGTGAGTTTGACCTTTGTAGTGGGAAATCAGTAGAAGGGATATTAAGGGATTATATTCAGGATTACATCACAGAACATATTAGCAGAAATCAACATGGTTTTATGAGCAATAGAGCATGCCAAACTAATCTTTACTGCTTCTATAAAGAAGTAGGTAGCAACCTAGATAATGGTAAGGCAGTTGATGGAGTATATCTAGATTTTGCAAAGACATTCAATACAGTGTCACACAGGAGGATGGTGTATAAAATAAGGAAATTGGTACTAGGAGATAACCTTTGAAATTGGATATAAAACTGAATGAAGGATAGAGAACAGTGTGTGGTTATAAATGGACAATTCTCCAATGCAGTTAAAGTGGAGAGGAGTACACCACAGGGTTCAGTACTTGGTCCACTGCTTTTTAACATGTTTATAAATGACCTGGAAATAAATATAGAAAGCAAAATATCAATATTTGCAGATAACACAAAATTATGCAGGGTAATTAATTCAGAACATGATATTTGTTCTCTATAGAGAGATTTACATAAAATGGCAGGTTGGGCAACCAAATGGAATATGAAGTTTAATGTGGGAAAGTGTAAAGTCATGCATTTGGGAAGAAAAAAATACCAATGCTACTTATGAATTTAGTGGAATCATTTTAGGGGGCTCATTGCTAGAGAAAGACCTGGGTGTCCTTGTAAACTACAAACTTGGAAACAGTAACCAGTGTCAAATAGCAGTAGCAAAAGCAAACAAAGTTTCTTTTTACATAATAAGGGTTTTGAAGCAAGAGTGGATACAATTTTGCCTTTGTACAAATTACTGGTAAGACCTCACGTAGAATATGCAGTGCAGTTTTGGGCATCAGTTCTGAAAAAGGACATCCTAGAACTGGAGAGGGTACAGCGAAGTACAACAAGATTAATCAAAGGAATGGAGGACTTGATGTATGAGGAACGACTAGACAAACCTGGTTTATTTACTCTAGAGAAAAGATGACTAAGAGGAGATCTTATCACAATGTACAAGTATATTAGAGGTCAATACAAGGATCTCAGTGGGGAGCTATTCATTCCAAGGCCTGATCAAATAACTAGGGGACACCCCCTGAAATTAGAGGAAAGGAGGTTTCTGGCTTCACCATAGGAAGGATTCTTTTTACTATAAGGTCTGTTAAATTATGGAATTCCTTGCCCAAGGATGTGGATATGCAGATACAATGGATACATTTACAAGAAGATTAGATACATTTATTTCAAAAGGGAACATACAGGGTTATACTGTGTATTAGTAGGTAAAACAGGAAGGTTTGATTAAGACCAACTTATTTGGCAGTAGGAAAGCTATATAATTCTCATGTCTCTGGGTTATGAGGGAAAGGTTGAACTTGGTGGATTTGTGGCTTTTTTCAACCTAATTTACTATTATACTATGTAACTTTTGTGGATTTAGGAGAACAACTTATTTTCAGCTTTAAAACTAGAATTGCTAAAATTGAGTGCAATGCATTACAGAGCAATGCACTGTGCATAATTCTGACACTCAAAGGGCTACTCACAGATAAATCTGTTTTGATCATAGAGTATACAATCATTAACTTCAGGGTGTAAACATATTTTTGAGAGCCAGACTAGAGGACCATTGAAAATAAACACCCAAAAAGCTGAAAAAAATGTGTCTGGAACCTACCTTTTGGACTGGAAACTAGAGCTAAAGCAAATTTCTTGAAAGGGACAGTACTGGAAAAAAATGTATCAAGGGTGTGTTCCCACCGCTAAGAGGTGTTTTACTCAAATCACCAAAACTCAAACTTACATTTTTTTGGTCATGTACCTCCACTGCCTGAAATTTATAGTGGTGCTATTGTTACAGGTACCTATTGATGGTTATGGTTAATGGATCGCTCTCAAATAATGCAAACGTGAGTCGCATTAACATTTGGATAAAACATTTCTCAGCAGTGGGAGTACAATAGTGTTACTCAGGAGGATACCCGTGCAACATACATTTTTTTTTCCACATTAACCCTTTGACTGCCAGAGAAGTAGCCAACTCATTGCAATGCAATGGGTTGGATACCTCCCTGACAATCAAAGGGTTAAGAATTGCTATCCCTTTAAGCAGAGACTAGCACAGTTGCTAGCAGTCTCAGTAGCACTTACTGGAAGCTCCTCGAGGCTAGTATGGAATTGAGCATGGCTTAGAGGAGAAGTTACTGCTATCATAAATGTTAATTTATTTTAACCCCTTAACGACCAGCGGTCGCGGGGTGAGTGGTCCTTTAAGGACCAGATAGAGAGTTTCGGCGTGCCGCCCCACGTGACTGATCACGTGGTGCGGCACGCCGAACTGAGGGACTGAAAGAGATCGCTCTGGTCTTGGAGCGATCAAATTCAGTCCCCGGTATTACTCACCGCGCTCCTGCAGGAGCGCGGTGAGCAATAGTATGTGACGTACCAGGACCGTCACTGGTCCTTAAGTGCCGGACCAGCGTGACGGTCCGGGTACGTCACCGGACTCTAAAGGGTTAACAGCACATTAAAAAGTCTTTAACTTACCAATAAAATCACACTTTTTAAAAGGCCGAATCAAATAATGGAGAGAGCTGCAAGAAAGTTTTACTGTATGTGCATGTGGCTTGAGTAACTTGTTCAAGACACGCCCCCTTTCCAACCGCTTTGTATCCTAGCAACTACAGCATCTCTGTGTCTGCACAGAAAGCCCAGTCATAGTGCATCTAAATGGGATTTATACTCAACAATTAAATCAATATTCAGTTGTTTAAAATGGAAGTATCACCTCTCAATAATAACCTTCACTTACTTTATTATGGCCAGAAAATCCCAATGGCCCCTCTGATTTTTTCTTCATTGCTCTTTGATCAAAAAGATAATATACTCACTCAGTAATGGATTTCATGTAAAAGGAGGTGGACATGACAGTTGTTAACAGGACCACAGGACAAAAACACACTGGACATGGTAATCTTAAACTTTTAAGTGTTAAGTAGGGTCATACATTCTGCATGCTTCAGATTGAAAACATGCAAGCAGCTGTCATGTCTGCCTTCCTGGATATGATAACCAGGACTGATTAAAGATGTTATCTCTAAAACAAAGGTACAAGGGCAAAGTTCATAAGGGTAATTAGGATATTAGGGCTATGATAAAGAAAGTAAAGAGTTCATTAATCATAACGTGAGATTTTAACTACTCTGAAATTGATTGGAAAAAGGAGAACAAAATTTTTTTTATGTAAGTACTAGTGTACACAGGCCAAGGTCCGGGTCATGTTAACCCTTTGAGTGCCAGAGGGGTATACAACGCATTGCTTTGCAAGGAGTTGCGTACCCCTCTGGCACTCAAAGAGTTAAAAGGTGCTACCTCATTGCTCCACACGATGGTTCACTCACGTGATGCAATCATGGGAAGTAGAGACTGCCCGAACGAGGGCAGTCTCTACTGCGCATGACTGCATTGTGACAAACATCCTAACGAATTATTATATACGCTGCTTAGTGATCATGTATATTAAAGGGATAATAATGTTTCATACTAAAAGCAGCTGTGTTCCATGTGAACTAACAGAAAATAATGTATTGGTAAGTACACAACCCCACCCCCCTTCCTTTTCTCTTACATCCTATGTGGTACACAGGAACCATGGGTATATATCAAAGCATCCATTACATTTTCAGGGAGGGAAGGAGGAAAACCCCTCCAAACAGACCAGTTCTAATGGAAATAAACTTACACAACCTGAACATCAGGTGTCAATGGACACCAACAATAAAAACCAAACTACAGGAACCATGGTACTAGACAAATGAAAATCTGCACCAGAAGGAAGAAATAAATTTCCATTGAGTTAATGGGGCTTTTGAACACTTGAATACTAAAGAGCACCATGTAACAATGAGAATTTGGGAACTTTTTATTTGTTCTCTCTCTATAGTGCAGTTGGTTTGCTCCAGAATTGCTCCACATTCCTTTATACATAAGACCAAATATGTTTGTAATTTAACCTTCTGGTCTTTTGGTCCTCAAGGGATTAAAACAAGTCTGTATCCAGACATCAAAATTAAAATGCAGAGACAGAACTCTCAGTTCCCATGTACGGAACATCATTTATGAAAACATAATGTAAGAAAACACATATGTAAATTCCTTTAGCTATTCATGTTATACCGATATGTAATTGGCTATATATCCCCTACGGTGCTAGGCAACATTCCTCTTACCTGTTCACAGTAAACGGTTGCCGTGATGGTTGCTGCTTTGGCATACATATTATGCTGGGCGAACTTCTGTTAGGACTGCCTAAACCTGAACTGCTCATGTTATTTGTCCTGCTAGGCATTCCAATGCCCTGTCCAACTTGTGAGTGGTTCATCATATTCCTGGGATTCATCGGCAAAATACCCCTAAGGAGGAACATCAGGAAAACAGAGTATTATTATTGAGATTAGTGTGAATATTCATTTAATGTACAATTAAAATAGTTTAGTTGAGGAAATCACAAAAATGAAGATGCTTTACAAGTATAGTCTATGAGAACCACAAAAAAAGTTGAATGATATTGAAGCATAAGGCTATCCTGAACACAGGAGAAGAGCAAGGACCAAATAAGGGTTTCATTTTTTTAAAGTAGAAAAAATGGGCAGACTAGATTGGCAAACATAAGGTATAAATGTTATACTTACAAAGAGAATGGTCAGGTTTGTGATAATACCAGAAATAATCCTGTTTCCGCTCGGAAAACACCACATCTTCAGTCAGAGTGCAGGAAGAACGAACGAAAGTGATCGCACTCTCAATTCAGTGATTTATTAAAAAAGGTAAAACTAATTTAAAAAAAGAGCCAATTCTTACATGTCTCTCAGAGGTGCATGCCTCTTTTTACAAAGACAAATATTGATTTGTCTTTGAGGAAGTGGTGTGTACTGCCTCGAAACGTGTAAGAATTGGTCTTCTGTTTTTTTAATAAGTCACTGATTGTGGATATTTATATTTACAGTACAGCCACCTTCGTTCTTTCTTCCTAAACTCTGACTGTATCCAGTGATAGAATTATTTCTCCATCTGCTCTTGAGTGGTGTTGGGTACTGTCACAAACCTCACCATTTTGTTTATCAAAAGAATATTTGTACTTAATTTTTGCTTGTGTATTTACTATATTTCACTATTGGGTGCGGTCCTTCTTTCTTTTTATGTTCTATGGGAGAGCAAACCTAGCAACTGTGTTTGGGGCAGTTTTTACTATCCCAGGAGCAGTGTTTGCTGTCACCCACAAAAGTTGTTTTCAAACATCCTTGTGAGAATGTACTCATGCTCTGTTCTGGTGGTGGTTTTACATTTGTCATTTGATATCGCACAAGGAGAGCCCCCTGTTTTCTGCTGTGTTGTTTTGTAGACAGGCCAATTGTTTCTTATGTGAAGTAAAATTCTATGTTTCTAAGTAAGAAATGAAGTCGCCTACGATCTTTAGACTAGTTTAACAGGGCAATTAACACATTTTACCAAGTCTGTTATAATGGAAGCAGACATAGTAAAGAAGCATGGAGCTGCTCCAAACTCACCCACAATGGCTTCTACCTGCTGTGGGCCTTAGTAACAAACTCCTGGGTTGTATAATCCCCAGAGACCTGTTGTGCTTTCAAGGGTTTATGAGGTCCTGCACTGAGCAGGAAAGCAGCTCACAATGCAGCCCTGGCTTATTCTGCAAGGCTGACCCCAGAGGAGCAGCTCCTCCAGTGGTGAAACTATTACAGGATAGCTGCCCTTTAAGGACAATCTGTTTTCTAATGTAGAAAAGGATCCAATGCTGAGACGAATTTAAGTAAAAGTGGTGCAATTCTGAAACAAACAACTTCAACAGAGGACAAACAAAAGCTAATAAACTACCAGTTGATTTAAATGGGGCTTTTAACCCCATTCTTTGAAAAGCATTGGAGTCCTCTATAGCATTCAAGGGGTTAAAAGCCCCATTTTATTCAATAGAGTTTTCAGTTTGTTTTCTATGGCATAGATGACTTGCTCCAGAATTATCTCCATTTTCTTTGTTCATCAGCCTCAGTGTGGGTGAGTGAATGAGTAAGTAAGGCAGGTTCTGCTCAGTTGCTGGGAGACAACCGTAAATGCTATTATCTAACTGGAGGCAACAAATGGCTCTCTAGCTGTTGAACAAAAAGTCCCAGTATTGTAGGCTGGACATTTGTTGTCCAGTCCCAACTTAAATTTGCCACAGGAGAGCCAAGCATGGTCTCTTGACAGGGTGGGAGACCAGTAACCTGTATGGACTAAGAGAAAAGGATTTAACAGGTAAGACTAAAATCCTCTTTTCTCTGTCGTCCAATACAGGTTACTGGTAACTCTGGGATGTCCAACCATTGAGTTTCCCAGAGGCGGGAAGAAGGTAAGGACCAGGCGCAAGGCCCCCAAAGTCACCAGGACCTCTATGAATCTACTGGTCAGAGATCCCAACAAAACAGAAGTGTCAACGGACACCAACTACGGATAAAAACAGACCCCAGGAACTGTTACACAGCACACTGAGCTAGAGCCAACAGGGCTCAACAGTAAGGAAGCACTGAGAACCACAGAAAAAGAAGACCCTAGAAAGGCAAAACTGCCTCCAGGACCTTCCTCCCGAAGCTGGCATCAGCCGAGGCCAGCACATCCACACGGTAGTGCTTCGAAAAGGTGTGCACAGAGGACCAAGTGGCCGCCCTGCACAACTGATCAGCAGACGCTTGATTCTTATAGGCCCAAGAGGCCCCAACAGACCTGGTGGAATGAGCCGTGACCCGAAAGGGAACCTGCTTATTCCTTAATTCGTAAGCCTTACGAATAGTGGACTTAATCCATGACGCAATAGTCACTTTGGATGCTGGTCTCCCTGCCCTAGGACCCTCAGGAATGACGAACAGAGCATCAGACTTTCTGACAGATTCAGCGCGATGCACATAAAACTTGAGACAACGCACCACATCCAACAAGTGTAGATCCCTTTCCTTGTCGGTGGAGGGGTTAGGGCAGAAAGAGGGCACCACAATCTCCTGATTGACATGAAACTCAGAGACTACTTTAGGTAAGAACTCCTTAGAGGTGCGAAGCACAGCTTTATCCTTATGAAACACCAGATAAGGTGGTGTACAAAAAAGAGCTTGTAACTCTGCCACTCGGCGAACTGACGCAAATCGCCAGAAGGAAAGCCATCTTCCATGTCAAAAGACGTAGAGGAATAGTAGCCAAGGACTCAAAGGGAGGACGCTGGAGAACTCACAAAACCAAATTAAGGTCCCACTGAGGAGCCGGACTCCGAAAGGCAGGACGCACATGAGCAAAGCCTTGGAAGAAAACCTTGACATCAGGAAGAACAGAGATGCGCTACTGGAAAAAGACAGAAAGCGCCGAAGTCTGAACCTTAAGAGAACTCAGACTGAGCCCCTTATCCACACCGTCCTGCAAAAAGGCTAGGACAATGGGAAGATGAAAGTCAGGAAACAGATCCCTGTCAGCACACCAAGACACGAATGTCGACCAGACATGGTGATAGATCTTGGAAGAAACAGGCTTACGAGCACTCAGCATAGTAGACACCACAGCAGAAGAAAACCCTTTCTTCTTCAAAATCGAGGATTCAACCTCCAGGCTGTCAAATTGAGACGATGAACATCCTCCTTCCACAGATAGCCTTGCAGCAGAAGATCTGGACGAGAGGGAAGCGGAAAGGGCTCCGCTACAGACAGGGCCAGAAGGTCCGGATACCAGGACTGACGAGGCCAATTCGGAGCGATAAGGATGACCGGACAAAGATCCACCTTCAACTTTTGAATCACCCTTATCAATATTGGAAGGGGAGGAAAGATGTAGGCCAGGGAGAACGCCCAGAGAATGGACATGGCATTGACAGCCAGGGCTAGCGAGTCTCTCCACCGGGAGCAGAACATCGGAACCTTCCTGTTGTGCCTGGTTGCCATCAGATCCACTAGGGGTACTCCCCACTTCTGAGTTAGGAGCTGAAACACCTCCGGATGGAGTTCCCACTCTCTGCTGTTGACTGTGTGACGACTGAGGAAGTCTGCCATGACGTTGTCAACGCCTCGGATGTGCACCGCAGAAATGACAGGAACGTGAACCTCCGCCCAGGACAGAATGGCCTTGACCTCTAACCAAGCGGCGAGACTTCTTGTCCCGCCCTGCCTGTTGATGTAAGCCATGGCGGTGGCGTTGTCGGATTCCACTTTGACCGGACAGCCCTCCAGCTTAGATTCCCAATGGCGCAAAGCATGAAAAATCACTCGAAGTTCCAGAATGTTGTTGGGAAGAAGAGACTCCTCCAAGAACCACTTCCCCTGAGCGCTGATGCGACCCAGGACAGCACCCCAACCCGAGAGGCTGGCGTCCGTCGTGACCTTGGTCCAGTACGGGATCCGGAAGGATCTCCACTTCAGGAGATTGGAAAGGTCCAACCACCACTCCAAGCTCAACTCGACATGAGGAGGAAGAGAGATTGACAGTTTCAGATGATCCGGCCGGTCCCTGCATGTCTGAATAACAAACCTTTGAAGTCCCCTGGTGTGTGCCATGGCAAATGGAACCGCCTCTATCGTAGATATGAACTTCCCCACCAGAGAAGACAACTTCGGAACCGGAATCCGATCATGGGCCAGGATCTTGGAGACCCGTTGAGCAATCTGAGGAGCTATCTCCTCCGTTAGAAACACCATGCACCTCTGAGTGTCGAACAGAAGACCCAAGAAAATGAGTCGCTGGGACGGAACCAAGTCCGACTTGTCCAAGTTCACAACCCAACCGTGACGTTTGAGGACTTGAATGCAGGTCTGGACCTGCTGATGAAGAAGGTCCACAGACACAGCCTTCAAAAGTAGGTCGTCCATGTACGGAGTCACTCTGATGCCATCCCGATGGAGGACAGATATTAATGTCCCAGAACCCGCTGGAAAACCTGGGGAGCCATTGTCAGACCAAATGGAAGAGCTGAAAACTGAAAATGACCTCTGGCGCAGGCAAACCTCAGATACTGCCTGCTCTCTATATGAATTGGGATGTGAAGATACGCATCCTGAAGATCCAGGAAAGCAAGAAACTCCCCCGGAGACATGGCAGCGATTACAGTGCGCAGAGACTCCTGTCGATAGGGAGTCTTCACTACACAAGAGTTGAGATCCTTGAGGTCCAAAATAGGACAACCTCCGCCGTCCGTCTTGGTCACTACAAAAAGGTTGGAATAAAAACCTGAACCTTTGTCCAAAGGAGGCACCGGCTCCAGGACGTCTTTGTCCAAAAGAGCCTGAAAAGCGTTGTCGAACAGATGGCTTCTCTCAGCATCCTGAGGAGAACGAGTGAGATGAAATCGAAAAGGAGGAAGAGAAAAGAAAGGGATCTTGTATCCCTCCGACACCACCTGTAAAACCCATGGGTCCGTCACTGAATCCTTCCAAACCCCGCGAAAGAGGTGGAGACGCCCACCCACAGCGGGATGCGGACCCGGGTTCGGCGAGTCATGACGAAGCAGCCTTGGAAGTCTTGGGTTTGGATGCGGCCTTGGGCTTCCAGGACTGCTTGGGCTTGGAGGAGGAGAGCGGAGTAGATGGAACCGCCTGGTTTGTCGTACGTGTCTCAGTTTGAAAGGAACGAAAGGACCGGTTGCGCTTAGCCGGCAACTTTTTCTTAAAGACCAAGGGCAGAAGAGTACTCTTACCCCCAGTGGCCTCACTAATTAGTTCCTTGAGCTCAGATCCGAACAAGGAAATACCCTGAAAAGGCAAAGAAAGCAAAACTTTCTTGGACGCAGTGTCAGCAGACCAAATCTTAAGCCAAAGTGCACACCTGGCTACCACAGAAGAAGTGGAGGCCCTCGCCATCATGCGGACGGGATCAAAGGCAGCTTCAGAAACATAGTTCTGAGCCTCAGAGATATCAGTAAGGAGACGTAATTTCTCTGAAATAGGCGCGTCCTGACGGACCGCCGTGGTGAGTTGCTCAGTACAGACCGCGATGGCCCGGTTAACAAACAGAATTGTGAGGAGCACCCATCGAGCACGAACAAGGTAAAGTGTCTTGTTCTAGGCATGGTAGCCTCTCAATGGTGCTACAACTCACGTTAACCCACGCCACAGCAAAGGCCGGACGCATATCAGTGCCAATAGAGGCAAAAATAGACTTGATGCAAACCTCTAACTTTTTGTCAGTCCAATCCTGTAAAGCAGAAGCATCAGACACAGGTAAAGCAGTACATTTAGACAGTCTAGATACAGGTGCATCCACTTTAGGGGGATGAACCCATTTAGCCAGTTCAGCCTCAGAAAAGGGATAAAGTTTAGCAAACTTTTTTGAAACTGAAGAGGACTTGTCAGGATTTTTCCAAGCACCAGAAACCAAACGGTAAAGAGTAGGGTTTAGGAGGAAAACAAGTAACAGCTTTTGACGGTTTCTGAAAAACATCAGTTGGGTCAGAGGGAACCTCTTGACTCAAAGGAAGGTTGAGAGTGGTCAGTACAGCTCTAATTAAACCCTCAGCAGAGAGTTCAGGGTCACATTGAAAAGGGTCCCCAACAGACCTGGAAGACTCATTAACTGTACCATCCTCAACATCAAAATCCTGCAACAATTCTTCCTCAGAAGAATCAGACACGTCAGGTGCTCCCTGTGGTTTAGGCAGCGAGGTCCTGATAGTAGAGGGGGGCCTGCCATAACTGCAGTGCCCCCTTTACCTGAGAGGGTTGAGGAGTGGACCTCAGGTCCCTAGTTGCAGCCATAAATTCTTGTACCCAAGCTGGCTCAATAGCATGGCTGGAAGGCCCTGGGTTGCTGTCAGGACCTTCTGAACATGCTGGGCATAAATGACCAGAGAATTCCCTAGGCAGCCCTGAGCGACAGGAAGACCAATATGCAATGAGGGATACGGATACCCCAAGCCTCCTTAGTCTTAGGTCTAGCCCCAAGTTCCAGCGGTATAGACATACTCACAGTGTCAAAATAACTCACTGACAATAAATCACCCAATTTAAGTGTGAGACATTAAAGATTCACCCCAGAAACGTTAAATTTAAACTTATCTGGCAAGCGAAGGGTTAATCAATGGAGGAGAGAGGGAGAGTCCAGTCCCTGCGTAGGATACTCGCTGAGAAAAGAACACAAAATGGCTGCCGCGACGAGAACCAAACCAATCAGAAAAGAGGCGCGAAACGAGCGCTCATGGGAAATGTAGTTTTTCCCAAAAAATACCCCAAAGCAGTGCCCGAAGCCCCCCAACACACTTGATCATAAAACCGGATGAAAGAGCAAGGGTAGGCAATCAAAATGAGCCCACTCTGAAGCCGCTATGTGAAGCGGTTCCAGAGATACGTCCCAAACGGTGTAAGCCCATAGAGAGAAAAGGAGCAATGGCGCCTATGCGGTAAAAGCACGCCTTAAAGGCGCGGTGCATACATTTTAAGAAAATTAACCCCAGCAGTGAAAAGGTTAAAAAGACATAGGAAACACATGTACATCATGAGAAAACATTAACCCCTAAAGTAAGTGTTACAAAACCCCCAATAAACTAGTCAAACCAGCAGACAAAGGGTTAAAATGCCACATAGACTGCTCCAAAACCCACACACATACATACACACACACATACATTATATATATATATATATATATATATATATATATATATATATATATGATCTTCTGTCTTCAGGTCACCATGTAAAGAGAGGATTACCTCAGTGGGGAATCCCGGGGAAGCACTTGAAACCAAGATATTCCCCCTTCAGGGCTTAAGGTCCACCAAAAGGCCCTGGACACTGAGCTATCCACTTTGGAGAGGGCATCTGTCAGTCATGGTAACCCGCCTAATGGTGGTATTCCATATCTGACAGAAAAATAATAAAGAAACTAAAACTAATGAGAGATGTTCTCCACCTGGTGTGTTCACACCCAGGAACAAATCATTCTGGAGTTAGCTGACTGGGATGCAGCTGAGGAGGGAGGGGAGGCTCCACCCCCTGCATACATTTTGAGAAATTTTCCTGCCTACTTAAAGGGGCAGATCGCCTCCCAGAGTTACCAGTAACCTGTATTGGACAACAGAGAAATTTGTTTATGCAGCGAAGGTTATCAGAGAGGTCACATGTGGAATAGAAGCCTTTTTGGAGTTGCATGCTGTCAGCTGAGCAGCTAACAGAACTTGTTGTACCATGAGGTCCATACAGGAGATCTTGGATTTCACTTGTTTTCTATGTTAATATGTAGTTTAACCATTAGATTGCCAGAAGGCTGAGCAAAGCATTGACAAACTTACATTTGTTTGAGATATTTTGTATCAGTGGTGAAAAAAAAAAATAAATAAATGCTCCGTGGCCCTTAAGTGACCACCGCATGTGTGCACGGCCAGCCCTTAAGGGGTTAAACAATGCTCTACATATAACACTGGTACCCAAAGAATTAAAGGGTTAAGCTACAAACATATTTGTTTGAGATTTAGGATCACATGCTTAAAAGGAGTCATTCTGGGGAAAACCAATAGCATCACAGGGGGGAAAAAAAAAATTACAAAAATTCAAACCAATTTAAATGGGGGGGTCAACCACTCCAGAACTGAAGAGGTTAAAAGCCTAATTTAAATCAGTGGAGATTTTTCTTTGTAGCCTATGGTGTGGCTGATCTGCCCCAGAATCACTTCACTTTCCTTTACAGCGCATAGTGTACAACGTTAGAAAACATTATAGGCTTATTTTTGGTTTCTGAAACAAATTTTACTTCAAATGTGGCAACATTACAAAGGTGGTGCCATAAACAAAACATATAATATACAAGTCTAGGAGGTAAAATGGCCAAAGTCTCTGGTACTTAAAGGATTAAGTAGACCTCTCCTTTCCATACCTGCTTGGAGATGGCGGCGTATGAAGAGACATTGTTGGTACCCCCGTTGTCGGCGTTACGTGATTTGGTAACTGAGTGCCCTGTGATAAACTGCGGTTTAACTGAGGAGTATTGTTGCTCATCCCCCTCATTGGAAGGCCTAGTGCACCTGTAAAACAACAACAAACCATAAATAAACATTTATGAATACTGGTAGTAGTCTGGCACTCACACAAACTGTGAAAATAGGTTGGGTTGCTCATTAAAAAAAATAATCGTATTTTAGTTTACAGTTACATCCTTTTTATTTTAGGCCATGTGGAACACAGGAACCATGAGATTGAGCTCCCTCTTCCAGAGAGCAGGGCAACTGAAAAAAAACACCAGGTGTCTTTTGGGAGCTCCTCACACTCAACCCCACCTTCATGTGTGCCAAGTAGCACAGAAAAGAAATTAAATATGGGATAAAGAACAGGAAATCCCTGAACAGAGACCCCAAGAAAGAAAACACATCTGGGTGGGAGTCCTATTTTCCATATGGACTAAAGAAAGAGAATTTAACAGTAAGTTCACTCAAATCCTATTTTCTCTTATGCCCAGTATGCAACACAGGAACCATGGGGATATACCAAATCATCCCAAAGATTTCAGGAGACCAAAAAAAAGAAAAAGTTCTTCCCATAGGATACAAATATTCCACTGGACTAAACTGGATCAAAGTAACCTCAGGACACTGAACTATCAGAGCAAACAAACTAAACAAGAGCCAACTAGGCTCAATCTAGTGAGCAGAACATGGCAGTAAGGAAAAAAGGGAGAGAGATCATTTGACAGGCACTGCTGCCTGAAGGACCTTCCTGCCAAAACTGGCCCCAGACACGGCCAAAATATTAACACCGTAGTGTCTGGTGAATGTGTGCATGGATGACCCAGTAGCAGGCTTGTACAGTAGTTCAGCAGATGCCTTATTTTTTTGTAAGCCCAAGAAGCACTCACAGACCTGGAGGAGTACGCTGTGACTCTGAAAGGACTTGGGAAGGTCTCTTCCTAATCACATGCATCTGACATATGGTACTCCTGGTATATGGACTGCTGAGATGGATGAAATAAGAGATTTTGTCCAATGTAGAAACCTCATTCCAGGCGGACTTGCTTCAAGTTCCTCTCTGGTGGACGAGGCAAGCCACTGCCGTTTTGGTGTTCCCATCAGTGAAGGAGTGCCAGATATATGGCTTGGATCCCCAGAATGCTGATCAACAGGAGATTCTGCTCTCTAGTCCACCATCTCTGAGCTACCAGGAGACCCAGGGATGCACCCCAGCCTCTCAGGCTGGCATCTGTTGTGACCAGATTCCATTCTGGAATAATAAAGGGACTCCCCTGAGTCAGATGAAAATGATGTAACCACCAACATAGATCCTCCCTCGCCTGAGTGGAGAGGGGTCAAGGAGGGAAGACAGGTGCGAACACTGTAGGGACCAGTTTCTGAGGATGTCCAGTAGTAGTTCCCTCATGTGGAACTGAGCATAAGGGACCACTTCCAGGGCAGATGGTAGTCATTCCTCAATCCTCATATAATGCCTTATTGTTGCTGAGGGCCACCCCAGAGCCCACAACACTTCCTGGAGCAGGATCTGGATCTTGTCCTACGGTAGGAACACTCGTCCTTGAAAGGTGTTGAACTTCATCCTCAGAAGAAAAAGGAACGGAGATGGAGTTGGAGAGTACTTCTTGAGATTGAGAGCCCAATTGTGGTGCACCAGAATGTGGGAGCACTATGGATTGCCAAAATTTCTTCTAAAGGAGCCTTTCTCAGAACATCGGCCACATTTGAAGTCAAAGAGATGCCTTGCAAGTGGATGCATGCAGCCAAAGCACCCATGAACTTGGTGAAGATTTTTGTAGCCGAGGCCAGGCTGAAAAGCAGTGCAAGGACCTGGTAATTACTGCATGTGAAAGCAAAACAAAAAAAAAAAAAGTTGGTGCTCTGGATGGACTGGGACATGCAGGTAGGCTTCCTGAAGACCCAGAGAAGCCACAAACACGCCTGGATAAATTGCTGAGCTGTCAGATGCCTTGACAGGAACCTGGGAGACCTGAGGGTCTTGAACCCTCTGCACACTGAACTGGTGTTCGGGGAAGGGGATGAAATCAGTGCAAAAAAGGAATGCTTACAAGAAATCTGGGACAGGAGACTACTCTTGCCTCCAGGACATAGCTAATGAGCTTGCTTAGGTCAGGTTCAAATAAAGTCTTATCTGCAATGAGCAGAGAAACCGGTGAATGCCTCGAAGACTTTAATCACAACGTGCAGTACACAGCAAAAGATAGGGCTGAGGCCTTGCCAGAAAACCTGGCCGCATCAAATTAACCATCAAAATTATATGCATTAGCTTCTATGATATTGGCAATAATTAACAAGTCTTCCCTAGGGAAATCTGAGTGAATGGCTTCAGAAAGCTGCTCAACCCAGACAACTATAGCCCTGTTAATATAGACAGAAGTAAAAATGGGCCACAAAGTTAGCCTTTAGATGGGAGTCCATGCATTTGTCAGATTGATTCTTGAAACCAGCAATGTCTGGAAGAGCTATATTTTTGGCTAAGCGTGGAGGCTTAAAATGGAAGCCAAAAAATGCATCCAATCAATCAATCAGAAACAACTCAGGGAAATAGGATTCTGGGCAATGAAGTTTCCACCATTACTTTAAACCAAGCAACCATTTGCTCTTCAGTCACATAGCACGGCAAAACTTAAACAACTGGACAGGCAGGACACTGATCATGTGATAGTGCATGATCTGCGGAGAAGAAAACGTCCACTCTGGCAAAGATGGCCACATCACAGTCTCCCGTTCTTAAAGGGGCCATGCAGCAAAAAGCAAACTTTTTAAAACTACCATAAGTTAAAAAAAAAACCCTTGGTATGCCTGAGAGAGGATACAAATCAATGACTGTGATTGATACATGAGCAGAGACTGAGTGTCTAAGAGCCACCAATGTACTAACTGGTATTGAAAGGGTTAAGTTTAGAAAGATCAAGTAAAGTAGCCATCTCTACCATTGATATACATATGGGAGAATAAATACAAAAGACGAACAAATGCATATTCACCACATGTGATGTGGAAATGAGATGTAGCAGTAGTGGAAAATAGAATAGGACCAGGTCACTAAAAGGGTTACACCCCAGTCTTCTGTCTTCAGGCTCGCATCTAGTAGGGTTGAACAGACATCATAAAGTCAGCCTTCACAGGTAAATGATCCAAAGATAAAACTCCTGTGAACTGAGCAATCCAACTCCAGGGAAGCCAGTGATGGGAGCCAGGCTAAGGGGAGAGGATTATAAAGCACCACATTTAAAGTAAAACTAATAAACAGACGTGCCAGCTGCATCCGCTTGCGATCACAGAGCACATGAATCTGCAAAGGTAGGGGATGAGCTGGATGAGGAAGAGGGAGAGTCCACTCGAAATACTTTTTGAATGCCCTGCTCTCTGGAGGAGAGAGCTCAACCCCAGGGTTCCTGTGTTCCATATCGGACATAAAAAATATAAAGGACGTAAGAGAAATATAAACTGGCAACCACTGGACTTAAGCATATCAAGATTTAGTAAGGAAATGTATCAAGGTAAACTTACTTAAGAGACATTTATCATTTTAAAACAAAATTACTAAATCTACAACTGACCTAGTTAGCATTTTGAGTTACAAACAAGGGTAAACACACTGTAAAGACTGTTATATCTGATCACTGAGAGAAGCCAACTGAAATATGTTTTTAAAATAACCATGTACCATTCCTATTTGCGTCTACTGTTATATCCTCTCCATTACAGGGAACAACTCAGCATTCCCATGGATTTAAATGTGGCATTTTAACACCATGAATGTTAGATAGGTTTCGAAAAATAGGATTTACCTGTTAAATCCTTTTCACTTAGTCCATACAGGTTACTGGTACAGTGGGAGGCGATCCACCCCTTTAAGTAGGCAGGAACATTTCTCTAAATGTATGCAGGGGGTGGAGCCTCCCCTCCCTCTTAAGCTGCCCTCAGCCAGAACGATTTGAGACACGGATACTGACCAGAGATAAGAAGGAAAAGGAAGACTCCTGTGAGCATGCCCCAAAGGTCTCCCACTGAATGCCACAGGAGAGCCAAGCATGGTCCCTTGACAGGGTGGGAGACCAGTAACCTGTATGGACTAAGAGAAAAGGATTTAACAGGTAAGACTAAAATCCTATTTTCACTGTCGTCCAATACAGGTTACTGGTACAGTGGGATGTTCAAACACTGAGCTTTCCCAGAGGCGGGAAGAAGGCAAGGACCAAGCGCAAGGCCCCAAAGTCACCAGAACTCCTATGAACCAATTAATCATAGAGCCCAACAACAGAAGTGTCAACGGACACCAACCAGGGGTAAAAACGAACCCCCCGAACTATCACAGCACACTGAACTAGAGCCAACAGGGCTCAACAGTAAGGAAGCACTGAGAACCACAGAAGAAGAAAATCCTACACAGGTAAGACTGCCTCCAGGATCTTTCTCCCAAAACTGGCATCAGCCAAGGCTAGTACATCCACACGCTAGTGCTTCGAGAATGTGTGCACAGAAGACCAAGTGGCCGCCCGGAACAGTTGATCAGCAGACGCCTGATTTTTATAGGCCCAAGAGGCCCCAATTGATCTGATGGAATGAGCAGTAACCCAAAAGGGAACGTGCTTATTCCACAACTTGTAGGCTTCACGAATGGTAGATTTTATCCAAGACGCAATAGTCACCTTGGATGCCGGTCTCCCTGCCCTAGGCCCCTCAGGAATGACAAACAGAGCGTCAGACTTCCTGATAGACTCAGTGCGATGAACATAAAATTTGAGACAACGCACCACATCCAACAAATGAAGATCCCTCTCCTTGTCAGAGGAAGGGTTAGGGCAGAAAGAGGGCACCACAATCTCCTGATTGATGTGAAACTCAGAGACAACCTTGGGTAAGAACTCCTTGGAGGTGCGGAGTACAGCCTTATCCTTGTGGAATACCAGGTAAGGAGGTTTACAAGACAGAGCTTGTAACTCCGCTACCCGGCGAACTGATACAATAGCCAAGAGAAAGGCCATTTTCCAGCTCAAAAGATGTAAAAGAATGGAAGCCAAGGATTCAAACGGGGGTCTCTGAAGAACCCCCAGCACCAAATTGAGGTCCCACTGGTGAGCTGGACTCTTGAAGGCAGGCCGAACATGAGCCACACCTTGGAAGAAAACTTTAACATCAGGAAGAGCAGCAATGCGTTCCTGGAAAAATACAGACAGAGCAGAAGTCTGAACCTTGAGAGAACTCAGGCTGAGTCCCTTCTCAACACCATCCTGCAAAAAGGCCAGGACCGTGGGAAGATGGAAATCAGGCGATAGATCCTTATCAGCACACCATGCAACAAAAGTTGACCATATGTGATGATAGATCTTGGAGGACACAGGCTTGCGAGCCCTAAGCATCGTAGACACCACAGAAGAGGAAAACCCTTTCTTCCTCAAAACTGAGGATTCAACCTCCAAGCCATCAAATGGAGATGCTGAACATCCTCCTTCCACAGATAGACTTAAAAAAAGCAGATCTGGACAGGTAGGGAGCGGGAAGGGATCCGCCACTGACATGGCCAGCAGGTCCGGATACCAGGACTGACGAGGCCAATTCGGAGTGATTAGGATGACAGGACAACGCTCCATCTTCAGCTTCTGGATGACTCTGATCAACAGAGGGAGAGGAGGAAAGATGTATGCTAGAGAGAACTCCCAAGGGATTGACAAAGCGTCCACTGCTAGAGCAAGAGGGTCCCTCCACCGAAAGCAAAACACTGGCACCTTCCTGTTGTGTCTGGTAGCCATCAGATCCACTACAGGTACCCCCCACATCTGGGTTAGAAGGTGAAACACCTCTGGATGAAGCGCCCACTCTCCGCTGTCGACTGTGTGATGACTGAGAAAGTCTGCCATGACGTTGTCTACGCCTGGAATGTGTACCGCTGAAATGACGGGAACATGTGCTTCCGCCCAAGATAAGATGGCCTTGACTTCTAACCAAGCTGTGAGACTTCTTGTGCCACCTTGTCTGTTGATGTAGGCCACTGCGGTGGCGTTGTCGGACTCCACTCTGACTGGACAACCCTCCAGCTGAGATTCCCAGTGTCTCAGGGCAAGAAAGATGGCACAAAGTTCCAGAACATTGATGGAGAGGAGAGATTATTCCAGTCCCCATTTCCCCTGAGTATTGAAACGACCCAACACTGCCCCCCTACCCCGGAGGCTGGCATCCGTCGTGACTGTGGTCCAATAGGGAACCTGAAATGACTTCCCTTTCAGGAGATGAGACAGGTCCAACCACCATTCCAAGCTCAGCTCGACATGAGGAGGTAGAGAGACTGACAGATGCAGATGATCTGGATGATTCTTGCACGTCTGGATCACAAACCTCTGAAGCTCCCTGGTGTGTGCCATGGCAAATGGTACTGCCTCTATTGTGAAAATGAATTTTCCCACCAGAGAAGTCAACTTCGGCACTGGAACCCTCTCGAGCTCCAGGATCTTGGATACACGGAGAGCAATCTGAGGAGCCACTTCTTCCGGTAAAAACACCATGCACTGCTGAGTGTCGAACAGGAGACCCAAGAAAAGGATCTGTTGAGATGGGATCAAGTCTGACTTGTTCAGATTCACGATCCACCCGTGGCGATTGAGTGTTTGGATGCAAGTCTGAACCTGCTGGTGAAGGATCTCCGCAGATGAAGCTTTCAGGAGCAGATCGTCCATGTAGGGAGTCACTCTGACACCATCTCGATGAAGCACAGCTATCAAAGCTCTCAAAACTCTCTGAAAAACCTGAGGAGCTGAAGTCAGTCCAAAGGGAAGAGCTGAGAACTGAAAGTGGCCTCTGTGACAGGCAAACCTGAGATACCGCCAGCTTTCTGGATGAATAGGGATGTGTAGATATGCATCCTGAAGGTCCAGGGAGGCAAGGAACTCCCCTGGAGACATTGCGGCTATCACAGTACGCAGTGATTCTTGACGATAGTGGGAACTCACAACAAAGGAATTGAGATCCTTGAGGTCCAGAATAGGACAGGCGCCCCCGTCCTTTTTGGCCACATCGAACAGGTTGGAATAAAATCCTGAACCTGTGTCCTCTGAAGGAACCAATTCCAGGACATCTTTGTCCAAAAGATCCTGAATAGCGTCGTAGAACAGACGTCTTTTTGTAGGCTCCTGAGAAGGACGAGTAAAATGGAACCGAAAGGTAGGAAGGGAAGAGAAAGGGATCCTGTATCCCTCTGATACCACCTGAATAACCCAAGGGTCCGGCACTGATTCCTCCCAAACGCGGCGAAAGATGTGGAGACGTCCACCTACAGCCGGATGCGGACCCGGGTTCGGTGAGTCATGCCGAAGCAGTCTTGGAGGTCTTGGCCTTAGGGGCAACTTTGGGCTTCCAGGACTGTTTGGGCTTGGAGGAGGAGCGCAGAGGACGGACCTGCCTGGGACGCAGAGCGTGTCTCAGTTTGGAAGGAACGAAAGGACCGATTGTGTTTGGCTGGAAACTTCTTTTTGAAGACTGATGGTAGAAGAGTACTTTTACCGCCAGTAGCCTCACTAATCATCTCCTTAAGTTCAGATCCAAACAGTGAAGTCCCTTGGAAGGGTAAAGAAAGCAAAGCTTTCTTAGAAGCAGTGTCAGCAGACCAATTTTTCAGCCAAAGAGCACGTCTAGCCACCACAGGAAGTGGAGGCCCTCGTCATCATGCGCACAACATCAAAAGCAGCGTCAGAAACATAATTTTGAGCTTCGGATGTATTAGCAAGAAGCTGTAACTGCTCAGACACTGGCGCATCCTGGCGAACCGCCTCAGTAAGCTGTTCAGTCCAGACCGCAATGGCCCGGTTAACCCACGCCACTGCAAAGGTTGGACGCATGGCAGTGCCAATAGAGGCAAAAATAGACTTAAGACAAGTTTCTAACTTTTTATCTGTCCAATCTTATAGGGCAGAAGCATCAGAGACAGCCAAGGCAGTAGTTTTGGCAACCTAGAAACTGGAGAATCCACTTTAGGAGGATCAACCCATTTAGCCAGTTCAGTCTCAGGAAAAGGGTAAAGTTTAGCAAACTTGTTCGATACAGAAGAGGATTTATCAGGATTTCTCCACGCATCAGAGACTAAACGTGCAAGAGTAGGATTAGTAGGAAAACATATAACAGCCTTAGAAGGTTTCTGAAACACATCCGTTGGATCATGAGTAGATTCCTGACTCAAGGGAAGGTTGAGGGTGGTTAGCACAGCCCTGATCAAACCCTCAGCTGAGAGTTCAGGGTCACATTCAAAAGGGTCACCAATGGACCAGGTAGACTCAATAACAGTGCCCTCCTCACCATCAGAATCCTGTAATAGTTCTTCCTCAGAAGAATCAGACATATCAGGAGCACCCTGTGGCATGGGCAGGGTGGTCCTGACAGTGGAGGGGGTCTGCTAAACCTGAAGAGCCCCCTGAACCTGAGAGGGAAAGAGCTGAAGAGTGGATCTGAGATCCCTAGTGGCAGCCTTGAACTCTTTCATCCATGTTGGCTCAATGGCGTGACTGGAAAGCCCTGGGTTGCTGTCATGGCCTTCCGCACATTTTGGGCATAAATGACCAGAAAATTCTCTAGGCAGCCCAGAGTGACAAGAGGAGCAAAACGCAATGGGGGAAACTGACACCCCAGCCTCCTTAGTCTTGGGTCTAGCCCCTGACTCCAGTGGAGTAGACATGCTCACAGAGTCAGATATACTCCACTGACAAGAATCACCCAATTGAAGTGTGAAAGATTAAATATTCACCCCAGAAATGCTTAAAATTAAACTTATCTGGCAAGCGAAGGGTTAATCTGCGGAGGAGAGAGAGAGAAGGCTCGGTCCCTGCGTAGTATACTCGCTGAGAAGAACTCACAAAATGGCTGCCGCGACGGGAGCCAATCAGAAAACGGGCGCGAAACATGCGCTCATGGGAAACATAGTTTTTCTCAGAAGTACCCTAAAACAGTGCCCGAAGCCCCCCAAGACCTCTAACACACCGAATCATGCAACCGGATGACAGAGCAAGGGAAGACCAACAAAATGAGCCCACTCTGAAGTCGCTGTGACAAGCGGTTAAAGAGATACGTCCCACACTGTGTAAACCCATAGAGAGTAAAGGAGCAATGGCGTCTATGCAGGAAAAGCGCTCTGAAAGGCGCGGAACATTAACTTTTAATAAAGTTACCCTGTGTTAACAAACACATATAAAACACATGTAAAACATGAGAAAACCATACCCCAATGAGGAAAACAGCAGGGAAAAGGTTAAAACCCCCATAAACTGCTCCAAAACCCAGAGAATACACACAGGCATTGTATATACAGTGCAAATAAAGAAAAACACCCAATGAGTGCTGGAGTGCATAATGAGAACTCCCAAATACAAGCCCAATGAAGGGACACTGTGGGACAAGTGGACCTTTAGCACTCAAAGGGTGGCTCACCTTTCTGCAGGACTTCTGTCTTCAGGTAACCATGTGAAAAGGGAATTAACCAAAGGAAAATCCCCACCAGGGAAGCTACTTGACTCAAGTTGTTCCCTCTTCAGGGCATAAGGTCCACCAGAAAATCCCTGGAAGCTGCACTAGCCACTTTGGAGAGGGCAATTGTCAGCCATGGTCACCCGCCTAATGGTGGTATTCCATATTTGAAGAAAACAATAAAAAAACTAAAGTTGATTGAGAGATGTTCTCTACCTGGTGTGCACAGCACGCAGGAACAAATCATTCTGGCTTGTTCTGGCTGAGGGCAGCTTAAGAGGGAGGGGAGGCTCCACCCCCTGCATACATTTAGAGAAATGTTCCTGCCTACTTAAAGGGGCGGATCGCCTCCCACTGTACCAGTAACCTGTATTGGACGACAGTGAAAGATTTATTCACAGAGGAAGGCAAAGCTGGAGGATGAATTTGCGTATGTGTCTAAAAGGAGGGGGGGGTGTAATGTTTGTACTGTGGTGGAGGGTGAAGTCCTTGCAGAGTTTTTCACAGGAGTGGACATGGGGGCATAGAGGGTGCCAAGGAAGTGACACAATAGTATTTTAATGCAGTACGCATACAGTAAAGATGAAGCAATGGCCCGCGGTTAGTGTTGCTTAAATGTGTGGAAGGAGATGCACACAGTTTGCATTAAGAAGGTATGGCGATTTGTATAAAGGTATAGTAGGCTTGTGAAGATGGAAACATGGATGTGATGCAATGTGTTTTGCATGTTATGTGGTGGTGTGAACGATCCTTGGCATTGTGAGCTATGTGTTTATATATAAACCAGTGCATACAGAAATAGTGGTTGATGAGTGTTGAGACATTGAAAGCAGTGGGTTATGTGGAAGAGAGTAATACTTGTGACATGATGTGTAATTAAAAGAGGAGACAATACTAGGGCAGATTCCTTGCTCACATTTAAACAGACTGAAGGACACCCAAGTGACTAATAAGAAGGTATACCGGAGATTATTGAATACCTTGGTGTACCAGAATGGAAATGGGGAAATGTCTCCACCTGCTGGCTTTGTCAGATTCATTTGTAACCATCAGATTTGCAAGTACATCTTCTGTTTGATTTGATTCACAAACAGATTTATAATATGGGGCTCCCTGTATTTTTTTTTTTATTATTCTGTATATTGTAGCAGTTTGGAGAGAGCAAGTACAACAGGAGTAGCCCATTTCTGGAGAGCCTGATTAACAACAGTTGTTGAGATAGTGTAATATCCCAAAAAAGCTTTCGAGCTGTGTACTGCAATAATAGAATCACAGCATTTACTTTGAGTATTCACCGACTGGGTGCTATTGATGGAGGTTGGTGTTTACCAAGAAGCTACATAAGGAGGCGCCTCTGTTTTTCTCTCTTTTGTTTCCATTATAAAGGAGGAGGAAAGTTGTCAGTTGTGACAAGGGAAGGAGAGGAAAAGATGAACTGCCAGTCGAAAGGGAGGAGATTCAAAGATGAACTGCCAGTCAAAGGGGAGGGGATTCAAAGATGAACTGTCAGTCAAAGCGGAGGAGATTCGTGGGGAGGAGGGAGGCAATGAAGTTGGAGGATGAATTTGTGTATGTGCTGAATTAGAGGAAGGGTGAATGGTGAGGAGGTGTGTACTGTTAAGAATGAAGTCCTTGCAGAGATTTTCAAAGGAGTGAGCAGAGGGGGCTACATCTCCCTGCCCACTCCTGTAAAAACAACATCCCATGCTTACACCAATGGGACAGGAAGTATATAGAGGAGATATGCATAACTCCTCCTTACCGCCACCCCTGGGTCACATGACATTTCTTCTTACAGACACACACACATATACATACATACATATTTAATTTAATCTGTTTTATTTACATTAGAGAAGATACAAAAAATAAGGGATGGCATGATTTCCATTTACAAAATATATTTGAGGCCAATAAAAAGAACTCTGGTGAACTATTTATTCAAACGACGAGAAAAAAATTCAAGGGATCAGCCAATAATAGTAGAGGAAAGCTGCTTTTGACTAAAAAGACAGGGATTTTATGGATGTCTTTTCACTTATCTACTATGTTACCATATAATTAACCCAGGGGGCATTTTGGGGTAAAGCAAAGGAACTGGAGAACATAGAAAGTTTCCCTTTCACGAGGCTTTTGAGACCTCTCTGGCATTCAAATTATTAAAAAGCACCATTCATATCAAAGGGTATTTTATTTGTTTCCCATCATACTGTTGGTTTGCCACTGAATTGCTCTACTTTTGCCTTTACACATGACCTAAAGAGTTGTAAAGATGGAACCCAGCATTCCTTTCTCATGCATGACATGAATAAAATACACTAGCTTGGCTAGTCTTATTTATACATAGATTGTAAAGAAAAGTAAAGACGCCATTGCAAGGACAATTAGGGGAGGGGAATTAGATTGTAACTGTATGTATGTTTTCTCAAACTATGCATAAATGAAAGGTGCCAACTTGGATTCCTTTATCAACATCTGCCTGAAGTGGCACCATAGAGTCCAGAAAATGTACAGTCACTTCTTGTTCTCAATCAAAAGAATCACCCTCTGAGTTTTATTTTATAGAGCATATTTCACTACTGGTAAAATAATCACATATTCTTAGGTTGTCCAAAATGATAATTTTGGGAAGTCTACTGAGACCTAAAATAGGATAAGTGTAATGACCGTTTTAATAAGGCAAAATAGAATCAAATTATCTTACTTTGTTGCCCGTATAAACTTGCCCCAAACTGGGACAGCTGACCCGATGCAGATGGTGATGGAGATGCCAGCATCTGAATAACAAAAAGGTTAGAGAGAAGTTACTAAATTGCATTTTTCCTGTTTTCAGCATGAAACATAGAAGGATACCTTGCAGTACATGAATGCACATACATTTCTCAAAGAAGACAACCTCATGCTATTACTTACATAGCTTTGCTACTTATTTTCCTTTCAGAACATGTTTTGATAGAAATGTATATTGAGGTTATGACCATGGAGATAATTGCATTCAAGAAAGTTAGTCAACGTACAATGAAAATTGCCACTAGCTACCCCTGTCAATATGAATGTTCTAAGAACAATTCACCACAGAATCACACTGTGCACTGTCCTTATTCACATTCAGTGCAATGGGAATTATACACAGCAATCATCTTCAAAACTGGTTTCTTTGTGATACGAGTGTGTAAAGGAAAATATAATGTAATTAAAGTATTTAGAAAAATATGACACACCAACGTTGATGCCCACAAAAATTTGTCACTACCTGACTGCTGAGAACCCAGACTGACAAGCGGAAGGGCTGAACAAGAGTATAAGAGAGTCTTCCTGGTGCCAAAAAGGCTGCAATTATTTTCCTAACTGGATGTACTATATATTCTATTTAAAAAAATGATACACAGTAAAATGGTTATTTAGTCACAGGCTGAGGTGCCCTCAGCATGTTAAGTCTAATTTTTAATCTCAAAAAAGCGAACAAAGAAAAATTATTACAGTTTATTTTTTGTATTTTTTAGCTGCAGACATTCAGCTCTAGAGACATCTCTAGCATTCAAGGGGTTAAAGGCCCTGTTTAAAAATCAATGGAAGTTGTCGTCTGCTGTGGTTCAGTTCGTTTGAATCGCAACCAATTACTTTGAGATTCCTGAATTTGGCCCACTGTATCAACACAGATTGAGATACATAGATTATGATGTGCTTAAACAATGGCCTTCGTACTCTGTTCCAAGACTACCACTTTAATGCACATCATGTATCTACTGTACTTAACAGTTGCAATTTACTTAACAGTGAGATGTCCCCTTTACCTGCAATACAGGAAGGATTTACTAAACACCACACACACAGATGCAAAATGTGTCCCACAGCTATTTTCACAACTTGTCAATAACCACAGATACCTTTTACTCCACCTGAACGTGTGTTGATATGGTGTGAATATGGGGAGGGGAAAATAGTATACAAAGTGCAACCTTATGTATTACCATTTTTTTTAAAAATGTATTGAACACAAGATACCCTTGAGATTGAACTCACAATATAGCAGCAAAAGACAGGCACTCTAAGATAATAACAGAGTTAAGCTACAAAATAGCCAAAGCAGGTGTCTCCAAAATAGTATCTGCACCATCTTCATGTACAGGTTACCTCAAACTACAACAGTTATTACGCTCCTGCCACCCTACATGTGTGTCAATTCAATGGTTTGTTCTACATTTTGTTTTTCTTCAGAATAGAAATATATCTAGGCTTCAGCATATTAGATAGACAGACAGACAGACAGACGTCCACATAATCATCATGAAAAGAGGATTTTAGTCTTACCTGTTAAATCCTTTTCTCTTAGTCCATATGGGTTACTGGTAACTTTGGGAAGGCGACCGCCCCTTTAAGTAGGCAGGAACAGTTCTGGGAAGAAATTGATAGGTGGGGTCTTCCTCACATCCTTAGCTGCTTCTCAGCCAATCCCCATCCAGTAAGATTTGAAAACTCACTACTGACTAGGTAGTAAGAAGGGAAAAGAAGACTCCTGTGAGCGGATGAACCTGAAAGGACTCCCACGATCAGTCACAGGAGAACCAAGCATGGTCCCTTGACAGGGTGGGAGACCAGTAACCTATATGGATTAAGAGAAAAGGATTTAATAGGTAAGAATAAAATCCTCTTTTCTCTGTCGTCCAATATAGGTTACTGGTAACTTTGGGATGTCCAAACATTGAGTTTCCCAGAGGTGGGAAGTAAGGCAAGGACCAGAAGCAGGTCCCCAAAGTCACCAGAGCATATATGAACCATCAGATCATAACCACAACTGATCAGCTGAGGCCTGATTCTTGTACTCCCAAGACGCCCCAATAGATCTGACTGAATGAGCAATAACGCAAAATGGAACCAGCTTCCTCCTCAATACGTAAGCCTTATTAATAGTAGGCTTAATCCAAGAAGCTATGGTTTCCATGGATGCCAGTCAACCTGCCCTGGGACCCTCAGGAAGGACGAAAAGTGCGTCACACTGACGAATAGACTCCGTGCAGTGCACATAGAACTTAAAGCAGCGCTCCAAATCCAACAAGTGAAGATCCATTTCCTTGTCAGATATAGGGGGTCAGGTCAGAAAAAGAAGGCACCACGATTTCCTGATTAATGTGGAATTCAGAATCCACCTTCAGTAGGAACTCCTGAGAAGTGCGAAGAATCACCTTCTCCTTGTGAAACACCAAAAAGGGTGGTTTACAAGACAAGGCGTGCAACGCTGTGACTCGGCAAACAGACACTATCGCCAGGAGAAAAGTAATCTTCCAAGTCAGCAGACCTAGAGGAATAGTAGCCAAGGACTCAAATGGAGGGAGCTGAAGGACATCCAAAACCAAGTTACGATTCCACTGAGGAGCAGGGTTCTTAAACTCAGGACGAGCATGAGCCACGCCCTGAAAGAAAACCTTGACATCTGGTAGGATGGTGATGCACCTCTAGAAGAAAACAGAAAGCGCAGAAGTCGGAACCTTCAGGGAACTCAAGCTGAGTCCCTTATCTACCCCTTCCTGCAAAAAAGTCAGGATTGTAGGAAGAGCAAAAAATCATGGAAAATATCCCTATCAGTACACCAAGAGAGAAAAGTGGCCCAAACTCTATGGTACACCTTAGAGGAAACAGTTTTGCGTTCACTAAAGATAGTGGCCGCCCGCCCGAAGAGAAACCTTTCTTATTCAATATTGAGGATTCAATTTCAATGCCGTCAAACCCAGACGGTTTGACATCATCTTTCCACAGGTACTCCTGTAGAAGAAGATCTGGACAGCAGGGAAGCCAGAAGGGCTCTGCCAGAGAGAGATCCAGAAGCTCCAGAAACCAAGCCTGACGAGGCCAGTACGGAGCAATCAGAATGACTGGAGAACCTTCCAGACGCAGTTTCCGCAACACCCTGTGTAGCATGGGAATGGGAGAAAAGATGTACGCCAGAGGGAAGTACTATAGGATCGACATGCCATCCACTGCTACAGCTAGAGGATCCCTCCAGCGAGAGCAAAACAATGGGACCTTCCTGTTGTGCCGTATCGCCATCAGGTTGATGCAAGGAAGTCCCCACTTCTGTACAATGAGGTTGTACACTTCTCCGCTATCCACAGTGTGCAGAGGAAGGAAGTCTGCCAGAATGTTGTCCATGCTGGGAATATGACCTGCAGATATGGCAGGAACATGTTCTTCTGCCCAAGACAAAATAGCTTTGACTTCCAACCAAAATGTGAGACTTCTTGTTCCGCTTTGCTTGTTGATGTAAGACACGGCCGTGGCATTGTTGGACTGTACTCGAACTGGGCAGTCCTCCAGCTTGAACGTCCAGTACCAGAGAGCATGAAATATTGCTCGAAGTTCCAGGACATTGATAAGAAGGAGAGATTCCTTAGGAGACCACCGACCCTGGGCGTTCATGTGACCCTGGACTGCACCCCAGCCGAACAGGCTGGCATCCGTCGTCACTGTTGTCTAGAAGGATATTAGGAAGGGTCTGCCCTTCAAGAGATTGGACAGGTTGAGCTCCACATGTAGAGATAGAGACTGACATCTGCAGGTGATCCGACTTGCCCTTGCAAACCTGGATCACAAACCTCTGCAGTTCCCTCGTGTGAGCAATGGCAAATGGGACAGCTTCTATGGTAGATATGAACTTCCCCACTAGGGAGGTCAACTTTGTGGCAGGCATTGGATTGGAGGTCAGGACAGCGGACACCTTGTTGGTGATCTGGTGATCCACCTCATCCGTGAGAAACACCATGCCTTGCCTGATGTCTAAAAGAAGATCCAGAAAAAACAGTCTCTGGGATGGTGTCAAATCTGACTTGTCCATGTTGAGGATCCATCCATGATGGGTGAGAGTATGAATGCAGTCCTGACCTGCTTGTGAAGGAGTTCTGGATAGGGGGCCTTCAGGAGAAATTTGTCCATGTATGGAGTGACTCTGATGCCGTCCCTGTGTAGGACAGACACGAACGCACCCAGGACACGATTGAAGACCTGGGGGGCCGTAGTGAGACCAAAGGGAAGAGCAGAAAACTGAAAATGCCCTTGACCGCAAGCAAACCTGAAGTACTGCTGACTCTCTGTATGGCGACATGCAGGTATGCATCCTGAAGGTCCAGAGAGGTGAGAAATTCCCATGGAGACATGGCCGTGATCATGTTCATCAGGAACTCCTGTTGACAATAAGACTTGACCACAAATGAATTGAGATTCTTGAGGTCCATAATCGGACGACAATCGCCGTCCTTGGAAACCGAACAGGTTGGAATAGAAACCCAAAACCGGTTCCAGAACCTCCTTGTCTAAAAGGGTCTGTATGGTGCCGTGGAAGAGACAACACTTCTCCGCTCCCTGAGGAGTGTGAGAAAGAAAGAACCTGAACGGAGGAAGAGGGTTCCTGTACCCCTTCGAGACTAAATGCAAAACCCACAGATCCACCACTGTGTCTGTCCAGGCATTAAGGAAATGGTGCAGACGGCCACCCACGGGCGCATGGGGACCGGGGTTCGGCGAGTCATGCCAAAAAGGGTTTGGAGTCCTTGGATTTGGTGGAGGACTGCTTGGACCTCCACTGCTGCTGCTTGGACTTGGAGGAGGAGAACGGGGCCTGGGGAACCGCCTGGTTCGTGGGATGCGCTTCAGCCTGAAAGGAACTAAAAAGCCAATTCCTTTTAACCACAGGCTTCTTCTTGGGGACCAAGGGTAACAGTGTACTCTTACCCCCAAGTGGCCTCACTGATGAGGTCTTTAAGCTCCGGCCCAAACATGGACGTTCCCTGAAAGGGCAATGAAAGCAAGGCCTTCTAAGAGGCCGTGTCAGCAGATCAGATCTTGAGCCAAAGAGTTCGTCTGGTGACAACAGACATGGTAGAAACCCTAGCCACCAACTGGATGGCATCAAAGATGTCTGCAGAAACATAATGCTGAGCTTCAGAGATGTTGGCCAGAAGCCGCAGCAAGTCAGCAGTGGGAGCACCCTGACGGACAGCAACAGTGTGCTGTTCAGTCCAAACTGCAATGGCCCTGTTCACCCAAGCAGTGGCAAATGAGGGACGTAATGAAGTGCCTGCAGTAGCAAGCTTCCTGTCAGTCCAGTCCTTAAAGACAGAAGCATCTACAACAGGCAGAGCAGTGGACATAGAAAGTCTTGAGACTGGAGCATCCAATTTAGAAGGATGAGCCCACTGCGCTAGTGCCACCTCAGAGAAAGAATACAGCTTAGCAAACTTTCTAGACACAGTAGATTTCTTATCAGGAGACTTCCACTCATCTAACACAAGTTGGTCAAGAGTAGGATTAGGTGGGAAGAAGATACACGGCTTCGTAGGTTCATGAAACACATCAGAAGGGTCCTTGGGAGTCTCAGGGTCCGGGGAAATGTTCAGCGTAGCAAGCACTGCCCTGATCAGGACCTCAGCTGAGGGATCAGGGTCAGCTTCAAAGGGGTCCCTAAAGAATTGGGAGGATACCACCGCGGAACATTCCCCCTCATCCAAGTTCACCAACAATTCCTCCTCAGAGGAATCTGATACATCACGTACACCCTCGGTAAGGAAGACCTGATAGAAGTAAGGGGCTGCCAGGACTGGAAGACCCCCTGTAATTGGGATGGAAGGAGTTGTAAGGTAGACCACCTTAGGTCTCTAGTAGTGGCCTTAATGGGATAGTAATACCTAAGATGTACAAAAATATATATGTTGTAGGGTGTATGTCCCCGAATAAAACACGACAGAGATATTTTATTAAAAAATTATAACAGCTCAAACTTGAATTTTTTTGGGTGAAATATCACAATGGCCTGAAAATTTACAGTGGTGCTGTTGCTACACCATCCTATGGAGATTTATGGTCTACAGACCAGAGCAGTCCATAGGATGGTGTAGCAACAGTGCCACTGTAAATTTTCAGGTCACTGTGATATTGCACCTAAAAAATTCAAGTTTGAACTGTTATAATTTTTTAATAAAATCTCTCTCAGTAGTGGGGGTGCCCTTGTTTTACTCAGGGGGAAAAAACCCTATAACATATTTTTTTACATTTTAAGTATTACTATCCCTCTTGCACCCACAGTGGCTCTAGAGCATGGCTGGAGGTCCCTGGGGGAGACACAGGGGCAGCAGCGCATGAGGGGCATAAATTACTTTATTATTCTCTAGGTAGCCCTGACTGACATGAGGAGCAATGCGCAATGGGGGTCACAGACACCCCAGTATCCTTATTCTTAGGCCTAGCCCCAACTTCCAACAGAGCTGACATCCGCACAGGGTCAAAACATTTGAAAGTATAAGGGATACCCAAATACAGTGTCTAAGATTAAGTATTTCACCCCAGAAATAGCTAAAATGCACTTATCTGGCAGGCGAAGGTTAATCTGCTGAGGAGAGGTGGAAAGTCCAAGCCTTGCATAGGATACTTAGGAAGGCAAAGCAGAAAATGGTGTCCTCGACAGTAGGGTTGCACCGATACCGATACTAGTATCGGTATCGGTGCCGATACCAGCATTTGCGCGAGTACTTGTACTTGCGCAAATGCGGCCGATGCCAGCACCGATACCCTGTGTCAGGGTCGGTGCTGCAGAGAGGGAGCCCGGGGAGCTGCTCACAATGCTCCCCGGTCACCTCTCTCACTCCTGCAGCGTCGGAGCATTGCCGTGGGTTACCATGGCAACGCTCCAACGCTGACCTCTGCCGGGGCTCGCGAGAGAACAGCGAGCACCCGGCAGAGGAGAGTAAAGGAGGCAGGATGGGGTGTGGGGAGAAAGGAGTGGGGTGAAGAGGGAGAAAGAGACAAAAGGAGGGGGCCAAGAAGAGGCAAAAGGAGGGGGGGATCAACAGATAGAGTCAAAAGGGTGGTGGGATCAAGAGTCAAGGAGGGGGAGAAAGGGGGATCAAAACAGAGAGAAAGCCAAGGCAAAAGAAGGGGGCGCAAGAGGGGGAGAATTAAGCAAAAAGGTGGGAATCAAGTAGGGGAGAAAGAGTCAAAAGGGGAGAATCAAGAGGTGGTGTGTGTGTGTATATATATATATTATATATATATATATATATATATATATATATATATATATATATATATATAATATATTTCAAGTACTCACAGATACCAATTACCTATACTTTTTTTTGCAGTCATTTGCCAGTTTTCCAAGTACCTAAAGCATATAGGTACTTGGAAAACTGGCAAATGACCGCAAAAAAAGTATCGGTAATTGGTATCGGTGAGTACTTGGAAAAAGTATCGGTACTCGTACTCGGTCTTCAAAAATTGGTATCGGTGCATCTCTACTCGACAGGAGCCAATCAGAAACAATTGCGCGAACCAAGCTCTCATGGGAAATGTAGCTTTCCTTGAAAAGTACCCCAAACAGTGCTCGAAGCCCCTTGAGCCCCCCCCCCAAACACTCAGAATGTTAACCGGATGATAGAACAAGGGCAGACAAACAAAATGAGCCATCTCTGAAGTCTCTACGTTGAGCGGTTGCAGAGATATGTCCCAAACTGTAAAATCCCATAGAGGTGAATGGAGCATGGCGTCTATGCAGTAAAGCGCGTCTAAACTCAAATAAACCAAAAAATTACAAAGAGTGTGAAAACAGTACAAAATGCATCAGCAAATAGTAGAAAGATTAAATAAACACTGGACTCAGTAAGGAAAGTGCCATAAACCCCTCAAAAGCACCCAAGCCAGCAGTTAAAGGGTACATTTACCACAGAAACCCATTGCTCCAAAACCCCACAGATGCACAGATAAACCCAACGAGTGCAGGAGTATGCAGTAGGAACTCCAAGAGAGACCCTTGTGAGGAGGGAAAGCATGGGACATGGTGACCACACCACTCAAAGGGTTGCTCACCTTTTTAGCAGGTCTTCTGTCTTCAGATTACCATTGCTAAAGAAGAAGCCTCAGTGGACAACTCACGGAGAAAAAACATGCTACACAAGCTTTTCCCTCTCAGGGCTGACAGAGCCACAACAGCACCTGGAAACTGAGCTATCCACTTGGTAATGTCAGTAATGGTAATCCACCTAATGCTGGTATTCCATATCTAACAGAAAAATAATAAAAAAGCTAAAACTACAGCAGAACTATTCTCATGCCTTGCTTCATCAAGGAACAAATCTTACTGGAGGGAATTGTCCGAGAAGCAGCTAAGGAGAAGAGGAAGGCTCCACCCAGCAATTTCTTCCCAGAATTGTTCCTGCCTACTTAAAGGGGTGGTCGCCTTCCCAAAGTTACCAGTAGTCTATATCGGACGACAGAGAAATGACAATTAACATAGCATGTGCATGCAATGTACTCTGTACCATTAGATATATCCAACAGCAATATGTGTTATGCAGATATCATTACACCTCTTTTCTTTTACCTCTGGTATTTTTTAAAGAGAAACTGTCATCATATATAAAGTCACCCTGCAATAATTAAGCAGATAGCGACTAGCTTTATAATATATCTATTACCTTTCAAAATTACCCGACTGTAAAGAAATCCTTTATCTTTGGAGATCGACGGCCAGGTTAGTGCAGTCTGTGCTGATGCCTGGCTTCTGGTCTCCTAAAATAAAGGATTTTTTAAAGGTAATAGATATATTATAAAGCTAGTCGCTACCTGCTTAATTATTGCAGGGTGACTTTAAGATGCAAGTTCTGCTTTAATGAGAAATATTTGGTATTTCCAGTCCAAAAAGCTACAATGTAAGGACATGAGAAGGAATGGAAATTTGTAATTGAATGTGAAAATAAAGGACCAAAAGCAGGCTAGTAAATACAGTGCTCTCTAAATTAAACGCTGGAAGGGCTAGCATCTTTTCACTTCCTGACTAGCAAGCTTTTCCCCGCTAAATGGTAAACCACAATTACATTTTACCAGCACTGGTCATGAGATATAGTGGTCTGAGTATCTTACACTGAATAAGAAAAGTTCCACAGAGTTAAATGGTCACATTTTAACTTTGTTTAACCCTTTGAGTGTCAGAGCGGTATCCAACGCCTTACGCCTCTGGCACTCAAAGGGTTAACACCTATCATATTAACACTTTAAGGACCAAAAGGGGTGTGCAACATATTGCTAAGAGACGCTTTGCACACCCATCTGGGCCTCAGTCCCATGAGTGCCAATGCATTAGATACCTCAGTGGCATTCAGAGATATATAAACGCACACCTAATTGTCAATAAGTGACCATTTGGATGCATTCAAAGTATTCCAGCTTCATTCAATTTACCTATAATAGAATTAAAATGTCCCAGTGCAAAATAAAACCTCAGTGGAGACTGCCAACTGGTTTCATTAGCTTAATGCATACAGACTATAAATTTTAACAGCTTTTCCCCAAAGACCTACATGAAAGACCAACACAAGTAGTTCTTAATATGGCATAATGTATTCATAATACACACTTGCAGTTCCCCATTTGTGCTGAAAAACTGATAATATTCTACAGATCCTAACTACTATTTCTGCATACAGAACATTTACACCTTCTGATTGATTGTTGTAAGACCGAAATCTACTACCACTTAAGAAAAATATGGGAGGAGTTTGGGGTTGTGGAGTCTGGCATCAAAAAATTATGTCTTCCTCTATGGACATGATGCACATTACTAATTTAAGATTACCAGTGGTAAGGAAAATAGGATTTTAGTCTTATCTGTTAAATCCTTTTCTCTTAGTCCATACAGGTTACTGGTAACTTTGGGTAGGCAATCAGCCCCTTTAAATAGGCAGGAACAATTCTGAAAAGTAACTGCTGGGTGGAGCCTACCACCTCTTCTTAGCTGCAGCTAGCCAATCCCCATCCAGTAAGATTTGAAAACTAACTATTGACTAGGTAGTAAGAAGGTAAAGGAAGACTCCTGTGTGCATGAACCTGAAAGGACCCCCACGTTCTGCCACAGGAGAGCCAAGCATGATCCCAAGACAGGGTGGGAGACAAGAAACCTGTATGGACTAAGAGAAAAAGATTTAACAGGCAAGACTAAAATCCTATTTTTTCTGTAGTCCAATACAGGTTACTGTTAATTTTGGGATGTCCAACCATTAAAGGGATAGTAACCTCTATATTAAAGTCATATTAAAAAGAAATGTATTGCCCCCAGTGTCATCTCTCAAACCTTTATGGTTTATGGAGTGGGATCCTAAAAGACAGGGTAGGCATCCCTTGCACAAAGGCCTGCACTCCCAGCAACAAGGCAATGTGTCTCTGAAAAAGAACAGATTAAATCTGACCTTGGTCCTTTCTTAAAACTGTTCTGAAAAAAAGCCAAAATAGAACAAGAAGCATAATGCACAATGCATGGGAAGACTAGTCTGATGTGTAATACAGGGCCTCTGCAGAAACCCCCTTAAATAAGGTTATCGCAGTATTCCCCATGTCTCCTCTATGTCCGGTTATAGCAAGAAAACCCCCAAAGGGAGAAAGCAGTACATATATGCCTACTGGGGGGAGACAGAAGGTGACAGAAGGGATATTCAGCCACCCAGAAGGAGAGCTTGCAATATCAAGTGTCTCCTAGGTGCTCCATGTACTGGAAAAGAAGAGAGGGAGCAACAGCTCCTACCTTACCTTTCCTTGAGGCCCATGGAAAAAAAAAAAAAAAAAAAAAAAACCTTACTGGAACCTAACAAATTCCCTCCAGGTAACAAAATGGTGGAGTGGCTCTCTTGCCACTCATGTCCAAGAGCTGTCATTGCTGTTATGGAGCCCCTCATGGGGGTCTTTGACAATGCACACTTCACCTCTTCTTCCATCATCCCAACCCTGTGGTCCACAGCCCTCTAGTAACCATATGAGATGGCCAACAAGCTGCCAAAGCTGCTCTACCAAGATGGTAGCTGTGAGAGCCATTCTTAAAGACACAGTGCCCTAAAAAAGTAAAAATATGTAGCAAATAGTAAACCTCTTCTGGTCTATCCAAGGGGCAAAGGGGAAGAAAGAAAACATAAGTAAATAAAGAAGTAAAGGGCCATAGTGCCCTCCGATACTAACGGCGCGATGCAAGAAATGCTCGCATCGGATAAAGGCATTTTAGTGGGCAGATAGATTTTGCGCATATTCTAATACAGGAAGCTAAATACCGAACGTTTCTTAAATTGCGCATGAAAGATTCCATTTTATGACAACAGTACACAGATGTATAAATTAATTTGCAACAGCAGTTCCTGCATTAGGCGCATTCGCTATTCCACTCATAGATTTGTTAATCTTAGCCACGCCCACAAAAAATAAATATAAGCAGCCGTTCGCTAATCTTGAATTTTCATGCGCAATTCAACAAAATCATGCGCAAACCTATTCCCTAGTGGTTTTCACACGGGAAATAGCATTTGCGCATGTTTCCTGCATCGCGCGATAAAAGACTCTTCACCTTGCTGTGTCTCCTATGCAGAGAACTTTGTAACGGAGGCTGCTAGGCGGGGGTCATATGGATCTGGGAGGAGGATTTTTGTCTGCAGAGAACTCTGTTATCCAAGTGCCCTGTCTCTTAGAGGAAGTTACTTTACCCCATGGTTCCTGTGTTGCACAATGGATGAAAGAGAAAATGAAATTGAGTTACCTCCAGCTACCGTGTGGAAAATTTAGTTATTACATATTAGATCCCTAAACTTTTTTTTTATGCATTTAGACTATCCTATGGAGTAGTGATCCTCAACCATTGCCCTCACGGACCACTGGCAGGCCAGGACTTGTGAGTTCTTCTGCTAGAGCACAGGTTTGTTGATCAGAGGCTCATTCATTCAATTTGTTCTGTAACAAGGAAATCCTCAAATCCGGTTAGTGGGCACTAAGGGAACGGTTGTGCACCACTGCTACAGAGACACTCCTCTTCTATTCATTAAAGGCTTAGGTCTTATCTCTGGATTATTAACGAACAATAAGACAATATAATTTCTGAGACCCCTGCCAAGATTGTTATTGTAATGGGAACCCAACCCAGGAAAATACAGAAATAAGAGCCCCGAAATAGCATATATAAGACCAGATTTTAAACCTCAGAAAACAAATTGAGAATGTTTATACTGGGTATTTAAGGGTGTATACCCATAGATCATTTTTTGAGTGTGTGTTCTTTTAAATGGAGCTTTTAACCTGTTGAATAATAGAGAGGCTATCAACATATTGCTTTGCAATGCAATATAGACCTCTCTAGCATTAAAGGGGTTAAAAGCCCCATTAAATTAAAAGGAGATTTAGGGAATTTTCATTTGTCCCCTGTGGTACAGTTGGTATAATCAAGAATTGCTGTATATTTGCTTTCTGCATAATGCCATAAAAGTGCAGAGCGGAATACTACCCAGATGGGTCATTTGCAGAAAGATTTACAATGGCGCTCACATTCTAAAAAAACGTATGCAATTCTGGTGCAAGCAACTGCATGATAGAATACGAATATGAGGCCTACAAGGTTTGCGGCCTTTGCCTCAGTTTGGCGGGGGAACTAATAAGATGCAGTTTCCTCTCTAAATAGTAGGATGTTTAGAGGGCATTTGAGGCAACAAGGTGCTCTTGCCCCCAGCAGCATCATTAATGATCTGCTTCATTTGATGTCCAAACAGGAAGTTGCCTTGAAAGGGTAAGGAAACCAGTGACTTTTTGGAGGATTGGTCCACAGACCAAATCTTAAGCCACAATGTGCGCTGCACAGTAACTGAAAAGTTTGAGCCTTCAGCAGACAACCTGACTGCCTCAAAAGACAAGCAAGCAGAACATGGTCCACCACCAATTTAACGTTAAAGCTACTGCAAACTGAGACTAGATAGATAGATAGATAGATAGATAGATAGATAGATAGATAGATAGATAGATAGATAGATAGATTAGGAGGACTTGACAAAGCATGTGATAATAGGGAGTGTACTTGGCAGATTCTGCTATATTGATTGACATGTTGCACAACACAAATACGTGTAAGGGGTTAAAACTAATCACTTCCCCTTTTGAAAATGGCGCAGTGTACACTGAAACCGGTCAAGGGTGCAAATTACATTTTTTTTCAATAATAAATCATAGTTTGTTTGTTTGTTTTTTTTTATTAATTTCTGGTTATCGATACAGGTCTGCAGTGGTGTGAGTTTTTTCATTGTGGCTCTGCAAAAGATACTCTGTTGTCCAATATATCTTACAGGTAACCCTGCAAAGGCAACAGCCCCTTTAAGTAGGCAGGAACAATTCTGGGAAAGAATGCAGGGTGGAGCCTTCCTCTCCTCCTTAACTGGTTGCTAGCTAGCACCCTCCCAGTTAGATTCATTCCTTGTAGGAGAAAGGCAAGAGAACAGTTCTGCTTAGTTTTAGTTTCTTTTGTTATTTTCTTGTTAGATATGGGCTGTAGAAATCACCCATTACCATTACGGACTTCCCAATGGTGGATTGCTCAGTTATCAGGTGCTGTTGTGGACCGTCCAGCACTGGGGAAAACCTTGTGTGCTATGTATTTTCCCTTCAAGGAGTCCATTGAGGCTTCTCCTTGTCTCAATGGTAATCAGAAGGCTGATGACCTGCAAAAAAGGTGAGCAACCCTTTGAGTGCCATGGTCCACTTGTCCCACTGTTTCCCCTCCACACAGGGATCTCCTTTAGGAGTTCATCCATGTATACGCCTGCACTCATTTGGGTTTTATCTTCCTTCTACTTAGGGTCTTTGGAGCATTTTAGGTTTTCTGTGGTACTTTAACCCCTTCCCTGCCATTTTAGGTGATATGGGGGACGTTTTTTAAACATTTCCCTTGATGGTCAGTCTTTTCTATTAGTGTTCATGTGTCCTCTATGTGTTTTTACATGTTTTTGGGACACTTTTGTAAGAATTCGTTTAGTTGAATTCCGCTTTTAAGGCGGGCTTTACTGCATAGCTGCAATGTTCCATTGATCTTCATGGGACAGTTTCACTTGGGACATATCTCTGCAACCGCTCCACGTACAAAGTTCAGAGACTATTCATTCTTATTGTCTGCTCTTGCCCTACACTCCGGTGCACATCCTCAGTGTCTTGGGGGGATGCAGGTGCTGTTTTGGGGTACTCTGCAAGGAAACTATGTTTCACAGAAAGGCCTGTTTCACTGGCTCTTTTCTGATTGGCTCTCAGTTCAGTTGCCATTTTCTCTCTCTTTCCTCTCATGAGTATCCTACGCTGGCCAGGTAAATATTTTTCGCTCTTTTTGGGGTGAATTATTAATCTGGGGCACAGTATTGTGTTCTTCCTTATTCCTTTAGACACTGTCTCCTGGCAGGATGTCTGAACCGTTGGGACCTGGGGCTAAACCTAAGACTAAGGATGCTGGGGTGTCATTGACCCCCATTACTCACTGTTCCTCATGTCAATTAGGGCTCCCTAGAGAATACTCAGGTCATTTATACCCTTCAATCACCGCGACCCCTGCGTCTCCGCCAGGGCCCTCCAGCCACGATCAAGAGCCACCCTGGGTGCAAGACTTAAAGTCTACCTTAACACAGTTTCCCATGCACCTTCATGGAGTCCTCCAGTCCTGGAAGCCCCCTGCATTATTCAGGTCTGCAGCCCCTAAACCTCAGGGTATCCCTGATTTGTCAGATTCCTCTGATGAGGAGCTATCGGTGGATTCTGATGAGGGTGAATATTCTGAAGGAGCTTACTCTCAATTTTTTGGGGACCCCTTTGAGGCTGAACCGGAGCCTCATTAAGGCCGTCTTCGATACCTTAAATATTCCTGCAGTCTCTGAGGAACCCCAATCTACTTCTGATGTATTTCAAAGGCGCAAGAAGGAGTCTACTGTCTTTCCACTTAATCCCACTCTTGACCTGGTTGTTCAGGATAAGTGAAAGACCCCTGACAAATGTCTATCTCTGCCTAAGAGATCTGCTAAATTGTACCCCTTCTCGGAGGCAGCCTTGGCACAGTGGGATCTCCCTCCTAAGGTTGACACCCCCATCTCTAGGCTTTCTAAGTCCACGGCTTTGCCTGTAGTGGATGCTTCTGCTCTCAAGGATTTGACTGACAGAAAGCTGGAGGCTATTTTGAAGGCCACTTTTGTGACCATAGGTGCGTCTGTGAGACCCACATTTACTTCAGCTTAGATGAATAGGGCCATTGCGATATGGACAGAACAGATTACTGAGGCTAACATTTCTGGGGCTCAGCATTATGTAACTGATGCTATTTTTGATACTATCAGGCTCAAGGCTAAGGCCTCTGCTCTGTCTGTGGTTGCCAGGTGCTCCCTTTGGCTTAAAATACAGTCTGCTGATTCGGTTTCCAAGAAATCCTTGGTTTCCCTTCCTTTTCTGGGCATGACCCTTTTTGGCCCTGAGTTGAAGACTCTCATCAGTGAGGCCACTGGGGGCAAGAACAACTTGTTGCCTTTGACACCTAGAGAAGAAACCTCAACTTCTCAGGCAATGTCTTTTTCGTGCCTACCAGGGCGAGGACCGTGGAGCAACCCCGGCGGTTCCTCAGGATCCACACTCCTCCTCCAAGCCAAAACAGCAGTGGAGGCCCATGTAGTGCTCCACCAAGCCCAAACCCACCAAATCTACTTGGCATGACTCGCCAAACCCCGGACCGCACGCACCAGTGGGTGGTCGACTGTGCTTTCTCAGTGTTTGGACAGACACCACTGCGGATCCGTGGGTCTTACAGGTGGCTTCCGAAGGGTATAGGATTCCCTTCACATCTCTTCAGGTTCTTCCTTTCAAAGTCCCCACAGGAAATGGCAAAGCTTTGTCTTTTCAACAGGGCTGTCCAGGCTCTCTTGGACAAGAATGTTCTGAAACCGGTTCCCAAACCAGAAATAGGTTTGGGCTTCTCCTTGGATCTGCAGGATGCCTACCTGCCCATCGCTATTCATCAGTAGAGCCAGCGGTACCTCAGGTTTGCTTGCAACAAGGGGCACTTTCAGTTCTTGGCTGTCCCTTTTGGTCTGACCACAGTCCCACAGGTGTATATTCACGTCTTGGGTGTCTTGATTTCTGTCATGCACAAGAGGAGAATTTGGGTAACTCCATACATGAATGACTTGCTCTTGAAGGCCCTGTCCTTAGAACTTCTCCAGCAGCAGGTCTGCATTCACACTCTCACCCATCATGGTTGGGTTCTGAACATGTACAAGTCTGACCCGATTCCATCTCAGAGATTGATCTTTCTGGGTCTTCTATTTGACACCTTGCAATTCATGGTCTTTCTGACCGAGGATGTTATTCAACAGATCACCAACAAGGTTTCCTTGGTTCTGGCTTGGTGGAGAAGTTCATATGCACTATAGAGACGGTACCTTTTGCGATGGCTCACAGGAGGGAATTGCAGAGGTTTGTGATTCAGGTTTGCAAAGGGAACCCCAAACTCTTGAAATGGTCAATCTCTCTTCCCTTGCATGTGGTACGGAGTCTTCCTTGGTGGCTGAATCTTTCCAACCTGCAGAAGGGGAGACAGTTTGTGATCCGTTCTGGACCCCAATAACGACGGATGCCAGTCTATCCTGTTGGGAAGCGGTCCTGGGTCACCTGAATGTCCAGGGTTGTTGGTCAGTGGAGAAGTCTCTCCTACCAATCAACATTCTGGAACTCCAGGAGATATTCCACACTCTGAGGTACTGGTCGTCTCATCTCGAGGGCTGTCCAGTTCATGTCCAGTCTGACAACACCACAGTTGCTTACATCAACAAGCAAGGTGGCACCAGAAGTCTCGCAGATTGGTTGGAGGTCAAGGCTATTTTAACCTGGGCCGGAGAACATGTCCCTGCCATCGCTATTCGTATTCCAGGCGTAGACAACAGCTCGGCCGACTTCTTGAGTCGACACACTGTGGACAACGGAGAATGGGAGCTTCACCAGGAGGTGTTCGACCTCATAGTTCAGAGATGGGGACTTCCATGGATCAACCTGATGGCTAGCAGACACAACAGGAAGGTTTCGATGTTTTGCTCCCGCTGGTTAGATCCTCTGGCAGTAGCAGTGGATGCTCTGTAAATTCCTTCGCAGTTTCCCCTAGCTTACATTTTCCCTCCTCTTCCCCTGCTATCCAGGGTGCTGAGCAAGCTATGAATGGAGAAGACTCCAGTCATCCTAGTGGCTCTTTACTAGTCGCAGCAACCTTGGTTGCTGGAGCTACTGGACCTGTCTGTGTGCGAACCGTTTTGTCTTCCACGCAGACCGGACCTTCTCCTGCAGGGTTACCTGTGGAAGGAGTACATGGACTGTCTGGGTTTGATGGCTTGGTGACTGAATTCTCTATTTTGAAGAGGAAGGGTTTTTCTCCTGAGATGGTAGCCACCATGATCCAGGCTCAGAAGCCCGTTTCATCAAAGGCTTATCACAGGATTTGGTCCATCTTCCACTCTTGGTGTGTGGACAGGGATCTGTCCTCAAAGGAGTTTGATCTGCCAATTGTCCTTCCTTTTTACAGGACGGAGTGAACAAGGGACTTAGCCTGAGTTCCTTCCTTGAAGGTCCAGACTTCAGCTCTGACTTTCCCTGACTTTAAGCATCCCACTCCTCAGTGGGACCTTAATCTGGTTCTGGGAGTCTTGCATCAACCTCCTTTTAAGTCCTTGGCCACCATTCCTCTTAGTCCCCTAACTTGGAAGATTGCTTTTCTCTTGGCAACCGTCTCTGTTCGAAGAGTTGCTGAACTGCAGGGGTTGTCCTGCAAACCACCTTTCCTGGTGTTTCACAAGGACAAGGCAGTTCTTTGTACCTCCCAGGAGTTTCTTCCTAAGGTGGTTTCTGAGTTCCACATCAATCAGGAGATTGTTGTGCCTTTCTTTTGTCCTGACCCCATATCTGACAAGGAGATCCCTCCAATTGTTGGATTTGGTGCGCTGCCTTAAGTTCTATGTGCACCGCAAGGAGTCCGTTTGTCAGACTGATGCACTTTTTGTCATCCCTGAGGGTCCTTGGGCTGGTAAGGTGGCATCCAAGGTGACTATTGCATCTTGGATCAAGTCAACCATTCGCAAGGCCTATGAACTCAGGAAGAAACATGTTCCTTTTCATGTTACAGCTCATTCCACCAGGTCTATTGGGACCTCATGGACCTATAAGAATCAGGCTTCTGCTGATCAGCTGTGCAAGGCGGCCATGTGGTTGTCTGTGCACACCTTTGCCAAACTCTACCGTGTTGAAGTTCTGGCTTCGGCTAAGGCCAGCTTTGGCAGGAAAGTCCTGGAGGCAGCTCTGCCTGTCTAGGACTTTGTTTCCTGTGTCATAGAGACCTTTAACTGTTGAGCCCTGTTGACTCTTGTTCAGTGTGCTGTGTTTACAGTTACTGGTGTGCTGTGTTACGGTTCAGTATCCGTTGACACTTTGTTGGGCTATTCTATGTCCTAATTAGTCCATGTACCTCTAGTATCATGGGGACCGGCGACTGGTCTTGCCTTCTTTCCGACCACTGGGAACTCAATGTTGGTACATCCCAGAGTTACCTGTAAGCTATACTGGATGACAGAGAAAAGAGGAGTTTAGTCTTACCTGTTAAATCCTTTTCTCTTAGTCCATATAGTTTACAGGTCTCCCACCCTGTCAAGTGGGCGTCCTTTTGGATTCATGCTCATGGAATCTTTTCTCTTTTCCTTCTTGCTCTCTAGGTGTCACAAATCTAACTGGGAGGGGGCTAGCTAGCAACCAGCTAAGGAGGAGAGGAAGGCTCCACTCTGCATTCTTCCCCAGAATTGTCCCTGCCTACTTAAAGGGGCTGGAGCCTTCCCAGAGTTACCTGTAAGATATATGGCCTAAGAGAAAAGGATTTTACAGGCAAGACTAAAATCCTCTTGCTATTGTCAAAAGAGTCTCAAAAAAGTATTAGCCTCCTATATGTTAGTTAAAAATACCAACTGATCCTCCTTGGAAGCATTAGCATGGACAGCCTCCATCAACTGTTCACCCTTTTAACCTAGGCAAAGGAGAGACTAGGCCTCATGCAGCCCCAGTCGCTGCAAAATTTGCCCTGAGGCTAGAATCTAGCTTCTTATACGCTGCATCCTTCAAGCATGCGGCATCCACCAAAGGCAGGGAAGTGGTCTTGGCTAGCCTGGAGATTGGGGGATCCACAGTAAAAGGAGAGGCCCATTGCACCAAAGCTGCTTCTGAAAAGGGGTATTGTCTAGAGAAGCTTTTGGTGATACACAATCTCTTGTCACGGGTCTTCCACTCATCCAGAAGGATCTCATCAAAGGGATAGTTATACTTCGTTTTATCTTTATTTTATTTTGTAGGCATTAAAAAAACATGAAGAACGATACAAGTCTTATCTCTCAAACCTTTATGGTTTAAGAGATATTCACAAGCAAAGTATCCCCCCCCCTGTTCAGCCAGATCAGAAGGGAGGTGCCCAGGTAGACTGCAGAGAGGGACAATCTTCAATTAAGATAAAGGAAAAAGCTGAAAAACTTGTCAAGGGGGGGGAGGGCTTTCATTGTTTTCATACAAAGAAGATTGTCCCCTGCTGTTATCTCTCTGGTCTTACAACCAGATTCACATCTGAGAAGAGATGGCTTACACTAGGAAAAAGGGGCAGGAGGGGGAACTTTGCTTGTGAATATCTCATAAACCATAAATGTTTGAGAGATAAGACTTATTTCGTTTTTAATGCCTACAAAATAAAATAAAGATAAAATGAAGTATTACTATCCCTTTAAGAGTTGTATTTGGGGTAAAAACTGTAGAAGATTTTACGCCTCTGGAAGATATCTGCAGAGCAAGATCCCTCAGGGGTGTCAGGGACCTGAAGGGTCTCCAAGATAGCCCTAATGAGCCCCTCAGCCGAGGGTAGGTGGTCAGTCTCATAAGAGGGGTAGGAAGAATCCATATTCTAATATTCCACATCCTCCCCACTCAATATTTCATCCTCAGAGGAAGCCCCTAGAAATATAGGAGAACAATGAGATCTGGTGGAGGGGGGGCACATATTTAAAGGTAGTGGGGGGCTTCCAGGATTGAAGGACCCCCTGGAAGGCTAATGGAAGTTGGGCCACTGTAGATAACAGCAATTTAACCCAAGCTGGCTCTTGTTCAGTGCTGGAGGGGCCCAGCGGAATAGTGGGGGTTACAGCACAGGGGAGGCAGAGAAATCCGGATTACTTTCTAGGAAGCCCCATTTGACATGCGGAACAGTAAGCAAGTGGGGTAAGTGATGCCCCTGAGTCCTTAGGTCTAGCCCCATGTCCTCTAGACTGTAAGCTCTCACGAGCAGGGCCCTCGGATCCTTATGTTCTCCACATTTGATTGTACTACTTAACACCTCTGTATGTCTATTCCCAATTGAACAGTGCTGCAGAATTAGTTGGCGCTATATAAATAAAGAATAATAATGATAATGTCCCTTAGAATCAAACATCCTTATAGGAGAAGTGTCTAAGACTAGTAGAGAACACTAGTAACAGTTCCGCAGACTAATAATACACCCTAGAAAGCCCAAAAAGCTATTTATCTGGCAGGTGAAAGACAAATCTGGAGAAGGAGAGCAAGGATATTCTGCCTATGTGTAGGATAAGCAAGAGCCCACTCTGACTTCTGTATGTCAGAAAACTGCCGAGATATGCCCCAAATAAGTTCGTCCACAGAAGTCAAGGGAGCAAAGATGGTGGCGTGCGGGAACCATTCTTAAAGGGGCCTCACACCCGAAAATGTGCAATTATAAAAAGGTACCCAAAACTAACAAATGACCCCAGGGAATACGTCGGGGGCACAAGACAGAGAGACTCCTAAAGGGAAAAGCCCCCAACATGGATAGAAAAGCATGGAAGAGGTTAAATATCCCAAATGCAGCCATCCTTGCTGCATAACTCAGGGAATGAACAGATTATATTATATTATACTAGTTGAACAGCCCGTTACACGGGCCACAGTGCCTCTGGCAGCCGGTCGCGGGGAAGTCACGCGCAGTACAGACTGCCCGCGCCACTGCTGATACAGAGCTACACGCTCCTTCGGAGCGCCCAGCTCTGTATCAGCCACGGCGCGGGCAGTCTGTACTGGGCATGACTGCCGCACGAGCAGCAGTGTCTACTGCGCATGTCGGGCGTTACACACAACTTAGCGAATTATTATATAGGATATATAGATACCCAACATGAGTGCAGAAGCCCAAGGGCCCAGAGAAAAACCTCTGTATGGAGAGGTACAAGGTAGGTGCAATGTGGACCAAGGTACTCAAAGGGTTATTCACCAATCTTCTTTCTTCAGGTTACCATTGGGAAAGGAGCAGAGCCCCAAGGGATCCTACTGGGAGGGAAGACTTGGGCTGCAAGTGTCCACACAATTAATACAAACCTGGCTGGTATGCCTACTAGGTATTAACAGTCCACATGGCTTCCCATCCCAACACCACTCCTTTCTGGCCAGAATTAGCCAATCTGCATAAACTGACAAATAAATAAAGCTAAATATATTTTAAACTATTGCTTCATATTGCCTTATTTCAAAATCACATATCTGTTAAGGATTGTTACAACAATGTCAAGAGATTGCCATTAACAGTAAAAAGGATAATTTCTTAAATTGCAAAAATGACTTACATCTTTCTCCGACCGATGTGGAAACATCGATGACTGGCTATAATACATATTCTCGTCATGGTAGTCACTTTCGACCCCTTCTACAAACTTCTTTCTTGAAGCACCAAACATGCTGTATGTCACCTGAAGGGAAAAAAAAAGTAATTTTAAGATTAGCCCATTTTGACATATCCTGGTGATGTAAGTTGCCATTTACATTTTTCATGAAAGACACCTATAAAGATGAAACAATATTCATTATTAGCAGATGAAGGTTTAGTATGAAAACAAATCAGAAAAGGACCCTTTGTCAGACAAATGAGGATTTTAGTCTTACCTGTTAAATCCTTTTCTCTTAGTCCATACAGGTTACTGGTAACTTTGGGTAGGCGATCTGCCCCTTTAAGTAGGCAGGAACAATTCTAGAATTGATTGCATGGGGTGGATCCTACCTTCTCTCCTTGGCTGCAGCTAGCCAACCAGCTCCAGAAAGATTTGAGACACTAACTATTGACTAGAAAGTGGAAGGGAAAGAAGACTACTGTGAGCATGATCCCGAAGGACCCCCACGGTCTGCCAAAGGACAGCCAAGCATGGTCCCTTGACAGGGTGGGAGACCAGTAACCTGTATGGACTAAGAGAAAAGGATTTAACAAGTAAGACTAAAATCCTATTTTCTCTGTTGTCCAATACAGGTTACTGGTTACTTGTGATGTCCAACCATTGAGTCTCCCAGAGGCAGGAAGTAAGGCAAGGACCAAGTGCAAGGACCCCAAAGTCACCAGAGAAGATATGAACCATCAGATCAGAGATAGCCCAACAAAACAAGTGAAGTGTCAAAGGACACTGAACAAGGGTAACAACACTCCCAAGAACTGTTACACAGCACAAGGAACTACAGCCAACAGGGCTCAAAAGTGAAGGAAGCACCAAAAACCAAAGAAGATCCTAGACGGGCAAGACTGCCTCCAGGATCTACCTCCCAAAGCTGACGTCAGTCAATGCCAGCACATCTACGGCTAACATGGTACCAACTCTCATCTGTTAAATTATAGATGGCAGAGTGTTGTTCTAAACAGAACCTTTTTTAGTTGGTCTAGAGTTGTTGTCATTGGGGTGTTCCAAGTCCTGGGGTCAATGCTTTATAACCTTCTTAATTATCTAGAAGTTGGTATTGAAAGTAGTGTTACAGATTTCACTAAGCCGTGTAAGGAAATGTAAGGAATGAGTTTTTTTTTTTCTCTGCAACACAATTTGGACAAACTGAGTAACTTGGTGTAAAATTGACAAATGAGGTTTAATATAGATTAATGTAAAGTTAAACATTTGGAATGCAGAAACAAACAAGCTTACATCTATATTAATAAAAGGAGGAGGCTGGCATAAGACCAAAACTCTCCATCCATGTCAGCCACACCACAGGGCAGCAGTAAGGAGGAAAATTTCAAATCGTCCACTACTGCCTCTTCAGGAGATACAGGTGTGTGTTTTTTATAGGGACAAGCCACTCCTGTAAACATCTCTGCAAGGTGTTTGCTCACTCCAATATCTCCTCTTCAACAAAAAAAAAAAAAACACAAACATGGCCAACTCACTTTTGACCACACACATGCGCGCACAAACACGCGCGCACACACACACACGCACGCACGCACGCACACACGCACACACACAATCTGCTGCTGCCAGGATACAGAGAAATGCAGTTCTGCTGTTCTTATCAGCTCTATGCTCCATTACATTGCTCTGTGTCAAGTGCACACCCGCCACATCTGTTCCCTGGCCAGCAGGGTGTACAACTTGCAATGCTTTACAGCATACCCTTCTGACATGTAAAGCTTTAACAAACACCAGACATTTCCACCCTATACACACTGATCAAACCACAGCCCATAGAACATGTATTTCACATCCACAACAAAGCACAGCTGTGGCCCAGTATAGCTGTTAGTAAGGATCATTCATTGCATCCATTGTCCAGTATAAAAGCTGTGTATAAGACATCCTCCTTCCTCTCTTTAGAAGCACCATCCACATGTACTCATATTTCATACCTCCTCCAATGTCTCTATAGCTGTGTATGTGGGAGGGGATCTCAGTCGCTTGGCTTTTGGAGGAGGTAGCTCACACTGTGGCAGAGGTCCACTATAATAGTTTTGCTTCCTGCAATTCACTTTCTTTGCTCCCTCACACATGTGGTTTCACTGTCTCACTGAGAACAGCAGTCAAGAAAGGACACAGTGTCAACAACACTCTGTTGAAGGAGTATGGAAACCGACCCCCACAGCATCAGTTTCAAAGTCTGTTGCTTTACATTACATACATTACCCTTACTGTGCAAATCAGGTTATGAAGGGAGGAAATGCAAGAAACTGTTTTGCACACAGCAAAAAGTAAGTGTGATGTGCTGTGTCTAAATTTATATTCCAATAGCAGATTCATATCAACCACAATCAGTTCCCACAATGTACACAGACATACCACATCACAAAATGTTGTGTGATAACACATGACAACCCCTCTCATTGTTGCTCATAAAAAAAAAAAAAAATTGAAAGAAAAATAACGTTCTTGCCTCTAACCTGCATTGACTCCTTGGCCTGGAGTACATCCTGCATCTGGCTCTGGAACATAAGATTGCAGCTGTATCAGCACCCCCCCCCCCAAGGAGGAAGTAGGAGCCCAGGTGCAAGAGTAACATTGGCCATACTCATGAACAACGGCTCCACATCTCCGACTTTAATGCAGACATTTATATGGGCCTTTCAACCGCGAGAGAGAAAGAGTGATTAAAGAGAGAGAAGACAGAGAGAAGAGCGAGCAGAAGAGAAAAAATAAACCATCCAATGCACTGCATGCCTCTCTGGCACTAAAGAACTTTTCTTAAACCCTTAAGGACCCATGACGTACATAAACGTCATTGGAAAATTTACGTCAAGGACCCATGATGGTTATGTATGTCATTGAATTCCAGGCTCCCTGCGAGGATGCACACTGTTTGGGGAGCCCTAAATCCAGTCGTCGGGGAAAAAAATGCTCCATGGTCCTTAACTGCGGGCCATGCGGCCGGTCCTTAAGGGGTTATAAAAGACATTCCTGAACTGGAAAAGGTACAGAGACGTGCTCTGTGGACGCTAGAGATCACCAACACTTCTCTAACATCCAGCCAGACTACCTAAATTTAAAGAACGAAAGAAAGATATTTGGATGTCTCAGTTCCCGTGGTAAAAATAACTATTCATTAACATTAATCAGTAAAAATGGTCTCATCTTCCTTCAAAGTTATGATTAACAATACATGAATTACCCATGAAAACACTGCAGTGCACACAGTACAGTCCTAATATTAAAACACTACTGCATGTCAGACACGCACTCACCCATACTTGAGCACTCATTTGTGTTTCCTAGCCAGTCCTTTGGCATTATGCCACAGTGTTCTGGGACTTATAGTACAAACAGAGAAGTCTGTGTGTAATATGGGTAAACAGAAAATGAAAACAGATATCCAACTCACACAACCAGCAGCCTCAGTTTAGTACATCCTACAGAACACTGAGTAACTAGAATGTAATTTTAGAGGTAGAAAAATGTTAAATTGAACAGTGTTTATTCTGTTTTTAACTCCTTGAGGACTGAGGGTTGTGAAACGCATTGCTTTTCTAAGCAACACGTGGCACCAAAAAGTACTGGATAAAAATGCAGTGTGGAAACAATAAGACATATACGTCAGAGCTTGACAAACCCCAGGCACTAAGTTGCCATGGTGACAAGGAATTGCTTCCAGGCACCTAGGGTTTCACCTTATTTATTTTAATATGCCAAGATCTGGAGATTCCTGCCTAATTGATGCTATGACATACATTTTTAAAACACTTTAATTAGTCCTTGCTGGGGAGGTGGGAGCATCAGGACCACTACTGATGACCCCCCAGCTACTTATCTCAGAGCCAATCTCAATGGAAGATCAATGCAGGTGACACAGGTGAGAAACTCGGTCTCCTGCTTCGCTCCTACCCGAACTTCATGGAAAGCCATCCCACATCACAGGTGAACGTCATTACTGTTCTGAGACCGAAAAGTAGCCATTACTTTTTGAAAGAAACAACAGTATCTGCAAGTACAGCATTCTGATGCCAAGAACTCTAATAAGGTTGTTGGTTGTCACATGGTCCTGAATACTGTGAGTTAGTAACCCTTCTAATATCTTACCCACTGCTGACGTCAAGCTCACAAGTCTATAATTTCCTGGTTTAGATCTTGCCCCCTTTTTGAATAATTGTACTACATCTGCTTTCCTCCAATCAAAGGACACTATGCCCGATTATACAGAATCAATAATTATTAAATATGTGTCTTACTATTGCTGAACTAAGTCCCTTAATTACTCTTGGGTGTTTAACATTAGGTCCCGGTGCTTTATTCAACAAAAAACAGGTCTCTTTTGGACTTGTCCTCAGTAAGCCATGTACATGATGAGGAAATGTAAGATTTGTCTTGCTCTGTTGCAATTATTTTCTCATGTTCAGTTCTAGCTAGCCTAAATACTTGTTTGCAGATTTGTAAAATTCTTTATATTTTAAAATGATGCATCTGATCCCTCTGACAAATCCTGATTACCTGCAAACCTCTTTGTTAAGCTACATTGGTATTAATTAGCATTTATTCCCCAATGGTATATAATGACATTTATCTAAGAGAATTTTAACCCTTTGAGTGCTGGAAGGAAGTCCAATGTATTGTGATGCAATGAACTAGATACCTCTCTGGCACTCAAAGGGTTAAACAAATTATTTTGAGAGCATTTTTTTTTCTTTGAAGATTATTTCCCATTGAATATCCTTTAAAGGGATAGCAATACTTAAAATGTTTAAAAAATATATATATATATATATATGTTGTAGGGGTTATCCCCCTGAGTAAAACAAGAGTACTCCCACTGATGAAAGGTGTTTCATTCAAAAGTTATTAATTTTCAAAGTTGAATTTTTTTAGGTGCAATGTCACAGTGGCCTGAAAATGTACAGTGGCGCTGTTTATACACCATCCTATGGAGATTTATGGTCCTGTGACCAGAGCTGTCCACAGGATCGTGTAGCAACAGTGCTACTGTACAATATCAGGCCACTGTGATATTGCACCTAAAAAATTCAACTTTGAAAATTAATAACATTTGAATGAAACACCCTTCAGCAGTGGGAGTACTTTTGTTTTACTCAGGGGGATAAACCCTACAACATATTTTTTTTTTACATTTTAAGTATATCACTATCCCTTTAATACTGCTTTTAGCATTGTAAAATTAGCCTTTTTAACGTTGAATACTTTGGTTAAACTCTAGTCAATGGGATTCTCATAAATTTCAAAGGATACCTGTCACTGGTGCCTAAATGTTCCCTTACCTGTATATTATTTAACATTTCAGAATGGTTTGAGACCACTAAATGCAGCACTGCCTCTTCTCCAGTAGATTCCTGTACTAACTGATACATGGAATTGTCATTAACCATACATATTTCTCCAGTTAACGTCAGGGTAGTTGAAATCTCCTATTATGACTGCATTTCCTGACTGAGAAGCCTTCTCCATTTTCAGTATCAGTTGAGCTTTTTCAAACTCCCCAAGATTATATATTACTTGTAGCAAATTCTCATTAACATATTTTTATTATGTATGCCCCCAGTGTGTATCTGTACCCAGAGGGCCTCTATATGCTAACTGGACACTAATATCTTCCCTTTTAAGGCATGCTTTACTTATAGACATACCCCCACCTCTTTTACTAACACTACCCCTCCTAAAAAGTGAATAACCCTCTAGATCAGAGCTTTCCAAACTTTTCATGTTGGTGACACACTTTTTAGACATGCATCATTTCGTGACACAGTACTTTAGTTTTGCTAGCAAACCGGAGGTTAAACTAATAATCACTTATAAGAGATACGGACACATACATAAGTTGTAATAACAAGATGTATGGGGACACAACATATCTCATGAAAACCTTTCATTCATACTGCGGAAGGCATTAAGCATGTCGTGTGGTTTTTAAAAGGGCGACATGAGAATGTTGTGCTACATGTAAGCGTAAGATTCTCATGTTGCATAATTAAATAGATAGCGCATAACTGATTTTAGAAGTACTGCCCGTCTATCCTGTGTCATTGGCACCAGAAGCAGAAGCAGCAGCCATGTGACAGGCAGCCTCGGCGCCCAGGGACACTCCAGCATGGCAGCCCAAAGAGAGAGCAAAAGTATAGAGGAGGTGGCATCTCAAAAGATTTTAACAGCTGAAGCACCAAAAGATTTGTAACAGCTGGAGTGCCTCTGTGTGTTGCATACATATTATGTATGCAGCACATGGAGGCACTCCAGCTGTTACAAATCTGTTGTGGCTCTCCAGCTGTATGCAGTACACGGAGGCAATCTTGCGCTGTGTAAATGCGACCATTAAGTAGTAGTGTTTTATCTCAGCTCCCAGTGTAGCTCGTGCTTGGGTTGAATGACAATCTCGCGCTGTGCAAACAGCACCTTTGCCTACGACACACCTACACACTGCAGCCGATACACCAATGTGTCGCGACACACAGTTTGTAAAGCACTGCTCTAGATCAACAGCCCAGTCATGTGTATCATCTAACCAGGTTTCAGTCACACCAATTAGATCATATTGCTCAATTACTGCAATCAGTTCCCATTCCCCCATCTTACCAACCATACTACAAGCATTTTATGTTGCTGCCAGTCTGAAAAATTGCATTCTTTGAAATATTTGCTTTTTTCAAGCTGTAACACAGGAACCTCCCTTTTAGATGAACTAGCCCACCCCCATCTCCTTCCCCGTACGTCTTCTCTAATCCCATTCCCTTTTTTACACTGCCTACCCAATCATGTGTTGTATCTCCCTTTCCTAAAGTCTCCTGCAACCATCCAAACTCCTATCGGGGAGACTGAGGGGTCCACTAAAGGTGCAGTTGGTTTGCCACTCCCTTTATACGTGCTGATCCTAATTATTGTTCATCTTGCATAATTGGGGCAGACAAAAAACAAAGTGCTTATGAGCCAGATAAAATTTCTAGGAGACAGATGGGAGTTTTAAGAGCCAAAAAACAGGTTTTTAGTCTTACCCGTTAAATACTTTTCTCTTAGTCCATACAGGTTACTGGTAACTTTAGGTAGGCGATCAGCCCCTTTAATAGGCAAGAACAATTCTGAGAAGTGACTGCTGGGTGGAGCCTACCTCCTCTCCTTAGCTGCAGCTAGCCAATCCCCAACCAGTAAGATTTGCAGACTAACTATTGACTAGGTTGTAAGAAGGTAAAAGAAAGACTCCTGTGAGCACAAACCCGAAAGGACCCCCACGTTCTGCCACAGGAGAGCCAAGCATGGTCCCAGGACAGGGTGGGAGACCAGTAACCTGTATGGACTAAGAGAAAAGGATTTAACAGGTAAGACTAAAATCCTATTATCTCTGTCGTCTGTCACAAGCTAAGGCTATAGACCCTGCTGAGACAGTGGGGAGAGTGTGTGAGTAACAGGGTTAACAATACCAGACCCCTGGTTACCTGTTACTATTCCTAGCAACCACCAAATTAACCCCTGAAATCCCTCCTGCACTATCACCCCAGTACTACAATTCGCTGCCACCACCAAGACTTTATATCTGGGCGTCTTAGGTTACCCCAAACACAACAGAATTACAGTATAAAATCACCTTAATAATCAAACATTTAGACTTAACCCTTTGGTAGTGTGTTCTAACTAAGATTCCTTCAGAGTAGTGCGTTCATATTAGAGAACAGAGACAAGAGCTGATTAATTGAACATTTAATCTGAAAAAAGGTTTAAATTACCACAGTAACTTGCTCCAAACACCTCACAGACATACAGATAAACCCAATGAATGCATGAGTATGTAATAGGAACTCCAAATGAGACCTCTATGCGGAGGGGAAGCACGGGACACGCTCAGCACTCAAAGGGTTGCTCACCTTTTACAGCAGGTCTTCTGTCTTCAGATCAACATATATCACGAAGAAGCCTCAGTGGGCAACTCCTGGGGAAAGAACTTGCAGCCAAAATTTTCCCCCCAGGGCTTAAGTCCACAAAAGCACCTGGTAAACTGAGCTATCCACATTTGGGTGATGGGAATAGTCAGTGATGGTAATCCACCTAATGGTGGTATTCCATTTCTAATAGAAAATAATAAAAAAGCTTAAACTATAGCAGAGCTGTTCTCCTGCCTTGTATCTTGACCAAAGAACAAATCTTACTCATTGGGGATTGGCTAGCTGCAAGCTAAGGAGAGGAGGTAGGCTCCAACCAGCAGTCACTTCTCAGAATTGTTCCTGCCTATTAAAAGGGCTGATCGCATACCCAAAGTTACCAGTAACCTGTATTGGACGACAGAGAAAAGTTGTTTGTGTACATAGGCATATATAAAGGCTCCACAAATTTTTCTACCTCGGCAGTATAACACCAGTTTAAAATAAGCAAGGCAGACACTAGAAAAGATGTCAGATATGCCACAAACATATCCTGAATTCATATTAATATTCCTGCTTGAGATATATATTTCAAAAGCTTGAGATGGTCAGCTTGTGGAAACACATACTGGTCATAATACCAGGGAGGTAAAAGTGCAGTTTTCTTCCTAAACAAAAAGCAAACAACAGGGAAGTGTCACATTCCCAGACAGGCAGTTCTCCTTGCCCTGGGGGACTTGGAAATTGCAAGAACAACATGAAGCCAGAATGCAACGTTACTGCTGGAGACCCATCAGCTGGGAAAAGGGAAAAGTACACATTTGTTCAGCTAGTCATCCAGTAATACGACATTATAGCGGAGGTTATGACCCAGCTCAGATATTTACTGTAAATTAGAAAAAAAAAATAGTTCCTTAAATGCACATGAAAAATAAAAATTTGCTCTTATTACCATTTGAATATAAATAATGGCTACTAGTATATACTGATTCACTTGCCTCGGGGGGAAAAAAGACCTTCTCACAACATGACTAGCATGAAACAGAATCAGTTAGGTCTTTTTTGTTTCTCTTAGGTATACTGAATTACTGGATGTGTATGCTAAATTATATGTATAAAAGCAAAGTGGAGCATTTTTGGGATAAATCACCTGTAAGTAACAAACATTTCTATTAATTTAAAAGGGGCTTTTAACCCCTTGAATGCTAAAGCTCTCCAGTGGAAAACCTGGTTAACATTCCAGGGTTTAAAAGCCCCACTTAACCCTTGGACACATTGCAACTCAATGTGTTGGATACAACTCGACTATTCAAAGGGTTACATCAAATTGAATTGGGGGGGGGGGCAGCTATCTGTTCCCAATGGTGTAGCTGGTTTGCCCCAGAACTGCACCACTGACTTTATAAATAAATAAGAGTAGCTCACATTGATTAATGAGCCATTGTTCCTATCACTGATTAAAGTGTATTACCGTGAATAGCACATAGCCACACATGCTTTAACATTTTAAGGAACAGAGGAGTGTGAAAAGCAATGCATTGCACACCCATCTGGTCTTGAAGGGTTAAACAAACTTAGAAACTATGAAATCTAAAGAATTAACATAGATAAGAGAGTTATAAAAGCACAACACAAATCTCAAATAAGCTATCCCTTTACAAAACAAATGTATACACAATAAAAGAATGTCACATGCAAAACTTTTACACCACCTACTGGAGCAGCAATATTTTTTTCTCATTTGGGAACAGACAAACATAAAATATTCTTACTAAAGAAAGCCTCCATTTTGAAAACTTTAATAAATATGCTGTTCTGTATCAAAGATTCTAACAGCTGTCAGATGCCAGGAGAGGGTCGTATATATATGCCACCTTAAAGTCCCTTGTTCCAATTTAAAGGGGATCTATCACCCCTATACATGATTGTCTAAAACATTAGTTTATATAGCAGTAAGATTGAAAACGGCTTTCATTTGTTTTTGTTTTGTTTTTTTAAATTGTTATTTTGCCCAAATTAAATGTCTAAAGATTATGAGAGCACCCCAGCTTACATGGAGAAAGCCTCTGTTATCAGAGGAGGCTGGACCAAGGGAGGGCAGCAAAGGAAGGGTACAGAGCTGGTAACCGTAGTCTGTCCAGAAGGAAGCCGCAGGGTAATCTTTAGATGTTTAATTTGGGCAAATTTTTTTTTTAATTAATTAAAACAGTTTTCAATCTAATCGCTATATAAACTAACGTTTTAGACAAACATGTGTAGGGATGATAGATTCCCTTTAAATTGGATGGTGACACTTGTCGAATGAATTCGGAGTACAGAAAAGCACATAATGCTTGTAACTCTGCGGCACGGCAGACAGACAATTGCCAGGAGAAAGGCCATTTTCCATGTCAACAGGTGTAGAGGAGTAGTAGTCAAAGACTCAAATGGAGGGCGCTGAAGAACACCCAAAACCAAGTTAAGATCCCACGGCGGAGCCGGAATCCCCTTGACATCAGGAAGGATGGCAATGAGCCTCTAAAAGAAAACAGAGAGCAGACGTCTGAACTTTAAGGGAACTCAAACCGAGACCCTTATCCACACTGTCCTGCAAAAATGCCAGGACTGTAGGCAGATCAAATTCCTGAGACAGGTCCATGTCAGCACACCAAGATAGGAAGGTCGACCAAACATGTAGATCTTGGAAGAAACAGGTTTGCGGGAACGGAACATAGTAGCCACCACACCAGAAGAAAACCATTTCTTCCTCAATATTGAGGATTCGATTTCCAAGCCATCAAGGCTAGACGATGAGCATCCTCTTTCCACAGGTAACCCTGTAGAAGAAGATCCGGACGGCAAGGGAGCTAGAATGGCTCCGCCAATGACAGATCCAGAAGCTCCAGAAACCAAGCCTGGAGAGGCCAGTACGGAGCAATCAGAATGACTGGACAACGCTCCAGTCTCAATTTCAGCAACACCCTGTGCAACATGGGGAGGAGAGGAAAGATGTAGGCCAGAGGGAATAACCAAGGAACGGACATTGCATCTACCGCTAGAGCTAGAGGGTCCCTCCATCAAGAGCAGGACCTCGGAACCGTCCTGTTGTGTCTTGTAGCCAACAGGTCGATGTAAGGAAGACCCCATTTCTGAACAATGAGGGTGAACACCTCTGGGTGCAGCTCCCACTCTCCTCTGTCCACTGTGTGTTGAATGAGGAAGTCCGCCATGACATTGTCTATGTCAGGAATGTTTACTGTGGATATGGCAGGAACGTGTTCTTCTGCCCAGGACAAAATAGCCTTGACCTCTAACCAAGCGGTGAGACTTCTTGTTCCGCCCTGCTTCTTAATGTAAGCCACGGCCGTGGCGTTGTCGGACTCTACCCGGACTGGACAGTCTTCCAGCTGAGATGTACAATTGACGAAGGGCATGAAATATCGCCCAAAGCTCCAACAAGTGGATGGAAGGAGAGGTTCTTCCGGAGACCACCGACCCTGTGCACTCAGGCGACCCAGGACCTCTCCCATCCGGAGAGGCTGGCACTCGTCGTCACTGTGGTCAAAAGGAAACTAGGAAGGACTTGCCCTTCAGCAGATTGGAGAGCTCAAGCCACCAGGACAAACTCAGTTCCACATGAAGAGGAAGTGACACCGACGATTTCAGAAGGTCCGGATGACCCCTGCACACCTGGATCACAAACCGCTGGAGTTCCCTGGTGTGTGCCATGGCAAACGGTACCGTCTCTATGGTGGAAATGAATTTCCCCATGAGAGATAACAGCTTCTTGGCTAGAACTGGATCTTGAGCCAGTATCACAGAAACCCTGTGGGCGATCTGGTGAGCCACCTCTGACCCATCTGACGTTGGGTCATCTGTTTGTCAGTTCAGATTGGACTGTGGTCACCACAGATGCCAGCCTGCTGGGCTGGGGGTGCTTCCCTGAGTCTTAACACAGCACAGGGCCTTTGGACCAGGGAGGAGAGCCCTCTGACCAACAATGTGCTGGAATTGTATGTTTTTCGCTTCCTGCTACACCACTGGTCTCATCTCCTTCCAAGGTGTCTAGTACAAATTCAGTCTGGCAATGTGACGGTGGTCACTTGGATCAACAGCCAGAGAGGAACCAGAAGCTTATCAGCCTGGATCAAGGTCCGTGAGATCCTCTTGTGTCCTAAGACCCATGTGCTGGCCCTCTCATCGGTTCACATTTCAGGGCTATGAAATATAGTGGCATACTCTCAGTCACTTACACTTGCATCCCAGAAATTATGAGCTCCATCAATACATCTGCAATACGACTGTCTACTTATTGGGGTTCTCCAATTGTGGATCTCAAGGCATATTGCATGAACCGCAAGGTCCCTCAATCCTACTGCAGGTCTCAGGACCATCTGCATCTTGCTATGAATGTGATGACCATACCATGGGATTTTCCTATGGTGTGTTTCTTGCAATGCAACTGATCCCCAGGGTGTGGGGGAAAATCAGGATGGAACAGGCTCATATCATCCTGATTGCTCTATTTTGACCCAATCTGGCCTGGTTTTCAGATCTATTCAATCTGTCCGTGGCAGAACCCTTTTGTCTTCCCTTGTGTCTGGACCTTCTGAGTCAAGGATTCAAGTAAATCTTATTTTAGGACTCTGAATGCTAGAGGACTCAAATGTGATACTACTGCAGCATTCAATGGTTAAAAGGCTCATTTAAAGTAAAAAGGAATTTTTACACACACACACCCAAGTGGTATAGCTGTTTTTCTCCAGACAGTCACATTAATTTCTTCCTGCATAAAGGCCAAATAATGTAAATATTCATAGTTTGCAAAACAGTATTATTTCTGCAAAGCGGATATTAAAGGCCTACTAGAATCCTTCTCCAACTACTAATCTTCATAAAAGCATCAATGGAATAACAACTAAAACTGGTTTCTACCAGTAGCCAGTGAGATGTGAAGCTAAAGTCTTTTATACCCAGTTTATCATAAAGTGTAAATAAATGATAGTGAGAGACAAATTTGGGCATGTTTGGACATGAACTTGTGATTTACTTATTGTGCTATGGAAAAAAAAAACATTTAAATGGACATACGACATTTCCAACAGGCTTAAATAACCGATAAAGCAGGATGCACATTTTTATATTAAAAGGGTGATTTTTAAAGGAGTTTCAAAATAACATACACGTTCTGTTACCCAAGCGAAACACACACAGATGTGAAGTAGTGAAGTACATAAGATGTGCCAAGATTTAGGAGCCAGAAGTAAATATTAAGAGCTCTGGGTCACAGAATTTTTCCACCCATGTAAGTAGGTAGGTAGTTATGTATTTATGCATGTTAATGTTAAATCTAGGCTAATTAAACTGTACGGGATGACATGCAGGACAGATATGAAATCTCCCTTCCCTAGACTATATTGGAGAAAGGATGAGAAACCACTACCTTTATTATCACAGTATTTCTCAGAACTTTAAAGGGATAGTAATACTTAAAATGTAAAAAAAAATATGTTGTACGGTTTATCCTCCTGAGTAAAACAAGAGTACTCCCACTGCTGAAAGGTGTTTCATTCAAAAGTTATTAATTTTCAAAGTTGAATTTTTTAGGTGCAATATCACAGTGGCCTGAAATTGTACAGTGGCGCTGTTGCTACACCATCCTATGGAGATTTATGGTCAATTGACCAGAGCTGTCCATAGGATGGTGTAGCAACAGCACCACTGTACAATTTCAGGCCACTGTGATATTGCACCTAAAAAATTCAACTTTGAAAATTAATAACTTTTGAATGAAACACCTTTCAGCAGTGGGAGTACTCTTGTTTTACTCAGGGGGATAAACCCTACAACATATTTTTTTTACATTTTAAGTATTACTATCCCTTTAAATACAGAAAGTAGGAATCCAAGATGTGTTTCTCTGTAATGTGGCTAAAAAGGCACAAAGAAAATGAGAGTAGGAAATTTCATCCCCATTTTCACCCCGTAGTATGAGCAAATTCTAGAATGAATTACTATGCAGAGGGCAGATGCCTCTCTCTACCATTGCTTCATCCCTGTAGACCGGGATGAGTACCTCTAAAAACAGCTAAATGTTAACACATTGGAGGGGGTCTTAATGACCATCACCTGTCCTAACACGAAAAAAAAAAAATTAAAAAAAAAAATTAAAAAAAAAATGTACATAGCAAGAAGGAGAGTTACAAAGGGGCTAGCGGAGGTAGTATTAGCCCCAGTTAGCATAGAAAACACCTTTAACAACCCAAAACTATTTAGTGAAAGTCGACTGGCCCATAAACTTTTTTTATGCCGAAAAAACCTCTCTAGGTAGGAACCGTTTAAGACTATTGAAGCCTATTTGTTTATAGCGCAGGTGTGTGACCAAGAGCAGTGGTTCTGAACCCATGCCCTTAGGGAATACTAACAGTCCAGGACATTTAAAGTTCCCCTACTTGAGCACAGGTGAGTCAAACAGAGGCTCAGTCTTATTGATTTACTCACCTGTACTCATGCTATGAAATCTTGAAGACTTGAATTGTTAGTGATCCCTAAGGGCACAAGGCTAAGAACCATTTACCTAGAAAAAAAGACTAGAGATCATTGTATACAAGCAACTGCAGATACAATGCAGGAAAAAAAAAAAAATATATATATATATATACACGACTACTATATGAATGACTTCTAACTATATAGTTATTTCTGTTAAATCTTTTCTATGCTACACTTTCATGCTTTGTTTTTTATTTCATGTGAAAAAGTTTTGTCCACAAAAAAACAAAAAAAAAATCATAAACAGAATAGTCTGAACAGTACTTCATATTAGACCGAATAAGGGGGCTGTTCCATGAATCATCATGAGTCATCTTGCACGTTACAATATTAAACAGAATGGCATTACCAATAAACATCCTTTGCCATGCAACCCATCTCATCACAGCTTTACTTCTCATCAAGCATAAATGGGAGGGAGCAGAGACATTTTTTTTCCTATATCTCTCAAACCATAACAGTTTGAGAGATAGAATAAGTACAAGTACTCTCTTTTAATTGTATCTACCATATAGTTAATATTTTTTTTCTCTGACATTACTATCCCTTTAAACACGGATTAAGTCATCTGATTTAATCAGAGATATCCTTAATTCCTGGCCTGTATATGACACTTGAAGACTGGTTTCAACACTCCTGTTTTAAAAGTTTACTATAATAACAGATGTATTAGAAACCCAATTGCAATGCTCAATTAAAGCATATTAAAATAGGTGTTCTGGACAATGATTTATATAGCAAGGGTGCTCAACCATATCCTTAGCAGGCACAAACAGACAGTATCTTTAGGACTGTCATGCCTGAGTGTAGACAAATTAATCAAAACGACAGCCTCTGATTCACTCACTCATACTCGAGCAAGGAAATCCTAAAGACATGGCCAATTAGTGATACTTGAGAAGAGGTTTAGGAATGCCTAATATATAGAAATGAAGGATATAGTCGTATATATTTAGTAAATATGAGTCACAGAGGAGCATTTTTCATATGGATTATCATTTTTATTTACTCAAAGTGTTTTAACAGGAAAACTACATAACGATATTTCTCATTTTCAAGTACATTCTAGAGAGTATTTACACTAAAAGTCACATTTAAACAAATAGAAATATATATATATATATATATACATATACACACACACATAAAAACAATATATAGTTCCATATTGCAAAGATACAAAGAAATAGTTATTTTATAGGGATTTTGGGGGAAGATCTGATTTTTCCAGGAAGGTTAGTCCATGCTTTTGGAGCTCTGAAGGAGATGGCAGATCTACTGGCTTCTTTCTAGTAGTGTGGCATACTCAGTGAGTTGTTAGCAGTGGAGCAGAGGTTACAGTTCGTATGAAAAGCTGGAGTGAGCATGCTGCTCAGGTAGTCTAGTAGCATTCTAAAAAAGTGGTTATAAACTAGGCAAGAGAGGTAAAGGGCAAGTCTAGAGTCAGCTGTTATAACTTTAAACATATCACAATGATTGGTATTGTAATTACATTGGAGGACAAAGAGACATAATGAATGTTGAGTTTACCAAGATGATTTTGTGGTGCACAAGCATACACTATGTCCACATAGTCTATGACTGGCATTAATATCTATTGAACAATACATTTTCTTACTAGAGGACTTAAAAAGGATTTCTTTGAAACAGTGTGTCTATTTTAGGATAAAGTTTGGATGTTCCTTTATCAATATGAACACCAAATGTGAGGCTAAGGTCAAGACACACACGAAGATATTTGTAGGAGTCGACCAGGGACAAATTGTGTCTGTTTTGTTAGTACTGAAGAACAGTTTCTTTTTAATTATCCATCTTTCAGCTTCAGAGATGTTATCCTTTAACACTGCCTCAAGTTGTGAAGCATGTGGGTTTTTAGTGTAGATTATAGGGTCATCTGAAAACATGTGCATGCAGAAGATGCTTTGCAAACTGTGGGCAGATCATTTATAAATTGGGAAAATAGAAGCGGGCCAAGAATGAAGAAGTGGAGCATCCAACATGATATTTTGAACAGAAGGGAATCATTGTCAGCAATTGTGCTCTCTCTGACAAATAGGATCAGAGCCAGTTTAGAAAGTGATTACACAGTCCTGAACTTTTGAGCTTACCAGAATATTATCGTCTACTATATCAAAGTTGCAAAATCAAGAAAAATAATAAGTTCACCATTTTCCATGCAAGTCTGGATATCCTTGCATACTTTTACGTGGGCTGTGATTGTTGGGTGATTTGTAAGAAAGCATGATTGAAGTAGAGAGAAAAAGTAGGGCAAAATCAGTAGTACTTCTAGAGTTGCTTATGGACACATTTTTTCAGGGCTGTAGATAATTTGGGAAGTAACAATATTGGTCTTTAATTTGATACCACGTTTTTACCCCCACTTTTGTGGATAAGCACTACTCTAAGTTCCAGGTATTAGGCATATATGAGGATAACAAGGATGAATTATTAAGGGATGGGCATTGACCGTGGCATTAAGCTTTAGTAACACTGCTGGCAGTTGGTAGGGTGCAGATGGAGATTTCATTTTTGGGTTGAGGAGGTAGTCATAGTTCGCTATCAGATACTGGAGTGAAATTGAATTAATCAGTGCTGTTGGACTGGGAGAAGGTGACAGAGACTGCTCAAGTAATGTTTGTATCTTTAAAAGAGGATTTTAGCAAACTTATGTCACAGTTTGTGCTTTTGGCTCTCTCTCCTGGGCTACCCCTGCCTTATCCTCCATTTCTCTTGTGGTAATAGACAGGTATTGTACCATCTCCCATCTTCTTCTCTGAACTACACTCAGATTTCCAGCTGCACCCTCAAGCGCCAGTCTCTAACTTGCGCTAAACCTTGGGGTTGTGACAGAATGGCCATACAGTACAGAAAGCATGGATATTAGCAATCTCTCCCACTTGGACTCCATACAGGAGCACCAAGAACAGGTCCTGGCCTCGCATGCCTCTCACCTACAAAGTCTCTCCCCTCGTTCATCAGCAATCCCCCCGCTCTTAGACTATTCAGAGTCCTTCAAAGCACACTCTTTAAAGCAATCTTCGATTCAGAATCCTCCCTATTGGAGATCCATCAGAGTTCCCTCTCTGTCAGCCAGCATGCAGTGACGTTTCACACCCTGTCCTATGAAGCCAAGTGGGACATAGATGCACTTAAGTTGGTTTTCTCCGATAAGAAGAAAAGGAGAAGACTCTTGTTCTATGTATTTACTGTGGGATTAAGGGACACTTACTTCAACAGTCTTCTACTCAGCTGGAAAATGTCACGCTTAGGGGCCCTGATAGGCGACTTACTCGGCATTCCCACTAAGTCTCCTCCACGGACCAACAGACTGTTAGTTCCAATCACCCTGAAGTAGTCATCTGGGAGAATCTTCATGCCAGCCTTCTTAGACTCAGGGGCCTCCGGAGTCTTCATGGACCTGACCTAGGACAGCGACCATGGGGCCACTATTTGCCAGGAAGCCAAACCCGTAGTCATGTCTATCCTAGATGGGAAACCTTTTGGGAGATGGTCGTATTTCTCTCGAAACCAAACTACTCCTACTCACCACAGGATTACTTCACACAGAAGAAGCTGTTTTGACCTCATTTATTCCACCCATGTGCCTGTCAATCTGGGTCTTCCTAGTCTAGGGCACCACAATTCTGTTACTGACTGGGTGGCTAATGACATTACGGCTTGGAAGGATCCTTTCAGGTTCAGGGCCTCACGCTTTTTCAGTCCCGTAAGCATTGACTCAAGTACTCTGATATCCTTGCACTGGTACCTCTGGATTGCTAGAGATTCCTGGATGTGTTATTCAGGAAGAACGCAGATAAGTTACCTACTCGTTGATCACATGACTGCCCTATTGACAAGGGCTCAACAAGGGATGCAACTTCCTACTCTTGCAACCCGAAATGAATGCCCTTCAGCCAAGGGTTTTATCCGCCTACCCATCTCACCAGAAGGGGCTATCTTCTTTGTGACAAAAAAAAAATAAATAAAAAAAAAAAAAAGTGTCCCTTAAAGGGATAGTATTACTTCAAAATTACTATCCCTCATATTGTAGCCCTTAATAAACTGAGTTAAACGACACCAACGGCATCTCTCAAACCCTTATGGTTTAAGAGATAGCCACTTTCAAAGTTTCCTCTCCCCTGCTGACAGTGTTCTGCTGCCAGCAGGAGAATTCGGTCCCGGGACAGGCGGAGGCTCTTAAACAGAGCCGATATCTCGTTATGGAAGGAAAAATGATTAATTGAAACAGTCTTCTACGTATGCTTGGCTACCAAGCACACGTAGAAGACTGTTTCAATTAATCATTTTTCCTTCCATAACGAGATATCGGCTCTGCTGAAGAGCCTCCTCTTGATTCAGAGACCGGATTCTCCTGCTGGCAGCAGAACGCTGACAGCAGGGGAGAGGAAACTTTGAAAGTGGCTATCTCTTAAACCATAAGGGTTTGAGAGATGCCGTTGGTGTCGTTTAACTCAGTTTATTAAGGGCTACAATATGAGGGATAGTAATTCTGAAGTAATACTATCCCTTTAAAGGGATAGTAATGTCCAATAATAATGTTATTCAGTGTTATAAATGAGAAAAAAAAAAAAAAAAAAATTATGTGCAGCAAATCCCATCTCTCAAACCTTTATGGTTTGAGACCTATTCGCCACTACAGTTCCCCCCTCCCTCCCTTCCCTTCTCCTGATGTCATCTGTAAAGCTGACAGCAGGAGATTCGAGTTGGCCGACTTGAGGTGGCTCTTCAGAAGAGCCGAAATAGCATTATTTAAAAAGAACTACTTCATTGGAACAGTCTACAAAGTGTGCTTGCAAACCAGGCCAACTTTGTAGACAGTTCCAGTGAAGTAGTTCTTTTTAAATAACGTTATTTCAACTCTGCTGAAGAGCTGCCGGCTGGTCCCAGGACCGGGATCTCATGCTGTCAGTAGGACACAGACGTCAGGAGAAGGGGGGAGGGGGCTTTCGATGAGAATCTCTCTCAAAACATAAAGGCCTGAGAGATGGGATTTGATCCACATAATTTATTTTTTTTTAAATCTACAATACTGCATAACATTATTATTGGACATTAGTATCCCTTTAAAGGGTTAGCAATGTTTCCCTTGACAAGTAGCTCAGATAGTTCATCATAGTTAATAGTACTGCTGTCTGATGCCCTTATGTTCAAAACTTGCTAGTTACGCTGTAATTATATGATGATGTTTACCCCTCAAGTCCCTCTTGGCGATGCAAGCATTTCTGTCTCACAGATATGACAGTGGATCACAACGAGGGACAATCTTCAGTCTGCATTATGAAAAACCCGCCCAGCTTCATTAAGGAAGGTAAATTATCAATTATGATAAAGATCTGAGCTGTGTGTCAAGGGAAACACTATTATCACTTTAAACCCTGTATCAATTATAGGGGACTAAAGAAAATATAAAACAAAAAAAAATGTTTTAGATAACTGCTTCCTATAATTCCACAATTGCTCGAGTTACTACAAGGAGCCTGCATCTTCAACAAGCTAGACCTCAGAGGAGCATTCAATTTAGTAAGAGCCCATTCAGGAGATGAATGTAAAACCGCATTCAACACACGATACAGTCACTATGAGTATCTATTCATGCTCCTTCCAGGCATTTGTAAACCACGTCTTTCATGACATGCTAACCCCCCATGTCTAGACAACATAGAGCTCATGTCCAGAAAGTCCTCCAGAGTCCTCAAGAACACTAATTATTATCAAAATTTAATTTTAAACTATTTTTGCATTGCCTCCCCTATCGCTGCTCTCACCAAGAAAGGGGCCAACCCTCAAGTATGGCCTATGGAAGCTTCATCTGCATTTCTTGCTCACTAAAAGATGTTCACGACGGCCCCTGTTCTGCGGTATCCAGACTCATCCAAGTCTTATTTTAGAGGTGAATGCCTCAAAAGAATGAATAGGAACTGTCCTGTTCCAAAAGGACATAATGACTAACGTATCCATTTATGCTCCTACTACTCACAGCAATTCACTCAAGAGGAAAGAAATTATAATGTGGGTAATCGGGAGTTGCTGTTGATCAAACTCTCATTAGAGGAATGGTGTTATTTGTTGGAATGTGCAACCAAACCAATCATGATCCTTACAGATAATAAGCACTTGATGTACTGGGAAACTGCCAAGTCCCTGAATTCACACCAAGGCCGCTGGTCTCTCTTCTTCTCCCAGTTCCATTTCCTCATGTCATACCAGCCTGTGTCAAAGAATCTGAAAGCCAATGCATTGTCCCGCATTTTCCCTTCCCAAGTTTTGGACGCTGACCTCATGTGATTATTTCTTCCTCTAATTATTGCAGCTCTTTCAAGTGGATCTCTTTCCTCCATGACAGAGGATTTCTCTGCGGAAGCTGTAGTGGTCTCTTGCAATGAGAGCGCTCCAGTAAACACAGAGGAATCCTCCATCATCGCAGGAAGTTGGGACAATGCACTACTTGGGGAGGGGAACAGACGAAGATGGACAGGTTGCGGGCAGAGTTTTGCCACAGCCTGCCCAGAAGGCGTCACTGGCTCACTGTTAAAACAGAAAATTTCTCTACACTTTTTTTTTTTTTTTTTTTTTATTGAATGAAAAGTGTGTGTATGTATGTATGTATGTATATATATATTATATATATATATATATTAGCAATGTGGGACGGCGCTGCCCGTCAGGCTATATAGGGAATTAATGCACACACACGAATGAAACACACACACAGAGACACACATGCATATGTACACGCATGCACTGAGATGCATAGAGTGACACAGTCATACACACATACATGCAATGCACAACATGCAGACACAGAGTGTGATACAGGCATGCAACACACAGTGACAAACACACACAGAAGTGAGTCATAAGGGCATGACTTACGTGTCATTGTAATGAGTTTGTAATGAGTTTGTGTTTGTACTTATGTCTCCACTGTGGCATTCATTCATGTAGTTGAAATGCATGTGGTGATTGCACATACTATGGTGGAAGGTGGATCGTTCTGGCTCCCGGGGTGTGAGTGTGTGTGAGAGTGAGAGTGTGTGAGAGAGAGTGAGAGAGAGAGTGTGTGTGACTGAGTGTGTATGATTCAGTGTGAGTGAGCGCTGGCCTGGATAGTGGGGGCAGGCCAACTCCCTGCATGATTTAAATCACTCCCCCATTGAATCACCCAATGGGAGCAGTAACTCCTCCTTATTTAAGCTGAGGTAACATAGCAATATAACACACAGTGGCTCTTCAGTTGAGGCAACGTAGCAATATGCTGAGGGAACAAATAGAAAGTGGTGTTTGAGGCTTGCCCTCAGTAACATACAGCAAAGCATCTCTCTCCCTTTAAGGAGAAAGGGTGGGAATCAGGAAGTGGAGGAGTGACAGTTGAAAACAGACAGTTAGTGAGGTTGACTGAAGAGATGAAAAGAGTTAAATAAAAGAGTTGTTATAAAGTTTATCACTGAGTTTGTATTTTATGGAAACATTACACCCTTGTACTGAAACAGAGTGTATGGAGGGTTACAGTTATCTGTGAGAGGGGAAACAGAGTGTATGGAGGGTTACTATTAGGGCTGCAACAACTAATCGATAAAATCGATAATGAGAATCGTTCCCAACGATTCTCATTATCGATTTGTTGTGCAGCGATTAGTTGTGCCGCCCAGCAGCCCCACAGCCGCCGGATGCTGCCGTCTTCTTACTGCCTGCATTGATGACATCCGGGGCGCAACCACGCCAAATGCGGAGACGCCGCGTGGAGCTTGCAGGTATTATCTTCCTCTGTTCTGAGGCCAGTTTAAAACTGGCACCCAGACTGAGGAAGAAACCCCCTGGACGCTCCACGCGGCATCTCCGCGTTTGGCGTGGTTCCGCCCCAGATGTCATCAGTGCAGGAAAGAGTGAAAAAGAGGTATGGGGGACAGACATACATGGGGGAGAAAAAGAGAGGCACAAGGGGGAGAGAGAGAGAGAAGTACATGGGGAGAGAAAGAGGCACAAGGGGGAGAGAGAGAAGTACATGGGGGAGAGAAAGAGGCACAAGGGGGAGAGAGAGAAGTACATGGGGGAGAGAGAGAGTGGAGAGAGAGAGAGAGAGAGAGAGAAGTACATGGGGGCGACAGAGAGAAGTACATGGGGGAGAGGGAGAGAGAGAAGTACATGGGGGGGGAGAAGTACAAGGGGGAGAAATAGAGGCACAAGGGGGAGAGAGAGAAGTACAAGGGGGAGAGAGAGAGGCACAAGGGGGAGACAGAGAAGTACAAGGGGGGAGAAATAGAGGTGCAAGGGGGGAGAAAGAGGTGCATAGACCCCATAGTAAAATAATAACAATGACACATGTTAATGTGTAAAGTTTTTTATTCTGCTGTTTGTTTTTAACACTGTTTGTTCATTAAATCAGTTTAAATAATGAAAAATTAGCATATTGTTTTTTTATCTGATTAATCAAAAAAAATAAATCGGCCAACTAATTGATTATCAAAATAATCGTTAGTTGCAGCCCTAGTTACTATTATCTGTGGGAGGTGACAGTGTGTTTGTGGGGTCATGATCCTGAGTGAGAGTGTGTGTGGACCGGGAGAAGTTATTGATATCCCCTACTTGAGATGCCAGTGGCAGCTATATTTTTTTTTGTCAGTTGGATAGTGGTGGGCAGGCTGGAGGGGGTGGGCCATCTCCCTGTATGATAAACATGCCCCCATTGAATCACCCAATGGGAGCAGTAACATCCCCACTGAATCACCCAATGGGAGTTATGTCTCCTAATGAGACATAAATTATGTAATGAGGCATTCTGTGCAATGTGTGTGTGTTTTCTGAGGAGACATAAATTATGTAATTATGCATAATAAATTATGCAGTGAGGCTTATTCTTATATATATATATATATATATATATATATATATATATATATATATATATATATATATATATATATATATATATATAGAGAGAGAGAGAGAGAGAGAGAGAGAGAGAGAGAGAGAGAGAGAGAGAGAGAGAGAGAGAGAGATATTACATGTAATATGGAGGAGAGAGATCTCTTTTCATTCTCTACCCTAGTTTCAAATTAAAAAGTTAAATGATGTAAATGTGTAATCTACCATATAAGATTAAAGGTCCCTCCCCCCCCACCAAAAAAAAAAAAAAAAAAAGCAATAAAATATTGCATACTATGATTGTCATTTCTATAGGATTGCCCATAAATAAATGGTGGATTATTAATTAACCCCCTTGTATGTCAATGGCATCTCAAACAGATTTGCTTTGCAAATGCCAAGGAGATTATCTAGCAACTAGTGGTTTAAGTTATTTGGAACGGGGGGGGGGGGGGGGCGCTGAGATATATAGGTTCCAAAAGCTCCTCCACCTGCTCCTTTATTTCACCTGTTATCTGTGTATGACCCTTGGCTTGGTTTCCGTTTCTCCTGTGGTCCAGCTTGTGTGGCATTGCTGGACTACCTGCTCTGAGTCTGACCTGAGGGTTTGGCTGACTACCCGCTCTGGTATTGACCTTGGGCATTGTCTGACTACCCACTCTGGTCCCTACCCTGGTCCTGGGTCTTCCTTATCCGTGGAAGCTTGACCCGGCGCTTAACCAGGTCTTTAGCCTGTCCAGGTTATTTCTCGGTCCTCGTTTCTTTTTTATATTTATTGTATTTAAAAAAGGTGGTGTACATTTAACTGTACCTGTCGTATCATTATTGCCAACCGTTACAGAGACACAGCAGTCTTGAAAGACTCTATCCTAGAGGAACTAAGCCAGTAAAGGTATAATTTCTACTCTACTAGTCTCCTGCTTTTTCTATGGCTAACACAGTATTGTTGTTTTACCCAGTCACTTTATTGGAATTTCATTTTTTTTTTTTTTTTTTTATTTTGGGTAAAAATGTGGTTCAAGTTATGGAACATCCACAAACCAATGGTATCTTGTGAAAGTGCAGGGTCTGCTAAAAAAAAAAATGTATGATGTGTGTGGGTTCTAAACTTCAACAACAAGGGGGGGGGGAAACGCATAGCAACAAAGTAGTTGATCAACATGTTCTCTTCATACAAATGCTGTATATGAAACAAAGTACTACTTTCAGCTTTGCTTTAAGAATCCTTTCTGCTCTTTAGCCAGATACAGTCTTATTAAGGTATTCTTTTTAGCCTGCCTATCAGCATGGGATACAGCTATAATACTGTTCTATGCACAGCCCCTCCACTGTCTGCAGTGAAAGACAGAAAAAAGGTTGAGCTGTTTCTAAACAGAAATTTTAAACCATGGACCAACATACATACACATGTTATTTTTGACATCATTTCTTTGTGATTCTCCTTTAATGAAAGTGAATTCCTAGAGAGTATGTCTGTGGTGATAGCACGGTGCTATCGGAGTGGTTCCTTGTTTGAATGTACAGGAAACCTGGGCTTTGCGCACACTAGAGGTTATATCACTTCTGGTGACAGCTGCTGCAGAACTAATCCAGAACACGGTAAACTTAAAACCATACAAACTAAAGGGCAAAAAACCCTTGTGTTTTAGTCTTCAAGCTAAAGAAGTGCAATTCTGGAACAAACCAACTGTACCATAGGGGAGAATGAAAATTCCCACCGATTTAAATGGGGCTTTTAATCCTGTTGTGTACCACTTTGGTATTAAATGCTTAAAGGGATAGTAATACTTCGTTTTATCTTTATTTTATTTTGTAGGCATTAAAAAACATGAAGAACGATATAAGTCTTATCTCTCAAACCTTTATGGTTTAAGAGATAGTCACAAGCAAAATTTCCCCCTCCCGCCCCTTTTTCCTAGTGTAAGCCATCTCTTCTCAGACGTGGGATCTGGTTGTAAGACCAGACAGATAACAGCAGGGGACAATCTTCTTTGTATGAAAAGAATGAAAGCCCTCCCCCCCTTGACAAGTTTTTCAGGTTTCTCCCTTATCTTAATTGAAGATTGTCCCACTCTGCAGTCTACCTGGGCACCTCCCTTCTGATCTGGCTGAACGGGGGGAGGGGAACTTTGCTTGTGAATATCTCTTAAACCATAAAGGTTTGAGAGATAAGACTTATATCGTTCTTCATGTTTTTTTAATGCTTACAAAATAAAATAAAGATAAAACGAAGTATTACTATCCCTTTAAGAGGTCTCAAATTGCAAAGCTCTGTGTTGGAGACCTTTCTAGCATTCAAGTGTTTAAAAGCCCCATGTAAACCAATGGGAATTTGTGGAATTTCATTATGTATTTGTCTTAAATGCACAATTCTTCATAACAAAGTTTCATAAACAAATCAGTTTAAAGTAGAGGTAGAGTTAGGGGCAATAGGTTCAAAAGAAAAGCGGAGGAGTTCTGGGGCAAACCATTTGCATTACAGGGGAAAACCAAAAATGTCCTGCTGATAATTGGGAATGTTTAACACCTTGAATGCTACAGAAGAAAAGCAATGCACTGGGGATCTCTCTAGCAATTACTGGGTTAAAATCCCCATTTAAGTCAAATGGAATATTTCTAATGTTTTGATCTCCCCATTAGTGCAAATGGTTTGCCCCAGAACCCCGCCACTTATTTTCAAACACACAGGCCGATAAATCTTAGAGATCACATAAAACGGGTGAAATCTGCTTAAGATATTAACTGCTTTACCCTTCACAATCATGACATGGGTTTATCCAATGCTAAGCTGCTGATAGGTGATTCATAAGTGATTCTAGACTGTGATAATGTAATTCTCAAACAAAAAGACACATGTCAAATAGTAACACCTTCCATGCAGCAACATGTAGATATCACTGCCTGCATACTGACAGTGTTACCATGCTAGCCAGCAGAGATGCGTTTAATTCTACTACACCCAATATAAAGTAGGACAAAGAATGCACACTAATTGTGTTCCTTAGCCCTTTGAGTGCCAGAGGGGTACGCAACATATTGCTTTGCAATGTGTTGTGTACCCCTCTGGCACTCAAAGTGTTAACTCCTTGTGGACCAGAAATGACAATGCATTATGCAAGTCTCTTATCCTGAAGATGTTAATGCTTCTTTCACAAACTGCACCTGCAGGACATTAAAACATTTACCATGGTCAGATTTATTAGGATAACTCTTTCACTATCTTTGAGCATCTAATGTTTGTTGGGAGCTTCAAGCAGAACCATCAACAAGCATAAGAACAAAGCAACAAGGACGCACTACCCATACACGATTCTTTAGGATATTTAAGGAGCAGTTACATATTTAAGTGATAAGTTGCTTTTATTTTAACTCCGGAAACTGACTAGTAAGCAATATATAGCAGTCTGGAATATATTTTTCTACAGTATCTGCATTTGCTTGTACTCATTGATTGTGGTTTCACAACAAAGCTTAGTTCACACCTCCCCACAAGAGGCTACAACAGTGTGAATGAAATGAGGCACAGACAAACGCTCTACACACATTCTGTAGATGGCCCTAAATCTAATATGAAGGACATTTTAGAGACCACTGGGATGTGCTTCATACCACAAAGCAATGCATTGCATTCCCCTCTGGTTGTTAAAGGGTTAATAGAATGTCTTTCCCCCTTTAATGGCAAAGTGTTATCTAGAGAGGCAAGTAATTTTAACCCTCTGAGTGCCACAGGGTTATGCAATGCATTGCTCAAAAGGTTAATCAACACTTTCCAGGGAGGGTGCCCTTAATAGGTTTTGCATGTTACATTAAGTGCATTTTCCAGATCAAATGAGAATATGCACTAGGCACAATGTAACAGCAAGGAACATTATCTCATTACTCCAATACTTTCTGCATTTTATTTTAAACCAGCCTTTTCTTCCTCATAAGAGGGCTCTGTTTGTAATGATGGCAACCCCTTAAAGACCAGAGGGGTTTGCAACACATTGTAAAGAAATGTATTACAAACCAATCTGGTCCCCTTTGAGTGCCAGTGGTACGGAACGCATTGCTTTGCAATGCGTTCCATGCGACTCTGGCACTCAAAGGGTTGAGATAAAAATCAGAACATGCTATGTGTTCAGACTCCATCACTGATGTAAGAGGAAGAGAATGGTCCACTCTTCATAACCTGCTCATAGTGCCTCATGCATAGTTGGCATAATGTGGCATTCAGCACTACTGGTTCAGGGACGTTAGAACCATGTTTCTCAAGAAGTGGTACTAGTACCTCTGGAGGTAGTTAGGACATAGGCAACAGGGGTGGACATGATTAGTCATTATAATTATGAATGGGTACTTATCAGTGTCAAGAACAGTCCTTTGTATAAATTAACTAATCTCTCAGAAAAGTAATCAAGTGGTGATAGTGGCTGTGCTTATCTAACATGGCTGATGGTCAGACCAGCAAATCTATCCTGTGGGTTAATCCTATGGATTATTATACTTAAAAAAATAAAATAAACAAATAAATAAATAAATGAATTTTAAAGGTACACAGAATGTATTTTTTAAGAGGACGTCTCACCATTCCAAGTCCTCCATCAATGTAAACTTCCATCTTGAAAAGATCTGCTTGATTAATCCTTCTAATGAATTTATTCCACCCTTTTGGTGGAAATCCATATGTTTTATGAGATTAAAAAGATGGAGGGAAGTAATTTTCTGGGCATACAAGTTATTATGTATGCTTTATCTGACCAAGCCAAAGAACAATGTCCTGTTAATGCCCTACTAATCTGTTTAAAAACAAATATTAACACTTATAGGAAGTTTAATTAAATACATTTAAAGAAGCTAAAAGCGGTGTTGGTAAAAGGCCCACTTGAGCCCTCTGAATTTCAAAGAGATACCCAACACATTGTAAAGCAACGCATTGCAAACCACTTTGGCAGCCAGAGGGGAGCCCAAGTGAGTCTGTGAATGAGAAATTGTATTTCATTAGGAAACTGAAGCTAGCTGCCTCCCTTTTCTCTATTATTTCTCAGTCCACCCCCCCCCCCAAAAAAAAAATCATATTCTTGCATTTCATTTAAACCAGAGATATATTAAAACATTAAATAAAAGAATGCCTGAAATATTATATGTGATACATCAAAAAATGTTGACATAAAACATTGAGTGCATGAGTGGATGTAATTGGGTACAACAGTGGTTAGGTGTCTGACTGTGGTCAGAGGGCTGATTTCATAATAGCACAGACTGCCCTATCAGTTTCTGTCTTTTTCCACTCCTATGATTTGTTTTCATTAATTTGTACATTTAAAATTAAAGATATTGCACGTTGGAGTACTAAACTCTTTTAAAACAACAAGAGCACTTGTTACTGAGATGATGAGAAATACAGCCTTAGGACACAAGTGGCTTTAAACCACTCACCTCATTGTGATACCTCTCTGTACTAGAATTAGCATGCTTATAAGACATCTCATCATCTGACAACCAGCCATCAGATGGCATATACCCACTCCCATCATGAAAGTGGACCTATCATCTTAAATTTTCTTTACATATTTGAAAACGTAATTCAAAACGGTCTATGTGTCATGTTAACCAAAATTCCAGCAGATACAGTTTGCAGATATTCACACTTATTTCTGAGAAAAGTGAAAGTGAATATTACCTGGTACTGCACAAAGTTTAATTTGCATATGAAATGTTACTGGAACCTTAATTAGCATATTATACATCACTGAAAGGTCTCATTAGCATCACTGAAGAGCTTAATTGGCATATGAAACTTCACTGGTACCGCACAGATATTGCAATTATCATATGGTAACAAGTATGAATATCTCCTTCACCGTACTTATGCTGGTCTTTTGGGCAACATGACACACAGGCAGTTTTTAATGCAGACTTCAATTAAGGTGAAAGTTGCACTTTAAGGTCCAGTCTTAGTCCTTAGCCATTTCATGTAAAATTTGCAAAGGCTTTTTCCCTTAAGCCCAAAAAGTCCAATACTCTAAAATTGGGGTAAACACAAATTATTTTCTGGTACAAAGCATGATTTGCGATAACTGCAGAGAACAACTGGTATCCTTGGCAATCTAAGAAGCTGTGTTTAAATTTAATTTAACTTTTTGCTTCCCTAGGCTCCATGTGCCTTCAGACAAGGCGTATGTTACAACTGAGCATCAGAAGCAGGACCTACAGGTGGCCAAAATGGAAGTATAGTATCCAAGGTGTCCATTTATAGGCAGACCAAGGTAAAAGGAGGAAAGGTCAAAGCAGTACCATATGGCATCCACAGCTCAGTACAGATCTCCTTTTTATTAGAAGGTGAAATACAGAACCCTCAAACCAACACCTCAGGAATAGGTTTCTTTTATTTAACTTTTATATATAGTTACCTTTTTTATTTTTTTAAATAGAAATAAGCAAATATTTTTAGGGATTTTAAACCGGGAGAATTTTTTTTTCATGCAAGTCATTCCAGGAGCTCTGTATGAGAAGACAGTTTGACCAGCTTCTTTCTTGTAGTTTGGAATAGCCACTGGGTTGCTGGCAGTGGACCAGAGATCATAGGAAGAGCTAGAGTGAGTATACTGCTCAGGTAGAGTAGTAGGTATGTCTGAATTGAAGTTAGCCAATTTAGTTCTTTAAAACAGATCACAATGAGGAGTAGTTTAATTACACTGGAGGAAAAGTGGCATAACGTATTATATAGTGATGAGCAGGGCTCAAAATTTCCACTCGCCACTAGGCAATGGCGAGTGAAAATTTAGCCCTGGCGAGTAGAAATTCAGCCCTGGTGGGTATGTTATGGCTTGCAGTGGCAATTAACTTTTCAGGTCTGGCTAGTAGCAAAGGACTTCCAATTTTAAGCCCTGTTGATGAGATTGATTTAAGGTACAATAGCATACACTACATCCCCCTGTAGTCACATGCAAGCATAAAAGGTATAGTATTGTCTCTTTAAAATTTGTTCCCCGAGTCTTCTATATATTAAAAAGGAACATATTGCTCTATGTCTAAGTGCTTCATTTTTTGTAGTTCAAAAGTTACGAAGCACTAAAGATCCCCCGCCCGCCCTTTCTCTCCAAGAAGATGCAGGCTGGTCAGGACGGCAGCAGCGAGGGACAAACCTCAGTAAGCAAAGGGAAATCCTGCCTTATTCGTTAAGGGGGGCAGGATTCCCATTATACTTACTGAAGTTTGTCCCTCGCTGCAGCCGTTGAGTCACACGACTAGATATCCGATTCAGTGGGAGGCTGCCAGAAAGGGGCAGGAGGGGGATCTTTATGGATTCATAACGTTTGAACTACAAAGAAGTAAGCGATTAGACACAGCACAATCTGTTCCTTTTAGTATACAGAAGACTCGGGAACGCATTTTAAAGATACATTTCAATCCCTTTAACATCTGTTGCAGAATACAATTTCTAAACTGGGAACTTAGGATTTATTTCTAAACACAGCACCTACTTTAGGACAATGTTTGGATGTTAATTTTTCAACATTTAGATCAAAAGGGAGGTCAGGATAATTCTACATGCAAATATATTTTTAGGAGCAAACTGGGGCTAAGTTATACTTGGCATCTATTACAATGGTTAAATGGGTATTGTGGAGTTTAAGTAATGTTTTCTTTGTACCAAATACCACTGAGACCATTTTGCCAGTTTTTGAAAAGCATTTTTAGTGATCAGTCTATCAGCTTCAGTGAAATCATCCTGTAATGTTTCCACAAATTGTGATTCGTGAATCTCTTAGTGGTGTTACCAACATACACGTACACAGAAGATGCTTTCAGTTAAAATCATCCTGTAATGTTTCCTCAAATTGTGATTCGTTTGAATTTTTTACACAGAAGATGCTTTGTAAACTGTGTAAGGCCATTTATAAATGTGCAAAATAGAAGAGGGACAAGAATAGTGCCTTGAGGAACCCCACGTTACTTTGAGTGGTCAGAGATACATAGAGTGTTCTGTCTAATAAACAGGACTGAAACCAGTTTAGCGAATGAGCACATAAGCATGAATTTGTGAGCTTATCTATCAGGACATTATGGTCTACTGTATCAAAGGCCTTCTTCTTTCAAGGAGAATACCTCCAAAAAAGTTCACCATGATCGACACCACTATGGACATCATTGCTTACTTTTAGGAGGAACACTACTGTTGAGTAATTTGGACCAAAGCCAGATTTAAGTGCGGTGAAATAGTTGGACAGTTGGTAGTAACTTACATATTTGCAATTGGGCACGTTTCCAGGATTTTATGTAATCAAAGTATCTGATTGGTCTGGTCTCTCCTTCCTGTCCCTGTTGTTGACTCTCTAAACTAGTACATCTAATCAGCAATGAACTGTACACCACTTTAGTATATACTACTAGTGTGTTTTTTCTGCTAAAGTTGATAGGTTACCTAGAAGTTTGAATACGTGTAAATATCATTCAAAATGACACATGTATTCTGCTATCCAAAACACTGGCACATGCACAGTTTAGGGGAAATGACTTTATTTTAACCCACAACACCTGCCCTGATTCAAGCATTGTTATGCAAAATCAACACAGTGCAACTCAAAATTGCAGCTATGGCAAAGTGCAAAGCAGCTGATAAATGGGAATCGGGCCAGCTTTCTCCATAGAAACTAAAACTGCAATGCACTGGAGAACTAACATTCATGAGGTTAGAAGCCCCATTAAAAATCAATGGCAATTTTCATCTCTCCTTTATATTGTAGTTGGTTTGTTCCAGATATGCACCTATAGGGCCTTATTTATAAAAGCGCAAAGCAATTCAGATGTAATCCCATTGCATTATAGAGGACAAATGAGAAGCCCTAAAATGTCTACCAATTTAAATTGGGGTTTTTAACTCTGAGTTTTCCACCCTTTCAAATTATAATATATTTTGCACTAGTATTACTTTCTGTAAAATGCTTCTATCCTGGTACCTTTTATTTAAAAATACCACTACCGCTTTCTTCTTTAAAGGGGATGTATCACCTCTATATAACTTAGCCTAAATAGTTATAGTCAGATTCGAAATATAACCTAAGTGTCACTGAGAGAGAAAAAAAAAAAATTAATCTTTATTTGGTGTAAATTGAAGTTATAAAGTCTGCCCTGCAGCTACTTCCGCATAGTCTGCGGTTACATGCTCTGTACTGCAGTCCGTCACTCCTCCTCTTCCTCTATCTAGCCTCCTCCGATGACGGAGGCTTCTGTATGTAAACTGGAGCGGTCTCATTGGCAGAGATCGATATCTAGCCAATGAGACCACTCCAGCTTACAGACAGAAAGAGGAGGCTGGATAGAGGGAGGGGAGCAGAGGCAGAGTGATAGACTGCGGTTACAGAGCAGGTAACTGTAGACTATGCGGAAGAAGGTGCAGTGCAGACTTTATAACTTCAATTTAGACAAAATAAAGCTAAAATAAATAAATAAATACAAATAATTAATACATTTTTAGTCAGATTCAATATATAACCTAACTATTTAGGCTAAGTTATATAGAGGTGATACATCCTCTTTACACATGTTCAAGTCATCCTACCCTCTTTTCTGTAGACATTACAGTGTTCTACATTCCATCAGAGCAAAGAATGACACTTATTGTACCTTGCTCTGCACGCTTCCCAATTTTCTGTCTGTGATCTAAAATTATAGCTGACAATTCAATCAAGCAATTATAGTTGTGGGATCTGACATCAATAACAGTGATACACAGGAATAATTGTGTATAACAAACAAATATCAAGTTTCTCCTATGCTAGAACTGTATTTATGTGCACCCTAAACATGATTATTCAACTGGTGGGCCTGCAGGGCGAATTATTCAGCGCCCCTCCTGACCTCCTAACGCAAATAGGAATTCTGGCCCAACAGCAGGTTGATATGTGCGCAATGATTGACAAATTCAAAACACGAAGGTGCATTTGTGATACGGGTAGATGGTAAAACAGAGCAAACTATATTGATTGCCTCAGTGTAAAAGATAACAAGCAGGGTTCGACAAATAGCAGTGGGTAATAGCAGAATCTGAATAGCATAATGCATTTCAAGATCTCCAGAATAAAAATGGAATCAAAAGGAATTATGCATAAAGGCAAAGTGAATTCAGATACAAACCAACTTTTAACCTCTTGAATGATAGGTAGGTTGTCAATGTGTTTCAAAACAATGTATCTGCTTCCTGCTGATCAAAACACCAGTCTGGGGAAGGCCAGGGCATCTTAAGGCTTGGATTATTTTATTAGGTCTAGCAAGTGTCTGTATTCTTTGAGCACCACAGAGGCAAGCAATGCATAGCACTAGTACTCAGTTTGATAGTATATAACACATTTTGTAGGCGTTTCAATTTTATTTGCAAGATAAACTGCTAGGGAGCAACGGAAAAGGTGTCAGTTATAACCTTTGCCACTGATTTAGCGTTTAACCCCTTGAATGAGTGTTCTCCAATACATTATAAAACATGCTGGTGACCTCCCAAGCATTCAATAAATTAAAAGCACCCTTTAAAATCAATGGAAATTTGGTCAGTTTGTATTTGTTCTTTACAGACCCTTTCCAAAAGAAACTGCAGAGGGATCAGGAGGGCATACACAGCCCTATGAAATGTCCTTCGTAGGCCCTGAACAAGCAAGCTTAATTCTTGCTAAATGTGCCAGCAATTACATCACCTCTTAGGGGAAATACCTGATGAGATCAAGTGAAGTATCTGGCCATGATGCTATCCCTGAACAAAGCTGATCATTTCCAGCTGCACAGGTAGACATCTGGATTCTGGCAAGATGACATAGTATTTGTAAAATGTTCTAGAAAGACAATAGCTATAGATTCAGCTATTATTGCATGGAGGGGTGAGATGGTTCCTGTTGTGTCATATGTGCTGGGTGTCCTTACTATTCATTGTGCTTTTAATCCTAGAGAGTGGCTGATTGTACTCCTCTCTTGTATAAAGGCTATCTTAAAGTGTTAGTAATGTCTGAAAAAAACTTTTTTGCATTTAGAAGAGCTTAAAAAGCCAATCTAAATGCAAAAAAACGTATCTCTCAAACCGCTATGGTTTAAGAGATACGGCGTTTAAAGTTTGATTTCTCCTACGGACAGCTGTAAAGCTGTCAGCAGGAGATCCGTGTCAGTTGACACGCTGGCGCTTGAGAAGTGCCGGGATCAGGCACACATTTTAGACCATTCCAATGAAGGGATTCCATGTAAGTAAAGAGAACTCAGCACTTCTCAAGTGCCAGCGTGTCGACCGACACGGATCTCCTGCTGACAGCTTTACAGCTGTCAGTAGGAGAAATCAAACTTTAAACGCCCGTATCTCTTAAACCATAGCGTTTTGAGAGAGACTTTTTTTGCATTTAGATCAGCTTTTTAAGCTCTTCTAAATGCAAAAAAGTTTTTTTTCAGACATTACTAACACTTTAATATAAAAATCAAAGTGGTTTCTGGTTCAGTATCAGCCATTCCCCGGGGAGTTACAAAGGCGGAGTTATGAAAAACTGATCTTTGCTCGTCCAATAGGATGTTGCTGCGGGCATAATGCACTCTCTCCAGTTGGCTGAGGAGGAGGAAGGGGGTGAAACAGAATACACACAAAATTTCAGACCTTGTTGTGTGCCATCAGGATGCCTCTGCAGCTGATCTCCCAGCTGATTCGGCTGGGAGATCAATAGGGGCGACGCAGGGGAGCAGCACAGTTCCCCTGCTTCTATCCTACTTAAACTATGGAGCAGAAGTGGGCGGGATCAGGAAACCCCTCCCACATTGACATGAAAGGCTTTCCCGATCCCGCCTACTCATACCCAGTAGTTCGGGTAATCTAGAAGCAGAGGAACCTTGTTGTCACCTCTATTGATCTCCACACAAAGTAGCTGGATCCAGGGGGCATCATGAGGGGTACTGATGCCCCACCATGAGGTCGGATTTTAAAAATCATTAAGAATGGGGACAGACAGACAGACGCACACACAAACAAACAGGTTAATAGCACATACATGGTAAAGCCACTAATGCTGATATTTTAATAATTTTTGCTCTATAGGTTTATGCTGTGTCTACACTCTTCTTTTATTATTCCTGTTCCTTATGGTGCATTTGATTTGCCCCAGAATTATTGCACTTTTCTTTTGAACCTAGGGCTCTTTTTCTAGTAACTGCAGAATAAAAAAAACAGATCACACGGAAGAAACCAGATCTTCGTAATTTGGATTCATCTCATTGATGGGCAACTCCTTGATTATTAGCTCAAGTTTTTCTTCCTGCTAGCACCTGTAACAAATGAGCGTTGGTACCGTGTTAGCCACAGAAATAGAGGCAAATATAGTCGTTGATACCTTTATTGGCTAACTAAACAGATTTAGGATGCAAGCTTTCAAGACATATCTGGTCTCATCCTCAGGCATGTTATACAGATAAATATGAAAACATCTCTCTTATATACAAGTACACATTGCATTGTTTAGAATGGAAATCAGATAAGGACGTTCAGTCCAGATTCTAGTTCTTTGATCAGTAAATGGTAGAGGAGAGTGCTGTAAATTGCAGTCTTCCTCTGAGGGGTCCAAGGTATTTATGTTCCCAGGGTGTCAGGAATTCGCTGTCTTTAGTCAAACCATAATTCAAAGCTCCAAGATGGATCATTAATTTTACCTCCCATATTTTTCTTCTCTCTCTGAGTGTGAAACAGTCCCATCAGTGCAGTCAATTTAATGTCCCTGACACTGTCCATTTTGGCAAACATTTTCTCCCACTGGTGTCTCTGTCTTTTTTATTGTTAACACTGGATCTGTGGAAATTAAACCTTTTATATAATGGCTGTCCAGTTTCACCCACATAAAGAGCTGTTGAACATTTTGCACACATGATGAGGTATATTACATTCGATGATTTGCAGGTGAAGGTACCATTGATCTTATGGTGTAACTGGGTGTTTGGAATGGGTGTAAGTGCGTGTACATGTTTTACACCTCCTGTGTAGGCACAGAGATGCCAATTTTTGTATTTTTATTCAGGGCACTCCTTACCATCAGTTTTAAATTGGATGCTGTCTGGAGGAGCGTAAGGGATACTGTGGGAACATGTGCTTAAGTCTTTCATCCGTATATAATGTTTGAAGTTCTCTTGATATTTTGCGTAGAACTTCAACCTGGGGATGTTAAGTGACCACCAATGGCACCCTGTTTCCCTTATGTTGTTCTTTGTAGCTTAACAGATCTTTTCTTGGTATGTGGGTAGCCTTCTGTATCTGACTGTCAATAATCCTTGCACTGTAACCCTGTTTTATAAAGTCTCCTCTGAGGTTCTGGAGGTGCTTGTCACGGTCCGTCATGTCAGAACAGATGCGGTTGTATCTGATGGTCTGGCTGTATATGATGGAATCCTTTGAGAGTTTTGGTTGGAAGCTAATGTTTTTCAGGTAGGTTGGTCTGTTCATTGGTTTGTGGTACAGGGATGTGTGGATGGAGTTGTCCTTAATACAGATAGTTGTGACTAGGAAGTTGAGGTTTGTGCATGAGTGACTGTTAGGTTGATACTGGGGTGGAATGCATTGTAATTTTCCTGGAATTTGAGAAGTTCCTCTTCACTGGCGGCCCCGATGATAAGAATATCATCTATGTAGTGGAGACAGACCAGGGGTTTTAATCTGGCATGTGAAGAGGAAGTCATCTTCTAATTTTGCCATAAATAGTTTAACATATTATGGTGCCATTCGGGTACCAATTGAGGTCCCCATTTTCTGAAGGCGGAAGTCTTGTCCAAATGTGAAGTAATTGTGGGTGAGTATAAACTGTATGAGTTTGGGTGTGTTATTCTTGGCATGCTGCTTTGCCATCTGTGTGTGGAATGTTGGTGTAAAGGGATTCTACATCTATAGTGGTCAGGATGGTGCTTTCTGGAATGGGGCCCAAGTTAGTTGCTTTGTTTAAAGGGATAGGAATGATTCACAATAAAAGCAGCTCCATTAACCTTCATAGTATTTGGGCCATGGAGAGTGTTATTTCAATACTGTCAGAGTTGTAGTTCAAGAGTAATTGAATGATAAAGTGCCCCCCTCCTGCCCCTTTTACTGCTGTAACACTGCTCAGCTCAAAGCAGCAGGGTGGTGTTCAAGTGGATTGCCAAGAGGGACACTCTTCAATTAAGATAAGGGAAAAACCTGAAAATGGGGGAAGGGTTTACATTGTCCACACAGGAAAAAGATTGACCCTTGCTATGAGCTGTCTAGTCTGTGGACCAGACTCCACATCTAAGGGGAAGTGGCTTACACTAGGTAAAAGGGGAAGGAGAGGGATACTTTATCATTCAATTACTCTTGAACTGCAACTCTGGACAGTATTGAAATAACACTCTCCATGGCCCAAATACTATGAAGATTAGTTAGAGCTGCTGTTTTTGTGAAACATTACTATGCTTTAAAATTAATCTATCACATATAGAAAAGTAATGCTCATTAGAGCATTTAGCGAAAAAGTAACGTTACTCTTTTTTTTTGTTTGTTTGTTTGTTTGTTTGTTTTTTATAACACGTTATCTACACAAAAATTAATGTTTAAAAAGTGCCCACAGCCTACTTCCACTTGCCGCAGATTGCCCACAGAGGCTGCTCCCGTCCCACTATTATTATTATGATTATTATTAACCTTTATTTATATACAGCCAACTAATTCTGCAGCGCTGTACAATTGGGTATAGACATACAGAGATATTAAATAGTACAATCAGATGTGGAGAACAGAAGGATCAGAGGGCCCTGCTCGTGAGAGCTTACAGTCTAGCATCCTCTGATGACAGAGGCTGTCTCTAAGCTTGAGCGATCTTATTGGCTAGATATTGATCTCTGCCAATGAGATCGCTGCAGCTTAGAGAAAGAAAGCCTCCGTCATCAGAGGATGCTGGGTAGTGGGACGGGGACAGAGGCAGTGCTGCAAGCCGGAAGTATGCTGCTGGGCACGTTTTAAACATTAATTTTTTAGCAGATAACTTTTTTTTTTTTTTTTTTAAATGAGTAACATGTTAAGCTTTTTTGCTAAATGCTCTAACTAATGAACATTACTTCTCTATATGTAACAGATCCACTTTAAGAGATCCATGGTGTCCTGAAGGAAGCTGGGTGTTTGTTTCACCATAGGTTTCAGGGTCTTTTCTACCCAGCCTGAGATATTCTCTGTGAGTGTGCCAGTTCCTGAAATGATGGGTCTTCCCGGGTTTCCTTCTTTGTGTATTTTTGGTAGCATGTAGAAGGAGCCTATTTTTGGATATGCTGGTATTACGGGCCTTATCTGTTCTCTAATGTTGGAGGGCAGTTCTTTTATGATCCTGTTAAGTGGTTTTGTATATTTTTTGTGGGATCATCTCGTAATTTCACATAGTATCTTTCATCAGAGTTGCATATTTTCTTCTTGAGGAAAAATTAATGATCCAATTTGGAGCTTTGAAGTATGGTTTGAATAAAGACAGAATTCCTGACACATTATCACACTGTGGATTAACCTTTACAACAGCCCCATGGGATCATAAATACCTTGGACCCCCTCAGAGGAAGACTGCAATTTACAGCACTCTCCTCTACCATTGACTGATCAAAGAACTAGAGTCTGGACTGAACTTCCTTATCTGATTTCCATTCTAAACAATGCAATGTGTACTTGTATATAAGAGTGATGTTTTCATATTTATCTGTAGAACATGCCCAAGGAAGAGACCTGAGATGTCTTGAAAGCTTGCATCCTAAATCTGTTTAGTTAGCCAATAAAGGTATCAATGACTATATTCGCCTTCAGCACCTGTAGCAACATACTGACCACTGGATATCATGTCATCTACATCCTCTGAATGTGTTGGGTAATGTCTGAGATGGAGTTCATTATCATAATACAGATAGAACAAGATCAAATACATGTAACACTTTTTCCAGTTCAGCTCAGAAGCTCACAAGCAATAAGGCTACAGCTGTACATGGATATGTGTATCAGCAGAGTTCTCTACCAAAACCAGAAAGAAAGCATTTAAAAGGTTGCAAGTCTATTTAATTTTAGATTGCAAATGTCTGCTCAATTTTTAGAAATACAAATGAGTGTTATGGGAAGAAAAAAAGAAAAAAAAAATCTGTGAGGATATAATGATTGTGCATAAGGTGCTCTGCTTATTGCTGGAAACATTCAGCTGTTTGTCCTGGGACCTGGATTATTAAACTGAAAGTCTTATACCAAAACTCTGAGAAGTGAGCCCATAAAACTGCAGCATGAAACTGGCACGGATGGTCACAATTAAAATACTTTGAACCATTGGACAGGAAGGTAAATGTATCCTGTGGCAAATTACAGGGGGAGTTCATCATACAGACATTTTGAAAAATAAGGGAGGGGTGAAATCAAAGATGGACTTTATTTGAGCACAAACATGCCGAGTTGAGACACACAGGGATACATTTGTTCAAGTAACTTGGTGTAGTTTGCTCCTGCCAAATACAAGTGTTTATATGTAAAATGCCTTTTTTGTACTTCTTCCATAACCCTGCGTTGATAATTTATCGTCTTGGATTCTATGACGCACAGTTTAACTGGAATAGTGGTTCTCCTTTTTTATTTCCACTCAAGGCACCCCAACACAGATTCTGGTATTTAAAGCGGAACTACCATCTCCACTAAAGTCGCCCTGCAATACTTATGCAGGTGGCGACTAGCTTACTAGTCATTATTTCACCTTTAGAAAGTGCCCACGAATAAAAGTTATGCTTAAGCTTCCGAGACCGGAAGCCAGGCATTACCGCGGACATCTTGAACACGCACCTGTGCAGTCAGTCCTCTTCACCCTTCACAGGCATAGCACTAGCCCGGACGGCTCCGAAAGAGACTGATGGAGCAGGCGCACAGGCTGCAGTAACCTGGCCACCAGTCTCAGAAACTTAAGCATAACTTTATTCGTGGGCACTTTCTAAAGGTAAAATAATTATTACAAAGCTAGTCGCCACCTGCATAAGTATTGCAGGGAGACTTTAGCGGAGGTGGTAGTTCCGCTTTAATGGCACCCCTAACATTTATAGACAGCTACTGAGTGCTTAATGAGTGGGGGTAAAAACATAAATAAATATTTTAATTTTCACAAATCAGGATTACAAAACACAAGCATATAGTACATACGTCTCTTTAACCCCATAAGGACCAGAGAGGATTTTGGAGCACTGGCACGCCAAACGGGATGGAGGGAGACCGCCCCGGCCCTGGAGTGGTCAATGTTAGCGCACAAAATATGTGACTAGTCAGGACAGTCACTGGTCCTTTAAGCAAGGAAACCGGTGACAGTCTGGACAGGTCACTGGTCCTTAAGGGGTTACATTTTCATTTCAAACCCAATATTCACATTTTGTCTATCATCAAAGAAAATAGGACACCCTAAAAGTGATATGGCAACCTGTTTAAGAACCAATTAACTGGAGTTTTAAACATGGCCATTCTAATAAGATAATTCTTTTTCTGCAGTTTCAGAACGCAGTCTTACAGAGGATATATCACCCCTAAAAAAGTTAGCCTGAATAGTTATATTATATAGTGAATGTGTGTAAAAGTTTATTAATTTATTTTTTTAAAGCTTGAGTTGGTCTAAACTGAAGTTATAAATACTGCCCTGCACCTACTTCTGCATAGTTTGCAGTTACCAGCTCTGTAACTGTCACTCTGCCTCTGCTCTCCTCCCTCTATCCAGCCTCCTCCAATGACAGAGGCTTTCTGCCTGTAAGCTGGAGCACTCTCATTGACAGAGATCTAGCCACTCGAAGTTATTCTATATATTGATGGCGATGTAAGGTTTTATATGGATAAAGACAACATGGTCTTTAATATATTTGTTGTCAGCCGACTGAATTATGGTAATATGTATATAGACAGCCTTCTATCGTCATCTGAGTTTATACACGCTTTAAAAGAGGGTTAACAACTTAGGCAATTGGATTGATGCGTGAGTTTTCAAATAGGCAGAATTCATCACAGTTTGAATTTGAGATCAAGAATAAGCGTCTTAGACGCAAAAAGCGTTGATCGAGTTCAGGCATTTGCAGACATGACACCTGTTGCGAGATAGCCCTGCCTATCAGCCCACCACCCTTTTGTTAAGGTGATATTTTAACAGGAAGAAATAAAGGTACTTTTTGTTTTTATGATGCTTGGTTGTTGAAGTCTTTGGATGGTGCAGTCACATTTGCTTGTTTCTTGAAGTTCAACGGGAGCAGAGGATCCCGACCAGCACATCTTTGACAATACTACAAACTACACCTTTGTGCGTTACTATGTACCTTTTATGTTTCACAGTCCGACATTGAATGGAGCCGCTATTTTAGTTTCAAGGTTCGAGAAGTTGCTCCTGCTCACTTTGGAATCTAGCTGGAGAAAACCAGAAGTGGAGGACAGGTTCATCTAACCTGGCAGGACCTGGCCCAAGATTGGGTGAGTGATGGATGAGTATTCAGCTTTAGGGTAAAAGACTAACATGGCTAAGACTGGAGCTATATGTCACTCGACTAGTTACTTTTACACCCATAAGGTTTACTTATCTATTAGCACTCTTTTAAATGGTTGCAAATTTAGCAGATCTGTAAATGCAAACTGACCAGTTTTTACCATTTTTATAATTTTTTAAAATTATTTTATTTTGTACTCTGCAACCGAACATTTTCACATTTCTATACGTTTGAAGTGAATATGTCACTCTCCAGCTTTTAGTCTCAATAAAAAGTTACCTAGCAAAACTGCATATACATTTTGTTTTTACATCAGTGGAATGGTTTGAGATTTTTGAATTAGTAAAATTGGACTCCATGACCTCAACAGAGCTGGGCCAGCGTGACCCAGCCAGTGTAATCAATTATTAATTTGTACTGAAACCACATTACGTCTCCTCCTGAAGCTGGCACAGCATATTAGGTTCCACTAAAAAGGTGGAATAAATTAAAGCAGAACTTTCACTTTGTATAAAGTCGCCCTGCAATAATTAAGCATATGTCGACTAGCTTCATAATAGTTCTATTACCTTTCAGAAGTGGCAGACTCTAAAGTAATCCTTATTCTTCGCAGACTGATGGCCAGGTTAGTCTGCGAGCCTGTTCCATCAGTCCCTTTCAGTTACCTTGTGGCACAGAGCAATGCTTCTTAGAGGAAACCAGGACTGACAGAGCAGGCGCGCAGACAAGATGTCTGCTCTGATGCCTTGCTTCCGGTCTCCGAAGATTAAGGATTACTTTAGAATCTGCCACTTCGGATAGGCAATAGAAGTACTATGAAGCTAGTCTCCATATGCTTAATTATTGCCGGGCGACTTTATAGAAAGTGAAAGTTCCACTTTAACAAAGAAGAATCACTCAAATTATGCAAAGGTGGATCCTTCCACTTGATGTAAGGATTGCAAAGTTCATCTTGAATACATTATCTTTAATGTATAGTTTGTGCCCTTGTGGTTCATTTCCACTGAGCAATACACTCTTACAAATATGGGAAATTAGAGAAACTGTTTCTTGTGCATATTTTCTTCAAACTGATTATGCATTATGTTAGTCTAGAGTGGCGATTTCTTTCAATGCTGCCCTCTGCTACGCAGCATCATTTATTGGTCCCATAAAAGTCATCTTACTACATATAGTTTATTTATGCTTTCACACTAAAAGGAAAAAAAAAAAAAAATCCAGTTTCGCACAAGATTGTCACTGGAATTGTATCTGGCATTAAGAGGTTTGTGTAATTTTTTGCCATTTTTAAAAGCCAATAATATTTATTCAAGCAATATGTAACTATATAACGTGGAGAGAAATACCTACATACCACAGGCAACTCAAGCATGTTTTGATGGCCCCTGTGAGGTTTAGGGGGATTTCTAAATCTGTTTTCAGCATTTTCTAATTACCAGTTTACTTAATTTCTTCTAGTGGAGCAGGAGGAATTGGATGTGCGACATCAGAGCAATACTTCCCATACAGAAAATAAAATATGAAGCGGATTGGGCTGTTCTAACATGTGGCTATCATGCTTGAAACACAGGGCTGATATGCACAGTAGCCTATGGGGCTAGTGAATTTGGAGGCTGTGCTGCGAAGCTCACCATACAAATAGCCGACCCATGAGGCCATCAGAAAATTATAATTTGAAACCTATTTATGCATAAAATGCCTTATAGCCTAATCAGACTCAAATTATGACACGCATGAGGGGAAAAAAAAAAAACAAAAAAAACTTGTAGATACAAAGTATTTCAAAATTCCCTCTGTTGTACACTAGCATAGCTGACATACAATAAAAGTTCCAAAATAATCCATTACAAATGATAAAATAAGTGAACAGCTGACAAGATTGGGGGCGACACATAAGCTAGACATCAATAAGGGGGGGGGGGGGAGTGTGTGTATATTTATATAAATAAAATACATATACACAGCTCGTCCATAACTACTGTACCATTTTAATCAGTCACATAGTCAACATTAAAATAATTCAGTGTATACAGTTCTTTTGAGGAACTGTTGCATTGGTAAAACATGTCAAAGAGACATAATCACTCAAAATAAAATGTCATTCTATAAAGTTCCTGATAGACAACACCTCTGTGACAGCATATTTCAGGAAGCAAAGAGGCACCAGAAGTCTCTCCAAATCTGTAGCGGGCTTTGAGGTATGCCTCACACCAGTGTACATCCAGGGAAGGCTCAGACAGGCCGATTTTCCTCAGTCAATCTTTCCTGAACCCAGGTTCCTGGGAAACCTTTGGGAAGATAGTCCAGAAGTGGGGGTTTCCAACAGACCTCATGGTAAAGCCATACAAAGTGGGAATTTTGTTCTTACGAGCATACTTTTTCCCATTCTACAAGATGAGAGTTCATGTAAGTAATTCTTCAGATGATGAAGGTAATTCACAAGATACAGCAGAAGTTTGAAGCCATTGCCTTCATTCCTTGGTGGCTGCAGGCTAATACTACAGCTACAAGTAGAGGAACCATGGATCATGCCTCCCATGAAAGAGCTGCTTCATCAATGTCCTATACTATACCCTCTCTCATCATTCCCTTCATCTACTACACAGAAATTGTGTGGGCGAAACAGAGAGCTGTTGGCTTCTCTCAGTACCCTGTGGGTCTATTCCTCAAAGCTGGGAAGACTTCTGCTTCTAAAGTCTCCTGTAGGATTTGGTCTATTTTTGGTCAATGCACAGACACCAGAGTTTTCCCTCATAGAAAGCTTTCACAAAGGCCTCAGCACCAGCTCTCTGCCAACACTGTTAGCCCTAATGATCTTTGCATAGTTTAGTGTCCTGATTGTTAAGGCCATAACCAGACTTCTGCTACTAGTAAAGAACCTTGTGCCAGTAAGGTATTTAATCACAGGGCTCGATGCGCTCATATTCTCATGTTCTCTCTGAGAGCTTTTCTGTTAGCCATCACCCTCATCTAGGAGAGTTTGGAACTCCAAGCATTATCATCAGAAGACCATTAAATAAACTTTTCCAAGGACAAGGTGGTTTTAAAACCAATCAAGAATTCCTTCCTAAAGTAATTTCCTGATTCCCTCTAGCTCAAGACATTTTTGCATTCCTTTCATCCTTCACTCCAGGAAGATCCCTACCCTTCTTGGTCTTCAGTATTTTAAAGCAAGTATGGTTCTACCACTGTTAACTAATTTTATTCAGCTCAAATTGTCAGTAAGTGAATCACACCGGCCACTAAATGATCACTTCTAGGTCCTAGGCTTGGAGGTATTTTATATATCCATTAAGAGTTTGTTAAAACTCACAGTTTCAGGAGCACAAGGAAACAAAGAAATATTTCAGGAATTTAGGGTGCAAACTCAAGGCAAGGACCTCCATGGTAGTGTTTTCTGAAATACTACCTGTGCCATTGCAGGTAGACAGAGATAGCTCAAGGAGCTTAATGTACGGGCTTAAGCAGGGCTTAAAATTTCCACTCGCCACTAGCGACTGGAAATTAAGCCCTGGTGGGTATGTTATGGCTTGCAATGGCGAGTAACTTTTCAGGTCTGGCTAGTAGCAAAGGACTTCAGGAACTTAAGCATAACTTTATTCGTGGGCACTTCCCTGGCTTAAGTATTGGTGTAGGAAGGAGGGTTTTCATGTTTTAGAGCAATGGGCTGACTCTGCACTTGGGTACAATCTATATGGAAGTGATGGACTGAACCTAAATGGTAGGGGAGCCACCTTGCTAGGGGATAAAATGCTAAGAAGGGTGGAGGAGCTTTTTATATCTGTCTAGTTTTTGTGCAATTATGTTTCCCCCTTCCGCCACTTTTCCATACATCATCATTAAGTCTTCCGTTTGGACCAGCTTTCTGATCTGATCACGATGTGAGACAATCAGCATAAAGAAAAATCTGCCCTCCATCAAGGGTGGCAGGGATTTCCTTATACTCACTGCAATGAGGGACATATTGTGGCTATCTGTCCAGACAAGCAATCAGATTTCAGATCTGAGGAAAGAAGATTAACGTATGTAAAAGGGACAGGAGGGGAAAACTTTATTGTATAATTACTCAAAAACTAGAACAAAACACTAGTAATGGTGCAGAGCGTTATTACAAAGTATTAGGAATAATCGAACCTTACTTTATAATAAGATATTACTATCTCTTTTACCCTTTGGGTTGGATACCCCTTTGGCACTCAAAGGGTTACATCAATTGGAATTTTTTTTTTTTATTCATTTCCTATGTAATATAAAATTTTACATGCACACTGACATATACACACACTAAAAATATACATTACTATATAGGAGGTACTTTCTTGGACATTTGTACCGAGGGCCTCAAAAGGTCTTAAAATAGCCCTGCTAGGTGCTGGGTGACTTGTCAATGTCAATAAATGTAACTTCACTTTAATCTACTAAAAAAGGAACTTGTGAGTGCCATCTTTCATACTTCATCAAAATGTTTACGAGCGCGAGAGAGAAGAGAGGAGTAGAGAAGAGACCGCCAGTCCAAGATAATCATGTGAGACATCCAGCTGTAGATTTAGTACAGGATGTCCAGAATTTACTAGAAAGCAATTGGTCCTTTTAGTCTGCATGGATAATGTCTGTACCATATATTTTTATTGCCTCTAGGACAGGTACATAATGCAATTCAATGTAAAAGACTGTTTAAAAATAGACAGTATTTACAAATGTAATTTAAATCCTTTACTTGGATGTGCATATTAAAATATGTCAACATTTATTTAAAAAAGGTAGTCACCTCAAACATTTGAAATACTTTCTACATGGTCGTGAACAATTTTTTTTTTTTTTTTTGCTTTTAAAACCTCTATTTAAAAAAAAAAAAAAAAAAAAAAAAAAAAACCACCAAGCAGGATCTAAAATGATCTGGAGATACACACACTTAAATACTGTGTATTCCATGCTACAATCTGAAAGAAAAAAAAATGTCTGTGGTATAAAGTCTACTCTTATATGCTCTGTGGGGGCTCCTATTACCATAGCAATATTTGCAGGATGTCTAAAGTGTTATTGCTCCGTACCAAAATAAGGTAGCAACCTCCTTGGATTAAAAATGGGAAAAAAGTGGGTGTTAATGTCTATATATTAACAGTATTATCTGCACTGTCTACACAGGACAGCCACATATGAATTAAAATGCAAGCTTAGCATTTAACATTAGAGTGCTAACAAAATAACATTTTACAGATGCTAACTGGACATGATATTTAGAACTATATAACCCAATTTCATTTGAAGGTGTTAGTGTCCCTTTAACAAATCTAGCTATACAGCTTGAGAAAGGGCTAAAGAAGCAGGTTTTTTTTTTTTTTTTTTTATAACTGTGTCTCCCCACGTCTGTCTATTTTTGTTGGGTATGAATTGTGCAATATACATGGCTGGAAATGTCCACTAGTCTGACTACTACCCTTTGAGTGCCAGAGGGCTACGCAACTCATTGCAGAGCAATGCATGGCTTACCCCTCTGGCACTCAAAGTGTTATTAACCCTTATTATGTATTATTAACCCTTTGAGTGCCAGAGGGGGTACGCAATGCATTGCTTTGCAATGCATTGCGTACCCCTCTGGCACTCAAAGGGTTAATTAAAAAAAATTAAAAATCCAGTGCATGAATAATAAATGCAGCTGTTCTCTATGTTTCACACCGAGTCAAATGAACATATGTGGCATGATTAATTAGTACACACTGAATATGAAGTAGGAAAAAAAGAAACTGGTAACAAAATAAACATACCGATATGATGTTACAACATGGAAGGTGTTCCCAACTTTATTTACAAATGTTATCATTTGTGGCAAAATTAGAAAAATATGCATACTTAAGTTTGTAACATAAAAAGCTAAATGCTTAGCAATGAAAAGGAATGCTGTATCCCCAAAAATATATTGAAACATAAGATTCTTAAAGAATTTAAACAGTTTATCGTATTGTCACAGGGGAAAGAGATCCAGCAGTAATGGATGAAACCATTACATTCCTGAGCAGAAGCTATTGCACAAATAACCTAGCACAAATCTTAGAGGGAATGCAGAATTTGGATATTCACATCTTAGGTCTAACACATACATTAGTGCAGCAATGATTTTGCTACTCGGTCATCTGTACTACTGTTGCATATCACAGTCTATTGCTGCATTCTGCAACTTCCCAAGAAATGCATGTTACTTGGAAATTGCAGCAATGAATACATACACGGATACATGGGCCCATCAGGCTGATTATTCAACATGGGTAACTCACGGGTGCCAGCCTGTAATGTATGTCTGGTGTCAGTGTGAGCCAGCCATTCAGATACACGCAGCATAACAAAAATGATTGGGGGAACACCGTTAACACAAGCTATTTAAAAGGAGAAACACTGCTGCATCATTCAGATCATCCATGCGAACTAAGACTAAATGAAAATTAAAGATTGCACCGGTTTGTGTATGGTTCAAAATATCTACCGCCACAACCATATTTTCCATTAATCCTTTGAGTGCTAGAAGGGTATTGAATATATGGCCAAGCAATGCATTGGCTAACCCCCAGCAATTAAAGGGTTAACTGTGTTATTATGCAGTCGCACAAGTGATGCCCAAGTAGTAAATCTAAATTCTGCTGTAAACCATGTCCAAGAGGCACAATTTTATGCAAATGTGCTGAACGCTAAGATTTCTTGCACTGCATCCCAATGTTGGTAATGACTCGCATCCAAGGGGTTAATACACACAAGCAAGGTTGCAGTAACATACTAAAGCTAAAATGGTTTATGCTTCCTGCACTTGGACATATTGCAGCAGATTATAAAAGACACTTGTACCCAGGGTGGGTTTGATTTAAATCATGATTTTTAAATGCAAAAACTCATTCTTGCTGGTAGTTAAAACCATCAATATTTGCAACCAGGTGAAGAAGTCATATTTAGACTATAACCTGTCAGATTTGTAAAACAGCAATATCAGACCTGATTTTAGTTTGATAGATCACTCACTCATATTTGGAACATATAATAAAATATAATTGCATGACTATACAGCCTCATGCTGAATAACCTTTAAACTATAATGCATCTTAAATAGAAAACTATCTTTAAATAGATTTTTCCTCTAAAAGCATTTCATTAAAATAAATTTGATTTAAATAAAAAATCCGATTTTTTTATTAAAAAAAAAAAAATTGATTTTTATCCACCATGCTTGAACCAGATGTTAACCATTTTCGTGCCAGCGGGGTGCCCTAAGCAGTGTGAAGAAATTATTTGGACATACTTCTGGGGCTCAAAAGGTTTGGATTAAAAAGGTGGCTGTGTACTATAAGCTCTGAACTAATTTGAATGATAGATACCTTGTTAATTCCCCATGACTTGTGGAGGTGTAATTGGTAGTAATTTCATTGCCAATGAACCTGCAAACTATCACTATAGTATATTATATATTTGTGCATATATATATTAAACATATACATGTCTATATCGCTGTCATAGTCATCCATTAACTGCGTCTATAGGCATCACTAATAAAACAAATGCATAGATCATTGTTATATACACATTGTAGTCATTTACCAGCCACACAACATAATCAATGAGCGGTTATCAGCGCCACACAGGCAGGTCAGGATTTCGGGATGTCCCTAATTAAGCACATACAGCTCTATCACAATGACTGAGCCACTGAATATCTTGAAAAGCTGACCTGCTGATTTGATCTAAAGAGCAACACTGAAAAACAGTGGGGAATATGTATGAAAAATGCAAATACAATAATAAGCTGCTGAGTGCCGTTTGCTCTAGGTCAGTGTTTCTCATGTGTTTTTTTTTTTTTGTTTGTTTTTTAAAGCAGAAGGACAACAAAGAGCATATTATGCATAGTTTTCATAAATATGTATTAGAAACTCAACTACAACAAGGTCTTCATGGAAAAAGTGAGGCACCTGAGTTGGTGCCCACAGCACCCTGGTTGAGAACCTCCAAGCTAGGGGATATGGATATTGTTGTACAAGTCGCTGGAGTTTATACATGCATATTAAAATCACAGTCAAAGGTCTCACTTGTGACTTTTCATACACATCTTTTACATAGACCATTTAGATTATGACAAGGAGAGGGTAGCAGGCACAAATCAAAGTCTGACACTTTTGACACATTGACAAAATTATTCCATTAGTTACATCCACAAATTGTCACAAAATTAATTTGGTGCACAGGAGATATTCATGCTCAGATACTTTTACAGCAAGTACCTTTCAACTGTACAAGAAAATAGTAACAGATATGTTTGCACTAGTTGTATACATCTCCCCAAGTGTTCAAGAGAGGGCAACCCAATGCCCTCCTGCTGTTCTGGTCTACAAACCCCGTAATTCATATCCAGCATTGGGAATAATGAGAATTGTAATCCTGAACAGCTGGACAGCCTCGTGTTGCCCAGCAATGTTCTAGAACAGATAATGCTATTTAAAAAAAAACGTGATTGAAGCTCGGAATTTTACTATTCAGGGAATGCAAAGAGAGATTGCCTGGCTGAACAGAGAATTAAACAAACAAATATTTTATATGTAATAATGAAAACAGAAAACGAAGCCACGTCTCTCCAGTGAACTGACCCACACATCTCTAACTGCGGGAGCTGCACAGGAGCCATCACGGCCTTCATCTATCTAGCTACCAAATCAAAAACTGCGGGGATCGAACCAGGAAGTGACTGATGGATCTACATAGATTCTTCATAAGATATAAAACCAGTGGTGAGCAACGTCAGACCTTCCAGCTGTTGTTGACTGATAACTCCCAGCATCCCCAGCCAGCCATAGTTCAACAACAGCTGGTGGGCCTAACGTTATTCACCACTGATTTTATACCTTCAGGGGAAACCTGTGCAGCTCTAACAGTCGCTCCCTTGCCCACTAACGATATAAACTATGACTGTCCACTGCAGTCCCCTATGTATATAATGCTTAGATCTGCAGCCCTGTGTGCAGATGTGAAACCGGAGGATTTGCTTCCTTCATGGTCCTTTATCGCCAGAACATACTAAGTCTTTATTCCCACCTCCGGTTACATTTCCTTCTGTTGCAGCTCCCCCAGCTTTATACCGGAGAGGTGGTCGCCATCTCTCTCCCCCTCATTACACTATCCGCCTCCTCCTCACTCCGTAGGGCCCTGTGCGGCCTTTCCGCCGTAACACATCACTTCCAAGCCGATTTCTCTCCCCCAATCCATTCCCTGAGGACCTAGAACTTTCCGTTGCCTTTCTACGCTTCCTATCTACCTCCCCACTGACGTCCTGCTATCCCTGCCGGCCTCTGCACAGACAAAAGCCGCCGCGGCCGCCCGGGCCTCCCTCTCCTTCTAGGGGCTTCCCATGCAACCGGGATGCTTTCCAGCCTCCTCTCCCGACTATTAGGCAATACGGCGGCCTCAGCTCTGGCTAGGAGAGAAAGGGAGGATGACGGGAAAGATAAATAAATAAAAGCACTTACCGCATGAATTTTCTTGTCTCGCAGAACCAAGATGGCTGTGTATTCAACTCGGAGGATGCTGGGTGGGTGACCTTTCCCCTTTGACCCTCCGCCGTGACCCCTCTCTTTCCTTCTCCTCCCTCCCTGACAACGGCAGCTGGTAACCAGGAAGCGGTACGGGCCGGGGCCTAGCGAGGAGGAGCGGCTTTCTTCTCCTGCCGGGTACTGCTTCCTCCTCTCCGGTGCTCCGCGATGGGATCCCCCCTCCCCTCTCTCGCTGTGCGGGAGGGTGGAGGAGGAGGATGTTTTGGCGGCTTTACTCAGATCGCAGGCCACAGATCACAATTTGGAGTTCTGTCAGTACTACATACAGACACCGCTAAATGTATAGCATGCCAACACATATTTATTACAATCTACTGGTTTAAATTAGTTTTGTCTTAGGTGGTTTTGTATACTAATAATGGACTTTTTAAATAAGAAAAATAAATGTATGTTTTTGATTGCTGTGCCCAACATATTTTTTTCAGATCAACTATGTATAAAATGTGACCCTGAAATTACTAGCTTCATGGCATTTTGTTACTTTGATATCTTTTCCAGTAATCTCAGATATATTTTTATTATTTACAAATCCATTATATCCTGGCTTCATAATAAAAATACTATTTAGGTGACCGTGCTAATGGTACTGATAGCGAAAAGTAAAGTAGTAGACTGTATTGCATATGAGTGGGGTGGCTTCATCTCCATGCAGGCTGGGATATAGGAGCACACTGCTTGCATACTTCCAAACAGTACCTTTCCTTAGGAACTGTACATTTTTTGTGCCTTTGTTCCATGTAAAACAGCTTAAAATTTTATTTTTTTTAAATAAAGTTTCAAGAAATGCATGCTGGGATGGCCTGTCTGTCCTGTTTAGCAGCTGTTTTTGTACCTTCCCTAGACCTGCACTTGTGATCAGTTGCAACCTCAGTAGCATGGTAAACGGAGTTTGCTGTAACGTTAGCCCACAAGAAAACAGCTACAAAGGAGAGTGTGAACATGCTCACTGGGGCAGCTGGGAAGTCCTCAGACGGTACAGTGTCCCGTAGAACAAGGAGTGGCCGCTGCTAGGGGATATGTAAAAAAAAAAAAAATACACACAGCGTTAATGTTGTTGTAAAGGTTAAAACCCATGGGACAATTTTTATTTTTGATGATGGTTCCGCATTAAAGGGGATGTTTACCCCCTTCACAACTTTGCCTACATCTTTTGCTTATCAATAATAAATAATGGAAAGTGTATCCTTTAAAAAAAAAAAAAAAAAATCTTCCCGTTTGGAGAAATTCAAAGATTAAAAGTACCTACTTCCGTCACAGTGCTGATTGGATCTGTACCGTAGTCTGAGCTTCTCTCCAGCCTCCTCTGATGATGGAGGCTGTCTCTCTAAGCTGGAGCAATCTCATTGGCCAGAAATCGATCTCTGCCAATGAGATCGCTCCAGCTTAGAGACAGCCTCCGTCATCGGAGAAGGGAGGAGAGAAGCTCAGACTACGGTACAGATACGGTCAGCACTGTCTGCCGAAAGTAGGTACAGTGGTACATTTAATCTCTGAATTTCTCCAAACAGGCAGATCTTTTTTTTAAAAAGGATACGCTTTCCATTATTTATTATTGATAAGGAAGTGATTTAAGCAAAATTGTGAAGGGGGTAAACATCCCCTTTAACATCTCCATCTAATTTAAGGTGATTTTTCATTTGTTCTATATGATGCAGTTGTGTGTCCCAAAACAGTTTTGTTCTTCTTCATAATTATAATAGACCTATTGAGGCTGTTATGGTAAGAAGAACTGAAGCAAATAAACAAATTGCATCATATGGGACTAGTAACTGTTTCAAATTTTTTTTAAGGGTTGGATTCATTTGCAGGTGATATGTAATCACTAGTTGTATCCTACGCTCAGATTGATGTCTATAAGGAAATTTATACATAAAACCAACAATAAGGTTATCAACTGCAAACAAATCCACACCTTAATCACCCCCATACACCTACTGTCAGTAATAGGTTACATTGTAAAGAATCATATGTACGAGTATATTAGAATGTCCTTATGACATTAAGTAATCATTTATTAATGCAAAGGCCTCTGCTGGACCTTTACTGTTTAGTAGTGTAACTTATTATCCCAACTGAATGTGTAGTTATTGGTGAAAGTGTTATTGTAACATACATAGTTGATGAGGTCTTAAAGTACAGTTTCAGCCTTTGCCATATGACCCTTGTTGATGCAAACTAATGATTAAAAAAAAAAAAAAAAGAATTGAAGCCATTTCAAATTAAGCTACAAAAACCCTATAGAAGCCATTTCCACTGAAGCCACAAATGGGTAAAATCCCTTCCTGTCTCCAAAAGGCTTTTAGATATATTGTTATGTAATGCACAACAACACATATGTAGACGCAACACACACCTGTCAATCCCAAAGCAACCCAAGCTCACCTGTCCAACATCATCAGCCAAGGGAGACCCAATGTGCACCTGACAGGTACACAGCAAGTACAACAAATCAGCCACACTGCAAAACACTCACCTGGACAACACGCACCTTCGCATTGGTTAGCTCCTACCTGATGACCGCACCTGAACAACACCCCGCCACTGTCTTACAGGGACATCTCGCTGTCCTCAGACATGGCTGGTGTGTTTACAGTGAGACCAGTCAGACAGAGAGATTACGACCAGTATGTTTGCATATTTGTTCCTGCAAAAACATAGGAGATTAAGGCGGGCTATGGCTAGGTATCACCATCAACCCCCAGGCACACCTGCTGAGCGTCCTTTGCATATTGCAAGTGATGATGCTCCAGCTGAAGAGCCAGACAGGAGCTGATCTCCACCTGGAGGACAGCACCAGACAGAAGCACTTCAGCTGCCGCAACAGGATGTGCCACAGGGACCTGTGGAGCAGCACAGGGATGACAGACTTCCACAAAGACACAAGATATACTGCACAAGGGTCACTGTCTTTGGAATGACAGATGATGAAGTGAAAGGCTGCTACAGGTTGATATCATACAGAATCATCGACCTATGTGAGGTGATCAGAGATGACATTGACTCCACATACAGCAACAACCATGCCCTATCTGGCTTAAATAAGCTGATTTGTCCCATGCATTTTATGACAAGTGGATCTTACCAGTCCACAGAAGGGTATGCATCTGGCATCTCCAAGTCTATATGTTCAAGGGCACTCTCTCAGGTGGTGGCAGCCCTCAAGAGGAAGACCAGGCAGTACATCCACTTTCCCTCCACACAGATGGAGTGGACACTTGTCAAGCAGGACTTTTACACAAGGAGAGGCATGCCCAGACTGCACACATGTACGCAGAAGACCTCCAACGAATGAGGGACATCTCTTGAAATTCTTCCAGAAGATGCATGTAACAGGTCCTACCCGTTACATGAGCCCTTGTCTGGCCATAAGTTGTTTGGCCAAAGACTGTGGACATTTTGCCCTGGTTGTGCACTAAAAATACTTTGTATACGCTTTATGTGAATGGGGAAATTGACTTTATTACACAAAACTGCCCCGTGGTAGACTGGTGGCTTGCTTCAAAGGGAATAGGCAGTGAGGGGTTAATTATTCCAATGTGTATTGCAGTCCCTCAAGCCAGTGACTATGTGTACTGTAGCAAGACCTCCTGCTGTGTGTTAATTAAGCCATTATGAACTGCAGTCAGACTCCCTGCCGTGTGGTAATTTGTTCAAGCCCTCAAGTCTTTGTTCATCAAACGCTTTTGTATCTGAAATGCAATCATGTCTGAGTCATTGTGTCTGTTAGGCCATCTGCTGTTGGTCTTTTGTCTCATGTATGGTGATTGAATTATGTTCCCATTGTATCTGGTTTCCCAATGAGTTCCAATGTGCTTGCTGTGTATAAATATGTGTGGTTTGGTACAATAAAGCCAGTCTTACTCTGAGTGAACAAGGAGTTCTGGAGTCTTGTATTGCTTATGGGCTAAAGTGTCCTCTCTGATACCCATCTGCGCCAAGTATCCTGAATCGTCAACCGCCTGCTGCCAGCCTCCTGCAACCCGACTTCGTATGCTGTCAGGCGGTGACGTGTACTCCATCTTCTCATCCTTGTGTTCCTGCGACATCTTCCAGTGATCCTTTGGCCGAGAGTAGAGGCCTCACTCTCTACTGCCCGTGTTTCCCTGCTTCCAGCGATCCTGCAACTGTTTCAGTGACCGTCCATACTTCAACCAGTGCATCCGACGGGGCTTATCTGGCATTGAGAGGGAGACACCCGGGAACGACGGCGGAAGGCAACGCGGTCCCTTCCTAGCTTCTATTACAATGCACTTCATTAAAGTAAAGATGATATGTGATCACAAGATGAGGATAAGCCATGTTTGTGCCTATTATCCCAGCAGCTGTCACAACTCCTACATCCTTAAGCACTTGTCCATCCACAGAGACTTTGAGAGTGGGACCTATACAGGGGAATGGCTTTTGGGTGAGTCTACAATCCCAAACATCATACCATATCCACAGGTGCACTTGCATGACTAATGTAAACCAGTTTAGCATGGTCATGACACACAAGTAGTATGTCCCCCTTACACATCAACATCCACGTAACAAGTGCTCCCTGTCTCACGATGCCGGGTATGGGTGTAAACCGTGGCTTTTCACACCGCTGCCAAATCCTCAACTACCTGCACAGGAACGCTACAGTGAGGCTCAAGTCCAAGCAAGGAATGCCACTGAGCACACCTTTGGTCTGCTGAAATACATATTCTGGTACCTGGATTACTCAGCAGGTGCTATGCAATATGCACCAGCCAAAGCATGCAACATTATCCTGGCTTGTGCCATATTATACAATTTAGCCATGAGCACACGTCTAATGGGTGATATGCAGCCACTACACATTGTGGAGGTACCTGTTCCACTTCCACAGGATGAGGAGACTCAGAAAGGAGCAGCGATATGAGACAGGCTCATCAGGGACTCCTTTACCCGTGAGTATAATACAGGAATCAAACACAATGCATGCCTGTTCATGATCACTCTTGGGGAATGTGTGCAAACCCACTTGCACAACACATAGTAATCTGTTTCACTCCACAGGATAACTGACATACACAGCCATGATATTGCCTGCTACAACATCACAATCACTGCTACAGTAACTAAGCCATTCAGAAGCTATTACATAGATGTGTTCTATTCGGGGTGTGAATTCTACTGGCATCTGCTATTCCTTTGGCCATGATGACTTTGCCACTTCAAGGATATCATCCATCCCCCTGTGAATAAAGGCTATGCCACATCGCCCATGTTCATCATATTCCTGAGTGGAACTGACCACAAATAATATTGACTTGAACACAGCCGGATCAACCATAGAACCCTTTGAGCGATAGAGGGGTAACTGATGCAACGCAATGTGCAAAGCATAATGGAGCAGAATAGGGATGGATATACTGTGTTAGTGTTGTCTACAGCATTATTGTAACTATTTGGGAGTCAGGTTTCATGGGGCTTGGATCACACACTCGATGATGTGTTGCTATAATGTCCCAGTCACATATACATATGGCTGGTTAGCATCCGCTTATTCCCAACCTTATGGGTTCCAGAGGTGGACACATCCCATTGCAAAGTAATGGGTTGTCTACTCCTCCAGAACTCAAAAGGTTGATGGGATGATGATTATTCATCCTATGTGTAACAGACAGATGGTGCAGGTTCAAATCCTGTCAACCCTTCCTACAGGCATCCATGGCATGATCTATCGTGGAACAGAGGAATGTCCAAGTGACCATGGTGAAAAGTTGACCCTGACATCCATGAATCTCACCTCTTGTTCTCTAGTGCTAGGGTTTATTCTTTATGAAATTTGAAGTTGTTTGCAACCTCTGCAAAACCTTTCACATATTCAAAAACTGCTCAAGTATATGTGTATGAGGTTGCCACCCCCACAGAGTCTGCCTCAGCATCTCCGCCTAGAGGTTGAAGCTGATGTTGACTGGGGGTCCACCTCCTGTGCCTGGAAGTGCCTCTTGCAGTCACCCTACTGCTTCTTGCTATACTCCTGTTCCTCTTACAGCTGGAGACTGCATTGACCCTGCTGAGGACCTGACGCCAGGTGGCCTCCTTCTTAGCATCAGCACCACCCTGGGACGTGTCAGATCTGGGGCTGTCAAGCCCTGCCTCTCATTGACACTGACTGTGTGGGGTGCTCCCCGATATCTACCCCTTGTACCACTGGCTTTTCTGTCCCTGGCCGCTGTCTGACTCATCTTACTTGGGTACCCCTCTGCCCAGCTGGTCTCCCACTCCTTCCTTGACTGGGGATGCCTTGCTCATCTTCCTCCTCTCCCCATCCTTGTATCCTCCTCTCCCTGCCATCTCACACAGGCCTTCATAGACACATGCACTCTTTGTCACTCCCCTTGCACTCACTGAATCACACTGTCAAAATAAAAGATAAAGTTGTGTTATGTGATTGAAAACATTTTTTATTTGTGTTTGTATGCTGTGACGGGGGGTACAGGGGTTACATATTGGTAGGCCGAGGGTTAAGAGATTTATCCAGCCAGACAAAAAGATAATAAATTGCATTTATTAGAGTGGTCACGGCACAGAACATAGGACAACAATTACAGGCAAACAAACGGGGTGAAACATAAAAACTAAACACTTCTGCTGTTCTCTTCTTAGTTGCATAACTTGCCAGGGGTTACAAATAATACAGTCCATTTTAGCTTAATGCTGGAGCTTATTCATAGTCCCACTAGAGGCAAGAGTAGGCATCCTGCCCACTCCACATGCTGCTGGATCACATGTAGGTTCCTTGTATCTTTTAGTCCTGGCAGAGGAGTTGGGGAAGACATCCTAAGATCCTTGTGGTAGGAACATCAGGGTACTCTCTCTGTGTCTGAAGCCGCCTTGACTCACAGCCCACAACTGAAAAGGGGACCTGGCCCTACAGTGCCCGCTCACTCTAACTCTTCCAGTGAGGGCACTCACCAGTCCCAGTTTCTCCAGTACGCCTATAGAAAGCACCTGGACCAGTCCAACTCCAGGCTGGCCCCAGGCCTCCCCCCATTCTGGAGAGGGGCTCGCTCCTGTTCCTACATTCTCCAAAACTCTCTCCTCTCTCACTTTTCTCTCCCAGGTTTTCTCTACCCACCCCCTACAGGATGTGATGTCACAGGTACCATGTACCAGGTCTGTTCAGCTTGGCTTGATGTAGAGGGGGGAGGGTAAACACATTCTACACACAGATTTGCCCTACCCCCCTCTCTAATGCATGCACACACAGGAGACATTAAGGTTTCAAGAATGGGAACACGTTAAGACAATGGCAATCACTGAAAACAGACACATTTCTTTCTCTGGGTGACAACCATTCCGTCACAGTCTGTCCCCCCTTTCAGATGGGGACCCCAGAGTTCAGTCCACACGGACATATCACTGGGTCCCCACATATTAACTAATTTCCTATACTTCTATCAATACAGACATCAAGCCTACAAAAGATTTGTATATACAGTACATCATTTGTATCTTTAGTGGCGATAGTTCCAAAACAAAGTCCAGTGATTCAGGATACTTCCCAGGGCAAGACATATCCAATTAGGGTGCAGGAAAAAGCAGGCCCAAAACATTTCAAATAGGCAGATCTTCTGGTGTGGCAATTAGTGATGATCGAGCACCCCAATGCTCGGGTGCTCTGGCCGAGCACCCCCGGAGGCTCGAGTGCTCGGCCGAGCACCCGAGCCCCATTGAAGTCAATGGGAGGACTCGAGCATTACACCAGGCACCCCCTGCTCTGATGAGGGGAGGGTGCCTGGTCCATAGGAAAAGGGCAGAAAATGATGGAAACACCACAGAAATGGTTCAGGGACAGCATAGGGAGGATGTCTGGATGCATCTTGGACTCCAACGTTGCTGCTGGGAACTATGTTTCGCCCATAGTACGCCATTTTTACAGACTGACCGTAAAACACACAAAAAGGAAGATAAAAACGACTTTAGGCAAAAAATTGTTACCAAACAGTATTTGCTGTATATTTACTTGTATATCATCTGCAAATTCTGCAAAAAATGTCATCGATTTTTCGGAACTGGGGCCATGATTAAGAGGGAAATGTGCGCAGAGGCAAATTCTGCAAAAAATTTCCTCGATGTTTCTGAACTGGGGCCATGATTAAGAGGGAAACGTGCGCAGAGGCAAATTCTGCAAAAAATTTCCTCGATTTTTCTGAACTGGGGCCATGATTAAGAGGGAAACGTGCGCAGAGGCAAATTCTGCAAAAAATGTCCTCGATTTTTCTGAACTGATTAAGAGGGAAACGTGCGCTGAGCCGACCATCTAAAACATTATGGGTGAGGGTCTGCTGCGGAGCTGACCATCCTAAACATTATATGCGAAGGCCCGCTAGTGAGCTGACGCTATAAAACATTATATGAGAGGGCCCGCTAGAGAGCTGACCCAATAAAACATTATATGAGAAGGCCCGCTGGTGAGCTGACCTATACAAAAATTGTCAAACAGTGCCCGCTGGTGAGCTGGCCCTATATAAAAATTATATCACAGGGCCCGCTGGTGAGCTGGCCCTGTATAAAAATTATATCCCAGGGTATATGGAAGAGAGTCAACCATATACCCATTTTTTGGGTGGAAGGGGTGAATGGGAATACAGAGTATTCCCATCATTGTAAATAACATATATAAAGTGACTTTATGTTCACCCGGGGCTTTCCTCCAGTGGAGTGGAGAAGTCAGGGGAAATCCAGGCCTTGTTCATTTTTATAAGTGTCAACCTATCAGCATTTTTGGTGGAAAGGCGGATACGCTTATCTGTTATGATGCCACCAGCAGCACTAAATACCCGCTCAGACAGAACGCTGGCGGCAGGGCAGGCCAGCACCTCCAAGGCGTAGAGTGCCAGTTCATACCACGTGTCCAGCTTGGACACCCAGTAGTTGTAAGACACAGAGGGATCATTGAGGACGCTGACACGGTCTGCTATGTACTCCTTCACCATCTTCCAAAACTTTTCCCTCCTTGTGACACTAGGCTGCGCATCAGGGTGAGGATGCTGGCGGGGTGTCATGAAGGTGTCCCACGCCTTGGAGAGTGTTGCCCTGCCTTTGTCGGAACTGCTGTGTGCTCCCCTTTTCTCCCCTTCTCGGTTGGCCAAGGTAGCACGTACTCTGCCGCCAGCGTTGTCAGATGGAAAATTTTGGAGCAATTTTTCGACAAGAACCTTCTGGTATTGCACCATTTTGCTTGTCCTCTCCACCGGAGGAATGAGAGATGAGAAATTCTCTTTGTAGCGGGGGTCCAGAAGGGTGAACACCCAGTAATCCGTGTTGTCTAAAATGCGTATAACGCGTGGGTCACGGGAAAGGCAGCCTAACATAAAGTCAGCCATGTGTGCCAGAGTACCAACAGGCAAGATTTCGCTGTCCTCACCAGGAGGATGACTCTCAATCTCCTCTTCCTCCTCTTCTGCCCACCCACGCTGAAGAGATGGAACTAAAGTTCCATGGCTACCCTCTGTAGCGGAGGCAACCGTGTCTTCCTCCTCCTCCTCCGCCTCCTCCAATTGTCGCTGAGAAGACGAAGTGAGGGTGCTCTGGCTATCACCTTGTGTAAGCTCTTCCTCCCGCATTTCCACCTCTTCCACATGCAAAGTGTCGGTTTTAATTGTGAGCAGCGAGCGTTTCAGTAGACACAGAAGTGGGATGGTTACACTGATAATAGCGTTATCGCCGCTCACCATCTGTGTCGATTCCTCAAAATTGCGTAAAACCTCACAGAGGTCTGACATCCATTTCCACTCCTCACTTCTGATTAGAGGAAGTTGAACGGAGAGGCGACGACCGTGTAACAGCTGGTACTCCACTACTGCCCTCTGCTGCTCACAAAGCCTGGCCAACATGTGGAAGGTGGAGTTCCAGCGCGTGCTCACGTCACACAGCAGCCGGTGAGCTGGCAATTGTAAGCGCTGCTGCAGCTTCAACAGGCTGGCTGAAGCTGTTGATGACTTACGGAAATGTGCACACACGCGGCGCACCTTGCTCAAGAGATCATGCAAATTGGGGTAGGGTTTTAGAAATCGCTGAACCACTAAATTTAAATACATGCGCTAGGCATGGTACGTGTGTGAGCTTGCCGAGCTCCAAAGCCGCCACCAAGTTACGCCCATTATCACACACAGCCATGCCTGGTTGCAGGTTGAGTGGCGAGAGCCACTGCTCGGTCTGGTGACTAATCCCCTGCAACAGCTCTGAGGCCGTGTGCTGTTTGTCCCCAAGGCAGATCAGCTTCAGCACGGCCTGTTGACGCTTCCCCACTGCAGTGCTACACTGCTTCCAGCTACCGGCTGATGGGTGAGTGGCGCTGCGCGCAGAGAATTCGGAGGTGGAAACGGAGGAGGAGGAGCCAATAACGTAGGTGCTGGCGGAAACCCTGATGGAGGTAGGGCCCGCAATCCTCGGCGTGGGTAGCACCTGTGCCATCCCAGGGTCCGAGTCGCTCCCAGCCTCCACGACATTCACCCAGTGTGCCGTCAGGGAAATGTAGCGTCCCTGGCCACAAGCACTTGTCCATGTGTCAGTCGTTAAGTGGACCTTCCCAGTAACTGCGTTGGTCAGGGCACGGGTGATGTTACGGGACACATGGTGGTGTAAGGCGGGAACGGCACACCGGGAAAAGTAGTGGCGGCTGGGGACTGCGTACCGAGGGACAGCTGCTGCCATCAGGCTGCGGAAGAACTCAGTCTCCACAAGCCTAAATGGCAGCATTTTGATGGCCAGTAATTTGGAAAGGTGTGAGGTTAGTGCTATGGCCTGTGGGTGGGTGGCTGGGTATTTTCGCTTGCGCTCAAATGCCTGGGATAACGACATTTGGACGCTGCGCTGGGACAAGGAAGTGGATGTGGTCGCTGATGGTGCTTCAGATGGTACAGGTGCAGGGCGGGAGGTATGCGGGCCTGCGCCTTCGACAGGCGATTGGCCGGCACTGAAAACAGGGGAAGAGGAGGCAGTGGTGTGGCCTGCAGACACAGATTGGTGATCCGGGCGTTCCTCCCACTTATTACGGTGCTTGGATGCCATGTGTCGGATCATGCTGGTGGTGGTGAGGTTGCTAGTGTTCATGCCTCGGCTCATTCTGGTGTGGCACAGGTTGCAAACTACAATTCTTTTGTCGTCCGCACTTTCCTTAAAAAAACGCCATACCGCGGAACACCTAGCCCTTGGCAAGGGAGATTTACGCAAGGGGGTGCTCCGTGGAACATTTGCGGGCCGGTTTGGTGCGGTCCGCCTTCTTTCTTTAGCCACACCACTGCCTCTTCCAGCCTGTTGCGGTGCTGCAGATGGCTCACCCTCAGGACTGCTGTCATCGCTCGGCTCTCCACCTTCCCAGGTGGGGTCAGTCACCTCATCGTCCACCAAGTCCTCCTCCACTTCCTCACTCTGATCATCCTCCTCATTTCTTGATCCCACCACATACTCAGTCATTGACAACTGTGTATCATCCTCCTCATCAAGGTCTTGAGACAGAAATAGTGGTTGATTTGATGGCAACTGTGTCTCATCATCATCATCATCCACTTCCTTTGACCTTAAATGCCGTTCCCCTCTGTCATCTTCTTGTGATTGGGTACCCTCTAGAGGTTGTGAATCAGGGCACAAGATGTCATGTTCCTCTGCAAGCGTGCTTGGAGAGAGGTTCAAATGAAGGATTGGTGATGAGACGAGCTCCTCACTATATCCCAGTGTGGGATCACTTCTTTGGCCAGACCCTCTATGGTGGGAGGAAGGATGATCAGGGTGAGGATTATGTTGACCAGACTCTTGGCTACTGAGAGTGGACTTGGTGGAAGACAGGGTGGTGCTTAACCGACTGGAAGCAGTATCACCTGAAATCCAACCGACCACCTGTTCGCAGTGGTCTGACCTCGAGAGTGATGTCCTGCGACGCCTTGTAAACTGAGACATGAAGCTAGGTATGGTGGATGTCTTTCTTTCTTGTGCTCTGGCACCAGGCACAGTTTCTACGCGTCCTGACCCGCGCCCTGAACTATCAGGATCACGTCCACTTCCCCGTCCCTTTTTACCCGCCTTCTTCATATTACACGGAATATGTGCTGCTAATCTGCAACTTTGCACACTAAACAGAATGTGCTGCTTATCTGCGGCTAGGCACAGTGAACGGAATAAGTGACTGTTATTTTTTACACTTTGCACACTAAACAGAATGTGCTGCTAATCTGCAACTTTGCACACTAAACAGAATGTGCTGCTAATCTGCAACTTTGCACACTAAACAGAATGTGCTGCTTATCTGCGGCTAGGCACAGTGAACGGAATAAGTGACTTTTATTTTTTACACTTTGCACACTAAACAGAATGTGCTGCTAATCTGCAACTTTGCACACTAAACAGAATGTGCTGCTTATCTGCGGCTAGGCACAGTGAATGGAATATGTGACTTTTATTTTTTACACTTTGCACACTAAACAGAATGTGCTGCTAATCTGCAACTTTGCACACTAAACAGAATGTGCTGCTTATCTGCGGCTAGGCACAGTGAATGGAATATGTGACTTTTATTTTTTACACTTTGCACACTAAACAGAATGTGCTGCTAATCTGTAACTTTCCACACTAAACAGAATGTGCTGCTAATCTGCAACTTTGCACACTAAACAGAATGTGCTGCTTATCTGCGGCTAGGCACAGTGAACGGAATAAGTGACTTTTATTTTTTACACTTTGCACACTAAACAGAATGTGCTGCTAATCTGCAACTTTGCACACTAAACAGAATGTGCTGCTTATCTGCGGCTAGGCACAGTGAACGGAATAAGTGACTTTTATTTTTTACACTTTGCACACTAAACAGAATGTGCTGCTAATCTGCAACTTTGCACACTAAACAGAATGTGCTGCTTATCTGCGGCTAGGCACAGTGAACGGAATATGTGACTTTTATTTTTTACACTTTGCACACTAAACAGAATGTGCTGCTAATCTGCAACTTTGCACACTAAAAAGAATGTGCTGCTAATCTGCAACTTTGCACACTAAACAGAATGTGCTGCTAATCTGCAACTTTGCACTCTAAAAAGAATGTGCTGCTAATCTGCAACTTTGCACACTAAACAGAATGTGCTGCTAATCTGCAACTTTGCACACTAAACAGAATGTGCTGCTAATCTGCAACTTTGCACACTAAACAGAATGTGCTGCTAATCTGCGGCTAGGCACAGTGAACGGAATATGTGACGTTTTTTTTTTTAAACTCTGCCCCCCAAAACAAAATATAACTGCTGCCCCCACACACAATAGTCCTAAAAAGGACTTTTGGGTCTTTTTGTTGTTCAAACACACTTTTCTTCTCCCTACACTGACTTTCCCTTCCTATCCTCATCTCTCCCTGGCTAAGACTGAGCCGAACTCGCTGGTCAGGTGCTATACAGCACCCGATCACGGGTTCTGGCCAGCCAATCAGTGTAATGCCAGCAGCCAACATGGCTGCTGGCATTACACTGATGTCAGAGCCTCCCCGCATGTTTATTGGCTGCGCAGCAGCCGGGAAACATGCGGGGAGGAGACCCGAACATGGCGGGCGAGCACATGCGGTACTCGTACGAGTACCGTCATGTGCCGAGCAGAGCGATGCTCGAGCCGAACCGAGCTTCAGCCGAGCATGCTCGCTCATCACTAGTGGCAATGCATTTTCCTCACACACACACAATAGCTTACTGCCATCAAAATTAAGAGACCGTCTCAGAACACCATCCCACCTAAATCAGTCCAACATAAAGAATCAGAACCAGTCCCATCACAATCAGTCCCCACAGGAGTGTCACTTACCCCTGCAAAGACTTCCAACATTGCTTTTGGGGTGGATTAACTTTTCCATTAAAATTCCCACTGTAACTGGTTTCTGAATAGAGCATCCTCCACTGGATTTTCCTTTAAGCTGAGAAGGTAGTGCAATGTTCTCTCTGGATTATCCTTCTGGTCTCTGTGTCACATTACTCCCATGCTTAGATTCTGTGGCATACAACACTGGTTTAGCACATTCTGAATTTCCACTCTGGATCTGGTTGCTTGGAGCTCTGTCTTTTGATGTTTGACCACTTTGCTTTGAGGTACTGGATCATCCAGGCAAGTCTGTAAAGCTGTAGATCACTGCATTGCTAGGGCATAGTGGGTGCTGGATGCAGACTACACCCCTAGTCCCATTTTGTCTGGCAGTGCTGATAGGGTACTTGCTCACATGTCCCTTAGGTTAACTCTAAGGCAAAACAAAAATAACAGGAGGGGTTCCCATACTATTGTCCTTGGCCGTGTCTTTTTGTCCGGGTGCTAAAGTGAAAACAGACACATTTCTTTCTCTGGGTGACAACCATTCCGTCACACATGCATATATGCAAGATGTGCCAATGTGTATTATGTGTCAATATAGGTTTACCAACTGTATCCACTCCCAGTTCCTTCTACCTCGCTCAAGTGTCAGCTACTCTCTGTCAAGCTATGTCAGTTACTTTGGGATGTATGTATAGGTGTATCTGAATGTAGTTGATGTGATTGCCTGTGAGTTTGAACTTGTGATCAGCATCGCTAGATAACATTGACCGTTATCTTTTTTCTTTGAACTTAACATATCGCACGTTAATTACCGACTGATTTGGAAGCACAGTGAGGTCAAAAAAGGTGCGATGCATGTTTTGGAGCTATGTTAATTTTTTGGGCCTATGCTAGTTAGCCATTCTGGTAGACTGCTTATTGAATGATTGTTGGGCTTTTTTGCCTTAATGGCGGTTTTGCCATGCACATTTGAATGAAGGCCATAGAGTGGCAGTTATAATGGGGAGCAGGATGGAATATTAGTATATGGCTTGAATTCCTGTTAGATTTGTATACTGACAAATAATTAAAAGCAAAATATTTCATAAAATATTGTTTTAAATAAATAATGGCTAATCTAAATGTAGGTGCTTTTGAAAGAGCTTTCCAAAACACCTATTTGTTACAACATGACAGTTCCACTTTAATGGGATGTCAAGTCAACCCCTTCATTTGGACTGCACGTATTATGCACTTTCAGAATATTTTAGTCATATTGCCTATAATTTTTTATTATTTCAAACTTTTATATCCCATACAGCAAGCAACCTGGATCTCAGTTTCCATGGAATTTTCTGTTTGATAGACCATTAAACAGGATGTAATACGATGTTACATTCTCTCTATAACACTAAATGCTTTGTGTGCTTTCTATTTTACAAGTGGAAATTAGAGAGCCACTCACAGAAATGCAGTATTCACCAGTCATGTTTATTCAACTTAAAAGTAGCTTTTAAAGGAAAGAATGTTCTAAGCCATAAAATGTTTCCGGGGTATCACGCCTCCTTCCTCAGCATGGCCCACTACAAACAAGAGTACCCGTTCTAATAAGACAATTTATAATGAAACCACCACCTTCAAACATATAGAAAAAGGAGAGAAAGAAAGGAGCGTAATATAGTGTAGTATATTGGTGGAGATAGCCTCACATAGATAAATAGTTGGTGAGAAATATACTCGCATATTGGAGTGGCTACTAGAGTTTCTCTATAGTAGCATATCTGACAAGTGGAGGATACTATGGTGCCTCCATACAGGTGTTGTTGTGGTGCGGTGGGGGGGGGGGGGGGGTGGGGGGGGGGGGGGAGCTTGTTTTGGGGAGGCCTATTAAAATACAAGAAACAACAAAATGAAAGCGCTGATGTACAATCCTAGATAATATTAAAATCTCAAGATAATGGAAATCTTGGATAAATGGATTAAAGTCTGTGTTCGATAATTTACAGGTCTAAGAGCTTGTGGGGACTGATAGTGGTCTAGAGCTGTGGGGATATAGTGCTGGGTCATGGGCTGAAGCAGATAACTGGTCCAGTATGTATAAAAATGTCATATAAATTCACTGTAATTCCATATCATTTTTTCTTGTTTGTAGATAAAAAATATTATGTTGCACAATCCCATCTCTCAAACCTTAAAGGAGCAGTAAACTTTTTTTTTAATGAAAACACATATTTTACAGAGCATTTCCTGCTGAATAAAACAAGGGTACTCCTACTACGTTCAGATGTTCTATTAAAAATTTATAACAGTTCAAATAACCAGGAAGTTAGTTTACTGTGTTTACTTCCTGATAGTTCTGACAGGAAGTGACAGGCAGTTTCTATCACATTCTATGGAGAACTGTATGTCTCTGACTTTTCTGACTTTCCGCTCCATTAGAATCTAACAGGAAATCTAATTTGAATTTGACCACTCGAGGGCACTGCTAATGTAAAAAAAACATGGGTTTAAACTATAATAACTCTGGAAATATGAATCTCTTGGCAGTGGGAGTACCCTTATTTTACTCAACAGGAAAATCCCTACAATATATATTTTTTCATAAAAAAAAGATTACTGCTCCTTTAATGGTTTGAGAGATATTCGCATCCAAAGTTGCTCCTCTCCTGATGCCAGCTTTAAAGCCGACAGAAGGAAATCCGTGTCTGCTGACACGAAGAGGCTCTTCAGCAGAGCCACAATAGCGATACTGGAAAATAATTACTTCATTGGAACAGTCTACAAAGTGTGCTTGCAAACCAGGCACACTTTGTAGACCATTCAAATTAAGTAATTCTTTTTCAATATCGCTCTTTCAGCTCTGCTGCAGAGCCGCCAGCTGGTCCCAGAATCGGGATCGCCTGCTGTCAGCAGAGCTCTGACGTCAGGAGAAGGGGAGGGAGGGGGGAATTTTCATTGCAATTATCTCTCAAATGTTTGAGAGATGTGATTTGTGCAACATAATATTTTTTTTTTTCAATCTACAAAACAAAAACAAATGTTTAGTGGCGATTAGTGTCCCTTGAAGTTCATTCAAATAAAATATAAAGAAAATCAAAATAAAAACATAAAAAATTGTGCAAGAGTGTACACTTGATACATTAAATCCTAAAACCCTCAACACGTTTCATGATCCTATTTGACCATTTCTGCAGGAGGCTATCAAATTGTTTGTTGGATAACCATTATTTTTAAACAGATCCAAAATGTAAGTAGTATGATTGACAGATTGAACAGCCAATCCTTAATTGAATTCCATTTTTTGAATTCTAGTGACTGACAAGTCAATTTAAACAATGAAAAACAATAAATTAACAAATTAAATAACCAAAAATACATACAATTATTTAAATTCTTGTAATAGATGGATCGACTGACTAACCTAGAAATAGTGTAGCCAACAGATCCATCAATAAATTACTGATTTAAAATTGTTCACTAGTATCTAATAATTGGCTAGTTTTTTTTATATATAATCGAAGCATCCTTCCAGATCCGCCAGTCCAATGGACAAAATATTTAGGCCCCTAAAGAAATAAAAAGTTACGTTGACAAACGTACAAATAAATAAAAATAAATAAATAAATATATATATATATATATAATAAAAAAGAATAAGCCTCATTGCATAATTTATGGTACCTCACACACAGAACATAATTTATGTCTCCTCAGAAAACAAACACACATTGAACAGAATGCCTCATTACATAATTTATTTCTCATTTGGAGACACAACTCCTATTGGGTGATTCAATGGGGACTTTACTGCTCCCATTGGCTGATTCAATGGGGGCATGTTTATCATACAGGGAGTTGGCCTGCCCTCTCCAGCCCGCCCACCATTATCCAACTGACAAAAAAAAATGTAGCTGCCACTCGCTCCTGAAGTAGGGAATATCAATAACTTCTCCTGGTCCATACACACTCTCACTCAGGATCATGACCCCACAAACACACTGTTTCACCTCCCACAGATAATTGTAACCCTCCATACACTCTGTTTCAGTACAAGGGTGTAATGCTTCCATAAAATACAAACTCAGGGATAAACGTAATAACAACTCTTTTATTTAACTCTTTTCATCTCTTCAGTCAGCCTCACTAACTGTCTGTTTTCAACTGTCACTCCTCCACGTCCTGAGAGATGCTTTGCTGTATGTTACAGAGTGCAAGCCTCAAACACCACTTTCTATTTGTTCCCTCAGCATATTGTTAAGCTGCCTCAACTGAAGAGCCACCGTGTGTTATATTGCTATGTTACCTCAACTTAACCCTTTGAGTGCCAGAGGGGTACGCAACGCATTGCAAAGCAATGCGTTGCGTACCCCTCTGGCACTCAAAGGGTCAAGTAAGGAGGAGTTAGTGCTCCATTGTGTGAGTCAATGGGGGAGTGATTTAAATCATGGAGGGAGTTGCCCTGCCCCCACTATCCAGCCCGCCCACCACTATCCAAGTAACTGAAAAAACTAAATGGCTGCCACTCACTCCTGCACGACAGACACAAACACATCAGACAAAAAACACGCACTCACACACACTCTCACTCACACTCAATCATATACACACAATAATTCACACACTCACACTCTCAATCACACATACTCTCTCATTCACACTCTCTCACTCACACACACACACTCTCACTCACTCTCATACACCCTCTCACTCACACACTATCAATCTGTCACACTCAGTCAATCACACACACTCACTAATACACTCACACAATCACTCACATGCAATCACTCACATGCACTCACACCCTGGGACCCAGTAAGACCCACCTTCCGCCATAGTCTCACTCACACCCCGGGAGCCAGCACGATCCACCTTCTATCATAGTATGTGCAATTACCACATGCATTTCAACTACATGAATGAATGCCACTCACTCACACTCACTCAAACCCCAGGAGCCAGCACGATCCACCTTCCACCATAGTATGTGCAATTACCACATGCATTTCAACTACATGAATGAATGCCACAGTGGAGGCATAAGTACAAACACAAACTCATTACAATGACACATAAGTCACCCCCTTCTGACTCACTTCTGTGTGTGTGTCTCTGTGTGTGCCTGTGTGTTCCTCACTGTGTGTGTTGCATGTCTGTACCACACTCTATGTGTCTGCATGTTGTGCACTGCTTGTATGTGTATGACTGTGTCGCTCTTTATGCATCTCAGTGCATGCGTGTGCATTTGCGTGTGTGTCTCTGTGTGTGTTTGTATTGCATCCATGTGTGTGCATTAATTCCCTATATATCCTGACACACGCAGCATCAACCACACACCCATAGCACCAAACACAAACACACAGTGCCATAAAGGGATCCCACACAATGCAAACCAGTGTATGGGATTACTTTCTGGCAATCAAAGGGTTGAGGCTGTACCTGTGTTTCTGCTTCCCTACTGACACACTTCTGCACTCCTACTAATGACTACAGGTTTGCACCACACAGTGTGATCTCTTCCAACAAAATAACAGCCACATAACTCTTACATCACTTGATTCCCCTCCCTACAAACTTTCCTACCTGCACAGAGCCATGTCTGCTGGTTGCCTAGCAACCACCCCACCCCCTCCACTATACAGGAAGTTTTGAGGAACCAAAAACTGCTTTTGCTGCTGGGACAAATACCCTGACCTGCTCGGTGTGTCATCACATAGGACTCAAGACCACTGTTGCTGGATATATGTCTCACACTATGGGGACACTGTGTAAGTTTCAGTATGGAATGTGTATGTGTGTGTCACTATGGGTTGTGTATGTGTGTCTAAGTATGACATGTGTATGTGTGTGTGTCTCACTATGAGATCTGTATGTGTGTCTCAGTATGGAATATGTGTGTGTCTCACTATGGAATATGTGTGTGTGTCTGACTATGAGATCTGTATATGTGTCTCGGTGTGAAATGTGTGTGTGTGTATGTCTCACTATGAGATCTGTATGTATGCGCATGTCTCACTATGAGATCTGTATGTGTGTGTGTCTCACTATGACATCTGTATGTGTGTCTCAGTATGGAATGTGTGTGCGTGTGTCTCACTATGACATCTGTATGTGTGTTATGTGTGTGTGTTTCACTATGAGATCTGTATGTGGATCTAAATATCGATTGTGTATGTGTGTGTCTCACTATGAGTTCTGTATTTTTGTCTCATTATGAAATGCGTGTATTTCACTATGGGATATGTGTGTCTCACTACGGCGTGTGTCTGTCTCACTATGGGATGTGGATGTGTAGTATGTGTGTGTCTGTCTCACTATGGCATGTGTATGTATGTGTGTGTGGCTGTGTGTGTCGCTCACTATGGTCATAGCTGGGAACTTTTGAAATACCATCACTCACAGATCTGATATTAACCCTTGAAGCCCAGTGGGGAAAAAAAGAGTACATTGCATTAACTGTTTCGCTGCCAGAGGGGTAGGCAATGCATTGCAAATTAATAACAAATATACACTTATGGATAGTTATATGTGTGTGTGTATGCCTCACATGAGATGTGTATATGTGTGTATCTCACTATGGGATGTGTGTGTCTGTGTATGGGATGTGTATATCTGTGTGTCTCACTATGGTGGGGGGGGGGTGTCTGTATGGGCTGTGTATGTGTGTGCTCACTATGGAGTGTGTGTGTGTGTGTGTGTGTGTGTGTGTGTGTGTGTCTCTTTATGGCATGTGTGTGTGTCTATGTATGGGATGTGTATATGTGTGTCTCACCATGGCATGTGTGTGTTTCACTATGGGATGTGTATATGTGTGTCACTATGGGATGTGTGTGTGTGTCTCACTATAGGTGTATGTGTGTCTCAGTATGGGATGTGTGTGTCTCTCACTATGGAAGTTAAAGTCAGCTTGGGGGGGGGGGGCAGACAGCTAAAACAGAACCTGATCACATGCATTTTACAGAACTTTCATAAACAAAAACAGACGGGAAACGCCGTCCCACACTGCTAGTATATATATATATATATATATATATATATATATATACTCTTCTTTTGAGGCCTAAACATTTTGTCCGTTGGATTGGCGGATCTAGAAGGATGCACCGATTATATAAAAAATAGTGTATCGACTAACCAATTATTAGATACTAGTAAGTGATTTTAAATCGGTAATTTATTGATGGATCTGTAATATACTATTTTTATATTAGTCGAGTGAGCCATCTATTACAAGCATTTAAATCATAGTTAATTTTATAGATTTTTGGTTATTTAATTTGCTAATTTATTGTTTTTTGCTTGTCAATCACTAGAGTTCAAAAAATGGAATTCAATTAAGGATTCGCTGTTCAATCTGTCAATCATACTACTTCCATTTTGGATCTGTATAAAAATAACGGTTATCCAACAAACAATTTGATAGCCTCCTGAAGAAATGATCAGATAGGATCATGAAACGCGTTGAGGGTTTTAAGATTTAATGTATCAAGTGTACACTTTTCACAAGTTTTTTTTTATTTTGATTTTCTTTATATTTTCTTTTTTCTTTTTTATTTTAATAAACTTAATTTTTCACGGAGTTTATTTATATAAGCCTTTTTTTATACATATTGGACCAGTTACCTGCTTCAGTGCCATATGTGGAGAGGTCTGTGTGGGGAGGACCAGCACTATCAGTCACCACAAGCTCTTAGACTGGTTGTGAATTATCGAACAGCAGTCTTTAAATTTCTGAAGTAACTGCACAGACTTATCTTCCATTTATCTTCAGATTGTAATATTATCTACATTGTTTTTCAGCGCTCTCCTGTTTGTTGTTTCTTGTACCTTCAAACATGCCAAGTGTACAAGGCCCAGCTCCATTATGTCACTTTTGCTACACGCAACCTGTTATGTCATCAGAATATCAATCGCCTGGCAACCCAGCTGTTTATGCTGTCAATGTGTGATGAATCGCCTGTCATTCTGCTTTGTATATATGGCTGTAATATGTTCCCTTGACTACTTAAACAGTTCAGTTGCCAGGCGATTGATGTCCTGTCCTGATGACATCACAGGTTGTGTGTAACGAAACTGATGTAGCGTAGCGGGCCTACATGCTTGGCATGTTTGAGGGTAGTGGTTTCATTATATATTGTTTTATTCAAACGGGTGCTCTTGTTTGTAGTGGGCTGCGCTGAGGAAGGGGAACTGATACCCCTGAAACATTTTATGGCCTAGAACATAATTGCCTTGGAAAACTATTAAACTATGTTGTAAGTTGAATAATCACAACTGGTGAATACTACAGATCAGTGAGTTCCTCTTTTATTTCCACTTCTATTTGGTATGCCCGCCTTGGAAGCAGATAAGCAGAGGGAGAGCATCCCTGTTTACAGTAACCCAAAAGGGTATAAATTCAAAAAGTACTCTACTGATTTAGTGTGCAGCAAAAATGCTATTGCTTTCGATTTTCCATAGTTTTTTGCATTAAATCACTAGACCTGCTTTAATGTTGTCTGCAAACAGATCCAGGGTGCTTTTTGTCAGGGAAATATGTGTTAAAAAAAGGGTAACTTGACCAATATAGTATGTACCTATAGAATATATAAAGTCAAAATAAAGGGTTCCTATTACTTCAACATTTTCTGTGCCAGAGGCTTTAGGAATTTTTTTTGTTTTGTTTTTGTGTAGTGGCCAGACATATTTTCGGAAACTTTAGTTATACATGAAAAGTGATATCCTGGTTTTGTTTTCAGAGACAATTCAGCTTGTTTTTTTTTTTGTGGTGCCTTACATAAAGTAAATTTTGCATCATGTGATAAGCTATGATGTCAAACACAACATTAAAAAAAAATACTTATTTTGCTAATATCCTAGATAATACACCATTTGTTTATTTATAATTTATTTATTTAGAAAATGTTTTACGAAAGAATACATTGAGATTTCTCTGGAGTGTTTACAGTAAAGAGCTGCATGTTTGCACAAATATAGAGACATAATAAATATAAATATACACACTAAAAAGGTTATATACAGTTGCATATCATTTTTAGATAAAAAGAAGCAGTTATTTTTAAGGATTTTAGACTGAGAGAAGATCTGATTTTTTTTTTTTTTTTTATGTTGGTTATTCTAGATTTTCGGAGCGCTGAAGGAAAAGGCAGATGGACCTGCTTCTTTCTTTCATTGTGGTATACTCAGTGAGTTGTTAGCAGTATAGAAGCAATCTCCCTGCAGGTCTTATGTATACAAATATGAACAAAAGAAAATAAATGAATGGATGAAGGATTAAATGCCTAGCTATTATAGGAAGGCAAACTCTTTACCAGTTCAGTGTAATAAATGTACATGCTTCATGAAAATCATAAGACTTAACTTTTATAGTATCAAATAAATATGCAGTATTTTCCATCATTAGCAGGGAGGAGAGAATAACTTACTTAACCCCTTAAGGACCGGGAAAATTTGAGGTGGATTGCACTTAAGGACCGGCTAAATTATGACCTTTTAGACTATGTCTTTGTTCAACAGTGTTTTCCCTCTAAGTACTTTACTTTGCCCATGAAAATGATACACCTTTTTTCAAGCACAAGCAGGGCTTTCTTTTGATACTACACTTATATGGATAACCCACCATTTATTTTATCAAAATTAAAGAAAACTGTTAAAAACATATTAAAAAAAACACACAATTTTTATTTTTTCTCTTGTGATTATTTGGACACAAAGGGTTACATTTTTATGGAGACTGCATGAAAGGTATGACCGGTCATTCATACCTACATTATCTGCTGTTTTATAGGGGCACTGTCCCTCTGGGTTGAAAATCTCCATGTCCCTCTTGCACTCCCTATTTTTCCAATATTTTAACATAAGATTGTGTGATGTGTAAAATTGTAAATAGGAAAAAGGAGAGCAAACACAAGGGAGACCAATCTAAGTGTAGCAATTTAATGTCCAATCTTATAAAACACAAATAAAAATACACATTCCCCTTCAGGGTATCTACTTACTAGAAGTAGCCCAATATCAGAGCCTATAGTTTACAAGATACACTCCACTTATTCGGAGCCTCTACTCTCCAGTCCGTCTAGGCGTTTCGGTCGCTCCTGCACAGCCGATTCCTTCCGGTGACGTCACTTCCTCGGATTTGCTGATACTGCGCCCCAAGCCTCAGTCTGGTTAGAGTCGGCTCTAAACTGTCAGAGATGTCCGTTCTCACTATTCCCAACGTACGTTTCGCGGATCACCCGCTTTCTCAAGGGATAATCATAACCCCATCCTCATCATATTTATACCCTCCACATTTACAAAAATACAATTAAATAGATACACAAGAAAGCATTTCAATAAAATTTCCTCCAATACAAACACTTCATAAATCATCCATAATCATTAATAATGCACAAAATTCACATAATTAAAATTCCAACAACTCTACATGTATATACTTTAATTAGCTAATAAGACTATGGTTTCTCACACCTACCTGCATAACCACAGCTTCAAGAACCTGAAACAGCTCATCTAAATAAAACATATATATATACACACATATTATTGATCAAATCATATTAAAAAATATATATTAAAAAAAAAAAAATATATATATATATATATATATATATATATATATATATATATATAGATATAAAAGAACTATATTTAAAAACAATGTATATCTAGTTCTTCATTTATACCACTTGGACTCATAGTTTGTAGTGTATGGATCCAAAAAGACTCCCTTTGGCATAACTTTTTAAATCTATCACCTCCTCTAACACTAATAGGTATTAATTCTATTCCTATAACTTTCAAATATCTAATACTTCCTCCTTGGCATTCCCAAAAATGCCTAGAAACTGCATGTTTAAATGATTTTTTAATAACATTATTACGATGCTCCCTAAATCTTTCCTTCAAGCTGCGGACAGTTCTCCCCACATATTGTTTCCCACACCCACAGCTAAGAACATATATTACATATTGAGAGCAACAATTAATTTTCTCCTTAATCGTATGAGTTCTACCATCTTTATTCAAAATTATTTAATCAGAGGTTAAGATATGTCTACATGTAACACACTTTTTATGCCAACACCGGGAACATCCTTTCTTATTAGAACTACTACTGTTATTATCTTTATCCTCATTCTTTCTATCCCGAGCCAAACTCGGAGCTAAAAAAATTTTTAAATTCTTTGCTTTCCTAAAAACAACCTTAGGTTTTTGTGGTAAAATCTTTCCTAAAATCGGATCACATTTGAGAATATCCCAATGTGTACCAATAGCTCTTACAGTTTTACCAGATGCTTCATTATACTTAGTTACAAATGGAACTATAGTGCCATTTTTATTCCATTTGTCACCAGATCCTCTCATAACCCTATTTCTATTCTTACATTTAGAACCTTTTTTAATACTTTGAGCTTTATCTTTATTCTCATTTTTATTAGTAATAAGTAAACTCCTATTACATTTCTTTGCTCTCAATAGGGCTGCATCTACTATATCCTCCTTATATCCTTTCTCTAAGAATCTTATTTTCATAGTTTGGGATTGGGACTCAAAGTCTATCTGCCTACTACAGTTCCTTTTTAATCGAAGAAACTGTCCATAAGGAATATTATTTACCCATTTTCTAAGGTGTCCACTATTAGGATCTAAATATGAATTAATATCCACCTGTTTATAATATGTTTTACTTTGAATTTTCTTCAAATCATCTATAAAAAATATCAGATCTAAAAATTCCATTTGCTGCTTACTATATTTATATGTGAATTTAATCCCTATTTCATTCTTATTTATAAAATCTAAAAATTCTAACAACTCTATTTCAGATCCATCCCAAATAATTAAAATATCATCTATAAAACGGCCATAATAGACCAGGTTCGTGCCCCACTGGGTGGAATTCTTAATATTCGACTTTTCCCAGTTACCCATAAACAAATTTGCATAACTGGGCGCGAACCTAGTCCCCATGGCCGTCCCACATATCTGCAAATAGAAATTCTTATCAAATAAAAAATAATTATTCTTAAGAATAAAATCTATACATCGTAATAAAAATCTTGTTTGTTCTTACCTAAAATCACTTTTATTTAAAAAATATTCTACAGCTTGGAGACCCAATTCATGGTTAATATTACTATATAAAGACGTAACGTCACAGGTCACCCAATAATAATTGTCATTCCACTCAAAACCTCCTACTTTCTCCAAAACATCTCTGGAATCTTTAATATAAGACCACAATTCCAGAACTAGGGGTTGCAGGAAATAATCTACATATTGAGATAAATTAGCTGTTATTGAATCAATACCTGCCACTATTGGCCTACCTGGAGGGTTGTCTATACTCTTATGTATTTTTGGTAGGTGATATATCACAGGTATAACCGGATATTGATTATACAAAAAACTTTTTTCATCCTTAGTTATGATCCCCTCCTGTGTGGCTTAATTTAATAATATTAGTAATTTCTTATTAATTTCCACAGTGGGATCTTTTTCTAATAATTTATAAAAGGAACTATCATTTACTATATTATAAGCTTCCTTCAAATAATCCACCTTATTTTGAATAACAATCCCTCCCCCCTTATCAGCAGATCTAAAAACTATTGTTTCATCATTAATCAATTGTCTTAAGCTATTTCTTTCTCTCATAGATAAATTGTAATTTATTCTCTTATTCTTCTCACAAATCTTATCTAAATCTTCTAAAACCAAATTATAAAATGCTTCCAAATAACTACCTTTCGATTCAACTGGATAAAAAGTGGACTTCTTTTTAAAATCTGTATGTTTAAACATATTTTCTACTTTCAATGGAATAACTTGATCCATATCATTTTCACATATATTCGTATTCTCTTTCTTTAGATAATGTCTCTTTAGTGTAAGGTTCCTTACATATTTATTTAAATCAATAAAGAAATCAAATTTGTTAGGTTTTACTACAGGGGCAAAACTTAAACCCTTTTTCAAGAGATTTATATCCCAAATGTTAAGTTCTCTGTCTGATAAATTAAAAATTCCACAATTTACTAAATTTGTACAATCTCGCTGTATAGTTTCTTGTTTTGCGGCATTTCCCCTTTTTCCCCTTCTACCTCTTCTAAGCCTCTTTTCCCCGTTTTTCTCTTTAAATCCTCCTTTACTCCCCCCCCGGTGTCCCCCAATTGACTCCTTATCCACATTCGAATTGGGGAACACCGGTCCATTGGCAAGAAAGGAGACTTAGGAGAAGCTTGATTATTACCACCTGCAGGAGTAGAATTCATTGGAACCTTTAAACACTCTCCTTTCTGATTTCTACCTTTTCTTTTATTTTTCCGAACATTATCCTTATTATTCTCCACTTTCTCAAGGTTCTCCTTAACATCATCTATTGGTTCCTTAATTATAATCTTGGGACTCAATGAATATCTCCTCTCATACTCTTCATCTATTAATAATTCCAAACAAGTTATCCCTGATTTGGAGCTATTATGATCCAAACTCTCAATATCCTCTTTTATAGTCTCTCAAGCTCCTGTTTCCTCTTCTTCATAAATGGTATCTCATTCTGTCCCCATATACTTATTTTCTTTAGATGAACCTCATCTCTTATCAATTTCTTCTTTTTCCTTTCAACCACTTCTTTCTCATATTCTGTAATCCTTCCATTTATAAACATATCCAAATCTTTAATTCAATCAATACCCTCATATGCACTAATATCCTTATTGACCCTCTCAATTTTTGCTTCTACTAGTCTCATTTCCTTCTCTCTATGTACAATTAATAAATCTATTAATGTATCTGAGCAATCTTTCAAAATCTTATTCCACTTCTCCACAAAAAGGTTATCCTGAAATGTAGGATTCTTAGTAATCATTAAACCCTTAGGTATTTTTCCTTCCACTTTATATTGCTGTAGTAACATTAAATCCCACCAATGATCCACTTCTCGTTTGATTAAATTCTCCATAAGATAAAATTTAGATAAAACTTCTTTATGAAACATTTCTTGATCATCATTTCCCTTACATGTTGTTTCAACACATTCAGAAATTTTTTTTGCCAATAAATCATTCCGTCTATTTACTCTCTCTCCACTACTAAACATGATTGTCCTATTTAAAATTACCAATAGATCACAATTAAAATATTAAAATAATATATATTTATACACTAAAACAAGGGATATAAATTCAACTCCTTGACCTTAGTCTAATCTGTGTATTCAAATGAGCAACATGTATAAAAAGACACAAAAACCTCAAATAAATGGGGTAAAAATTCAAAAAGAAAATATTACACTGTGCTCCAATTATCCTAAACACAGTCCTTCACAGTTAAAATCAAAATTCAATTAGTCCATATAAAGTCCATACAGATTTGTGGTCTTATCCCCGTTGCTCAATCCAAATTGCAAGTTGTGCCCACTTGCATATAGTCCCAATAGACTGCAAAATATATAGGAAAAAGGAGAGCAAACACAAGGGAGACCAATCTAAGTGTAGCAATTTAATGTCCAATCTTATAAAACACAAATAAAAATACACATTCCCCTTCAGGGTATCTACTTACTAGAAGTAGCCCAATATCAGAGCCTATAGTTTACAAGATACACTCCACTTATTCGGAGCCTCTACTCTCCAGTCCGTCTAGGCGTTTCGGTCGCTCCTGCACAGCTGATTCCTTCCGGTGATGTCACTTCCTCGGATTTGCTGATACTGTGCCCCAAGCCTCAGTCTGGTTAGAGTCGTCTCTAAACTGTCAGAGATGTCCGTGCTCACTATTCCCAACGTACGGTTCGCGGATCACCCGCTTTCTCAAGGGATAATCATAACCCCATCCTCATCATATTTATACCCTCCACATTTACAAAAATACAATTAAATAGATACACAAGAAAGCATTTCAATAAAATTTCCTCTAATACAAACACTTCATAAAACATCCATAATCATTAATAATGCACAAAATTCACATAATTAAAATTCCAACAACTCTACATGTATATACTTTAATTAGCTAATAAGACTATGGTTTCTCACACCTACCTGCATAACCACAGCTTCAAGAACCTGAAACAGCTCATCTAAATAAAACATATATATACACACATATTATTGATCAAATCATATTAAAAAATATATATAAAAAAAAAAAAAAAAATATATATATATATATATATATATATATATATATATATATATATAAATATAAATATATAAAAGAACTATATTTAAAAACAATGTATATCTAGTTCTTCATTTATACCACTTGGACTCATAGTTTGTAGTGTATGGATCCAAAAAGACTCCCTTTGGCATAACTTTTTAAATCTATCACCTCCTCTAATGCTAATAGGTATTAATTCTATTCCTATAACTATTACATTGTTCCCCAACAGTTAATCTCACATTAAATTGTTATTGAACTTCAGTAGATGTGTTTTTTAATTTATTGGTTTGTGTAATTTAATCTTGTTCACGTTTAAAACAAACCAAAAAAAGCAGCTGCTGTTAGCAGGTCAAAAAAGGACCTGCATGTAATCTGCCCAGTGCTTCAGGGCTGAAGGGGGTTAATACCCCCCAACTTTGGCCTCTATTTCTTCTTTAGTTTATCTGCTCTCTGCTCCTCTCTTCCTTACTTTCATAGTAAGGAAGAGAGAGGCAGAGAGCAGTCACAAAGGCAATGTGAAAAAACACATTGCCTTTGTGAATGTAAAAGCTTGTACATGTGATCGCTCCTGGAGCGATCATGTGTACCGGCAGAACAGAGAAGGACTAAAACAGAGAGCTCTGTTTCAACCTGTTGAGCATGACAGCAGAGAGCACTAAGGCACTCTATCATTTAACCCATGGTGTGCCAGGACCATCATGGGTCCTTATGGGAGGTTTACCCATGACGGTCCTGGCATGTCATGGGTCGTTAAGGGGTTAAAAACCTGGGTACATCTGTTTGTCATCATTAGTACTAGAATTGACATATATATATATATCAAAGTGAGAACTATTTGAAATACAATAATGCTGAGTTTTACACAACTCTGCCTAAATCGTATTGTTATATATCATATATAATGAAAAATGTATAAATGTAAGAAAAAAAAAAAAAAAAAAAAAAAAAGCTTGTTTGGCAAAAATAAATACAGCTCTGTACCTACTTTTGGGCAGACTGTGGTTAACTGATCTGTACTGCAGTCTGCCACTCTGGCCAATGAGAGCACTCCAGCTTACAGACAGAAAGCCTCCAACAGTGGAGGAGGCTGGATAGATAGAAGCAGACTGCGGCACAGATCAGCTATCCGCAGTCTGCACGGAAGTAGGTACAGGGCGTATTTATTCTTTTAATTTAGCCAAACCACTTTTTTTTTTTTTTTTTTTTAATTTATACACTTTTCATTATATATGATATATAACAAAAAGATTTAGGCAAAGTTGTAAAGGGGTGATAGGTCCCCTTTAAACACTGGCAAGACTGTAAATTAGTTAACCAGTCAGTGATACAACTGAGTAAAAGAGTGAATACAAGGATTCTCACATTCATTCAAGAGCCGTTCTTACAGATACAAGATGGAGTCTTGTCGTGTGTTGCAGAATAAAACAAGGGTACATGCCCCTGCAGTTTTTATACTTAGTTAACAAGGCATACGTGTATTGGTGCTCAAAATCAATCAAATCCCGAATTAAATTTACTATAAGAGTATAATAATGTATACTTGCTTCAAAATATCTTATTGTTGCTAAGCAATAAAAAAAAATAGTTCTAACCAGAACATAGGTTGGAGCTTGGACGAGTAGCCCCTATTCTACATTTCTCTTGAACATACGCTAATAAGCATGCCACATTGTAAATTTGATTCAAATTGTGCCCATCCAATGCTTCAAACTGGTGCTTACAGTGGTCAAAGACATAACCATAAGACAAGAAGTAAGGCTAGTCTTTATTAACTAACATTTTACAATTCCTTTATCATTTTTGATGCGCATCTCTGTACTTATACAGTTCACTAAAATCTTTTTATAACCCTCTAGGTGCGACTGCTTAGGGATTTTTTTTTTTCTACTATGATGGCCGTACACATTTTCAGCATTTTTTGCTATCTGCCTATTTAAGTAAAGAAAGCACTCAATGAAGGTGAAACCAGCACATTTTTTTTACCTTCTACAAGACCTGTGAATGCTTTCTTTATTATTGAAATTATGTGATCACCTGTACAGTTTAGCACCCAGGCACAATTATCCTTTTTGATAAGTGAGTGCACAGAACTTTGGAATTTCAATATATATCTTTCCAGCTTTTCTTCCTCTATTAAACTGTTTAGGGGAGCTACCTTTTGCACCACGCTGACACAGCTGAGGGAGGGTAATCACCAACCTTGGCTTTGAGATGTGCATTGCTTTTGATGTGTCACAGATAGCCCCACATACAGTTTACATCATACCTGTTGAGTCCTCTTTCTATCTTATCAGTAAAAAAAGTGGAAAAATAGGGTGAGAAAGAGGGACATGGGGATTTTGACCCCAGGGGGACAGTGACCACTTAAAACTGCCCATTTTGTAGGTATGAATGACCGGTCATACCTTTTATGCAGTTTCCATATAAATTTAACCCATTGCACCCAAATAATAACAAGAGAAAAAATAAAAATAGTGTTTTTTTACATTTTTTTTACCGTTTTCTTTAATTATCCATATAAGAGTGGTACCAAAAGAAAGCCCTAATTGTGTGTGAAAAATGGTATATGATTTGTGTGGCTGAAATAAAACCCTTAAAGCAATGTGTTGTGTTCCCCTCTGGCACTCAGAGGGTTAAGGGGAAGAACCAGGTGTTTTTACAGGGTTAAGTGAAGATGTATCATTAAGCATATTTGTCAGGATAAGAGTTAAATCATGTGCACTCTGTGGTCTAGCAAGAAATGTAAAGACTGATAGTAGGGGGAAGTGAGACTGTAACAGCTGCAAAATAATTATTGTCTAAATTGAGGAAAGAAACAGGTGACAGGAAATCAAATAAAACAGGGATGCTGCAATAGTCTAAAAAAAACAAAGACATACAATCTATATGAGATACAGGTGTAGAATGTCTGCCAGTGGAAGGCACCAGACCCAGAACTAAAGGTGGATAGCTAAACTGTCTTTACACAACTTTTCCTTCCTTCCCTTAGGGCCTTCTGCATTCCAATTAACTATCTGGTATCATTGGGTGACAATCAGCATCCCTCCCCCTTGTAAGTGTTACCCAAGTGTGCCCAGACAGGGTAGGTTTGAATGTCTGAAAAAATAGGTTCCTATCAGTGCTGCCATGAGTGAGTCATGTTGAGCTTATGATGCAGTGATGCACTGTATCATAAGCCCAGTGTGGCGCATCCAGTGCTGTCTAAGGATCACTTATTTTATGCACCAGTCTCTCTCTTTGAAAGCTTTTATTAGGATGGTGTGATGCTCTGCCAATCTAAGCACCTAATGTAAGCTGCCTGCTAGACTCTGTCAAGTAGATTTCCCACAAAGAGGCAACAGACTGCTATTTGATATAAATAATATGATAAAAAGCACAACAGGCAATACAGGTTTACTGCGGTGATCTCCAGTAGCCACATGCTTGGGAGCGAAGACTAGAGTATGTAGCTAGCTGGTGGTGGCTGCTCTCTGGGTTTCCTTGTTGTGGCCTAGGCCAAGTTAGTGATGTTGGCCACAAGACTAGATTAGTGCCGGCCAGAGGAGTCAGCCCGCACCCCTGATGACAACTCAGATAACAGCAGCTACACACTGAGGTCCAAGAGGATACTGAACAAATAATTCACCTGTAGTATAGTTGTAGTTGTTGTACAGGAACACAGAGTCCAACTGGTGGTCAAGTAGTCTTTGACTGTCTGATGGCTGAGGTGATAGAAGCCCACCAGGGTCAAGACAAACAGGAAGTCTGACAAGCCAGATCAGGAACTTGTGTGCAAATCAGTGCAAAGCAGCAGAAGGAGGAATGGTGGAATCAGTGGAGCCAAAGTTGGTAACAGGATATCAGATGAGCACAGTACCAAATAGTAGAACAGGAGGGAAGTAGCAGGAAGAGCAAGGTCAATACACAAGATAACACTCAGGAACAAGACAGGAAACTCAGGGTCACCACCTAGAAGGCTTTGATCGCACCCTGCTATATAAAGTCTCAGAGCAACCACAAGACAAGGTGGGGAACCTGGATCCGGATAAGGATCCAGACAAGCAATCACAAAAAGCAAAGAAAAGGGGTAGAACATGACCAGAATATGGAGACCTTTTTAGCATTCAAATGATTAAAAGCTCCATTTAAATCAATGGGAAATGAAATTTCCCCCTATGCAACAGTTGGTTGGCTGTAGAATTGCCCCTTTTTAACTTGATGAATAAAGACTAGAACTGACTACTGTAGGGCATAACTGTGTATCAGGATTACTGATAGTGTCATCACTGAGTAATCCAGTGACCATAGTATGAAAATATTACCTTAGCACATGGACATTAGCCCAAACTAGTCTTTTGTGCTTATTTTAACACAGAAGTTGATTTGTACATTTCTTTCATTAGTTGTTAGGGTTGCTGTCTTGTGTATTGGAGCCAATAATAATAATTAATCATATCAGTATATCAGCAATATAATGCCTGAAATGTTGTTCCAGAAAATATGGCTACCTTCTTAGGGGTATCATTTGTCCCTTTAATTAGTACAAAGTTCTATAATTTGGTAAGGAAGAGTAAGTTTCCTGTTGTTCAACAAATAAGTCATGGAATAGGTCCAGTTTACTGCCTCATACGTGACAATGCATGAACATGCACCCCAGATCTTTGGTCCACATCTTGGGATTTCTATCAGGAGCAAATATAGATTGGCATTCCAGAAACAGAAGGAACAGGTATCTCCCAGCAGGTCCCATGTTTTTCTCTATGTCTGTAAGCCTATCAAATGCATGCAATGGCATCTATCTGCATCAAATACACAGAAGTATTCTGTCTTATCTGATAGTAACACTTAATATTGTAAATATACATATATATATGCTTCTGAGTAAAACAAGGATACGCCCACTGCTGAGAGGCAGTTTATTCAAAGGTTATTGGAGCTCAAACTTGAATTGTTTTAGGTGCTATATCTCAATGGCCTGAAATTTGACAGTGGCGCTGTTGTTACACCATCCTATGAACATCTCTGGTCAAGATGGTCTAGCAACAGTGGTACATTAAAACTTCAGGGCATTGAGATACTGCACCTAAAAAAATTGACGTTTGAGTAACAATAACTTTTGACAAAAACACCTCTCAGCAGTGGGAGTACCCCTGTTTTACTCAGGGGAATAAACCCTACAATAAGTATTTTTTTTTTACATATTAATTGTTACTATCCCTTTAATGGAGAAGGATTGAGCTGAGAGAAGTGGCTTGTCATCCGTTGTTACCCGTGTTCTGGCCCCCTCCTACCCGTGCTATCCTTTGCGACCTTCTCTCTTCCTCCGCTGGAGGCTTTTTGCGCTCTGTCCTGCGCTTCCTGGTAGTGTGCTGTCTACCTCTGCCTTCTCGCTCCGTATTGACAGAGCATTGGCCCGAACTTCCGGGTTTCCTCCGCACTCATCACGCCCTCCATGACATCGTCTCCCGGAGCATATATCTGGGCAGCAGTCTCTCAGATCGGTGCACTTTCTCAGTGTTCCCTTTTGGTCCATACATTTGGTCCTTGGCTTTCCCAGCTCCTTTAGAGACTAGTCTTGTCTGCTAATCCTTGTTACCCTCTTAAGTCTGCCTTCTCTTCTCTCAGATCCTATCCGTGTTTGACCACTGGCTTCTACCTGACCATTCCCCTGCCTGCCGCTTCAGACCTGTTGCCTATCCGTGTATGAGCACTGGCTTTTACTTGACCATTCTCCTGCCTGCCGCTTCAGACCTGTTAAATATCCGTGAATGACCACTGGCTTCTACCTGACCATTCTCCTGCCTGCTGCTTCAGACCTGTTGCCTATCTGTGTATGACCTCTGGCTTCTACCTGACTATTCTCTAGCTTGCCGCTTCTGTCCTGATTGCCTACCAGTGTATGACCTGTTGTCCTGTTTTGACCATTCTTCATCCCCGTCCTTCTTCTGGAGAGTTGCCTGCGTACCCTAGCCCCGTACGCTACTCCACGTACTTCACTTTCCCCTGCAGGAGAGCTTACGGTGTAGCCATCCGGTCCTCTTCTTTCCGGCCTCTGCCGCAGCACGGTATCGCCACAAGCAGTCATTGCTCAGGAGCTCCGCTCCCCACTCTACGACCCCTAGCACTCTCTCTCCTGCAGGCCAAAGCCTGCACGTTAGAGAAAGTGCCAATACCGCACCATGTCCCTAGATCCTAAGGATATCCCAAAGGCAGTTGTCCAGCAGGTGGCCTTGCTGGAGCAACACTCCACGCAGATCCAGTCCTTAGACCACAAGCTAGACTCCTTTACTTCCCTTCTGCAGCACATGCAGCAGCAGTTGGAGGGTCATTCTCCAGTCTCCTCCGAACCCGTATCCCAGACCCTCTCTGCCCCGGGATCTGCTCTGGTGGTAGCTGGCCCTCGCTTGCCCCTGCCCGATAGATACGACGGGGATCCCAAGCTCTTGCGTTTCCTCAACCATTGTTTCTTGCATTTACGTACTTTTCCAGAGCAGTTCGCCTCACACCAGGCCAGGGTCACATTCATTGTTTCCCTTCTCAAGGGCCACGTGTAACGGTTTTGTAGGACACTCAGACCAGCAGGTTAGAATAAAACACAGTTTTATTAAAAGACAAGAAAGACTGCCCTCTATAGGCAATACAGAATAACTGCAATGAACAGTAAAGTACAGATGCCCTCTCAGGTCCAGTTTACAGAGAAATAAATATATACTGTCACAGGACAGGCATAAGTAACAAACAGGGACTCAATGGTTAAAGTACATAGAAATCAATCAGTCTCTATTGTGGTGTGTTTGACATGCCCATAAGATGGTAAAGGAGCGATAAGTGGTGCTAGATGAGAAAACACCAGTAATAGAGCAGGACAGAGACTACTGCTTATGCTGAGGCAGGGAACTGAGGCCAAAATACTCTGCAAGAGCTTAATGAGCTAGAGCCACTAGCACCCCAACCGGTGCGTGAACGGAGATCAAGTTCACTGCAAGAGGTGAGGATAATAGAGCCAATAGCCCCCACGGGCGTTGTGACGGAGACCAATATACTGCAAGAGCTTAGCTGTATAGAGCCAATGGCACCCACCCGGTGCGCATAACGGAGACCAAGGACACTGCGAGAGCTGAGGATAATAGAGCCAATAGCCCCCACGGGCGTTGTAACGGAAACCAATTACACTGCAAGAGCTTAGTGTATGGAGCCAATGGCACCCCCATAGGCGCTGTAACGGCGGCTTAGTGAACGGTGGCACGGCTCTGCAAGTATTAACAGAAGGAACAGTGCTTTGTAAGCATAAACGGAGGCCCAGAGTAACGGAGGCAGCAGGCTCAGCTAGAGTAAATGGAAAGGCCCAGTACACAGGAGGTAAGGACACAGTCAGCGCTGCCACAAGCACAGCGGAAGTCAGAATGTCGCCTAGGCGACACTGGAACAGCATGCAGCAGGAACACACGCAGGGTCAGCAACATAGCCGGGTCAGGTCATGGAGCAGGAACATCAGCCAGGCCGGGTCAAATCACGGAGCAGGATCGTCAGACAGGCCGGGTCAAATCACGAAGCAGGAACGTCAGCCAGGCCGGGTCAAATCACGGAGCAGGAACTAAGGAGCGTAGTCAGATGGGCCAAGTCAGTACACAGGAAGCAGGAACACTGCAACACAGCTACACAGCAACACTGGCTCAGGAACACCACGAAAGGGCACCTAAAGGCCAGGTATAAATAGGCCATACTGGGTGGACCAAACAAGCTCAGCCAATGGGAGCGCACCACAGCAAAGAGTGGCAGAGGAAGTTCACGGGCACCGTGATACCAGGCTCTTGCCTGGGTTGCCCCGCTCCTCGATACACAATCCTCCCTCCTGGATGACTGTGATTCGTTCCTCTCTGCTTTTCATGCAGTCTTTGACACACCTGGACGTCAGGCCAAAGCGGAGGCCAATCTTCTGGAATTTCAGCAAGGGACTGAATCCTTCTTACTTTACGCTATTGAATTTCGGACTCTGGCCTACGATACGGACTGGGGTACCAGTTCCTTAAAGGCTGCGTTTTGGCGCGGTTTTTTGGATCGCTTGAAGGATGAGCTCACTACAAGGGCCATTCCTGAGACCTTGGAGGGGCTTATTTCCTTATGTGCCTCTTTAGACACCCGTATTCAAGAGAGACGTCTCGAGAAAGACTGTGACCGATCCAGGCGACCCGCGGTACGCCCTCCCGTACGTCTTGCCCTGAGGTTTGTGCCCCCCACAACCTCTTCTGACCCAGCTCCGCTTAACCCGTTTATCTGAAGAGGAGAAGTCCCAAAGATGCTCCCAGGGTCTGTGCCTTTATTGTGGCCTGCCTGGCCATGTAGCCCAGATCTGTCCCAACAAGCCGGGAAACGCTCGGACTCTCGCTAAGTCACACACACGTTCCCTCGAACACTCCACAGCACCTCACTCTGCTGGTTTGTATCTCCTGGTCAGGTTTTGAGACGCAGGTACCAGCCTTAATAGACTCAGGAGCTGCAGGGGTCTTCATTGACCTCTTCTTTGCCCAGGACCATGGAATTCTCTTAGTACCCAAAAGACAACCCTTGTCCATCAGGGTTATTGACGGCTCTCCTTTGGGAGACGGACGAGTCACTCAGCAGACGGTGCCCCTCTCCATGTTTATTGCTCCTCTGCACTCGGAGGAGGTCGTCTTTGACGTTATTTCGGATCCCCAGTATCCCGTGGTGTTTGGTTTACTTTGGCTGGTTAAGGTCAATCCAAGCATTGACTGGGCTAAACGCACCGTTGCCATTCCCCCTTCTACACCCATCGATTCCTTGACCCTCTCTGCCGACCGGTCTACCGAGGTCACTCTTCCCGAACCCTACCGATCCTTTTTGGACGTTTTCTCGAAAGCCAAGTCTGAGGTACTTCCCCCTCATCGGAAGTATGATTGTACCATCGATTTGTTACCAGGAACTACTCCTCCCAGAGGAAGAACCTATCCTTTGTCCTTGCCTGAGACCGAGGCGCTGGAGGATTACATTTGGGAGAGCCTTGCTCGAGGGTTCATTTGGCCGTCTACCTCTACAGCTGGCACCGGTTTTTTCTTCGTCAAAAAGAAAGATGGCTCCTTACGTCTGTGCATAGACTACCGAGGCCTGAACACGATTACCTGGAAGAACTCCTATCCTCTACCCCTCATTCCCGAACTCCTGGAGAGACTGCGTGGATCCACCATTTTCACCAGGTTGGATCTTCGAGGTGCCTATAACCTAGTCCGGGTTCGCAGCAGGCATGAATGGAAAACTGCTTTCAATACTCGATTCGGTCATTATGAATATTGCATAATGCCCTTTGTTTTGCGCAATGCCACTGCAGTTTTCCAGGCATTCATCAATGACGTCTTCCGTGATCTATTGTTGTCCTTTGTTATTGTATATCTTAATGATATCTTGATTTTTTCTAAAGATCTGCATGAACACTGGACTCATGTCTGTACTGTATTGGAACTGTTAAGACAGAACAACCTCTTTGCCAAGCTTGAAAAATGCAGCTTTGAGAGATCATCCTTACCATTTCTTGGTTACGTTATTTCGGCCCCCGGACTGGCCATGGATCTGGAGAAGGTCCGTGCAGTTCTGGATTGGCCGGTACCACGTACCAAAGCTGTTCAAAGGTTAATCGGTTTCTCAAACTATTACCGAAAGTTCATCAAAAACTTCTCCAAGGAAATACAACCAATAGTCAAATTGACTTGCAGGGGTGCCGATCCCGGAAAATGGTCCAGCAATGTGTTAGACTCCTTAACCGCCCTGAAGGCGGCTTTCGCCACCGCACCCTTACTGGACTATCCAGATCCATCCTTGCCATTCATGTTGGAGGTAGACGCATCCGAGGTTGCCGCTGTGGCAGTCCTGTCACCTTGCACCCATGTTCTTATTTTTCCCATAAATTCTCCACTGCAGAGGCCAACTATGACACAGGCACTCGGATGTTACTCACCATTAAATTGGCTCTGGAGGAATGGCGCTATCTTCTTGAGGGGGCCACGCATTGCATAATCATCCTCACAGATCATCGAAACTTGGCTTACCTCGCCTCAGCCATAAGGCTCATGCCTCGTCAGGCTAGGTGGTCCTTGTTCTTCTCCAGGTTTGGTTATACCATATCGTACATTCCTGGAATGAAGAACACCAAGGCTGATGCCTTGTCTAGGCACTACAACGACTCTCCTCCATCGGCCGATCCAGAACCAATTCTGCCATCCACTGTGTTTTTGGCCTCCTTGTCCACCTCCATCCTCAGGGGAATCCAACAATCCCAGCTTGCTGTTAAGCCCTCTTCCTGCCTGGCCTTTCTCCTTCTGGTTCCTGAGACCTGCAGGAGCCAGGTATTGGCCTGGACACATCACTCTCCCATAGCTGGTCACCCAGGTGTAGACCTCACCCTTGAACTTATGACAAGGTATTTTTGGTGGTCCTCCTGCCGGCAGGATGTTTCACTTTGGATTTCCACATGTTGTGTCTGAGCGAGAACTGAGACTCCCCATGTGAGACCCGTGGGTCTGCTCCACCCTTTACCTGTTCCGGAACTTCCATGGATCCACCTATCCATTGATTTCATTGTGGACCTGCCCCAATCTGATGAAAAGAACAAAATTCTAGTGGTCATTGACTGTTTTTCCAAGCAGGGGCATTTCATTCCACTGTCCAGCCTGCCTACTGCCCAATAACTCGTGGAGATCTTCATCTCAGACATCGTGCTCTTACACGGCTTACCGCTAAGCATCACTTCTGACCGGGGCTCTTTAGGGGTTGCTTTGCACTTCTCCTCTGCCTATCATCTGCAGACAAACGGGCAGACAGAATGTTTAAATCAAGTCATAGAGCAGTATTTGCGTACCTACAGCAATCACCAACAGAACAACTGGGTACGCCTGTTGCCCTGGGCTGAGTTCTCCTATAACTCCCTCCGGCATTCTTCCTTGGGCTGTTCACCATTCTTCGCAGCCCTCGGCTTCAATCCTGGTATTCTTCTACTCTCCTCAGGCTCCTCCTTGGTTCCAGCAGCCGAGACCAGGGTTCAGTCTCTCTCTACACATTGGCAGTCCCTCCGTTCTACCTTGCTCAACGCCCAAATCCGTCAGAAAATCGCCACAGATAGTCGCAGGACATCAGCTCCCCTCTTTCAGGTGGGCACACAGGTTTGGTTATCCACTAGATATCTACGTCTAGTCCAGCCTTCTGCTAAATTGGGTCCTCGCTACATCGGTCCTTTCCGCGTTTTGCGGTGTTTGTCTCCAGTCTCCTATAAATTGGTCCTGCCTCATAGTCTATGGGTACATCTGGTCTTCCATGTCTCTCTACTGAAGGATTTCCTTCCTGTTGCCTCCCCCACCGTCTCTTTTCCTAGGCCTCCAGCGCCGGTGTCAGTCGACGGGTACCTCATCGATGCGGTTCTGGACTCCCGTCGTTCCAGGGGTTGTCTCCAGTACCTCGTGAACTGGAAGGGCTACAGCCCCAAGGAATGTTCATGGGTCCACTCTTCTGACGTGCATGCCTCTGCCCTCATATGTGACTTTCACCTGTGGTTTCCCTCTAGGCCAGCTCCTTAAGGCTCCGGAGGCGCTCCTTGTCAGCGGGGCACTGTCATCCGTTGTTACCCGTGTTCTGGCCCCCTCCTACCCGTTCTATCCTTTGCAGCCTTCTCTCTTCCTCCGCCGGAGGCTTTTCGCGCTCTGTCCTGCGCTTCCTGGCGGTGTGCTGTCTCCCTCCGCCTTCTCGCTCTGGATTGACAGAGCATCGGCCCGAACTTCCAGGTTTCCTCCGCATGCATCACGCCCTCCATGACGCAGATCCTATCCGTGTATGACCACTGGCTTCTACCTGACCATTCTCCTGACTGCCGCTTCAGATAAGTTGCCTATCCATGTATGACCACTGGCTTCTACCTGACTGTTCTCCTGCCTGCCGCTTCAGACCTGTTGAATATCCATGTATGACCACTGGCTTCTACCTGACCATTCTCCTGCCTGCCGCTTCAGACCTGTTGCCTATCCGTTTATGACCTTTGGCTTCTACCTGACCATTATCTAGCTTTCTGCTTGTGTCCTGATTGCCTACTAGTGTATGACCCGTTGTCCTGTTTTGACCATTCTTCATCCCCGTCCTTCTTCTGGAGAGTTGCCTGCGTACCCTAGCCCCGTACGCTACGCCACGTACTCAAGCTTTCACTCTCCCCTGCAGGAGAGCTTACACGGCTTGTGGTGTAGCCATCCGGTCCTCTTCTTTCTGGCCTCTGCCGCAGCACCGTATTGCCACAAGCAGTCATCGTTTACGAGCTCCGCTCCCCACTCTACGACCCCTAGCACTCTCTCTCCTGCAGGCCAAAGCCTGCATGTTACATGGCTTTAACACTAGTTTCATCAGCCCTGGATGTCATAATCATGGAGGCAGAGATGACAGTTGGTAGCAGGATCACAGGACCTCAAACTCTGCTCACTGCATGTTAATCTTTTAGAATCAGAGGGGTGCGTAACACATCACTTTATAATGACTTCAGTGGTTTGAAAGCTTTCAAAATAATATTTTATGTTAGCCATTCTATAATTTCAGATATAGTTCAGGAGATATTTAGTTTTATCTATTTGTCAGGCTAATGTAAAGCAAGAGAAAGCCTTTCTCTTGCTTTACATTTGTATGTTTATGCTCCGGCTGGAAGCTAAGGAGCTGAGTAAAGAGCACCCGGAAAAACATTACGAGGACTGTATCTATCGGTAACGCTGTGTGCAGCTGCAGCAACATTGTGCTTATTTGTCAGGCTAGCGTAGCCTGCTGTGTCAGATAGCAGTATTCCAGTCTTCTTGCCAACTGCCACTTCCTTCCAGGAATTACAGGCCAATTTGAATAATGCCATAAACTATAGTTTAAAAAATAATGGATAACATAAATATTGGTGATTTTAAAATCACTGAAGTAATTATAAATTGTTAATTCCAATTTAATGCTTAAAGTGGAGCTTTCAACTCAAAACAACTTTAGCTCAATCAATAGTACTGTTAAAATTGCCTATATGTAGTTTTTACAGGGTTTTTTTTCCAGAGATTTAATTTTACAGATTTTTCTGTTACAAAATCTTCACGGGTCATTAATTACGTTCATTGCCTGTGGTCTTGCATGCTAATGTGCTGTACCGCAGCCTAATGACCATAGGCCGACCCCTTGTGTGAAATCAACACCCTCCATTTACCTTGCCTGTATACCCCCTCCTATTCTGGTGGTGGCTCATATTCGGGATTCTCCGCAAATTGCCAGTCAGCTGATGTAAGCTAACAAACCGGCTTCCGAAAGATATACAGGGCAAACAGCACCCTGCATTTCTTATGCTACCAAACGTGGAGCTGTTTGCCCGGCCGACCGCTATCCCCATTACCATGGGGAAGGGATAGGGTTATAACTATTAGAATCACACCAAACTGCATGCTCATGGAGGGCCAGCCAAAGGGAAAAGGGGGCAGGATTTCACAGTAAGATTTGCAGGTCTGCATAGGGAGAGTGCTGTCAATCACTGGGACACAAGCAAGATGACAATGCTTTCCCTCAAGAACACATAGCTAGATCGAGGGTGAGGTTTTATGCTGGGGAGATAAAAAAGGAGTTTGGTGGGCCTCACTAGGAATAAGGAAAACTTATGGGCAAAATAGGGGAGGCAACTTTAATGCTCATGCAATAAAAACCTCTAGCAACTGTCATGTCTGCCTCTATGGATATGAAATCCAAGATTGATTGAAGTTGTTATCTCTAGAACAATGGCACAAGGGCGAAATTAATAGGAACCATTAGGATCATTTAGTCATAGTAAAATAAGTGAAGGTTATTTATTAAGGTGTTATTTTCATTGAAAGGTAATAGACTTTCAGTATTTTTAATCACAGAATGCCTTGAAACTCATTGATAGAAAACCACTTAAATAGATAGTAATGTGTTGGTATTAAGGTAGAGTTGATTATTCAGTATACTTTTTTTTTTATTATATAGAAACGTACCTTCTCTCTCGTCCAGTACAGGTTACTGGTAACTCTGTGAGGCAATCCGCCCCTTTAAGTAGGCAGGAACATTTCTCTAAATGTATGCAGGGGTGGAGCCTCCCCTCCCTCCTCAGCTGCATCCCAGCCAGCTAGCTCCAGAATGATTTGAGACACTAATAACTGACCAGAAATAGGAGAGAAGAAAACTCCTGTGAGCATGCCCCGAAGGACTCCCACGTATTGCCACAGGAGAGCCAAGCATGGTCTCTTGACAGGGTGGGAGACCAGTAACCTGTATGGACTAAGAGAAAAGGATTTAACAGGTAAGACTAAAATCCTCTTTTTCTAACTGTCCATAACATCATAGTCTCCTTCCCACCCCTTTCTCATACATCAAGCAGCCTCGTCTCAGATCTGAAAGCTGGTGTCACTCTGTCTGATTTTTCTCCACCCATCTTCAGTGTGATTGGAGCTTAGCCCTTTAAAGCCTTCCTGGTTTGAGCTTCCCGCTCCTGATTTTTGAGCTACCTGCTTGATTTGTGTGTTTTGGCTTTTGTCTTTGATCCTGATACCAACCCCGGATTCATTCCTGACTTCTTCCTTTGTCTGCTCCCTGTACCGAAAGAATACCTAATTTGACCCGGCTTTGATACCTCAACTATGACTTTCTCTACTGCCCTCCCGGTTGACCTTGTCCTTTGTTCCCAACATCTGCTTCAGTCTTCTCTCCAAGGTACTTGACTGGTTGATCTCTGACTAGGCTTGCTACCACCGTCTGGCTAGTAAAAACTGATCCCAGTGCAGCAGGTTGATCTACCACAGGGGAAGCTACCCACCAACGTCCTGTGGGATACATCCCAGCCAGGTACCTCAGCAGGTCGATCTCTGGTTAGGCCTACACCATTGATGGCTGATCGGATTGATCCCAGCCTCTGCGACTCCTTGTTGGAGACCGCTGCTGTACTCAATATTCTGGTGTCCTTGCAATCCAACTATCCAACCTCTAGTTGGTCCTTAAAGGGATAGTAACACTTCGTTTTAACTTTATTTTATTTTGTAGGCATTAAAAAAACATGAAGAATGATATAAGTCTTATCTCTCAAACCTTTATGGTTTATGAGATATTGACAAGCAAAGTTCCCCTCCCCGCCCCTTTTACCTAGTGTAAGCCATCTCTTCTCAGATGTGAGTCTGGTTGTATGACAGTACAGATAACAGAAGGGGACAATTTTCTTTGTATGAAAACAATGAAAGCCCTTCCCCCCCTTGACAAGTTTTTCAGCTTTTTCCATTATCTTAATTGAAGATTGTCCCTCTCTGCAGTCTACCTGGGCATCTCCCTTCTGATCTGGTTGAACAGGGGGGGATACTTTGTTTGCGAATATCTCATAAACCATAAAGGTTTCAGAGATAAGACTTATATCATTCTTCATGTTTTTTTAATGCGTACAAAATAAAATAAAGTTAAAATGAAGTATTACTATCCCTTTAACAGCATCTCCTAGAGAGTTCCTGTGACTAACAGACCTCATTGACCTTCTAGTTATCGACTTCCCTAAGAGTCGCAAGTCCTGCTACTGACACCTTGAGGGTTTCCAGCTTACGTTCTCTTCAGAGGTCTTCCATCAACTAGCAGACCACATCCTCCATGCTTTCCGAACCATCACAACAGAGTTCAGACTCCACATAGAGGTTTTTACATCTTCCCTCGGCCTTGTGACAGTCAAGCTTGACTGGACAGACTGCAACCATGAACAATCTTCTGTCTAGAAGTATAAGGAAAACCCTTGAAGAAAGAGGGCAGGTTTTTCCTTATGCAGACACAGGATTGTCCCTCATTGCAATTCACCCAGACTGGCTTTCTTCTCTGAAGGAAGTAAACTTGATGTATAGAAAAGGGGTGGAAGGGGGACATTTAAAAAAAAAAAATTAATAAAACAAAGACTACATTATTATGGACAGTTAGATACATTTCATTCTAAAAAAAAGTATGCTGAATAATCAACATTGCCTTAATATCAACACATTATTTACTATCCCTTTAAAGGGATAGTAATACTTAATAGGTAAAAAATATATATTGTAGTGTTTATCCCCCTGAGTAAAAAAAGGGTACTCTCACTGCTGAAAGGTGTTTTATTCAAAAGTTATTACAGCTCAAAGTTGAATTTTTTGGTGCAATATCACAGTGGCCTGAAATTGTACAGTGGCGCTGTTACACCATCCTATGGACAGCTCTGGTCCGCAGACCAGAGTTGTCCATAGGATGGTGTAACAACAGCACCACTGTACCATTTCAGGCCACTGTGATATTGCACCAAAAAAAAATTCAACTTACATTTTAGTGTATAAAAATACCAATTTCCTGATATGAGGAGTCACAATCTCTGAGGTCAGTTTCAGTCTCAGCGTAACCCTAATGGTGCTAGAGGGGTGTGCAACTCAATGCTTTGAAAAAGAACCTTCAAAATCACATATATTTATGTAAGGCCTTTCTAATTTCAAACAATAGCTTCTGAGATATTTAGATTTATTGATTTTAAGTTTATGCAACTGAGCTAGTACTGGCCAACAGGATGTGGAAGTTACTAATACAGAGCAATGTGGATGATAATATCAGCAAAGCATGTTTGCCATAGTGTTGTTAACTAACAAATAAGCAAAGCAATTATCTTAGAATCTATGGTTTTAAATAAAAAATCAAAAGAGTTTGTATCTGAAATGTTTCTCACTTTTTTGTTACCAAATGGCAGATCCACTTTAATAAAATTCTTCAACAGCCTAATATTAATTACATACATAACTACAATCCCAGCCACTGCGTGGGGATGGGGATGGTAAGAGTTTGCAGTCAAAGGAGTGTTGTAATGCACTGGCGATCATTTAATTCAAATTAGTATTTTCTCCTGATAGTACCAATTATTTACCTTAGAATTGCTTTACTTTTCCATATGTTTCTGCCCATTCAGCCATGTCAGGAAGTGACATCACTGTCTGGGAAAGTGCATGTTAAGCATTCTATCCCAGCTACATGAATAAAGTTAATGCTTGAATGGAAATTGATTACTCAGTTCTTTTTTAATTATTTTAAGATTTAAAATGTCCCTTTAAACATGATGGAGTGATCAACTAGTTTGGATCAGTGTTGTCTGTCAATCCATAACATTGTTTTTTACTGTAATTACTGAATAAAAATAGATAAGTTTTATTTATTTACTTACAGACTCCTTTCTTTGAACTGCCATATATTAAGGACCGCACTTTTTACAGACACATCCAAATATGTACTCATTTTTTACTAAACGTAAATTTTCTGAAGATTGGCAGCCTTGGCTTTGAATGACTGGAATTCTTCAGGGACAGATGTTAATACTTACGTTTGTTATACGTAACAGGTGTGTTTGCATTGCTTTTATGTTAATTACATAAATCCACCCACAGTAGATGCCTTTGTAAAATATCTTCAGTTTTTGCAGTTACTTTCTTAATTGCATTGCCCTAATAAAAATGCTTTGAAACTGTTCTTTTAAAAAATAAACATTTTCTGGTTCAAAGCCATACAGAAGCATTAAACCCTTGTAGGGTATTTTCCTCTGAGTAAATATTCTAACTTGACAAGCTTGCAATACTAGAAAAGTAGACACAAGAGAGGAAGCAGTGGAGATGCATGAGCTTACAATTAGGAGTGACTGAAACGATTCTCTAAGTTCAATTATGTATTAATTTTTCTCATAAAATTCCAAACATTTATTATTAAAAGTTATCTACGGTCAAATTAAGACATTAAATTATATTCTACTAGTGTAAAAAGCCCATGTACAAGGGCCAAGGTCCGGTTAATGTTAACCCTTTGAGTGCCAGAGGGGTACGCAAGGCATTTCAATGCGTTGCGTACCCCTCTGGCACTCAAAGGGTTAAGAGGCCGCTACTTCACTGCCTCACTCATACGATGCAATCATGCATAGTAGAGACTCCTCGAAAGCGTGCAGTCTCTACTGCGCATGACTGCATTGTGGCAAACATCCTAGCAAATTATTATATAGGACCATTCACACAACATTCATTCCCTTTGCGTAGTTTAAGAAAGATCAGGAAATGGAGATATGAGACTTTCCCATCTGGGATTATCTAAAAAGGCTTCAAAAGTAACTACGGTTGCCATATTTCTTGGAAAATCTCATACTTTGTTATATATTATGATAGAATCCTCTCTCCATTCTATGTTGGTACTCTATTTGTCCTGATATTTAATTCCAGTTTAATTCATTACAATTATTCCAATTTCTAGCTATTACCGCTTGTATCGCTATTAATATATGTATTAAGAGATTTATATGATTTTTCTTTCTTAGTGGAAGGTCTGTATGGAATAGAAAGTCTCCTGCAGAGATAAATCAACATGTGGGGGACATAACATTTAAACATTTCTGAAGCTCGTGTTTCATAGAACCTAACTTCCCGCATTCCCACCACATATGAAAACTGCTTCCTCTCTTTAAAGAACATCTCCAACATTTATCGGTATTTATATTGTCTGTTTTATTAAATCTTGATGGAACTGAGTGTACCACCTATATATTATTTTATAATGAAGTTCTACAAGAGATATACAATGTATGTTCAGTTTAACCAAGCTTATACCCTTAAAGTGTTAGTAATGTGCAGAAATAATTTGTAATAGATTTGTAGAGGGTAAAAAAATAATTGCATTGCCACAAACCCCATCTCTCAAACCTTTACGGTTTGAGAGAAATTCGCAATCAAAAATCTCCCTTCCCTCCCCTTCTCCTGACATCAGTGTCCAGCTGACAGCAGGAGATCCCAGTCCGGCGATCAGCCGGCGGCTCTGCACCAGAGCTGAAATTCCGTTATTGCAAAAGAATTACTTCATTGTAAAGGTCTACAAAGTGTGCTTGGTTTGCCATGAAGTAATTCTTTTGCAATAACGGGATTTCGGCTCTGCTGAAGAGCCTCATCGTATCGGCCGACACGGATCTCCTTCTGTCAGCTTTACAGCTGACATCAAGAGAAGGGGAGGGAGTGGTTTGAGAGATGAGGTTTGTGGCAATGCTATTATTTTTTACCCTCTGCAAATCTTTTACAAATTATTTCTGGACATTACTTGTCTTGTAATGTGAATATTTCATTAATTTCTGTTTCCTATTTTGTTAGAAGGGGAGACTTCTCTTCAAGTTCTAATTCTCACTTTAACACTCTGGAGACCTGTCCTTTCCTTGCAACATTCCTCAAGAAAGTCTCAATTATATGATTAGTTAACACATTTTGTGCAACAGTTGTTGCATTTTTATGTTTACATTTCTTCTCTTGCTATTTGATTAGTTAACAAGGCAATCACTTGATGTCCAAAATAAATATTAGGTCTTCTTCTTTACAAACATCAATCAAATCAGGTTTTTGGTCATTCATCTGAACTAGGTAAGAGATCTTTTTTTTTGGAGTGTTACAACTTTCTAGGCAAGTGTGCTTGAAGTCTACCCTTTTGCTTCCTTCTCTCTCCTGCTTTGCTCCACTCTCCTCCTACTTCTATCTCCCACTTCTCTCTCCCCACCTTCTGTCATCCTCTGGCTCCCTTACACTCCTAACCCTATTCTGTTTTAGGTGCTACCACTCTCCCATGCTCCCCTTTTCTTTCCCATTTTACTACCCTTCACACTCCCACCCCCTCTGGCTCTACCAACCCCCCTTTTCACCCTCCAACTCTCCTACCTTCCCCCTGCCCCTCTCTTACCCTGCACTTTTGCAGATATTTTCTGCTAGCCCACCAGATAAATTTGTGATCCAAGTCACTGATGTTTTGCTCATCCCTATTTACTGCCTACTGAGAATTAACTGCAAAGGAGGGCTTGATCTCATGGCAGCTTGCTTTTCCCTCCTCCAACCATATTAAATGAGTAATAAAGGGTTAGTGTAAAGGCTTTTCAAACTACAGCTATGGGTAAAAAGTTCCCGCAACAGATAGGTATCCAACACATTGTTAAAACACTCCCGTTCCTTCTCCAATCACTCTGATCTACAGGGCTGAATAATGTCAGCAATTCACTTGGCGCTTATTAGAGAAGAAGCAACATCAACATAGAAGCTCTGTGTTGGTGAATGTACCATCAATTGGCTTGAATTAAGAGGATAGAATCCTCCTATAAATGATGAGTGAAACATTGACATCACCCAAATCTACAGATCATGCAAATATCAATATTATTTTTACAGTATATATAAAATATGTATGAACCGTGGGTTTTTAAACCATAAAGAAGAGCTGTAAGTACAGGGAGCCGATCCAATCAGTATCACTTTAAAAGTTAACCCATTGTGATCCTTTGCATAACAATGGGAGCAGCATGGGGCATACCTGTTTTCACTTCAAGGTCCCGTGTGAGTAAAGGTGTGCACACATGGTTTGATTAAAGTAAGCCAGACTCTCACACACAGCCTGGCTTCCCTTTTTACTGATAGGAATAGACCCAGTATTAAGACCTACATTAAAGACCTTAAAGGCATAGTAATACTTAAAATGTAAAAATGTAACAAAAAATATGTTGTAGGGTTTATCCCTCTGAGTAAAACAAGTGTACTCCCACTGCTGAGAGGTTTTATTCAGTAGTTATTACAGCGCAAGTTTAATTTTTTTAGGTGCAGTATCACAGTGGCCTGAAATTGTACAGTGGCGCTATTGCTACACCATAGTATGGACAGCTCTGGTCAGCTGACCATAAATCTCCATAGGATGGTGTAAAAACAGTGCCACTATACAGTTTCAGGCCACTGTGATACTGAACCTAAAAAAATCATGTTTGTGATATAATAACTACTGAATAAAACATCTTTCAGTAGTGGGAGAATCCTTGTTTTACTCGGGGGGGGGGGTAAACCCCTTGATATATATTTTTTTTACATTTTAAGTATTACTATCCCTTTAAAGACAAGTGTAAAATAGCCATGGTCTAAAAGTGGTTAAGAGAGCCCAAAACTTAAAGAATGTATTAGCTCCCAGTATCTTAAAAGGATAATAATACTTAAGTATTACTAATCCCTACAGTAAAGTCCTATTAACCCCTAAAGGACCATTTACGTGGCAGGACCATCACGCTGGTCCAGCACTTAAGGACCAGTGACGGTCCTGCCACGTCACATACTTTTACTCACCGCGCTCCTGTAGGAGCACGGTGAGTAATACCGGGGACTGAACTTGATCGCTCCAAGACCGGAGTGATCTCTTTCAGTCCCTCCATTCGGCGTGCCGCCCCATGTGATCAGTCATGTGGGACGTCATGTCAAAGTCTTCTATGTGGTCAGTGGCGTAACTATAGGGGTCGCACCCGCGACTGGGCCCGTCACTGTAGTAATTCAGAGCGCTGGGAGATGACATCATCTCCCAGCGCTCTGCATTACTGAAGATGACCGCGCGGGAGATCAACACACCTCTCCGGGCTCCTGCCACTCCAGGGAGGTAGGAGATGGGGGCATTTTGGAGAGGGCCAATGTAGTCGAGGGGGGCCCATGGCACCTCTTGCACCAGGGCCCGGAGGCTTCTAGTTACGCCTCTATATGTGGTCCTTAAGGGACAGCACACCCCGGGACCGCTGGTCCTTAAGGGGTTAAAAAATAAACATATTGCCCCCAGTGTCATCTCTCAAACCTTTATGGTTTGAGAGATGATCGCTCCTAAAGTTGCCCTCCCCCTTCCCCGAAGTCAGCGTTGTAGCTGACTGAAGGGAAATCCGGTCATAGATCATCAGGTGGCTCTGCAGCAGAGTCGTGATCGCGTTAATAAAAAAAAAAATCTTTCACTAAAATGGTCTTCTACGGTGCTTGCAAACCAAGCACACGTAGAAGCAGGGGCGGACTGACCATACGGGCCCGCCGCCGCTTCCAGCAATGCCACTGCCGCCTGCCACTTATGGGGCCCGTTTGTAGCGCTGGTCTCCAACTACGGCCGCCAGCGCGCCATTCTAGTAATACAGAGCACTGGGAGATTACATCATCTCCCAGCCTCTGCATTACTAGAGGAGCGTGGGACTTCACACAGTGTTAAGCCATGCCGCTAGACCACCAGGGACTGCAGGCAGGGGCAGTGTGGAGATGAAGAGGCAATGTGGAGATGGGTGCATTGTGGAAGGGGAAATGTGGAGATGAAGGGGGCATTGTGGAGATGAAGGGGACATTGTGGAGATGAAGGGGGCATTGTGGAAATGAAGGGGCATTGTGGAGATGAAGGGGGCATTGTGGAGATGAAGGGGCAATGTGGAGATGGGGGCATTGTGGAAGGGGCATTGTGGAGATGAAGGGGGCATTGTGGGGATGAAGGGGGCATTGTGGAAGGGGCATTATGGAGATGAAGGGGGCATTGTGGAAGGGGCATTGTGGAGATGAAGGGGCAATGTGGAGATTTCTGCAGGGGGCCCAGACCTCTTTTTAGACCAGGGGCCCTGGGTCCTGTCAGTCCGCCCCTGTGTAGAAGATCATTTCAGTGAAAGTTTTCTTTTTTATTAACGTGATCACGGCTGTGCTGGAGAGCCACCTGAAAGTTGTACGACTGGCTTCCCTGCAGTCAGCTAGAACTCTGACTATGGGGAAGGGGGAGGGCAACTTTAGGAGAGATCATCTCTCAAACAATAAAGGTTTGAGAGATGACACTGGGGGCAATACATTTATTTTTAATACGACTTTAATATAGGGATTAGTAATACTTAAGTATTACTATGTATTACTATCCCTTTGAGCAATATTAAAATGGTGTTAGTTCACTGTAGGTATCAATATAGTACTTTTATCCTTTTTGGAGTATTTACTGCTGACACAAACCAGACCTAGTCAATATAACTTAAATTAGGACAAGAGATATTGGGGTTTATGTACAAGTAAAAAGAGGAGCAGTTCTTACACAAACCAACCACACCAAATGAAAATTTCCAAGCCTCACTATTGTTTCCAGGTGTTAAAGCATTCACGTAGTTATAAAGCCTCATTTAAGCCAATGGGAATTTTTATTTCTGCATTATGGTGCCACTGATTTGATCCAGAATTGCTCTTCTAGTCTATTGTGTGAAATGCCCACATAAAAATTATTTCAAACGTGACAACTCTGAGGCCACAATTGATTTTATATATTTAAAAATATTTAAAAAGTGACAACTCTGAGGCCACAATTGATTTTATATATTATTTGCTTTATATTATTTCATATTTAGTGATTTTCATTAACCCTTTGAGTGCCAGATGGGTGCTTCACAATGTGTTAGCTACCCCTCTGGCTCTTAAAACGTTAAGGACCAGAGGGGTACTGAACCAATTGTGCAGCAATGGGTTGCACAGCCCTCAGTTTCTCATGGGGTTAATGTAATGTAAGTTATGCCTTAAAGGGATAGTAATATTTGAAAGGACATGAAGCTAGGATCCATCCTTATACTGTGTATTTCTGCTCAGTTACATTCCTAATGCTGACATCGCTATATATTCTTAGAAATGTTATTATTAATTGTCCCCCTGATTCCAATTTTCATGTAGGGAAGCCACCTCCCCACAGATCTGAAATCCGGTTGATTGACCGGACAAATCGCAATGTGGGACATCCTTCATTCATCCAGTCTAAGGAAGATCCTGCCCTCCTTGACAAAGGAGGGCACGTTTTTCCTAATACTGAATTAATATTGTCCCTCGCTCTGTCTGTTCCTAGGCAAGGAATATGATGTGAGTAAAAGGGGCATGAGGGGGACAATTTATGATATAATTACTAAGAATATATAGAGATGTCGATATTAGGATTGTTACAGTGCAGCAGTACCCTGTATGAGGACAGATCATTGCTTCACTTAATTTTAAACATTACTATCCCTTTATTTCCAGTCACACTGAAATCATTAGCAGTTGTTGTTTTCATAACCCAGGGATACTTATCATTGTCTGGTATACTATTCTCCATGTAACAATAGAGATATTCAGAAGGCCCTTTTGTTCAAAGGGGCCAGAGGACCACATGCACAAAGACAAAAGTGGAGCAATTCTGGAGTACACACACTGTAGAATAGAGACAAATAATTCCATTGATTTAATTAGGGCTTTTTAACCCTACTTGAATGCTAGAGATGTCTCCAATATATTGATTCACCTCAGAGCTGCTCCACTTTTCACTTTGTGTATTTGGCCCATAGTGCAAACAGCAACCAGGCACTGTGGTACTGGTACCCAAACTGGTAAGGAGTCAGCTTTTCCTGAGTGAAAAATCAGGATTATTTCAGCAACAGGATCCCCAATTCAGCTCATGTCAAAGACAATCAGCTCCTGACTGGAGTTGGGTATAATGCACTACACAAACTCCTATTAGATAGCTCCAGCTAAAAGGCCCCAATGCACTGGTGCATGGCAAGCAATTTCCTGGCAAAATGTTTGGTTAAACCGGAAACAGAAGAGTAGCAAAGCAGCTGCACACTAAGGGACAAATTAAAATTGTTCCAATCCCCAATGGGCTTTTAACCCACTGAATGCAAGAGAGGGCTCAAACACTTTACTTTGCAACACAATGGAGACCTCTCTAGTATTCAGCTGCTTTTAAACCGCTATATGAATGAATGGACGTTTTATTTTTCCCTTATGGTTTAATTAGTTTGCTCATGAAATGTTCCATTTTAGCTTCCTGAAAAAGATCCCTAGATGTTTGGAATTAAAGGAGCAGTAATATTATTATATGGTGTTTGTTGTTAAGTAAAAGAAGGTACTCCCATTGCTGGTAGTTGTTTTATTCAAATGTTATAGCAGTTTAAAAATGTTCGGAAATGGAGATCCAGGGAGCTTACGGCCTGAAAGTTCAAACTGACAGGAAGTTAGTCAGCAGTTACCATAACATTCTGTGGAGAATTGTTGTCAGTGACCCACAGAATGCAACAGAATAGCTAGCTGAAATGTGGCCACCAGAGGGCAATGCTAAAACTGTAAAGACTCTGAAAAGATGCATTTTGAAGCAGTGGGAGTACTCTCATTTTACTCACCAGTAAAAGCCTTACAATATATGTTTTTCAGTTCTGGGGAAGCTATCTTGGTTCATTAGCTAGTTCTTGCATATGATTAGGCTATATAATATACTTATTGTGGGAGATGCACAGATTCAGGACAATTTTCTTTCTCACACTGTGACGTTGTCTCCCTAGTCATGCTCTTGTACTTCCAGGTATGTATTAGTATATGAATGCTTTAGAGCATACCAGTGCACCTCTACTGCATGTGCAAAACAATGTGAAGAATCATAGGAGATTAAAGTTTCTCCAGATTTCTGTGGGGAATGGCAGAAAATTCTAAAATGTTAGTATTTTACAAATTAAGCTGAAACTGACAAGAGAATACAGATATTTAGTCATCTTGCGTCATCTTCTTTTCAGCCCCCTCTTCTTGTTTGATTGTGGTCTTTTACCTATTGGCAGGCAATAGATGCGCATCGGTATGTTTTTAAAGTAACTTGAAACCCAGGGCCTATGGGAGAGAAAATAACAGTGTCAGAGACTTGTCATCCTTGTCATTGCTTTGAAATCTGTTGCACACTCCTTTGTTCCTTAAAAACTTAAAATAGAACACATTACAGTTTACAGGTTTGAACCAGTTTGAACTGTAATAACTTTTAAATGACTATCTCACAGCAGTGGGAACACACTATTGTGTATATTTTCATATTACTACAAAATTATTAAGTTAACATCTTCTTAAAAATAAGATTAGCCTTGAGTAAAATCCCCTCCAACCTATGCTATATAAGAGTGAGGTGATTCAAGCCAGTGATTGGCAACAGAGGCCCTTCAGCTCCTAAGGACTACAATTCCCATCATACCCAGTGGATGGCTGGAGTTGACGGGCATTGTACTCTTCAACGGCTGCTGCTTGCCAAACCCTGATTTAAAATGGACTAGTCACCTTAAGACAAGTTTAGTTGTTTTAAAGAAAATGCAAATCTGCCAATATCTTGTACTACCAATTTTCTGTAAAATAAATCATTTTTGAGAAAGTAAACTTGGTTTTGGTGGCATAATGTGACACTTTTTGCTAATTCCCTTTAACTTATGTTAATTGGTTATGTTCGAGGCAAAACATATTACTTGCTGTGTTATTAGAAAAGTGTGTGGGCTCTGCATAGATTTATTCATAGCAGTGTTCAGTAATACTGGATCAGCACTCCAACTAATTAGCCACACTGTGCCACCAATAAAGGTTTACTTTCTCAAAACCTATTCATTTTTCAAACAAACTGCTACCACAATATACAGGTAGATTTTTATTCTCTTTAGAATTATTAATTTTTAATAGCTTCACACTATAGCAGTCTAAAAGTCAATAAACACAATCTAACAGGGTGATCTTTCCTCAGCTCCTTAGCTTCCAGCCAGAGCATAGACATACAGTGCAAAGAAAGAGAAAGGCACTCGCCAACTGGCAGATAATCTCCAATGCTTTATTAGAGTAGCAATGTAAGCAATCTTCAATGCTTTATTAGAGTAGCAATGTAAGCAATCTTCAATACTTTATTTGAGTAGCAATGTAAGCAATCGTCAATGCTTTATTAGAGTAGCAATGTAAGCAATCTCCAATGCTTTATTTGAGTAGCAATGTAAGTTCTTGCAGGCAGAAGTGCTCTCAAGCCATGAATGTTTTGGGGGAATCCCCCTTCCTCAGCTCGGCCACAGGAAGGGGGATTCCCCCAAAACGTTCATGGCCTGAGAGCACTTCTACCTGCAAGAACTTACATTGCATGCTACTCAAATTAAGCGTTGGAGATTATCTTCCACTTGGTGAGTGCCTTTCTCTTTCTTTGCACTGTATCTCTATGAATTAACAAATTTATCTTAAAGGGATAGTAATGTTTCATAATAAAAGCAGCTCTAATTAATCATCATAGTATTTGGACTTTGGAGAGTGTTATTTCAATTCTGTCAGAGTTGTAGTTCAGGAGTAATTCAATGACAAAGTGTCCCCCTTCCGCCCCTTTTACTGGTATAACACTGCTCAGCCAGATCAGAAGGGAGATGCCCAGGTAGATTGCAGAGAGGGACAATCTTCAGTTAAGATAAGGGAAAAATCTGAAAAACTTGTCAAGGGGGGCAGGGATTTCATTGTTCTCATAGGAATAAGAGTGTCCCCTTCTGTTATCTGTCCAGTCTATGGACTGCATTCCACATCTGAGAAGAGATGGCTTACACTAGGTAAAAGTGGAGGGAAGGGAAACTTTGCTTGTGAATATCTCTTAAACCATAAAGGTTTGAGAGATAAGACTTATATCATTCTTCATGTTTTTTTAATGCCTACAAAATAAAATATGTTAAAACAAAGTATTACTGTCCCTTTAAGGTGATGATCCCCTTTAAATGATGTACCTAATTGCCAAACATGCCAGATTCTTAAATCTAGTAAGCTAAGCAATCATCCATCTTTTTAGTGGAAATTAATATACTGTTACTCACAGTACATAGCAACCACAGAAGGAATAATAGTGCTGAAAAATTCAAAAGGTAATTTGTACTTTGCTTAGCAGACCAGACATTCTAGTGTTTTAATAAGTTAGAACTGTTCTATGAATAAAACTAGTTCAGCAAAGATGATTTTAAGTAATATATGAATTTTAAATTATTGCCTAGTGGTATAGCAAGTCTCATAGCAGGATTCTTAACCCTTTGATGCTAAAAATTTGACTGCATTCTAGCACAAGTCAAGCTGCTCATTACATGTGGTGGATGGCTGTTGACTGATCTGAATGTCAGCCCGTATGCTGCTGTGCAGAACAGGTACACTGTATACGGGAAGTGCTCAGACACAAAAATGCATCCGAGTCTTACAATGCATTCTGGTGCATTACACAGGGAGATGTTCGTAAGAAGAAACCAGAGAAAAGGTGGAAGCTTGTAGTGCCATGAGATACGTGAGAACAGATATAAATGTAATCAAATGGAGCAGTAGTCAAATTGTGCAATGGCTAAATAATACATTTGTAATAATTCATCAACAAAACAAACATGGAGCTTATAAAGCTTGTTCCCATTCAGATTCAATGGCTCCAAATTCCGATGATTGATGCTGTTTATGTAGAAGTTCAATATAATGATTTAACTATAAATAAAATGAAAACCTATAATATATATATTATATACAACTTCTCAGTCAAAATATTTTTTAGCCTTGCTGGCTATTTCCTCAGGAGATAAAGCATAAGACAAGGTGAAACGTTCCCAATTGGAAAGCACCATACAGGGCAATTTGTTTCAAAAGGGGTTGCATAGTGTTAACAATGCTCCTCTAAAGTCACCCGGGTGACATAATACAATTACATTAGTTAAGTCTTCTATACAGTTGGGGTGCCTTGGGGTGGCAGACAAGCTTGATCAGTTTTTGGCCAAACTATGCAATCAAAACATCAACTTCAAAAATGAGAGTTACTTAATGCTATAACCCTTTAAAGACCAGAAGTCCAGGGAAGTTGCCTACCCTTAACCCTTTGAGTGCCAGAGGGGTATGCAACGCATTGCTTTGCAATGCGTTGTGTACCCCTCTGCCACTCAAAGGGTTAAATGATAGTACTGTTTCCTAATAAAAGCAGCTCTAATTAATCGTCATAGTATTTGGGCCTTGGAGAGTGTTATTTCAATTCTGGTTGTGGTTCAAGAGTAATTGAATGATAAACACTGCTCATCTCAGAGCAGCAAGGACATGCCGAGGTAGATTGCAGAGAGGGACAATCTTCAATTAATATAAGGGAAAAAGCTGAAAAACCTGTCAAGGTTTTCATTGTTCTCAGAGAAAGAAGATTGTCCCTTGCTATTATCTGTCTGGTCAAGCAACCAGATTCCACATCTGAGGTGACCAGTGTTACACTAGATAAAAGGGGCTGGAGGGGGATACTTTATCATTCAATTACTCTTGAACAACTCTGACAGTATTGAAATAACACTCTCTGTGGCTCAAATACTATGAAGATTAATTGGAGCTGCTGTTTTTATGAAACATTACTATCCCTTTAAGGACCAATTTGATCCTTGCCAATGTGCCGGCATACGTGACCTGTTACATGTACCGGCGTGCCAAGCGGCGCTCTGAGAGAGACCACTCCAGTCTTGGATCGATCAATTTCAGACCCTGTTTTTACTTACAGCTCTCCCGTAGGAACACAGTAAGTAAAAACTATGTGACATGCCAGGAATGTCACCGGTCCTTAAGGGTAAAAAAATGGTGATGGTCCTGGCACGTCACCAGTCCTTAAGGGGTTAAAGACCAGAGCCTTGTGCACTGCAACACATTGCTTCACAACACATTGTTCACCACTATGGTCTTTAAAGAGTTAACAGGTGGGTATTATAAGCAGTAAACTATGCTAAACGTGTTCATTTTGAAGCAATCATGTCTTTATTCTTCAAAAGTTGCACAATTTCAGAAAGTGATATTCACTATTTCACCCCTTTCTCTCTCTCTCTCTCTCTCTCTCTCTCTCTCTCTCTCTCTTAGCATGACAAGAGCTGTTCCTAATAGTGAATAACCTCACAGTGCTGCAGCTAATAAGAGCATCTCACTATACTCATTGACTCCAGAGATTCAAGTAAGCTCACTTTTAGACAGGTAAAATAGGATGAACTTATATATAGCACTATTGTGCAAGGATTTTCGACAAACTTGGAATCATTTGAAACATTGTCTTCTCATTACCCATCATCATCTTTCTGTTTCAAAAGATACAGTCACTAAATAACATTTAGCAAATTAACATTTAGCAAATTAAAATCAATGTGGATTAATAAATAGTTTTACAAGGAAAGAAGGAATAAGAAGCAGGCTTTTAAACTGTTTCTCAGAGGAGTGAGATACATCATTTAAATACTATATGCAATGTAACAGAATCTGCAAATAAACAATTAGGCTGGGCAAAAATTGAAAATGGCAAATACGGCAATAGAAATCCTAAACAATTGTGGAAGGATATAAATGGCAAAAAGATAAGGTTGATGTTGGTCCTCTTGAAACTGAAACAGACACTTTAAGCAAAATGTTTTACTCTGCATATGTATAGGAAGCAACAATCACAGGCTATGTGCAAAGAGGGAGAATAACAGAATTTCCTGCATCATGTACAAGGCTTACAGAGGGCAAAGTTAAAAAAAAGAATACCTGGAAGAGGGTATGTTGAATAAAGCACTTGAGATTGATGTTATACATCCAAAGAAACGTAGATCATTAATAGGGAGACCCTTATACTTAATATTTATTGATTCACCATCATCAGTCAAAATGCCCTGTGAATGAAGAGCTTCACTATTATAAAGTCCCATGTACAATGTCGTGCGGCTTGAAGCCGTATTAACCATGTCGCCGAATTCAAAATAACAGCATGAGAATCTCACTCTGAATAAAAGCGTGAGGTTCTCATGTCCCCTCTTTAAACGTCATGCCCGCATTAACCCTGTCATATGGCAATAGAAACATGCAAGCAATAATGCAAGATTAACAGTGTATCTTACTGTAACTCGTGTCCTCAGGTGGCTACTGATACTTTGTCAATTAACTGAAGATTGGGGGGATCCCATTCATCATGACAAGGAGCATGATCAAAGGAAAAGTATTATCTGCAGCACACGGAGGTGCTCCAGCTAAATTACTTAAAATGTAGTAGCAGCTGGAGCGCATCCGTGTGCTGCTTACATACTTTTCCTTTGATCGCGCTCCTTGTTATGATGAATGGGATCCCCCCCAATCAGCAGTTAATTGACAAAGTAACGACCTGTGTCTTCATGTAACTCATGTATCCTCAGGTCGCTACTTTGTTGATTAACCGCAGATTGAGGTGATCCCATTCATCATGAAAAGGAGTGCGAAAAAAGGAAAAGTTTTATGTATGTAGCACGCGGAGGCGCTCCAACTGTTAAAATTAAGGTAGTTCCTGCCCCCAATGCCCCCTGGATTGAAAATTGGTTTAATATATGAAGCAAGGAAAGCCTGATCTTTCTCTTCTGCAGTGATAATTTAATGATAATTTAATTCTCACCACATGGCTTAAAAATACATACTTTGCTAGAAATAGATGTATGGCTTTTCAGGAACAATGCATCAGTAAACTTACTTTGTTCTTATTGAGCTATTCAAAACAGGGAGAGTGAAGTCTGTCTGCACGGCACTATCGCCCCTTGTTTGCCTACACAATAACAAGCCGGAGCAGGGAAAGAGAGCCGGGCAGCGCTAAACTGAAGTTCTGTGAAGACCACCAGAGGGATGTCTGCAGAGACTGAGACTGCCGCATACTAATACCTTCACTCCGGTTCACTGCCCAGGAGAGACAGCCGGAGTGCAGGCAAGCTATACAAGACTGTGCGGGAGTGCGGGCAGTGACAATGTTTTACAAGGCGCAATAAGAATCTCACCCTTTTGATTCCTGCGAGATTCTTATATGGCAAGCCAGCTACATGGTTATAGTGGCTAAATGTCGCACGCTCTTAAGCATGTGACATTTCAAAAGGATACCGACTGAAGGAAAGCTGATGTAGTACAATTATTCATAAGGGGGGGTAGTATCTAAACCAGGAAAAAAAAGCTGATCTAAATGCACAAAACTGTATCTCTCAAACCGCTATGGTTTAAGAGATACGGGCGTTTAAAGTTTGATCTCTCCTACTGACAGCTGTAAAGCTGTCAAAAGGAGATCCGTGTCGGTCGACACGGTGGCGCTTGAGAAGTGCCACAATCTCGTTACTTACACGGAATCCCTTCATTGGAATGGTCTAAAACATGTGACTGGTGTTCAGGGGATTCCGTGTAAGTAACGAGATCGCGGCACTTCTCAAGCGCCACCGTGTCAACCAACACGAATCTCCTGCTGACAGCTTTACAGCTGTCAGTAGGAAACAGCGAAATTTAAACACCTTTATCTCTTAAACCATAGTGGTTTGAGAGATACGGTTTTTTACATTTAGATCAGCTTTTTAAGCTCTTCTAAATGCAAAAAAACTTTTTTTTAGACATTACTAACACTTTAATATCTGTGCATGGATAGAGAACTGGTTAAATGATAGATGGCAGCAAGTTGTATTCAAAAGTAATAAAACACTGTCATCTATTAACAGTGCAAAAGACAAAGTTGAATGGAGAGGAGGACTCACAATAAAGGAAGGTGGGATAGAGTTCAAATAATGTAAATACAAACATCACTATACCAGAAAATTAGAGAGCTCTAGAAAGGGTCTAAAAAAACGCCTAGAAATCCCTGCCCCTATCTCCCCTGGTGCCAGAAATCAGTCTGCAGAGTACTTTCAAGCATCACCCTTCTTGGAACAATGCCTAAATGTATGAACATGTAGAAAAAAGAAAAGGAAGGAAAAAGGGGGGGATAAGGGGCATCATTTAGAGAGTCCCTAATTTTAAAAGCCCATTAACCAATCAAGTATATAATCATGGTCAACATGATTCAAGTGTGCATATTTAAAAACTTAATTAACATCTTCCTATGTGTCATGCTGGCCAACAGTCCAGCAGTGTATAATTTAGGAGATAATCATACTTGGTTCTGTATGCTAATATATGCTATATTGAGGTAAATGTGCGGTACCAGTGACATCTCATGTTTTAATTAAGCTTTTCACTGATGTTTCATATGCCAGTGAAGCAATCGGCAGCTCTAGGAAACTTTTGCTTTTCCCATAAAAAAAAAATATGAATATTTCATAAATTATACATCTGCTAGACTTTTGGTTAGCATGAACACATAGGCACTACAAAAAGTATGTAATATTGTTTGTTTCTGAGGCTGGGTCAACTGAAGAATGTACCCCCAAGCTCAAATGAAAGGTGAATGCACCAATACTGTAACTTCACAAGGGGAAGTGCGTCAAACATGGACACGGGCCCAGACACTGACCCCTGCGCACTGTATGTGTAAACTACAAACATCCAAGCTTAGAGAAGGAATACAACCCTCTATATTATTATATCATTTCACAGAATAAAATATGATATATTGATATAAATATCTTAACAAATAAAACAATGAGAAAGAGGAAAAAAGTTAGCCTCGATACACTTTGGGTCTGAAATCAGCTAATCAGACCTCATTGTGATAATCAGTATCCCCAGTGATGTCTCCTGTCAGCTACTGTGTTCTGTAGCAAGGATGCTGAAGCACCTCAGCGGTACATGAGGATGCTTTAACCCAAACTGGTACAGCTGCAGACCATACAGGAGGAACAACCTAATACTTCCAAATGTATTGGCAAACTTGTCCCTGGATAAGGGAGATGTCCATCCTATATCGGTATCGGACTATTCTGGGGCAGACATTTGTGGCCATTTGGGCTTGGGCTATATATGCCTATTGTAACTGAGGATCTGACTGTGTTCTTGTGCATTCCTTATTCCAGAAATTACACATAGACCATTTTGAGAAAAGCTTTCAAATATGTAAAAAATTCAAGGTGACAGATTCACTTTTAAGGTTATCAAGGATTTAAGCCAATTTAGTCTGTAGTTTGTGAAAGAGGTAGGTTTCTTCTCATAAAGTAACAAGTCAAGGTTTTGCTTACTGAAGCAATATTTCTATACAGCACCATGTAGCAGAATAACAGTCAGTACTAGGTTGCAAATCTGCCAATAGCCCTCTATCGAGGAGTTGGTGTTCAACCACTCCAGATGATTGCCCCATCAATATGTGACATTTGTCAATATATATATGTATAATTTAGATAATCTATATATTGTTTTTTTCTGCAGTTATCACTAACGGATCAGTTTTGTCTTCCAGCATTACATGCATTTATATGCGTATTGAGGCCATTCACATTCCATATAATAGTGTTCAGAAACAATCTAGATCAAGCTATTAACAATAAAGTGAATGAAGACAGGAGTTGGCCTAATCTGAGCCATGCGAATAGTTGAACTATGAATTAAATAAAAACAGTGAAATTCAATATACAATGATTGATGCAAATCAGTTTCTATCTGTAACTTCAGTAGAATCTGGGACCAGATCAGGAAGTGGGTAAGTCATGAGCCAACCAAGGAATATTTTAAAATATGAGTTAATGAGACTAGGGAACAGTCATGTAAGACCAAATATGGAGAGATAGAGTATGAGACTGAATTGGGCAGAATGAAACTGGGTAGGTGAGTGTTAGTCCATGGGCAAAGATATGTAAATATGAGGATGGCGAATAAGAACAGGATAGGGAGAAAAATAAGGTAAGGTAAGTTTACAACAAAGTGTTGTACTGCTTCGGGAAGTCAAAAAGGGAACAAAAGGGGGGGCACCTATTGTGTGGTATCCTCAAAAGTTGAATAACCTCCACCACAATACACCGATGGTAATATACTCACAGAGATATATGATGGGAATTATATATGTAATCCGCTTTGGGGCCTTATACATTTGTTTGTTCAGTGTACTTACTTGCTTAGACATTGATTGAGTGTTATATAATGCAGATTTCTCCATCGATCCGTTCTTTCTTCTTGTCTAAGGGACTCTTGTTGCAGCTCTTTCTTCTCACGTTCCCTTATGTCTTCTTCAAATTGAGCAAGCTTAATATGACACAAAAATACCATGCAGGATGAGTTAATGTAAAGGTTTACCTATACAATTATATCCAGGTTATGTAAACTCTTATGGTCTCTAAACTGAACCAGCTTTGACCACCCTGTCCCTCAGTTTCTTTCATTAGATACATTTAGGAAAAAATCATCTGTTTCAAGCCCTTTTATCAGAGTGTCCCTTGCAATTATCAGCAAAATATTAAACAGAAAAAAATAAATCTGCTATTACTTTGGTTTTAGGTTGTGCAAGTGTGTAACTAACTGAATTACAGTAAGTAGGCAAATTGATATTCACAAGAAATAGCCTTTACTGATCACTAAATGCTAAATTAAAATCAATTATGAGGGGTGAGTGGAAATACCCAGTGACTTGATTGTTGGGATTAACTCCTTGAATACTAGAGAGATCTCCAACTTATTGCTTTTCAAAGTTTTAAACCAATCTAGCATTTAAGATACTAAAAGCCCTGTAGAAAATCCATAGGAATGTGGGCACTTTTTATTTGTCAACCTATGATACAGACGGTTTGCCTCAGAATAGCTACTTTTTAGATTGCTGAATACTTCCTTAACCCTTTGACTTCCAGCGAGGTACGCAAGGCATTGCTCTGCGATGCGATGCGTACTCCTCTGGAACTCAAAGGGTTAATCCTCTGAGTCCCAGGGAGATATCCAACACAATGCATTGGATACCTTCCTGACATTCAGAGTGTTAAATGTCCTCCACTTGAAAGCTAATTGAACGCCTTGGATGTCAGAGATGTCACCAACACATTGCAAAGCAATGTGCTAGATACATCACTAGCATCCAAGGGGTTAAGACCTACTAAAGCTAAATACATATTTTTTTAACTGAAAGAGCGCGTGGCATTTTCAGTAATATATATGTAACTGTCTCCTATGTAGTCTCTAGTTTATTTAAACTTTCAATAAATAATAGATCTTGATTAGGACAGAATCAAAGAAGTCTGGGGTGCTTCCCTTGTGCAAACTGTAATATGTGTCCTAAGGATGTTTGTCAGAAGCCGTCATGTGCAGTTATGCCCATAACTGAGCGTGTTGAAGTCATGACAGCAGTAGAGACTGCCCGCGCCGTGGCTGATACGGAGTGGGGTGCTCTGAATTCAGACCAGAGTCCTCTCTGCGCACCTTCCTGGGACCAAGCAGTCCCAGGAAGGTGCACAGAGAGGACTACGATCTGAATTCGGAGCGCTCTGCTCCATATCAGCCGTGGCGCGGCCGTCTCTCGGCTAGGTGGCACTGTGGCGCATGTAGACGGGCTCTTCAACTAGTATAAACAAACCAAAAAATTCTATGACTAAGGAATGGATAAGAAACATGAGATTGGGGGTTTATAACATGCAATACTGTTGGAATGGTCTACATAATTAGGAGTTCATGCCTTTTAATATATAGTAAAAACAAAAGGAAATTATGAGAATGAATGTTGGAATATAAAAACCATACTGAAAGAAAAAAAGATGACTGCTCAGTAGCACTTCATTTTAATGAAGTACATAATGAGAGTCTAAATTATTTTGTTGTCTCTGGTATACAGGAGATTAAAATGAATATTAGAGGAGGTGATGTGGATCACCTTCTCTTGCAAAAAGAGGCAAGTTGGATATTCACTTTAAACAGCAGAAAGATTTGGACACTGACACAACTTTCATGATTTTGGCTCTGTACGCCACCACAATGGATTTGAAATGAAACAACTGAGATGCAACTGAAGTGCAGACTTTCAGCTTTAATTCAAGGGGTTGAAAAAAATATATTGTATGAAACATTTAGGAATTGCAACAGTTTTCATATACAGTTCCCTTATTTAAGGGGCTCAAATGTAATTGGACAGATTAACTCAATCATATATAAAATGTTCATTTTTAATACTTTGGAGGCAATGACTGCTTGAAGTCTGGAATGCATGGACATCACCAAACGCTGGGTCTACTCCTTTGTGATGCTTTGCCAGGCCTTTACTGCAGCTGTCTTCAGTTGTTGTTTGTTTGTTTGTGGGTCTTTCTGTCTTAAGTTTTGTCTTCAGCAAGTGAAATGCATGCTCGATCGGATTGAGATCAGGTAATTGAGTCGGCCATTGCAGAATATTCCATTTCTTTGCCTAAAAAACTCCTGGGTTGCTTTCGCAGTATGTTTTGGGTCATTGTCCCTCTGTAAAGTGACGTGTCGTCCAATCAACTTCGCTGAATTTGGCTGAATCGGAGCACACAATATATCCCTATACACTTCAGAATTCATCTGGCTGCTTCTGTCTTCTGTCACATCATCAATAAACACTAGTGACCCAGTGCCATTGGAAACCATGCATGCTCATGCCATCACATTGCCTCCACCGTGTATTACAGATGATGTGGTATGCTTTGGATCATGAGCCGTTCCAAGCCTTCTCCATACTTTTTTCTTCCCATCATTCTGGTACAGGTTGATCTTAGTTTCATCTGTCCAAAGAATGCTGCTCCAGAACTGGGCTGGCTTTTTTTAGATGTTTTTTGGCAAAGTCTAATCTGGCCTTTCTATTCTTGAGGCTTATGAATGTTTTGCACCTTATCTTCTCTTTATGGTAGACTTGGATAATAATGCCTACCTCCTGGAGAGTGTTTATCACTTGGCTGGATGTTGTGAAGGGGTTTTTGTTTACCATGGAAAAGATCCTACGATCATCCACAACTGTTGTCTTCAGTGGATGTCCAGGCCTTTTTGTGTTGCAGAGCTCATCAGTGTGTTCTTTTTTTCTCAGAATATACCAAACTGTTGATTTGACCACTCCTAATGTTCCTGCTTTCTCTCTGATGGATTTTTTTTTTTTGCAGCTTAAGGATGGCCTGTTTCACTTGCATTGAGGGCTCCTTTGACCGCATGTTGTGGGTTCACAGCAACAGCTTCCAAATGCGAATGCCACACCTGGAATCAACTCCAGACCTTTTACCTGCTTAATTGATGAAGAAATAATGAAAGAATAGCCCACACCTGTCCATGAAATAGCTTTTTAGTCAACTGTCCAATTACTTTTGGTTCCTTGAAAAAGAGGGGGCCACATATTAAAAAGCTATAATTCATAATACCCTTCCTCCAATTTGGATGTGTATGCCCTCAAATTAAAGCTGAGAGACTGCACTTTAAGCCCATATTCATTATTTAACTGTAACTTGAATTTATTTTGGTAAAGAGCCAAAAAACAAAACTTGTGTCTGTGTCCAAATATTTCCGAACTTAACTGTATTAATGTAAGTAACACTGTGTCTATGGACCTTATACACATCTGAGACAAGTGATGTGCTATCAAATATTTAATTTCTATAAATAGTACAGATTTGTATATGAGAAATTATTCATTTTCTCTTTTTTTTCAAAAGAGGATTATCTTGTCATAATAAGAGTGTGTGGGCAATGTGAAGAGATGGCACCACCTGGATGGCAGGGATGCACAGGACCTTGTCAGCTTCTATTGTAAGATATTACCATGGTTTTTTTCCTTAGATCTGATGATGTGTAAGTCTTCTATTCTTGTGCCCTCTCCCAAACACAAGGCTGAGAAAGCAGTGTATGTTTTACTGTTATTATCAGTGGACGGTGGATCAAGGCTCAGAGAGTAGCACATGTGGTTCTGTGAATACCAATAAAAAGTGGATCAAAGTTGGCAAAAAGTGTATGTGGTCCTGTTATTAACAATGGGCAGTGTATCAATGCTGGAGAAGTGGTGTATTTGGTTCTGAGATTATTAGTGGCCAGTGGAGCAAAACAGGAAAAGCAGTGTATGTGGTTCCATACATGCTCATGGACAGTTGACCAAGGCTGGAGAAGCAGCATTTGTAATTCTGCGATCACCAGCAGACAATGGATCAAGGCCAGGAAAGCAGATTTTATATAATGCTAAGAGATTGGAATATTACCTGGCAGTAACTTCTTCATCATTGCTCTTGTTGAAAAGGGATGACTATCCCCTTCCAATAAAGAGTTTAATTGCTTTTCTAGGAGGCATGTAGGCTGAGATATGGGCTTCATTAGAGCTCCCCCAACTCCTTTCACTCACCATTTTGTTCCCTGGTGGCTCAAGGGTCTTCCAGGTTATGTATGATATCATCACACATAGGCCCTGCCTGATCTTCCAGTGGGGCTAAATACATCCCCAACTGGAGGACCTGGTAAATACCTAAATGTGCCTGCCCAAATACCTTTTACTGCTGATGAGGATGCGATAGACAACATCTTTAGCAGTTTTGGAAGGTATGCTAAGGAGGTCATACAAAACTGCCTTAGCTAAATGGTTATGTTATTTTACTGCAATCATTACACTGGGTCCTCTGAAAAATGTCCTTGTCCTTTTGTGAAACCCACAGATTTATTGTTAGGTACATAAGAGGCGATATACGAATTGGTTTTAACACTTTCTGTGCCTGGGTTTCCAGTTAAAGCTTAGAATAATGTTATCAGCCAAGGGGAAGATTCAGGGTGCTCCAACAATTGAAAGTACAGTATATTTTCTTCTACCATGCCACCTGGAAGTGTCTGCCCCTTGTCTACACTAGTTTTTAATTAACTGAACCACTGAAGTTTGGGTGTAATGTTTGTTTGGTCTCAAAAAGTACTTCATAGCATGTTAAGAGGAGAAAATAAGCCAGATATGTGTTTTTATTTCTGTCCTTACATCTCCTATTCACATAGAAGAAAGAAACAGTTTAACAGGCTTCTTGGTAAAGAGGAAAGATTGTACTCTCAGTTTATTCTGTAGTGGTAATGCCAATTGCTCACACCCTGCCAGCTCTTGGTGTTGATTTACATTCACTACAGTGGAGTTGGCTTTTGACTATCAGTGAGAGAACTAAAGGAAGAAAGGACAGAAGGAAAAGGAAACCAGATGAATTTAGAAGCACCACCAGAGAAATGAAGGTAATGTTGAAAATCTCAAAGAATAATTGTACATTTTTAAGGTTTGTTACATCACTCTTCTTTATCAGATACAGGCTACCCAGTGCTGCATTTAGTAGTAGTAGTAGTTTTTTCCTTCATCTAGGAAGCACTGCCACTCTATTTGTGTAATGCTGTGCTAATCCACCTAATAGTAATGGAGCAACTAGGCAGAGTCCTCTGGTTGCTTTGTCTCACTGAAGAGATAACTCTCTGCTTAGAACCTCTTTCCCTTAAAAGCCATACCTGTTCTAGGAAGGAATATTCCCCTTGTGCTCTGTCATCCTCTATCTGATAGAACTCTTCTGTCACTTTTGCATTTTCAGATCTAAAACAACATTTTTGTAGTAGTTAATTGATAGAAAATGTGCAAAATCTGTACTATACAAGTGGATTTATTTTAGGAAGATGACATAATTATTTCCAATATAAATATGGAAATGTCAACAAAGGCAGCAATGATCATAACAAAATAATTAACCCCTTAAGGACCAGTGGTCCAGGAAAGTTACCTTCCCTTAAGGACCGCTTTGATCCTTGCCGACGCGCCGGTACAAGTGACCTATTATGCCTACTGGCGCACCACTTTGAGGCCCAAGAGAGATCGCTTCGGTCTTGGAGCGGTCAATTTTAGGCCCCGTTTTTACTTACAGAGCTCCCGGTAAGTAAAACGTATGTGACATGCTATGATCGTCACCGGTCCTTAAGGGTATAAGGACCGTGACAGTCATAGTACGTCACGTAGTCCTTAAGGGGTTAAGGCCTTGTGTTCTGTAGAGAACTGGAGCAATTCTGGGGCAAAGCAATTACACCATAGGGGACTAATAAACATTACATCTGACTTAAATGTTTTTTTTAATCCCTTGAATGCTACATAGGTCTCCATTGCATTGCTTAGCAATGCTTTGGAGACCTGTCTAGCTTTTGTAAGCACCCTTTGTAGACCGTTCCAGTGAAGTATTTATTTTTCTATCTGGCGATCTCAGCTCTGCTGAAGAGCCTCCACCGGTCCCGGTACCGGATTCCCCTGCAGTCAGCTAGAGTGCTGACATTAGGGAAAGGGGAAGGAGGGGGGAACTTTAGTGCCGAATATCTCTCAAACCATAAAGGTTTGAGAGATGGGACTGGGGTCATTAAGCTTAATTTTTTAATGGTTACAAGATTCATTTTAGTAAAACTTTGACCATACTATCCCTTTAAATGAATGGGAATTTGGGGATTTGTGTATTTGTTATGGTACAGATGGTTTGCCCCAGAATTACTCTACTTTTCTTGGAACATAGGGAGAAAGATTTATAAAAGTGGTCGTTAATTGAAAAGAAACATTAACCCTTTGAGTGCCAGTAGGGTACGCAATACGTTGCTTTAGGAGGACATAACGCCATGTAATAAGCCGTGGTGTAAGGAAGTCGGTAAACCATGGCTCAGCAGATTTATAAAGAAATGTCATTATTTAGGACAATTTAGCAACAGAATTTTTGGCAAATATTTAAGGCCATGTCTGACCTGTTCTTATTTTCATGGTTTCCACATTTATAAATGTTCTAGTATACTTTATAAATACCAACACTCATAATAAGGAATAAGGACATTTTAAGTATCAAACACAAACACTTTTCATAAATCTCCCCCAGGGTCCTTTGATCCTAAAGAAATTCTTGCTACAGCTAAAAGGTACAGAGATCAGGTATATGTGAAGGAGTAGTTCAAGGGTGAGAATGTGGCTTTCTGTTGTTGGATTATAGCTCCCAACATGGTGGAAGTTGTAGTTTGGCAACAGCTGGAAAGCCACATATTTCCTACCCTTGAGTAGACTTTATAGCATTAAATTGCAAGATAAGATGGAGACAAAATGAAAAGCATTTTCAAATATAAGAAATTATGTACAAGTAATGGTCATGCTTAATCTATAAAGTCTTTAAATGTTTAATTTGTTTGCACTTTAACAAGAACAGGAAAGTGTAGAGGTTCATAGTTTAAAACATATCTACATTTCTTAATTTGTAGCATTTTGTTCACATCAATGACATAGGATGCAGAATACAATGAAACAAGTCACCAACACACAGAGAACACTGATGTACTTTGATTGGTTGTTGGAGAGGTATGTTGATGAGATGTGTGAAGTCACCAATCAAACTACATCAGTATCCTATGTGTGTGTCAGCATCTTGTTTCTCTTTACTCAGCATCTTCTTTTCCACAAATGCATGTAAAGCAGAACATGTTAAGAGCTAATAAATGTAGGAAATAGGTTTAATATATGCAGATAAAAGTGAATTATTGCAAAAATAATTTAATAGATAAATAAGTAATATTACTTTGACTTGAGCTGTGCTTGATTGGGTTCCTTTTTCTGTTGCAGGTTCGTTTTTAGGTCATTTTTCTGTTCAGCATACGTATTGTCTCTCTGGTCCCATGACAGACAGTACTATAATATACAAAACATTCCAAAGCCAGTCAGCTGTGCTAGGCAAATCCCTATTCAGACTGAACTGCAGTTTTATACTCTGCTGATCTTGAGATATATTAGTACAAATAAATTCAGAGAGGAACCTATGTCAAACAATCTTAGATTTCAACTTCCTCTCTTCCTAATCTGTGAGATCTGATAGACAGCAGCTTCATTGTGTGAAAGCCAGCATGTGACATGTGATATGTGTTCCATGGAGAATAGACAATGTGCTGAACACTTCTATTCATGGAAGAAGCTTTCAATACTAGGAACCATTCTGGGCTTGCCCATATTTGTGGCTATTTGTCAATGTGTACTCAGGTGCAGTTCTCAATTTTCCTTTTAGGCTAAGGTAATGCTGTTTGTATTTTTGGGGGATATAGCGACCATTGGAACAAGGCTGATGTGTCAGAGAGTGTACATGTAGTCCTATGTCTACCAGTGGAACAAGACTGGGGAAGCAGGCAGGTATGTGTGTGATCTGTGACTACCAATGGAACAGCTGAACAAGGCTAGTGAAGCAGACAGCATAAGTGTAGTCCTATGGCTACCAGTAGGCAGTGAAACAGTGCTGGGATGTCAGACAGTATATGTGTGCTCTATAACTTACGGTGGACATTGAATGTGTCCCAGTGGGGTGTCCAGTGAATTGCAATGCACTGTTTTGAACAAGGGTCTGGCACGCATGGTATGCTGTATTTTCTATACACTTGGACCTCACTGGGGGACATCAAGACCCTCCTAATACCTCCTCTGGAATTGATTGCCTACATAATTGCATCAACCATCAATACTGGCAATCTAGAAATCATTTTCTACCTGCTTTCCTTCCCTCCCTCCTTAACCAGTAATCTCCGAACCTCCGGGTTTAAGCTGAAGGACCTTAGAGGCCCAATTGCCTCAAAAGATCCAGCACAACCCTGTTGTCAGGGCATATAGTTATCCCAGTACAGTAGCCATCATGCTGTTTCCCCACTGTTTCTGGTGCTGAAACTCTCTCCGAACAATCCTGTGTGCATTCTTAGCTCTTATACTTTCTTGATTCTTACTCCTACATCCAATCTGAGCAGTTCCTTGCAGAATGGAGCACTGTATCACACTTAAGTTGTCTGCCTTGGCGATGCGTACCTGCAGCCAGTATTGATGTTTCAACACTGAACCTTGGGGGACCATGGGATTCGGTCTTGCTGGGACTCAATGAATATTGTGGATCACCTGACCTTCTTCACCTATTCACTGAGTGGTGGGGGATAAGCATCTCTGAGGCAGGCTATAATCTGATATTGGCTTACCTGCTGCACACTCAGCGGACAGGTGAAGAAGTGAACAGGTAATCCACAGTACACAGCAGGCCCCAACTAGCTTCTCAGTTAGTGTTATCCCACTCACACACCCTGTGAATATTCCCCAGTTCAGTATACTGGAATCATGGAAGGAGATGCACTAAGGTGATGTGCGTTTGGCGATGTGTGGCAAACACATCACCTTGGTGATAGAGATGCTCTTCAGCATATGCACTAAGAATTAAGAATGCAAAGGGAGGGAGGAGAAATGTAATCATTAGCATATCATCTTGTTACCTTACACAACACCACCATTTCGAAAAATCTGAAGCCTGAATGCATTCTCTCATCTCCACTGGCTCATACCTCCCTTATACTTTCCCTGTTTTACCTTAACTCCTTGTGCTAGAAAGGTGTCCAATGCATTATGAAGCCTTTCCAGAGATCTCTAGAATGCCTTTTCCTATACAACACAGTTTCATAAGCACAAATCCCAGACAATTGGAGGCTGGCATCCATTATGAACAGAGACTGGCCATATGCCAGGGGTCTGTGCCCATATGCATGCCTGCCTCCTCCAAAGGATGTTTTTGAAACATTGGAAGCCTTTTATTTGTGGAATAAAGAATGATTTACACTTGATTTTAGAAACGGAATAGCAAAGTATTATTTTTAAGACATATGCCACACTGCATTTAGAATAGCATACTGTGGGCTTGATTATTATTAGCCCCGCTATTTTATAACAGGCGGTAATGGTTTTGACAGCACATTTTGCAGTTCTATAAAGTGTGCTGTCAACTCCAAAAACTGAGTAAAAATGTTCAACAGGTGTTCAAATTTCACCCATTGAACATTAACTAAAAATAGTCGCCTTTGCTATCCTATTCCATATGGTGGCTTCACCGCATGTTTAGGACATATTTTTCATTGCCAGATCCTGTGCTATGAGAAGGCAGACGCAGAGCCCAAAACAGGTGGTCAAAGCCACCGGTATGTGTTGGAAACCTGGTTTCCAACACATACTTGTGGTTGAAACAAACGTTGCATACCCCAGTGGTACTCACAGGGTTAATCAACAAACCGATTCACACAATTTAAAACTTTCTAGTAATCCTGTTGTCCAACGGGGTTGCGGCCGGCTTCTTCTTTTCTTCAGTCTTCTTTTCTCCCTCTGATCTTCTTTCTTCTCTGAAAATATAAAAAAAAATCTGTTAGTGTTTTTTGTTTTGTTAAAATAAAAAAAATAGTGCCCCAAAGATGCTACTGTTAACCCTTTTGAGCTCAAAGGGTTACTATTTGTGGAATCTTGTAAGCAGTAAATATATATATGTCGAACATTTTTAATTATAAAATGTCCTGCTTGTGTGTTAATAAGTTGAAAAGCTTCAATTTCTTTACCCCCTTGCCTCTGCCCCTGTTGTCTCCACTGACAGCGGAAGGCATGTGGACCGGCACAGATTCCGCTTCTGACCTCTCAGGCCGTTGCCCGAGTCAGACTGCTGGAATTTTGAACCGAGCCTGGCTTTTATATGTTAGTCTCAGTTCAGAAATAGATTGTCAGTGTCCTATTGGCTGGGAAGTGCTTACGCACCTCCCAGCCAATCAGCTTCTAGCAGGGTTTGTCATCCCCCATGGCAGAAGCTGATTGGCTGGGAGGTGCGTAAGCACTTCCCAGCCAATAGGAGATTTGCAATCTATTTTAAAATAAGACTCTCATATAAAAGCCAGTATTGGTTCAAAATTCCGGCAGTCTGACTTGGACAACGGCCCGAGAGGTCAGAAGCTGAATCTGTGCCGGTCCACCTGCCTTCTGCCGTCAGAGGAGACAACAGCAGCGGAGGCAAGGGGGTAAAGAATTTGAAGCTTTTCAACATTAACACACAAGTAGGACATTTTATAATTATAAATATTCCACATATATATTTACTGCTTACAAGATGCCACAAATAGTAACTCTTTCCTCCGGCGCTCATAGGGTAAACAGTGGCATCTTTGGGGGACTATTTTTTTTATTTTTATTTTAACAAAACAAAACACTAATGGATTTTTTTATATTTACAGAGAAGAAAGAAGAATGAAGATCAGAGGAAGAAGAGAAGACTGAAGAAAAGAAGACAGAAGAGAAGAAAGAAGGAAAGATGAATAAAGAAGCCGGACAGCGGATGACAGGTAAGTGTAACATTTTCTGACTAGTTTTAGCACACTTTGTTTTTTTTCCTTTGATGTTCCCACAAGTCATGCTATTTAGCACGAGTTGTGGGAACAAAAAACTATAACAAGCATTTTGCCAAAAAGTGAGTTTTGGACAATGCTCTTTTTTTTGTACCTCTCCAGCAATAGAACAGCTGGGATACATGGTTGATTCTTTTTGCCACTACTGTTTTTGCTATTACCACTGGTTTTACCTAAGTTGTGTAACATAGTGGAATGTTTCCTTTCTAACCACCCAGAGCAGGAGGATACTAGGATCCTCTTCACTTACTTTATTCACTCTCTTGTACCCACTGTTAAAACATGCCTGCAATGTGAAGCCTCCCTGTATGGTAACCACCTGCCTATAAACTGCAAGTGGAATACATCTGGACTGAACCCACCACTTCTTTACAGAACAGAAAATATTCCATTCATAATAATATCCTAGAGTATTACTGCTCTGAAGATGCTGCCTGTATCTGTGTGTCCTGCTGTGTGTTTGGAAAGAGTAGGGAACTCTAAGTGGAACTATTGAATAAGGCCTCGGAGAAGAAGAAGAACCTGAGAGATTTTCTAGCGAAACTGACCTCTGAGAAAAACGAGAGTGAGACAAAAGCCCAGCTTCTGCAGAAGCACAAGAAAAATATGCAAAAAAATAATCTGCTGTAACAGAGCTATTCACTGCCCTGTTAAGGGGCATCAAAGAACGGTTGGGCACTCTAGAATAGGGAGTCCTGAGTGAGATCTCCAGACAGGAAGAACAGGTTTCATTCCAAGTCTCTGCTTTAATACAACAGCTAGATATAAAAAAGATGGACTGTCCAGGCTGATTTTCCACATTGAGGAGCTGTGCAATATGACTGATCCATTAACTGTCTTACAGTGACAAAACCCCAATAGAGCTGAGATTTGTAATACTGAGTTGGAAGATAATGAGCATAGACAGAGAGACACAGACATCCCTGCTGTAGGTGATCTAGATGAGGATCTAATCTCTGTGACATTGCACAAAGCCTTAGCTGATCTTGTGATTGATGTAAAGAGAGGATTGTATGTACAGGAGGCTTCAGACATACTGCTGGATATAAATGCAGCTTACAATTATATATTTGCACCTGATGACTTGAGAACAACATCTATATTAGGAAATTGGCAAAAGTCCTCCAAAACAACTGACAGATTTATAACTTATTCTCAGGTTTTAAGTAACAGAGGCTTTTCCACGGGACAGCATTACTGGCAAATGGAGACCAGTGATTCATTAGTCTGGGGGATAGATGGCTTATCCCAGTATAGAGAGAAGAGGACAGCAGTCATGTATTGGATTAAGTAAGAAATCCTGGTGTTTGGGCTGGTACAGTACAAATTATTCAATGATACATGACTCTAAAGAAAAGAAATTAACTTCCAGATCTTTCTCTCGGTGATTAGGAATATTTCTGGACTATGAGGCTGGACTTCTGTCCTTTTATCAGCTGCGTGACCCAATCATGCACTTGCACGCCTTCACAGCTACTTTCACTGAGCCTCTTCATGAAGTGAGTTATGAAAATGATAGAGGCTGGGTGAGAATCAGAAGCTGAAAATACAGATCTGATGCCTAGAAGAGGAAAACCAGAGACTTGGGGCCAAAAACACAAAGAAATAGTGGAGTAATTTTTGAGCAAACAAACACGTTCTTTAAAATGGACCTGTCACCTTAACAGATGCTTTATTCTAAGGGGAATTAAAACCTGTCTACATGATATGCAAGCCAATTGTTTGTAATATAAATAATTTTTGAGAAATTAACCTTTATTTGTTAGTGGTACAGTCTGCCATTTTATGCTAATTAATTAATGCTGGGCCAATATTACCGCACACTGTGTGATGAATGAACACAGGCAGAGTCCACACACTGGAGGCTTTTCTAATAGCGCAGTGTCTAAGAAGTTTGACCTTGAACAAAACTAATTTGCATACTTTGCAGGGAATTCCACACTGTACCAGTAATATATAAAGGTAAATTTCTTAAAAACAATTTATATTACAGAAAAATTAGCCAGAACTTGTGGGCAGATTTTAATACACTGTTAACAGATTAAACTTAAGGTGATAGATACACTCTAAGTGGGGCTTTTTAACTTCTTGAATGCCAGAGAAATCTGCAACATATTGCTATACTGTGGCAGATCTCTCTAGCAGTCAAGGGGTTTGTTTATATGGGACTTTTAATCCCTTGACTGCTAGACAAGTCTCCACTGAATTACTTTGCAATCAGTTGGAGAACCCTCTACCACTGAACGTGTTAAAAAACCAATTTAAATCAATCAAGTTTTAGGAATATTTATTTGTGCAGTTGGTTTGTCCAATATGTGCTCCAATTTTCTTTCTGCATATGCCCAGTGGTGTATATGATTACACATTAGACATAATTCTCTATATAAATAATCTCCTGGGAGGTTATTACTGATTTCATTGGGGGGAAAACTGCAAAATTATCAGTTTTTACACTTTCCTTTACAACGTGAAGACAGGGGGATGTGGAGGGTGTCCATTGATAATAAATCCCATAGAGATACTTTTCTCAGTCTTCTTAGTGATTTGGGGCTTATAGACTCCTGGAGAGCCTTACATCCAAATCTTAGGGAATTCTCTTGCCACTCGGCCATGCATAAAACACTCTCATGAATAGATATTGCTCTTATTAATGCTCCAGTCTGGAAATTGGCAGATTTTTGACTAGAGTGGTGTCAGACCATTCTCCACTGACACCACAGAGATGGGATCATGGTCCCAGTTCAGGGAATAGAAACTTTGCCCTATGTGGTTAACATGCCCACAAATATCAGCTAAACATCACGCAGTCTTTCGATTTTTTTGATCGAAATGTTGATTTGACTTCACAGGGATGGTCTGGGAGGCCTCTAAGATGGTAACACGGGGTTATCTAATATCTTATATAGCAACATACAAAAAAGAAAAATCTCGGGATATTGATAGGCTAGAGCTGGAGGCAGGTAGGGCAGAAAAACAATACATAGAAATGGGAGATTCGTTTTCATATGCTAAATTTACCTCACAATCCCTACAGCTTGCATCAAAAATGTCTGAGCTAAATACCCGTAGCATCTTTTTTAAGAAACAAAACATTTTTTAAAATGCTGACAAAGCTGGCAAGCTGATGGCTCAACTTGTTAGACATAACAGAGGACCTCCCTTAATTGCCTCAATATTTAATGGAAGTTGAGAAGCTGATGGTTAATTCTCAGGAAATCAATGCACAGTTCAAAAGCTTCTACTCACAGCTCTACGAGACTTATTGGCCAAAATGTATAGTCAGATAGTCAGATTGCCCCAGCTCTCAATTAAACATAGCCAGATATTAGATGCTTCTATCCTACTGAGAAACATAATATAAGCTATTCTTAGTTTGCCTATGGTTAAGGCCCCGGGTAGGGACAGGCTCCCGGCTGAGTAGTATTGGGCTTTTGTAGACTTCCTGGCCCCCACCTACTGAACACGTGTTATGCTGCTATAGATGACGATCGCCTTCCTGATTCCCTTACTTGTATAATAGAACTACCCAAGCCAGGAAAAAATCCAAGATACTGCGACCATTCTAGGCCTAAATCACTACTAATGACAGATGCTAAAATACTGGCAAAAGTACTAGCTAATAGGTTGAACTCCAGAATTAAGACAATTGTTCATGAGGATCAAACAGGATTTATTCCTGGCAAATCCACTTCACATAACCTTAGAATACTGTTTACACATCTTAAGGTTACTCATGACAACTCAGGATCTTGCATGATAGCCTCCTTGGATGCCTCTAAGGCGTTTGACTCAATTGAAAGGAACTATCTCTGGGGAGTGCTACAAAGTTTTGGAATTGGCCCCTTCTTTATAAAATGGATGTAAATCCAATACACAGACCCCAAGGCTAGGGTAATAATGGGAGGCATGGGCTAGAAGGATTTTCACTTGCATAGAGGAACTAGGCAGGGATGCCCCCTGTCCCCTGGCCTATTTGTGTTTGCATTGGAACCGTTGGCCGCTCTTGTTAGGGCGGATTGAGACATCCAGGGATTTCAAGTGGGGAACAGGAAAGAAAAAATAGCCTTATATGCGGACAACATACTGCTTTGTTTGGGGGATGCCAACAGATATTTACATACAACTGAAGTTGGTGGAAGTTTTGGATCATACTCTGGATTACGAATTGACTGGTCTAAGTCTTCCTTGCTCCCTGTGGACGACTTGTCTCGTGGTGCACAAATAGCAAACACTACCATGCAATATCTCGTAACTTTTCTGGAGAAAAACCTTTTACCAAATATACAGAATCTTTGCAAAAAAACAGCTTTGTGGATTTATTTCCTCCTAATTGTGATAGGCAGGACTAACCTGATTAAAATGATCTTCTTACCTAAATTCCTATACATTTTCCAAAATATGGCGGTAAGCATTCCCAAAACATACTTCAAACAAATTGAAAAAAATATTACACTCTTTCTTTGGAGGGTGGAGTGGCATCCAAGGATTAAACTTACTACTCTTATGAAATAAAAAATTGAGGGTGGAATCTCCTTACCCTATTTCTATAGATACTACCTGGCAGCCCAGTGTCAATATATACTGGAATATGTATCTCCACAGTCTAACTATCAAGCTACCCAGGTGGACAAAGTGCTGTTGCGACCAGATTATGATCTGTCACAGTTTTTACATGGGGAACCATCAGTATTCAGGGAACTGACCCCACTGTCCCGGGCTCTTTATGATGCCTGGACAGCAGTGCTGGGAGTTACTTGATATAATGCCATGGACCCGGATATGCCCTTATGGGGTGCTGCAGGATTGAAACAACTACTTGGCAGGGACTTTGGTCTGAGGTAGGCTCGGTATGGAATTACTAGATTGGGGCAACTTTATCAGGACAATCAACGTAAATCCTTTGAACAGCTACATGTGGAATTCCAAATTTCAAATACTCTCTTTTAGTCTTACCTTTGTATTAGACATGCTCTGTAGGCACAATGAGGAGGGCAATAAATTAGTTCTCGTTACTTAATAGAATAATCCTTAGGGAACCCATGAAGCCATTGTCATTCATACATCAATGGCTGGAGAGGGCAGCATTGGATCAGGAGGAGCCAGTGAGGGGTAGATGGGAGAGATGTTGGCCCAATGGAGGACTGGGAATGGGACATGGCTAGGGTGTGCCTGGGGCGGGTGGCAATGTCGACCAGGCACCAAATGATACAGTTAAATATATTGCACAGAACTTACTATACACCAGTTAGGCTATGTAAAATGGGAAATTCTAACACTGATAACTGTGAAGGTGTCAAGGGAACTTACCTGCACATGATTTGGGACTGTGCTTATCTTCAACAATACTGTGGAGAGGTAATGAGAACCAAAGTCTCAGTGTTGGGGAGACCTATACAAGTGATACCTAAAATTTGCCTGTTTTCTATCCTCCCGGATGAGATAGACAATAAGACCCTAATCAGAGAGCTCTTGGTGATGGAGAGACAGGGTGTGGCTATGAACTGGATGACAAATAGAGCTCCAATGCATAAGGCGTGGATAAATATGGTAACACAGTACATCTCCCACTACAAATTGGTCTATCTGCATCGTGGGTCGCCGAACAAGCTTGACAAAATCTGGGGGAAATGGCAGACCTGTTGACTGGGGCGGATGAACTTGCTATGAGTGGCTGAGAGATGGGGTTTCCGTGGATCCTGGGTTGAGAATATTGATATATAGTGTGGTGAAGATATAGATGGCTGACGGGGGGGGGGGCATGTCGGGTGCAGGAGAGAGTGGAGACAAGGGTCGAAGTAGTTTATAGTTTGTTAGAGGGGTTTGTTTTTGGAAAAAGTAAAATCTCAAGTGAGTCTGAACAGAAAAGAGGACTGCTGTCTTTTTGATTCAAATGAATAAATATTGCAGAACTCAATGCTATTGTAACTGCTTATGATTGTATCTTCTGATGTGATTGTTATGTGGTTGGACCAGCTTGACAACACAAAGATTTAAAAAAAACAAAACAAAACACCTCTTCAGGGAAGCCTATCAACTACCTCCATAAATGTTATGAGCAAGGTCTGACCAACAGCCTGTCCAACCTGTTCGCTCTCATTCCCTTCTAATATAACTCTCACCACCTATATCCCCATCATGACCTCATTATTCACATAGTCTTTTCTCCCAAACAGAACCGCTGCTTCCCTGGACCACTGCACTCAGTAGCACTTACTCATGTGGCAGGAGGCACTTACACCCCATAGCACTTACTCCTTCTGTGTCCAACCACAGTGCTGCAGAATAAATTAGAACTATATAATTAAAGAATAATAATGATAATTATTATTTACAAAAAATGGGCACCAGCATTAGCATCAAATAATAAAAAAAGAACCTGTATGTATTGTTTAACTCCAAAAAAATAAAAAAAAACAACAACATTGACAAGATATATATATTGAAATGTATAAATATGTTAGCTGTGTATACATCTATGTTTTCTAAGGATATCTTTTTCTGGCTTTTTTTATTTTTTTTTATTTTTTACAAAACTGTTCTAATGACAGACATTTTCAAAAAGTAGCATAATACTTTTAAACATTTCAGTCTTAAAAAAATCTAGCTAACAAAAAAATGGATACTAATGACACTTTTAAATGTCTATTTTGAAGTACATTTTGTCATGTATTTAGATTGGAATGTTCACAAGCATAGCATCACTTTTTAAAGTTCATGGTATTAGCACTGTTGTTTTTTTTTTAGAAAATGATTGGGAAGTTATGAGTTCACCTACATTTTAACATCAAAACATTTTTACTGGTGATTTTTTGCATATCAAACATAGACCCTTAGTGGAGTAATGTGACTATGCCAGGAACTGCACGTGGTTTTGATGTTTCCAGTTTATATCTTGTTCTGTCTATTTAATTATTCCTGGAAACCAGTATAATTAGGGATCGGAGAAACTTTCCGCCTTAACAAAAGAAATATGCAAACAACATAGCACTTCCTGTCATGTGGGAGAATTCTCACAAAAAGTGGCAATTTCCACAGGAAAATACCACCTGGTAGTATAAAAAGGGCATCAGTGTCCTGTAGGTTGTCAGTCTGTGCTTGGGAGAGAGAGAGAGCAGCTGAATTTTTGATGCTAGAAATATAGAATTTGACGACAGATTAAAACTGTTTAGCCCTTCTGGTCTGTCCATTATTCCTACTATAAAAACTGGTCCTTGCATGTCTTATGTTTGGGATAGCCTTATGCCTATTACTTCCATGCTTAAATCCCCACAGTGCATTAAGCTGTACCACTTCTGCTGGTAGGCATTCTACATTTCTACCACCCTCTCAGTGAAGTAAACATTTCTTACATTGCATCTAAACCTCTGCCCCTCTAGTTTTGTGCTACAACTTTTTGTCCTAACAATTCTATTCCATTGAAATATAATTTCCTCCTGTACTATGTTGAGTTATTTTATGTATTTGAATGTTTCAAATAATCTCTTTATCTTCACTCCTCCAAGCAATAAGTGTTCAGATCCTTTATTATATCCTGATAATTTTTATCCTATGAACCTCTCACCATTTTATTAGCCCTTCTTTGAGCTCTCTCCAGAATATCTATATCTAATATATTTAATAATAGGTGGCATGATCATCTTCCTCTTTATGCTAGTAATTCCTCTAGATATACAACCCAGCACCCTACTTGCAGTTTTTAATGCTTACAGGCAAACTGCAACGTTTCCTCAGGTAAAGTTTTAGAAGTTTAGTATGTATAGGTTAGGTTTAGGACTCACTCTCTATGGGTTGCCTTGGCGTGGCGAGTGGGCTTAAACATACATAGTCCAATCTATGCTACTAAAACCCTAATTATTATTTTATTTGAAGATAGCACAGCACAATTATGATAAAGGCTTATTATGGGGTTTACAAATTATATTATCAGTATGGATCAGCGCAGGTTAATTTTTGCTTTTGTGTTTCTCTAGGTTTTTCCTAAATTTGAAGGTTTGGGGACAAGCCCCCTCTTTCCTTGCAGCGTTCCATACCTTAATCACTAGATTCATTCACATCCTTCACTTTAAATATATTAATCATGGTGGTTTAGCGCTATGGGTTTTCTATCTTCGTTTACAATACAAATCTGCCACATTGTAGGTTGTACTTTATTTTTTTTTTACTTGATATCATCCTGAATATGTGCCAGTGTTACTTAAGCAAGAAAGTGTTATGGGCAAAGGAAAAATGCATTCTTCATGCTAACATTTTTCAAGCTATATGTTGCTGTAGGACTCACAACTTTGACTTTCAGCCACTTATTTCTAAACTTCAGCCCTCAGAAGATGTAATATTACAATGGGAAATGTAGTACCTATAGGAATTATAGGCGAAAAATGTGTTAACCCTTTCAGTGTCAGAGGGGTACAGAATGCTTTGCAAAGCAATTCATTCCGTACCCCTCTGGCACTCAAAGGGTTAAAATAGGTGGAAAATGTGTTAACATAGGCGGAAAATTTGTTAAAATAGGCGAAAAGGAGGAAATTTTTGCATAGGCGTAAAGGCAAAATTTTTTGTGGAAAAAGTGAAAAATCTGCACGTTTTCACAAAATGTTTAGTGGGAAATTTTTCACAGGAAATTTTTCACACTTCTCGCCCACCCCTAGTTACAGACGAGTACACAACACATTACAAAGCAATGGTTTGTGTACTCACCTGTAATGAAAAAGATTGAGTAGATTAGGAAGTTGAAGTTTTTGCATGATGATCAGTTCGAGGGTGCTGCTCAAAATCCCGTCCTCTTTTCCCACAGACATCCATAGCATGATCCATCCTTGGACAGAAGATCTTCCATGTGACTGGACTGATGTCTTGACAACACTTCTATGAATCTCACCTCTTGGTGTTTCAAGTGTTTGTATTGGTGATGCAATGTTTGACCTGATGTTCACAGCAACCTCTACTGGAACATTCTCATATAGACACAGAAAACACAAATTCATGTGTGTGCTAACATCCAGGTATCAAACCTGTACAGTTAGGATGCTCATCTACAGAGTTGTCAAACCTTGTGGACAACACATGAGCAGGACAGTAGTGTTTCTAAAGTATTAAGATTAAGTTTCAAAGTACATTTAGTGCTCTCATACATGTGTCTAATGCATATAGGCAATATACCCAGAAAACACATGTAAGTTCTAATGTACTTTGAGACAAAATAAAGAGCCATCACTATTCAATCTGTGTCTGTATGAAGAAATGTCGGATTACACATGTGTCAATGCGTAACCACACTCAAGGCTAGAGTATCCTTCAACCATGGGAAGGCATGACCCACATCACAGGAGTCCACTACTTGTTTGCCAGTGAGTAGACTCTGTGATGTATTCATGCAAACAGATACAGGGGACATACTTCCACAGTAATTTTATGTCCACGGTTTCTGTGTTGTTCAATATAATCAATGTTCTGAGATTGCTTTAGTTTGACATATCTCAGTACATGGGCTACATCAACAAACAACCAGACTAAGTGGACAAGTGTTATCACTGGTGAAGTCTGTTACAACCTTAGGAAAACAACAACTCAACTTACTGGAGAACCCATTGCTCACCCCAGGATTTCAATGTGTAACACACACATTGAAATCCTAGGGTGAACATTGGGTTCTCCAGTAAGTCAGTTTCACAATAACAGTGTTAATCAAAGACTAGTTTACTGCATGTTCAGTCTGTCCTGCTTGTTAGTTATCTGCTAAGTCAAATAGCTGTTTGTTTGGTTAACCCCCTTAAACACAACAATTGATGCAGCACAGTTGTTGTCCTAAGGCGTATGTTTTGTTGTTCAAATTCAACCCACATCATCCATCGTCAGATAACACTGTCATGTTATATGGCTTCAGATGGATTGCCAGTTGAATTTGTACAATGGTGTGTGTGTGTGAACCCATGTTGTAACATCCCACAAAGATATTACCTAGGCAGAAGTTATGTTCACTGCATTGCTTGCCACTGCATTGGAGACTCTGCAACCCAATCTATCACTAAACACAAAGCAGATCAGACAGGATTCCAAAGCACAGTTATTTTATTTAGGGGAAAAGAACAACTTGGGCTGTTTATTTCTTTTTCTTGGGGGGACCTTTGACAGGGTGCCAGATGTTGATGCCCTGGCTGACTGCCTGGTCACTCGTTGCCCCCTAGGTGTAACTTCAGGGGTCACACTGGAGGTAGTGGTGGGTGCAGTGGACCCCTCTGTTGACCGCTGCTCCCTCTCAACCCATAGATTCTCCCTGTGATTTTGGTCTCTCAATCCACCAGCACCTGGCCAATCATGTCCATCATCCCCGTGTGATCATGATGAAGTTGTGTGTTGATCCTGGTCAGTTCAACCTCCAGGGCATGTATGCGATCCTCTATCCTTGAGGTGTTCCTCCGGTATTCCCTTCGGCTCCTTAAGATGTTGTGATTAGTACTGCGGCATGCCCGGAGTAGCCTCCTCTGAAGCACCATGCACTCCGCCTCCATTCCCGTGATGCGTGCAATGGTGGATGTGCCTGGTGACTCTGCTGGTGGTGTTGCCTCTGCGTGTGAGTCCTCTGCTAATGTGGCTGCTGCTGAGTCCTCTGCTGCTGAGGATACTGGTGCTGAGTCCTCTGCTGCTGTGAATGCTGCTGCTGGGTCCTCTGCTGCTGCTGTGGCTGCTGGGTCCTCTGCTGCTGCTGTGGCTGCAGAGTCCTCTGCTGCTGCTGTGGCTGTGGAGTCCTCTGCTGCTGCTGTGGCTGTTATGTCTGCTGCTCGTGTGGCAGCTGGTGGAGTGGCTGCTGCAGATGATGGGTATAGACCCACCACATCAAGTGACCCACAGCTGTCTACTGATGTCTGTGCTGGTGGAGGTGGTGGAGTGATGTCTTCCCTGGGTAGAGGGTGCTGGGGCTCCCCAATCAGGCCCAGGTGCTGGTAGTCCAGTGGTCAAGGGTCATACCTTGACCACTGGTAGGTGCTTGGCCCCCACCTTGGATCATATCTGGGGCCATGCCGGGGAGCCATCCAGGAGGGTAGGTCCATCTGTGGGGAATATGGCCCATATTGGGTGGTGGCCACTGTCCCTGGCAGCCATTGCCTCCCTGGTGGTGATGCTGCTGTTGCTGGAGGGTAGTAGCTGGTGGAGGTGGTTGGATACATCCACCTCTCCTCCTGTTGCATCCAGGCACTGTACTGGGGTGGTGCAGCTTGTAGTGGATCAGCCTGTGTTGGTGCAGCCTGTGGTGGAACAGCCTGTGTTAGTGCAGCCTGTAGTGGAACAGCCTGTAGTGGAACAGCCTGTGGTGGAACAGCCTGTGTTGGTGCAGCCTGTGGTGGAACAGCCTGTAGTGGAACAGCATGTGCTGGAACAGCCTGTAGTGGGCGCTGTTGCTACACCATCCTATGGAGATTAATGGTTCCCGGGACCAGAGGTGTCCATGGGATGGTGTAGCAACAGCCCCACTGTACAATTTCAGGCAAAAACTTTCAACAGTTGGAGTACCCTTGCTTTACTCAGGGGGATGAACCCTACAAAATATGTTTCTTTTTACATTTGAAGTATTACTATCCCTTTAATGGGATAGCAATGGTTAATTTCACCTTGATGTAATATTGTTGGCATTGGAAGAAGATGTGGATCGATGTTAGTCCTATCCCTCAAACCCTCATGTTTAGACAGATATTGGTCTATGTGACAGATGGAGATTTCACTCATTTGACCACACGGAGGCTCTTCAGCTGCGTCAAAAATGCACCATTAAAAGATTAATACTTCATTGGAATGTTCCACAGAGTGGGCTTGCAAACCAGGCACACTTATTAGACCATTCCAGTAAAGTATTTATCTCTAAATGGTGCAAATTTGGCTCTGTGTGGTCAAATGAGTGAAATCTCCATACGTCACATAGAGCAATATCTGTCTAACCATGAGGGTTTGAGGGATAGGACTAACATCGATCCACATCTTTTTCCAATACCTACAATATTACATCAAGGTGAAATTAACCATTGCTATCCAGTGGAAAGTACACATAAAGAAAAGTGGTCTGATATGTATGTGGCTATGTACTTTTCACATGGGTACAAACATATGCTTACAAGATATAAACCTAGAGATCAGTTCAGTACATGTGATTGCCTTACTGGCTATATATGTGAATCCATGACAAACTAACTTTTATTGATATCATAAATGAAAACATACCTCGTATATCCCATCTAAGTAAGGTGGGATATACTAGGTATGTGTATTTTGATGATATCAATAACAGTTAGTTTGTGATGGGTGCACAAACATGGTCAGTAAGGCAATCACACGTACTGAACTGATCTTTCTTTGTGTACATATCTTTTTTGAACAGATCTGCAGTGGGATTCAAGTGGGATTCATCCCTATGTTATCAGTTTATCCCGTACAATGCAAGATTTTGTATTAATTTACATGAGACTGTCTGGTCGTCATGATGGTATCCTATGCGTTACATTATGATGCATGGGATACCACTCTGGCAATCAGAGATTGATGTACTTGACAGGATCCTGTCCATGAGGTCTGTTCCAGTTGAATCCTGAAGAGCAACAATCAAGCCAGTACTGAAGGATATCTTTGATTGAGGCCTGTGTTTTTTTCTGGATGAGCCCATCCATCCTTCTGAATGAGGCAGCTGTACTCAATCAGACATATCCATCATTCATGGCCTGTTCTTGGCCAAACAAGAATGGTTCATATTTGGTTCCCATGTGTATCCTGCAAATAGTGGCTGGTGTACCATCCATCCATGGCATCAGCACTCCTGAGGATCCATGTGGAAATCAAATGTGAAATATGTCATTTCAAGTTAGAGTAAACGATTGCATACACAACACCAAGGCCTACTTTTTCACCTTTAATTCTGTGGCATAGTTTTAGGCCTGGGTGTTGCACATACAACCAGTTATTCTCAGTGGCACTGTGATGTGTGACCTGATCCATCCTTTTTGTGATTCGTTAAGCGATGAAGTAGACTTGATGAACTGAACATGATGATGACTTCTCCAGTTATCTCATTTCCCCCATTGCAATGTTTTCTATGGAGTCTATACAATGTGACCGTAGCAACTTGATTCATGTTATTGAATATTCTCCATAGACTAACATTGGGATTGGTGAAGTGAGAGTATGTAAGTGTTCATTTCTCTCCATCATCTCTTTTTCACCTCTTAGTGAATGTTCACTGTGTAGCATGCAATCGTTAGTCTATCGACTTGTGTTTTTTTTCTGGTTAACCCTTTGAGGACCGGAGGGGTTGCCAATGCATTGTTGAGTGATGCATTGATAATCCTTCTGGTACTCAAGGGGTTATGTTCTGGTTTCCCTGTGGGTACATTGGTGACATTGTGTTGGAGCAGTTATGATGTTGAACATACAACACTTATGAGCATGGTTTGTGTGTATTGTTTGTGATCAGCACAGCAACATGAGGGTTAACCAGGGAGTTGGCCAGGTTTGGGCCTTGTTGAACCTTGACATTTGTCCTTGTCTTGCGTCCTGTTTTAACCCTGAGGGTGCTGTGTTGGTGCAGTTGTGTGGATAAATGATGGACATATGTTGAGATGTGACTGTTTGTGTGTGTAATGGTTGTGTGGTTTGATGTGATGTGTGGTTATCTGATGCTGCACTTACTGGTAGTGTGGAGGCTCCTCTCTTCTCCAGTGTCCAGTCCTCCAGGGACCCCCTCAATGAGTATGGAGGACATATTCTGCCATGCCATCTCCTCTCATCCGCAGAAGGTGATCAGGACAGGTGGGCCACCTCCGTTACCTCGGGCATGCTTGGAGATTTTGGCCAACTTATTCTTGACCACCCTCTTGCAGTCACCCCATCTTTTCTTTATAGATTCCACGTTCCTTCTGCGTGTGTCCACAGTGTTTACCCAGCTGCATATCTGGTTCCATGCCGCCTTCCTCCTCTCAGATAGGCCAGGGACCTTCTCCCTCTGGAAGAGGATGGTCTCCCTCTCCAGCACAGCCTCCACAAGGGCCTATTCTCCTGCTCAGTATAACATGGATCCCTGATCCTCTCCTCCTCAGCACCGGCATGCGAGGAGTCGGAACCAGACTGCCCTGTCTGCGCTGCCCCTGCCTGTGTTTGGTCATCCCCACCATGTACCCCTCGTCCCACTGCAGGTTCTGTCCCTGTCCTTTGTGTGCCTGCTCTTCTGGGTCTGGTCCCCCTCCACCCTGCAGATCTCCCTCTCCCATTCCTACTCTGCACAGGGATGCCCTCCTGACCTTCCTCCTCCTCCTCCACTACTCTTCCCATCCCTCTCTCCTGTCCTCCTCTCCCGGCCATCATTCACCCACTCACACCCAGGCACTCCCACAGGCCCTCACAGGCACACTCGATCCCACTCACTCTCTGTCACACTCTTTCACTCACAGATTCACACTGAGAAAATAAAGTTTAAAAAATGTGTTAGGTGTTATTAAAAAAAAAGACTATGTGTATGTATGTGTATGTGTGTTTGTATGGGTGTATGTGATTTGTGCAAAAGTGTGATATGTGTATATTTATGTGCAATGCTCTTCTCTCTCCAAACTCAAAAAAATTCCTTCTACCTCCAATGTAAGGTCCTCTCTCCCTCTCTCTAAAAGCTATCCTCCGCTCCTGGGTCCTGTGATGTAGCTCGCCAAAACTCGAAACACAGACAAGATGTGACTGTTATTTTGGGGTATATATAGGTGTATTTGAACATTTTTGATACTTTGGGGCCTTGGGTTTGGCTGTAGGTTTGAATTTTGTTTGTGCATCTATCAGGGTTGATAGCCACCGGCAGCCATAATGTTACATTTTGACTTAAGTCGTGTTTTAACGGGTGTTTGGGGTGCACGGTGATGCGAAACCAGGTGTGACGCAGGTTTTTGTGTTACGTGTTTTTGTTGTGCCTACGCTCATTAGCTATTCTTGTACACTTACTTTTAAATCCGCCATAAACCATGTGTTATTTGCGGATGATGTGCCTTTTTTACTTATCGGCTTGTTTAATGTGAACCTTTAAATCTAGCTCTGAGAGTTACCATCTCTAATGAGAAGCTGACTTGTCTAAGTTTGTAATCCGTTATCAATGGCAAAACTTGACAGCATGCTCAGCCTACATTACGTACGTTTTTTGTACATTCGTTCTTTGAAGCGAGGTATCCCATTGATTTTTGTATGCACTGACATGCTCGTATGTATTTGTAACAAAGAATTCTGTTCTATCATTTTGGTGTGCAGAGCTAAAGAAATTAGCACTTACACTCAATTTGTGGCATATAAAGTCCTTTACAATGGCTTGTAAGATATTTAAGTTATATTTCTTTGAAATTGTTTGCCTATTGATGGCTGCACAAAACAATAGCAAAGCATAAAGACACTCCATTCAGTTGGACATATAATTATCTCTTCCAGCTTTCTTATGTGGCCTTCTATTAATATCTTCTGCTTGCAAAAAACAGATGATTGCAACTATACCTCGTAAAGGTGATGAACAAATGCATGTTTAATATCACTGAAATCATATTAAGATACAGAAATGTGATGTTTTAAACAGCCATCTCAAGGTAAATTGGCACCATTTGCAGTAATATAAACTGTGCACCACTCAAAATAAAAATGTACTACAATAATTACTGTACATTCTTGTATAATGTAGCACATCATTTACCTGTGCACGCTCCTTTGCACTGAGTCCTATGTGGTAACAAGGACAAATTCTTGAAAGGCTAGCCATAATGCTAATGGAGGCTACAAATTGTTGCAATACAAGTAAATGGAAGTGGACATATTCGTATATTTACATTTATATATTTATCTGCTGTTTTGGAATAATTTACATGGGAACTGTGAAAGTTTCATTTCAAGCCTATGGTGCAGTTGGTTTGTACCCGAAATCCCCCTTTTTATCATAATTGGCAAATAAGGCTTGTAGTCCTTATCCGCTTCCAGGAACCAGCCACTGCATATAGATGTGGGGCTATGCACTAAAGGACAAATCATTTGTACTGTAGAGGAGAACTAAAAATTTCCATTGATTTAAATGTGGATTTTAACCATTCAAATGCTAGAGAGGTTTCCATTGCATTGCTCCGTAATGCATTGGAGACCACTCTAGCAGTCAGAGGGTTAAAATTCACATTTAAATCAATGGGGGTGTGGGGAATTTTTAGTTCTCCCCTATAGTGCAAATCGTTTGCTCCAGAACCCCTCCACTTTTCTTTTGAATATGTGGCCCATATAGGTCAGGTAAGCTTTTTAGTTGCTATGTTATGCTCTGGAGACTGGAGAGCCAATCCACAAATATGTCAAGCATGAAGCCCCGGGGATCACATGCAGTCCCCTAGCTATTAAAATACAGCTCTCTGCAGGATTTCTTATTTTAATTACAGTGCAGCTCTTATGGTCCAAATTCTGATTTTAATCAGCTCAGTTTGCTCTCATTTTCTAGGGCAGAGTTAGGGAATCTTTGGCTCTCCAACTGTTGGCTGGTTGGGGATAATGGAATTCTAGTCTCCAACAGCTTGAGGATCATAGATTGCATACTCCTGTTCTAGAGGTAAGCTAGACATTGGCCTCATTATCAGAATAGCCACAGCAGTGCAGCAAACTATTTACATTTTATCTCTCTCCCTCCAGACCACCCCAATACAATAATAATGCAGACATTGGCACAAAGCATCTCAGATGACTCACTTCCCCATTTAACTTTCAGAAGTTCCTCAGGATTCTACCCACAGCAGACCCCACCTCATGGCCACTTCAGCATAGCAGAGTCCCTTGTTGGACTAGATGTACACATTGACAGAGCCAACACCATGAACTCATTATCAGCAAATACTAAGAGAACCTATGACAGAGCTTGGGCTATTTTTTTTTTTGTAATTTTCTCGACACCTTCATGCTTCCAGATCTCTTTTCCATCAGTACCCAACTGGCCTTTGTTTTATTAAATAGGTGAGCCCTCTGTTGTGCTTATCTATACTGGTGAAGACAGACAAATTGAGTTACTACTACACCTAAATGGCAACGCCTCTCTGCCACCTGACATTCATAGACCATTACCACAACTGTATGAAAGACACCAACTTAGAAAATTACTTATGTTACCCTCAGAAGACTAACATTCAGGAGGCTACTTTTTTTCTACAGATATATAACCCCTTTAAGTCAAAATACATTACTCACCATAAATGTAATTTCATAATTGTAGCATTATGTAGTGCGGACGCAATTAGAAGTGAATAAGAGATTGAGATACCATAATGGGCAGCCTCCTACTGTTCTGGTAGTGAGAATAATAAAATAAAGCATTTGTAATACTTAATGCCAACACGATACTTTTGCACATTTCTAGTTATTCAAAGGGAAATGAATACACTATATATAATACAAGCATTTCTCTGAAGCAGCAGCTCAGTTTACCTCTCCTTGTGTATTGTCCTTTGTAATATTATCTGTCCTCATTTATGATTCCGTGTTATGCAACAGAACCCTTGGGTTTCCTGCAGGTGGCTGGAAGTTACTTACATTAATGCTGTCAGTCAAGTGTGACACACACATACTAAGCTGTGAGAATAGCAGTGCATTTGTGTTGCACCCTAAAAACAAAAATGATGCTGACAATTGTTTTTATTTTGTTTCATATTATATATTTGCTTGTTAGTGAAGAGGCTGGGGAACAGGAGAGGTATACACTGTCTGCTTTCCCAGTGTTGTTCCACACTGGTCCACTGGTAGTCACAGACCCACATATACATTTTCTGACACTCTGTCTTGTTCTACTGCCCACTGGTAGTCACAGACTCACATACCCATGCCTTATTGCTCCCAACCACATTCCCCTCCACCATCAAGTAGTGTTCTGGCATCACAGTGTCACCTCTACTGTCCTCTGTGTCCTGCTTGCAGCATGCCCCATGCCCTGAACTCATGGTGACTCTATGGTGTCACTGGAAGGACTGGCCACAGAGGAGAGAGAGGAGGTGAGAGGGAGCCATCAAGAGGCCAGGAGGTACAATTCTTGGAGGTTGAGGGGATCAGGGACTGGAATGGATTTGGGTTGGTGCCACACCCTTGCAGGTAATATGTCTGAGTAGGCAGCAGGTACATTATGGTAGGGGGTCCAGTGGCATGCTATGGATGGGAAGTGGAGTCGTGGGGGGATTAAAAAAAAGCATACCCTAGTGGCAAGGTCCCTCCAATAATTTTGACAGGAGCGACCAGGGGACGAGCCATGGGATAGGTATTAGCAGGGAGTAATTTATATAACTCCTTTCTGTTGCCACCTCTTAGATGTCTCCTGTCAGAGACATTGCCATGATGGGGAGGAAATGGTTAATTTTTCTTTTAAACCAAATTTTCTAAAAATCTGGGTTTAAAATGTGTTTAAATTATCTCATTCTTCTGTACAAGAGGCCTCTATTTACCTAGATGGAAATGAAAACTAGGTGACTTTTATGATTATTGATATCCAGTTGGAGACAAAAAAGTCTAGACAAAGTTATTCTCCCATGTGGGAAAGACTGTTAGGGTGACAGATTAATATCTAATTGCAATTTATATGTTTTATTCAGAAGGTATGCAATTTTTGAAATCAGTACATAATTAAATTATAGTAATCTAAATCTGGGATTTTATTCCAGTTAGTTTCTCTAAATTTGGTTATTATATATGGTATAAGGAAATTGTCAGAGGACCTGGCTTAATATTAAAGTTTGCTCACCTGACAACTTACCTTAAACCTCAATTAGCATAGTTTATACAGTTTCTGGGGCAGAGGTATTCATATATGCTGCTGCCAACTGTTCAATTATTGTTGTTTAATACCTCTGAATATACCTATGTATGGTTAACCCTTTGGTTAACCCTTTAATTACTGGTAATCCTAATGGTGATAATTGTGGTTTGAGTTACTATATATCTATTGTAATTGCTGATCACTCATTTATATCATTGTTGTTTACACTTTATATATAGTATATTGTATTTAATAAATTATATGTATTTTTGCACAAATATGCGGGATTGATTATTTTAATCAATTCTTTACTGTGAAGTAGCTTGTCAATACCTAGTATTGTGTAAAGTTCTCAAAATTATTTAATATTGTCATTTATCTATTTATGTGAAGATATCTAATCTGATTGGTTCTCTTGTTTTAACCCCTTGGATACCTTCAACATAATTGGTTCGTCTCTCTGGCAGGGACACAGGACAAAACATACATCATTTTTTTTGTCATATAGAAAAAAATGTAGTTCCTCTGAGCCTAATCACAGTAACCTCTGTTGTAATTAAACAATGGCCACCTTGGACGTTATGCGCATGACATCTCCAGTAATATCACTTCTCCAGTTCCTATGTTATTCAGTGGAGCCAATGCACTAAGATTTCTCAAACTATTGAGATATTAGTGCATAGGTTCCATAGAATAACATAGGACTGGAGAAGTGATATCACGGGAGAACTCATCTCTCAGTTATACCCTAGTGCATAACCACCCTTGGCTTTTATTGGAAGGGTTTAATTGTAAAAGTGGCCTATCTCCTTGAATATACATATTGTACATTTGCAGTATTTCTTAAAATATGTCTTAACGATTTAAGTGCCAATAGTTATCTAGTTCATTTTGAAGCCTGTTTTCTGTAAATAAATTAAAATCCATGTATTGCTTTAGTAATAGTTCATTTAAATTTGGCAACTGATTTAACTGATAATAGTTTATTTTCCATCATGTGGTCTAAAAAGACTTTTCACTTTACTATTGTGTACTTTCAGGTTTGCTAATTAAAACCAATAAATACAAATGTTATACAGGTTTCATGGAATTTGCAGTGGGAGGTAGGATAGACCTATATAAAGAGGTTGGTGGAAGAGTTCAGTCCTTTTGGGTCCCCACCCAAATGTGTCCTGTTTGAAAGAAATTGAGTCTAAAAGGAGGGTACTGAATATCTTATTATGTTTTTAAGAGTAGTAGTTTAGATGTCTTTTAACTAGGTGTTTTTAAATTTTGCTCAATTCCTCAAACATCATTTCCTCGGGGGCAATTTTTAATCTAGGAGCCTTTAATTTGAAATATTTCTGTAAAGCCATTGAGAAGGCAATGTGTATTGGATAAGACTCGCTTACAATGGGGTTCCTTGGTGAAGTAAGCAAGCGTAAACATACTTTCTTAGGTCAAACTATGAAACAAACTCTAATTTTTTTTAAATAACTAAATTAACATATTGGCACTTGAAAACTAGAGACTATCTCAATGAATCCTTCCTTGCAGTATCCCCCCTTTCCAAGGTGCATATATATATATATATATATATATATATATATATATGTATATATATATATATATATATATATATATATATATATATATATATATTTGTATATCTATAGCTAATATGTTTGTATTATGGTGTGCTAGCACTGTAAGAGTCTTCTTATTTCTTTGCTCTGCAAATGAATATAAGGGCCAGCTGACCCAATATTAATGTATTATTGCATAAGGGTATGATCTTTCTCTCTTCCACTCTACTCCTCTCTTGTTCCCTTTGAGGTGGACTATTTATTTATTTATGGGGATGAATATTAAATAATTACTGTGGGAGAAAATTCAATACTATGGGATCTACAGATTCTTCAATCCCTGCCTCTACTCTATAGATAGAAGATGTAGCTAAATTAATAAGGTGGCTAGATTATTATGGCCCAAGAAAGGAGTCCTTCAGTCTCTACCTCAACTCTTTCTAGGGGAGGAATTTGTAAATAAACAACAATTTACCCTTCTCCTTTTTCATAATGTGCTTATCTTCTTTTTAGCCTTTTAAAAAATGAAATGACACATATAAAAACAGATCAATATTGAGACACTTGTAGAATCACCCCTCATTGCCTTAATGGACTGTATAAACTGAGTTCCTTTCTCCCTCATTCCATCTAAAGAGCAAAACAAACCGTGATTGGTGGAATGGGCATCTCATATTATTTAAATCCTGTGCCATGATATCAGCCTGAAGCATGTAACATTATAATCCTCTACTAGTATCCCTTATTGTAATCTTGCATTTGGGCTGATAGCACAGTCATAATGCACCAGGTTCTCAAAAGAGATGTGGCTACAGTTAATCTAACATCTCCTTTGCAATTGAATTAGCAAAAATATGACCCATCTGCAAATAAAGAAGCTTATCTGAATTCATACTAATTTAAATTATACATTTTTGAAAATTGTTACTTTAAATAATAAAAGGGATAATAACATGAGAACACACTATTTCAAATTAACCCTTTGAGTGCCAGAGGGGTACGGAATGCATTGCAAAGCAATGCGTTCCGTACCCCTCTGGCACTCAAAAGGGTTAACACTAACACTTAAACATGATCTGGGGACATACCCACTTAGATCTCTATTACTTCATGCTAGTATCTGTAAATGTACTCTGTTTTCTGAGACCGAAAAATCTACTGTGTAGGGTCTTCCATTCCTGCTTTTTCTGGGGCTCCCGTTACCATAGCAATCTTGATACCTGAGATGTTATTGTTCTGAATAGTATTTATCCCTTTGAGTGCCAAAGAGGTATCCAGTAAATGCACTGGATACCTTTTTGGCACTCAAAGGGTTAAATGTACAGAGATCATGTACCAGCATTTCTGAATAGAAGTACAGTGGATGTTTATCTCAATGCAGTATTATCTCTTCACAAACAACTGTCCGAAATGCCTTTATATAAGACAGTCTACACATGTATTAAAAATGCAAGTGTAGGATAGGGTATTAGGGATTTAATGTAAAATAACAATATTTTACAGATATCGGCTGCAAGAACATATTTAACTTTTTGAGTGCCAGGGGATACGCAAAGCATTGCTCTGCAATGAGCTGCCTACCCCTCTGGTACTCAAAGTGTTAAAATTATGTAACCCAATTTCATTTTTAGGTGTTACTGTCCCTTTTAGTTAATTCTCTCAAATATTTTGGATGCACATTTGTTTAAGAAAATAAACCTTGAAGATTTTATGAGAAACCCATTGAATATAGTGACTGTGAACTTTACAAGAAGAGAGTGGGCGTCACTTCCACATCAATGAGTCTTTAAACATTCCAGAGAATTCCAAGAACTATGTTAAACGTCATTGCTGTTATGGATACTCGAATGACTGAGAACAAGTTCTCATCTTTACTGTGAAAATCATATTGTTACTTTTTGTGCAACATTTGGAAACATACAATCTCTTTTGTATTGCTTACTTCACAGTACTTTAAAATGGGGTAGTGACTCTTATTTCAGAACTTCTCCTGCTAAATGAAGCAAGAGTACTTTACCTACTGGAAGATGCTTCCTTCAGAAATTGTATTAGTACAAAGTTGCAAAATATTAGGTGAGTAGCCAGATTTATCCAGATATTGCAATAGCAACAGTACCACTATTAAATAGTCTCTCATCCTCTCTTTATCTCTTGCTAAGTATCTGTGTATCTCTAAGTGTCTCAGCATCTCTATCACTCTCTGTGTCTCGGAATCTCATTATTACTCACTAAGAATCTATGTATCTCTTTCTCTTAGTATCTCAGTGTCTCTCTCAACTGCTGACTCTCTCTCTAATTGACTCACTCTCTCTTTATCTCCCTTTATGTCTCAGTCTCTCTATCACTCTGTCTTTTTTATCTCTCTGTAAGCATCTCTCTCTTTCTCAATCTCTTTACATCTCTCTCTCAGTCTCTTTATCTGTGTCACAGTTTTTCTTTATCTCTCTCTCTGTCTCTCTGTCACTCTCTATGTCTCAAACTCTCTCTTCAGATCTTTGTCTCAGTCTCTTTTAATCTGTCTTAGTGTCTTAATATCGCTCTCTCTAAGTGTGTCAGTCTCTATTACTCTCTTAGTGTTTGTCCCTCTTTATCTCAGGTTAATTGTCTCAGTCTCTTTCTATTTGTCTTTGTATACCTATCTCTCTCCAGTTGTCTCAATCTCTATTTCTCTTTCACTCTAAGTGTATAAATCTCTTGGTCTCCCCACATGTCCTTTCCAGTCTCTTACTTGCTCTCTCTCTCTCTCTCTCTCTCTCTCTCTCTCTCGTGTACATAAATGATTCTTCACTAAATTATGTACTGTAAATGTTCTTGTCCCTATGATTGCCTAACTCCAGTTTATTATGCAAGGTGTGCTAAATGCCTCTTGTGCCAAGGTTCAAACTGTTCCATAGTCTATGGGCATTTTGAGGTAATAAACAAGGCATAAAGAACATGGCATGATTACATGCTGTTTCCCTGTGTATGCTATGGGATGACATACACTACAGTGAATACCCTAGTGTGTAACCACTGGTTTTGGAGGCTCACTGGCATTAGAGGGTACCGCCAGTGGATCTGCACGTAAACCTTGCTCGCACTCTTGCTCTCCCAGGCTGTCTGTCTCAGTCTCTCTTACTCACCTTTTCTTTCCTGGACTGTCAGTCTCTCTCTCTCTCTCTCTTTCTACCTTGCTCTCCCAGGCTGTCTGTCTTTCTTTCTCACTCTGTCTGAAGATTATGTGAGTTGTACAAAAGCTGGAAATTCACAGGTTCTCACTCCTTATTTAGCCTGTACTCATTATTGCTAGAGGCATTCTCTTTACAGTGTGGGAAACTCTACTAAGTCCAATGATCAGGTACTTTGTATTGATACATATAACCAAGTGGCAGAAATTATCTCCCTGTTGTGTGCAGGGATGTTTATGGAAGGTTTAATTGCAGCAAGTACTATGGAATACATTAGTGCCTGGTAGATAATGCCTATCCAGCATGTGTTTGGCTCAGATACAGAAACAAATGTATGTGTGTGCATCTGTCTATCTATCTATCTATCTATCTATCTATCTATCTATCTATCTATCTCTCTATCTATATTATACCTATCTAAAATATCTATGCCAGTCACAGATTAAAGCATTTATAATGCAAAAGACAAAAAAAACAACCACACTCACAGGAGTTAATAATAATAATAATAATAATAATAATATCAAAGTATTTTGCCAGAAAGGATACATTGAGATTGTCTATCGATTTCAAGTATGTGCTGGGGTATAGATATCATTATTACCCAATTAAATGGTACTTATTTATCTACCTGGAAGGATGAGCTGCTGTGTTGACCCTGGGATGAGAGCCTATGATTGTACAGCTGGTGCATTAACCAGCTGAGCTATCTCACCAATTACTTGCTTGAAGATCAAATATGTGTAAATTTATTATTCAACATTTTGGCTCATCTTCATCAGAAAACATTTGCCAACCAAGTTTACAACACTTTAATACCCCATTAGGTGTGATGTAGTAAAGTTAATAATTCTAGATCAAACCAGTTATACCCATTAATTTAAATTCGGCCTTTAACCACTGGACTGCTAGAATATGCTCTAGTATTGAGTAGAGACCCCCTCTAGTACTGAGTAGAGACCCCTCAAGTACTGAGTAGAGACCCCTCAAGTATTGAGTAGAGACTCCTCAAGTATTGAGTAGAGACCCCTCAAGTATTGAGTAGAGACCCCTCTAGTATTGAGTAGAGACTCCTCTAATACTGAGTAGAGACACCTCAAGTATTGTATTGAGTAGAGACCCCTCTAGTATTGAGTAGAGACCCCTCTAGTATTAAGTAGAGACTCCTCTAATACTGAGTAGAGACCCCTCAAGTATTGTATTGAGTAGAGACCCCTTAAGTATTGAGTAGAGACCCCTCAAGTATTGAGTAGAGACCCCTCTAATACTGAGTAGAGACACCTCAAGTATTGTATTGAGTAGAGACCCCTCTAGTATTGAGTAGAGACCCCCTCTGGTATTGAGTAGAGACCCCCTCTAGTTTTGAGTAGAGACCCCTCAAGTATTGAGTAGAGACCCCTCTAATACTGAGTAGAGACACCTCAAGTATTGTATTGAGTAGAGACCCCTCTAGTATGAGTAGAGACCCCCTTTGGTATTGAGTAGAGACTCTCTAATACTGAGTAGAGACACCTCAAGTATTGTATTGAGTAGAGACCCCTCTAGTATTGAGTAGAGACCCCTCAAGTACTGAGTAGAGACCCCTCAAGTATTGAGTAGAGACCCCTCAAGTATTGAGTAGAGACCCCTCTAGTATTGAGTAGAGACTCCTCTAATACTGAGTAGAGACACCTCAAGTATTGTATTGAGTAGAGACCCCTCTAGTATTGAGTAGAGACTCCTCTAATACTGAGTAGAGGCCCCTCAAGTATTGTATTGAGTAGAGACCCCTTAAGTATTGAGTAGAGACCCCTCAAGTATTGAGTAGAGACCCCTCTAATACTGAGTAGAGACACTTCAAGTATTGTATTGATTAGAGACCCCTCTAGTATTGAGTAGAGACCCCCTCTGGTATTGAGAAGAGACCCCCCTCTAGTATTGAGTAGAGACCCCTCAAGTATTGAGTAGAGACCCCTCAAGTATCGAGTAGAGACCCCTCTAATACTGAGTAGAGACACCTCAAGTATTGTATTGAGTAGAGACCCCTCTAGTATTGAGTAGAGACCCCCTCTGGTATTGAGTAGAGACCCTCTCTGATATTGAGTAGAGACCCCCTCCGGTATTGAGTAGAGACCCCCTCTGGTATTGAGTAGAGACTTCCTCTAGTATTGTACTGAGTAGAGACCCCTCAAGTATTGTACTGAGTAGAGACCCCCTCTAGTATTGAGTAGAGACCCCCTCTAGTATTGAGTACAGACCCCCTCTAGTATTGAGTAGAGACCCCTCTAGTATTGAGTAGAGACCTCTCTAGTATTGAGTAGAGACCCCTCTAGTATTGAGTAGAGACCCCTCTAGTATTGAGTAGAGACCCCTCTAGTATTGAGTAGAGACCTCTCTAGCACTACAGTGATTAAAAACCCGATTTAAATCAATGGGAATTTGGATTTTATTTCTTCCCTAAGATACATTTGGTTTACTTTCAGTACAGAAGGCTCAGTAAGTTTACATGGTCGCCAATTAAATACATTAAAATGATTAAACTCAGAAGAGTTTACCTTTTCAAGTTTTTTCTTTTTCTTGAAATTTTCTGCAGTGTCTTTCTTCTTTTCCATGCTGGTCTGCATGTTTCTTCCATGAAGCTCCTCTAACCCTGTGGGCTGATGAGCCTGCATCTTATGTGCTACTGACTCAATAAATAATGCATCTGACAATCTACAGTTTCCTTTCTCATCTTCAGCACCAGTTCTTATTGTAGGCACCATCACATAAAGCAAGTGCACACAGTATGATTAAATACCATGTCAATACAAGTAAGAAGATGACCTTAGTAGCTCAGTAAATTCCATGGTCAGTAGCAAGATGGGTTTAAAGAAAAATAGTAACAATTAACCTTTTGAATGCTAGAAAACAATACGTTGGAAACATCTAACATCCAATAACTTAAATAATAACTTTTTGAAATCTAAGAGCCATATTTAATAAACTAAAGAAGTTCATTTCTGAAGTACCCAACCACAACATAGGATATAAATGGAAATTTTAAATCATTATAATGAGGCTTTTAATTTTTTGGATTCTATAGAGGTGTCTAATGCATTCAAGGAGTTACAACCCCCATTTTAAACCATGGGAATTTTGAGAATGTTTATCCCTATAATGCAGCTCGTTTTCACAGGAATTGAACCTCTGTAGCTTATTGAATATGGCCCTTTGTCAGGGATAGTCGGATCTGATCCTCAAAAGCCTCTAATAGTGCATGTTTGCAGGATATCCTTACAAGAGTACAGATGGAGCCATCAGATATCCTGTAATTATTTACTGTTGGGAGCTCATGAGGGCCAGGGCTGGCTACACCTGCTGTAGGTACTGATCGCATTTCCGAATTTCCTTTTTTGTATTCTGCCATTGGTACATTGTAGGGTACTTATATTACCTTGTGTATGTAAATAACCAAATATGTTGTCTCTCAATGTTGCACACACACACGTGGACTTGTAAAAAAATAAGAAAATATGAGTTAAATGAAATGAATTGTATTTCTCTATCGTCATTGAGGTATACATGGACCATGGAGTTTTGAGCATGCCTTTAGGAGGCAGGGCATTCTAAACAAAACTCCTCCCACTTCCGAGTGGTTATCCCTTCCTTGTGCAGCTTTACTGTTAGTTTTAAAAGTGTCCCTCAGTAGGTTCAGGAATTCCCTTCTCCGATGAAGAATTTCATCAATTTTATTGTTCTTATTAATTTATCAATATACGAACTTCACATTTCTTACTCACTCATTAGTCCCTGTCAGGAGTGCTGGCACAGTTACAGGAACACATATGTACATTTACCTCAGAAGCAAACGGAACACTGTTGTTCAGAACTAGTTCTGTTGGAGCAGAATTTAACATATTAACCCATTTAGCACAGCTCCATTGGGGCACCACTATTATTACCTAATATTTTATTTACAATAGTCCCATCGGGGCAATATTTATCAAACTGATATATTCTCATACAGATTTTTCTATTACATTATGGCAGAGCCAAGCGAGGAAAAGAAAACTAAGGGCAATAAAGGCACTTCTGCCTCTTGTTTTTCTTGTGGTACTTGTCTCAGACAATTCAACATTGTGTGCTAAATGTTTGGCTACTAATAGGGGTACCACTTCAAAAGATTTGTCCCAAATTTTGAACCAGAGTGGGTTAAGGCTTTACCTGGTTCAATAGCTAATACCTCAGGACAGGGAGCAATCATTAGAGTTTCATTTTTGTATCTGCATGGGCATGCAGAGCAGCAGAGGCTTGCAAAACAGAAATTATACAAACCATACAAGACATTTCACCATACAATGAAATACTTCCTCTAATGGGTTACCTGCAAGAAGCCACCACCTACATAGGTGAAGGAGCCTTGGAAATAGTTAAATTAGCAGCTGCCACAGTTACAGTGAGACTGAACCTGTGTCAAAAGAAATGGAATGCAGATACTGCTTCCAAAAGAGCTTTGATAGCTTTACCATTTACAGACTCATTGTTATTAAGTTCAGAACTGGACAAAATTGCCAATCAAGCCACTGGAGGTAAAAAGTACATTTCATACCTCAAAATAAATCTAGAACATTTGACTTCAAAAAGAAAAGCATCACATATAGCAATAAAAGTTCTTCCCGACAAGCATAGCCTAACTGGTAAAACAAAACCAGCTTGGTTTTGTGCCCAAGACAGCTGAATCCAAACCCACCACAGCATGAAGTTAGGGGTTCAGAGCATACCAGAGATATTCTACTGCATTCAACAATGGAGGTGTCAATATCACAACACTACTACCACCTCGGGAGTATGAGGTGATGATCCCTGTACCAAAAGAAGAAGAAGTTTAAAAGCTTTTATTCCAGAGGATTCCGTCCAATCCTGGACTTAAAAGCATTGAACCAATTCCTTACGGTACCCAAGTTCAAGATGGAATCTATCAAATTAGTAATAGCAGACATGGAACCAGATGAGTTCATGACATCATTAGACATCAAAGATGCATACCTCCATATCTTGACAACACTATCAATACCTCAGGTTTGCATTCCTAAACCAGCATTTTCAATTAATGGCACTTCTCTTCAGACTAGCCACAGCACTGAGAGTGTTTACCAAAATGATGGCTCCTCTTATGATACACCTATGATCAAAGGGAGTAAACCCAACTCCATACCTGTTACTTAAAGCTCTGTCCCAGTAGCTAACTCAACAACATCTTCATCTAAATTTGCAATCAATGAAGACTTGGTTGGATTATCAATCTAAATAAATCTTAATTGGTATAGTCGCAAAAGATTCTATTCCTGGGAGTAATATTCTTCGGGTCTTAAGGAGAAAATCCAAATATTTCTCACCCAACCAGAAATCTCAGTCAGGCATTGCATGAAGATTATAGGAAAAATGGTAGTCACAACAGAAGGAGTTCCCTTAGCTCAGTTTCTCATGACACCACTACAATTGGAACTACTCTGCAATTGGTCCAAAAATCCAAACTATCATTACTACATGATGAGTATATCGCAGACCACCAGACATTCACTATGGTGGTGGCTCACAAGTCCAAACCTGTTTACGGGAAAACATTTCTCCAGAATGGGAAATAGTTACGACAGATGCCAGTCTGTTCGGTTGGGGACAGTGTATAAATACCAATCCATTCAGGGTCAATAGACTCTATTGGAAAAACGTCTGCCCCATAAACATTCTGGAGTTACATGCAATTTACATCTCACTGTCAATATGGACGAAAATTCTGAAGAACCTTTCCATTGCCACAGCAGTAGCTTACATAAATCACCAAGGAGGTACAAAGAGCAAGTCCTGCAGAGAAGTAGAAAAAGTCTCCTCTGGGTGGAGAACCATGTCCCAGCAGTGTCGGCCATATACATCCTGGATGTGGAGAATTGGGAGGCAGATTACCTCAACTGCCAGACCATAGACCAAGGAGAATGGGAAATTAAAAAGATCAGAATGCTGGGGAGTACCAGAAATAGACATGATGGCATGAAGAAGAAACAGAAAACTGCTGATATTCTGTTCAAGAGCAAGAGGCCCACAGCAATAGCAGTGGATGCCCTGATGATTCCATGGAGTTACAAACTAGTGTATGTCTTTCCTCCACTAGCTATAAATCCCAGAATCCTCCTCAAATAAGGAAAGAGAGAGTGCACACCATTCTTGTTGCTCCATTTTCACCAAGAGATCTTGGTTTCACCATCTGAGAGAAGTCAAGTACAGAGCAGTGGCGTCTTACTCTCATTCCAGATCTAATATCTCAAGGACCAATTCACCAAAACAACCTACTCTAATCTAGAGTTGACAGCATGGAACTTGAAAAGCAAATATTAAGGAACCAAGTGATTGACTGGGTGTGGGACTATTCTTCTCGTGGGGCACGCACAGTGCATTCATCAGGGACGGCACTGTGCATAATTTCTGACATTTCGGTGAAACGGTGAAAGGAGGGAACGCATCTTTGCCCAACTGCTCTGATAACCCACATGAAACACAGACACCATGACATTTATGTGAAACATGTTAAAGCAAAACCCCCACCACAGAAATCTAGCACCACTGTAACTGTACCCACTGAGTTTCCCCAAAGGCAACAAGAGGTGAGGCGGAGATCAAAGAGGAGGTAGAACAGAGAAACGCAGGCAGAGACTGAAAGCTTGATGGTGAGAGAAACACCTGGCTTGCCATTACCTTATTGCTCTAGGATAACTACATCTTCTGGCGATCCACCTTGCTCATATTTACCTCCCCCACCAGTTGATAGCCATTCAGTAAATATCAGGATGTGGCACCCATTGGACACTCTGTGGTGCACTGAACACACGACAGTGTGGTGGAGGATAATCGCAAGCAGGGCATAAAGCAGCATCTGAAGAGATTCCATCCCACAGAATATGCTAAGCCGGTGGCAAGGAGGGTTCATCATTATTAAACTGTCTGCAAGTTGTCATATGTCATTAGGGGGGAGTGGACAAGGGGCATAGTGACAGCAGCAGTCCTTGGTTTTGGTGGAAGGATTTCACATTGGCGACCCTAAGCATCATGGTGTTTGGTTACAGTTATGCCATGTGTTTGATATGAGTCCAGATGTGCCCATTGTTCCAGGTTCTTCCCTTATTTATCACACACACTGTGCACATTGCAGTTACTGATGAGAGGCACAGTTCCTGTTCTCAATGGAAATATTGATATTCTAACAACACACCCATGATATTGGTGGAGAAGCATTATTGGCCAACTTCTTCCTTTCTCCACATATACCTGAAGTGGAGGGGACTAGTTATGGTGCTGCTACTGCCACAGGCGTATCACTGGAGCCAGTCGTGGCAAGTGGAACCTTCATCATCCATCACCCATGTTACTGCAGTTGTTGATCCCATTCCCTTTGAGCTGCCTAATCATCCTGCTGCTTAAACAACTCAGAAGTAGCAGCAGCAAGAACAGCAGTCGCAAATTCTGCAATTACACTGGGGCATCTGACAATGGCCACTGGCCAACACAACATACTCTGCTGGCACTAGGCCAGTAGGGCATCTTTTTTTTATTTTTTTATTGGGTGGATTGTTTCTAATAGTATCCTTTTGAAATATCACATTTAAAAGATCATGCAGCTACACGCCACATTAAGTAAGTTGCTGTCATTAAAAGGGCGACATGAGAATCTTGTCCTGCATATAAGCATGAGATTTTCATGTTGCCTCATGAAAGGTCCCTGCTGTCAGGGCTTAATAGCCCTACAACTCCCATAATCCTCAGATTTATAAAACTGTGAATGCAAAGGAAAAGGTTGCATACAAAACAAAAAGTATTTTGCACATTTTCTTGGCTAAGTATGCACAATAAGTTACTTTTTTTAAAGGGTATTGGCAATTTTTATGGACATTTGCAGAAGATTGCTAGATTGGCCTCAGTGAACTCAATTTCCTGAGTGCTGCTCCGGGCTCTCTCTCTCCTTCTCTGTGTGCTCTGCTCAACCCTGTCATTCTGTACGCAGAGAAGGGGAGATTATGGGAGTTGTAGTGCTATTAAAGCGGAAATACTACCCATATCAAACTTTGTCCCAAATAATTACCTAACTGGCGACTAGCTGCTAAATAGTGCTAGTCGCCAGAATTATTACCCCATTATTGAGATTACACACTGCTCCTGGGACTGACAGCCTGGAAACAGCACAGACATCTTTCCATAGTGATATCTGCACGCCTGCGCTGTCAGTCCCTTTTGGAGCCAAACAGCAAAGGCCCACAGGACACTCACTACACAGAGAGTGACACAATAGCGACTGAGGCCACAGGAGTAAACGTAGGCCCTGAACAGGTGGCAGACTGCCGGAACAGTAGAGGAGGACTGCAACTGTAGGCACAGAGTAACGCCAAACTGAGACTGCAATTGACTGTGACCCAATGTGCAATGGCACCAACCCGCAAGGGGTTAACGAACACTCAGACCTGAAGTCAACTGCCAGATAGTGGGGACAGCCTGAGGCACCCAGGAACAGACCAACCTCAGCTTTCAAGCAGTAACAGGTCAAGCGTACTGTGGTGCAACCAGATGGATCTCCAACACCGGGTTATAGGATCATGAGGCACAAACTCGGTGACCGGGTCACAGTAACAAGACTGCTGGAGCAGCAAACGAAGCAACCAGAGGACCTGTCCGTAGACAGAGAGGACACTGGAGGACAGCTCCTAACCAGATTACCAAATGGAGCCGGATTACCAGATGGAGCAGTGAGCCGGGCCTGATCGATACACAGAGCAGGAATGACAGCCAGTCCCGGTCGGTACACAGAGCAGGAACGTCAGCCAGGCCGGATCTGTACACGGAGCAGGAACGTCCACCAAAACCAGGTCGGTACACAGAGCAGGAACGTCAGCCGGGCCGGGTCGATACACAGAGCAGGAACATCAGCCAGGCCGGGTTGATACACGGAGCAGGAACGTCAGCCAATCCGGGTCGGTACACAGAGCAGGAACATCAGCCAGGCTGGATCGATACACAGAGTAGTCAGGCAGTCCGGGTCATACACAGGATTCACACGAATATAGGAACAAGCGCTTAGCAACGGGAACACCACGAAAGGGCACTGCAGAAGTGACAGGACACAGTATTTAAGGGCTAGCACTAGGCGGAGCAAATCCACGTTAGCCAATAAAAGGCATCAGGAAGTAACACTGGTCATAATGTCACCAGCATAACACGGGCACCGTGATAGAGACCCACCACACGTTTGTGCAGAAGAGTCACATAGTGCTGTTCTGAGATGGTCATTGTGCTCCATTGATCTGGTGTTCATTAATAACCCTTGTATTGCTGTCTGGGAAGTTTTCCTTCTGATTCTCTTGTTGTATGTGGTTCTGGTGAAATATTCCTTTGTTCTGCTTGCTCATTGCATTGTATGCATGGTGGCATCAGGGTTGTGGCCCTGATCTGTTGAGATAGTCACCTGTGAAAATCTTGATAGAGCAAGGTTGTGTATGCCTTTTGGGATTGAGTAACGGCTGGTCCTTTGCGATCCATAGTTCTGGTTAACCTCTGCAGTGCTGTATTGTGTACCAGACATGATGTTGTCATTAACATATTTAGGATTTATTCTGCAATTATAGAATTATTTTATCCTTGCTTTTCTATAAACATGTTATTATTTTGCTTAGAATTATAATGTGGTAATGCAATTTGTTACTGTGAAATGAACTTCACAATTGCATATTGAAAATGACAGAAATATAGTTAAACTCTATTTATCAGATCTGGGACATTTGTATTCCAGATAGATTGTTAATTCTTTTAATATTGTGCATGTGGTTTTAAAGGGTTGTTACGTGACATGTGGCCCTATTGAGCACATCTCACGTGACAAAATCTCCTGCCACTTAATTGCCCTAGTACATACAGGACGGGTTCTGCCACTGACTGTATTGTAATTAATTGTAAGGAACAATTAAACTTTGGTATGCTGCTGTCTTCAAATATTGCTAACTTATTTCTCTGGATACCTATATGTAAAGTGTAACCATAGATATATATGCTGGGTATTGTTATCTGTATAGTATTCTGATATATTATATTGTATTTTTATTTCATTTATATCCATATATCTTAGCATAGGACTTGGTTACATTAAGATTTATTACTGAGTCACATTGTGTACACCCAAATCCCAGTTCACTGATTTTTAATATATATATCACATTTTATTTATCCTTAAATAAAATGACATATATTGTTACATGAATATGTGTAATTGATTATTTTTAATGAATTTTGTTAACTGTGGAAAAGTGTGTCATACCTAGTTTGTGTAAAAGATCTTGAATACATGTAACTATATATTTTGGTTTATTTTATATGAGAAATACAGTGTCTGGTCTCCTGTTCCGTCTGGTCTCCTGTTCCCTTTTGTATATTCTTGACAGCCATGGTGAGACATAATGGCTTATGGAGACCTTGGGAATTGTTTATCAGTCACAAGAACATGTAAGAAAACACACAGGTAACATTCTACCTATGTCTACAACTATCCCCCTGCATCTTTAAATATACCCAGAAATCCTGTCTTCTGGAGCACTACCACCATGCACTGCCTATTGATAAACACCAACATTGTAACGTTCAGCACTTGACACCCTCACACCCTACCGGCTGTCTCCTAATACTCATTTAGAATATAAATTCCTTGGAGCTGGAACCTCTTTCCTATTGCTTCTAAGAAAATAAGAAAAAGCATAAGAAATAACTACTTTATGCCAAGATAAATGGAATTGACACCCAGTAGAAGTGGATGAGACTAAAACAGTAAATGAATGTAACAACAAATTTTTGGGATAGACATACGGTTATTCTTAAAAAAAAAAAAAAAAAAAAAAAAAAAAGATTGGGTAATGGACCAGTCGGTTGTTGTTAACTATAAAATTTTATTTCTATGTTTCACTGGTACATCCAAAAAAAAGAAAAAAAAAAAGAAAAAAGCAGGTGCCCCTTAGTTTTTTTGTACTGTAGTTTATTTTTTCAGACAGACATTACTTGGTAGATAGTGACAATCAAAAATTTCAATTATCAAACTTGATTGTGTTTGTAAAAAGCTTACAAGCAAGAGGTACATTATCTTGATTCAATGCAACCTGAAAACATAGCCAATGGAATAATAATATTTATTTATAATAATATTTATTCACATCATCAAGTTATACTGGATCATTTTATTACAGAGCCTGTACATTGAATGATCATTAAGGTTTTCTTCTTTGCACCAAACATATTTTCTTGTCTTCTCATTTCCACTTCTCTGTTTACATTCATCATTTTGTCTTGTAAATTTAATTTAGAATTGGGTGAAAATTGTGCCATAATAAAGAGATCCTTTGTTGCAATGGTTTGTGACCCTTAGAGGACCAGTAGGGTGCAAAGCCATACGTAGCACACTCTGGTCCTTAAAAAGTTTAATTGTTTGCTGTAGTGTAACCCTTTAGATTAACTTGAAATCTCCAGGGAACCCTAACGATCACCCTTTAACCATTTGGATTCTGTAATGGTCTCTAGATCTGCTATGAGTTGGAGACCTCTCTAGCATCCAAGAGATTGATATAGTATCAATATTACATTTATTTGGATGATCTTTGGTACCACCCATAACTCAAACGAGAAACTTTTTCTAAGAAAAAATGTGCAGAAAATGGTAATTTTGTCCTCTAGAGTGATTTCCTGTGAAAAGCACATTTTTACACCTTGACCCCTATTACACTGGTAGTCACACAATCTTACCCCCAGCCCTGTCCCATATTGACCAAAGAGTCACACACTGTCCTTTCAGCCTTGTTCATGGTAACCATAGAACCACACACTCTCCCTCCAGCCTTGCCCACACTGTAACTATAGACCCACACACTGCCCCTCCACTCTTGTCCAATAATAACCACAGAACCACACACTGTCCTTCCTGCCTTGTCCCACAATGACCACAGAACCACACACTATCCTCCCAGCCGTGTCCCACAGTAACCATAGAACTACACACTGTCCCTACTGCCTTGTCCCAAGGTAATCACAGAATCACAAGCTGTCACGCCAGCCCTGTCCGATAGTGGCCATAAACCCCCCCAGCCTCATCCCATGGTAACCACAGACCCAATCCGTCCCCCCACCCTTGTCCTACAGTAACCATAAAACTATACACTGTCCCCTCAGCCTTGTCCCACAGTAACCATAGAGCTAGATACTGCCCCTCCAGCCTTGTCCAACGGTAACCATAGAAGCACATATGTCTCCACAGCATCATCCCATGTTAACCACAGAACCACACAGTCCCCCTAGCCTCCTCCCATGGTAGCCATAGAACCACACAGTCCCCACAGCCTCATCCCATAATATCCATAGAACCACACACTGTCCCGCCAGCCTTGAGCCACACTGTAATCATAGAACTACTCACTGCCCCTTTAACCTTGTTCATGGTAGCCATAGAACCACACACACTATCCCTCCAGCCTTGCCCACACTGTAACCATAGACCCACACACTGCCCCTCCAGCCGTGTCATACGATAACCACAGAACTACACACTGTCCTTCCTGACTTGTCCCACAATGACCACAGAACTACACATTATCCTCCCAACCTCGTCCTACTGTAACCATAGAACTACACACTGTCCCTACTGCCTTGTCCCAAAGTAATCACAGAACCAGAAGCTCTCAACCCAACCCTGGCCAATACTGACCATAGAACCACCCCCCACCCCCAGCCTCCTCCCATGGTAGCCATAGAACCACACAGTCCCCACAGCCTCATCCCATGATAACCATAGAACCACACACTGTCCTGCCAGCCTTGAGCCACACTGTAATCATAGAACTACCCACTGCCCCTCCAGCCTTGTGGTAACCTTAGAAGCATACACTGTCTCCACAGCATCATCCCATGTTAACCATAGAACCACAGAGTCCCCCAGCCTCATTCCATGGGAACCATAGAACCAAACAGTCCCTACAGCCTCATCCCATGATAACCACAGAACCATACACTGTTCCCCAAGCCTTGTCCCAAGATAACCATAGAACCACACACTATGCCCCTAGCCTTATCCTTCAGTAAACATAGAAGGTGTCACCAAGCGAGGGGTAAGCCTGGGTACTGGTAGTTGCTAGGGTTCGGCACTTGAGAGTGATGCTTGGGTGCGTTGACGGTGTGCCAGATACTCCCTTGCTGCAACCGAAGCTGGGTAAAGGTGCTGGTCATGAAACCAGATTGTTCCACCCCAGTTGATCCGGGGTGCAACCAGGATGGGAGTAGATGGGAACCATGTGAATTAGGACCAGGAGGCTAGTGGAGGGAAGGGCAGAAAAGCCAGGTCAGGATTCCAGAGAGCCAGAGGTGGTCAGACAAGCCGGGTCAGGATACCAGAGAGTCAGGAGTGGTCAGACAAGCCAGGTCAGGATTCCAGAGAGTCAGGAGTATACCGGAAGATAGGAATACAGAACAAGCTCGTGGAACGGGAAAGGACTAAAGGGAAGGCTGGTATTTAAGCATATATCCTCCAATAGGAGGAGAAGGAGGTCTCACGCCCTAATAGGCTACTGGCCCAGCCCAATCGAACAGTAGGACTGACCGGGAAACCCAAATGGACTTATGAGGTGAGGGCAAAAACATAACACATACTCCCTCTGGGCTGCAGGAGTGTGCCCAATGGGAAAACTGGCTGATACATCCTCTCTTATTGGGCATAGGAGAGTGCCCAATGAAAGAGAGGAGGACAGAGGGAAGGGAGGTACTGTTAGTTCGCAAACAGTGGACTGTACAATAAGAGCATGCGCACCGGCAGGAGAAGCCGGAAGAGCATGCACAGAGACTAGGATCCAGCAGCCATCTCGCGCATGAGCAGAGAGAGAGGCACCCGGCCGGCGACATGAACAGAGCGAGTGGTGGCCACAAGAGGTAACAGAAGGACACACCAAGCTTTTGACCAAGTTAACCATAGAACCACAGACACAACATGGTATATATGTATACATTTTATAATTGTTTTGTTGTCAGGATCTTTGTTCACCAAAGTGTTCTGACTTCTTAAAGACATGAGTAAAATGTGAATTCAATGAAAATAAATCTTTTGTTAAAGCAGTTAGGTTCTAACTCAAATACACAAAAAAAACCCAGAAAATATATTCTTCCAGCTCAAGTCCTTGCCCCCATGTGCTTTGTGATGACATCAGGCCTGACGTCACAGATTATATGATTGATTGCATCTAGAAAACCAGAATGACTGACAATGCAACATTTCAACTATCCTTCCAACAGTTCCATTACAGTGAAATCCACAAAATACACCAAAGTCCTCTTCTACTGCTACTGCAACACCACAACTCTTTACCCAGCACAAAATCAGTATAAACACTCAAGCAATGCTCAACTAGTACTACAATAAACACTACAACAGAAGTCAAATATCCCCATTGAAAAGTCCAAAGTAAATGTAGAAAGTCAGGCGCTTGATAGGTTAATAGAGATGTATGAAGATCTGCCAAAAAGGAAGCTTTGTTTCTGCTGTTCCAAAGCAGGTATCACCTACGTCACCCACGTCACTCTAGGTATAGCAAAAGGAAAAAAAAAAGGGGCAAGAAACAGTCTTCTTAGCGTAGTATTGTTAACAACAAAATTGAAAAAACCCTTGTAACCCAATATATGGTCTACTCACATTTTCGGGAGGTTATATCTGCCTCCCATTGTAAACAGCATGCACTTGATACCAAATATATAAATGTAGTGCCCAAATGACAAAGACCAAATATATAGAATGTATGGACTAAATGTCTATGGAAAACTATTAATGGTACATACAATAATTGAAAAATGCTTATATATGTATAATAGTAGACCTTTATATAGGTAATAAAGTGCTAGTAGGAATAAAAACAATCTTTAATAATAATTAAGCATAAAAAATATATATAACCTCATATTGAGCTAAAACAAAACAAACAGAGGAATATCATGGACTATAATGTGAAGAGACATAAAATAAAGGTAAATTAAATAAATATTACCCAAAATAAGGGTAAAACAATTGTAAAAAACTCAAGTTAAAACAATTGTAAAAAGCTCAACGCTTTTCGTGACGTCACAACTCAATGTCACTTCTTCAGGAGCAGTATAGAAAAAAGGGAGATAGATGTAACCTCACGAAAATGTGAGAAGACCATATATTGGGTTACAAGGGTTTTTTCAATTTTACTGCTAACAATACTATGCTTAGAAGACTGTTTCTTGTGCTGTTTGTCCCCTTTCTTTTTTCCTTTTGCTATACCAAATGTCCCCATTGAACATCTACACAGAAGAGGATATTTCAAATTCTCCTGCAGATACAGACTCCGTGTGACTTCAGTATATGTTGGCCAACATACTAACACAGATAGATGTTTTTAAATGTATTTGGTCTTTTTAAAAACATGTCACTTGTTGATGGTGGGAATAAGAATTTGAGTGTTTTGTTGATTAATGACAAGTTAAGAATAAAAAATATATACAATTGTAATCACAACTATTCAACCCCCATTGCAAATCAGGTTTATTGTAAAAATTTACAGACTTTCAGTTTTTTTCAACGAACAAATCAAACAATAGCAATTGAAATAGCTCAACACAATGAATGTTTCAAGTGTTTTCCCCAAATTTAACTGAAAATGCAACTTATAATGACTTCTACAGTCTCAAAATTATTCAACCCCCTGAATAGAATCCCACACAGCAGCACAAATATGCAAAACAGATGTTGTCTCAAGCACACCTGATGCAACTGATCAAGGGCTTCATTAGATGCACCAGGTGTGCTTGAGCTGGAACACATGAAATACCTGAACTGGCTAGGGGGTTGTTGAGTGTCACATTTGACTGCATGTTAGAAATATGGCTAAGTCAAATGAATGGTCCAAAAAGTTAAGAGAAGAGATCATCGCCCTTCACAAACAAGGAACAGGATACAAAAAGATAGCGAAGGCACTGAATGTTCCTAGAGACACCGCTGGAAACATAGTTCGTAAGTTCAAAGTCAAAGGAACAGTGGTTACACTACCTGGACAGGGCATAAAAATGAATCAACATCCGCAACCAGATTTCTGAGGAGGCAGGTTGAGAAAAGCCCTCGAGTGATTGCAAAAGACCTGCAGCAAGACTTGGTGGCAACAGGCACTGAGGTTTCAGTGAGCACAGACATGTACTAAAAGCAGAAGGTTTCCATACAAGAACTCCAAAACGTACACCACTACTGATCCAAAAGCACAAGAAAAGTTGGCTCCGATATATAAGATAAATAAGCCACAGAAGTTTTGGGATTCAGTTCTGTGGAGTGATGAAACAAAACTGGAACTTTTCGGCCCAATGGATCAGCGGTATGTCTGGAGGAAAAAGAATGAAGCATACGCTGAAAAGAACACTCTGCCTACAGTTAAGCATAGTGGTAGTTCATTGATGCTCTGAGGCTGCTTTGCATCCTCTGGCACTGGAAACCTGCAGTGTGTGGAAGGCAAGATTGATTCGTTGAAGTATCAGGATATCCTAGGTGAAAACGTCATGCAGACTGTGAGGAAGCTGAAGCGTGGGCATCATTGGACCTTCCAACAGGACAATGATCCCAAGCATACCTCAAATTTCTCCAAGGCTTGGTTGCAGAAGAAGTCCTGGAAGATTTTACAGTGGCCATCACAGTCACCTGACTTGAACCCCATAGAAAATTTCTGGCGGGATTTGAAGAAGGCGGTTCAAGGGAATATTACTGAACATGGCCATTGCTCATGAGGAATGGGCTAAGATTCCATATGAACACTGCCAGAAGCTGGTGTCTGGCTATGCATCTCATTTGCAGAAGGTCATAACAGCAAAAGGGTGCTCTACTAAGTACTACAGATGCTTGCTATGAAGGGGTTGAATAATTTTGAGACTGGAGAAGTCATTATAATTTGCATTTTTAGTTGAATTTGGGGAAACCACTTGAAGCATTTGTTGTGTTGAACTATTTCAATTGCTATTGTTTGATTTGTTCATTGCAAACAGCTGAAAGTCTGTAAATATTGACGATAACCTGATTTTCAATGGGGGTTGAATAATTTTGATCACAACTGTATGTTTCTCACCGTCCTGTCACTTAAAGGGTAACAATTCTATTGCTGCAATGGCTTATTACACAGAGCTATAAGTAGTATAGTATTACTACTTTTATTGTGAGAATAAAAAGAGAGAGGAAACAGCGCACCCCAAGATCTAAATGCAGTATTATAGTATTTATAGAAGATCATCAAAAAACATTAAAGAGAATTAAAAACAGTAATATATGGGTCTACTAAGTTATACTAAATCAATTGTGTGTAAACAAATACTTAAAACAAGACATAATAATCTAATTTAAGAAAATGTAAAAGTGAATCAATAATTATTAAATAAAAATAAATAAACCAAAAAATAGGAAAATTAATCAATTAATAAAAGTGAGCACACTGCCACTTTCGTATATATAAACAAGAGGCAAATATATGAGATAAGCCTAACTGGAGTGCATATGAACATCTCTCAGAAGAAGACAATATATGAGGGATAATAAATATCAGGTGAACACAGGCGTGTCAAAATGCTTACAAGATTACTTCTTGCATATCGACCTGTAAACAGATAGTTTCCCTTTTGGCTTACTGTCAGTATTCTTGATTGTATAATATATATGTAGATCAATGTTAAGAACCTCTAATCTTTCCCTACTGAGTTCCAGCTGCTCTGTCTGGCTTTCTCTTAATGCTGCTTTTTAGTTCTTTATTATTTTAACAAGTGGTCACTGAAATCCACTTTCTTTTTTTGTCAAAGAGGCAATATTAAGATCAATGTGTTTCAAAGAGAACTCTTGATCATCAATATCATGACATTTTTGCAGAACTCTGTGATTTTGGTGGTGCACATTTTATAGACTCCTGCACCAATCACGGTACTCCTAGTTTGCATATATATGAATATATTAACATGACAGAAATCAGTAAATAACATCCCTATTTGCAGATTATGTGTAAAATTATTACATTCAGTCTAAAAATTGTCTTTGTAATGACCAAGAAATAACATCTTGTGTAAGATGTTGTCACATTTGGCACAAGATTATATACAAAACAATAAAAAGTAACATTTCTAGCAGAGCCATTAACAGAAGGAAAAGGTAACATAAAAAAAGACTAAGATAAAACTACAGAGTGTCAAATGGTACCATGGCATATCGCAAAGTATATAACATCATCATTATTGTTATAATGGCCATGAATAAAGCTATAGCTCACTCAAGCAATGAATGGTGTTAACTGTATGGCAGTGTTAATATTAGTACCTGCAAGAATAAATAACACTATAAAAATAGTGATTACATCCTGCTACTGAGTTATGTTAACAGTATACCCTAGTGGTGTTTAAGTAAAAGTGGGGCAAACAAGACAAACATTTTTCTTAAGCCAACTAAGCAAATATAAAGCCCCAACTATAAACATGGGGTAGGAATAAAATGACATTTTAATGATTAAATAAAATAAGATGAAATATAAAATATAAATTGTAAATGATAAACGTTTCCGTCCTGGTTTTACATTAAAAATAAAAAAAGTTTTAAATGACTATATATATATATATATATATATATATATATATATATATATATGTAGTTAGCACCATCATAATTGAATCTATACAAGTTATACAATTGGGCCTTATTATACCACATCATTCATTTCAATAAAACAATTATTCTTAATCAGGTTGCCTTGTTTTCTATGAAGACTTTGACAAAAATTGTAATATTGTCTTTTAAATGCAGAAATATGGAAATTGTTATGCACACTATGCTTATTTTTATGACTATGATTGTGAGTCCTAATAATATCTGTATACTGATGAATTACCGTTTACCATTTAGTATGCAATTGATACATTACATTAAATATGATAGGGGTGCCTCGAAAGTTCCAGAAGTTAGAGGTGCATTGAACAAAAAAAGTTTGAGAACCACTGCAATAAAAGATGTATTTATAGATGGAAACACTTGCTGCAATATAATTAAATAAATTGGCATACTAACTTCTCGATATTGGTTATATAACTATAAAGACAGTACAAAGGAATGGGAATATTTGTCTTATTATTAAGCATTAACTGGCTAAGACTATCACTATCAGATTATTGTATATTCAATTATGGATTGTTGAGATTCTCATGTATCTTTCTAATAGGTTTTATATTTGTATTCATAATCTATTGGACTTTTATGATGGCATAACTGTTCACATATTCATATTCAATTAGTCATACTATTTATATTTAATACCATATAATTCAGCTTAATGGATCTCAATGGCTGAGGCGGCACACACACCAACACCCGATAAGAGAGACATTTCTTTTGACATATTACTACTTTATTCATTTAATTTTCCACTCTCTGCCAGTGTATTTTATTTGTATATTTGTGTTTTTATAATTTAATTGAGGAGGGCATATACATTGTTTGTGTCAAGATTGCTCAGTTATACAATTGGGGTAAATTAAGTAGTTCATAATTGTCCTCTTTCAGAATGGCTGAGTGCTGATTAGTCACTGTTTCGTCCTTTACTACTTTTAGTGTGCCCAGAAAAAGAGCAGTACCAATAGTTTATCATAAGTCTCTTTAGGGATTTTACTCCTGTTCCACTTGCTCTTGTTCATTTTCTGACAATAATATAATGTTAAAATCTTTTGGAGCTCTCTATTCAATTGCAATTGCTTTGAAAAACTAAAGCTGCCATTTCACTGAAGCATTATCTAGATACACAATGAACAATGATTATCTGCTGGAGAGGTGCTCCTAAAATATGTGCGCATTACACCTGCTCTCAAAAGGCTTGCCAAAAGAACCTATAAGCATTTGATCTTTTTTTTAACTCAGGAAACATAAAATAAATATTTAACTGAACTCATAATTAGGAAAATATTTTGAGCAATGCTATGTCAGTGCAGTCAAAAGGCTGAAACTGATTTGTCAGTCACTTGGATTAAAACAGTATGTACGTTTTGTAATGCTTAGTGATGCATTAGAGATGCCAGCTGTGGCTCAGGCCTTGGAACAATAATACCCATTCTAAATACACTCAAAACAATCTGAGTAATGCAGATATATCAGCATAACAAAAACAGTTCTATCTGTCTGTTTGTCTATCTATCTATCTATCTATCTATCTATCTATCTATCTATCTATCTATCTATCCATCCATCTATTTTCAGGTAATAGCATTCACAGATAAACCTGAAAAGGGTTATTATTGATGTGTTGGCCAGAAAAATGTCATGGAGTAGCAGTAAACATGAGGAGACCAGGTCATGCCTAAGTAGTCCAATAGTATGGAAAGACAACAGTGGATCACAGCAAAATTCCACTCTTTTTAAGAGCTTAGCCTTATTCATTGAGTTGAAGAGGAGAAATTCTGGAGCAATCCAACTGTACCTTAAATGAATTCCATTAAAGGGATGGTAATGTTTCATAATAAAAGCAGCTCTAATTAATCATCATAGTATTTGGACCTTGGAGAGTGTTATTTCAGTTCTGTCAGAGTTGTAGTTCAAGAGTAATTCAATGACAAAGTATCCCCCTCCTGCCCCTTTTACTGATGTAACACTGCTCAGCCAGATCAGAAGGGAGGTGCCCAGGTAGATTGAAGAGAGGGACAATCTTCAATTAAGATAAGGGAAAAACCCTTATAAGATAAGGGGGGCACGGCTTTCATTGTTCTCATAGCAAGAAGATTGTCCCCTGCTGTTGTCTGTCTGGTCTATGGACTGCATTCCACATCTGAGAAGAGATGGCTTACACAAGGTAAAAAGGGGCGGGGAGGGGAAACTTTGCTTGTGAATATCTCTCAAACCATAAAGGTTTGAGAGATAAGACATATCGTTATTTATGTTTTTTTAATGCCTACAAAATAAAACAAAGATAAAACGAAGTATTACTATCCCTTTAAATCGATGTCCATTGATTTAAATGGGAATTTTAACCCACTGAATGTTAGAAGTCTACAATTAAGAAATGTGTTAGAGAGTTCTCTAACATTCAAACCCCATTTACATCAGTAGGAATTCCATCCTGTGCAGTTGGTTTACTCCAGAATTACACCTCTTTACCTTGATTAATAAGGCCCCATGTGTTTTCTTTCACATTTTCAGTCAAAGAAAATGAGCAATAAACACTATCATAAAAGAACTATAAAAACATACCAGTCCAAATACATTATAACTGTTTATCTTTACAGACTTTTATTAGCATGGCCAGCTAGTACTTCTCAGAAGTGGCATAAAATGATTTAACACTAGCGACTCTATCTACAATTTTATTTAGATGTTTTGATGAGATTGCTGTATATTTGCATTCTCTTGGTGTAAACTTGTGACTGAAAGTCCATGCACATATCAAGAGTGGGACCGTGAACCAACTTATTATTTTCTGTAGAGGTCACTTCTCACTGTGAGATCCAGTACCCATTTTCATTTCAGTCTAGAGTTAATTTTACTTTGAGGTCATCAACACTGGCATAAATAGTCAATGAAAAGTGCCAGCACAAATATTTTCTCTTGGGCCTGTTGACATGAAAATATTATGTAAGTGGAATAACTAGAACCTATTGGGTCCTAGGTTAAAGGGACACCTTAGCTGGCATGCCCTGTCAATACTGCACCACCTGTGCCCCCTTGTAGTTATGCCCCAAAACATGGAGAATGAAAAAAGCAAGTATGGAGGGAGGAAGGAGTAAGAGAAAGGGAGGGGAGGAAAGTGGTGAAAAGAATAATCAGGTGTGCATAGGGTATAAAGAAGGTGGAGGGATAAGCAACAGTGAGGAAGAAAGATGATGGAGGGAGGGAAAAAGGTGGAAGAAAGAAGAGAAGATGGAATGAAGCAGAAAGAGGAGGGACGGCAGAAAATGGAGAAAGGGAGAAACTGAAGGGAGGGAGGGATGGAGGAAGGAAGATGATGAGAGAAAAGAGAGGGAGGAATGGGCAGAAAAGAATAATCAGGTGTGCATAGGGTATAAAGAAGGTGGGGGGATAAGCAACAGTGAGGAAGAAGGATGATGGAGGGAGGGAGAAAGGTGGAAGAAAGAGGAAGAAGATGGAATGAGGCAGAAAGAGGAGGGAGGGCAGAAAATGGAGAAAGGGAGAAACTGAAGGGAGGGATGGAGGAAGGAAGATGATGAGAGAAAAGAGAGGAAGGAATGGGCAGAACCAGAGTTTATTAAAGAGGATCTATCAACCCTATACATGTTTGTCAAAAATGTTAGTTTATATAGTGAGTAGATGGAATAATAACTTCATTTTTTTAAATTGTTATTTTGCCAAAATTAAACTTGTAAAGATTACCCTGTGACTTTCTTCCAGACAGACTGTGGTTACCAGCTCTGTACCTCAGTTTGTCACTCTTCCTCTGCTCCCCTCCCTCAATCCAGCCTCCTCCGATGACAGAGGCTTTCTGCATGTAAGCTGGAGCGTTCTCATTGGCCAGAGAGTGCTCCAGCTTACAAGGTAGTAAAAACCTCATTTAGATAATTGGGAATTTGGGGGGATATTTATTTGTACCCTATGGTGCATTTGATTTGCTTCATAATTACTTGTGAGTTTGTTTTTTTGTGGGACAGTCAGCCCTAGGTGATTCAGACACTGTGACTAGTGATGAGCGAGCGTGCTCGGCCGATGCTCGGATCGGCTCGAGCATCGCTCTGCTCGGCACATGGCGGTACTCGTCGAGTACCGCCATGTGCTCTCCCGCCATGTTCGGGTGGCGGGGATCTGTGCCGGAAGAGGCACAGATCCGAAGACGCTCCGCTGGACCACCAGGGACTGGAGGTACGGGGGCATTGCGGAGATGAAGGGGGCATTGCGGAGATGAAGGGGGACATTGTGGAAGAGGGGCATAGACTCTATGCCCCTCTTCCACAATGTCCCCCTTCATCTCCGCTATGCCCGTCTTCCACAATGTCCCCCTTCATCTCCGCTATGCCCCTCTTCCACAATGTGCCCCTTCATCTCCGCTATGCCCCTCTTCCACAATGTCCCCCTTCATCTCCTCTATGCCATAGAGGAGATGAAGGGGGACATTGTGGAAGAGGGGCATAGCGGAGATGAAGGGGCACATTGTGGAAGAGGGGCATAGCGGAGATGAAGGGGCACATTGTGGAAGAGGGGCATAGCGGAGATGAAGGGGGACATTGCGGAGATGAAGGGGGACATTGCGGAGCTGAAGGGGGCATTCGGAGATGAAGGGGGCATAGCGGAGATGAAGGGGGCATTGACCAGGCACCCTCCCCTCATCAGAGCAGGGGGTGCCTGGTGTCGCCCCATTCATTTCAATGGGGCTCGGGTGCTCGGCCGAGCACTCGAGCCTCAGGGGGTGCTCGGTCAGAGCACCCGAGCACCCGAGCATCGGGGTGCTCGCTCAACACTAACTGTGACACAATCAGTAACTTTAAGTATTTATCCTTATTTCAATTAAATATAATATGTTTTAACTAATACATTTTAGAGTATTTTTTTCCACTGTTTCAAGCTCCAACAAGGTATTTTGTATTTCCAGTATGGAGAACTACCATCTTTCTCCCAAAATTTCTACTTCATAACTATTTACCTCTGGAACCTTCTGGCACAATTTCATCTATATTACCTGGAGGAGATCACATGCCTACTTATGTACTACTCATGTATCTCTTAGAGGTTCCAAGTTTTAGGATGAAATATTCTAAGAAATAAGACTGGATGGAAAAAATATCATCTAATATAAAACAAACTAGAAGATCGTGTAGGCTAAAGCAAAGCAAAGCCGAAATTTTAAGAATAAAATTAAGTACATTTTTAGATTAATATGTAAAGGAATGTAAAAACAAGGTCTTCATTCTGCATCTATCAAACCTTGATAAACATTATCATTTGTTCGGGACTAGTTATATTATGACTTAGGAGACACAACATCAACAGAAACAACTCCATAATAAGGAATTAGATATAAAAATAATGAAAATGTGCTACAGAAATAAGCCTTCAAGAATCAAATTTTGTGATGCTACATAACTCTTATGGAGGTGATGAATGGTACAAAAGTATTTCATTGATGAATTAAAATAAATGCAAAATAGTCCATAGATGGTAAAGGGTATATAACAAACCCAACATTTTAGATGGAGTTGGTGGAGTTTGGTACTTAATTAGAAAATAAGAAACTTATAATAAATACAAATAGAAGATGTATCCTAGAACAAAATATAGTTATAACCAAAAAGATGTTTATAAAGCATCAATAGGACTATAAACTCAAAACTATCACGTATCACAAATATCAACATTTTAGGTTAGGCAAAGGGAAGACATGCATTTTGGGATATAGTGAAAGGGAGGATTAAGGGGAATCTTATCTAAACAGGCATCCCATACCACCCAAATGTGAGACAGGCAGCAGCATGTAGAATTTGTAATGTTAACATCCCTAACTTTAACAGATTTACCCTGCTGAAGGACAGAAGGTGGGGGGTGACCCCCAAGTTATGGGAACTAGAATGGAAATAGATGTTTCAATGGGAAAGGAGCAAGACAAGATAAAGATTATTTCTAGAAACGCTCCCAGTAACCATTTTGGGGTAAATCCGGTTCTATCCATGGAGAATGAAGAAGGTGCAATGTAACAAAGAGGTGGGGAATGCAAGCAGGGTACTGGGTTGTATAGCTAGGGGCATTAGTAGCAGAAAACTAGAAGTGTTCATGCCACTCTACAGATCTCTAGTTAGACCTCTCCTATGGTATTGTGTACAGTACTGGAGTGGAGATTACATCTCCAGAAGGATATAGACACTCTAGAGAGAATTCAGAGAGGGGCTACAAAAATGGTGAATGGTTTACAGGAAAAGAAATATCAGGATAAACTAAAGGATATAAATATGTATAGCTTGGAGGAGAGATGAGAGATACAGGGGATATGATAGAAACATTGATATAAATGGAGGGATTCAACAAAGTGCAGGAGAGAAGTACATTTAAAAGTAGTAAAAATGTTAGGACAAGATGCCACAATCTAAAACTAAAGGGACGGAGGAAAGTTTTCCTTCACTGAGAGGGTAGATAAGTGGAATAACCTACCAGCAGAAGTGGTAGAAGTTAATACAGTGACAGAAGTTAAGCATGCATGGGATAGGCATAAGGCTGTCCTAAACATAAGACAAGACAAGGACCAAACAAAGTTTGAGGTTTTTACAGTGGGAAAATGGCCAGACTAGATGGGCCGAATGGTTCTTATCTTCCATTAAATGTTATGTTTCTATGTGCAGAGAGATCCTAAACAGGGGAGGATAAAGAGATAAAGAACAAAAAATAGAACAAGGTGAGGATGGGAAAACCAGCAAGAAAAGAGGAACATGAAGGATCCGTAATTAAGAAGGGTATTTTTTTAATTTACTTAACAAATCCTTGATTAATAATGAATTGAGGTTACTTGAAAAATTTCTGTTTTGCCCTTTTGTACCAAGTAGATTTCAATGATAAATTCCAAAAAATATATTAGAGCATTAACTATAATCTAGTTTTCTTGTCCAAAAATTAGGGAATTCAGTCGGAACCTCCTTCATATTCAGTAGGATGGCAGTATGCAATATAAACTACAGGTCCCAGAGGATGAGGGACTGAATATTAAGACTCCTTTAAAGGGATAGTAATGTTTCATAATAAAAGCAGCTCTAATTAATCATCATAGTATTTGGACTTTGGAGAGTGTTATTTCAGTTCTGTCAGAATTATAGTTCCAGAGTAATTCAATAACAAAGTGTCCCCCTCCCGCCCCTTTTACTGATGTCACACTGTTCAGCTAGAGCAGAAGGGAGGTGCCCAGGTAGATTGCAGAGAGGGGCAATCTTCAATTAAGATAAGGGAAAAACCTGAAAAGCTTGTCAAGGGGGGCAGGGATTTCATTGTTTTCATAGGAATAAGAGTGTCCCCTTCTGTTATCTGTCTGGTCTATGGAGTGCATTCCACATCTGAGAAGAGATGGCTTACACTAGGTAAAAGGGGCGGGAGGGGAAACTTTGTTTGTGAATATCTCATAAACCATAAAGGTTTGAGAGATAAGACTTATATCGTTCTTCATGTTTTTTTAATGTCTACAAAATAAAATAAAGTTAAAATGAAGTATTACTATCCCTTTAACACTGATCAACAGTGGTAAACATAACAAGTCAAGTTACTGTCTGGGGAGTATTTGATAGTGTTTGGTCAGTTGATAGAAAGGAATTTTAACCCTTTGAGTGCTAGAGGGGTACACAACGCATTGCAAAGCAATGCGTTGCGTACCCCTATGGCACTCAAAGGGTTAATGATCTCACAAATCAACCTTATCAATATAAAAAAAAATCACGTAAGGAGAAAAGGAAGCTCTTAAAATCATGACATAATCAGAGGATACAGTAATCAGACAAGCAGATAAGATGACACACAGGGATAGGGATATTGTCAATGATAAGATCTATTACAAATCATCTGCAGAATATGGGGAATGGTTTAAATAGCAGAGTAGCTGAATTCTATGATCCTTGGTTATTCTTCTGCCATCATTTCTAAAGGACACAATAGATTTGCGTTCCTTATGCAGAAGATGTTAATGCAGTCAGGCATTTTCAGTAAAAGTTGTACCACCTAGTCAAAGAGTTTCTAATAGAAGCTACTGCATTTACACTCTTATAATTACTTCTTGTTTGAGGATATGTTTTATCTGCAAAGAACTGGGATGTCATTCACACCATCTTTTGCAAATTATATATAGGAGGATGGGAACGGGATCATAGTTGGGTTAATAACCCATTTAAAGACAACATGGTGTCTCACTATATATTGTAGATTATCTTCTTATCATCCAGCAGAATGTTAAGAATACATTTGAAGAATGTTTCTCATATATTAGTTCTAACAATCTGGGGTTGGGTGTCACAGACTATAACTATAGACCACAACCTTTTTAGTTGTGGTGTTACCTAACCATGATGCACAGATAATTTGCAAACATGTACAAAAAAAGCATAGATTATAACTGTAACTTTTACTCAGAAGGTGGAAACTTGCCCAGGTGAAAGAATAATATTGCATTATTAATCTAGTTCCTTGTCATCAGTACAGACGTCACTTGGGCAGAAGTGGGAATAAGGCCCACTTCCACTGCAAGAGTATGACAGTGGTGGTTTTGTCAGTTGTAGTCATTGTATTGACTGTGGTAGTGTTTCTGGCTTCTGTAGTTGATCATGAATATGTAATAGTCTATATGTACAAGCAATCTTAGTCTTCTTCTTTGATCCAGCCAAAGCACCAGTATGTGACCCCCTCCATATGGCTTTGATCGATCTGTGCCTTATCTTGGTATGTGGGCTTAAGATATTGCCACTAGTGCTATGATGGTCGCTGCTGCTGCCTGCGGCTGATAGTACTGCCGAGGGAGAAGTCCTCTGCTTAGAGGAGTCTTATGTACTAGTGTTCATCTGAACGCTGCTTTTTTCATGGTCGCCTGCCAGATCTGACCCCACCCGGAGTAGTGGAAGCACTCCCAGACATTTCAATTACTCTAAAGAAAGTTACTAAATAATTAAATATCTATTAGCTTATTTATTTTTGTTTTTTTATTTGTAATTTTTCCTTTTCACTAAAATCAGGAACACCAGGCGTAGCTGCTGAAGGCAGCAGTGGTGTGTTTGGAACAATGTGTATGCACAGTGCCTATGTGCATTTTTGCTTTTGAGCAGAAAATCTACTTGACATTTTTTTTAATTAACACTTTCAGAAACAAGCTTAATTGCTGGCGACAGTAATGGTGCTTCTGGAATACTGCACTTTCACCCTACCTATCCACACTTAAGTTTGAATAGTAATAAAACTGTTAAAATTAACACATTCAGGACAGGCGTAGTTGCTGGAAACAGCAGTGGAGTGTGTGAAATACTGCTCTTGCACACTACATCAGTGGTTGGGGGATACAGTATGTGAGCCAGACAAGTAGAAAATGCAGAAATATGCCAGTCAATTTCATGCATTAGCACTAAGATACATTTAGGGCCCCACTTTAAATGTTGAAAATCTGCACCCAGGTTTTTTGGGCGCAGAGTCCTTTAACGCGTCTCAAAACTGCAGATGCAGCAAATGAACCTGAAAAATACATAGAAAACCTAATGGTAGACACATACCAGGACCCTGAATGGTTAATACACAGATGGGTTATAACACAAGGTTGGAAGCTGGATGAATGGTAGACACATACCAGGACCCTGAATGGTTAATACACAGATGGGTTATAACACAAGGTTGGAAGCTGGATGAATGGTAGACACATACCAGGACCCTGAATGGTTAATACACAGATGGGGTATAACACAAGGTTGGAAGCTGGATGAATGATAGACACATACCAGGGCCCTGAATGGTTAATACACAGATGGGGTATAACACAAGGTTGGAAGCTGGATGAATGGTAGACATATACCTGAAAAACAGAAAGATATGGAGAGTATGAGAATATAGCTGAAGTCCTGGTTAAGTCCACCTCCCTTGGAATGTCTCGCTTAGAATGGGGAGCCCTTCAATACATGCATACCCAATACTGTCTCCAGCTCTATTTGGTTAGCTGGGGTTGCCATTGCTGTTATTGTGTCTATTTTTTCAGGTCTGGCTTCCATCCTTGGCTGCTTTTTATGACACAATTTGTATTGTTTCTGAATTCAGCTTGAGTTTCTTGTCGTTGCAGTAGTCTAGCAGGGCATGTAGGTATGTGTCATGTTTAGCCCTTTTTTTGCCATGCACCAGTAAATCATCATTGACTATGTTTATGCCTTGTAGACCTATTATCTTGTGTACTTTTTTCTTTAATATTTCCTGTGCAGATGCTATTTCAATCAGTATCTGTGTGAATTTCCATCTCTGTTTAGTTTGGAATATAGGACACTGAGAAAGTTTGCCGATGAGTTGGTCACAGGGCAGTCATGCGCAGTAGAGATTGCCCGCACCGCGGCTGATACAGAGCTGGACGCCCGCGGCGTGTGCAGTCTCTACTGCGCATGACTGCAGCACGCGCAGCAGTCTCTACTGCACATGACTGAGTCGTTACACACGTTTTAGCAAATTATTATATAGGATATCATCCAGAGTAGGCAGTGCACTGTGTAATCATTTGGTTAAGGTATCATGTGCCTATGCAATGTCTTAGTGTTCCCTTTACTTTCTTTTCATCTGCCACCATTGAACTCACTCTGTCATTTGGCTCTGTGACTTTCAGAATCTCTACCAGTTTTTCCATTTGCATAAGTTCTTCCTAGGTCTTCCAACCAAGGTGGGGGAATTACTGGCTGTGCTCCTGGGTGTAACTTCATTCTGCAAGTTCCTTGAAGGTGACCCAAACCTGTTAAGTGTTTTATGTATTGCCATCGTATATCTTTCATTGAGTGATGCTGTGCACCTGATTCAATGCTCTTTATGATGGTTACTATTTTACCTTTGTCTCAAAATTTTACTTTTTTACATATGTGTTCAAAATTATTGCAGGGGTGATTGTGGGAATACAACTCCTACTATTATCAGCCCACTAATGAACAATTAAGAATGATGTAAGTTGTAGTCCAATAATAGCTACAAATCTATGGTTTGCCCACTCGGCTCCAGACAGGAGACTTTTAATGGCAGGACCCCCATTTCCATTTCATAGAGAGATTAAAGTAAAATGATCTGGAGCAAACTAACAAACATAGAAGGTATAAGGCCCATTGTTTTAAGGGTTGCTGAGATATCCAGCACATTGTGAAACCTCATTTAAAATAATGAGAATATATATTTCTTCCCTGTGGGGCAGTTGGTTTGCTCCATTTCTTTCCTTCATCAGCTTCACAGTATAACCCTTTCTTCGCAATGCATTGCATACCCCTCTGTCACTCAAAGTGTAAACCCCTAGGCACTTTACAAAGCAATACACTGGAGACAGCTCAAGCATCCAAAGGGTTACATTTGTATTGTCAAGAGTATTACATGTTTTGTTCTCCATAGTTCAATATTTTTTCACAGTTTAAATTAAGGATAATAAACATATGAAACATATACTAAACACACGGAGAATGAAAAAAAATGACAGAACTTCATTCAGACACTTTTTAATGTTTATTATGCATTTATGTTTAAGAACTATGTCTGTTAAGAGTATTTAATGGCTACAGTGTATCATGACTCATCAGCATCTTCATGTGTTGTGTAGTACCAAAATACAATATGACCTCAAATGAGGTTAAACACTCAGTCTCAGCCTTAGACTATGTTACTTCTTAGAAGAAGATTTCCATACTCCCAGTAGAGTGGGTAGATGTAGAACAGTTAATCTTAAACGTAACTGGAACTTAATAAACTGGGAGCTGAGGAAAGATGAATGACAAAAAGAAAGATAGGTAAAAAGGTGATACAGTGTTAGCTGCAGAAAAAGCAGGAGACTGGTAGAGTAAAAGTGATACCTTTATTGGCTAACTAAATGGGTTTAAAATGCAAACTTTCAAGACAGCTTAGGCCTCTTCTTAAGGCATATTTAGAAAACTAAAAAAAAAATCTAGACACCTTAGACCTAAGCTGTACTGAAACTTGTACCCTAAACCCATTTAGTTAGCCAGTAAATGTATCACTTATACTCTACCAGTCTCCTGCAAATGAAAGATTTCCCTGCTGCCTTCCATCAGGGTTAATCTAGATGTACACCAGCCTTCCATCATTACTGGTTATGCAATGTAAGAATTCAACATTGTCAGATAGGAGCTAAAGAACTAGACAGATTGGCCCAGTTGTCACAGGTATGAATACATTACTATCAAATCTTTTAAAGAGTAAATCACTCTCAGTTCAGTTACAGTATGTAGAGCGATTATTAAAATATTCCATTGTACAAGGATAAATGGGAAAAATTGAGAACTTTTCCAAGGCTCAGGTACGTACCTACATACCATGCATTCCCACAAAACTGAACAATCTGCCATGTTTTCACTGCAGTTAGATGACATTGCTCATTTGTGTGTCACCTCCCAGAATCCCTTGCTGCAGTGAAATCATTGTATGTGGTATGATTCTGTACAATGAGAGGATTAAGACTCAAATATTCTTATAACTGACTTGGTGTACATGTCTTATTGTGTCACCAACACATTTGCGATTACTTTAAATACATTGACTAGTTTGAGATAATATTTTATTTAAATACATTTTATAGTGACACACTTTCAAGAATGAATTGAGCAGAAGATATGCCTAAAGGTTGTAACGGTTTAGTGTTTGATGCTTGGCACTATAACATTTAGATATTAATACTATCATAGCCCACTAGTGTTGTATTTGCTTGTTTATATGGACAGTTTAATACAACTATATTACAGTATTTTAAGAGAAGCACCACCACCTAAAGCTCACTTTGTGTTAAAGAAACATTAGCAATTCCCACTTACCTTAATCTTGGATGAAACTCCTAATGGACACTGTAAATCAAATCTTAGTTAGTACTCGATATCATGCCCATGGAGGCAGACATGATTCTTTGATACAGAACTCCAAGACCCTAAATTCTTCTCATTGCAAGTTTCTTAAGGAGATTTCAGAAGGAGAAAATTGAGGCCCTGGAATCCTATAAAAATATCTGCCTCCATGGACGATGTCCAGTACTAACTAAATATTACATTTGGAGAACCAGTACATACACAATTGATTCATAGTGGCCATCAAGATGATCTAACAACATTAAGGCAATTTGTTGTTTATTATAAGATGTTAATGCTCCTTTAACCCTCTGAGTGCCAGAGGGGTATGCAACACATTGCATACCCCTCTGGCACTCAATGGGTTAATATGATGCAAAATAATTAATGTATATCACATAGATTCTTCTAAACAATACCATATTTATATTTACAAATCAAATGTTCATTTTACTGGTCATTCTTTTTAACTCACAAGTTCAGTAGAACAATAATGTAACATCAATAAACATTTCTTTATATCAACTTAATGCAGAGGTGGTAAACCAGGACATCATCAGGTTTAGCTGTGAACATACACGTATCTGGGTCTTTGAAGGACAGTCCAAAATGTTCTAGTTGTTCTAGTTGCAGTTTCGATAAAAATAGAAATAATAGTCTGTGAAGAGCACTCCAGCAAAGTTTGGGTCTGTTGAGCAATTTGCAAAATCCTAGAGAGAGAAAGGAAAACAAGAATATCTGATTCACAAGTTTATAGTTTATGTGTCAATGATCTTTTGCTTTGGCAATAAAATATAAAATTGGATATCTCGTATGCTACTCAGAGAGAGAGAGAGCAAGAGGGAGGGAGAGCAAGAGAGAGAGAGGGGGAGGGGCAGAGAGAGTGAGGGAGGGAGGGAGAGAGAGAGATTTGTCATAGCTTGGTAGGGGCTATTGATGTCAGGTAGTGGCACTGAGTCAAGTCCATAGATTTATCCCAAACTCTTCTAAAAGTGGGCAGAGGTTACTTCATACTCTGAGACCTTCACCTTTTGAGCGTCAGAGGGGTATGCAACATAATGCAAAGCAATGCAGTGCATACCCCCTCTGGCACTTAGAGGTATAAATATCTCATATTACAGAAATATTGTCTCGACTGCATTCTGGATTATTTTTGCACATAAAATACACAACAAACTCACCGGTGTAGCCACACGGAAATGGTATGCACTGTCATACAGCCTGGCTACTGGGAGAATCCAGTGATGCTGAATACCCTGCATGGGATCAGAAACGTCAGAGTGAGAGATCTAAAGGGCAAATCATACACTTTGGTGACATGGAGCAAGTCTGAAGAACAGTATATTTTACTGGACATGTTGACTACAAAGGTCTTTGTTACAACAAGGAAGTATTTCTGACTATAAGGAAGATTATAGGCCATATGTATAAAGAAAAGTGGAGCAATCCTCAGGCACATGAACAGCATCATAGGAAATAGATTACCAACATTTCTATTAATTTAAGTGGTGCTTTTAATCTTTGAAATGGTATTCAGTGCATAAGGAAGTATTGCATCGGAGACTTCATTAGTATTAAAAGGGTTAAATGGAGCAATTAAATCAATAAAATTCAGAACTCCGCTTTCTTTGTGCCTATAATCCAATGGGGGAATATGAGTGACATAACAAGGGAGTAATCTCAGAATATAAACTGCAAAGTATCAATTATCTCAAGTGGTAATTTGTACAAAACCCTCAAGAGATAGTTATGGGCAGGCTCTGGTATGAACAGTCAAAAGAGGGCTAATGTTTTCATTAATATGCAAATGGATGAGATGTATTCAAAGGGCTCATCTTATCTAACCAATACATCATGCAGTAAGATATGAAGGAGACATGAAAGCTCACACATTGGGGGTTATGCACTAAGGTGTGATAAACAGGTGATAAAGTAGAAATAACTTCCCCCGTGATATCACTTCTCCAAGTCCTATGTTATTCTATGAAGCCAATGCACTAAAATGTCTCCACCTGGAAATCTTAGTGCATACGCTCTATAGAGTAACATAGGAACTGGAGAAGTGATATCACTGGAGAAGTTATCTCCACTGTATCACTTCTTTATCACATGTTAGTGCATAGCCCCCAAAATCTCTCTCCAGGCAGAGGCAAGAAAAGTGCTCAGCTGTCTCCAATATTGGATGTGTATATAGGCTGCATATAAAAGAAAGGAAGTCCTACCAGCAACACATTTCACATAATGAACATTTATACACAGGCATGCACATTAATATAATGAAATAGAATACGCATTATACTATCAAGGATTTATTGTTAACCCAAATATTGATTTACATTGCTATATTTATTAATTCATTCCTATTACTCTTGTGTGTACCATAACGCCAGTATAGTCTCTCTGCTTGTGCAGATTTCCGCTAAGATCCATGTGTAAATGTGTTTTGTGGTTGCACCTGGCTGTACATGTATTAATATTTATTGAGGCCAGCATATTCTGTAGTACTAGATAAGGGGGTAACACAAACAATAAGTACATTAACACTAGTAACAATTATTATGACAGATAAAAATAAGAGGGAAAGAAGTACCTGTCCAGAATAGTTTATGAATTAGAGGTTGTATGTGTTGTATTATAAGATACTGAGAAATCATACAGGAGCTTAACCAGGATAGTCTTTGTTCAGAGCTAGCTTCTTACAACTGACTACTTCTTGTCCTGCAACTACATCCTCCTCCAGGTCACATGACAGGATTTAAGGTAGACAAACACATTAACTATTTAAGGTAGAACATATAATACTACTGTAGTCACAAAGCAAATTACATATATCACATCTTCCCCCTTCAAGCATGTACATTTTTAATGTGAAACAAAGTCCTTCCATATTTTTGGTTTCAGTTTGCGACCATAACTGGAGTAGGTGTCCCTTGAGTCAACAGGATTATTTGGAGCAGGGCTCAAAATTTCCACTCGCCACTAGCCAATGGCGAGTGAAAATTTAGCCCTGGCGAGTAGAAATTCAGCCCTGGTGGGTATGTTTTGGCTTGCAGTGGCGAGTAACTTTTCAGGTCTGGCTAGTAGCAAAGGACTTAAAATTATAAGTACTGATTTGGAGAATCCTCTCCAATTAGGACCGCAGCAGTTGCACATGAGAAATCCATTGTGTCATCAGTATTATTTGGTTCAGTGTTGCACGCAGCATGCAAGTCAAGTTTTTCTTTGAAGACGGGTAGGCTGGGCGCTTCCTCATCATTTGAATTACGCGTGGTCGAACTTGTAAAGTCAGGGCGTAGATGCTATCTGTTTCGTCAAGTTCCTGACCCTGATGATTCTGAATCACATATGACCTCAGGGATTCAGATACACATACAATATGCACAGGTTCCCATGTCTTTCCATGGGTCCTGTGACTCACAGCTTGTCCTAAGGTCAGTGGTGTGAGAGATTTGACTGTTTTGTCATAATATTGCTTTTGTTTAGAAACGTTCTTGTCTCGTTGTGCTGCTACACGCTCATGTGCGAAACTCTGTGGCTGAAGTTTCTTTGGAGAAATGGGCACTGTGGTTCTCAGTGTCCTGCCCATAAGTAGCTGTGCAGGAGAACATAAACCTTCCAGTGGTGTTGCACGATAGTTCAGCAGACCCAAATGTACCTCTTCCCCAGATGATTGTGCTTTCAATACAATGGATTTAGCTATGCCTACATATTTTTCAGCCAATGTGTTAGCCTGTGGTAGATATAGACTAACGGGTTGATGCTTGATGCCCCATTCTCGGAGGAAGTCTGATACTCAGCACTGGAATATTGTGGACCATTATCTGAGACGAGTTCCTCACATACACATACCACGCCTAGCGAGTATTGATTTGAAGACCAATACAATAGTGGATGATTTTAGATCCTTAAGTTGTACTATTTCAGGTAGTTGTTCTCTTCATTATGGAAAATATCTGTGGCTAGTCTCTGCCATGCATGAGAAGGATAAGTGGTTCTTTTGTGTTATGTCTTTGAAATTCACTGCAGGTATCACAAACTTTCACGAACCTTTCAATATCAGAGTCTATATTAGGCCAGTACACCAATTCATGTGTCCGTCATTTGCACAGAGTAATTCCTAAGTGTCATTGGTGAATTTGTTCCAAAATTGGCTTCTGTTGACTCTTAGGAATAAGTATATGTTCAGCCATAAAGATGATGCCCTCATTATACGACAACTCATGTCTCACAGGCCAGAATACCTGTAGTTCTGGTGGTAGTTTCTTGCATTTCTCCGGCCAGCCATTGCATATGACTCAACACAGTTTTTCTAGTTGTTTGTCTTGTATTGTTTCCTGACTTATTGTTTCCAGTCTAACATCTGATACTGGTACATGGCCTAAGACCGTATGCACTTGTTCCTCCAGATCAGGTTCCTCTCGTGCTTCATGTCCTGCTGGAAACACTCTGGATAGTGTATCTACCATTGGTATTTCTTCCCTGGCTTGTATTTTACAGTAAGATCATAGGGTTGTAGTTTCATTACCATTCTTTGTAATTGTGGAGAACTGAGTTGAGTGGCTTCAGCATTATGTGTTCTAAAGGCTTGTGGTAGGTTTCCACTAATAGTGGATGTCCATAGATATATTGATGACATTTTTCACACCTGTTTACAATGGCTAGCATTTCTTTTTCAATTTGGGCATAATTGGATTGAGATTTTGTGAGTGCTCGTAAGGCATAGGCCACTGGGTGAGCTCTTTATCAATACTGCACCTAACCCATAATAAGATGCATCTACTTGAAGGACCGTGTCACAGTTCACATAAAAAATTTCAAAATTGGTCCAGCCTGTTTACTGATTGTTGCCTTTACTTTCTCAAATGTTTTTTGCATATTTGTGTCCCAAGACCAGCATGCATTCTTCTGCAGCAGAGCTCGTAGGGGTGCTGTTTGCTGAGCTAAGCCCTTTAAGAATTTTGACAGATAGTTGAAAATACCAAGTGTTGTTTCTAGCTCTTTCCTGGAGGTTGGTGCTTTCATTTTAGTAATTCCCTGTATTTTGTTGGGATCAGGGTTCAAACCTTCTTTACTGATTATGTGATCAAAGTAGCTTACCACCTCAGCGCCAATCTGAAGTTTGTTTGGGTTTAGTTTCAGGTTTTTCTCACAACATCGCTCAAGTAATGAAATTAGATTTTTGTCATGTTCAGCAATGTCTTTGCCATAGACCAACAAATCATCAATTATGACTTCCACACCCCACAGACCCAAAATGAGCTCATGTGATTTTTTTCTGGAATATTTCTTGAGCAGATGCAACACCAAAGGGAACTCTTGTAAAGCGCCATCGTTCAACAGGGGAGTTAAATGTGGTGAGGTGACTGCTAGTCTCATCTAGACGCAGTTGCCAATACCCAGACTGTGTATCTAGTATGTTAAACACTGATACCCCAACAAGTTTGTGTGCTATGTCCCCTAGAGTGGTTAATCTGTAGTGTTCTCTCATTATTACCTTGTTTATATCAAGTGGGTCAATGCATATTCTGATTGCTCCTGTGTTTTTCTTTTCTACCACCACCATACAGCAGACCCATTCAGATGGTTCTGTGGCCCTTTTGATCACTCCTAGCTAAAGGTATTTTACTTTGTGCATGTATAAAAGGGTGTGCACCTTCTTTTATGCAAATTTTGCACATCCCTGGAAGACATCCGAGTCCTCTGAAAACATCACTGAAATCATGCTTAATTCTGTAAGCTGTAAGTATTTTGTCACTTCCATTAACAGTCATTATAAGTTTGAGTCCACAGACCTAGCACTGCAGGGACATGTGTTTCTATTACAAACAACTGTAAGTTAGTTTCAGATCCTTTATATGCACACTTTGTATGACAACACCCAATAATATCAAGGACCTCTCCTCCAAACCCAAATAGCTTTGGTCTTGTGTTTCAAGTTGAAGTTCATTATGGAGGAATCTGCGATATATGTGACCGGGCACAAAATTTACCTGTGCTCCTGTGTCAATTTTAAACTTGACAGGGACCTTAGAAACCCTTAGTTGTAAGGTGATCACTGCTTCATCTGCAGAGAGTTGTGTGTCCTGCACAGATGTAAGGTATATCTGGAAGCTGTCTGCGTCAGCATCTGAATTGTCATCATCTATAGTATACACTGGTCATGGCTGAGGTTTCATAGTGCCTGTTACTCTATGACAAATTCTGGCAAAGTGTCCTTTTTCCTGCATTTATTGCATGTTTGGCCTCTTGCAGGGCATAATACATTTCTGCAATGTGAGTTTCCACAATATCCACAGGTTGTTTCTGTGTCACTTGCTCTGTTTTCTCTTCTATTCCTTCTCCAGTCTTCCATTTTTCTGTTCTGTTACTGCTGGATTGTTTTACAATTGCACTGATCTTTCGTTGTGGCCCTCCCAGTACCTGCAAGTCTTTTCTTGACATCTCATATGCTCTTACAATTCTGGCAGCTTTTTCAAAGGTTAAATCCTCCTCCTGCAGTAACTTTTCCTGCACTTCCTTGAACTGGCTACCCATTAATATCCTGTATTTTACCATATCTCCAGAATCATGAAAAGCACAGTCTTTAGCAAATAGTAACTGTGTGACCCATTCATCAACTGAATCACTGCCCCCTTAGTTCCTCTCATAGAACAGCTTTCTTTGCACTTTAGTGTTTTTGCGTGGATTACAGTATGCATCAAACTTTGCAAACAGTACCTCTGTCTTTTTCTTGTCCTCTGCAGATATGTTTCTACTTGCACACCATGCTCTGCATATTTCATGAACTGTTTGGCCCTCACTTCGAAAAAGTATGCTGCCTTTTGTTGATCTGTCCATTGTGCTGCATCAGGTTCAGCATAAACCAGCTCTATCAGCTCCTTCCATCTTGCCCAGTTCTCTGATATATTGCCAGACTCCAAATCCATGGGAGGAATACTTTTCATGTTCCTGCTGTTTGTCATTATACTGTGGACCCCACTCCTGGTACCATGTGTTGTATTATCATAAGATACTGAGAAATCATTAAGGAGCTTAACCAGGAGAGTGTTTATTCAGAGCTAGCTTCTTACAACTGACTACGTCCTGTCCTGCAACTACATCTTCCTCCAGGTCACATGACAGGATTTAAGGTAGACAAACACATTAACTATTTTAGGTAGAAAAGCGAAATTCAACAAATAACATTACTGTAGTCATAAAGCACATGACATATCATCACATAGTAGGTACATATGACTATAAAAGACATGTAAACACAATCGTGTACAGATATTCAAAATCAAACCAAGGGTCCCAGAAACATGGTCACTGTTCACCAAGTAGGCGTTCGCCTTGTTTGTGGTATCAAAGGAGAATGTTATTAGAAATATTGCAACAACTGAAAGCTCACTTCAGTTATTGCATTTAAAACTCATTAGTAGTAAAGGATTCTGATACCACCAAAAATGCTCATTGTGTATAATTTTCCAAGCTTTTGTTATAATGAGACAAAGTCTTGAATAGGTAATTAAGGGCTCAGTTTAAAGGAAGCTGACACCAACACCAGGTGAAGGCATTTTTTCAAGCACTGTAAGCAATTCAATTACCTGTGCTATGAAAAAACTTTTGGCATAAAAAAACCTTGCCGCTAAAAAAAAAATGCCGCAAGTTGCAATTCAATTGACTGCGTTAGCTGGTAAGATCAGGTAAGGGACTCACTTTATCTCTTAAATTTAAGACCCAGTTTTTTTCTGATTAAAATCCCTTATCGGATCTTTAGTCAGCCGACTCAGCAATTGAAAACCCCAGAGGATGTATTGACATGGTTCCTAAGCCCCATATCAATACATCCAAAATATCTAGAAAGTGTTCAGTTTTACTAGAATTAATCCTATTAATGCTTGTGGGGCATGATTACCTTGCTGGCACTCATAAAATAACCCGCACACTTATACATAGTTAAACTCCTTGAGTACCAGAGGGGTACGCAACGCATTACTCTCAAAGGGTTAAACCATGTATAAGTGTGATAATAAAATTGTGCCGATGTATAAAAAAGCCTTATTAATGTCTGAAAAATAATATTATCCTTTTCTATTTCTCTGTAGCTGTGTGCGGCTGTGGAAGTGGTGGCAGCAGAAAAACTGACATGCAGCAAAGCACCCCCCCCCCCACAATGAGGGAATTTGAGCAGAGACTGCCTTACAGCCATTGGCTGGGATGTGCTTACATTCCTCCCAGTCAATTAGCTGGATTTTTTATACAATATTGGCATAATTTTATTATAACTTGGGACATGTATCTGATGCTGACCCACACACTTAACCCTTTGAGCACCAGAGAGGTATGCAACGCATTGCTCTGCAATGCGTTGCATACCCCTCTGGCACTCAAGGGGTTTAACTATGTATAAGTGTGTGGGTTAGTTTAAGGAAATATTGATTCATGCTTCTTTTAATCGTTACATCTACAAGCTAAGAAGATACAAGAGAGAGAAGAAAAAAGAGAAGAAAATAGAAAAAAGAATGGCGATAGAAGGAGGACAGTGGATGACAGGTAAGTGTAATACAGATTATTAAAGGATCGGAGCTTGACAGTATGTCAAGCACCAATAGTTAGCTTTTTTCCTTTTAACTCCCCATTATTGCGGCTATTTAGCGTTGTTTTGGGAACTTAACACACAAAACGGATGTTTGGCCACAAGACAATTTCTGTAGCCTAATGTCTGTTCTGCTTTTAGCTGGTAGGGCCTTCGAATACCGAGTTAGACATTTTATTATGTCTGTTGGTACTAAATTTGGCCTTGCCAATGTTTTACTGCACTCCTTTAAATTGAGCCCTAAGTGTGTTAGGAACAAGGAGGGTAATAATTATGCCCGAATCAGTAGCCAGAAAGGATAGTCAACCAAGCCCAGATTGGTAGCCAGAGGGGATAATCAGACAAGCCCAGATTGGTAGCCAGAGAGGGTAGTAAGCCAAGCCCAGGTCGGTAGCCAGAGAGGGTAGTCAGACAAGCCCAAATATACAGTAACCAGAAGACTATCTCAGCCAAGACAGGGTCAGTACACAAAATCAGGGAGCTATAGGAACAGACAGAGTACAGGCACCATGCAAGGGCAATGGTGAAGTGACTGGGACCAGCAGATAAAGCCCCACAAGTGGGCGGGGAGAATGTAAAGCCCTGCCAAAACAACCATAAAGGGCTGTGTGTGCACATCTGTGAGGAGTCCTGAGTAACAGGAAGACGTGCTCACACTCTCGCGAGACACACAGGTCTGAGAAGACAGACCAAGATAGAGGATGGAAAGCAGGAGTGAAAAACCCAGAGGAGAGCTGCAGCGTGGACATCATGAGAAGGAACTCAAAATTGCTCCTCCGGTCCATACCCCTTCCAATGCACAAGGTATTGAAACTGATCCCTTGGACACACGAGGATCAACAATGTTCTGAATCTCATATTTTTCATGATTGCCCACAATGATAGGACATGGCCGGTTAGGCAAAGAGGTAAATCTATTGCAAATCAGAGGTTTGAGGGGAGAGACATGAAACACATTGGAAATATGCATAGTAGGTGGAAGGTCTAGAGTGTATGCAATCGGATTTACCCTACGGAAGATCCAATAAGGTCCACTATAGCGGGGAGTCAGTTTTTTAGCAGGCACGCAGAAGTTAATATGGGAGGACAGCCAGACCTTCTGTCCTACCTGGTAGAGTGCTGCTGGTAAATTTTTCCAGTCTGCCTTGTGCTTTGTAGGGTTCTCTGAACGTATACCCATGTGGAACGGAGTTCCCTGAGATGCTCCTCCAGGACCAGAATGTTCCGTGTCACAAATGATTTCGGCAATAGCGAAGGTTGAAACCTGCAGTTTGCCATAAACGGGGACATCTGGGAGGAATAATTGACAGCACAGTTGCAGACAAACTGCACCCAAGGTAACAAGTTCACCCAATTATCACTGTGATCCGATAAATAGCAAAGCAGAAATTGCTCCAAGGCTTGGTTAGACTGTTCAGCAGCCCCGTTAGACTGTGGATGGTAGGCAGAAGAGAAGGAGAGCTGGATACACATTTGACCGCAAAAGGAACACCAAAATTGAGAAACAAACCAACTCCCATGATTGGATACTATCACTTTAGGTAAACCGTGGAGACAGAAGACCTTCCAGGCAAAAATCAAGGCTAACTCCTAAGCAGAAGGTAATTTCTTGAGAGGAACAAAATGAGCCATCTTATTAAAATGATCAACAATCATGAGGATGACCATGTGGCCTTGAGAGATAGGAAGATCTACCATAAAATTGATTGAAAGATGTATCCAAGGACAGTTTCCGATAGGTAAGGGTTGGAGAAGTCTCTTCTAAGTTTGGTCTACCAAAAGAGACGAGAGATGGACCACATCAGTTGTTTTTATCTGGGATGACTGGCTGCTTTAGTATTATGATAGGTTTGGAGCAGTTGAACCTGAAGGTGTTCAGATATAAAACATCTACCATTAGACTTCTTGGGCAGAGAGGAGTGTTGTGCCACCAAGATTTCCTCTCCCAGAGGAGAAGTAATGCTAGTGCATATGGTGGCTAGGATCCGATCCGGAGGCACAATGGGCGTGGGTGTCATTTCCTCCTTAGACAGAGTGGAGAATTGCCAAGACAAGGTGTCTGCTTTGATGTTTTTGGTACCAGGAAGGTAGGAGACTATGTAATTAAACCGGAACAAGAACAAGGCCCACCTGGCTTGCCGAGGAGACAGGCACTTGGCTTCAGAAAGATGTCAAGTTCTTGTGGTCTGTGAGAATGAGAATAGGAACACTGGTACCCTCGAGTAGATGTCTCCATTCGCGGAGGGCAAGGATGATGGCTAATAACTCTCATCCCGATTATATAATGACTCTCTGTCGGAGATAATTTCTTGTAGAAAAAACCACAAGAATGTAAAGCCCCTCATGTCATCCGGCACTGAGACAGGAGGGTGTCTACTCCTGCCTTAGACGCATCAACCTCCAGTATGAACAGCAAGACAGAATTGGGGTGAATCGAAACAGGAGCCTTGGCAAAAGAGGTTTTTAATGTCTCAAAAGCCTGAAGAGCCAATGGAGACCATTCAGTAGAATTATTTTCTTTACGGGTCATATAAGTGATAGGTTTAACTAAAGATGAGAAATTCCTTATAAATTTCTGATATTCTTGGGTTTTGCCAATTACTCTTTGGATAGATCTGAGACCTACTGTCACCGCCGTGCCGACTCCCGGCGGTGCTTCTCTCCCTCGGTGTCTTCCGCTTCCGGGTTCGGACGCGCGCATGCGCAGTCCTCTTCATGAAGCCGGTTTGGCTTCGCTACTTAAGGCGCCCTCTCCCTGCTACGGACGCGTTGTCTGAGCGTCCAGTCGGGTGGACTAAGCTTGTAGCCTCGTTCACCTTCCTTCCTAGTCCAGCTTCTTTGTGTCCAGCTCCTGTTTCTTGTACCCAGTCCGGCTGTCAGAGTTCCTGTTGCCTGCAGGCTGTGTCCAGTCTTCAGTCCTGCTCTGCTCAGGTCAGTCCTGTGTCCTGTATCCTGCTCTGGTCAGTCCTGTATCCTGCTCTGGTCAGTCCTGTGTCCTGTATCCTGCTCTGGTCAGTCCTGTGTCCTGTATCCTGCTCTGGTCAGTTCTGTGTCCTGTATCCTGCTCTGGTCAGTCCTGTGTCCTGTATCCTGCTCTGGTCAGTCCTGTGTCCTGTATCCAGCTCTGTTCAGTCCTGTGTCCAGTTTCCAGTGTCCTGCTGTGGTCGGTCCCGTGTCCTGCTCCGGTCTGTTCTGTGTCCAGTAACCTGTGATAAGTCCTAGTGTCCTTCTATTCCATCGTTTTGGAGGCAGTTTCTCCCTGAGGTGATTGGGGTATAGTCCAACCGTAGTGGGGTATCCTGAGCCCCCGGAGGCTCAACCGAAGGGGGCTATCTAGCCTTGCGGCTAGCACCTTTAGACGGCTTAGGCCGCAGCACACCCCCCTACGGTTGGCCTACGCACTCCAGCGTCGTCCTCTAGCGACGTTCTCAAGCCTCTAGCCCCAATCACCTTTGTTGGAGGAGTATCTTTTTCCTTCTTCTAGCTTCTGTGCTGGGCTAGTCGTGACATTACAGACAACGCCACACTCCCAGCATGTCCACGGACCCAGCGGACCTCACCCAGGCTGTTGTGCAACAGGGTGCGGTCTTGGAGCAGCACGCCACCCAGATTCAGCATTTGGACCAGAAGTTAGACTCTATCACTGGTCTTCTGCAACGGATGCAGCAGCGTCTAGAGGCACCTTGGCCTCCGACGCCGCATTCTGCGGTTTCCTCAGTTCCTTCTGGCAGCTCTGCTGCTTCCCTAGCTCTCCGTATGCCCCTGCCGGATCGTTTCGACGGTACTTCGTCTGATGTTCGGGGGTTTCTTAACCAATGCCTCCTTCATTTTCGTTGTCAGCCCGATGTATATTCCTCCCATCAGGCGAAGACCACTTTCATCATTTCCTTGCTTCGTGGTCCTGCCTTGGCCTGGGTGTCTCCTCTTATAGATCGTCAGTCTCCATTGCTGGGTGATTTGGACTCCTTTTTAGCGGCGTTCCGGTCGGTTTTCGATGCGCATGGCCGGCAGTCTCATGCTGAATCCGGTCTGTTGGAGATCCAACAAGGGTCGCGTTCGGTTTCGCACTACGCTGTTGAGTTCCGTACCCTGGAGTACGATACGGACTGGGGTGAGAGTGCCTTAAAGGCCGCTTTTAGACGGGGCCTCTCGGACCGCCTCAAAGACGAGCTAACGACTCGCACCATACCACCATCCTTGGAGGGACTCATAGCTCTTTGTTCCTCTCTAGAGCATCGCATCTTGGAGAGACGTGTTGAGAAGGATCGGGACCGCTCTCACCGTCCCCAGCCACGTCCGGTTTCACGCCTGGCTCCTCGGTTTCAGACACCCGTCACAACAACATCTGTACCTGAGCCGATGGAGATCGGTCGGGTATACCACCTTACCGAGGAGGAGAAGACGCGCAGACGCTCCTTGGGTCTGTGTCTTTATTGTGGTCAGGCGGGCCATGTGGCTCGCACCTGCCCCTTGAAATCGGGAAACTCCCGGACTTAGGGAGTAGGGGGTCCTCTCTAAGTCAGGCTGTGTTTTGTTCCCCCGGTAGGGATCAACGCTTGACCCTATCACTTTCCCTCTCCTGGTCTGGAGGGTTCACATCCCTTCAGGCTTTTGTGGATTCCGGAGCAGCGGGGATCTTCATGGATTCGTCCTTTGCCCGCTCTCGCGGTGTTCCGTTGAGGCGACGTGATCCGCCTGTGCCCATCGTTGCTGTTGACGGTTCTCCCTTGGGCACAGGCTTTATCACTTGGGTTACTCAACCCTTGTCCTGTGAAGTACTGGGGGGTTCCAGGGAGACTCTTTCCTTTGAGATTATTGACATCCCTGGGACTCCCGTCATCCTGGGCTACCCCTGGTTGCGGGCTACCAACCCTTCCATTGACTGGCGTCTCGGCATCATCTCCTTTCCTTCCTCCGTGGCTGTTTCCTCTATCAATCCTCCTCTTCCTTTTGTTGTTATCAACCCAGAGGTGCCGGGTCCTTATCAGGACTTTTCCGACGTGTTTTGCAAGCGTCGTGCGGGGATCCTTCCGCCTCATAGGCCTTATGATATTGCTATTGATCTCCTTCCTGGGGCTGTACCACCCAGGGGTCGCACTTACCCCCTTTCGGTGCCAGAAACTCGTGCCCTGGAAGACTATATTGCGGATAGCCTTGCGCGTGGTTTCATACGGCCTTCCACTTCTCCGGCTGGGGCAGGCTTCTTTTTCGTTTCCAAGAAGGACGGTTCTCTCCGGCCTTGCATTGATTACAGGGGCTTGAATGCCATTACACGTCGGAACTGCTACCCCTTGCCATTAATTCCTGAGCTGTTGGATCGTCTTCGTGGCGCTACTGTTTTTTCCAAACTCGATCTCCGGGGGGCGTATAACCTGGTCCGTGTTCGCGCTGGCGACGAGTGGAAGACGGCCTTCAATACCAGATTCGGGCACTATGAATACCAGGTCATGCCCTTCGGCCTTCGGAATGCTCCAGCAGTGTTTCAGGCATTAGTCAATGATGTCTTCCGGGATCTTCTTATGTCCTCCGTGGTCGTCTATTTGGACGACATTCTGATATTTTCCAAATCTCTGATGGAACACCGTGGCCATGTCCGCCAAGTCCTGGAGCGGCTTCGAACACACAACTTGTATGCCAAACTCGAGAAGTGCCAGTTCGAACAAACCAGCTTGCCCTTTCTTGGGTATATTGTGTCCTCTTCAGGTCTAGCTATGGATCCTGAGAAACTATCCGCTGTCCAGAACTGGCCCTTGCCACAGGGTCTTAAGGCTACCCAACGGTTTATTGGCTTTTCAAACTATTACCGGAGGTTTATCCGGAATTTCTCGGATGTTATCCGTCCTATAGTAGCTCTCACCCGTAAGGGAGCTGATTCGAAGCGGTGGCCATCTGACGCCTTGGAGGCGTTCAACAAGCTTAAAGCTGCCTTCACTTCCGCTCCAGTTCTGGTTTATCCTGATCCTCTGCGGGCTTTCTTCTTGGAAGTCGACGCCTCTGAGACCGCTGCGGGCGCTGTTCTGTCTCAGCTCTCTTCTAGTACAGGGCTCATGCATCCCTGTTCTTTTTTTTCCCGTAAATTTACAGACTCGGAACGGAATTATGATACGGGTAATAGGGAATTGCTAGCCATTAAGCTAGCCCTTGAGGAGTGGCGGTACCTCTTGGAAGGGTCTCCTCATGTCGTGACCATTTACACCGACCACCAGAATCTGGCCTATCTGGCCTCGGCCAAACGCCTGAATGCTCGCCAGGCTAGATGGTCCCTGTTCTTTGCCCGTTTCCACTATGTGATAACATACCTACCCGGAACCCGGAATGTGAAGGCCGATGCCTTGTCCCGGCAGTTCGAATCCAGCCCTACTGAACCGAGGGATTCAGAGCCTGTGGTACCTTCAGCTCGCGTTCTGGCAGCCTTATCCACTCGCACCTTACTGGCTATACGGCAGGCTCAGAATGGGCTGCCTTCTACTGAGTCGCCTCCTGGGGATCTGTTGTCTGTTCCACAATGTCATCGCAACGAGGTTCTTCATTGGGCCCATTATTCTTCTGTTTCAGGTCACCCGGGGGCTTCGCGTACCTTCGAGCTTCTGTCCAGATACTTCTGGTGGCCGAACTGTCGTACTGATGTTGCAGACTTTGTTGCTTCTTGTTCTGCGTGTGCTCGTATGAAGACACCCCGCCTGAAACCCGCCGGGTTATTGCAGCCTCTCCCTGTACCGACCTTGCCTTGGACGCAGTTGTCCATGGATTTCATCGTGGAGCTCCCCAGGTCCGCTGGTATGACTACTATTTGGGTGGTGGTGGACCGGTTCACCAAACAAGCCCATTTCCGAGCCTTCCCTGCGGTTCCCACTGCCTCTCTTCTGGCCGATTCTTTCATTGCTGACATCGTGCGGCTTCATGGTGTGCCCCTGAATATCACATCTGACCGCGGATCACAGTTCGTTTCCAGGTTCTGGAGGGCATTTTGTGTCCGTCTGGGCATCCGTCTGCACTTCTCCTCCGGTTACCATCCGCAGACCAACGGCCAGACCGAACGGGTCAACCAGTCCTTGGAGCAGTATCTCAGGACGTACTGTAACAGGCACCATAACGATTGGGTTCGTCTGCTTCCCTTGGCAGAATTTTCCTACAATTCCCTGCATCACTCTTCCCTTGGCTGTTCCCCTTTCTTTGCAGCCTTGGGTTTCAACCCCCGAGTCCTGCTTCTGCGTCCGGGCTCAGCCTTGGTGCCCTCGGCCGAGGTTCGGGTTCGTTCGTTGGTTGAGCATTGGCAGTCGCTCAGAACTTCCTTGCTCGCCTCCCAAATACGCCACAAGAGCGCAGCTGACCAACGTCGTTCCTTGGCTCCTCTCTATTCTCCTGGTGACAAGGTCTGGTTATCTGCCAAGAACATCAACCTTCGGCAGCCTTCTCGAAAGCTTGGTCCTCGCTACTTGGGTCCTTACAGAGTTCTTCAGCGTTTGTCTCCTGTAGTATATCGGTTGGCCTTGCCAGCCTCCCTCCGTATACACCCTGTCTTCCATGTCTCGTTGCTGAAGCCATGGATATCCTCTCGGTTTTCTCATCCTGCTCCGGTTGTTCCGGCACCTGTTACTGTGGCTGGGCAAGAGGAATTCGTGGTGAGTGCCATACTTGACTCCAGGCGAGTGCGCGGCAGGTTGCAGTATCTCGTGGATTGGCAGGGATACGGTCCTGAGGACAGGTCCTGGGTTCCCGCCATGGATGTCCATGCTCCAGTGTTGGTGCGCCGCTTCCACCGCCTGTTTCCCACCAAGGCCTCCTGACGTCCTCCGTAGGGGTGGGGGAGTGTCACCGCCGTGCCGACTCCCGGCGGTGCTTCTCTCCCTCGGTGTCTTCCGCTTCCGGGTTCGGACGCGCGCATGCGCAGTCCTCTTCATGAAGCCGGTTTGGCTTCGCTACTTAAGGCGCCCTCTCCCTGCTACGGACGCGTTGTCTGAGCGTCCAGTCGGGTGGACTAAGCTTGTAGCCTCGTTCACCTTCCTTCCTAGTCCAGCTTCTTTGTGTCCAGCTCCTGTTTCTTGTACCCAGTCCGGCTGTCAGAGTTCCTGTTGCCTGCAGGCTGTGTCCAGTCTTCAGTCCTGCTCTGCTCAGGTCAGTCCTGTGTCCTGTATCCTGCTCTGGTCAGTCCTGTATCCTGCTCTGGTCAGTCCTGTGTCCTGTATCCTGCTCTGGTCAGTCCTGTGTCCTGTATCCTGCTCTGGTCAGTTCTGTGTCCTGTATCCTGCTCTGGTCAGTCCTGTGTCCTGTATCCTGCTCTGGTCAGTCCTGTGTCCTGTATCCAGCTCTGTTCAGTCCTGTGTCCAGTTTCCAGTGTCCTGCTGTGGTCGGTCCCGTGTCCTGCTCCGGTCTGTTCTGTGTCCAGTAACCTGTGATAAGTCCTAGTGTCCTTCTATTCCATCGTTTTGGAGGCAGTTTCTCCCTGAGGTGATTGGGGTATAGTCCAACCGTAGTGGGGTATCCTGAGCCCCCGGAGGCTCAACCGAAGGGGGCTATCTAGCCTTGCGGCTAGCACCTTTAGACGGCTTAGGCCGCAGCACACCCCCCTACGGTTGGCCTACGCACTCCAGCGTCGTCCTCTAGCGACGTTCTCAAGCCTCTAGCCCCAATCACCTTTGTTGGAGGAGTATCTTTTTCCTTCTTCTAGCTTCTGTGCTGGGCTAGTCGTGACACCTACAGGACGAGGCCATTGAGGAACTGCAGATAACTTCTGTGGGTCCATAGCGAACCCGTTAGCAGAAATTATGTACCCTAGGAAGGTTACTTGCGACTTGTGAAACTCACATTTTTCGAGTTTGCAAAATAGGCTATATTCTCTTAACCATTGTAGTACCTTGATACATCGGTACGATGAGTCTCCCAAGAGGGAGAGTAAATGAGGATATCATATAAGTAGACGACTATGCATTGTTGCAACAAGTCTCATAATATATCACTGATAAATTCTTGGAAAACAGCAGGAGTGTTACATAGCCCAAACAGCATAAAGAAGAATTCATATTGCCCACTCCTGGCTGGCCTTAATTCGTATGAGGTTATATGCACCCTCAGATCTAGTTTGTTGAAAATCCTAGCACCCTTGAGACAGTCAAAAGGTTTGGTAATTAATGGAATAGGATAGGTGTTCTTATCAATCAGACAATTCAGGCCTCTGTAGTCGATACCAAATCTCAAGTTGCCATCCTTTTTAACAAAAAAAAAAAATTACTGCTCTTGCGGGAGAGGTGGACCTATGGATGATTCCCCAGGACAATTGATAGGGGGTATACCCGACCCTTAGGAAGGGTACTTGAGACTTGTGAAACTCACATTTTTCGAGTTTAAAAAATAAGCCATTTTCTCTTAACCATTGTAATGCCTTGATAATATCGGTACGGTAAGTCTCCCGAGAGGGAGAGTAAATGAGGATATCATATAAGTAGACGACTATGCATTGTTGCAACAAGTCTCATAATATATCACAGCGGGAGCGTTACATAACCCAAACAGCATAAAGAAGAATTCATATTGCCCACTCCTGGTGTTAAACGCTGTTTTCCATTCGTGGCCGGCCTTAATTCGTATGCGGTTATATGTACCCCTCAGATCTAGTTTGGTGAAAATCCGAGCAGCCTTGAGACAGTCAAAAAGTTCTATAAAAAATGGAATAGGATAGGCGTTCTTAGCAATCAGATCGATTCAGGCCTCTGTAGTTGATACAGAGTCTCAAGTCGCCATCTTCACAAAAACAAAATTACTGCTCCTGTGGGAGAGGTGGACCTATGGATGATTCCCAGGACAAGGCATCTGCATGCAATCGATAGGTGGTATACCTGACCCTTAGGAGTGACTGCGCCCAGTAGTCAATAGTAGAATCATACAGCCTATGAGGAGGTAAAGTGCCAGGTTGCATCTTATTGAATACGTCACTGTACTCCTGATACTCCTCCTGCAAGGAGGGGACTAAAGATGTGTAGAAGAGTTTGGTCAGCTTAAGAAGACAATTATCCCCACACTGGGGAGACCAAGACAGAATATCAAACTTGCGCCAATTGAATACAGGGTTATGTTTTTGTAACCACAGATAACCGAGAACTATAGAATAGTAAGGTGACTGGATGACCTGAAACTGAAGCGTTTCATGGTGAAGAGCCCCTACCTCAACGGACACCGCAATGGTTTCATGGGTAATATGAGCTGGTTGTAAGGGTCTGCCATCGATAGCTTCGACCACTAAAGGAGAGGACCGGAGCTGTACTGGAAAATAATTATTCGAAAACAAAGGAGGCATCCACAAACGGTTCCCTGAGAAGCAGGGATCATGCCAAGGAAAAAATGCAGGCCGAGGTAAGGGAGAGCAGCCGCACAAATAGGAAGAGGTGAAAAACCCTGACATTGTATTATAGACCGAGACATATTTTGCCTGTCTGTGTGGAAGCAGAGCAGGGTGACGGGTGCTGGATGTAGCAGCACTGTCAGCTGCCCTGGCAGTTCACAGGTGGGATGTTCTTCATGGAGTACAGATGATACCACTTATGATATTGTTTTAGCATATAATAATACAACAAAATTGGCGTATTAGAGGGAAAATGAAGCAGCCAATTTTAAATAGTAACATGATTTGCTGGAAGATCCCCCTTTTACAAAGTATAGTAAGGTAAACTTGGTAATGGTGGAGACAGGAGTGAGGGAAGCGGTGATACTAGCTGATGGCTTGCTATATGGTAGGAGGTATGGCCCATAAGTAAGCAGCTGAATTATAGTTTTTCAAGCAGAGTAAGCCATCCAATTACCTGTGCTGTGACAAACTACAGAAAAAACACGTTGGGCGCTAAATTTGCGCACATTGGAAGCAATGATAAAGATGTTGAATTAGTTGTTCAATTCCATGTGCTGGGTGGTAACATGCATTAAGGGAGTCCCCTTTATCGCCAAAAATCTACGCCTACAAAAAATAGGCTCAGAGTCCCCTATCACATTTCTAAATCCACCGACGCTAGACTTGAAGTGAAAAAAACTAAGAAAAAACTAAGTGACTCTTGATTGTATTGATATGTGGCCATAAGCACCATATCAATACATCCAAAGTACTCACAAAATGTGTGTAATGTTAAGAAAATTAACCCTTTGAATGCCAGTAACGCAACGCATTGCATACCCCACTGACACTCAAAGGGTTAATCCCCCTAAAACGAACACCATCCCATGAAAATAAACCTAGAAATCTGATGTCTGGCAGGGTCTTCATCACCCTAGTCATCTACTGTAAACCTTTATCTGTCATCTTCTTATCTTCCTTCTTCTTTCTTCTCATCTTCCATCTTCTGTCTTCTTATCTACCTTCTTCCAAAATATAGAGCCTGAAAGGAAAAATATATATTAGTTAATATCATATATCCTCTGAATTAATTGTACCAAGACATGTATGCTGCCTTCGCCGCTGCCGGCAGCAGTAAAGTAGATTAAAAGTCCCACCCCCAGATACCTCTCAGGCTGTTGCCCAAGCCATACTGAGGAAAAAGTGAACAGAGACTGGCTTTTATATGGCCAGTCTCTCTCTGTTCAAAATGGTTTCCACTCTTCCATTGGCTGGTATGTGGTGTTACGCCCCTCCCAGCCAATCAGCTTTTAGTGGGTTTTGTCATCCCTCACACTAGAAGCTGATTTACTGGGAGGTGTGTAACCCCACATCCCAACCAATGGAAGCGTGGCAACTATTTTAAACAGAGACTGGCCATATAAAAGCCAGTCTCTATCAAAGTTTTCCTCAGTATGGCTTGGGCAACAACCCAAGCGGTATCTGGGGGGAGGGTTTTTTTTTAATCAGTGGCAGAATCCATGTCTAAGAAAATTAATACAGGGGCATATATGATATTAACTGATATATATATTTTTTCTTTCAGGCTCGATATTTTGGAAGAAGGAAGCTGAGAAGACGGAAGATGAGAAGAAAGAAGAAGACAGATGAAGAAGATAGAAGATACAAGCTTACAGATGACGGATTACAGTGGATAACAGGTAAGGATCTCTGGGGTATGCGTAGAGTATAGTGTTAGGGCTAGTATTGTTTGACTTTATTGTTAGAGGTAGTGTAGGGTTAGTGTTTGGGAGGGTGACTATGTTTTAACTCAAACTCTGTGTTTGACACTGTGTCAGACACTGAGTGTTAACTTTTTTCCCTTGATGTTCTCATTTCTCACTCTATTTAGCGTGAGTTTTGGGAACAAAAAAAACCACGACGAACGACGGGCCAAAAGTCTGGTTCTATGTCCTAACGCTCGTCATGGTTCCTGTTAGTAGGGCAATTGGATTCCTACGGTAACACTGTGTGTGTACCTTTTGATATTAAATTTTGCCCTGCCAACGGTTTTACCTGTGAATATTGAATTAAGCCATCGGTGACACAATTAGATTCTAAATAAATATTTGATTACCTTGTTTCAAGATCAAAAAAGAGAAGGTATTTTAAGATGTCATGAAAAAAGAAAAGTGTCAACATTGTAGCACCTGATGTAGCTGCCAATAGCAACAATGAAACACAGGGCAATTTAGTGATTACATTTGATACCACACCACTCTTCATTTCTTATTCTTGTGGTTTCTGTATGTATCTTGTATAAATCCCATTCATATCTACCACATTTTCAACCACCATATTTATATGAAGAATAACTCTAAAAATGGGTTTGGCCATAAAAGAGGGTGTGGTTAAATGAGGGGTTTGGGGTGGAGTCAAAGGGAGTCTAAGGATGTCAGAGGGTGCTGTGTCTAGGGGCACTTGAGATGTAAATCCGGGCCTGGTTACTCACATTTATGAGGCAACTCCAGGCACAAGGATTGTCAGTGGGCTCTGGATTCTACCTCAGACTGGTGTCCGTGATTCAGCTTCCCTCTCCTCCACCTGCAGGTCTCCCTTTCATGGTGAAATGCTTTATAACCCATCTCCTCTCTGAATAATATAGGGCTAACTCTGCCCTACAGGAAGTTACACTTCACTGATCTTGGAAAGGGAAAGGAGCATTTATTGGAGTGAAGGAGAAATAATTAGAGAAGAAAGACCCATACAGAGCAAAACATAGGATGAGGAAAGAGAGTTGAAAGACTAGCCACGCCATACTAACCTCTTACACTATTCACCCATACACCAATTATTGAGGGGACCTCTGCAATCATTCTGGGTTTATTTTCCTAGAGTGAGGCAGAGTAAGCTATATGCTATATAGAGTGGAGCTGGGGTATAGGGAGGTTCACCATGAAGGAGACTGGAAGGTTGAGGAGAGGGAATCCAAGTCAAGAAAACACAAACCTGGGGTGGAATCCAGAGTCCACTAACAATGCTCGAGCCTCATATTAATGTTAGTGATATTCTAAATGAGAGCAATGGGTGCTTCAGTTATGGTCCTTGGCCAGAAGTATATTACACTTAGAGTCATACTCTGTGATGCTTTTGGTTTTCTTTTTAATTGTATGTCACCTTGTTTGTAATCCCATTCTATGGTAGAGAGCTGCGGAAACTGCTGAAGCTTTATAAATAAATAATATAATAACTAATAATAATGTCTGTTTGCTGCAGATATTGTGATAGAGAGATATCCATTCCATTAAAGCAAGCTGCAATGCATCTCCCTTGAGATATTGTTGCAAAGAGTGAGATCAATTGCAAGGACTCTGTTGAGTCTCATAGGGTAGTAAATGTTGGAATATAATTTTGGTATCATCTTTCATATGTATATTTTGCATATTTTAAATATCTGGTTTTATATTTTTTTTCCTGGTGGCTTGTAGCTCTCAGCTCCTTCCCGTGGGTGTGTAGGTATATTTGGGAATGCGTGTTGCCAAGTGATACACACCCTCTTTTGCACAGTTAATTTTGCTCAGTCCTCAGTGCATTCTGCTCAGTTAGACAGAAGAAAGGTACATATATGGAAAACAACAGGGTATATATATATGAAATCAAAACTAGAGCAAACCAAAACTGCACCATATTTATCAAATGAATCCCTAAAATGCTAGAGAGGTCTCCAATGGATTGCAGAGCAATCCAGTGGAGATTTATCTAGCATGCAAGGGGTTAATTTTTAAATACAGCTGTTTTGCCCCGCTTTTGCTTTCATAAATATACCCCAATAGTCACTAAACGCTCCCTTCCACAAAATGGTACTTGGCCAGTATAAGTGAATTGCACTAAAGGATGTCAAGTTCATTCACTGAATTTTTGTAGTGAAGCATGAGAAAGAATTCTATTATAAAAATATATCCAAAGAATTACTTCTGAGGAACATAAAAATGAGAAGTATGAGTGATTGCTAATGAGAAAATGTTTTACCATTTCACGCTTTGATAGGAATAGCAGAGTTTTCCTCTACAGTGGTTATCTCATTTATATTTAAACCTTATGCTGTGTGCTGTATTTAGTTTCTTGGTTCGAAACACAACACACTGGTTACAGGAGATAGTTAAAATGAAAAAAAAAAAGTTGTGTATTAGAATCCCTGTCAGTTTGTACTAATGACAAAAAGGAAATGGCCTGGCAATTGTGTATTTGCTTTGAAGTATGTCTACTGGAAGGCAACAACCAAGGTTTTTGAGAGCTGAGCGTATTTATTCAGTAAATATTATGCCTGCAGGGACTGAAGCTGGCAAACCAACATGCCCCTTAATATTGTTTAAATTGCAGTACAACGAAGCAGATCGCAAAAGTTTGTGTAGATTAAGGAGTAGAGCAACAAATGCACAGGAAAAAAATCTTGTTTCTCTTTCAAAAGGCAACAATTAAAAGTTAGCATTAATGTCTACTCTCAGCAAACTGCAGAGAGAGTGAGTGGGTGGCTTTGTCCTGTGAAAATTGCGGCCCTTGATTCACTGCATGCAGCCTATCTCCACCCCCTGCTTCCTCACAGTGGGGCGGACAGTGAACCACAAACCACCTAAATTTTGATATACATAGATATACATAAATTAAAGGGATAGCAATGTTTCACAAAAAAAGCACCTCCGAATAATCTTCATAGTATTTGGGCCATGGAGAGAGTTACTTCAATACCGTCCAAGTTGTAGTTCAAGAGTAATTGAATGATAAAGTATCCCCCTCCCGCCCCATGTTAATTGATGCTAAAAGGATACATATGTTATGTAGAAACCACTGACCTGCGTTGTCTCTGAAGAATCTTCTCTTTTATTCCTGATTTGGGATCCCCGGTTGCAGATATTTCCAAGCGTTATCTCACATTGGTAGACAATTAATGGCTCTGTTGTGCTTAAAGAACAACAAACAAATCACAAAATATACAGGCTACTTTTTTAATATGATCTAAAGCTAATTATTTCATCACACATTATGGAAGACTAAACACTTTTCTAGACAAACAATAATATTAACTATATTCATTATTTTACAAACCTGCATAAAAGTAGATTGTTTGCCAAGAATATTATAGATTCAGTAAAGTGGAAGCATGCATTGATTTATTTGCCTTTTGAGGTTTGTCTGGTGGTAGTTGGTGAGAAAGTTAACCATTTGTAATGGACAGAATAAATATCAAAGAGAAATGGGGGTTTTCAGGATAGTGAAATAGCACTGCAGGTGATCCCAGAGGCTGCTCCATCCATAAACACACAGACAACTCCAACAAAAAACTTCTTCTTCTTTATAAATTTAATAAGGTTCAAAAAGTTGCTTAAATTATCATACAAAATAATAAAAACAAATAAAAGTCAAATACTTAAAGGGATAGTAATACTTTATTATTACTATCCCTCATATTGTAGGTATTTGCAAAATAAGTTAATAGCCCCCAGGTTCATCTCTCGGATTGAGAGATAACCGAAGGCAAACTTCCCCCCTCCCTCCTCCTTCCCAGAAGTCAGCGTTGTACTGTCTGCAGGGATATCTGGTCTGTCTTTTATCATGCGGCTCTGCAGCAGAGCCGCAATCTCGTTAGCAACAAATAATTATTTCACTGAAAGGGCCTTCTACATGTGTTGCAAACCAAGCACATGTAGAAGACCGTTTCAGTGAAATAATTCTTCTTCACTAATGGGATCTCGGCTTAGCTGCAAAGCCCAAGCCTGTCGTACAACAGACTTCCCCTGCAGTCAGCACAGCACTGACTTCAGGGAAGGGGGAGGGAGGGGGGAACTTTGCCTTCGGTTATCTCTCAAACCATAAAGGTTTGAGAGATGAACCTGGGGGTTATTACATTATTTTGCAAATACCTACAATATGAGGGATAGTAATAATAAAGTATTACTATCCCTTTAAAGGCCTTTAAGTATTTGACTTTTGTTTGTTTTTATTATTTTGGAGTTGTCTTAGTGCCATATGTCCTTAGAATAACATAGGAACTGGAGAAGTGATATCATTGGACAAGTTGTCTCCGCTTTATCACCTCTTTATCATGCTTCAGTGTATAACCTCCAATTAATTAAACCTTACACATAACTAATTAGGATCTATGAAGGGAATTCATATAATGTGCCACTCCATCCCACCAAAACATAAAGCTTAAAGGGATAGTAATACTTCGTTTTAACTTTATTTTATTTTGTAGGCATTAAAAAACATGAAGAACGATATAAGTCTTATCTCTCAAACCTTTATGGTTTAAGAGATATTCACAAGCAAAGTTTCCCCTCCCTGCCCCTTTACCTAGTGTAAGCCATCTCTTCTCAGATGTGAATCTGGTTGTAAGACCAGACAGATAACAGCAGGGGACAATCTTCTTTATATGAAAACAATGAAAGCCCTGCTCCCTTGACAAGCTTTTCAGGTTTTTCCCTTATCTTAATTGAAGATTGTCCCTCTCTGCAGTCTACCAGGGCACCTCCCTTCTGCTTTGGCTGAACAGTGTTACATTGGTAAAAGGGATGGGAGGGGGACACTTTGTCATTGAATTACTCCTGAACTACAACTCTGACAAAACTGAAATAACACTCTCCAAAGTCCAAATACTACGATGATTAATTAGAGCTGCTTTTATTATGAAACATTACTATCTCTTTAATTTCTCAAAGCTGATTTATTTTACAAAAAAAGACTAGTACGACAGATAAGTTGATTTTAATTTTAGAGAAATACATTAAACATGTTTTAAGGTAAGAAGCTGACTTTACTTTCTACCTGGAGCTGGATACCTTTTCCAGTATATCTGTGAATATTGTAATATGCACTTTACTATGAGTTGTGCGTATTTTAGCATTAGTGTTATTCTAATTAACTTTAAAAATATTTAATCTTTCCTGACTACTACATTATTTCTTATGTGCTCAGTTGCAATATTATATCTTAAAAAAACACCACTAAGAAAAGGCATTGTTTAGGGAACTGGAAGAGGACATTAATCTTTTAGATGAACTGACTTTCTGTATTACTCATTACTCTTGGATATGATTTATTTATGTATTAATAATTATTTAAATAGTAGTAAGAATAGGTAGTTTGGGGTCCCAATTGGCAGATCTAGTTTAGAGTCCATTCAGTAGTGGTTTAGGAGAAGAGCTCAATTGCTTAATGTGAATTTTATGAAACTGAAACACAAATGTATGCTTATGGATTACAATATTAAATGTTGTGCAAATACAATAAAGAAAATGTACATATAAAAAAAATCTCTCTCAGCCGGTGAGATAGCTCAGTGGTAAATTCTCTCACTACAGAGTCTGCTCAAACTGCAAGGTTGCAGGTTCGATTCCCAACAGGGTCAACTCAGCCCTTCATCCTTCCCAGGTCAATAATGAGTTCCATTGACTGGGTTATAATAACATCTATTATTCAGCTGCCAATTTGGTTAATTCCAAGAGCGTGCGCTAAAAGCTCTTTGAGTCCCACTGAGAGAAAGGTGCTATATAAATGCTAGTTATTATTAAAAAAGATATAGAACCCTTCACCTAATGTTCAATAATATACTTCTGAATAACTAGAGAAAATTACACCAGTGATCTTAACAATAAAAAAAAAAAATCATAAAATATAAAAAAATACCACTATATGGAGTAAACACAATGTACATATGATATCCCATATATTGTTAATAAGTAATAAAAAAGCAAATACCATATATTGAATGGCCAAGATCACATTTACCACCAATCCAATACCTTCTATTAGTGACAACTGAGGAAGGAGAAGGGTAGTGGTATATGTGATCCTGACCATTCTATATATGTGCATTTTTATTTTTTATTAAAGATATCATATGCACATCATGTTTACTTTGACTCCATAGGGTGGTATTGTTATATTATATGATATTTTAGATTATGTGAGCTTGTGTAATTGTCTATATTTTTTAATGTGATAGATTTTTTTTGTTCATTTTTATTGTATGTAATGGGTAACTTTTATGTAAATACATGTATGTTAAACTTTTGAGGACCAGAGTGGTATGGAATACACCTTATGTGACTTTTACTCTAAGTGAGCAGTATTTTGCGCAGTCCTTTCTTCTGGAGTGCGACCTGACAAGGTGAAGGTCATACACCGTGATGCTGGCTTTTACTTTGAGAAAATGGATGTGCATCATATTACCTTCATCCAGGGAACACTACAAATGTTAGGTGCCCAGAACACTTTCAACAGTCAAATGTGGGTGGTTGACATATAAGAGATTTATGAGATATAAGTTTTAGTTTCCCTTATTTCCTTAGGATTGCTATGCAATGCATAATGCATAAATGTCTATAGCATTCAAAATTGCAAATAATATTATGCAATCTATCTATCTATCTATCTATCCATCCATCTATCTATCTATCTATCTATCTATCTATCTATCTATCTGTCACTGTCTATCTATATATATATCAGTGTTGAGTTTCCTCAGTAGACTGCTTACAAACTGCATGTTGTTGATTAATCTGCCTGTGGCCAGACTTCCAGCTAGAGAGGGATTGTTAGACAAAGCAGGACCACAAGTCCCCAAGTCCCATACTAGGTGACCCTGAAGAGCCAAGTGGTACTTCAAAAATCAGTCTCTGTCTGTATCAAAGGTTATAAATTACTCCATTGAAGCCAGTGACTAATGATAGGGACAGTGCTCAATTAATTTCTAAGGATCAATATGATAACATATCAGCTCTGATTTAGCAGTATTTGCTATTAAAGTCAGACAAGCTTGCAAACAAACAGATGAGTGAATATCTCTATTGAATGTTCTTCCTCAGAGCCTTGTATTGGCTTCTCTGACCCAAGAGGTTTGGCTGTGTTGGGTTATGTACATAATACCACAAGAGGATTTAAATAGGAAAAACAAGTAGGTAATGGTGTCAGGGGACTCTAAAGCCTGATGAAAGACACAACAAACAGGGATTACTGAATAGGCCAACGTGAGTGAAACTGCAACCCTTTCATTGGAGTACAAGTAAGGACGTTACAAACAGGGATACATTCATCAATCACATTGTAACACTTCACTCCCTAGTCAATGCCATTAGTTAAAGAGATGATCAAATACCACTGGGATTGTGATCCAGTTCGACTTAGGATATTTGTTTTCAGATATTTTCACTGTATTCCTCAAAACAGTAAGTAGCCTTAACCCTTTGCAATGCTTTGCGTACCCCTCTGGCACTCAAAGGGTTAATCCCTTGCTTATTACTTAATGTCTTAACCCCTGGAATGCAGGGGGGAGTGCAAACCAAATCATTTGAAACCTTTCTACCATCCAATGAGTTAAAGGTTTTTGTGATTTAACGTATATTAATATTACTATTTTTTTTTTTTATTTGCATACATTTGCCTCTCTCTGTGCTGTACTTTCTTTTCAGCTATGATTAGAGCTCAATTAATCATGTAACTTAGGGAGACTCATCTGGTTTCCCCATTCAGCTAGTGAAATAATGTAAATCAAGGATCAAATAGATGACTTTGTCATACATAACTCAATCCAATTATGCTTTGTTGGGCATCTGTATCTTTCACACTTACAGTTTATTGACAAAAAGATTATATAGCATAACGTCTTGGCCTAGGTTCCTGCAGATGTGTTTATGAAGCACGTGCCAGCAATATTTTGCTAATGTCTGAGAGGACACATTACAAAACCATAACAATTAACAGCCCTCAAAACAAAAACAGAAATAAATACAAATACAGAAACAATTACAAATAAATACCTGATTTTCCAAACTATTCCATAGGCAGAGTACAAACAATAGTTGGAACTAGGCCTAAAAATGGCATTGTTACTTGAAGGCTGGAATTTGTGAATTGAAAATGAATAATTTAGTGGTATAATTTATAATACATTTATGCCTGACAACAAATTATAGTTGTTTATGTCTAATTATTGTTGATTTAAATATATTTTGATCTCTGAATTACATAATGTTTACTTGGAAACTAAAAAGAAGAGAATGTAGAATTGTAAGATTCTTGAAAAAGACCCAGAAATAAGCAGACAGGGATCAATAGGTATAAAATGGCCTAACCACTAAAAATATCTAATTCCTTCTATGTGCGTAGAGTCAACCTGCATTTGGACAGATGCCTATGTATGTTGATAGTGTAAATGAGCTAAGCAGGCACATAAAAGAGGATTTTAGTCTTACTTGTTAAATCCTTTTCTCTTAGTCTATGTAGCTTACAGGTAACTCTGGGAAGGCGACCATCCCTTTAAGTAGGCTGGAACAATTCTTGAAAAGAATGCAGGGTGGAGCCTTCCTTCCCTTCTTAGCTGGTCACCAGCCAATCCCCATCCAGTTAGATTTGTGACGCTAACTATTGACTAGTTAGCAAGAAGGAATAAGAAGACGCATGAACCCAAAGGAACTCCCACGTTCGGTCACAGGAGAGCCAAGCATGGTCCCTTGACAGGGTAGGAGACCTGTAAGCTATATGGACTAAGAGAAAAGGATTTAACAGTTAACACTAAAATCCTCTTTTCTCTGTCGTCCAATATAGCCTACAGGTAAGACTGGGATGTACCAACATTATGTTTCTCAGTGGTGGGAAAAAAAGGCAAGGACCAAGAGCAGGTCACCAGAGCTCATACGGACTAATCAGATCAGGATAGGATAGCACCAATGAAAGGGAGTGTCAACGGACACTCAACTGTAATAAAAACACACACATTGAACTAGAACCAAACGAAGCCAGGACATCAACACGGTAGTTCTTGGCAAAAGTATGCACAGACGACTAAGTGGCAGCCTTGCACAACTGATCAGCTGAGGCCTGATTCTTGTAGGCCCAAGAGGCACCAATAGACCTGTAATACGAAAAGGAACAGGCTTCTTCCTTTGTATATAAGCCTAGCGAATGGTAGACTTGATCCAAAAAGAAATCGTCACCTTGGAAGCAGGTTTACCAGACCTGGGACCCTCAGTGATGACAAAAAGTGCATCAGTCTGGCGAAGAGACTCGGTGCGGTGTACATAAAACTTAAGACAATGCATCACATCCAACAAGTGGAGATCCTTCTCCTTGTCAGATTTAGGACCAAGAAAAAAAGAAGGCACGACAGTCTCCTGATTGATGTGAAACTCAGAGGCCACCTTAGGAAGAAATTCCGAGAGGCGCGAAGGACCGTCTTGTCCTTGTGAAACACCAAGAAAGGAGGTGTGCAGGACAAAGCCTGCAGCTCAGCAACTCTGCAAACAGAGACAACTGCCAATAGAAAGGCCATTTTCCAAGTCAGAAGACGAGGAGGAATGGTGGCTAAGGATTCAAAAGGAGGGCGCTGTAAGATGGTCAGCACCAAATTAAGATCCCACTGAGGAGCGGGACTCTTAAAGGCATGAGCATGAGCAACACCCTGAAAGAACACCTTGACATCTGGAAGTATGGGAATGCGCCTCTGAAAAAAGACAGAGAGCAGAAGTTTGAACCTTCAAAGGGCTGAGGCCCTTGTCCACGCCGTCCTCTAAAAAGGACAGGAGAGTAGGAAGGTCGAACTCTTGTGAGGACAGATCCCTATCCACACACCAAGAGTGGAAAATAGACCAGATTCTGTGGTATGCCTTAGAGGAAACAGACTTCCTAGCACAAAGAATAGTAGCTACGACAGCTGAAGAAAATCCTTTCTTCCTCAATATTGCAGATTCAACCTCCAGGTCATCAAACCCAGAAGGTCCACATCCTCCTTCAGCAGGTAACCTTGTAGATGGAGATCCGGTCTTCGTGGAAGCCGAAAAGGTTCCGCCACAGATAGGTCCAGGAGCTCCAGAAACCAGGGTTGCCGGGGCCAGTACGGAGCAATCAAAATGACCATAGTCCGTTCCAACTGCAACTTCCGCAGTACCCTGGGATGCAGGGCAATGGAAGGAAACACATAAGCCAGTGGAAATGGTCACGGAATGGACATGGCATCCACTGCAAGAGCCAGAGGATCCTTCCAATGGGAACAAAAAACGTAGGAACCTTCCTGTTGTCGCTGGTCGCCAACAGGTCGATCCAGGGAAGTCCCCGTTTCTGGACAATGAGGTCAAACATCTCCTGGTGGAGTTCCCATTCTCCACTGTCTACCGTGTGTCGACTTAAGAGGTCGGCTAAGACATTGTCTATGCCGGGAATATGAACTGCAGATATGGCAGGAACATGTTCTTCTGCCCATGTTAAGATAGCCTTGACCTCCAACCAAGCTGTGAGACTTCTTGTTCCGTCTTGTTTGTTGATGTAAGCCACGGCCGTGTCGTTGTCAGACTGAACGTGAACTGGACAGCCTTCTAGATGATAGGACCAGTATCTGAGAGCATGGAATATCGCCCGAAGTTCCAGGATGTTGATGAGTAGGAGAGACATCTTCTATGACCATCGACCCTGTGCGTTCAGGTGACCCAGGAGTATAGGCTGGCATCCCTCATCACCATGGTCCAGAATGGTACTAGGAAGGGTCCGCCCTTCCTCAGGTTGGGAATATCTTGCCACCAGGCGAAACTCAGCTCCACATGTAAGCGGAGAGAAGCTGACAGCTTTAGTAGATCTGGGTTCCCTCTGCAAACCTGGATCATGAACATCTGAAGTTCCCTCGTGTGAGCCATTGCGAACAGTAAACCCTCTATGATGGATATGAACTTCCCCACTAGCGAAGTCAACTTCTTGGCTGGAATGGGATCGCAAGCCAGGACTGAGGATACCTTGTGGGTGATTTGGTGAATCACCTTGTCCGTGAGAAACACCATGCCTCTCAGGGTTTCGAACAGGAGACACAGGAAAATCAGACTTTGTGATAGAACTAGATCTGACTTGTCCATGCTCAGGATCCACCCGTGATAGGTGAGAGTGTGGATACAATACTTGATCTGCTGTTGAAGGAGTTCTGGAGACTGGGGCTTCAAGAGCAAGTCGTCCATGTATGGAGTGACTCTGATGCCATCCTTGTGCATGATGGAAATTAGTGCACCCAGCATGTGAGTTAACACCTGGGGGACCATGGTCAGACCAAAGGGGAGAGCAGAAAATCAGAAGTGCCATCCGTCACAAGCAAACCAGAGGTACCGACGGCTCTCCGGATGTATGGCTATGTGCAGATAGGCATCTTGGAGATCCAAGGAAGCCAGAAATTCCCCAGGACACATTGCCGCAATCACCAATCTTAAAGATTCCTGGTGACAACAAAGAAATTGAGATCCTTGAGGTCCAGGATGAGATGGCAGCCGCTGTCCTTCTTGGAGATCACAAACAGGTTGGAATAGAAACCAGAGCCGATTTCTGGTTCGGGAACTAGTTCCAGAACCTCTTTGTCCAATAGATCCTGGATAGCACCATTAAATAGATGCCGCTTCTCCATTCCCTGAGGAGTGTGAGAAGGGAAAACCTGAAAGGAGGGAGGGAGAAGAACGGAATCCCGTATCCCTCTGAAATCACCTGGAAAACCCACAGATCCATGAAAATGCTCAATTGGACAAATGAAGGGTTAAATTACCACAGAACCCCAAATACTCCAGAAACCCAACGGACAACACGTAAACCCAATGAGTGCAGGAGTGTATTAAGAACTCTAAACGGAGATCCCAGTGTGGAGGGGAAGCGTGAGGACAAGTAGACCTCAGCACTCAAAAGGTTGCTCAACTTTTTTACAGGTCTTCAGACTACCACTGTTAACCCTTTGAGTGCCAGAACGCATTGCGTACCCCTCTGGCACTCAAAGGCTTAAAGAAGAAGCCTCAGTAGGCTTCTCCTAGGGAAACAACTTGTCACGCAAGATCTTCCCCTCAGGGTTGGAAGTTTCACAACAGTCCTGGAAACTGAGTAATCTGCCATTGGGACGTCAGTCATGGTAATCTGCCTAATGGGAGATTTCTACACCCCATATCCAACAGAAAACAATAAATATAACTAAAAACTAAGCAGAACTGTTCTCTTGCCTTTCCTGTTCAAGGAACAAATGTAGCTGGTTGGGGATTGGCTGGTGACCAGCTAAGGAGGGAAGAAAGGCTCCACGAAGCACATCTTTTCAAGATTTGTTCCAGCCTACTTAAAGGGGCGGTCACCTTCCCAGAGTTACCTGTAAGCTATATTGGACGACAGAGAAAATGGGAGTTAAAATTCTTTATTCTATGTACTGACTCAAGGCATGTACATACACAGTAGAACAGGTATGAAGATATAGAGAACTGATTTGGTTTGCTGCTCTGCAGTACTTTAGTTTGTGTTATTCCATAAGATTTTAACCCTTTGAGTGCCAGAGAGGTGTGCAATGCAATGCTTTTGCAATGTATTGCACACCCATCTGGCATGCAAAAGGTTAAAAGAGCAGATTGTTAACCATAGTAAAAAAATAATTGTTGAAGCCTGTGTTCAGGGCTCCTAAAAGTTATTGGAGGTTATGCACGAAGATGTGATAAGTAGGTGATACAGAGGAGATAACTGCACCATTGTTATAATTTCTCCAATCCCTATGTTATACACTAAGATCTATCCCACTGGAGAAATCTTAGTGCATTGGCTCCATAGAGTAACACTGGAACTGGAGAAGTGATATCACCAGAGGCATAACTAGAAGCCACCGGGCCCTGGTGCAAGAATTGCCATGGCCCCCCCGACCACATTGGCCCCCTCATCCACATTGGCTACCTCCATATTGCCCCTTTCACAATGCCCCCATCTCCACATTGCCCCTTTCACAATGTCCCTCATTCTCCACAGTGCCCCTTCATCTCCACAATGCCCCTCATTCTCCAGATTGCCCTTTCCACACTGCCCCTTCAACAATGCCTCTATCACAATGCCCCTCTTTCTCCACAATGCCCCCATCACAATGCCCCTCATTCTCCACAATGCCCCTTCCACATTGCCCCTCTTTCTCCACATTGCCCCTTCCACAATGCCCCCATCTCCATATTTCCCCTCAATCTCCATAATGCCCCTTCCACAATGACCCTCATTCTCCACAATGCCCCTTCCACTGTGCCCCTCATTCTCCACAATGCCCCTACTGACCGCCCCCCTCCTCCTACCTCGAGTCCCTGGTGATCTAGCAGTGAGTGAGATGACAAATCTGTGCCTCATTCGGCACAGAACTCTGTCTGGAACTGAAACTCCCGCGCGGTTCTTATTAATGCAGAGCGCTGGGAGATTATGTCATCTCCTAGCACTCTGCATTACTAGAGCGCCGGCCGCCAGGAGATCAGCTGTGCTGCGGGCGCATGGCGAGGGGGTCGCAGGGGGCAGTCGGGCCCCTGAGAGTGACGGGCCCGGTCGCAGGTGCGACCCCTGCGACCCCTATTGTTACTCCACTGGATATCACTGGAGAAGTTATATCTTCTTTATCACTTCTTTATCACACCCTAGGGATAACCCCCATTATCTCTAACATCTTGAAAGCAAATAATGTTTCCAGTGCATTGATTTGCAATGTGCTGGAGAGGCCTTTATCATCCAAGTGGCTAAATTAAAGATAACAGACAACAAATAATATATAATTGGAAATCAGTTGAAGCACATCAAATGAAACACAACATCCTTGCGCTTGCTGAAAAAAAGGAGACTGACACCATGGATTTGAGTCACTAGACCAAGACATGATTAATCTGCCTTTTTTCAAAAACAAGACAATAGAAGCAAAGAAATATAGCATTCCATTTGGGGGACAAAACTTTTATCTTTCTTCAAATAAAAGACTGGTAATTGTAACATCCTTTATCTTATCTCAATACATTAGGTTTCAGTATTCTTTGAGTAGCCATACATTTATCAGCTCTGTACTAGAGAGATTACATAGATACATATTTTGCTTTTATAACTTGTTGAAGTTTAACACTAAAGGACATGACCCAATTCAGGCTCTAAAATAACAGCCACAATGCCTGTTGCTATGGTTTTCAGTGAAAGAGATACAAAGCTCCAGGATCTAAGAGATCCAAACACATTGAAACATCCAATGCATTAAGCTTGTCTCACTCTAGGGCATGGAATTATACTAGCATCAAAGGTATCATTAAATCCATTTAGGTCACCTGAGATTGTAAAGGTGCCGAAATGAAGCTTTTAACAAACAATGTGTAAACAGGCCCTTATCCACATAACTTAAGTGATTAGTGTAAAAGATATTCATGCCAATGATAGTTAATGTGTGTTCAATGTAGTATCTTGCCGTGGACAGTAGTTTGCAGCTTTCAATATATAGTGGACCTGTACCTTAATTTTTTTTTTAATTATAAAGATAATTAAAAACATCTTATATGTTGTACCAGCTATTTATTTGTTATATAATTAGTTTGGAGAAAGTAAACATTATTTGTTGGTGGCACAGGCTGACATTTTATGCTAATTAATTTATATGCTGGGCCAATATTACCACACAGATTTATTTGAATTAATATAGGCAGAGCCCAGGCACTGGGTGCATCAAATAGCCCAGTGGGGTGTAAGACTTGAAACCATACAAGGATAAATGGAGGCAAAAGAATATTATTCACCAAACCCACCCTAATCAAGATGGCAATCAATGGGATCAAGAGCAGAGGATAATCGGAGCAAAAACATAAAACTTAACTTTTATTAATTAAAATTAGGACCTTCTCAAAAGAAAGTGAATTAAAACGCAAGTGAAAAAAGCACAGTAGAGCTAGACTGAGATACGGTATAACTTGCCCTAGTACGTGATCAATACAGTTTAGGGCAGTTGCTACAGCAGACAGTATCAATTAAGCAGGTGTAGAGAAGTGGAAAGCTAGGTATACCTGTGACAGAACGCCGTCACTTGTGAACCAGGGACTCTTTTGGTTTTGGGGGGGCCCGGACTGGGAGCGGCCATTTGGCCATACCGAAGCATGGGCCGAACCACAAAATGGAGAAGCACGTAGTCCGGAGTGCAAGGTGGCACCAGGCCTGAGACTCTATTACATGTTGGGGGGTGGGGCAGTGACTACCTGGGACAGTATCTGGAGACTGGGAGTCAAATGCCTATTGCCTCACCCATTGTGTGCTATGTTATGGTTTATATGCAAAGTAGGTTTCCTGGGGTTATGTGCTTTCATTTGTTACTTTATGAAACCGATTGTATTATGTCAGTCACCGATGTAAATGTAATTACCATAGCAGATCTGATAGAAGGACTGTATGTTTGTATTCTATTGTGTTTTACCTTAATTAAGTCCCAATAAGACTGAGGGTTTTGTGAATCTCATCTGCTATTGGTTGACTGTGTTCACAGACATATATATATAAACCCTGTGTGTGTCCAAATAAAGGAGTTCCTGTTTTTACCTCAAGCGTCTGATGTTCTTGGGGAAAAGGTGTTAGCGGACCGAATCTTCGAGATCGGGCTGACATCAATGGTTTGACCGCTGGGAAGAAGCTGTTTGGACGAGTGTACCTGGTTGGGGCACCGGGGACCAGTCACAATACCTTATTGTAAAAAGGCATAGTAGCCACTTAATTAAGCATATTGCTGTTAGGAATGCATCATACCTATATTACCCCCAATCTATAGCGTAGATTCTAATACTTGCTCTGAAAGCAACTATATTATAATCAGATACTTATAGAGCTTAAAAAACAGAGTAAAGAGTTATTTATAGTATAGATAGCTCCTATCAAAACTTCATAACTGTACTAGTATGGTAAGTTAAATGATACTACCCATTGCCATTTACCAAATTATTTTTGTTGGATATAACATGTAATTGGATAATGTATAGATTTTAATTTACACATGTTTTAGTTTTGTCTTCATCCTCTATATTGTTGGTGCCACTTTATGTTTAACCTCCTGTTGACCACAGCATATACTGTATTTAGATGACACTTAGAAACTGTATACACTTTGTCTTTCTCCTCTGTCAAGGATCTGATTAGAGTATAATCGCTCTTGGAATGATTATCTTAATACAGTTAATACATTCTAGTACTCAGAAGTTTAAATATATGTGATATATTCCTACAGGTAGTGCTATTTAACTGAAGTATATGTTTAGACAAACCAAACTGCACATACATATCCCTTTGAGAGTATCTAGCTAAACTATGAAACTCTTTAGCTTTTTTCTGTGTTTTTTCATCTCTGTCAGGGATCTGATTAGAATACAATTGCTTTCAGAGTGAGTATTAGAATCTATGGTATGTATATAGATATTTTGATGGTAATATAGGTGTGATGCATTCCTATCAGTAATATGCTTATTTAAGTGGCTACTATGCCTTTCTACAATATGGTATACCTAACTTTCCACTTATCTACATCTGTTTAATTGATACTACCTGCGGTACAACTGTTGCAAACTTGATTGATCACGTACTAGGGCAGGTTATACTGTATCTCAGCATTGCCCTGCTACGATTTTTTACATGTGTTTTAATTCGCTTTCTTTTGAGACGGTCTTAATTTTAATAAATAGAAGTTAGGTTTTTATCCTTGTATGATTTCAATTAAACTATGAATTTGCAGACTCTCTTTAGTTAACCAACACCCGCTATACTAATTACGTGTGGCGCACCTTTTCTTTCCATAGAGATGGAAGTTTTGCCTGGAACATGACTAAATACATAATGTACAGGGAATTAGCATAACGTGCCACCAAAACAGAAAGTTTAATTTCTGAAAAAATATTTATTTTACTGAAAAATGATTAGTATAAAATATAGGCAGATTTGAATTATGAATTAGCATGACAGGTCCACAAACAGAGTTAGGTTACATTGTTTCAGGAACATTACTTGGATTACAAAAGGCCACGAGTATGAGCCTGTAGCTGCTCGTATAGTGGTTTTTAAGCTTTTTTACTTAAAGAACTCCTAACAGGCAGTCTGCAATTTCTGGGGCACTTGTCAAAAGTTAATGAAGGGTTAAAATGTATAAATATATTGCTATTTTAGGTCTTACAACAAGAACAACACAAAAAAACATTGTGCACAACAATATACATACATACATATATATATGAAACTCAAAATTGTGACTTTTGTCAATCTTTATAGAAAATAAGGGGCACCCACTGCCTGTTATGATTCTTGGATAAAGATGCAATTCTAAAGAAGATGAGGGAGATGGAAGAGGTGAAATTTCCATGGGTCTCGCTACAATTATTCAATGATCTCTTCTCACATTACAGGTCCACAGGTCTGTTAAACCATTAACAGATTTTCTCTGCTCTGTGGATATCTTATACTGATGGGGATTCCCCTTTATGCTCCCCTCACAACATGAGGGCGTGACCCCTGTGCTGAGAAGTGTGAATGATATTCCAGAGTCCTGACACCTTTTGGGAATTCCAGTCCTGAAAAACTACATGGGATCAATGGTTTCTACAGAAAGGCCCCAAGGGTAACCTGACCTGAAACACCAATGTTGCTAATGATGATCACTCATCCCCCTTCACCTATACATGGAAATCTGGAAGAATAGCTTGGACTGAACTCTAGCTACTCTTCTCCTAGGTAACTCTGTATCTGCACAGTTATGTCTATGTAGCAGATATTTGTACTGGGACTTTTATTGACTCTATTGATCTTGAATGGTATGCCTCACGCTCTGTCAAAATTTTGGACCCTATAGACAGATATTATGATGCATGACTTATTGTTTGGACTCTTGTCTCTATGGAACCCCCCATGACTTGACTTGATCCATCTTAGATCTCCTCAACTCCTTCTTTTCTTTTCTTTTTTTTAATTAGCTAGCCCCTCTTAATTTGTACATTTACACGGAGATTGATCATTGTACAGGTGGTTGGTAGCTGGACCTGGATGATTTTACCTGTTGGCTCCATCTCTGACCTCTATGATATACATTGGTTGTTTGCTGGGTTGGAGATTGCATGCCCAAACAGACTCTTATTTTGGGGTCTACTGACATGGTTTGTTTAGATATATCACCTGGCTAATTCACTTGATCACTTGACCACTGGACTGTATACCCTAATACAAATTATGAAATTCTATGTACTTGGATTCTAAATACAGTCTTATATCCAATGTTTCTGTCAGTAATACAGGAGACTGGATCTCGATGGTGGGACAAAGGGTTTAAAAGAAGTCTAAAGCTCACAGTCTTTGCAAAAGAATCTTGGGAGTGATGCTTGAGTATGAAAATGGGGAGCAGAGCCAGAAAACAGTATATCCTTGTGGCAGCTAAAACAGTATTAAAGGTGATGTCAGTGAAGCCAGGTATCCCACCACCATTTGAGCCAGGTGCTTGACCAGGCTAGGCACAATAATAGTCCGGGAGACTGAGGAGTAGTCAAGTCAAGTCAATTAGTCAAGGCAGATGGAGGTCAAACGAAGTCAGGGTACAGGCCAAGGTTTTGACCGGAGGAGTTCAAGCAAAGTCAAGGTACAAGCCAAGGTCAAGACAGGGGCCTAATAGTAACCCATTCAGTGCTGCCTAGCTTGAGTATCACACGTACTTTACATATACTGGACCCGTGTGGGTATATATTACTGTAATCTGTCCTGTGTCAGTACAATATTGTGTCATATATTACTGGACCCGTGAGGGTTATTGTTTTCTGCAACTGTTCAATAAAACTGTGTTTTATCTAAACCTACTGTGTCTGAGTGTCAAACAAACCGTTACAAGTACAAGTTGAGGTCAAATGAAGAATCAAATACAGCAAACAGGAAAATTAGTTTTCATCACCAGGGCTACTAACTGAGCATTGGGAGCTCAGAGAGACTAGTTTAAATAGTCTCCTAAACCTGGTACAGCTTGAGGTCACTAATGAATCATTGCTTGGATCCAGAAAGAGTAAAAGGGTAAATCAGCTACAGAACAGCCAGCCGATTGAAAGATCCTCAGGCGGCAACAGTGGAAGTCACAGGACACACATCCTGGACATCACTGGTTCAAGCACAGGGAGAGGTAAGTTCAGAGTACCAACTATGACAGCTTGTTATGATACTGATAGCAATATGATGTCCAATTTGATTGGTGCTCTAACCCCTCTTAATTTTCATATTTAAATGAAGATGTCCGGTTGTTCTGGTGACTTGGGAACAGTCCTGGATGGTTTTGTCTGGTGCCTCCATCTCTGACCACGGGACAACACACTATGATATTGTCAAGGTTTGGCTGAGCTGCTCTAGAGCTCTGCAGTTCATTACTGCTGCCTCTCTGTCAAGGTTTGGCTGAGCTGCGCTAGAATTCTGCTATTGATTACTGCTGCCTTTCCTTCCCTGGGTCAGGCTGACTAAGCTGATGATTGATGAGCTGCCATGACCTCTTTGTCTCCATGGTTACTCATCTTACTGTTATCAGTCAACCCCATCCAGGCTATTTAAAGCAGCTAGTCTCAGTTCCTCCTTGCCCTTGTGTTTGTTCATGGCTGCATGTGCATTCTCCAGTACTCCTGTATATCTGTATATGACCTGGATTCCTCTGACGTCCCTTCTGGCTCCTGACTCCTGGCTTGTTCCTGATATTGCTTACCTCCGTGTTTCTGACTCCGGCTTGTCTGAGTACCTTCCTTGGTTCCTGACTCTGGCTTATCTTTTGGTTTATGCTCCTGGATCACGATTCTGTTTTGTTTGTTTTTTGGTTACTTTAATAAAGGTGTTTTGCATTTTATATTTTTGTGTCTGTCTGGTCCCTGGTCCCTGACAGATTATCACGGTGCCCGTGTATTGCTGGCGACATTTTGACAGCATTGTTTCCTGATGCCTTCTTATTGACTAGCATGATGTTGCTCCACCCAGTGGTAGCCTTTAAGTACTGAGCCCTGTCACTTCTGCAGGGCCCTTTCGTGGTGTTCCCGTTGCTTAGTGCTTGCTGTCTTTATCGTGTGAATCCTGTGTATGACCAGGACTGCCTGACTACTCTGCCTGATTCCGTTCCTGTTCCGTGTACCGACTCAGATTGGCTAACGTTCCTGCTCTGTGTACCGACCCGGCCTGACTGACGTTCCTGCTCCGTGTACTGACTCGGATTGGCTGACGTTCCTGTTCTGTGTGTTGACCCGGATTGGCTGACGTTCCTGCTCAGTGTACCGACCCGGTTTGGAGGACGTTCCTGCTCTGTGTATCGACCCGAATTGGCTGAGACTCCTGCTCAGTGTATCTCAGGCCCGGTTCACTACCTCGTCCGGTTATCCGGTTGAGGGAACTTTCCGGTGCTCTGTCCAGGTCTTGCTAAGACCCGGTTGGTTGCCTTGATTGCTGCTCTAGCCTTTCAGCTACTGCGACCCATTTATATTTATATTTGCTCTCAGATATATGTACTGGACCCGTGTGGGTTAATGTTATTCTGTAACCTGTCCTGTGTCAGTATTACGTGCTAACTATTGCTGGACCCGCAAGGGTTACTTTATTCTGTCTGGTTTCAATAAAACTGTGTTTTACCAAACAGCCTGCCTCTGAGTGTACTGAAAACCATTACACAGATATACAATGATTGTTTATCTGGGTCTGTGTTTGCACCATATTGAACACTGCTCTACTTTCCAATACTTCAATCTCATCTTCACTCCCAAACTCTCATTCTGGGATCTACTGACCTAATCTGTTTCGCTATATTAACTGGATATTTTGAATACATTTTCTTTAATCTAGAGACACTTCTACAATGGAGATGAATTCTAAATTGATTACTAGGTGGTATAGAATGCCTCAGGTGCTAGAGAGAATCTATCTGAATACCTCAGACCAATGCTCGCAATTTACCTCACACCATAGTACAATGTTTCATATATGGTGAGAATGCCCTAAGATCACTGGGGCGGTGCGGCTCATGAAATGTTTGAAATATTCCATATGACTCTCTACCTTCCCCTTAAAATTTATCTCTTTGGCCTACTCCCACACCATCTGCTTGTACAGGAAATAGCCATCCCCTCCCTCACTTTCGTAGTTTCAGTATAGTACACAACTTTTTGCGACTTTGGAAAAGTATCTAATTCCTTGGAGAAATTAGATACATATTTGGGAATTTGGAAACCCTGGGTTGACTACTACAGTTCTATGGAATAGCACCCACTGTTCCATCCAGTTAATTTGTTTTAGCTAAGATCGTTTGACCTATCCACTCTCCAATCAGCATCCCAATCCTCACAGAGTCAAATTCTGTATACTGCATACCAGTTTGATTTTCTTATTTTCCTAGGAATACCATGTTCCTACTTGGTACCGTTTTACAATATTGACATATTTTCTTTCTGGAGAGAATGACCATTCATTCATTCTTTTACTCACTTATTCATTGAATGACCTGAGCTATACTAACTTCACAAATAGATTTTCTCTGCATATTTCCCCTGCCCATCCTCATTTTTCCCTTACCCATTCACTGTTCTTCCCTCTTACTTTTTACTACTCTGATCTCTTCTCATTCTCTCTTATTTCTTCTCTCCCAGTTATTTCCTAAAGTCTTCTAGTACGTTTCATTATTGATTATAATCTGTTTTAAAGCAGCAATACATACCTCTGACAAAACACCTATGTCTTCACAGGATTGTCTTTTTAGTACTAGTCCGAAGAAAGGATTGGTACCTGCAGATATTGTGTTACTCTTATAAAGCCTCGAGTTTTCTTGTTTGTTGCAATTACTTTTGTTTGAGTTCGTCAATATTATGCAGTCTTGAATGTTTCAAGGAACCTTGACCAGTTTTATCTCCTTTTATATGTACAATGATAGTTAACCTTGTTTACAGATATCTTACAGGAAATATGGTAAACATACTAGATGCCATGGATAGTAATATGTTCAATAAGCTTAACTTAATTTAGGGTTACACTTTCTTTCTAACCCCTAAGGCTGTGGATATGTCTTCAACGCAGTATGAATCATTCCAAAGTAAAACTCAGGAATGCTGGTCAATGAAATTATCTATTTTAAGAAATATTTTGTATTTAGATTAAATTCATAATGTTATGTATGCATATCAGGTTGGCTAAACTATGCAATAATTCTGTAATGAAAGAAATTATATAATATTTCTTAAAGTGGAACAGTCACCTGGAATTAGTTTGTTTATTTGGGAACTTTATTCCAAACTACCTGTTCATCATGTTAGAGAACAGGCAGCAGACACATAGTTTAGAGTTGCAGTGTAAAATAAAAAATTGCAAGTAGGTCAACTTAAAGGGTTAGTAATGTCTATATCTTAAAAAAGGTAATATTGCAGCTAATAGAAAATGAAACTGAACAACCCCAGTCCCATTTCTCAAACCTTTATGGTTTGAGAGATATAGGAGGCTAAAGTTCTACCCTCCCTCCGCTTTCCCTGATGTCAGCTGTAAAGCAGGAACACTTTGTAGACTGTTCCAGTGAAGTATTTCTTTTTACATTGCGCTATTTCGGCTCTGCTGAAGAGCCACTTGCTTGCCCCTGGACCAGGATATTCTGGCGTCAGCTTACAGCTGACATGAGATAAAGTGGAGGGAGGGGGGAACTTTAGACTTCTATATCTCTCAAACCATAAAGGTTTGAGAGATGGGACTGGGGTCCTTTAGTTTAATTTTCTAATAGGTGCAATATGACCTTTTTTAAGATATAGACATTACTAACCCTTTAATCCTGTGCTTTGCACACTCATCTAATCCTTAAGGGGTTAATTCAAGGTCATGAGACCACTTTAAATACATACATTTACAGTGCAAGCATGAGCTTTTTTCATAATTTAATTATTTTTTTTAACATTTGTCATAGTCTGCCATTCTCTTGAAATATTATTATTCTGCTAATTAGTGACTAATCACAGAGTGCTTTTGTACAGATAGTTTGTCCTTGGAGGGATTGCCGCTTTAACATATGAGAAGACAACCAGACGGGAGCGCTCACGGGACCACCCACGCATAATATCACCACGCATAATAAAGTTTTATTATTTGTAAGTGGTGATATTATGCGTAGGTGGTCTCGTGAGAGCTCCGGTCCGGTTGTCTTCTTGTTTGCTGAAATCGTTTGCTATGGTTGATGGGGGCAGCGCCGGGTCCACCGACCCCTTGAGACAAGGGTGAGTGCAATCTGGTTTTCTTATCAGGATATTGTTATTGTGCTGAAGCAATTGCTTATTTTCTGTGTGTAATACGCTTTAACATATGGCATAGAACATTTTCAAAATACATATTTTCACTTACTTGATTTCTAAAGTTATCCGCATATTGGTTGGTGTGTATTTGTTCACTGGGATCACATAGCTGTAATTTCCAGTTCTACACAATGGATGAAAAATAATGTGTTTACATATCCAGCCTGACTATATTTAGTCAATACGTAAAGAGGAGCTGATTATACTTTGGAATTTAATCATTTAAGTGCCAGAGATGTGATGGATACTTCTCTGGCGCTCAAAGGCTTAAGGACCACATGCAGAAAGAAAATTGGGATGCTTTTGAGGCCAACCATATTCACTATAGGGGACATATAAAATACCTAATAGTTTAGTCCCTTGAATGCTGAAGAAGTCCCCATAACATTGCAAATACATATTTTGGAGATCTCTAGCATTCAACATGTAATAATGCAGTTGATTTGGCCAAAAATTGTTCCAATCTGTCATATGGCCTATACTGTTTGCAAGTTGCTGACTCTTGAGTGTTTTGCACATCATATTAAGGGGATGTGCACGTAGAGATAAAATAGGTGCAAATGACTTTTGCACACTGAACCGGCCTAACGCCTGTGTATAAAACAAAATGCACATTGTGCCTCTTATGCCGAGGGATTGGCAATGTGGGAGTGTGGAGGTTTTAAGGTATACCATTGCTCTACACCTTGTTCAACAAGATACTGAAGAAATAAGTTCAACATTCATCCATTTCCTTAATCTGTAACATACATGGCATTAACCCTTTGAGTATCAGAGAGGTATCAAACCCATTGTGTTGCAATGCATTAGATACCTCTCTGGCACTCAGGTTTATGAGTCGTTCACCTATAAACCGTGTGTTAATGTAGATATTCTGAGGTATGTATAGACAAACAATTTGTCACCTAAATATAAGCCCAGTTCAAAATCTCTGCTAATGAGAAGAAAAATATAATGAAAATAATGAATGTGTTATTTACTGTCAATATTATACAGGCTCTGAAAGCATGCAATTATTTTACACAGAAATTGTCTTTTATATGCATCATTTATTGGAGTGGCAATGCTGTTAACATCCATTTGGTCCTTGCAGCCATTTCAAATGGGGTATATGGGAGTACTCTTACTAAAACATGTTGTATTCTGGATATCATATCTAGACTGAAAGTAACAATGGCAATGGCACTGACATAATTTCTACCCTCTGTGGTTATGAAGTATATTATGGACATCGCAAACTATGCAATTAGCTATTGCTCCTGATTTAATGTACCTGAAAAGAGAAAATGGATGCCAACTACAATGTTCTTTTTGAACAACTAGTCCAGGTGACGATGATGACAAAAATGTCTCCACTTTTGGAGAAAAAAATGTTCTCTGAGGTTAAAGGAATAGTAATGTCTACATTAAAGTTTAGCTCCGAGTCTTCTATATTGTTTTTATAACATGCAGCGCTATGTTTAAGTAAGTACAGTTCTGTAGTTCAAAGATATTCAAGCTGAAATTATCCACCTTCCGCCCATCTGGCCTCCTCCCCTTATAGCTGCAATCTGGGCTTGGGACTGGATGGATGCAGCAAGGGACAATCTTCAGTCAGTAAGTATAAGGAAAACCCTGTCCCCTTGGCAATGGAGGGAAGGAGTTTTCTTTTGCTTACTGAAGATTGTCCCTTGCCGCTCTCCATCCGGACCATGCTTAGAGGCAGCGTGGTGCAGACAGAAGGGGCTGGAGGGGGATAATTTCAGCTTCAATTTCTTTTGAACTACAGAACTGTAATTACTTAAACATAGCGCTGCATGTTATAAAAACCCTATATAAGATTCAGAGCTACACTTTAATATACTTTAACCCCTTAAGGACCCTTGACAGTCCTGGCACGTCATGCCTGGATTTGAGTTAAGGACCAATGACGTACCAGGACTGTCATGGCTAAAATGATAGCAGCGTGCCTCTGTGCACGCTGCTATCATTAATTCCAGGCTGAGACTGAGCGCTCCGAGACTGGGGCGTTCAATCTCAGCCCTTCTTGCCAGTGCCAGTTGATGTGATAGCCGTAGCAGCGATCACATGTACCGGCATAGTGACAGACAGAGGCAGCAGAGAAAGCATGCTGTCTGTGCCTGTCACGTCTGCCTCTGTCTCCGTTGCTATGAAAGTAAGGGAGACAGAAGTAGACAGGAGACACCTAGTAGTGAAAGAAAATACAGCAGCTAGGGGTATTAACCCCTTCACTGCTGGTGCCAAAGGCTTGCTAAATGCAGGTCAATTTCTGACCTGCAATAAAACTTTTTTTTTTTTTTTTTTTTTTTTTAAAAGACAACACACTTTTTTTTTTACAAAAATATTTTATTTAAAAAAAAATAATAATCTAATTAAAGAAAAGTGGAAGTTTGATTGTTGTGGAGCCATGTAATACACTTACATTCACTACCAAATGCCGGGGATAAAAAAAAGTGTCAAAATAGGGTGAGAAAAAGGGACACGGGGATTTTCACCCAGGGGGGACAGTGGCCACTTTAAACTGCGTATTTTGTAGGTATGACTGACCGGTCATACCTTTCATGCAGTCTCCATAAAAATTTAACCCTTTGTGCCCAATTGATCCCAAGAGAAAAAACAAAAATTGTGGGTTTTTTTTTTTTTACATTTTTTTACCTCTTTTTTTTTTAATTTTAATAAAGTAAATGGTGGGTTATCCATATACGTAGGGTATCAAATGAAAGCCTATTTGTGCTTAAAAAAACAGTATATAATTTATGGGGGTGGAATAAAAGAATTAGAGGGAAAACACTGTTGAACAAAGACATAGTCGAAAAGGTCAGAATTGCTCCGGTCCTTAAGTGAAATCCACCTCAGATTTTCCCGGTCCTTAAGGGGTTAAATAATATTGGCAATCAAATAAATGTTTTGTTATTGGGGGGTATATTTTCTTTATCTAACCCTTTGAGTACCAGATAGGTTTGCAACACATTGTTTCACAAAACTTTGAACACCATTCTGGTCCTCAATTTGTTAAATATCAAGATAGTTTGGACCTTATAGTTAAATTATTAAAAAATAAGTAGTAGAATAGATTATGGAAATAGCTAGCTATTAAAATATGTATACAATGCAATGTGATTTCCAGTTCTATTTCTATATGTGTAATTTGTTAACTTCAGTTTCCTATGATGTGCAAAACGTGAGATGTCTTATATCTCTTACCCACAATGAAGGCTTTTACTGCAGTAGTGACGATCTATTACTTGCTGACTCTCCAGGATCTGTATAGAACTGATTGATGTATCAATCCCTGAAAGAGCAAGTGAATACATGAGAAAATGACCCATGAAATTATATATTATATATATATATATATATATATATATATATATATATATATATATATATAAATGTCTATCAATTGCTACAAAAAGAATCCTTGGAAACAGAGAGATGATTTACAGCCGTCATGGAGAGCATAAATAAGCTTCAAACTGCTCCAGACATGGTGTGGGCCTCAATCACTATCTGGACTTGAGAAAGTGTAGGAATGTACATTACACTTATCGTAGGTAATTTAATATATATGTGAAAAGACTGTTGACAATTTAAAAATACCTCACCATCTAAAAAATAGCTGTGGCGAATTTTAAATGAGTCTCCAGCATTATATATGGAATTAGTTTTATCTAGAAAGTGTTTTACCACTAAGAAAACATTGAGATCACTGATATGTTGTAATAGCCATTATTTAAAGTTAGAAAACTAGTTTTTGAGTCATCCAGATTCATATGCTAATTGAGGCATTTCGTGCAGACACTGTTCTCCCTAATTTACCCCCCCCCCATGTATTATAGAAAACATAGAAGCAAAGAATGTGACGGCATATAAGCCCATCTAGTCTGCCAATTTTTCCTACTGTAAAAACCTCAAACCTTATTTGGTCCTTGACCTTGACTTGACATTTAGGACAGCCTTATGTTTATATTAGGGCAGAGGCGCAATGTATAGGTGCTTTGGGGCATTCTTTTCTCTGCGCATGTTGTATGTGATGTACTATTAAGGTGTTGAGGAAACTGGTGAAACCTTATGACATTTTGCTGTGCATGGTATGGGACAGGCCTAAGGGGCTTGATGGAATTAAAGTCTTAATAATGTCAAACTGTGTGTCCAACTCTGTGCACTAGCTCATCATATATTATGTATTATATATTATGGACTTGTGTCTTTTTTCAACCTAATTTACTATGATACTATGTTGGAAACGCCTTTAGAATCCATGCGGTTAAGTCAGAAAAATACAAGCATTTTAGGTCAGTTGTTTATAAATGTTATCAAATCTAACTGATTACCAGGTTTGCTTTTAGTAATAAACAGAATAAAACATAATCAAAAAAGTAACTTTTTGTTTGTTTTTCATAATCAGAGCTAATTTTTCATTCCTGAGCTGGGATAAAATTATTTGGTGCAACAGTGCCCTCTGCTGGGCTTCATTCAAATGCAGAGGAATGAAAATAAAAGGGAAACATTACTTTTTACCAAAATCAGGGCTCAAAATTTCCACTCGCCACTAGCCAATGGCGAGTGAAAATTTAGCCCTGGCGAGTAGAAATTCAGCCCTGGTGGGTATGTTATGGCTTGCAGTGGCGAGTAACTTTTCATGTCTGCCTAGTAGCAAAGGACTTCAAGTTTTAAGCCCTACCAAAATAATTATTTCCATGTTTTTAATACATTTCCACTCTCAGCAATTCACTGGGGGCACGTTATATTAAAATTAAGTTGCTTAACATTTGATAAATAGAATCTTTAGTTTTAAACATATCAAGCAGCGAGACAGCTTATTGCATACTATTTTCCTCTAAGTGGTTTATTTATCTATGAGGCTAATATACTTAAAAAAAGTGGAGGGAGATGTGCAAAAAGAGAAATAAAGGTGAGATACATTCTCTAATTCCAGTGTCATGGGTGTCCAACGTGCAGCCCATTGACCAAGTGTAGCAAGTCTGACCCCAGGGTGCTGCCCTCCTGAGATTTAAAAAATCAAACAAACTATTTTTATACCTATTGAACTAGCACACAAGAACTAGTGGGCCAGTCAAACCAAATCCCATGCTTGCCAGTATTGTATAATTCAAAAATAGATGTCTATTAAAGGGATAGTAATGTTTAACAAACAAAGCAGCTTCAATTAATCATAGTATTTTGGCCATGGAGAGTATTATTTCAATACTGTCAGAGTTGTAATTCAAGAGCAATTGAATGATAAAGTATACCCCCACCCCTTGTACCTAGTGTAAGCCACTTCCCCTCAGATGTGGAATTTGGTCCTGAGACCAGACAGCTCACAGCAAGGGACAATCTTCTCGTGAGAACTGTGAGAACAATGAAAACCCTGCCCCTTTGACAGGTTTTTCCTTATGCTCATTGAAGATTGTCCCTCTCTGCGATCCATCCGGACAGTCTTGCTGCTCTGGTGTTACATCAGTAAAAGGGGCGGGAGGGGGATATTTTATCATTCAGTTACTCTTGAACAACAACTCTGACAGTATTGAAATAACACTAGCCATGGCTCAAATACTATGAAGATTAATTGGAGCTACTGTTTTTGTGAAACATTACTATCCCTTTAAATATCACTATTGTCATTGTCTTGATCAATTAATAAATGCATATTTTAGAATAGCTGACAGGCTATAATTCACCATCATTTTCAATTTAAAATGATGTGGCCCTCACACTTATGGCTTTCTGATCATGTGGCCCACAAATGAAAAAATTTGGACTCCCCTGTCCTATGCCATTCTGTGGAGCCTGTGCACTAAGATTGCTAAATTTGGAGAGAATTTAGTACATAAAATAACACGAGTTTGAGAGTTTATCACACTGAAGAGTTTATCTCACATGTATCTAAACTTAGTGCATCTTCTTACTGGGGTAATTCTGGGCAAACCAAATGCGCTATGAGAGACAAAGTGTAGGTGGCTCTAAACCGGTTAGGGAGACCACTATAGAAGTAAATACTATCAAGGATTGTGCTGCCCCCTGTCTCTTTAAATATTGCTTTGCCATCTTAGAGGTTCCCACTACCTCAAAATGTTGAAATCCAAACAAATAAAATAAGCTGATCAGAGGAGTCATAAAATTAAAAAGACATCCAGCTTTAATCTCATACCATGGCAACGGGGTGTTGTGCACTCATCACCCAGTGTGATAATTGAAGCTACAGTTTTTAAATTCAGAGATGTCAACAGTGCTGACTCAATTTTCACAAATACGCATTGTGACTCTGGAACTTATTGATTGGGTTCTGAGTCTGTTTGATTTGCTCAACTATCTTATTATTTTTATCATTGATAAATTAATAAAGTTAGATATTTATATTATGACTCATCTGATCCCAAGTGTATATTTGGTTTGTGCAGCTACCTTCTGTTTGTTTGGACAAATAAAAATCCCATTTATTTAAGTGGATTATTTAATCTCCTCCAATGCCAGGGAGCTCTCCAGAGCATTGTGAAGACCCATTTAACTCAATGGTGATACTGGAATGTTTATTTGACCTCTACTGGTTTGCTCTAGAATTACTGCAGTTCTTCTTAGTACATCAGCCTGAGCTAACCCTCCCAAAGGCCAGAGGTGTACAAGGGGTTACTTAGCAGTCCATTGGACAGCTATCGGTTCAAGGCAGTTAAAACAAAGTGGATATTTATTTGTCCCCTGTGATGCAGTTGGTTTGCTCCAGAAACACTCCAGTTCTGCATAGTTTATTAGCCTTATTGTGGCTAGAAAAAAATATATACCCTTTTCTTTATTTTCCCTCTACTTGATTTATTAAAGAACTTAATTATACACCACTTGCAACTCCTTTATTTGAACTGCGGTTTCTCTTATCTGTTAACCCCGGTCCTTAGAGGCTAAATATATCTCAAACTCTTTGCTTTGTCTTGGGGATTTCTCTGCCATTATTGGGGGTTAATTAATCATATTCTTAACCCATGCCATGATCAAATAATACTTTAACCCTTTGAGAGGAAGAAGCAATTCATTGTATACCACTAGCACTCAAATGGTTAATAAAAGCTACATTAAATAGACCTATAATATCTTTTATGTACCCACTGAGTCTGACATATGTGTAGTACAGTTAATGTTCAAACCATTTTTAATGCATTTAAATCAGGAGTTACCAGAGAGAAAAAGCAATCATTTGTGTTTACCATGAATATGCTAACATGTGCAAGATCAATTAAAATGTGATATAAAAGGTAACTTACAATCACTTGCAAATGAAGGTTTGTCAAACCACTTCTTCTTGGCTGCACTCTTACTGATACTTCCTAAAGAGAATATATGCAAGATTAGAACAAAATATGTAAACAACAAATGAAGTTTTAAATATGAAAACCTTGCGGTTTTTAACCAATTGGGTGATAGATACATCACCAACACATTGCATGTCTCTAGAATTCAGGGTCTTAAAATCCATTTTGTATTTGAAATGTACACTCATCCAGACTGTTAAATCATAAAGAAAACAGTACTTTCATGCTATTTACCAATAAATCATTTTTCTTACTCCGCAGGGACACCAGTGCCATAGGGCTAAGTAACTTTCACTTGGATGCTGGGCAGTTTAAGAAAAAAATATCTGGAGAAAGCCACTTGCACTCAGCCATACTTATCCCCTCACTCAGATCTACTGCTATCCATGAAATATAAAAAAGCCAAACCAAGATCAAAGTTTAAACTCAAGAAAGAAAAAAGAAGCAAGGCTAGAAAAGTAGTCACCCATTTAGAGAAACTGAAAACTGCAGGACACCCCTGCCAGAGAAAAGAAAAGACAGCAGTTTCTCCAGGAAGGAGGTGATGCCCCCCATGGACTAAGAGAAAAAAAATTATTGGCAAGTAGCAGAAAAATACTCTCTTCTCATATGTCCTATGGGGACAAAGGTACAATGTAGGTTAAATCAATGTTGCCTCAAACACTATGAGGAAGGGAGAGAAATGGTCAAAACCAAGACAACCCCACACCACCACCACTAATGCAAACACAGCAGGACCAAGACATGTGCTCATAAACAGAAACCAGCAAGGAACATGCCAACAGGCATAGTAGAAAAAGGACAAAGTGGAAAAAAAAACACTAGACGTACAACAGTCGGCTACCATAACATTTCTCCGCTGAGGGCATGTATAGATTCCACATAGAGGAGACTTGTACAGAGATGACCACATACAACATCCTTGAATTGCTGCTTCATCAAATGCAATTATCAAGACTTGTGAAGCAAGAATGGGCCAAGACCCCAGCTGAAAAGCTTAACATCTCTGTTAACAATGCCGCCTCCAAAGTGGATAAAGGACAGCTGCCATGCTGTTAGACTAGCCAGAGCATCTTCCAAGCACGAAACTATTATGATATCAGAAACAAACAGATGTGGCTGGGTAAGATGTGGGCTGCAAGAACCAACATCCGAAAAGATGCATGTTAAATAATTCTAAGTGGGTAGGGAAAAAAACAAAACAGCGATGCATCGAGAGCTGATGTATGGATCTTCATTATATCCATGGAATCCTGAATTGTAAGATGTCAAGCATTAAACAGGGGAGAAAACTCAGTCAGGAACCAATTTAAAACCAGACCAGAACTGGAGATGCCATTTGCAACTAAAAGTAGAATACCAGCTATGAGACAAGAAGGAAGAGGCCAAATAGAATATCCTTTCATGATCCCCCAGAGACCTGCATCACCAGTCTCAAATATAGAGACTGGGGTGGGGTTGGGGGGGTTATCCACTAAAGCATAATAAAGAGGTGATAAAGTGAAGATGACTTCTCTAGTGATAGCTCTTCTCCAATTTCTGTTATTCTATGGTGCCAAAGTTGGAGAAATCATAGTCATTGGCTCCATAGAATAACATAGGAATTGGAGAAGTGAGGAGAAGTCATCTCTACTTAATCACCTCTTTATCACACCTTATCAAGCCTTAGTGCATCTCCCCACAATGGTAACCTTTTGAATGGTTGCACGCAGAAGAGTATGCGACCATTCAGCTGTTTCAGCAGGTTGCCTGTCTAAAAAGCGTGACGTGACAATCTCATAATTCATGACAGCGTGAGATTGTCACATCGCCTAGTCAATGCAAATGCAAAAGACTTGTAGCTGCAATCATATTCCTTCTGACAAGACTTATAAACCTTAATTCAGCACTAAAAAAAGATACTATTTAATCTGGCATCCTCAGCCTATTGTTATTGAAGCCATAGCATGAACAGAAAAAAACACATTTTTTTCTTCAGCACACGGAGGTGCTCCAGCTGCCTCCGTGTGCTTAACGCACCTATTGACTAGGCGACATGACAGTCTCGCACTGTCATGCACTGCAAGATTGTCACGTTGTGCTTTTTAGACAGGCGACCTGCTGAAACAGTTCAATGTGAACCATGGTAAGTACAGTGAACCCAAAAGAAGTAACCAATTAAAAGAATGTTTGTGAAGGTGATGAGCAGAGCAGATCAGCAATTTTTTGTGGGATGGAAACCTGAAGAAACAATGACCTTAAATAACAGAACGCAAAGAAAAGAAGGTCACTAGTCTCAGACCAGTGGCAGCTATGACACATCTGATGGTTTCTAAACCGGGAACCTAAAAGCATTTCAGTGGTTAAAAGCTAGTACTAGCCTGTTAAAAACACTAACCAAACCAGGGAACCCAAAGAGATCTGAATAGAAACTCTAAAGTCTAAATACTTGAGACCTATAGTGATGAGGATGACTGATGAACACTACAAACCTCATGAAGGCAAGTCAAGTACTTATAGCACAAACTCAAAGAGTATGTGTGTTCCTATAGAGGAAGCAGAACATCCTGCATACAGTCAATGCCTATCAAACACAGTTCCTTTATGAAAAGTAACGAAACCAAACAAAGTGGTTCTTCCTTGGCACTTTCAACTGAAACACTTACCCAACCTGGCCTGTCCAAGTTTTCAGAGCTCCTCAGACCCACATCACAGCAAAGGCTAAACTGGAAGGGATCTGCTAGGTTAGCTGAATCTAGAATCTAGAAATGCTCCTGCACTGTGAACAGTAGGTGCAAGTAAAAGTATCCAGCCTTTTTGCTTTATAATCCCTACTACCCATTAAACTATAGTTGAGAGACACTTAGGTTGTCAGTGATTCCATTGATGAAAACAGTATCATCAGAATCTAATGAAAGATATCTGTCCAATATAAATATGCTGTACAATAATGCTACTGTATTTATAAGCATGGGTATATAGACAGAAGATAATATGGGGAGGGCTTAAAAGTTGAAGTCCTTTGCTACTAGCCAGACCTGAAAAGTTACTCGCCACTGCAAGCCATAGCATACCAACCAGGGCTGAATTTCTACTCGCCAGGGCTAAATTTTTACTCACCATTGGCTAGTGGCGAGTGGAAATTTGAGCCCTGATATGGGTATCTGAGAGAATAAACAAAGTATAACCTAATCTTGACTAGGACATGTGTATCTCCTGGAAAGGGGGGTAAAACACCCAACTAAAGAGATATTATGAACAGAGAAAATAGGATACACCTAGTATCTGCCAGCATAATGTCCATAGCAATAATGGGCTGCTAGAATCACAATGTAAAATGAAAAGAGATCCCTGATAGAAGGATATGTAGAGAACACTCAAGGATATTTGTGTGAAAAACTAAAGCACCATGTTAGAGAACCCAGAGAACAGTGTATAGTCATCTGAGGAATTTGTTACCTGGTATATATGTAGAAACATAGCAAGAACAGGGCACATGCAGGATCCAGGAACACCAAGACAGAACCAGATGGTTATATCACATTAGTGTTAATTGAGATAAGAATTGAGACAGATATAGTAGCAAACATACATAACTCATAGATGAAAGAGTGAACCTTAACTAGACATACATAACTCAGGAATTCACAATAACAATAAGTCCTTGTTGTTTAATGTAGATACACAAGACTCAGGGATGACTGGGTAACTCTCAAGCCATGGGTTTTAATAAAGATAGATACAAAAGACTCAGGGATAATCTAGTAACCCTCGAGTGAGCCTTGGGGGTTAATCTAGGCAGTCAGTAGTCAGGGACAAAAGAGTAATCCAATCCTTGGTGGGGGAGAAATAATAAATATAATAAAAAAAATACATAAAATAAATAATTAAAATATTAATTCTAATAAAATAATCACATATAGTAATGAGCAAAAGTTTTAGGCAGGTGTGAAAAAATGCTTTAAAGTAAGAATGCTTCATAAAATAGACATGTTAGTAGTTTATATTTATCAATTAACAAAATGCATAGTGAGTGAACAGAAGAAAAACCTAAATCGAATCAATACTTGGTGTGACCACCCTTTTGCATTCAAAACAGCATCAATTCTTCTAGGTAGGCTTGTGCAAATCGGCTCGTCAAAATTCAGAATTTGTCAAACATGGAGTCATTCGGTGACATTCGGGCCGGCTAAAAGGCAAGGGTCGTTCATAAATAAAAATCTGAACAGCCCTGGTCCGAAATGGCGAAAAGTTTGGAAATTTGGTGACAACTACCCGCACGCGCGATACTTTCCCTCCATACTTTCCCTCCCTTTCTGGTCCAGTTAGCTTCTTTGTTTCATGATGAGAGTTGGACTAATGACACGTCAGACACCCAGACAGGCTGCATTTCCTGTTAGTACATTGATGGCGCTCAGAGAGTGAAGAAGGAGATAGAGAGTGTCCAGTTGATGTGTGAGCAGGCAGGTAGCATTAGGCAAAGGCAGTCAGCCAGCATTAGTGCCTTATTGTCACTGCAAGTGAGAGTCATTTGTTCCTGTGCAAAAAATATTAAAAATATAAGTAATTTGATTTAATAATTTTCAGAGTGACACAGCCAGTCTCACAGTTGTGTAGGCAGGCAGGGTGCTTTATTGCCACCGCAAGGGAGAGTCATTTGTTCCTGTGCAAAATATTGAAAATATTAGGAATTTGTTTTAATAGTTTTCAGAGTGATACAGCCAGTCTCACAGTTTTGTAGGCAGGCAGGCAGGCATAGTACCTTATTGCCACCGCAAGGGAGAGTAGTTTTTCAAAGCATTTTAAATTTGACTAATAATTCGGACTGTCGTCGAATTTCATCTGAGTAGAACAGGTCTGGTCCGAAATGCGGATCCTCCAAATGACACATTAGTCTGAAATCGAATTTTACCGAAATTTTTTGTTGTGCACAAGTCTACTTCTATGTACACTTGCCGAGTTCCTTAAAAAACTGTGTGCAGGTAGGTTGTTCTAAACATCTTTGAGAACTAACCACAGTTTTTCTGTGGATTTACACGCCTCAGTTGCTTCTCTCACTCTTCATGCAATCCCAGACAGACTCAATGATGTTGAGATCAGGGCTCTGTGGGGGCCATACCATCTCTTCAAGGATTCCTTGTTCTTCTTTACGCTGAAGATAGTTCTTAAAGACATTGGCTGTATGTTTGGGGTCATTGTCATGCTGCCGAATAAATTTCGGGTCAATCAGGTGCCTCCCTAATGGTATTTCATGATGGAAAAGTAAGTGCCTGTAGTTTTCAGATACCATTAATTTTGACAAAATCCCCAAATCCATTTGCAGGAATGCAGCCCCAGACTTGCAAGGAACCTCGACCATGCTTCACTGTTGTCTGCACTAATTTTTGTAGAGCTCTCCAGCCCTTCGGCAAACAAACTGCCTTCTGCTACAGCCAAATATTTAACATTTTGACTCATTAGTCCAGAGCACCTGCTGCCATTTTTCTGCACCCCAGTTACAGTGTTTTCGTGCATTGTTGAGTTGCTTGGCCTTGTTTCCACGTCAGAGGTATGGCTTTTTTTGGTAGCAAGTCTACCATGAAGACTACTTCTGACCAGGCTTCTCTGGACAGTAAATGAGTATACCAGGTCCCACTGTTTTTTGCCAATTCTGATCTGATGGCACTGCTGGACATCTTTCAATTGACAAGGGAAGTAAGCATGATGTGTCTTTCATCTGCTGCACTAAGTGTCTTTGGCTGACAGCACATCTAGAAACCTCTGTACGTCTTGAAATGTTTGTCTGGGAGTGATGTAGCTAATGCCTTGTATCTTGTTGCTGTTCTCAATCTTGCCATGGTGTATGACTTTTACCATTAAACTGTCTTCGGCATCCTCACCTTGTTAATTGAGCTTGGCTGTCCCTCACCCAGTTTTATTCTTGCTACACAGCTGTTTCTGTTTCAGTTAATGATTGTGTTGCAACCCACATATTAAATTGATGATCATTAGCATCAATTTGATATGCCCTATTTCTCCTACAGGAAGGACATTTAAAACTAAAGAGTAGCAAAGCTGGGGTGGGGGGCTAAGTGGGAGTGGCTTTCTCCAGAGACTTTGGGGGAGATGTATAAAAAGCCTTCTTACTCTATGTTTAAGAATTGCCACTAAAATGCACGATGCCTGGTCATATTTATAAAGATATAAAGTCATGTTTATAAATCTGTATCAGAGAATATTCTGAGAAAATTTGCACCTGTGAATATATTTTCACACACATAGCTGTCACTATATACTTCAATTAAGAACAGGTTATATATTTAATCACTAAAACTGCATTTATTTTTAGTAATACTTTGCGATACAATTCTTATATGGACAAGACCATTTCTACTCCACTTTTCAAAAAAGTAGACTGACTGCAGTTAGCACTTAGCGAAAATATCACTAAAAGTTTTGTCAAGGTTTTGCTGAGCTGCTCCCATTCTATCTATTGATTCTGCTGTCTGAGCTAATCTAGTGTTCTGCTATCCACTGCAGCTGTCTTCTGAGTTTCTGGTTCTGGCTGGATCAGCTGATCTCTCTGATTACTCACCTGACTGTTATCAGCCAACCCTCTCAGGGTATTTATAGCAGCTTGGCTCACTTCCTCATTGTCCTTGTGTTTGTTTGCTGACCTGTTGCTGCTGGCTGCTGTGGACTTTTCCTGCATTCCTGTTTGCTGTGTTCCAGACTTCACTGACTTCTGTGCTTTTGACCCTCAGCTTGTTCCTGACATTGCAGACTTCTTGTTTCCTGACTCTGGGTCAGCTGAATACCTGTCTTGATTCCTGACCCTGGCATGTCTTTTGGTTTATGCTCTTGGATCATGCTTTTGTTTTTGTTACACTAATAAATGTGTATTGCATTTTACCTTTTTGTGTCCTGTCTGGTTCCTGGTCCCTAACAAGTTTATACATATCCTTGTGCTACTTTTCGACATTATTACGGGTATTTTCTTTATAACTCATTTTTTATAAATTTCCCCCTTTGTTCTTTAACCCCTTAATGACCGGTGACATTCCAAGACCATCACAATGGTCGGGACGTAAAGAACCGTTGACAGTCCTGGCACGTCACGGAACTTTGTTATCATATCATGGCTGCGTGCCCCTCTGTGATCATGGACACATTTCTGCAAAAAAAAAAGTTCCGTGGTCGTTAAGGGGATTAAGTGCTCTGCCTCCTAGTGGACAAAACTTAATCACATGGTTCATGTGTGCCTCCATAGGACATAAGAGAATCAAAAACTATAGGGTGTTTTACAGACAGCAGCATTCAGGGACAAACAATATATTATGTCACTAAATGTAACAAATGTAACATACAACATAAAAAATTTAAAAGCTGCTAATACAGGGATATCCAAGTTCAGTCCTCAAGAGCTACAATACCAACAGTCCAAGATTAAGGATTTCCCTGTCTGACAAAAAGTGGGCCAATCAAAATGAATGAGCCATCGATAAGTTCACCAAAGCGTAATAAGGAAAATCCTTAAATCCTGGAGTTTTGTCACTGACTAACAGTTCTCCAGAGAATGTGGTGGAAACTTCAAGCAGGAAGTCTAGTGTTTGAAGCCCAATATCTTGGTGCCAGTTTAGTTCATGTAATGGTGCTATTTTGTTTACTAATTGGTGTGCATTTGGACTGCACTGTGCCTAAATAATGCATTAGGTTGGCAAAGGTTTTTGGTCCCTTGGAAGCCTAGCGAGTCCTTAACACCTTGATTGCCAGAAGGTTATCCAACACATTGCAATTCACTTCAAGTCGAAAAGAGTGAATCCTTTGATTTCTGTTTTTGACGGAAGAACTCGGTAATATTACAAATATACTGAATTCAACAAAATATTTAGACTTGTTATTTAGATTTGTTATCTAAAGGTAATTGCTTCATATTGCATACCTACTCCCTATATAAAAATAAGTTAGCTGTGGGGAACTTTATTCAGTAGACTGAGAAAAAAATATGTAGGACAGGTTGATAGAGGTACCCCAAAGTGTGGTCTGGAGTTAAATGTTTCATTTCATTACAATACCAAATAACAAAGAAAATAAGTGCACAGAATTCCACAGTATGAAAGAACATTATGGGAAGATAGGCATCAAGATTGACAACACTTTATGACTAACACCCAAATGTTTAATCGGTATAGCACTGAGGAAACAACAGTGTAAAATCTTAGTTTCTTTAAAACAAGAAATAATTCACCATGATCATTTATGCTTCAGTCATTGTAGCATTTTAGGATTACACACTAAGTCAAGCATATGAAAAGATTTTGAGACTTCCCTCTTGCATAACATCAATGTATTAAGCTACATATGCCCCAAATCCTCCCCTTAATACCACTTGTGGCAAAGGGGAACAAGAGGTTAGTGTGTGTATGTTTTGGGGCTATCCTTTCCTCTACTCCTTGTTTAGGCCATTGTACTAAGCAAGGCATAGAGGAAATGGTATTAATGTATGCCATTTTCCCTGGATGTACTATGGGGCTGGCATATAGGAGCTTGCTGGAATTTAAGTCCAATGCTCATGGAATGTGTTGCTGGTATGCACTACAGCAAACATACACTCCAAGGTGGTTACAGTGGATAATTCATACATTAACTTCATTAAACCATATTGGTAGGACTGTCCGCATGCAACAAGACTATGTAGGATATCTAATAATTATTATTAATATGATTAAATAAGTTATTAACAAGATCAGTTAGGATAAATGAATATTTATATTGAGAAAATACTTTAGATTATTATAATGGTAGCTGTCCAGTCCTCACTTTCACAGGCCAGAGGGAGTTTACATATCATCAGAGAACGAGATGGAAGCTGTCTTTCTGAAAACCTGCCTTTGGTTTTAGCACATTTCTGGCATTTAAACGGTTAACCCCCTTGGTAACAACCCCACCCTCCTCCTGGAACTGAAAGGGTTGAAACATAGTGCTACCTTGTAACTACACTTACTTTTTTCAAATGTCTTCATCCATTCATATTTCAGGTTTCTTAGTTTTGAATGTTGAATTGAACAACACTGCACTTCCTCACAGGGCAGAATGTCACAGAAACTAATTTCTACACCGTCTTGTGTGGATTGCGAGGGAGATAATGTAGAAAGTGTACTTTCACTTACTGCTAAAAAGAAAGACCATGTTTTATTAAGAACTGCATAGTAAACTGTCGCTTATTTGCAATATACTTAGTGTTGTTCCTTTTTACTTGCAATCTGTAATTGAGAGATTGAATTACTTTTTTAAAGTGTAACTATGATGTACATATTGACCCCCAATTCATTGTTAGAATACTGGTAATTATGGAAATAGTATCATAATGTTTGTTAAGTGCTGGCATTGTTAGTAATCAGAACCTTGTATGGGACTTACATCAAGACAACAGCGCAGAAATCTTGGTGAAGTGGGATCTGTGTACCTGCGCTGTCCGTCCCTGCCTGTACCCTACAGTACAATGCAACTCCCCCTTTGTCAAATAACCTATCAATCACGAGACAGAGACAGACAATGCAGGCACACAGATCCCTCTTCTCCTCTTCGATGTCCATGCTGATGTAAGTCCCATAAGAAGTTCTGATTGCTAATAATGCCGGCACTTAACAAACTTCATGACACTATTTCCATGATTATACCTGGATACTAACAATTAATTGGGGGTCAATTATATGTACATGATAGTTCTGCTCTAAAGATGATCCTTTTATTTCAGTGCTATGCCTTACACATAGCATCTAAATGTTTGCAACTGAGTCATTGCTGGGTGTTACTCCAGTTCTTTATAACCACACATTCCACTCCAATACTTTCTAGGTCATTCCATTCTAATTCTCTCCCACAATCCATTGCAGTTATTTCAGCACACCCATCCGGAAGTTTGCCTCTACCACAGAAACATCCACTTTCTAACTTCCAGCACTGCAGGGGTTAAAATGTTTTTTTTATTTTCAGTACACCCAAGTATGTATTTCTGTGAAGAGACAGTGGCACACAGATGGTGTATAATGTAATAAAATATATTTGCAGTTTGTGTATTTAAATAATGAGTTATATGAAAACAAACTGCAGGCATGGAACAATTAATATCTTATTGCAGGCCAGTGGTGACATTTCTCCTGGCAGTGAAGCTGGAGGATGCTGTGCAACGTAATTGGCCCAAACATTGGGTGGCTGAGAGAGAGAGGGGGGAAAATGCTGGGGATGGTGACTAGGAGTGGTGAGGGAGGAAGCCCAGCCCGACATGTCACTCAGACAGACAGGAGAAAGCTGATATTTACATGCTCTGTTTTTATTTATTGCAGAAAAAGGTTTAAAAGGCTTCCTTTGCAATCCCCTGTCAAACTAATACATTGTTTTAGTAATGACATGTTCACTTTAATCATAAAAGTTGAGATACATTAAGTAAAGGACATCTCAAGTCTCATGAGTACACAATTGACAGCATAAACCCATGCCTCTCAATCACTGAAAAACAACTCCATTATATTACTAGCAATGTCCACATCAGTAAATGCTCAGTATTATAATACAGTGGGCCTTATTTAGCAAGCTAAACTGCACCATAGGATGAAATGAATATTCCCATGGATTTAAATGAGACTTTACACCCATTCAACGCTTGAGTCTTTGCAATGCATTGGAGTTTTATATAACATTTAACAGATTAAAAGCTCCATTTAAATCCATGGCAATCCATGGTGCAGCTGGTGTGCTCAAGACTTGCCCCTCTATAAATAAGGTCAATGTATCGTATTCTTGAAAATGAGATTGTTCTCAATGTATTCTTCTAGTAAAACACATTCCAAACAAACAAACAAACAAACAAATAAATAATCAGTACATGTTTAATGGGGGAGTGGGGTTGGGGGTCTAAGTGCCCACTGCGGTTGCACATCTCAAAGCCCTGGCATGCAATACAGGGAAACTATCTCTAAAGATTAATTGGATACATTTGTTTTGTGGACGCACTTACAGCAGTACATTATGTCTATGTGTAATTTTTTCCTTGGAACTTAGCTGGACAATAGGATTTTACAGTTTGCTAATGTATGCTTTATTGTAAAGGGCCATAGGCATTGAGTTTCTATAAGTTATCTATAGGTTATCTCATTTATACTGTAACATCCTTGGATACATTGCAAAAATATATAAATGTGTATAACAGACTGCTGTCTGGAGGACACCTACATAGGTAAATCATTCTGTAAAACAAATGAATATCCATTTATTCTTTATTTTTTCACTGCACTGTAACCAGCACAAGCTGCAATTACCATTCAAGTTAATGCCAACTATGTCCATTGGCACATAATTTGATAGCTGTAACAGTTCTATTTAATTACTTAGGAATCGTTTTATCAAATGGTGAATAGCTAAACACTCATGGAAAATGCAAGTGTTCCCGTGTTAGCCATTCACATACATATTAATGAAATTGTACTCAATCATTTATCAATGAGCATTTACAAGGATACAGAAATACACACTTATCACAACCCCAGTTCTTAATAGTTTATCCTTTTTGAGTGAGTAGAAAGTGGATAAAAGTGTACACATACATGTTAAAGTAACAGTAATCCTTAAAATGTAAAAAAAATATGTTGTAGGGTTTATCCCCCTGAGTAAAACAAGAGTACTCCCACTGCTGAAAGGTGTTTCATTCAAAAGTTATTACTTTTCAAAGTTGAATTTTTTAGGTGCAAAATCACAGTGGCCTGAAATTGTACAGTGGCGCTGTTGCTACACCATCCTATGGAGATTTATGGTCCCGGGACCAGAGCTGTCCATAGGATCATGTAGCAACAGCGCCACTGTACAATTTCAGGCCACTGTGATATTGCACCTAAAAAATTAAACTTTGAAAATTAATAACTTTTGAATGAAACACCTTTCAGCAGTGGGAGTACTCTTGTTTTACTCAGGGGGATAAACCCTACAACATATTTTTTTTTTTACATTTTAAGTATTACTATCCCTTTAATGTATTAGTACTCCGAACCTTTTCCAGGCATTTATCTTGCTGCTGTTTACTGTGCAGTGAAACCTTATTGACATGTATCTGATCCTTTTTAGCAATGATCACATGCAGGTAGGGCTGAGGAGACATATATCTTAGTCTGACATTTGATAAACAAACATTTTAAAGGATAACTAATATCTTCTAATAATAACACCCCCTTATCTATGAAGTTGGCTATTGCTCCTTTGTTCATGAGATTACCTCATCAGCCAGTTCTCTGTATCATGTCCACAGAGGAAGACATGACAGTTGCCACCATTTATTTATTTATTTTATTTAATAAAACGGACACAGACTGAGTGTATGAGTCTACTTAACTCTTTAAGGAGCAGAAGCAAAGCAATGTGTTGCTCACTTGTCGGGACCTTAAAGAGCTATGATTACCATGTACAGTGAGCAAAGTTTGGGTTCCTATGGTCCTGATAGCAACTATTATGACTGCCTCCATGTACTTGACATCCTGCACTGATTGGACTCTTGAACAAAGGCAAAAGTGCAAGATTCATAAAGACTATTTTCTGGTCATAGTGGGATAAGTGGGAGCTTATTAAGTATTATTTCTCATTATCACATGCTGCATAACTCTGGAGAGCTTTTAGGGTATGGTATAATTCATTACATTCTTCCAAACGGTTACGCACACACTCAAACACACACACACACACACACACTCTTTTACTGTACATTGCACATTATTTCAATCTGCTGTCTCTGACCACATAAGCATAGAATAAGACAACATACCCATCATGGTTGTATGTAGAGTCGGGACTAAAGTGCTTGCAATGCTTGTGAAATTATTTCTGTGGAAAAAAAATAAATGTGCAGTTGGCTAGAAATTATACAGTTATTTGTAATAATTAAGGTAAAGCAGTCTGTAAACTGTGCATTGATTCATGTTAACCTCAGAGAGTATTAAAAACCATTCAAATGTCTTCAAATTGTTTAGCAAGTATAGGCATAGTGCCTTATGTTAGTGCAAAGTAATTGCACTGCACCATAGAGAGATAAAGAAAAAAAGACTTATTGATCTAAAAGGGGCTTTTATATCCCTTGAACACTAGAGGTCTCCAAAACATTGATTTGCATTATGCTGAAGACTTATCTAGTATTCAAGGGTAGGGATGAATAAAATGTCCCATTTTCTTTTTGTTTGAATTTTCACAGAAAAACAACAAATTCTTTCTCTTTTTGAGTAAATTCCATTTCGCTAGTCCCACAAGAACTTGGTACTATTCACATGAACTTTCTGAAATACTATAAAAACACAAACCTTCCCAACATGCTGTGAACTTTTAGTAAGTAGTCAGAGAGAGTAGTGAAACTAGAAAAAGAAAGAGCGTGCGTGATAAAAAATATTTTCGAGGAGTAGTAAAGTTATCACCTGTGCTGCTACAGTTGCAGTTGGATGTAAAGTTAGTAAGAGGAGTTGGAGGACTGCTACTACTGAAGTGGCAATGTAGAAATTTACCAACATAAGGAGTAGTAGTAGTGGGAGGTCAGCACTAGCAGATAATACTTCTGTCACTACATCTCATGAGATCTGCGGTATGTACCTTGTAGTATTAGGCTTTACTATAAAGTGTTTTCTTTTAATTATGACCATGTTTGTGAAGGCTTATTTTGCCTTAAATCAGTATAAAAAATGTTTTGAAAGGTCTAGTGGACTTTCTGAAATGTCATTTTTTTATAAAGGGGGCATATCAGCAGAGTAAGCTTGGTTAAAAAAAAAATAAAGTTACACTTCTACTACCAGTATACCTGTCCTCCCTCCACTGAGGAATACGGCTTACTGCTAAGTTTTTGAAGGTATTCTATTTGACACTGTATGTACAAATTTCTCTATCATCTGCTTTCATCAGCAGTCCAATGGCCAGAAAGAGAAATCAAATCAATCTCTTAAGCAATACCTCAGCTGCTTCACCTCCTACAGACAAGATAACTGGTTGAATTACCTTCCTTTAGTTAAATTTTCATATATCATCTATGGTATATAAATTCCTCAACCAAGTCCTCTCCCTTCTTCTCCAATTTGTTTTTCACCCTGCAATGTTTCCTCTTTCAATTCCTATTACAAAGCTTCCAGAAGTTAACGTAACTCTTTGACAACATGCTTCTAGACTCTCAAGGCTCACCTGAGTCTCAGGCTTCATATAAACCCTCTGTTGACCACAAATGCTGCCATACCCCTTTAACGTTGGACACAAAATGTGGCTATTAAGGTCAAATTTGCACTACTACAACTGCATGTACCAAAAATAAAATGTTCATTAAAAACCAAGAAAAAAAAAAAATAAAATTACACTTGTACATCAAGAAAATCTGGGCATAAAACCACTCATAACTGTTTATGTATTTGAAATAGCGTATATCCTCCCATCCACATACAAAACACCTGAAAATACACACCGGTATTCCACAAATACAGATAATGTAAACCTCAACATTGCTCAGGATCCACCTGGGTGCTGGTATTAATGACGCCATGCCCATCATGCAGCAGAACCAGGCCAAAGTAGGGGACACATACTTGTGTACACATCTACAACAGCCCCCACCTTCACTTTATATAGCATAGATCCCTTCAGCAATAATGGAAACGATACAAAACAGTTTGTGTCTAATAACAGGCAACGAATCAGTTCACAGTGGGTATATACCTATATTGAAAATAGAAAAAATGCCAAATAAAAACTTGGAAATAAGAATGTAAAAAGAAAAAAGGAAAAAGTATATACTGCTGTTACGGTTCAGTACACTCAGAAACGGTAGATGTTGGTAAAAAACACAATTTTAATTATAGCACACAATGAATAACGTAACCCTCACCGGTCCAACATATAGCACATAGATAACTGACACAGGACAGGTTACATTAGCAATATTAACCCACACAGGTCCAGTATGTACAGCAGAATACAATACTGACACAGGTCAGGTAAATTGGAATTGATACAGTGTAAGAGAGTCCAGAGATACCAGTGGAGCCACTGACTAAGTCTGCCGGATAGGAGGAGGCCCAATGTCGCTCTAAAGGCAGTGATAGCGACAGTGACAAGATGTCAGCGGAAGGCAGGCAAGACAACCTGAACGGAAGTTTGCCACGGTGGACGCCCACCGGAGACTACAACAGCGTGAGTCAGTGCTCGTGCCACAGAACGTATGCCCAACAGAGACTGTCCACCATCGTGTGCCCGGTGCCACCCCCAGAGGGGTTAATGCACGCCTTTGTCTATATGCGGAGGGTAACCGAATGCGCCCAACTAAACCCAAGAGTAGGAGACCAAGCAAACAGAGAGCTAACGGCCAGGAGGATAACGGTGGTGGAATAAGTAACGGCACAAGGGCACCACGCCAGGAGGGGTTAATGAACACTATGGTCTAAATGCGGAAGGCAACTTGATGCGCCCCAACTGAACCCAAGAGCGGAAGACCAAGCGATCGTAGCGTAACAGCATGAAGGATACACTGACACACTGAGACTCAAATCACGGACTGGACTACAAGGCGGTAACGGAGTACCGTAGCTCTGTTGTGCACAGTAGTGTGAGCGACAGTGCACAGAGTGAGAACAGCAACAGACACTATACAGGATCTTCACCCAGCTGGGCGTGGAAGGAGCAGGAACAACAATCTCGCCGATTCGGTACACGGAGCAGGAACGTCAGCCAAGCCGGGTCGGTACACGGAGCAGGGTCGTCGGTCTCGCTGGGTCAGTACATGGAGCAGGAACGTCAGCCAGGCCAGGTCTGAACAGGAAACAGGAACGTCAGCCAATCCAAATCGGTACACAGAAGCAGGAACAGTAACGAATAGCGTAGTCAGTCAGTCCGGGTCATACACTGGTATCAATATAACGGAACAAGCGCTAGGCATCAGGTACACCACGAAAGGGCAACCCATAAATGACAGCCCAGAGTATATAAAGGCTGTCACTAGGAGGAGCTGTACAGCACAGCCAACGAAAAGGCACCAGGAAATAAGCCTGTTAAAATGTCGCTGGAATCACGGGTGCCGTGATAACTGCATAAAGTAGATAATACAAAAAATGTGCTACATGTCCTAGGTAAGAAATTATAAAATAAAAATATCATTGAAATAGTTCATTAATACTAATTATCCCCAACTGGATAGGAAATCAATACATTTTATGATTTTCCCCAGGAATAAATGGATATGAAGTGATGAAGATGATTATGATATAAACTGATAAAATAATGATTGATAACTGGATATCAATAACTCCCAAAATTCTTCAAAAAAGTAAATCCCCCATGAATATAGTGACTTCCAAAGAATGGTAAATGATAATAAATTATTCCGGTCAATAGATGGTTAATGAATGAATCCAATCAATGAATGGTTAATATAAATATGTAGTTCACAAATGCCGTGTTAGTCCAGCGTGTGCCAAAGAGCATCAAAATAATGAACACATGGATTATGTAAACGTCTTTCTTAAACAGGATCTTAGACGGTTGTAGTTATTCCACTAATCAGTAATGGATTGCTCCCAATTGGATAAAATAATATATATGCATAATATTCATAATTATTATGGAAAAGTGTGGAGTGACATATTCCAAATCAACATTTTCAATAATTAGGTCAGCAGCATCATCTGTTCAGATTGTTTTCCTCCCCACATTGACCACTAGTTTGCAATGGAGTGTCAATGTGGTCACTGTCTAATGCAGCAGTCTCAAACTACTAAATACTCTCCCGCGATAACAACAACCCTTTAATATGATTAATTGGCCTAGATGCACTAAATGTCGATGTGGTGTCGGTATGATATTGTCGATGTGTTCAAATCACACGACAATTCAATCTGCATTCATAACGACATATTCACAAAAATTGTCGGATGGAAGGGGAGTGTTGGAGAAGGTCCCTATTAGCATACAGGATTTTCGAAGTGCTGTCATTGTGGAAGGGATCTCCTCCCCTCACACATCACTAACACTATGATAATTCTGAAAAGTATTCTCTGTGCTTCCCTACCCAGCCAGTAGGGGAACACAGGGAAGGCTTTCAGCACCATGGACAGCATTGAATGCATAGGGATGTGCATTGCTCACCCCTGTGGCATTCAAAAGGTTACAATAAACATAAATAGTACACCAAGCACTACACAATATCTCCCCCCTTCAACCCCCCCCCTTAGTATGTCGACATGTATTGCATATATTCGACATACAAACTCCATCCGACATTCACCTCAGGGACTGACATTTAGTAGATGAACCTGTCTTTTATTCAACAATTAACCCTTTTAGTACCAAAGAGGTAGGAAAGCATTGCTTTACATGTGTTTCCTCCCCTCTGGTACCCAAAGGGTTAACAGGCAAGGTATGGTCTGCATACTTTGCCTGTATATGTGTGTGTTAACCATTTATTTTTTATTAAAAAATGTGTTTAACATTAATAATATAAACATTAGACCTCAATGGGGGTATCATGACCCCTCATGACACCCCCCTAACATAAAGCAGACAAATACCTGTTAATTACATTAAGCACATATAAGCTATGTGAAACATAGTTTATATGCGCTTTTATGCTGATAGTAAAATATCAGACCTCAAAGGGGGGCACCAGGACCCCTCCTGATAGCCCCCCTACCATGGATCATCGACAGCCTGAGGCAGGTGAAGTGGAGACTGTGAACTCCGACAGCAGAGGCTGCTATCAGAGTTTACTGAATGAGTCGAAGTGTCACATTATAATACATTATAATATCAACACACACCCTTGCATACAAATGTATCTGATTATGCTTCATTTCCATATGGAAATAAGCAATTGTTAATTCGAAGAATACAAATTCGTACACATGGAGAAGGCATGTCGGATTGATGTCGATGTTAGTATTTTTTGTTCTGGTGAAGTGATGTCGTAGACACTTTGTGAATACTGAGGATATGCCTACGACACTGCTCCGCCAGAACATCGACATTTGTAGCCCTTTTAGAACTTTAGTGCATCGAGGTCATTATCATCTTTTGTGCTTAAAGGTTTAGTACTACTACTGGTGGAAATTTTAGACACATCTTCCTCAGGAGGAGGATCATCACCATTTACTGCATGATTTGCAGCAACCATGGCCATTGTCAGTAATTTTTTGTATGACTACTGCCACCAATGGCAGAGATTCACTAAGAGGTGATAAAGAGGTGATAAAGTTGAAATGGCTTCTCCAGTAATATCACTTCTCCAATTCCTACGTTATTCTACTATGGAGCCTATGCACTATGTCCTCCTCAACTTTGGAGATCTTGGTGCATAGGCTCTATAGAATAACATAGGAACTGGAGAAGTGATAAACTGGAGAAGTCATCTCCACTTTATCACCACTTAGTGAATCTCCCAGAACATGTCCATGCATTTCTTCTAGTGCTTTCCTCTTACCATTAATACATTTGTAAATGTACATGTCAGAGCTGTTAGCTTTATCACGTCTGCAGAATGCAGTTAGTCTCACATGACAACAGAACAGCAGCAGCACCAGTATACACTTGTCTTGTTATTTTTCTGAATGTGGAGTGATGGTTTTTATTAACCATTTTACAAGGCAATAAGCAGTACTATAGAAAAAGGATAGTGACAGGCCACTTCATGATGAAACGGGAGTATGAACCAAGGTTCATGGTATGCGCACATTAATTCAAATGTGCTCTTGAAATGTCAAAATGGGTGATCCATCCATGGCTATCCAGGAACCTGGTTTGATTGATACAGTCCAGCTTGCAGATAGAGAAGGCCTCAGTAGCTTAGTGTAAAAAGCTTGGATTGTGGAAATATATCTCAACTGTACTGTTTCTGAGAGAAGGTAAGGAATGATTATAACATGCTAAAAAGGTGTTAATGAATGCCTTGAGTAACTTAGAGGAAGAGAGAAAGAAATTAGTAAATAAGAAAACCAAACTAAGAAAATGGGCCCAAGACAAATCAGAAAGCCATAAAGCAAGAGGAAGTGAAACTTGTGGAATAAAGTAAAAAAGAGTAGTGGAATAAAGTAAGGAGAAGTAAAGTAAAAGTAAGCTCTGTGTCCCATAAGTGAACACATTGACCAAGGGGAGAGGTGCCCCAATGCTCCACAAGCAACCCCAGACAAACGTAAATTACTGGCCACTGATTTCTCTTATGTCCGTCCAACTGGTATAACTGTAACTATGAGTAAATTCATCCCTTTGTTTTACAGGGATAGTGTCTATGGAGAGTTCCTATAATCGTTCTCCCAATTTCACCCTGTCCCTCAAAAGCAAGTATCCAATGGATCTTAGTAAAGTGGATCATTCTTTCCAGTCATTCCTGATCATTCTTTTCCAGTAGTATTCAGTCAGAAATAACTTTTGTAAGCTATAGCTAGGGCCTGCTGTAGTTTCGTAATTTTAGAAGTGGTTTCTTGCTGAAGTTTAGATACATAAGAACTTATGTGGCTTGTCAGGACAGCCTTGGCTGTAGGCCAGACGAGAGTAGGGTCAAAAGTATTTTCTTTAATTCTCCATGTCATTGTCAGTGTCACTGTCTACAAATCACAACCTCAGTCCCTGCATCCTACCTATCCAGAGAACAAATGATCACCACCAACACTCCTTAAATCAAGCAGCTCTGACTCCCTCTCTTTCCCTGTCTGCCTCTACACTAACTAGTGCCATAGTTTCTCTCTCTCTCCTGAGCACAGACGGGCAACATGCAGTAAACTGACAACTCTTTTATACTGGAAAGTTAACTTTGTAGAAATACATTGTGGAAACTCTTATCATGGGGAGAAACTGCATTATTATCGTTTAATTAATTTTTGGCATGTTTTGTTTTTGTATAGAAAATTTTTGCCCATCACCATTCAAAGGGTTAAATACCTAATTTAAATAAATGGGAATTTTTATAATTTCTATTTCACACCCATGGAACAGTTGGTTTACCTCCAGAATTCCTCCACTTTTCTTTTGAGAAAAATGTGCACGTGTAAGCAAAAAACAGAAATTGTGTTTGTAGAACCTCTATGAGCATAAAAACAGAATTTCAGGGGGGGGGGGGGGGGGTTATTCACTAAGGTGTGATAAAGGAGATAACTTCTACAGTGTTATCAACTCTCCAATCTCTTAGTCTGCAGAGTCATACACCAAGATTAGTGATGATCGAGCACCCCGATGCTCGGGTGTTCGGGTGCTCTGGCCGAGCGCCCCGGAGGCTCGAGTGCTCGGCCGAGCACCAGAGCCCCATTGAAGTCAATGGGAGGACTCGAGCATTACACCAGGCACCCCCTGCTCTGATGAGGGGAGGGTGCCTGGTTCATAGGAAAAGGTCAGAAAATTATGGAAACACCACAGAAATGGTTCAGGGACAGCATAGGGAGGATGTCTGGATGCATCTTGGACTCCAACGTCGCTGCTGGGAACGATGTTTCGCCGGTAGTACGCCATTTTTACAGACTGACCGTAAAACACACAAAAAGGAAGATAAAAACGATTTTAGGCGAAAAATTGTTACCAAACAGTATTTGCTGTATATTTACTTGTATATCATCTGCAAATTCTGCAAAAAAATTTCATCGATTTTTCGGAACTGGGGCCATGATTAAGAGGGAAACGTGCGCAGCGTAAAGCAGGTGTTCAACGTGGTTATGGCCCGGGTAAGGTACAGCATTCAGGAACGGAGGCCGCAGCTACCACAGGTTTTAATGTGACGCTAATCTGCGGCTAGGCACACGAAACAGAATGTGACGCTAATCTGCGGCTAGGCACAGTGAACGGAATATGTGACGTTAATTTGTGAATTTGCACACTAAACAGAATGTGACAATAATCTATGGCTAGGCACACGTTTAAAATGGCCCTTTTTGTCGCTGCGTTGTAAAATCATTGGCCCTGTGCACCTAACAGAATATGTCAGCTTGTCACTGCACTGTGAAATATTTGTCCCTGTGCACCTAGTACAATGTCACCTTAGAACATGTCCCCCCCCCACAAAAAAATGAAATTCTGCCACCCCCAAAAAAAATTAAATGCTGCCCCCACACACAACAGTCCTAAAAAGGACTTTTGGGTCTTGAAAGAGTTTCAACAATTTTATTCTCCCTACACTGACTTCCTGTGCATCTAGTATTATATGTCACCTTACAAATATCCCCCCCACAAAAAAAAGGAAATTGTGCCCCCCCAAACAAAATATAAATGCTGCCCCCACACACAACAGTCCTAAAAAGGACTTTTGGGTCTTGAAAGAGTTTCAACAATTTTATTCTCCCTACACTGACTTTCCCTGCCTAAGCGCATCTCTCCCTGGCTAAGAATGAGCCGAACTCGCGCGTCGGATGCTATACAACACCCGATCACGGGTTCTGGCCAGCCAATCAGTGTAATGCCAGCAGCCAACATGGCTGCTGGCATTACACTGATGTCAGAGCCTCCCCGCACGTTTATTGGCTGCGCAGCAGCTGCGAAACGTGCGGGGAGGAGACCCGAACATGGCGGGCGAGCACATGCGGTACTCGTACGAGTACCGCCATGTGCCGAGCAGAGCGATGCTCGAGCCGAACCGAGCTTCGGCCGAGCATGCTCGCTCATCGCTAACCAAGATCCCTCACGTTAGAGACATATTAGTGTATAAGGCTCGAAAGAAATAAACAGGAATTGGGAGTTTATCACACTGGAGACATCATCTGCTCCTTACCACACCTTAGTGTATAACTTCCCATGGCTATATTTAAGAACCTAAAGAGGTGCAGTCCTGGGGCAAATTCCCCACATTCTTATTTGTCAGTGGGGTGTTTTGTACATTGCTTTACAATGCATTCTATACCCTCTGGCACTCAATGGATTAAATGTGGCTTTTAGTTTTGATAGCTAACCCTTTGAGTGTCAGAGGGGTTCATAAAGCATTGCTTTGCAATGTATTTCATACCCATCTGGCACTCAAAAGGTTAAATACATCTCCAAGGCATTGAGAAGTAACACAGTGGAGATGTCCCTAGCATCTAAGGGGTTAACCACTTGAGCATTAGAGAGTTCTTCTGTGCATTGTTTTGAAATGTGCTGCATACTACTTTATCATTCAAAGGGTTAAAAGCACAATTTAACCCAATGGGTATGTGTATTTCTCTCCTGTGTTATGGCTGGTTTGCACAAAAATTGCTTGTCTGGCGCTTCTTGAATACGTCTCTCAGAGGTATGTGAAGTCTGAATATCTGAAAACTAAATTAACAGTCAACTATGTGTTACATTAGCCAAAAGACCCACAGATCCTTAGTAAATACTGATATTCTTTTTTCTTTTTTTCTTTTAAGTGAAAGTCTTTCAGTGCAGCACAGAACCTATTAGCATATGAAACAACACCAAACAGATTAATTAGTGTAAATTAGAATCATTTTGCACACTCAGAGTTCACCATATAGAAATACATGTAGGAATATCTCCTAAACTGTGCACCTGCTAGTCATTTGGCTAACATGATACATAGGCATTTTTGAATTTTTTCATATACCCAAACTTGAATTCAAGGTGACACATCTACTTTAAAGACAATTCTAGTCTCTAAAATAAAAACGGGTTCAGAAGATAAAATATTTATGAGAATGTGGTAAATGTACTGAACACGGAAATCCACTATCCTTCTTGAGTTATAGGCACAAAAGAGAAATGGAGAAATTGTGGAGCAAACCAACTGCATCATAGGGGACAAATAACAATTCCCATTGTTTCATATGTATATTTTAACTGTGTGTGTGCCAGAGGGGTGTGGCACTTCTGTCATTCAAATGATTAACCTATTTAATTCTAGAGACCACTAGCAATCAATGGGGTTTTGGGAAAGTGTATTTGTTCCTCATTGTGCGGTTGGTTTGAACCAATATTGCTCCAAATTTCATTTGTGCATATAACCCCTTGTGCTTTCATCAATGTACTTTTCTTATGGATTTGTTTAATACATTATATATATATATATATATATATATATATATATATATATATATATATATATATACTAGTGTAAAAGCCCATGTGCACGGGCCATGGAGCAGTGAAGTAACGGCAGTACGCAGAGTAGGACCGGCCTCTTAACCCTTTGAGTGCCAGAGGGGTACGCAACGCATTGAAATGATTTGCATACCCCTCTGGCACTCAAAGGGTTAACATTACCCAGACCTGCTCTGCATACTGCCGTTACCTCACTGCCTCACTGCAATCATGCGCTGCAATCATGCGCTGTAGAGACTGGATGAATGTGGGCATTCTCTACTACGCATGACAGCATTGTGACAAACTCTCTAGCCTTTTATTATATAGGATATATATATATATATATATATATATATATATATATATATATATATATATATATAGTACCAGCACTGCTTTCTTTCTACTATATAGGCCAAAATTCAGCAAGCTGTGGAAAAGGAAATGCACTGCTCTTCAAAACAATCAGTGATCAATAATGTTTTCTTGTCTTGCATATACAAAGTAGTAACATACAAATGAAGCAGTGCATAGAGTACATATGTATACATGTGTTTTTCCCCATTGACTGGAATGGGATCCACCAGCTTGAGCTGGCAGATAGAGATCGGTCATTGTTTGGCTAGCTGGGAGGGTCACTTTACAAGCATCTGTGACCCCTCCAGCTAGATGCAGGTTGGCTGGGAGGGGAGGTTTTGGGAGCTAATAAGAACAGGGATGACCATATAAAAGCCAATCCTTGTTCATTTTTTCTCATTCTGGATAAGGTAATGGCCTGAGCAGGATTATGGGTTTTTTTATGTAGAAGCAGTGACAATGGTAGAGGCGAGTTATTAGCTTTTCTTTTAATGTCTATTTTTTGGAGAGATGATTCAAGAGGACCAGGGCATCGAGGACATTGCTGGACCCCCGACATCCAGATAAGTGTGATACTTCTTATGAATGTGGTGTAAGCTCATGAAAAAGCGTGTTAATGAATGAACAAAGTAAACAAATGGATGTGTATGAAAGTGTGGAATGTACCATACAAAAGTCTGTAGTTGCATGTTCCATGCCATTTGTTTGTTGCTAAATCTGAACATTATGAAACACACAATTTTCATAAAACTTTGTATTTGTCTTGTATAAATGCTAAACTGATTCTGCAAAATGTCTAAAATGCAGAAAGATGATGTAAATTTTTGTAAATACTTACTGTGATGAGGGCTCTCGTTCAATTGCTTCCTCTTGCACATAAAGGATATACAGTGTAGAAATGGTCAAGGCACTGAAAGACAATATTTGTTCATAAATTATACTGAGTGGAAGCATGGATCTGACTAAACAGTCTGATGATAATCAGCACAAAATAAAAGTAGATAAATTCTAGGGCATATCAGAAATACAATTTCACAAAGGTGCTGCGTTTACAGTGTGGTTCCATATTAATAAATCCTATATAATAATTCACTAATGTGTGTTTGTCAGAAGATGTCATGCGTAGTACAGACGGCTGTGCACGCTGCAGTCATGAACATTACAGACTGCCCGCGCCGTGGTTGGTAACGGAGTGGGGCACTCTGAATTCGGACCGTAGTCCTCTAAGCACACTGTAGGTACGCAGAGAGGACTACGGTCTGAATTTGGAGCACCCGTTCCGTTATCAGCCGCGGTGCGGGCTGTCTCTACTATGAATGACTGCATGACTGCGGCTGTTGCTGCCTGGCACTGTGGCCCTGTACATGGGCTGTTCAACTAGTATATATACATAAATACATACATACACAAGGAGCAAATTTAAATGTCCAAAATACATTGCAGATCTCTCCAGCATTTAATGGGTTAAAATCCCCATATAAATGAATGGCAATGTTTATTTTCCACGGTGATACAGTAGGATTTCCCCAGATTACTTCACTTTTCGTTTTACACAGAGCCCTAAGGCCAAAAAATATCAAGCTGTACATTAATCAGTATTTTCTTAATCCCTTAAGGATGAGTGATGGCCAGATATATCAAAAAAGTCACTCTACCAGCTTCAAGCTGGCATATCCCATTACAAACAATTGGGGCAAACACACACAAAAACATATGCTGTATACGTATGCAAGTGTATCCCTGGAATGGCAGCAATTAATCCAGATTTTTACTGTATTTCAAATATGCAAGGCAGGTAAATATGATCAATCATTGATGAGTACCCATCAATGATTGCCATGAAGAGCAACTTATTTGGTATATCTCTTTTCCCACAGCTTGATACATTTCAGTTTAAGACTGATGATCCACCACAGGAACCAGTATGGGAAAGTATTGCTAGCTGATGGCAAATTAATGGCAAAAAATTAAAGTCTGATAATGTTGGGTCCTTGTTATCTGAAACAGGTGAGATGGTCAAAGGAGACAGAGAGAAGGCAGATATTTTAAATAATTTCTTTTCTTCTGTTTTTACCAAGGAAGACCCAATGGACAAGAATCTGCAAGCTACTTTTACAGAACAGTCACAGCAAGCATGGGACTGGCTAACACAAGAAAAGGTGTTAAAACAATTGAATAGTGTTAAGGTAGACAAAGCTCCGGGGCCAGATGGTATACACCCACGGGTACTTAAAGAGCTAAGCCAGACCCTGGCCAGACCGTTATATTTGATTTTCAGGGATTCTTTTATTTCAGGTATGGTGCCCACGGATTGGCGTAAAGCAGATGTGGTGCCCATATTTAAAAAGGGATCAAAGTCACAGCCAGGAAATTACAGACCTGTAAGCTTGACATCTGTGGTAGGGAAGCTGTTTGAAAGGTTGCTAAGGGAATATATTCAAGAATTCTGCTGGAACAGGAATATCATTAGCAATAGCCAACATGGCTTTGTGAAAGACAGGTCTTGTCAAACGAACTTGATCGCATTTTATGAAAAAGTGAGTAATAATATAGATGAGGGAGCGGCAGTTGATGTGATCTATTTAGACTTTGCCAAGGCATTTGATACAGTTCTGCACAAGAGGTTACTGTACAAATTGAATGAAATAGGCCTAGGGGAAAATGTTTGTGTGTGGATCGGAAATTGGCTGAAAGATAGAATGCAAAGAGTGGTAGTAAATGGCAAGTTCTCCAGTTGGATAAAAGTGATAAGTGGAGTACCTCAGGGATCTGTCCTGGGTCCTCTTCTTTTTAATTTGTTTATTAATGACCTCCCAGAGGGCATAGGGAGCCATGGATCAGTGTTTGCCGATGACACAAAATTAAGTAGGATAATAAAGTCTGAACTGGATGTGTATTCATTACAAGAGGATTTGGACAAATTGAGTAACTGGGCAGGCAAATGGCAAATGAGATTCAATATAGACAAGTGTAAAGTTATGCATTTTGGGTATAATAATAAAAATGCAACATATAGTTTAAATGGTGTTTCTCTGGGGAAATCTACTAATGAAAAGGATTTGGGAGTAATGGTAGACAATAGACTTAGCTGTAGCATGCAGTGCCAGCTGGCAGCTGCAAAGGCCAATAAGATATTGGCATGTATTAAAAGGGGTATTGACTCAAGGGAGGAAGATATAATTATGCCTCTTTACAGGTCCATGGTAAGACCCCACCTAGAATATGCTGTGCAATTCTGGGCGCCCTTTCTGAAAAAGGACATTATAGAACTAGAGAGAGTGCAGAGGAGGGCTACAAAACTAGTAAGGGGAATGGAAAGGTTTAGTTATGAAGAGAGGCTAGAAAAATTAAACTTGTACACACTAGAGAAACGGCGTCTTAGAGGGGATATGATAACACTATATAAGTATGTTCAAGGCCCATATAAAGGGCTCGCCAAAGACCTGTTCATTAACAGAACAGTACACAGGACAAGGGGCCACCTGCTTAGACTTGAGGAAAGGAGATTTAATCTACAACAGCGGAAGGGTTTCTTTACTGTAAGGACAATAAAGGCATGGAATTCACTTCCTGAGGAGGTGGTACTATCAAATACATTAGATGCCTTTAAAAGGGGCCTGGATACTTATTTAAAAGAGCATAACATAGAGGGCTATGTACGTTAGTATTGGGATTAATATTTAGTTAGGGCTTGTTGATCCAGGGAGAAATCTCTTCTTTTGGATCAACGATGGTAAACGGGAATAGGAAAAGGGTTGAACTAGATGGATGCAAGTCTTTTTTCAACCTAAATTACTATGTTACTATGTTACTATGAATTACTTTCAATCTAGCTATGATAGTCCATTGTTTCTATACATAATGGTGTGAACACAAGACGGATTCTGCTGGTCTATACAATTTTGCATTGCTGTATGTTACACTTTACTAAGGCAGTAAGGTTCCTGCAAGATAGACTTTGATCCGTTCACCTGTGTAAAAGGCACTATAGTCCAGCTTGTTGCCTTTCATCACTGCATTGGTGTCTCCATGTGAAACTAACCTAAAGGAAAGTCCCTAAATACCCTCTGCAAACTATGATATTTCATTACCATTATCTTTACTAATGTTAATCTATGGACTCCAGGGTGGCAAACACTGAAATCTGCATGCAACCCTAGGCTGCCCTGGAGTAAAGATCTGTCATGAAAGATATATTTAGCAACCCCCCAAAAAACACAGCTTTATACAACAAAGACTGGGTGATCTCACATAAAGTAACCCTTTATTTTGACTTTACATATTCTGCAAGTACATAAAGTAAAACCGTCTACACTTTTTTATACATTTTTTGTTGTCCACCTCACCGATAGAAAACTCTCTGGAAACAGATTCAGGGTGCTCAATGCCAGGGACATAAAAGTAATAAGTACTGAGAACACCTGCACAGAATACAATAGACAATAAATAACTGTATTAACATTCAAACTATCTGATTGCCATATGGAGTCAGGAAGGAATTTTTTACCCACTTGGGTCTTAATTGGAAATGGCTTCAATGATTTCTTGTTTTTTGCCTTCCTCTAGATCAACAAGGGTGATTTGACATGGGCTGAACTTGATGGACGCATGTCTTTTTTCAGGGTAGGGAAAGGGAAAACTGAATATGGATTGGTGTTTGAACTTTGTATTTTAAGAAGACATTAGGGTGAGTAAGGAAGAAGTAGTTGTAACAACTCCATGGTTCTCAAATTTCATTGTAGGTGAATTTTTCTGGTCTAATGGCATGTGTCAATTTTTTACTCAGCTAGCCCTGTAGTGCAGGATGGTTTACTTTTGAAATGGCGCATTTAGCATGTCGCGTCTTGAAGTGTCACAGATTCTACATGTTGCGTCATTCCGAATGGCGCATTCACCATGTCTTGCGTTAAATAGTCACATAAGAACGCATTAAGGACGCACCCATATTGCACCCATATTGCGTTCTTAATGCGTCATTATTGCGCCATTAAGTTGCATCCTTATTGCGCCTGGCACTTGAAGCACCCTTGGGATCGATGTCAGAGGACTAAGCCAAACACACACCAAGTAATACAAGTTTATTACTCTTAGTTGCTTCAACAACACAGCAATAATACACACCATAACATGTCCATACATAGCAGGCTCTAGTATATAGCATTACAAAGATACAACAACAATCAATGCTATTTCAACATCACCCCACAGTTTGTAATAGTTGGGTCACACATATCCTTCTAGCGATAGTCTCCCCATCCTCTTCTTCCAGTGCAAAAGTTTTAGGCACCGCCATCTCCTTATCAAAACCTAATATCGTCCTGACGCTGTATCCAAAAAAGTGTGCAGAAGTTTTAGGCAGTACAGCCTGACGCTGGAGCGCCTATCGTTTATAGTTGTCTGCTTTCCTCTATATCCTCTTATCTCCTCTAACACTTCAACTTACTTGGCACAGTTTCTAAATATGCTTACTCTGTTCCTAACTAGTATTTGTCAGCAATAACTGGCTTTCCAGCTGCGTATCTATTGGCTTACCGTTTACTCATGGGTAATCAATCTTTAAATCATTACTTTTACCTCAAGCCCTTAAGTTAAGCCCTGCTGCAACATAGTAACATAGTAACATAGTAAATTAGGTTGAAAAAAGACACAAGTCCATCAAGTTCAACCTTCGCCTCATACCTCAGTAACTGAGAATTTTATAGCTTTCCTGCTACCAGTTAAATTAGTCTTTATCAGACCTTCCTGATCAGCCTACTGATAAACAGTATAACTCTGTATGTTCCCTTTTGAAAGAAATGTATCTAATCTTCTCTTAAATGTATCCATTGTATCTGCCATAACTACCTCCCTGGGCAATGAATTCCACAATTTGACAGACCTTACCGTAAAAAAACCCTTCCTCTGCTGAAGTTTAAACCTCCTTTCCTCTAATCTGAAGGGGTGTCCCCTGGTCACTTGATCAGGCCTTGGAATAAATAGCTCACCGCAGAGATCCTTGTATTGACCTCTCATATACTTGTACAATGTGATAAGGTCTCCTCTTAGTCGTCTTTTCTCTAGAGTAAATAAACCAAGTTTGTTTAGTCGTTCCTCATATGTCAAGTCCTCCATTCCCTTAATTAATTTTGTTGCTCTCCGCTGTACCCTCTCTAGTTCTAGTATATCCTTTTTCAGAACCGGTGCCAAAAATTGCACTGCATACTCGAGGTGAGGTCTTACCAATGATTTGTATAATGGCAAAATGATGTTATTCACTCTTGCTTCAATACCTCTTTTTATGCAAGACAGGATTTTGTTTGCCTTTGCTACTGCTGTTTGACACTGGTCACTGTTTCCAAGTTTGTAGTTGACAAGGATACCCAGGTCTTTTTCTACCAACGAGTCACCTAAAATTATTCCATTAAGTTTATAAGTAGCCTTGGGATTGTTTCCTCCCAAATGCATGACTTTACACTTCCCCACATTAAACTTCATATTCCACATGTTTGCCCAATCTGACATTGTATGTAAGTCCCTCTGTAGAGAGAAAATATCCTGTTCTGAATTAATGACTTTACATAATTTAGTATCATCTGCAAATATTGATATTTTGCTTTCTATATCTATTTCCAGGTCATTTATAAACATGTTAAAAAGATGTTAAAAAAACATGTTGTATTTGAAACTCTTTAACGCACGATATGGTGAATGCGCCATTCAGATTGATGTGACATGTAGAATTTGAGACACTTTAAGACGCAACATGCTAAATGCGCCATTCAGAATGACGTGGCCAAAGACATGCGTGTGTGGGGGAGTGAGAGTATAGTTCTTATTTAAGGAAAGTCAGTAGACAAACAATCTGTGCTCACTCACTGTACATTTTTCTGTTTACTTACCAAAGTACCATAAGAGTGGTCAAAGCAATTACAACCGTATGGAAAATCCTTTTTGAGCATTGCTCTTGTTTACTTGGAATCTAGAAACGGTATAGCACACATCCATGCAGTTTACAATTAAATAATAACAAAACAGATCTCAAATGACATACAAGGTAAATTAAATGTACTACTAGTTTCAAAAAAGATTATCTTTAAAACTTTGAATATTAATGTAAAGGAATGGAAAGCAAAATGAGGAATGTTACAATTCATTAATGACAAAAATCAAAATGTCACGACTATATTTAAGGCCTACACATATATGATTAAGTAAGGAAGATAAAGGAGTACAGATAGATGAAGGTATAGTGAATGAATTGAGGTGTGGCAAAACTCAAAATAGGACCACCATTATAAAAGTAGAAGCTATAAGGTATGAGTAGTAGAAAAGTAGGGTGGCAGAAAATTAGACAATGCATCTTCCATGAGGAAGAATGCAAGGAAGAAGGCTTTATATATATATATATATATATATATATATATATATATATACACACACATATATATATATATATATATATATATATATATATATATATATTCCTACCAGACCCTCATACAATTCTCATTGTCATATTATGTAACCTTTTGTTGATCGTCCATGCATTACAAACATGATTGACATGCTTAATTCTCATTACCTTTATCTTTTATCAATAAATCACAATTGATCAATAAAATAAAAACTCTAAATGATACGTAGTTGATTTTTTCCCAATCCTGTAACATTTTTTGGACCAAACCTCCAATGGCATGAGTAGAAATTTAAACAGCATCTTTAACAATAGTTTATGACCTTTTCATTTCTACTTTTAGTTTTAAGTTTTCATTTTTTTGTAGTCCAAATGGTCAACATTGCTTATATAAACTTTTTTTTGTTTGATTGAGTGATCTTAATTACCTTTTTTGTATGTCCTTTTGTTTGATCAGGTGTGCTTTGTGTGTATGAAGATTTTGTATTATGCAATGTTTTGTTTTATCGAGCGAGAATGTTTCGCACACAAGAGTAACATTTTTGTATCATGTAATCTTTTTCTCAGTTGACCTGCTTAAGTTTTTTTGGTACTTTGTTATTTTGACCTTTTTCTTTCATCAGTTAAGTGTGTGTCAAGTGCTTGATCAAAACTAAAAACAACTGAAAATGATGGAATGAAACTAACAAGTCTCTACATATACAAATCTGTACTAACTTGTCTCTGTGTAAAACATACTGTACATGTGCAGACCTGTTGTTTTCTTAGCTCAATATCTTGGGAATGGGACCAAAAAGTGGTAAGATATATCTTTATGCCAAATTTATAGGAAAAACCACTTGGTATATTTTCCAGAACCCATGTCTACTTTTTAAGGTGGCAAAAATGTATTATGGGCTTGACTGAATTAGTTTCCCAATCCTTTACCTTTTTTGTTTTACCAAACCAGTTTGTACCAGACTTGTAGGATTTGTTTGAATTGCAAATGACACCTAAATATCCTAATGTTACGTTTATTTATTGATCTGATCAAAAGTGATAAGCATTGCAAATTGGTATGTTACACTTAAGGGCCTTTTGAACAGCTTTATTATTTTCATAAAAAATATTATTCCTTGAATACACAATAAGCAAAAGACCTTATCGACAACTGACCCCCTGATACAAAATTAGAGCAAGTACTTCCATTTTCCACTAACCTTTTTGACTTTCACAGGAACCTGTTTTCTTTGAAGAGGAACATGAGCAATTCTGCCAAGTGCTCTGCAGAGAAATACAATTGAAATAAAACAACTGTGATTGTAATTTGTTTTTAAACCATCTGCTATGTAAGGAATGTGCTCCTCTTATTCAGGCCTGGATTACTCTGCAGTTGATAACTTCATCAAAGGTTTTATCTACAAATGTCTACATAGTGTTTAATGGGAAACTGTTAAATAACACTAGTGATAACACTTTATCTGCAATGTATTCTAGGCCTCCATTTGTCATGTGGTACCTTTATTATCCAGGACTTAATGAAAGTGCATACATCCATAATCATGAAGTCTGGATTTCTGCTTAAAATATGCCTGTCAGCTGTACTAAAATCAATAAAGTTTTTTGCCATCTTGGATGAATACATTTACAAGTCATACCCCACCGGTGTCCAAAATGTCCTAATCTATCATTAGTACACAGTTTTTCAGATATTTAGTTCTTTCCCACCATCTGAACGTGGATTTATACAGGACTAGATGGAAATTTGCTTCACCCAACCTGCTGATAAATAATACTGGCTGTTTCTTATTTCTTAAGTTCTAGCAAGATGTCGAAACATCTACATGCACTTTCAGAAAAGAGAAAGGGGTAGGCAGTGTATTGCAGACTAATGTTTTGCTCACCGCTTTAGCACTCAAAGGGTTAAAATAAGGGAATACATTTCCAAAGTATTCGTGGAGTCTTTTACTGATTTCTAATTAAAGAAGAACAGTGCTTATAGGAATATGTGGCTCTTTATTTGATTAACAGTACTTAATTACTTATGTGTCCTTCATACTATAGTCAGTTATATCTGTGTTTGCATAGTTTCTGAAGTTGCCTGTATTAGTAATCTTCATTTAAATCTGACATTGCTTTACATCTCAACATAAAAGACAGCAGGGATCAATGTAGTAAATAAGATCTCTAACAGAGAAGCATCCAACCAGTTGCAGCAGAACAATGTAAGATGAATATCAGCATTCTCCCTCTACAGGCTACAACAGATCTCCAATGAAAAAAAAGTATATTTAACTACCTGACTGTTGTATGAAGGACACATACCTATGCATGTCCTTCACAAAAACTAATGTCAAATGGTATAGTTTTCCTTTCATGACAAAAATAAAGCTACAAATTTCTGATCACTAGTATTAAATTACCAATAGATGTATTGATGCTTTCTATTTGCCCTTGCATAAAATTGACTCTGGAAGCCATCTTGTTTTCAGTGAATACATTCTTGTTTGATATTCCTGCAATATTTTAAAATGCTAACATTTTCTAACCTTGAAGGTGGCCTTGTTGGTGACCTTGGTGGAGGCCTTTCACTTGCAGTAGACTTTAGGCTGCTTATCCTTTTGAGCCTTGCAAGCTTTTGGTTCCACACCTCTAACTCTTCAATCCTCATCTCAAGGTTATTAGTTAGTTTGCACAGCTGTTTGACTGCACCTACATTCTCCATGAAGATTTGATCCTAAAGGAGGAAATCATAAAATGCTTGGTTTATATACAAATATGTTGTGTAACAAACTATGTCTCTTACACTTCATTGCCTTTCCAGTAGTCAGTGCACAGGAGGCAGTAAAATTCCCTTTGTGTGAGTACAGCTCGATCGGCATGGTCTTCCCACTTTTTTATGACCAGGCTTGATATAAGGGAAAGAGATGGGAGGGTGTCACTAAGCTAAATAACTCTGGGTAGTACAGTGTGTGACCATCACAGGTAATACTGTACAGTGCAATCGCAGAACAATTGTATACATTATTATCGCTAACCCTTTTAAGAATTAGAAAGGTGTGCAGTGCATTAGGAATCAGTGCATTGTACACGTTCCACATCTTTAAAGTGTCAAGGTATAAACATAAACATATGCTCAGCACAGACCAGGCAGTAATACTCAACCCTAAACCAGGCAGTAAACAGCACATGTGCTCATGTCAATTTGAATCAAAGGACCATCAACTGAGTGATCTAATGCATTTGCATTTGACTCGGCTTTACATGACACCATGTACAGTTTCCTGCCTGGCCTGCAAATAATTGTACATACTAATCATTTATGTGTATTTGTCAAAATCAGAGACAGACACGATGAGCTCTTCGTGGGTGCACACTCCACCACTGGCCTGATATCTTACGTAATCTATCACACAGTGATTTGCCTTCAGGTAATGGTGGACAAAAATTTCACTCACTCACTAGACTGTGAAGGGCCCAGTGCAGTGATGTAGAGTACCTATGAACACCAGAAGGGCATACAGTGAGCTGCTTTGCAATACATTGCAACCTCCTCTGTTCTTTAAAGCATTATTTCTTTAAAATAGTCCAATCTAACAGGCATATAAACAGAGAAGGAACATGGATACACTCATGGGTGTCCAGATGGGGGCCCCCTCCACATACACTTGCTCCCTCCATATAGAAAATAGGGGCTGGTCTGGGCATCATATTATGGCTTTGCCCCTCCTGCAAACATTTCTGTGGACGCCCACGGATACACAATACATCCATTCTATTTTGATAAAAATGTATTTTTCTTATATTCTTAACTGTAAAACAAACACATTTCAGCAAAGCCAAAAATAAAACCAAAACAACACACTTGTTTAGGACCACAGACATACCAAAAAATCAGGAAGACTAAATTAAAATGTGTTGTATAGATTATTTCTGAATAGATAGCTACTTGAAATAATGTCATAAATTACACATTGTAAGTAAATATAAAATGCACTTGATGTTATGTTTAAGCCACAAACTGATTTGCTCACTGCGGTTAATGTACTAAGATGAACCTGAGCAAATACAGGGCAAACCAACTGCACCATATGAAACAAGTAACAATTATGATTGATTTAAATTGGGCTTTTAACAGCTAATTGCTCTGATCATTTATTTATGCATCTTTCAAAAAAAGCTGAAAATTGTAATGTTAACTCCTTGAGGACCAGAGGGGTGCATAACACACTGATAAGTAATGCACTGCACAACCCTCTTGTCTTCAAGGGCTTAATGAGCTTGGGAAAAAGAATATACATATGTCTCATTAGTATATGTATACTATGTATGTAAAAAGAAAAAAGAGCAATAATGAGTAACAAAAAAGCATTGTGACTTAAAGGGATAGTAATGTTTCATAAAAACAGCAGCTCCAATTAATCTTCATGCTATTTGGGCCATGGAGAGTGTTATTTCATTAATGTCAGAGTTGTAGTTCAAGAGTAATTGAAGGATAAAGTTTCCCCTCCTGCCCCTTTTACCTAGTGTAAGCCCTCTCTTCTCAGATATGGAATCTGGTTATAAGACAAGACAGATAACAGAAGGGGACAATCTTCTTCCTATGAAAACAATGAAATCCCTGCCCCCTTGACAAGTTTTTCAGGTTTTTCCCTTTTCTTAATTGAAGATTGTCCCTCTCTGCAATCTACTTGGGCACCTCCCTTCTGATCTGGCTGAGCAGTGTTACATCAGTAAAAGGGGCGGGAGGGGGATACTTTGTCATTGAATTACTCTTGAACTACAACTCTGACAGAATTGAAATAACACTCTCCAAAGTCCAAATACTATGATGATTAATTAGAGCTGCTTTTATTATGAAATATTACTATCCCTTTAAAGGGGAACATTCACATTAGAAAAACTTTTGTCCATGGCTTTAGTCAATACAGATATGTCAGCTTTGGTATTTTGTTTAAATTTACTTAGCTGCTATTGAAGTTATGAAGACTTAAAATCAGGCACTTCCACATTCTGCAGCACCCAGCAGAGCAGGACTTCCCACCTCCCAGCTGACCCAGTGAGCGCATTCGCTCTTCCCTTCATGGTGGCATTTATGTGGGCTATCATTACAGCAAGCTCCGTTTGCCATGCTACTGAGCTTGCAAGTCCTGCAGCGTTGTGCCGCACATCCAGGGCGCCGCAAAACTCGGAAGTGCCTGATATTAAGTCTTCATAACTTCCATAGTAGCTAAGTAAATTTTTAAAAAAATACCAACGCTGATATACCGTAGTTGTACTGACTAATGCCCATGGGCAAAAGTTTTTCTAATGTGAATTTTCCCCTTTAAATAGTAGTGCATAAGAAAATAAAAAGCAACAATTACAAATACTTATCAATGTGAGTATTTCTTTAAATGCATATGTGTAATCACAAGCAAAACCCAGCAATACTTGTGAATCTAGCTATTTTCTCTTTTTGTTCCCATTCAAACTGGGCTTCCCATTCATTTTATCCTGCTAACTGTATACATACAACTAAAATTTCAGCTGGCAAAACTGTTTGAACAAGCTTTTTCAGATTTTTGGTATCTTTTTACGGCTTTATGGATTCCGTTGTAGTTAATAACTTCATCAAAGTATTTATCTTCATATTCCTCCATAGAGTTCAATGAGGATTTGTTAGCTAAAGCTGCAAAGTAATCTAAGCCTAAAACATCTAAGAGAATCCTGGCAAATGGCCACCTAAAAGAATTGTAGTAGAATGGCCCCCTTTTGGAACTGGCTAAAGAATGGTACCGTGTTAGCCACAGAAAATGCAGAAGATTAGTAGAGTAAAAATGATACCTTTATTGGCTAACTGAGTGTCTGTAGTATGAAAGCTTTCAAGACAAGTAGGTCTCTTCTTCAGGCACAATAAGAATGAAGGCTTTATTCTTATTATGCCTGAAGAAGAGACCAGGAGCTGGATTCAAATGTAGAAGGTAAATGTTACCTCCGTTTTTGTCAAATACTTTCCAGTTGAAGTCTATGGTAAACCTGGAGATAAAAGCAAAGATAAAATTAGCACCTGCATTTGAATCCAGCCCCTAGTTGTCTTGAAAGCTTGCATCCTAGAGCCACTCAGAGAGCCATTAGTAGTCTCCTGCTATTGTGACTGGAGAGAACTTCATAGCCTCAGCAGCTCACTCACTGCTGCAAGGGTTGGGAAGCAGGCCTCCACAGCTGTAAAAGGCTGACACCACAACTGTCTTCTCCTATGCGAGGCAGCTTGCAATGCAGTTGTGTGCAAAAACTAAGACTATCTTCCCTGTCACCCTTTTAGTTTAACCTGGCCCACTATGAATCTCACCATTGCCAAGTTGGCTGGGAATACACTGTAATCAATGCATTCCAGCTGCCACAGTATTTGGGTGGTTAAACATGTTAATAAGAAAGAATTCACTTCAATTCAGGTCAAAATGGCTTTAAATTAGATTTTTTTTCCGTCATTAAAATTAAAAGGAGCACACTTCATTTTCTCCTTCACCCCATATTTTTTAACCTAATTTTAAATCAAAATGAATTTATATCAGGTATGTATACTGGATATTTATAAAAAATACAATTCAGCAAAATAAATCAATATGGGGTCCAGGGGCCCCATATTGCTTTATATAATGCCAAGAAATGGGGTAACAGAACCCCTTCCTCAACTCTCCCACCTGGAAAGGAAGTAAATAAAAAGATTGATAATTAGAACCTTTAACCTCTTGAGAAACAGAGATGTCTCCCGCACATTGCAAGGCCTCATCCTAAAATGGAAGGGTTAAGCCCTTCAATGTTAGAGAGGAGACCCCTCTAGCATCTGAGGCGTTAAAGTCATCATTTAAATTAATGGGTAGTGTTTCTTTCCCATTTATTATTAAATTAACATGTGTATATAAAATTAATTTTGCACCCATGACAATTTAACCCATTGAATGCTGAAACTCTCTACTGCAATGCTTCACAATGAATCTGTAACATATCTAGCATCCAAATGTTTAATACAGAAATACACATATTTAGACATAATAACAGATATACTTACATCATATACATACAATCAGACCTGTGGGGTGGGTGTGAAAGACCTATAAAGTGGACTGTGGGAGATCTGGTGCACTTGGGTCTCTGCCCACCTGCTGGAGGTTTATCCTGTTTGTTGGCAAGTCTGTCTGCTCATACTAGATACTGTTGTACATTTATGTTTTTATTAGACGTTTTTAATCTCACCAATTGGACAAGTGATAACTCAAATTTAATATAGATAGGTATTGTACATTAGTCATCAACATGTATGAGACAGTGATACGATCAGGCAGGGCTCGCTTACAATGGGGTACCTTGGTGAGGTAAGTGAGCTTATACATACTGTGGCAAAACCATGCAAACAAAATCCTCATTATTTTGGAATTTACTAAGATTTTGGTATAATATATGCTGTATACAGGGTTCACATAAGGATAGTTTGTACGGACAAGAGCAGATTTGTTTTTCATTTTCATTATTATTATTATTGTTATTATTCAGTATGCATATTGAAATGTCTGGTCAGTGTGATAGAATCTAGATGTGTGTCACCTAATGACACTCCATACTAAATTACCCTTGTCACAGTTATTTTATAAATAGGAAGGGGCTTATGGAAGGCAAGGAGTGAGGAGTGGCAGAAATTGATAGTGGAGAGCAAAAATCACCCCCTCTCAGAACTTACATGTTCTTGTAATTCCTGAGGGGGTGAATGTATTTACAGCTTATCTAGACTGTCCTTAACATCCCACCATAGAAAGTTTACGTCTAACTTCACTGGCCTTCTGACACACTTAACAGGAAACCAGATATCAGAGGATGAAGGTAAGAGGCCAGATTTCTACATCTCTGACTGAGATACTGCGGGGGACCACTTTGATAATCAGTAAAGGTGATCACTCCCCTAATAATCACTTGAACAAGTAAACTTATTTTTTTCCTACAACATTGCATATGCAGTAATCAGGTTATGCAGGGAACCTTCACTAGCTATACAGCAGCAATCATTCACACAAAGAAGAGTCTGCATGGTTAAACAAAGACTGGCTCTGATGTGCCCCTGTATCATGTGCTTTTTTGTTTTTACTTTGTTTTCTTTATTAAAAGTTCTGCCATTCAAACATGGAGGAGTCTCAACAGCAGTGCTCCATTTTCTTTTATTTGTACTGTGGGAAAGAGGAAAGTGCATTCACACCACTAGAAATGGCAATGGCGCTACACAAAATGTGGTGCCCTCTAAACCCATGGGCCCACCAGAAATCCCCCCCTCCCCAAATCCCAGTGGGCCAGTCGAACAGGAAGAAAGTAGATTCAGACTGATAGTCTGAAGTGGAGGTGGAGCATCATAACAAGCAATGCTGAAATTGCCTCTCTCCACATCACACAGACTGATTCACTAATAATACTGTTTTCCAATTGTAATGCTGTGAAGGCAAGCAATTATTCATTATTTCCACCCGTGGTAGCAGGCATCAGTTGCAACCCCCTTTTTTGGTCATTTGCTTATAAAGAGGAGGGTGCTTGTCTGTGATCAAGGGGCTGGATGGGCTGGCCTGGGTTTCATATTATGGCTTTGCACCCCCCGGAAAAACATCTGTGGACACCCCTCTCTGTGATGATTCTTACCATTAAAAAGTTTAAAGGCAGAGATATGCTATCCCATTTACTGGATCAACACATGATGAAAATGACCATATATCAAACCTCTACCTGATAAAGGACCCCCAGTAAAGCTCTGAAGCTTTCAATTTTAACTATACGTTAGTCAAAAAAGATGGAACAGCTAGGACCACATCCCAATATGTGATGGATAGAAATGTTGTTATTATATATTCTGAGTAGGTCTATCTACCTAGATAAAAGTAGATGATGTAGTATACAAAACATAGCAGCTAACAAAAGCCAAATAATAAAACACATGCAACAGTGTGACAGAAAATAAAAATGTAAAAAAATATGTTTGCTTTAAAGGGGAATTATGCTGTGAGAATAAGTTGGTTTTCCTGTTTAAACATAAGACTTACCTAAGGAGGTGTACTTCAATCAGCAGTTAGTTATATGTTTTTATGTATTTTTTTATTGTTGTCTATTGCTAGTTATAATCAAGTTATGACACTAAAGTACCATTCAGAGAGATGAGGTGAGAATGTACAAATCAGCCAAGGCACCTCGACTGGCATTAGCCTTCTATGCCAGTGGCTGCACTTCAGGGTATGCACTACAGTGTATGATCACTTTATTGCATGCCGGTGGGCACATGCCTCCTATGTTAATGCCAGAAAAACCCCTAAACCTACCCTACAGCATGCTCAGAAACATGGTGTAAAATTATGTAATTCTCCTCTTTGCCTTTTAAGTATTATTATTATCCTTTATTTATATATAGCACATGTATTCCATGGTGCTGTACAATAAGGAATAGACATACAGAAACATAAAATATCACGTACAACAGGCACAGAGTAAAGGAGTTGCAGGGCTAGAGAACGAATTCTAGCACTTGTATTTGCTCTGACTATTTCATGTAGATTCACTTTGAGGTCTAGCGTTTATTGCAAAGAATTGTGAAGTAAAGGGAGACCAAGTGAGGGGTTTCCAATAAAACAAAACAAAAAACTAAGTATGTAACTATAGTTAGGACTTATTTGTGTAATACTGCATATTGGAGCCATTGCACCAATGAGGGAATGATGGTAAGTCTAGTGTAACAATAACTGGAAGAATCTAAGCTGCCCACTCTTACTTTAGACATAAGGGTGGTGGGGTTAGTGGTTTCTTGGTAACAGGAAATGTCTCTCAGTTTTCTCATGGATATGATGCAACAAATAATATAAATATATGTGCAGGACTCCTGTAGGATATTCTGTTAAACAAAATAATCCCTTGAAAGAAAAAAATACCTTAATGTATTATGAATATTTATCTAGCATTTAAAGTGGACCTCTCAGCTTAATGCAAGTTTGCATATTTGAAACCTGCATTAAAAACTATCTATGTGTCGCGTTAGCCAAGAGACCAGGAAATGTACAGTTAAGGAGATATTTACACTTCTTACAATATGCTAATGTGTGCTAATTGTGGTACCTGTGTGGTACCAGAGACATTTCATATGCTAGTTAAGCAGTTCAGTGACATTTCATATGTTAATGAAGTATTTTCAGTGATGTGTCATATGCTAATAGAGGTTTTCAATTATGTTTGATATGCTCATGAAGTGCTTTGTTGTAATAGGATATTTTCACTTTCAATTTTCCCAGAAATAAAAGTGTGTATATCTCCTAAACTAGACATATGCTGGAATGGTGGAGTAACATTACATATATTAAGTTTTCAAATATGTAAAGAAAATTCAAGGTGATAGGTCCACTTTAAGGAGTGAAGAGTCACATATTCCTGTATGTTAATTTATATTTTTAATTAAAGCAGAAATTATACTTGAAAATAACAATAAGTTTGTGCATAGCTCTAATATAATAATCATTTGCAGAGCTATGTTAGTGTAGTGAAAGTTCCGCTTTAAATGAGAACTAACACCTGCCGATAATAACCTCAAAGTACCTCACCATGACCAGAAAATCTTAATGGATCCTGTAATTTTGTTCTTGAGCCATTCTTCAAGATACATATTAACATTGTTGATGAGGCTGAAAAAAGACATGCATCCATCAAGTCTAACACTTGTCAAATCACCCGTTGATGCAAAGGAAGGCAAAAAAACCCCAAAAAAACACTGAAGCCATTCCAATTTAGTCCCAAGTGCGTAAAAATATTCCTTTCTGAATTGGCAGCCAGATAGTTCCCTGGATCAACAACCTAACTGCTTTGAAGCCAACACTCATAATTCTCAATATTGTTCTGTACTAGGTATTACTTTTTTGAAAGTAGTTACAGTATCTGTAAGCACAACATCGCAAGTCAAAGAATTGCATAACTTTACTGTCTTTACTATAAAAAATGCCAGCCTTTGATTTAGTCAAAAGCTCCTTTCCTCTAGTCTTAATAGGCGACCTCTCGTACCTCTCGTTCTTAGGTCAGCTCTTTGGGTAAATAATTCATTGGATAGTTCTTTGTATTGACCTTGAGTATATTTGTACACGGTAACAATGTCACCCCTTAGATGTCTCTTCCCTAATGTAAACAATGTCTTTTTTAAGAACTGGTGCCCAAAACTGTACTCCATGTTCTAGTTGAGGCCTTACCAAGGTGTTATACAGAGGTAGAATTATATTTGCATCTATACCCCTTTTTATGCAGGTTAGTACCCTATTTCCCCTTGTAGTAGCTGAATGACTGTACAGTGCTGCAAAGTCTATCATCTCCCAATACTCCTAAATCTTTCTCTAATGAGGATTCCCTAAACTGTTTCCCATTTAGTTTATATGTAGCATGTTTTTTCTACACCTCAAATTTGTAACCTCACATTTATCTACAATAAATGCCATCTGCCACTTTTCCTGCTCATTCACTCAGTTTATCTAAATCCTTCTACAGAGAAAAAACATCCAGCCCTGTATTTCTTTACACAGATTAGTGTCTTCAGCAGAGACGGAGACATTACTTTAAATTCCCTGCTAAACAATAAACACATTATAAAGCATTGAGCCCAGGACTCAACACTGTGGCACCCCATTTATAACTTTAGACCAACTTGAAAAGGTTCCATTTACAACATCTCTCTGCCATCTATCATTTAACCAGTTCTCAATCCACGTACAGATATCACCTCCTAAACCGAAACCTTTTATTTTATGCAGTAACCTGTTGTGAGGCACTGTATCATATAACATCTTTCATCAGTCCTGGATGTCACGTCTATGGAAGCAGACAAGACAGACAGCTGCTAGTAAGTTTTGTAAATTGAAGCAGACAAAGTGCACCAGTCTACTTATCATTTTAAAGACTATGTGGTGCACAATGCATAGGAAAGCAAAGCATTTCACAATCCTCTGCTCTGTAAAATGTAGTGAGCAGAGTTTCATGTCCTATGATCCTTCCAGCAACTGCTATGTCCTTTTCCATGGACACATGAAATCCAAGACTGATTAAAGATATCCAGTGAGCAGAGACTCGAGGACAAATTTTATAGTGGCCATAAGGATTTAGTGGAGGGGCATTATTGGGGGATATTAGTTCTCCTTTATGTTACAGAATCTCATAAAATACATTAGCATATCATACGGATATTGTTATATACATATAGACATTAAAATTAATGCTATAGTTGTAACAGCATAAAGCAAGGCTGAAAATATGCAATTCAGTTAATCATTTTTTCAGTCTCATAAGTATGTAGAACAAGATTAAGAGCAGCCTGTAAAGATTTGTAACAAAACCCACTATATTGTTATTATCAATTATTTATGAATAACCAATGTATTCTGCAGAACTGATACTGAAAAAATCAAAGGAGGGAAGCAACTGTCTCTCTTGAATTTTTCATGTTACGTTCAAACCCCCTCCAGAGGGCTGCACAGTGCATTGATATATATACCTACATAGATAGATAGATAAGAAACAAAGTAAAGCTACAGTCACAGGATTTGTTGATGATGAAAAAGTGCTTATTTCTTGAGTTTACGTTTTGGCCCTTACTTGGGCCTTTTCAAAATATTGAGAAAGCCTCAAGTTAGTGCCAAAAATTGATTCAATAAATCCAGGCAAGTTATATTTGATTACAATTAGCTTTTGACTCTACATCCTGAGACCGCATCCGTTTTTTGCTTGTATGTATGTATGTGTATATATATATATATATATTCAGGGCTCGAAATGTCCACTCGCCACTAGCCATTGGTGAGTGATAATTTAGCCCTTGGAGTAGAAATTCAGCCCTGGTGGGTATGTTATGGCTTGCAGTGGGGAGTAAGCCCTAATATATATATATATATATATATATATATATATATATATATTTATATATATTAAAAAGAGAAAGACTCATTGCATAATTTATGTCTCCTCAGGAGACACACACACACCCAGGGGTGGCAGTAAGGAGGAGATATAGAAATCTTCCCCCTATTGTCAATGCTGGAAATACAGGGGGGATGTGATTTAGAAGGAGTGGGCAGGGTTTGCCCTCCCTCAGCTTCCTGCTAAACCAGAAAAGAAATATTGCCAACACACACATACACATGCTGTCACACGCACACATGCTGTCACACACACACATGCTGTCACACACACACACACACACACATACATACATACATACACACACTGTCACTAACTCTGACTTCCAGGGACCTCAGCTGGACCTGTAGTACAGCCACTGAAGGGAAGCTGCAGCACCAGGGTAACGTAATGGCACTCAAAGGGTTATGGTAGACCCTCATTGCTCAATTATTTCATGAGTGTCAACATGCAAGACAGAGGACAGGCAGCCCACTGACTGCCACAGGGTTGCGTTTGAAATTTTATCCCTCAGGACAGACCAGCAGCATAGGGGGAAGTGTCCTCAAAACTCTCACATGGTAAACTTCCATTTGCCTCCCACGTCTCCTCCTTCTCCAGCCTATTCCTACCACTTTTATACTTGTATGTTAAGCTCTGTTTCCTACTCACGATTAAACCCCACCCTCTTTCAACCCAAATTTCCTCATTGATATACCCCCATCAGCACCACATCAGTCCCCTCCAGGGACTCCACAAGACAAAGTTCCCAGGTATGAATACACTTCCCACTGCTATTTAACTATGACATGACACACCAGTGTATACTGCATGCCTCTCTATACCTTAACCCTTTGAGTGCCAGAAGGGTGCACAACCTTTTGACTTGAATACACTTTTAACTACAGCATTCTAAGTAATTAAATATAGCGGTACATGTTAGAAGAAATATAAAGAAGACTCAGAGATAAACATTAATAGAAGCATAACTATCCCTTTAACCCTTTGAGTGCCAGAGAGTGTACCCCTCTGGCACTCAAAGGGTTAAAACATTGTATACTCTTGACTTTTTCCAGTGTGACCATGTTGGGGGTTTTGGGAGCCTTTTTTTTCTTTTTTTTTCAGATGGGCAGTGGATGCCCAGGAGGATCCCTGTTCTTTTCTCAACTCCCAGATGCCCAGCACATCCTCTGAATGGGTGATACCCTTTCCAGCCCCTAGGCTCAATCTTGTTTCCTCAGAATCAACAGTGGCTTCTTACTCCTGCACTGGAACTGCACATTGAGAGGCACATTGTTGAGAGAAGAATGTCTCCGCTGTACCAGAGCCAGTAATGTAGGGCAATTAATCTACATTATTTATGTCATTGGGACAACTTTTTTATACATTAACAGCACTCTATTTAACCCTTTGAGTGCCAGAAAGGTAACTAATGCATTGCACCACAATGCATTGGATGGCTTTCCAGTACTCAAAGGGTTAACTCTGACATGGCACACTATGGCTTAACAAGCTGGTATAAATCTCTCTCTCTCACATAATCTTTTATTTTCTACTTTCCACTTCTACATGCCAAATACACACAGAGCAATAATACTGCAATTCAGCCCCAAAGTAAAGGAAATAACAAATACTATTGATTTAACTGTTTCAGGACCAGAGGGGGGATGGCAACACATTGTGAAGCGATGTCCTCTGGTCCTTAGAGGGCTATATTTGATTTCTAACTCTCTGAATACTGCAGATATTCACTTCAGTACAACATTGTTACCTACACAGCACTGTAAAACTCCTACATTAATCCCAGGGTGGCCACAGTCCACACTTATACACTCAGAACATACAGACCCAGGGGACCAGCAAGAGCAGGAACCGTCATACACGGGGAGCGGCTATCACTGTGTCAGTGTCCCCTCTGTGTGTGTGTGTGTGTGTCTGTTGCACATCTGTGTGTGCATGTCTGTTGCATGTGTGTGCATGTCTGTTATCTGTGTGTGAGCATGTCTGTTGCGTGCATGTGTGTCTGCGCATGTCTTTTTGTGTGTGTGTACATCTGTTACATGTGTGTGTGTACATGTGTTCATCTCCACTGTGTATGTGTATGCATGTCTTTTGCATGTGCCTGATGCTCACTGTGCGTATGTGTCTGTCTATGTGTTGCATATGTCTGTGTTTGTCAGTGTGTCTACATTTCACACACATGCTTCCAACAGTCATAACATGACGGGCAACACCATCCCGCATTGCTAGTATATATACACACACACACACATTGCCTTCTCAGCTTTTGGATTGATAATCTAAAAATAACCTCCTGCCACTGTTATGTGTGTGTAATGGAGTGGGACAATATTACTAGAAGCGTCTATTCATACATTCCTTGTTTTGGGGGGGGAGTAATTAAACTGTAAAGTGGGGGTAAAATACAATAGATAATGTGGTCACAAACCCTCTACCCTTTCCCACAATGCATATTTGGTGGTCCAATGTAAAGCGAGGTAATCCCACTGCTGAGAGAGACGTTTTATTCAACTTTCCTTGCAGATCAGACTTGTGGTTGTTTTGGGTGCATTATTTCCATGGCTTGAGATTTTATTGTGGTGCTGTTGTTCCACTAGTCTGTGGACAGCTATGGTCAGTTAACAGTAAACCACAATACAATGCTGTGGCATAAAATTTTAGACAATGGGGGTACTGCACCTGAAATATGCAAGTCTGAGTTGCAATAACTTTTAAATAAAGTGTTTCTCAGCAATGGAAGTATCCTTGTTTCGATCAGCAGGATAAACCCTGCAATATACATTTTTTTCATTATTAAGTGTTACTATACATTTAAGATTAATGGAGACATATAGCGAGTTATAATTACCTTATCTACCATCAGGAAGTTTTCTATTGTTTCTCCATTTTTACATGTAACATCACCAGCTTCTTTAACAGCTTGTGGGAGAACATTCCTCACCTCTTGAGCAATCATACCTGAAAAAACATTATGTGCAATCAAATATTAGACTTCTGACTGGATCTGTTTGGGTAACTATTCTTTACTAGTGAAAACTAAGGATGTTTATAACTGAACACACAGCAGATCTCTGGCGTCTGAGAGATAACATGCTACTGCACAAAACGCATTCGCAAAAAATAAATATTACTGGTTTACCATATGGCTGCTGGAATCCAACACTCTGCTTTACAGAAATAAATAAATATATGTATTCAGACCTGGAAATGGAGTTATTTCCTTAGGTACTGGCATAAACATTTTCTGTGTTCACAGAGTTGGGCCCATTTCTTATTTAAACTGCATTTGTAGTCTGGCCTACAGACCCTGGAAGATCTTAAACACAGTTCCTATATGACAATGGTCTGTACGTTTGAAGATCCAATGTTAACCTGTGGCCATATAGGATGTGACTGTTAACAATGTTAATGAGAATTTTCCATGAAGCAAAGCATAGCAAGTAGTTCATGTAAACCCTGCACACACACAGTTCTGAAAAACCATGCATATTAAGGTCTTGCTGTTGTAGACAATTTCTACCATATATCAAAAGGCGAATGGAAACAAAAATAGATAAAGCTTCACCATTATACCCTCACCTTAAAGAAAAAGAACAAAATATTGATTACCTGTTTCATGAAGAGAATCTATTCCCATTGCAGTTGCAAATTCAGGTTTGTAGTCATACTCAACCAGCCTCATCTGGGCTATTCTTCTCAGCTGTTCCATTGTGTCAACCTAAAATAACGAAGGAGAAAAAATGTCTTCATAAGGTAACTTTGCAATGTATTCATTAAGGCTCAGAAATTGTTCATTTCTAAAACTGAAATCTAAGGAGATTTAGAAAAGTGGAATTAATCAAAAAGAAACATTAAATGGCTGTAAGATTGTCGCTGGTAGTTATTACAGTAGTAACGATAGTTTAGGAGGACATAACGTTGTGTAGTACGTTTTAAAAAAATGTAATAAGGAAGTTTGTAAAAAGTGCTGCAGTGAATTTATAAAGAAATGTTGCTATTTGCAACAATTAAGCGACAAGAGTTTTGCTAAATACTTAAGGCTATGTCTGACCTATTCTTATTTTTGCGTTCACCACATTTATAAATGTACCTAAAGTACTTTATAAATAACAACATTCATAATAAGGAATAAGGACATTTTAAAGATCCATTGACAAATCTTTATAAATCTCTCCTTATGTTTCCAATTTATTCTTTAATTCCAGGTAGGCACAATCTAACAAAGAGCAAGGTGATCGGCTTCTCATAGGCCATAAGCAGAAGAGTTCCCGCACAGTCAAAAGGAAACTCTGGCTATCACCCAAAATATTTTGATCTGGGACACATGACTCTGTACCTCCCAAAATTTCACAGGACCAAAGAGGGACACTTGTGTTTCAGGTGGTGTTGCTGTGGGAGTGTCTGGTGAACAGGGAATTTTTAAGTTATTTTATGACCTATTGACACCTCTTTGTGTAACTGAATAAATGATTTAGAGGATGACCAAAGTATTTTATTTACACAGGCCAATATATGAACACATACACTGAAGGTTAAACAAACATTAATGCAAGTTTTAGTGCTATACCTAGGAAATCTCTGGATTTCTCGAGTTAATTACTGCATCTCCAGGGACAGAGGCTGATTCCCCTGGTCTGGTGTATTTCCTGTGAAACTCTGTCCACTTCTTCTTCATACCCTGTTCCCCCCAATTCCCACCCATTTCACAAGTAAAATGTTGATAAGCTCCACCTACCCGATTAAGCCCCATCCTCTTTATCATTCAAATCATGTAATTTACATATCCCCAGTCACAACACATGAGACCTCTCTGGTGCAGGGACAATGAGGTTGCACTGGCCACACCTACATCTTTAAATGGGCATGGCTAGCACAGGTGAGGCACCTCCCAAAATCTGGAGCTCTAAGCTCTGCCTATTGTAATTCCAACCCTGGGTATAGGAACTTAGTACTGTGTGGTCCAAGCTATGAGCACACAACATATTGTGAAGTTAAAGGGATAGTAATACTTTGTTTTATCATTATCTTATTTTGAAGCATTAAAAAACATGAAGAACGATATAAGTCTTATCTTTCAAACCTTTATGGTTCAAGAGATATTCACAAGCAAAGTTTCCCCTTCCCGCCCCTTTTACCTAGTGTAAGCCATCTCTTCTCAGATGTGGAATCTGGTTGTAAGACTAGACAGATAACAGCAGGGGACAATCTTCTTACAATGAAAGCCCCGCCCCCCTTGACAAGTTTTTCAGGTTTTTCCCTTATCTTAATTGAAGATTGTCCCTCTCTGCAATCTACCTGGGCACCTCCCTTCTGATCTGGCTGAGCAGTGTTACATCAGTAAAAGGGGCGGGAGGGGGATACTTTGTCATTGAATTACTCTTGAACTACAACTCTGACAGAATTGAAATAACACTCTCCAAAGTCCAAATACTATAATGATTAATTAGAGCTGTTTTTATTATGAAACATTACTATCCCTTTAATTTAATGTGAAGTCAAATGTGTGAAACTTCTATAAGTATGAGTACTCACATTTATCAGTAGAGGAATAAAGGGGTAGTCATTTAATCCCTTGGATTAAATAGAGGTATCCAACACCTTTTTCAAAACCAATGGATATCTCTCTAGCATTCAAGGGGTTAAAAGATCCCATTAATTTATACCTTGAGCAGAGATCTACAACGGCTTAAAACTACTTGGATTCCAGTACTTAACTAGGGGAATTTAACAAATCGGTTACCCTAATCAAATGGTTTCCTGCTTTACACCTTAAGTGAATTATCCACACAGTAAAGCCAAGAAACATGAGTACAATAAAAGATTTGACAGAGCCAAAAAAATGTACTGTTATGGACAGATCAGAATAAAAGAAATGATAGATAAACAACATTAATAAAGTGCCAAGCTCAAAGTCAGACAGTCATATTTCAGCTTGCTAAATGCAAAATCAATTAATGTCAAACACCAGAAGCACCAGTGCTAAGGATGTGTTGCTTCAAGGAAAATTAACACTTTGAGTGCCTGAGAAGTAGCCAATCCATTGAGTTGGATACCTCTCTGGCACACAAAGGGTTAAATAAGAGCTGTGCTCGATAGCACAAAAGTCAGTTCTTAAAGGCAGCCTGGCTTTAGAGACATTCACAGGTAGAATAATAAGGCCCAGGGGAATTACTATGTACTCACTGAAGGGTGACAACGAGAGCATAATGTCGGAAGCCGACTGTCAAAAGAAAGCATATTGTGCCCCCCCCAAAAAAAATGATGTATGCACAAATAAAAGTTCCCCATATCCCTAATGATTTATATAGGGCTTTTAACCTCTTGAATGCTAGAGAGGTCTTCATTGCATTACAAAGCATGTAAAGGGGTTAAAATGCAAATTCAAATCATCTGGGATTTTAATTTCTCCCCTATTGTGCAGTTGGTTTTATAGCAAACTAATACCTACTAAACAGGGCCCTAAATGCTATATACCAATGACACGAGAGCTGCTTCTATACACCCTGAATTCAATGAGCTAGAGATCTCTCAAGCATCTGAAATGGTTCCACAGTGGGATTTTAAATGTCACATTATTGTACATGTAGCAGCAGACAGGGCTGAATTTACATCCCAGAAGCCTCTAGGCAGGGCACCCTAGGCACTCTTAACTCTGCCCATGGCTACACCCCACCCACAGTGCCATCCATTGTTCCCTGACACAGAAAATACCCTTAGTTTGTTACATACAAGAATAAAAAACTATGAACCCCTTGGTTGCTACAGTGATCTCCAACTTACCTCTATAGCTTCCAAGTTGTTAAAGGAGCAGTAAACTTTTTTATGAAAAAATATATATTGTAGGGATTTTCCTATTGAGTAAAATAAGGGTACTCCCACTGCCAAGCGATTTATATTTCCAGAATTAATACAGTTTAAACCCATGTTTTTTTTACATTAGCAGTGCCCTCTAGTGGTCAAATTCTAATTAGTTTTCCTGTTACATCCTAATGGAGAGGAAAGTCAGAAAAGTCAGTGATATACAGTTCTCCATAGAATGCGATAGAAACTTCCTGTCACTTCCTGTCAGTTAGAACTATCAGGAAGTAAACACACAGTAAATTCACTTCCTGATTATTTGAACTGCTATAATTTTTGAATAGAACATCTGACAGCGATGGGAGTGACCCTGTTTTATTCAGCAGGAAATGCTCTGTAAAATATGTGTTTTCATAAAAAACGTTTACTGCTCCTTTAAGGAATATGACGGTATATAAACTGGTGCAAAGACAATGAGATTGTACTGGCCATAACCACAATTCAAAATGTGGGAGTGACCAGCACAACTGAGGCTCTCCTCAAAATCTGGAGTTCTAAACATTTGCCTACTCTGCCTAATGAGAAATCTGGCCCTGGCAATAGATTACAGTGTATAGCTTTTTCAATATGTGTATTTTGGCAAGAGAGCTATAAGTCTCATATATTGAAACTATAAAAAATATGTTTGCATACAGTAATTCATTAGTTGATTCTTGATAGATAGAGTAAATTCAAAGTACATAAAATAGTTACTTACATTGCTTAGCACATTTTTTTTTCTTTGCCAGTGTTTACATACACTGTATAAAAGCCACATCAAATGTGTCACATGAATATTATTTTAAAGAAGCAGTGTAAATGGAAGTGGCATAACTTGCCTCAGGGCTTACCTCTTGGATATTCCTCTTTGCTCGACTGTCAGATGGATGCATGACCGTCCCCATCACTTTCACATTGCCACACACAACCAGTGCTTCATCTGGTGTGTCCGTGTTGATTCCTACTCGACCGTGAGCGACTACTGTCTCTGGGACATGACCTCGCTGCCACAGAACATCATTATCATTCTCAAACTGCCCAGGGTTGGATGCCTAGGAAATGTGAAAGTCAGATATACAATAATAGGGAAAGAAAGATGCCTCTAGTTAAAGTCTCAGCCCAATACATCATTTTATACACTATTTAAGATGTTTATTTTGACTTTCATCTGTTTAACGTAGCAGAGCACATTGACCCATCTTCTCCCAAATATACCACTGTCATTAATTGCTTATCACTGTTATGTACTTGCCATCTGTGAAGTGGAACGTTTACTAATTGCAATATGCAACACTGATGTGTTGATCAGGAAAAAAGATCTAGGTAAGAGTTCTTCATACAGAGGTTCATGTCACCTCACAATCCACCAAAGAGATATGAACACTTTCATTGTGCTTCCCACAGAAATGTCTTCCTAATCATCCCTTAGCCACAACCGCATTGTTTTGGACATCCCTGCAATAAAATACCATTTCAAAGTCATGCATTGGAGACCTATCTAGCATCCTTGTAACAATGAAAAATATATTTGTACAAGGCTCAGCAAATTCCGGGTGCCAGCGTGCCGTGGCGACTAGAAATTGGTACATGCAGGGTAAATTTTAATACTGTACATTATACACAATCACTCACATGAGCATGGGAGCGATCATGTAAATCAATGCCTGGGTTGAGTATGAGGACTTTTCAGAACCATTTGAGGTGAGTGGACCTTGAAGGTCCTCCTAGTCATCTCGGATGCTCATAGATCACAGGGTGGAAGAGGAGGAGGTAGAGGGAAGGTGGTGATCTACTTTCTGGTCAGGTAATTGATCATTTATCCTACTGGATAGGTGATCAATGCCGGGGAGGGGGCATCAGGAGGGGTCCCGAAGTTCGATTTGAAAAAAAAAAAAAAACACATAAAGAAATAATAATAAAAAGAAAAAAATAATAGTAATACAAAAATACATAAAAATCATAATAAAAAAATAAATAAAATCCCACCCCCCAGCCTGGCCCCATGGCACCCATGCACTGTTTAACACCTCCACTAGTCTTCTCCCTTGCCCACTGGTAGTCAGTTCCTCACATACACAGCCTTGCTCCCTATCCACTGGTAGCCACAGATCCCCACGTGTACATTGTGTGACTCCCCCAGCCTTGTTCCCTTGCCCACTGGTAGCCATATATCCCCTCCACACACTAATTGACCCAACCAGTCTTGTTCCCTCTCTGGTAGCCACAGATCCTCACATACACTATCTCACCCCTAGCCTGGTTCTGCTTATAGTCACAGATCCTCACATACACTGAGTGACCCCAACAACCTTGTTAACATGCCCATTTGTAGTGACAGATCCCTATATACACTGCCTGACCCCCTAGCAGTGCCCCACCACTTCACATAGCCATTACCATAACCTAGCCAACCATACACTGTCTGACCTCCCAGCCTGATTATGCTGGTTGCTACAGAACCTCACATACTGTCTGACCCACCAACCTGGTTCCACTGGTTTGAAAATGTCTGTCAAATCACTGAAAGCAGAAGTATGCATAATGTATTAATTTGCTCCCCTTTGACTAACATAGGATCAACAAGCCTGGTGTACAGGAATTGTGAATTTTAATTGTGTATCCTTGTACTAGCTCATCTGTAAATGACCAAGCCTTTTGATACACATATGATAGGATAATACACATATTTAGATGTGAATTTTCTTGGGTATGTAGCCATCCAGAGTGCACGTATATTTGAAATGTTTTGCTAATTTTCAAAATGATTGATTATTTAATCTCTTGTATGCCTTATATGTCTCCAATGCGTTGTATTGCATCTAAGTAATGAAACTAAATGTAGCATTTGTGTAAATGGTTGTACATTGTTTAGCATACCAATTAATTCTAATGTTGTATTATTATACACATAATAGAGCAAATAGGACACTTTGGGCCTTATTCATCAAGCTGAAGAGGTAGAGAACTGGAGGTCCAATTCCATGTGGGAGAGATGAAAATCCTGCAAATTCAAAATGTTTTAAATTGGACTTTTAACCCCTTGAATGCTAGTATGCAAAAGTTTACAGACCCATTTAAACCAACTGGGAAGTTTCAGTTATCCCCCTATGCTGCAATTGATTATCTCCAGAACTGTATCTCTATAGCCTGATGAATAACGCTGTTTGTCTTGTTTTTCACATCTTCACAATGAACCAGTTTCTGATATCAAAACATATAGTACATATCAACAAGAGAGACCAAGTTCTACCACCAACAGAACAGCACAGCTGATAGTAGTATTTGGTCTCTCTTGTTTGTGTACTGGATGTGGTTGGGTATACTATAAGTGAGAGATCATTGATTGTGCTGCTTTATTCACATATTTCACCTAATATCCCCACAGTGATCAACCTGTTGGTTTGTATTTACTGATATCAAAACATCCACATGTTTTATTTCTTGAAAAATCTAATTCTATATTTTTAAAAGAAAAGAATTTAGTTGGACAGAAAAAAAATAAAGAATCCCCATCTTAGTCTTGCTTGAGATATTGCCAATGTGGGCAAAAAATGAACATGGGATGACTTTTATTTGGTCAATCCCTGTTCAAATAATTTCTCACACTCCTGTTGGCTGGGTAGTGGGGTTATGCAGGGCACCGAACATGACCTGGAATAACCTCATCCACCAGACAATCAGAATCCAGCTGGAGGGGTCACACGTGCATAATGTCAGCCCTCCATCTCTTCAATCACTGGTGAGATGGAGGGGTGACATTTCACAAATGAATGATACATTGATGTGTAACACCTCTCCACCATCTATTCAATCATTGTCTAGATGGAGGGTGACTTTACTCGCATGTGTGACCCCTCAAGCTACATATTGATTGACTATGAGGTAAGTTCATTCCAGGGCAAGTTTGATGCCCTGCATAACCTCACTTGCCAGGCAATGGAAGTGTAAGAAATAATTTGAACAGGGATTGGCTATATGAAAGCCAATTTCTGTTCATTTTTTGCTCACATTGGATAGGGCAATGGCCTGCGCAGGACCAATGGGGGGATTTTTTAAAAATCTATTAGAAGTAGCAACAGTAATGGTGACAGTAGGATATTAGGGTTTTATTTTTATTCTTATGTTGGTGTTGAAGAAGATGCTGGAGGACCAGGGTGTTGAGGACACCCCTGGTCTACTGACACCAAGATAAGTGATTTATTTATATAACAAGTGGGGGGATGAGGCCTAGATTAGTGTTAGGTCTGGGGGGAGACTTTGAGTGCCAGAATAGCGGTGAAAGAATTTAATTTGGCATGAAATTGTTAATTGAACTTTGGGCCAACCAAACATAATGTTAAACTAATTTTGTTTCCTCCGAAACGGTAAAGTGATTTGGACAAAACAATTTTTTTGCTGTGCGCAAGTCTAACAATTCTTATATATTGAAAATATTATAAATATACTGTATTTGTATACAGTAATTCCTTAGATCACTGATATCTGCACAACTAGGTGCCATCAGTGTGATTAGGTGTAATCCCCCCAAAGATACCTCCCTGGTCTTTTTAAACACTCACCTGCTGAACCTCAGCACATGTTCATAGTGATAACATGTGTGCCCTAGTGTATAGTCTTGTCCAGCTCTGCTCTTGTATCCAGCCTTTGTATCCTTTTGTTGAATCTCGCAAAATTCTGACAACAGATTTGTGTGCCATCTGTTACTCACCCCTGCTTAATCTTGACCATCACTCTCCTATAGCATGCCTAGTCCCTGTAAAACTCTCAAGTTATGTTCCATTTGTTTTATTTCCAAGAACCTTAGTCAAGTCATTCATTTAAGTGCCCAGTTGCATCTCAGTCTGCTGCAGTTCAAGAACAGCAACTAAGTTTACCATTTAAGTGCCCCATCCATAGTACATAATCTGAAACAGCATTTTCTACCATAATCCTAGCCCTTCAAGCCCAGTTAATCTTTCAAGTGCTCCATCTAAACTGCATAATCTGCAACAAAGCTGCCTGTCACTATTCAAGTCCTACATATAATTATTTGTCTAAATTGCTATTTATATGCTCCTTATTTCTGTTGTTCTATGTGCTTCCAAGTGTTCCTTCAACTTTCTGTTACTTCCTCCACCTGGCTGTCTTATATTGTGTACTACAAACTTCCCTCCTTTTATCAAGGGTCACTGTCATCATTCTCGAGGTGTGCTGCTCAGCTTCATTCCTAAACATTGTTGTAATTTATTCCTGTATGTGCTACATGCTGCCACCCACTTCCGATTAGTGGTGAACTACAGTATTACAGTACCGCCCATCCCATCGTTGCTATACTGTTTAAAGGGATAGTAATACTTCGTTTTAACTTTATTTTATTTTGTAGGAATTAAAAAAACACGAAGAATGATATAAGTCTTATCTCTCAAACCTTTATGGTTTAAGAGATATTCACAAACAAAGTATCCCCCCCTGTTCAACCAGATCAGAAGGGAGGTGCCCAGGTAGACTGCAGAGAGGGACAATCTTCAATTAAGATAAGGGGAAAAACCTGAAAAACTTGTCAAGGGGGGAAGGGCTTTCTTTGTTTTCATACAAAGAAGATTATCCCCTTCTGTTATCTGTCTGGTCATACAACCAGATTCACATCTGAGAAGAGATTGCTTACACTAGGTAAAAGGGGCGGGGAGGGGAAACTTTGCTTGTGAATATCTCATAAACCATAAAGGTTTGAGAGATAAGGCTTATATCATTCTACATGTTTTTTTAATGCCTACAAAATAAAATAAAGTTAAAACGAAGTATTACTATCCCTTTAACCTGCATAATAACTCTCTATTTGCCTTACCAGATTGCCTCAACCTACTCAGTACCTGTCTTCATTATCACCTGCCTCTCAGCTGTGTCCTGTGCAGATCTCAGTGTTGCTGCATGTCAATTTCTCACTGTAAATCCTGCTATCCCAATTTATACAGTCCAGACTAATCGCCTACCACACATACACCAGCTCCCAGAATTGTACAGCCAGGATCCATACCACAGCTCCATAGGCCTGTCTTACTAAGATCCTCTGCCCTTGGGTCCCTCAGCCTTGTCTGCATAATCCACCCATGCATATGACACTCTGGAGACCTGTGACCCGAACGAGACAGGATGAAAATTGTATCTCATCTGCTTACATATATTTATGCATTTGGCTTCTAAAATATGAGTAGATTACCTCACGTTCTATAGCTACTTACATTCTGCTTATATTAGGTTTTTACAGCAATAGACAATTACATTTTATTTGAGGTGCACTTTCCAAAGTATAAGGAAATACTTTTACATACCCTAACAATGATTCTCTCAGAGACATGAGCAACTACTAAATATGACTCTTCTTGGCTGACAGCATACAGACCGACTACCAACATGAAATACCTGGGAAAATAACAGCCAGAACAGAACACATCTCCATTAGTCACAAAATGCTAAACATTGCCTGTACCACATGAAAAACACGTCTCTCTTTCTCTAAATATATAAAATATAAAGTTATAGCCTTTGTGAATCCACTGCAGGATGAAGGCCTTCACAGCAAGCCATAATCTGCCACTCTGGTCCAGTGCGAATTGGCAGATATTGTACCTGGGTGCATCCAAAGCGAACAACATAACAGACAAAGGGTTGGAGAACTCACAGGATTTTAGAAAAATTAACTGTTTATTTATTAAACTATACAATGTACATGATCAACATTTCGACTCTCTCCTGTAGCTATTATGAAGACCTTAACCCCTTAAGGACCGGGAAATCCGTCCGAAGACGCGACTCAACGACCATGGAGAAAAAATTTGTTTTTGCTCCATTGCGTTCCGGACACCCCGAACGGCGTGCAGCCGCGGGGGGAGCCCGGAACTCGATGACGGTCATAGTACGTCATCGGTCGTTAAGTCAAATCAACCCTTGACGTACTATGACCGTCAAGGGTCGTTAAGGGGTTAATAAGGACTCCAAGAGAGAGACAAAACACTGACATTGTCCATTGTATAGTTTAATAAAGAGTTAATTGTTTTTGAAATCCTGTGAGTGCTCCACCCTTTGTTATATATATATATATATAGTCATAAAGTCAGCTTATCAAGGTAAATGAACACTAATCCTATATAATAATTCACTAGGATGTTTGTCAGAAGCCGCCATGCGCAGTAGAGACTGTGCGCATTTGGGCAGTCTCTACTGCGCATGATTGCATCGTGTGAGTAATGCGACGCAAGACTGCATCGCGTGGAGCAGTGAGGGAGTGGCTGCTTAACCCTTTGAGTGCCAGAAGGGTATGCAACACACTGCAAAGCAATGCGTTGCGTACCCCTTTGGCACTCAAAGAGTTAACATTACCCGGACCTTGACCTGTGTACACAGGCTTTTACACTAGTATCTAATATTTAACCCCTTAAGAACCTTGGAGCTTCTTTTTTTGTTTTTTTTGTTTTTTGCGAAATGAGTTTAGCGGCGAGCAGCTGCACAGGGACACCTGAATTCCATGACATGCCAGGACCATCATGGGTCCTTAACGCAAGTTTACCCATGATGGTACTGACACATCATGTGTCCTTAAGGGGTTAAGTGGGGTTAAATACACAAATATTTTGCAAGCATCTGTAAAAATCACTATGATTCCTGAGGCCTAAATTCTAGTCTTTTGTTATGCTTCTTTTGGGGGAATCCATTCATACCCCCTTTTCAGGACTACCTGAGATCCTTACCATAGCAATCTTGATAGGGTGCATCAAAAGTGATAGTAGAGGATTGTAAATGGCCTGAGATAAGATAACCACCTTTCTGAATTAACTGCCTTAGCTTTTATCTATCATTATAAACAGTATACAACAGAATGCTTCTGAATATGACAAATGCATAAAACAGACACATTTAGAATTGTATTTTAAGGTTCTACCATAAAACAAATCATTTTAGAAGATGCTAGCTGGAAGTATATGATATTTAAAGGTATATAAACAAATGTAACTTTAGGCATTTGTATTCCTTTAAAGGGACGGTAATGTAGCAAAAATTTTTTTACAGTTTTGTAGAGTTTAAAATATTAATCAATATGCTCCAATCCTTCTCTCTCAAACCGCTATGGTTTGAGAGATATAAGAATTCAAAGTTCCCCCCTCCCTCCCCTTCTCCTGATGTCAGCTGGAAAGCTGACAGCAGGAGAATCGAGTCGTACAGATCGAGGAGGCTCTGCAGCAGAGCCGAAATTGAGTTATTGCTAAATAATTAATTAATTGGAAAGCTCTAAAAAGTGTGCCTGGTTTGCAAGCACACGTAGACATTTCCAGTGAATGAATTCTGTTTAAGTAATGCGATTTCGGCTCTGCTACAGAGCCTCCTGCTGGTCCTCGGACCGGCATCTCCTGCTGTCAGCACGGTGGGCAGCAGGGTGGCTCAGTGGTTAGCACTGTTGCCTTGCAGCACTGGGGTCCTGGGTTCAAATCCCACCGAGGACAACATCTGCAATGAGTTTGTATGTTCTCACCGTGTTTGCGTGGGTTTCCTCCGGGTACTCCGGTTTCCTCCCACACTCCAAAAAACATACTGATAGGTGAATTTAGATTGTGAGCCCCAATGGGGACAGGGACCAATACCAATATGAGTGTAAAGCGCTGTGTAATCTGTGTGCGCTATATAAATAAATAATAAATCAGGAGAAGGGGAGGGAGGGTGGAACTTTGAATCCTTATATCTCTCAAAACATAGCGAATTGAGAGAGAGGGATTGGATCATATTGGTTAATAGTTTAAACTCTACATAACTAGAAAAAAAATTTTGGGACATTACTGTCCCTTTAACGCAAATGTATCCACTTAGATATAACTGAGGTCATATAGAATAGAGAATAGAATATATAGTTCAGATAGGTCAAGTGATGAAGAGTGAAATATATACTGAGAGTCTATATTCCTCTTTAAGTGCCTAACATTTCTCCACTGTACTGCTGGAATTTCTATTTCTTCAGGCATAGGATTATTCATTACTAGTTTAGAGCTACTAATATCTTGAATATCCCAAGAACAGCAAACTTCCCAAGTCACAGCAGACTAAGGAGCCTTATTACTAACCCTTTCAGTGCCAGAGGGGTACCCTTCTGGCACTCAAATGGTTACATTTTATCATTGAAGCAGTACACAAAACTGGATATTTTTGGCGATTACATTAAAACAGTGGTTCTCAACCTGTGGGTCGGGACCCCTTCGGGGGTCGAATGATGATTTGCCAGGAGTCGCCTAAAACCATCAGATATTTATATTTAGATTCATAACAGTAGCAATATTACAGCGATGAAGAAGCAACGAAAATAATCTTACTGTTAGGGGTCGCCACAACTTGGGAAATTTTATCAAAGGGTTGCGGCACTAGAAAGGTTGAGAACCACTGCATTAAAGGGATAGTAATACTTGAAAATAAGTTTATTTTATATTGTAGCCCTTAAAAAAAACATGAAAAATGATATAAGTCTTATCTCCCAAACCTTTATGGTTTGAAAGATATTCAGTTGTAAAATATAGTAAAATTCTCTTTTCCTGGCTGTTTCAGCCAAGTCTGCCATCTAGTGGACAGATTTGGAATTCGGTCCACAGAGCAACCGGCAGCTCTTTAGCAGTGCCGAGATCACGTTCTTTGAAAAGAACTACTTAATTGGAACGATCTACAAAGTGTGCCTGGCTTGAAAGCACACTTTGTAGACCATTCCAATTAAGAAATTCTTTTTTAAGATGGTGATCTCAGCACTTCTGGAGAGGCACAACCGGTCCCGGGACCGGATTCCAAATCTGAAGGGTGGAGGAATGACGTCACTCCAGGGGAAACTTTGCTTCTGAATATCTCCCAAACCATAAAGGTTTGGGAGATAAGACTTATATCATGTTTCATGTTTTCTTAAGGGCTACAATATAAAATAAACTTATTTTCAAGTATTACTATCCCTTTAAAACAATTAAACATTCATAGTACAAATAGTACTGTTACAGTCAGCAACAGGTTAAAGGGAAAGTAATACTAAATATAAAAAAGCAGAGTTTATGTTTTATCTAAAGTTATTGCAGTTCAAAATCATCTTTTATGGGTTCAGTATCTCCATGGCTTGACATTTTACAGTATAGTTGTTGGTGCATCTTCCCTGCTGTAGTAACAGTACCACCATAAGATTTCAGGCAATGAAAGTGCTATACCTAAGAAATGCAAATTTGAGCTGCAATTACTTTTGAATAAAATATCTCTCAGCAGTGACGGTACCCTTGTTTTACTCAGCAAGATAAGTCCAGCAATACATCCTTTCTTTCAGTATTAGGCATCACTATCCCTTTAAAGTGTTCACACATAAAAAGCATATACAAATATATATATATACTTTACTTTTTTAAATATACACAAATTATGCACAAATACGACACACACATAGATGTTCACACGAACACCCACACATATGAAGACATACACATATAGATTGCCAGAGATACACAACATGCATACATGCATTGAGATATAATATATATATATATATATATATATATATATATATATATATATATATATATACACACACACACACACACAACACATGTATATCGGAATGGTGTACAATGAAATGATATTACCGTTGGTCTGGGTTTGGTTTTCCCTTTTTCCTCATGTTGTTTGCAGTAGTTTCACTAAAATGTAACCTTCCCAGTGTTACTTTAGTGACTTGGTCAGGTGGCAAATTAAGTCTGAAAAAAGAAATATAATCTTAGGTAAAGTAGCCTTTTGTTGGAGCAGTGCAGCCACTGTACAGCTTATATAAGTACTCAGTTCTAAAACATGGTGCTAGTATTCTTTGTAGAACCATAAACACATTTAACCTGGACAGATGTCAGAACTCCTCAATAATTAAATTCTCACTTTTATGTTACAAAATTGATTAAAAACATAACATATCACCATCTTCAAAGACACTTGCACTGTATTTAACTTTGCTTCAGTATTTTTGTGAAATATACTGCTTCAATACGTGCACATACTGTAGGGGTGGATTGTGCACCTGTGTCTTTGCAGATGTTGATTTGATTTCTTTTTTTTATTATTATGAGTCGTGGACACTGAGGGGAAGGAGAACGGGAGTACACATAGACCTGTTCTGCCTTGATGGAGACATTTCTATAGTCCACCTATGAAGAAACACATATCAGCAAGGTATGTTTATGAATATCTCAGCCTTTTGATGCTCAAATGAGTGAAGCTTAAGCCGCGACATGAGAATCTCATCCTTTTGATGCGGGCGAGATTCTCATGTCGCCCTTTTCCTTGCGTCGACATGGTTAATGCGCAGTGTAGTTGGTCACCCAATAGTGATAGTTAACCACCACACACAAGGAAGGAGGGAATAGTGTATCAGTAATTCATTTCTGCAGTTACCAGCTATTTGATGCTGAATTCAGGTGATTCTGTCGATACACATACAATTGTGCACATGTTCTCTTGAGGGAAGATGGTGATGTTTCCCACCTCTCTTTAGGGAACAGTGTTGCATCATGGACATGGACAATGTTATGTAAGAAAGTGCTTATATATGACATTTTAGTACTAATACTTCGAAAATTTCTGTTGCGATCTAGAATACTGACAAAAATTGATGTGATCTTTCTTGTTATTAAAAATATTATTCAGCGGCTATTAGACTTATTTATCAATAAAGAAAAACCCTACTAATTAATAAGATGACAAACTGTGTTGTCTAAAGGACTGTGAATATTTGGCAGATATTTATTCCTACAATGAAGTGGAGGCAAGTATAGTGGATCATCCGTTTCATCCAATCTTATTGGATGGCACAGAATGTGTAGTTCCATAGTTGCAGGAACAGGATCTTGACTAAAGTGATGAGTAAACTAACTGACCACAAATTGCAGCCTTTGGTGATGTCACGGTAATCAGGAAAATAAGGACAAACACGAATATAAAATATAAATCCACCTTTATTAATAAGCACAGTAATAGTAGTATAGCCCACACAACCCCAGAACACAGGATGATAGGACCAAGGCTCCTACCCGGACCTGCACACTGTGCTGTACACTGCACTACTGGGAGATAGTGGAGACTAGGACTGTGGTGCGGATGGAACAGCAGTGGGAACAGTAACTGAGGCACAAGTCTCCACCCTGGGTCACATGACCAGAGGCCTGACCTAAACTATGAAACACTGAGACCGATGGTCAGGCAAGTTCGGAGAGTATAGAGCCAGTAGTTAGCCAGAGCCAAAGGTCAGACAAGCCGTGGACTAGACAGAGCAATAGGCAGCAATAGGTCAGACAAACCAGGGACTACACGGAGTAAGTAAGTCAGCCAGAGCCACAGGTCAGAACCAATGTGGGTAGTCAGACAGGCTGGGGTCATACACAGAGAGAGTTAGTCAGCGAGAGTCACAGGTCAGAACCGATGTGGGTAGTCAGACAAGCCGGGGCCATACACGGAGCGAGTTAGTCAACCAGAGCCACAGGTCAGAACTGTTGTGGGTAGTCAGTCAAGCCGGGGTCATACACAGAACGAATACTCAGACAGGCACAGATCACAACAGAGCAAGCAGAAGCTATCAGAAACACCACGTAAGGGCAATGACTCCCAGGCCCAGGGAGGTTTATAAAGGAGCAGGAGAAGGTGGGACCAAATTAGGCCATACAGAATAGGCCCATAAACAGGCATGCTAGCCAGTGCCTGTTTCATGATGTCAGCAATGCGGAGGTGGCCGCAACAATGCTGGCCGACACACCACAAAGGAAGGAAGCATAGGATAACTAGGTCTCTAAGGTAGACTGTGATAGGTGAATAGGCTAGCCAGTTATCTCCATGATTCTAACCAAGTCCTACAAAGTATTGTTACACTGGCATGCAATTAAAACTATTTATTGATTTGTTGTGATATAAAATAACTGTATTCATGTACTCCACATAAGTATAAAAGCTTTTGAATAACATTTGATACAGCACATACACTGATTCCCCTAGTGACTATATAGTGGATTCCACTCACTATCTGTTAACACTAGTTAGTTTTATGTTAATAGGATTTACTGCCTGCAAAGACATGGGACTTTGATGAGAGCAAAATTTGTCCCATCATACATGAATCTATAAATCAGTTGGTGGGAGGAGTCCTACATCTGTAGAGATGTTAATCCCTATTGAGATTCCATTGTTAAGCGATACATTGAAGATTTGCTATTGCTGTAGAGTGGTGATGATGATAGTGCTGAGAATTTTAGTTTGATATAAACTTCCCCATGAGTCACCACCAAACAAATCTGTTGTTTTGAATGTTAAAATGATATCAAATGCTATGGGTGGAGTCACTGAATCAGAAACATTTATGAAGGAAGTGGCTGGGATGGCAATGCTTAGAGCAGAGATTTGCCATCCAAGGCATTTAATCATATGGATCATGTTAGGTTAATTTGTAAATTTTAAGAAATAATGTTTTAACAGTCAAACACTTGAAAAACAATCTTTTTTGGTTAGAGGTTATCCCCATTGGATGTTGGTTAGGGCACTGGAACAGGCAAGATGATGTGACACAGCAGAACTATTAAATGAGTTGTACCGAGTAATATATGATGAGTATAAGCTACACTGTTATGTCTAATATAATTAACATTATTTAATTATATAATGATTAGATATTATATAATTAGTGCTATCTGTCTTATTGTTCTTTACACAGTGCTTATATATGATAATTTAGCATGACTGGTGGGCATGGAAGAAGGTAAACTTATGACTGGTCATACACTCTAGGGTCTAAGACAAAGTGGGATTGCCAAGCAAAATCTGTTAGATCTGGTGGTACCTGCCCCATATGTCTTCACCAGCACCTTTCCTTTTTGTATGTATTTATGTAGGTATTTTTGGGGAAAATAAATGTTATGACTCATTTTTATAAACTGAAACATCCCTGGAATCTATCCAGGTTAAGTATGGTTGCATTTCTACAACTGGCTTATTAGGACAAAAAATAGACTTCTATACTGGTATACTGGAATATCCAAAATTGATAAGTGACATTTTTTTCATTTACAAACTGTGAAATGTTTTAAGATATCCCTTTAAGTGGACAAAACAGCTGTTTCCTGCTATTGTTTCCACCAGTAATACGTGTGCCATGGAAAGCTAAATAAGCTATGGGGCACTGCAACCAGTGGCAGTTTTTCTATTGAAAAAATATTTCTGTATATGGAAATCATAAGACAAAAAGTTTTTTCTGACTGTTTTTAAAATGTTTACATTATAATATTTTTTAGATGTTGTATTTTAGATGGCTCATTGTATTAGCTGTTTATGAGAATTTAACCATGTCACTGTATAGTGTCTGGAACCTGGGATAAATAAAAAGAAATAAACATTCAGTATTTGCTTTCCTTTAATTACAGTCATACTCCCCAACGAGGTATGTTGGTTAGATAGGGATCCATGTAACTCAAAGGTAAACTTTTGGGTGGTAATAAGTGGGCTGGTCATTGATTCCCCTCCCCAGATTATATTACTACCTCCTAGCTAATGGGTTATGGTAAGTGGATTCAAGAATACCTTAATTATTTTCACTATAATCCCAAAGCCCATGGGGCGAGATTGTATGTCCCCCACCCTACCACCATACACAGGGGTCTAAAAGGCAACAATTCATTTTAACTGCTTTATTATACAGAGGTGAGAAGGAAATGGGTCTTATTACACCTTTGCTTATAGTAGCCCACATTCCATCCGATGATAGGGAGCACAGAATCTCGGGACAGCCAGAATAGATTTAAAAAAAAAACAAAAAAACACACACACGCACTTTAGATGACACTAGGATACCTAAACTATTTTGTTTAATAAAGCAATTGGACTGCTTTTTTGATTGGATTGTTTTCTCACTTAATATATGTAGGTTGAAAATGTCAGTTTTAATTGCCTGATCCTATTATATTTATTTATAAAGCGCCAGCAGTTACAAACAAGCTGAAATACAAGCTGACATACAATTAATCATTACTTGATATATACAACAAAACGTTTGAGGTCCCTACTCTTGAAAGCTTACAACCTGAAAAAAATTATGAATTAGTGAACAAAATGATGGTTTCTTTACATTTAAATGGGAATTATACTCTAGCAATAACTAGATCCTAATTTGTAACACATTACCTTAACTAGATAGTTGCCCTTCAAACAGCAATCATGTGTTTCTATCTTTATATTTCTGCATTATATATGCAGTTTGCTTTATATAGTGATGGTTATTTAAAGGGATAGTAATACTTAAGATGTAAAAAAATATATGTTGTAGGGTTTATCCTCCTGAGTAAAATAAGGAGACTCCCACCGCTAAGAGATATTTTATTAAAAAATTATAACAGCTCAAACTTGAAATTTTTAGGTGCAATATCCCAGTGGCCTGAAAATTTACAGTGGCGCTGTTGCCACACCATCCTATGGAGATTTATGGTCTACAGACCAGAGCAGTCCATAAGATGGTGTTGTAACAGCGCCACTGTAAATTTTCTGGCCACTGTGATATTGCACCTAAAAAATTCAGGTTTGAGCTGTTATTTTTTAATAAAATATGTCTCAGCAGTGGGAGTACCCTTGTTTTACTCAGGGTGATAAACCCTACAGCATACATTTTTTTTACATTTTAAGTATTAATATGCCTTTAAGTCTTCCTCTACATGATACCACCTCACAATAACAATGGACTAAAACAGATCAAATGCAAATAAAAATAAAAAACAGAAATAGCTGTTCTTTGAAGAACACCTAACTAGGTAAGCCCATCTGATAAACAAATTGGGCCACTTATTGCTATAGTATTGTTCCTCTTTAATGGTAAGGCAGTGATCAAAACAGTTTGAAAATAAACTTACGTAACTGGATTGAAAGGTCTTTTGCTGCGATCGGACTGGGACTGTTCAATGGTAATGGTTTGGTTTATAGCTTCCACCTATATGAAGAGTATGGAAAAATATTTGATTTTTACCAGCTGGTATACAGATATATTTTTATTTATAAAACTTTAAAATATTGCACAGCTCTAAATAAGTGACTTGAAATACAAATGTCTACACATTTGGAAATAGGAATTCACTGAAATGTGTTATCCTCTCAGTATGATGTCCCACAATTCTCCGTCTCATCTCAACTGACATGAATGGAGCCAGTAGACCTTCTTGTATGAATATCTATCTATCTATCTATCTATCTATCTATCTATCTATCTATCTATCTATCTATCCATAGGCCAAATGAATGAGTATTGCAGTATGTAATAATAACTTTTTATTGGATAACATTATCTGAATCATTCAAAGAGAGGCTATAAACAAGGACAATCACAAAGAAAATGACAACTGCATTGAGAACACCACATGAACACCTTTTATAATACAAAGTGAAGGAACTTTCTACATGAATAGTAATAGGGAGTACATACAACCCTGCACTAGATGAAATAGGCAACGTCATCAAAGAGCCACAGCCTCTGCTAACAGACAATATAGTATTAAAAACATATTCCCCCAACCCCCTATTCTGGCATTCAGGCAACCACCGAATCTGAAACAAAAATTGATCAATAGAAACTAACCAATTAAATGGACAAACACTGATAGTGGGACCAAACCATGCAACAAATCGCGCTTCAAATCATGCCAGCACATTTGTGAATAAAAAACTACACAACAACAAGATATACAACATTAAATCATTATAATAATGTGCATCAGCAAATGTTGTATATATGATATAATGCACTGAATGTGAAACTGGATGTTACAGGCCTACCACTAAATCTAAGAAAGAGACAATCTATTGCAAAATCCATAAAACAAAGAACCATACCCCAGTAGGTCATCGTTTTAGCCAGAAAAACCACTCCATCCATAGACTTAAAATCAAAATACCAAGAGGGAACTTCAGAAATACACAGGAGAGAAAGATATTTGAAATTACGATGATCAGTTTTTTTCAAACACACTGGCCTTAATAAGGAATTGGGATTCCTTGCACATTACCAAAACTTCACATAATATTTCCTTCTATTTTCTTTATTTTAGTACATGCTTAACCACATTTCTTATATTATATTATTTTTTAATAATATCTATGTACTATGGATCTGTATCACTCTCTCTTTCTCCCTCTGTCTCTCATACCCCCTGCCTCCAACCCCCCCCCCCCCCAGCATTCCTCTCTTAATTTATTACTTATCAGTTGGTGCTTTCCTTAGCAAGGCAATGTTTCTCTTTTAAAACCAGCATGCTTTTGACTTGAAAACTTGAGCATCTCTCTCAAAAGCTTGTCCATATAACTGAATGTCCAAAAGGCTGTATATATTTTTACGAATTAAAGAGTTTACGAAAGAAGCTTCCGCCTGCTTTACTTCATTCGAAGATTGACGACATAGTGCCAGCCGTGAGTCTTTCCCTGAACGGAGACGGGGCTAGTCTCTCCGTATGCATTATTGTCAGAGATGCTTAGTATTAAGATCCTGACCACAAAATATTGTGAGTGTATTTATTGAAGTATTATTTATCTGTTTTACACTTTTATACATACTACACTATCAGGCACTTTTCTCTCTTTTTTCTTCTTTTTTTCTTTTTTTCTTTTACTTTATGGAGTTGATGATTGTCTACCGCTAAGGGAGAGCAAGTTCCGTTTTGAGACAGCAGCCTATTTCAGAAGCCTGTTGATTACTTGGTGCTGTATCTGGAGACAGCTTACTACTCCAGCCGTCTAGGTTGTTGGAGTTTGGTATAAGCCACCTCCAACATCGACACATTGTGAGTGCGCACCTTTGGGGTGTTTGCTGACGGTCCCATTTTTCTTGATTGATATACACAGGGGCGCCCCTGTTTTTTTCTACCCTCCCCTCTTTTTCCATTCCACAATCCTGAGACTAGTATGGTTTGTGGGCTATCTGGTACTGCTCCCCTTCCTCAATGCTACAAGGAAGAGCCTACGCTCTGTAGAGGTTTTCTTAACCAAGTGGGCATATTCCTGGAAATGGTACCACATGCATTTCCAAGTGAACGAAGCAAGGTCGGCTTCATGATTTCATTTTGTCTGGTAAGGCACTAGCATGGGCCAGTTCTTTGTGGGAGATGGAGAAACACATTGCAGCTAACTTTACAGAATCTGTGGGCGGATTCCGCAGGGTCTTTGATGTTCCAACCCGAGCAGTATCCACAGCTAAACAACTTATGACTATACGCCAGGGCACACGTACGGTAGCCGAATACGCTATAGAATTTGGGACCTTGGCAGAGGAGGTGGGCTGGAACAAAGAGGCATTTGTAGTCGCATTTTCGCAGCGTCTGAGTGATTCAATTAAGGATGAGACGGCAGCCCGTGAGCTGCCAGAGGATCAAAAATAATTCATTACCTTTTCAATCCTGATTGATACTAGGCTCAGAGAGAGACCTTCGTTCAGAGAACATTTGCGCAGGCCTGCAGCTCAATTGGCACCAAACTTTACTCTCCCACTCTGTCCTCCCTTGCCTTCCATGCCTCCTGTTTCTGAGGCCATCAGAAGTGAACCTATGCAACTGGGTTTCACGCGCCTTTCAGGGGAGGAGAGGTCTTTCTGTAGGAGAGAGGGCCTTTGCCTATACTGTGATAAGGTTTTCCACTTGTTGCGGTCTTGTCCCTGTCCGGCCGGGAAATGCTCGCACCTAGGGTTATGTCGGGGACAGGCCCTGGGTGGAGTTTTGCAGTCCCCGGATCATCTGCAAGGGAAGCCCATCATTGAGGTGATTGTATCTTGGGCCGCATCTTCAGTAATGGACCGGCCTTGATAGACTCCGGAGCCTCTGGGTATTTAATGGATGATGAGTTTGTGGCCAAGCATGCTATTTCATTGCTGCCACATTCCACATTACAGAGACCGTTACAAGTGTCACATGTGACACATGAGGTGTGATCTATATCTCTAAGGGTAGGGGCATTTCTCGTGGAGACCCTACAACTTACAGTTTTAAAATCTCCTCACTATACAATCATTCTGGGGTTCCCCTGGCTACAGACACACAACCTCAGGATAAATTGGCAAACGACACACAACCCCAGGATAAATTGGCAAACGTGCAACATTCTGTCTTTGTCTTCCTACTGTGACGAGTCCTGCCTACAGCAGTCTACCAGAATACTTTGTACCTCTTCCTCGTTACCTGCAGAGTACCAGTCTTTCAGTGAGATATTTAATAAGGTAGAGATTAGTACATTACCAGCACATACGCCATACGACTGTACTATTAATTTAATTCCAGGTGCCAAACATCCAAGAGGATGTGTGTATCCTCTGTCGGTGGAAGAGGATCGAGCCATGGAGGATTATGTGACCAATGCCCTAGCCAGAGGGATTATTCAAAAATCCTCCTCACCAGCAGGTGCAGGATTCTTTTTCATAAAAAAGAAGGATGGGGAATTAAGACCTTGTTTTGACTTCAGAGGGCTGAATAAGCTGATGGTCAAAAATGTTTATAAGCCATTGATTACGGAATTGTTTGACCAGACTAAGAGGTCAATAGTGTTCACCAAGATTGATCTAAGGGCCGCTTATAACCTTGTTAGAATTAAGGAAGGACTCGAGTGGAAAATAGCTCTTAATACTCATAACGGACATTATGGTGATGCCTTTCGGTTTATGCAATGACCCGGCTGTCTTCTAAGAATTCATTAATGATATATTGAGAGACCTACTACAAAGATGTGTAGTGGTCTATTAGCAGCACATCGAGCGGATGTCGCGTTGGTCTTGCAATTATTGAAGGAGAATAAGTTGTTCTGTAAATTGATAAAATGCAAATACCAAAAATCCCAGGTGACATTCTTGGGTTATGTGATCTCCTCCCCTGGGCTGGTTATGAACCACAGAAACTTTTGGCAGTTCTGCAGTGGCCCCATCCGGTGGGGTTGAAGGTCTTTCAGAGATTTTTGGGTTTCACAAACTATTATAGGAAGTTTATAAGAAACTTTTCCACGGTGGTTAAACCACTCACTGACATGACGCACAAGGGGGCAAATCTTTCTGACTAGTCTGCCATTGCTCTCCAGGCATTTGACAATTTGAAGTCTGCCTTTGCCAGGGCTCCGATCTTGTCCCACCCGAATCCCGCCCTGCCCTTTACATTAGAGGTTGATGTGTCTGAGTCAGGAGTAGGTGCCCTCCTGTCCCAGCACTCCTGGTAAAACCTTTCTTCCATGTGGGTTTTTTCCCAAGAAATTGTCTAGGGCTCAGAGTCTGTATGACATTGGGGATCTGGAAATCCTTGCCATTATCCTTGCGCTTCAAGAATGGAGTTACCTACTGGAGGGGACCAGTTCCCCAATCCTGATTCTCACAGATCACAAGAATCTGATGTATCTGTCTGAAGCTAAAAGGCTGTCTCCACGGCAGGCCAGATGGGAGCTGTTTCTTTCCAGGTGCAATTATGTGGTCTCCTATCTTCCTGGCACTATGAATATTCGAGTGGACGCTCTTTCTCGACAGTTCAGGTCTGATACCGAAGCAGAGAGTCCTCCTGTGCCTATCATTCCTTCCGACCATATTTGGCCACCATTCATATGAGCATTACCTCACCCTTGGGTGAGGAGATTTTGTCCTCTCAGGCTGCTGCACCGGTAGATAAACCCAGTGGTAAATGTTTTGTCCCCAAGCCTCTTCATATTTGGTTACTGGAGACATATCAGTCTTCGAAGGCTGCTGCACATATTGGTCGTGACCAATTAATATGGTCCATCTCTCGGCTCTTCTGGTGGCCTAGTCTAAGAGCAGACTGTTCTGCATTCATAGCAGCGTGTTCCACATATGCTCATACAAATACTCCTAGACATCTTCCAATAGGGCTACTTCAACCAGTTCCTAATGGAGAGCTCCTTTGCTCTCACCTGTTCATCAATTTTATGGTTGCGTTACCTGCATCTAAGGGATACACAGTCATCCTTATGATTATTGACCAGTTTTCCAAAATGGCTAACTTTGTGCCACTTAAGGGACTTCCTTCCTCCAGTGAGTTGGCTGAGGTCTTTGCTAAAGAGGTGTTTCGGCTCCATGGAGTACCTAAGGTGTTGGTCTCGGATTGAGGGAGCCAGTTTGTGTCCCAATTCTGGAGGTCTATCTGTGGTCAGATGGGTATCCAACTCTCAATCTTCTCTGCTTACCATCCCCAGTCGAACCGTACTGCTGAAAGATCTTACCAAGGTTTGGAAATGTTTCTACACTGCTTCATTTCGGACCATAACGATAACTGGTCGAACTTGTTACCGTGGGCTGTCCCCAGAAAAACACAGAAAGCGATCTGATAGGCAAGAGGCCAGAATCATTGTCAACGTGATACCCACCTTCTCTTTTGGCCTTATATACATCCTGAATACTGGACTTAGTTGCCCTTTCATGGTGTACATGTGCATTACTACTGTGTGTACTCTCGTTTGACCCTTGTTTGGCTTCTATTGATTCTCCAATTCAATCCTTGGCTTTGTCTGACAACCCACTTTGGTATTTACCAGTGGCTCTGGCTGACTAACCACTCCTTGAGTTCTGTGGTTCTGATTGACTACCAGATCCAGTTTTGACCCGTGGCTCTGTCTGACTACCTGCTCCGTTCTTGACCCCGGTACTGTCTGACTCTCCACTCTGTCTCAACTGGCTTTTGCTGGCTCTCGCTCCATACAGCCTATGAGCAAACTTTACCTCCCTGGTATTGTTGCTGCTGCCTTCCGCTCAGTAGCTCAGGGTTAGTCTCACCACAGGTATTGCTCTAGCAGTATAGCTCCGTGCATCCTTGACTAGCTATACCTCCATGGCTATTACCTGTCTGTGACCCCAGTAGCACTCCTGTTGCCTGATCCCTCCAGGTATTGCTCTAGCAGTCTCGCTCTGTGCATCCTTGACTAGCTATACCTCCAAGGCTATTACCTGTCTGTAAGGCTATTACCTGTCAAGGCTCCTGTTGCCTGATCCCTAGCTCTCTAGGTTTCTGCATGCTCGCTCTGTAAAATCATAGGCTAGATTCTGCTTTCCTTTGCTGCCTTGGTGATCCGCGGTCGCTGGTTGTAGCTCAGTGTCAGCTCCTGGGTAGTGGACTGCACACTGTCCTCACGCCTGTTCCTGGGAAGGTTGGGGAAGTGTTTTACTCCTGTATATTGATCTTAATAAACTGGTTAAATTCTCCTGTACTTGTGTTGTGTGGTTCTTTATCCTAAGTGTACCGTGACACTCTCTTTCTCTATGGTTAATCTCATTCAGACTGATAAAGTCTATTGTTTATTGTGAGGAGGTAAAAACCAAACGCAGAACTAGAATGGAGCACAGTGAAATCAGGTAGCTGCAGACATTGTGCCAAAAATATATAAACAGGCACACAACTGCTGTATTAAGCAATCCTACCAAGTCATTTTGCAAAACCCATTAAGCACCACTTATTTCTGTTGGTATAGGTCCTCTTTAAAGTGTATATTGATGTATTTATATCTTAACCTCAGGCCACAGTAAGGTTAAAAATACTTTTTTTTTTTGTCATAAACAAGACTGAGCAATACTTTTGTACTTTTTTCTTAAGGTGACAAGAGAAAGGCTCATATAGGAGCCAAAATTGAACCTCACTTTCCAAAATATCCTTTCACCATAAGAAAGACCTACATAGTGTTGATCAGTTTTTATCTCTGTTTCTGATTAACGTAATGGCACCCAGACACAATAACTTTACTTGGACTGCTTCCAAAAAACTGTATATATATAGATTTATGTGTGTTTGTGTGGTTTCTGGTTCACTGTCCGCCTTCCCCAGGGTAGCATGAGGGTGGAGTTTGGCTGCATGCAGTTTTTGTAGTTGAAGAACCGATGAAAAAATGGGGCAATGTTTATTATCAACGTTTCGGCCCCACTTTGGCCCTATATATATATATATATATATATATATATATATGTATATGCCTATATGGCCTATATATACCGTCTTCAGTCTTTGTCAATCCATTGCAGGATGAAGGCCTCCTCAGCAATTCAAATTCGGTCCGGTGTCATTTGTTGCCACTGTGTACCAACAAATTTGCTAATTTCATCTATCCATCTTGTCTTTGGTCTTCTTCTTGAGTGCTTAGTATCAAGTGGAATCCATTCCATTGTTTATTTGTTCCATCTACCATCAGGTCTTCTTTCTATTTCAGGTGCTTTACTCTTTCAATAATGTCATAGGCCTTTGTTATCTATCTATCTATCTATCTATCTATCTATCTATCTATCTATCTATCTAATATTTTCCCCCCATAACTTCTTGCTCAGTGTGCTACTGTATACTATAAAACATGTAGATGAGGCGAATGCATGGAAAAATTCTCCTCATGGCCTGCTGAAGAAGAATGCATGCAGTGACATGAATTTTAAGTTTTACCAAGGAATGTGAAGTTTTACATATAAATTTAGTGCCAGAGCTGTGACTCATGATAGACATGCATTTGGTACTCAGAGGGTCAAAAGGATATTATCATGACTAATTTTAACTCAGCGTTATATAATGTAGTTTTCTTGTTCTTAAATGCACCATCTTGCATGTAGTATTATGACACTGATTGCTACATTTTTGCTTAATCTGGTTTTGTTACTCACCCACTTACCTAAGAAAATCTCAAAATCTTTATCATACCATATTCTTGTAAACAGGAGGCAGGTAGGCTTGGTCCCAAAGAGCTACAAAAGAGCACATTTTCAGAATATCTCTGCTTGAGAACAAATGGTTTAAACAAAGTGATGGAGCCACCGAATCATCCACCTATACAAAAGCAGAGAATCCTGTAAACATACGCAATTGTTAGTTCTTAACCCCTTAAGGACCATTGACGTGGCAGGACCGTCACGCTGGTCCGGCATTTAAGGAACGTCACGTACTTTTACTCACTGCGCTCCTGTAGGAGCGAGGTGAGTAATACCAGGGACTGAAGTTGATCGCTCAAAGACCAGAGCGATCTCTTTCAGTCCCCCGTTCGGCGTGCCACCCCACGTGATCAGTCACATGGGAAGGCACATCAAAGTTTCCTATGTGGTCCTTAAGGGACAGCAAATCCCTGGGACCGCTGGTCCTTAAGGGGTTAAAAGGATAGTAATGTTTCATAATAAAAGCAGCTCTAATTAATTATCATGGTATTTGGGTCATGGAGAGTATTATTTCAATTCTGTCAGAGTTGTGGTTCAAGAGTAATTGAATGATAAAGTATCCCCCTCCTGCCCCTTTTACTGATGTAACACTGCTCAGCTCAGAGCGGCAGGGAGTGTCCAGGTAGATTGCAGAGAGGGACAATCTTCAATTAAGATAAGGGAAAAAGCTGAAAAACCTGTCAAGGGGGCAGGGCTTTCATTGTTCTCACAATAAGAAGATTGTCCCTTGTTGTTATCTGTCTGGTCAAGCAACCAGATTCCACGTCTGAGGTGAGCAATGTTACATTAGGTATAAGGGCCGGAGGAGGAAACTTAATCATTCAATTACTCTTGAACTACAACTCTGACAGTATTGAAATAACACTCTCTATGGCCCAAATACTATGAAGATCAATTGGAGCTGCTGTTTTTGTGAAACATTACTATCCCTTTAAGGACCAGGGCTATCTACCACAGACATTTTACAGTTTTGAAGAACAGAGATATCAGCACTTCTGAGTCAATGTTAAAGTTTTTCCACTTATAATAAATGTGCTCCATTAAATTCCAATTACAAAACAGGTAAAATAATATTTACTTCTATCAATCAGAACAAATGTTATTGACATTATATATTTATTCTGTACGGCAAGCAGCTCTTCTGCTAATAATTAGTAGCTCTAAGTTAGTGCAAATGCTTACTTTCACTCCAAAGACTTTCAAGTAAAACCTTTCAATAGGTTTCTGGCCCAGATGTGTCCTAATATATTTAGGGCTTCCAAGCAGTCGGATATGAACTGTGACCTGGAAATGGTTTTTCTTCTGGCAAACATACGCATCATCCACTGTAGAAAAGTTAAATCCTTTATCTGTGATTACTTGGTATCCCACTGCAGGACTGAAAGAAATGAGATTCAGTTCCAGAATTCCAACATTAATTGACTTCCCCTATCATATTTAAATTACATAAAACAATTTCTTAAATTATTAAAAATTCATAACTGTGGCCAACATTAGGGAGGTTGATAATCTGAGCGATCTGTGAAATATGAGAAAGAACTATATGATCTGTTGACAACAATCCAAATTAGAGTGATCCTCACTTGTACTGGGCGGATACAGAGGAAGGATGCCAGTGGTCTGACACTGACAGGGAATTACTTAAAGGAGCAGTAAACTTTTTTTATGAAAAAATATATGTTGTATGGATTTTCCTATTGAGTAAAATAAGGGCACTCCCACTGTGGAGAGATTTATATTTCCAGAATTATTACAGTTTAAACCCATGTTTTTTTACATTAGCAGTGCCCTCTAGTGGTCAAATTTTAATTAGATTTCCTGTTAGATACTAATGAAGAGGAAAGTCAGAGACATACAGTTCTCCATAGAATGTGATAGAAACTTCCTGTCACTTCCTGTCAGTTAGAACTATCAGGAAGTAAACACAGTAAATTCACTTCCTGATTATTTATACTGCTATAATTTTTGAATAAAACGTCTGACAGCGATGGGAGTGACCTTGTTTTATTCAGCAGGAAAAGCTCTATAAAATATGTGTTTTCATAAAAAAAAGTTTACTGCTCCTTTAATAGTGTGATATTCACTAATGTACCAGATCAGGGGTAGACAACTCCAGTTCTCAAGTGCCATTAGAACTGCTTTTTACTGTATGAATTCAGGTTGATCAATCAGAGGCTCAGTCACTTTAATCAATCCACTTCTACTCCTAAAAATATACACTGTTAGACACACTTGAGGACCAGCATTGCCTCTGGCATAGAAATGAGCAAACATTCAAACCTAGGGAACTGGATTAGATAATATCGGAACTAAAGTCCAGGACTAAGAATGGAATGAGTTAAAGGGTGAGCAGAGCAAAATATTCAATATGTTGCTCTTTGCTTATGATGGCTGACAAATCATTTTGGATGTTAATCAATGATTGGCATACACAATGGCAGGGAAATACAAAAACATTTGTTGTATTGTAACCATGTTACACGTACATGCAGTGTATGGTCAGGCATATGACTGCTCCATAGATTTATGTCAAAACCTCAAGCCTGAACTTAGTGGATTAAAATGGTGGATTTACATGTTTCTCTCTCAATGATGAATGAGCAAATACCAAATAGAGATGGGTACAATTTTTCACCTCAAAAGAGAAAAAACTTTTTTCTGCTTTTTTTCATTGCATTGAAATCAATGATAATGTAATCCCCCCCACACACACACCTGAAAAGTTTCGTTCATGTATTCCTGCTGTGCCAACCTGCCAGTATAAATTAAGGTTTTAGTTTGCTACATGCTGCTGGTCTATGTTTGGGTGGGAGAGATAATGCTGCTGCATTGTTATGTTAGATTGTCATCCAAAATGAACCCCTCATATCATAATTTATCTCTATGACAAATATGGAGATATTGTTTTCAGGTTTGAATAAAACCTTTGTTGAATGTAAGTTTTACATTTCGAGTAATATCAAATGTTTCATTACAATCAATGCCACATAAAGCAACATCAATGTCTCCAAAGCAATAGATTCATTTTGTCTTCAGGGACATATTGGGCCATTTTCATCCCTCCAAATGGTTTCCAAACTGGCCAAAAAATCAAGGAAACAGATTCTGACCCTTGTTTATAATTTGATTGCAGAATTGTTCATAAGAAAATATCTGCCAAAACTGAAAATGTCCATTCAGCAAATATTGTCTAGAATAGATTCTGATCAATGTGTGAAGCCAGACATTTTATGTTAATATGTTTGTAAAAACTCAGTATTTTGCCAACTACAGTAGATGCAATCTCTTACAATTGAGTGGACCTATGTGTGAACATACAGTAATTTATGAATATAATTTAACATAGGCTCAAAATTGTGTGAAGATACTGTATTGTGATCCCACAAATTTCCACCTTGACAAGAGCCTAGCCATGGCTTAACTGTTTGAGTGCTAGCACAATGTGTTGGATACCTCTCTGGCACTCAAAGGGTTAAACAAGCCCTACTTTTAACATATTACTTTGTTTATCATTGCTGTTATGATTTTGAGATATTTCCAAAAGGAATGTAATTAAACTAAGTCTCAATACATCCAATATTAATGCTAGTTAAATGCATACTTTCTAAAGCTTTTTCACTATTTATTTTTTTACAAATAAAGGATGGAACATCATAGGAATTGGGTAAAGGGGAATAAAGCTCAGGAGAATACAATGGATAACAAAGACAGGGAAACAGGCAAATTATAACAACTGATATAGGATGTGACAGTAAGAAGCTGTTTTGCTTGTATATCCCAGTATAAACCATGGGTAACCAACCCTTTGCGTGCCAGAGGGGTACGCAACACATTACCTAGCAATGCATTGTGTACCCCTCTGGCACACAAAGGATTAAGATCTACCAACAGTGAATGTTTTCAGTATATCCCTGAATGAGCACAGGTAAGCTAATTAAAGTGACTGAGCCATTGATTGATTCATCTGTGCTCAAGTAGAGACATCTCAAAAGCATTCACTGTTGGTAGCTGCTGAGGACCACAGTTGTCTACACCTGGTGTAAACTTACCTTATACCAATCCATGAGTTTATTCATACTTGATAATAGGGATTAATCATAAATGTAGCCACTGTGATACAAATACTTACAGGTTTTCAGAATTAGCATTGTATAGGCTGCCCCAATGTGCTGTTTGGTATGGTTTCCATGTTAAAGACTGATAACATTTGTCTAATGAGGATACAGTCTGTCCATCACTTTCATAGTCATGTGCATCAGTGATACATTCTGATGAAGATGCTGTAATGAGATCCATTTATATTTGAAAATATAGACATAGTAATCCCTAAAAGCACTTAAGTTTATCTAATTTTTTATCTGAATGCCTATTCAAATCTTATACTACATTTTGTTCACTGTAAAATGAGAAATTAACAGTTTTATTAAAATCTGGCAAAGATGAATATTAATGTAAGAAAGAGAACATGAAAAATAAATAAATAAATGCATAAAAAATTGCCATAATCCTAATGCGTGTACAGATGATGAAATTAAGCTGTTGGCATAATTTAGGTGATTATTATGATGTTTTAATATTTTACGCATAACAGTACTATTGTTTGGTGCTAAAATAGCTCACCACAGTTTTGCTGTTTGCTAGAAAATGTATGTTAAATATACAGAATACAATAGCATAGGAGATAAGAAAACTATTTTAAAAATATGATAATCAGTGGATAGCTTTTAATAAGTATGATAATTATATATTTTCCTATCCTCCCATGCATTCAGACAACGTTTTATAAATACTAGTGGAGGATAACTCGCCGGTCAGCTGAACCACTCCTTAGGTTCTTGTCCTGTGTACTTTTGATCAGGCAGAATGCACACACAGATTGGTACTGCTCGCAAATAGAATGGTAGAGCTAGTAAATTAAACTGCAGAACCCAGGGTAGGGTTCTCAAGAGCCAAACGCCAGTAGACAAGCGAGGCAAGTGAATTCGCTCTTGCAGTTACTGGGATAAGAATCCCAAGTGCCCTCCAGGAATCCCCTCCAGAAATATAGCTCTGCTTGTATTAAAGAGGTTAGAAAACAACTTTGCTGATTAAACACAATGCTTTTTACACACCCTTTAGACACTTTAATCAAGATCAATATCCAGATTGGGTCTTGAAACAGTGTTGTAACAGTTGACCAATCAGGGGAAGCATTGAAGGAGTCAATCAACATTCCAAAAATTCCTTTTGTTGTCTGGTGGAAGCTGTTAAGGAGACACAGGACTGGAGTGCTCTACAGATACCACCGTTACATCACAAACCTGTCTAGACTCTCCGTACAATAAAAGATCTAACTTTATTTATAAATTTTAAAACATAGCACGAATGGATAAGTTGTGAGAACACTGATGAGGAGGGAGGAAGTAACAACAAGCCTCACGTGTTTCGTGAAACAAACTTCACTTAATCATAGGCAAGGCATGTCACCAAAAATCCTTGCTTTTATACACACAAATTAATTAATGTTGGCAAATAGTAAAACTCAAGAGGGTACAAGTATGGGCATGCAGCACAAAAGTGGATAAGAAGACATAGAAAAGAGAAAGAAGAGTACCAAGTGCAATAGTTACATGAATGAAATAGACAAACAGTAGGTTAGTAAAACTCTCAGTGTGCTCAAATGGTCCAGGTACACTAATCATTTACAGATGAATCACATGACCTGTCATAAGCACTTGATCCTGAGCATCGGAACTACTGACCTACGTTGTTTTAACCTGAACACACAACATATCATCACATTTAAATATAAATGTTAGCATATGCTGCTTGTCCAAGTTAAAACACCATAGGTCAGTAGTTTGTGATGTATTGGTGGGATCCATCAAGAGCTCCCGTCCTGTGCCTCCTTGACTGTTGAAATCACTGTTGTGATTCTCAGGAGCAGAGCTGGACCAATCAAGCTCAATGTGGCTGGGGGAGTGTGCAGAATATATACTTATTTTTATCAGATGTGTTTATTATATTCTTGGAATTTTTTAGCAACTGTTACTTTTGTTTCATAGACATGGTGGAAGCTGTTAGCTGAGCATACCACATACACAGGGAAACACAGAAAAATTCACCACACATGGGATATATGCAAGAGGGACATGGCAGTAAGGAACAGAGTTCCAGGCCTAAAACTGAATTTCCTGAGCACTCTAATTCCCTTCTTCCAACTCTTCCAACATACACTTACATTACAATGCAACACACATTACCACATTACTCTACTACCATTTACCTGTGAATTACAAAAATGAGCCTGCCAGAGTGTAAGCAAAAGTCATTCTGTCGCTGGAAAAGGCCACAACAAATGGCTTGTCTGTAACACCACAGTCCTCACACATCAGAGGGAAACAAGGGGCTAACTCCTGCTTCTCAACAGATAGTATCTTGTTATATCTTGCAGTTGTTTGACATTGCACACTATATTGAAGTCTGTTGTCTATAAGTGATTTCAAATTATTTGATAATAAAGACTCCCTTAAGTAGAGTCCCATTTAGTGCATATGTAGCAGGCTTATTTGTACACCCCATATGTATAGTCATATAGTTACATATATTGAGTTTCATCTGCCATTAACCAATAACCACCTATTGCTGCAACCTATGCAAATCATTCTTTAGAGTAAAAATACCCTCCTCTGTTTGTATTAATTTACTTTATTGTGTCTCATCAGCAGATACTGTTACATTGTAACGGTTTGTTTGACTCACAGACACAGGGTTAGGATAAAAACAGTTTTATTGAATACAATAATACAATCAGAACCCTCACAGGTCCTGTAATGTACAACAGTATAGTACAGACACAAGACAGGTAATATTTCAAGCCCACAAAGGTCCAGCACAAATATAGGAGACAAAACAGTCTGTACTGACATGGGTCAGGCAGAAAAGTAGGTTCCCAGGTTTCTGGCAATGCAGGAGTTAAAGTTCATCAAGGATGGTAAGCAGTCCCATATGTGAAGGTACTGAAATGATCCTTAAATACGCCAAAGTCTGCACCCAACCGAGATCTACCAGTACACTGAAACAAAGGAGCATTACCGGTGCATTCACCGAGGCAGCACAGCAACCGGTATGGCAGTAGCAGAAGACAAGCCAGTGGAACTTTATCGGAGCAATCACGGAGGCAACACTTGCAGCCGGTAGGATAGTGGTGAGCGCAAGTCAAAGGCAATGTACTGGAGAAATCACGGAGGCAACACTTGTAGCCGGTATGACAGAGTAGAGCGTAAGCCAATGGCAATGTACCGGAGCAATCACGGAGGCAACACTTGCAGCTGGTAAGACAGTGGTGGAGCGTAAGCCAATGGCAATGTACCGGAGCAATCACAGAGGCAACACTTGCAACCGGTCTGACAGTGATGGAACATAAGCCAATGGCAATGTACCGGAGCAATCACGGAGGCAACACTTGCAAACGGTCTGACAGTGATGGAGCGTAAGCCAATGACAATGTACCGGAGCAATCACGGAGGCAACACTTGCAACCGGTCTGACAGAGTGGAGTGTAAGCCAATGGCAATGTACCGGAGCAATCATGGAGGCAACCCTTGCAGCCGGTATGACAGTGTGGAGGACTAGGCCGGAGGCGCTCCGTAGAACAATACTGAGACAACACTTGGCGAGCCTGCCGGAGCAGAGATGCCAGATAAACCAAGGCACCGGATATAAGAATGTCGCCAAGGCGACAAGGACTAGGGAAGCTGGAACGGAGATCAGCTGGGTCAGTGCACAGGAGCAGGAACGTCAGCCAGGCCGGGTCAGAACACAGGAGCAGGAACGTCAGCCAGTCCGGGTCGGTACACAGGAGCTAGAACGTCAGCCAGGCCGGGTCGATACACATGAGCAGACACAGAATAATAGTCAGGCAATCAGGGTCGGTTCACAGGCGCAGGAACTGGACAGTAGTCAGGCAAGCCAAGTCGGTACACTGGAAACTCCTTGAGCAATAGTAGCACTGGTACAGGAACACCACGAAAGGGCAATGTGTGGGTGCAGGAGCCCAGTATATGAAGGCTATACTGGGCGGGCTTAACACAGGGCAACCAATGAGAACATAACATAGGATAACTGACAGGAAAACATAAACAAGGGATCACGGGCATCGTGATATACATTTAGTTCTAAAGTCAACTTCAATTATATTAATAAACAAATTAGAAATCATTTGGCCTAGACTGAACCTTGAGGTCCTTGACTTACAACTTTAGAACATCTTGAAAAGGTTCTGTTTAGAAAACTCTCATAGACCCTACACTTTAATTTATATGTTCCACCACATGTCTAGGTGGCTCAGAAGATAGATAAGGAGGTCATCCCCAGTTACCAATCCCCTTCCTGGTATAGAAGATAAGTATTATTTTTATTTTATTCATACATGGTTCTTAGGGACCCACCCACCTTTAGATGATGTGCATTGCACAGTGCTCCAAACCCCAATTGATTAATTTTCTTCTATAGCATACACAAGAAGCAGGTTAGCACTAGAAGGTTAGGTGGAGCCCCTTATGTATGTGGAGCGACCCTTCAGTGTTTGGGAAAAGGAGAAGTAAAGTAGGGGTAGGAGGTCTGGGTGTACTTTGGATGCAGTGTTTAATTTGCATCTGTACTATTTTCAATGGAAATTAACTTAGAATGCATCGAAACAAAATGTGATCCAACTGAACTTTTGCTTTTCATGTCAGATTTCAGTCATGTTACAACTAATGAAAAAAGGAAGGAAGGGAGTGGAAAACAGGATATTTTGCTATATGCTTTGCTGTCTTTCTCCCAGCTAATGGTATCAAGCACATTGTCTGAAAACCAAGCACACTACTAAGGAGGTAAACGATTTTGTACTTTTGTTAATTAATTACTTAATTACTTCCAATTACCTTCCAAACCCACTCCACATATAAACAGTTGACAGTTAGCTGTTATATTAACTAAACTAAAACCCTGTACTAAAAGAAGAGGTATAATTAGCAGAGAAAGACAATAGTTAATCTGACTTCCTGTGGGAATTTTGGCACAATGGGAGAGATGTTAGGTTTCATGAAGTTTAACCTTGCTGAGTTCCTGTAGAGTATACTAGTGCAATGAGAAGGTCCTTACAAGACACTCAGACAGATTCTACAGTGCTGAGGATCTTGGAGGGGAAAGAGGCATTGGATGAAGTGGGTGGAAAGCTTGTATTTGCTGCCCGCTTCCTCCGATACCTCCCTCTCCCCACTTCCTCCGATACCTCTCTCCCCTCCAAGATCATCTACATTGTCCCCAGCATGGAGTCGCACACTGAACGACTTCGTCCCTTGTCACTCATATGCCTCTGTATTGACAATGTCGATGTCTGGTGAAATTATGTCGTAAACACTTTGTGAATACTGGCGAGGTGCCTACGACACTGCTTTGACAGAACAACGACATTCGTAGCCCTCTTCGACCTTTATTGCATCTAGGCCAAGGTGGCTGCTCTGAGCCATACTTTGGTGGTATTTCTAATAAAAATGTTAACTTCAGAGCTGCATATGAAAAATAATGCTGGCAGGAAATATTACACATTAAAATATACCTAATTAACATTTTAGGGGTAATCAATTGTTTGCAGAGTGGCAGCTTCAGGGCTGATATAGAATCACCCCATTTCTCATAAATAACAGCTGTGAATCAGATCATATAGTACAGAGATTGCACCATAAAAAAATAATATTTTTTAATATTTATGTTTACTAATCCTTTACGGACCAGAGATATGTGCATCACATTATAACCTAATGTGTTGCTTAACACTCTGACCATTAAAGGATTAATTACTCTAAAGGAATGTAAAATGGAACTCTGTAGGCAAAACTAAAATATATTTTTGCTTAAATGCTTTTATTTCATAAGTAAATACATTCATTTACTTTGTCTTGAGTCCATATTCCATGTTGGCCATGTGTCTCTTTCTTCCAAATGAGAATATTTCCTCTTCTTACTTGGCGAAAATGATACACTAAAATCAAAAAATGCAAAGAATGTTACATTGATAATAGACACCTTTGTATGGGCCATATATGCCTCACCTCTCTCATGCATTTTTTATATATATATATATATATATATATATATATATATATATATATATATTTATATATAATTTTTTTTGTGTTATCAAAGGTAAGCTGTATACTGATTCAGTGGGTGCAATATCATTAATTTTGTGATACAACCCAACCAGAAACTTCTCAAATGTCATATTACAAGAAATAAAACACCTTGGATTAATGTACAAATTTACCAGTGCAACCCCACTGGATTTTGCCTTCAAAGCCAGTGACCGCACTAGGGGGCATGCAATACAGTGTGTAAGTGATGTTGTGCATACACACTCAACTGTCAGGTGATTGGTATAAAGTCATACCATTTTCTCTGCACCTTGTTTAATACATGACCGTAAACAAGGTGTGGAGGAAAATGGTGCTCTAAAGTGTCCATATATGGCTCCACTGCCATCGCCTTGGTGCAGGAAGCATTAAAGAATTTTAGGTGTAAGTAGTTTAGTAAACTGGTATTAGGCAGGTGTAGTGCTTGGTAATTTATTCCAGCACCTGTGTTTGCTCAGAATCATATACATATACTCTCCTCATGTGCACAGATAGCAAACTAGTACAGAATTACAGCAAGAGTTACATTCTTAAATACATGGTTACTTAATGATTTTTAAGAAAAAATATATGTTATGGGCTTATCCTGCTGAAAAAAACAAGGGGAGATTTTGCCATCAGATGTTATTATGGTTCAAACTTTTATATTTTTACAGTAAACTGCAATTTTCTTTTGTGGTCACCAGGTGGAGATGTTACCTTCATTTACTATGGAGTGTGTTGTGAAAACAATTGTCACTTGCACACTAGCTGGCACTGTTGCTCAGAGTTTGATATTAAAAAAAATAAATGAAGTCCTAAGTGAAGAGTGAATGCAAAGTGAGTTATAAAACTACTAGAGGCATATGCACTAAAGGTCAGTGTAATAGAGAAGTGTGTCTGGTTATGTGTAGAGATCAATTTGCCATGTAGGTAAAGGGTGGTACCATGTTTCTATGGCTAACATGGTGCCACCCTATATATTTCACTGAAACATACCACAATGTACTGCACACAAATGAAGCTGAAGAACCTCCTAAGAAACTTGCACAACTGGGCAGTGACATCTTTTTGACAACATGCAAAAAAATGAACATTTTATCTCTAAAGACCTCATGCTAAATTACCTTATGCTACATAACTATAATTGCTGGTATGCACAGAAGTTATGTACTGAAACATCAGAAAGGCTGCATAATAATCTTATTGCGAAATGTTACAACAATCAGACCAAAGTAAAAGTATAGATATTGACCATCAAAGCAGGTATGAGAACAGACACAATACATGAAAATTATACTGCAGGTATTCTACAGGAAACTACAAATACTACGAATAAACTACACAGACTAAGTCAAAAGGTAGGACATTTAAATGAACTAACAACAACATGTTTTCAGCTGTTAACCCTTCAAGCAAAGATGAGCTATCTGTACTTTCAATAGGGCTTTCTTTCTGCCCAATTAAACCTATAGATAAAATAGGGCTCTATAGTGATATGGAGGCGTTCTTCAGAAAGTTTAGGCTCCAGGTGAAGGTGCAATTGTAGCGTTGAAACACTTCAAGCCTTTTCCCCTTCCCTTCTATCATCATTTTATTGGACTGATACAAGAAAATCACTTCAATTCAAATGGTGAGTAGACACTGATGAGCCCAAATTTGTTCAGAATAAGGCCAAGTGGAAAGACAAGACAAGACTGATCCCATGGGTCCGAAAATTGAACACCACTCACAGTAGTGCATACCGGCGAAGAACAGTGAAATCGGGACTGCAAGTGGCTATGATTGTTTTGTCCAGTCAAGGAGCATTGGCTGTTTAAATCAAGTAAGGGGCAATCTATCACCTATTATTTCACCAGTATTCCATACATTCCAACTATTGTTAGGAATACACTGTTTCTGTATTCTGAGGATCAGATATATCCTGAAGCTCAGCACCAGGTGTTTTCTTCATAAGTGCATTGGGTTGTGCGAGAATCTATATCCAGTTTTTATCAAGCTTCATATCTATCCATATACTGGATTGATTTATTTATTGTTTATTGTTTTTATTTGTCTTTATTTTAGACATTATATGTCCTTTTTATTGTTATTCTACTTACTTGTATTTTGATTATTCTTTATATTATTAAATATTATGTTTTTATTTATCTATTGTTATCCATTTAATACTACACTTAGAATATCCATTTTTGTTTTGCTCTTACCCTCCCTTCTTCTTTGTCCTCTATGACTGCATAGGAAGTGATAGGAAAATCACAAATTTATGAGTTCTGGCAGTATAGCCAGCTGCTGGGTTTGTGCATATGGCAAATAGCTACATCAACATATAAAAAAAGTCCTCAGGAATATTAAAATGTCTTATTAAGCTACATTTCAATATGCAAACTAGCTACTGGTGCAGGAGACACTACAACACTGTAAATGTGGCAAAAGCATGGAGAAAGTATGGTGATGCAAGCGTATTTGAGATGTAATTCTGGGATGAGATGGAGAAAACATCTTAGTGCATATCACGAGATGGATTTACGTCTGGTTCACCACCATGTCAACAAACTTGGACCTTATTGAATCTTAGTGCATCCTCCCCTAGTTTGAAAAATGTAGGAGTGTCTTGATAACTATTTTGGTATTTGGTATTTATTGTATTTCTATTATGGAGTGGCATAACTACTAAATGGAGAACCCAAAATACTAAAATATTTTCACAGTTGCATTACTGGAACCTGGGGCAGTTTGGTTCCCCTTGGATTCTGGGCAATTAAACCCTCAGCACCTCCTGTAGTTATGCTCCTGCTATGATGTGTGGTTTTGGTGCAGCGCAGTGAGTATTTGTTGAGTCTTTGTTGAAATACGGGTTTAATCCAATATGTAGGCCATTTTCTGTGTTATGTAATGCAAATGCTAAACTGCAGACTGAGACTGAGAGATTATCTGTGTCTTTTTGCTGTGTGTAGTTACCACTAGTTCTAGCAACTCTGTCACAGTGTTGAAGTAGGAGTAAGGTAGTTTGGATAACTGTTCTCTCTAGTAGGGTGAGGCATGTGGATTACTCAGCTGGTGCCTTTTCACAATTAATCTTCTGCACTTGCAGATGTGAAGCATAATACTGAGGAAAATCATTCTGTATTTCATTTTAATGAGGCATTATTTCAAATCAGCAGTTTGTTTTGCCTGAAGCAAAGGATAGATGTAGAAGTAAGAAGCATTTCATTAGACACTGTTGATCCAAGGGATGATGATAGAAATTACATGGCTAGGTCAGAGACTTCGTGAAGCTATATATCTCAGAAGTATAGAAGGCATATTATAATGATTGTTAAAGCATTAGGGCATTCATATGAGACTGATGTTGTTGTCCATCTTGAGACTAATTATTTAGCCATAAATAAAGTTAGGGAAGTGCAGGAATAGGTTTGTCTGCTAGGAAATAATATTGGCCAGGTTGCATCTTCAGTAACTTAATCTGTGGTTTGACCTGTGTACAGGCAGGATGAGGGCAGAATGTTTCACATCAGTTATTTTATCTTATTTTATCTTGTGGTTAAGTAAGTGGTGTAAGGAGAGATAATTTGGATTTATTTGTCATGGCAGCTTTTGGTGCAGTAGAGATCTATTTAAGAGATATTTTTTTCCTTTCTTTTTTATAAAAACTAGAGAAAAGGAGTAGCCAAATAATTATAAAACTACATGACCCAAAAGGTAACAATAATTATAGAGATTGCTTTTTTGGTGATGTAGCCAAGGATTGTGTAATTAGCTATAATAAGACCAATAATTTAGGTATAAGTTATATAAAACCTAGAATGCCAGGGGGGGGAAATAACAGAATTGTTCTCTACGCTATTTGTACGTTTTACATATTGTAAGAAGTAAAACGCCTGAACAAATTTTAATAATGACTAGGAATAATTTCAATTTGGTGACTATAACTGAGTCTTAGTACAATGAATCTATATGGATATGAGATACTTTATTATGTCAGACTGACAGGTTCCTGTTACTTTACCAATAAGGAGCAGGGACATCCTACATTGCTTACAATAGTCATCCTTTACACAGATGGTGAAGAAGGATCCAACCTCCAAGGCAACACTACTAGATATGATAATAACTAATGTTCATATAGTGTCAGATGTATCTGTGGAGGAGACCCGAGTGACCAGTGATCATCAATGAATGTGGTTTAGTATACAATTAATGTATTTGTAACACAACACAAAACAAGGGCCAAACATTTTGAAAGGCTTAAGGGTGAACATTCATTCATTCATTAATGGAGAGGAGATTGTTTCATGGTTTACAGGAGCAATGAAACAAATTGAACGAATAACTGAATTAATATGTTTATATATATAGCGCCACAAGTGTACGCTGTGCTTTACATTCAAGGGTTTAGACAATACAGGGTTACAAGTGCTTTGCAAAGTGAAATACTGGAAGTGAGGTCCCTGCCCTAAAGCTTACAATCTAAAGAATTTAAAATAATGAAAACATTCAATTACAAGATAACTTTGCATTGGGAATGCTAATAGTATAAGTATAGGCAACACTCAGTAACAGGGAGGTTTACAAGGTTAAACAGAGGGGCTAAGGGCTTTATATGATGTGCCAAATCTCAATAATCTTGAAGTATATTAAAAAATAGTGAACAACGAAAAATGACATAATACATGGAAATGGGATATTTTTGTTGTAAAAGTATAACATGCAAAAAAAAAAATCACTTTTTGACTTGTGCTGAAATTCCAATTCCAATCTGCCCTTTTTTTCTATGCATTGAATCAGAAAGACAGAGAAAAACTAGCTGAACTTATACTACTAGCGGCAGAAAGGCAAAGAGAAGGAGGAAGCTGACGTTGCTTGATAGGAATTTTAGTGGTAGCTTTTTGTTCTCTGGGCGAGGGAGTAAAGGGAAAAAAGAGAGTTAAAAAAACAAAAAAACTTCCTGACTGATAAGTGACAGGTGATGCAACAAGTGCTGACTGATCCTCTTCTAAGAGTGAGTGACAGATATATCATAAATAAATCCTTCTAAGTCTGATAAATCCTTTTATCTTTCATGTAGAACATAGGAACCATGGTGTAAAGTCCCCTCCTCCTGGAGGGCAGGACACAAAACACAACAGTAGAGACACAATAGCCATAAGGAAGGCTATATTGAACACCAGGAAACATGGAGAAACAGAGTCAACGGCTCAAAAGGAGCCTTCTGAAGCACTCCCAGAACCAGATTCAAGGCCCATAATGGAATTAGATCCCGAAAAGCAGGGTAGGCATGTGCCGTGCCTTGGACAAAAGTGTGTACATCGGGTAGTAAAGCTATATGCCTCTGGAAAAGGACAGAAAGAGCCAAAAATCTGAACTTTAATGGAACTTAGGTCAAGCCCTTTCTGAAGACCCTCCTGAAGAAAAGTCAAGACAACGGGAATTTGTGGCCAGTTGTGGCCATGGCCCCCAGCCTTCACACCACTCATAGAAGAGGCACCATACTCTGTGATATGCTTTGGTAGAAACTGGCTTTCAAGCCTGTAGAATGGTAGCAATAGTAGCAATGGCAGTCATAAAAACCTTTCTTCTTCAAGAGGCTGTCCTCAAATGCCAAGCTGTCAAACTTCTCCACCTGAGGATGACACAGCAGCACCTGACTCAATAGGTTCGGATACAGAGGGAACCGTAATAGCTCCACCCAGATATATTGAGAAGATTGTGAAGAAGTGAAAGCCAAGCCTGGCGGGGCTAGAATGAAGCAATCAGAATGGCATGAGCCTACTCCATCCTGGCTTTCCTTAACACCTAGGGGATCAGCGGGACCGGTGGAATTACGTACACCAAAGGAATATTCCATGGAATGACCATTGCCTCTACTACAAGAGTTGAGGATCGTGGGACCTTGCACAAAACTGAGGAACCTTGTGGTTCACCAATGAAAGACCCCAAACACGAATTATCAAGAATAATACTCTCCATTTGAGCTCCACATTTCTGGGATCCAGACACAGGTAGCTGAGAAAATCTTGTCTACCCGTGGAATATGAACAATGGAGAGAACTGGCACATGACCCTCCTCCCACATGAGAATCATCCAGACTTCACTCCAAGGCTGGATTGGATCCACACCAGGGATTCTTAAAGTGACTGAGACCAATGTTGTAGTGTATCGCACAAATCTTCACAACATTCACAGGAAAAATGCTTTCTGTCTTGGTCCAAAGATCCTGGGCAGTATGAGGGCCCAGAGTAGAGCCCCACATTATCAGGCTTCATCCATCATGACTATGACCCAGTTGTATATAACAAGAGGCCTTCCAAGACACAGATAGGACTTCTGAAGCCACCAACAAAGTTCTTCATTTGTCAGGTCAGACAGACACAACACGTGAGAGGTGACAAAATTGTCTGGTCAAATGCCTGAAAATGTCCAGCAGCAGCACCCACATATGGAATTGAGCAAATAGGACAACTTCCAGAGCAGAGACTAGGTAGCTTAGTTCCTTTATGTACTACTCTGCTGTCAGATACGGCTGAGATACTACCTGAGATACTTGAAGAGACATAGACAGAGTCTTTTCATCTGGCAGAAAAACATTCAGTTGAAGAGTGTTGAATCTCATTCAAGAAAATGGAGGACCTGGGACAGAACCGGAAAAAAGTTCTTGAAACTAAGAACCTAAGCATGTTGCTCCAGGATGAACATGCAAGACTGAATCTGAATGAAAAAGGTTTCTACGGAGGGAGACTTGACTAAGTGGTTGTCCAGGAAGGGAGTCAAGGAGATCCCTTGTAAGTGGATGTGAGCTGCCAAGGTGGACGTGACCCTTATGAAGACCCCCTGGGCAAACACCAGTCCAAAAGGAAGGGCAGTAAACAATAAGTGATTGTTCTAGAACACAAACCGCCAGAAACACTGATGATCTACATGGACTGGAATGTGCAGATAAAAGTCCTTTATGTCTAGGGAAGTCAAGAACTCCCCTGTACACATTGAAGCAATGACGGAGCACAAATACTCCATCACGAACCGTGGACCAAGCACAAAATGGTTGAGACATTTTAGGTTCAGAATACAATGCCATTCACTGAATCTTTGGGAAACTATGAAGAGTTTGGAGTAGAAAGTCTTTCCTAAGAAGGAACTGGTGTCATACTTGTATATCTGGCATGGAGGAGATTGCATCTAGAAACAGACTACTTCTATCAGGATTTCGAGTATCTCTGGACATAAAGATATAGAGTGGAGTAAGAGCCTTGAAATCTATGTGATTCCCTCCTGAGGCTCCCACAAAAATGAATGGTCCTCAACAGAAATAGCCCACAGGTCAGACCAGACCCTAGCGAGTCATGCTGAGGTGAGCTTGACAGCCTTGGGTTTTTGAGCAGGCTTCTTACCTGACCAGGCATGCTGGGTTTTGGGGTGGGACTCATCTCTTAAAAATATCAGGGGAAGAGGAACTAGAATTAGAGACCTCTGAGACTCTAAGAATCTCTAGGACAGTCCAAATAAGACCCTCAGGGGAAGGACTGGGGACTTCCTCATAAGAGTCCTCAACAAAGAAAGATGAATCTAAGTCATGCACATCAGTTTCCCCTTCCACCACAGAGGAATCCCCAATAATGAGGGCATTACCCTATATAACATGGCTCAAGTATCTTTATGGGGGCGCAGGATGTCCCACAGTCCAAGAGTCCAGAACTACTTGAATAGATTAGAGGATAGAACTGAGCAAATTAGATCCCTAGCCCATGAAGACTCCTGTTTAAGGGGACCCCTGAATCCTTGATAACCCATGTGTCCCTTATGATCTGATATAGCCAAAAGAATAAAGCATAAGCAGTAAAAGCAGTAGAAAGTAGAACAACATTACTTAAAAATTCTTAAAAGTACTTATCTGACTGCACTGTGTTAATGTGACAATAGGACGTGAGAGACCAGCCTCTGTTACCGGCAGAATCTAAAAAGCAAAAGGGTCAGCTGAAGATCATCTCTTTCTTTTTCTAATAAGCATTGGAAGAATGTGCTGCTGGGAAAAATCGATTAAAAATCGAACTTTGGTTCTCCAGCTGTTGGTAAATAGTGCCACCAATATCCAGTAACCAGTGTGCAAAGCTAAAAAGCATCACCTGCCCCCTAACAGCCTCCAAAACACACACACGGAAGCAAGAGAAGTCCCAAAGAAGTGTTGCATGACTGTATGGCCAAATATTTGCTGTTTATGAAAAGAAAGGCTCCACATTCCACGGTCCACCCCTGCAAAGGAGCAATATACCTGTTTTTAACTTATTTGAAAGATCAATTGGAAAGTTTGACTCTGGAGAAGCAGACATGCCTGAAAATGCATGGTGATCATCTTGGTCATAATGATCAGCATCACTGCCTCCAGATCCAAGCTCCACTCAGTCAAACTCACAGTATTGTTTACTAAGCAGCAACAAAGGTCATCAAAATCCACAAGTCTAGTGATGAGTTCTTCTGCTGCTGTTCAAAATGCAGCACCACTGACACCTACTGCTAGTGCTATTACAATATATAGCCCCAGTAGTAGTAGTAGAAGTAGTAGTGGAAGTAGTAGTAGTAGAGGTTTCTCTAGGACCCCTTTCTCTGTAGTATGGAGATACATCACTCAAGATCCAAAAGCTAAACATGTTGCTATCTATTGAATCTATGGAAAAAATTCAAGAAGCAGGGAAGAAGAACCGCATCATAGAATACTCTCTTTGAGATCCCCCCCAAACAGAACCACAGGTCTGACGGGGAGATAAACCAGGAGAATTTCAGACTTGCAACAATTTGCAGCAGTAGAAAATGTCCTAAAAGGGCACAATGACGAGGGGACACAATTAGTGTTGTAGATATCTCAGAGAGTGTGTCAAAACTTTCTTCAGTAACAATACACCCAGGTCTCCTACTGCTGTTGTGCAAATGCAAAGTACTGAGGAGGACTGAGTTATATGAAGGTGATAAAAGTCATAAAGTCCCCACGCCCTCTGCCATTACAATCCCCAACACCGCCACTAGTCATGTTGCTAAAAAAATGATGTTATAAATTCCTCCCTCTACATCATCAACAGAAGTCCTGCAACTCCTCTTACTCATTACACACACACACACATACATGCTAGCACTGCAGTGCAACAGTATCTGGTGCTGGTGAGCAGCTTTAAGTCACAGGGAATGTTGTGGAAGTGGTGGCAGCATTATCTGCTGGTGGACTCTGGTGCTTCTGAGTCACAGTCATGGATGTGGTGCTACTGGGGAATCTTGTGTCTGTAAGTCACCAGGGATGTTGTGGGGTTGGTGGTGGACTATCTGCTACTGGTAAACTCTGTCTTCTATGAATCACAGGGTATGTTGTGGGGTTGATGGCAGTACTATCTGCTGCTGGTAGGCTCTTGTGTCTCTGAGTCACATGGGTGAAATGGTGGGGGCGGTGGAAGCACTATATGTCACTGAAATTTTACTACTAGAGCTACTGATGTTGCTACCAGATTCCCCAGAAGCAGCAGTTCTCCAACTCCTCTTACTTATTTCCCCCCACTCACACAAGTACACACACACACAATGGCACTGCAGCAGTGAAGGCAACATTTGCAACACATGTACTGCTGCTATCTATCTCTGACAACACAGCTAGTCCAAACCATTTTTTCTCTCTTTAGCTCTCTTTACTTATACAACTCTCTCTATCTGAACTACACCTCACAGCGAGGCGAGAAGTTCCATATTTTTAGCACAGCTGTAGAAAACTTAGGTGTGAATTGACAAAGATCTCAAAGGAAATGCATTGGCAGTAGTGTTGTGGCTTTTCAATGCACAGGCGTTTTCACATAAAAAACAGCATATTGTGAGCTTTCTGCAAAACTTCCTGCATAAAATTGATTTTTCACCCAAACATAATATTATAGTTAAAATCAAAAATGTGCACTGTGATTAGGAAATAGTTGATTAACTAAATAATTATGTTTTTCTTAGCATGTACAGAACATTGTAAAGAAGAGAAATCCCCAACAAGGGTAACATTGTTAATGAGAAAGCAGTGGACACAAATCTGTTTACTAAGGATGTTTTAATTTAATTTGTTTATGAAAGTCGACAAATCAGTTGGTTCAGATGAGGTTCAACCAAGAGTATTAAAGAGCTTAGATCGGTACTTTCAGCACCCTTAGCTGTGCGGTTTTTATATTGTCACTGATGACAGGAGAGGTTCCAGTTGACTGGAATATTGCTAGTGTAGTACCCATGTAGCTTATTTGGATTTTAGTGAAGCTTTGACATGGTCACACATAGTACAATGGTTCTCAAAATGCATTGTTTATGATTGGACTCAAGTTATAGTTTAATGGTGAAGAAATTGGCTGGAGAAAGGCAATGGTGTGTCATAGTCAGCAGAACAACTTCAGAGGAGAGTTGATACTTAGTTCAGTTCTCTTTAATATCATCATTGGTGATGTTTCTCATGGTATTCAAGGTAAGGTATACTTATTTGTAGATAACATAAATGTCTGTAACAGGGTTGACACTTGGAATAAGCCAAATGCATAGTGATTTAGGAAAAGAGTATGGGATCTAAAGCATAATTCTGCAAATAATGCATTTCAGACCCAAAACACCTTATGGCAGAAGGCAGGCTTCATGGTACTTTACTGTGAGCAATAGTGGAGAAAATCAACTTCTAATTATTATTTCAGATTACTTAAGGGTTGGCCAGAGGTTCATTAAAGCAGTGGTAAAGCTATCACGGTATTGGGATGTAGAGGAAGAGGAATTAGCAGCAAGAAGAGAGAAATATGCTATTGTCACTTTATAAATAACTGGCAAGGCCTCACCTGAAGTATTGTGTATAGCTCTGGAGACCACTAAAATGGTGCAAGGGATTCAAGACAAAAATTAATGGGGCTCAAAGATCTTAATATTTTTAGGTTGGAAGAGAAGAAGGAAAAGGAAATATGATAGAAACCTTTAAATTGATTAAATGATTAATAAGGTTCTGGTCAGAAATATTTTTCAAAGAATATTAGAAAAAGAGGACATGAAGTTAGAGGGTCAATGTAATGTGATTACTTTACAGAAAGGGTGTTAGATTCATGAAACAGCCTCCCAGCAGGATTGGAAGGGGCTAATACATCAAAGGAGTTCAAAAATGACTGCACTAGACATGTCTATTCTTAGAAAGAACTATGTAAGACTGCAGTTTATCTGGATAGGAAAATGGGCCCACGAGATGGACCATCTGGGTCTTAATGCTGTCAAAATCTCTGATTCTATAATAACTGTAATGAAAACTCTCTCAGCAGTGGGAGTGCCTTTGTTTTAACCAGCAGGAAAATAACTATAACATATTTTTTGTTTCATAAAAAAGGTTTACTCTTTAACCCTGTGAGTGCCAGAGAGAAGTATCCAACTCATTGCAACACAATGCATTGGATACCTCTCTTTGGCACTCCAAGGATTAATGCATTCTTATAGATATGTAAGAAAAAAGCGTAGTGAAACACTACGAGATGATTTCTCACAAGAATATAATGCAAGATTTTCTCATTTCTCAGTATACTTTCATTCATTATCATGCAAACACATTCTAACCAGAAACACATTTTCCACAATTCCATCTCATCTACACACACATCACAAATTTCACTTGTTCTCCTTTTTTCTCCAACTAATTTGACAAAAACATTTAATCCTTTGAGTACCGGAGAGGTATGCAATGCATTGTGTACCCCTCTGGCACTCGAGTATAAAAGTGAAGTGGAATAATTCTGTGGGAAATCAACTGCACCGTCCGGAGCTGACAAAATTCCCACTATTCCCATTGATATAAAAGGGGATTTGAAACACTTGAATGTAAGAGCGGACTCCAATGAACTGCAAAGCTATGCTTTAGCAACCTCTCTAGCACTTGCATATCCCTCTGTCACTCAAAGGGTTAAATCAATGGGAATATTTGCTCCCTATGGCTCAGCTGGCTTGCCAGAGGATTGCTCACTTTGTCTTTATACACAAGGCCTAATGTGCCTTATTATACATTTTAGCTACTTCCACATAATGACATTCACGCTTTGTCTTATACTTATTTTTCTACATACAAAAACATGAAGTTGACAAACTAGCAGGATTCCAGTTTTTACGTTACCCTTTCTTAACTCTTTGAGTGCCAGAGGGGTGTGAAAATGCATTGCTTTGCAAAGTGCTGCTTACCACGCTGGTATTCAAAGGGTTAAATATCATAGGTTGCTTTAGGTAACCAAGAGGATATTTATCTGTAATTATTTGGCTTTGCAAAAGAGGTTAGCAAGTCAATATATTTTGTCCAAACTTTAAAAGCATAACAAGAATCAAATATTAAGTACAATATCATCTTGTGGGCATTTGCTTTTGAAACCATCTTCACCCTGCCATCTAGTGGGGAAGTTTGAATACAACGTGAGTCTAATGCAGTACAGAACATGCTGTAATTCTGCGTCAAGTCAACTACAGAGTAGGGAACAAATAAAATTCCTGATGATTTATATGGGTAGTTTAAATACCAATTAAATCAGAGGAATTTGTTGGACTGTGTATGTATTTCCTACGATGCACTTGGTTTGCCCCAGAATTGCACTGCTTTTCCTAATACACATGCTTTAGTATTTGCATCAATATATTTTTGTCAGTCTAGAAAGGTAACAGTGAAAATACAGTGTTAAATATAATCATTCCATTTCTGCATATGGACTTGCCAGAAATTATCAGTGCTTTGCTTTCCAGTAATCATTAAGCAGCACATTCTGATATGATATATTAAACATAGACCACTATTATTCAGTAGATACACCAATACCTGAGTTAAGAATTTCAGTTAAAAAAATAATACGTTTTACAAAACAACATACTGCAAACCATTAATGACTTTACACAATTATCTGCTATAGGAATGGAGAAACAAAAAAACGATACTCCCTGATCACAAGCACTACACCCTCGTGTCTCTATTATTTGATGACATATGGTTTTGTTTCAGAGCAGTGATTGGGATTTTTTCATCATCGTGAAATTGTTGTACAAAGGATATTTGCATAAAATGTATTTTATAAACATTTTAAGGACTTGACTAGAGCCTGCAAAATGTCTGGTTGTCAAATAAGTTAATTAAAGACCAGAGGGGTGTATAACATATTTCACAATGCATTGTGCACCTTTCTGCTCCTTAAAGGGCAACTATCATCTGACAGTTGACCTATCAAAGATCTGCTCCTCTGGGTGCAGAACTGGCAATTTATCCAGGGGCACACTGTGAGCCCCAGTGAGCCAACAGGGAAGCATAACAGGGGTCTGAAAAGAGACCCAAATTGCACCCCTGATTTGTCACTAAGCTCCGTTTCTTGTCCTGCATGATGCACCAGTTGTATGGGGCTTGACAGCCCAATACAGCCGGTCCGTTGAGAATGTGCCCACAAATCTGGGGGATGTTGCACTAAGGTGTGGTAAAAAGGTGATAAGGATATATCTACTCAATTGAGATAAACTTCCCAGTTCCGATGTTGTTATATGGAACCTATGCACTAAGATATCTCAAGTGGAGTTGTGCATAGGTTAAAAAATAGGGATTGGAGAGTGTATCTCACTGGAGAACATCAACAGATCAAATAATAGGAATCAAGAAAAAGTTATTCCAATTATTCCACTCTAGACTACCTTGTGCTTTGAGCCAGAGTCTGTTGAACATAGGGATAGTTATAGTTTCTGCAGCTTGGTGGAGTAGCACCATTCCAAGGAGTCCCAGAGTTAGTCCCTTTCATGCAGCTGTCCTGTGGAGAGCCAAGGCAATGAATGCTGGGGCTTGTGTCTGGGGGTCTCTCTGTAAACCTGCAGGAACCTGAGGAATGTGTGGAAGGTGAGTGCTGAAAGCCTGTGGACCAGCAAGGATTGTGCATCAGACCTGAAAGGGCAAACAAGCACAGATATGATTGTCAATGAAAGACAAAACATGAGACAGCATATGAAATGTATGGAGAAAAACTGATTTGCATGAAAAGCTATTTTTGTGAAAAATGTTCTCTTTATACAAGGAAGAGAGCAATGTTTTATATATCCCCTTGCTTCCTTTCATTGCCTAGGGCAGGGGTATTCAGTGGTTGGACCTCATATAGAGACAGAAATAACAATTTATTAATACATTTTGATATTTTCTTTCAAGTTCCATGAGTGCAATACTTACTTATATACAATATAATAATTTGCTAAAATGTGTGTAATGTCACAGTCATGCGCAATAGAGACTGCTGCATGTGCTGCAGTCATGTGCAGTAGAGACTGCTGCTCTGTATCAGCCGCGGCGCGGCCAGTCTCCACTGCGCATGACTGCCCCGCAACCCCACGGGCAGTGGTACTGTGGCCCTTGTAACGGCTCTTTGACTAGTATATATATAGAATATAAAGGATAGCCCTGTTAGTCCAGTGGTGAAGATGCCAAATGAATGCATATCAAATATGTAATAATTTTTTTATTGGACTAACATTAATTTTTTAGGACAAGGTTTTGAAAGCAGCAAGCCCCGTTTATCAAGTCAAAAGCATACTCCACAAAATGGGACTCTTGATATTTATTAACTAACTTAAGAAAATCAACAAATAGTCACTGAATTATAGTCTTGAAAAGAAAAGTTAGTTACTAAAGAGTAGAGTCTGAAAGTCATAAGCTGTGTAAAGGATGCAATGTCGAGAGAAAAAGTGAAGAACAAAAGAAAAGGAAAAGTAGAAAAGAAGAACTAGAGGTACAAATAAGATGGGCGAGGGTGAAGAGCAAAGTACTATTCCCAAGAGAGCATATTTTTATGGGAACGTAAAGGAGAAGGGAGGCGCTAGAGAGATAAACAATTATTGTGATTGTCAGTGTAACCTTGGGAGTTATGCACTAAAATGTGAATTAGAGGTGATGACTTCTCCACTGATATTACTTCTCCATTTCCTGTGTTATTCTATGGAGCCTATGAACTAAGATCCCTCCTACTCGAGAAATTTTAGTGCAGAGGCTCCATAGAATAACATAGGGACTAAACTGTTCTCAGTGGAAAAGTTATCTCTTCTTTATCACCTATTTATAAGTACTTAATGACAATCTTATCTTTACATAAATTTTACCATTTGAGAAGTAAGAGGAGTTGGGTACATGGGGGTGGGAGACTAAGGTAGGAGGTCTGTAGGCTAAGCAAGCAAAATATGGTTTGTCACTGTCTATTTATAAAAATGTGAGCTACAAGGTACAGGTTTTGTCAAGTCTGAATGTTTCTAAATATATGAGTTAGTTTTTGTATACTGGAATTAGTGTCAATTGAGTGTGGAATGGCTGCTCGGAGAAGGTGGACTGCCTGTACCTTCAGTACTCATGGGCCTTACGTACTGTCACTGTAACCAGTACAAACAGAAGGTCAGACACAAGTAATATTGAAATAAAGCCACCTTTATTTAGAATACAAATATCATAGGCAATACACCTGTAATACCTCCGAACAGTATAACAATAGACCACAGTCTACTACCCAGACTGACACTAGGTAGAGGCCTGCGCTACTCGAAGTAGAAGCAAAATATAGAACCTGGCCTATGGTTCTATCTGTAGGAAGGACCAAGCGCCCAGTGATATGTACCTTCTACTGTACGGTACTAAATGCAGATAGTGGCAGTCAGAGGAAGGGCAGCACAGCCACAATACAGTACTATGAATAGCCAGACTCGCGTAGATCACAAGGAGCGAGTAGTCAGCCTGTACCTAGTTCAGTATCAAGAGGATAGTCAGACAACTGGCAACTAGAAGCGAGTGGTTGGCTAGAGCCACAGGACGAAACCAAGTGGATAGTTGGACAACCGGGGACAACAAGGAGCGAGTAGTCAGCCAGAGCCACCGGTCAGCACCGATGGATAGTCAGACAAACCAGGGTCATACATAGAGCGAGTAGTCAGCCAAAGTCACAGGTCAGTACCAAAGTGGATAGTCAGACAAGCCGGGGTCATACACAGAGCGAGTAGTAAGCCAGGGCCACAGGCCAGTACCAATGTGGATAGTCAGACATGCCGGGTCATACACAGAGCGGAATCAGCTAGAGCCACAGGTAGAACCGATGTGGATAGTCAGACAAGTTGGGGTCATACACGGAGCGAGATTAGCCAGAGCCACGGGTAGTACCGATGTGGATAGTCAGACAAGCCGGGGTCATACAAAGAGTGAGTAGTCAGCCAGAGCCACGGGTCAGTACAGATGTGGATAGTCAGACAAGCCGGGGTTATACGCGATGCGGAATCAGCTAGAGCCACAGGTAGTACCGATGTGGATAGTCAGACAAGCCGGGGTCATACACAGAGCGAGTAGCCATCAAAGCCATAGGTTAGTACCGTTGTGGATAGTCAGACAAGCCGGGGTTATACATGGAGCGGAATCAGCCAGAGTCACAGGTAGTACCGATGTGGATAGTCAGACAAGCCAGGGTCATACACAAAGCGAGATCAGAGGCCAAGCAAGAGTCACAGCAAAACGGAGAAGACAAACGAGACTAACAGGAACACCACATAAGGGCAACTGGTGCTAGGCTCAGAGGCGTACAAATAGGTACACACAAGGCGGGAACCAATCATGCGAATATGCTCCTAGCTTATAAACAAGCACACGTCACAGACGCGCATCTGCACCCGACCATCAGACAACAAGGAGAAACACAGGTAGCAGGCAGTACGGCTGCTAAGCACACTGTGATAGGATCTCTGGATAGAGAGGTCAGGGTATTTTCGCGTTCTCACAATTGTTAATATTGTAGCTAAAAGTAAATGTATGGTAAGGATTATATTTAGCCCTATAAACATAAGGGCCACTTCAGGAGTCTTGAGATTTTGATAGGTGTTACTGAGTGAAAGTACCTATTTTAGAATCTCTTAATAACAGAGCCAGCCCAACATATGTGCAACAAACTACTCTGGCTACCATAACCCATCCAACAGTTTCTAGATACGATGGGGTACATTTGTTAAAGTAATGGTGAAATAATACCACTTAAAATTAATTTTCACTGCCATTTCATGTCGGAGACACCGTTAGAGGACTACTTAATTAGGATCAAAGCATAACTCCAATCGGTTTCAGGGAAGAAAGCCCTAAGTTCTGTCTAGCACTGAATAGCATTGTGGGGTTTAACAAATAAGGGCAGGCTGATAAAAAGTCTGTCTACTGTATGTATGATAATAGTTTTACTGGAGGGGGTACTTTATTGGACAATAATAGTTCAAATGGTGTCAATTATCTTAGTTCAATGGAGAATATATTGTGTGTTTTGAGGTAGTGAGTGAATTGAAGGTAGTTCAAGAAGTCATAATTTGGAAGATTGAGTTTTGCATTTAGATCAGGGCTGTCCAAGTCCAGTCCTCAAGGGCCATCAACAGGCCAGGATGTATGGATTTCCCTGATTAAGCACAGGTGAGTTAATCATTGGCTCATTCATTTTGATTGGCCCACCTGTGTTCAGACAAGGATATCCTTAAATCCAGGCCTGTTGGTGGCACTTGAGGACTGAACTTGGACAGCCCTGATTTAGATGATCAAATTGTTTCCTCCATGGTACAAATTTCCATTGATGAGTATCCCTTTATTTATCCATAAGTCTAGATTAACTTTGGGAATTCAGCAGGAATTAGAGGGTGTAATTGGAAATATTTTTTGTTTATGTAAATGGACACTGCCAGTATAATTGTGTAGGGGAGAAATGCTTTTTATGTGGGAGCCAGAAGATGGAATTGAACGTTTTATGGTGCACCATATCCATTTTTTTAGCAACTGTGAGTGCCACAAGGATTTGATCTTAGACTGATACTTTATGGTAGAGATTTCTGTTGGGAACTACAAGTCCCCAAACATCATGTCTTTCTGTAGGATTGCAAGAGCGATTTTTAGATCTGCTATGGCTCCAAAAAAATTTGTATAGGAAATTTTGTAGTTGAGAGGTGGAAGATTTAGAGATGCTGAAGAAGGGGCGTTAAGGATACTTACATTGTTGGGAAGTAATATAATTAATGGAAAATCTGCATAGCCACTACCAGGAGATACATTGGCTTCCATTTCTTTATATTGTGCTAATTTACACTTATCAAGGGCCTGAATTAGTGTTGAGCGAGCACCCCGATGCTCGGGTGTTCGGGTGCTCTGACCGAGCACCCCCTGAGGCTCGAGTGCTCGGCCGAGCACCCGAACCCCATTGCATTAAATGGGAGGACTCGAGCATTACACCAGGCACCCCCTGCTGTGATGAGGGGAGGGTGCCTGGTCAATGCCCCCCTTCATCTCCACGATGCCCCTCTTCCACAATGTCCCCCTTCCACAATGTCCCCCTTCCACAATGTCCCCCTTCATCTCCGCAATGTCCCCCTTCATCTCCGCAATGCCCCCCTTCCACAATGCCCCCCTTCCACAATGTCCCCCTTCCACAATGTCCCCCTTCATCTCCGCAATGTCCCCCTTCATCTCCGCAATGCCCCCTTCATCTCCGCAATGCCCCCCTTCCACAATGTCCCCCTTCATCTCCGCAATGCCCCCTTCATCTCCGCAATGCCCCCTACCTCCAGTCCCTGGTGGTCCAGCGGAGCGTCTGCAAGATCTGTGCCCCCTCCGGCACAGATCCCTGCCACCCGAACATGGCGGCCGAGCACATGGCGGTACTCGTACGAGTACCGCCATGTGCCGAGCAGAGCGATGCTCGAGCCGATCCGAGCATCGGCCGAGCATGCTCGCTCAACACTAGCCTGAATTTTTGGGAAAGTCTGATTCCCAAGTATTTGATACACTGGTCACACACAGTTAAAGGGATAGTAATAATTCATTTTAACTTTATTTTATTTTGTAGATATTAAAAAAACATGAAGAATGATATAAGTCTTATCTCTCAGCCCTTTATGGTTTAAGAGATATTCACAAGCAAAGTGCCCCCCTCCCGCCCCTTTTACTGCTCAGCCAAAGCAGAAGGAAGGTGCCCAGGTAGACTGCACAGAGGGACAATCTTCAATTAAGATAATGGAAAAACCTGAAAAGCTTGTCAAGGGGGGCAGGGATTTCATTGTTTTCATAGGAATAAGAGTGTCCCCTTCTGTTATCTGTCCAGTCTATGGACTGCATTCCACATCTGAGAAGAGATGGCTTACACTAGGTAAAAGGGGCGGGAGGGGGAAACTTTGCTTGTGAATATCTCATAAACCATAAATGTTTGAGACATAAGACTTATATCATTCTTCATGTTTTCTTAATGCCTACAAAATAAAATAAAGTTAAAACGAAGTATTACTATCCCTTTAAGTTTTTCAAGTGTGTGACCATTGCTCACTCCTTTGACACACAATGGGTTATTAGCAACCCAGTTTCTGAATCTGAATCCCCTACTCCCAACCCCAACACAACCACTGTAGTATGGCAACAAAATAATATTAACTGTGACTCATGTTGTAGTATTGTAGCTAGCAAGCTACCGGGTACAGAGGTTGAACTCTGCTCTCTGACTGCTTTCAGCCGAACTTGAAGCAGCTTTCAGCCACAGTACCCATTAGTGGCCAACCAGAGAGCTAATAGTAACACATACAAGTGCCTCACAACATTTTCATGTGTTACTGTCCTATGCTATTGTAATAGCTGTTAAATTACCACCTCCTTACAGATTAATCTGCATGCTTATCAAGGTAACTTATTTAATAAGTGTTGTCACTACAGGGTGACTCAATATTAATCCACCCATTTCTGTTAACTTAATTAAATGATTTAATACATACCTCTAATGACATTAATCACACAAAGTAATATAGGATAATGTCCTTAAGAATGGGAAGACAATTATCCTCAAGTGAATATGGATTACTTCTGCTAATAATTATACATCTTGTAACATAATTTTTATCACCTTGAACTGATATGGAGCTTGCTTGTTTACTGTGCCGTAAGTACTTTGTTACTAGAAAGTGTGCAAAGGAGTTAAGAGTAGGTAAGAGCAGCTTTGGAGCTGGTTTAAAATGTAGAGTCATGAATTAAAATTTTAGATAGATAGATAGATAGATAGATAGATAGATAACACTCCTATACCCTATGGTCCCTACATCCCTCAATGACGCTATAGAAAGATATATATAGATCCAGCACTCACTAGTCTTTTTTGAATAACATATATAGCTTTATTAGGTGATTAATGTTTCAACACCCCTTGGGATCTTGGTCAAGATAACAGCACAGTGTAAACAACTCCCTTAAATACCCAGAATTCCTACTAAGCCGAAAAGCCCACTAGGACAAAGCTGAGGATTAAATAAAAACCAGAACAATAAAAAATAAGAAAAAAAATATATATATTTACACTTTAAGCAACAAATGCAAAAACAGAGCATCCATCATAGACTTGTAAAAATTGTCACCCCTGCTGGCCCATGTCTGCGTCACCCTCTCTTTGCAGAGCCCTGACAGGGATAGCAAAAGGAAGCCCCCTTACAATAAGTCCCTTTCAGTAGTAGGGACAAACATAAAGGTACATAAAAAATTAGAAACAAACCACTAGCAAGTAGAAATTATTGCCCCTGAGAACGGACAGCTCTCAGGTCGCCAGCACATTGCAATGCCCAAGCAGACTCATAGAAGCAATCCAATCCTAAAAACAACCAGACAAAATGCATCACACAACTCAATACTGTGGTGAAATATCCCTAAATAGTTATAACCTTCAAGTGAAAAGAACCGGCAATTCATCTGTCTGATGTATACAATGTAACATCTAACACTATAGTATATTGCTAATGAGGCCACCAGCAGAGTATACTGCATAATGGTGCCAGCTAGACAGAATGGAAGAAAGATGTAAACTCCCAAATGTTGCAGACTCGTTTCAAAAACTGTGGTGGTGAATGGGATTTTAGCTACAGTATACATATATTGTATTACAAACAATGATCACAATAGGTCTCTTGAAATACAGAGTCTCCAAGCACAAACAAAAATAGATCACAATAGCCCCCTTAATGTGTAAAGAGTCTCTAGGATCAAGCCAAATAAAAGATGAAGAAAATTGTGGAAAGTACATTTGGATCAGGAATTTCAGATTCAATCGGCGGTTAGTATGTAGGATGTAACTAATGTCCATATTGTGCGTGTTGTTAATTTCTTGTACTTTTTCATAATTCTTTCGTCATTTGTTTGGCCACTCCTGGTTTGGATTTTTTAAATATATTTTTATGAGAGGCTTTGTATATTTTTGACCTTGTGTGTCCCTATAGTAATTTAATTTCTTATGAACATGCAATTATTTTATTAGGTAATACACCAGTGACTGCTGTAAAGTCCTACCATTTCTTTCTTAGGTCTGAGTATTAATGGGAATGAAAACCACAGTTGCTTTATTTCTACTGGCAGGGCTGGATGGTCCAATAGGCAGAGTAGACAACTGCTGGGAGCTGCAAATTTTGCGGGGTGCTTCACCTGTGCTGGCCACATCCACATCTTGAATTGTGTCAACATGGGCTTATCTAGAGGTGTCTGAGATGTAAATCTGGCCCTAGCTAGTGGTTCTTAGAAGAGTTTACTGTATTATTAAGGCATGGACTTTACATACCATTGATTTGCGGAGGTGAACATGGCTCTGATCCAGAATCAGGTGGTGAGTCAGGTAATCTGGTTTGCATTAAAGAAACAGATAAGTGGTTAATTATCTTCATTTATAACCATGTTATACATTAGCAAATCACCATCGCTCTCATGTTACAGTAATAATCTTTCAAGTAGAATTTTCCCTTTGTAAACGAACTTTCAAAATCACCCAAATGTTGTTAGCTATTTTTTTATTTCAAATAATAGTTTGATATATTCAGTTTTATTTATTTGTACATTTATGTAAATGATCTAGTAGTGACTGGCAGTGAGTGGCAGCTCGGATGACGAGACATGTGGAATGTTAGTATCTGATAGGCATGCTTGCCTAATATGAATAAACTAACAAAGAAATTAAGTAGTTATAAACAACCCTTTGAGTGCCAAAGAGAAATCCAACTCATGGCGGGGTTATGCACTAAGGAGTGATAAAGAGGTGATAAAGTGGAGATGACTACTCCAGTGATATAACATCTCCAATTCGTATGCTTTTCTATAGAGCCTATGCACTAAAATGTCCAAAGCTGGAGAAATCTTAGTGCAATGGTTCCATACAATAACACAGGAACTGGAGAAGTGATATCACTGGAGAAGTCGTCTCCACTTTACCATCTATTCATCACTCCTTAGTTTATCTCCCCCATTGTGTTGCAATTCTTTGGATACCTCTCTGCCACTCAAAGAGTTAAATGAAAAACATGGCAAACAACATATATAGGTGATTTTGAGTGAGCTACAAAGTGACAGCTCTACTTTAACACAAGGTTAATCACTAAGGCATGATAGATGTGATAGAAGTGGAGATGACTTTTCCAATGATATCATTTCTCCATTTTGTATGTTATTCTATAGAGCCTATACACTAAAATCTCCAGACTTGGAGAAATCTTATTGCATTAGCTCCATAGCATAACATATGACTTGGAGAAGTGATATCACTGGGGAAGTAATCTCCACTTTATCACCTCTTTATCACTCCTTAGTGCATCCTAAAAGTTTTATAAGGCGCAAAGGCAGAAAAATGTTATCCATTTTTATATCTCAATATACTGGCTGTTCCACTAGCACTAGGAAATAGCAATCTTCCCAGTTCCCAAAAAACTATGACAACAACGCAAAGTTATTTATCCTGATTATTTTATAATTAAGTGTCTGTTTGAAGAGTATATTTGAAGAATGTATTTAAACTCCACTTACAGAAAAGCCGTATATCAACACACATGTATGTTATATACTAAAAATATGCATAAATCTAAACTTTAGCTGTTTTGTATGTTGTAATGTTACATTACTTACAGCCCCAGGAATTAGTTTCCTAATCTAATATTTTGTGCAAGTATTCATTAAAAACACATTCTTGATTTATTATGATAAAATACAAAAACGTATACACAAAAATCACCGAACTGCTTAAATGAATAGATTTCATTCCTATTCACAGTGGCAATATTATTTCATGCTGCAAGTTGAAGCCGGCTTCATATGCACACTATCATGTGGTAGTAGTTGCCAAACCTGTCCTTAGGGACCACCAAAAGGCCATTTGTTTAGGATTTTCCAGCTTTATTACAGGTGAGTTAAATAACATGTCTGAGCCCCTGATTAACTTACCTTGTACAAGCAGGGGAAATTCTAAAGACCTGACCCGGTAATGATACTTGAGGACAGCTTTGATAACCATTTTAATATGGGGCTTCCATGCAAATAATTTTTACTAGCAACTTTTGAAGGCTGAGATGCTCATAACATTCTCCGTTGAATTGCTAACTCACATGGGCAATGGGGACAGTGAAAAGAGCAGGCCATCAGATACAGGTGCTGCCTCAGCTGGAGTATTATGCACCATTCTTCAGAAGTACATTGATAAAATGGATAGACTCAAAGACCTTTGGGGGAGTGGGGGATATGATAGAACCCTCTAAATATATTAAAGGATTTAATAAAGTTTTGAAGGGAAGCATTTTTCAGAAAAAAAAACAAATACTAGAACTAGACAACATGAACTAAAACTAGATGGTAGAAGATTCTGAAGTAATGTGCCTAAGTGCTACTTTACAGATTCATGAAATAGCCTCCCAGTGGAATAGGTAGTGGTTAATACAGTAAATGAATTAAAAAAATGCCTATGAAAGACAATCCTATTCTAAGAACTATGTAAGAAGGTGTATTTTATCTGGCTAAAGGGGCAGATTGGATGGGCAAACTGGTTCTTATCTTCCTTCAAATTTTGTGTTTCTATTACATTAACCCAAGCACGTCAAACTCAAAATAGTTGAGGGCAGAGCTGGATTATCCACAAGACAACCTAGGTGAGTTCCTAGGGCCCATACAAATGTGAAGGGCCTGGCCACTGGAGACTCATACATGGTCCGGGCCCCTCACAGGCTCTGGAGGGAGAATGAACTTCAGGACACCTATGCCACTCTGTCCATTATTTCCTATAGTGTGAGAATCATGGTGGAGGAGCAGTTCCCTGCGTTCCCTCTCACCCATACTTCTGGGTTGTAATGCGTTAGAGACCTCTCTAGCATCCAAGGGGTTAAAGGAAGCCCTCTAGCTTATACGTTTGTCCAGTGCCTACAAATGGCTTTAGTTGGACCTGTTTGCATAAAAAGGGGAACAAAAGCTTCATGGACAATGTTCTATAGCAAGAGAGAACTATTACATTGAGATGTCTTTCCTCTTTTATTTGTAACTCCTCTTATTGGTACTTTACAATCATGATCCATAAGCCAGGGAGTATAGATAAAGCAAAAGAGGTAAATTCACTGAGGTTTACCAGAATTCAACAAATTATTTTGCACACTACTGCTATAGTGATTTATACAATAACTAGAGCAGAACACATCAGAAATGGAAATTAAATCTGAATAAAATACACTTACAAAGCTCCAAATCCAAAGTCACTGCTGATATATTCTTCCAACATGCTTGTGTCCACCATGGGATTCTCCAGAGCTCTGTGTACATCCTGTCCTGCAAAATCCGAGTTAGCATGTCAGAACTGTGATGCTGTAGAGGTGTAATCATACTGGAGAAGTCTGTCTGCACTATAGAAGTGAATTAGAACTCTGCAAATATTCAAATGGGGCTTTTCACTCCTTCAGTGCTAGATCCATTTTCAACACATTGCAAAGCAATATGTTAGAGATCTCTCTAGCATTCAAAGGGTTAAAAGTACACTTAAGGCAATCATAATTGTCTCCCTTCCTCCACCGGGCACTTGGTTTGCTCCAGAACTCCAAGTCAAACTTGGTGAATAAGAACCAGAATGTATGGTCAGGGGTCTCTCTGTGTGCGCAGATGGCATATTCTGAGAATCTGAGGTGTGCAGATGGTATAGACAAAGTTCTTGAGATATACTAAGTGTATGGCTATAGGGCAGGGCTGGTCATATTGACTGGCAGGGGATGATAAGAGTTGTAGTCTAGCAGCAACTGGAACATCTCATGTTGCTCACATCTGTTCTGACCCCAATATGCTCAGCAATTGGAGAAATACAAAAGCCACACAAGCTTTGGTAAGGGGTCTTACCGAATATATCAGTGCAGTTCATAATACAAATATAGCTGTGTCTTGATCCTAATTTAATTACACAGCTCTTAAAGTGGAACTACCACCCGACACAATCTTTAGCTTCACTAAGTCCCCATCTGGTGACTACCTGCTTAGTAGCACTAGTCGCCAGAATAATTGCTTTATTTAATAGATTTCTGCTCTCTTTTCCAGCTGACAGGCAGGACGGAGGGCGGACATCTTGCCTTTGCCTGCGCTGTCAGTCCCAGCTGGAGCCAAATGGCTCCTAGCAACGCCTACTAGTCCCAGCTGGGACTGACAGCGCAGGCGCACGGACGTCACAATGGCAAGATGTCCGCGCTCCGTCCTGCCTGTCAGCTGGGGAAGAGAGCAGAAATCTATTAAATAAGGTAATTATTCTGGCGACTAGCGCTACTAAGCAGCTAAAGACTGTGTCGGGTGGTAGTTCCACTTTAAAGGGGGACTATATGTATAAGGACACATGGGTCTTAATCTGTTTAACAGAAAACTTACTTAAGTAGGCACTCTTTACAGAGCACACATATTTATATATATTTTCTATAGTAGTTGTAGTTTTTATTTGGTATACACCATTTTAGTCCTGTGTTTAATTCACAGCTCCACAATAAGCAATAGACTTAATCTGTCTACAGTAATATGTCCCTTTTCAGCTATAGACTACAGCAGAATTAAAATGCACAAAACATTAAATACATATACATAACTGCTAAATGAAGGATACATTCTTGAGCAAGTCCTTCTATGAAACAACTTGAACAGAGTATCTATTTTTTTTTTTCAAGCTCTCCAGACTAGGGGCTAGATTTAAAGGTTAGCGTTAAACCAGCCACTAAGTAAAAAAGGCACATAGGCCGCAAATAACACATGATTTACGGCGGATTTAAAAGTGAGTGTATGAGAATAGCTAACGAGCGTAGGCACAACAAAATATGTAACACAAAAACCTGCGTCATACCTGTTTTCGCATCACTTTGCGTCCCAAACACCCGTTAAAATGCAACTTAAATCAAAATGTAACATTGCAGCAGCCATTGTCTAGCAACCCTGATAGATGCACAAACAAAATTCAAACCAATTCATAGCCAATCCCAAGGCCCCAAAGTAGCAAAAATGTTCAAATACCTATATATACCCCAAAAAAATGGTCACACCCTGTCTGTGTTTCGAGTTTTCGCGAGCTAGATCACAGGACCCAGGAGAGGAGGATAGTGTCAAGAGCAAGGAAGAGAGGAGCGGTCATTGGATGAAGAAGGAGTTTTTGAAGCGAAGAGAGAATTGGAGTTGCACCAAAATATACACATAGCACACTTTTGAACATATAACATACACCCATACAAACACAAACACATACACATACATACACAAAGTCTTTTTTTTTATAACACCTAACACATTTTTTAAACTTTATTTTCTCAGTGTGAATCTGTGAGTGAAAGAGTGTGACAGAGAGTGAGTGGGATCGAGTGTGTCTGTGAGGGCCTGTGAGAGTGCCTGGGTGTGAGTGGGTGAGTGATGGCGAGGAGAGGAGGACAGGAGAGAGGGATGGGGAGAGTAGTGGAGGAGGAGGAAGGAGAGCAGGACATCCATGTTGAGAGTAGGGGTGGGAGAGGGAGATCCGCAGGGCGGAGGGGGACCAGGCCTAGAAGAGCAAACACACGGAGGGCAGGGACAGAACCTGCAGTGGGACGAGGGGTAGTTCCTGGGGACCACCACACACACAGGCAGGGGTAGAGCAGGCAGGACACTCACATGCCGGAGCTGAGGGGGACAGGATCAGGGATCCCCTTTATACTGAGAAGGAGAATAGGGCCCTCGTGGAGGCTGTGCTGGAGAGGGAGACCATCCTCTTCCTGAGGGAGAAGGTCCCTGGCCTGTCTGCGAGGAGGAATGCGGCATGGAACCATATCTGCAGGCAGGTGAACACTGTGACCACATGCAGAAGGGACATGGACTCCATAAAGAAAAGATGGGGCGACTGCAAGAGGGTGGTCAAAAATAAGTTGGGCGAAATCTCCAAGCATGCCCGAGGTACCGGAGGTGGTCCCGATCACATTCTGTGGATGGGATGAGATGGTGCAACAGAACATGTCCGCCACACTCATTGAGGGGGTCCCTGGAGGATTGGACACTGGGGAAGAGAGGAGCCTCCACACTACCGGTAAGTGCAGCATCTCATAACCACACATACCACATCAACCCACACAACCATTACACACATACACAGTCACATCCCAACATGTGCCATTATTCATCCACACAACTGCACCAAAACAGCACACTCAGGGTTAAAACAGGATGCAAGACAAGGACAAATATCAAGGTTCAACAAGGCCCAAACCTTGCCAACTCCCTGGTTAACCCTCATGTTGCTGTGCTTATCACACACAATATACACAAACCATGCTCATAAAAGTATTGTATGTTCAACATCAGAACTGCTCCAACACAATGTCACCCATGTCCCCACAGGGAAACCAGAACACAACCCCTTGAGTGCTAGAGGGATTATCAATGCATCGCTAAACAATGCGTTGGAAACCCCTCTGGTACTCAAAGGGTTAACCAGAAAAAAAACATAAGTCAATAGGTTAACGATTGCATGCTACACAGGGGACATTCACTATGTGGTGAAAAAGAGATGATAGAGAGAAATGAACACTTACATACCCTCACTTCACCAATCCCAATGTTAGTCTATGAAGAATATTCAATAACATGAATCAAGTTGCTTATGTCCCATTGTATAGACTCCATAGAAAACACTGCAAAGGGGAAAATGAGATCACTGGAGTAGTCATTATCATGTTCAGTTCATCAAGTCTACTTCACCGCTTACTGAATCATAAAAAGGATGGATCAGGTTACTCATCACAGAGCCACTGAGAATAACTGGTTGTATGTGCAACACTCAGGCCTAAAACTATGCCACAGAATTAAAGGTGAAAAAGTAGGCCTTGTTGTTGTGTATGCAATCATTTACTCTAACTTGAAATGGCATATCTCACATCTGATTCCCACATGGATACTCAGGAGTGCTGATGCAATGGATGGATGGAACACCAGCCACTATTTTCAGGATACACATGGGAACCAAATATGAACCATTGTAGTTTGGCCAACAACAGGCCATGAATGATGGATATGTCTGATTGAGTACAGCTGCCTCACTCAGAAGGATGGATGGGCTCATCCAAAAAAAAAACACAGGCCTCAATCAAAGATATCCTTCAATACTGGCTTGATTGTTGCCCTTCAAGATTCAACTGGAACAGACCTCATGGACAGGATCCTGTCAAGTAAATCAATCTCTGATTGCCTGGGTGGTATCCCATGCATCACAATGTAATGCATAGGATACCATCATGACAACCAGAGAGTGACATGTAAATTAATACAAAATATTGCATTGTACGGGATAAACTGATAAAATAGGGATGAATACCACTTGAATCACACTGCAGATCTGTTCCAAAAATATATGTGCACAAAGAAAAATGTTCAGATATGTATGTGGATGTGTACCTTTCAAATGGGTACAAATATGTCCCAACAAGATGTGAACTCAGAGATCAGTTCAGTACGTGTGATTGCCTTACTGCCCATATATGTGCACCCATCACAAACTGTTATTGATATCCTCAAAATACACATACCTAGTATATCCAACCTTACTTACATGGGATATACAAGGTATGTTTTCATTTATGATATCAATAAAAGTTAGTTTGTGATGGGTTCACATATATAGCCAGTAAGGCAATCACATGTACTGAACTGACCTCTGGGTTCATACCTTGTAAGGATATGTTTGTACCTATATGAAAGGTACATAGCCACATACATATCAGACCATTTTTCTCTCTGTGTACCTTGGACGGGATAGAAATGGTTAATTTCACCTTGATGTAATATTGTAGGCATTGGAAAAAGATGTGGATCGATGTTAGTCCTATCCCTCAAACCCTCATGGTTACACAGATATTGATCTGTGTGACAGATGGAGATTTCACTCATTTGACCACACAGAGGCTCTTCAGCAGAGCAAAAATTACATCATTTAGAGATAAATACTTTACTGGAATGGTCTAATAAGTGTGCCTGGTTTGCAAGCCCACTCTGTGGAACATCCCAATGAAGTATTAATCTTTAAATTTTTGATGCAGCTGAAGAGCCTCCGTGTGGTCAAATGAGTGAAATCTCCATTTGTCACAATAGAGCAATATCTGTCTAACCATGAGGGTTTGAAGGACAGGACTTACATCAATCCACATCTTCTTCCAATGCCTACAATATTACATCAAGGTGAAATTAACCATTGCTATCCTATTAAAGGGATAGTAATGATTCAAATGTAAAAAGAAACATATTTTGTAAGGTTCATCCCCCTGAGTAAAACTGCTGAAAGTTTTTTCGTTCCAAATTTATTACAGCTGAAAATTGAATTTCATTGGTGCAATCTCACAGTGGCCTGAAATTGTACAGTGGGGCTGTTGCTACACCATCCCATGGACACCTCTGGTCCCGGGACCATTAATCTCCATAGGATGGTGTAGCAACAACGCCACTGTACAATATCCAGCCACTTTGATATTGCACCTAAAAAATTCAAATTTCAGCTGTAATAACTTTGGAATAAAACACCTTTCAGCAGTGGGAGTACCCAAGTTTTACTCAGAGGAATAAACCCCCCCCAAAAAAATGTACTTCTTACATTTGAAGTATTATTATCCGTTTAATCCTATCATGGCTACGTTTACTAATCACACCATCTCCTTTCTCCACACAGCTTACGGGCCTCCAGCATAGCGGGAACCCGTGGAGGAGGCTACGTCACCACCCAATGAGGAGTACACAGAGCAGGGGACCAACCGGTGGTCACCATACCCACCATCCTCATCTCCCCCAACACAGTGTGCACCACCACTGGCTGCACCACTACAGGCTGCTCCACCACTAGCTGCACCACTACAGGCTGATCCACCACTTGCTGCACCACCCCATCACAGTGCCTGTATGCAACAGGAGGAGAGGTGGATGCATCCCACCACTTTCAGGAGATACTACCCTCCAGCAGCAGCACCACCACTACCACCACCAGGGAGGCAATGGCTTCCAGGGACAGTGGCCAGCCAGCATTATGGCACATATGGAGAACAGATGGCTCCCCAGCATGGCCCCAGGTATGATCCAAGGTGGGGGCCAAGTACCTACCAATGGTCACGATATGACCCTTGGCCACTGGACTACCAACACCTGGGCCTTATTGGGGAGCCCCAGCACCCTCTACCCAGGGAAGACCTCACTCCACCGCCTCCACCAGCACAGACATCAGTGGGCAGCTGTGGGTCACTCGATGTGGTGGGTCTATATCCATCATCTGCAGCAGCCACTCCACCAGCTGTCACAGCGGCAGCAGCCACAGCAGCAGCAGAGGACTCAGCAGCCACAACAGCAGCAGAGGACTCAGCATAGAAGTGTTGTCAAGACATCAGTCCAGTCACATGGAAGATCTTCTGTCCAAGGATGGATCATGCTATGGATGCCTGTGGGATAAGAGGACAGGATTTGGAGCAGCACCCTTGAACTGACCATCATGCAACAACTTCAACTTCCTAATGCCCTCAATCTTCTTCGTTACAGGTGAGTACACAAACCATTGTTTTGTAATGTGTTGTGTACTTGTCTGTAACCCATTATGAAGAAAACTAAGGGAATGTGAACCAGCCCTAGGGATTTGTGCCCCCGACAAGAATACACACATCCACAAATATGTTCTGAGTGCTCCATGAAACTGATGTATTTGTGCTGCCACTGTGAAAGTGTGTAACTATACCACTCTAGATCCATCCCTCTGCTGCTCTTCTCAGTTCTAGCAAACTACAGGTCCCATGTTGACTCTAATGGCCCTTTAACCCCTGATGTGACAGAGTGTTATCCAATGCATTGCACTGGATAACATTCTTTCGCTACGAGGCTACCATGGTTGCTCTGGCTATGATCATGGCCAATGAAGTCAGTTGCTGTCAATGAAGCCCTGTAAGATGCTGAACATGGGTTATGTGTTGTACCTTGTTTCTCCTGGGGGTGTGCGTGATATCCTTAAGGAATCAATGACAACGTGGAGAAGGGAATGGAAGATGGTTTTGGAATCCCCACACACAATATGCCACTTCCATGGTATGCATAATGTTTGTGGCCATACTGCTGCCAGTGCTGTGTCAATGATCCTGTGGGGTGAAACAGAACATCATGTGCGGTGTGGTTAGTGGGTTGGCACCAGTTCACAGGACTAATGGAGGACTTGCATGGATTGTTTGAATGCCTCTGTTATACTCACAGCTAAAGTGGTCCGTGATGAGCCTGTCTCTGATCTGCTCCCCTCCTCAACATGGCCGATGTCCATTGGCACTTTAGGTATGGGGGGGGGGGGCTGGATATCATCCACCAGCCTGGTGTCCACTGCAATGCTGTGCAGTATTGCACACGCCATTATGATGTCACACACTTTTCCTGGGGCATACTGCAGTGCTCCCCCTGAGTGGTCCAGACATCGGAATTAAGACTTCAGGAGGCCAAAAGTCCGCTCAATGGCATTCCAAGTTCTGCCATGAGCCTGGTTGTATCTTTCCTGGGCATCTGTTTGTGGATTGGTGACTGGGGTCAGTAGCCAGAATTTGCATCCATAGCCAGCATCACCTGTGTAATGTGAGTGACATGTTGAGACAGGGAGCACATGTTGTATGAATGATGTTTTGTGTGGTGAACGTACTAGCTGTGGGTCAAGAGCATGCTGAGCAGTGTTGTGTGTACACCTGTGGATGTGATGTGATGTAGTACTGTGAACTCACCCAGAAGCCATCCCCCTGTATAAGTTCCATTCTCGAAGTCTGTGTGTACTGAGGAGTTTTGGAGAATGGATGAATCATGAGAGCTGCCAGGATATTTTGCACAGACATTCATAATCCTTATGTTGCTGTCACACACCATCTGCACATTCATTGAGTGGAAGTTGATGAATAGATGTGCGTCATATGCTGGGGCTTTGATACGGACATGGGTGCAATCTATATCACCCATGACTTTAGGCATGCCTCCCCTTCCGTAAAAGCTCTGCATGAGATTGTATCCAGTCCATGTCGGTGGTGGGGAAATGTATGTAGGTACTGGCCTTGCTTTTGAGGGCTGGCAAGACCTGGGCCAGCACTCTGGAGAATGTGGCCTGTGACATGCCACATAACCCTCAGTGGACTGGAAGGCGCCACTTGCCATGAAGTGTATGGCACACAGGAGTTTTTGCAGGCCAGATAGGGCATGGTTGTGGATGTAGATGGGATCCACCTGATCCTTGATGACCTCATAGAAGGCAATGATGCTGTATGGCCTCAACCTGTAGCGATCAATCACCTCATTATTGGTCATTCCAAAGATGGTGACCCTTGGGAGGTATACCCTGGGCCTTGATGGTTGTCTATCCATCCTCCTCTGCTGCAGGGGTCCCTGTGGCAGCTGGGGAGCACCCTGTTGCTCTGGAGAATCCTGTTGCTGCAGCTGTGCATCTGCAGGTAGGTGCTGTCCTCCAGGTGGGGATGGGCTTCGGTGTGGCTGTTGAGCCAGAGACTCCTCACTTGCAACAGGTGAAGGCTGTTGATCAGGTGTGCCTGGGGCTTGTTGGTGTTCCCTAGCTCTCGCCCTTGCACACCTTCTCTGAGGTCTTCTCATCAATAAGTATCCCAACATACTTATTGTTCTCTCTCTATCTCTCACTATCGCTCTCTCTATCTCTCTCTATATATATATTTCTTTCTCTCTATCTCTCCCTGAGTGGAAAACAAGCCACAAGTGAGTGTGGTGAGCTGTCCCTTTAAGTACCTGGTAGGGCGTTGTGTAGGTGTGGTGATGAGGTGAGTGCTGACCAATGGGAAGGTGTTTGTTGTCCAGGTAAGTGTTTGCAGGTGTGTCTGTGTTTTAAAATGTGGTGTGTTCTGATTGCGGTGTCTCTGTCAGTTGCTGGGGTGAAGCTGTGGGGTGAAGGTTGCGTCTGGATCGTGTGTTGATGTTGCACAGGTGAGCTTGTTTTGTATTGGCAGGTGTCCGTGTTGTGTGATAACCCTCATTGTTCCGTGCCATGTTGTGTTGGTGTTTTTTTGGGGGTCCTTGTCCTTGTGGTGTTGCTTGTTGTTGTGTGTGAGAGTGATTTGTGGTGTCTGTCCATGTTTTTGTGTTCTTTTGGCATTGCACGGGTTAATTTTGCCATTTACATGCTTATGGGGTAAGCATTTCATCTGTTTTCCTATGTAACGGGTATTTTATTTTGACCCTTAAGTGTTTAACGGCTAAGAAAACTGGCACTTAACTTTTGTCCGTTAAGTGTATCTTTTTTTCAGCCGTTAACAGTACCGCAAGCCTTTAAATGGCTCTGGGGAATCTTGTTCCATGCGTCTCAATGCACATCAGTCTATCGGCCGTAAGGATTATCAAACTGCCGTTAGCTGTTCTTAAGACAGACCTTTGAATGGCTTACAACACGTTAATGCACCTGTTAGTGGGTTTTTTTTATAACTCCTGCCTTTAAATCTAGCCCTAGGCAACTACATATATACACTATACCATTATAAAAAAGCGTCACATACACACCAATTCTCTGACTTGCATAAACGCATACATACATTCTATCTACTCCCTCATATTCCTCCTCCACCACCATATTTATATAGCACCATGATGTTTCTTATCTGGAATTATCTCTGAACTTCTTAGTAGCAGCTGCTGAGGTCACTGTCAGTTCATTTAAACCAAACAAATAGTTCATATACTCTTATTAGAGAAAAAAGTTGTCCCAATATAGAAGTTATGTTATTTAAATGAAAAACATTTAACTTTTCCATGTGCGTATTTGCAATACCATTTTTAGAAGCAAAATTAAAGGCATAGGGCAAGAAATAACATGCCTCTTCTGAGCAGGGACCTCACTAGCTCTTGTTTTTGTCTGTTACAATCATAATACTAGTGCTACTTTTTCTGTTGTTTTACATTTGAATGTATAGCGCTGAAGAATATGCATATGCATCAATAAAAAAGCACTCTTAGGAAACCTACATACAGTAAAGTGAAATAAACAATGTGCTGCTGGATATGTATTATTTGTGCATGACACCTGTGAGCTAAAAGAGATTGAACCCTAAGTAGTAAAAGATCCTATAGAGCAGAATTTCTCAATCCCAGTCCTCAGGCACTCCCCTTTCCCTGACTCAGTACAAGTATGTAATTCAGTCAATGTTTCATTTTTCTTAGCTCACCTATGCTTGAAGGCTATAGAAGAGAAACTGTGCAGAGATCTGTACAATATTTTGCAGGCTCAATCTTAATTCTGCTTTTCGGACTTTCATATAATTATGTATTGCACTTGCACAGGTGCCAAGAGGTATTGCCAAGCAGTGTTAAAGGGATAGTAATACTTCGTTTTATCTTTATTTTATTTTGTAGGCATTAAAAAAACATGAAGAACGATATAAGTCTTAACTCTCAAACCTTTATGGTTTAAGAGATATTCACAAACAAAGTATCCCCCCCCCCGTTCAGCCAGATCAGAAGGGAGATGCCCAGGTAGACTGCAGAGAGGACAATCTTCAATTAAGATAAGGGAAAAAGCTGAAAAACTTGTCAAGGGGAGCAGGGCTTTCATTGTTTTCATACAAAGAAGAATGTCCCCTTCTATTATCTGTCTGGCCTTACAACCAGATTCACATCTGAGAAGAGATTGCTTACACTAGGTAAAAGGGGCGGGAGGGGGAAACTTTGCTTGCGAATATCTCTTAAACCATAAAGGTTTGAGAGATAAGACTTATATCATTCTTCATGTTTTTTTCATGCCTACAAAATAAAATAAAGATAAAACAAAGTATTACTATCCCTTTAAACATACACACTTATATGAACATGATGTTCACCTTCAAGGGACGATTAGATACTTTTCTTTCAAGAGTGAATATATAAGGTTATACTGTATATTAGTAGATTAAACAGAAAGTTCTGGTAAATAAACTAATACTTATTTGGTAGCAGGAAGGCTTATATAATTCTATATATCATTTTAAATCTTTCTTGAGGCAAAGGGTGAACTTCAGTGGCGTAACTAGCAGCCACTGGGCCCTGGTGCAGAAATTGCGGCCGGGCCCGGGCCCCCCCCAATCTTCACGTTGCCCCACGTGAATCTCTTACCTCCATCTCTCGCGCGGTTCTCAGTTATGCAGAGCGCTGGGAGATGATGTCATCTCCCAGCGCTCTGCATTACTAGAGCGCCGGGAGATTACCTGAGCTGCTGCGGGCAGGGCTGTGGGCGAGTGGCGATGGGTTCGCAGGGGGCGGCTGGGCCCCTTGGAGTGACGGGCCCAGTCGCAGGTGCGACCCACTGGTGAACTTGATAGACTTCTTTCTTTTTTCAACCTAAATTATGTGTTATTATGTTTCAGTGTATATTATGGGCACATGTATGGATGATTGAGAAGCAGTAATAGTGATCCCTGGGCATGCATGAGGCTTTGCCCTGGATCTGTGATAGCTTCAAAAACATTCAGCCATTTCCCCAACTTTTATCTCATCAATCACTACCTGACCTTTCATGCTACTACATGTTTATTTTGATCAAAATGTGTTTTTAGGCATGTTTATGCTGGTTTAATTTCATTCCCTATTGTCACCTATAGCCAATGAGTCCTTGAGAACCTTTTCTTTACTTATGTGATTTCCAATGGACTGGGATTTTCTATTGTCTGGGACACTAGTAAATAAAAACCCGATTAAACATTCATGTCCAAACGGAATAGATTTCTGACAACCTGTCCATTTTCACCAGTGAAATTGAATATAGAACATAAATAGGATGTGCTAAAAAGCTGTCAACAAAAAAATTACTATCTACTGTTGAATGAAAATCTATTCATGTATTTGATGATGTAGATGACAAATTAATGTAAAATCAGGATAAATTAGAAAGTTAAAGGGATAGTAATTCTTCAAAATTACTAATCCCTAGTTTGTAGCCCTTAAAAAAAGAACAAAAATGCTCCCAGTGGCATCTCTCAAGCCCTTATCATTTGAAAGATAACCATTTACAAAGTTTGCCCCTGCCTGACGTCAGCGTTTTAGCTGACATCAGGGGAATCCGCTCCTGGGACCTGCTGGCGGCTCTGCAGCAGAGCCGAGGTTGTGTTAATGAAAAAGAAATCCTTCACTGAAAAAGGTCTTCTTTGTGTGCAAGCTTCTTCTTGGTTTGCAAGCACACATAGAAGACCTTTTCAGTGAAGGATTTCTTTTTCATTAACACAACCTCGGCTCTGCTGCAGAGCCTCTGACGGTCCCGGGACCGGATTTCCCTGCTGTCAGCTAGAATGCTGACGTCAGGCAGTGGCAAACTTTGTAAGTGGTTATCTCTCAAACCATATGGGTTTGAGAGATACCACTGGGCACATTTTTGTTCTTTTTTTAAGGGCTACAAAATAGGGTTTAGTAATTTTGAAGTATTACTATCCCTTTAATGGATATAAAAAAGAGCAAATTCATTTGAGACAAAACTAAAGCCAAAGACTTTAACTGAAAAAATAAATATTTGTATAGTAAATCTTAACCCTTTGAGTGCCAGTGGGGTGCACAACTCATTGTTATGCAATATGTATGTTGCATGGTTTTTCCTGCTGAGTAAAACATGGATATTCCCACTACCGAGAGATGTTTTTTTCAAAGGCTTTTGTCATTGAAACTTGCATTTTTATGGTACAGTACTCCCATGCCTTACATTTTTCAGTAGTGCTGTTGCTACACCATCCTGTGGAGGTTTATACTCAATTGACCAGAGCTGTCCATAGACTACTGTAGTAGCACCAGTGCCAAGGAGGGACTGCACCCACAAATGTTTGAGCTGAAATACCTTTTTAAAAAACATCTCAATGCAGTGCCAATTCACTTTTAAGATACAAGTTTTTAGGTGACCTATTCTCAAAAATACACGCAGAAACACAATTCAAAGAAAGTAAGCTTTGAATTAAAGGCTTTCATTTTTTGGACTAATTACAAAATTAAGCACTTGAGTGAGAGACATCAGGGTTATGCACTAAGGCGTGAAAGAGGTGATGAAGTGGAGAAGACTTCACCAGTTCCTATATTATTCTATGGAGCCTATGCACTAAGATCTCCAGAGCCTGAGAAATCTTAGTGCATAGGCTCCATAGAATAACATAGGATTTGGAGAAGTGATATCACAGGAGAAGACATCTCTGCTTTATCACCTCTTTATCAGATCATATTCACTAAGCAGTGATAAAGAGGTGATAAAGTGGAGATGACTTCTCTAGTTTATCACTTCTCCATTTCCTATGTTATTCTATGAAGCCTATGCACTAAGATTTCTTCAACATTAGAGATCATAGTGCATAAACTCAATATAATAACATAGGAACTGGAGAAGTGATAAACTGGAGAAGTCATCTCCTCTTTATCAACTCTTTATCATAGAAACCTAGAAACTGACGGCAGATAAGAACCATTCGGCCCATCTAGTCGGCCCATTTTCCTACTGTAAAAACCACAAACTTTTTATGGTCCTTGGTCTTTTCTTATGTTAAGGACAGCCTTATGCCTATCCCATGCATGCTTAACTTCTGTCACTGTATTAACTTCTACCACTTCTGCTGGTAGGCTATTTCACCTCTTAGTGAATCTTCCCCATATCTTCTCTGATTTTGAGATAACTAGAAAACTTAGGCATTAAAAAAAGAGCAAGAGCATTGAGAAATCCAGTAACCACACACACACACACAAAGGAAAACAAAGAGAAATTGAAATTATAGTTAAATTATAATTATTATGCAAGGGATATATCTGCAGATAGCAACAGAACAACCTACCTGTTAACAACTTGTCCACTACAGGATTCTTGAATACATTTGAGAGTAAACTTACATTACAAAACTTTTACTATGAGAACAGTGATCCTAATAATGAAGAGTCTTGTATTTCAATGGCTGGTAATGTATCTTTCCACAAAGATCCTATTATTAATGCCACTATCAATACTAGTATTAATATGGGTAATTATCCATTTGATTTGCCCAAATGAATGAAACATTTTATATAAAATACATGCTCTGACATTTCAGATTCCATTACTTTATTGCCCAGCTTGTTCATAAGGGGAAATGCTAACAGAACAGGCTATGATATACTGGTGTGCTGTTGTATATGATAAAGCAGGTATTACTTTCCAATCATATGGTTACATAACTGCATCACTTGATATGTGGTATCTCTTGATTTGCCAAACCTGGACCATTAAGTATATACCACCAGGTTCCTCAGATCCCATATTAGGGAACATCTATTTGTTATTATGGGAAGGTAGGATCGAAAGCGGCACGGTGTTTTTTACACTTCATAATTTTCAAAATACAACATTGGGATTTCAGGGCATAGACCATATACCGCCTACAATTAGTGGTGGTGATAAAACAGGGTCCATAACTCGGAAAAAGCAGTTATGAAATTTTCACCTCCAGAACAGAAATCTGACGGTTCTTAATCTGGAGTATGATGTCACTCAATTTGAAAATTACATTGCCCTATTCTATGCCTCTATCACAGTTGATGTGCCATTAAAATATTCACTTTGCTGACAGCATCTATAAGATGGTAACTTATGTCTTTAAAGTATTTAATTATTTTATTTGGATACTCTTTAATTTTATTTTGCTTTTATTTGTATGCTCCATTATTTTATTGTATATGATTTAAGCTTTGATATATTACCTTATTTATTTGTAAAGTGCTAATTTTTTATATGAGCATCCCTTTATGTGTTATTTTACACATCTGTAATTCAGGCACAAATACATGTATTCACAACTGCAGCATGGACTCGTACCATGAACAAGGCAAGATCTAAGCTTAATGTCCAGCAGCAAGACCTTTATCTGTTCAGCTCAGTACTGTGATATATATGTATATGAATTATTTTGCAGCTTCAACAATACTTACTACAAAATAAGACCGTGGTGCATTTCTTCAAAGCACACATAGAACATAGGAATGTGTATAGGAAATGTTATATTTTACTAAATAGAGATCTCAGGAAAAAAACAGTTCACACATATAAAGAATCCCCTCAGTATTATGCTGCAATTAGGTGTGCTAATGTACGGACTGAATAGTACCTCTACAGATACATTTATCACTGGTTTTATCATGGGGACTGGAAGAGTAAAAGTGATACCTTTATTAGTGCTGATTAGCTTTAAAGTGCAAGCTTTCAAAACCACTTAGGTCTCTTCAACAGGCATATTATAGAATGAAAGCTGTAAATGATAGATAGATAGATAGATAGATAGATAGATAGATAGATAGATAGATAGATAGATAGATAGTAAAGCAGATAAGTGCACACAATCATGACTGTGAAGAATGGACTTTCTTGATTACTTTGGATCCAAATAAATATCTGAGTTATTCAGCTTCCATTCTATAACATGCCTGACAAACAGACCTAAGTCTTCTTGAAAACTTGCACTCTAAACCTACTCAGTTAGCTAATAAAGGTATCACTTTCACTCATCCAGTCTCCTCCTTTTTCAAAAGCTAACATGGTGCCATGGTGCCTGTTTTTAGCTACAAATTTTCCCATACACTTTAACAGGAATCTGTGAGATTAAAGCAGTTGTAACATTTATTACCTGCAATTTAATCCATAACTAAACTATTTAATTATCTTTGTGCTTTTTGTGATACGATTTCATTAGTGTTGTGTTTTATACTTATTTAATTACAGCATGCAATAAAAGCAACAGCTGTATAAAAGTCATTCTTTCTGATACCTAATAACCTTAATTTATGGGCATATGGTCCACACACCAAATGATGCCCACCTGAGAGTTTTAGCAAAACATTTTTACCTAATTAGCTATTACACATAAACATGTGCCATTACAGTTGTATGATTGGAACCCTACGGTTCTTGAGAATTGCTCACTCTGTTTTTCTCATTGACTTGATCAATGACAAGCATTAGGCCTATAACTATGCACGTTTCTACGAATAACATTGATTAAACATTTTTGTTCTACTTCCAAGTTTTTTGAATAGCTAACAGTTTACAATTCACCATTGTCATCATTAAAAAATAAACACAGAACACACAAGAATTTCAGATCATGTAGCCCACAACTTGGAAAACTTGGATGCTCTAGTCTTAATTTATTGACACTGAATGGCAAAGAATAGTTCATACAATTAATCAAATTCTAAACTGATATGACAAATCCCTTTGGAAAAGTAAACCAAAAGACCATTAGATATGCTTGATGAAGATCAAAAAGACTAAAAATGGCCTTGCATAGTTGCCTACTGCAAAGGTTCAGAAATAACCCTTGTGGTATATTTTCAATGACCTAAGAGTAGACCCCCCTGAACTTTCTTCTAGTGATGAAAGATCTGCTTATGTGCCAAAAAGTATCTGCATAGCCAGAAATCCAAACACACAGCTTTGTACAATAGAATCACAACTGCCTTCATTGGGCACCATTCACATTGTCTGTGATCTTCAATATTTTTTTCAATACAATGTATAATAAAAATATCTTTATTATGTTTGGCAAAATATTTTGACACATTAGTAGTGGAATTATTAATGATATTTGGCATGTGTCCCTATATCCAATTTTGCGGGAGAAAATAAATGGCTTCATCAATATACTTGATTTCATGGGTTCAAATATTATGTATCCAGAGATTTTATTTATATGGAAAATCTCCAGTTTGTTATATTTTGTTTGAAAGATACATGTTCTGTTCAAAGTACAGTTATCAACAATTTCTTTAAACAGGACTAATATTAGAATACACAGCCCTTGTCAGGTAACAGCTAAGGTAGCCAAGAGACTCTGTAGGCTCTGCAGTCTGAATCACATATTGAGTAATTTTTGTGATGCCTTTGTTTACTAATAACATTTTTTTCTGAGTACTTGAGATTAATATTTTTAATTGAGGTATCCAGTAATTGCTAATAAGGCTGGCTATCTAAAGATTTTGATTCCTAAACTTTGATTTTATTTCTACTTAATCTATGCTAACTAACCTGCCCATGATAACATTTTGGGGGTTATCACTAAAGCGTGATAAAGAGGTGATAAAGTGGAGATAATTTCTCCAGTTCCTGTTATTCTGTGGAGCCAATATGCTAAGATCTCCAAACTTCTAGAAAACTTATTGAATTGGCTTCATAGAATAACATAGGAGCTGGAGATGTGATATACTGGAGAAGTTATCTAAGTGAATCTCCCCCTTAGTGAATCTCCCCCTTATGTTGTCTAGGAAATAGGACACACCAACAGAATATCTAGTTCAATATTTTACTTTAATGTCCAGTTAAACAAATTCATTTTTTAATAAACTAATGAAATATCCTGAAGTTAACCCATAACTCAGAAGCATACCTCCCAACATTTCAAATGGCCAAAAAGGTACACTTTTGTTTTAGGGGGTGCTGCTGGGGGTGTGGCTAGTGCATGGGGCATAAACAAGAATGATTAGGTTATTTTAAGACCTATTGACACCTCTTTGTGTAACTGAATAAACTATTTAGAACAAGACTAGAGTATTTTATTTACACAGACTAATTTATAAACACATATACTGACGTTTATACAAACATTAATGTGAGATTTATTGCTGTGGAGCACTGTGATATACTTATATACACACCACACAGTCCGATCTCCTAAAAGAGGGACATTAGGGTGGGAAAGAGGGACAGAGGGATTTGGGTCTAAAGAGGGACTGTCCCTCCTAAAGAGGGACACTTGGGAGGTATGCAGAAGCATGGGGTGCCAGGATGCAGCCCTAGAATAATGTGTTACACTTGTAATCTGGGAGATGTGATATTAATAGCTAAGAACTGTAGCTGTATTTGACTGCGATTTCCAAAGTGTATACTGTGTTGATTGACTGATACACTTCCAAAGCGTATACTGTATTGGTCGATAAATGATAGCTAACATAAAAATATACATTCCAAGTACTAAAAAATTTACCCTAAATATTTTGTAGTATCAGCCGTACAACAAGCAGTATTTTTCTTCACCAGTTTTTCCTTTATTTCCTTCACCTCAGGTGTCTACAAGTTAACTTATGTTCCCCAGCTTTTATGCAGCAAAATTGATGTTCCTGAGCTGTCAGCAATCTGGCTATCAGCCAGTTAGTTCCTGGGTCCTGTATCAAGTTATCAGACTCCTGGATCCTTTTACCCAGATATCACACTCCTGATTCCTGTATCCCACCTATCAGACACCTGATGCCTGTACCCCAGGGTTCAAAGTCTTAGTTGCTGTACCCCAGCTATATGTCACCTGGGGTTAGATGCACTATGTTATGATAAAGAGCATATAACTTCTCTAGTGTAACAAATTCTCCAATCCCAGTGTTATTCTATGGAGCCTGCACTAAGATCTCTCCAATGTGAGAAATCATAGTGCATATGCTCTATAGAATAACATAGAAATTAGAGAGGTCACTGAAGATGTAATCACCTATTTATCTCCTCTTTATCACCACTTTATCAAACCTTAATGCATTTCCCTCTTGTTCCTGTACCTCAGCTATCAGAAACCTGATTCATAAACTTCTCCAATCAGTCCCATTTTCCTATACCCCACCTAGTTCCTTTATGCAGTTATAAGGCAGCTGGTTCCAGAATCCCAGCTTTCAACCACCTGGTTAGTGTAAATCCACTCTCAGACCCTGGTTCCTGTACATTAGTTAAACAACAGCTAATTTATGTCCTCTTACTAACCACTGCTTGGTTGTTTTATTGCAGCCTAGTTCTTTTAGCTGTTCTCCTAATAAGCTATTTTTATACTCCAGCTGTCAGTTGTCTACTTCCCATACCTCAGCCTTTAGCAGCCAGAGTTCAACAGCCTAGGCTCCTGATCCTTGTACCCAAGCTCTTACAACACGATTATTGTTTTAGTCCAACCTGGATAGCCAGCACTTTCCTAATACCACTATATCACATGTCCCTGAAAGTACAAGTAACAGGGCAGATTACCATTTCAGGGGATATGTATGAAGCCATCACTGTGCTATGTTTCAGTGAGTAGTAACACATCCTAATAATAATGCCATGCTTACTTTACTATGGCTAGAAAGTCCTAATGGGCCTAATGGCAAAGTGTGTCATTCCCCATGGTGAAGTAATCCCTACACATTTCTAGACACACTTCTACATTGGATCAACCTTTAGTGCATCTTCTCCCAGGACTACTTTAAAATGGTTCTCTTGAACAAAGGCACAAAGACAAGATTCATAGGGGCCATTAAAATTGTATGGATATCTCCCTGGCATGCAAAGGGTTAAGAATTTTGTCAATGTGTGAAGTATGTGTCCATTTATAGACTACAGCAAGTCAGTATGTGGTTGACTTCTACCACCTGTTGCTCTCTCTTGTTAAATGCTTGTCTCATGAAGTTAATCAGATCCACTCCCAGGTGACTTCCCCTTAGTTAGTTTATATGTACCTGAGCAAATTACACATCTTCTCCATTATGTTTAGTGAATGCTATTTTTCATTATGTACATTGCTTGTTATACCAGAGCAAAGGTGTTGACAGGTTACCAAAAGACCTGGGGGGAGATTCACTAAGCCGTGATAAAGAGGTGATAAACAGGTGATAAAGTGGAGCTGAAGACATCTTAGTGCATAGGCTCCATAGAATAATATAGGTATTGGAGAAGTTATCTCCACTTTATCACCGCTTAGTGAATCTCCCCCCTGGGGTGTTTGTCAATTTAATACATTAAAGAGGCAGCACCTCCTATTCATAAAAAAAAACTTTTCTTCATAAATACAACATTCAAAACATACTAGTTGACCCGCAGAGGTACATTACAGCTGGTTTATTATATTTTTAACATTCTCTGAATATCAGTGGATTTTGTAATTTCAACATGTTTAATCCTTTCCCAGTCCGTTTCATTAGCTAAACCTCCTTCAGATTACGTTAAGCAAGTTCAGTGAAGAAAATGCTAAGTAATGCGTTGCATGCCCCTCTGGTCCTCAAAGGGTTAAAGAACGGGACTGAGCTGAGATGGCTGGGTTGGATTTCAGCTGCTAAAATCAGCACAAGAGGAGAGATTGAAAGCAAAGATCCACTGCTGTTGCCATAGCAATAAAAGAAGCTTTTTACTATTTTTGTATAATAGACGTGAGAACAAAAATAAAACACAAATCTATTTGATCTTCTTCCCTTAACATGCTGCACTATTTTTCTCAGTTTTATCCTAGTGCCCCATCCTGACAACAAAATTTGAGTCTGTCTTTAAACATGGGAACCACAGATTAAGCATAAAATAAATTATTATCATCTGTATTTGTCAACATATTCCATGTGCTGTACAGTGTGTTAAAGGGATAGTAATACTTCGTTTTATCTTTATTTTATTTTGTAGGCATTAAAAAATATGAAGAACAATGTAAGTCTTATCGCTCAAACCTTTATGGTTTGAGAGATATTCACAAGCAAAGTTTCCCCTCCCACCCCTTTTACCTAGTGTAAGCCATCTCTTCTCAGATGTGGAATCTGGTTGTAAGACCGACTGATAACAGAAGGGGACAATCTTCTTACTGTGAGAACAATGAAAGCCCTCCCCCCTTGACAAGTTTTTCAAGTTTTTCCCTTATCTTAATTAAAGATTGTCCCTCTCTGCAATCTACCTGGGCACCTCCCTTCTGATCTGGCTGAACAGTGTTACATCAGTAGAAGGGGCAGGAGGGGGATACTTTGTCATTGAATTACTCTTGAACTACAACTCTGACAGAATTGAAATAACACTCTCCAAAGTCCAAATACTATCATGATTAATTAGAGCTGCTTTTATTATGAAACATTACTATCCCTTTAACAAACCAGACAGTATCACTTCTAACAATGATTTCAAAAAACACAAACAGGAGATAGTGAGGTGTCTGCCCCGATGAATTTATGATCTAGACTAGTGGTTCTCAGACTGGGTTTTGTGGAGCCCCATGTTTTCTACTAGGGCATAGATGCACTAAAGGTCGATGACAATATGATTTTCTCAGTGTGCTCGAAACACTTCAACATTTCGATGTACACACACATCGACATATTCACTAAAATTTTGGGATTCAAGGGGAGGGACAGAGAAGGTCCCTATTAGCATACCCTTCACACATCACCATCACTACAACAATTCTGAAGTTTAAGAGCATTCTTTCTGCTTCCCTACTTGGCCCAGTGGTTCCCTACTTGGTCCAGTGGTAGCCGAAGAACCCCATATACAATGCTTGGCCCCCAGATTGTTCCCTTGACCACTGATAACCACAGATACCCATGTACACTGTCTGACCCTCTCCAGCCTTTTCACTTGCCACTGCTAGCCACAAATCCCCATGGGCACTGCCCGGGCAAGGGAAGAGGGCTGGGGGCGTAATGCAGTGTACATGGGGTTAACACACAATGGTGTTGTTCCCCATGCTGCACAATATGCCAGAAAGCTGATATAAACTGCCCCCCGTCATACTACCACCCTTTGTAATTTGACATACACTGCTCCCTCCGACATACTACCCCCCTTTGTAATTCAACATAAACTGTTCCTCCCAACATACTACTCCCTTTCTGACAAACGCTGTTCTCTCCAACCTACTACCCCCCACCCTTTGCAATCCGACATTCTGCCTTACTTGTATATGTAGTACAGTGTTAACCCCTTGAGTACCAGAGAGGTATGCAACACATTGCTTTGCAATGCATGTGTGTACCCCTCTGGTACTCGTATGGTTAATAGGCAATGTATGCGGCTGCATATCTTGCCTTTATATGTGTAAAATGTATCATATTAATTTATTATAAAAAATATATACTTCAGACCTCGCAGGGTACACCGAGACCCCTCCTGATGCCCCCCATAGCATTGATCACCTATTCAGTAAAACAGGTGTTCAATGCGGGCGATAAGGAAGGCATTTGCTGTCTTTATTTTCTTCCTGCCGGAGCCACTATCAAGCCTGCTACAGCTGGGTTCTTAGCAGTGAATCCAGTCATTGGGTTTAGACCGGGTGATTGATTCATTTATGAAAAGCGCAGCTCAGTGCATTACAAAGAGGGGGTAGTATGTCGGGATGGGGCGATATATTCCAGATTTCTGGCATGTTGTGCAGCATGGTGAACAACACCATTGTGTGTTAGCCCCATATAGACTGCCTTACACCCCCAGCTTTCTTCCCTTGCCCAGGCAGAGTGCTGTCCAAGCTCTTTTAAAGAAGCACAAAGAAACAGACAATGTTGAGAACCGTGGACGTAGTGCTCGGCCAAGGGAACTTAGTGGAGCAGATGGAAGACGCATCACTGCAAATGGAGTTGGGGATTTGGTCAGAATTAATGGTCTCTTCAATGCTGAGAACTACAGCCAGATAATTACCCATCATGTAATACCATCAGGGAGGAATCTGATTGGCCCCAAATGTATTCTGAAGCATGACAACGACCCCAAACATACAGCCAAAGTCATTAAGATCTATCTTCAGTGTAAAGAAGAACAATGAGTCTTGGAAGTAATGGTATGGCCCCCACAGAGGCCTGATCTCAACATCATCGAGTCTGTCTGGGATTACATGAAGTGAGAGAGAGAGAAGCAATTAAGACTGACAAAACCCACAGAACTGTGTGCAAGCATACGTAGAAGAATTGATGCTGTTTTGAAGGCAAAGGATGGTCACACCAAATATTGATTTGATTTAGATTTTTTTTTCTCAAAACAAGATTTAAACCTGCACTCCTCCAGCCTAATTAAGAAAAATGTGCCCTGTATTGGGCATATATAATAATACTGTTGAAACATTTGAGGCTCAAGTGCCCACATTTTTTGGCTAAAAAAAGGGGGGTAAGCTTGCCAACCCCGCCAAGGTACCTCAAAGAGTGGCAAGTACCTACTCTGAACACTTGAGATCTAGACAAGATAAAAATAATTAAAAATGATCCTTTTGTTAATTGATAAAAATAAACTATTAACATGTCTATTTTTGAAAGCATTCTTACTAGTGGAGCATTGCCCTGCAAGTGTTTTTAGTAGTATCCCTGATGGTCTCATGTAATACTCTGCTTTTCTCATGTAATGGTATATTGTCTTGATGGTGTTAAGTACATTGTTTATTGCTGCACAGTGCTAGAATATACTGTAGTTTGCTTGATCAGCTTCCCATAATGTTCTTTCGTGTGTCTACCCAATGGTCTATCTTTCTAATCTGGGATCATTGAATATCATGATCGTTTAAGAAAAGATGTATGTTTACTAATCATTTATTGTTTAATTCCATCATTGCATTTGTATTCCCTTGGTATTTGCTTCATACAGGTACTGAAATATACATCAAATGACACACATTTGAAAACTTTTTAAAATGTATTTGTTTTATGCATGTTACCTATTACATATTTACAGTATCACTTTTTCATGTTATATTTCTCATGACGTTTATAACATATCTACTAATAAATGTCATTATACTTATCAGATTTATTTGTAATCAAATTTACTGTTCACTAAGTTATATTAATTTATTTGTTTGTTTCTAAGAATAGGACTGCTAAAAATGTTTTTAAAAATTCACAGGGCTTTTTTTTCTTTTTGTTTTGGCTGTCAGAAAGAAAAATTGCTTGATTGAAGATAAGCATGCTTACTTCTTTAACTCCAAGGTAGATAGCACATGGGAAAATATCCCTCTGTATAAATACCCTCCTCTTTACAAGGGAGAATAGTTTCACGGATGTAATCTATCATAGCGTTAAAGAAGGAAACAAGGTCTTGTGGTGTTACAGGAATTGAAAGAAAGTATATTGAGGGTGCTGGATATAGTCAAAAGTAAAAAGACAGCAGGAGTTGGACTTATGAGTGTTAATTATAAGTGAGAAGTATTTTTTTCTTAGCCTGGGAGCGAGTAGAGTTAAAGTAAGAGAGGTGGAATATTTAGTGAAGAAAGTTTGCTCAGGTGCCAGACTGTTTCCAGAAACATTCAGCTGAATGGGAATAGGGAGAAAGAAAATTGAGGTTTTGTTCAGTCATGGCAGGGGATTACATTTACAAGAGAGATGGAGGGAGAGAGAGATAAGCATGTTAAACCAAAGTGGAGGTGGGAACTAAGTATAAGTTTTGACAAGGTTGGTCATGTCGGTAGTAGTAGGAATGGATAAAAATCCAGTATCCAGGGAGGACTGAACAGTAGTAAGATAAAATTACTTGAGGTTAGGGGGTGAAACTGGGGGAAAGAAGTGTGGATAGCAGAAGGAGCATGAGCAGTAGAGAATATTACATGATGATGAACAAGTCGATATTAAAATCAATGTACAGCTTCCAGCGATTGCAAAGTCAAAGAAGTGGCCTTACACGTTCACCAGTTTTATGTGATAAACTGAGATAAGGACAGAAATAACAACAGATCTAATATTATACTGTCTTACTTATTTCAGTTGTTTTAGAAGGTACTGTTGGAATGAACAAGAGGAAGTCTGCATTGAAGCTGAATACTGCATAACACAGGAATGCAATCCATTGCACATAAAAGCACATACCAACAACTGACCTCAAATCGATTTACTATTTAATCTCCTGGATGACTGAGAGATGTGCCAAAGAGATCTGTTGGATTCAAAGCTCTACCAATAGTATATAACAAAATATATCAATTATTATCTGTACTATAGGAGTGGACAATCCGTGTGCTTAACACCCCACCCCCAGCAGTTGTTGGTCTACAATTCACATCAAAGCTGGCAGGGGATTATGGAAGGTTGAATGTTGCTTGCTGTTGCTGAAAGAATACGTTTATAAGTGGAAAATAAGTGAGTTAGATAGACAACACTCTGTAGAACTGGAGAAAGAGGGTCCAAAGCTAACAATCTAGCATATACCTATATCCTTACTTTTACAAACAGGACCAGGTTCCTCCATGTAAGAAGGAACTGGTGATTATGAGGTCATAATAAAAAAAATAGGCAAATGGAAAATATTTTATTCTGCATTTGAAAAATACCCAAGGCCTTATTTACCAAGATATGCTGCTTGATCTTAGAGTGCTTCATTGAACTGGGTCATCGCAGATCAAGCAGCATATCAAGGGTTAAAGTGTTGATTTGCCATGCAGTACTCTACGGAGCGTTAAGTCTGATTCCCACTTATTCCAATTACTATACTATACCATACAGCCAGCCCATCTCTGTACAACAAAATTTGTTTCAGAAGAGAGTGGTTATGTTATTAAACTTGAAAAGTGCTAGGAGGTCAGAGGCACGAAAATGGTTAATGTGGGCACTAACATGTATGTGATATTTAAGGAGGCAACACGAGAATCTCCCACTTTGCACTATTTGTATGGAGGAGTGCAAGTCTGTTTCTTGTTTACCTATAAAATGCAACCTTTCAAAATTATTATAAACCGAAAGGATTGTGACGGAATGGTTGTCACTCAGAGAATGAAATGTGTCTGTTTTCAGTCATCGTCATTGTCTTAACATGTGTTCCCATGTTCTTGAAACATTAATGTCCCCTGTGTGTGCATACATTAGAGAGTGTTGGCCATTTACCAGCATTGAATGGGTTGGTTAGTGTGTATGATGTACAGAGGGATGATGCCATCCAGTCTAGCTGACCACAGAGATTGTGTTACGAGATAGCCAGTGTTGGTCAGATAGAGGGGGGTAGGGCAAATCTGTGCGTGGAATGTGTGTATCTTCCCCCTCACATCAGGCTAAGCAGAAAGAGACCTGGTAGATGGTACCTGTGACATCAGATCCTGTAGGGGGTGGGTAGAAAAAAGCCTAAGAGGAGAGAAAGAGAGAGAGAGAAGGGAGACTTGAAAAATGTAGGAAGAGGAGAAAAGGCATAATGGTGGGAGGAAAAGGCCATAATGGTGGGAGGTCTAGGGTCCATGGGCATTCTAAAGGAGTACTGGAGGAACTGGGACTGGTGAGTGCCCTCACCAGAAGAGTTAGAGTGAGTGGGCACTGTAGTGGCCAGGTTCCCTTTTCAGTTGTGGGCTGTAAGTCAAGGCGGCTATAGCCACAGAAAGTACTGTGATGTTCCCACCATACAAGGAAACTTCATGTAATCCAGCAGCATGTGTAGTGGGCAGGATGCCCACTCTTGCCTCTAGTGGGACTATGTGTAAGCTCCAGCATTAAGCTAAAATGGACTGTGAGTATTATATGTAACCCCTGGCAATCTGTGCAACCAAGAAGAGAACCGCAGAAGTGTTAAGTTTTTATGTTTTACCCCTGTTTGTTTGCCTGTAATTGTTGTCCTATGTTTGTGTGCCTTGACCTCTCTAATAATTGCGATTTATTATCTTTTTGTCTGGCTGGATAAATCACTTAACCCTCGGTCTACCAAGCAGAAACCCCTGTACCCCCGTCACAAGGATGAATTAAAATATGATCCTCAAAGTCTTTACCCCGTCTAATTGTTGTCAGGGCATATTCCGACTTGCTACCTCCTAAATATTAACTAATATTGTAGTCCTAACTATTGTACAAAATATTAGAATTACCAGTACTCAAGGGTTTAACTGAGAATTCTATAAAATATCAGCAGCTTGGAAGAAAACCTCCACATAGTTCACTATTATTTCAACAAAATAGAGCCAACTGATAAATCAATGCATGCTCACATAAAAAACACTTGTATATATCCTAGCAGCATCAAGGGGTAAAATTATCCCCATTACAATCCAAACTTCATTTAGAAAATCATTATAGCCACGGAGTTATTCAATCAATTACTCATTAAGATCCTCTGTAGTAGCAAAACAAAATAAGGGGGCAAATGGGTCAGAAGAAATTGAGCCTATTTTAGCCCATGAAATCAACAAAAATAAATATTAAGGCTGAGAAATAAACAAAAAATGTAATCCTTATTGTATTTCTTGTATTCCATTTACCAACAAGTAAAGACAATTTATTATTTAAAAAAATAATATATATGGTTGTGATAATTTGCTGATTTAATTAAACATTATTTTATTGGTAGTCACTGCATTAACTACATGAAAATCACTATTATATAATCAGTACCATCCAAATTTTATATGATTTATTTTCCGTTGACTCAGATAATATATAAGACTTTTGTTCTCTGTTAGCAAAGGATAATTATATCCAAATCATGAAGGATCAAAGGAATTATTCATAAAATTTGTCCCTAAAAATTACAAATAATACCACACACAACACACTGATTGGTCCATAATTTCAAGAGAAACTGGAAACAAAGTTTTAAAATTATTGCAAATAATACATTTTAATTTGAGGATTAAATTATGTTAAATAATGCATTCAGTTTATGAGTAAAATCTCTATAAAATAAATATAATTAGATTATGCACAAATATTTACAAATGTACAGACAATTTCACCTCCTTATGCATCAGCAGCTTGGAAGAAAACCTGCTCACAAAAAACGCTTGTATATATCCTAGCAACATCAAGGGTTAAATCATCCCCATTAAAATCCAAGCTTCATTTAGAAAATCATTATAGCCACGGAATTATTCAATCAATTGCTCATTAAGATCCTCTGTAGTAGTGAAACAAAATAAGGGGGCAAATGGGTCAGAAGAAATTGAGCTTATTTTAGCCCATGAAATCAACAAAACAAATATTAAAGCTGAGAAATAAACCAAAAATGTAGTCCTTATTGTATCTGTTGTATCCCATTTACCAACAAGTACAGACAATTTATTATTTAAAAAAAATAATATATAGTTGTGATAATTTGCTGATTTAACTAAAAATGATTTTATTGTTAGTCACTTCATTAACTACATGAAAATCACTATTATATAATCAGTACCATCCAAATTTTATATGATATATTTTCCGTTGACTCAGATAATATATAAGATTTTTGCTCTCTGATATAATTATATCCAAATCATGAAGGATCAAAGGAATTTTTCATAACGTATTCTCCCTAAAAATTACAAATAATACCACACACCACACTGATTGGTCCATAATTTCAAAAGAAACTGAAAACAAAGTTTTAAAATTATTGCAAATGATAAATTTTAATTTGATGATTAAATTATGTTAAATAATACAATCAATTTATGAGTAAAATCTCTATAAAAATAAATATAATTAGATTATGAACAAATATTTACAAATGTACAGACAATTTCACCTCCTTATGCATCCCTTGTCAGGTCATTGTACATAATAGGGTTTTACCAGTATCATAATAGCCAGACTTTCTACAGACCCCATGCCTTCAATTCCTTTGAATTAGAATTATGATTACTCAAAACATGCCTAGCCACCTAAGTAAGCATTTATTTAAATGTTTTTCGCATGTTCTCTTATTCTAATATATAACTTTCAGTTGTTTTTTGAATAAATGAGTATATTTATTTATATAGCGCCACAAGTGTACACAGAGCTTTACAATTTAAAGGTGTAGACAATACAGGGTGACAAGTGCTTTGCAAAGTGAAACAATGGAAGTGAGGTCCCTGGCCAAAAGCTTACAATCTAAAGTGGAAAGGGAGACATACAGAGTACATAAGGGTCAAGTTCTGAATACAGTGCTAGAGTTCTGGTCAGGATAGGGGACACAAATAAAATAAGTAATTTATAAAAAGCCTTAATTGTACAAAGTCAGTGCCTCTTAGCATGTTTTCGTTTTATTAAGGAGATATAGTCTCATGCATGATCTGAAGACCATAAGAGAGGTGCAGCGGAGCTGGGTGGGAGGAAGAGCATTCCGTAGATAAGAAGCAATTAAAGAAAAAGGTTTGATACATGAGAGGGCTGTAGACATAAAAGGAGCTGAAAAAAGACTGTCATCGGCTGACTTTTTTAACATATCTAAGTCCACAAGGACATTGAACACAATAAATAATTCCACATGACTGACAGGTAATCAATACCATAATAGGATGTATTTTTCCAAATCTTTCTGTTATCTCTTTCATTACTGTCATATTCTGGCATTCAATGCAACGTACACAAGGGTGAAAACCGTTAACTGATGACGTTTTAGGCTTTTTATTAACAAAATGACTGTCCAAAAGTCTTTCAGTCAATAAATGTGCTCTTATCGTGAAAATGTTAAAGGGATAGTAATACTTCATTTTATCTTTATTCTATTTTGTAGGCATTAAAAAAAACATGAAGAACGATATAAGTCTTATCTCTCAAACCTTTATGGTTTGAGAGATATTCACAGGCAAAGTTTCCCCTCTCACCCCTTTTCCCTAGTGTAAGCCATCTCTTCTCAGATGTGGAATGCAGTCCATAGACCAGACAGATAACAGCAGGGAACAATCTTCTTCCTATGAGAACAATGAAAGCCCTGCCCCCTTGACAAGTTTTTCAGGTTTTTCCCTTATCTTAATTGAAGATTGTCCCTCACTGCAGTCTACCTGGGCACCTCCCTTCTGATCTGGCTGAGCAGTGTTACATCAGTAAAAGGGGTGGGAGGAGGATACTTTGTCATGGTATTACTCTTGTACTACAACTCTGCCAGAATTGAAATAACACTCTCCAAAGTCCAAATACTATGATGATTAATTAGAGCTGCTTTTATTATGAAACATTACTATCCCTTTAATATCTGAGCAGTTTTTCTTGAGTCTTAAAAACTCTCCTATTGGGATTTTTTTCTTTTAGTACATATGACGATGATTAGTGATGAGCGAGCACCCCAATGCTCGGGTGTTCGGGTGCTCTGACCGAGCACCCCCTGAGGCTCGAGTGCTCGGCCGAGCACCCGAGCCCCATTGAAGTCAATGGGAGGACTCGAGCATTACACCAGGCACCCCCTGCTCTGATGAGGGGAGGGTGCCTGGTCCATAGGAAAAGGGCAGAAAAAGATGGAAACACTACAGAAATGGTTCAGGGACAGCATAGGGAGGATGTCTGGATGCATCTTGGACTCCAACATCGCTGCTGGGAACGATCTTTCGCCCGTAGTACGCCATTTTTACAGACTGACCGTAAAACACACAAAAAGGAAAATAAAAATGACTTTAGGCGAAAAATTGTTACCAAACAATATTTGCTGTATATTTACTTGTATATCATCTGCAAATTATCCAAAAAATTTCCTTGATTTTCGGAAGTGAGGCCATGATTAAGAGGGAAACGTGCGCAGAGGCAAATTCTCCCAAAAATTTCCTTGATTTTCAGAACTGAGGCCATGATTAAGAGGGAAACGTGCACAGAGGCAAATTCTCCCAAAAATTTCCTTGATTTTCAGAACTGAGGCCATGATTAAGAGGGAAACGTGCACAGAGGCAAATTCTCCCAAAAATTTCCTTGATTTTATTGAACTGAGGCCATGATTAAGAGGGAAACGTGCGCTGAGCTGACCATCTAAAACATTATGGGTGAGGGTCTGCTGCAGAGCTGACCATCCTAAACATTATATGCGAAGGCCCGCTAGTGAGCTGACGCTATAAAACATTATATGAGAGGGCCCGCTAGAGAGCTGACCCAATAAAACATTATATGAGAAGGCCCGCTGGTGAGCTGACCTATATAAAAATTGGCAAACAGGGCCCGCTGGTGAGCTGACCCTATATAAAAATTATATCACAGGGCCCGCTGGTGAGCTGGCCCTATATAAAAATTATATCACAGGGCCCGCTGGTGAGCTGGCCCTATATAAAAATTATAGTACAGGGCATATGGAAGAGGAGGAGGAGGATGAGAAGATTAAGAGTCAACCATATACCCGTTTTTTGGGTGTAAGGGGTGAATGGGAATACAGAGTATTCCCATCATTGTAAATAACATATATAAAGTGAGTTTATGTTCCCCCGGGGCTTTCCTCCAGTGGAGTGGGGAAGTCAGGGGAAATCCAGGCCTTGTTCATTTTTATAAGTGTCAACCTATCAGCATTGTCGGTGGAAAGGCGGATACGCTTATCTGTTATGATGCCACCAGCAGCACTAAATACCCGCTCAGACAGAACGCTGGCGGCAGGGCAGGCCAGCACCTCCAAGGCGTAGAGTGCCAGTTCATACCACGTGTCCAGCTTGGACACCCAGTAGTTGTAAGGCACAGAGGGATCATTGAGGACGCTGACACGGTCTGCTACGTACTCCTTCACCATCTTCCAAAACTTTTCCCTCCTTGTGACACTAGGCTGCGCATCAGGGTGAGGGTGCTGGCGGGGTGTCATGAAGGTGTCCCACGCCTTGGAGAGTGTTGCCCTGCCTTTCTCGGAACTGCTGTGTGCTCCCCTTTTCTCCCCTTCTCGGTTGGCCAAGGTAGCACGTACTCTGCCGCCAGCGTTGTCAGATGGAAAATTTTGGAGCAATTTTTCGACAAGAACCTTCTGGTATTGCACCATTTTGCTTGTCCTCTCCACCGGAGGAATGAGAGATGAGAAATTCTCTTTGTAGCGGGGGTCCAGAAGGGTGAACACCCAGTAATCCGTGTTGTTTAAAATGCGTATAACGCGTGGGTCACGGGAAAGGCAGCCTAACATAAAGTCAGCCATGTGTGCCAGAGTACCAACAGTCAAGATTTCGCTGTCCTCACCAGGAGGATGACTCTCAATCTCCTCATCCTCTTCCTCCTCTTCTGCCCACCCACGCTGAAGAGATGGAACTAAAGTTCCATGGCTACCCTCTGTAGCGGAGGCAACCGTGTCTTCCTCCTCCTCCTCCTCCTCCTCCTCCTCCTCCGCCTCCTCCAATTGTCGCTGAGAAGACGAAGTGAGGGTGCTCTGGCTATCACCTTGTGTAAGCTCTTCCTCCCCCATTTCCACCTCTTCCACATGCAAAGCGTCGGTTTTAATTGTGAGCAGCGAGCGTTTCAGTAGACACAGAAGTGGGATGGTTACACTGATAATAGCGTTATCGCCGCTCACCATCTGTGTCGATTCCTCAAAATTGCGTAAAACCTCGCAGAGGTCTGACATCCATTCCCACTCCTCACTTCTGATTACAGGAAGTTGAACGGAGAGGCGACGACCGTGTAACAGCTGGTACTCCACTACTGCCCTCTGCTGCTCACAAAGCCGGGCCAACATGTGGAAGGTGGAGTTCCAGCGCGTGCTCACGTCACACAGCAGCCGGTGAGCTGGCAATTGTAAGCGCTGCTGCAGCTTCAACAGGCCGGCCGAAGCTGTAGATGACTTACGGAAATGTGCACACACGCGGCGCACCTTGGTCAAGAGATCATGCACATTGGGGTAGGTTTTTAGAAATCGCTGCACCACTAAATTAAATACATGCGCTAGGCATGGTACGTGTGTGAGCTTGCCGAGCTCCAAAGCCGCCACCAAGTTACGCCCATTATCACACACAACCATGCCTGGTTGCAGGTTGAGTGGCGAGAGCCACTGCTCGGTCTGGTGACTAATCCCCTGCAACAGCTCTGAGGCCGTGTGCTGTTTGTCCCCAAGGCAGATCAGCTTCAGCACGGCCTGTTGACGCTTCCCCACTGCAGTGCTACACTGCTTCCAGCTACTGGCTGATGGGGGAGTGGCGCTGCGTGTAGAGAATTCGGAGGTGGAAACGGAGGAGGAGGAGCCAATAACGTAGGTGCTGGTGGAAACCCTGATGGAGGTAGGGCCCGCAATCCTCGGCGTGGGTAGCACCCGTGCCATCCCAGGGTCCGAGTCGCTCCCAGCCTCCACGACATTCACCCAGTGTGCCGTCAGGGAAATGTAGCGTCCCTGGCCACAAGCACTTGTCCATGTGTCAGTCGTTAAGTGGACCTTCCCAGTAACTGCGTTGGTCAGGGCACGGGTGATGTTACGGGACACATGGTGGTGTAATGCGGGGATGGCACACCGGGAAAAGTAGTGGCGGCTGGGGACCGCGTACCGAGGGACAGCTGCTGCCATCAGGCTGCGGAAGGACTCAGTGTCCACAAGCCTAAATGGCAGCATTTCGATGGCCAGTAATTTTGAAAGGTGTGAGGTTAGTGCTATGGCCTGTGGGTGGGTGGCTGGGTACTTTCTCTTGCGCTCAAATGCCTGGGGTAACGACATTTGGACGCTGTGCTGGGACAGGGAAGTGGATGTGGTCGCTGATGGTGCTTCAGATGGTACAGGTGCAGGGCGGGAGGTATGCGGGCCTGCGCCTTCGACAGGCGATTGGCCAGCACCGAAAACAGGGGAAGAGGAGGCAGTGGTGTGGCCTGCAGACACAGATGGGCGATCCAGGCGTTCCTCCCACTTACTACGGTGCTTGGATGCCATGTGTCGGATCATGCTGGTGGTGGTGAGGTTTCTAGTGTTCATGCCTCGGCTCATTCTGGTGTGGCACAGGTTGCAAACTACAATTCTTTTGTCGTCCGCACTTTCCTTAAAAAAACGCCATACCGCGGAACACCTACCCCTTGGCAAGGTAGATTTACGCAAGGGGGTGCTCCGTGGAACATTTGCGGGCCGGTTTGGTGCGGTCCGCCTTCTTTCTGTAGCCACACCACTGCCTCTTCCAGCCTGTTGCGGTGCTGCAGATGGCTCACCCTCAGGACTGCTGACATCGCTCGGCTCTACACCTTCCCAGGTGGGGTCAGTCACCTCATCGTCCACCAAGTCCTCCTCCACTTCCTCACTCTGATCATCCTCCTCAAGTCTTGATCCCACCACATACTCAGTCATTGACAACTGTATAACATTCTCCTCAACAAGGTCTTGAGACGGAAATAGTGGTTGATTTAATGGCAACTGTGTCTCATCATCATCATCATCATCCACTACTTCCTTTGACCTTAAATGCCGTTCACATCTGTCATCTTCTTGTGATTGGGTAGCCTCTAGAGGTTGTGAATCAGGGCACAAGATGTCATGTTCCTCTGCAAGCATGCTTGGAGAGAGGGTCAAATGAAGGATTGGTGATGAGACGAGCTCCTCACTATATCCCAGTGTGGGATCACTTCTTTGACCAGACCGTGTATGGTGGGAGGAAGGATGATCAGAGTGAGGATTATGTTGACCAGACTCTTGGCTACTGAGAGTGGACTTGGTGGAAGACAGGGTGGTGCTTAACCGGCTGGAAGCAGTATCAGCTGTCATCCAACCGACCACCTGTTCGCAGTGGTCGGACCTCGAGAGTGATGTCCTGCGACGCCCTGTAAAATTAGACATGAAGCTAGGTATGGTGGATGTCTTTCTTTCTTGTGCTCTGGCACCAGGCACAGTTTCTCCGCGTCCTGACCCGCGCCCTGAACTTTCAGGATCACGTCCACTTCCCCGTCCCTTTTTACCCGCCTTCTTCATCTTACACAGAATATGTGACTTTAATATTTGAGTTTGAAAACTTAACAGTATTTCTTATTATTCTGCAACTGTGCAGAGTACACAGAATAGGCTGCTAAACGGCGGTGAAACACACTGAATGGAATATGTGACTTTAATATTTGAGTTTGAAAACTTAACAGTATTTCTTACTATTCTGCAACTGTGCAGAGTACACAGAATAGGCTGCTAAACGGCGGTGATACACACTGAATGGAATATGTGACTTTGATATTTGAGTTTGAAAACTTAACACTATTTCTTACTATTCTGCAACTCTGCAGAGTACACAGAATAGGCTGCTAAACGGCGGTGATACACACTGAATGGAATATGTGACTTTAATATTTGAGTTTGAAAACTTAACAGTATTTCTTATTATTCTGCAACTGTGCAGAGTACACAGAATAGGCTGCTAAACGGCGGTGAAACACACTGAATGGAATATGTGACTTTAATATTTGAGTTTGAAAACTTAACAGTATTTCTTATTATTCTGCAACTGTGCAGAGTACACAGAATAGGCTGCTAAACGGCGGTGAAACACACTGAATGGAATATGTGACTTTAATATTTGAGTTTGAAAACTTAACAGTATTTCTTACTATTCTGCAACTGTGCAGAGTACACAGAATAGGCTGCTAAACGGCGGTGATACACACTGAATGGAATATGTGACTTTAATATTTGAGTTTGAAAACTTAACAGTATTTCTTACTATTCTGCAACTGTTCAGAGTACACAGAATAGGCTGCTAAACGGCGGTGATACACACTGAATGGAATATGTGACTTTGATATTTGAGTTTGAAAACTTAACACTATTTCTTACTATTCTGCAACTCTGCAGAGTACACAGAATAGGCTGCTAAACGGCGGTGATACACACTGAATGGAATATGTGACTTTAATATTTGAGTTTGAAAACTTAACACTATTTCTTACTATTCTGCAACTCTGCAGAGTACACAGAATAGGCTGCTAAACGGCGGTGATACACACTGAATGGAATATGTGACTTTAATATTTGAGTTTGAAAACTTAACAGTATTTCTTATTATTCTGCAACTGTGCAGAGTACACAGAATAGGCTGCTAAACGGCGGTGAAACACACTGAATGGAATATGTGACTTTAATATTTGAGTTTGAAAACTTAACAGTATTTCTTACTATTCTGCAACTGTGCAGAGTACACAGAATAGGCTGCTAAACGGCGGTGATACACACTGAATGGAATATGTGACTTTGATATTTGAGTTTGAAAACTTAACACTATTTCTTACTATTCTGCAACTCTGCAGAGTACACAGAATAGGCTGCTAAACGGCGGTGATACACACTGAATGGAATATGTGACTTTAATATTTGAGTTTGAAAACTTAACAGTATTTCTTATTATTCTGCAACTGTGCAGAGTACACAGAATAGGCTGCTAAACGGCGGTGAAACACACTGAATGGAATATGTGACTTTAATATTTGAGTTTGAAAACTTAACAGTATTTCTTATTATTCTGCAACTGTGCAGAGTACACAGAATAGGCTGCTAAACGGCGGTGAAACACACTGAATGGAATATGTGACTTTAATATTTGAGTTTGAAAACTTAACAGTATTTCTTACTATTCTGCAACTGTGCAGAGTACACAGAATAGGCTGCTAAACGGCGGTGATACACACTGAATGGAATATGTGACTTTAATATTTGAGTTTGAAAACTTAACAGTATTTCTTACTATTCTGCAACTGTTCAGAGTACACAGAATAGGCTGCTAAACGGCGGTGATACACACTGAATGGAATATGTGACTTTGATATTTGAGTTTGAAAACTTAACACTATTTCTTACTATTCTGCAACTCTGCAGAGTACACAGAATAGGCTGCTAAACGGCGGTGATACACACTGAATGGAATATGTGACTTTAATATTTGAGTTTGAAAACTTAACCCTATTTCTTACTATTCTGCAACTCTGCAGAGTACACAGAATAGGCTGCTAAACGGCGGTGATACACACTGAATGGAATATGTGACTTTAATATTTGAGTTTGAAAACTTAACAGTATTTCTTATTATTCTGCAACTGTGCAGAGTACACAGAATAGGCTGCTAAACGGCGGTGAAACACACTGAATGGAATATGTGACTTTAATATTTGAGTTTGAAAACTTAACAGTATTTCTTACTATTCTGCAACTGTGCAGAGTACACAGAATAGGCTGCTAAACGGCGGTGATACACACTGAATGGAATATGTGACTTTGATATTTGAGTTTGAAAACTTAACACTATTTCTTACTATTCTGCAACTCTGCAGAGTACACAGAATAGGCTGCTAAACGGCGGTGATACACACTGAATGGAATATGTGACTTTAATATTTGAGTTTGAAAACTTAACAGTATTTCTTATTATTCTGCAACTGTGCAGAGTACACAGAATAGGCTGCTAAACGGCGGTGAAACACACTGAATGGAATATGTGACTTTAATATTTGAGTTTGAAAACTTAACAGTATTTCTTATTATTCTGCAACTGTGCAGAGTACACAGAATAGGCTGCTAAACGGCGGTGAAACACACTGAATGGAATATGTGACTTTAATATTTGAGTTTGAAAACTTAACAGTATTTCTTACTATTCTGCAACTGTGCAGAGTACACAGAATAGGCTGCTAAACGGCGGTGATACACACTGAATGGAATATGTGACTTTAATATTTGAGTTTGAAAACTTAACAGTATTTCTTACTATTCTGCAACTGTTCAGAGTACACAGAATAGGCTGCTAAACGGCGGTGATACACACTGAATGGAATATGTGACTTTGATATTTGAGTTTGAAAACTTAACACTATTTCTTACTATTCTGCAACTCTGCAGAGTACACAGAATAGGCTGCTAAACGGCGGTGATACACACTGAATGGAATATGTGACTTTAATATTTGAGTTTGAAAACTTAACCCTATTTCTTACTATTCTGCAACTCTGCAGAGTACACAGAATAGGCTGCTAAACGGCGGTGATACACACTGAATGGAATATGTGACTTTAATATTTGAGTTTGAAAACTTAACAGTATTTCTTATTATTCTGCAACTGTGCAGAGTACACAGAATAGGCTGCTAAACGGCGGTGAAACACACTGAATGGAATATGTGACTTTAATATTTGAGTTTGAAAACTTAACAGTATTTCTTACTATTCTGCAACTGTGCAGAGTACACAGAATAGGCTGCTAAACGGCGGTGATACACACTGAATGGAATATGTGACTTTGATATTTGAGTTTGAAAACTTAACACTATTTCTTACTATTCTGCAACTCTGCAGAGTACACAGAATGTGCTGCTAAACTGCGGCGAAGCACACTGAATGGAATATGTGACTTTAATATTTGAGTTTGAAAACTTAACAGTATTTCTTCCTATTCTGCAACTCTGCACAGTACACAGAATGTGCTGCTAAACTGCGGCGAAGCACACTGAATGGAATATGTGACTTTAATATTTGAGTTTGAAAACTTAACAGTATTTCTTCCTATTCTGCAACTCTGCACAGTACACAGAATGTGCTGCTAAACTGCGGCGAAGCACACTGAATGGAATATGTGACTTTGATATTTTAGTTTGAAGACTTAACAGTATTTCTTCCTATTCTGCAACTCTGCACAGTACACAGAATGTGCTGCTAAACTGCGGCGACGCACACTGAATGGAATATGTGACTTTGATATTTTAGTTTGAAGACTTAACAGAATGTGCTCTAATCTGCAACTTTGCACACTAAACAGAATGTGCTCTAATCTGCAACTTTGCACACTAAACAGAATGTGCTCTAATCTGCAACTTTGCACACTAAACAGAATGTGCTCTAATCTGCAACTGTGCACACTAAACAGAATGTGCTCTAATCTGCAACTTTTCACACTAAACAGAATATTTTTTTTTTTTTTTTTTTTTTTTTTTCCCCCCCCACACAAAATAACCTGCTGCCCCCACACACAGTAGTCCTAAAAAGGACTTTTGGTTCTTTTTTTTCACAATTTTTTTTTTTCCTCCCTACACTGCCTTTCCCTTCCTATCCTCAGCTCTCCCTGGCTCAGACTGAGCCGAACTCGATGGTCAGGTGCTATACAGCACCCGACCACGGGTTCTGGCCAGCCAATCAGTGTAATGCCAGCAGCCAACATGGCTGCTGGCATTACACCGATGTCAGAGCCTCCCTGCACGTTTATTGGCTGCGCAGCAGCCGCAAAACGTGCGGGGAGGAGACCCGAACATGGCGGGCGAGCACATGCGGTACTCGTACGAGTACCGCCATGTGCCGAGCAGAGCGATGCTCGAGCCGATCCGAGCATCGGCCGAGCATGCTCGCTCAACACTAACGATGATTACTAAAGTGTTGGTGGCTATGGACTGTCTGTAGAGATCACATTCTAAAAAAATATTTTTTCCACACTTAATAACAGTGTCCAAAAAATTCACATCCTCCACTGTCATTGTCAGACCATTCAAAAATATTTGAATGATAATTGGCACATTTTGAAGAAGATTTGATATCTAGACTGGGACATACCCCTGCAAATAAATCACCTATATGAGATTGTGAAATGTGCAAGGACATATATATAATTTTCTGCTAACAAAAATGCCTTGGTTGGCTTTAACCCTTTAAGGTCCAGAGGGGTATACACACAATGGGGGTTATGCATTAAGGTGTGATAAAGAGGTATAAGGCAGATATAACTTTTCCACTGATATCACTTCTCCAGTTCCTATGTTATTCTAGGGAGCCCATGCACTAAGATCTCCAAAACTGGACAAATGCAATGGTTCCATAGAATAACATAGGAACTGGAGAAGTGTTATCACTGGAGAAGTTTTCTCCACTTTATCACCTTTTATTCATATCTCAGTGCATCTGCCCCATTGGCTCTCAATGTATTATGCATCTTTCTGGTCCTTAAAGGGTTAATAACTAGGTGATAAATAATTTCTACATACTTCTTGTGATATATTTATATATATATATATGTCACTAAGGGTTGCTATTGTGTTTTCTGGTAGTTCACCTTTGATCTGTCTCACAAGTCATAAGGTTACATTTCTATCAGCATTTAGTTTAATAGCTGTCCACAAAGCAATCACAATTAATTGTATTCATAATTGCATTTTGTATCTTATTTTTAATTAGTGACATGTCAATACATATGTTTGTTAATTATATATATTTGCGAAATAATACTCATAATAATTTATCCTTCCATTTATATTGATCCTTCACTCATGTGTCAATAACAATCATGAGACAAGCTGCTATTATCTATGTAATTCCATCACTGTTTAAAAAAACAAGCCAAAATGTATAGTACATAGTGCCCTGTCAATCATAAATAATAAGGGTTTGTTCATATGGGAGATTTCAATGTATCTGTGATGCAATTTCATTCAAGCTAGCCATGCTACTTATTTGAATGTTCTGCTTTGTTCTGCTGCGGGGGGGGGGGGGCATGATGGGTAAATGGCAGAAGGCTGGCCCATGTCAGCATCAGTCATATATGACTGGTTAACTCCCACTTGGGTCTAGAAAAAAGTGATTATGATAAATGCACATTGGAGGTGAGGAGACTTAATTTGTTTGTTTGACGGTGTCAAATAAGCAGCTGCTCAGTCACTCTCTTGTGCCATTAAGAGCAGAAGTTTACATATTCATATCAATTTTGTTTCACTCACACAGGTAGTCCAGCTCCAAAATATCAGGAAAATCTCTTCCACGTAAGAGAAGAAGCAATTCCAATCATAGGTTTTGCCCTAGTGTGGGTTGTGTCAGTGAGGTGTAGCTGATCTCTAGGTATTCTAGTCATGGACCCTCAGCTTGGTGTATCTGATAAGGGCTTGATCAGCTACATGAGGTCTGTACTAGTCTGAAACATACATCTGGGGTTGCTGATTTCACATATAGAGGAGGGTTGCCTCACATTTCAGTATTGAACTTTCTTTGTAGGGGAGCTGGCTGATTTGAATATGGAAATTTCTCCTCTATAATGGCAAAAGAAAGCAAAAAAGAAAGCAAAAAATAGTGATTTGTAGCTACTGTTTGGGTACCATCTCAAGAATAATTTGTTTTTGCTAAGCACTTTTCACATTTTCTTTTTTATTTCCCTATGGGTAATAGCACTGCAGATATGAAACCCTCTTCTCATTGTAAGCCTAGAGAGATCAGCTGCAGCTCACTGATGAGGCCCATACTAGGCTGAAACGTAAGTCTGTGGTTGCTGGTTAAATTGTGCTGAAGTGAAACTGACATTTATAAGCCAGTCTGGTATGAGTATGGAACTTATACCTCTGTAATGGCACAAGAGAGCAATAAAAACATGATTGACTAAGCTCCATCCGTAGAATAAATTGTCATTTTTTTTTATTTTCAATGAGGGTATTCACACTTTTCTCATATGCCTGCCAATTATTAACTGTTGCATTGAACAACACAACCTCTATTATCACTTGTGTGCTTGATGTGAATGGCAGCCCATGCAGATCAAGCTGGCTGCAACTTGTCTTTTAGTATGCTGCAATAGGCTGTGATCTTGTGAGGCAGTAGTCACCCATGTGAACATCATGCACCAGCTACTTGTTGCAGAGCAAAAAGCCATACAATAAAAAATGTATACTAAAATGTTAAGGCAATATAAAATGATCTTAAAAGCTTGTTAATAAAGCAGAACTATGAACCACATGGTTTAAATAAATGCATTAATAATATGCAGCACAACGTGTCAACATATATACCCTATATAATAATTTGCTAGGATGTTTTTCATGATGCAGTCATGCATTTGGGCAGTCTCTACTGCACATGATTGCATCGCCTGAGTGAGGCGAGGCAAGACTGCATCGCGTGGAGCAATGAGGTAGCGGCCTCTTAACCCCTCTGGCACTCAAAGGGTTAGCATTACCCGAACCTTGGCCCGTATACATGGGCTTTTACACTAGTATATATATATATATATATATATATATATATAATGCTTAGCAAATGTATATTTAATGCAAGTGTATAGTAAAGAAAGCCAAGGTGTAAACGTTTAAACATTCAGTATAGATAATATCACATTGATGGATATAGATCATAGTGGCAGCACTCTCAAAACATAAGTAAATGCCAGGGTGCCAATAAACCAAGGGAGTAAGAAAGTAACAGTAAGAACAGAACTCACTAGGCTTCAAATAGTGTAATAGGTGAAAATGTACTGCTTATTCTGCCAACGTTTCAGTCCACCTGGAACCTTTATCAAGACAAGTGAAGAAGTGCAAATAACCACTTTAAATACCCTTAACCATCTAAAAGGCACCAAATGTAAAACACAATTAGCAGCCAGGATGCCCTTATGATGTCATCCAAGGATTCCTACCATAAACATATATTATAAAAGTCATCATATAAACAAAAATGGAAAAGCACACTGTGACACTTGTATCATTTGATCCATTTGTGGTCCCCCTCTCTCCTCATGCTGGAACATACATTAATTCAGTTAGGGTTCATCAGCTTATAGTTTTCATTATTATTTTTATCACTGCATACTGTGCCTTGCTGTGCGATGAGAAGGAGTCCCACTATGACACAGGATGACTTTTCAGCGTGTGTCTTTTGGAATTTATCCCCTGCTTCTGACATCATGTTAACACATAGATTGCTTGTTTGTTCTTTTTTTTCTGTATTTTTTTCTGCATCTTGTCCCTTTTCATGTTGTGGTTTCTTTCATTTTGTTTCTTCCTTGTGGTCATGTAATAGCGGCAACTTTTTATTAGATAATTGTCTTGAGTGGTGTGATCAATGCGGTGCCTGTGCTAACTGTGCTAATTGCTTCCTATTTTATTTTCTATACTGATTTATGATATTTATCACATCATTTTCTTGGTGTGATGCCCTGCTACATATTTAGCAGTCTATATTTATCTTATATAGATTTATCTTGGGGTTTTATATTACAATTTTTATATTATATGTTTACGGTGGGAATCCTTTGATGACATCATAATGGCATCCTGGCTGCTAATTGTGTTTTACATTTGGCACTTTTAGACGGTTAAAGATTTTTAAAATGGTTATTTGCACTTCTTCACTTGTCTTGATAAAGGTTCCAGGTGGACTGAAACATTGACAGAATAAGAAGTACATTTTCACCTATTACACTATTTTAAGTCCAGCGTTACTTATGTATCAAGACTGCTGCCACTATGATCTTATTTATATATATATATATATATATATATATATATATATATATATATATATATATACTCTATATAAAATACATGATAGCTAACATCAGTTGTATATTAACCATTATAAAAAGGACTTTTGCAGAATGCTGTGCTATATTTATAAAACAAGGTACTGTATATGAAAATATAGCATCTTATTTTCCTAATTTTTTTATTATAATGTACTGTTTGTATTAATATGTTATTCCCATATGTTATTAGCCACTGCATGACTGTCACACATTTAAGTTTATAATAATAATAATAATTTCTATTTTTACTACTAACCATTTTAATTACTAGATTTATGTTTTTTATTTTCATTTACCATAATATATTCATTAATATTCCCGAAGCTACACATGTGCAAGTTAAAAATACATTATATACATTAAATATTCATGATGTTTCTTCCATTAGAAAAACCTTCAATGTTGAGAAAGACAAAAACATTTCAGGATAACTTTTTTGTGTACTAGAAATATTGAAAACCTGTTGTTGATCCCTCTGACATTAAATAGATTTCTGTGAACACAAAAGCCATTATGAACAAAGGATACATACCTTCAAAGAACTGCTGCAGGGCTTCATTTTCCCCTAAAACATCCAGCCTGTCCATGGTACCTTTCCTGTGAGTCTTTAACAAGGCAACAGCTTTTAAAATACACGGCTGAAACTTCTAGTCACGGTTCCATAAACGTTCCTGATCGGCCATAATTCCAGGATGAAACATCATTATGTATATACATAACACCATGAGTGTTAGGTGACAATGCTGGTTTGGTTAAGATCTTCCTTTTGACTAGTTTAGGCAACCCCTGTTAAATCCATTGTTATAAGTAAATGCTGAAAATTATGTTTAAATAAAGATTAAAGTAGAGGTGTTCTTTTTAATTTTAAGTAGCAGGATATGAATTGGCCATTCCTTCCTTACTCTTGAGACCTTTGATCTCAGGGATCTGAACAGCTCATGCGTAGACAGCAAAGTAATAATCATTAATTTTTATCTAACGTTTGCCCTTCCAGGCAGCAAAGATATTTTTATGATGTATGTGAGTAAGCTACATGATACGCCTCTTCAATTAGGCTTCTGATGGGGCAAACAGAATGTTACTTTCTTTGAGGAAACAACATCATTTTCTAGGAAAGTCCAGCAAATTAAGTAAGTGATATCTGTTATTATTTATCACATTCTCACCTGTGTTTTAACCCTTTGAGAGCCAGAAGGTATGTAAGACATTGCTTTGCAATGCCATAGACACACTTCTGGTGCTCAAAGGATTCTTGCTTTTTGATATTTTTTCTTTGGAAATGGAATATATATAGGGGTGTTTGCATGCATACAGTTGTTTTTTGTTTTTTCTTAAATTAAGCACACTTCCTCATCTTCGTCATACAATTTATTGTGAAGTGTTGGTAATTCAGAAAGATAGTTAATCCTGCCTCCATAATTTGAAGTTGTGCTTTTCCAGTGATGGTTTCACATCAAGATGTCAGACTTATAGGCCTGTGTTTGCCAGAGTCTTCTTTAGTGCCCTTTAGTTATTCTCCAGCCAACTTAAACTATTCCTGTCAATAGTAACTGGTTAAAAAGTACAGCTTTAGGTGCTGTAATCATCAATATACATTTTTTTTCAGCAGTCTTGGATATACTTTGTGTAAGCTGTCATTTTGAAATTAAATTTAGATAATTTTGATAAGTAAACGTCTGTCTCCTACCTTACTATTAATAATCATTTCTCCTAACAGGTGTTTCCACTTTGCATAGTCAGCTATAAAAAGTGAGCAGAAGTATTTACTTTGTAGTCAGGCCTTCTCTCTCTCCACAGATATACCTTCTTTTGAATTTAGTTTAACTATACCTTTTATTTTTTTTACACACTTCAATACATATTACAAGTAAAACATAAATATTCGGAGTATCTTGCAAGACTGCATTGTCATACCTGCTTCAGACATTACATTCTGTACTGAGAACAAGGCCATATTATATGAGCAAGAGAATTCATCAGACTTTTCATTGCTACGTACATTTTCATTTACTGAAGACAGACGAGGATGCAAAACCCTAACAACTAAAGATTAAATAATTCTGTATGTTCGATTTTCACAATAAACCTACTGTTTCACAGTCACATCTTGTGAAACAGATGTTTATTTCTTCATTTCATTTACATGTTGAATCATCAAGATGTCTGGCAAATCAACCATGTGATGTATAGATGAAAAAAACAGGACCACTCGCCTCCAACTATCACTTACAGTAGATTGCTGTGCAGGTCACTTGTCTAAACAAGGTAGAATAAAGTCTTTGGTCATTTCCCACTTTCCATTGCTTACTCCCTCTCCTTCTTCCTCTCACTTTTCCCCACTCTCTTCTTATGTTTTGCCCTCACGATCCCATTTTCAGTCACATCCTCCCTTCTGCACACACATCCCAGGTAACATTCAGGCACATACTGTACCTTCACATGATCTGGCCCACTCTTCTTGTCCCATATTTTGCTCTCTCCCTGTCCCATAATTGGTGCCCTCATGTCCCCCTACCTATCATTCCTTCACCCATCCACTGTGATTAGTTCCTGACTGATATAATCAGACATATAATTTTCTTTTGGAATACCAGAAAAATCTGCAAATCTGCCAGAGTTTCACTCATCCCTACTAAAGATATATAACAAGTATGCACATCCTTATTAATAGCAAATAATAAAGTTCCCTAACCAGGGAAATCTCAAAGAATACATACTGCTACAAGTTCAATATGACAGACAAACTGAAGAGTGCAGGCATAAATTAGTTGTGAGCAGGTGGACATAGCAATTGTGATGAAAAAAGACAATTGCAGTCTTCTACAGTATTATTGGTATACTAGTTGAAGAGCTCGTTACAGGGGCCACAGTTCCACTGCCAGCCGGTCGCAGGGCGGTCATGCACACTAGAGACTGCCTGTGCCGCGGCTGATACAGAACTGCATGCTCCTTTGGAGCGTCCTGCTCTGTATCAGCCTAGTCACTGGCAGCAGGGGAGGGCTGGCCTTGGGGGGCAGGGTGGCAATTGCCCCCTGGGCTGGTCATATGTGTGGGCTGGTAGGCCACTGCATCTCACTAAATCTCAGAGGTACAATCCAAATGGAGCTACACTAGTAGCATAAACCATTTCCCTTGTAAGCGCTATAATATCACTAGGTAAGCTTTACTTAAATTGTAAGCTTTGTAGTGGCGCACTAGTGTAGCCCCATTTCAACTGTAAGCTATGTGGTATCACGTGACTTATGTCACAACATTAATGCCAGTTTTAAAATTAATTAAAGGGGGTGGGCTGGAACAGTGGCCTGGAACTATAATAGAAATGGGCCACTTGAATGTATTTGCCCCCTGGGCCACAAATTGCCAGCCCTCCCCTAACTGGCAGTCTCTACTACGCTGACTGTGTCATTACACACGTTTTAGCAAATTATAATATAGGATTCACATCAGTTTTCAATTAGGAAGATTAAATGATACAAAAAAGGCACTGGTATACAAGAAAACATATGGGAGTTATTAAATAATGCACTGGGTTGTATTCAGGAAGGAACAATTGTAATGAACACCATCTGCAGAATAACTGTATCACAGGAGACAAATACAAAACCTAAAGTTCCCATTAATTTAAGTGGAGCTTTAAACCCCTTGAAAACTATACAAATATCAAGGTGCCTATGAAACTTCTCTAGCAATCAAAAGGTTAACAAACCAATTTAACCCTTGAGTACCAAGGGGTATCAGTGGGTGAAATCAATGTGAATTTTCATTTATATCTTGTGGTGCACTTGGCTTGCTTCAAGATTTATCTTCTGTAGTTTCCTGAAACAGTCAGAAACACACTGTTGCCAGATTGCAGCAGTCTTGCAGCATTGGTAATGGAGGGGTTAACACCATTTAAAGAAATATTAAATAAATAGCTCTGGCAATGTGTTGCAAGGTTCCTGGCATTAGATGGGTTAAAGGGGACTTGCGAGAGAATGGAGAAGGTAGTTGGGTACAAATGGGGACAGTAGGGGCTGTGGAGAATGCATCCTTATGGAGCCAAATAGGATTGCAAAAGACGGCACTGCAAAGGTCATCTGCTATAATACAATGGCAAGACAGACATTTGCAATGCTTTCTTTTTTTGTCTGTTTTTTTATGTATCCCAAATTGCCAAACTCCAGATATATATCGTCCATAATGGAATGGCCAGAGTCAGAAAAAGGCTAGAAATCAAAGCCACCCTCTGACTTTTTTATGGATGTAATGGAATCTATGCCTAATATAAGGTCTTTTGATGCCATTGCTTGTTAAACTGTCCAGGTGGGTATAAAGATCCTTGCCTTCCACCTGTCAATATATAGCAGAAATTACAAAGTATATATGCTGTCTTATGACCCCATGAAGCCCAATGAGCTAGCTAAGATCACACTCCCTCAGTTTACCATTCAATATATTGTGGGGAGTGTTACAATGAAGAGTTAAATACTTTATACCAAAGGGTTTGTCAGGGAAGATTATGCAGTGACTAACATCCATTTCCATACTGCTTTGTTAGTAGTGAATGTGATCTCAAACATTGACAGATAGTACTGAACAGCTTTACGCGTACACAAGTAGTTCTCGTCAATGTATCAAGAAACAAATAAATACATTTAATACATTATACCCTCAAAAAGAGGAACTGGCCCACATTTCCCCAGTAATTTCACATTCTGACCACAAAATCTTGTCAGCTCTGTGTCATGAAATGCATTTTTGTCCCTAGCATGTGGTTCTGTCCCAACTTTTAGGGAATTTATAGATGTCGAATGATTAAACCTACAGTCCTAAAATGTTTGGACTTTTTTTAGAATGCCAAATAAAAGTTTTCATAAAAGGAAAAATGCAGATAGATATGTAATTAGGAATTAACTTAGATACCCCGAAGTTAAAACTTTGTTACCGAGTTTGTCTGATGGCAACCATAAATGTGGATGGTGTAACCTTTGAAAATCTTTAATAGAAACGGATCATTTGATTAATTAAGGTATGTGATATAAGCTGAATGGCTTCTTTAACTACATAACCCATATGTAGTGTATTGAATACAATGCCAATGCAATAGGATAAATGTCAGTAGGAGTATGAGGTCTATGCAAACTGGGGTGCAGGAGCACTGTGTTAAATTAAGTAAGGTACCACTATAGTAAAAGTACAATTAAAAAAAACACAGGACAAGTGCATCAAGCTAAAGTGTAATCTTTGCTTTTTTAGCAGCAGAAAAGTGCAACCAAGTGAATCATACCTTGGGAAAGCACCCTGCCCCAAAGAGATTACAATTTAATTAGTAATGATGAGAACATACAGAGACTGTAGGAGGAAAATAAGTGCAGGTACATGGCAGGTTCAGAGTGATTTTAATGTGACTCTCGGTGTGCACAAAGAGAACTTTATTATTGAAATGCCTCCTTGAACAGGTGGGATGTCGGAAGATCCAAAGTGATGAGTGCGGATGATTGGCAGTGGGGAATGATGATGAGGAGTGCATTTCAAAAGAAGAAAGACAAAAAAGGTCTGGAGAAAATAAGGGTCTGAGTGAGCATTTTGGCAGTTGAAGCACAAAAGAAGGACCATATTTTGTCAAACTTTGTAACCTTTTGAGTGCCAGAGGGGTGTGCAATGCATTGCAATCACATGTTGCAGAAGTAGAATGACAGGGACAGTATTTACAGATACTGTCCCTGTCACATCTCTCTGCCTCCCTCCATCTTACATACTTCTGAGGTGGAGAGAGACAGAGAGACATCTTGCTGCTGTGCCAGAGCCTGTTCCAGCTTTCCCATTTAAAAAAAAGAAACAGTTTAAAAGCAGAATTAACCCCTTGATCACTGGTGTTGCAGTGATCAATACATTTCCCCCCCGATCACTCTAGTAGTGATCAGTTTGCTGCAGATCAGCTTTTGCTGGTCTGTGGTACATCTCCCATCCCCCTTGTATTTTTTTTTTTATTTTTTTTTTTTAAATAAAATCTGATTATTTAGTGTATTTTAGGTAGTGTAGGTAGGTAATTGGGTAGGTTTAGTCTACGTATGTTAGGGAAAGGTTTAGGGTTAGATTTAGGTTTAGGAGAAGAGTAGGAAAAAAACACAAAAAAAAAAAAATAATTATAGTTTAGATAGGTAGTTGACTTGGGTTAGGTAGGTTCAGGGTATATGTGGGTTAGGGGTAAGGTTTAGGGTTAGACTTAAGTTTAGGAGTAGAGTAAGAAAAAAAAACAAAAAAACAAAAAAATGTTTATTTTATTTAAAAATGTATTTTATATTATAAGCTAGTTTAGATAGGTAGTTGGGTTGGGTATGTTCAGGGAATACGTGTGTTAGAGTAAGGTTTAGGGTTAGATTTAGGTTTAGGAGTAGCGTAGGAAAAAAAAACAACAAAAAACAAAAAAAAGTTTATTTTATTTAAAAATGTATTTTATATTATAAGCTAGTTTAGATAGGTTGTTTGGTTGGGTAGGTCCAGGGAATACGTGTGTTAGGGTTAGGCTTAGGGATAGATTCCCTAGGAATAGTGACCATTTGGGGTGAGAGTTAGGTATAGTTAGGTGTAGAAGTTAGTAATTTATTTAGTTTAGAGTAGGTGTATACAATGCAATGGAGGTACAGTTTAGAAGAGGCATAATCTTTTTTGGTGTCTGACTCAGAAGCCACAGACACTGAGTCAGACTTTGACATCACTCAGTTTTCTTAGAGTGAGAGCAGCTCTAGTGATGACGGTGGACCTTCTGTGAAAAAAAAACTCACTGCTCCAAGAGCTGCCCAAGCAACTGCCCCAGAGTTGCCCCGGCAAATGCCACAAGAGCTGTCCCAGCAACTTCCCAAAGAGCTGCCCAAAGAGCTGCCCTAAGAAATGCCCCAAGAGCTGCCCTAAGAAATGCCCAAAAGAGCTGCCCTAATGTCCCAGCTTACCTTGGTTCCAGCACGCTGCTTCAGGCGACGCTTCGGCATCAGTGGCAGTCCATGCCGCACAGATTGATGCACGATTATGGCAGCAGTTGGATGCATCAGAGCAAGATGCATCATCTGCAGGAGCGAGGCTTCTGAATGAAGCAGGCCTCTGTTTTTTGTGTTTGCTTCCTGTAGCCTCCTCCTACCTACTTTCTCCCTCTGAGCTGCTCTTCCTACCTACTTACTGAGGAGGGGTTTAAAGGGCAGACTGAGTCCAGACTCAGTTGCCATTGCATTGTTGTACAATACAGCTCTCTTTCCTTGGGCTCTGTGTATGACCTGGCTTGTCTGGCTATCCAATCTGGTGCAGACCCGGGGTTCTGGTGGACTAGCTATACTGACTGCAGGCATGAGTCAGATATCCACATTCGCTACACTGACTGCAGGCGTGAGTCAGGAGTATTCCTCACTCATCGGATCAAGATTTCATGTTCTGGTTCCTGCTCCAGTTCCATTCTGGTTCCAGCTCCTGGTTCCATCTGAGATTACCAGTGGCTTCGGCCTAGTCTCCAGCAGTGTGGTCAGTCTTGGCAGTCTACTATTCCTGATAGTAGTGCTTGCTGGCTGTGACCATCTGCTTGTGCCTGCCTTATTACCATTGTATGTTATCTTTATTATTATTTAATAAACTGCATTTTACTGCATTTTACTATACCGTTGGAATATAATTTACCCCTTATTAAATGAAGGATATAATTTATATGTTGACAACTACTACACCAGTCCCCTTTTATTTAAGTCACTTTTTTATTTTGACACTGTGGCCTGTGGCACTGTCAGGCGCAATTGCAGGGAGATGCCCAGAGAACTGGTAGCTAAAAACTAAAAACCGGGACATCTTTAGCTTTGTGCCAACAAGAGCTGCTGGCAGTTAAGTTTAAAGACAAAAAAAAAGTATACATGCTTTCCACCATGCATGAGGATAAAACTGTGGTAGTCTATGTTCGTGGCCGAAGGGGGGTACTAAGAAAGCCAGTTTGCATCAGAGACTACAATATGCACATGGGGGGAGTTGATCTGTGTGATCAAGTCATGCAGCCGTACCTCACCAAGTGTAGGGCATGGTACAAAAAAGATTGTCATTTACATGATGCAGACTGCAGTATATAATTCTTTTTTGATTTTCAAATTGGCAACCCCCACTCTAAAACTTAGTTTTCTGCAGTATCAACTCCATCTAATTTCCCAATTTTTGTTTCAAGGGGCAACAGAAATAATTCCACCAAAACCCGGGGTAGTACACTTTATTTATAAAATCCCCCCAACCCCCCAAAAGAAAAACCCACAAAAGCACTGCAGGGTTTGCTGCAGCAAGGGAATACGGACAGATACCCCAACTTGCTGTCCTGATTGCCCTTCCAAACCTGGCCTCTGAATAGGTGACTGCTTCAAACAATACCATGCAGACACAATGCAGTAGTACTGTAAAGTTTATTTTATTATTTGGCCACTTTTTCCACCTGAAATATCCTGTTTCAGCAGTGACTTCTGTTTGGTGAGCATGTCACACAGCAACATTTCAGGCAGCACTAGACCGTTTCAAGGCAATGGAATCTAGGACTATTGAAAAACACGTATAATGGGTTGGTATACAATTTTGGGAGAGATTAAGCATTACAGAGGTGTGCTTTTCCTTATATATTTTTAGGGAATGAATGCTCCCATCCTTGGTCCAAAAAATAATATAGGGTGAATGAACCTAATATTATTCATTCACACATTCCCACATTCCTTTGGTGATCTAAACAATTTGAAGAATTGGGGGTGATAATGTTCCTTCCCTCCAATCTATTTAAGATGGCGCTATCACTTTGTAAATACCTTTGTCTTTTAATTAAAAAAGTTTACTTTTTATCATGTTTTAGTTTCTTTCTAAGATGCATCATTTTCTTCTTTTATTTTATTATAAGGTTGAACCTGGTTGACCTTTTTTTTACTGCCTGTGCTGTGGTGTCCAATGTCAAACATGGGCAGGGTGGAGGCACATCAGTAGGCGTTTCAAAAAAAATGTGTGTGTTAGGACAGATAGGGTTTCCTCTCCCTCCCAGTAATCCATTACCCTGTAAGTGTCAGAGGAGTAAGCAACACACTGAAATAAATACTTAACTCTTTCTCCTGACCTACCAGTTTGGGGATAAGTGAAGTGAGAGAACAGGGACAATCTACAGGGAAACTTACTCCCTCTGGTACGCAATAGAAGTGGCTGAGGACTGCAGAGTGCTGAGAACCCTTTCATTCCAGATTGTGTGTGTGGCATCATTTGTGGACTGTTTTCCTTTCTTTATTTCTTTTTTTTTTATTTTATTTTTTATTTTACTTTTGGAGATACAGAAAAGAAAGCTGAACATATTGATTGACATGTAAAGTTATGTACAGACATGGGGATAAACCATTTACCAAGACTATTTAACCCTTTAAGGACCTTTGCAATGCATTACACACCCCTCTGGTCATTAAGGGTTAAATATATGATAGATAGATAGATAGATAGATAGATAGATAGATAGATAGATAGATAGATAGATAGATAATATAGTACTGTGCAAAAGTTTTAGGCAGGTGAACGAACTGTATTTTACTATAGCCAAATATTTTACATTTTCACTCATTAGTCCAGAGCACCTGCTGCCATTTTTCTGCACCGCAGTTCCTGTGTTTTTGTGCATAGCTGAGTCACTTGGCCTTGTTTCCACATCAGAGGTATGGCTTTTTGGCCTCAAGTCTTCCATGAAGACCACTTCTGAAGAGAATTTTTCAGACAGAAGATGGGTGTACCAAGGTCCCACTGTTTTCTGCCAGTTCTGAGATGATGGCACTGCTGGATTGTGAAGGATAGTAAGCATGATGTTTCTTTCATCTGCTGCACTAAGTTTCCTGCGTCTATGGTTCTAAACATTACCCTTTTCTTTGTGCTTCTTCAAAAGAGCTTGGACAGCAGATATGGAAACCCATGTCTGCCTTGAAATTTCTGTCTGGAAAATACCTTGCTGATGCAGTATAACTACCTTGTGTCTTGTTGCTGTGCTCAGTCTTGTCATGTGTATGACCTTTGACATTAAACTTTTTCAGCAACCTCAACTTCTTAGCTGAGTTTGACTATTCCTCGTGCAGTTTTATTCCTCCTACACAGCTGTTTCTGTTTCAGATGATTGTGTTTCAACCTACATATTAAATTTATGATCATTAGCACCTGTTTATTACAATTGTTTAATCATACACCTGACTATCCCTGAGTGTGCAAGTGTACCTAGAAGAATTTATACTGTTTTGAATGCAAAGGGTGGTCACAACAAATATTGATTTGATTTAGGTGTTTCTTCTGTTCACTCATTTTGCCTTTTGTTTATTGATAAAAATAAACTATTAACATACCTATTTTTGAAAGCATTCTTACTTTACAGCATTTTTTCACACCTGCCGAAAACGTTTGCACAGTACTGTATGTGTGTATATATATATATATATATATAAGCAGTCACACTTGAGTGCCTGTGTGCTATTTTTGTAGCAATGTCCATAAAATAAGTGAAAAAAGCAGTCTCAGGACTCAATTTATAGCAAGAAGCAGGAGAAAATGTAATAAATGGTTCAACATTTCAGTTACAGTAACATAACTTTCCTGAAGATAACACTCATTATGTTCAGTGCCCTCCTAATATACCCTTTAAAAAATGGTTCCTAAACTGGCATTAGCAGACAAGGGTGTACTAGTGAATGACTCCTTCTCTGATTGGTACAACAGATTGAATATCACCATCAATAAATACAAGGAGTATATTCATTTTAAAAACAATAAACTTCAATAGGCCCAGGAAGACTATAAAAACAATAGAGTTTATCACTGGCTTTCTGTCCAAATAGATCATTCTACCTATCAGGGAAGAGTCTCTAAATGACTCATTAAAATGAAGGATCTCACTACAATTGATAATAGTTCCGGTAACTCTTCACAATTAGACTCAGAAGAGCATCAACATTAGCATAACATTCTATTCAAAAATTGCCTCAACCTCTCTTGCTGACATCCCTCCTGTTTTAGGGTTACAAAAGAGATTAAAAAAAATGGTAAGCCGAGATACCTGCACCCAAACAGGGGAAACAAGCATCAGGCATAGGCAAACCACCTACAAATACCAAAAAGGTAGTTTTCAGTTTCAGTAATAGACCACTTACAGCAGCCGAAACATTTATTCTTAGTAAGGGTTTATCCTTTATTTCTAAAACAAAGGCCAGATTTTCAAGAAATTCAGTGTAAACTAAACCTTAAAAACTTTTCCAAGGACCAGTCTACAGAATACCCTGGGACTTTGCTCCCTAAAAGCAGATTCAATTCACCAAATATGGACCCAGCAATTAAGGCTTTCACTTGCAGAATCCTGCAGGATACACATTGATTTAAATTAAAAAACAAACCCCCAAATCTCTCTAAGGCAGAAAAATCAGTCCTAAAGACCCTTAAAAATTATCAAAATTTGGTGATTAGATCTGCTGACAAAGAGGGAGCAGTTGTGATGTGGAATTGATCTGATTATAGAGATTAAATATTGAGGCATTTGTCCGACGACAACACAGATCAACCTCTCTCCCCTGATCCAACTAGGTTCTTTATGAAGCAGATGCCATCCCCAAGAATGCCCTTGACAATGGTTGGAGTACAGAGTCACTATTCCAGTTCTTGCTATTTTGTTCTATTGTATATTGTTTGCCAAAAATTCATAAGAACCCCAATAAACCCCCACAGTCACCACAATCAATTCCGCTAGGAGTTCTCTCCTTTGGTCCATTGTGACCTTTCAGTTGTCAAGGTCATGCCATCATACCTACATACATACTGATGCGCCAAGTCATATCGGATAAAGCAATGGTACCAAGCAAAAAATCCAACTGGCTTGCCAGGAAACAGGAGAAAAAAGGTTGATATTGTTGTATTAACTGCAAAACGTACAACAGTATGTTTAACGCTACTTCCCTTAGGCATCCACATACCAATAAGCTTTTTAAAATGCAACACAAGTTAGAATGTACATCTGATCATGTTGCATATATATTGTCAAGCCCGTGTGGAAAACACTATGTTGGGAAGACTGAGACCACGTTCAGGGAAAGGATAGCCAACCACCACTTCATCAATCAGAAAAGCATTACAGAATGGAACTACAAACATGTCGCCAAGCATTTTTCTGAATGCAGATATCTGATATCCTCTTTAAAAAACATACTAATTGATCATGCATCACCATTACCAAGAGAAGGCAATAGAGGGATGTATTTACTTCAATGTGAAGTTTTTGGGATATACACAATTGACACAGTTGCCCCCCAAGGGACTCAATGAAGTTCTCAGTTTGCACCATTTTACTGACTCCCTGTGGGCCTGATATCTCAGTTTGATGGATGTACAGTAGGACTAAGGGTCCAGCATCCGCAGGATGGCATAATTGCTGGAAGATAGTCAAATACTGGAGTTTCCCTTCGTCCATCTTTAACTATATCCTACCTCTCATCTTAAAGTGGACTTTGGAGGATTTGGAGGATTATCATCTTCTTAAGGCATGCAGAATAGGACTACCAGTCCAGCATCCTTACATTCCACTGAACTCTGATACCATGCCACATCTCTGAGACAAACAACTTGTTTGAATGGCTTAAGACGCGGATACTGATGCATAATAGGACCCTGGATCAACTTCACTATACTGCCTGCCTGGAAAGCTTATGATACAAATACTTGTCATGTAATAGTACAATGATGCATCAAATACACTTTATTAACCCCCTTCTATGTCATATTGTTTTTTATTAGAAGTATGTGACTTATGCTTGAAATAAGTGGACATTTAATTATAATATTTTTTTGTCAACATATGGCTATCTATATATTTAATATCAACTCTGTTCTATTGAAGCGGAATAAGCATGCAGACAATTTCGGGGGATGTAGTGGTGCACAGTGAAGTGACCTACATTATGAGTAATCATTGAACACGATAAACACGATATGAGATGCGTTTAGAATTTTGTTATTAGCATTTTCACACACTACACAACATTCCCATCAATAGTAATTGAAATGAGAACCAGGAGATGCGAGTGATCCCTGGCCATCGTTGCCAGGTTTCCTTCTCTATGATGTGGCTACTAGGGTGGTAGACATCCGGAGTAGCAGGGATCTAGTCAATGGGAGTTAAAGACTACTCTTTAGGCCATTCCCAGAATAACACCCACCAGACAGGTCCAACACTTGATTTGCGAACACAGGGAACATATATAGAACAACAATTCCAAATATAAACAAAAATGCAACTTAATCTTGCCGCACCAATCTCGAGTCAATGGGGATTGGTGCTACAAGGAATGAAACAGAGTCATCCAATCAGAAGGCCACCTACTTTTTAACCTGGCCACTGGGAGGTTTGGAGGGAGCACAGTCTGGATGGGGATCGGAGCAACAAAGAATAAACCAGCAGCTACCAATCAGAAGGCCTCCTACATTTCGACCTGGTGACCGGGAGGTTTGGAGGGAACACAATCTTGTTGCAACAATCTCCAGCTAATAGTTATCAGAGGGACAAAGAATGAACAAGCTGTAACCAATCAGAAGGCTGTCTACATTTTAAACTGGGGGACTGAGAGTCTCTGACTGCCTTGGCTTGGAGACTTTAATGCAGCCAGGAAGCCAGAGTAGACATGGGGGCCACAAGCTGTAGAGAGATGGGCAACCAGTTGATAATAGGGGTGTGTGAGAATACAGTACACATATACATGGGAATGCGTAGTGAACATAATGTGGTGTGGAACATATAAGCCTGTGACAGACCAAAGGTCTTTAACATCAATCTTCACTCTTTTCAGGACTTAAAGGGATAGTAATACTTTGTTTTAACTTTATTTTATTTTGTAGGCATTAAAAAAACATGAAGAATGATATAAGTCTTATCTCTCAAACCTTTATGGTTTAAGAGATATTCACAAGCAAAGTGTACCCCTCCCGCCCCTTTTACTGATGTAACACTTTTCAGCCAGGGCAGACGGGAGCTGGCCAGGTAGACTGCAGAGAGGGACAATCTTCAATTAAGATAAGGGAAAAACCTGAAAAGCTTGTCAAGGGGGGCAGAGATTTCATTGTTTTCATAGGAATAAGAGTGTCCCCTTCTGTTATCTGTCTGGTCTATGGACTGCATTCCACATATGAGAAGAGATTGCTTACACTAGGTAAAAGGGGCGGGAGGGGGAAACTTTGCTTGTGAATATCTCATAAACCATAAAGGTTTGAGAGATAATATTTATATCATTCTTCATGTTTTTTTAATGCCTACAAAATAAAATAAAGTTAAAACGAAGTATTACTATCCCTTTAATTTTTTTTCTCTACTTCTTTCACCAATAGATAACAGACACATGCCCACAATGTAAGACCAACATCTTTATTCTATTCCACCAGGCCTGTATGGATGTTTGGTTGACAGGTCTGCGGGGGCTAATGCCTCTCAGGTGATATGCACCAGCCACGTTGCTTTGGATGTGCTGGTGATGACTTGAATGTGGGATTGACCCACAACACTATGTGAGCACCCATTAAACTCTTCACAGCACTAGTGGCTGTTTATATCCCTTTTGTTTCTTTTTTTCTTTTTCAGTGGTCTTATGTTCCCAAACTTACCGGATCCCCTGCACTGCTGTGCAATGCAGTGGAGAACAGCAGCCATAAGTGGATGGAGTGAACATAGTGTTGGTATCTACTGTATACACGTTGTATCATTTATTACCTGAAGTTAGTCAGTTTGGGTATATAATTACTTTATATCTGGTATGAATATAGCTGTCCCAATGGATCTTTTTTTTTTTTTTTAATTGAAAAAATTACAAGCATTACAATAACATAAACAGTGAACATGAAAAAGGAGGTACATGTTAAAATTCAAGAATAACACCATTCTGAGACAATATGACAATGTGTAAAAAAAAACCATCACAAATAAAGGAGAAAGTAGAATAAAAGCACTAGTCTTCTATACATTATACAAGGGACAATCTACTTATGAATGGCGAAGTCAACCATCTAAAAGTGAGAGATATATAAGTGCTTAGGACTAGAGGCGAAAAGGGAAAAGAAGAAAGGAGTTAAGTGCGCTGGGAAAGAGAAAAGAGTAGAACAAAGAACAAGGGAAGAAGCACAGAGAGGGGAAAGGGGGGGAGGGAGGAAGGGGAAGGGTGGGAGGAGGAGAGCCGTGTAGATCGCAGCTCATCATTCAGTAGGGAATACTCATACCAAGGGTGAACATCCACAGATCCGAAGATAAATGTTTGACACCGTTCAACAGTTAGTATTAAGATAAGTATAATATGCAAGGGAACGGAAAAGTGGGTAGAAAATCACAGCTAACTGTCACTCCCTATTTTGTAACTCTCCCAATGAGACCAGGTTTCCTTGTAGATGTGGTGTTTATTAACACTATAAGCATGGAGTCTTTCCATAGTACAGAAATTGTCAATTCGAGTGAACCACGAAGCCAGTGGGGGGCAAGTGGTCAGATTCCAATGGGACGCAATAGTCAGTCTTGCTGCTGTCAAAAGGAAATGTAAGAGTGGGAACTTTTTAGCAGGGAATTGAAAGTGATGAGAAAACAAAAGAAGTAGAGGGTCTCCTGGCACTGGAAATCCCAAAATAAGTTCCATTGTAGTGGTAATCCGTGACCAGTATTCAACCACAACAGGGCAGAACCACCAAATATGAACTAATGTGCCTCCCTGTGCACCACATCTCCAACAAATATCAGGCGTAGATGGGTTAAATTTAGACAGGCGGCTAGGGGTCAGATACCACCTAGAAATCAATTTATAGTAGTTTTCTTGAGAAGAGGTATCTCTAGGAACTAATCGAGAATTCCAAAAGATGGCCAGCCAAGTCTCAGCTTCAGACAAGATGGGAGACCGCAGGTCTGTGGACCAAGCGATAGCAAACCTTGGAGGTGAGAAAGATCCACCCTTTGATAGGACTCGTCTAGCCTTTGATAATGGTCTGTGTAGGTTTTCTGGGTCCAACAAGAAAGTTTCAACTGTAGAAAGCGAACGTAGGGGGGAACTGGAATGAAGAACTTTGGATATGTAATAGCAAACCTGAAGGTGCCTCCACCATTCAGAGTGAGGCAAAGAGTAATCTAGTAGCACATCCCTAAATGAGATTGGACGATTATCACGAATCAGCTGAGAGAGATTAGTCAGATCCAATTCAGACCAGATCCTAAAATTATTACGGTCCAGCCCCAGGGGAAAGGCCGGATTGCCCCGGATAGAAAGGAGCGGAGAGGGATAAGAAGATCATCTCTCCACTTCCCGCTTCCCAAACCACCATGTCAAAACAGCATGTAAAAGAGGCTCATGATGTAGGTCCTTCGGGAGGTCACCAAAGGGTACAAAAAGAAGTTGTCTAGGAGAGACAAGTGGGAAAGCTGCAATTCAGACAAGTTCGATCGCCAGAGTCATCAAGGAGGCTTCATAGAAAGGTCCCAGTGGATCTTAACCCCACAATGTATGATTAACACTTTTAGCCTGTCCCACCAGACTTGTACAGATGTTTGGTTGACAGATCTAGGGGGCTAATGCCTTTAAGGCTGTACACACCAGCCATGTTGCTTTGTGATGCGCTGGTGATATGGTGGATGATTTATTGACCCACAGTAGTATACAATTACCTGTTAAACTTTTCACATCACTTTTGGGGTTTTTTGTCCCTTTTTGTTTCTCTTCTTCAATGGACATATTTTCAAAGTCTGATCAGATCCCTTTTAGTGCATTGGTGATGTACTTCCCGCAGTGCTGTGCCATGCAGTGGAGTCCACCGGGCACATGTGGATCGAGAAGAGAGTGTGTGGGTGTCCACTCTGTATACAATGTATCATTCAACCAACTGAAGCTATCCATTTTGGGTGTATCATTTATCTTACATCTAGAATTAATATAGATGTCTAGGGACACTGAACATGAGGGAGTATCTTGAGTAAAGTTATGTTACTCTAAACAAAACATCAACTACTTTTTCTCATGCTTCTTGCTATAATTCCTGACAGTGCTTTTTTCATTTTGAGATATATATAAAAATGTAAATAGTGTGTTTTTGAATGATTAAACTGTTAGTAATGTCCCATAAATTTTTTTTATAGATTTGTAGAGGGTAAAAAAAGAATCTCATTACCACAAACTCGATCTCTTTGGTTTGAGAGATATTGTCAATGAAAGTTCCCCCTCCCTCCCCTTCTCCTGAGGTCAGCTGTAAAGCTGACAGAAGGAGATCCGTGTCAGCCGACATGAAGAGGGTCTTCAGCAGAGCCAAAATCCCGTTATTAGAAAAGAACTTACTTCATGGGAACAGTCTACAAAGTGTGCTTGCAAACCAGACACACTTTGTAGACCTTTCCAATTAAGTAATTCTTTTCTAATAACAGGATTTCGGCTCTGCTGCAGAGCCGTTGACTGGTCCCCAGACCAGGATCACCTGCTGTCAGATAGACGCTGATGTCAGGAGAAGGGGAGGGAAGGGGGAACTTTGATTTTGAATATCTCTCAAACCATAGAGGTTTGAGAGATGGGGTTTGTGGCAATGATATTCTTTTTTTACCCTCTACAAATCTATAAAAACATTTTATGGGACATTACTAATACTTTAAGTAATGCATAAAGTGTTATTCTATACCTCCCAAATGTGTGATGTCTGTGGCCAGTACTTTACATGCCCGTGGCTGACTCAGGATGAAGTAAAAATTGATTAGGCAAAGTTAAGTTTCTTAAAGCATGTGAACCAGATGAAATACACCCCCTAGTACCCAGATATGCTTCTTCATATATTGTCTTGCACTGGGCACATTGCCACAATATTAAAATGAGGCACACGCAAAATCTATATTCAAAAAGGGGTTCAAGGTTTCAGACTTGTAATTATATACTGGTAAGTTTACCATGTATTGGGGTAAACTGCTTGAATAGTGACTGAGGTATAGCATGGAGGCACATGTAGAAAACAGCATGTTTTAAATAAACACAAGACACAGAAATGTTGCATCATCCCCTGTAAATGACAGAATTATAGTAGGTCTGACAAGTGCACTGGAAAAAGTCCTCATGTAGGTGAGTCTGGAGGTGCAGTAAGGCATATCGCACAATGTTATCCCTTTGAGTGCCAGAGGTGATTGTGTACCCCTCTGGCACTCAAAGTGTTATGAAGAGCATGTTGGGTGCCATACCCTGTCTGGTGAGAGCTGTGCTCCTTTAGCTTGTGTCCATTAACCTTTTGAGAGCCAGATGGGTGTGCAACGCATTCCAGAGCAATGCGTTGTACACCTGTCTTGCACTCAGGGTTAAGGCCATGCTAGTGAGAAGGGTGAGCAAGACGTTGCAGGGCTGCCACCTTTGCTGGATTGCAGGTACCCAGCCAGAGGGAGCTAGTGAAGTGGAGGCATGAAAAACCAAGATCAGCTCCAGTGCCTTTAGACTGCAGTTTTCCATTTGGTACCAGTCATTGTTGTAGCTGCAATGCCCACTCAGTGCTGCGAACCCTCACTCAGTGCTCCTCCAGCATGCTCACATGCACAAGGATCATGTGACTAACCAGCACCTATCAATGACGTACAACTCATGTGCTATGTCTTTGAATACGCATGCACACGTCCACAAACAACTTAAGCCACAGTTCTATTATTATTGGGGACCCCCTTTCTTACCGTATTAAACCGCTGTTGGCATGAAGGATAGTTTGTAATTCAGTCTGGATAGGAGGGGTTGGCTTTTTATGCCGCCCCCTGTAAAATGCCACCCAAGGCCTAGTCGGCCTAGGCCAAGATACATTAATGTATACTGTTGCCATCTATTAGACTGTAATGTCAGAAAGCCACAAATACATCTCCTATAACAAGGCAGGAGAATGAAGTAAGTTCCACCATTTCCTCTGTTCCTTGCTTCATACTTCACGCTAAACAAGGCACAAAGGAAAAGCCACATTTAAATGCCCATTTACTACTACATTATCCTCCCCCTTGTGCAAGCAGTGTTATGGAAAGAATTTTAGGTAGAAGTAGCTTAGTAAATCGATTGAAGCATCTGGATTGGTGTAAAATCTGATTAGCACACACCCCCCTTGTGGTGCAAAACATGAAGTGTTATTTATCAGTAAAAAATTTCCTGTGATATGGTATATGTAATGTAGGAAAGACAAAAAAAAAAAAAAAAAAAAGAGAGCTGAGGAGACTATTAGAACATTGTAATTATACAGTTAATTAAAGGGATTGTAATGTCCCGAAAAAATATAAGCAAAATAGTAGATGCAATAAAAAAATACTTAATGCCCTTATTCATCTCTCTCAAACCTTTATGGTTTGAGAGATATAAGAATATAAAGTTCCCCGCTCCTTCCCCCTTCTCATACGTATGTATAGATGATGGCATGAGATCCTGTTTCCGGGATCAGACAGCGGCTCTTCAGAAGCACTGACATCGAGATATCTAAAAATAAATACTTTATCGGAATGGTCTACAACGTGTGCCTGGTTTTCAAGCACACGTTGTAGACCATTCCAATGAAGCATTTATTTTTAGATATTTCGATGTCAGCACTCCTGAGGAGCCACGTCTGGTCACGCAACCAGATTCTGCTTCTGACAGCTTTACAGCTCGTAAGGCAGAAAGGGGTGGGAACAGAGACCTTAATGTTATTATATCTCTCGAACCATAAAGGTTTGAGAGATAGGAATAAGGGCATTAAGTTTTTTCATTGCATCTACCATTTCATTTATACTTTGTTTGGGACATTACTGTCCCTTTAAACTTTGGAAAGTCCTGTTGCTATGAATTTTAACATAATCATAAGGAAAATCCTGAAGGCTTGAGCACTATGAAGAAATAACATCTACCATTAAGTCTAAGGAGAAGGGACTGTAATCGCAAATTGCTGAAAATTAAATCCAGATGGATTAATCGATTGTGATCCTATCACCTACAGGGATTAAAGGGATAGTAATGTTTCATAATAAAAGCAGCTCTAATTAATCATCATAGTATTTGGTCTTTGGAGAGTGTTATTTCAATTCTGTCAGAGTTGTAGTACAAGAGTAACTCAATGACAAAGTGTCCCCCTCTTGCCCCTTTTACTGATGTAACACTGCTCAGCCAGAACAGAAGGGAGGTGCCCAGGTAGATTGCACAGAGGGACAATCTTCAATTAAGATAAGGGAAAAACCTGAAAAGCTTGTCATGGGGGGCAGGGCTTTCATTGTTCTGATAGGAAGAAGATTGTCCCCTGCTGTTATCTGTCCAGTCTATGGACTGCATTCCGCATCTGAGAAGAGATGGCTTACACTAGGTAAAAGGGGCGGGAGGGGAAACTTTGCTTGTGAATATCTCCTAAACCATAAAGGTTTGAGAGATAAGACTTATATCGTTCTTCATGTTTTTTTAATGCCTACAAAATAAAATAAAGTTAAAATTAAGTATTACTATCCCTTTAATGAGGAGTCAAAGCTTGCCATGTTCCTCTCACAGTTCCTTATATTGTGAATTTCCGTATGATTTAGGTCTCCCTTTGGTATTCATTTAGTTTAGGGTTTTTTAATTTTTACCTTATTTGGCTTATTGTGACAGTTTAGAGGCTTGATTCATGAGGCACTTCCCTTATGTATGGCATATGAAGAGTTAAATTTTGATGTGCCGTCTTTACATTTTGAAGGTAGAAATTATGGTATATACTTGTCAATGTGAAGCCTTGATAACGCCCTGGATAGGCACAATGTATCTTGTCTGATGCTGTTTCTTGTCAAAGAGCTTCCAACAGTGCTGGATTTCAGGATAACCATGTTGGAGCACAGGTGAATCAAGCAGAGGCTCATTTTCTTTAACTGACGTATGTAAACAACTGCCTAATCTCAGAAATCTACAACACTACTATTATGTTCCATTTGGCCCCATGATCTTTTAGGAGGGCCACTGCTGGTAATTATTAGCATTTACTCTACTGACAAAGATGGTACCATTGTTTCACTCTTGTTATCTCAAACATCCAGCCTGTTTCTCCTTTTTTTGATTTGAGGACTAAATGTATTCAATTTTGATTTAGTGCAGAAGTGGGCAAGCCCTTCAGCTGTTATTGTACTTCATCTTTAGCAAGCCTGTGTGTTGTTAAGGATGATGGGAGTTGTAGTGTAACAATAACTGTAAGGTCTGGGTTAACCACCCCTGCTTTGAAGCAAATATACACTGGAGAGCTTCTAAGTGCATATCCTGAAGAAGCATACCTTCAACTTTTCAACAAACATTGCCTTGAAAAACTGAATGCATTGACTTGAATAATGTATTATCTCTCTATCTCATTCTTGGCAAATGTAAGGTCACAAGTAAAGGTGCTTTAAACTAGTTATTTCCAAGGTTAAATTCCACAAAGATTACTAGAATTGCATGAACTGCACTTTTGCTCCCTTGGATGTTTAGTTGAATACAACACCACAAGCCATTTGCAGAGGATGATAAACCAATAGCATTGTCACCAAGTCCTCTTCACAGAGCAAGCTCATACTGGTCCAGAAGTGGTTACTAATAATTAACCAGGCTAAGTTAATACAGGTTTGAGAATAAGTGCCTATTTTTCATTTAACCCTTTAAGTGCCAGAGAGGTAAGCTATGCATTGTGGAGCAACCTGTTGATCCTTTCTCTGGCACAAACAAACAAGGAATTCTGCACTTTATTAAACCAGTGTGTGCAGTTTCATGGATATAAAGCTTGAGCTATACCTGAATCCTAGGTAGCATTTGTTTTCTGAAGCCAAAAATGTCTTACATGTGCTCTGTATGGGCAGCATTTGTAACTTTTCCAGGCTCACTGACTCCCATTACCACAGCAATCTTGACTTATGTCTGAGAAGTGATAGTGACATATTGTCTGTAATTAGGCTGATAAGGTAGCGGCCTGTCTGAATTGAAGAGTATTGTCCAAAAATCTCAGTAAATTATCTGTATTAGTGGGGAGCAGTGCATTGTTTTGCAATGTGCTGTATACCTCTCTGGCTCTCAAAGGGTTAAAAAATATTAGGATTACATTTTAGTGATCTGACATAAAACAACTCATTTTTACAATTGCTAGCTGGAAATGCATACAACTTAAAATTATAAAAAAAAAAAAAAAAACAAGTACATTTTGTGTTAGTGTTACTTTAAAGGGAATCTCCTTATACGGTAGGAAAAAATGTAACTGGATACAGGAATGAAAAAATATGAATGCTTAACCACATAGGGAATGGAGTACAGAGCATCTATCAGTTGTAGGGATAGGCTAACAAGCAAAGGTCAAAGCAGAAACTGGAACACGAGACCCAGAAAACAGGCTGACTTCTAAAGTAAGGTCATAGAAACCCAAAGATCATGTACAGGATTCAGCAGATATAGCAGTAAACTAGATTTGAGTGAAAGTTGTCGCCGTGTTCCCACGAGAAATTTCAGGAAAACCACTCTGTTGTCCGCTTTTTCAAGGGAAAATCTGCTTTAAAAGTAGCAATTAAAATTTTCACCCACTGGCCAAAATTATTCGCCATTTTTTCAATTGCTAGAAAGTTTCTGCCCATTCATTTAAGGTGTTTTCGCATTTTCGCTATAAAAACTTGACGTAATTGCGGAAGGCAGACACAATAGAAGCAGCTACAGAGCGAGATAGACGTGCTGTGCCGCTGTGATATTTTGGCAAAATTGAGGCAGGAGAGGCTCATAGTGACTGCTATTACTATGAGCAGCAAAAGGAGGAACTGAAAGGACCCTTATTATGTGTCCACTAAGTCTGAGGAGGAGGAGGAAGTGACTAGCAGTACTGAACCAATGCTGTCCAGTCCCCCTAAATCACCCCAAGGGATCTTGGGGAATTTAATGGGAAGGGAGGGAGAAAAGGGAATGGGAAGGGAGGGAGAAAAGGGTAGTACTAGTGAGAGCAGGACATGTCAGCTGCCTGTGCCTGCTGCAAATGTGCTGCCCCTGCTGCCAGTACCACCATTGCTGTACCTGCAGCCAGATGTACTGCCCCTGCTGCCACTAGTGCTGTACCTGATACCAAACATGCTGCCCCTGCTGCCATTAGTGCTGTACCTGCTGCTAGATGTGCTGCCCATGCTGCCACCAGTGCTGTACCTGCAACCACCATTGCTGTACCTGCTGCCAGATGTGCTGCCCCTGCTGCCACCAGTGCTGTACCTGCTGTCAGTGCTGAACCCGCTACCACCAATTCTTTGCCTGCTTCTAGCGTGTCTTGTAGTACTCAGAAGGGGGGAAGGAGAAAATGATACCAAGTGTGACAGCAAGGGATCCTAAGTCACACTTACCATCCCCATGCAGTCCCGCCAGTGCTAGTACTACTACTAAGGTCCAGCAGCTTGTTAGCATTAGGAGTGTACGAGGGGGTTACTCAACAACAATATCCTCATATTACTAGTGACTTTGAGACTGAGGAGGAAGACTCTGTGGCTGAACATGATGTGGTTGGTGTTGGTAGTAGTAACAGTAATGGGGAAGCAGCCGGAGTGGTAGGGGGAACATTTGAGAGTGTCCAGACTAGCAGTCAAGGGAACCCACACAATTCTTTTGACTCTGGGAGTCCTCCTCACTTTCCCTTCATTACAGTGTCCAAGTGGAACATGATCCTGAAGAGGCCAGAACTGGTGTTGGGGGAGGAGAGCAGGCTCAGAATTAATACCACCACCACCAGTAGGAGCACAGATCAGCTGCCTGTGCCTGCTGCTACTACTAGTCTTCCTTCTTCTTCAGGTCAAAAGGAAATGCCAAGTGTGACATTAGGGGACCCTCTGTCACATTACTTGTCACCTCCTCCAAGCAGCAGTGAGATGTCTGGTGTTGAGCAGCAGCAGCATGTAGGGGCTAGTGATGGTGGTTGTGATGATGATGGTAGAGAAGCTGGGGTGAAAGAGACATTGATGGCCTTTTTTAGCAGAAACTGAGAAGGAATTGGAGACAGGAATGAGGATGGGCATTACCACCACCACTAGCAGTGAGATTTTTGAATTAGAGGAATTTGCAACTGCTCTAATTCCTTCTGATGCTGAGTTGCAAGGGCAGCAGGATGCTGATAAGCAGGCTAGTGTGTCACAGACCACCAGGGACACAGTGGGAATGGAGTCAACAAGTGATGCGGGACTAGGATAGGTTCCACTTGCCAGCACCAGCATTACTCCTGGTCCTAGTTGCATTGCTGAATCTGAGGCAGTAGCAGCAACAGCAGCATTATCCTCTGCCACAGATAATGAAGGGGAATGTGGAGGACAAGAAGAAAGAGGCCATTCTTTTCCATCTGTTCCCATCCCCCTGAAGTCATCATGGGTGTGGGACTATTTTTCTGTTGGGGCAGGCACAGTGCAGTCATCAGCAACGACACTGTGCACAAGTTGTAACAAGTCAGTGAGAAGAGGAAAGGAAGGAACACTATCGCCCTGATATCACACATAAACACAGACACAGTGACATTTACATCAAACATGTTAAAGACAAACACCCACCACAGAAATCAAGCACCACTTTTGCTGTCCCTGACTCTCCAGAAAGGCAAAAAGAGGCAAGGAGGAGAAAAGAGGAGTAGAAATAGAGCAACCCATGCAGAGACTGTAAGTTCCATGACAAGTGAAACAACTAGCTCGCCATCACCTTCTAGGGTAACTACATTTTCTGCCAATCCGCCTCATTCATCGTTACCTCCCCCGCCAAATGATAGCCACTCTGTTGCTGTTAGGACATGGCAGTTCATGCCCACCCATTGCACACTGTGTTGTGCATTGACCACACATGCCAGTGTGGTGGAGGAAAATCGCAAGCAGTGCATCAAGCGGTATGTGAGGAGATTCCATCCCACAGAATATGCTAAGATGGTGGCAGGGATGGTTCATCATTACTATTAAACTATCAGCAAGTTGTCATGTGTCCTTAGCGGGGTCTGGACAAGGGGTATAGTGACAGTGGCAGTTCTTGGTTTCGGGTGTCATGGTGTTTGAATACAGTTGGGGCCCCCACATGTTATTTACCACACGTACACTGTGCACAGTTGCTGATGAGAGCCACAGTTCCTGCTCTCCAGGGAAGGTGGAGAAGATTTAATGGCCAACTTCTTCTTTTCCCCACAAAGACTGGGGGCTACTTATTGTGCTGCTACTGCCTCAGGTGCATCACTGGAGCCAGTCATGGCAAGTGGAACCTTCATCATCCATCTTCCATGTTACTGCTATTGTTGATCCCATTCCCTTTCAGCTGCCTAATCATCCTGCTGCTTAAACAACTCAGAAGCAGCAGTAGGAACAGCAGGTGCAACTCAGGACGACATTTGACGATGGGCAGTGGCCACTGGCCAACATGACCAGCTGGAATTGGGCCAGTACAGCATTTTTATTTTATTCTCAGGGCTTGTGCTTTGAAAAAATAAATAAAATAAAAAAAACAGTCCTAGAAAAAGAAAAAAAACCCATGTTGGGGGGTTTGTTTCTAACAAGCCTAAGTCCTACAAATCAATGTTTCCTCAGGGCTTGGACCTCTAACAACAAATCTAACAAATCATCCTCTACAGAATACTCTATCAAGTCAAGTATCAGTCCACCCGGGTGGCAGCTTATGTCAAGGGGTTCCTGTCTATCACTTTACATACAAATTTCTTATTTTATTGATTTAATTTTTTAGTAACTGTACCCTCAATAACAGTCAAGAAACCCCCCCCCAAAACAAATTCTCTGTTCAAATGATTCATGCATTCATCAAAACAGGTACCCTCCTAAGACCCCTTTTATACCATGTCTTATAGGTTGTTTTTTAATTTCATTTAGGATTTATTTTTTATTAAGTTATCCCAAACCCTCCCCCCCCAAAAAAAACATTACCTGTTCAAATAATTCTTGCCCCACACCCTACCAACACAGGCACCCTCATGCCCCTTTTATACTATGCCTTTGGGGAAAAAAATAATAATTGCTATGTGTTGTGTATATGTTCCCATTTATTTCAATGGACTGAGCTAGGCGGAAAAAGCAGAAAATCTGCACTTTTTCACAGGAAATTTGTCAAAAGGAAAGTGCCATTTTTCACCGAATTCAGTTTCAGGCAGAAATTTTTGCCCATCCCTAGCAGTAACATAGAAACTAGGAACAAGACATCATTCTTGGGAAGTAAATGGTGCAAATGGTGAGGGATTGTGGAGAATTGCTTTAATTGTAATGTATGTGTGGTTTTGCGACTACTAGTGGATAGTGAGACAAGGATGGAATATCAGGCAGTTTGGCTGATGTACTAAGAAATATATAGCATTTATGGAACAAACTAACTGCATTATAAGGGACAAATAATAATTCCCCAAATTCTCCTTATTTTAAATGGGGCTTTTAAGCCTTAGAAGGCTCTAGAAGTTTCTAATGCATTGCTTCCCAATGTGTTGGACATCTCCCTAGCATTCAAGAGATTAAAAGCCCCATTGTCATTTTTCTTTATTACCTATGATGCAGATGGTTTGCAGCAGAATGACTCCAGTTCCATTTAGATTCCATGAGACATTGTCTTGGAAATGTGAAGCTGTTTCTCCCTGTTTGTTAAAAGCTTCTGAACAAGTGAACAGTCTCTTCCACTAATCCCAAAATGTCTCATAAAAATAATCACTCACAGTGGATCACATTCTCTAAAGCATAAGCTATGTGATGCCATAAAGGTCACCTATTTGACATACAAAGCTTATAATCTACAATGTATTACTCACATGACACCAGAACATACAATATACAATGTTTGTTCCACACCACAGAGCTTACCATTTGCAACGTTTGACCCACATGAGCGTTACCAGCATGGCACCACAGTGGTTACAATCTACAGTTTATGAATCTCAGGACATGAAGGAGCTTTCAATCTCTAATGCAATATCCATATTATACTACAGCTTAAAATTTAGAAGGAATGACCACCGTGGAGCATGCCCTGTGATGTGAAGAGAATGTTCTATGGTTCAATGAGGGTAACCCCATGGTATTACAGAGTTTATAATCTATAACCCACGTGACACTACAGAGCTACAATATATGGCCTCATGGCACCAGTGAGCTTGCACTTCACAGTAAATGACCCCCTGAGGGTAGTTACTTTTAGATTGTAAACTCTTTGGCAAAAGTGTAGGAGCTGCAAAAATTCTGGGGTTATATGTTTTTTTTTACAGAGAGGAAGCGTCCTGATGTTACTGAGCTAACCTAAAGGATGAACTAACCATATGGGTTGGTGGGAACCGTTCTTACAAGGTACAATCATATGGGATACCATTAGTTAGAAATGAAAGACTGGGCCAATTGCAAAATTGGTCCCTCAGGTTGGTTGGAAAGGTCCACCCTTCTATAAAGAAGGAAACACACGATTGCATCAGAATAGAGCATGACAGCAGCAGAACAAGTGTCCAGTAGGAGAGTACAACATTACACGAGACCAGCTGGACAATACAACAACACAATAAACCAGCCCAATTACATGAGACTTGCACAGCAATACACATTAACACAGAAGACCAGCAGGGCACTACAGTATTTCATGAGGACCAGATGTGAGAAATCCTTACTGAGGAGACATTTCTCATCTTCATATACCCTTCCCCTAGACATCAATGTACCACTCCATGAAACCAGCATATAATCACTTTAGCCAGTGCAGGATTACCTCAGTACATGATACAACATAAATTGTGGAAGGGGCTAACGGAGATACATTGATTTGATGAGTGTGGCATAATCTAGGACACTAGACCTAGACCGGCGATGGTGTGACCTGCCTGATTTGAGGCCAAAAAGGAGGAGACAGAATGTTTGAAAACTTTATTACGAAAAATCAGTAAGTCAATGTCGAAAAAGCAAGTCGTATTTCAGCTTCCGGATCTGGAATGTATCTAGCAAAGCAGTGAGATTTCCATCTCCCTAATTTCTGGATAATGTGTGGAGGAGTGTGATGGCTGGAGGCCGCAGAAGCAGCGCCTATCAGGAATGAGTGTCCTGAGTAGTGGTCTGGGTTGGCTCCTACTCGAGATAACAGAATACGGATTAGTTTGGTAAATGTATAGGTTGTTAGAGGACCATTGTGTATTGGAAGAAGAGGGCTGGAGTCTGGAAGGGCTTCTAGCTGTGCGTACAACTTTGAAAGGGCTTTGACTGGACACCAGTTATCGTAAGTGGGGAATATCGGAATCAGGACGCCCTTACTTGCTTGATCTGTTTTTGATTTTAAGAGGTGAAAGATGAAGTGATCTGAATGGGCTTGGAGATCGGCTTTCCTGGGAAATGTTGTAGATGAATGGGATTTGAGAAATTCTCCTGGTCTCAAGAATCCAAAAAAGCCCAGACATATGGCTGCCAGAAGCACAAGGCTGGTGTTCGGGCCAAAGGGGTTAGTGGATAAGTTTTCATATAGTTTGCGAAAGAGAGCTCCCGATATTGGCAGTCTCTTCTTTGTTTTATTATGCGGAATTCTCTCCAGCCCCTTCAAAAATAATTTTACGTGATAATTTGTAAATAAGGAGGGGCGTTCTGGTTGGATGAAAGAGAGGTGATGGCGAATGCCTGCTAATTGCAACCTGATAGAATGGGGGGAGAGATGAAGGGCCAGAACACAATGAGCGGCATATGCTAAGATGGAGTATATAGTATAGTTGAGGGGGGGTTTATTTAGAAGTAGAAATTTGTTGAATGTGTGCCATGCTCTAGCGTAATTCTTTTTAGTACTTTGTGCTAATGCCAGGTTGATGATTGCTTCTGCTGCTGGGTGGTGGTTCATTCGAGGATGAGTAGGTTGAACGGAGGAGAAGGGGTCGGGAGACAGCTGACTTGAGGGTTGAGGTCGAGAAATGTCTGTAAATCGGAAAGAATCTGGTTAATAGGCTGGGACCTAGAAGGGGGAACGTGATGACTTGAAAAGGTAAATTTAAAGTACAGGGAAAGCCATGTGAGCTTCCTCAAAAAGGCCATAATGAGTGGAGATGATGATCTACCTTTGTTGATTAATTTGGATGTGGCTGGGTCTGAAGTAAAGAAGGTTACTGACATGTATGACCAATTTTGACCCCAACTAATTGCAGTGGCCACCACCAGCACCAGTTCCATATAGCTAGAGTAGTTGACAAAATTAGGTTTATCTAGAAGCTGGACGGGCCATGAGTCGCGTAACCATTCGTTTTCGTAGGAGGCTGCGTAACCTGTAGTTTTAGAGGCTGTGGAAAAAACTACCGGGGAAGAAGAGGCAATTGTTTTGTTGAGGATAGATTTGCCGTTCCAATGGCGTAGGAAACATGCCCACATGGCCAAGTCTGATTGAACGGAACTGTTTATAATAATAGGAACAGAGTCACTGCTGTGTGACAGGAGGGAGAGAAGATAAGAAATTAATGTTCTAACTTGAGGGATGATTCGGGTGTCGAAACTGAGATATCCAAGCAGAGATTGGAGCTCGTGCCTGGAGCAAGTGGTTCTTTTGGAGAAATCATGGACTAAAACCTGAATGCGGGAAATTTTGTCTAATGGAAGACGAGCTTCCATAGCGTTAGAGTCTACATGGATTCCTAGAAACTCAATCTCTGTGGACGGGCCAAAGGTTTTGTTAGATGAAAGTTGGATATTGAGGTCTTTGAACAACTTGATTAGGGATTGAAGGGCTGATGGTTGGACGTAAGCTGGTTCGATTAGCAAGAAGTCATCTAGGTAATGTAAAACCATTGGGCACCTGCAGTAGTTCAGGAGGAGCCAAAAAGAGCCTCAGCGAAATAATTGAAGATCTTAGGGCTGCTTTTAGAGCCAAATATTAGACGTGTTGAAAAGAAGAATTTGTCTTGCCACCTGATACCCTGCAGATGCCAGTGAGATGGGTGCACAGGGATTAATTTGAAAGCATTTTCTAGATCAACCTTGGACAACCAACATTTGGGGCCTGCCTGTTGGATGAGAGAAATGGCGTGTTCGATGTTGTGGTATTCTAGGGAGAATTCTGATGAAGGTATGAGCAAATTGATACTGGGAACAGGAGAGGAGTGGGGTGCGGAAAAATCTATTATGAGCCTCTGCTTATTGGAAAATTTTCTAGTGGTGATTCCTATTGGATTAGATCGCCATATTGGAAATGGTGGGGAATGAAAAGGACCTAGAAGGTGATCTTTAGAAATTTCTTTCTGGAGCAGAATATTAACTGATGCTGGGTGCAAGGTGGCCGAATGCAGATTGGGACATTCGAAAGATTGAGAGGGAAGTGCCCGAGTGCCTATGAAGAAACCTTCCTGGAATCCGTTGATAAGAAATGAGGAAAAGTTTTTGTCTGGGTGGTGTAAAAGCAATGATTTGAGGAGACGAATGTTTATGTTACCTAGTCATTTATTTGAGCGACCCTGACGAGGGCAGATAATGCGGGAGTGAGAATAGCAATAAATGGAACACATATGCAGCATTCTACAATTATGAAAAAAACATCCACGGCCATTAAAGTTATTGCATATAGGGGAAGAACCCATGTAATGAATGGTACGCCCGAGCTTGTCAACTGAAGGTCTGTTTCTAGTTGCGGGGGGTTTCAATGGGAGGAGCAGCTAAAGTAGGGGCAGATGAAGTAGGCCATGCTGAGGGGCACCAGCTGATGTTGTGATTGGCTGACTGGCAGGACGAATACACTGGGGTTTTAAGGCCCGCAAAATAGCATCAAAATAGTTTGTGGTCGAGAGAACCCCAGTCTGTCGTGAAGCCAAATTGTTCGAATGCCACTGCCGCTTTGGCTGAGAATGCCAAGTGGTAGTCATAATAACTGAAACCACCATAGCGGTAGCCCAGATCAACTAGAATGTACAAATATTGCTCAAGGTCCTGCCTCCTGGAGGGGAAAGAGGAGCACAAAATATCTCTAAATATACTAAATGCCAAGACAAATTCTGGTATAGTAAGTTTTTTAGAGAGTCTTGGGTCCTTGGATTTTAGAGTGACCGCTACATCCCCACATTGTACGGTGTGATTTACTGCTAGGCCCTGGGTTGCTATAAGTAGGGATACCAAGTTAACATCTCTCCCCTCCAGGATGTCCCGGCGAAGGTTGGCAGGAACCAGGTGAGCTGGCGTAATTTGCGGATTATGTGAAGTACTGGGGATACCTCGAGTTGGAGAAGATGAATGAGAACCTCCTAGGTGAGAAGATGATCTGTAAGAGGATTCTAGGGATATGATTCTATTTTGCATATCTGACATGGCTGTGGACATGGAAGTGAGAAGTTGCACGATGTTCTCCAGCTGCGAAGAATGGTTCTCGCGAGTTGAAGTGCTGGGAGAAGTGGGGTGATTAGGAATGACCTGAGGGGAGGGAGGGGGGGAAGGAGCTTGGGAAGGGAATAGGAGGCGGAATAACTCTGGCTTCCTAGCTAAAGAGGGATATGGGATCTGGCGGCGAGTTAGTTCAGTAGTAATTCGTGAAACAGTCCATTCTCTATATTGCTGGCTTCTGGACACCGGAGTTGCAGGTGTATCCTGCAGCGGGGCTTCTTGATTTGCTTCTGGTCTAGGATGGTCTTCTTCCATGGCTGAAGGATGAGAATGAAAGCCAGTTAGATTGAGGATGAAGGGTGGGAAGGATTATAGTAATTAGAAGATTGGGAGGAGTGCAAACCTGTCGGATGGGATGGATCTCTCGGACCCCTTGACCCTGATGGCCTCGCTGACTGAAAGTCTGAGGAGGCGGGGGAAAAGGTGGTGGCGGGTGATCCAGAGCTCGTCGTTCAGGAGGTAAATGACAAGTGCACCCAGCGTAAGATGTCCCCTATTGACCGGTTTCACCCCAGACAGGGGAGGACGTCGGAGCCGGGGGGAAAAGTGATTGGGGGGGGAATGGAGGGAATGGGGTGGGGAGTGAAGCCAACACATGATAGAGAAATGAGCCTGGTAGGGGGGAAGTTTGGGGTGGAAACTAAGTGACAAACAGAAGTGAATGTGACTCACTAGACTATGCTAAAGATTGAAGGAAATGTGGAGAGAAGACCACTGACGGGAGGTCCGGAGCTAAATTGATGGCTGGCATGAAAAGCTATGGTGAGATAACCCTCCGATGGGAGGACCGGCCTAAACAACTTAATGCCGTCTCTGACGGGAGACAGCTGAAATCTAGTATTCTGTGTGTCTCTGACGGGAGACTGGAGAAGTGCATGTGATTCCTCTGATGGGAGGAGGTTCTAATAAGTGGAAAAAGTGTTTATAGTGAGCTAGAGGGGAAAGTGCTGCCTTAACAGGATAAGAAGGAAACTGTGCAAGAGAGTGCTTACCTTGGTTTGGATTTAATAAGGCGTGCTCGCATTACTTGTAAATAAAAACATTTAGGTTAATCTGGGGGAAAGAAGGGAATATAGACTATGAAGGGGTGACTCCCGACAGAAGGATCAAACAAAGACTGACGGGGGACTACAGAGCTTGTTGATTCTGAATCTCTGATGGGTGTGTACTCTCTGACGAGAGAAACCTGATGTGCACTGGGTGGGAAGTGGAGCCTTGGATACTTGTGTGCTGGAGGATAAGAGGTTGACTCTATGGGATGATGATATCCTGGACATACTAAAATGCACCTACCTTGGTTAGGATCCATAGAGGCAACTGAAAAAGAAATGGTATGAAGAGATAGGATATAAATGAAATTTTTTTTTTAATGAAGGACTTACTGGGCTGTGAGTGACAGGATGAAATGACTGGAAGCTGGTGAGTAACGGATGGGGTGAAGCATTTGAAATGGATGAAATTGCTTGGATGATTTGCTGAAACAGGTGACTGAAACCTGATGTCTTCTTCAGATTGAAAATGATGACTGGAATTGATCAAAATAGCGCATGCTGAAGAGGGGGAAATCAAGATAAACGGGCGATCTGCCTGCCTAACTGAATGCTGGTAAAATTGTAGGCAATGAGACAACTTCTACAAGTAGTGTACGATCACAAACAGTAAATGAGTCTAAATAAAATGAAGATGACATGCAAGTAAATGGAGAATGACAACCTTCTACACTTATATGCTACTTTAAGTAACTGCTAATGTCTTCCTCAGGGATGCAGGGGGAATGAGTTCACAGCAGCTTGAGAACCTATTCTTGATTTGCTAACTTGATGTTTATAAAGACATGGTGAACAATTCTGGATTGACTATCCTAAATTAAAAGTAGCTGGAGAAAAACTTGATCTTACCCGAATTCCAGTAAGACTGCGTGGAAGCGTCTAGGACGCTTAGTGACGCGATTGACTGAAGCGGCTTGACGTGCCTGTGTCAGAGGCTTCTACTGGGCGATATGAAAAAGAGGAAATGACGAGGCTCCGGAGTGATGAGAGAGCCTGATGATTCCTCTGACGGGAGGAAATGTTACCTGTGCGCGGAGGGACGAACTGCTTGACGCCTCGCACCAGAGGTAGAGGGGGCGCAGTTTATAACCCTCTCGCCCTTCCCACAAATGCAGGCTCAGCCTGCCCACGTGTGGGCAAGGAATTGGGGGAGCACACCAACATATACTCTATTACACCCTCCTATAAACACATCAAATCCCCCCACATCCCCTTAAGTCTCACCTACATCTACTTAAAGACACTGAAAGTATTCCTTTCCAACCCATTTTGGTCAGCCAGCCAGAATCAACAGACAATACTTCATGTCTGCATGGCCCTGTTACTCTATGCAGTCATTGATTAGAGGGACTGATGAACCTCCGACCTTATTAATGGGAGACAGCAAGCAAGGGGGGAATCATTGGAGTGTCCTGTGCAACTGCATTATATTTAAGGTGTGATCAAGGGGGTTGCACAAAATCAGGGTTGTACCACTTTCGGCGCCGCCTACTACCACATGCTTGGCATTGTAGAAAAATGGACATTTTCTCGTTTCTAACAGTTCCTCTCTTGAGAAGATTAATGTAGGTGAGAGGGGAAATCCGGTATAAAATTGGTGTCCCCCTGCACCTATAAATACTATTCTTTCAGAGGATGATGCTCCTGCTGCCTAGTGCGATTGGTAACAGCCCTGCCTGCCATTAATATGGGCCTGCACTCATGTGGCCAGTATCAGGCATATGTCTCCTGTGTCCCAATTAATGGTGGAATTCAGGAGAGAAGTGTGGAATTATACAAGCAACAAAACTGTCACAGGAGGCTGCAACAGTTCTTTTGCCAGTTCAAGAGACATCACAGAACAGAAGTCTGGTGGAGGAAACCTCAGTATACTTACACGCCTGTGGTGAGAAAGGAATTGATCACAGGAGAGAACCAGTCAGAGAGGAACATTTTAGAGGTATCTTTATCTAAATATTGATATTTACTATTTTTGTGATTTTTATACATGCACATAATTTGTAGTAAATTTAGGGTGAGATGTTCAAAAAGTCATCTTAAAGAAAAATTTGCCAGATCATGAGTTGGTGGTAAAAGGAGGACAATATTTTCAGAAGTAAATAATTCACGTTTGAAAATGTGTGTAAAGAATTAAAAATGATGGTAACAAGATCTTGATGAACACTGCCTTTAAAAATTCTGATTTTTAAAAAAGGTCTTTGAAACAAGAAATTGCTTCTCGCTTCTGCTTGTCCTCTCCAAGTTTAGACCGTTTTATTTTGTCGGGAAAAAAATGACTTTAATCAGACACAAAAGTGACATTGAAACAAATATTTTATTCTGAAAAAAATACCTTACAATATGACGGTAGATGAAACCACACCCACTTTTAAGACGTCTTTTTCCCTTTGCCAGAGATGGCGGAATTGGATGCAAAAAATGACAAAAACATGACTGAGAATTGACTGACCATGGACTAAGAACTTTTTATTCTGATTACAGACAATTTCAGTTACCACCACTTTCTGAACATCTGGCCCACAGTCTTAGGATTCTCCACTTTCTAATTGCTGCCCATAAGGCCTCATTCACATTGATGATGATTAGAACAGGATTGTGATGCAGTGCATTGCAAGTCACCCAGTTTACTTACCTTTAATGTCTCTGTATTCTCTCAGTGATCCTATCACTAAGGGAGAGTGGCAGAGGAATGACATGGGTAGTACACTTTGGTTCAAGGAGTGCTCTTACACAGTCTTACTTTTGAACACAGTGAGCGCTCTGTGTGATAGGATAACTGTTATTTACGTCATTAGGTCCCAATGTGTTTAAATGGTTGAATGCAGTTTCTGACCATAACTGGATCCCAGGAAGGACTCATTAACTGATGGATACCAGCCAATCACTTGAATAACTCATCCAGTTTTTCTTCAAGGTTGATACAAAATTCATAATATTCTCCAGTCGTACAAATGCAAATACCATCACAGAAAGACCACTAGTAATAGAGTCACATCTATATTATAGTAGGACAAGTGTTGTATTGGAGCATCCCATGTATGTGGTCGTCAGTCCATGATCAGCCAGAGAACTGAATGAATAAGATCCCACAAAACCATTGATAAGTGACAGGGTGCAGACGACCATAAGTTACATAGAACAGTTATTCTAAATACTTGGAAAGCATGGATAAATGTTATGGTTTTGTTATGGGGTTTTGAAGATAACAGTTTTATGATCAAAAGAATAGATATGAGAGATTCTTCAAGATGGATCAAAAGAATGATGGCAGGCATCTTATTTTATGCATTATGTCTACTTAAAGATTGAGGTTATTCTACAAAGCACAGTGGCCAAATAATAAAATAACTATTATAGTAAAATAGTAAATTAGGTTGAAAAAAGACAAGTCCATCAAGTTCAACCTTCGCCTCATACCTCAGTAACTGAGAATTTTATAGCTTTCCTGATACCAATTAAATTAGTCTTTATCAGACCTTCCTGATCAGCCTACTGATAAACAGTATAACTCTGTATGTTCCCTTTTGAAAGAAATGTATCTAATCTTCTCTTAAATGTATCCATTGTATCTGCCATAACTACCTCCCTGGCCAATGAATTCCACAATTTGACAGACCTTACCGTAAAAAAAAACCCTTCCTCTGCTGAAGTTTAAACCTCCTTTCCTCTAATCTCAAGGGGTTTCCCCTGGTCACCTGATCAGGCCTTGGAATAAATAGCTCACCGCAGAGATCCTTGTATTGACCTCTCATATACTTGTACAATGTGATAAGGTCTCCTCTTCGTCGTCTTTTCTCTAGAGTAAATAAACCAAGTTTGTTTAGTCGTTCCTCATATGTCAAGTCCTCCATTCCCTTAATTAATTTTGTTGCTCTCCGCTGTACCCTCTCTAGTTGTAGTATATCCTTTTTCAGAACCGGTGCCCAAAATTGCACTGCATACTCAAGGTGAGGTCTTACCAATGGTTTGTATAATGGCAAAATAAGGTTATCCACTCTTGCTTCAATACCTCTTTTTATGCAAGACAGGACTTTGTTTGCCTTTGCTACTGCTGTTTGACACTGGTCACTGTTTCCAAGTTTGTAGTTGACAAGGATACCCAGGTCTTTTTCTAGCAACGAGTCACCTAAAATTATTCCATTAAGTTTTTAAGTAGCCTTGGGATTGTTTCCTCCCAAATGCATGACTTTACACTTCCCCACATTAAACTTCATATTCCACATTTGCCCAATCTGACCTTGTATGCAAGTCCCTCTGTAGAGAGAAAATATCCTGTTCTGAATTAATGACTTTGCATAATTTAGTATCATCTGCAAATATTGATATTTTGCTTTCTATATCTATTTCCAGGTCATTTATAAACATGTTAAAAAGCAGCAGACCCAATACTGAACCCTGAGGTACTCCAATCTCCACTTTAACTGTACTGGAGAATTTTCCATTTACAACCACACACTGTTCCCTATCCTTCAGCCAGTTTTGTATCCAATTGCAAAGGTTATCTCCTAGCCCCAATTTCCTTATTTTATACACCAGCCTTCTGTGTGGTACTGTATCAAATGCCTTTGCAAAGTCTAGATATACTACATCTACTGCCTTGCCATTGTCAAGGTTGCTGCTTACCTCCTCATAGAAGCTGAAAAGATTAGTTTGGCATGATCTATTCTTCATAAAACCATGTTGATTCATGCTAATGATCTTATTTTTTGTGTTGTAATCCTGAATATAGTCCCATATTATCCCTTCTAATAGTTTTCCCACTACAGAGGTCAAACTCACTGGTCTATAATTCCAAGGTTCTGTTTTAGTTCCCTTCTTAAATAGAGGCACTATGTTAGCTCTTCGCCAATCCTGTGGCACTGAGCCTGTGGTAATAGAATCTTTAAAGAGTAAATATTATAGCACTACTGCATTGCACCTACATGATATATTTGAAACAGTCGCCAATGCGAAGCCCAGATGTTGAAGGGCAATCAGGACAGTAAAAGGTGGTGTCTGTCATTTCTTATTGCTGTAGCACACCCTGCAGAATTTTTGTGGGTTTCTCTTTTGGGTGGTTGGGGGTAGATTTTAAACTGATAGGGTCGTAGACCAGGTGTCTGACGTATAACTTCTGGTGCCTGCCCCCTGAAGAAAAAACAAACAAACAAAAAAAAAAAACGGAAATCACACAAAGCTGAAACTGCAAAAAACTATTATTTTAGTGTTCTTAAATGTTAAATCCTTTTCTCTTTAGTCCATATGGAACACGGCTACCATAGGGTTGTGTCCCTCCACTAGTGGCCAGGATACATCTTAAAAGACAGTCTTGAAAGTGGAGAATCCCTGCCACTTCTACAGCTCAACCCTTGTCCCACCCTCACATTAACCAGTTTTGAATGTGACCACAGGAACACTGACCACGAAAAGCAAGAGAAGAAGGAAATCTCCTGCGAGAAGAAATACTCAAGGAAGACTCTGCATCCCAGACAGGCGAAACCAGACAGAGGTCTCTTTCGCTGGGTGGGAGACCTGTATTCCATATGGACTAAAGAGAAAAGGATTTAACAGATGAACACTAAAATATTATTTTCTCTTTTATCCACTATGGAACACAGGTACCATGGGTATATATCAACACTAAACTATCTGAGTAGGAAGAAGGAGAAAGTACATCACACCTGTCTCCATGATACTGGTGTTCCCAAGGACTATCCAGAATTGGAACAGCCCAAACAGAATAAACACAGCATACAAAAACAAGAGCCAACAGGGCTCAAACATCTGAACAACAGTAAAGAAGAAAGAACAAACTAGGGTCCTTTAGACATGAAATACTCCCTGAAGGACCATCCAGCCAATACTGGCTTCAGCCTGAGCCAGAACATCAACACAGTAGTGATTTGCAAAGGTGTACCCAGAGGACCAAGTCACTGACTTGCACAGTTGCTCAGTTGAGGCCTGATTCTTGTAGGCCCAAGAGACCCCCACAGATCTAGTGGAATGTGCTGTTGCCTTAAAGGGAAGGACTCTTTTGGATTTCATAGGCCTGGCATATGGTAGCCTTAACCCAGGAGGCAATAGTAACCTTTGATGCAGGCTGTCCAGCTCTAGTACCCTCAGCTCTAGGACAAAAGAGAGAATCAACCTTGAGGAGAGGCGCAGTACGTTGCAACGTACCACATCCAACAAACTGAGATCTCTCTCTTTGTCACACTTCAGGTCAGGGCAGAAAAAAGGCACAACAACCTCTTAATGGATATGAAACTCAGAAATTACCTTAGGAAGAAAATCCTGAGAAATTCTAAGGACTGCCTTGTCCTTGTGAAAAACCACAAAGCTTGCAGTTCAGGAACCCTGCGAACTGAGACCACTTTCTGAAGAAAGGCTATCTTGAGAGTCAGCTGAAGCAGAGGGATCGTAGCAAGGGGTTCAAAGGGAGGCCTCTGAAGAACCCCCAAGACCAAGTTAAGATCCCACAGTTTAGTAGAAGCCTTAAAAGTAGGGTAGGCATGTGCCACCCCATGAAGGAACACCTTGACATCTGGAGTGGTAGTAATAAGTCTCTGAAAGAACATTGAAAACGCGGAAATCGGAACCTTTAAAGGAGCTCACGCAAAGTCCCTTGTTCATGCCATTCTGGAGAAAGGATAACACAGAAGGAAGGTCAAATTCCTGCGAGGACAGATATCTGTCCACACACCAAGAATGGAGGAGAGACCATACCCTATGATAAGCTTTGGAACAGACAGGCTTGCGAGCCTGAATCACAGGGGAAATGACCTCAGTAGAAAACCCTTTTCTCCTCAAGATGTCAGCTTTAACAGCCATGCTGTCAAAGCCATCTTTTCCACATCCTCTTTCCACAGATAACTCTGAAGGAGGAGTAGGTCCGGCCTGGGAGGAAAGTGGAGTGGGTCCCGAACTGAAAGACTGACTAGATCCGCAAACCACACCCTCAGAGTCCAGTAAGAGGTGACCAGAATCAATGTTGCTCCACTCATTCTTTTCTTCCAGAGAACCCTGGGAATGAGAGGGATTGTAGGAAACACATAAGCTAGATGGGAGTTCCACGGAATCGACAGGTAGCCCATGGTGAAGGCCAGAGGATCTCCCCTCCAGGACTAGTAGGTCAGAATCTTCCTGTTCTCTCTGATGGCCATGAGATCTATAATGGCCACCCCCCATAGCAACATAATCAGGTAGAAATCCTCCAGATTGAGTTCCCACTCTCTGGGATGCACGTCTTGGGTGCGCTGGATAAGGAGTAGTGTTGGCTTGCGTTGACTGCCCCTAGAAGGTCTTGCTGCGGCTTAGGTTGAATTAGAGTTGCTGGTCACAAGACTAGATTAGTGCCGGCCGGAGGAGCCCACCCTCATCCAAGATAACCTCCTATGGTATAGTAGCTACCTTTTGGGAAAGCTAAAGAAGTACCTTGGGAGGGAAGTGAAACGGGCAGCTAAATCTAGTAGACAAAGGAAGAGACAGTAGAAGTAGTGCCTGAAAATGGATCTCTGGAGCATCAGAGTACTGGAGAGACAGGCTCTGACTAGAGGGACTGTATAAAAGAGATCACACAAACTGCAACAGCAACAGGGGAACAGACACCAAATCAGCAGGCTAGAGAACAATCGAACAACAGAGCCGAGTTAAAACTGAGAGTCCACTGAAGCAAGGTAAAGAAACAGGAGGCGGAAGAGAGGTTGGTAAACAAGGCCAAGGTCAACAACTAGGAATCAAACAATTCAGGACACAAGGACGCTGGAACCACTAGGACAAACTGGAACGCTAAGATCTCGCATCAGCAGACAGGGAGTAATGTCAGATAAAGGGTAAAAAGCAAGAGTGAAAACAAGAACAGGAAACACAGAATCCAGAGAGAAAGGGCAAGGAATAAGATCAGGAATGGACAAATGACAGAACATCGGAAGAAGAGTGACAGCACGTTAATGGACTGAAGAGACTCCTCCGCAGTCCACCTGCTCTGGACACCCAGGTGACCCAGCACCGCACCCCAGTCACTCAGACTGGCATCACAAAAGGTTTCCCCTGTTCCAGGTTGCGCTGACGCAACCATCACTGGAGGTCACATCAGGCCTCCAGGGAAAGAGATCTGCCAATTCAGGTGGTCCAGAACCCATGACGAACACTGCAGGACATGGGCACCTGACAGTAGGGCACCTCTTCTAGTGTTGACACTAGCTTGCCCAAAACTTTCATATGCTACCTAATTGTAGCCGAGGACCACTCCAGAGCCTGAGACACCACCTGCATCACCAGAGAAATCTCCTCCAGTACCAAAACATTCCTTTGTCGGGTGTAGAACCTCATCCCCAGGAACACCAGGTACTAGAGAGGATGTCAACATTTTCAGAATCCACCTGTAATGGACCTGACTTGCTGGGCCAGAAGCTCCTCGGAGGGAGCTCTGATCAAGAGATTGCCCAGATATGGAATCATGGAGATGTCTGTGATGTGAATGAAGGATGCTAAGAGCCCCCTGGCCCAGGTAAACACTCCGGATGCAGAACCAGGTCAAATGACAGAACTGTAAACTGGTAATGATCAGAGCCTTAAGCAAAAACGCAGATAGAGTTGGCTGTCTGGATGGATAGGGAGGGATGTGCAGGTATGCATCCTGAAGGTCTAAAGATGCCAGATACTCCCCAGGGGCACATCGCTGCAATGAGAGAAGGCAAATATTCCATCTTGAAGCGCATAGTCTCCACATATTTGTTGAGACACTTCAGGTCCAGGATGGGACAACAGCCGCTGTCCTTCTTTGTGACTACAAACAGGTTGGAGTAAAAACCTGAATAATGCTCTGGGGAGAAAATGGAATCAGAACCCCCTTTGCTAGCAGTGAGTCCACTGCATCCTGAAAGAGCTGGACCTTCTCTGGCTCTTTTTGAAACCTGGACAAAAAGAAACAAAACTGTGGAAGGGAAATTAAATCTGTTATATACCCTTCTGAGATTACCCGCAAAACCTACTGGTTCACAACCAAGGATTCCCAGGCATCTCAAAAGAGGTGGACGCCCCACTACTGGTAAATGAGACCAGGATTCCGCAAGTAATGTGGAAGGCTGCTTGACAGACTTAGCCCTTTGAGCTGCTCGCTCGGGCTGCCACTGCTGTCTAAGTCTTGGTGAAGGAGCACACCTTGGGGGCCTGCAAAGCTTGCCGCATTTGCTCCTCCATTTGGCGAGGACAAAAAAGATGCAGCTTCCTCACCATAGTTGGATGTTTAGAGGACATCTGAGGCAACAAAATGCTCTTAACCCCAGTAGCATCACTGTTGATCTGCTTTACTCATGTCCAAACAGGGGCTTGCCCTGAAAAAGCAAAGAAACCAGTGACTTTCAGGAGGAATGATCCTCAGACCAAATCTTAAGCTAAAAGGGTTATTGCGCAGCAACAGAAAAAGCAGAGGCCTTGGCGGACAACCTGACTAGCTCAAAAAGAGCTTCAGACACACAATTGTTGGCCTCTTTAATGTTTGCCAAAAGGACCAACAAGTCATATTTGAAAGCCTCGGCACATACAGCTTCCATAAGCTGTTCACCCCAAACAGCAACTGCCCTATTAACCCAGGCAGAAGCAAAGATGGGTCTAAGTGCCCCACCAGTGGCTGCAAAGTTGGCCCTGAGAATAGAATCCTGTTTTTTATCCACCAGATCTTTAAGACCAGGTGCATCTACCAAGGGCAAGGCAGTAGTTTTTGCCAACCTGGAGACAGGAGGGTCAACAATTGGAAGAGAGGCCCACCGCGCTAAAGCTGTCTCAGAAAAAGGTAATAGCCTTTTGTCTGGAGTTTTCCACTCATCCAGAAGTATCTGGTCAAGAGTGTCATTAGGGGGAAAACAAAGCAGAGACTTCTTACCCCTCTTGAAGACATCTGTAGGAGAAGACACCTCAGCATAGGTCAGACTTGAAGAGTCTTCAAAATGGCTCTGATGAGTCTTTCAGTCGAGGGAAGGGGGACAGCTTCATAGGAGTCCCTACAGGAATAGGAAGAGTCCATAGCTTCATATTTCCCCTCCTCATCCTCCCCTTCAGATAATTCCTCCTCCGAGGAAGCCCATAGAATCTGGGGAACACTATGATACAGGGGGCCACATATTTGAAATTTGAAATCCCCATATCTAAAGGGAATACAAAAAAAGATAAAAACTAAGAGGTGTCACTGACTGTCTGCATACTTCAAGGACACATTCAAAACTAATATGAGGGATGAAATGGAGATGTGGTAGAGAGTCTCCACTTTCAAGACTGTCTTTTAAGATGTGTCCTGCCCACTAGTGGCAGGACCCAATCCCATGATACCCGTGTTCCATAGAGGATGTAAGAGCGAGTGCATTTTGGAGCGGGTTTGACATTTTGAAAATTAAATAAGAATTATAAACAGCATTCTGCATCATGTAAATGGCAACCTTTTTGTAACAGACCCTACATTTCCACATAGTGAGGTAAGACTACATGAGTTTATCACATAGATCCATGCTCCCCATGTGTTTATTATGTGTGTTGCAGACTGCCACTTTTGCCAAGGACAGAGACTGACACAGTTAAACCATCATGAATGGTGCCAGCAGTTTCTGTTGACACAAACCTGAGTATGTCCACTTTTTCAGCTCTTTGGGTAAATCTCTACAATTGCTACTAACAATGCCACAGGCCACTGTGTCAAAACAAAAGAGTAATTTAAATAAATGTGGCTAGTATAAAAATGTCTTCATATAAATTATACCCTTTATTTAATAAGGTGTAACTGAAATCCCAAACAATTTTCCCATTGGTTCTCAGATAGTCTGGGCAACCAGGCGGATTAAGTTGACTGTCCTTGCCCTCAAATTCTGAAGTCTGAGTGGCCTTTCGCTCAGTTTATAAAATGTTACTCTGAACTTGGAGTGCTTAGAGGGGATATATTGTTTGAATCATAACCTTGCCTTATATTCGGGATTTGTCAATGCATATATGTTTCTGGGGCATATATATGTCTGAAAAAAATGTTTGGAAATAATTTGTAAGGGGGCAAATTTTATACAGCCTGTCATACTGGGGGTGTTCTTTTGGGGGGCCCAGGGTATTGTCATTGAAATGCATAAAGTCAAAAGCATTTCAGATCTCCTCCTGGTAATTTTTTGTGAAAATAGGGGCATCACACCTAGGATTTGCTTCAGTATGATCTGATTCACCTCCAGGACTGGTGAGTGGAGTTCCTTTGTACAGCAAGATCACTGCTGCTGACGCCTGCCTAACAAGTTGCATTTCTCAATACTGCCAGACTTACCATAATAAAAGCATGCACATGCATATTGCTATGTTAATAAGGATTTGGGTGCAATTTAAATTTTGATGATATTTCCACTTTAATTAAAAATATGAAAAAATAAATGGAGGTGACGGGTGGAGTGGACAAAAAAAACAAAAAAAACAAACCATAGATCAAATGCTGATCTGCAACAACTGATATATATATATATATATATATATATATATTTTTTTTTTTTAAATGTAGCAAGGTTACAATGCTGCCTGGAACACTGGATACACTTTGTAACTGTCTCTCTTCTCCTCAGATGTGTGAGAGGAGGACAGAGACAGAGAGAAGTAGAAGAGGAAGTGTTTACAAGTATTGCCTCTGTCATATGGCTTCTAACACGTGACTCACTATTTTAGTGAATTACATGTGAAAATAATGCCCACATTGGCTTAAACTAAGTGCTCCGATTCCAGAGCACTTAGTAACTTTAAATATTCTGATCTCTTTAAAACTCTCTCTGTTTGAGGACAGCGAGGAACCCACAGACTCTAATGCACTTTGATGCTTGCCATCATCACATATACAGCTCCCACCTGTGGTTTGATAACAGGAAGGTAGAGAAACTTCAGCACCGACCTCCTGAGATGCACCCAGTCTGTTAAAAATAGCAAGGCTGTTCACTAGCCCCAATACACCCCGCCCTGAATATAGTTATGGGAATGTTATACATGCAGGAGCAATTCTGAGGCAAACTAACTGCACCATAGGACACAATAAAACATTTCCAAATTCCCAATGAATTAAAGGATGCTTTTAACCACATGAATGCTAGTTAAATGTCCAAAGCAGTATGCAAAGCAATGCGTGGCGACCTCTCTAGCATTTTTGTTCATCCTTTCTGCAGCAGTTAGCTCCCCCCTGCAAAAGTTCTGTCACCCATGTTCTTTCACTCACATTCACAGCAGGAGGGGAGTGTATCACCCATCTCATGTGAGTGGCACCAATATTATTTTGTTTGGTATTCATGTGGTTTGGCCATTCACGGGAGGTTGCAATGAGAAAGGCAACCTCCAACACTTGTGTGAAAGTTTTGCCAGTGGCTCCATAGGCTGCCGTGTAGACATTCTTTGCTGAATTTTTACTGCATTCCTGTGTGAGCACAGTAGTCATGTGAGTGAAAGGTACCATAGCCCAGTACCTTTCACAACAGTGACAGCACCAACCCAGTGTCTGTGTTGGCATCCTTCTTTTCCAACACTAAGGCCTATTTCACAGGAAAGTCAGCATTGTTTCAGCTTCACAAAGAGAGTAGGATCTCCCACAAGCTCATCTAGTATAACTGACTGTTAGTCCAATAAATGTATTACTAACCACTGAGATATGAATTTATTTTGCATACAAATACTTCTATTGCTGTTTTAAGTACAAAGCTATTACATCTACTCATTTATGTGTAGAAAATCTCACAGCAAACTTCAAACTACAATTTATTTCATCAGTTGTAGGTGTTCACCAATAATTTAAAGATGACTGATGCCTGCAAACGTTTTTCACAACAGCAGCAGCAAACGGTCTCTTGCAAGCACACACTGCGTAGATCACATTATCTTAGTAGTGCAAAGTAAAGAGGAAAGCAGATATTGTGTGTTATGAAATCATTTCAGTGGCAGGGACACAGACAGTTAAAGCCCTGCACTTCTATGTATCTATCTCCTGAGGGTGAAGTCCGAGAAAGGTGTGTGGACATTGTTGTAGTGTCCTAAAGCTCCTCTTTGTAAAATCCAAGTTTTGCTTGAGACATTTCTTTTCTGAGCTGCATTACCTCCCAGAACATCTGATCAACTGCAGAGAGAAAAAACATATCGCATTATGTTTACAGGACTCATATATATATCGTTCAAACCTTCATTAGCATATGTCATTACCGAAAAGGCTTCATTAGTATATAAAAAAACACTGATAAGCTTAATTAGCATATGAAACATCACTGGTACCGCAATCAGCACACATTAACATATGGCAACAAGTGTGAATATCTACTTAACATTACATTTGTTGGTCTTTTGACTAACATGACACATAGTTTTTAATGCAGTTTTCAAATATGCAAACTTGTATTAAGGTCAAAGTTGGCAAAGGGAATTATCTGATAATAATGGCACCTGGGCTAAAAAGCATGTAAATACAAATTACTTCAGAGATACCGGTCTTTAGGAGTAGGTATAATATAAAAAAAAAAAAAAAAAAAAAAAAAAAAACCACACACACACACAGACACACACAGACACACACAGACACACACAGACACACACAGACACACACACACACAGACACACAGACACACAGACACACAGACACACAGACACACAGACACAGACACACAGACACAGACACACAGACACAGAGCTATATTTATTGCACTTATAATATTGAAATGCTCTATAAACATTAAAATAGTATTTTAAATCCTTTTCTCTTCAGTCCATATGGAACACAGGTACCAAGGGTTTGAGGCCCTCCTCCTTGAGGCCAGGGCACACCACAAAAATACAGGCAATTGTGCCTGCCCATTTCCAAGAATTCATGTAACAAAAAGCCACATCAAAAGAAATAAGCAGGTAAGAAGGAAAAAAATCTCCCAGGACTAAGACCCTTAGAGAACTCCTCTGCCTGGGGAAGCAACCCAAGAGGTTTTTTCTCTGGGAGGGAGACCTGTGATTCATATGGACTAAAGAGGAAAGGATTTAACAGGTAACAATAATAAAAGCCTATTTTCCTCTTACATCCAATATGGAACACAGGTACCAAGGGTATACACCAAAAGCCATATTTCCAGGGAGGGCAAGGAGTAAAGACCACTCATATCATACTCAACATGATATCACAGTTCCTTAGGACTACTCTGGATCTGAACAGTAGGTGTCAACAGACAACATACAACAGCACACCAAACAAGAGCCAGTGGTCTCCAAAAACTACTGAACGAAAACTGGCAGTAGAAAAAGGAAAAAAGCCAGAGCCCTAAACAGGCAAGGCTGCCTGTAGGATATTCTGGCTGAAGCTGGCCTCAGTTGAGGCCAAGATGCAGTAATGTCTGGTGAAGGTATGCAAGGAGGACCATGACGCAGCCTTGCACAGCTGTTCAACCGAGGCCTGGTTCTTGTAGGCCCACAAAGCATTCACAAATCTGGTGGTATGCACTATAATCCTTAAGGGAACCGGTTTCTTCCTAATCTCACACACTTGTCGTCTGGGAGCCTTGATCCACAATGCAATGGTCACCTTGGAAGCTTCCCTAGGACCCTCAGGGATAACAAATAGAGAGTCAGCCTTACAAAAAGGTTTAATGTGGTGTGCAGAATCTAAAGGCAATGTACAAGTCCAACAGATAATGATTTCTCTCCTGAGCAGATGCAGTATTAGGACAAAAAAAGTACAACAATCTCCTGACTGATGTGAATTCAGATACTGCCTTAGGAAGAAACTCCTAAGAAATATGAAGGACAGCCTTATGGTGAAAAAAAAACAGGAAATTAGGTTTACAAGACAGAGCATACAGCTCAGCTACCCTTCAAACAGAGACAACTGCCAACGGAGAGCAATCTTCAGTGTCAGATGACACAGATGGAAGCTAGAGGCTCAAAAGGAAGCCTGCAAAGAATGCTTAGGATTAGATTGAAGTCCCATGGAGGCATGGGGTAACTGAAAGAGGCAAAAGCATGAGCCACCCCCTGTAGAAAAGTCTTCACGTCCATGATAACAGCAATTCATCTCTGAAGTGGAGACCTTTGTTGCCTCCATCCTGAATGGAGGACAGCACCAGAGAAAGGTCAAGGACCTGTGGGTACATATTCTTCTCTGCACACAAACGGTGCAAAGTGGACCAGATTCTACGGTATGCCTTAGAGCAGGGGTAAGCCAACTCTGGTCCTCAAAAGTTACTAACTGTGCATGTTTTAAGGACATCCCAGCAGAAGCACAAGTGGACCAATTAAAGTGACTGAGCTACCAATAAGTCCACCTGTGCTTCAAGCTGTGATATTCTGAAAACATGCACTGTCGATAGTTCTTGAGGACCAGGGTTGGCTACCCCTGCCTTAGAGGAAAATGGCTTCTGAGCCTGTATTTTGGTGTAGCTGACAGTCAGAAAAATATTTCCTCTTCTGAATGGTGGCCTCAAGAGCCATGCCATCAAGGCCAGCCTCTCCACATCCTCATACCACAAGGGAGCAACAGATCCAGTACGGGAGGCAGGCAAATTGGATCCTGGATAGGAAAGCTAACCAGGTTCGCAAACCAAGCCCTCCTTGGCCAGAATGGAGCAATTAGGATAACCATTGTCCTGTCCATTCTTATCTTCTGGATCACCATGGGTATGAGAAAAATCATGGGAAAAACAAAGAACTGGTGAAAACTTCATTGAATAGACACTGCATCCATCACGAAGGCCAAAGGATTCCTCATGCGAACACAGAACATTGTAACCTTCCTGTTCTCCCATGTCGTCATGAGGTCGATTGCTGGGACCCTCCAGTGTTGAACTATCAGGTAGAAGGCCTCCAGATGGAGATCTCAGTTTCCCTGGGTCTACATCTGGACGACTGAGAAAGTCTGCCAGTATTTTTTTGTTGTTTATTTATTTTTTTACACCTGGGATGTATACTGCTGAGATGGCTAGAAAGTGAGCCTCTGCCCAATTGAGGAGATTCTTCTCCCCCTTCCGTGCCATCTCACTTTGGGTTCCCCCTTGACGACTGATGTACAGCATGGCCATGGCATTGTCCGATTGCACTCTCACCGGAAACCATGTGCTAACCTGGGACCAATGAAAGACAGACTGGATAGTTGCTCTGAGTTCCTTAGCTCTCCTCCTCTGTCCACCTTCACTGGGCACCCAAGTATCCCAAGACTGCACCTCATCCTCTCAGGGTGTACCTTACAGAAGAGTTTATTGGAAAAGTATAGTGTTTTCCACTCATCCATAAGAATCTGATCAAGAGTGTTATTGGGAGGGAAAATAAGGGAATTCTTCCCGTGATTCTTTAGGTCTCAGACACTGCAGATACGGAGAGGTAGGTCCCCCATCTGCGGTGTCAGAGACCTGAAGAGTCTTAATACCAGCTTAATGAGCCCCTTCACAGTGGGGACTGGATCAGCCTCATAGGAATCTCCATAAGAAAAAGAAGAATCAATATCCTCATTCTATCCTCAGTCCAGTTCTTCCTCAGAGGATGCTCCAATAACCTGAGTGTGTCCCTTGAATACAGGTTCAACCTGTTTGAAGGTGGGCAGAGGTTTCAAAGAATGGAGAACCCCCTAAACTAAAGAAGGGATTTATGCCACTGATGAAAGTAGTGTTTTAACCCATGCAGGATCTTGTTCAGTGATGGAAGGGCCCAGAGGAATAGTAGGGGCCGGAGTAGCAGGGTCCACAGCACAAGAGGGCAGAGAGACCCACAGTATTTCCTTAAAAGCCCAGTATGTCATATGGAACAGTAGGTAAGGGACGTCCCTGAAGCATTAGCCTTGGATTTCTCCATATGCCCTTTAGTGACAGACATGTCCCTGAGAGTATGTCTAAAATCAAGCAAAAACTAGATTAAAATGTCCCCAGAGTAAATTTAGAACCCAAAACGCGTCAAAAATGCACTTATCTGGTATGTGAAGGATTAATATGGAGAAGGAGAACAAGGAGAGTCAGCATCTATGAAGGATAAACAAGCGAAAAGCAAGATGTCCACAGAGTGAAAACCAGTCAGAAAACAGCACTTTTGCCTTGCTTGTTGATTAGCAATACAGTTACTCCGGCCATGAGCAGCGGCATGCTCCATGGACAGAAAATGGAAAGTCTGATAGGGTGTGAAGTGAGAAGATGGAGCGCTTGCTGACCTTTGTAGCTTAAACAGTTGCAGAGATATGTCCCAAATATATTTCTCTAATAGAAGTTAATGGAGCAAAAATGGCCAGGAGCGGTTACACCATAATTGTTCCCGTGTGTGTGTGTGTGTGTGGGGGGGGGGGAGATGGACAACAGGTTACTGCATAAAGTAAAAGGCTTCGGGTTGGGAGGGGATATCTGTGCATGGACAGAGAACTAGTTAAATTATAGATAGCAGAGAGTTGTTGTAAATGGAACCTTTTCAATTTGGTCTAAAGTTTTAAGGGGCTGCCACAGGGTTCAGTCCTGGGCCCAGTGCTTTTTAACTTTTTTATTAATTGTCTAGAAGTGGCAATTGAAGGTAATGTCGCAATCTTTGCGGATGAGAATAAGCGGTGTAAGAAAATACATACAGAGCAGGATTTGTTTTTCTCTGCAGAAAGATTTAGATAAACTGAATGAATGAGCAGAAACTTGGTAGATGAGGTTTAATGTAGGCAGGATGGATACAAATCAATCATTTAAATAATAAAAAAAAAATAATAATAAAAACCTGATTTTTTATTTAAATCAAATGTATTTTAATGAAATGCTTTTGGAGGAAAAATCTATCTAAAGATAGTTTTCTATTTAAGATACATTATAGCTTAAAGGTTATTCAGCATGAAATAGAGCTTAGTTATGTACCTGAGGCTGAATAGTCATGCAATTATATTTTATGTTATATTTTATTAAATGTTCCAAATATGAGTGATTAATCTATTAAACTAAAATCAGTTCTGATCTTGCTGTTTTACTAATCTGACAGATTATAGTTTAAATAGGACTTCTTCACCTGGTTGCAAATATTGATGGTTTTAACTACCAGCAAGAATGAGTTTTTGCATTTAAAAATCATGATTTAAATGGAGTCTTACTGACTGCCCGATTTAAATTAAACCCACCCTGAATTTAGGTAAATGAATGGTTGTGCATTTGGGCTGTAGAAACAAGCATGTTACATATAACTAAATGGAAAACTACTTTGGGAATCCTAATTCCTAATTAGAGAAAGATTTAGACGTACTGAGACAATACTCTTTCACAGCAGTGTGCAGTGTCTCTCAGCTTCTGAAAGAGCAAATCGGATACTATCCTGCATAAAAAGGGGGTACAGATGAACAGGAAGCAAATATAATTCTTCCTCTGTATAAATACTTGGTGAGGACTCATCTAGAATATGGAGTACAGTTTTGGCCACCAGTTCTTAAGACAGACATTATTGAACCTGGAAAAAGAGCAGAGACATGAAAATAAAACTGATAAAGGGACTGGAGTATCTGAGTTATAAGGAAAGACTAGCCAAACTGGGTGTGTTTACATTAATGATGTCTAAGGAGTGATTTGACTAACATTTACAAATATATTGAAGTTCAATACAAAGAACTCTTCAAGGAACGATTTACTCAAAGAACAAGAGGTCATCCATTAAGACTAGAGGAAAGGCCCTTTTGACTAAAATAAAGGCAGGCATTTTTTACAGTAAGGACAATAAAGTCATGGGATACTTTGCCTTGGGATGCTGTGCTTGCAGATACTGTAACTGCATTCAAAAAAGTAAAGGATACCCATCTAGTACATAACAATATTGAGAATTAAGACAGCTGGTTTCAAAACAGATAGGATGTTGATCCATTGAAATATCAGACTGCCATTTGAAGTCAGTAAATATTTTTTTACCCACTTGGAGCTTAAAAAAATAACTGGAAATGGCTTTAATGTTTTTTTTTTTTTGTTTGTCTTCCTCAGGATCAACAGGGGTGATTTGCCATGGGCTGAATTTGATGGATACGTGTCTATTTTCAGCTTCATCAACTATGTTACTATGTAAAATTAAGTTACTAATATGTTGCACTTGTAGTTCACCTGTTTTCAATGGTGAACTACAGTCAGGACCCACAGTGTCTCCTAAGACAGCAAATGCATTTCCTGGCAGTGTGAGCAACCTTCTTTAACTACTTTTTCTAACATAAAAGCATTATAACTACTTTCATTCAATATTATATAAACCTGGCTTCGGTTAGACTAGTGATACTATAAAAAAAGAAAGTATCCTGATAAAAGTATTTTTAATTAACAAAAAAGTAACCTGTCTCACCATTACACCTTTTGATATGCGCATTTGCGGTCTCCTGATTTTTACTAGCCATTTGAAATAGAAAGATTAGATTGCGACTGCTAGGAACCATTGCTTTTTCAGATGAATTAAATTAGTTAACTAATGCTTTCTAGTAGACTTTGCACCAATCATTGTAAACAACTTCTAAGAAACTGAGATAGTTTCCTTGATTATCACAAGAGGCTAAAGGGTTGCCTATACTTTTGTGTATTCATTATCTGTACATCATATTTCCCTGTCTAGTGTATCCTTATATAATAATTCACTAAATGTGTGTTTGTCAGAAGCCGTCATGCGCACTAGAGACGGCTGCACGAGCTGCAGTCATGCGCAGTACAGACTGCAAACAGTGCACAGAGAGGACTAGGGTCTGAATTTGGAGTCCCGCTCCGTTATCAGCCGTGGCGAGGGCAGTCTGTACTGCGCATGACTGCACCAAGGCTGTTGCTGGGTGGCAATGTGTCCCTTGTACACTGGCTCTTCAACTAGTACAATAATAATTTAGGAAGGAAAGCAAGCAGAGCCCTCTTTATTTTTGTCTCAATATGTTTAATCTTAAATAACCTTGTATACTATATCCTCAACCGTATTTTGTTCCTTATGTCTGGTAACCCAACAGAGCAGCACTGTGGAGTTTAGAGGAGATTGATATGGAGAGACAGCCAGGACAAAGCCTAGCAACTTTGCTTATTTGGCTGGTTTAGCCTTGAAGTCTGTCACAGATGACCAAATTCAAATTAAAATCCATTCATAAATCTTCAAATGGTAACACACTGGGAGACAAGAGTATTTCATTGTATTTTGCATCCCCTGGTAAATGAATGCAGAAATGGGAAACCTGAGGCACTCAAACGTCTACATGCCCATAATTCACAACCAGCCATTGGCTGACTATGGATGTAGGCTTCAGTTGCCTATTCCTGCTCTAAGGCAGGGCCGGTGCCACCTATAGGCGAGGTAGGCGCTGGCCTAGGGTGCACATTCTCTGGGGGCGCAGTGGAACCCGGGCTCGCCCCACCCCCACCCCGCTCACTACTTACTGCCCAAGTCAGTGGCATATTGGAGGGGGGGGGGGGGCGGCAGAAAATGTTAGCCTGCCTGACTTTGACAGGGGGGGGGGGGAGGCCAGGAAATGTTAGCCTGCCCGACTGACAGCAGCCATTACCATGTGACACTCAGCTAGGCAGGCACAGTACATAATTGGTGTTTCTTCATTGGTCAGGATGCCACTATTAAACCTGCACTGTCCTCAGAACATGTTTGATAGTGGCGCCCAGCAAGATGAAGAAACCCCCAGCATGTCTGCGTCGCCGAGTATCACATGGTCCCAGCTGCTCTCAATGTGGGGAGTGGGGGAAAAGAGACTGGAGATATCATGGAGGAGTCAAGAGGTAAGAGGAGGAAAATGAGGAAAGGGGGGCGTCAAGAGGGAGGGAAAGAGGCAAAAGAGGGTCAGTCAAGACTAGTGGCAGATAAAGTCAAAAGGGGGAGAGAGTCAACAGCCAAGGGGGGATCAAGAGTTTTCATGGGGGTACAGAGTCAAAGGGGGAATCAACAGCCAAGGGGGGGATCATGAGTCAGACGGGGAGAGAGAGAGTCAAAGGGGGAATCAATAGTCAAGAGGGGGAGAAAGAGTCAAAGGGTGGGGAGAGTCAAACATACTAACATACAGATACACAGACATAAGCATACACACTGATACCCATACAAATAAGAATATACATTGGCACACTGATACACATATAGAGAAGCACACACACACATACTTACACACCGATATCCTTACAGAGACACACACACACACTAACACACTTATATACATACAGGGAATACACACTGACACACACAAATTGATACTTATACACATATAGGGAACACACAAATACACTGACACTTAAACATATGCAGGGGCGGGGAATAAAGGGGTAGGACACAAGGGGCGGAGCCAATGGGTAGCAAAATTAGGTTTTGCCTAGGGTGGCAAAAATCCTTGTACCAGCCCTGCTCTAAGGAGTTAATTTACTAAAGGTAGAATCACAAACCACTTCACAAAATATGACAATTTATAAGAATATTTACAATTTTCTGATTAATCAATAAGCTGTACTAAACTTGTATTAACCAATTAAACAAGTACAAAAAAAAAAAAATGATGCATCAGGTCCTGGATGGGATTGTATTTGGATATTATTATTATTTTTATCTTTTAGCTGTAAAGGTGCAAACATATTCCATGGCAATGTACAAAAGATGCATCAAATAGACCCAGTTACTAGCATTCTTTGCACTGCTACCAAGAATTGGGGCAATGACATGAAACTGTGTTTAAGAAAGAACTAATATATTAAACATGTTCTTTATTTTAACTTCTTGGATGTTATTTTGGCCTCAAATGCATTGCTCTGCAATACAATAAGTGGTGGTTCTCAAGCTTTTTTTGCTCAAGGCACACCTAAAGTGCAGTCTGGCATTTTTGGGGCACCCCTATCATTATATGTCATTTGTCAAGGGTGTAATGAAGGTTAAAAACACATAAATATAGAGATATTGTTAAACCTCACAACTAAAATAAACATATGGTGCATAGTAATATCCTTAAATATACAGTGGGAAGTCTACATTCACATTTTTGCTATAGCATTATAGATACAATGGGGCACCCTAAGTGGATGTCTGTGGCACACCAAAGTGCCACGGCACCCTGGTCTCACACTGCTGTAAAGCATGCATGACATTAAAGGATCATAGTCCTGTTTTGCACGCTTTAGAACAGTTTGTGGGTTGCAAACATGGTTGTGATAATGGACATACTGCCAGTCATTTCTGGGCTTCAGAAACTGCCTCAACATGACATCACTTTCTGTTTTGTGAAATCCCGATAAACAAATGCCAGATAAGCACTACAGTCCCTGTGTATCTCGGCTGCAAGTCTTGTCAATATTATCAACATTATCTGTCTAGAAAATCAGTGGATTATCTGATAGTACTAGAACAGATGATGCAAAACAGGATCTAATATCTCCAAAGCATTTATTCAGTGACAAAGTATAGTCTTCAGAACTATACATAAACAGAACCACTTATATTATTATAATCCACAATCCAGAAACCATCTTCAAACACATTGGCTGCTAAAGATATTTTTACTTTGTAAGAGTAAAGTGAAATTGTTTTAGATTGATACTGACCCGAGGCTTTCTGTGCCTAGAATTTGTTCCATCATAATTGTAGCCAATTAAAGAGCAGCAGTCATTCTTCATACAGTCAATGATATTGATTTTATTGCAAGTAGCAGACATTTAGCGAATGGGGTTACTTCCTTTTCATAGCTCTTTGGAAATGCAATTGTTGCACAACTTGTAGGTCAATTCAACATTATGCAGAAGAACATAATTTATTACAGGATGAAACCACAAATATTTTAGAAAGAAAATATGTCACTTGAAAATGTTTTCTAATACAGACAAGCAATTTGGATGGGAATATTTTCTGGTAATTGCAAAATGATCTTGATACCTTTATTAGCAACATCTTGTCAAAGAACAAAAATGGAGCAATTCTGGGACAAAACAACCTGTTAAATCTTTTTTCTTAGTTCATATAGCTTACAGGTACCATGGGGAAGAGACAGCTCCTCCCAGCAGGCTGGAACAATTGTACAAGAAGTGCAGGGTGGAACCTCCCCCTCCTCCATAGCAGGCTACCTAGCCACTCCCCTCTCCAGATAGACTGAGACAAAAAACTTACTGAGATAGATAGCGAGAAGGAAGACTCATGTGAGCATGCAGCCAAATCGGACTCCCACGTCCACCCACAGGAAACCAATCATGGTACCTTTCACTGGGTGGGAGACCTGTAAGCGATATGGACTAAGAGAAAAGGATTTAACAGGCAAGACTAAAATCCTCTTTTCTCTTTCGTCCAATATAGCTTACAGGTACCACGGGGATGTACCAATATTGCGCTCCCATGGGTGGGAAGAGAAGGAAAGGACCAAGCACCAGTCCCCCATGATACCAGAGTTCACACGGACCATCCAGGACACGGAACAACACAAACGAACAAAATGTCAACAGACACTGAACAACAAGACACACCACACAACAGCAAGAGCCAAAAGGGATCATCAGTTAGAGAGCTATAAAGGCACAGAAAAATGAAAAGTCCTAGACAGGCAAAATTGCCTCCACAACCTTCCTGCCAAAGCTGGCTTCAGCCGAAGTCAGACCATCCACATGGTAGTGTTTAGCAAAGGTGTGCACAGATAATCAAGTGGCCGCCTTGCACAGCTGTTCAGCAGAGGCCTGATTTTTGTTAGCCTAGGAGGCCCCAACAGACTTCATGAAATGTGCTGTAATGCGGGAGGGAATAGATTTCCCTCTGAGCTCATAAACCTTGGGGATAGTAGACTTAATCCAGGATGCAAGTCACCTTGGATGCAGCCAAACCTTCCCTGGGACACTCAGGGATGATAAACAAAGTATCCATCCTGCGGGCGCACTCGGTACAGAGCACACAGAACTTGAGGCAACGCACTACATCCAGCAAGTGGAGATCCCTCTCCTTGTCAGATTTATGGTCAGGGTAAAAGGAAGGCACAACAATCTCCTGACTGATGTGGAACTCAGAGACCATCTTAGGAAGAAATTCCTGGAAGGTACAGAGAACAGCCTTATCCTTGTGAAACACCAGGAAAGGTGGTTTGCAGGACAAGACCTGCAACTCAGCAACTCTGCAGACGGAGACCACAGCCAACAGGAAAGCCATCTTCCATGTCAGAAGACATAAAGGAATGGTGGCTAAGGACTCAAAAGGAGGCCATTGCAAGACACCCAAGACCAGATTAAGGTCCCACTGGGGAGTGGGAGCCTTAAAGCGTGAGCGACTCTCTGGAAGAAGACCTTGACATCCGGCATCATGGCAATGTGTCTCTGATAAACCCAAAAAAACTGAGGTCTGGACCTTCAAGGAATTAAGGCTAAGGCCCTTGTTCACACCATCCTGCAAAAAGGACAGGATGGAGGGAAGAACAAACTCATGTGAGGACAGATCCCTGTCCACACACAAAGAATGAAAAATAGACCAAACCCTGTGGTATGCCTTAGAGGAAAAGCCTTTCCTCCTTAAGATGGAGGCTTCAACAGCCATGACTTCCAAGCTGGATTGTCCACGTCCTCTCTCCAAAGGTAACCTTGTTGGAGGAGGCGATCCGGTCTGAGTGGCAGAGTAAAAGGATCCTGAGCGGCCAGTGCCAGCAATTCTGGAAACCATGGCTGTCTGGTCCAATAAGGTGCAATCAAATGACTGACACACCATCCATCCGAATCTTCCTCAGCACCCTGGGAATGAGAGGAAGTGGAGGAAAAATTCAGGCCAGATGAAATCACCATGGGATTCACAGAGCATCCACCGCGAAAGCCAGATGATCCCTCCAGCGAGAGCAAAAGAACTGAGCCTTCCTGTTGTTCTTGGTGGCCATCAGGTATATCCAAGGAAGACCCCACTTTTGCACCAACAGGGCGAAAACCTCCGGATGGAGTTCATTCTCCCCGTGGTTCACTGTTTGGCAACTGAGAAAATCTGCCAAGATGTTTTCTAAGCCTGGAATGTGCACGGCGGAGATGGCAGGAACATGCACCTCTGCCCAGGCTAAAATAGCCTTTACCTCCAACCAAGCAGCTGCTCTTCTGGTGCCTCCTTGCTCGTTGATGTAGGCGATGGCTGTTGCGTTGTCTGATTAACGCAGATTTTACATCCCCTCAGATGAGAGGACCAATACCCCAGACCATGGTGAATCGCCCTGAGCTCCAGGATGTTGACAGGAAGGAGGGTTCCTCCGACGACTAATGACCTTGAACACCCAGGTGACCCAGGACAGCACCCTAGTCTAACAGGTTGTCATCCGTCGTTACTATGGTCCAGTAAGGGATCACAAACGTTTTCCCTTTCCTCAGGTTGAAGCCGTCCAACCACCAGCGAAGATCTAGTCTCACCTATGGTGGAAGAGAGACAGGATGATCCAGAAGGTCTGGGTTCCCCCAGCAAACCTGGACAGTGAACCCCTGAATCTCTCCGATGTGGGCCATGGAAAATGGCACCACCTCCATTGTAGAGATCATCTTGCCCACCAGAGAATAGAACTTCCATGCTGGAGCTGATGTCCACTCCAGAGCCTGGGACACTTTGGATGTGATCTGCTGAACAGAGTCCTCCATCAGATAAACCATGCCCTGACGAGTGTCGAACTGGAGACAGAGAAAACCAGGTCCTGAGAAGGAACCGGAGCAGACTTGTCCATATTCAGGATCCAACTGTGCTGATGAAGGATCTGAGCTCATTCTTGATCCTGACGGTCTAGGAGATCCCTGGAGGGAGCCTTCAAGAGAAGGTCATGCATGTATGGAGTCCCCTAAATGCCCTTGGTGTGCAGGAAAGCAATCAAGGCCCCTATGAACCGTGCAAACTCCTGAGGAGCCGTGGTGAGCTCAAAGGGCAGGGCGGTGAACTGGAAGTGCCCCAAGTTGCAAGCAAACCTGAGATACTTTGACTATGGATGAATTGGAATGTGCAGGTACACATCTTGCAGATCCAAAGAAGCCAGAAATTCTCCTGGACACAGAGCTGCAATGACAGAGTGCAAAGACTCCATTTTGTAGTAAGAACAGACCACAAACGAATTGAGATCCAGGCTAGGATGGCAGCTGCCATCCTTCATAGGAACTACAAAGATGTTTGAATAAAAACCTAAACTTATATCTGGCTGAGGAACTGAAGCCAGAACTCCCTTACCCAGGTGAGCCTGGACCGCCCTACTGAAAAGACTGATCTTTTCCTGTCCCTGAGGGGAGCGAGAAGGGAAGATTCTGAAAGGAGGTAGGGATGTGAAGGGAATCCTGTAACCTCCTCAGACCACCTGTAATACCCAGTGATCCACAACAGAGCCTGTCAAGGTACTTACAAAGTGTTTCAGGTGCAGGTGTGTGCGGACTAGGGTATGGCGAGTCATGTCGAAGAAGGTTTGGTGGATTTAGTTTGCTTGGACCTCCATTGCTGCCTGGGCTTGGGGGTGGAGCATGGGTTGCTGGCCTGAGGCGCAACCTGGCTCAGCCTCTGTTTCGCTATGGCGGGGATTAAAAAGGCATGACTTCTTCGTCTGGGGATTGCGCTTAGGAACTTGAGGCAACAAAGTGCTCTTTCCCACCAGTGGCTTCACTGATGATGTTCTTCAATTCAGTGCCAAAAAGAGATGTGCCCTGAAAAGGAAGAGAAACCAATGATTATTTTAGATATTAGGTCAGTCGACTAAATCTTGAGCCACAGCGTGCGCCTGGCGTCAACAGAGAAGGCAGAGGCCTTAGCCTCAAGCCTAACAGCATAAAACATTGCATTAGTAACATAGTGCTGAGGCTCAGTGAGGTTGGCCAAAATGGATAACATGTCCTCCTGAGGGGCACCTTTGTGGACAGTATCAGTCAACTGTGAGGTCCAGACATATATGGCTCTATTAAAGCAGAACTACCACCTTTAAATAACTATCTTAAATAATTCCCCATCTGGCGACTAGCTGCTTAGTAGCGCTAGTCGCCAGAATAATTAACTTGTTTAAACAGATTTATCAATTCTGCCGGGGTTGACCGCAGGATGGATCGCGGACATCTTGCCATAATGACGTCCGCGCGCCTGTGCTGTCAGTCCCAGCCAGAGGCGGCCAACTCCTAGCAAAGCCTCCTAGACCCGGCTGGGACTGAGAGCGCAGAGGCGTGGAACTCATTATAGCAAGATGTCCGCGATCCGTCCTGCTGTCAGCCCCGGCAGAATAGATAAATCTGTTAAACAAGGTAATAATTCTGGCGACTAGCACTACTAAGCAGCTAGTCACCAGATGGGGAGTTATTTAAGATAAAGTTACTTAAAGGTGGTAGTTCTGCTTTAACCCATGCAGAAGCCAAGCTAGGTCTCATGAACGAACCTATGGAAGACTTCAGGATAGCCTCAAGCTTCCTAACAGTTAAATCCTTAAGCGCCAAAGCATCCACAACGGGCAAAGCAGTGATTTTAGACACAGGGGGATCAATCTGAGGAGGTATAACCCACTGAGCCAAGACCACATCAGAGAAGGGGTACAGTTAGAAAATCTCTTAGAAAGAGTGAGATGCTTGTCAGGAGTCTTTCACTCATCCAGGACGATTTTATCCCGAGTGGGATTAGATGGGACTTCTTGCGCCTGGAAAAACGTCAGAAGTAGACAGACTCTACAGGGTTAATAGAAATGTTAAGGGTAGACAAAACCGCCTTAATAAGAACCTCAGCAGAGGGTTCAGAGTCAGCCTCAAAAGGGGTCGCCATAAAACTGGGAAGAAGCCCCTTCTGAAAACACACCATCTTCAGACTTCTCAAGGGACTCCTCCTCAGAGGAATCAGACAAATCAGGAATGCCAGGGGCCTTAGGGGCCACAAAGCTGAAAGAAGTGGGGGGGTTCAAAGACTGGAGAAACCTCTGAAGAGAAAGAGGAAACTGTGCCATAGAGGGCCAAGTCCTTGACCCTTTGTGGCTCTTGTCCATGGCTGGAGGGCCCTGGCGGAGAAGCAGGGGTCAAAGCAGATAAGGGGCATAAGTAACCAGAGTATTCTCTGGGAAGCCCCACACGGCATGAGGAACAGTGAGTAAGGGGGGGGGGTAACGACTCCCCAGCCTTAGGCCTAGTCCCATGTCCCTTATGATCCGACATCCTAACAGGAGAAAAGTGTTTGCAGTAGGGCAGAACCCAAATACTGTCACCAGATTAAAAAGTTCACCCCAGAAAGCCTAAAAACTATTCATCTGGCAAGTGAAGAGTTAACCTGTGGAGTAAAGGAATCCAAGCCCTGCATAGGATACTCGTGTAAAGAGAGAAAGAAAATGGTGATTGAATCCAGAGCCAATCAGAGAATAGCCCACTAAACGGGCATCTATGGGAAATGTATTTTCCCCTTTAAAGAGTATCAAATACAGAACATGAACCCCCCCAGGGACCCCAAGACACTGAGGATGGGAACCGGAAGGTAGGGCAAGGGTAGAGAATAAGAATAAGCCTTCTCTCAACTTGGTACGTGGAGTGGTTGCAGAGATATATCCCAAAGCAGCCTGTCCTATAGAAGTCAATGGAGCACTGCGGCGTTGTGGTAAAGTGCGCTCTAAAAGGCACAAAATTAAAAAATTAGCAAGTCTAAAAAGTGATTAAACCCCCCAAAGCACCACATAACAAGTAATAAAAAAACTCATGAATCCAAAGGAAAAATTAGATATAAGGATTTTAGTCTTACCTGTTAAATCCTTTTCTCTTAGTCCATACAGGTTATTGGTAACTCTGGGTAGGCGATCCACCCCTTTAAGTAGCCAGGAACAATTCTATAATAGATTGCAGGGGGTGCAGCCTACCTTCCCTTCTTGGCTGCAACTAGCCAACCAGCTCCAGAAAGATTTGAGACACTATTAACTAGATAGTAGAAGGGAAAGAAGACTCCTGTGAGCATGACCCCGAAGGACCCCCAGAGTCTGCCACAGGAGAGCCAAGCATGGTCCCTTGACAGGGTGGGAGACCAGTAACCTGTATGGACCAAGAGAAAAGGATTTAACAGGTAAGACTAAAATCCTCTTTTCTCTGTCATCCAATACATGTTACTGGTAACTCTGGGATGTCCAACCATTGAGTTTCCCAGAGGCAGGAAGTAAGGCAAGGACCAGACGCAAGGCCCCCAAAATCACCGGTGCAGACAGATCCAGAAGCTCTGGAAACCAAGACTGATGAGGCCAGTATGGAGCAATCAGAATAACTGGACAACGCTCCAGTCGTAATTTCACTAACACCCTGTGCAACACTGGGAGAGGAGGAAAAATGTAGGCCAGAGGTAATAACCAAGGAATGGACATCGCATCTACCGCCAGAGCCAGAGGGTCTCTCCACCGAGAGCAGAACCTTAGTAACTTCCTGTGGTGTCTTGTCGCCATCAGGTCGATGCAAGGAAGACCCCATTTCTGAACAATGAGGTTGAACACCTCCAGGTGCAGCTCCCACTCTCCGCTGTCCACTGTGTGTCGACTGAGGAAGTCCTCCATGATGTTGTGTATGCCAGGAATGTGTAATGCGGAAGGACAAAATAGCCTTGACCTCTAACCAAGCGGCGAGACTTCTTGTTCCGCCCTGCTTGTTGACATAAGCCATGGCCGTGGAGTTGTCAGACTCTACTTGGACCGGACAGTCTTCCAACTGAGATGTCCAATGTTGAAGGGCATGAAATATCACCCGAAGCTCCAATATGTTGATTGGAAGGAGAGATTCTTCCAGAGACCACCGACCCAGAGCGCTCAGGCGACCCAGGACCACCCCCAGCCGGAGAGGCTGGCATCTGTCATCACAGTGGTCCAGAAGGATACCAGGAAGGACTTGCCTTTCAGCAGGTTGGAGAGGTCGAGCCACCATGACAAACTCCGTTCCACATGAAGAGGAAGACACACGGACGTCTTCAGAAGGTCCGGTTAACCCTTGCCCTCCTGGATCACAAACCTCTGGAGCTCCCTGGTGTGCGCCATGGCAAACAGGATCGCTTCTATAGTGGAGATGAATTTCCCCACAAGAGAGGACAGCTTCTTGGCTGAAACTGGATCTTGAGCCAGAACCGCAGAAACCCTGTGGGCGATCTGGAGAGCCACCTAGTCCGTGAGAAACACCATGCTCTTCTGAGTGTCGAAGAGAAGGCCCAGGAAGACCAGATGCTGGGATGGGACAAGATCTGACTTGTCCATGTTGATGATCCACCCATGATGGGTGAAAGCGTGAATGCATTGCTGAACCTGCTGATGAAGAAGTTCCGCAGCAGGGGCTTTCAGAAGCAGGTCGTTCATGTATGTAGTAACTCTGATGCCGTTCCAGTGGAGGATGGACACTAAAGCTCCCAGGACATGGTTGAAGACTTGAGGAGCAGTTGTCAGACCAAACAGAAGAGCTGAAAATTGAAAATGTCCCGTCACAGGCAAATCAAAGGTACTGCCGGCTCTCTGGATGAATGGCAATGTGCAAGTACGTGTCCGGAAGATACAGAGATGCAAGGAATTCCCATGGGAACATGGCAGCAATCATTGTGCGTAGAGACTCCTGGTGATAATGAGTACGGATCACAAAGGAATTGAGATCCTTTAAATCCAAAATGGGACAACAGCTGCCGCCCTTCTTGGAGACCACAAAGGGGTTAGAGTAAAACCCCATATCTCTGTCCTGAACTGGAACCGGCTCTAGAACATCCTTGTCCAGAAGAGCCTGAACAGCGCCGAACAGATGGCGTTTCTCTGCGCCCTGAGGCATGTGAGAAGGAAGAAAGCGAAAGGGAGGAAGAGAGAGGAAGGGATCCTGTACCCTTCCGTCGCCACCTGTAAAACCCATGGGTCCGTCACTGAATCCTCAAAATGCTGGGATAGTGTCGCAGACAGCCACCCACAGCAGTGTGTGGACACGGGTTTGGTGAGTCATGCGAAGGAGGCTTGAAAGCTTTGGGCTTGGAGGAGACCTTGGGCTTACATTGTTGTTTGGGCTTGGAGGAGGTACGTGGAGCTGAGGGAACAGTCTGGTTCGCCGGACGTGTCTCATTCTGAAAGGAACGAAAATACTGGTTAAGCTTAAGCGCATTTTCTTACTGGGAACCAAGGGTAGAAGAGTACTCTTACCCCCTGTGGCCTCACTGATCAGATCCTTAAGATCTGGCCCAAACAAGGAGGTACCCTGAAAAGGTAGGGAGAGCAATGCTTTCTTAGAAGCAGTGTCAACAGACCAGATCTTGAGTCAAAGAGCCCATCTGGCAACCACAGACAAGGTGGAAACCCTAGCCACCAAATGGATGGCATCAAATAAGGCAGCAGAAACATACTGCTGTGCCTCAGAAATGTTGGCAAGAAGGCGCAACTTATCTGAAGTAGGAACATCCTGACGGACAGCCAGGGTGAGCTGTTTAGTCCAAACTGCGATGGCCCGGTTCACCATGCAGCAGCGAATGCTGGACACGTGGCAGAACCAGCAGTGGCAAAAATGGACTTGAGGGAGACCTCAAGTTTCTTGTCAGCCCAGTCCTTCAGAGCAGATGCATCAGAGACTGGTAAGGCAGTAGACTTAGATAGCCTGGAAATAGGAGCATCCACTTTGGGAGGATGAACCCACCGAGTAAGAGAGGCTTCAGAAAAGGGATAAAGTTTGGCAAATTTCTTGGAGACAGAAGGTTTCCTGTCCGGGGATTTCCACTCTTCAGACACAAGGCGGTCAAGAGTGGGGTTAGGTGGAAAGCACATCAGAGGGGTCAGAAGGAACCTCCTGAACTAAGGCAATGTTAAGAGTATTCAAGACAGCCCTGATCAGGCCCTCAGCGGAGGGCTCAGGATCAGCCGCAAAAGGATCCCCAAAAAACTGACAGGAGCACACAGCAGAACATTCTTCAACATCTGAATCCACCAGCAGTTCCTCTTCAGAGGAATCTGACACATCAGGTACTCCCTGAGGTTTGGGCAGGGAAGACTTGACTGAGGAGGGGGCCTGACAAGAATGAAAGTCCCCCTGTAACTGGGATGGAAAGAGTTGCAATGTGGACCTTGTGGATATAGCACGATAGACAATGAGGCAGTACTGTCAGTGCAGCTATGAACGGATTGTGGGGTGTTGAAGTGAAGCGGATCTCATTGGGGGTGTACATTCTTGGAGGTTTTTTTTTTTTTTTAAATCAGAACAATATTATTTAATCAAGTTAAGTTAGGAGCAGATATAAGTTATTCCATGCAGAATCTGGATGTATCATGTATTATCAGGAATCTTCAGTCTTATTGAATTCACTTTGAGGTAATTAAATTCCCTAAAACAGGTTAAAGTATTGTTCTCAAGACTAACAGATGCTGGTTAATTTAACAGATACTGGTTATTTGAGTTATTGTTCCTTTTTTTTTTTTTAATTTTCCCAAGGCAGAATCCCTTTTCATCTATTGTAAATCCCCCAAACCAGTTCCCTTTCATCTTAAAGTATTGTTCTCAATACTAACAGATACTATCTGAAATTCACCAAGGCAGGATACCTTTTTCATCTACCTAAGAAATAGGGTCTAGACAAATAGATACTTATTGTCCTTTCTATTTACTGTACATTCTAAATCACTAATTGTTCTGTCATTTTCACCTTGTGTAAAACCCCCTATAAAACTGCTCTGTTCCCCTCACAATGTGTTACATGATGTTTAGATCCTGATGTGAGTAACCCTGTGAATACAGGCATGCTGTTTCACTGAAATAAAACCATCTTCAACTATTGAGAAAGGAAATTCATTTGCATCATCCACACACCCAGGTATAGAAAGTCTTAACCCCTAGACAGAGCTGGAAGGTGTGTCGGCACATAGAAACCCCTTATTTCCCCCACAAAAACAGATACCCAATTCCAACAGACCTAAGGTCCCTAGTAGCAGTCTTGAACTCTTGCACCCAAACTGGCTCTAATGCATGGCTGGAGGTCCCTGGAATACTTTCAGGGACATCAGAATATGCTGGGCATAAGTGACCTGAGAATTCTCTAGGTAGCCCTGAGTGACAGGAAGATCAATGCGCAATGGGGGATACAGAGACCCCAGCCTCCTTAGTCTTAGGTCTGGCCCCAAGCTCCAGCGGTATAGACATTCTCACAGTGTCAAATAACCTTACTGTATAAGAAATCACCTGATTATAGTGTGCAAGATTAAAGTTTCACCCCAGAAATCGCTAAAATACACTTATCTGGCAGGTGAAGGGTTAACCAGCAGAGGAAATAGGAAACAGCACAAAATGGCTGCTGTGGCTGGAGCCAATCAGAAACGGGCGTGCAAAGCAAGCGCTCATGGGAAATGTAGTTTTCCCAGAAAAGTACCCCAAACAGTGCCCGAAGCCCCCTGAGCCCCCCAACACACTAGAAACAAGAACCGGATGATAGAGAAAGGGCAGACAAGTAAAATGAGCCATCTCTGAAGTCGCTAGGCTAAACGGTTGCAGAGATATGTCCCAAACAGTATAGTCCCATAGTAGTGAATGGAGCAATGGCGTCTATGCGGTAAAGCGCGCCTTAAAGGCGCAGAACTCAAATTTTACAAAATTGAAAGAGTAAAACTAAAATACCTAAAACATCACTAGAACATGTTAGGACACCCAAAAAAACACTAAACCAGTAGTAAAAGTGTTAGAAAAACCCCATAAAATGCCAAATCCAGCAGCTAAAGGGTTTAGTTACCACATAAACCTGCTCCAAAAGACGCAACAGACATACAGATAGACCCAATGAGTGCAGGAGTGTGCAACAGGAACTCCAAATGAAACACCCCTATGCAGAGGGGCACTGTGGGGCAAGTGGACCTGCAGCACGGGCCACAGTGCCTCTGGCAGCCGGTCGCTCCTTCGAAGCGCCCAGCTCTGTATCAGCCGCGGCGCGGGCAGTCTCTACTGCGCATGACTGCCGCACACGCAGCAGTGTCTACTGCGCATGTCGGGCGTTACACACGATTTAGCAAATTATTATATAGGATTACCATGTATCAAGAAGAATCCTCTGTGGGCAACTCCTGAGGAAAGAACTTGTACCCAAGATTTTCCCCCCAGGGCTTAAGGTCCACAAAAATCACCTGGTCACTGAGCTAGCCACATCTAAGGGCATTGTCAGTTATGGTAATTCGCCTAATGGTGGTATTCCATTTCTAACAGAAAAATACAAAACTTCTAAAGCTATAGCACAACTGTTCTCTTGCCTGTGTTATCTTCACCACTGAACAAATCTTTCTGGAGCTGGTTGGCTAGCTGCAGCCAAGGAGAGAAGGTAGGCTCCATCCCCTGCAATCAATTGTACAATTTTTCCTGCCTACTTAAAGGGGTGGATCGCCTACCCAGAGTTACCAGTAACCTGTATTGGATGACAGAGAAAAGCTGTTAAAAACCAGCAAAGCTGGCAGGGAAGGGTTTAATCACCACAACTTGCCCCAAATGCTCAAAAGACCCAAGAGACAGAGAATAGACTACCCAATGTGAGTGCAGGGGTTATGAAGAACTCCAGAAAGACCCCTGTGCGGAAGGGTTCCATGGCACATGTGGACCATGGCACTCAAAGGGTCGCCCACCTTTTTGCAAGTCTTGTCTCTTCAGATTACCATTGTAAGTTAAGAAGCCCCATAGAGACTCCTTCAGGAGAGAGAAACATGGGTTGCAAGATTATCTCCCAGGGCTGCAAAGGGTCAACAATAGCACCTGTTAACCGGTCAATCCTCTAGGGGGAGCCAGTAATGGCAATCCGCTTAAAGGGGAACATTCACATCCCCAAAGATTTTCACTATTCCTTTTAAAATATAAAGCAATATCAGCGCTGGCTTTATTTATTTTCTCCACTGCCTAAGAGTGGCGATATTAATCATTGAAATGTGGCACTTCCACATTCTGGGGAACCGTGTATGAGCTGAAGGACTTCCCAGCTCCCTCTCAGAAGCCCCTGGGTGCAGTTGATTTGCACAAAGACAAAGTGGAACAATGCTAGCAAATGCAAACTGCATCAAGGGAGACAAAAACCTTCCCAATGACGTAAATAGGACCTTTACACCCTGATTGTTTCACAATATGTTGGGACCTCTCTAGCAATGTGCAGCAGGCCTTTTTAGCACAGAAGGTGTTAAAAGCCCCATGAAAAACAATTTCAACTTTTATGAATTTTTTTTGTGCCTATGATTTATCTGGTTTGCCCCAGAATTGCTCCACCTTTGGCTTAATATTTCCCTAAGTAGAAGGTTGAACTAACATATGCTGTAGCTGTCAATGCTGTTAAAGCAGGAAATCAATGTTTAACCACTTAGATCCTAGAGAGAACTTCATTGCAATACATTGGCGAGGTCTCTGGAATTCAAGGGTTTAAAATATTAAAAAAAGGAGGATTTAGTAGCCAACAAACTACATTTCTATACAATAAGATAGTCTCAAACATGAAGCATTATACTGTTTTCCACTCACCATCCTGCTGTTTTAAAAGTCCTTGATGGATATAGCGAATATATGTGAAGAAATTACAAACTGAGGCAATCTGCAAAACAGGAACAGTGAAACAGGTTAGTGTATGTATGAACACAGATCAGAAAATCAAAGGCTCGGGGCTGGCTTCATTACTCACCCGATATCTACAACACGGGGATATATAATAATAACTGCTGGAGTCTCCCAGTTTGATCCTGTGCTTACATGATTTTGTCTGACCGCTCAGAGCGCACTTCCTACAAACATACAAGACACAAGGTGGTTACAGGTTTTCAATGCTAGTGATTTCCTAGACATCATTTGGATTTTTGTGCAGAGCAAATGGTATTACTGTATGGAGGTTATTACCCACATCTATTTACAAAGGCAGTCACTGAGAGGGTAGTAGAAAAGTGGAATAGCCTACCAGCAGAAGTGGTAGAACTTAATACAGAGACAGAATTTAAGCATGCATGGGATAGGCATAAGGCTGTCCTTAAAGGGATAGTAATACTTCGTTTTAACTTTATTTTATTTTGCAGGCATTAAAAAAACATGAAGAATGATATAAGTCTTATCTCTCAAACCTTTATGGTTTATGAGATATTCACAAGCAAAGTTCCCCTCCCCGCCCCTTTTACCTAGTGTAAGCCATCTCTTCTCAAATGTGAGTCTGGTTGTATGACAGGACAGATAACAGAAGGGGACAATTTTCTTTGTATGAAAACAATGAAAGCCCTTCCCCCCTTGACAAGTTTTTCAGCTTTTTCCCTTATCTTAATTGAAGATTGTCCCTCTCTGCAGTCTACCTGGGCATCTCCCTTCTGATCTGGTTGAACAGGGAAGGGATACTTTGTTTGTGAATATCTCTTAAACCATAAAGGTTTCAGAGATAAGACTTATATCATTCTTCATGTTTTTTTAATGCCTACAAAATAAAATAAAGTTAAAATGAAGTATTACTATCCCTTTAACATAAGAAAAGACCAAGGACCAAATAAGGTTTGAGGTTTTTACAGTAGGAAAATGGACAGACTAGATGGGCCCATTAGCAGTCAATAAAATAACATCACTTCTGAGACGATGATGAAGATTGTTATTCAAATGGGAGCCCGGAGAACATATATGTAATAAACACACACACAGACCGTAGTCTCTGCGCAGACTACGGTCTGAATCCAGAGCACCCCACTCCGTTATCAGCCACAGAGGAGGCAATCTGTACTGCACATGGCTGCGCACGCTGAAGTCGTCTGTATTGCGCATGACCACTTCTGACAAACATACATTAGCGAATTATTATGTAGGATATATATATATATTTATAAGCCCTATATTTTAGGCCTCCGAAAACACTTTTTTCTTTTTACCAGAGGCTAGCATGGAGTACCAGGTATTAAAATGTGTAAAACCCTAGACTAGTGGTTCTTGACCCATGCCCTTAAGATACACTACAGGCCACAACTTCGGGATTTACTAACTTGAGCACAAGTTAGTAAATCAAAGTAACAGAGTCTCTGAGGGGGCGTGGCCAGACCTGCTTGAAGGCAGACGTGTAGTTCGTTGCTCTGGAGCCTTAGATCTCTTTTCAGCTATTAAAAGCTTCATCATAGTTGGAAAGTACCTGTTTTCGGTCCCTCTATGCATTGAGGGGTGATAATGACCGGGAAAAAGAAGAAATCTGCACCAGTTAAGTCTTACTTTCAAATCTGCACCAATTAAGTCTTATTTTCAACCTGATTCTTCTCGAGGTGACAGCGGCCGACATGCTTCGCTAGACCTGTTGCAGGAATCAACTATGGCAGACCCAGATAAGGAAAACAGACCCGCTACTCCTACCAAACCGGTTACTTACCAGGACTTGCAGACTCTTCCTATGCAGTCCGAGTTGGAGGTCTTGCTCTCTGCTCTGCGGGACTCCATCAAATCTGATCTCTCAGATCTGCGTGCCGATGTGCATTAAATCGGAGCCCGTGTGAAGGATCTAGAAGACTTTCAGGAGTCTTTAGAGACGAAGCAGGATGATCTGCATCAATTCTTCCTACATCAAGATGAGACCATTGATCTACTACGATCTCAATTGGATGATTTGGAAAATCGGGGACGCAGGTCCAATATTAGGATCCGTGGTCTGCCTGAGACAGTCCCTTTGGTAAATCTGGTATCGGTGTTGCAGTCCATATTCAGCTCGCTGTTAAACTTACCTTCTGCGATAGACATTCGCATTGAAAGAGCACACAGGGCCCTCTGCCCACGTTCCCAGCAAGGAGACAGTGCTAGGGCTGTAATTTGCTGCAGTCATCTGTTTGCCCAAAAAGATGCCATAATGAGAAAGGCACGCAATGCTCTGAACCTGCAATATGAGAATGCTGAGATCTCCTTGTTTAATGGCCTCTCTCTATGTACCCTGCAGCTTAGGCGTCAATTTAAACCTTTGGCGGATGCCCTTTGACAGCAGAATATCCCCTACAGATGGGGTTTTCCCTTTTCAATGACAGTGACATTTGAGGGTCGCTCCCATACTATTCGGCATGTGGAGGAGATCCAGGGAGTGTGCGAGTTGCTTCGTTTTCCTGTAGTTCAGCCGATTGTGACAGACGATACCCAACGTCTGCGGTTCCCCGTATACTCACAGAATCGTCCAGAATGGCATCAAGTCCCTGCGAGGAACAAGCACCCTGCACCTGAGTCACCTACTGTTTCTTATACTCAACGAGAGGTGTGAGGACTTTAGGTGGGATTGAGCTCCCCTTTTTACTGCCCAACCTAATGTCTGGCTCATTTAGGCTTACTGGACCGGTAATGTGCCCTGTAGTTTCTCCCATATTATTCCTTTAGGACATGATATGCTAGCATTTTACCCACTACCACAACCCTTCTCTTTGGCCCATGTTATGGCTTTCTGTTCCTTCTTCCTCTAGTCTATGCTAGCTCTGATTAACTCCCTTATGACCCATCTTAACATCTGAACATTATCTTGATGGTTAAATGTAATATATATTTTGACATGCATGCACCTTTCTGCTTTATGTTTGTATTCATTTTCATGCCGTTATTCAATTGTGTTCTGTGGATACTGTGTTTATGTTCCACGGGGTGGGGGCGCCATGTCTCTGACACCCCTTTTTCTCTCTTGAAGTTCCCCATTCCTGCATTCCCTCCCCGTCCCTTCTGCCCTCCTTCCACTTCCGTGCTTCCCTTATCCACTCCTTTCCTCTCCTAATTTGTTATGTCTGAGTCGGATTGCTCTTTCCGGCCTCTCTCTACCCCGCTACCGCTAAGCGGCCGCCGGGGGGGGGGGGGGGTTGGGGGGAGAAGCAGGACGCCGTAGGGTGGGGGTGATGGGAAGCCATATTATTGGTGGCCTACTTAAGTGTCCGGAACACTTTCTTCCTTTCAGTCCTATTTGGACTGCTCAAGGTACATAGTTTTACCCCGATGGTCAAAAGCAGATTTTTTTGCTGCTGTTTGTTTAACTGGCCCCCAGTGCCTAATGGTCTCACTCAGTATCTTCAGGGCTGCACTCTATTATCCATGGCTTTCATACTTAATGTGCCCTGCCATCCTTGCTCCAGATGGTACTTACACCACTTATTTTTCCTGGTGGCATTTAGATTATACCAGTACACTTCGCTCTTGGTTTAGAGTGGTATACTGCCCCTCGGTCATGGACCGGACATCTCTCTCAATCTATTCAGATACTTCTTTCCTTTATTTAATGATAGGCTCCTTGTGCTCCCCTCGATACTGAGTTTGAATTTACAACCCCCCTTTGGCCACTATACTTTGCCTTATATGGTTCTCTCAAGGCTTATTGCGGTAATTAATGTTTACTGTGTTACCCTGTATAGTAGTTCTACGCTTGGGATCCTTGAAATTGACACTCGCCAATATTTATGCACCTAATAATCAACAACCTCTTTGGCACTGAAGGGCTTCAAAGAAAATGGCCAATGTCTTGGGCAAAATGAGGTATGCACCGCATTTCACTGCATGGATACGTCTTTGCCTCTCAAACACTTAACCCTTTCACTGCCACAAATTTACCCAAACCATTCTCAATCAATGTGTTGAATACCCCTCATGCACTCAAAGGACTTAATCTCCATGGGCAACGCCGTGCCCCTTTTGCGAGTGTGTGTGTACATTTCACACACATACACCCAAGTATCATAACATGACGGGCAACGCCGTCCCTCTTTGCTAGTATATAATAAATTAATTATAGTGCATTCTGGTTATTTGCACGTAAAGGTCAGTAGAAATTATGTGCTGTCGCCAATTTGCAGACCAGGGGATGGACATACATTTGAAAACCTATACATATTGAGTATCATTGTACACAGGATATATGTCACACTTACATATCATATTTTTTTGTTTCTTACTCTAAGCTTGCTTGAGGTGTTGTACAGTAATTTGTGACTTTAGTGTACATTTTTGATAGCGTCCCAAAAAAACCTTTTTTTAACAAAATTTACTTGCTTCATCATTTTGTGCAGGAAGAAGTTCGGCCATTTTGTGATTCATATATTTGTGCAATTTCAGGAAATATATTATTATATGGAAAAATTACCATAAACCAGCTCAAAAAAAAAAAAAAAAAAAAAAAAATTATATATCCTATATAATAATTCGCTAAATCGTGTGTAACGCCGCGGCATGCGCAGTAGACACTGTTGCGCGTGCTGCAGTCATGCGCAGTAGAGACTGCCCGCGCCGCGGCTGATACAGAGCTGGGCGCGTCCAGCTCTGTATCAGCGGTGGCGCGGGCAGTCTCTACTGCACGTGACTGCCCCTCAACCGGGTGGCAGTGGCACTGTGGCCCGTGTAACGGGCTGTTCAACTAGTATATATATATATATATATATATATATATATATATATATATATATATATATATATATATATATATATATATATAAATCCAAAATTAAAACAAAGCACACACAGGTCTTGAAAGTAAGTGACAAAAGTGGATGATTTATTGTATCAACGTTTCGGGTGCATTACAGCAGCCTTCATCAGGATATATTTATTTATTTTGAGCTGGTTTATGGTAATTTTTCCATATAACCGTTTAAGTACAAGAAGTTGAAAATACCCTTTTGCACTCCTGTTAATTATGGGTCTATGCATGTAGATAAAAATTATACATATTTGGTATTTTTGCACTCAGGGAATTCAGGGCTTTCACAACCAAGATAAGCATTTTTGATATATTGTGTACGAGATTAGCAAAATAAGTTTTTTTTTTTTTTTTTTAATTTATCCTAGCTTGTTGCACATAATATAACATTTACTTCATGTGAGGCACCATGAAAAAGCTACATTTGTTCAGCAAAAAACATATATAGTTTTCCATATATAACTAGAATGTTAACCCTGCATTTATACATAAACAGAGGAATAGTTAAATGTTGCAAAAGTGTCTTGCCTTCTCAGAAGACAAAAGTCCCCAAACCTCTGGCACTCAAAGGGTTAATATACAATGACTTAATCATGCCACCAACAGGATAAAATACATGCATTTAAATGTGTGATTTCTACATAATCAGAAAATGGGATATACAGGACACTAGCACGATTACCGTTTTAGGTATTTTTGATGGACAGTTACATGCACCTACAATGATGTTAATCAGACAAAAAAAAAAAAAACTGGTGAACTTCTGGGGAAGCCAACTGCACCATTAAGAGATATGGAAATTCCCAGTGGTTTAAATTAGGCCTTTAACCCCTGTCATGAAGTGTTTAAATGAATTCTGCAGGCACACTTTGTAGACCGTTCCAATGATGTATTAATATTTAGATTGCGCGTTTTCGGCTCTGCTGAATACCCTCCATACGGTCATTCTGCAGCTGTCAGCTACAGAGCTGACTCCTCTCATGAGGCAACTTTAGGAAAGTAGATCTCTCAGACCATAAAGGTTTGAGAGATAAGCCTTACATCGTTGTTCATTTTTTTTTTTTATGGCTACCAAATTATATAAACTTAAAAGTATTACTATCTCTTTAACTGCATGCAAAAGCCTGTTAAAATATATTGGGCCATATACATAAAGAAACTGAGTGAATCTGAGATAATTCAAATGCACCATAGGGAACAAATATCCTTGTTAACTGAACCTGGGCATTTAACCATTTGAATGCTAAAGAGATCGCCAACAGAAAGCAAACTGTTGACCTCTAGCATTCAAGACATCAAAAGCCCTGTTGAAATCATTGGGAATTTGATTTGTGGTTATAGTGCAGATAAGTTTATGCCATAATCACTCTCTTTTGTCTTCTGTATAATGTCCATAGAGTGTGGAAGCTAATGAGCAATTCTAGAGCAAAACTTTTCCTTGGGAGGGGTGTGGCAGAAGAGGTGGTGTTTAATCTCTTGAATGCCAAGTGCTAGGTTTCCATGGCATTGTTTCTCAATTCCTTGAAGACCTCTGTAACATTGAAGCAAATAATTTTTCCTCTTCTTTTGAATATGGGCGTCCTTATGGAGCACCCAGCTACCACCCATTGCATATTCCTCTGATCCTTACAGCAGTGATTATTGCATATGTTTTGCACAACAAATATATGCAATAGCCAAAGAGAGAGGGGGGGGGGGGGGACAACAAAAATGGTGTAACAAACAGGCCAGGTTTACAGCTTAGAAAACCATACGCAAGGAGACCTGGGTACCTCTAACCCCATCCATAAGTGCATCATTCTTTGCATTTCTCTTGATTTGAATTGAGCTTTTAACCCCTTGAGTAATAGAGGTCTCCAATGCATTGCTTCATAATGTGTTGGAGAACTATTTAGTAGTCAAGGGGATTTAAGCCTTATTTAAAGAGTTACCCCTATGGTGCAATTTTTATTATTTAATAATACCCTATGCATTGATGACTGCATGCTGGGAAATGGCCTACAAGGTTCCAAAAAAAGCATTATTATTAATTGATGGTGCTCAGTCTGGGATTGCACCTTTTCTCAAGTTACAAAATGTATATGGATCAGACTGGTGATCAGTGGAGGATGCATCCATGCGAAACCAATGTGCATCATTTTATATGGATGACAAAAGAGTGTGAAACTTCTATTTTGTAAACGCTCTCTCTTTGATATTATAAACTGGAACTGCCACTTCGTAACAACCAGGAGATTTTAAAGAGCTTTCAAAACAACACTGTTCCTGTTAGGCATGTTTTCTTTTAAATAACAGTGTGTAAGATATTTATTTGTCAGTTAGTGCAAATTCTTCAGGCATGAGGCCTGGAGGACTCTGATATTCCACATAGCTCTTCATTACCAACTGCCACTTCCTACCAGGAAGTACTAGCTCAGCTGTGTATACTGGCAAATAAAACTAAATGTCTCAAACTATCGTTTTACGTTTTAATTGACTAACATAAATATGGGTAATTTTGGACACTTTTCAAAGTCACCTATTTGTTAAAAAGTGGCAATTCCACTTTACGTGAAAGTAATTTAAGAGACTTTAACATTTAAACACTCTCCTTTTCTTCAGGTTACTTACTTTGAGCCTCCACATTCAACTGCTGATGCTTTTACAAACCGGACAGGTTGAAGACCAGCAGGTTCAATGCTCAATGTATTGTTTTCCACTGCCTCCAGGACTGCTGAAGACAGCTATGGAAAAGAGAGAATAAATGTTTATCCGTACAAAACTGCCTGGATAGTGTAATGACTAGATGGAACATGTAATTACATCAGAGGAATGTCCAACACATTATGGAGTTATGTTTTACAATCAAACCATCTTATTCTTATAATCCTATATATTATAAACCTTAAATTGTGTATTTTCTTATTCTGTTGCAAAACTGTGTACAAAAGTCTAGTCTTTTCTTACAGATGTGCATTTCTCCAGTTCTGCAAAATACATCGCCACAGGATTTATCTTACTATGCAAACGTAAATATTAGAATGCTTGCACCTTCCCAAAATGAGAGACAATGATCCTCTGTAGGGAAAACCCTGCCTAGAATATGACCAGATTGCAGATTTTTGATCGGGGAGGGGCGGGCGAGAAAGAAACCATATAATTAATTAAAACAGGGTCCAACAAAAAAGAAAAAAAATAAAATTCAAAAACAAGATTTTTGTGTACTTACTGATAAAGCCTTTTCTCTTAGACCATGTGGAAAACAGGGACCAAGGGGTAAAGTTCCCTCCTCCAGGAGGGCTGGGGACTTGAATAGAAAGGCTCTTAGAGGCAGAGACTCCTAGCCTGCTTCACTTTAATACTGAGCATCTCGAGGCAGGAGTAATGTATAACATTATGAAAAGTGAAAAAGGGAGGAGATTCCCTGAACTACAGAACCCAAGAAGATCCCACTAACCAGGACTCAAGCAGCTGTTTTTTTTCTTCAGGGAGGAAAACCTGTGTTTAACATTGACTAAGAGAAAGGGATTTAATGAGTAAGTACACAAAAAAAAGAGGATTTTAGTCTTACCTGTTAAATCCTTTTCTTTTAGTCCATACAAGTTACTGGTAACTCTGGGTAGGCAATCCACCCCATTAAGTAGGCAGGAACAATTCTAGAATTCTATGCATGGGGTGGAGCCTACCTTCCCTCCTTGGCTGCAGCTAGCCAACCAGATCCAGAAAGATTTGAGCCACTAAACTATTGACTAGATAGTAGAAGGGAAAGAAGACCCCTGTCAGCATGACCCTGAAGGACCCCCACAGTCTGCCACAGAAGAGCCAAGCATGGTCCCTTGACAGGGTTGGAGACAAGTAACCTGTATGTACAAAGAGAAAAAGATTTAACAGACTAAAATCCTCTTTTCTCTGTTGTCCAATACAGGTTACTGGTAACTCTGGGATGTCCAAACACTGAGTTTCCCAGAGGCTGGAAGGCAAGGACCAGGTGCAAGGATCCCAAAGTCACCAGAGCAGATATGAACCATCAGATCAAAGAAGGCCCAACAACTAATGAAGTGTCAACAGACATTGAACAGGGATAACAACACCCCAACTGTTGCACAGCACACTGAACTAGAGCCAACGGGGCTCAAAAGTGAAGGAAACACCAAGAACGAAGAAAATCCTATACAGGCAAGACTGCCTCCAGGATTTTCCTCCCAAAGCTGGCTTCAGCCGATGCAGCACATCAACACGGTAGTGCTTCGAAAAGGTGTGCACAGACGACCAAGTGGCCGCCTTGCACAACTGATCAGCAGAGGCCTGATTCTTCTAAGCCCAAGAGGCCCCAATAGATCGTGTAGAATAAGCAGTGACCCTGAACGGGACAGGCTTCTTCCTCAGCTCATGACTTTTAAGAATAGTGGACTTGATCCAAGAAGCAATAGTCACCTTGGATGCAGGTCTTCCTGCCCTAGGACTCTCAGGAATGACGAACAATGCGTCAGATTGCCTGATAGACTCAGTGCGAGGTAATAAAACTAGAGACAACGCACCACGTCTAACAAGTGGATATCCCTCTCCTTGTCAGAGGTGGGGTCAGGGCAGAAAGAGGTCACCACAATCTCCCGATTGATGTGGAACTCCGAAACCACCTTCGGGAGAAACTCCCAAGCGGTGCAAAGCACAGTCTTATCCACCAAATAGGGTGGTTTACAGGACAGAGCATGTAACTCCGCAACACGACGCACAGACAATCGCCAGGAGAAAGGCCATTTTCCACGTCAACAGGCGTAGAGGAATAGTTGCCAAAGACTCAAATGGAGGGCGCTGAAGAACGCCCAAAACCAAGTTAAGATCCCACGGAGGAGCAGGAATCTTGAAGGCAGGACGAGTATGAGCAATGCCCTGGAAGAAAACCTTGACATCAGGAAGGATGGCAATGTGCCTCTGAAAGAAAACAGAGAGAGTGCAGATGTCTGAACTTTAAGGGAACTCAAACTGAAGGCCCTTACCCACACCATTCTGCAAAAAGGCCAGGACCGTAGGCAGATCAAATTCCTGAGGCAGGTCCCTGTCAGCACACCAAGAGAGAAAGGTCGACCAGACACGATGATAGATCTTGGAAGAAACATGTTTGCGGGCACTAAGTATAGTAGCCACCACACCAGAAGAAAACACTTTCTGCCTCAATATTGAGGATTCAACTTCCAAGCCATAAAGGCTAGCCGATGAACATCCTCCTTCCACAGGAAACCTTGTAGAAGAAGATCCGGACGGCAAGGGAGCTGGAATGGCTCCGCCACTGATAGATCCAGAAGCTCCAGAAACCAAGCCTGGCAAGGCCAGTACGGGACAATCAGAATGACTGGACAATGCTCCAGTCGTAATTTCCATAACACCCTGTGAAGCATGGGAAGGGGAGGAAAGATGAAGACCAGAGGGAATAACCAAGGAATGGACATTGCATCACCCATGCACACCTGGATCACAAACTGCTGGAGTACCCTGATGTGCTTCATGGAAAACGGTACCGCTTCTATAGTGGAAATTAATTTCCCACTAGAGATGACAGCTTCTTGGCTGGAACTGGATCTTGAGCCAGTATCGCAGAAACCCTGTGGGCGATCTGGTGAGCCACGTCTGTGAGAAACACCATGTTCTTCTGGGTATCGAAGAGGAGGCCTAGGAAGACCAGACGCTGGGATGGGACAAGATCTGATTTGTCCAAGTTAATGATCCACCCATGATGGGTGAGAGCATGAATGCATTGCTGAACCTGCTGATGAAGAAGTTCCGCAGAAGAGGCTTTCAGAAGCAGGTCGTCCATGTATGGAGTAACTCTGATGCCGTTCCGGTGGAGGATGGACACTAAAGCTCCCAAGGACACGGCTGAAGACTTGAGGAGCAGTCGTCAGACCAAATAGAAGAGCTGAAAACTGAAAATGTCCCCTGTTGCAGGCAAATCGAAAGTACTGCCGGCTCTCTGGATGAATTGCAATGTGTTAGAAAGATACAGAGATGCAAGGAATTCCCCTGGGGACATGGCAGCAATCACCGTGCGTAGAGACTCCTGGTGATAACGAGTCCGGATCACAAAGGAATTGAGATCCTTTAAATCCAAAATGGGACGACAGCCGCCGCCCTTCTTGGAGACCACAAAGAGGTTTGAGTAAAACCCCATAACTCTGTCCTGAACTGGAACCGGCTCTAGAACGTCCTTGTCCAGAAGAGCCTGAACAGCGCCGCTGAACAGACAGCTTTTCTGTGCGCCCTGAGGTGTATGAGAAGGAAGAAAGAGAAAGGGAGCTAGAGAGACGAAAAGGATCCTCTACCCTTCTGTCACTACCTGCAAAACCCATGGTCCATCACTGAATCCTCCCAAATGCTGTGATAGTGACGCAGACGACCACCCACAGCAGAATGTGGACCCAGGTTCGGCGAGTCATGCCGAAAAAGGTTTGAAATCCTTGGGCTTGGAGGAGACCTTGAGCTTCCATTGCTGTTTGGGCTTGGAGGAGGTATCCGGAGCTGAGGGAACCGTCTGGTTTGCTGTACGTGTCTCATTCTGAAAGGGGTGAAAATACCAGTTACGCTTAAGCAGTGTTTTCTTCCTAGGAACTAAGGGCAGAAGTGTACTCTTACCCCCTGTAGCCTCACTGATCAGATCCTTGAGATCTGGCCCAAACAAAGAAGTGCCTTGAAAAGGCAAGGAGAGCAAAGCTTTCTTAAAAGCAGTATCAGCAGACCAGATCTTGAGCCAAAGAGCCCGTCTGGCAACCACACACATGGTGGAAACCATAGCCACCAAATGGACGGCATCAAATAGGGCAGCAGAAACATATTGCTGTGCCTCAGAAATGTTGGCAAGTAGACGCAACTTACCCGAAGTAGGAGCATCCTGACGGACAGCAAAAGTGAGCTGTTCAGTCCAGACCACAATGGCCCGGTTCACCCATGCTGCTGCGAAAGCATGGCAGAACCAGCAGTGACAAAGATGGACTTGAGGGAGACCTCAAGTTTCTTGTCAGTCCAGTCCTTTAGCGCAGACACATCAGAGGCGGGTAAGGCAGAAGACTTAGACTTAGCCTGGAAATAGGAGCAGTCAATTTAGGAGGATAAACCCACTGAGCAAGCACTGCCTCAGAAAAGGGATAATTTGCAAATTTCTTGAAGACAGAAGGTTTCCTGTCCGGAGACTTCCACTCTTCAGACACAAGGCGGTCAAGAGTGGGGTTAGGTGGAAAGCAAGTAAGGGGCTTTTTAGGCTCCTGAAAGACATCAGAAGGAACCTCCTGCACTAAATGAATGTTTAGGGTATTTAAAACAGCCGAGGGCTCAGGATCAACCTCAAAAAGAGAGTCCCTAAAAAACTGAGAGGAGCCCACCACAGAACATTCCTCAACATCTGAATCCACCAACACTTCCTCCTCAGAGGAATCTGACACGTCAGGTACACCCTGAGACTTTGGCAGGGAAGACTTGATGAAGGAGGGGGTCTGCCAAGAATGAAAGACCCCCTGTAACTGGGATGGAAAGAGTTGCAAAGTGGGTCTAAGGTCCCTAGTAGCAAGCCTTGAACTCTTGCACCCAAACTGGCTCTAATGCATGGCTGGAGGTCCTTGGGAGACTCTCAGAGACATCAAAACATGCTGGGCATAAATGACCTGAGAATTCTCTAGGTAACCCTGAATGACAGGAAGAGCAATGCACAATAGGGGATAAAGAGTCCCCAGCATCCTTAGTCTTCGGTCTGGCCCCAAGCTCCAATGGTATAGACATTCTCACAGTGTCAATAACATTATTGTATAAAAAAAATCACCCAATTACAGTGTGTATGATTAAAGTTTCACCCCAGAAATCGCTAAAATAGACTTATCTGGCAGGCGAAGGGTTAATCAGCAGAGGAGAGAAGGAGAGTCCAAGCCCTGCGTACGATACTCGTTCTGGAAAGATCACAAAATGGCTGCCGCGGCGGGAGCCAATCAGAAACAAGCAATGAGCATTGCACCTGGGGGTGGGGGAGGTGCTTAAAACAATAGAAGCTGGCCAAAGCTTCCAAAAGTACAGTTCCAGTCCAGGTTTTGGCAAGCACACCCAAATAAAAAATAAATAAATTTAAAATTGCTGGAGTGCAACCAATTTTGACCAAAATAGCTAAAAGCAAATACACAAAGTATTGGTGCACATCCAATTTTTCATCACCATTAACCCCCAAGTGCAATGCTCATTGTCTTTAGGACACTATATAATGCCTGTCAGAGAGTCTCTCTCCATTAATGAGTAAAGCTGACAAAGACTCAGCTCTCAGGATAAAGTAAATTAAGGTTAGTAAATACCTAAAATAGGAGAGATTCAGCTCACAAGACAAAGCATATTAAGGTTAGGTACTTGCCAAAAATAAGGTTCCTTGGTGTTGGTGGCAAGCTTAGCATTCTGTGGCCATATGATGTGACCAAATCGTCATCTTTAATATTGTAGTGATATGCAGGCACAATGCAGCAGAGTAAAGGGTTAACTGGTGATGAAAATTTGGATGTGCACCAATACTCTGTGTATTTGTTTTTAGCCATTTTGGTCAAAATTGGTTGCATTCCAGAAATGTTAAATGTGTTTTTTACTTTGGGTGTGCTTACCAAAATCTGGACTGGAATAACAAACTGTATTTAATTAAGGTTATAATATATTTACTTATAAAAACATTTCTAGCTTGACAGCGGTGTGTTTATATTCCTACAGAAATTGGTATTTGGTACCTTAAACCATTAGGATTTACACAAGGAGCTTTAGAGGAATTCCCTGAGCATACTGAAATGATTCACACTTTATCAGTTCTAGCAATGCCATCCTGCTAATGGCAGTGCTAAACCTGCAGGCTTTTGTTTTAAATACCGTACATCCCCAGATATGTCATCAGTGGTCAGGAGCCTCAGATCTCTGGCACATGCACCGTGACATACAGGGCATTGCGCAGAAAGAAAAAGAAAAGCATTTCTGGAACAAATCAACTGTACCATGGAGAAAGAAAATTTCCATGGGTTTAAAAGGAGAAAGCCTACTAATAACCCTTCCACACAGTAATTCCTAATGGCCCCTATTCACTTTTCCCATGCTCCTTGGTTCAAGAGATAACATTTTCAATCCTAGATGCCATGTCCATGGAGGCAGACACAACAGCAGCTAGCAGGACTATGGGACATCAAACTCTGTTCACTGCACATATAAGGCTCAAGTAATCTATCTGCTTTAGTTTAAAACAAAACACCATCATCTTGAGAAAAAGCCAAGACTACCTGAAGCTGAAAAGGGCCGCGGTCATGGACCACATTCGGCACACCACTTGTAGAAGAGGAACCAAACCCTATGATATGCCTTGGATGAAGCCAGAGTCCTAGCTTGGAGCATAGGAGAAATAACTGCTTCAGAAAAAAACTATTTTTTTCTTCAAGATGTTGGTCTCAAAAGCCAAGCCATCAAAGCTAGCTTCTCCACCTGACCAGGATGGCATACTAGGCCTTGAGTCAGAACATCCATCAGTAGAGAGAGGCAAAAAGGGTCCGGCTATGGACAGTTGGAGTAAATACGTACACCATAGGAACATTCCAAAGAATTCACATCACATTCACAGCAAGACCCAGAGGGTCTCTGGCACAGGACCAAGGAAACTTATGGTTTAGACAAGAGGCCATGAGGTCCACCACTGGTAACCCCACAGCAGAAGATCCAGCTGACTGGCTCCCAATTTCCATGATCCATATGTTGGTAAATAAAGACGTCAGCCACCATATTATTTACCCCTGGAATGTGTTTTGTGAAGAGAGATGACCCACTGGAGAATCTTCCACACATTGGACCATGTGGACATGCTTCTGGTTTCTCCTTAGCAGTTGATGTATGTGACATCCATCTTGCTGTCTGTCTGGATCCTCATCCTAACAGGGGATTGGATCAGTGGTGCAATGCTAGGTAGATCACTCATAACACAGATGACAAAGAGGCTTGCCTCCCTAATTCAAGACCCTGGGCTGCCAGTGAACCCTGAGTAGCATCTCAGTCCAGCAGGCTGATATACTTGTTGACCACAAGCCAATCAGGAATTACAGACATCCCATTCATTCATACATTCCATGAGACAGACACAGGACATGAGATAGAAGAGATTGATGTCTGACCAATTACTGTGAATTTCCAGTTTCGATTTCCTTGTGTGGAAGAGCAAGGGGAACACCTTCCAAGCCAGAAACTATGTAGTCCAGTACCTTCATGTACTCCCTTACCACCGCCAACAATGAAACAAGAAAGAGCAGACTTCTTGAAGTTGAGCACTTGAAGTTGAGGGATAGTAATGTTTCACAAAAACAGTAGCTCCAGTTAATCTTCATAGTATTTGAGCCACATAGTGTGTTGTTTCAATACTGTCAGAGTTATAGTTCAAGAGTAATTGAATGATTAACTTTCCTCCTCCCGACCCTTATACCTAATGTAACATTGCTCACCTCAGATGTGGAATCTGGTTGCTTGACCAGACAGATAACAGCAATGGACAATCTTCTTACTGTGAGAACAATGAAAACTCTGCCCCCCCCCCTTGACAGTTTTTTCAGCTTTTTCCCTTATCTTAATTGAAGATTGTCCCCTCTGAGCAGTGTTACATCAGTAAAAGGGCCAGGAGGGGGATACTTAATCATTCAATTACTCTTGAACTACAACTCTGACAGAATTGAAATAACACTCTCCAAGGCCCAAATACTTTGAAGATTAATTAGAGCTGCTTTTATTATGATACATTACTATCCCTTTAACTGTGCTTCCCCAGAACAGAGACACTCCTGAATCGAAGTGCACAGATCTACCTCTGATGGAGCCTTGATTATATGGTCATCTAGCTAGGGAGTCAAGGAGATCCCTTTAGTGCGGATGTTAGCTACAAAAGCAGCCATGACCTTTGTGAAGACACCCTCCACCCTGGAGCAGAATGAAAGCCAAAAGGAAAAAGAGTAGTGAACTGAAAATGACTTGTGTCCTGAAAGGCAAAGTGCAGAAATCTGTGGTGATCAGTATCGGGACACATGCAGGCCCTGGAGAATTACGGAGACAAGACACTACTCCAGACACAAAGTGCAAAGACTCCATTCTGAACCATGGTTGAGGCATTTAAGTCCAGCTTTGGAAGGAAGCTGCTGTCTATCTTAGGAACCTGGAAAACTATTGAGTAGAATCTGGTGAAGCTCTCTTGTAGAGGAAAGAGAACCTTTTAGAGGAATTTGAGGCAGCAAAGTACTCTTGCATCCAGTACCATGACTGGTGACATTTTCTAGGTCAGGGCCAAATAACTGTTTGCCACAAAAAGAAGTAAAACCAGGTACTTCTTGGAAGATTGGTCACTCAACCAAATCTTAAGCCACAAAAGTGTGATGCGCAGCCACTTTGAGGCTTTCCCGGAGAATCTGGTGGCATCAAAGGCTGCTTCTGTCAGGTAGTCATTCAACTCAAGGACCCTGATAATCAATGCCCGCAGTTCATCCTTGGGAACTTCCCCTTTGATCGTATCAAAAGTTGTTGAACCGGGGCAGATATAGGTTACATACAGTATATTGTGTAAATCCAAAATGTGCAACACATGAGCATCACTCATAAAGGGGCCACGTCATATTTTTCAACAAAATTATTAAAAGCCTGAAATAAGTTCAAAAATTAAAGAGTGAACGAATCAATGCAAAAGTCCACTGAAGTGAAACTTCAGTCCAAAGAAAAAAATGTGCCTTAAACCTTGCTTAACAGACATAAGGAACTTAATGGATTAATAAACTTTACAGTTAAAGCAGCCAGGATAAACACAACATAATGAAATAAAATAAAGGAATAGTGTGCACATCAGGAAACTGACCACATACCAGTGGGTGCAAGTATAATTGGGTCAAAGTACAGGACCACGCACCCAAGAGGTTAACTCACCTGTAGCTTCAGTCTTTATAGCTCCCACTGCAATGTAGTGAAGAGCTTCAGAAAAGCTCAACAATGATGTAAAGACTTCAGGAGCTAAGAGAGCAGTACCCATACACCCTTCTCTTCCATGGGGGAGGGTGTCATTTAAAAATGAATGTAGTAGGTGGGGGAAAAGCAGAGGTAAGGAGGGAGTCTCCACCTCACAGATTTTGCTTTTAGAAGTAACCTGCCCTCCAGGAGGAGGTGACTTTACCCCATGGTTCCTGTGTTCCACATTGGACACCAGAGAAAGTTCAGTTTAAAACAGGAATCTAGAGAATTTTTAATAATCCACTATGGTGCTATTGGGTGCATAAAGCTCCCAATGTGATTTGCTGCTTTGAAAACTGCGTTCACACAAACGCTCATAAAACACAAAGCAGCAGCCATACATTTTTGTGTTTGTTTTTTAAATATCCTAAAGTAGTAGTAAACTTTCAAACTTTTTTTTTCCCTTTTGTTTTAACAGCAACAATGAGTGTCCAAAAGGAATACACCAATACCCTCACTCTCTGGCACAGCTTGAGGTGCTGATGCCAACTCCCAATAGTAAACGATAAAAACAGCATCACCTGGTGACAATATTTAAAAAAATTTGTTGTTCTTTGTTTTGTAAGCTCTTAAGGAAGTGCTGTAAGGACCACACAGCATTTTAAAGCATCAAATTCAGGGGACCCCTGAATTCCATGACGTGCCAAGACCATCACCCATTTACCCAAGACGGTCCTGGCAGGTCAAGGATCCTTAAGGGGTTGAATAAAATAAAGTCTCAGCACTGACAGTACCTTTGTTTTACTCAACAGGATAAGCCCTACAGCATCCATACATATTTATACACACAAACACACAGTTTAGTGTAGGGCATTGAGCAAAGAGTGGTATGGCCTTTTATAGCTAAACGAAGCAACACTTCAAATACTTTAGTAACATCTCAAGTAAAAGGTACAAAAATTATATAGGGTTTAAAAGGATAGTAACACTTAATATGTAGAAAAATATATGCCAGAAGGGTTTATTCACGTGAGTAAAACAAGTCCACTCCCATTGCTGAAATGTTTTATTGGAAAGCTATTGCAGCACAAACAATTTTTTTAGGTGCAGTATCTCAATTGACTTAAATTACCCAGTGGCACTGTTACTACATCATCAAATGGAGGATTATGGTCAGCTGACCAGAGCTGTCCATAGGTTGGTGTAGCTACAGCACCACTAGGAACCTGCACCAAAAAAAAAAAAAAAAAAAAAAAAAAAATAAAATAAAAAAAAAAAATGCAAGTTTGAGCTGCAACAGATTTTTTTTTTTTAATGAAGTACCTCTCAGCAGGTGGAGTACCCTTGTTTTACTCAGGTTATAAACCCTACAGTATATATTTTTCTACATATTAAACATTACTATCCCTTTAATGTAGACTACAATTCATCTTATCACACATCAGTGAGACATTTCTATTCTTCTCAAAGAAATAAAATAAAAGGTACCTCGCTTTTGGGGAATGTTAAACAGGGACAGATATCCTCCTTATAAATTCTTTCCAAAAACGTGCAGGTCCTCTCCATCGATGGCTCCTCTTTCCATGCTTTGAATTCATTATAAAGCGCCAAATCAGGCTATCAGAAAGAAAGCAGAAATTCTAATATGTGATATACTGAAAACACTGGTACTGTCACAGCAGAGAAATTCTTGGGTAAAACTGCACAATATGTATAAAATCAACCCCTTCAATGGTAGAGAGGTCTGCAACACATTATTTTGAAACTAGTTGAAGAGCCCGTGTACACGGGCCACGGTGCCACCCAGCAACGGCCATGGTGCAGTCATGCACAGTAGAGATTGCCCGCGCCGCAGCGGATACTGAGTGGGGCGCTTTGAATTCAGGCCATAGTCCTCTCTGCGCACGACTACGGTCTGAATTCGGAGCCCCGCTCCATTATCAACCGCTGAGTGGGCAGTGTGCATGACTGCAGAGAGTGCAGCCGTCTCTACTGAGCACACGGCTTCTGACAAACACACATTTAGCAAATTATTATTATATAGGATAGGATATGCTGGAGAACTCTATAGCATCCAAGGAGTTAAAATCTCATTTAGGTCAGAGAGAGGTTTTCTTTTCCCATACAGTGCATTTTTTTTTACATCAGGATTGTTCCACTTCATTAATTTGCTGCTATATCTTCCACTCACCATTACAAAAAATGCACAGTTGTTACACATCTCCACCTCAACAGTACAGACTTTAAAATGTAATATTAAATAAAATGATTTTCTACAGCATTAATGTAGCTAACGTTACTAATTAAACAATTTAAAATTGTAATTTCAAGAGCAACTATCACATAAATAGTGCCCTCTCAGCAAGTCTGCTTCCGTGAAGCCAGAACTGCACTGTGAGTTCTGGCAGATCAGCAGGGGTGCAAAACTGGAGTCTGAAAGAGACACTTCTGGTACACCCTGTCGGTTCCTGAGAGAGAGGCTGATCTAGGAGATTCTGAAGTCTTGCAGTTCTGTCATTAGTTTGCATGCTCTGTACTGTAATGAAGGCTTTTGCAAGCCCGACACTAAGGATCTATGAAGCCTGCATGTAAACTCATGATGTTGGTGACTGAGCCATAAACTTCACTTTCTAGCCCTTGGCCAGCCAAGGAGTGGACAGCCTCTGATGCTCTTTACAGCTGAGAGGGGCCATTTTGGTTATGCAAATCAAAGTCCAAGGCATTCCCATATGAGCAGACGTAAAACATGATAAGGTCTCTTTAAATCTACTTCAAGCTGTAACCAAGGCCAATGCAGGAATGTCTACTTATAATACAATAGAGCAATGGTTCTCAGTTTGGATTTCAAGGTTCCCTGTAATATATTGTACCAATAAAAGTAATGATGACAGTTAAAAAAAAAAAAAAAAAAAAAAAAAAAAAAAGATTGGACTGGTAGACAGTGCGTGCATGGTTTGGTGACTATAAGTGGATGTGTGGTAGACTAAGATTTCAAACTTTAAAGGTGCAGTATAGTCTGCATAAGTATTTTCGCTCTCCGTTAGGCTAGTCACAAAACTGTTTTGATAGTGCTGCACTGTAGTACAGATAACTCCACCCAAATCAATTCACCTCAAATATTCCTGAAACCCAATCTCTGGAATGGTTTTACAGATGTGGGTGTCATCCAAACATTATTGGCAGACACTCAAGTGGGCTGGCCACTGGTAGCACCACTGAAGTGAGCAACATAGCAATCATTTTTGTGCATTATATGAATGGTGGCCTCATAGGAATCAATGCAAATAAATTCTTCTGAAACCTGCTTTGAACACAGGGAATTTTCAGCAAACTATGCTTCGGCTATGAAAGACTGACACATGGGAATTATTACAGTTGGTTTCAATGCATATCCAGGGAAATATTCGACTGCCATTTGGAGTCAGGAAGGAACATTTTTTTACCCACTTGGGGCTTAATTGGAAATGGTGTCAATTGATTTTTTTTGCCTCATATTAATCAACAGGAGTGATATTACATGGGCTGAACTTGATAGAAGCATTCTTTTCTCATTTTCCACTATGATCTATGTAGAAGAACAGCGCAACCTACAACCATGGGTTAAGACTGCTCTAAAACTGCCTGTGTGAACGTAGTCTAACAGTACTTCACTTTAACATTTCTCTGCTGACAAGTCTTACAAAGGGCACACACAAAAAAAATGCATTAAAAGGTCTGCCAAAGCCTAAAATATCTGATGCGGTGTATAATATATTATTAAATTTATATTATATATATATATATTATATATATATATATATATATATATAGTAGGATTTTAGTCTTACCTGTTAAATACTTTTCACTTAGTCCATACAGGTTATTGGTAACTCTGGGAGGCGATCCACCTCTTTAAGTGGGCAGGTACATTTCTCCAAATGTATGCAGGGGGCGGAGCCTCCCCTCCCTCCTCAGCTGCTTCCCAGTCAGCTAACACCAGGATGATTTGAGACCCTACTAACTGACCAGAAATAGGAGAGAAGAAGACTCCTGTGAGCATGCCCCGAAGGACTCCCACAAAGTGTCACAGGAGAGCCAAGCATGGACTCTTGACAGGGTGGGAGACCAGTAACCTGTATGGACTAAGTGAAAAGGATTTAACAGGTAAGACTAAAATCCTATTTTCACTGTCGTCCAATACAGGTTACTGGTAACTCTGGGATGTCCAACCATTGAGTTACCCTGAGGTGGGAAGGAGGCAAGAACCAGGCGCAAGGCCCCCAAAGTCACCAGGACCTCCATGAACCTACTGGACAGAGATCCCAACAAAATAGAAGTGTCAACGGACACCAACTAGGGGTAAAAACAGACCCCAGGAACTGTTACACAGCACACTGAACCAGAGCCAACAGGGCTCAACAATAAGGAAGCACTAAGAACCTCAGAAGAAGAAGATCCTAAACAGGCAGAACTGCCTCCAGGACCTTCCTCCCAAAGCTGGCATATCCACACGGTAGTGCTTCGAGAAGGTGTGCACAGAAGACCAAGTGGCCGCCTGGCACAGCTGATCAGCAGACGCTTGATTTTTCTAGGCCCAAGAGGCCCCAGTGGACCTAGTGGAGTGGGCAGTGACCTGCTTATTCCTCAATTCGTACGCCTATCGAATAGTAGACTTAATCCAAGATGCAATAGTCACTTTGGATGCCGGTCTCCCAGCCCTAGGACCCTCCGGAATGACGAACAGAGCGTCAGACTTCCTGATGGATTCCGTGCGATGCACATAGAACTTGAGACAACGCACAACATCCAACAAATGGAGATCACTCTCTTTATCGGAAGAGTTGTTAGGGCAGAAAGAAGGCACCACAATCTCCTGATTAATGTGGAACTCAGAAACCACTTTAGGTAAGAACTCCTTAGAAGTGCGAAGCACCGCCTTGTCCTTGTGAAACACCAAATAGGGTGGTTTACAGGAGAGAGCTTGTAACTCCGCCACCCGGCGGACAGACACAACAGCCAAAAGAAAGGCCATCTTCCATGACAAAAGACGTAAAGGAATAGTAGCCAAGGATTCAAAGGGACAACTCCCAAAACCAGATTAAGATCCCACTGAGGAGCCGAACTCCAAAAAGCTGGACGCACATGGGCCACGCCCTGGAAGAAGATCTTGACATCAGGAAGGATAGCAATGCGCTCCTGGAAAAAGACAAAGAGCGCCGAAGTCTGAACCTTAAGAGAACTCAAATTGAGCCCCTTATCCACACCGTCCTGCAAAAAGGCCAGGACAGTAGGAAGATTAACATCGTGAGACAGGTCCCTGTCCTCACACCAAGAAAGAAAGGTCGACCAGACCCGGTGATAGATCTTAGACGAAACAGGCTTAAGAGCCCGAAGCATGGTAGACACCACAGCAGAGGAAAACCTCTTCTTCAAAATTGAGGATTCAACCTCCAGGCCGTCAAATGGAGACGATGAACATCCTCCTTCCACATATAACCTTGTATCAGAAGATCTGGACGAGAGGGAAGCAGAAAGGGCTCTGCCACCTACAGACCCAGAAGGTCTGGATACCAGGACTGCCGAGGCCAATTCGGAGCAATGAGGATGACCGGACAACATTCCACCTTCAGCTTCTGGATCACCCTGATCAACATTGGAAGGGGGGGAAAGATGTAGGCCAGGGAAAATACCCAAGGAATCGACATGGCGTCGACCGCCAGAGCCAGTGAGTCTCTCCACCTGGAGCAGAACGTCGGAAAATTCCTGTTGTGCCTGGTTGCCATCAGATCCACTAGAGGTACGCCCCACATCTGAGTCAGTAGCTGAAACACCTCCGGATGGAGTTCCCACTCTCCGCTGTCGACTGTGTGACGACTGAGAAAATCTGCAATGACGTTGTCTACGCCTGGAATGTGCAGAAATGGTGGGAACGTGAACCTCCGCCCAGGACGGAATGGCCTTGACCTCTAGCCACGCGGCGAGACTTCTTGTCCCGCCCTGTTTGTTAATGTAAGCCACGGCGGTGGCGTTGTCGGATTCCACTTTGACCGGACAGTCCTCCAGCTGAGATTCCCAATGGCGCAGAGCATGGAAAAATCGCCCGAAGTTCCAGAATGTTTATGGGGAGAAGGGACTCCTCCAATGACCACTTCCCCTGAGCGCTGAAGCGACCCAAGACAGCACCCCAGCCTGAGAGACTGGCTTCCGTCGTGACCTTGGTCCAGTAAGGGATCCGGAAGGGTCTCCCCTTCGGGAGATGGGAAAGATCCAACCACCATTCCAAGCTCAACTCAATATGAGGAGGCAGACATACTGACCACTTCAAATGAACAGGTCGATCCCTGCACATCTGGATCACAAACCTCTGAAGTTCCCTGGTGTGGGCCATCGCAAATGGCACCGCCTCTATCGTGGAGATGAACTTCCCCACCAGTGAAGACAACTTCGGCACTGGGATCCACTCGAGTGCCAGAATCCTTGAAACTCGTTGGGCAATTTGATGAGCCACCTCCTCTGGCAGAAACACCATACCCTTCCGAGTGTCGAACAGTAGACCCAGGAAGATGAGACGCTGGGATGGAGTCAAGTCCGACTTGTCCAAATTGACTATCTAACCATGACGAGTGAGGGCATGAATGCAGGTCTGAACCTGCTGATGGAGTTTCGCAGACTCCACCTTCAATAGCAAGTCGTCCATGTACGGAGTCACTCTTATGCCATCCCGATGGAGGGCAGATATCAATGCTCCCAGAACTCGTTGGAAAACCTGGGGAGCAGTTGTCAGTCCAAACGGAAGAGCTGAAAACTGAAAATGACCCCTGGCGCAGGCAAACCTCAGATACCGCTTGCTCGCTGGATGAATAGGGATGTGCAGATACGCATCCTGAAGATCCAGAGAAGCAAGAAACTCCCCTGGAGACATGGCAGCAATCACAGTGCGCAGATTCCTGATGATAGTGGGTCTTTACCACAAAGGAATTGAGATCCTTGAGATCCAAAATAGGATCTCAATTCCTTCTTGGTCACCACAAAAAGGTTGGAGTAGAACCCCGAACCCATGTCCACAGGAAGCACTGGCTCCAGAAGATCCTTGTCCCAGAGATCCTGAACAGCTCTGTCGAACATACGCAGTTTCTCTGCATCTTGCGGAGAACGAGTGAGATGAAAACAAAAAGGGAGGAAGGCAAAAGAAAAGGATCCACCTGTAAAACCCATGGGTCCGTCACAGATTCCTCCCAGACCCTGCGAAAGAGGTGGAGGCGTCCCCCACGGCAGGGTGTGGACCCGGGTTCGGCGAATCATGCCGAAGCAGCCTTGGAAGTCTTGGGCTTGGAAGCAACCTTGGGCTTCAAGGACTGCTTGGGCTTGGAGGAGGGACGTGGGTCGAACGGAACTGACTTGGCCGTCAAACGCGTCTGTCTGAAATGAACAAAAGGACCGGTAACGCTTAGCCGGCAACTTTTTCTTGAAGACCAAAGGCAAAAGGGTACTCTTACCCCCAGTAGCCTCGCTAATTAGTTCCTTGAGTTCAAAACCAAACAAGGAAGTACCCTGGAAAGGCAAAGAAAGCAAAACCTTCTTAGATGCAGTGTCAGCAGACCAAACCTTAAGCCAAAGCGCACGCCTGGCTACCACAGAAGAGGTAGAAGCCCTAGACATCATGAGGACAGCATCAGAGGCAGCATCAGAAACATAATTCTGGGCCTCAGAAATATTGGCAAGCAAGCGCAATTGCTCTGAAACTGGAACGTCCTGACGGACCGCCGTGGTCAGTTGCTCAGTCCAGACCGCAATGGCCTGGTTAACCCACGCCACAGCAAAGGCCGGTCACATAGCAGTGCCAATAGAGGCAAAAATAGACTTGAGGCAAGCCAACTTTTTGTCCGTCCAATCCTGTAAAGCAAAAGCATCAGATACAGGTAAAGCAGTCGATTTAGACAGTCTAGAAATAGGAGCATCCACCTTGGGAGGATGATGCCATTTAGTCAGTTCAGCCTCAGAAAAGGGATAAAGTTTAGCAAACTTTTTTCAGACTGAAGAGGACTTGTCAGGATTTTTCCAAGCATCAAAAACCAAACGTTCAAGAGTAGGGTTAGGAGGAAAACAAGTAACAGCTTTTGCCGGTTTCTGAAAGACATCAGTTGGGTCAGATGGAACCTCTTGACTCAAGGGAAGGTTGAGGGTGGTCAGAACGGCTCTAATTAAGCCCTCAGCAGAGAGCTCAGGGTCACATTCAAAGGGGTCTCCAACAGATCTGGAAGACTCAATAACTGTACCATCCTCAACATCAGAATCTTGCAACAATTCTTCTTCAGAAGAATCAGACACATCAGGTGCCCCCTGTGGTTTAGGCAGGGAGGTCCTGATAGTAGAGGGAGCCTGCCATAACTGCAGTGCACCCTGTACCTGAGAGGGAAAAAGAGTTGAAGAGTGGACCTGAGGTCCCTAGCTGCAGCCTTAAACTCTTTAACCCAAGCTGGCTCTATAGCATGGCTGGCAGGCCCTGGGTTGCTGTCAGGACCTTCTGAGCATGCTGGGCATAAACGACCAGAGAATTCCCTAGGCAGCCCTGAATGACAGGAGGAGCAATACGCAAAGGGGGATACTGATACCCCAGCCTCCTTAGTCTTAGGTCTAGTCCCAAGCGCCAGTGGTGTAGACATACTCACAGTGTCAAATATACCCCACTGTCAGAAATCACCCAATTTAAGTGTGAAAGATTAAAGATTCACCCCAGAAACGTTAAAAACTAAACTTATCTGGCAAGCGAAGGGTTAATCAATGGAGGACAGGGAGAAAGTCCGGTCCCTGCGTAGTATACTCTATGAGAAGAACTCACAAAATGGCTGCCGCGACAGGAGCCAATCAGAAAAGAGGCGCAAAACGAACGCTCATGGGAAACAGTTTTTCTCAAAAAGTACCCCAAAACAGTGCCCGAAGCCCCCCAAGTCCCCCAACACACTTGAACATGAAACCGGATAAAAGAGCAAGGGAAGACAAACAAAATGAGCCCACTCTGAAGTCGCTATGTGACTTCTGTCTTCAGGTCACCATGCAAAGAAAGGATTACCTCAGAGGATAATCCCCCCAGGGAAGTACTTGAAACCAAGTTGTTCCCCCATCAGGGTATAAGGTCCACCAAAAATCCCTGGACACTGAGCTAGCCACTTTGAAGAGGGCATTTGTCAGTCATGGTAACCCGCCTAATGGTGGTATTCCATATTTGACAAAAAACAATAAAAAGACTAAAACTGAAGAGAGATGTTCTCCACCTGGTGTGTACACACCCAGGAACAAATCATTCTGGTTGTTAGCTGACTGGGAAGCAGCTGAGGAGGGAGGGGAGGCTCCGCCCCCTGCATACATTTGGAGAAATGTTCCTGCCTACTTAAAGGGGCAGATCGCCTCCCAGAGTTACCAGTAACCTGTATTGGACGACAGTGAAATATTTATTATATATATATATATATATATATATATATATATATATATATATATACACACATACATATATATATATATATATATATATATATATATATATATATATATATACACATACATACACACACACACACACACACACACACACACACACACACACACACACACACACACACACACACAGTCGTGTGAAAAAGAAAATAAACCCTCTTTGAATTCTATGGTTTTACATATCAAGACATAATAACAATCATCTGTTACTTAGCAGGTCTAAAAATCAGGTAAATACAACCGCAGGTGAACACCACATGACATATTGTACAGGGTCATGATTTAACAAAAATAAAGCCAAAATGGAGAATCCATGTGTGAAAAACTAAGTACACCTAAGGATTCAATAGCTTGTAGAACCACCTTTAGCAGTAATCATTTCCTGTATGACTTTATTAGTCTCTCATATCGTTGAGGAGGAATTTTGGCCCATTCTTCTTTACAACGTTGCTTCAGTTCACTATGGTTTGCAGGCATTTGTTTATGCACAGCTTTCTTAAGGTCCCACCACAGCATTTCAATTGGGTTGAGGTCTGGACTTTGACTTGGCCATTGCAACACCTTGATTCTTCTCTTTTTCAGCCATTCTGTTGTAGATTTGCTGGTGTGCTTGGGATCATTGTCCTGTTGCATGACCCGATTTTGGCCAAGCTTTAGCTGTCGGACAGATGGCCTCACATTTGACTCTAAAATTCTTTGGTATACAGAGGAGTTCATGGTCGACACAACGATTGCAAGTTTCCCAGGTCCTGTGGCTGCAAAACAAGCCCAAATCATCACCCTTCCACTACCGTGCTTGACAGCTGGTATGAGATGTTTGTGCTGATATGCTGTGTTTGGTGTTTGCCAAACGTGGTGCTGTGCATTATGGCCAAACATCACCACTTTGGTCTCGTCTATCCAAAGGACATTGTTCCAGAAGTCTTGTGGTTTGTTCAGATGCAACTTTTCAAACCTAAGCCATGCTCTTTTTAGAGAGAAGAGGCTTTCTCCTGGCAACCCTTCCAAACAAACCATACTTGTTCAGTCTTTTTCTAATTGTACTGTCAAGAACTTTAACATGTTAACTGAGGCCTGTAGAGTGCAATGTAATTCTTGGATTTTTGTCAATTTCTCCGAGCATTGCACGGTCTGACCTTGAGATAAATTTGCTGGGACGTCCAATCCTGAGAAGATTGGCAAATGTCTTGAATGTTTTCCACTTTTGAATACTCTTTCTCACTACAGAATGATGGACTTTAAATTGTTTGGAAATGGCCTTATAACCCTTCCCAGATTGAGGGGCAGCAATAGTTGCTTCTCTAAGGTCATTGCTGATGTATTTCCTCCTTGGCATTGTGTTAACACACACCTGAATTTTCCAGACCAGCAAACTGGTAAAACTTTGGCTTTTATAGAGGTGGTTACACTTGACATGATCAATTAAATCAAGGGCATTTGATTAGCAGCACCTGTCTGCTACTTAACATCTTAATTCCTATGGAAGCAGTAAGGGTGTACTTAGTTTTTCACACATGGCTTCTCCGTTTTGGCTTTATTTTTGTTAAATAAATCATGACACAGTGTAATATTTCATGTGTTGTTGTTCATCTGAGGTTGTATTTACCTATTTTTTTACACGACTGTGTGTATATTATATTATTATATATATATATATATATATATATATATATATATATATATATACACACACACACACACACACACACACACACACACACACACACACACACACACACACACACACACACACTAGCAATGTGGGACGGCATTGCCCGTCAAGGTACTGAGGTTCTGATAAGAAAGGGACCTGGAAATAACTTATTTTCTAATTTAATTAATTTTAATGTATAATGCAGAGCGCAGCATATGAATTAGGTGAGGTTTCGTGTGTGTGAGAAAAGACTTCAATGGCATGAGCACAGGGGGGTGGGGGTGCTTACTCCAAGCTGTCCCAGCACGGCTAAGAAACCTGCTCAGGGGATGTAAATCAAAGAACTGTGTAGCACCATTTATTAATAAATAGTGCTACACTGTACTTTGATTTATGTCCCCTGCTGTACATAAAGTATATTAGCACCTGAGCACATTTTAATGTTGACGCCACATACTGAGTTGGACCAATATGGTTGAAATATTGGTTTATTGTGCATGTACATGCACCGGACAGCCACTGATGCAGTAGAATTTGATGTAATGACAGGTTGTGAGGAGGAGATTGTAGTAAGGCCTTGAGTACCTGAGCAGTCACAGTGGATCCAGTGCATTGCACTTGCGTTGGCCGTATTTACGGTACCACTGAACGGCTACCCTTCTGCCTGTGTCAACAGACATAAAATTGCACTCCATCTGTTTGTGTTTTGTAATTCCTTCACCTCCCCATGCAGTACTCTGTGCTACATAAGCTACTGAGTGGCAGAGAGGTATTGCAAACAGGTTTTGGATACGTGTCTGCCCCGCTTGACATTATGGATCACAGAGTAGTGCAGGGAGAAGTGAAAAAATTGCAACACACAAAAACATATGGAGTCCAATTGTACATGCACTGAAAGAGGCAGAAGGATAGCCTTTGAGTGCTATATGAAATACAGAGAAGGGAAAGAAAGAAAGCAGCAAAACGGAATGAGTGGCATATTAACCGTTTGAGTATCATCAAGGTAGGCAACGCACTGGGAAGCAATGCATTGCCTACCTCTGTGGCACACAAAGGGTTAAACTACACAGGTGTGTGATAGCAGTCCCTGTGTTGCAGCTAATGTGTTTGTGTGTCACGGTAATTTAAGAGGGTGATGTTTGTCTAGACTGCGTGTGCGTCCGTGTAGTCACCCGGTGTGTGTGTGTGTGTGTGTGTGTGTGTGTGTGTGTGTGTGTGTGTGTGTGTGTGTGTGTGTGTGTGTTAGGTCTCCGTACTGTACCCAGTGATGCACAGTGGGTGATGTGGGAGGCAGTCAGGGTAGGCTTTTGGTGGTGTGGTCCGAAAGTGAGGCATGCTACTTTTGTTGTAGTAGTCCCGGCCGATGATGCTGGGAGATTGCGTTCAGGGTGTTGGAGATTGATGGGAGTGTGCTGATGCAGCAAGTGAGCAACGATGCAATGCGGTATGACTGAAAGAGGGTAATGCGTGAGGATTACCGGCTGAGAATGATGGGAGTGAGAGTCCAGGCTGTCGGAGGATGATGGGAGTGTGCTGATGCAGTGAAGTGAGCGAGTCCTTGTTGTAGGGTGTGAGTGTGTGAGCATACTGCTGAATGTAGTGTGAGTGGTGGGTACATGTAGAGCTCATATGTTATTTTACCGTTAGTGGTGTGTGTGAGTGGGTGATGCGAGTGTGTGTCAGCCATGTTTTTTTTTTTATGAAAAAATATAGGTTGTAGGGATTTTCCTATTGAGTAAAATAAGGGTACTCCCACTGCTGAGAGATGCATATTTCCAGAGTTATTACAGTTTAAACCCATGTTTTTATTTTTTTGCATTAGCAGTGCCCTTTAGTGGTCAAATTCTAATTAGATTTCCAGTTAGATTCTAATGGAGAGGAAAGTCAGAGACATACAGTCCTTCACAGAATGTGATAGAAACTTCCTGTCACTTCTTGTCAGAACCATCAGGAAGTAAACACAGTAAATTCACTTCCTGGTTATTTAAACTGCTATAATTTTTGAATAAAACATCGGACAGCGATGGGAGTGACCTTGTTTTATTCAGCAGGACAAGATCTATAAAATATGTGTTTTCACTGCTCCTTTAATTTTCTTTCCAGCTGGATACAGAGGGAGGAGCAAGTCACCCCACTGTATCTGTAACAGTGGCAGCAAGGAGGAGACATGAATAACTCCTCCTCACTGCCTCCCCTGGGGGGGGGTGTCTCCTGAGGAGACATAAATTATGTTATTATAACGTAAATTATATTAGCTCTTGGGGACCAGGGAGGTGTGAAATGCACTGCAAAGCATTGGACTTCAAACTACCCTGGTCCTCAAAGGATTAATACATCACAAATCATTTTACAGTTTATTTTCAAATACCAGAAGTCAAATTAACTTGCTTTCATCAGACCGATAGAGATGTAAAATGATTTGGCAGCTCGTGACAAGCACCAAAACAAATAATGCTTTAAATCAAAGAGGAGAAAGTCTGAATTCCTCTGTCTGACAATACTAAGCTAAAGGAAAATCCACTGCAAAGTACAGAGAGAAAGATTATGTGTTTGGTACCAGTGGGATAAGCAGGTGTTACACAGTGTTGGAGAAGCAGTTTCAGCATATTTAAATAGAACTCTCCACAAATATATTCACCTTCAAGATTGGAAAGTGATTCAGGATTTTTCTACTACTATTTAACAATGTCAAAATACCAGTCACAAAAAAGGAGAATAGCTGAGCCAGCTGCACATTAAGGAATGTAGAGGTGCAATCTTTTAGGCCCCATGTTGAAAAGAAAATTCATACCACCAACAATCAAGATAAATATTCCCATTGATTACATTAGGGCTTCCTTTCCCTTGAGTGCAAAGTGGTCTCCAGGGCATTGTTTTACAGTGCAATGGCAATCTATGTAGCAATCAGAGAGTTAAAGTCCACGTAAATCAACATGAATTTGTGGAATTATTATTTATTGCCAACACTGCAGTCAGTATGTTCGAGAATTTAATTTTTTTCCCACTCTGCTTAAGGGACACTATTTTAAGGTGCAATTAGTGATAGGAGCATGGAAAGTCTCACACACTTTATGCAAAAGCCTTGTTTTAGGTGAAAGAATGACATCGCAACAAGTCGTAGAAATGTTTTAAGTCCTGTGATGCCATATTTGTGAAGTTGGTAACGCTATTTTGGACTGAATAAATACATCTGGAATAATTTGCATTGTCATTAGCATTTAGTAGCAACATGTGGAGTGTGTGTGTGTGTGTGTGTGTGGGTGGTGTGTGTGTGTGTGGTGTGTGGGTGTTTGTGGTGTGTGGGTGGTGTTTGTGGTGTGTGGGTGGTGTGTGTGTGTGGGTGTGTGTGTGGTGTGTGAGTGGGTGGGTGTGTGTGTGGTGTGGGTGGGTGTTTGTTGTGTGTGGGTGGTGTTTGTGGTGTGTGGGTGGTGTGTGTGTGTGGGTGTGTGTGTGGTGTGTGAGTGGGTGGGTGTGTGTGTGGTGTGGGTGGGTGTTTGTGGTGTGTGTGGTGTGTGAGTGGGTGTGTGTGTGTGGGTGTTTGTGGTGTGTGGGTGGTGTTTGTGGTGTGTGTGTGTGTGGTGTGTGAGTGGGTGGGTGTGTGGGTTTGTGTTAGGTATGAACTAAAGGCAGACTTCACCATAGATTATGTATAGGTAAATACAATTCAAAAGACAGACATGCCTGACTGCTGTATGATGATTATCTAGGTAAAGTAATCATATTAAGAGTCATGCATTCCTAAAGCATAGTTCCTTTTTAAAGCTACAAATTGATGTGCATGTGATTCCAACAAAATATAAACAAAACTATGAAAACCTAAATGCAAATGCTGCATTCAACAGCATCTCCCTTCTATTTCCAGGGATCTGCAAGTAATGATTCATTTGTGCAAACTGCAAGATTCTATGGGGGAAAATTCATACAGAATACACTACCTTCAATGAGAAAGGATTCCATGGTATGTCACCCAAGGTGAACTATTTAAGACCATAGGCAGTTCACAGGCATGCAGTCACTTCACTCTGACCACATCTACTGTCTTGTAAAGATGAATTTTCTCTGCCCTACAGTTCGTAATAGCATCTGTCACTTTCCTCTCTTTGCTGCACATACTGTGTAGCTGGACCACTTGGCAGACAGCACTCAGACCTTTTGAATTGCCCCCTATTCACACATGCTTCTTATAGACTGTAAACTCCAGCAAGCTTAATATCTTCTGTTTCCAGTGTCTGTAACTGACGACTGTAAAGCATAAGAGAGATGATGGGATAAAAACAAGTACACTATCCAGTACTTCGTATTTAAAGCCAAATAAGTTTGTAAAACTTTAAAGGGATAGTAATACTTCATTTTAACTTTATTTTATTTTGTAGGCATTAAAAAAACGTGAAGAATGATATAAGTCTTATCTCTGAAACCTTTATGGTTTAAGAGATATTCACAAACAAAGTATCCCCCCCTCTTCAACCAGATCAGAAGAGAGATGCCCAGGTAGACTGCAGAGAGGGACAATCTTCAATTAAGATAATGGAAAAAGCTGAAAAACTTGTCAAGGGGGGAAGGGCTTTCATTGTTTTCATACAAAGAAAATTGTCCCCTTCTGTTATCTGTACTGTCATACAACCAGACTCACATCTGAGAAGAGATGGCTTACACTAGGAAAAAGGGGCGGGGAGGGGAACTTTGCTTGTGAATATCTCATAAACCATAAAGGTTTGAGAGATAAGACTTATATCATTCTTCATGTTTTTTTAATGCCTACAAAATAAAATAAAGTTAAAACGAAGTATTACTATCCCTTTAAATTTCCTCCATATATATAATAAAAATTAAAAAAAAAAAAAAAAAAACTGTCATACTTTTTTTTTTGTCCAAAAGGAGCATGCGCCTCTGAGTCACAAAATTAACATCAAGCCAGTATTACAATTAAAACATTCTAGCATACTATCATAGGGAAGAAAAAAAAATTCCAAGTAACCTCAGTGAAATGAATAAGTCTCATGTCCCTCTTCCCTAAGAGTTGAGTGCATAGTTTTTGACCAGTGCAAGGATACAAAGGTGGTTAACAAAAGTCCAGTTTAGAGACAGGGATAACACAATGGTCTGCACAGTCCAAGCACAAATCGTAAGAACAAATGTGAGCACTAATAAAATGAGATGTATCAACACAGTCAATGTGCTTGTGGGTATATTTTGCAAACACACACACACAAAAAATATATTATATATACACACATACATACATATACACATGCATATTAGCACTCCTTGCTTGGACTTCAGATATGCCTGGCACAGATCTGATGTGTGTTTAGGATTGTTGTCCTGCTGGAAAATGGATCCTCTTCCACACAACTTTAAGCCAGAAGAGATGGCATGCCTCTGCAGAATACAGTGGTACTTCTCTTTGGTCAAAGTGTACCTGATCTTGTGCAAGTCAACAACTTCAGAATAAGCAAAGAATCACCACACATATACTGGTCTTCTGATGTTGTGGTCATTTTAGGTTTTCCTGGTTTGCTTTGGATGAAAATGATTTGGTTTCAGAAAATATCTTCAGTGTGCGTTGTACTGACCCCTTAGAAATATTCAGCTTTGCTACAATTAGGTGCTGGGAAAGTGTTTCCTCCAGTTGCTTCACTAAGCTCCTTTGACATGGTTACAAAAGGTTTTTCAATTGATGTCCTTCTTCAAAGGACTTAATAGGAGACCTCTGAAAAACACTAGGTAGGAGGACTAGCAGGACCATACTAACAGAATTGATATCAGTTGTTAATGGTTAAAAGAAATACAACTCATGTGTGTGCTACGATGTTACCCTTTGAATGAAATATATTATGTCACAACAGTTTTGAAAATGGACCGGCACCTGCACACGCAGCCGGCACTTGGTGACCACAGGGTTTTTTTTTGTTTTTTTTTTTGTTTTGTTTTTTTTTTACTTCCGGAGTGGCGTGCAGCCATGCCGGAGCCCTGAACTCCATGACGTGCCAGGACTGTCACTGGTCCTTAAGTGCCGGACCGCCATGACGGTCCTGGCACGTCAGTGGTCGCGAAAGGATTAAGCAAAGTAATTTCATATAAAAATAACAAAGATAAAAAAAACAAAAAAACTATTTGTCTCAGTGCTAAATAATGTATTCCTGAATAATGGGTATCAACAGATTACAATATTTTACTACTTTTTTAACAAATGATCAAATAAAACCAGCTGGTGATGGTGGACTCAGACTGTGTGTTTATGTGTGTCTTTGTGTGTGTGTGTTTGTGTGTGTTCATGTGTTATATATTTATTTTAATTAACACATAATTAGGACTGTGACTCCAAGGAAAGCTAGCGTAGAATGGAAATAGAATAGTCTCAGTACTGTGAAAAAGTGTTGTGGAGACCTGGGAGTCAGTAGAACCAAAAATGGCTGGAACATCATGGCTCAGATCAGTAGTCGAATTGACTTTCTAGTCAGGACTGGAGGGAGGAGTACCAGAGATAAAAGGGTCTGGACTAGAGAGAAGATGTGACTCATTTGGTAGCTGGGTTATGGACTTGGAAGAGACAGACAGTAGATACCCAAGTTGGGACAGAAAAGAGTGTTGGGCCAACATGCATTTATAATGTGGGAAGCGAGATACGAGAAGAGTCAATACGTAGACAGGACTGAACAGGTTCAGCCCTTAGGAATCTGGGTCAGTACAAGAAGCAAGAGCAGTCAGAAGTTACACAACTTGGTTCGGATAAATTTAGTTAATTTGAAAGATTATTAATAACTGCCTATATGTTGTATTATCTACTTATTTTAAAACCTTTCTAAATTAATTAACTAGCTTTAGATCTATAATTGCCAGTTCCTTGTTTCTGTTTCCAGGATGATGTCACCTATTTTTACTCAGCTCTGTACTTGGTGTGCAGAAGATCATAAGCTGCTTTGTAGGATCCACTTGAGCTGGACAAAGTAGGTGAACTTTCTGCTCCATGGGAAGTTACATTTCATGGAGGTCCCTTTTACCACATGCATCACTACTGTACAGGACTGATTCTTCAGAAACAAATAGTTTCACAGGATTATAAAAGCAGTGCACTTCTAAATAATGAACAAGTTGCTATCAGAGAGTGACAGTTTTGCAATGTGTTGAAAGACTCTTGAGAGATGTGGATAATAAATGTGATAAGATATATCCTGTTACCTCTTTCAAATCCATCACAATTGGCTGCATCACACTGAGGTCTAGGGGGCCACCTCCCATAGCACTGCTTGTGCTTTTATTCCTGACATGTCCCTTTTTAAAGGGTGTTTTTCCACCAGGCTGTGGTTCTTTTGTTGGTGATGTAGGAGAGGTGGAGAGAACAAGTGTTTTCAAAGCAGCCACCTCAGCCTGGAGAAAATCAATCTGCAAAAGAAATTGCAAGAAACTTAAGTTGTATTCTGCTTAAAACAACTTTATTCAAATTGTGTCAGCAGCAGAAAACACACAAACACACACAGGTTAACCTCGTTGGTTACCAACAACAACAATAATAATAATATTAAATATAAATATGAAAGTCCCATAAAAGGTATAGTAATGTTTTATAATGAAAATAAAACTAGCTGGGCTTTTCCTGCTTGGGAAAACAAGGGTACTACTTGAAGACAATTCAATCAAAGGTCATTAAAGCACAAACCAAATGACAAAAATGCGTTTTTCTTTTTTGTCGTTTGACACTGTCTGGTCACTGTATGTAGTACCACAGTAGTTTTTGTTAGAAAGCAATCGCAACATTGCCACCTAGTTGTGAATTTTGATTAAAAAAAAAAAAACTCAAGTAAGTTTGAGCTTTAACCCTTTGACTGCCAGAGATTTATCCAATGCATTGCAATGCGTTGGATACCTGTCTGACACTTAGATTGTGAAACAAAAACTTGAATATTGCTTCACCCAGTAGAGGGGTAATTCTTTATTTTATTCAGCAGGAAAATAACTACAACATGCACTTTGCATATTACTTTTAACTTTTACATGCCAATGATAACTGACCCAGGGGTGTTCTTTAATTTTAGAACCACTTTTTTGATTTAGGAATTAGTGCCCCTGTAATCTATACAATCTAAGTCAGTCTCATATAACTTAAAAAAAGATTTTGTTTCCGAAAAATCAATTTTCAGAAAAGGCAACAAGACCGATGTGAAGCACTTCAATCAAGTGAAAAATAAAAGTATCACATACCTTCCCCTGTGCTTCTTTCAGCTGTTTCTCAGACGTGGCCTGCTTAACATTTGCTTCCCGAACCATTTTGTGCGCTTCCTGCAAAATCAATATTTCTTAAGCTTTTTTTACTAGAATATTCAAAATGAAAGGGAGAAATTTACTTTCTGATATTTCCATTTCTTCTATGTCTCCCCATGGCATTATAATGGATACGGTCTCCACCCTACAGCTAGGTAGGACCAATGAGAAACGTTAAAAGGAGTCTCCTAGAAACAGCCTTCAGTTTTACCTTTGTCAAAACAGTAAAAAAGAAATATCAGAGACACAAGGTAGGGACTGCCATGGAGGGATACAGAAAAAATGGAAATATTGGTAAGCAAATATCCCCCTTTCTTCTGTGTCCCCTCCATGGCATTATAATAAGACATCCAAAAGCAGTTCCTTACACGCATAAAAAAAAGGGAGGGAACAAAAAAAGTATAAAGGAGCAACCCAAGAAAGCCACAGAGATAAGAAACTGAAAGAAAATAACTAGAGAAACAACATAAAAAAAGCCTACCAGTTAAACCAGAACCATCACCTGAAGCACTGGTCTTCAAATACTTGTTTCATCTATACATCTGAACATTCAGCTGGTAGAGTCTTATGACAGTAGATACGGAGAACGAGGTAGCTGCTTGCAGATCCCTTTTGCCATGGCAGAAACGTTCCTTATAGTTGAAGCTATTGTTCTTGTAGAATATGAGGTAATATCTAGTGGGGTGATTAATCCTGCCTCCACACAGACCTTCCTTACACAATCCATAATTCATTATAAATGGAAGGTTTGTATGCTGCCATTCTCTTGAAAGTAGAGAATTAAACAATTTGCAGAGATTCCAATCTCTTCAAATATACAGCACTGTATCCGACTATATCCAGATTATAAAACTACATTTCCCTTGGGAAAGTGAGTACACTAATTTCCTGACAAGTGGAACATTGCCATCACTTTACATATAAAGGATGGTTGAGTTCCTAAGAACTATCTTGTCCTGGCATATGGTCCAGAATAAGGAGACTTCCATTATAGTGCTAATAGCTAAATGAATTCTTCTGCTGCGGTAAAGACTGTTAAAATAATCTTTTAGGGTATGATTCCAGAGAAGAATCTTGTCTGTTGGCTAAATATTCTAGTTTCAGCCAGCCTGCTTGTATGACATTCAGGTAATATGGGAAAATAATCTGCATTAAGCCTGACAGAGATAGCTATAAGTTTCTCTAAAGCCAGGCCCTCTTCGACATAATAGACTGCTAAGAGACCTGAAAAGGCAGAAGGTTGTACTTTAATAGAGGCTAGATGCAGCCCCACTTCAAAATCTGTTTGTAGAAATTCCAGGATAACTTCAAGTTGATGGATTCTCTGTTGAGGGAGTTCTTGGCACGACTTGGGAAAAAACAAGAAAGGTAGAACATATTTTGTAATACGCCTTAGAGTTTTAAAGAGGATGGATCACATTACAAAAACTTATTACCATATGTTTTGTTAATAAATGTAATAACAGGAAAGCGTTATGGTAATAAGTTTTTATAAGGTGATACATCCTCTAACTTTCCTTCATTGCATGATCTCAAACACTCCTCTTGCTTTGAGCAAGAACAGCCTCAAGAGACTTAGGTTGAAGGTGAAAAAATGACACAGAAGCTCCCCTGGTTGAGCTCTGAACAGTGAGAAAAACCTAACCTTGGCTTATTTCCTTGACAACTTCCTGGTCTTTGCACCTATTAAATGTCTTTAGATGGACTAAAATACAATAGCGGCCTGCCCTTTAGAGGACAATCCAATTAAAGAATTGCTGGAAAAGGTACCAATTCTTCACCTATGAGCATTCTGCTCAAGAAATAAGAATCACGGGTTTAGGTTTCCTTAGATGTAAGAGGCAGATATTGCCTTTGAATTGGATTCTGCTCAAGTCAGGATACACCTTGCACCCCTGAATAGGATCTTGCATTGAGTCCACTTGAATTATGGTGATGTGTGCATCTTTATATGGACCAATTTCCTTCTGAGAGAAACTTTTTGAAATATCACTGATAATTCAAAGCTATCAGTTTCTGGAATGTTAATATGAAGGTATGTCACTACTTTCAAAGAACCTGTGCAGTATTGTCCCTCTAGTATTCTCTCCTAGAATGTGATATTGGTATCAAAGGTCAGAATCTTCCATCATAGTTCTATGGAGTGCCTCTTAGGAATGTCTAATCCCTTTGACCACAAGCTTGGTTGTTTCCTTGTCAAGTTTAACAAATAATACTACGGGAGGTATTCACAGAAGCCCCTCCAAACCCTGGAAGAAATGTGTTGTGTGGGTTTCAGATGAAGTCTGGCCCTAGGGACAATCAGGGTAGTAGAGAATAACTTTCCCGGGGTCTCCATGAAGTCCTGAGCTGTGTGGAATGTTAGAATCCTGCTTCTTAATCTGGAGAGTCTGTCTGCAAAAAACAAGCTAGACCTCAGGCTATGTCCAAGTTGATTCCTAGGAACGCGAGAGTCTACAAAGGAGAGAGATGACATTTCTCCTGATTTACATGCTAGATAGATGCTTTGGACATTTGCCGTAAATTCTATCACCCAATTCTTCGTTCTGCTATGAACAGTAGGAATTCTAGGTAAGGAAAATGCAGAGTCCCCATTTCCTCAGGAGTCCGAGAAAAGCTCCCAAGGTCTTGATACATATTCTTGATGTTGAGGATAGGCCAAGGCAGGGGCTTGTAATATTCTGTCAAGTAAATATTAGAACATTTTGATGAGATGGACTTAGACGAATCTGGTGATAGCTGTCCCAGAGGACTATAGACATGAGAGAAGCTCATGGAGACACTACCTTGATGACTGAGGAAAACTGATCCCATCTGGGGATGTTTTAGCTTTATAAACCTGATCAAAAATCCAGAGAGGCTTTTAATGCAATTAATATAGTATATTCCTGTACCCTCCTGATCCAAAAGGCACGGTTTTGAATAGCCTGTTCTGTAATAGCTGAAATACTATCTTCCTTATGGTATTTTGACTTGACTAAATGTGATGGTACTTTACATATTCTGTCTTGAAATCTAGCAGTTACCTTTTTCCACTCACTGTGAAGTGCAGCGATCTGGAAAACAGAACACAATCCTAGAATAGCAGAAAATATTCCAGCCTACCCCTGACTGGGATTTGAACTAGTGCCTGTTAGTCTGTGATCCATTGTTGAATGGATATTTTCAGGAAAAATCTTCTTGAAGCCTCGTCTGGAAACTTGAGTTAATCCATTTTTGATACTGGCTTCCAAACTTATCGACTATCATCCTGAAAGGACAGGTTCACTTGCTCTAAATGCTGAGCCACTTGCTGGGGAAAAAATTCTATGTCCTCCTACGTGGGGTAAGAATGAACTCTTACTCCCAAAAGAGTAATGATCCATGGAAGGGCAAGGCGACTAGCTTGCTTTTTGAAGATTAATGCGTGCTCCGTGACTTTACCATAAAGTAAGCCTGGCAATGAGTCTGTGGTATGCTTAATTATGCCAAAAGCAAAACTAGTTGCTTCCTTCATAATATCCACTTCAATCACCAGTCTGTACCATGAGACTAAGGATTCAACATTTTATTCTAATCAGGCTAGCCATATATGCATAATGCAGGTTATGCAAGTCATGGATGATATCAAATTCTATTTGACTTCCATATACTGTGTTCGCAAGGCACCACACCCATCCCACTTTCTGAGGTATCTCTTAAGGATCTAATGTCTTCCAGAGAAAGTGTTATTCACTTCACTAGGTATGCAATATTCACATCTATCTTGGGAGGAGTGGCTCATAACATTAATTTTTCATCATTGAATGAATATATCCTGAGAAACCTAGTTCACTGTCTTTCATATTCCATTCAGCATTCACTAAATCTGTGGGGAGATAACAAATAAGAAAGCAAAAACCAGGAAGTATACTCTGTTCCCCATGACAGCTACATCCATGACATCCAGATCCTCATGGGATTCAGATAATCCCAGTGTTTAAACAATATTCTTCAAGGGGGATCCAATTTGTTCACGTTGAAGGATCCTATAATCTAAAATATTTCCCTTCTTTCTTCTGAGGAAATTTCAGAGGCCAGATCTAACAGGCTCCAATTGATCCAATTGCTGCCTTTAATATTGAATACTTTCCCCAAGACAATTAATTTGAGAGGGCATATATTACCAGAAGATCTATGCAGGTAATCTGGAAATAAGGTCAGCTCAAGGGGCAGGAGACTAGCTTGTATGCCTTTAACCACAACTTTCTGGTGTTAGAAAGCAAGCAGAAAGAAAGACTTCTACAATTCTTTTCCCCTGGCAAAAGCAAAATGTGGGGGTCCAGGGCCTTCAGGGGAGCTCACTTCTGAACAGGCAAGCAAGTTGGCAGCCAATATAGTAAAATAATAAAGAAAACCAAGGGAGAAAAACTGTATATGTACTCTAGTGGAGTAGGACAAAAGGAAATGAGTGATGTTTCTAGGATATTCCCATTTTAAAGTTTCTCATTTGTCCTAGCTAGCAGGAGGGTTGTGACAATACCCTTTAGAATGCCCTCCAAAGAATAAAGATTATATCTACAGTATTCAGTCAGAATGTCATGTGCTGTAAAGGTTTACAGGACATCTGTTCCAACCAGTGTATAATTTCTTCTTTCCTGTGTCTTAGACAATTCTGCTTGGATGCTGTACAACTATGAGAAATGAGCTTTCCTTAAACTTAGGCTTACAGACAAGTGGAGTTTGAAATAATCAAGTAACAAATATATAAAAAGTACTTGAGAGTTGTACTTGGATAGACTTGAAAACAAGAGAAATCTCAATGTATTTTTCCTGGTAAAACAATTTCTAAATAAATAAAAAGGTATTTGTTTTTTTAATTTTTGTGTGTGGGGGTGTGAGGGGTTGATTGAAAAAGGGGGATCCACCTGTGTGCAGCTTTGTTGTATAAGTGCCTGGCCCATTTGGAGCTTGCTCTTTTGGCTTCCAAGACAACTGGATTTTTAAAGAATCAGAAGTTAGAACTGAATCAGAAGTTTGAAACTGATAGATCTCTTTGGAGCAGGTAAAGGGTTTGGTGTAAGACTAAGGTTTAATCTGCATGACAGTAATTACATTTCAGGATGCATTTTAAAAAGCTTAGAAAAGCAAATTTACTGTACCCACATATTTAAACCTGGTATAGTCGCATTGAGTGTAGGTTAATGAACACTAATACCAGTGGAATTGTAGATCTATATGCATGATTGGCAGCAGGATGAACAATCGCATGCAGTGTACATCTTGTCACATATCCGAACAATTAGAGCAGTCAGTCTAAGGGGAAATTTGAGAATATTATCTTTTTGGAACATAAGAATGTATCTGAAAATAGGATTTTAGTCTTACCTGTTAAATCCTTTTCACTTAGACCATACAGGTCACTGGTACACTGGGAGGCGATCCGCCCTTTAATAGGCAGGAACATTCATTCAAATGTATGCAGGGAGTGGAGCCTCCCCTCCTACTTAAGCTGCCTTCAGGCCAGAGCCAAGCTAGATTGATTTGAGACACTTAAACTGACCAGAGGTAAGCAAGAAAAGGAAGACTCCTGTGAGCATGCCCCGAAGGTCTCCCACTGAATGCCACAGGAGAGCCAAGCATGGTCCCTTGACAGGGTGGGAGACCAGTGACCTGTATGGACTAAGTGAAAAGGATTTAACAGGTAAGACTAAAATCCTATTTTCACTGTCGTCCAATACAGGTCACTGGTACACTGGGATGTACAAACATTGAGCTGTCCCAGAGGCGGGAAGTAAGGCAAGGACCAGGTGTAAGGCCCAAGTCACTAGAACTGCTATGAACCAGTTAATCATATAGCCCAGTAACAGAAGTGTCAACGGGCACCAACCAGGGGGGAAAAATATAAACCCCCGACTAACACAGCACACTGAACTAGAGCCAACCGGGATCAACAGTAAGGAAGCACTAGGAATCACAGAGTAGAATTCCTAAACAGGCAAAACTGCCTCCAGGACCTTTCTCCCAAAGCTGGCATCAGCCGAGGCCAGTACATCAACACGGTAGTGCTTCGAGAAGGTGTGCACAGAGGACCAAGTGGCAGCTTTGCACAGCTGATCAGCAGACGCCTGATTCTTATAGGCCCAAGAGGCCCCAATTTATCTGGTGGAATGAGCAGTAACCCTGAAGGGGACATGTTTATTCCGCAGTTTGTAGGCTTCACGAATGGTAGATTTTATCCAAGAGGCAATAGTCACCTTGGATGCCGGTCTCCCTGCCCTAGGCCCCTCAGGAATGACGAACAAGGCGTCAGACTTCCTGATAGACTCAGTGCAATGAACATAAAATTTAAGACAACGCACAACATCCAACAAATGGAGATCTCTTTCCTTGTCAGAGGAAGGGTTAGGGCAGAAAGAGGGAACCACAATCTCCTGATTGATGTGAAAGTCGGAGACAACCTTGGGTAAAAACTCCTTGGAAGTGCGAAGCACTGCCTTATCTTTGTGAAACACCAAGTAAGGAGGTTTACAAGACAGAGCTTGTAACTCTGCTACCCGGCGAACTGAGACAATAGCCAAAAGAAAAGCCATTTTCCAGGTCAAGAGATGCAAAAGAATAGACGCCAAGGATTCAAACGGGGGTCTCTGGAGAACCCCCAGCACCAAACTGAGGTCCCACTGGGGAGCAGGACTCTTGAAGGCAGGCCGAACATGAGCCACAACTTGGAAGAAAACTTTAACATCAGGAAGAATAGCAATCCTTTCCTGGAAAAACACAGACAGAGCTGAAGTCTGAACCTTGAGAGAACTCAGACTGAGTCCCTTCTCAACCCCATCCTGTAAAAAGGCTAGGACTGTGGGAAGATGGAAATCTAGAGACAGATCCTTAGCAGTACACCATGCTACAAAGGTGGACCATATGTGATGATAGATCTTGGAAGACACAGGTTTGCAAGCTCTAAGCATCGTGGACACCACTGAAGAGGAAAACCCTTTCTTCTTTAGAATTGAGGATTCAACCTCCAAGCCATCAAATGGAGATGCTGAACATCCTCCTTCCACAGATATCCCTGAAGAAGTAGATCTGGACGTGCAGGAAGCGGGACAGGATCCGTCACAGACATGGCTAGCAGTTCCGGATACCAGGACTGACGAGGCCAATTTGGAGTTATCAGGATGACAAGACAACGCTCCACCTTCAGCTTCTGGATGACTCGGATCAACAGAGGAAGAGGAGGGAAGATGTAAGCCAGAGGAAACGTCCAAGGGATTGACAAAGCGTCCACTGCCAGAGCAAGAGGGTCCCTCCACCGGGAGCAAAACACTGGCACCTTCCTGTTGTGTCTGGTAGCCATCAGATCCACTACTGGTACCCCCCACATCTGGGTGAGAAGGTGAAACTTCTGGATGAAGCGCCCATTCTCCGCTGTCGACTGTATGACGACTGAGAAAATCTGCCATGACGTTGTCTACGCCTGGAATGTGTACCGCTGAGATGACGGGCACATGAGCTTCTGCCCAAGACAAAATGGCCTTGACCTCTAACCAGGCGGTGAGACTTTTCGTGCCGCCTTGTCTGTTGATGTAGGCCACTGCGGTGGCGTTGTCGGACTCCACTCTGACTGGACAACCTTCCAGCTGAGATTCCCAGTGCCTCAGGGCAAGAAAGATGGCACGAAGTTCCAGAACATTGATGGAGAGAAGAGATTCTTCCAGACCCCATTTCCCCTGAGCACTTAAACGACCCAACACTGCCCCCCAACCCCGGAGGCTGGCATCCGTCGTGACTGTTGTCCAATAGGGAACCCAAAAGGATCTCCCTTTCAGGAGATGAGACAGGTCCAACCACCACTCCAGGCTCAGCTCTACACGAGGGGGCAACGATACAGAGAGATGCTGGTAATCTGGATGAGATCTGCAAGTCTGAATCACAAACCTCTGGAGTTCCCTGGTGTGTGCCATGGCAAAAGGCACCGCCTCTATCGTGGAAATGAACTTCCCCACCAGAGAAGACAACTTTGGTACTAGAACCCTGTCCATTTCCAGAATCCTGGCCACCCGGACAGCAATCTGATGAGCCACTTCTTCCGGCAAAAACACCATGCACTGCTGAGCTGTTGAGATGGGACCAAGTCTGACTTGTCCAGATTCACAATCCAGCCGTGGCGATTGAGTGTCTGTATGCACAACTGCAGCTGCTGGTGAAGGATCTCTGCAGATGAGGCTTTCGGGAGCAGATCGTCCATGTAAGGAGTCACCCTGACTCCATCTCGATGAAGCACAGCAATCAAAGCTCCCAATACCCTCTGAAAGACCTGAGGCGCTGAAGTCAGACCAAAGGGAAGAGCCCGAAAACTGAAAGTGGCCTTTGTGACAGGCAAATCTGAGATACCGTCTGCTCTCTGGATGAATAGGGATGTGAAGGTATGCATCCTGGAGGTCAAGGGAGGCAAGGAACTCCCCTGGAGACATTGCTGCTATCACAGAACGCAGAGATTCCTGACGAAAGTGGGAACTCACAACAAAGGAATTGAGATCCTTGAGATCCAATATAGGACGAGCACCTCCGTCCTTTTTGGCCACAACGAACAGGTTGGAATAGAATCCTGAACCTGTGTCTTCTGGTGGAACCAATTCCAGGACCTCTTTGTCCAAAAGATCCTGAATAGCGTCGTCGAACAGACGTCTTTTTGTAGGCTCCTGAGAAGGACGAGTAAAATGGAACCGAAAAGGAGGAAGGGAAGAGAAAGGGATCCTGTATCCCTCTGATACCACCTGATCAACCTAAGGGTCCGCCACAGACTCCTCCCAAACCCGGCGAAAGATGTGGAGACATCCACCTACAGCCGGATGTGGACCCGGGTTCGGCGAGTCATGCCGAAGCAGTCTTGGAGGTCTTGGCCTTAGGGGCAACTTTGGGCTTCCAGGACTGTTTGGGCTTGGAGGAGGAGCGCGTGGAAGACGGACCTGTCTGGGGCGTGGAGCGTGTCTCAGTCTGGAAGGAACGAAAGGACCGATTGCGTTTGGCTGGAAACTGTTTCTTGAACACCGATGGCAGAAGAGTACTTTTGCCACCAGTGGCCTCACTAATCATCTCCTTAAGTTCAGATCCAAACAGTAAGGACCCCTTAAAGGGCAAAGAAAGCAAGGCTTTCTTAGATGCAGTGTCAGCGGACCAAATCTTCAACCAAAGAGCACGTCTAGCTACTATGGAGGAGGTAGAGGCCCTCGCCATCATGCGTACAGCATCAAAAGCAGCATCAGCAACATAATTTTGAGCTTCTAACATATTAGCAAGAAGCTGTAACTGCTCAGACACCGGTGCATCCTGGCAAACCGCCTCAGCCAGTTGCTCAGTCCAGGCCGCAATGGCCCTATTAACCCAAGCCACTGCAAAGGTTGGACGCATGGCAGTGCCAACAGAGGCAAAAATGGATTTAAAGCAAATCTCTAACTTTTTGTCCATCCAATCCTGCAGGGCCGAAGCATCAGACACCGCTAAAGCAGTAGATTTGGATAACCTAGAAATAGGAGCATCCACTTTAGGAGGATGAACCCATTTTGCCAGTTCAGTCTCAGGGAATGGATAAAGTTTAGCAAACTTTTTGGACACAGAAGAGGATTTTTCAGGGTTCCTCCATGCGTCTGAGACTAAACGGGCAAGGGTAGGGTTAGTAGGAAAACAAACCACGGCCTTTGATGGTTTTTGGAAAACATCAGTTGGATCATGAGTAGATTCCTGAGTCAAAGGAAGGTTGAGCGTAGTAAGTACAGCTCTGATCAAACCCTCAGCCGAAACTTCAGGGTCACATTCATAAGGGTCACCAATGGACCTATTAGATTCAATAACAATGCCTTCCTCAGCATCAGAATCCTGCAAAAGTTCTTCTTCAGAAGAATCAGACACATCAGGAGCCCCCTGTGGCTTAGGCAGGGAGGTCCTGATTGAGGAGGGGGTCTGCCAGACCTGCAGAGCCCCCTGAACCTGAGAGGGAAAGAGTTGAAGAGTGGATCTGAGATCCCTAGTGGCAGCTTTAAACTCTTTTACCCAAGTTGGCTCAATAGCATGGCTGGGAAGCCCAGGGTTGCTATCCTGACTTTCTGCACATTTTGGGCATAAATGACCTGAAAATTCTCTAGGCAGCCCAGAGTGACAAGAGGAGCAAAACGCAATGGGGGAAATGGTCACCCCAGCCTCTTTGGTCTTGGGTCTAGCCCCTGACTCCAGTGGAGCAGACATGCTCACAGCGTCAGATATACACCACCTAATAAAAACCACCCAGTAAAAGTGTTAAAGATTAAAGTTTCACCCCAGAAATGCCTAAAATCGGACTTATCTGGCCAGCGAAGGGTTAATCTGCTGAGAGGAGAGAAGGCTCGGTCCCTGCGTAGTATACTCGCTGAGAAAAACACCACAAAATGGCTGCCGCAACGGGAGCCAATCAGAAAACGAGCGTGAAACAGGCGCTCATGGGAAACGTAGTTTTCCTCAGAAGTACCCCTAAACAGTGCCCGAAGCCCCCCCAAACCCCCAACACACTGAATCTAGCCACCGGATGATAGAGCAGGGGAAGACCAACAAAATGAGCCCTCTCTGAAGTTGCTGTGACAAGCGGTTCCAGAGAAACGTCCCACACTGTGAAATCCCATAGAGAGTAAAGGAGCAATTGCGTCTATGCGGGAAAAAGCGCGCTTAATGGAGCGGAACACTAAATATTAATAAAGTATACTAAAAGTAAAAAGTACACCAAACACACTTTTAACCATGGAAAACATGAGAGAATAAGGACCCAATGCTCCAAAACCCAGGGAATACCACAAACATTGCATAATTACAAGCAATATGAATAAAAACACCCTATGAGTGCTGGAGTGCAGAAAGCAAACTCCCAAATACAAGCCCAGAGAAGGGACACTGTGGGGACAAGTGGACCTTCAGCACTCAAAGGGTGGCTCACCTTTCTGCAGGACTTCTGTCTTCAGGTAACCATGTTAAAAGGAGATTAACCAGAGGAAAATCCCCCAGCAGGGAAACTACTTGACTCAAGCTGTTCCCTCTTCAGGGCAAAAGGTCCACCAGAAAATCCCTGGAAGCTGCACTAGCCACTTTGGAGAGGGCAATTCACAGCCACGGTCACCCGCCTAATGGTGGTATTCCATATTTGAAAGAAAACAATAAAAAACTAAAGTTGAATGAGAGATGTTCTCCACCTGGTGTGCACACCACACAGGAACAAATCAATCTTGCTTGGCTCTGGCCTGAAGGCAGCTTAAGTAGGAGGGGAGGCTCCACCCCCTGCATACATTTGAATGAATGTTCCTGCCTATTAAAGGGGCGGATCGCCTCCCAGTGTACCAGTGACCTGTATTGGACGACAGTGAAAAGAAAATTGCAACACTGCATGATACTGGAAACCTGGAAAGGAGCTTGGAGCTCACTGAGCAGATAATATGTGGGAGTTAGTGGTGAAGAGGCTGGAGCTGTAGATGAAGAAAGGCAGGTAAGCAGCTGGGTAACAGTAGGGAGAAGAGGAAGTGGGCAAAGGGGTTCACTTTTAAAAGGTTGCACACAAAAGAGCGTGAGACCAGATGACACCTTAACTATGTTGTCACGATAAAAATGGTGATATGAGATTTTCGCACTGCATGACAAAGCGAGATTCTCATGTCACATACTGAACGTACCTTTAAGCAGTTATCCCCTTCAGAATAATTAAAGTGCCGGGAGCGGAGCTAACTTGACACAGACGATTTGAACAGCTGTGCAGCATTTCTCAGTTTCACATTCCTCCGCTTATCTCTACACACTTGTCTGATGACCAATTGAATGCAGAGATGAGCGGAGGAAAGTGAAACTGAGAAGCACAGCACAGCTGTTCAAATCATCCGTATTAAGTCAGCTCTGCTCCCGGCACTTTAATTATTCAGTTTAAGAACCACATCCCTAGACTTCATCCAAACACGCAATGGTTTCACTACTACATCTTATGCAGATTCACACTGCATCTAGTACGTTCAGTATGCAACATAAGAATCTTGCTCTCTCATGCAGTGAGAGGCCCTCATGTCGCCATTTTTATCGTGGCGACTTACTTAAAGTGTCATGTGGTCACACGCTCTTTTGCGTGCAACCTTTTAAAAGGATACCGGCAGAGGAAGGTCAGCTGTGAGCTGACTTAAACCAATTGATTTGCAAGACTGGGTGAAGATGTTGACGAGGTTAGCTCAGAAATGGCACTATTGGAGAGGGCCAATTCCTCTAGTAGCCAGGGAAAGTCCTCCTTCCAGTTTAGATGGGATGTAGAGTAGGCAGAAACAAAGGCAGGTGGTGGTATTTGGGGACTATTATTAGGAGGGCACATGGGGTAATCTGTCACCAGGAACATGAATACCAAACACTACGCAGTCTCCCAGGTGCTTTGGATTAGCACAAGCTCAAGGCAAGGACCTGCAGGTAGGCAGAGGGACCTCAGAAAGCTTAATCAATCGCTTAAGTATTGTTGTTTGGGGTTTTTAGAGCACTGGGCTGACTTTACTCTTGGGTACAATCTGTATGGTATTGATGGATTACATGTAAATGGAAAAGCAGCTGCTATGCCGGGGACAGAATGCTTAGAAGGCTGGAGGGGCTTTTAAAGTAGGAAATGGGGGGAGGGGGGGAGTTATAGCTATTAAAATGGGGTAGATAGTGTAAATATGAAGTGGGCACAAGTAAAGGACCATGGGGGTGGAGAAATGGTGGGGATACATTTAGCTAAGAGGAAGAACTATTAAAGTTAAAACAGGGGGTAAAACAGACCCCAGGAACTGATACACAGCACACTGAACTAGAGCTAACTGGGCTCAAAAGTGAGAGAGTATGGAAGGAATAAAGGAGATCCTAGACAGGTAAGGCCAAGCATTAAGTTCCCCAGGACAGAAAGAAAGGCAAGGACCAGGTGCAGGCCCCCAAAGTCACCAGAGCACTAACGAACCTACAGGTCATAAACAGTGCAGCACAAACAACTGAGTGTCAACAGACCCCAGGAACTAATACAATGCACACTGAACTAGAGCCAACTGGGCTCAAAAGTGAGAGCGTATGGAAGAAATAAAGGAGATCCTAAACAGGTAAGGCTGCGTCCAGGACCTTCCTCCCAAAACTGACATCGGCCGATGCCAGCACATCAACACGGTAGTGTTTGGAAAAGGTGTGCACAGACGACCAAGTGGCCGCCTTGCACAGTTGATCAGCAGAGGCCTGATCCTTGTAGGCCCAAGATGCCCCAAAGGAGCAAGTGGAATGAGCTGTGACCCTGAAGGGCACAGGCTTCTTCCTCAGTTTGTAAGCCTTACGAATAGTGGACTTAATCCAAGAAGCTATGATCACCTTAGATGCTGGCGTCAGATTGATGCAAAGACTCAGTACGGTGCACATAGAACTTGAGGCAGCGCACAACATCCAACAAGTGAAGATCCCTTTCCTTGTCAGAAGAAGGGTCAGGGCAGAGGAAAGGAACCACACACTCCTGATTGATATGGAACTCCGATACAACCTTCGGAAGAAACACTTGCGATGTTCGAAGCTCAGCTGTATCTTGTGAAACACCAAAAAAGGTGGTTTGCAAGACAAGGTCTGGAGCTCTGCCACACGGCGAACAAACACTATCGCCAGAAGAAAAGCCATTTTCCACGTCAACAGGAGCAAAGGAATAGTAGCCAAAGACTCAAAGGGAGGGTGCTGAGGGATGCCCAAAACCAAGTTAAGATCCCACTGAAGAGCAGGGGACTTAAACACTGGACGGGTAGGAGCAACACCCTGGAAGAACACTTTGACATCAGGAAGAATGGTAATGCACCTCTGGAAGAAAACAGAGAGAGCATAAGTCTGAACCTTAAGGGAGCTCAAACTGAGACCCTAATCCACACTATCCTGAAGGAAGGAAAGGACTGTAGTGAGATGAAACTCCTGAGAAAGATCCTTATCAACACACCAAGAGAGAGCTGTAGACCAGACTCTATGGTAGGTCTTGGAGGAAAAGGCTTATGGGCACTAAGCATAGTACACCAGATGAAAAAACTTTTCTTCCTCAAAGTTGAGGATTCAACCTCCATGCCGTCAAAAAACAAATGATGAACGTCCTCCTTCCACAGCTAACCCTGTAAGAGAAGGGATCTGACATTGACAGATCCAGAAGCTCTGAGAACCAAGATTGGCGAGGTCAAAACAGAGCAATCAGAATGAATGGACAGCACTCCAGACGTAGATTCCTCATAACCCTGTGTAGCGTTAGAACAGGAGGGAAGATGTACTCCAGCGGAAAGATCCAAGGTATCAATAGAGCGTCCACAGCTAAAGCTAGCAGGTCCGCCCAGTGAGACCAGAACACTGGAACCTTCCTGTTGGTGTCTTGTTGTCATCAGATCAATGCATGGGATACCCATCGTCTGAACTACCAGACTGAACACCTCTGGGTGAAGTTTCCACTCCCCACTGGCCACTGTATGTCGACTGAGGAAGTCTGCCAAGATGTTGACACCTGGAATATGATCTGCGGAGATGTCAGACACATGGTCCTCTGCCCAGGACAAAATAGCCTTGACCTTTAACCAAGCTGAGAGACTTCTTGTGTGCCTTATTTGTTAATGTAAGCCACCGCTGTGGCGTTGTCTGACTGGACTCCAACTGGAGTGTCCAGTGGCACAAGGTATGAAATGATGCCCGAAGTTCCAAGACGTTAATGGGAAGGAGAGATTCTTCCCGAGACCACCAGCCCTGAGCATTCAGGTGCCCCACAACAGCCACCCATCCTGAGAGGCTGGCGTCCATAGTCACAATCATCCAGAACAGTATCAGGAAGGGCTTGCCCTTCAGGAGATTGTCCAGGTTAAGCCACCATGAAAGATTAAACTCTACATGAAGCGGGAGAGACAGACTGCTCCAGATGATCCGGTTGACCTTTGCATACCAAGATCAGAAACTTCCGAAGCTTCTTGGCATGAGCCATGGCGAATGGGACTGCTTCTATTGTGGAGATGAGCTTCCCCACTAGAGAGGACAATTTCTTGTCAGGAATCGGATCCTGGCTCAGAACCGTAGAGACCTTCTGAGCCAGCTGATGAGCACCTCGTCTGTGAGAAAGACCATCTCTCTCCAAGTGTAGAAGAGAAGGCCCAGGAAAACCATCTGCTGGGAGGGAACAAGGTCCGACTTGTCCAGGTTGATGATCCACCTGTGAGCATATAGTATCTGAATGCAGGTCTGAACCTGCTGGTGAAGATGGTCTGGAGATTAGGCCTTCAGAAGGTCGACCATGTATGGAGTGACTCTGATGCCATCTCTATGGAGAGCAGAGACTAAAGACCCCAGAATTCGATTGAAGACTTGCGGAGCGGTGGTCAGGCCGAACGGCAGGGCAGAAAACTGAAAGTGACCCCTGTTGCAGGCAAATCAGAGATACTGTTGGCTCTCTGGATGAATGGAGATGTGCAAATACGCATCTTGAAGATCCAGAGATGCTAGGAACTCCCCAGGAGACAAGGCCGCAACCACTGGTCGCAAGGACTGATGATAGTGAGATCTGAACACAAATTGGTTGATATCCTTTAGATTCAGACAAGGATGACAACCTCAGCCTTCTTGGAGACCACAAAGAGGTTGGAATAGAACCCCAACCCTGTCTCCGGAAAAGGGACCGGCCCCAAGACCCCATTGTCCAGAAGGGATTGGACAGCACCCTCGAACAGGAGGCGTTTTCCTGCGCCCAGAGGAGAGTGAGAGTAAAGGTACGGGGAGGAGGAAGAGAGGTAAAAGGAATCTTGTACTCTACCTCCACCACCTGCAAAATATACAGGTCCACCGCAGATGGACCCAGAATTGGCGAGTCAGACCAAAGAAGGTTTGGAAGCCTTGGGCTTGTAGGAGGACTTGTGGACCACTGGAGGCAGAGTACCTTTACCTCCAGTGGCTCCGCTGATGAGATCTTTAAGCTCAGGCCCAAATAGGCAAGAACCTTGAAAAGGCAATGATAATAGAGCCTTTTTTGATGTGGAATCAGCAGACCAGATCTTGAGCCAAAGAGCCCGTCTAGCAACCACAGAAATAGAAGCCCTGGCAATCATATGGACTGTGTCAAAAGAGCATCAGAGACATAATGCTGCGCTTCAGCAAAGTTGATGACAAGTCTCAGCAGTTCAGAAGTAGAAGCCCCTTGGTGAATAGCCAAGGTAAGCTGTGGAATCCAGATCCCTATTCACCCACACAGCAGCAAACGCCGGGCATAAGGCAGAAGCAGCCGAAGCAAAAATAGCCATGAGAGAAGTCTCAAGCTTTTTGTCAGTCCAGTCCATCATAGCAGAAGCATCTGCTACAAGCAAAGCAGTAGATATGGACAACCTGGACACAGGGGCGTCCACCTTGGGTGGATGTATCCATAGAGCTAACGCTGCTTCAGAAAATGGACAAAACCTAGCAAATTTCTTAGAGACAGATGACTTTCTATCTGCAAACTTCCAGATGGTCAAGGGTGGGATTAGGTGGGAAACATGTATGAGGGTGCTGAGGCTCCTGAAACACATCTGAAGGGGTCCGAATAGGTCTCCTGTACCAAGGGAATATTCAGGGTGGTCAGCACAGCCCTGATTAGGCCCTCAACAGAGGGGACAGGATCAGCTTCAAAGGGATCCCCAAGAAAAAACTGAGAGGAAGTACTGCAGAACAGTTTTCATCATCATAATCCACCAACAGTTCCTCATCAGAGGAATCAGATAAATCAGGGACACCCGGCGGTTTAGGCAGGGAAGACCTGAAGTAAGCGGGGGCTTGACATGAGTGAAAGACCCACTGTAAGGTGGATGGAAGGAGCTGTAAGGCAGACCGGCGGTCCCTGTATTAGCCTTAAATGCTTGCATCCATACTGGCACTAATGCATGGCTGGAGGTCCCTGCAGGAGATTCAGGGACAGCAGCGCATGTTGGGCAAACATGACCTGAGAACTCTCTAGGTAACCCTTCATGACATAAGTAGCAATGAGCAATGGGGGAACACAGGCACCCCAGATTCCTTAGTCTTAGGTCTCAGCCCAGTCTCTATTGGAATAGACATTCTCACAGAAATCAACTGGTCAAAAGTACGCTAAATAGCTCAGAAAACGTTATTATAAACTTATCTGGCAATGAAAGGGTTAAGGAGCTGATGAGGAGAGGCGAGTACAGGCCCTGCATAGTGTACTTATTCACAGAAAAGCACAAAATGACTGCCGTGACGGGAGCCAATCAGAAACGAGCGCACGAAGCAAGAGCTCATGGGAATTGTTGGGTTTTTTTGTTGTTGTTTTTTAAAAAGTACCCCAACAGTGCCCGAAGCCCCCTAAGCCCCCCAGCATGTTCAGAATGGTGACCGGATGACAGAGCAAGGGCAGACAAGTAAAATGAGCCATCTCTGACCTCGCTGCGATAAGCGGTTGTAGAGATATGTCCCAAACTGTAGAGTCCCATTGAAGTGAATGAAGCAATGGCGTCTGTGTGGTAAAAAGTGTGCCTTAAAGGCGCAGTACATGATTTCACCAAAAACTGAATGAAAATAAAATTCAAGTTAAAAACATACTAGAACATGTAGTTAAACAAGATAAACAACAAATCCGTTAGGGAAAGGGTCTTCAAACCCCACAACATGCCAAACCAGCAATGAAAAGGTTAATTTTCACTCCAAACACCCAGGCAGACCTACAGATAGACCCAATGAGTGCTAGAGTATGCAGTAAGAACTCAGTAATAAAGACCCCTGTGCGGAGGTGTTCCATGGGACATGTGGACTTCAGCACTCAAAGGGTTGCTCACCTTTTTTGCAGGACTTCTTTCTTCAGATTACCATATTATCAAGAAGAAGCCTCGGCGGGCAACTTTTGGGGAACGAGCTTGCAGCCAAGATTTTCCCCCCAAGGCTTAGGTCCACAAATAAGCACCTGGTAAACCGAACTATCCACATTTGGGTGATGGGAATTGTCAGTGATGATAATCCGCCTAATGGCGGTATTCCAAATCTAGCAGAAAATAATAAAATTCTAAAACTAAACAAAACTGTTCTCTTGCCTTGTTGCTTGCCAACGAGGATCAAAACTTACTGGAGTTAGAACAGAAAGCTGCAGCTAAGGATAGAGGGTAGGCTCCACCCCTGCACTCACGTCTCAGAATTGTTCCTGCCTACTTAAAGGAACGGAGCACCTACCCAAAGTCACCAGTAACCTATATTGGACGACAGAGAAATAGCGATATTTGAAAATAATGACTTCATTGGAACGGTCTACAAAGCGTGCCTGGTTTACAGAATAAAATAAAAGTGAAAATCCACAAAAATTTGAGAAAATCAACATTGTATTGGAAATGGTATAAACAGAGATCAAGATCATTCTGCCAACACGTTCCAAATCATGTTTAAGTAGACATTGAGAATAAGCTATGGTATTTGAAAAGTTTTACAATTCCTGTGATTAGAGGCCTATTGTGCAAAAATTACATGTGAAGATATCATTGATCAGCCAGGATATGAACCCTCAGAGAGGTAAAACCCACCTCAAACAGACTAGCTGTTAGCTCTTCCAGCTCCTGTCCCAATTGGTCCCGTACTTTAGAAAGCCGTTCACATTCCTCATCTTTCAGTTTTAGGTCCTAGGAACAAATTTTATACAAAAGGAAATTAGACTCTGTGCTTTTATTTCAAGAAAATACATTTAGCCTAGAACTGTGTGCTTGTCATAACTGATGGGGTAAAACAGTATTGCAAAAGCAACAGAATAAAGAAGCATCTTACTTGCCAAAATATTTTACAGATCTTTAACCTCTTGGATTTTGGAGACAACCCCAATGCATTACTTCCCATCCAAGGGGTTAAAAACAAAATTACTACAAGTTAAAAAGGGATATATCGCCTAAACTCGCTTTTCCTATATGACCTTCTGATGACTTTCTTCATACAAACTCCTATTAAGTGATAAGTGCAATGTACTGAGGTATGATTAAGGTAAACAGATGAATAGCGAATATTGTACCTTATAATAGTCTCCACTTTAACCCCTTAAGGACCAGGGGGGTGCACAGCACATTGCTCCCAAAGTCCTTAAAGTGTTGAGATTCTATCAGTGTGTGCATTTTTTTTTTTAAACACGCTTGATAACAGAAATGTAGCCAAGATATAGCCTTCAGCATTTGACATGTTTTACAACTTTGAATCAGAGAGAGTGTTTTTATTTTTAAATCCTAGCTAGAAGTAATAATATTCAAAACAATTAATGATTTTCACTGTAATACATATACTACTACTAATGAATGAGTGTTTTATACCAATTTGGGAATAAATAGTAACCATGAATAAGCAGTGAAAGCTACATGTTCACTAAAATTAATTTACATGTTTTCTTAATATTTGTTCAGAAAATCATGACACATATCTATGTATTTTTCTGCACTTCAAAAGAATCATACTGTTCTTCAGGACAAAATGTTAAAGGAACATTAATGTCTAATAATAACTATGTTGTTTTGTAGATTAAAAAAAATAAAATTATGTGGCACAAATCATCTCTCAAACCTTTACGGTTTGAGAGATATTTGCATCTAAAGTTCCCCCCTCCCTCCCCTTCTCCTGACATCCGTGCTCTACTGACAGCAGGAGATCCGGTCCTGGGACCATTCGGCGCCTCTGCAGCAGAGCCGAAATAGTGATATTTGAAAATAATTAATTAATTGGAACAGTAGACCGTTCCAATGAAGTAGCTCTTCTTTAAAAAAAAAAAAAAAAAAAAAAAAAAAAAAAAAAAAAAAAAAAATCGCTATTTTGGCTCTGCTGAAGAGCCACCTCGAGTCGGCCTACTCGAATCTCCTGCTGTCAGCTTTACAGCTGACATCAGGAGAGGGGGAACTTTAGATGTGAATATCTCTCAAACCATAAAGGTTTGAGATAAAAGGATTTTAGTCTTACCTGTTAAATCCTTTTCTCTTAGTCCATACAGGCTACTGGTAACTCTAGGTAGGCGAACTGCCCCTGTAAGTAGGCAGGAACAATTCTAGAATTGTATGCAGGGAGTGGAGCCTACCTTCCGTCCTTGGCTGCAGCTAGCCAACCAGCTCCAGTAAGATTTGAGACACTAACTATTGACTAGATAGTAGAAGGGATAGAAGACTCCTGTGAGCATGACCCTGAAGGACCCCCACGGTCTGCCACAGGACAGCCAAGCATGGTCCCTTGACAGGGTGGGAGACCAATAACCTGTATGGACTAAGAGAAAAGGATTTACCAGGTAAGACGCAAAGGGAGGTCGCTGAAGAACACCCAAAACCAAGTTAAGATCGCACAGAGGAGCGGGATTCTTAAAGACAGGATGAGTATGAGCAACACCCTGAAAGAAAACCTTGACATCAGGAAGAATGGCAATGCGCCTCTAAAACAAAACAGAGAGAAGTCGTCTGTACCTTAAGAGAACACAAACTTGAGACCCTTATCCATATCATCCTGCAAGAAGGCCAGGACCGTAGGCAGATCAAATTCCTGAGACAGGTCCCTATCAACACACCAAGATAGAAAGGTCAACCAGACACGATGGTAGGCCTTAGAAGAAACAGGTTTGCGGGCACTAAGCATAGTAGACACCACACCAGAAGAAAAACCTTTCCTCTTCATTACGGAGGATTAAATTTCCAAGCCGTCAAAGCTAGACGATGAACATCCTCCTTTCACAGGTAACCTTGTAGAAGAAAATCCAGACGGCAAGGGAGCCGGAATGGCTCCGCCACTGACAGATCCAGAAGCTCTGGAAACCAAGCCTGTTGAGGTCAGTACGGAGTAATCAGAATGACTGGACAGCGTTCCAGTCTCAATTTCCACAACACCCTGTGCAACATGGGGAGGGGAGGAAAGATGCAAGCCTGAGGAAATAATCAAGGAATGGACATGGCATCCACTGCTATAGCTAGAGGATCCCTCCAGCGAAAGCAGAACCTCGGAGCCTTCCGGCTGTGTCTTGTCGCCATCAGGTCGATGCAAGGAAGACCCCACTTCTGAACAATGAGGGTTAACACCCTCTGGGTGCAGTTCCCACTCTCCGCTGGCCACTGTGTGTCGAATGAGGAAGTCCACCATGACGTTGTCCATGCCAGGAATGTGCACTGCGGATATGGCAGGAAAGTGTTCTTCTGCCCAGGACAAAATAGCCTTGACCTCTAACCAAGCGGCGAGACTTCTTGTCCCCCTGTGCTTGTTGATGTAAGCCACGGCCGTGGCGTTGTCGGACTGTACCCGGACTGGGCAGTCTTCCAGCTGGGGTGTCCAATGACGAAGGGCATGAAATATCATCCAAAGCACCAACACGTTGATGTAGGAAGGATGGGAAGGAGAGATTCCTCCGGAAACCACCGAACCTGAGCATTCAGGAGACACAGTTCCACTCCCCAACCGGAGAGGCTGGCATCCGTCGTCACCATGGTCCAGAAGGATACCAGGAAGGACTTGCCTATTACTGGATATTAGTGTCCCTTTAAGGAGTGCTGACAATATTCCTCCCACCAGTCAATTCCAGTTAGGACAATATGGCACTCACCAACATAAACCGCTAAAACAGAAAATGTTGTTCAATAAATTTCTAGCCCATAAATATTTATATGTAGTATTTTCTCTTTTTAAATTGCTATTTGGCTGACATTTAATGGTTAAAAACTGCCCTGAGCCCTACTTCTGTACAGACTGCGATTGCCTGCTCTTTACCGCTGCATGTCATTCTTGCTCTGCTCCCCCTCCCTCTATCCAGCCATTTCCGATGATGGAGGATTTCTGCCTGTAAGCTGGAGTGATCTCTGGCCAAAGAGAAAAACCCTTATACAGACAATACAGCCTGACGAACCTTCTTTTCAATGCCGGCCTCAGTCGAGGCCAGGACATTCATTTGGTAGTGTTTGGTGAAGGTGTGCAGACAACCACATTTCCACCTTACACAGCTGCTCAGCAGTAGACTCATTCTTATAGACCAAAGAGGAGCTCAAAGATCTGTGCACAGTGACTCTAAATGGAACAGGCTTCTTCCTGAGGACAGCCACCTGGTGGATAGACACCTTGATCCAGGAAACAATGGTAGAATTAGAAGCAGCCTGGCCCACACACGGACCCTCAGTGATGACAAAAAGAAAAGTCAGATTTCTGAAATGGCTTCATGTGATGAACGCAATACTCCAAACAACATACCACATTCAACAGATAAAAGTTCCTGTTCATGCCTATTAGAAGGGGCCAGACAGAAAGAAAGAAGGGAAATTTACTGGTTGATATGAACTCCAAAACATCCTTGGGGGAAAAAAAAAAAAAAAAAATAAGGCGGCTTATGGACAAAGACTGGAGGTTGTCCTTTCAGTTTGTGAATAAATACAAATTCACATTAAATAGGGATTTTAACTGCTTGAATGCAAGGAATTCCACTCATATTGCTTGAACCACTTGCTTTGGAGAGCTCTTTTGTATCCAAGGGGTTAAAATCCCATTTTCAATCAAGGGAATTTTTAAAAATATTTTCCCATCAATGCAGTTGGTATTATCCATAATTATTCCACTTTTTTTCCATGCATATGGCTTTCGTTTAGTACAACACACACACCTCCCCCAGACAGTGACACCACCCCTGAGCTGGCCAGACAGTATCTGTGTCTGGTAAGCAGCAGTCAGTCACTTTTTGTCTCTTGATGAAAACAGAAATCAGTACAGAAAGAAACTCACAGAGTCTCCATGGCTGGCTTAGGGGTGGAGTACCAGGTGGACAGCTGAAGAGGACTGGAAAGGCTTCCAGAGGCATGATTGAAAGACAGATATATTTCACTTCGTATGGGAGTGCCAGAAAGGGCAGGGTGCACAATGTGACTGCCAGAAAAGGGGGGTTGGTGTTTGATTAACTATTAACTAGGCAAGTGATGTGCATGCAAGAAAAGGTTGGGGGGAGTACAAACTATGCGAGTGCCAGAAGGAAGTGCACCATTAGCTATGTGAGTGATGTGATGGGGTTGCACTATTAAATTTGTGAGTGTCAGAACAGGGAGGGGGGAGTCTACACTATTAACCATTTAAGTGCTAGATGTGATGTTGCACCCTAATTATTTAATTGCCAGAGGGACAATGACTCATCATTAATAATTTAAATGCCAGGGTGCATCACTCATCACTAACCTGTGTGTTTTGGGGGGGGGGGGGGGTGTTGTACCATTAACCATTTCAGTGCACAACAGGGGTGTATTAGGTGTCACACCATTAAACATTTAAGATTCAGATAGGAAGGTGGCACCAATAACTATATCAGTGCCAAAACTGGAGGGGTAGCAAAACGCACCACTCAGTGCCCTTACCCACATCATCTGATGACCCCATCTATTTCCATATGTATATTTGTTTTTACAAAAGTGAAGACTAAAAGCTTGATTTTTACTTCCTGGGTTGGAGCAGAGTTTCTGCATCACATTTACATCCTGCACATTAATCAATTCTGGCAAGTCCTGGTTGATTGGTCTGCTTGGTTTGTGACAGCTGCTAGTTTGTGCTATGATTTTGCTTCTCTGGGGGTACACCAATAACCATTTGAGTATTTATCTAATGACCCATGGACCATTTCAGTGCCAGAAGGGCCACTGGAGCACAGTATGGGGGGGGGGTTTTCGCACCATTAACCATTTGCATACCAGAACAGTGAGGCACTTCATTACATATTTCAGTGTCAGAAAGGAAGCGGGGAACACTTAATTAACCATTAGAGTGGCAGAAATTACTTATTTGGGGAATACAATAAGAGGATTTTAGTCTTACCTGTTAAATCCTTTTCTCTTAGACCATACAGGTTACTGGTAACTTTGGGTAGGCGATCCACCCCTTTAAGTAGGAAGGAACAATTATAGAATTGTATGCAGGGGGTGGAGCCTACCTTCAATCCTTGGCTGCAGCTAGCTGCAGCTAGCCAACCAGCTCCAGAAAGATTTGAGACACTAACTACTGACTAGATAGTGGAAGGGAAAGAAGACTCCTGTGAGCAAGACCCCGAAGGTCCCCCACAGTCTGCCACAGGAGAGCCAAGCATGGTCCCTTGTCAGGGTGGGAGACAAGTAACCTGTATGAACTAAGAGAAAAGGTTTTAACAGGTAAGACTAAAATCCTCTTTTCTCTGTCATCCAATACATGTTACTGGTAACTCTGGGATGTCTAACCATTGAGTTTCCCAGAGGCGGGAAGTAAGGCAAGGACCAGGCGCAAGGCCCCCAAAGTTACCAGAGCAGATATGAACCATCAGATCAGAGATAGCCCAACAAAACAATGAAGTGTCAACGGACACTGAACAGGGGTAACAACACCCCAAACTGTTACACAGCACACTGAACTAGAGACAACAGGGCTCAAAAGTGAAGGAAGCACCAAGGACTAAAGAAGATCCTAGACAGGCAAGACTGCCTCCAGGATCTTCCTCCCAAAGCTGGCTTCAGCCGATGGCAACATATCAACATGGTAGTGCTTTGAAAAGGTGTGCACGACGACCAAGTGGCAGCCTTGCACAACTGATCAGCAGAGGCCTGATTCTTCTAAGCACAGGAGGCCCAATAGATCTTGTAGAAGGAGCCGTGACCCAAAAGGGGACAGGCTTCTTCCTCAGCTCATCAGCCTTAGAACAGTAAACTTAATCCAAGAAGCAATAGTCACTTTGGATGCAGGTCTTCCTGCCCTGGGACCCTCAGGAATGACAAACAGCACGTCAGATTACCTGATAGACTCAGTGCGATGTACATAAAACTTGAGACAACGCACCATGTCTAACAAGTGGAGATTCCTCTCCTTGTCAGAGGTGGGGTCAGGGCAGAAAGAAGGCACCACAATCTCCTGATAGAGGTGGTTTCGGAGTTCCACATTCGGAAGTTCTGCCTTGTCCTTGTGAAACACTAAAAAAGGTGGTTTACAGGACAGAGCATGTAACTCCGCAACACAGCGAACTGACAGGATTGCCAGGAGAAGGGCCATTTTCCACATCAACAGGCATAGAGGAATAGTAGCCAAGGACTCAAATGGAGGGAGCTAAAAAAACACCCAAAACCAAGTTAAGATCCCACGGAGGAGTGGGATTCTTGAAGGCAGGATGAGTATGAGCAACGCCCTGGAAGAAAACCTTGACATCAGGAAGGATGGCAATGCACCTCTAAAAGAAAACAGAGAGCAGAAGTTTGAATTTTAAGAGAACTCAAACCGAGGCCCTTATCCACACCATCCTGCACCGTAGGCAGATCAGATTCCTGAGACAGGTCCTTGTCAGCACACCAAGACAGAAAAGTCGACCAGACACGATGGTAGATCTTAGAAGAAGCAGGTTTGCGGGCACTGAGCATAGTAGCCACCACACCAGGAGAAAAACCTTAATTCTTCAATATCGAAGATTCAATTTCCAAGCCATCAAAGCTAGCCGATGAACATCCTCCTTCCACAGGTACACCTGTAGAAGAAGATCCGGAAGGCAAGGGAGCCAGAATGGCTCCGCCACTGACAGATCCAGCAACTCCGGAAACAAAGCTTGGCGAGGCCAGTACAGACTAGTTCCGCCGTGTTTGTTGATGTAAGCCACGGCCGTGGCGTTGTCGGACTGTACCCGGACTGGACGGTTTTCCAGCTGAGATGTCCAGTGACAAAGGACATGAAATATCGCCCAAAGCTCCAACACGTTGATGAGAAGGAGAGATTCCTCCAGAGACCACCGACCCTGAGCATTCAGGTGACCCAGGACCGCTCCCCAGCCGGAGAGGCTGGCAGCCGTCGTCACCATGGTCCAGAAGGATACCAGGAAGTATCTGCCCTTCAGCAGATTGGAGAGGTCGAGCCACCACGACAAACTCAGTTCCACATGAAGAGGGAGGGACATCGACCTCTTCAGAAGGTCCGGCTGACCCTTGCACAACTGGATCACAAACCTCTGGAGTTCCCTGGTGTGTGCCATGGCAAACGGAACCGCTTCTATGGTGGAGATGAATTTTCCTACTAGAGAGGACAGCTTCTTGGCCGGAACTGGATCGAGAGCCAGAACAGCAGAAACACCACACCTGTGGTGCTCTGCTCAGTGTCGAAGAGAAGGCCCAGAAAGACCAGACGCTGGGATGGGACAAGATCTGACTTGTCCATGTTCATGAACCACTCGTGATGGGTGAGAGTGTGAATGCAGTCCTGAACCTGCTGACAAAGTAGTTCCACAGAGGGGACTTTGAGAAGCAGGTCATCCATGTGTGGAGTAACTCTGATGCCGTCCCAGTGGATGACGGACACTAAGGCTCCCAGGACACGGTTGAAGACTTGAGGAGATGTAGTCAGACCAAAGGGAAGAGCTGAAAACTGAAAGTGCCCTCAGTCGCAGGCAAATCTGAGGTTCTGCCGGCTCTCTGGATGAATGGCGATGTGTAAATACGCGTCCTGAAGATCCAGAGAAGCAAGGAATTCCCCCAGGGACATAGCAGCAACCACCATCCGTAGAGACTCCTGGTGATGAGTCCAGATCACAAAGGAAATGAAATCCTTCAAATCCAAAATAGGGTGACAACCGCCATCCTTTTTGGAGACCACAAAGAGGTGCGAGTAAAAACCCATACCTCTGTCCTGAACTGGAACCGGGTCTAGAATATCCTTGTCCAGAACAGCCTGAATAGCGCTGCTGAACAGACGGCGTTTCTCCCCACCCTGAGGCACAAGAGAAGGAAAGAAATGAAACAAAGGAAGACAGACGAAAGGGATCCGGTATCCTTCCCAACCACCTGTAAAACCCATGGGTCCGCCACTGAATCCTCCCAGACGCTGTGGTAGTGACACAGACGGCCACCCACAGCAGAGTGGGGACCCGGGTTCGGTGAGTCATGCTGAAAAAGGCTTGGAAGCCTTCGGCTTGGAAGAAACCTTGGGCTTCCACTGCTGTTTGGGCTTGGAGGAGGTATGCGGAGCTGAGGGAACAGTCTGGTTCACCGAACGTGTCTCATTCTGGAAGGAACGAAAATACCGATTACACTTAAGCAGCATTTTCTTCCTGGGGACCAAAGGCAGAAGAGTACTTTTACCCCCTGTGGACTCATTAATCAGATCATTGAGATCTGGGCCAAACAAAGAAGTGCCTTGAAAAGGCAAGGAAAGCAAGGCTTTCTTGGAAGCAGTGTCAGCAAACCAGATCTTGAGCCAAAGAGCCCATCTGGCAACCACAGACATGTTGGAAACCCTAGCCACCAAACGGATGGCATCAAACAAGGCAGCAGAAACACAGTACTGGGCCTCAGAAATGTTGGCAAGAAGCCGCAACATATGCGATGTATGAGCACCCTGATGGACAGCCAGGGTGAGCTGTTCAGTCCAGACTGCAATGGCCCGGTTAACCCATGCCGCAGAGAAAGCTGGACGCATGGCAGTACCAGCAGTGGCAAAAATGGACTTGAGGGAAACCTCAAGTTTCTTGTCAATCCAGTTTTTCAGAGCTGACGCATCAGAAACTGGAAAGGCAGCAGACTTAGATAACCCTGAGATAGGAGCATCCACTTTGAGAGGATGAACCTAGTGAGCAAGCGCTACCTCAGAGAAGGGATAAAGCTTGGCAAATTTCTTGAACAGAGGTTTCCTGTCTGGAGATTTCCACTCTTCAGACACAAGGCAGTCAAGAGTGGGGTTAGGTGGAAAGCAAGTAAGAGGCTTTTTAGGCTCCTGAAACACATCAGAGGGATCAGAAGGAACCTCTTGAACTAAGGGAATGTTTAGGGTAGTCAAAACAGCCCTGATCAGGCCCTCAGCCGAGGGCTCAGGATCAGTCTCAAATGGGTCCCTAAAAAACTGAGAGGAGACCACAGCAGAACATTCCTCAACATCTGAATCCACCAGCAGTTCCTCCTCAGAGGAATCCAATATGTCAGGTACTCCCTGTGGTTTTGGCAGGGAAGACATTATGGAAGAGTGGGTCTGCCAAGAATAGAAGACCCCCTGTAACTGGGATGGAAAGAGTTTCAATGTAGACCTAAGGCCCCTAGCAGCAGCCTTGAACTCTTGCACCCAAACTGGCTCTATTGCATGGCTGGAGATCCCCTAGGAGACCCTCAGGGACATCCGAACATGCTGGGCATAAATGACCTGAGAATTCTCTAGGTAACCCTGAATGTATCCCCCATTGTGCATTGCTCTTCCTGTTAGAGACCCCAGCATCCTTAGTCTTAGGTCTGGCCCCAAGCTCCAACGGATTAGACATTCTCAGTGTCAAAAATGTTACAGTATAAGAAATCACCCAATTACAGTGTGTAGGATTAAAGCTTCACCCCAGAAATCCCTAAAACAGACTTATCTGGCAGGCGAAGTGTTAATCAACAGAGTAGAGAAGAAATGACACAAATGGCTACCGCAGCGGGAGCCAATCAGAAATGAGCTCACAAAGCAAGCACTCATGGGAAATGTAGTTTTCCCAGAAAAAGTACCCCAAAAGTGATCGAAGCCCCCTGAGCCCCCCAAACACACATAAAACATGAACCTGATGAAAGAGCAAGGGCAGACAATAAAAATGAGCCATCTCTGAAGTCGCTAGGTGGAGCGGTTGCAGAGATATGTCCCAAACTGTACAGTCCCATAGGAGTGAATGGCGCCTATGTGGTAAAACACGCCAGAACTCAAATTTTACAAAATTGAAAGAGTAAAATAAAAATGCATGAAACATCACTAGAACATGTTAGGATACCCAAAAAACACTGAAAGAGTAGGAAAAGTGTCAGAAACCCCCTAAAAGATGCAAAACCAGCAGCTAAAGGGTTAAAGTACCACACAAACCAGCTCCAAACACCCAACAGACTTACAAATAGACCCAATGAGTGCAGGAGTGTGCAACAGGAACTCCAAAGGGAAAACCCCTGTGCGGAGGGGCACATGGAGCTGCAGCACTCAAAGGGTTGCTCACCTTTCCTGCAGATCTTCTCTCTTCAGATTACATGTATCAAGAAGAAGCCTCAGTGGGCAACTCCCAAGGAAAGAACTTGTAGCCAAGATTTCCCCCCCAGGGCTTAAGGTCCACAAAAAGCACCTGGTTACTGAGCTAGCCACATCTAAGGGCACTGTCAATTATGGTAATCAGCCTAATGGTGGTATTCCATTTCTAACAGAAAAATAAAAAAAAATTACTAAAACTATAGCAGAACTATTCTCTTCCCTGTGTCTTCACCAAGGAACAAATATTTCTGTAGCTGGTTGGCTAGCTGCAGCCAAGGAGGGAATGTAGGCTTCACCCCCTGCATACAATTCTAGAATTGACCCTGCCTACAATTAAAGGGGCGTATCGCCTACACAAAGTTACCAGTAACCTGTATTGGATGACAGAGAAAATGTAGTATTTTGGACTGTGGTGAATTTAAGCAGACAATATTCTCCCTTGTGAAAGGCACTATAGTCTTGCATGTTATCTTTCACAACAGTTGTCTGAGCCAATACAGCATCTCTGTTGGTGCTGCCCATGTGAAAGGCGCCTAAAATTAACAGATTCGTTTTATATGCCCTTATCACTATTTAAGAGCTTATAAAGACCAGCAAGGATCAACTGGTCAGGAACAGCTGCTAATAAATTAATAGGAAAAGCATGTTTATAAAATATTTGGAGGTGTATACACTTAAGAAATACATTTTTACAAATGCTGGCTAGGAATACCTGATATTTAAAAATATATGACCTACGTTTATTTCTAGAAAATAATATTCCTTTAATTATTAGATTTCTATATTGATCAATTTCTTAATAGTGGCTATGCAATACATCTCTTCCCGTAGCCTGCATCCCCCATTCTGCTATTTTTGGGTAAAAAAATCTCACTTTGATAAAATAGGTAGCATGAATAATATTTATTCTGTGTCATGTTTAATTCATCCTACTCAGCATTTAGTTGCATTGCAGTCATCCTATGAATTATAAACTTTAATTGTACAGCATCATCTTGAATGCACACCTGCGCAGTCAGTCCTCTTCACAGGCATAGCACTGGCTCGGACAGCCCCGGAAGAGACTGATGGCGCAGGGACACAGGCTGCAGTAATCTGGCCGTCAGTCTCAGAAACTTAAGTATAACTTTATTCGTGGGCACTTTTTAAAGATAAAATAATGATTAGTAAGCTAGCCGCCACCTGCATAAGTATTGCACGGCAACTTTAGTGGAGGTGGTAGTTCCACTTTAAATAGTAGAGGATGTCAATGCACTGTTAGAAGTACAGTCTTTTGGCATTCTAGGGATAACCCCTTTAAGTGCCAGGCAGCATGCAGATAGCCTCCTTTGTAAGTGTAGGATACAAACAGCCCTTCTCATTAACAATGATTGCCCAGCTGGCATGAAGAGCTCCTGGATTGTGCAATCTGCACGTGAAGATTGTCATAGAGCCATGTTGTCCCAAAATGCCTATGGTCAGAGGTGCCATCTGCAACTCCAGATTCCCATATTCACACTGCCTGCTGCAACCTCAGATGCAGAGGTCGCTATAGGTATTGGCATAAGTGTTATAGGGATAGTAATACTATTAAAAAAATATGAAGAATGATATAAGTCTTATCTCTCAAACCTTTATGGTTTAAGAGATTCACAAGCAAAGTTTCCCCTCCTGCCACTTTTTCCTAGTGTAAGCCATCTCTTCTCAGATGTGAATCTAGTTGTAAGACCAGACAGATAACAGAAGGGGACATTCTTCTTACAATGAAAACAATGAAAGCCCTTCCCCCCTTGACAAGTTTTTCAGCTTTTTCCCTGATCTTAATTGAAGATTGTCCCTCTCTGCAGTCTACCTGGGCACCTCCCTTCTGATCTGACTGAACGGGGGGGAGGGGGGGGGGATACTTTGCTTGTGAATATCTCTTAAACCATAAAGGTTTGAGAGAGAAGACTTATATCGTTCTTCATGTTTTTTTAATACCTACAAAATAAAATAAAGATAAAATGAAGTATTACTATCCCTTTAATGTGTTGCTCCAACTTGGGATGCGAGCATGAAGGTGAGGAGGCTTTAGGCGGAGAAATGTATAGCTGTTGAGCACGTGAAAGTAGAGCATGAAGAATAAAGGCATAGGGCAACAGATGATATGTGGTGATATCAGGACTGGAAAGTCATTGAAGATTTTGATAGGAGTGGTCAGTGGGGTCTCTCACTTCATGACAACCCTGTCAAAATCACGGCTCCCTCCATGTTTTGGTCAAATGAAGCTTATCTCCTGCTTACTAATTCCCTGCAATGTGGCAGTTTCTTTTTTTTTTTTAGATATAGATATTAACGTCAACAGCCATCTTATATTAAATAAGGTACAGCTACCCTTTTTTTTGAGGATCTGTGTATTGTTCCATAACACAGTAGTGGTCCTCAAACTGGGTTTCATAGAACTCCAGCTTTTCATAAAGTGGTGCAAGAGGTTCTGCACAAAAATAAGAAATAGGAGCACAATTTAGTACTTCAATTAAAGGCTAGACCATAAAAATTAATTATGGGGTGACACAAAACCCAAAAATATATCAAAGAAAAAAAATAGGGTCCTAATAATGGCACTCAGCGCAGTTATCAAATAACAGACACTCCAAACAGTCAATGTTCTCAAAAATTTAAATTTTACCAATCATTTCGATTACAGCATCATAACCAAAAGGTTATGATGCTGTAACCGAAACGATCAGTAAAATTGGAGTTTTCGGAATCACTGAAGACCTGAGAGTGCTTTTTTTCACCCAGTTTGAATGAAAAATATAATACTAGTTTTAAAGTCCGCGTACACGGGCCTACACTGGCGGCGCTGCAGTCATGCTCAGTATTGACTGGCTCCTCCGCAGCGGATATGGAGCGGGGCGATCCAAAATCAGACCAGAGTCCTCTCTGCGCACCTTCCTGGGACCAAGCTGTCCCAAAAGGCACACAGAGAGGACTCCGGTCTGAATTTGGAGCGGCCCACTCCGTTATCAGCCGCGATGCGGGCAATCAGTACTGTGCATGACTGCAGCGTACGCAGCAGTCTGTACTAAGCATGACGGCTTCTGACAAACATCCTTAGCGAATTATTATATAGGATGTGTGTATTTGTCTGAAAAAATAAATAGACTCAAGTCCTACTCCCCCCTCCCCCATCTAATGCAACTACAAAACATACAAAAAAGACCCACAATCCAAATAAGATAAAAGTAGGACTACTAACACTGGTGTCAAGGATAAACAAGGAAAGTCTTTCCTGTCATGACAGAAAATAAATGTGCCAATAATCAAATGAAGATTGGAAGTTGTAACCAGATGGAGAATAGCTAATTCATAGATGGAAAAAAGCATAACGATGTATCCATTTATACAACAGAAATCCAGATTAATGCACAGTCATGACGGAGAGTGCTATTTCACAAATAGCAATGGAAACAACACATGTATACTTAGAAACCAGATAAATACACAGTCATACTGGAGGCATACAGTGAAGTATATCAAGTATGGTGAGTGTTAAATTTGTGAAATATAACTCTTCCTCATGACTGTGCATTAATCTGGATGTCTATTATAAATATGTATACATCATTATGCTTTGTCTCTATCTGTGAATTAGCTAGTCTCCATCTGGATACAACTTCCAATCTTCATTTGATTATTAGCACATTTTTGTCATGACAGGACACACTTTTCTTGCTTCTCACTGGTGCCAGTATTATTAGTCCTGCTTTTATTTTATTTGGACTGTGGGTTTTTTTATGCAAGTTTTGCTGTTGGGTTGGATAGAAGGATTTGGGTCCTTACATTTTGCGTCTATTTATTTTTTCATTACTGTTTTGTACTAAGAAATGTATTTAGTTTTTACTTTTTTCTGATTGAGTGTGTGTTATTTGATAACTGTGCTGGTTGCCATTATTAGGACCTTATATTTCAAGAGGTACAAGAGGTTCCACAGACATACTGAGGTAATGGAGGAAATGGGGACAAGTCTGCAATGGTAGACTGTGCGCACATGGTTGGGCTACTATCAACGCATATGTAAAATTCTAAAACATTTCAATGAAATTTTGTTTTCAGTTACATATCTTATTAGAAGCACTACAACCCAAACCAACAGTGATTAACCAAAATATTTGAAACTATGTATTTAGTCTTGGTATACTTGTACAAATTAGCATTCAGGTAAATGTAGTAAATATAATAATACAATTGTGTGAATACCAAGAAGTCACCACTGCACTGTTAAAATAGACTGATTGTTAGTTTTCCATGGGAATTTAATCTGAGCCTTAAAGGGAAATTATCATGTGTCCACAGGTCAGATGCTGAGGCTGCATTGAGAACCCTGGAGGAGCAAAGGGGGGGCACAATGGGGGTCTGAAGTGAGACCACCAATGCTCTCCCAAAAAGACATTGAACGGTTTTGTGCAGTTCCCTGACACATGCAAGTACAAAAGAATCGGGGGGGGGGGGGGGGGGGGGAGTTGTGTAATAAGAAATATCCAACGTACGTATGGAATCGTGAAGGAATTTTTATTACCCACTTTGGACTTAATTGTAAATGGCTCAAATAGGGATTTTGCCTCACCCTGGAGTAAAAAAGGTGATCTGATATGGGCTGAACTTGATGGATGCATGTTTTTTTGCACCCTCATTAACTATGTTACCACTGTAACTACAGGTTAGATTTAAAGGGCATTATAAAAATATTTTAAAGGGTATGAATCGTAATAATTTTATATAGTTATATATTGCTAGCCAGAGTTTGTAAAATATAATTTCTTAGGCAATTATGAATGACTGTGTGCCTCCAGTTTGTTTGTATAAGTTCCTAATATGTGAGGATTGCAATGTAGGTCATGATAAAAGTAAACAAACAGAAGATAAGAATCCCTCTAAAATGAAAAAAAGGGGTCTAATCTCAAAAGTACCACCTCTGATTAAGATTTTGTCAGGTTTTTAATAAGCTTGGTAACAAATGGTCATATTCTTGCCTTTAGCCTCTTTTCACTTTCATTAATGACCATTTTTAGCATGCTTGCACATTAGGAGAAAAAAAGCTGTATAAAAAGTTTTAAAATGGAAATTAACCCTTTACATTTTTTGTGAAATTTCAGCATGTGTTTGTTGGCACAAAACTTCTCTGAAACATCACCACTACAAATAAAAAGGACAAAGTACAATTACCCTTTTGGCCTTAGCCAGTTCCTCTCTCAACCGCTCATATCCTCTGTCTCTGACTTCTTGGACGGATGGGCTCCTTAGGTGTGATAAGCTGTCTGTACTACAGCTAAGCACATCATCCGACCTGTCCACTCCATCTGTCAATGTAGCACCTTGCAAAAACTCTCTCTCTGCACGGTTGCTGTCCTTTCTTCTGCTGTGTTTGAGGGAACATGTCTGGCAGCCAGAGGTAGAGCAAGATACACTATCTGATAAGCTGGTGCTGCAAATTAGAAAAACAAAACAAAAAACAAATATTGCTTCTATGTCCTGTATCAAAATAGTAATGGGATCCTTTGATAGAATCTATATATATATAACATAAAAGAACAGACCCAGGTGACTAGAATTCTGTATCAGCGGCAAACACACCCTGGGGTGGCAGTAAGAAGGAGTTATGGTAATTTCCTTGATACTGCCTCTCCGACAGGTGGAAGCTTGGGGGAGTACATGACCATAACAGTAATGGCATGGGGGAGGGTGTACCCCCGCTGGCCATTCTGGTCAAAATCAGTGTAGGGATTTGCTCCTCAGTGTCAGCTACAAATCACTGCACAAATTGTTGCAGTCACAGAGAACGATCCCTGCAACAACCCCCTCAGGTCAGGTTCCACTCACTCCACTCACAGGATTCCATGCCCCACTCCTTTGCCAGGATCTGTGTGCAGTCAAATTTACCAAGCTGCCTAGGACACACACACACAAATGCACTGAACCTGAAACTGTTAAAAACTCAGGTCCTTAAGTCACAGGCTGTTCTAATTCTCATTATCTCTGACTTCCCAGGTTCTCAGATAAGCTGATGTAAGCTCCCTCTGCAACAATCTTGACTCCCTCTACTACTCTCAGCCAGTCATTCCGGTCTGTTAACCCTTTCAGTGCTCGCACACATAAAACAACATACCCAAATGAACTTACACTCAAACTCCCTCTTCTTCCCCTACTCTTATTTATGCATTTGCTTTCCTCTCATATAATGTGGTAGAAGCGGATGTCTTGGACTTTGCGAAAATGTACACAATGTCCACACTGCTCCTGTGTTTTAGAAAACCTCTTCCCAAATTATATTCTCCCTTTAGAGATTATTAGAGCATAAAATGACATCAGCCCATTTATAGTAACGGAATGCATTCATTACTATGCACTTCTAATGAAATAGGTTTCAAGGATCATAAACAAAAGACATAGTATTCTACAAATGTCACATTTTGATTAACATCCAGCCTACCTTTTCCCTGTAGTGTCTCCACAGTTTAGATGCCTAGGAGAAGAGTAAACTGGCTGTGTAGGTAGGTCAGAGGCATTCAATGTGTTCAGCTGAATAGGGCTGGAGCTTACAGTTAAATGGGGCCTGTAGATCACATTTGGTGAGGTAGTTGGTTCCCGTGCATTGACATCACTAACGCCAAGATCTGGAGTCGTTGGTGAAGCAAGATTCACTTCATGAAAGCCTTCCAGAGGGTCGCTGGCCATAGTAAAAACATCATCTAGAGGCCTGAAATGAACATTATTATTAATGTTTAAATAGCAAAGTCAATGGACAGGCTCTTCAGTTCACTTGAACATATGCTAATCAAATTTTGATTACATACATTTATATAAGTAGTGCTTTTAACAGTATCACCAAACTTTGGCTAATTATCAAGAAAAAAAATACACTTTTGTTGCAGAGAAGTTGATGACCACTGAAATATTGTGCAGTTAACACATGAAGAATGTTAAATAAGACAATTTACTTTATACATTAAATACAGAAAGCTACTCTGCCTGTTTGTGCAATTTGCCATTATTATTACTGACAAATCCCAGACTTGGCAGGACAACCAGTAACTGCACATTTTATAAGCAAATGCAAGAGGAAAAAAAATAATCTTAGTGTGATATTACAATCAATATGGAAGATTAGAGAAAAACGTTGTACTCCGAGAATGAGAATCAGAGCACAAGGAAACATCTCCCTGGACTTTACCTGTCCTTTGAGCTTGTGTATAAAAGATATTCCATTGGTATAGTCTCTGTCTTACATGAAAACAGAAAACCAAATGTACCACATTAGGTGAGCCAAGCAATACTTTCCCTACCATTAGTGAGTAAAGGGACTTTTCAGCATAGCAAATTACTCATATACACTGCCATCTCCATTATCTATTTATGGAATATCAAAATATTTTACCAGCAAGGAGACAATGTTATTATGTCTCATTTTCAAGAATGTCCTGGGGTATAGATTTTACTACCAAATTTAGTGGTACTCGTTTTATCTGCAGCTGGTGCATTAAACAAGGCTGTTGCACCAGCATATTAGATATACTAATATAAAAGCCGAGTTATACTTAAAAGAACTAAAATACTGCTACAATAACAGTTAGCAATTACGACTTGGGTCAAAAGAGATGTATAGGAGCTCAATGAGCAGACCTGCCAAACGACCTTACCTACCTTAAGTGAACAATAATACAGAAAAACAAAACAATATCCCTCTCAATATAACCTACTAACAACGACAGTGTGCAAAGCGTCCTATTAAGAGAACATGTGTTTAGCTCACATTACAAACAGCAAACAAAATTTAAAGCTACTTTACTGTGATTAGTGCCCTTTTCTTATGTTCCAAAGGGTTATTCTGTGTCAGCTGATTTACAGACAAAAGCTGTAAGGACAGAGGCTAGAGGCGATACCAAAAGGAACTCTTGTCCAGGCACATGCTGTAAGGATAGAGGTTATTCTAGAGGGCAATATCCGGGGTAACCCTTGCCCAGACAGTTTTGTAAGGTCAAAGAATATACCACAGGAATATCTTGCACAGACTCAAGACATAAATACAAGGCTATATCAAAGGTGCCTTGTGAATAACAAGCTGTACATATTTGTTATAGGATCTCTTGAGTAGTTATACACAATTTGAAAGTGTCAAATTACTTTTTCCAGGTTGTCTGCTGAGCACACAAAGTTGGTGAGTGGGGTTAGAGTATTCATTATGGAGAGTAATTCTGGCTCTTGGTGCTGTGCCCAATAAAAGGATCATTAAAATAAATTTTAATGATGTCCACGACTCTTAATAGAACAGCAGTACCTTGAATATACAAAATGTAGTGGTGAGCAGGCTGTGGATCTTCAGCTGAGTTTAAACTAAAACTAACATCATCCCCTCCAGTCTATTGCCCATCTGAGGGTGAAGAAAGATGTACTCCAACAAAATCTGTTGATTCACAGGCTCACCGGCCTGGATAAAAAAGGGTTTTAGTGAACATGCCGTTAAATACTTTCCTCTTAGTCCTTGTATAAAACCTACTTTCAAGGTATAGTAAAGCCAAGATAAAGCAGAAATAGGAGGAAAGAAGGAAATTCCCTGAACAGAAAACCCAAGAGGACCCCTTTGCCCAGGAACTCAAACCACTGTTTTTTTCTCTGGCAGGAGTCCTGTTTCAACATGTACTAAGAGAAAAAGATTTAACATTAAGTTCACTAAAATCCTCTTTTCTCTGTCGGAACATAGGGATCATGGGGATATACCAAAGCAATACAACAAGATTCCTAGGAAAAAGAATAATAAGAAAAAAAAAATCTCCACTGGAGATAATTTCCACAGGACTAAAGTGATACAACATGAACCCCAGGTGCCAATGGATATATACACAACAGAAAAATTGTAAATGAACATGAAACCAAGAGAGTTCAGATCTATATACACAAATAATAGGATTTTAGTCTTACCTGTTAAATCCTTTTCACTTAGTCCATACAGGTCACTGGTACTCTGGGAGGCGCAAGTCCCCTTTAATAGGCAGGAACAACTATGCAAATAATTTGCAAGGGGCGGAGCCTCCTCTCTTACTTAAGCCACCTTCTGGCCAGAGCCACTTTAGATTGATTTGAGACCCTAAAACTGACCTCAGGTAAGCAAAAAGAAAGACTCCTGTGAGCATGCCCGAACGGTCTCCCACTGAATGCCACAGGAGAGCCAAGACTGGTCCCTTGACAGGGTGGGAGACCAGTGACCTGTATGGACTAAGTGAAAAGGATTTAACAGGTAAGACTAAAATCCTATTTTCACTGTCGTCCAATACAGGTCACTGGTACTCTGGGATGTACAAACATTGAGCTGATCCAGAGGCGGGAAGTAAGGCAAGGACCAGGCGCAAGGCCCAAGTCACTAGAACTGCTATGACCAGTTGATAACATAGCCCAAACTGTAAGTGTCAACGGACACAAACCAAGGGAACAATCCCTGAACTAACACAGCACACGGAACTAGAGCCAACCGGGCTCAACAGTAAGGAAGCACTAAGGATCACAGAGCGGAAGACCTACACAGGCAAAACTGCCTCCAGGACCTTCCTTCCAAAACTGGCATCAGCCGACGCCAGTACATCAACTCGGTAGTGCTTTGAAAAAGTGTGCACAGAGGACCAAGTGGCCGCTCTGCACAGTTGATCAGCAGAAGCTTGATTTTTGTAGGCCCAAGAGGCCCCAATAGATCTGGTGGAATGGGCAGTCACCCGGAAGGGAACATGCTTATTCCTCAACTTATAGGCTTCACGGATGGTAGCCTTAATCCAAGAGGCAATGGTAACTTTGGAAGCCGGTCTCCCTGCCCTAGGCCCCTCAGGAATGACGAATAGAGCGTCAGACTTCCTGATAGACTCGGTGCGATGAACATAAAACTTGAGGCAACGCACCACATCCAACAAATGGAGATCTCTTTCCTTGTCAGATGAAGGATTAGGGCAGAAAGAGGGAACCACAATCTCCTGATTGATGTGAAACTCAGACACAACCTTGGGTAAGAATTCCTTGGTAGTGCGAAGCACAGCCTTATCCTTGTGGAACACCAGGTAAGGAGGTTTACAAGACAAGGCCTGTAACTCTGCTACCCGGCGCACTGACACAACAGCCAAGAGGAAGGCCATCTTCCAAGTCACAAGACGTAATGGAATGGAAGCCAAGGATTCAAACGGTGGTCGCTGTAGAACTCCCAGCACCAAATTGAGATCCCACTGGGTAGCAGGACTCTTAAAGGCAGGTCGAACGTGAGTCACACCTTGGAAGAAGACTTTCACATCAGGAAGGACAGCAATCCGTTCCTGGAAAAACACAGACAAGGCAGAAGTCTGAACTTTGAGGGAACTCAGACTGAGCCCCTTATCCACACCGTCCTGCAAGAAGGCCAGGACAGTGGGAAGATGGAAGTCAAGTGACAACTTCTTGTCAGAACACCAAGTCACGAAAGTTGACCATATGCGATGATAGATCTTGGAAGACACAGGCTTACGAGCACTGAGCATCGTCGAAACCACAGAAGGAGAAAAGCCTTTCTTTGCTAGAATCGAGGATTCAACCGCCATGCCATCAAATGGAGAGAGTGAACATCCTCCTTCCACAGATACCCCTGAAGAAGCAGGTCCGGACGGGCTGGAAGTGGGATCGGATCCTTCACTGACATGGCCATCAACTCCGGAAACCAGGACTGGCGGGGCCAGTTTGGAGCAATCAGGATGACAGGACAATGTTCTCTCTTCAACTTCTGGATAACTCTGACCAATAGAGGAAGAGGAGGGAAGATGTAAGCCAGGGGGAAGTCCCAAGGGATCGACAGGGCATCCACTGCTAGAGCAAGGGAGTCCCTCAACCGGGAGCAAAACACCGGAACCTTCCTGTTGTGTCTGGAAGCCATCAGATCCACCACAGGCATCCCCCACCGTTGAGTGAGCATGTGAAACACCTCTGGGTGAAGAGCCCATTCTCCGCTGTCGACGGTGTGACGACTGAGGAAGTCTGCCATGACGTTGTCCACGCCTGGAATATGAACTGCAGAGATGACAGGCACGTGATCTTCTGCCCAAGACAAAATATCCTTGACCTCCCACCAGGCGGAACCGCTTCTTGTGCCGCCTTGCCTGTTGATGTAAGCCACCGCCGTGGCGTTGTCGGACTCCACTCTGATTGGAAGACCGGTCAATTGAGACTCCCAGTGCCTCAGGGCCAGCCGGACAGCTCGAAGTTCCAGAACATTGATGGAGAGCATGGATTCCTCCAGACCCCATTTCCCCTGAGCACTGAAGCGACCCCAGACTGCACCCCAGCCCCGAAGGCTGGCATCTGTAGTGACTGTGGTCCAAGGAGGAACTAGAAAGGATTTCCCTTTCAGGAGATGAGAGAGATCTAACCACCAGTGCAGACTCGACTCGACATGAGGAGGAAGAGAAACAGACAGATGTTGATGATCTGGATGATTCTTGCACGTCTGGATCACAAATCTCTGGAGATCCCTGGAGTGGGCCATGGCAAATGGTACTGCTTCGATCGTGGAAATGAACTTCCCCACTAAGGACGACAACTTCGGCACTGGAATCTCGTCCATGTCCAGAATTCCAGCCACTCTGACAGCTATCTGGTGAGCCACGTCCTCTGGAAGAAACACCATGCATTGGCGAGTGTCGAACAGGAGACCCAGGAACAGAAGCCTCCGAGATGGAATCAAGTCCGACTTGTCCAGATTCAGGATCCAGCCATGACGGTTCAGGGTGTGCATGCACATCTGTAAGTGCTGAAGGAGAAGCTCCGCTGAGGAGGCCTTCAGTAGGAGATCGTCCATGTAGGGGGTCACTCTGATCCCATCCTGATGGAGCACCGCTATCAAGGAGCCCAACACCCTCTGGAAGACCTGAGGGGCTGAAGTCAGCCCAAAGGGGAGCGCTGCAAACTGAAAGTGTCCCCTGTGGCAGGCAATCCTGAGATACCGCCTGCTCTCTGGATGAATAGGGATGTGAAGATAAGCATCCTGAAGGTCCAGGGAGGCAAGAAACTCCCCTGGAGACATTGCTGCAATCACAGAGCGCAGGGACTCCTGGCGGAAGTGGGAAGTCACCACATAGGCATTGAGATCTTTGAGATCCAAAATGGGACGGGCTCCTCCGTCCTTTTTGGCTACCACAAACAGGTTGGAATAAAATCCTGAACCTGTGTCCCCTTGAGGAACCGCCTCCAGGACCTCTTTGTCCAAGAGATCCTGAATAGCGTCGTCGAACAGACGCCTTTCGAGTAAAATGGAACCGAAAAGGAGGAAGGGAAGAGAAAGGGATCCTGTATCCCTCTGACACCACCTGAAGAACCCATGGGTCCGCCACTGACTCCTCCCAAGTCCGGCGAAAGATGCGGAGACGACCGTCTACAGCCGGATGCGGACCCGGGTTCGGCGAGTCATGCCGAAGCAGTCTTGGAGGTCTTGGCCTTGGAGGCAACTTTGGGCTTCCAGGACTGTTTGGGCTTGAAGGAGGAGCGCGTAGTGGGAGGACCCGTTTGGGCCGAGGAGCGTGTCTCAGTCTGAAAGGAACGAAAGGACCGATTGCGTTTGGCTGGAAACTTCTTCTTAAAGACTGAGGGTAGAAGAGTACTTTTACCGCCAGTAGCCTCACTGATCATTTCTTTGAGTTCAGACCCAAAAAGCAAATTCCCCTGAAAGGGCAAGGAAAGCAAGGCTTTCTTAGAGGCTGTATCAGCAGACCAAATTTTCAGCCAAAGAGCGCGTCTAGCCACCACAGAAGAAGTGGAGGCCCTCGCCATCATGCGCACAGCATCAAAAGCAGCGTCAGCAACATAGTTCTGAGCTTCAGTGATATTAGCAAGCAGCTGCAACTGTTCAGATACCGGCGCATCCTGGCGAACTGCTTCAGTCAGTCGTTCAGTCCAGGCTGCAATAGCTCTATTAACCCATGCCACAGCAAAAGTGGGGCGCATGGCTGTGCCAATGGAGGCAAAAATAGACTTAAGAGAGAGCTCTAGTTTCTTATCCGTCCAGTCCTGCAAGGCAGAGGCATCGGAGACCGCCAAAGCAGTAGATTTGGATAGTCTAGACACAGGAGCATCCACTTTGGGAGGATGAACCCATTTTGCCAGCTCCGCCTCAGGAAAAGGGTAAAGTTTAGCAAACTTTTTGGAGACAGAGGAAGATCTATCAGGATTCTTCCATGCCTCAGAGACCAGACGGGCAAGAGTAGGGTTAGTTGGAAAACAAACAACTGGTTTAGATGGCTTTTTCTGAAAAACATCAGTAGGATCATAAGTGGATTCCTGAGTCAGAGGAAGGTTGAGCGTATTCAGAACCGCTCTGATCAGACCCTCAGCCGAAACTTCAGGGTCACACTCATAGGGGTCCCCAATGGACCTGTTAGATTCAATAACAGTACGTTCCTCAGCATCAGAATCCTGTAAAAGTTCTTCTTCAGAAGAATCAGTGATATCAGGAGCTCCCTGTGGCTTAGGCAAGGAGGTCCTGATAGTAGAGGGGGTCTGCCAGACCTGGAGAGCCCCCTGTATCTGAGAGGGAAAGAGTTGAAGCGTGGATCTGAGATCCCTAGTGGCAGCTTTAAACTCCCTCACCCAAGATGGCTCAATAGCGTGGCTGGGAAGCCCAGGGTTGCTATCTTGACCAGTACAATTAGGGCATAGATCCCCCACATTATCGCCATCCAGCCCAATGTGGCAAGAGGAGCAAAACGCCATGGGGGTAGCAAACCCCCCATCCTCCTTAGACTTGGGTCTAGCCCCTAGCTCCAGTGAAGTAGACATGCTCACAGCGTCAAATATACCCCACTAATAACACTATCACCCAGAAAAAGTGTTAAAGATTAAAGTTTCACCCCAGAAATGTTCTAAAAACGGACTTATCTGGCCAGCGAAGGGTTAATCTGTTGAGGAGAGAGAAGGCTCGGTCCCTGCGTAGTGTACTCGCCTAGGAAAAGTACCACAAAATGGCGGCCGTCATGACAGCCAATCAGAAACGAGCGCGAACCAAGCGCTCATGGGAAATGTAGTTTTCCTGTCCAAGTACCCCAAACATTGCCCGAAGCCCCCCTGAACACCCCACATGAATAAAACACATTCCGGATGATAGATCAGGAGCCTAGAAGTAAAATGAGCCCTCTCTGAAGTTGCTGTGACAAGCGGTTCCAGAGATATGTCCCATACTGTGAATTCCCATAGAGAGTAAAGGAGCCCTAGCGTCTGAGCGGGAAAAAGCCGCGCTTAAAGGCGCGGAACACCATTTTTAACAAAGTTTAGTAAAACATTAAAAAGTGCCCAAACAAGCATGAAATACATGAGAAACATAAATAAATGAATACCCAATGCTCCAAAACTCAGAGAATAACACAGAAATTGCATAAACAGTAATAATGCAATAAAAACACCCTATGAGTGCTGGAGTGTATTAAAACTCCCAAATACAAGCCCATCAAAGGGACACTGTGGGGACAAGTGGACCTTCAGCACTCAATGGGTGACTCACCTTCCTTGCTGGACTTCTGTCTTCAGGTGACCATGATAAGGAGGGAAAGAACCAGAGGTAAATTCCCCAACAGGGGAGCTGCTTAACACAAGCTGTCCCCTCTTCAGGGCATAAGGTCCACAGAAAATCCCTGGAAGCTGCACCAGCCACTTTAAAGAGGGCAATTCACAGCCATGGTCACCCTCCTAATGGTGGTATTCCATATTTGAATAAAAAAATAAAATACTAAGATGCATAGATGTTCTCTACCTGGTGTGCAAGCACACCAGGAACAAATCAATCTAAAGTGGCTCTGGCCAGAAGGTGGCTTAAGTAAGAGGGGAGGCTCCGCCCCTTGCAAATTATTTGCATAGTTGTTCCTGCCTATTAAAGGGGACTTACGCCTCCCAGAGTACCAGTGACCTGTATTGGACGACAGTGAAAAAGGAATTAGCAGGACACTTACACAGGCACCACAGCCTGAAAAACCTTTCATCCAAAGCAGGCCTCAGTAGAGGCCAGGACATTGGTATGATAGTGGTTGTTGAAAGTGTACAGGGACAACCACATCACCACCTACCACAATTGCTTAGCAGTGACCCGATTCTTGCAGGCCCAAGATTAGCCCACCAATCTGGTGGAATGTGCAGTGACTAAAAAATGAACAGGTTTTTCCCTAAAGACATACTCTCCAGAAAGCCTCTCAGGGGACAGAGCCTCATTATTATTTCCATATTTGGACAATTTTCTGATTGTGGCAAATTCAATATAACAGTCAAAGGATCATACCAGAAGCACTTTATGGCATCTTCAGCACCTTGGTTTGCTGATCAACCACGAAAAGAAATCAGCCAATTGCCTCCCAGGATATAGTCGTTCTTGGAATCCATCTGAATACCAGAAGTGTGGTTGCAGTACTTTCGGAGTACAAGATTTTCAGATTATCAAGGAAAGTAAGAACATTCAGATCAGTGTCAATCCATAAAGCTTGGTATTGTATGAAATTCCTGGGGGTTCTGACCTGCACTATTCAAATTATGCCCATGGCAAGGTTTCACATGACAGAGGTCCAGAATTACTTTCTAAGGGCATGGAACAAAATCCCTCAGAATTCTCTATAAAAGACTCAGATTCCATCAAGAGTCAAGAAGGAACAAGTATGGGGTGACAAAGTAAAATAACCTGTTCAAAGGCCTTCCATTTCAGGACTGCCAGTGAGAAATCCTGATTACGGATGCTAGCCCTTCAGGATGGGGTCTGGAACATCATCTCAGCACAGGGGACATGGTCAAGTGCAGAGTTAGTTCCTCATATTAACATTTTGGTCAGATCCACACTGAAATATCTGTAATATCCAAACAGAGCTCAGGGGGAAGGAAGGCTGTTCACATTGTCTCCAACAAAATGGCAATCATATCATAATATCCACCTCATAATCAGGGGTCATGAATGTGCAGGAAGACTTTCTAAACAGAACCCATCTAGATGCAGGAGAAAGGACCTTGAATCAGGAAGTGTTTCTACAGCTCATGGCCAAATGGGGACCTCCAGAAGTGGACTTGATTGCTTCCACTGCAAATGCCAAATGTGAGACTTTTTTTCCCTATTGGAGAGATCTTTAGGGCAGGATGCCCTGTTTTCATGGAATTTCAATGCTTTCCCATCCTTTTAATGAGGGATTTTCTGAGGAAGACAAGAAGAAAGGAAAATATAGGTCTTTTTGATAGCCCCCTGGGTGCCGGAAGTATTTGTCAGGCAGGAAAGACTACATCGACAGTGTATTGTAGTGACTGGAAGATTTTTTAGGAAAATGTGAAATTTACTCACCGCTATTTGTTTTTCCTCTGTGTCCTTACATGGCAAGTGTGTATAGTGACTCTCAGCTGGTAGGGCCAATGACAAATCATTGGCCAGCTCAGATAACCTCTTCTCAGTTATTCTGTCTTCCAGCTTGAACACAAGTATATGTTAGTAGCATAAAGAGCAAGATACAAGCCTGCCTTTTTTATTAGTATACTGTATCTCTACATTTATTGAACCTATTATATATTGGGAGGGTGTGCCATGTAAGGAAACAGAGGAAAAACTAATATAGTGGGGTACATTTCCTGTTTTCCTCTGTGTCCTGTCCACGGCAAGCGTGAGACTATACCACCCCGAGATGGTACTGCTTTGGTAAGAACTTTTCGGACAAACTTTGCATCTGCTAATGCTTGGATTTCCAGTCCATAGTGCTTCATAAATGTTGAAATGGACATCCATGTGCCCATAAAGTGGCTATTGCTCGGGTAGAGTGGGTTTTTATACCCACTGAGGATCTTCACCTTCAGATTTATATGCTAGTATTATACAATCCCTATTCCATCTAGCGATGGAGGGCTTTGAAGATGCTGATTCTTTGGTCTTGCCGAAGAAGTAAAGAATAATAAATAGAAAGGCACCTCACCAGATCTAGATTATGTAGTTGCTTTTCTTTTACATTTTTTGCATCACAGCAAAAGGAGGGAAGGACAATTTCCTGAGCAAATGTGAAATTCTGATATTACCTTTGATCTGAATGTAGATTTTCTTCTTAGAACAACTTTATCCTGATGAAAAAATATATAAGGATCTGCATAGGGGAGAGCCTGCAACTCTTCTTGCAGATGTAATAGCTGTTATGAAGAAGGTCTTGAGAGTAAGATATTTCAAGCATATGGATTCCAAAGGTTCAAAGCATACTGGTAATTAAAGTTGTTGTAGAACTAAATAAAAGTTCCAAGCTAGAATAATCTCTCTTATAGCCGGCCTAATCTTTGAGATTGCTTTAACAAATCTCTTAATTAGGTAGTGTTCTGCAAAAGAAGTAACCAATATTGCTGATGATGTAGAGATCAGCACCTTTATAGAAGCTGGTTTTAGTCCTATTTTTGGAATCTCTCTCGCAGGAAGTCTAGGATAGTGGTGACCAAAATATCCTTCCTGGAATAGTCTCTCTTCTGGCATCATTTGTACCGAACTCTATAATAGTTATTTGAAGATGAACATCTTCTTCCTGATAAGTGTCTATGGCTGAAGCGGACTTCTCTTGAAGACTAAGAGTGCCATTCAGCCACCATGCAGTCAGCTTGAAGAACCTTGGGTTTGGATGCCAAAACTGGCCCTATGATAGAAGATTTGGAATGTCTGGAAGTTGCATAGGAGGCAGTACTGACATCCTTATTAGATCTTAGCCACTCTGGAGCAATACGAATTACCTAGGCCCTGTCTTTCTTTATCTTTCTGATGATCTCCATCAGCAAATGGATGAGAGGAAAGAGACATGCTAGTGGAAAATTCCAGGTCCACTTGAGAGTGTCTTAAACCAGTGCTTTGTTCGACTTCCACCTGGAGAGGAACACTGGGCATTTTGTCTTTGCTTCTGATGCCATGAGCTCCACCGATGGGATGCCCCACTGTAGGCCGATTCTCCTGAATATTTCAGGTCTTCAGTGACCATTCTATGGGATATAACATCCATCTGCTCAGTAGATCTGCTTGAGTGTTCATTTGTCCTGATATATGAGAGGCTGTAAGAGCCAACAGATGTTTTTCTGGCCAGAACAGAATTTTTAGCACTTGACTGTTGAGTCATAGACTCTTGATGGCTCCCTGATTGCATAGGTATCTTACTGTAGCTAGGTTGCCCGATTTCACCAATACTGCTTTGCCTATCAAATGACGTTTTAGAGCAGTTCCAGACAGTTGACAGTTCTAATAGATTTGTGTGTAAATCTTTTTCTTGATTCATCCGAAGGCCTTGGACTGATCTGCTCTTCCAGACGCCTCCCAATCCTGATCTTCTGGCATCTGTGCTTAGAATCTCCCATTCTATGTCTTGGAAGGGACTCCATTTTTGTAGGTTGAATGACTTCAACCACCAGGTTAGTTCTGTCGTTGGTTGACAGAAGTACTGGAAGCCTGTGTAGGAAGTCTGAAGAATCCTTTTTCCAGAACTTCAAAAAAATTGCTTTGAGTTTCCCTTAAATGTGTTCTTGTCCAAGGCACTATCTGTGCTGCTGAACCGAGATGCCCCAGCACCTTGGATAATTCTTGGGCTGTCTGCGGCTTTTTGTGAAGGAAAACAGAAATCTGTCTTAGTCTGCATTGCCGTTTCACTGATAGTGTTGCAATTGCCTTGTGTTTTGAATTTTATTTCCAGAAAAATCAGATTCTGTGATTGACTCTTAGGATCCCTGTCTTGAGTCTAATATAAGGATATTGTCTAGATATGGAACTAGATGAATCCCTTGTTGACTTAGATGGGCTATGGCAACTGCCATTACCTTTGTGACTATCCAGGGCGCCGAGGCCAGGGCGAAGGGCATTACTCTGTATCAATAATGTTTTCCGAAAATGTGAAAACTATAGGTATTTTCTGTGTGATTTCCTGATGAAGATGTGGTAGTACACATCTTGAAGGTCTATGGTCGTCCGGAATGTATCTGGAGGAATAGCTTTCATGGCTGATGCTAATGTCTCCACCTGGAATTTCTGTATTCTGAGTAATGAGTTTACCCATTTCAAGTCCAAAATCAATCTGATGTCTCCTGAAGGTTTCAGCACTGGAAAGAGTATTGAGTATATGCCCAGATATTTCTGATGTTCTGATACTGCTTCTATAACTCTTTTTCAATAAGACCTGCAAGACTGAATAGATCTTCCATTTTAAAGTCTTCTTTAGTACTCTGTAATTCTTTAACCTTATAGTCTTAGGTGGGACACTCTTGAACTCCAATGCATACCTTCTCCAGTATTTGAAGTACCCATTTGTCTGGATGAGAATTTCTCTAGCCATTGAGGTAAAATTCCAGCCTGCCCCCTGCTGGAACTGGAGATAGGGCAAGGCTTCCTTCATTGGAAGGTATATGAGAACTAAACTTTTCACTGGAATTCTTGCCGGTTTCCAGCTCTTGCGCTCTGTGATGCTCTTCTGTTCATATCCTCTTCCTGGCCTATATTTCCATGCGCCTTAAAAGGACTGTCTTCTATAGGCAGATGAACGCTGAGGAGAGCTTCTATTCTTTCCCGGGGAAGAAAGGAGCTTTTCCCACCAGATAACTTATGAATTATGTCCTCCAACTTGTCGCCAAACAGCAATTTATTTTTGCATCTGCCTCCCAAGCTGTTACGATGAGAGAACTGATTAACTCGCCAAAAGTTTGATGCAATTCAGTGAAGCATCGCAGGAGAAGTTTATAGCTTCTTTTATTGAGGACACTTCCCTGAGGAGTCTTGACCTGGATACAGATGATTCTATATTTGTCTTCAAGTTCCATCAGCCATATTCTAAGTGTTCTAAATATACAGGACATTGCAGATACTGATTTCAGGTTCTGTCCAAGTGTAGAAAACTGCTTCTTCTAAGCACTGTCTCTTCGTTTGTCCACTGGATCTCTCAGTGTGGTTCTGTCTTAGATTAAAATAGTTGTTATGCAGGATATTTGTGTACCCACTTTGTGGTATCTTCCACTGAAACTGGATACATCTTCAACATATGTCTGGATATGGCTGACCTCTTGTCCCCCTGGTTCCACTCTGTCCAAATTATTTCCTGTATGGAACTGCAAATACAGGTACCCGCTTCTTATGACCCAGGAAAGCTGTATCTAGGACATCTAAATCCTTGCTAGTTTTGGTTAATTAATCCATCTAATTTGTCTATAATGAATCTACCAGAATCATCCACAAGTTTTCCTTCCTCTGCAGAGGAGAATATTGAATATTTATCCATGAGGCTTCCTTTCTCATCTTCCTCTTGTGGCTGAGAAGTACCCTCTCTAGTGGATCTGATAGTCTTTGCCTTTTTCAGGTGGACTCCTGCATTGAGGCAAAGGTCTCCTGCATAGAAGAATTCATGCAGCTTAAAAATCCATTAAAATTGTGAATTTCACACTTTCTTTATGCAATCAATACATAATTTGGTTGCATCAGCTGGGGATAATTTTGCTTTGTATCCAGCGCACATTCTGGCCCTTTGGCCTGCTTTTTCCTCCTTAGCAGTAGAGGAGGCACTGCAGTTGCTTTGGGCTTGCCAGCGTGGGAGCTTTTGGAAGGGGCTGACATAGTATAGCAAGCAGTAAATTATAGGCACATAAGAAAAAATATAAAATTTACTCACACTTCTGCTGGGGCAGCAGGAACAGTCTCCTTATATAGTATAAGCTTCTATCTGAACATGCATCCCACACCAGTGTAACGCCAGCCGCACGTCTTGTTTCCAGGTTCAGCTCTTCCCCGAGTACTTCCTGCAGTCTTTATCAGTTTTGAATGCACAGCGTATTGATAGCCAGCACCAGCAACAGCCCCAGACACAACCTCAGTTTTACAAGAGACCCTAGAAATAGTATCTGAACGTTTACAAGATGTACTCTGTTTGTTGGCAGAAAACCTGCCAGCTTCTAAAGGAGACGTCAGAGGGGAAGAGAAAACACATGGAGGTAAGCAAACACCATTCTCTAGCTGGTAGGACCAAAATAAACTGAGGAGAGGTGATCTGAGTTGGCCTTTTAAAGATCTGTCATTGGTCCTACCAGCTGAGTCAATTAGGGAGATTGTTCCGCCATGGGATTTTTAATGCAGTTCTGAAGCAGCTACCACATTCATCATAGTTTGTTCCAATAGTTCAATCCTCTATTAAATCATTGCCACTGAACACAGTATTTGTGACAGTTATTACCTCAGCCAAGAGGGTCAACGAGCTACACTCTCTCTTGTGAGGGTCCATTTTTGACAATCCACCAAGATTCATTGGAATCCTAGTTTCAGGGGAAAGGTGGTCTCCAATTTGCACCTAAAGCAGAAGATTGTTCTGTCCTCCATCTGTCCCCATCCAAATGGGAACAAAGAAAAGATAATCCACACTTTGGACTTATTAAGATGCATCTCCACTTACCTTAAGAGATCAGAGACCTTCCAGAAATATGAATCTTCTTATTCATTTTCAAGGGAAGTTCAGGGGGTCTTCAGCATCTAAAGCATCCATAGATAGATGGATCATTCAGTGTATAAGACCAGAATATGAAAGCTCAAACATAAACCCTCCCCACCACCACCAACACCAAATCAACCTCAAGGCAAATTCTACCAGAGCTCTCTTGGCTTTGTCAGTCAATAAAGCTATGGTGACACCAGAAGAGATTTGCAGGGCAACAACCTGGTCTTCAGTATCTACATTCATTGGACATTATCAAATCGATGTGCGGGAGTCGTAAGAAGCCAGCTTCAGAAAGAAGGTGCTCCAGACAGTAAAACTCTCCCAATTGGTACAAGGTTTCCTTTCTTTCCACTTATCACAGTGGGTGTATTTTCCTTTTTTCTTCTTTTCTCAGTTAGTTCACATCTCTTTGAGTATAGATAGGTTATTTGTTGACTTCCGATCTTCCCATCCATGTCTACTGCTTGTGTATGTCCAGTTGTTAAATGCTGTGGATTGGGACACAGAAGGGTGAAATCTGCTTGCCAATATTTCCTTTTCAATAGTGCCCATCCATGGCACGCCCTGCCCTTGATTTCCTTTGTGTTCTCTTAAAGCTCTGGCAAAAGCATAACTGGAGAGTGAAGGGGAGGGACATCCTTAAGTAGACTGTTCGATTGGTTCTACCAGCTGGAGGGAGAGAAAAGACCCACTGTTAAATGCCATGGATGGACACAGAAAAAAAGGAAATATGTGTAAGCCAATTTCTACATTGCCTATATTAAAACTGTGGCTCTCCAGCCATGAAAATATGGCAATATAAAGGTTTCTGAACATGGACCATGCCAATCATAAGAAACGCCTAGAGAAATGCAGGAAAAACATCCCTGCAATGAAGGTTAATAATGTAAAAAAAGATGCCGCTGAAAAAGACAGATGATCCCTGAAATTCCTACTGATAGCGGTGGCCATCTTTATGTCATTGGATTTAACGAGAGAAAGAATGATCGAATACAACTTAGGCAGAGACTCCACTTTAAGTGGGTGCCCAGAGTGTAATGGGACATAAATAAAATGGGACAACACTCAAATGGTTAACTTAACAGTCTTCTTTCTTCAGGCTCACAAAACCTCAGAAAAGTTCAGCCACGAGGAGCAGATTTGTAATAAAATCAACTTACACATGGAAATGGTCCAGAAATGCACCTGTCAACTACACAATCTGGTTAATGTGAGCCCATCTAATGGGGGATTATACAACAGATATCCAAGCAGAAAAATAAAATGTCTAAAATCTAAAAGCAGTGACCGCTTGCTCCTCTTCTTGAGAGGTCACATGAATCTGGAAGCAGGGGATAAAGCTGGAGGAAGAGAGGTGAGTCTCCGCCTCAGAGCCCCTGCCTTGATCTCTGGTGGGAAGCTTTAACCCATGGGTCCTGTGTTCAATATAGTACATAAGAGAAATGCCATTTTGCCCTCATGCAGAAAGAGAATGCATTAAATAATGCATTTTTCTTGCATTCTCTCAATGACCACATTACATTTTTTTTGCAATTGCAGAAATTAGATTTAAGTATACATTCCAATGTATTTAATTTCAGAAATGCAAACCCCGTACAAGTCTTTGTATTATATGTGCATGTGTGGATGGTTCTGCATTAGTAGACTCTGTTAACTAAGGTCATAAACAACATCATTGTGATGGTTTCAGATATGTTTGCAACCATTCCAGGGGCTAGTTCACTAAAGGCAAACAAAAACCTGCGTAATCTGGCACTTAACCCTTTGAGTGCCAGAGGGATAGCCAGCATATTACTTTGAAATGCGTTGGCTATTCCCAGCACTCAAAGGGTTTAAACAGAAGTACATTTTTACATCTTCCAATTGATCAAGCAAATACCACAATAAGACACACAGAATACCTCCCTGTACACATCATTTGCATAGCCTGTATTTTCTGGGACAAATTTTGCATATAAAGCATGTTTGTGTAAATATGTTTAGTTCACATTATTAGAAGTTCTAGGTTTAACAAAGCAATGAGTTGCACATCCCTACGGCACTCAAAGGGATAAAGTTTGCCAATAAAAATAAAAAAACATGAAAAAATTACAACCTACTGCCTTGGAATACCCTCATTCGGTTTACTTTTTAAAGGGCGCACGCGAAACATCGTGCGACCAAATAACCCAGTAACCATGTTGCCTGTATAAAAACGTTGACCTGAGGACCTTGCACTGCATGACAGCTAATACTAATAACACACACAACTTATTAGGGCCCAATATTCTTATGGCCCCAATCTGGCCCCAGTCAGTCTTTGGTAGCATGTCTGTGGAACCGAACTTGACACTTCCTAGAAAGACATGGTACACAAAATCTGCCTACTGAAATTCTTAACCATTTAAAGACAAGAGGGATGTTCAATGCATTGATGTTCACGATGTTACACACTGGTCCTTATAGGGTTAAGTAGGCTCATGCCATCTGACTGTTTCAGGATGAAAACACTGCCAGCAACTGTTATGCCTGCCTTCATGGACATAACGTCTTTACATGTGTCCTGTGTCATCTCTTGAACAAAAACAAAATTCACAAAGGTTATTATGATTTTCTGGACATATTAAGGTAAATGGGAGTTATTAGGAATGTGTTAATTCTCCTTTAATTTGTCATACCTTTCAAACTACTTCCATATAAATATAATATATAATAATAGTTTTTAATTCATGTGTCACAGAAAGCAGCCATCTGCTGACAGGATCTGTGAAGTTACCAGACGAAGTTTTAAAGGGATAGTAATGGTTAGGTATGAATGTAACACTGATTCTTCTATATACTTTTGTATCTTTGTAATTGTGCATAACTTTGCCATTTTATTCTATATGTAAGTGTCCCCTTCCACCCCTTTCACTTAAATCATGAATCATTCACTAACTGCTGCTAACGCTCAATTTAATAAATCAGAAAAACACACTAAATGTTTAGAGGGGCTGAATGCCACCCTTCCTCGGACATGATGCCTGAATAAGGGCGGCATTGAGCCCCTCCCCCGAAATGCTGAGTGTGTTTTTCTCAGCAATTAAATTCAGCCTTTCTATATATCTGTTCATGTATGGTCAAACAGGAGACCATAGGAGAACATGCACCTGGCTGGACATAAGTGCAAGCCATTGAGCCTATGCCACTAGAGTGTTCATCCATTTCTACTGTACTCTGGGGTTTTAGATACATACAGGTTACCCCTGGATGAAAACCACACTCCCTTCCTGGAACAACCATCGGTACTGCCCGCAGGGGACAAGTAATTCCCAAAAATCCCACATTTCACAATGTTTTTAAGTCCATGGATGCTAGAAAGGTTCCCCAACTCACTACAAAAACATCGGTAACATCAAAGTGTTGCAGACCTAAATGATCATTTTATTTATACCTTATGGTGCAGTTGGTTTGCCACAGAGTTGCTCCACTTTCGGTTTGCGCATATGGTCCCTTAGCCCATTTATGTGCCTTATGTGGTGGCCGAAGCTTGAATCACCAACCATGCAAGAGAGTAACACCTATGTCTGAGTAACTATTACTGATGATTACAGCTGGACATCACCAATTATTAAAAATGGACATCAAATTAATGTAGTCAGACTAGGAGAAAGGCAATCATTTTTAGTGTTCTTAAAGAATAACAATAATATGAATTGTAGTGTCAAGGACAAAGATGAAGTGGTATGCAAACCAGACTTATCCCAAGTAATGCTAATCTGATTAGTGTTAATGCTCTTAGGAACTGACACAGGAAACCCATTAATGGTTTACCACTTAACATGGTTTAAACCGACAAGATAAATAAATAAAACAAAACATTTGCATTTTTTATCTTGAACTAAGCATGTGTAACAAAGGATTGCACACCTCGCAAATTTAGTCCCTGTTCTCAAAAAATACTTTAGTGCAGCTTTATTAATTCTGCACCAAACGCACCATTTTAAAACATGCTACTCAGTAGAGCTGTTCATACAGATTATTTTCAATGTACAATAGGACCGTATGCAGAATATGCTGCAAGTTGATGCATTCCCAAGTTAAGGCAAATGGTGGTAGTGATCATCTGAATCAATAGAAGTCACAAAATTTTTCAGTTGTGACATTTTCAAAGTCATGACATGTATTTGACTATTCTAGATGTCTGACACTTGGATGCATAAAAATATTACTACTTAATGGAATTATTTGGAATATTGAGACACATTAAATCATTAAGGACCAAAGGGGTGTTCAACACACCGCAAAGCAATCTGTTGCACATTCCACTAATCCTTAAAGAGGTTAATTTTGGTGCCACAACAGATAAATGTGCCATGTTCACTGCTTAAAAGCAATGGAAATTTATTTTTTTTCCTTATACTGAAAGTTGACTTAACCCAGAATGTCTCAATTTTTATTTGTGTATACATAGGAGCAGGACAGACAGACCCCAGTGCAGTGTTTAATTCATGAAAACAAAGGGAATGTTTGTTACATAGGTCATAGTTTATATTTACAGGACTGCAGTACAGTACAAAGGAGCAGTAGTGAACAGTGTGGTTGTGCAATTAAAATGTACTTGGCACAGTACAAGGTACACTGGCTGAGCCATGAACTCCCTCCCTCAATCCCTCCGCTGCCAATGCCTGGTGATGTCTTATTCTCGAAAATAACTTTTAGCACTTTGTATTTTCGGCTGATGCCATCAGGTCTACAACTGGCTGTCCCCATCTTAGGACAATTTGATCAAATGTCTCCTTGTTCAGTGAACATTCTCCTGGATCCAGGTTGGCCTGACTCAGGTAATCTGCTTGAAAATTTAGATTCCCCGGAATGTGTATTGCTAACAATACTTTTAGGTTCTTTTCTCCCCATAATAGGATTTTTCTTGCCTCTAAATTCAGTGCTTGACTCTGTGTACCCCCTTGATTTTTAATGTATAGGATGGTCGTCATGCTGTCTGACACCACTTGTACCGACTTGCCCTTCATGAGGGTCTTGAATTTCTTTGGACAGAGAAACACAGATATTTATGCGAGGGGTCTGTTCTTCCTTGGACCACAGGCCCGGAACGGAGTTGTTCTTTAAGTAACATCCCCATCCCTTCAGACTTGCATCCATTATGATCTTTTTCCATTCTTAGTTCTTTAGAGATGATCCCTTGGAGAGATTCTTGGGAACTGTCTACCAAGCTAGATCCTTTCTTATTCTTGGATGGATTGGTATTCTTTGGGGGAGAATCACTAAACGGTGATAAAGAGGTGATCAAGTGGAGATGACATCTCCAGTGATATCACTTCTCTAAGTCCTATGTTATTTTATGGAGCTGATCACTAAAATTTCTTAACTGGAGATCTTAGTGCATAGGCTCTATAGAATAACAAAGGAACTGTAGAAGTGATAAACCGGTGAAGTCATCTCCACTTTATCACTGCTTAGTGAATCTCCCCCTTTGACTTGTATTGACTGGATTTTTGTTCCATTGGGATAGGAACCATCTCTGAAGAGGCCTCAAGTGATGCTTTGTCCAGGGTGTTACCTGTACTGCTGATACCATAACTCCCAGGATGGTCATGTACTCTTGTGCAGTCAGAATCTTTGCTTTCCTGAACTGTTTCACCATGGACGTAATCATTCTGATCCTGTTGGGGGACAGGGATAGCACACCCTTGATCGTATTTATTGACAATCCTAGAAACTGTATTTGGCGGGTGGTATTCAAGTGAATCTTTTGATGATTATTAACCACCCTAATTCCTGCAGATGATCATTTCTGAAGATCATAACAATCAATCTAAATGAAGGAGCACCTGTAATAAGTATCTACATCCGGATCAAAACCATATATAACATATAAGATGGTGATATATCTAGAAATATAAATCTTACAAAATAGGAAAAAGAAATAAGGAAAAAAGCTAGATATTATTATAAGCACTCTGACCCACAATCAAATAATATCAGACAAAATAAAGTCTTAAAATAGTATCAAAAATAAGTTTAATTAGAAAACTCAATTAAATACAGATAATAAATCCCAAATATATCCACCTCCTATTCAAAAGCATATACCATCTAAAATATCATAAGGGTTGTATCAAAACAACTCTCAATAAGACTACCCAAACCTATATAGCAGTGCACCAGAGAGTAATGCTACTTCCAGTGCGGTCATCTCAGATAATGATACAATGACAATCACTTTGTAACAATTACCCAAACATCTCCACATATATCCCCCACACATAAGCTTACTATATACTAATAATGAAAAAGATAAAAAAAAAAAAAAAGAGTCCCTCTCCTAAGCCGCAAATATTGAATAAGAAGGATAAAATCCACGTGAGTTCAAATAGCATCCGAGTAGGGGTTAATTGTCATAAAGGAACAAACATGTCCTTAAATAACTTGATAACTGGACAAAGTATCCGTAGATGAAATAGGCAGATGCATGAAGTGTATGTTACATTAATCCAATAACAGATAGCAACATAAAAGCACTCAATAGTATATTTACGGTTTGGCATCCTCCATGCCTCAGTGACCATCTGTCACCTATTCACTACTCCACAGACAACGAAGACGGTGTTCCGTCCAATCTCCTTAAAGGCACCGCTACGCCACTCACAAGCTGTAGTTCGCTTTGTAGTTCTTGCACCTATACTGAGTAGCACGTCTGTTTGAATCCAACACAAACACTGCTCATCAACAAGGTACTTCTCAGGTACACTGCGTAGTAAGGATGATGTAAGGCTACTCACACAACTGTTTGCAACAGATTCTTTTTTAAACTAACGGATCAACCAGATATCCTTTCCCGGGATCTCACTGTTTCTCAGGTGTATATCAATCAATGGATCTTCTTCCTCCCCAGATATTAACTCCTTCTTTACCAAATATAATCATTTATTTAAAATCACACATATAAATTACAAAACAAAATAGTATTAGAATTTTTCTTAAGGCATTCAGAACAAAACTTATCAGCTGGAACTTTATTTTCACATCCTGCACAATTTGTCTTGTGACTGGAGTCTTTATCTTTAACTTCAGAGGCAACTTTATCCTTGCTAGTCTTGGGGTTAGCCATGAAAGGATTAATACAATTAAAATATAACTTTTAATAGTAATATTAAAAAACAAAGCAAACAATTTAAATAGTCAGCTGCATGGACTACCACAGAAAAAGTCTTACCCACTACAGTGGCTGATACTGAATTTATATACCCATACCTGGCATGTATTCCAGCGTGGAAAGGAGAGGCCCAACCGGAAGGCATTACTTCAAACAATATAAAATTTGGAGGACTCAACATACCCTTCCATAAAGGCTGCCTGCACACTGCCATGGAGGATGCCTGCTCCAGAGATTTCTTCCATGCCCAGCTATACGGCTACCAAACGATAGCGAGGTTACAGCTTGGTCCCATCGATGCGGCAAGGAGGAAGAGAGTCATCGGAAGCGCATCATCGGGTGCTTTCTGATGACTTCCAGTGCTTACCACGGGGATATGGAGAGAGAAACATCTCTACCAGGCAAGCTAGCAAATGAAACCTGGTCTACAGGAGACTGAATCTCCCGGCAGGGATGGCAATGCATGCGGCCTTAATTACTTTTATTTGCCTCATGGAGCCTCATCCGTAATTTATAATGCAGTTACTAGCAACTCCATAACGGAGTCACTACACTCCCACACCAGCTGAGTGTAGGACCAAAAAGACTGACGAGGGGGAAGTCAAGTACCCTTTTCTTGATTGGTCCTACACCAGCTGATGGGGAGTAGATGTTACCCGTTGGATTCCATTGCAGTGAATGGGACGCCAAAGAAAGAATTTTTTTTTTACCCACTTGGGACTAAATTGGAAATGGCTTTAGTGGGTTTTTTTGCCTTCCTCTGGATCAAAAGGGGTGTTTTGGAATGGGTTGGGTTTAATGGAAGCATGTCTTATTTCATCCTTGTCAACTATGTTACTATGTTAGAAGAAAACACACAGAGTAACAGAAGGGACATTCATCTCCCACCCCACTACTGATCTGGGTAAATCTGTTCTCATGATTGTGGCTGCAGCCACTGTGTGATGAATGAAGATGGGAATCCCCATCTCCCCATATGATTGCAAATAAACACACATTAGTTGAATCGGAGAAAGGGGTTCTGTGGATCTACTCCCTTCAGTCTATTAAATAGGGACAGATGGAGAAGAAAATGTGAGGTTGGACAGTGAGAACACAGACTTGTGGAGGTAATTTAGGCATAAATAAAGCGTAATGCCACTAACACAACATGGAGGGCTTTATGCAGAGCTAAAGGTGAGCAAATCAACTGCAGCACAAGCATGCAAGAAAAAGACCCATTGATTTAAATGGGATTTTAAAACTCCTTGAATACTAGAAAGGTCTCCAATACATTACACACATAAGTGAGAATCTTGGGAATGTATTTGTTCCCTGTGGCGCAGCTGGAAGAGTAGTACATCTTGTTTTCTGCTTAAGGCATTTAGAAAGAAGCCAGTCTATCTGCCTTCTCCTTCAGAGCTCCAAAAGCCCGGAATAAGAAAAATTTCAGATCTTCTCTCGGCCTAAAATCCCTAAAAAATATCCGCTGTTCCTATCTAAAAGCAATATGTAAATGTATATAATTTTATATTGTCTTCTCTATTTTGTGTAAATATATAACTTATTTCAAATAAAAGCTCTCCAGGACAATGAAAGAAATATCATTGTGTTCTTCCTGGTAAAATATTTTCTAAATAAAATAAATTGTTTGAACCGGATTCAAAATCCCCTAAACTGTTGACAGATCCATTTTAAAATGATTTCTTGATTAATGTAGAATTATTTTAAGATCACAACACACTGCTTTTTTACAGGGAACACAAAGTACTGAAGACCAATTTCTTTCAGTGAGACAAAGAAAATAATATGCTTTTCCTATTATCTTCAAGCTGATCACTTTGTATCAAATTATTTCCTTCTGTAGCGCCAAGGCCATGCCATAGTATGAGGATTAAAGTGAACACTCAGTATTTATCTATTGCACTAAGTTTTTAATAAATTATGTATTCCGTTTGTCAACAAACTGGAATTGTATCTCGGTGCACAGATTATTTATAATACAATAAGGCAGTGGAGAGCAACATGAACGAGACACTCAGAGACTTCTCTTGAAGCCCACAGTCTGTTCTCTCATATAGTTTGAAGAGGGAATTGCACCACCTGCAATTCTGTCTTAACCCCTTAAGGACCAGTAAAATCTGACGTCATTTTCACTTAAGGACCGGAGCAATTTTGACTTTTTTTGACTATGTCTTTGTTCAACCACATTTTCTCTTTAATTCCTTTTGTACACCCACACAAATTACATACTGTTTTTTTTAAGCACAAGTAGGGCTTTCTTTTCATACCACAATTCTATGAATACCTTATCGTTTAATTTGATTTAAATAGAAAAAAAAAAGTAAAAAAATGAAAAAACACAACATTTTGCTTACATTTTCCTGTCAGGATTTGCATACCATTAGTTCATTACAAAAAATACCCCTAAATATATTCATTTGATTCTCCTGAATATAAGAGTACCCCATATACCTAGTATGTCAATCCCTTTCTAACATTTACAAGGTAAATATTACAAGATGCACGCCATTATTTCGAGCCTGTAAATTTTTCAACAATTGGCATGTGAGCATCATAGCTTCGTTCACGGTGCCAGAACCAAAAATGGCCCACAAAGGTATATGTTTCTGAAAACTAGACAATATAAGGTAAATAATCAGGAGAATTCTGGAGTTTTTTTATGCAGCTATTTTTCCAGAAATATTTTTCAAAATTGTGGTATTATTTAGTTTTTTTGCAGTTTTCACACTTACGTTTCAATATTACTGTTGATATCAAGCACGGGATAGTTGAAAATTAAAAAAAAAAAAAAAAAAAAAATGCATTGATTAGTATTCAGCTCCTTCTTCTAAGTATAGCAATACCCAATATGCATAGGTTTCTCAAGGTTTGGGGGAGCTACGGGGCCCAAATTGAAACATGCGCTTTTCCAGTTTCACACTTCAAATTTTCACAGCTTGTGTCACTTGTGCCAGGTCTTATTTTGGGCTGTGTAACAGTGCTTCACTCTTTCCCCCCAAAAGTGTATATTTTTGGAAAGTAGATAACCCCAGGCTTTCATTTTATGTATGGGTTCACATTTTTATGCAGCCATTTTACCACCAATCCCTCGTAAATCTCGATGTAAGGAAAAAAAAAAAAAAAAATCAGCGTTTTTCACACTTTGACTTCAATGTTGATGTGAGTTTCAAGCACAGGATAGGTGAAGATTTTATAAACTGCACTGATTAGTGTTCGGCTCCTTCCGAGTATGGCAATTCCCCATATGAATAGGTTTGTCAGGGTTTGGGGGAGATACTGGGCCCAGTTGGAACATGTGAGTTTCCTTTTACAGACATGGCGTGTTTACAGCAGGTGCCTTGTCTCGTTTTGGACTGTTAGGCAATGCTGCAATGAATTTTACCCTCAAAAGTATATGTTGTAAAAGAGTAGACAACCCTGGCTTTCATTCTATTTGCACTTTTTCAATGTTTTCACTGCCACCCTATCAGCAATCCCTCCCAAAACCTGCAGTAAGGCAGAGAAACACCATTTTTTCACACTTATATTTTAGTGTTGCTCTGGATTTCAATCAGATGATATTTGCAGATTTTTTAAGTGCTTTACATCGTCTGAGTACAGCAATGCCCCATATGCATAGGTTTGTCAGGGTTTGGGGGAGCTACTGGGCCCAGTAAGGAACATGTGTCAGAGATGGAAAAAACATAGGGTGCTTTGCTTCCCATTATATTTTGATAGTGTTAGATCTAAGGAGGGATGCGTTTTGAAAAATAAAAAAAAACCAAGATATTTCATGGGGGAAAAGTGGTCAAATAATAAACTTTACAGCACTACTGCATTGTGCCTTCATGGTATTGCTTGAACCAGTCACCCATGCAGAGGCCAGGTTTGGAAGTGCAATCAGGACAGTAAGTGGGGGTTTCTCTCCGTATTCCCTTGCTGTAGCAAAACCCTGCAGCGCTTTTGTGGGGGGGGTTTTCGGGGTTTGGGAGGGGATTTTATAAATAAAGTGTACTACCCCAGGATTTGGTGGAATTATTTATGTTGCCCCTTGAAACAAAAATTGGGAAATTAGATGGAGCTGATACTGCAGAAAACTAAGTTTTAGAGTGGGGTTTGCCAATTTGGAAATAAAAAAAGTAAATGGCAACCTTTTGTGCCTACACTTTCTCATGGTGAGGTACGGCTGCATGAGTTGATCACACAGATCAACCCCATGTGCTTGTTGTAATCTCTGATGCAGACTGGCTTTCTTAATACCCCCTTCTACGAACAGAGACTGCCACAGTTTTGTCCTCATGCATGGTGGAAAGCATGTAGACATCTTTTCTGTCCTTGAACTTAACTGCCAGCAGCTCTTGTTGGCACAAAGCTGAGGACATCCCAGTTTTTATTTTTTTTTACTACAAGTTCTTTGGGCATCTCCCTGCAATTGCGCCTGAGAGTGCCACAGGCCACAGTGTAAAATAAAAAAGTGACTTAAATAAAAAGGGGCTGGTATAATAGTTGTCAACATACAAATGACAGCCTTCATTTAATAAGGGGTAAATTAGATCCCAAACTATTTTCCCATTTGTTCCCAGAGCTTCGGGGCAACCAGGAGGGTCAAGTTGGCTGTCCTTGCCCTCGTAAATTCGAAAAGCCTGGGTATAGCCTGTGGCACTTTCACACAATTTATAACATTTAATTCTGAATTTGGATCGCTTGGAGGGGATGTATTGCTCGAAACCTAACCTGCCTTTATATTTCATAAGGGATTAATCTATACTTATGCGTTTTTGGAGGGGTAATACTTGGGCAAACTTTTCCTGTAAATGATTTATTAGGAGGCAAATTTTGAACAGTCTGTCATACTGGAGGTGTTCTTTTAGGAGCCAAAGGGAATTATCACTAAAGTGCATAAAGCGCAAAATCATTTCGTATCTAGTCCTGGTCATTGTTTTGGCGAATATAGGGGTATCATATATGGGGTTTTTACTCCAGAAGGATCTAATACTTGGTTGTTTTTTTGTTTTTTTTACTATTCCCATTGTCATTGTTAGGGCCCAGAATTTCTTGAATTCTAAAAAGGTCTGTGGGATGCCATATTTCTTCCTTGGAAATGAACGCTGATGGATTGGCGGCAATATATTGGGCTGCATATAAATTGGTTTGAGACACGATTTCCTGCAAAATTTCTTCACCCAAAAATAAATTTTAAAAACTCATCGGTAAATCTTGCCACATCCACTTGAATTCCTGGGTTGCCTGTGAATTCAGGAATTTGTGGGCATAAATTGGCTGATGATACCCATTCATCAGCAGGAGCGGCAGTACTTGAGGCAGTTCCTAGGGCAGCTCTTGGAGCAGTGCGTCTTCTTTTGACAGAAGGCCCTGCGCCATCACTAGAGCTGCTCTCACTCTCAGAAAACTGAGTGATGTCAAAGTCTGACGCAGTGTCTGTGGCTTCTGAGTCAGACGCCAAAAAAGAATATGCCTCTTCTAAAGTGTACCTCTGCTGCATTGTATACACCTACTCTAAACTAAATAAATTACTAACTTTTATACCTAACTATACCCAACTCTCGCCCCACACTGTCACTATTCCTATGATAAATTTTTTTTTTTTTTTTTTGTAGATGATCAGATGGGGGGGGGGGACTGTGATCAAAGGGTTAATTCTGATTTTAAACTTTTTTTTTTTTTTTTGGGGGGAGGGGGGGTTGTTTTTTTTCCAGGAACACTGGAACGGCTCTGGAACGATCTCACAAGTAGGAGGCATGAGAGATGTGACAGGGACAGTATTTACAAATACTGTCCCTGTCATTCGGCTTTTGTAACATGTGATTCGCTATCAAGAATGTTGCTACTGGCTATAACTAAGTGTCCTGGTATCGGAGCGCTTAGTTACAAACATCCCGCTCTCTCCCATCGCTCCTTGCGGCGTCGATGGGAGAGTTTAACCCATGACAGTCCAGGACCGTCATGGGTCCTTAAGGGGTTAAAGGGATAGTAATGTTTCACAAAAACAGCAGCTCCAATTAATCTTCATAGTATTTGAGCCATAGAGAATGCTATTTCAATACAGTCAGAGTTGTACTTCAAGAGTAATTGAATGATAAAGTATCCCCTCCCGCCTTTATTACCTAGTGTAAGCCACCTCCCTAGAGATGTGGAATCTGGCCCTGGGACCAGAGAGATCACAGCAAGAGACAACCTTCTTACTGTGAGAACAATGAAAACGCTGCCCCCCTTTCATGTTTTTCCCTTATGCTAATTGAACATTGTCCCTCTCTACGATCCATCTGGACACCAACTTGCTGCTCTGAGCTGAGCAGTGTTACATCAGTAAAAGTGTAGGGAGGGGGATACTTTATCATTCAATTACTCTTGAACTACAACTCTGACAGTATTGAAATAACATTCTCCATTGGAGCTGCTTTTATTGTGAAACATTAGTATCCCTAAAACATTAGCTCTGATTTAAAAAAAAAAAAAAAAAAAAAAAAAAAAAAAAAAATGTAAATAATTAACATGTTGCCCTATTTATAGTTAATTACAGATCTGCAGTTCAAAGGATCACCCCTACAGCTCCTTCTGGCTATGTCACTCTACCTTAGTGTCTGGTCTGGATGGAGCGCAGCAAGGGACAATCTTCAGTAAGCAAAAGGAAAACCCAACCCTGCCCTCCTTTGCAAGGAGGGCAGGGCTTTCCTTGTACTTACTGACTGAAGATTGTCCCTTGCTGTGTCTGTCCGGTCCCACAACTGGATCACAGATTTAAGGAGAAGCGGCCAAAAGGGGTGGGAGGGGGATCCTTTCCTCTTGAATAGCACATGTTAAAAAAAATTGTAAAGAATAAATCAGAGCTAAAGTTTTATTGCGGTATTACTAACCCCTTTAACCACTTGCATGCTAGAGATCACCAACATACTGCTTTGCAACGAGTTGGTGACCTCTCTAGCATCCAGTAAGATAATTTACTTCTTTCCAACCCTCATTTATCATTTTTAATCATAATGTGGCCCACTGGATAAATCTGGTTGACTACAATTACAATAAGGTAGGCTTTTTATTTGTGAAGCAATGCATTAGAGGCATCTCTACCAATCAAGGATTTAAAAGCCTAATTAAAATCAGTGGGAATTTGTATTCCCTCCCTGGCTGCAGATGGAATGCCCCAGAATTGCAAAACTTTTGCTTTCAGCATAAGGCCCTTTATACACTACTGAAACTTCACTCAACAGAAAACTTTAGCATTAATCAACCAATAATTCTATTGCTATACGGAACTAAATAGCCATCTTTACATTAATAAAAGCATTCTAAATGTTACAGTCAAATGAAGCCCAAAAACTAGGGTTTAACTGTGAAGGTAAAATACAGAGTTGTGGCTAATACATGGATGGAACTTCAACCAACAATTTTGCAGTAAAGCTCAGCCACTTTCTTAATATGAAAAGCTTTTAGAGAAAAGTCCGGACAGACACTTACCTAATTACAGGATTTCTATTAAGCTACTTCGACTGTAAGCTCTACAGGTCAGGGACCTTGTAGCCTAATGTATACACACATGGTGTTCACCTTACGATTGTCTATATAATCACTCAATTACTGCACTTATTGTTCTATACTAAATGTAAACTGTAAAGTGCCAAGAACACCTGTTAATTCTATATAAATAAAAATATACTTAAATGCATGGAAAACATGGATGGTAGCAAGTAATAGAGAAAGTCTTCAGTTATTGCCAGACTGCAAAATACTTTTCAAAATTTTAAAAACCTTTCCTGAGCAGTCATCACAGAGCATAACATGTAGAGTTCCATTAGCAGTAATCCCCTAAAACACTTTGAAGAGCCAGAGGGGCAACAATACACTGTTGGGTAATGCTTCACACTCAAGTCTTTAAAGCAGAATTTACTCCCCCCACATGCAAAAATTGCCTACTGTCCATCTTTTTTCACCCTGTTTCAATCTGGCTTTTATCTAAAACTACAATAATATTTCTGTATATAAAAATCTAAGTGGTTTCCCGTTTGATGTCCACCCCATCCCAGGGCAGAGAATGGCAGCATGCAAAGAAACATGTGGTGATTTTCACACAAGTGGGCAGAGACTAAGCTCCCTGCCCACTCCCAGGCAGGGGAAAAAAATTGCTGCTAATCATATTGTCCCCTGTCAACACCTACAAATATCTTTGTATGTGGCTTGGCCCCAACCTCACTTCCGGTCTTCATATTAAAAAAAATAATATCCAAACTTTATCTTAATGAAGGTGCTCTATCTAGAAAAAAATACTAAGTCCCCTAGTAAGAAAATGTATTGTACACCAGATACAAATACTCATCAATTATGGGAATGCAGTATATACTACTGTGCCACAAACCCTATCTGTGTAAATGCAACACACTACATTATGCCATTTTGTTCTCCAATGTACATCATTGTAATATGTTTAAAGAATTAAACTACTTAATACTTGGACCCAGATGTAGCCCCCCCCCCCTTGCCTATTTTATAACCACTTCTGTGGAAACCTACAAAACTTCCTGAGCAGTGTGCTCATTCAAGCTCTCTATACATCCTATAGCCTCCATTACACAGGCAAAAACTCACTGACTACTCCAAAACGACGGAAAGAAGTTGGTCGATTTGCCTTCGCATACAGAGCTCCCAAGCCTAGACTAATCACCCCCCCAATTAAAATTGCTAAAAAATAGCTGCTTATTTGGATCTAAAAACACGTAACTGTACATAAGTCAATGCATTATTTTTATTTACATTTACATATTTTCAGGTTTTTCTTCTATTTGTAAATGCTCTCCAGGACATACAAGAGAAATTTCATATGTATTCTGCTTGGTAAAACAAACATTTTCTAAATGAGGAGAATATTTAAAAAAAAAAAAAAAAAAAAAAAAAAAAAAATCTAAATATACCGTAAGAATAAGGGTTCTTCATTTGTCTCACACAGCTCTTACCCCTTTCAGTGCCAGAGACCTATGCATTGCAAACCCCACTGGCATTAAAAGGGTTAACCAGTACATTGCTATCCTTGCAAAACGGTAGGGATTTTCTCTGTTGCACATCAACGATAACATAATTTTTTTTTTTTATTCCCTTATCCTCATATACTACACTTAGAGAGAATTCATTACATCTTTCTCCTCTGCCTATGTCAGTGCGCTCGCCTACAATCACTGTTGTGTAGATCTACAGTATCTACAAACGCCTGGAGATCCTGGCAGCCGGCCCAAGCAGCTATAAAGGAAAATGGGACTGGTCAGTCATCACATCTACTAACCACTACAATTTCATCCTAATCCACTGCATCTCCACATGTCACTAGCCTCATTCATCATTTCCATCTGACTGCCATCACTCATCACATGAGTACTATTTTAATAGTTGTCACAACTATCAGGACATCATCAAAATTATATATTGTTTTTGGGGACCCCCTTTTTTTTTTTTAAACATTTATATGACTATTCTCATGCATCATTATTAATCTGCATGTATATTTCATATCTATAATGTTTTATGACAAAGTTTTCTGGTTACAATACCATCTTTAGGCTATACGTTCCCTGTCTAAGATACTAGCGCTTACTCACATGCACACGATCACATGCTCTCTCTCAACGCTGTGCCCCTTTAGCTAGTCTATTTATACAATACAACACCGTTTTATCTTTGAATGATAGTGGTGGCATTTCTACATTGTTTCTCTATGTTGTTCATATTTTTGCACTCTCTATGATTTCAGTGTCAACACAGAAATCTCTGATAACCAGTTCAGATTGATTCATGTAAATGACATTAAAATAAAAAGTGAAGCTGAACAAAATTATATATATATATATATATATATATATATATATATATATATATATATATATATATAATAATTGTATTCAGCTTCACTTTTTATATATATATATATATATATATATATATATATATATATATATATATATATATATATATATATATATAAACACACACACACACACACACACACACACACACACATTTGTATTTAAATTCTATGGGAATTTTTACTTGCCCCCTGATTGCAGGTGGCTTTCCTTAGAACTGTCCCAGTTTGACTTTATAATAAGGCTCCATGGGCCGAACGCAGGAGAGAAAAAGAAAAAAAAAAAAAAAAAAAAAAAAAAGCTATTCTGGGACATACAGACTGAACTATAGGGAATAAATGCAAATGTACACAATTCCTGTTGATTTACATGGGACTTTTAAACCCTTAGATGATAGAGCCCTATCTAGTATTCATTCAATAGGTAAAAGTCCCATTTAAATCATTGGACGTTTTTTCCTCTTTCCCGATGAAGCAATTGGTTTGCAATGAAAGGAAGATTTATTGGGCTTTTTATATATATATATATATAAAGACAACTTACCAAAAATTTTAATAGGGTTTTAACCTCTTAAAGCTAGAGAAGTCTTCAACACATTGTTTTGCAGTGTAATGGAGTCCTCTAGTATTCAAGGAGTTAAAACACCATTTAAATGAATGGAAATAAGGAATTGGATATTTTATTTATTTATACATAAGGTCAATTGATTTGTTGCTGCCCTTTAACAGGTGTACAGAGACTAACTTGAACACTTTACCTAAAACAGCACAGGAATTAAAGACTTGTTTAAAATAGGTTTGCGGTCTTAAAAAAAAAAAATAATAATAATAATCACACTTACCCCTTTGGGTGCCAGTGGGGTGTACAACGCATTGCTAAAGCAATGCGTTGTACACCCCTCTGGCATGCAAAGGGTTAACCCCTTGAATGCTAGCAACATCTTCAACAAGGGCTGAAATTAAATCATTTGAATATTCAGTTAGAAATATTGAGGTGATTCATATTTTATCAAATCATCATCACTGTTAATATACATGTGCATATAACCGCACAGTTATGTGTATAACTAAGTTATGCACGTGCACACAAAATCACAGTTATGCACATGCGTGTAAGGAAGCTACGTGCACATGTATAATAATTGCACATGTAGAAAACTTCTAATTCTTGCTCAGACTTTTTTGTAATTCTAATGATTAATTCAAATGCTCAAAGCAATACTCTATAGACTATTTGAAATGTGCACCCTTATCTCTAACTCAGCACTTCATAACTAGCACCTAAGTGGTAATTGCTAGCTCGCCAATTGTGCATTTTTGCAAACTAGACACAGGTTCATATCTATATTAAATGATAATGATCTGCACCTCCCCCCAGAAAGTGCAAATCTGAGTAGGCAAGAATAGAATTACAGAGCCATGAAAGAAAGCAAAGATGAGAGGTTTCTCATGCATGTTTAATGTATTGTTAGTGGAAGGTTTCAAGCAAGCCAGGGACATAACACAAAGGCCAGTCAGCTACAATGTCCAATAGCTGCCAGATGTAAGATTGGACTTGGAACATAAGCTGCAAAGCTCTTGATGACAATACTCAGGAGACAGCAGCCTGATAGAACGCATTAGGTCTATATCCATTAGTATTAGCCAACATTTACTGCACCTCAGAGAACAAGCAACAGAGGAGTCCTGCACAGGGGCGGGCAAATAGAGGCCTTCCAGCTATTCACGTCTACAATTCCATGATAATAGGAACTGTAGTCCTGAACAGCTGGAGAGCCATGGGTTGCCCACCAGCATCCTAGAATTACCAAAAACACACACAGTATTAGTACATGATTTTTACCCACCTTATGGTCTTAAAAAGAAAAATGAAGTATTTTGGGACAAACTGAACCACAGGGGCCAAATAAAAATTAACTGATTGAAATGGGGCTGTTAAATGAATATAATAAATTTCTCTAATGTATTGCTTCTCATTCAGTGGGTTGGAAGGCACATTTAAAGCGGAACTTTCACACTGAATACACTTAGTCTCATGTGATCCATCAATTAAAGTAATACTTGGATTTGTTTGTTTTTTACACTTACATGCTTTAAGAGATATTTGGTATATAAAATATATATTTCATGCGGTCACTTCCGCATTCTGCGGCACAGAGAGAGTGAGAGAATGTACTCAAATGAAGCTGTCTTCCAATGATACCAGTGAGGGCAATATAAAGCAGGGTGTTTTGATCTCCAGTGAGTGAGTAAAACAAAGCTGTGACTACAAGCTGGACAGTGGAACAAGTCTGGGGGGGGGGGGGCAGAGTATATGTGGTTCTGTGCCTACCAGATGCTCTAACCTGGGATGTCAGAGACAGTATATGTGTGGTGGACAGTGGAATCTCTCTCCCTTCCCCCACCTCTTCGAACATGAGCAATGATGTACACTTCTTTGCTAGTTACCAGTAAAAACTGCTACTTCTTTTTAGCAATGTAACACAAGTGAAATATAACCCATAACAGATATTTGCAAACATATCTATAGTGATCTACCTGACTCTTATTCTCAATTGCATTATTATTGGCAGCCAAAAGAACAGCAAACTATACACACGTAGTGAAGCACCTGCTGACCCACATGCTCCACTGCTGCAATACATGGAGCTGATTCAGTTATGATTACCTCCATGTGGAGGAAGAAGAAGAGAAGCCACAAAGCTGTATTTAAGCATGACCCCTCCTCGCTCTCTCTCCCACTCTCCACTGTATCACACCACATAGGTTCTGGGGCTCAGAGAGAGGATCCCACAGAGACTGTTTGTTTTGTCCCAAAGACTAACACTGGAAGACACTGCTTTAACTTACTGATCATGGTCCTTGTTTCCAAGTACCATGTTTTTTTTCCACATGGTGTGTGGTGCACTGTGCATTAATGACACGCAGCCCTCACTTACAGTTCAGATTGGGCCCACTTACAATCTTAATTTGAGACACTTGGTACAAAATGGTTATATTCTTTGAAGTCATGAGTATACAGAAAGTACAATGATACTTATCCATGGTGCTGTGGGCACAGGGTGCTGCATTTTCTCTCTATGAAGGCTTAGACAAAAAAGTGGATACTGGGTTTTACATTTTTACATCAACTTATCAGTGCTTCTCTTACCTAACTCATACTTAGATTACCAAGTCAAAGATTATTTAAGCCAGTGTTTGACCGATACTGTCACGGCACTAAACAAAGTACACTAAATATTGTTTAGAACAAGAGTTTGAAAGTGTTGGGACTGACATCCTAAGGGAGGGGTTGTGGCAAAGAACTAGGGATCTTACAATCTGAAATATCCTACAAATTGAGCTAATATATATTTGTATGAATGTGTATAATATAGATTTTATATGCATATGCAGTACAAGATACTGAAAATAAAATTAACAGCTCAGTCAAACTTTGAGAACCCCTGGTTTAGAAGATCTAACTGACCCATAGAAGCAAAACAACCCGATATAACCATGATTTCCTGTAAGTGGACAAACAAAGATATTTTAGACTACCTGACAAGCCTCATTACAGTACAATCTGAGGTATAATGTGCAAATGTGTATAATAACCAAATTTAAGGTAAAACTTTAAGTCCCTTGTAATACACATCCATTATTCCACCTCACTCTCCTTTTCTCTCTTTCCTTCCCTGCCTCTATCCCTATCTCTCTCCCCCTCTATGAGAGATATGGCCTGCCAGGCCCTGAAAGGATGTAATATGTAGAAAAAGAAAACATGAGGCAAATTCAAACATGACACCAACTTTGTCAGATCTCCTGATCACTGCAAAAGCACTTACGCGTTTTGTGTATGATACACACCCCTACTTAGATAAAGAGGGAAAAAGTGCCTATTATTCCTGACATTTTGCAGCATATGTTTTGCGGAATAAAGTTATTTTTAAAAATGTCAACAAAATTCACAACATACAGCACAGAATCTCAAACAAGCTTAGCATAACTAACGTATAATATGAAATACAAATGCCACATATCTCCCGAGTACAGGGATATCCAGTATGTATACATGCACATGAGTATGTTACACTCAGAGGGTCCAAATTGCTAACAGTAGAAGTGACACACTAGAAACTTAATTTGAAGCAAAAGGGACACTTTATTTGTTCAAAGTTTTGATAATGACCTAAATCCTGTCCAAAACAGTGTCCAAACAATACTGTACAGTTTGAATTAAACAAAAAAAATTCTTGCAAGTATGTCTACACTCAAAACAAGAATTGTAGTGGTTCACACACACCACAGTCTTAAAACCCAGCTTTTATTATTAGCTTGTACTTAAAAATATCAAGGCAACACAGAAGACTTCTGTCACTTTTGTGTGCATGAGCACTTTGTCATAGATGACAAAGAATGCTTTTGGATCTTTAACAGTGGTATTGGCTCCAGGCAAAGGACAAGCAAGTGTGTTTCCCAGTCAGTGGTGTTTTAGTTGACATCTTATATAAATGTTTATAGCTGTAAGTATATAATGTTGCTTGCAGTCTGGAGCACTCACTCAGTCTGGATATATAATCAGTTCTATTCTCTACAATATCAGAGTATCTATACTGATTTACACAGAATGCACCAGGCATTCACCTTCTTAAACCATGCATACACAGCAAATTACACACACTCTCTCTGCCAACACCTGGCAGTTGCAAATTAGTTTTGGCATTGGCTTTAAATCAACGTCACCCTATCAGCGTTCTCTATGGTCCAGAATTACATGTGCTTGAAAATCAGGCACACTTTGTAGACTGTTCCAATTAAGTAATTCTTTTCAAATATTGCTATTTCGGCTATGCTGCAGAGCCGCCGGTTGGTCCCAGGACTGGGCTCTCCTGATGTCAGTAAAGCTCTGACATCAGGATGAGGGGAGGGAGGGGGAACTTTAGATGTGAATATCTCTCAGACCATAAAGGCTTGAGCGATGGGATTTGCTCCACATAATTTTTTATCTATAAAACAACAGAAAGTTATTATTGGACATTAGTGTCCCTTTAAAGCCTCTCCCTTGTAGAAGCTTGTAATAATAATATCAAATTATTTTACCAGGAAGGATACATTGAGATTGTCTCCTGTTTTCACGTATGTTCTGGGGGTATAGATATTATTACCCACTTTAATTATACGTTTTATATTCCTCGGAAGGAGGAAAGGCTGAGTTGACCCTGCTGGCATTAGAACCTGTGACCTTCATGTTTGAACAGATTCTACAGCTGGTGCATTAAACAACTGAGCCATCTCACCAAAGACAACCTCTCCAAATTCAAGGTCTTGGCCACGAAGCTCATTTTGCAGTGGCCATGAATTTCACAGGTTGTGCACCCAATGTGTTATTTTAAGAATTTCTGCTTGATTTTTAGAATATTATAAATGTATATTCGCTACATCCTGATGAAAAGAACAGCAGTCTTGTTATATAGTAGAGCTTTCTCCAATGGTCTCTACTGTACAGTACCTCACAGTCAATGAATCTCTACAGAGAAGAATTAGACACCCTATTGTTGCTAAAGAGCACAGAGTGGTATAAATTTAGCAGTCAAAAACAGAATATGAATTACTACTATTAAAAATAATATTTACAGTAAGTTTAAACAGATGTATCTGAGGGAAAGAAAGAATGTGTGGTTTCAGGGTTAAGATAGCAGGTGTACGATGTGGGTAGATGGAAGTGATCTCTTCCCATGGTACCAGAAAATGTACTGGGAGTAGTAAAAATTAATAACAATAATAATAATAAATAAAAAAAGTCTTTAAGGGCTGCATGTGGGCCTATGACAACTATGGTCAATTGTGATGTAAAGTATGGGAAAGACTGCCCTAGTCCCAAATAAAACTGACAGTCATGAGCAGTACTGGGTCTCAACTTCTCCCACTCCACATCTAAACCAATGGCAAAGCTAAGAAGAGGAGCATGACAAATGCTTAATACAACAAATCCAAGAAAAAAAAAAATCTTACTATTATGAGTACAAAACTACACTTCATATGTCGCAACCCCCACGCGTGTGCAAAGGATTCCATTTGCAGGGGCAAAAAAAAAAAAAAAAAAAAAAAAAAAAAAAAGGGGGGGGAGGGGGTCATCAATCTTCACAAAAACTTAAAGGAGAGGGGGCATCACGTCAAAATATTTGTGAAACAATTTTTTTTTCTAAGGATAAAAATAATTTATAAATGATGTAATAGTGTATGTTCAATCTTTCACTAAAATAGGAGCCTGTAATAATTTTTCTGGCAGCGAATCGAGGTTAACTACCTTTTCAAGAGAAATTATTGCTTACAACTCTTTGTGCAAGCCACTGAATTTAACAGCACATCTCACATGTACTGGTATAGAGCCCCAGTGCAAACAACTATGAGATACCTAGTAAACCGAACACATTTTAGAAAACATTGTTTCTGTTACTTTTAGCACCAAACATGTTTTGGGTCTTTAAAACAAGCTTCCTTATTTTTGTCAAGCTGCACTCATAGTGTAATGAAGTGCCCAGTCCTTACAGAGAACCCATTACCTTTCCAAATCCACACTTGAGGCAAGTAAATTATTCATGCATGCTTTATCTGACCAAAACAAACCACTGATGAGATTAGATTCCCAAACTATTAAAACTATTCCCCAACTAATTAAAAATCTCAAACTATTATCCTGTTTGGAAAAAGCATGTGGTATAAGCGGTTTAAAGTACAACTATCATGCTAGTAATATTGCTCCCCCATAGATTTGTAACCTAGTGATATGCAAAGTCTTACTATCTATATGCTCAATAAGTCCACATTATTGGTGAAAAAGCACACCTTCAGCAGGAACCAGAGGACAGACAGCACAATCATCTTAGAGGAAACGTACCTCTGAGTATGCTTTGTCTGTCCCGGTCACTGCCAGCATTGATGGTGACGTTCCTTGGTGCCTTAACGCACCAGAAGGGACTGACCTGCAGGCGCACGCACAGAGCTTGTGTTGTAAGCACTGTGCAGCCCAATGCCCACCGAAGATGTGTTTTATTGAGCATATAGACAGTAAGACTTTGCATATTGCTACGTTACAAATATATGGGGGAGCAATCTTAATAGCATGATAGTTCCTCTTTAAATAGAAACATTTAATGGGGCTAACAGGTCAATTTTAAATGAAAAAAGACCCTAACAAAAACCTCCCCAAAGCCAGAAAACCCTCAGGTTGTGGAGAATTTTTCCCCTTGGGCCTTCCTTCAAGAGATAACATTGTCAGCCAATCATGGGATGTCATGTGCAAGCGGAACTCAAACTCGCTGCACCTGGTAACTTTAACCTATTATAGAGAAGAGGTTTGTGCAGTGTATTTACGTGCAATGTTTAGCACCCTTCTGATATTTAACCCTTTGAATTCTTTGTAAAGAAAAGCACTGTGCTCCCCTCATGCACTCAGTCAAAGTAGACTCATGTAAACTGCTTGCTTCAGTCAGAAAAACTTCCAGCAACTTTAACGTTCTTCTCCATGGACATGTCATCCACTACTAAATGAACATGTTATCCTTGAACAAAGGCAAAATAACAAGGATTTCCTGGCCATAGTAATGTAAACCGGGGGTGCTGTTAGGAGGTGTTAGTCCTCCTTTAAGGTGCCCTACAGATTACACTTTTTTGCCATATACACGACGTAAAGAGTGGAGGGATTTGGGGGTAAAATACAGTCGTTACCACTTATTTAAATTACAGTTTAGCCTCTTTAATACTATAAAATTCTCTATTACATCACTTCGCTACTCTTCGGAGACCTATCTAGCAATTAAGGGTTTAAACATTTCATTGCATACCCCTCTGGCACTCGAAGGGTTAAAAACTCCATTCAATTCAACAGCGATTTCGTGAATGTTTATCTCCGGTTTTACATCTAGTTTATACATTAATTGCTCCACGTTTTATTTCTGCATATTTTATATCCCCGTTTGATGTGTTGGCCCAATCAAACTGACCAGTTGACAACAGCTAAGGCCTAGGAGGCGAGAAATAATGAATAAGGGCACTGCCCAGGCAATCACACAGGGGGTACCTTCATTCAGCAAGATAACAGGACTTTCAGTCACAGGCCAATAGCTTGCGTTGTAAGGATCCCTGCAAACAGCCCCAACATGTACCGTGCAGCAGTGTAAATAAGGAAGAGACTGGAGGTGCACTGGGGCACAGTCAATGATAAGAGCGCGTCCTCCGGACAGCAATAAACACTGCCAGCGGGTAATCCCACAACAAAGCACTTCCCTCCTCTAATCTCAAGCACTGTTTCCACCTTCACAACCATTTACCTGCTTGTGCCGATCGGCTTCCATTAGCCGAATACAGTGAGTCTGTGCCCGCGCAGCGCGCTCCCTCACCGGCCTGGCAGGTGCACAATAAAAGCTAGGGACAGAACAAGGGTCACCAGCACGGAAACGCCTGCTAACGTCATTGAACCACCACGACCAGTCAGAATGTAAGGCGGTATCGCACCTGCGTGAAGGATTGGGATGCTTGTGACGACGGTAGAACAATTGAGGTGCGGAATCAATCAGCTTTATTATTCCAAATATCAAGACAGGGCCGAATATGGTCTGATAACTACTGAAAAGCAGAATATCTCGTCCAAACGAATAGTGAGGTGAATACCAAATTAAAGCTTATATCGTCATCATCAGACGTGTTTTCTTTGCCTCTGCGGGCTTTGTAGGTTATGGTTTAGTGGGCTAAAATCTTGACGCCTTAAGTGACGATGGCTTTTTGCCAGTTCTGGACAGGAGCAGTTTTGGTCATTTTAGTATGTCTTCGATCAACCACGTTTTCCCTCTAATTCATATAGTCCACCTGCACACATTTATATGGCGTTTTAAGCATAAGTAGGACTCTCTTTTGATCGCACATTAATTTGTCTAACCCATCATTTCTTACGAAAAAAAACAACAACAATATGTTTTTCTGGGATCATTTGTGCTCAGTTGGCTAATTTTTTTTATATGGACTGGATAAAATGTGTGAACGGTCTATTATGCCTCCCAAATGTTCCTTTTTTTGTGGGGTACTGTTCCTCTGAGATGCAAATTCATATGTTCCTCTTTCCCACTCTGGTATCCAGCTAATAGTAGATCAGACCTTGTGGTGTTCTATAAGTGTATCACATTGTTCCACAGTAATAAAATTCACATTAACGTTTGCCTCAACGTCAGTATATTTGTCTATAAATTAGTCTGTATAAATAAAATACTTGGGGCCTGCTCTAAATTATTCAGTGAGTGGTCAAAGTATCATTACTTTTTTCTTAAAGGGATAGTAACACTTCGTTTTAACTTTATTTTATTTTGTAGGCATTAAAAAAAATGAAGAATGATATAAGTCTTATCGCTCAAACCTTTATGGTTTATGAGATATTCACAAGCAAAGTTCCCCTCCCCGCCCCTTTTACCTAGTGTAAGCCATCTCTTCTCAGATGTGAGTCTGGTTGTATGACAGTACAGATAACAGAAGGGGACAATTTTCTTTGTATGAAAACAATGAAAGCCCTTCCCCCCTTGATAAGTTTTTCAGCTTTTTCCATTATCTTAATTGAAGATTGTCCCTCTCTGCAGTCTACCTGGGCATCTCCCTTCTGATTTGGTTGAACAGGGGGGGATACTTTGTTTGTGAATATCTCTTAAACCATAAAGGTTTCAGAGATAAGACTTATATCATTCTTCATGTTTTTTTAATGCCTACAAAATAAAATAAAGTTAAAATGAAGTAGTACTATCCCTTTAAAGGGGGTCTATAACCTTATACAATGTTTGTACCATAGTTTTTGTTACTAGCGTAGTAATAGGAAAGCTGGTTGTTTTTTCATTTTTTAATGTAAGTACTTTTAAAGATATGTAATGTTCTGTGCTCTGCCTTCCGTATAATGTGCACAACACAGCTCTTCTCCTCCCACCTATCTGCCCCAGGGAGCGCGTTCCCGCTTCCCTTTGGTGTGCTGTGAAAAGCTTCTATTGTTATATCAAACTCCTGTTAGTATTATACTGCGGTTGCAACCTCATTCTTTAAGTACTGGTGACAGTCCTGGCACTCCAAAGACTTCACAATTGCAGCGTTCCTCAGTGTATGCTGTGATTATGCTGGGGTGGCTGTAACGGACTGCTCCAGGACCAGAGCAGCCAGTTTCAGCCTATCCCCGATGAGTCAGTACATGCGATTGCTGCTACAGCATTCACATGTGCCAGCAGAGGCAATGACAAAGTCAACGTATACTATACATTGCCTTTGTCAGTGTTTTCTGCCTCTGTTTTCCTTACGATCACTGTGAGAAAGAGAGAAGTAGATAATATATTTCCCAGTGCTTCAAATGGCCAAAAAAAATTTGGCACTTTTGAGGTACTGGGAACAGGAGTGGGGAAGAACTCTAAAGGGTATGTATCACCTCCATAATTTTTTTTTTTTTTTTTTACCATAGCGTTTGTTTATAACGTAGTAATAGGAAAGCTGTTATACATGCTAACTGGAGCTTTTTATAATGATAGCAGCTATTAACAGCACACCAAAAGGAATTGTGAATGCGTTCCCTGGGGCAGCTGGGAGGGAGATTGGAGGAGAATTAGACAGTTAAGGAGAGCTTTGCCGAAGAATCAGTTGTACATTATGCTGATCAGCAAGGCTTGAAGAAGCAGTATATTTAGAAGTACTTACATTAGAAAACAAAAAAAAAACAGCTTTCCTATTACTACGTTATTAACAAACGCTATGGTAAAAAAAAATAAAAAAATATGAGGTGATACATACCCTTTAGAGTTCTTCCCCACTCCTGTTCCCAATACCTCAAAAGTGCCAAATATTTGGCCATTTGAAGCACTGGGAAATATGTTATCTACTTCTGTTTTCCTTATGATCACTGTGAGAAAGAGAGAGGCAGAAAACACTGACAAAGGCAATGTATAGTATATGTTGACTTTGTCATTTCCTCTGCTGGCACATGTGAATGCTGTAGCAGCAATTGCATGTACTGACTCATCGGGGATAGGCTGAAACTGGCTGCTCTGGTCCTGGAGCAGTCCGTTACAGCCACCCCAGCATAATCACAGCATACACTGAGGCACGCTGCAATTGTGAAGTCTTTGGACTGTCACCAGCACTTAAAGGACTGTAACGTGTGATGGTCCGGCTACGTCTCTAAGAGGCTAAGTCTTATGCCTTAAGACAGTCTTGTTGCCATCTTGGAGCATGTAATTGTCCCAATCTCCCTTAAAAAATGAACTAACACAAACTTCCTCTCTTACATTAATATGGTCAGAAAATCTTAATGCCCATAGGAGTTTTGCCCTTGTTCTTTTGATGAAGTGTTGTCACCTTCAGTTAGTCCTGACTGTCAAGTGCATGAAGTCAGAGTTGACATATTTTTTAAAACTGATACATGAGCTTATTTAAGCCTCTACTGACCAAATGGATGTGCAAAACACAGGGGGAGATGTGATAAAGCAGAGATGACTTCTCCAGTGATATCAGTTCGCCAAGTCCTATGTTATTATATGGAGCCAATGCATTAAAGGGACAGTAATGTCCCAGAAAAAATATTTATCATTTTGTAGTGCTTAAAAAGTTGAACTGAATGCAAACAAACCCTATCTCTTATACCGCTGTGGTTTTAGAGAGATATGCATTGAACGTTTGACGTGATCCTTGTTGGCCGACACGAGGAGGCTCTTCAGCAGAGCCGCAATCGCATTCGTTTAAAACAAATTACTTCATTGGAACGGTCTACAAAGTGTGCTTTCAAATCAGGCACACTTTGTAGACCTTTCCAATGAAGTCATTCTTTTTAAATAAAAAGATTGCGGCTCTGCTACAGAGCCGCCAATTGGTCCCTGGACAGGATTACCCTGCAGTCAGCACAGCACTGATATCAGGAAAATGGGAGGGAGGGGGGAACTTTGAATGCATAAATCTCTCAAACCATATATCACGGTGCCCGTGATTCCTTGTTTTTTATTTTTCTGTCAGTTATCCTGTATGAGGTCCTCATTGGTTGCCCTGTGTTTAGCCCGCCCAGTATTGCCTTTATATACTGGGCTCCTGCACCTTATCACTGCCCTTTCGTGGTGTTCCTGTGCCAGTTCTACATTTGTATTGAGGTTTCCAGTGTACCGACTTGGCTTGCCTGACTACTCTCCTGTTCCTGCGCCTGTGTACCGACCCGGCCTGGCTGACGTTCCTGCTCCTGTGTACCGACCCGGATTGCCAGAACATATGGGACTGTTCTCCTTTCCTCTGAACATTAACTCCTGCATTGCTGGAACCTGGAAACCTTATCATTCGCCTGACCCGTGTCAGTATAAACTGTTGTCTCCTGCTGGACCTGTGTGGGCATAATTAACCTGTCATGTGTCTGTACTACATGTGTTATATTACAGGTCCTGTGAGGGTTCTTTATGTATTATTGTATTTAATAAAACTGTGTTTTTATCTTAACTCTGTGTCTGTGAGTCAAACTGTTACACCATAGCAGTTTGAGAGAGAGGGTTTTTTGCATTCAGTTCAACTTTTTAAGAGCTACAAAATGATGCATATTTTTCCTCTGTGTCCAATCCACGGCAATGACTGTGGGTGTTAGCTCCGCCTCCTAGCTAGTAGGACCAAATCAAAATGTATAAATATCCGGTTCCTCCTCCTACCTCCAGTTATTTTGGTAATACCAAGCTGGAAGGACAGAGGTGTTCTATACCTCTCTGAGAAATGTTTTCTATTTTATTGTTTTGTCCTATATACTGCACCTATTAACATGTAGTATATTTATTTATCTGGCCTGAATATTCTCCACCAGAGGAGGTTCACATGGGGTGCTCTCTTGCCTGAATTAAGCATGTTGGTTGTGATTGCCTTTCCTGTATGGGTTCGGGACGCAAGCCACGTGCAGTGAAGCTTCCACAGTGTCGGTTCCAGCGTCTCAGCTTGGAACCCTCCATCTGTTACTGCAGTCAGACAAGGCGGGATTGGCCTTTAGTTACTCACTGCTGGATATGCTTACCTCACCTGTGAGGTCCTTGGACGCAGCTACATTGAGAAGCCTCTGCGGTACTGATGCCTCGAGCTTTTCAGTGGACGGTGCATTTCAGAGTGAAACACACCGTCTGTTGCTTCAAATAAGCAAGGCTGGACCTCGCATGGGCTTCGGTTAACTGGATATGCCTATGTGTTCCACGGGTGGAACGCACGCTCACTCGAAGGCTATTGCGTTCAACACGCACGGTAAGGTGGTTTCCTGTTATCTGTGTGTATCGTGTTTTCCAGTATTCAGTGTATTATATGCTTCAGCATGTCCCTTAGCCAGGACAATATTGCTGTCCCTAATTCTCGATGGTGCTACAAATGTATACATTGTCTGATTCTAGGTTCCTATACTTTCGTTGTCTCTATCTCTCTTGGTTTCTTCCTTCGTCTGGCCTCTGCTCAGGCTTTGTACAGGGTTTATCCCCTTTTTTTCTAGAGATCTTAGATTACAGGGCATTCGTATCACTTTCTTCTTGGGTGACAGCCTCATCTAGGCAGGTCCCAAGGCTCGTACACAGTACAACCTCTGTTTGGGTTAACTATCTAGGAGGAGACGTAATGAAGGTCTCCTGATCTCGCATATAAGATTTATTTATTGGGGTTTCTGTTCAGTGTGGTCCAAGGGGAAGTTTTTTGCCCCTTGCCAGCCTTTAGCCTCATCTTGTCTGAGGCAATTGGTATTACTGAGGAACCTTTACACTACAGGTTTGTGTTCAGTATAGGATGCTATCCCTTAAGCTCTTCAAATTGTGTCTGAAGTGCTCTCTTGAGCTCCAGGCGGATGAAGTATTGTGTATGTATGTGTCCTAAAACTTATAGGACTTTGGTCTATATAGCCTTCCTCTTCATCTATTAACAAAGATAGTCCAGAGGTGCAGTAGTGACCAGTCATAGGTAATATTTGTTCTGGAGTGGACACGTAAGGTGTAGTTTGCAGATCTCAGAGGTTAATAATTCTCCCTCTTTTCCATTCCGGTCATCCCTATCTTTCTGTCAGAGGCCTCAGTTATTCCGGGGTCTGACATTTTGCTGCCAACGGCCTCTAGGCTGAGAGGAGCTTTTTAGTTAGTGACTTATCTATACAACGTGTAGATTCTGTCCTTATTGGTTGTTGCTCTTCCTCGACTATATTGACTGCAGAACAGGGTCCATATTTCCAAAGTGCAGGGATATACGTCTTGACAGATCCCTGCTGTCCCCTGAACGCAGCTTCCACTTTCTCTGGAGGGGTTTCAGAGGAGATTGAGATCTACATATTTACAGGATCAGCTCTCCGCTTCTCAGCTGGGCTCCCTTCTCCTTTTGCAAACTACTATGGTTTTCATGAGATACATTTCTGCAATCTCATTTCATGCCCACTGTCAGGGAATTACTTCCCCATGGATTTGTGCTTAGTTTTAAGCCTAATAGGCTTGGCAACTTCTTTGAGCCCTTTTCTAGAAGTCTATAAATTTATTTCCCTCTCGACTATTCTACTCACTGCTGCTCTTCCGCTGGAAGGGTTCGGGAACTTCGGTCTATCCTGTGTTCTCCACCTCATGGGGTTTTCATCAGGTCAAAGTTTTTTCTTCTACCTAAAACCATCCGTTTGTTTCAAGATGCTGTCTGTATTCCCTTTCAGCCAGGAAACTATCCTGCCATCATTCTGTGCTATCACACTTAAAGGTATAAAGATCCTTGTATCTTTCTGATCTGCTCAGATGTCTGCGGATTATTTAAACAGAGACTTGGCAATACGCAACAAAATTCGTTTTGTACATTTCCGGAAACTTTTAGGATACTGCAGCATCCTAATGATCCATCAATGGATAATCCATCTCTGCCTACGGCCATACAAGCCTAAATGCACCCAGATCCATTCGAACTTGGAAGTGAAGCAGGCTATGGCCTGGATAGTACCTGGATGGGAGACTGCCTGGGAATACCAGGTTCCGTAGGCTAAACCACAACTTGGCTTCTATGTCAGCCTTCGATACTCCTACTGTTGGATTGGGCTCATTCCACAGGAGTTATATGGTTGACCGGGGCATAGACAGCAGTAGCTACTCCTGATGAGCTCTGCCTACTGCTACCTGGTCTTCAGTTTCCACTTTTATATGGATTTTATGATCTCCGCAGACACCAGATTTGGCAGGGAAGTGTGGGAAGGCGCACTTCCAGTTCAAGGTACAGATTATTCCCACCCAATTTCCGGTGCACTGCTTTGGGAAGTCCCACAGTCATTGCCGTGGATTAGACACAGAGGAAAAGGTGAAATTTACTCACCAATATTTTGTTTTCCTCTGTGTCCTTCCACGGGACCCCTCCCTTGGGGCACAGTACGTATCGTTCCTGTTTTGGTGTATGGTGTTCCGATGCTCAAGATGTATGTTATTTTGGTTACTAACCTGTAGTATTTTGCAGCTTGGACAACAGTATAACTGGAGGGAGGAGGAGGAACCGGATATTTATAATTTTGATTTGGTCCTACCAGCTAGGAGGCGGAGCTAACACCCACAGTCATTGCCGTGGAAGGACACAGAGGAAAACAAAATATCGGTGAGTAAATGTCACCTTTTTGTGGGACATTACTGTCCCTTTAAGATTTCTCCAACTCAGGAGATTGGCTCCATAGAATAACCTAGGAACTGGCGAAGTGATGTGACTGGAGGCGTCATCTCTACTTTTATCACCTCTTTATCACACCTTAGTCCATAACCCCACCTTGTGTCCTTAGACTTAAAGGGTTAAAGGGATAGTAATGTTTCATAATAAAATCAGCTCTAATTAATCATCATAGTATTTGGACTTTGGAGAGTGTTATTTCAATTCTGTCAGAGTTGTAGTTCCAGAGTAATTCAATGACAAAGTGTCCCCCTCCCTCCCCTTTTTACTGATGTCACACTCTTCAGCCAGACCAGAAGGGAGGTGCCCAGGTAGACTGCAGAGAAGGACAATCTGCAATTAAGATAAGGGAAAAACCTGGAAAGCTTGTCAAGGGGGGGCAGGGATTTCATTGTTTTCATAGGAATAAGAGTGTCCCCTTCTGTTATCTGTCCAGTCTATGGACTGCATTCCACATCTGAGAAGAGATTGCTTACACTAGGTAAAAGGGGCGGGAGGGGGAAACTTTGCTTGTGAATATCTCATAAACCATAAAGGTTTGAGAGATAAGACTTATATCATTCTTCATGTTTTTTTTTAATGCCTACAAAATAAAATAAAGTTAAAATGAAGTATTACTATCCCTTTAAGACTACCCTGTATACCGGGCAGAATTTGAGGTTCTGGTGCCTTGTTAGTAACTGTTACATCCACAGACATGAAATGTAGGAGTGATTAAAAATGTTATCCAATATGTCAGGGCTCAAGATTTCCCTCACCTCCTCGCATTTGGCGAGGAGAAATTGAGTCAGGCCGAGTGGAAATTGAAATGCCTGCCTGCACCTATTTAAAGCAGCCGCCAGCAGCACTGTGCTCTGTGAGGTACCGAGGCCTCAGTAATATCACTGCCGTGAAGCTTAAATTAAGGCAGCCACGCAGTGTGGTGCTGCACGCCACAACATTGCCCCAGATCGGTACCCACGAGCAGAGGTTGTGGTGTGGATCCTGGTGCTGGAGGATCGAGGCTCCGCACTGCCCGCTGCTGTCTACAAGAGGCTTTGATTTAAACTATGTACCAACGTTTGACTAACGATTGACCAGATTATGTGAGCAGGCTTGGCCAAGCTTAATTTTATAATCGAATATTGTCTAAACAAATGAGATACACATAAAAGGAGAACAAAATAATGCTAGAGACAGGGCCGGCGCCACCTACAGGCGAGGTAGGTGCTGGCCTAGGGCGCATATGTACTGGGGGAGCGGGCATGCATCAGAGAAGAGCTGCACTCGCACACTCCACGCCAGGAACCGCAACACAGTCAGTCAGGTCTGTGTCTCTACTATGCTCCCTCATCACGGTCGGCTCTTTAGTAATGCAGAGCACGCTGGGAGTCATGATCTCCCGGCACGCTCTACATTACTGAAGAGAAGACTGCGTGGGAGCTCCAGCAGGTACATGTATGTGATGGGGGGCAAGTTGGAGCTGATAGGGGGCAAAGTGGAGCTGATATTGTTTCTATGTGGGAATACTAGATATGCCAGGGGTTGCACTATGCAGGATGTGTACCTATTCTTCATGGATCCTCCTACAAAGTCAACACAGCAGCTGTCTTGACAGCTTTGTGTGCCAGAGAGGTATCCAACAGTTGCATACCTCTCTGCCTCTCAAAGGGTGCACTTTTAGTGCCAGATAGATGTCCATGTGTTGGATGCCTCTGACACGTAAAGGGTTAAGTGAAATTGCTTATTTATTGTCATAGGAGGGATGCAGATGCAGGTCGAGCTGGAGACTGCAAGTTTTTGGCTCTGTAGTTATATCAGACTTGTTGAGGGAGAATCGGGGGTATTATGCACTGAGTTGTGTGTGAAAGCAATAATAGCGTGGGATGACTTCTCCACTGTGAAACCCTTCAATTCCCATGGCATTCTCTGGAGCCAATGCATTAACATACCTTCCAAGTGTCCCTCTTTGAAACCCAAATCCCTCTTTCCCATCCTTGTGTGCATCTTTTTAGGAGATCAGGCTATGTATATGTGTATCACCTCTTTATCACCACTTAGTGAATCTCCCCCACAGTCTTAAAAAATGATACCTGAAGCTTTAGCCTCCTACACCAGTTCTTAGCAACTCCCTTGTGCCCCTCAATGGCTTACTTTCTTATTGGCCCTGCATTAAAAAGGATGTCTAGTGAACTTTTTCTAAGTGCAAATACAAGTTTTTTTAGTGGACCAGCAGTTGACTGTAGCTCCTGCACAATTAACCCCTTAACGTCGGATGACTTAACAGGTACGTCCTGCAGAAACTGTCACTTAGTGACAGAGGACGTACCTGGTAAGTCACGGAAGTCCGGGTCTCCGTGCGGCTGCACACCGCTCGGAGACTCCGGACTTATTTGAAAAAAAAAAATGTTTGGCGGGCGTTAAGGTGACAGCAGCGTACGAACGCGGCTGTCACTAAGGGGTTAATTAAGACATTCTTGTGGAGGGCTGCCATACTACAAATTGTCAGTGAGATAAAGAGCTGGGAGCTTTCAAAGCTAAAATGTGCATAGCCAGTGACTTTTTAATTACTGTACTTCCACGACTGAAGCTTGTACAGAATAAAATACTTTATTGAAGTTTTGAAAGAAAACGTGATGGATCATTAGGCAGCATTGATCACCAAGGGTCACATTAAGTTTGGTTTGATAGATTTGCACTTTTTATATACTAGGGGTTAGTGTGCAGCCAGAAACCCAGTACCATTAATGGGAGAGGCAACATGCGTTTTAGCTACTAGCTCTTCATGGGTAAATTGAGGCACCCCTTCTCAGAAAAAGGAAGAAGAAATATGCCTTGCAAGTTTTGTTCAAAATGTTCCTTCTCTCAAATCCCACCTAGCTTTTTTCAGGTCATACTGCTCTGAATTCCTAGTGAGGTTCATTTTTCATCACCAGTTTAATGGTTAAGGGAAAAAGGGCAACAGAAAGACAAAAACAGCTGAATTTAGAGGCCCCAGAAAAATTTGGGTAAGGGTTCAAAAATATCAGAGTTTGTGCAGCCACTTTGTAGTGTGATGGATACTCTCCCCAATGCTGTTTATTCTGAAACTTTTTTTTAATCTAGAAGGCATTTCCCCTTTAATCTTGGTAGAAAATCTTAGTGGCCACTATAAATTAATTATCTGTAGACTGACTCTCCAAAATTAATCTTTCATTTTTGCTGGGTATCATGTCCTTGGAGTCAGACACAGTTCTTTGTTGTAGGCCTCCAGAATCCCAAATCCTTTCTACTGAAGCCTTCTCATGATGGGATCAGGAAGTGATTTTGGTCGTGGAGTCCTGCTTATGGAATCAAGTCTGTATCTGTGTAGATTTTAGTTAGTACTAATTAAATACGATTATTTTAGAACCTATTCACATAGAATTGATTCATAGTGGCCATTAGGATTTTCTGCCCTGATTCTGAAGAGACCCAAGTTATCTTGAAAACTTGCATCCTAGAACCACTGTTAGAGTAAAAGTGATACATTTATTTGCTACCAGTCTCTTGCTCCTTTTTCTAATTCTAGTTCTTTCCCTTCCCCTCCGCCCATGTGTCTGTGACCTATTCATCTCAAGCACACAGTCTTACTTTCTCCACCTTTCAAGATCTGTCTCCCTTCACCAGGTCTGTTCCCAACTTGCCCTCTAGAGAGACTGTCCCTTTCCCTGCCCTCAAAAACCAACAAACAATAATCTTTCTAAACTTCGCAGGTTTCCTCCACCCCCACAAGCACATGTGAACCCCCCCCCCCCCACAGAACTCCCCCATCACATAAAGGTGCCTAACTCTCGCACCAGCTCCTGCATACTCATATTACATAGAGACAAAACACAAGAGGGTGTAGTGTATCTGAAAAAACTGGGGCAAACCAAGAGCATCATAGTGGGTAAATAAAAGTCCCCTTTAATTTAAATAGTGCTTTTAACCCCAGTGATTTGCATTGCCTTAGAGACATGCCGCTTCTCTGCTTCTGGGTTGTGGCTATACATATTGGCCAGGCATTCCATTTGTCAGACTCGTTAGTATAGCGTCTATTCCAGAGTTCTCTTTATTCTAGTGTTCATACCTTGACTTCCAGTGTATGATCTGGCTACCCTCCCTGACCAATATCCAGTCTAGCTCTCATTGTCTACAGTGTATGAGTTAACTTCTCTCTCTGACCACGAACCAGCCTAGCTCCCATTGAATTACTCTGTATAACCTGGCTTTCCTCCTGTGACTAGTCTCCTGCATCCTGATATTGTACCTGGGCTTGAATTACAGTGTATGACCCAACTTGCCTTAGGACTTCCCATGTGTCTCCAGTTAACCCTTTGGATTCCTGTGTATCTTGTGGAACCACTAGTGCCAGGCCTGGGTGACTACTTCTTGTTCCTGTTGGAGTGTGTTTTCTCCCTGGGGGTAGGGGTTGTATAGTTTGCCTAGAGGGGGTCATCCAAGGTCTCCTTGGCTCAACTGGAAGGGGCCAATCTAGCTTCTCATCTAGCACCTTTACACGGCTAGGCCGTAGCACAAGTCCCTGTAGGCAACCTCCGCTCCCTAGCGGCACCCCCTAGCTGCTTGCTCCCTATCCCTTGTTGGAGGAGTTTGATTTCCATCATCTGTACCCTCTGCTTATGTTCTGTACATCCTGTGATTGGTACACCACAACCAGGAGGACCACAAAACTGAATAGACCACACTCGGTCTGTTTTCTTGCTTGTTTTTTCTTTTAGTTGGGAATACCTGCAGTTTAATATTTGTAACAACTACAGACAAGAAGAAAAGGCGGACAGGGCATACAATTTTGGAAAACAAACAACCTATTACATCAAACGAGGAGTAACTTATCTTTATACCTCTACCTTGGTGTAGTCACAGATACCAATGATGAGGCAAGAGACAAGTATTGTAATATAACTCCACCTTTATTAAAAAAGGAACAATTAATAATAAATAGCACAGAGCCAAAATAACAGTGAGAGACTGGCCCAAACCCGGAGCAAGGGTTTAGTACGAGAAATAGGAGTCTGCTCCAGAAGAGCTCAAAATAGGAGTCTGGAGCTGGAGATATGACCCAGCCTAAACTCCAACAGGAAAAGGAGGCAGGTGCCAGAGATGAGACCCAGCTACTCACTAGTACCAGACTAGGTAGCGACAATGCGCACAGGCATAATAGAGTAGTACTAGGCCGGAACCACAGGTCAGCACCAGAAAGGATGGTCACACAAGCCAGGGGTCAAGCACAGAGCAGGTAGTCAGCCAGGGCCACAGCTCTGCACCAGAATGGATGGTCAGACAAGCCAGGGGTCAAGCACAGAGCGGGTAGTCAGCCAGGGCCACAGCTCTGCACCAGAATGGATGGTCAGACAAAGCCAGGGGTCAAGCACGGTGATAACACAGAAACAAGGATTCTACTGTACTGGACACCAACTTAAAGGAATAGTAATACCTGAAAATAAGTTTATTTTATATTGTAGCCCTTAAAAAACCATGAAAGATGATATAAGTCTTATCTCCCAAACCTTTATGGTTTGGGAGATATTCATATGTAAAATATAGTATAGTTCACTTTTCCTTGCTGTTTCAGCCAAGTCTGCCATCTAGTGGACAGATTTGGAATTCGATCCACATAGCAACCGGCAGCTCTTTAGCAGTGCCGAGATCACGATCTTTGAAAAGAACTACTTCATTGGAACTGTGTACAAAGTGTGCCTGGCTTGAAAGCACACTTTGTAGACCATTCCAATTAAGAAATTCTTTTTAAAGATCATGATCTCAGCACTTCTGGAGAGGCACTGCTGGTCGGGAGACCGGATTCCAAATCTGAAGGGTGGAGCAATGACATCACTCCAGGGGAAACTTTACTTCTGAGTATCTCCCAAACCACAAAGGTTTGGGAGATAAGACTTATATCATCTTTCATGGTTTTTTAAGGGCTACAATATAAAATAAACTTATTTTCAGGTATTACTATCCCTTTAAGGGTGACTGAGCTTAGTGTCCAGTCAGCATATAAACTCTTAGAGAGGAGGTGGAGCACATAACAAGGCAATGCCCCTTTAAGAGCGGTGCATGCATCACTAGAGGATTCCCCCTGTGACGCGTGCCTGCTTGAGATGCCGTCAGGAATGAAGCACAAATGCGGCGTAAACCGCCGTGAGGAGGCATATATGAGACAGGCTGCCTTGCTGCCGGCCGCAAGGTAAGTACAACTGTGATAGTACCTCCCCTTCAACGACCCCTCCTTCTCGGAAAGGGCCACGGTTTAGATGGAAAGCGAGAATGAAAATTACGCACAGCCCTAGAAGGAACCCAAGAACATTCCTCTGGACAGTAACCTTTCCAGTGCACAAGATATTGCAACTGACCTCTGACTGTACAAGAATCCAAAATATTCTATACCTCGTACTCCAACCCTGACAGGAGCAGGACGGATAGGAGCAGAAGTATACTGACTGCAAATCAGAGGCTTAAGGAGAGATGCATGAAACACATTATGAATACGCATATTGGCAGGAAGATCTAGGGCATAAACAGACAGATTGACTCTGTTGAGAGCACTGAATGGGCCGACAAAACGGGGAGCCAGTTTCCTACTAGGCACCTGGAGGTTAAGGTTGCAAGAAGATAACCAAACTCTCTCCCCCACCAGGAAGATTGGTGCTGGCAATCGCCTACGGTCCGCCTGCCTTATTTTCTCATTGCGTGGAGCCACCTAGGGTATTCTGAACCTGTACCCAAGTGGAACGGAGTTCCCTTAAATGCTCATCCAGAGGGGGAATATTTTGTGTTTCAAAAGAGTAAGGAAGGTTGAAAACCATAATTAATCAGTAAAGGGAGCTCTGTGAGGAAGAGTTCACAGCACAATTCTGGGCAAACTCCGCCCATGCTAAGAAGGTAACTCTGTTATCGTGGTGATCAGAAATAGAGCAACAAAGAAATTGTTCCAAGGCTTGGTTCAACCTCTCTGCCGCACCATTAGATTGAGGATGGTAAGCCGAGGAGAAGGAGAGTTGGATCCCTAACTGAGCGCAGAAGGACCTCCAAAAATGGGAAAAGAACTGACTCCCCAGATCTGAGACAATGACCTTAGGCATCCCGTGAAGCCGAAATATTTTTTTTCGCAAAAATCACGGCCAATTCCTGAGTAGAAGGTAGACTTATGAGCGGTATAAAGTATGCCATCTTAGAAAATCGATCCACGATAATAAGGATCACCGTGTAGCCCTTTGATACGGGTAGGTCAACCATAAAATCAATGGACAAATGCAACCAGGGACGTTCCCCATTCTGGATAGGTTGAAGGAGACCCAAGGGAAGAAGTTATGCTCTTACATATCATAGCTAGTATACAGTCGGCAGGAATTATAGGCATTGGAGTACTCTCCTCCTTGGAATTCGAGCAAAACTGGCGTGATAAGGCATCAGCCCCAATGTTCTTAGAGCCAGGAAGGTAAGCAACCACGAATTTGAATCTAGAAAGAAACAAAGCCCACCTGGTGTGTCGTGAAGACAATCGTTTGGCTTCAGACAAATATGTGAGATTTTTGTGATCCATGAGAATAAGGATCAGAGCGCTAGTCCCCTCGAGGAGATAATGCCCCTCCTGAAGGGAATGGATAATGACCAGTAATTCACATTCACCAATGTCATACAGAGTCTCAACCTTGGACAGTTTCTTAGAAAAGGACCCACAAGGAAGTAACACCTTTCATAGTACCTTGTAGCGCCTCCGCTTCTGGCGATGCTTACAATGACACTCCAGCGTAATTTCCACGAGTGGTTGGACGCATCAATGCTAGATGCATCATCTGCAGGAGCGAGGTTTCAGCATGCTTCAGGCCTCTGTTTTATGTGTATGAGGCCTGTAGTCTCCTCCTACCTACTTCCTCCCTCTGAGCTGCTCCTACTTCCTGAGGAGGAGTTTAAAGGGCAGACTGATTCCTGATTCAGTTACCCTTACGCTGTTGTTCTGAGCAGTTCATTATCTTGCATTCCTGATTCCTGTGTATGATCCAGCTTGTCTGTCCATCCATTCTGGTATTGACCTGTGGCTCTGTCTGACTTTTCTCCTTGTGCACTCCGATTTGGCTCAGATAGCCTTTCTGGTGCAAACCCGTGGCTCTGGCTGACTATCTGTTCCGTGTTTAACCTAGGCTTTTCCGACTACCCACTCTGGTGTTGACTTGTGGCTCTGTCCACTGCACATCCAGCATTCCATCGCTTCAGTGGATATCCTATCTGGTGCAAACCTTTGGCTCTGGCTGACTACCAGCTCCGTGTATAACCTAGGCTTGTCTGACTACCCACTCTGGTGTTGACCTGGGGCTCTGTCCACCACGCATCCAGCATTCTGTGCTTCTGTGTGCAAATGGGAATTCAATTGGCATTCTCCACTGCATACCATCTGCAATCCAACGATGCAGCAGAAAGGTCAAACCAATCCTTAGAGCAATTTCTCCGCTGCTATGTCTCTGACCACCACAACAATTGGGCTACTCTGTTGACCTGGGCGGAGTTTGCCAGAAATTGTGCTTTGAACTCTTCTACTCAGAGTTATCTTTTCTTGGTTAACTATGGGTTCCAATCCTCAGTTCTTCCCGAAACCTTCTGAACACAAGCTATTCCAGCTTTGGACGAGCATGTGCAGGGACTCCATTCCTCATGAGTTCTGGTACAATATACCCCACGTGGTTCAGTGCAACGACAGAAAAGGCAGGCTGACCGTAGACGTTTGCCGACACCAACCATCCAGGTTGGAGATAGAGTGTGGTTGTCGTCCCGTAACTTGCACTTCCAGGTCCCATGCAACTAATTAGCTCCTCAATTTGTTGGTCCCTTCAAGGTGTTGCGCAAGATTAACCCGGTGGCTTATGCGTTGGAACTACCTGCTGTCACAGTTTTTAGATGAACACTCAGACCAGATCGGTAAGGTAAAAATGACTTTATTAGAATAAAATGCATACACGAATATAGACCCTTTAGACCCACATTACAGAACATATATAATATAATGGATACATCAATAGCAAACCAGCATAGGTAATCTGGAGGAACTGGAAACAATACTGGCAATGAAGGTTCTGGTTAGAACCAGAGACACTGAAGGCACACAGTCCAGGAGCTGACAGCAGGACTTCAGTGACCCGTGGTCCTGTAATAGAGGACTAGCACAACCCAGACGCCTGTGCACAGAACCAACAGGAGCAAGGCAACACTGACCCTGGCCCTTAGGCCACAGATAAACCGAGGCAACCGCTTAGTAGGCAGCACTGACCCTAGGGTAGGGTCACAAGGAGACCAAGGCAACTGCTACGTAGGCAAACCCTAGAAAGCTAGGGGTGGATCGAGATATAGGTATATAGATGGAACGCAACCAGTGTCCCCTCACCCTGAGGGATGGTATAATGCAGTGCTGGCTCTTGAGCCCAAGGCTACTGCAGTGAGGAATAAGCACTAACCCTACCTGGACGATCCAGACACACAAAGGGTCAATAGGTAACACTCCGAGAAATACTGCAGCTCCCAAAGGGAGTGAGCCCAGCGCTGATAGGGAGGTAGACACAGAGAGTGATCAGAGTAACACAGTTAGTGCTATAAACACTGTACCGGTACTTCGCTTGTGCACACCACCGGAGGCGGTTAAGAGAGCAGCTTAAGCACGAATGCTCAGCCTCTGGTCGACAAAGTAATATCGGTGCACACCGACTATTGTAACAAAATGGCTCCGCACATATCAGTGGGCCAAATGAGGGCAACCAAGCGGTACAACCGGACACTATCAGAGATGGAATGGATAATCGGCCGGTGCAGCTAGCCACGGAGCGGTACACAGCCAGATACAGTCAGTAACGGATCGGGTTCTCAGCCATAAATGGTCAGCAACGGAGCAGGTTCTCAGCCAGACACAGTCAGCAACGGAGCGGGTTCTCAGCCAGATACGATCAGCGACAGAGTGGGTTCTCAGCCAGGTATGGTCAGCAATGGAACAGCAGCACTCAGGAATGTCGTCAGGCAGGCCAGGTCATACACGATAAGCGTCAAATACAAATCAAACGTCAGGAACTCATACACCACGAAAGGGCACCATAGAGTCGATGTGACAGGGCATACTCCTCCATGGCCTTATTTTCATCTAGAGACAGCGGGTATACGTGGCCCCTGGGAGGCATAGTAAAAGGAATCGGGTCAATAGTACAGTCGTACGGTCTGTGGGGAGGTAACGTACCCGCTTCTACTTTGTTGAATAAGTCGCGGAAGGACATGTATTCCTCAGGCAGGACCAATGAAGAAGTACACAACACTCTCGTGGGGCACAGGAGGAATCAGTGCACTGGGAAGCCCAGGTCAAGATGTCACAAGTACACCAGTCAATCCTAGGATTATGCTCCTGCAACCAAGGGAACCCAAGAACAATGGCAGAATGTGGAGAACTGATCATAAGGAAACTCTGCAGATTCAGGTGAAGTGCCCTGACCATCAAAGACAAGGGAAGCGTCTCATGGGTAACATGGAGTGTTTGGCAGCAAACTCAGCATAAATAAAATAACCGGTAGCACCGGAGCCTAAGAAGGCTGGTGCTGCTACCGATGAACTGGCCCAAGAAAGGATAACCTCAAGGTTTACCCTGTACATCCTCCGGGGACTGGGAAATTCCACCCAGGGTATGTCCCAGACAGGACCCCAGGTGCGAGCGTTTCCCGGCCGTATGGGACAGGACCGCAACAGGTGCCCAGGTTTCCCAAAATACAGACAGAGGCCTTCCCTCCACAGGAAGGCCCTCTCCTCCACCGAGAGGTGAGTGAATCCCAGCTGCATCGGCTCACTTCTGACAGACTCAGAACCAGGAGGCATAGGAGGTGAGGGAGGAATGGGTGGGTGAGCAAAGTTAGGTGCCAGTTGAGATGGAGGCCTACGCAGGTGCTCCGTAAAAGACGGTCTCTCCTGGATCCTGGTTTCAGTCAGGATAAGAAACTAAATTAATTTGTTCAGGTCACTAGGCAGCTCACGGGCTGCAATTTCGTTTTTTATAGTGTCACACAACCCTTGGGAAAAGACAAATGCCTCATTGTTCCAACCTACCTCCGCCGCCAGAGTATGGAACTTGATCACTTACTCTGCCACCGTACGTGCGCCCTGGCAGATGGTCATAAGGTGCTTGGCAGCGGAGGCCGCACGGCCCAGAACATTGGAAACTCACTAAAAAGAGGCCACAAACTCCATAAAGCTGTATATAATGGGTTTGGCCATCTCCCATAATGGATTGGCCCATGCCAAAGTTTTACCCGACAGGAGCGATATCCTAAAGCCATCCCTACTTCGCTCATTATGGAAGGCTTGTGGTACCATCTCGAAGAATATGCCCAACTGATTAAGGAACCCTCATATCGCTGAGGGAGCAGAGCAGAACTAGATAAACCTTTGGCAACATTGGCTTCAGGAGCAGCAAGAACAGCCGGAGTAGGATCGGAGGAGGCCACCGGTTGCTGATCAGAACAGTCGAGCTGTGCAGTGCGGTTTAGGAGGATCTGCATGTCCAAAGATAATTGATCAATACGTTGATCCTGCATCTCCATCCTGGCCAAAATGCTCTGAACAGGTGGGTTACCAGTACCGTCTGTACTCATGGCCCTTAAATACTGTCACAGATACTAATGATGAGGCAAGAGACAAGTACTGTAATCTTACTCCACCTTTATTGAAATAGGAACAAGAAATACCACAGAGCCAAAATAACAGTGAGAGAGAGTGGTCCAAAGCCGGAGCAAGGGGTTACTACAAGAAATAGGAGTCTGCTCCGGAGGCGCTCAAAATAGGAGTCTGGAGCTGGGTATATGACCCAGCCTAAACTCAAACAGGAGGCATGTGCCAGGGATGAGACCCAGCCACTCACTAGTAGCGACAATGCCCACAGGCGTAATAGAGTAGTACTAGGCCAGAGCCACAGATCAGCACCAGAAAGGATGGTCAGACAAACCAGGGGTCATGCACGGAGCGGGTAGTCCAGCAAGAGCCACAGGTCTGCACCAGAATGGATAGTCAGACTAAACCAGAGGTCATACACAGAGTGGATAGTCAGCCAGATCCACAGGTTAGCACGAGAATGGATGGTCAGACAAACCAGGGGTCAAGCACGGAGCGGGTAGTCAGCCAGAGCCACCGGTCTGCACCAGAATGGATGGTCAGACAAAGCCAGGGGTCAAGCACGGAAATAACAGAAACAAGGATACTACTGCACTGAACACCAATGTAAGGGCGACTGAGTTTGATGTCCAGTCAGCATATAAACGCTTATGGGGAGGCGTGGAGCACATCAAAGCAATGCCCCTTTAAGAGTGGGGCACGCATCACTAGAGGATTCCCCCTATGACAGGCACCTGCTCAAGATGCCGGCAGGAAGGAAGCACAGATGCTGCGTGAACTGCAGCGAGGCCGCAAGGTAAGTACAACTGTGACAGGTTTACACAACAGAATATGACACTAAAGGAAAAAATATACATATTTTACATTTATACCTTTTCAAAGGTATTGAAATCTTTTAAAACTATTCAGTTTCCTACTTTATTCACTATCATGTTTACATGTGTACAAATGTTTATAGAAAGTAGCACTATAGGAAGAATAGACCTTTTATGACATCTTTACGAAGTATGAGAGTTCCTACTCTACTCTATACCCATTGCCAGCCTGAGATAAGTTACCCCATTAGTATTAACTGACATACTATAGGGGTTCCAGGAGAACAAAGCCATGTCTCCACAATGTTTTTTTTTTTTTTGTTTGAAAAATGTATAAACAAAAAAAAACAAAAACAGATATAAGTTGTCTGTATTTAAATGGTTCTAACAGCTACAGACATGAAGAAATGGTAAACAAGGCATACCATTTTATAAAATAGATAACCAGTTGTATCAAATGAGAAATCATTTGCCTATCTACCCCTAGATTAGTGTGCACAAATGTTTGCAGAAATTAGTCTATAGGAAAAACAATACATTTTTACATTTCCATAAGTTCAAAGATTGCTTGGTCTTAAAAAATCATAGATTGTTATAATGTTTTCAATTCCTAGTGCCAGCCAAGTATTGGTAGTCCATTAGTATGTTGACATATTGTAGTTGGTGCAATGGGCACAATACTCCTCTGCACATAAATCATTTTTTTTTTTTTGTTTACAATACATTTCAAATAGCCCCAACAGTCCCAAAAAGATAAGACATATATATGTTCTATTGTTTGAAAAAGGAACATCACCTTTTATGATATTAAGGCTCTGTAGTCCCACTGGACATGATGGGGTTCAAGGTTGAGGATATTTCTTCTGTGTCTTTCTCCATATCAATAGAGTAGGTATTGCCTCTGCCCTCTAGTTAGGTAGGACCAATCAGCTCCATTATTTTGGTCCTTCCAAGCTGGATGGTGGAGGTCTGAGACCACTAACCTCTAGCTCCTTTTTTAGGAGTTAGGTTTTGTTTTATCTTGCTATTCATGCAGTTTGGCACAATGATTCTCATCCTAATTATCCACAGCCACACCTTGATGCTGCCCTGTCCAGAGGCAGGAGCCTCTGAAGCCCGTGGATCTGAGCATGCAAGCACTTGCTAGGGGAAGGAAATAAGACATGCTTTACCCCTTATCCCACTAAGTGCTGTGTGGGAAAAGGGAGGTGTTCATTTAGTACTGTGCACTTGCAGCATACCTTTTTCAATTACTGCCCTCATGTTTGGGCTCTGGATTGCCTGCATTCCACTCAGTAATGCATATTACTATTGTGCCTCCTCTCCCTGGTCAGACTCTTCCGGTTGTGATTCTGTGGCCAGGCTGCTTTATTTCCTTCCCTGGAACCATGTAGTTTAAGCGGCTCTCGTGCTTTCCACTGGTGGAAAGCATGCTTAATAAACCCAAATCCTCTTTCTCTAGGGAGAAGACTTCAGCTGAGCCCCCCGTTAATAAAGATGATAAGTCTCAAAATACTAAGCCTTGTGAAGGTTGTGATATGAAATTGCTCTTATCAGACTCATCTAAACTCTGCCCTGAAAGTTTGAAGAAGCCTGCAGGACCAGAAGTGCCGTCATAATTTCTGGATTTCTTGTCCTAGATGAAATCATCTATGCAGGAAACTTTTATGGCTATGCAGTAGGCTGCTATATTTAGGAGAAGACAACATATAAATGACCCAGGTGAAGGCCCTTCTAGAACTGAGATGCATAAGGATAGTCCCAAGTCTACACGATCTAGAATCATTATATTCTTCTAAGGAGTAAGAGGAAATAGTGGAAAACTAAGGATCTTTTCATCCGGATCAAGTGGAATCTTTTCTTAACGCATGAGAAAAATCCTATGGTTGACAAAAACCCAGAAGGAGTTGGACTTCATGGACACGGCTTTCCTTGGGAACAAAAAAGCTTCCCTTGTCTTCCCAATTCATCATTCTATTCTTGATATTATTAAAACTGATTGGGAGAAATCTGGTAGGAGATTTAGCTTATTCAAAAGATTTTGGATAATATATCCCTTTAATGAGGCTTAAATTAAACAGTGGGTAAGTCACCCCAAGATTGGCGCAGCTGTGGCACATTTGGCAAGATGAACGGCTATCCTCTTAGAAGAAGGCTTGTCTCTGAATTATCCTATGGATCGGAAAATAGAGACTGCTTTAGTGAAACAATATGTTCTGTTGAGTCAGAATCTTAAGGCAGCTAAAGATATAGAATTCATAGCCAGGACATTGCGGATATGGCTAACGGAATTGGAGGTAAAGACTGAATTTTCTGTCTCAAGGTCCAGATTAATGAAGGAAGTGGTGGCCTTTTAAAGACTTTACAAGCTTTTTTTGTGAAAGCTCTTTGGATATTATCACTTTATTGGCTAAATCCTCAGCCCTTACAGTCACAGTGAGGTGTTCTGTCTGGCTAAGATTAGGAGAGAGCCTTGAGAGATACCTTTTGGTAAACATTTGGAGGAATTGATAAAGAAAACTTCAGGAGGAAGAAGTCTCTTTTTTTTTTTTCCACTCAAGAAAGAAGGCCTGATCTTTTGATTACAGGTCTAGGAAACTGGAATGCTTAGAGATATCAGCCACAAAGCTCCTCACAAGCACTGAGAGGAGGGTTCAAGGAGGAGCTTCGTCAAGGGGACCAATTCAAAAGAGAATACCAATGGAAAGCAGTGGGCCCCATCCCAGATTACAGATTGGAACATCTGCTACCGTCAACTTCTCACCCACACTGTGAAGTTCAGCTGGTTGTGGGTTTGGGGTACCCACTGGAATTCAGTATTGTCCCTCCCCAAAAAAGTTTTCTAGAAATCCAAATTGCTTTCCAGTCATCCCACGGCAGCAAGAACGGACAAGCAGTACAGCAGTATATTTTCAGAAAAAAAAGTGATAGAGTTCCCCGGTCTTAAAGAGGTTTGGGTATCTACTCCATTCTGTTTAATGTAGCCAAGCCTTCTGGTGGATACATGAATGTCCTGGATTTGAAGTATCTCAGTAGTTTCATCAAACCAACGCAAATCTAAATGGAGACAATAGCCTTGTTAACCAAGCCGATTCCACCTCACACTATTCAACAATATATCTACAAGACCCCTATAACAATATTCTGATAAAATCATTCTACAAGAGACTCATATTTGCTGTTCAGGCCTTTCATCAGGTCCCAGAGTCTTTACAAAGACCATAGCAGTTTAATTATAGGTTCTAAGGGAAGAAGTAATCTCTTTAATACCTCATCTGGACGATCTGATGATCATGGCAAGCTGAAGATCTCAAGCAATACAGTCTAGAGACAGGAGCTTAGTGAACCAGGGTTGGCTGGTAAGCTAGGAGAAAGGCCAACTAAGACCATCCCCAAAGCTTTCTGGCAATAAGGTTGAACACTCAGTGGCATATTGCTTATCTCTCAGAAGAAGGAATATTGAGACTGACAAAGGTTCAAGAGTTCACGTTCAGAAGATGGCTGATCCATACAGTGCAGGATTACATGCAGCTGATAGGAGTTATTACGTCTACTATTCAGATTATTCCCTGTGCCAGGCTCCATTTTAGGAGAATTCAGAACAACTTTCTGAGTTTCAGGAACAAGAAGGCAAGCAACACCTCCCCTTTTAAACTTGGTCAGAGGTGATCTCAGGTGATGGCTGAACAAGCAAAACTTCCAACAGAGTCATCCGTTGGAAGAACCACAATGTGAAATCATAACTACAATTGCAAGTCTGATAGGACATTTTAGGAATATGAGAAGTAGAAAAGTGCCTTAGAGGATTTAGGTCACACATTCTCAGAAAAGGAGTTCACATCAGATCAAACTGCATAGCTACAAACATGTATCTGAAGAACCAGGGATGGGGCACAAGGAGCAGGCTTCTAAACACAGAAGTAAAGAAGGCAATGAGATGACCAGAAAGCTAGAGAGGATTTAAGCCTCTAATATTTCAGACAGCAGGAATGTTTAAGCAGACTACTTAAGCAGAGTTAAATCACAAGATCTTGCAAGAAGTGGCCCGCAAATGGTAGGAGCCTAACCTGAACCTCATGGTATTTAATCTCAACAACAAATTCAAATATTACTTTTCCTGCTGGAAAGACCCAGTATCTGTGGGACAGGATGTTCTGAAAGTCATGTGGAATTTTCCTCTGGCTTACATGTTTTCTCCCATACCTATTATGATGGAGGTATTTAGAAAGATCAAGAGGGACAAAGCAGAAGACATTTTGAAAAACACCGAACTTGCCAAGGAGAATCTGGTTTTATCAATAGCTCGGCCCTGCCCCCCCCCCCCATTAACTCAGGATCCCCTGAGCCATAGTCCAATTTCTCCCCAAAACCTAGCCTGTTTTAAGTTTACAACCTGGAGGCTAAGTCGGAAGCCAACACTATTACTTAAGGGAGGATATCATCCACTTCCAAAAAATACTGTATGGTATGAAAAACATTCAGAAGATGGTGCCTATAGAATAATTTTCTTAGAACATCAGTCTACATGGCCAGGATTTTTGATTTTCTGCAAAATGATTTTGAGTCAGATCTCAAAACAGCATTTATCAAGGAGCAGCTATCAGCAGTTGTTGATTCAGTTCGCGGACAATCTAGTAAAAAAAGTTCCTATGGGAAATTGATAAGGTGAGGCCCAATATCAGAGAGAGAGTTCTTCCTTGGGATCTTAATATACTATTGGGTCAGCTATCAAGTTCCCAATTATTTGAGCCAATTAAGGATAAGGCTATCAAATACGTAAACTTAGTGACACTTTTCCTTACAGGAATTGCTTCAGCAAGAAGGATAAGTGAACTACATGAGCTATCCTTAAAATCTCCCTCTTTGATTTTTCACCAGGGTAAAGTAGTCCTTAGGACAAAACCATCCTTTAGGAGCAAGATGGTTACAGATTTCCATTTGACGCAATATAGTGCCGCCCTCCTTTTGCCAAATCCCAAAAGTAGATTAAAGAAATTAAGTTCCAAAACTTTGGATATGATGAGGTCTTTCCTACTATTTTAGTAAACCAAGAACTTCAAGTAAACAGATCTGACATTTGTTCATTCCCATGGCAAGCATAAGGGTAAATCGGCTTTTAAGGCTTCTTTGTCTAGATGGATTAAAGAGTGCAACAGACTAACTTATTAGGAAGCAGATATTCAGATCCCTCTCTGTATCCTTGTTATGCATAGCTACGGCATCTCCAGAAGAAATCTGCAAAGCAGCCTTCTGGGCTTTCATTGAGCATTAGCAGGTGGATGTGCATGCGTCTTCTGAAGCCAGATTTGGGAGAGAGGTTCTACAAGTAGTAGTTCCAGTTTAATGGTAATGTTTTTCTCTTCCTCTTTTTCCCCTTTTTCACATGGTTTATGGCATTCTGAGTACTTCTTTTGGTGCGTTCCTTAATAGTGCACAGTTATCCCTCTATTCTGGAACACTGTTTTCATATGTTCCACTCTGTTGCTATGGAGGACACAGAAGAAAGGGGGAAATTTACTCACAGATTTTTCTTTTTCTTCTTTGTCCCTCCATGGCACACCAAAACTTTTCATTTTGTTTATGTTCTTTTACAGCTCGGACAAAAGTATAACTGAAGGAACCACACAGGGAACAGACAATTTAAACTCTCATTGGTCATACCCTTCTAGAGGGTGGAGACAATACCCACTCTATTGCCGGGAAGGGACACAGAAGAAAAAAAAAATCTGTGAGTAAATATCCCCCATTTTGGTCTAACTACAAATGTCAGTTAATCTGTATTGTCTTTGTTTGAAAGTGAAGTCTTCCCTCCTTTAAGTTATGTTGTGCCGCAACTTACTAAATACTGGTTGTGAGGAGAGAGTATAGGCTCTTTTAACCTCCTCTCCCATTCATTTATATATGAACAAATATGGTATGTACTTTTTCTGGGTGATCAACTGATCACCCGTAATAAGTATGTTTTTAAAGTACCCTCTTCTGAAAGAAGGTCCTTCTCTCTTTCATTAGATGTGAGTACACCTAACCCCCCCTATTGTATAAGTGTGTGCACGTGTGTGTGTGTGTTAGATCTGGGCTCTTTAGAGCTCCACCCTTTGCTTTATCATTTTCATAATGCTGCATCATAATGTCAGGTGATTGAAAACTCACATGACATTGCTACACTCAAGTATAGCATTGTTTCAAAGAGATATCTCCCCTCTTTTAAACAAGGTTAGTTTCAGCCAAACTAGTGCAAGTGGAAATAAGATACAGGCTCTTAAATAGCCTGCCCTTTTCTTCTCCTTTAAGGAAATTCCCTGGTGGTCCAGCTGTGTCACATGATTGATGTCATCATGCACAGCCATTATGCTATTATTATGTGGGAGTCCTCCAGCAGTAGGATATATAGTGAAGATGTCAGCAGAGACATCCTTAATGGCAAAGTGGTTAAAGTGAATTTTGCTATTGGAATAAATGTTTTTCTTCTGTGTCCCCTTCCACGGCCATAGACTTCTATGGGTATTGTCTCCTCCCACTAGCTGGTGTAGGACCAATGAAAATTATTTAAGGAATCCCCTTGACTCCTCTCCTCAGTCTTTTGGTCCTACACCAGCTGGAGTAGGCTGGCTGGGTATCCAGCCAACAACGATTTAATGTTTAAACTGTATGAGCGATTTACTCACTGCGGCCGCTAAATGCTGTCCCAGACCGGAGTGGTGCATCCGGAGCACAGGCCTCGCTTGATACCGGCCTGTGTAATACTGCCTTGTCCTCCAGGAAGCAAGTAATCGTGGGCATGATGGGAGTGACGCGATCAGACGGAGCCGCGAACCGGAAGTCAGGAGAGGTACCAGCGTTCATCGCTTGAGGCCTCCCGAAGGAGCTCCATGATGCAGCGTCGAGACGCTGAAAACTGAGGCACCAGTATGCACATCAGTGGGCAGTAACAAATCGGAGGACAAGGTAGGAGGGAATATTTATAATGTTGGTGCATTTGTTATGCGTTCCAGCTTGGGACGCACGCCAGTTTTCCTTAGCTATTTAAGCCAGGAAGGAGGCATGTTATCAGAAGATGATATGTGTTAAGTAGTTTGGTCATTTGATTTTAGGATAGCAATCACATTAAAAGTTATGTTTTAATCTCTTGTATGTATAATGGCTACTACTCCAAAGTCAGGAACCAGTAAAGATAAAAATCCTGTAGAATGTAGAGAAGACAAAGCAACTTCTAAAACAAAAGTTTGTCAGGCTTGTGACAACAAAATTCCTGCAGATGAACATACCAAGCTTTGCAGTGATTGCATTAAGAAGGCAGCAGGAGTGGAGGTACCTAATCAATTCCAAGATTTTTTGTCTTGGATGAAGACGTCTATGCAAGAGACTTTTTCTGCATTACAAAATCAACCCAGGAAAAGACAGAGGGTGGATGATCCAGATGAAGGGCCTTCAACCAGGAGAGAAGAAACAGAGGAAGGCAGTATGGTAGATATCCTGTCCCAATATTCATCTGAAGAAGATGGAGAAATTGTGGAGGATGAAAATGGAACATTTAATTTAGATAAAATGGAATCGTTCCTTAAATTAATGCGCAAGACATTGGGATTGACAGAGGAGCACAAACAACAAGGAATTATTGATGTGGCATTTACAGGCTCAAAAAAGGAAGGACCAGTTTTTCCTGTACATTACTCCGTTGCAGACATAGTTAAAACAGAATGGAGCAAGGGAGACAAGAGGATATCCACATCCAAGAGAATGCATAAAATGTATCCTTTCAAAGAGGAGGACACCGTATCATGGGTTTCTCCACCTAAAATAGATGCAGCTATCTCACAGATCGCAAAAAGAACCACTATTCCGATGGAAGATGGATCCTCACTAAAGGATACAATGGATAGAAGAATAGAGAGCGCACTGAAGAAGCAATTCTCCTTGTTGGGACAAAGCATGAAGATCGCTACTGCATTGGCCTGTATCTCCAGGACTACAAAGATATGGATTTCAGAATTAGAAGATCATATTGACTCTTCTGTATCCAGATCTAAACTACTAAAAGAGGTCTCATCTATCAAGGAAGCTGTCAGTTTTGTATGTGATGCATCTTTGGATTCCATTAGGACTGCTGCCAGATCATCTGCATTATCTGTTACAGCCAGAAGATCATTATGGCTTAGATCCTGGGGTGCTGATGCATCTTCTAAGAGTAAGCTGGTTTCTTTACCATTTACAGGATCCTTACTGTTTGGTGAACAGTTAGAGGAAATTGTCAAGAAAGTCACAGGAGGAAAAAGCTCCTTTCTTCCACAAGATAGGAAGCAGAGGGCATCTCCCAATCACGTATCCTTTAGGAAAAAACAGGCGTTCAGAGACCAGAGGCGTTTTCAAACTCCAAGACAGTATGAGACGCGAAAACATCAGCCTTCACAAACCAAGAGAGGTTCATTCAGGAAGGAGGGGTTTCGTGGTAACCAATTCAAGAAGGAATTCTCCTGAGGATCAGCGGATTCTGCTTCTAGCCCCAGTCGGGGGTCGTCTGGGAAGATTCATCAGGAGTTGGGAAGACATGACAAAACTAGACTCTTGGACATATCATCTTCTAGAAGCAGGATACCCGCTAAGATTCGAAAACAGACCCTCCAAAAATCATTTCCGGAGTTCCAGAATACCTCAGAATGCTATGAGGAACCTAGAACTCTTAAAGGCAATTCAGGAACTAGCAGCAAATCATGTTATAGAAGAAGTTCCATCAGCATTCAGAAAGCAAGGTTGGTATTCCACAATATTCGTGGTTCCAAAAACATCAGGAGGATTCAGGCTCATTCTGGATTTAAAAATACTCAACACCTTCATAAAAAAAGAGAGGTTCAAGATGGAAACTGTGACATCAGTCATACAGTCAATTCTGCCCGAAGCTTACATGACTACGATAGACTTAAAAGATGCCTACCATCACATTTCAGTAGCTCAAGCTTACAGGAAGTTCCTCAGATTTTCATTCAAGGGACAGCATTGGCAGTTCAAGGCGCTGCCATTTGGGCTTACATCAGCCCCCAGAGTTTTTTCCAAAGTGCTAGCAGTGGCCTTAGAACCTTTGAGACGACAAGGAATATTGATAGTACCATACCTGGACGATCTATTACTGATAGCAAATTCCTTCAGTGCAGCGGTAACACAGAGCAAGATCACAATAAACCACCTTCAACAATTGGGTTGGATAATCAATTCAGAAAAGAGCCAGTTGTTTCCAACTCAAAAATTACAGTACCTGGGTCTAATATTGGACTCAATAAGGAACAAGGCTTGTCTATCTCACAGCAGAATAATGACCTTAATCAAGAAAGTCAAGAAGTTCAGAAGACAGAAGTATCATACATCACTGGACTATATGACAATTCTAGGACTCATGGTATCTACAGTTCAGATCGTCCCATGGTCCAAGCTTCACTTCAGACCGCTACAAAGGTGGTTTCTGAACCATTGGGACAAAAGCCCAACCAATACAGCTCAGGTGATTCCACTAGGAACGAGAATCAAAAAGGAGTTAGCATGGTGGACGTGCAAGAAAAACCTAAAGAAAGGGAAAATATTGACAGAGCCAGTTTGGCAGAGGATGACAACAGATGCCAGTCTCATAGGATGGGGAGGATATTGGCGCAACAAATCCATACAGGGGAAGTGGAATGCAGAGGAAAGATTACTACACATAAATATATTGGAACTAAGAGCAATATATTATTGTCTAAAAACATTCAAGAAGGAGTTAATAAAAGAGTCAGTATTAGTAATATCAGACAGCATGGTAGCAGTGCAGTACATCAAGAATCAAGGGGGAACGAAAAGCAGGTCCCTAAACTCAGAAGTGAGAAGAATTCTACTTTGGGGAGAAAGGAATCTGGCGACGTTATCAGCAATACACATACCAGGAAAACAGAACATACAGGCGGATTTCCTGAGTCGAGTACAGTTAGACCCAGGGGAATGGTCCCTAAATCTAGAGGTCTTCAATCAGATCAAACAAAGATGGGGTCAGCCTGTAATAGATTTGATGGCAACAAGTCAAAATGCGAAATGCCAGAGATTCTTTTCAAGGAGGTATCATCCACAAGCGGAAGCCATAGATGCTATGACTCAAAATTGGACAAACAGTCTAGTATACATTTTTCCTCCAATCCCCATGATCCAGAGAGTGATAAGAAAAATCAGACAGGAAAGACTGGATGTCATTCTAATAGCACCAGATTGGCCAAGAAGAATCTGGTATTCAAGTCTAGTAAGCATGTCCATCCGGAAACCTTGGCCCCTGCCTGCCAGGCCGGACCTTCTACATCAGGGGCCTGTGTTTCATCCAAAACCAGAATTTTTGAAACTAGTGGCCTGGAGGCTGAGAGGAATTCCTTAAGGCAAAGAGGTCTGACCGAGTCGGTAATTAGTACTATTATAGCTGGAAGAAAACCATCCACATTAAAGATCTATAATAGAATATGGAATATTTTTTCCACATGGTGTATTAAGAATGACATTAATAGAGAGTCAATTTCGGTCCCTGAAATGCTGAGTTTCTTGCAGAGTGGTTATGAGGCTGGACTTCGTCCAGCATCCTTGAAAGTACAGGTTTCTGCTATTTCTGCCTGTCTGGCAAGGCAATTTGCTGAAGATGACCTTGTCAAAAAGTATCTGCGAGCAATAGATAAATCAAGACCTAGAGTAAGAAGCATTGTGCCTCCCTGGGATCTCAACACCGTGTTGAATCAGTTGGCATCGGCAGAAAAATTCGAACCTATAACAGAGATATATCTATGAAATTCTTAACATTAAAAACAGTCTTTCTAGTAGCAATTACATCCGCTAGGAGAGTAAGTGAGTTACAGGCATTATCCTCAAAGGAACCTTACTTAATTGTTCATCAGGATAAAGTAGTTCTCAGAACCAAAAGTGAGTTTAGATCTAAGGTAGTATCTACTTTTCATTTGAATCAGGACATAGTTCTCCCAACCTTTTATCCTGATCCCAAAAATAGAAAAGAGGAAAGATTACATAACCTGGATTTAAAAAGGTGTATTCTAGAATACCTGAAGAGAACAGCAGAGACAAGAAAGTCAGATTCTCTATTTGTACACTACCAAGGGAAGTTTAAGGGGTCATCCGCTTCAAAACCTTCAGTTGCAAGATGGATAACAGAATGCATCAAAGAGACATATATAAGCGCGGGGAAAGAGCCTCCGAGGATCATAAAAGCTCATTCAACAAGAGCAATGGCAACTTCTTGGGCGGCAAAAGATGCAGCTACTGCAGAAGAAATATGCAAGGCGGCCACATGGTCTTCTATATCTACTTTCATAAGACATTACCATTTAGATGTACAGGCATCTTCTGCAGCAAGATTCGGAAGAAGAGTTCTAAAGGCTGCAGTCATACCAACTGGGTAAGATCCTTCTATATTCTACTTTGATGCCTGCCCTTCTTTTTATTATCATTTCTATATTGTGTATGTATATGTATATATATATATATGTATGTATATGGCTATTATCCCCTCCCTATATGTACAATTTCTTTGGTATGTCCCATAGAAGTCTATGGCCGTGGAAGGGGACACAGAAGAAAGGGAGAAATTTACCTTGAGATATTTCCTTTTCTTCTGTGTCCCCCCACGGCACCCCTACCCGATAATCTATCTAACTTAATATTTTTCAGCTCTGACAAAAGATGACTGAGGAGAGGAGTCAAGGGGATTCCTTAAATAATTTTCATTGGTCCTACACCAGCTAGTGGGAGGAGACAATACCCATAGAAGTCTATGGCCGTGGGGGGACACAGAAGAAAAGGAAATATCTCAAGGTAAATTTCTCCCTTTTTAACCCCTTAAGAACCCATGAAGTACCAGGATCTTCTTGGGTAAACTTGCGTTAAGGACCCATGAAGATCCTGCACGTCATGGAATTCAGGGGTCCCTGTATGCCACTCAGAGACCCCTGAATCCATTTAGCAAAACAAAAAACAAACAAACAAAAAAAAAAAGCTCTGTTCATTAAGGGACTACTGTGATTTGTGAGTGTGTCATACATACAACAGTCAGGTATATTTTATTCACTTATTGCTTTTTGCATTTGGACTCCGCTATAGGTGAACATGTCAGTTTACAGTTCTGAGATTGTTTACATGATTTTAAAGGAATGTTTTTAGTGCTCTCTTCCTATTCCTAATTTAATTCAGATTAATTAGGCCTATTGTTTATTATGAAGGAGTGTGAACTAAATGCAGACTAAAATGTTGATCTGAATATACAGGCAACTGCAGCATAAATGCCAAAAAATCTAAAATAAGATTTATTTGACTTATGTGTACATAAGTCCATCAGTTGATCACAGTAAGAGTAATTTATTCCTATATAGTTCCGTGTTTACTTCCTAAATCAGTAATGCTCTATGTACAGGATAACACAGTTTGGAAATTTGTGCAGGAGGTATAAACCGTGAGATGCTGAGTCTAGGGATTGACAATAGGAGGAAGCTTTGGGAATTGAAAAGAAAATTGTTGATCCTGGGAAGTCCACCTATATCACTACAGTAACAAAGAATACCTCTTCTTCTGGGCTGTCCTCAAACCCTGGGGGATGGTTCTCGGACCCAGGCGGTCTCCCTAATAAAACCAAAAAATTGCTGACTCATGTCTTCCTGACCAGTTCCTACAATCTGTTTTCTATAGAAAAATGAACAGTCCAATTCAATGATACATATGACAGTTTTCTTTCCATTTGACAGCCCTGGATTCCCTACTCTGATCCTGTCAATGAGGTTGTCACACAATAACATGCCTCACGATTTTCTTTCCCTTCAATGCGTGTGTGTGTGTGTGTGTGTGTGTGTGTGTGTGTGTGTGTGTGTATATGTACATATATGTACAAGTTCCGTAGAAATACACAAAAGTAGTATCATATGTAATGATAGCTGATGCAGGTACTCGTATCTTTTATTATGATTTTATTATTGGCAATTTGTCACTGTCAATATCTTACATTCCACAAGTATTCAATACACACACATCTAAGTTATTATCGTAGCAACCATATTTTCTCCAAACAACTCATTCATACACATCACTTTCCTTATGATCACCTACTTATCACCAATACATCATTTTCCTTTTCATTTGTCACACACCTTTATATATTTATGTATATAGCTTTTCTATGTGATACATTGCGGCCATATCTATACTTAGAGTTTATTGCAACAATATTTCTCATATGTTTCACAGACTAATCCTATCATACATATTACACTTATATGGGAGTTAGTGTAATATTATGTAATCGTTATCTTTTATTGGTTTAGCGTTTTATCATCCATTATTTGTTAGTTTACCTTCTATTTAATTTTTATTTTTCATACACCTTACATTACAAATATATTGATACTTTTATCAAATATATTCTTTTATAGGCAACACGCCAACACTTATATTCGTTTTATCACTTTATCATCTTTTATACACAACTTTCATTTAAACTATTTTCTTCTTCCACAATTTGATTCACCTTTCTTTACATCCTTTTCCACACCAACATACGTTTTACCATTTACATACTATCGTAATACCAACTCTTTATTTTATATTTATTTATTTCTATTTTATTGGGTTTATTATCCACCATTAGTGCTTTTTTCAGATGTTTTTTATTATGTTTTTTGTGATTACGATTTATATTGGAGTTTTCTTGTCTCATCCAAAATACATCTTATTTGCATGAGGTTGGAAATACATTTGATCAATTAAATGTAATCTAATTTGTATTAGACTATATAAGACTGTATTGGTTGAACATCTGATTGTATGCTCCTGAGGAAGCAGAAAGGATTCTGCTAAAACATTTGGGTCAGTCTGTAACTTCAACAGACAACGGGTCTTTCTCCTCTCCCCCTGTGGGTATTCTCCGCTCCACCCCTTCCTGAGTATCGTGCGACTCTTGAGACGCTTAGTGTCGCCGTTGCATCTGGAGGAACTGCTGCATGAGGCAGCTACTTTCAAGCATCAATACACTCTCAATACATCCACCGTTTCCTCGAGCGGATGAAATAAAAGTGAACCTGTTCATCTTTTCCACTCCAAAGATCAACCCCCAGGACCTAACAGGACCAGGAGAGACAGGTAGGAGACCAGGAGAACGCAGAACGTTGGCTAACGGGAGTAAGACCCGGTGATGTGCATAAAGCCCAAGAAGGGCAAATGTGAGTTAAATACCTCATTGTTTATTCATTTGTCTTTTACTAATAAATATCTACACTTAGATTGGTTTTACTTCTCTCTTTTTTATTTTGCGCTGTTATTGAGTTGTTACAGAGACACTACTGGACAAGGCCACTTTTACAACTCCAGCCTGCTGCAAATATTAGAGATAAGCTACCATTTTCCATCATCATCTTGATCACTTTTATCATCATTTTTAATCATCATTCTCATCTCATCCTCATACTAGATCTTCATTCCATCTATTTTAAGATAAGACTTATCAATCTTTTTTTTTTTTTTTTTTTCTTCATCATATTCTCTCTTTGCATTATATTCTCTGTATTTTTATTAGCATTATTATTGATTCCATAATGAATGCTATTGTTAGCTTGCTATTTCTATATTGAATTGCTGTGAGCGCTTTAGAATTTCTCAATCTTTTTTTTTTTTCTCCAAGTACTCATAGGACTTTATTAGAATTACAATTGATTTTATTATGTGTCGACAATGTCTTGTGAAGGACCCACGTTTGGGTTGAAACGTCGACACATAATGAAATAAATTTTAATTCTAATAAAGTCCTATGAGTGCCTGCATCAGCTATCATCACATATGATACAGGAAAGCACGCTCAGAAATCCATAGTTAACATAAATCAAACAGGTGTTTTATTGAATCGACATTTCGGCCACCCTCAATGGCCTTTATCAAGATTATAAGGCCATTGAGGATGGCTGAAATGTCGATTTAAAAAAAAAAACACCTGTTTGATTTATGTTAACTATGGCTTTCTGAGCATGCTTTCCTGCAACCTACATCTGTACAACCATTACTCCTCGAACGAGCACCCAGACCATTTAAAAGACTGCTAAACTGTGGGTGCTGCCATCTCCCTTGTGTGTGTGTGTGTGTGTGTGTGTGTGTGTGTGTGTGTGTGTGTGTGTGTGTGTGTGTGTGTGTGTGTGTGTGTGTGTGTGTATATATATATATAATCTATCTCTGTGTATATATACAGTAATGTGCAAAAGTCTTAGGCAGGTTTTGCTGTAAAGTAAGAATGTATCACAGTGTACCTTGGCATCCATGCTGCCAGTTACCCTTGTGCTATTTCGATGTTCGGTCTCATAGTAACTGGTGCAGACGTGCGTTTCCTCTGAACGCAGTGCTTGTTTATACACATGCATTCATTTGACTAATTAATTCCCGCCTCCGTGTGGGCCTATGTGAATTTCCCTGGGTGTAAGGCCAGTTGCCCTTACGTGGTGTTCCTGCTATTGCTAGTTACTTTTGCTCCTCGTTGTGACCCTGATTTGGCTTCCATTCTCGCTCCGTATATGACCATTCACACCGGTTCTGACCTGTGGCTCTAGTTATCTGTCACATGTATGACCTCGACTTGCCTGACGATCCATACCAGTTCTGACCTGTGACTTTGGCTGACTACTCGCTTCTGTGTATGACCCCGGCTTGTCTGACTATCCACACTGGTTCTGACCTGTGGCTCTGGCTGACTACTCGCTCTGTGTTTGACCTCTGCTTGTCTGACTATCTGCTCCGGTTCTGACCTGTGGCTCTAGCTGACTACTCACTCCTTGTCTGACCCCGGTGTGTCTAACGATCCACTCGGTTCTGAACTGTGGCTCTGGCTGTCTACTCACTCAGTGTATCCTAGACTTATGGCGATTCGCTTTAGCGGTACTGTGGCCTGTGCTGTTCTCTGCTTCTTTTGCCACTGTTCCCCTTCTGTATCATGCAGTAGTAATCCAATTCCGTTGGGCACCTGATACATATCCTGGGAGAGAGAACTATAGCCTTGTTCCCTGCTCCTCTCTGAGTAGCACAGGCCTCTGCTCAGTGTCAGTCTGGGTAGTAGACTAGGCCTGTCCATTATATATTCTGGGGCATTGATGGGGTATTCTGTTATTGTGTATCTTAATGAAGGTGGTTTAATTATATATATATATATATATATATATATAAAAAATATATACACCTGTGTATAAAATAGACATTTTAAGCAATTAACAAAATGCATAGTGAGTGAACAGAAAAAAATTATCAAATCAATATTTGGCATGACAACCCTTTGCCTTCAAAACAGCATCAAAATAATACTCATATCACTGGGTTATGAGGCAAAGGTTGAACTTGATAGACTTGTGTCTTTTTTCAACCTAATTTACTTTGTAACTAACCCATTTTGGGTTGTCTGCATAAGTCTCTCATTACTTGCATTAGTGCTTTAACCCCTAAAGGACCAGGTGGACCAGGGGTGGTTTAAGCCAGATGACCAAAGCCATTTTGTTTGGATAGCTGGTACGTGTGAGCGATCACACGTACCGGCTCATCATGGGAGAGGCTGAAACTGACTGCTCTGGTCTTGGAGTAGTCCGTTTTAGACTCCCATGTGATCACAGCGTGCCCATAGGATTGCTTTGATAAAAAAAAAAATCCATGATGTGCCACAACCATCAGCAGTCCTTAATGTACTGATAGTTAAAGACTGCATGCAGAAAGCAAAAAACAAACAAACAAAAAATAACAATTCTGGAGCAAACTAACTGCATCACAGGGTTGGTGATAAAAAAAAAATCCATTCAGCTAAAGAGGACTCCAACATATTGCTTTGCAATGCATTGGAGACCTTTCTATCATTCAAAGAGTTAAAAAGCCAGACTAAAGCAACAGGGAGTCTTTATTCATCACATGTTCAGTTAGTGTGTCCCATATGTATAGGTAAAGGGGCTATGTCTCATAGATGAAAAATAAATATATACATACACAAATCATAACCTATTGCTCCTGTGACTCTTTATATGACACTTATAAAGACTTATGAGCTAGAGATTTATAGATAATATATGTGAATTTTAGTGAATTTTTAGAGGCTTATGGTGGACAGCACTACTTACTTTGACCTGATGATTGTTACGGTCCGTTGAAGTGAATCAGGAACTGACTTTGCTTTCTTGTATATTCATAAACACCTGAAATAAACTTTATGCATTTTAAAGGATAGCTAGCATTAAGGTAGTATATACCCTGATACCAGTTATGGCACAAAAATATAAAGCATATGAAAGCAGCAGAGGATATATATATATATATATATATATATATATATAATATATATATATATATATATATATAGGCCTTTCGCATTTACAATTGAAGAAACAAGAAACTTGATCCCACCAGACTGTTCATTATTTCTTGGCACAAAAGTCAAAATACTGTGAGATCTTGTTTATCCCTGCTAAATAAAGTCCACCACCTCTATGTGGATAATTATTATTCTAAAGCCCCACTATTTAATATGTTTTTCTGTTTCATCACAAAATGGCAAAACTGAAAAGCTTTTCCTCAGCAGCCAGTTACCAAAAATAAAAAGATGGTGAAACATCTGCTTAATGCAGTGAGAATATATAGGAACAAACCTTTCCAGACAAAACAAATCTCATACTATAAAGGAGAAGACAGTCATGTGGAGGAGAATTCTCCATTAGTGTCTATCACACTCTGTGGTGGCACTAAGGAGGAGATTATGCTATTCTCCTCTTTACTGCTTCTCTAAAACATAGAGAGGGACATGATTTTGGCAGGAGTGGCCATGGGGGCGAAGTCCCCCGGGCTTCTCCTATCAAAATCTCTGCAATCAGTTTGCCTGCCCTCACACTCTCTTCTTGAAAGAAAAAAAAAACACACATGACAAACACATTTATTCTGTGCCCAATCCATTGTTTACATTCCACATCCCTCCTTGCCAGCCCCAGTGTTTGCCACCTCCACTCTCCCTGCCAGCACTATTCCATCTGTCACCCTGTGTGTGTTGCAGCCCCTTTTAACCTTACTCCCTGCTTTTCATTGTAGCCTGAGGAAACGTCTACCTTGGTCGGGGATTCACATATCCCATCACTCTTGCAGCCCTTGTTGCTGCTCGACAGAGGAGGGGACTTGCTGAAGAAGCTGAAAAGCCTACTTTGCTTTCATATGGCACCCCATTCAGCAGGGTCCACACTATGTTGAGCCGCTATAATGTGTAGGATATCACTGGGACAATTAAGAGCATGCAACAGAGCAGGTATTTTATGAGTACAATGCAGACTCAGGTATTTATCTGAAGTGCTGTCACATACTTGCAAAATGGACTGACTTGTACAGTCAGCACAACATTCACTGCCAGTTGGTTAGAGGCTGCAGTGTGTTGCACCAGGCACTGGGCGTTCCACTTGTGGATTGCTCTGGTTAAGGGGCAGAATTCTATGGAAGAGGGAATCACTAAAGAGTTATCTGTGGATGGAATCAGTGGCAGTACACTTGGTTGTGGTGCTGTGCAAAGTGACAACTGGCATGGGGAGTGTGAAGTGTGACAGAGCAGACATCTGGGCAGGTGTGAAGCGGAAGAGAGGGATGTTAAGATGGCATAAAACAAAGGCTTAATATTAGGGGGATGGGGCACAAGAGAAGGAGGAAAATGGAAAAAAGACAGCCATAATGGTAAATTGCCTTACAAAGTGGAACAAAAAACTATATCAGTTTATGTGTGGTGTTGTGTGTAGCTCTGTGTGTGCTTCTGTTGCTGTGTCAGTGTGTCTTCCATTTTGCCTTTAACGCAGAGGCAACGCTTGCCAAAATTACTAGTATCTATATATTTAGCATTCTATGCAATGAAGCCATGATAGATATGTCAGTCCCTGGCAAAAAATTAAACAATCCAACAAGCTCTGTGATTTATAACATAACTATATAAGATAGTCAGTTGTAGGTATTCCTGTAATATAGTCAGTATGTGAGCCAATCCAGCCTCTCCCCTTCTCTGTACGCACGCAGAGAAGGGGAAAGGCAGGCTCGGCTCACATTCTGATTGTGTAATGCAAAATTACAGAGATCATACACTGCACGGTATATATCCACTAGTGCTGTCACCGGTGTTGCACAGTATGGTAACCCCTTGAATGCTGTAAATGTTTTCAGTGCCTTATGAAGCTGAAACGGAAGGTGACTGAACGGCTGTATAACTATTAAACGCGCCCATTGACTAGGCGACATGACAATCTCTCGCTGTCATGCACTGCAAGATTGTCACATCACTATTTTTAACCAGGCCACATAGTGAAACAGTTAAATGGTCACATTATCTTCTGTGTGCGACCATTCAAAAGTGAGCCTAAATTTAGACAGTATTGTAGATTTAACAAAAAGAACGTATGTGAAGCAAGTCTGATCTCTCAAACCTTTACGGTTTGAGACACACAACATTTTAAAATTCCCTCTCTCTGCTGTCATCTGTAAAGCTGACAGCAGGAGATTCAAGTCGGCCGACTCGATGCGGCTCTTCAGCAGAGCCAAAATACCAATATCTAATAAGAAATACTTTATTGAAATGGTCTACAAAGTGTGACTGGTTTGCAGGCACACTTTGTATACTATTCCAATGAGGTATTTATTTTTTGATATTGGTGTTTAGGCTCTGCTGCAGAGCCGCCGGCTGGTCCCAAGACTGGGATCTCCTTCTGTGTGACATCAGCGCAAGAGGAGGGAGGAGGAACTTTAAAACCTTATATCTCTCAAACCATAAAGGTTTGAGAGATATAACTTGATCTGCATAGTTTATTTTTGTTAACCCCTTAAGGACCGGAAAAATCTGGGGTGGATTGCACTTAAGTACCAGAGCAATTCTGACCTTTTTGACTATGTCTTTGTTCAACAGTGTTTTCCTTCTAATTCCTTTATTTCACCCACATAAATTATATACGTTTTTTCCTCTGTGTCCAATCCACGGCAATGGACTGTGGGTATTGGCTCCGCCCTCCAGCTGGTAGGACCAAAGAAATTATAAATTAGCTGTTCCTCCTCCTCTTGCTCAGTTATTTTGGTCCTACCAAGCTGGAGGACGGGGCTTTTGCCCGCAGCTCCAACTATGGATTGGACATGGATATCCCCTTTTATTATTTTTTGCTAATGTAGCCTGCCTGTTAATGCAAGCTACATATTGGAAGAAGGAAACGATCTGGCACTTATTAAATAAGGTTTGCAGATCGTTCTGTGGCATTCTCCAACATTATCTGGGCAGGTTCTGCTCAGTGGAACAGGCTTCCTTACCTCCCCGCCGGGTTTCCCTGCTGTCTCTCGGCATCCTCCGTCAAACTGAGCGGATCAGCAAGTACACGCGCCTTCTCAAGCGCCAAACCGGAAGTCGCGTCACGTGCGTTCCAACGGTGGAAATCAGAAGCCGAAATGGAACAGGAGAGCCGAGAAGCATTTAAGGCACGCGGGGAATGGCGGGGTAAGTCCCTAAAGAGAGTAGAGTTTCTAGCTCAGTTTTATGCACTTGTCTTCCTGTTTCTCCTGCTTAAAGTTTAGATTGGGTCTATTCTGGGACCAGACTCAGAATGTCCAAAGAGAAAAGTGATAAGGTTAAGGTACCCTCTGAGGCACCTAAGGAGGATAAGTCTGCCACAAAGATGAAGAGTTGTGCTGGCTGTGAGAACAAGCTGCCTGCTTCTGACACAGCAAAGCTATGCACAGACTGCCTTAAGAAAATTGCAGGTCCTGAAGTGCCATCTCAATTTACTGATTTTAGGCTAAAGGATAAAGACCTCTATGCAGGAAACATTCCAGTCCATGCAGGAAACTACAAGAAAGAGACAGCGAACAGCTGACCCACAAGAAGGCACATCATACATTGAAGATGAAGAAATACCCAGTCTAGTGGACCTGGAGTCCGGTGCATCTTCGGTAGATGAGGGAGAACTCATAGAGGATGCTACCTCTTTTAATGTGGACAAAATAGAAAATCTGGTTAAAGCCATGAGAAAAACTCTGGGCTTAACAGAAACACAAAAGGAATTAAATGTAATGGATTCAGCATTCATTGGCTATAAAAAAGAAGCTCCAACTTTTCCGGTCCATAGCTCAATACAAGATATCATCACCTAAGAATGGAAGGCAGGAGATAAGCGTCCTCAGATTACAAGAAGAGTACAAAAGATGTATCCCTTTACAGAAGATGACACAAGCTCATGGGTAACGGTGCCTAAGGTTGATGCAGCAGTTGCACAGATATCAAGAAGAACAACTTTGTTATTAGAAGACGGAACTACTCTCCGTGACCCTATGGATAAAAGAGCTGATTCTGCACTCAAGAAACAATTTGCAGTCATTGGACAGGGTCTTAAGACAGCGATGGCATGTATGTTCCATACTTCGAGAATTTGGTTGAACAATTTTGAGGAGAAATTTGATTCCTCAGTCTCCAGATCTCGCTTATTGAAGGAATTAGTTCCCATTAAAGATGCAATCAATTTCTCATGTGATGCCTCCCTGGATAATATTAGAAGTCTGGCGAAATCTTCAGCCCTTTCCATTACCTCAAGACGTGCCCTGTGGATAAAAGCCTGGGAGGCAGATGCCACATCCAAGAATAAGCTTGTCTCACTTCCCTTTACAGGGATGAAGTTGTTCGGTAGCCATCTTGAAGAAATAATTAAGCAGTCTTCTGGAGGAAAAAGCCAGTTCCTTCCCCAACCAAAGCGAGCTAGAGTATCACCTTCTAGATCTTCATCTTCCAGAAGGCAGTCCTTTCGAAATGCGAAGAGATATCGACCGGGGAGAACCTATAACCAGAAGCAGCGTACTACAAACCAGGGGGCTAGACCAGGAGGCCGTAAGGCATTCCAGGGTAAGCCGCGCTTCCAGCAGAATCCCCAATGAAATAAGCTTAGCCCCATCTCCTACTCCAATAGGGGGCAGATTGTAGTTTTTCAGGGACGCTTGGGAGACCATTCACCCAGACCTATGGGTGCGTCAGATTTTGGAGATGGGGTTCAGCTTGGAATTTCACTCTGTCCCAGAGACTCAGGCCTTCAGAACTTCCAGAATTCGGAACAGAGAAAGAGGAACAGGGTGATCCAGACTCTTCTCCTCAACTAGGTAATAGAGGAGGTACCCAAGACCCAACAGTTCCATGGAATCTACTCCAGTCTTTTCAGTTCCCAAGCCTTCAGCAGACTTAAGAATTATATTTGCTTTAAAGAGGATCAACTCCTTTCTCAAAATAAGAAAATTGAAGATGGAGACGGTCTCAACAGCAATGAAGATGGTTCGCCCTCAATCCTTCCTAACCAGGATAGACTTAAAGGATGCATACTACCACATCCTGATTCATTAGTCGCACAGAAAATTTCTCTGGTTCCACTTCCAGAACAATCATTATCAATACAGGGTATTGCCATTCGGTCTAGCCTTGGCACCACAGGTTTTTACAAAGGTGCTAGAGGTAGCCATGGCAGCCCTGCGCCAACAAAAAATAAGGATCATCCCTTATCTGGACGACATCCTAATAATAGCAGACTCCAGACAGAAATCAGAAGAAAGCACATTAAGATGTCTGGACTTGCTGTCAAGACTCGGTTGGATAGTGAATCTAGACAAAAGTCCGCTTCAGCCAACACAGAAGCTGGTGTTTCTGGGAGTCACATTCAACACCATACAAGAGATGGCATATCTATCAGAGGAAAGACAAGGTCGTCTGCTACAAAGGGTCTCCCTGTTTACAAGGAGAAGATCACAGACAGCAAAGGAATTCTCAAGGCTATTAGGAAACGTATCATCAACTTTTCAGATACTTCCCTGTGCCCGGCCTCACAGCAGAGCAGCTCAATTGAATTATCTTCAATTCTTCAAAAGGGACCCAGCCAACACCTTGCAGAGAATTCCAGTTCTACCATCCACCAGAATGGAACTCAAGTGGTGGAGTCAATCAGTACATCTCTCAAGAGGAAAATCCCTAAAGCCCATTCAATGGGAAATTTTTACCACAGATGCCAGCAAGACCGGTTGGGGGGGACACTGGCGTCATCTAGCAGCACAAGGAAAGTGGACATCGAACGATCAGGCTCTGCACATCAACGTACTGGAGCTACTAGCGATTTGGAACACACTACGGCACCTAAAGAGAGAACTCAGGAATTCGCATGTCAGGGTACGTTCAGACAACACAGCAACGGTAAGATACCTTCAAAACCAAGGGGGAACAAGAAGCAGAGCTCTCAATTGTCTGGCCCTCAGGATCCTCAGTTGGGCAGAAAAACACCTAGCAGCACTGACAGCAACATATATATATCAGGGAATCTGAATGTAAAGGCAGGTTACCTAAGCAGAAGGCAGCTGGACTCGGGAGAATGGTCTCTAGACAGGCAAGTATATCTGGACCTCACTATCAAGCTGGGGACTCCCATGATAGACCTCATGGCAACAGAGAAGAATGCAAAGTGCCAGGTATTCTTCTCCAGATGGAAATCCCTGAGGTCAGCAGGACAGGATGCTCTTCAGTTTCACTGGGGGTCTCAACTGGCCTGCATATTCCCTCCGTTTCCCATTCTGATGGAGGTCATTCAGAAGGTCAGGAGGGACAAAGCAGAGGTAATACTAATAGCCCCAGACTGGCCAAGGAAGATCTGGTATGCCGATCTGCTGGGCATGTCTCTGCGTCCATCAGTCTCCCTTCCTCAGATTCCTCATCTACTGACTCAGGGCCCAATCAGCCATCCAGACATGGCATTCTTGAAGCTGAAGGCATGGCGGCTGAGCGGAGCTCTTTAAGACTTAAGGGCCTTTCAGACTCAGTAATTGACACTATTCTAGCGGGCCGCCGATCTTCCTCCTCCAGGATATATTACCGTATATGGTCCATCTTTTACAGATGGTGTACATCAAGAGCGCTTTATAGAGAGGACATTTCATCATCAGTGATCCTGGAATTTTTACAGGAAGGATTCAACAAGGGTCTACGGCCAGCTTCATTAAAAGTACAACTATCAGCAGTACTGGCAGTTCCCTTTGCAGAACATTATGTAGTCAAACGGTTCATTACTGCTGTCACTAAAATCAAGCCTACTATACGTGACATCACTCCCCATTGGGACTTAAATTTAGTACTCCAGCAACTATGCTGTCATGAATATTTTGAACCCTTGGACTCTGTTTCTTTGAAGCACCTTACCTTAAAGACTGTCCTACTCACAGCAGTGACCTCGGCTCGTAGAGTAGGGGAACTCCAGGCTTTACTCTGCTCATCACCCCACCTTGTATTCCACCAGGATAAAGTTGTTTTGCGACCAAGGCCTTTTTTCCGTTCTAAGGTGGTATCTACTTTTCACCTAAGTCGGGAAATCATTCTCCCCTCCTTTTGTGCTAATCCCTCTAATGCTAAGGAGCAAGAATTGCACAAATTAGATTTGGTAAGATGCTTGAGGATATATCTTCATAGAACTCAGTCATTTAGGAAAACTCAATCCTTATTTATTCACCATGCAGGAAAATTTAAAGGCACAGCGGCTTCAAAAGCCTCTATTGCTAGATGGATCAAGCAGGGTATCTGCCTAGCATATGAATCTGCTCATCAGTCCCCTCCTAGGGGCATCAAGGCACACTCATCTAGGGCCATATCTACATCCTGGGCTCAGAAGGCTATAGCTACCCCAGAAGAAATTTGCAGAGCAGCCACTTGGTCTTCAGTTTCCACCTTTTATAAAGCATTACAAGCTGGACATTCAATCCTCCATAGATGCAAAATATGGCAGGAAGGTGCTGGAGGCAGCCATTCCTGTTTCAGTCTGACTATTCCCACCCTGGCCTCTGGGGTACTGCTTTGGTAAGTCCCACAGTCCATTGCCGTGGATTGGACACAGAGGAAAAGGTGAAATTTACTCACCAATATTTTGTTTTCCTCTGTGTCCTTCCCTGGCAATCCGACCCTTTGGCTATTCAACGGAAATAGTATCGTTCCTCAGACAATTTCTATAAGATATTAAATTGTCTTAAATATTACAGGTCTACCCTGTTACTTATGCAAATTTAGGGTTATAGGCCTAATGTTTTTCTTTCTGTCTTATAGCTTGGTTAACTGGAAATAACTGAGCAAGAGGAGGAGGAACAGCTAATTTATAATTTCTTTGGTCCTACCAGCTGGAGGGCGGAGCCAATACCCACAGTCCATTGCCGTGGAAGGACACAGAGGAAAACAAAATATCGGTGAGTAAATTTCACCTTTTTTTACACACAATTAGTGCTTTCTTTTGATACCACACTTAAATGGATAACCCACCACTTATTTTATTAAAATTAAAGAAAACTTAAAAAAATTCCATTTTTATTTTTTATCTTATCATTTGGGCGCAAATGGTTCCATTTTTATGGAGACTGCAGTGCCACCAGCACTGAAGGCGTTAAAACCCCCATCTACTACATTCTTTTATTTCACTATGTGTCTGCTTCTCTCTCCCTTACTTTAATAGTAAGGAAGAGAGAGGCACAATGCAGACACAAAGGCAGTGTGTCAAGCACACTGACTTTTTGAATGCACATGCCAGTACATGTGATCACTCCTGGAGTGATCATGTGAACCGGCAGACTAGACAAGGACTGAAGCTGAGCGCTCCAGTCCTGGAGCTCTCAGTTTCAGCCTGAAAAGAATGATAGCAACGTGCACGGAGGCACGCTGCTATCATTTAACCCATGACGTGCCAGGACCGTCATGAGTCCTTAAGGCAAATCTACCCATCACGGGCCTGGAACGTCATGGGTCATTAACGGGTTAAATGTACAATACTGCCTAAACTACCTAAAAATAACTAGTTATTTATATTAAAACAAAATATAGCTATATAAATGCTAATATGTAATTTGTATTTTCTTCTTTTCTATTTGTGTATTAATGTGTCATTTGTGTATTGTCAGTGCTCTGCAGGACATCCTTGAAAATGAGAAAAGTATTTGTGTATTCTTCCTGGTAAAACACTTTCTAAATACATGTTTATACTCTCTAACCAACTGCTCCTTAACTGCAGCATGGATTCCACACAGCATGTTACACATGTAAACATGCCGGTCAGATGATACACAATATACGGAGCACTACATTTCCATAATAAATATATATAAACAATAAATAAATAACTTTCATACAAGAATCAACTTATTTCTCACTCATGTGCGAGTACAAAATTGGTATAACTAAACACAAAATGCTGCTCCTAATAGAAGTCAATATTTTGTGTATCTTCTTGAATTCATCTTTAACTCTACAAGGGTTTATGAAAGCTGAAAATATATATTTTTTGCAAGCAAGTTACTGAAGCTCAAACTTGATTTTTCTAGGTTCAGTATTACAGTGGCCTGAAATTGTACAGTGTTGCTGTTGCTACACAATCCTATGGACAGCTCTGGTCAGTTGACCATAAATGTCCATAGGATGCTGTAGCAACAGCACCACTGTAACATTTCATGCCAATGTGATACTGCACCTAAAAAAATTAAGTTTGACCTGGAATAACTTTTGAATAAAACATCTTTCAGAGGTGGGAGTACCCTTGTTTTTTTTCTCAGGGGGATAAACCCTACAATATATTATTTTTTTACATTTTAAGTATTACTGTTCCTTCAAGTAAATCAACATTGGTATAATATATGCTTTATGCAGGGTTTCCATTTGTAAGGATGAATGAATGTTTATATTGCTCCACAAGTGTACAAGCGCTTTACAATTTAAGGGTTGAGGCAATAAAGCGTTACAAGTGCTTTGCAAAGTGAAACACTGGAAATGAGGTCCCTGCCCAAAAGCTTACAATCTAAAGTGGTAATGGGAGAAATACAGAGTATATAAGGGTCAAGTGCTGAATACAGTGCCAGAGTTCTGGTTAGGATAGGGGGCATATTTAAATAATTTATAAAGAGCCTAAGTTGCACAAAGTCAGTGCTATGTAGCGTGTTTAAGTTTTGTTAAGGAAGTGTAGTTTCGATTGTGACTTGAAGACCATCAGAGAGGTGCAGTGGCTCAAAGTGGGAGGTAGAGCATTCCACAGATAAGGAGCAATGAGAGAAAAAGGTTTGCTACGTGAGAGGACTGTAGACACAAAAGGAGCTGTGAGAAGAATGTTATTGGCTGATCATAAGTGGGATATAGCGGGAGATCAAAGTGTAAATATAGGGAGGGGTAGAGGAGAGAAGAGTTTTGAACGAGAAAAGCAGAATTTTGTAAGAGATCCAGAACTTGATAGGCAGCCATCGTAGAGATATGAGGAGGAGGGGGGCAGGGACAAACCTAGGTGACAATAGTGTAATTCATGCTGCAGCATTCTGTATGGATTGAAGAGGATGGAGTTGGTAGACAGGAAGGCCAGAGAGAAAAAGGTTACAGTAGTCCATGCGGGAAAGGATGAGTGCTTGTGCAAGAATTTTGACTGTGGAGGGACAAAGAAAGAGACAGATTTTAGTTATGTTATGCAAGAGAAAGCATCAGGATTTAGCGATGGCATTAATATGAGGAGAGAATGAGGGAGACATGTTAATTATCACCCCTAGGCACTGTGCTTCTGATACTGGATTTATGGTAGTGCCATTTACAGTCACCTGGAAGGGCACTACTGGGCCAAACCTAGGTAGGATGAATATTGGCTCAGTTTTAGACATATTGAGCTTGAGGTGCCTATGAGCCATCCAGTCTTCGATTGCCGAGAGACAATCTGTGACTTTAGATTGAATATCAGAAGTCAGTCAAGGTGCACTTAAATAAATCTGGGTGTCATCTGGATAGAGTGATATCTGAGTCCATATGAGTTAATACCAAGAGTTATTGTGTAAAGAGAAAACAGATGTGGTCCTAGAATAGAACCTTGAGGAACACCAACAGATAGGTGGACAGGAGAGAATGAAGAGGAGGCAGAGGAGACAGAGGATAGCCAGTCCAGTGCTAAGTTACAGATTCCTAAGGAGTGAAGAATTTGGAGGAGAAGTGCATGATCAACAGTTTCAAAAGCAGAGGAGAGATCAAGAAGGATAAGTATAGAATAGTGACCTTGTGATTTGGCAATGTGTACATCGTTGACCACTCTTATGAGAGCAGTTTAATTGGAGTGAGCAATACGAAAGCCAGATTGTAGCGGGTCGAGCAGGTTGTGCATGTTAAGGAAGTCAAGCAGGCAGGAGTAGGTTAGGCATTCCAAGTAGTTTTTTCCTTTTGCTTTAGGTGTATTCCTAGTTCGGGAGAGTGGAGAACCCCCTCAATCCTTGCTGATCAACATACATTATTCATTTGGGTTCATCTGTTTCTATATATTTAAGTATGTGCTAACACACTCAGTTTTTCTTTGCAAAATACTCTTTTTCTCATTCTAGCGGTTTCCCTTATTTCAGTTCATTGAGGGTTTCTTAAAGACAGAGTCCATATCCTTATGTTGACTAATTTTCCTGGACAAAGATTTGCTTGTAATCAGAATATGTTGTAGCAATAGGTGGGATATACCTATTATTAGGGTTTGTTGGAAGTATTCCAGTTCATTTGGGTCCCCATCCACTTGCTGCAAATGAGGCCTGTTTGAAAGCAGGTCAGTCTAATACATAGGATATTAGATATTTTATTTATTTAAGTTTAGGTGTTTTTAATCCCTATGCATTTACTCGGTACTTTTAAATATTAGGTGTGTTTATTTTTCCTGAGGGATATTTTTAAATGTATATTTGTGAGCTACAAAGATAGCAATTCAAATGAAGTACCTTGGTAAGCAAGCTTAAACATACTTTTACCACACCATGCAACAAAACTCTCACTTTTTTAAATTAATTTTGGTATAATATATTTTATACAGGGTTCCCATTTTTGCCAATTTATGTGGAGCAACAGAGGATTTGTATTTTACTCCTAGACCCCCTTGACAAGTTGAGGGATCTTTGGTAAGGATGGCGTCATTCATCCAATCACAAACCCTTGCTCTGGAGGTTCGATTGAATTCACCTATCAGCCCCTATTGAAGTCCTTTGTAATCCATCTCCAAATAACAAAACTGGTATTTACAAGTAAACTGCGTGTCTCTCTCTCTAAAGTTGTAAAATTTAAAAACTGCATAACGAACAAATCCAAATGCGGTGGCCTAACAGCTAGTAAAGACTGAACTCCAATAGCTCATCTGAGGAATTTAGAAACTTCACCCACTGACACAAGTGGGCTTTTCCTAACTGGTGAGTGGCTGAAATATGACCAATCACAGCTTACTATATTATCATCCCTTGATTAACCTGGGGTTTACAATTACAAAAAAAAACAGGTGTGATAAACGCATCATCAAGAATAAACAATACAGTATCATGTCTTCCATAAGGAAATTAAGTAAAATGCCATGAATCTCCTGTCAGTCATTCTAGATCTCAGATGCTGCTTCAAAACATCTCTTCGAAGCCTATTGAACAACCATATTATGTTCATGTCTAATCTTGAATTTCATTTGGGATCATCTTTGCAGCTGAGCCAATGCCGCTAAATCCCTCAGATTTACCCCCAACACCACCAACAACAGGATTGCCTTTCAACTGATTAGTTCTTTCCCCTAGTCATGCCAAGAGTTTTTTTGTTTCCTGATTTTCCTTTAGACCGAAAGCTTTCTCAGTCAATAACTTTATAAAGGATTTTATCTACACATTTCTCCAAAGACATAAATGAGAATCTGTTAAATACAACCACTGATGCCACCAGCTGCAATGGAATCTAGGCCGATGTTAGCTGTATACAAATAGCTAATATTTTTTTTGTCAATGTAAGAGACACACACAAACAGGAATGAGCCTCACTTTTACATAAAGCGGAACTACCACATCAGCTAAAGTCACCCTGCAATACTTACGCAGGTGGCGACTAGCTTAATAATCATTATTTTACCTCTCAAACTTGCCCCTGAGTAAAGTAATCCTTAAACTTCTGATACTGGAAGCCAGGCATCAGCCCAGACATCTTGTCTGAGCGCCTGCACTTTCAGTCCCTGTCATCCTTCAGAGGCATTGCACTGGCCCAAGCGGCTCCGGAAGAGACTGACCGCACAGGCTGCACTAACCTGGCCGTCAGTCTCGGAATATTACTGATAACTTATAAAAAAATAAGTATTGCAGTGCAACTTTAGTTGATGTGGTAGTTCCGCTTTAAAGTTTTTAATGAAAAAATATATTGTAGGGTTTTCCTGTTCAAGAGATGCATATTTCCAGTTATTACAGCTTAAACCCATATTTTTGTTTTTTACATTAACTGTGCCCTCTAGTTGTCAAATTCCAATTATTTTTTCTATTACATTTAATAGAGAGGAAAATCAGTGACATACAGTTCTCAGAACGTGATAGAACCTGCTGAATCACTTCCTGTTAGTTATAGCTATCAGGAAGTAAACGCAAAATAAATTCACTTCCTGTTTATTTGAATTGTTATAAAGTTTGAATAAAACAGCTGACAGCTATGGCAGTGGCCTTGTTTTACTCAGTAAGAAAAGCTATATAACATATAGGTTTCATTTTAAAAAGTTTACTGCTCCTTTAACACATCTATGCTAAAGAAGTATTCAACTTTTTTTTATGAAAAAATATATATTGTAGGGCATTTCCTGTTGAGTAAACTAAGTGTACTCCCACTGCTGATAGTTGCATATTTCCAGAGTTATTGTTTAAACCTGTGTTTTTTTCATTAGTAGTGCCCTCTAGTGGTCAAATTCTAATTTAGTTATTCTGTTACATTCTAGTGGAGAAGAAAGTCAGTGACTTACAGTTCTCTATAGAATGTGATAGAAACTGCGGAGTCACTTCCTGTCAGAACAATCAGGAAATAAACACAGTAAATTAACTTCCTGGTTATTTGAACTGTTATAAAGTTTGAATATAACAATTGACAGCAGTGAGAGTACCCTTGTTTTACTCAGCATGAAAAGCTGTATAACATATAGGTTTTCATAAAAAAAAAGTTTACTGCGCCTTTAAGTAAAAGTGAGAAGTAAGAAAACCTAGAGTATATTTGTAACTTTTCTGTACATCAGTAAAGACATATATTAGGCATATGAATTATGGGTTAGAATCTTAGTATACATCTCTCACATTCTCTCACTATGAAATGTTTACAGGAGGCAACTGTTACCAGACATTCAGTAGTTATTACAGTGTGTTCTTTAGAGAGGTTGCTGCCCAGTAAAACCTAAATCACAAGAGATCATCAGTAAGGTTTTAGTGACATCTAGATGCATTCCAAGATCCCTTTGGTCAGTGGTGTTCTTTGGCTGGCAGGTGGATTTATAAATATAGAATAGGAGAGAGCTAGATCAGCAGCTGCTGGTTGTTTTCATCCCCCTGTACAGTCTCTGATGTAACAGACAGTGCATTTTGCACAAACAGGCTGCCAGGAAGAAAGACACTTTGTACCCTATGCTTGTCAGTGTGGTGGCCAAGGCCTTATCATTGCTCATTGAGAAGCTTCGATTATCAGCAGCAGGAAGCTGTGATTGTACCATATCTGAAGTTCATTCCCTTCCGACCACGCCAGCAACTCACAAAGGACTTCCAATTATCGTATCCGCTTAAAGGAACATTACATCATACAGGTGATGCTGGCTCTTAAAAACACTGTTTTATTTCTACAAAGTATGTTTTGTTATTGATTGTTTAACTCCTTTGAACTCAGGAGGGCTCCAGTGCATTACAAAGTGAAGTGTGGGTTGCCTCAGTATTGCTCCAGTATCTTAGTAAATCAGCCACACTAGCTTGACGCTATGATACATGAATGTGTTGTGACACTCCTGTTGGGAAACTCTTAAAGTTTTTAGGTTGTTTTACTTTATTCTAATACTCTAAGAATTACAACAATCTGAATATTTCAGATGAAAGACTACAGCTATATACAACTGCTCCTTCCAGGAAGCAATAGGAAAGACACAGGGGTACATTTATCAATATCTTTCCATTGCTAAATGACATTTTTACCCAGTTATAACAGTTAGCTTCAAAGCAGATAGGCAGTTGATCCATGGAAATATCAAATTGCCATATGGACTCGGATTGGATTTTTTTTTTTACCTACTTGTGGCTTAACCCTGTGAGTGCCAGAGAGGTATCTAGTGCATTGCAGCGCAATGCATTGGGTGCCTTTCTGGCACTCAAAGGGTTAACTGGAAATGGCTTCAGTGTTTTTATTTATTTATTTATTTATTTGCCTTCCTGTGTATCAACTGGTGGGATATGGCATGGGCCAAACCTGAAAGCATGTCTTTTTTCAGCCTCATCAACTTCATTACTAAAGTCTTCACCAGTCTTCACCTCGTATTTATTAGAAGCTTTACATAGAGATTATCAATATTAGCAAAACTAAAAACAATGCTTGAGAAAAAAAATATTGGCAACATTTTTGAGATACATTTATTGATTTGTAAAATACTTACCCCTTTGAGTGCCAGAGGGGTGCAATGCATTGCGTGCCCCTCTGGCACTCAAAGGGTTAATACGTACATGTATTGATGACCTTTAAACATTTTTGCAGTTCAAAAACTTCATTTATCATGTCAAGTGTAAGACAAGGGTTTTGCAGGACAGCAGTCCTTTCTAGATCAGACCATAGTATTTACTACATGTTATCAGCGCAGATATAAGCAAATCAATTTCTGTAAAGAATGTGTTATGTAATTCTTATTTTTAAAGCCTACATATTATAATTGTCCCATGGTTCCACAGATTAAAAAAAACAAAACAAAAATTTAACTCTTACAGTGCCAGAGGAGAACACAACGCAATGCAGAGCAATGCATTGCATACCCCTCTGGCGCTAAAAGGGTTAATGAAGGAAAGCAAACAGAAAACTATAAAGATATTAAATTGCAGCTCTTATTAAATGAAACGTCTCACCCTTGAGAAAGGTCAAACCTGAGATCTGAAGGTTATACTATGGCAAATGAATAATAGTAATTATAATAATATAATAAGGATGATAATATCTCACTAAACAAATTGTGCACGTTTCATCATCTACCTGAGATTTGATGTTATTTATTAATACAATAAAATGAATATCTGTCAAATAAGCATATCAATAAATTAAATAAAATGTGTTTTGATACTAGGTTGTTTAATATTTTTATCTTTGATGTGAAATGCAAGCTAATAATGCCACACAAAAACTGATATGAAGCATTTTCAAATACATGTGTTATTCCGGGTGCATTTCAGATTGTTAACCCTTTGAGTGCCAGAGGGGTATGCAAAGCATTGCAGAGCAATGTGTTGCGTACGCCTCTGGCACTCAAAAGGTTAAAAACAGTGGTTCTGTACTCCTGTCCTCAGGACCCAGTAACAGGCCAGGATTTGATGATTTCCTTGTTAGAGCACAGGTGAGTTAATCAATGTGAATGAGCCTCTGATCACCACACCTGTGCTCTAGCAGTGACATCCCTAAGTCCTGGCCTGTTAGTGGGTCCTGAGAACAGGAGTTAAGAACCACTGGGTTAAGGGATTCTAAGCAAAAATCCCATTGCGAAACTAACTAAAGTTGCTACATATAGTTAGTTTATTTCACCATTAGAGTCCTGCAAGTACTGACTGGGGGCTAGATTCTATTACAGATACTAATTTTATCACTGCTTTTAATCACCAGGTTTCCCCATAGACTTCAATAGGAAAATGTTTGATAAAACAGATGTTAACATTTAGCACCTGCAATAGAATCTAGCCCTGGATTGGGTCTTAATGTGTTTATAAGGAAACTAGTGTTAACCCCTTAAGGACCGGTGCGAGCATGCGCGGCCGGCACTTGAAAATTACGGGGCTTTTTTTTTTTTTAATTTTCATTTCCGGTTCAGGGCTTCCTGAGCAGCGTGCAGCCGCGCCGGGAGCCCTGAACTCCATGACATGCCAGGACCGTCACTGGTCCTTAACCCCTTAGGGACCCTTGACGTACCAGGACCGTCAAGGGTAAACTTTCTTGAAAGACCCTTGACGGTCCTGGTACGTCACGTACATTTTACTTACAGCGCTCTACCGGGAGCACTGTAAGTAAAAATGGGGCATGAAATAGACCGCTCCAAGATCGGAGCGATCTATTTCAAGCCCCATAATGACGCGCCGATACACGTGACAGGTCACGTGTACCGGCCCGTCAACGTGCCCCTATGCGGACGTTATGGGACGGAAATGTCCCATAATGTCCGGTCCTTAAGGGGTTAAGTACCGGACCGCCGTGACGTTCCTGGTATGTCAGTGGATGGGAAGAGGTTAAAGACCGTGTACACGGGCATATCTCTGTAACGGCAGAGTTCGGGCAGTGTCTACTGCGCTTGACTGCCTGCGTTCGTCGGCGTCTACTGCGTATGTATTGGCAGAGTTCTGGCAGTGTCTACTGCACACGACTGCCTGTGTCTGAGCACGTTTGGGCAGTCTCTGCTGCACGTGACCACTTCAGACAAACATACATCTGGCCTTTTATTTTATAAGAATATATTTTTGGGGAGACTATTTTGAGCTAAATGAAGACAGACAACTGGCCTTATAAACAGTGCAAAACAGATGCAGTTCTATAACAAAGCAGAATTTGTTTAACCCCTTAAATTCTAGGGACGTCCCCAATGCATTGCAAAGAAATGGGTTGGAGACCTTTCTAGCATTCAAGGGTTTAAAGACCCCATTTAAATCAATGGCAATTTCTATTTGCTTCAGATTAGAATTTGGGTTGTTTTCTGCAGCAGTCTTTGTCCTTTGAGTGCCCGAGAGGTATCCAGCTCATTTTTTCAGAATGCATTGGATACCCCACTCACACTCAAAGGGTTAAATTGTTAACAGAACAACGCAGGGCTGATATTGATGTAGAGGGATGATATTGGTACGGTTTTATCATAAACTAGTTGAACAGCCCGTTACACGGGCCACAGTATCACAGCCCTTCGGAGCGCCCAGCTCTGTATCAGCTGCGGCGCAGGCAGTCTCTACTGCGCATGACTGCAGCACGCGCAGCATTGTCTACTGCGCATGTCGTGGCGTTACACACGATTTAGCGTATTATTATATAGGATAATGCATACTTCACAATGTGAGTATATGTTTGTGTAAGTCACTGTGTTTATGGTGGCTTATTCCCTTTGAGTGTCAGCGGGAGAGTCCGATGCATTGTGAGGCAATGCTTTAGACACCTCTGGCACGCAAAGGGTTAAATCTAAAATCAGTTTTAACTGCTTGGGGGCTAGAAACAGCTCCACATTATTGAGAAATAATGTGCTGGAGGTGTTTCTAGTAGCCATGGCATGGGTATAACTTTTTGTAGACATCTAGGTGTGGCTACTAAGTTACTTAAATGAATAGCAAAATACAGTTGTGTGAAAAACAAAGTACACCTTCTTTGAATTCTGTGGTTTTACATATCAGGACATAATAACAATCATCTGTTCCTTAGCAGGTCTAAAAATTAGGTAAATACAACCTCAGATGAATACCACCACATGACATATTACACTGTGTCATGATTTATTTAACAGAAATAAAGCCAAAATGTAGAAGCCACATGTGAAAAACTAAGTACACCCTTACTGCTTCCATAGAAATTAAGATGCTAAGTAGCAGACAGGTGCTGCTAATCAAATGCCCTTGATTAATTGATCATCAGCAAGTGTAACCACCTCTATAAAAGCTGAAGTTTTAGCAGTTTGCTGACATGGATCATTCAGGTGTGTGTTAACACAATGCCAATGAGGAAAGACATCAGCAATGATCTTAGAGAAGCAATTGTTGCTGCCCATCAATCTGGGAAGGGTTATAAGCCCATTTCCAAACAATTTAAAGTCCATCATTCTATCTTCATTGAAGCCAACTGTCTTAATTTTCAGTATTGTTCTCTGCTAGATAGGCATTCACTGATTTTTGAAAGCAGTTACAATATCTCCAAGTACAACATCCCGAGGCAAAGAATTCCATAGCTTTTCTGCCCTTACTGTATAAAATCCATACCTTTGTTTTAGTCAAAAGCACCTTTCTTCTTAATGGATGACCATCTCTCCCAGCTTTGTCCAGTGGTACCCATAGTACCACAGACAGTCCCCCTCCCCAACCTTGGCCAACTGTAACCATAGAACCACATACGGCCTCCCCAAGCCTTGTCCCACAGTAACCATAGAACCACCCACACTGCCCCCTACTCATGTCCCAGAGTAATCATGGAACCAGACGCTGTCACCCCAAGCCTTGTCCCATAGTGACCACATAACCACACACCCGGCCTTGCCCCACTGTAACCACAGAACCACACACTGTCCCCCTGACCTTACGCCACCGTAAACATAGAGTCACACACTGCACCCCAGCCTTTGCCCTCCATATACATAGACCCACATATAGAGAGCCCCCCCAAGCCTTATCCCAGGTATGGTAGCCATAGAACAACACCCTGGCTCCCAGTTGTGTCCTGGTAGCCATAGAAATGCACTACTGAGTCTAACACCCCACCACACACACACGCACATACGCGAACTAGCAAAGTTCTAGTGTATTAGAGAAAAGGTGAGCATTTTAGGCTTTATCAGGATGCGTTAATGAGCCAACTTTCTCCCATCCCTACTTCAAACACTGACAAATGAACCCAGTCCTCTATCATATTCTTCAGAAATACTATCACATAAAAATGAATTGGAGTTATATACACTTAAGCTTCTATAAATTCCCTATCTGTTTTCTGAGGCCAAAAAACTAAAATTACATATGCTTTTAGGACATTGCTGCCTTTTCCTGGGCTTGAGGGTCCCATTGATTGTCCAAGATTATCTGTAAAGTTACTGTGATAACGGCCTTTCTGAACCCTTTGAGTGTCAAAGAGGTATCCAATGCATTACAAAGCACTGCACTGGATACCTCTTTGGCAATCAAAGTGTTAATGCAAGTGCAATGGGTACTAATCACAATCAGTTAACTGAATAGTTCTTATCCTAATACAGACACAACAAACAACATTAAACAAATGCTGTCTGAACAGGACAGTTTACACTTACATTAAAAATGAAGTATAGGGTTATGTTTTAGATATAAAATATATAAATAATATAAAATCCTATATAATAATTTGCTAAATTGTGTGTAACGCCCAACATGCGCAGTACACACTGCTGCGCGTGCTGCGTCCAGCTCTGTATCAGCCGCGGCGCGGGCAGTCTCCACTGCGCGTGACTGCCCCGTGAATGGGTGGCAGTGGCATTGTGGCCCGTGTAACGGGCTGTTCAACTAGTATATAAATATTTACTTTTTACATATGCTTGATGTAAGTACATGTTATTTGAAGTTTCATTTTTTGATGTTAGTGCTCCTTTTAATTTAACTTCAGTTTGCTGATAGTCCTTCCTCATGCCTTCCATTTTTAGGAATAAGCAATACTGGCCAGACCCGAATTCTGCTGTTTTTACACATTTTTCTGAAAATAATTTCAGACTCATCAAATGAGCTCTAAGCAGACTCAAGCATAATAAATGAAGATACAACCAAATTCTGATTTTCATAAAAACAAAACTACAGAAGAGAAATTCATCTCTACACTTTAGAATTATACCTCACAACACGAACCAAGAAAAGAGGGCACATCTAGGGGGAGATGCATTAAGGTATGATAAGATAATAAAGTGGAGCCAATGGACTGAGTTCACCAACTTCAGAGTTCTTAGTGCATAGGCTCCACAGAATAACACAGGAACTGGAGAAGTGATATCACTGGAGAAGTTATCACCTCTTTATTATACTTCAGTGCATAACCCCACTAAAGTCTACTCTTAGACTTCCATTGATGACTATAAATTACATAAAAATGCGGGCTTTAGATTATAGGTGAAAATCAATAAGCTAAAAAAAATATACAATTCTGGAGCAAACCAACTGTGCCATAGTGGAGAAATTAGAATTCACAATGATTTACATGAGGGTTTTTAACCCCTTCAACGCAGGTAATGCATTGATAGCATTCAGTGGATTAAAAGCCTCATTTAAATGGACATTTTCTGAAAAAAAATTAAAAGGGTTCATATCTTTTCCTTTATTATATACTTGTAGTCATCTTTTCTTTGACTTTTTTCTTTGGTGCAAAAGACAGAAGAAAAAAAGACGATTTCAGGGAACTAGGGTGCAGGCTCAAGGCAAGGACATCCAGGGTAGCACTTCATGAAGTACTACCAGTGCCAGTCCAGGTAGGCAGAGGGAGCTCTGGGAGCTTAATGCATGGCTTAAAGGGATAGTAATACTTAATTATTACTAATTCCTATATTAAAGTAATATTAAAAATAAATGTATTGCCCCCAGTGTCATCTCTCAAACCTTTATGATTTGAGAGATAATTGCTCCTAAAGTTGCCATCTCCCTCCCCCTTCCCCGAAGTCAGCTTTGTAGCTGACTGAAGGGAAATCCGGTCTTACGATCATCAGGCTGCTCTGCAGCAGAGCCACGATCGCGTTAATAAAAAAAAAAAAAAAAAAATCACTAAAACAGTCTTCTACGTCTGCTTGCAAACCAAGTACACATAGAAGACTGTTTTAGTGAAAGATTTCTTTTTTATTAACGCGATCTTGGCTGTGCTGCAGAGCCGCCTGAAAGTCGTACGACAGGCTTCCCTGCAGACAGCTAGAACGCTGACTACGGGAAAGGGGGAGGGAGAGGGCAACTTGAGAAACGATTATCTCTCAAACCATAAAGGTTTGAGAGATGACACTGGGGGCAATACATTTATTTTTAATATTAATTTAATATAGGGATTAGTAATAATTAAGTATTACTATCCCTTTAAGTATTGGTGTAAGAGGGAGGGTTTGGGGTTTTTAGAGCACAAGGTTGACTGTGCTTTTGGTTACTATCTATATGGTAGTGATGGATGGCACCGAAATTGAAAAGGAGCTGCTGTGATAGGAAGTAGCTTGCTTTGAATGCTGAACAAGCACTAGAAAATGGGTGAGTATAGTAGACAGTGTAGATAGGAATAGGGTACTAGTAAAGCAGTCATGTCAGACATGCATCCCCCATACTTATTTAAATTATACTGTGACCCATGCATCCATTTTAGATTCTTTTCTGTACTGCACTGTCCCTTTGCAGGGCTCTCGAGCTGTCCTGCAGCACAGCCAGTACCTAGAGTTTATATACCCTCTACTATCATTTTTAGTACAGTCCTGCACAGGGGATGATTGTAGGGGAATACCAGCCCGGGCTCCCCTCCCCTCCAGTGCACACTGAAAGAATTGCAAATAAATTACAAGTGCTGTACAGCGCCGCACATATCTCTCTCTCTCAGCACTTGTATTTTAATTGCACTTCTTTCAGTGGGCACCGGAGGGGGAGAGAGTCTGCACTCAAGACAAAGTGGATCGCGACTTTTTAAAAGTGAGCCCACGGGGGATGCCCGATCCCCCGATAGGACAATCCACCCATGGTCCTGCATAAAACTGAACCCCCTCACTCTCTTGATAGTTTCAGGCTGTACACGCAGGACACCACAGAACTGTTAGTAGAATAACTGTATCTGTAGCGCAACATCCTGTGATTCTGAAGTCCCCTGCCTTGCTATCCCTGGATCTTTATTGGGCTTCACTAATTTGCTGTGCGTGAAATGGAGGAGAGGCGAGATTATGTGCAGTGCAAATAAAAGCAGAGCAATTAAAGGCCAGGGATGCAAAAACTACAGTCCCAAGCTGGTTAGCTGCACAGAGACTCCAACAAAGCACCATGGCTCCTTGTGCAGCCTGACTTAAAATAAATAAAATATATAGGGTTAACTCACAATGATATCAGCAGTAAAAGTTCTTATCAGTGTTCAGTGACAGAGTGTGTCCTCTGTGCAGCAGCACCCATATCTATGACATTTCCTGCTGGAGGTCCTCTTCACCTCTGTCAGTAGGCAGGAGAAGTAATAAATATTGCTCCAATGCAAAAGGAAAAGATTCTGTCACAAGAACAGTGATAAGAAGTTCATCTGTTGTAATCATGCTAAGTTTACACTTGGAGTGCCACAATGGGTGAAACAGAAAAAGCTGAGTCATGTACATTCTGTATTCCATCATGGAGGTGGATGCCCTATCAAAGTAGGGCATTTGTGGTGCAAACTAGCTGCACCACAGGAAAAAAATAAAATCCCCATAGATTTAAATGGGATCTTTAAACTCAATGCTAGAGGTCTGCAACACTTTGCTCCACAATATGTTGTAGACTTCGCTAGCTTTGAAGAGGTTAAAAACCCTGTTTAAAAGTTGGATTTTTGAATGCAATGTATTCTCTATGGTGCAGTTGGTTTGCACCACTTTTACTTAGTACATCAGGAGCCAGGGGCATTAATACAAGGGGTGACTGTCTGGAGAAGGTTGATCTCTTAGCTGGATAGGGTGACCATGTGTCCTGGATTGCCCGGGACAGTCCCGGATTTTAAGTATGTGTTCCTTGTCCTGGGCAGCCCCTTCTGGTACAATACAAAGTCCTGGAATGAAGACTCCAGAGCACATAGTTCTAAACACTATAAGGAGAACTGCCCATTGTCTACTGTGACAGAAAGTGATGCCTCTGCTGTTCTACAACAAAATGGATTCCAGCCAGAGCTCTACACATTAGAGAACCGATTCTTGATCCTGACCTCAATCAGATCTCTACACTAATCCTTGAACCTGACAAAATGTTGTGTTGTAGTGTAAGTCTAAGGCTTTGGGATTGAAGTGCATCTACTTGTAGCCCACCACAGGCATTGTTTTCTGTCACAGCAGTCAATTGGCAAGTCTCACTCTAGTGTTTAGAATCTGTGGTGCGCTCTTCTCTCCACGGTGTCCCTGAATGGCAGAATAGAAATGTGATCGCTCTATAGCTGGATAGATTGGTGCTTGGTGTGTGCAGCATTGGAGCTGTATGGATGATATAAGGTTACTGTGTGGTTAATAATGGGTGCTAGAAGGTTTTGTTTGTCGGGTAATATATAGGTGTTTGACTGTTGTTATATGGGTGCTGTCTGGGTAATGGGTGTTATACGGATAATGTATATGAAATGGGTGCTATGTTTTGCTGGGTGCTGTTTGGCTGATAAGCAGATGTGGTTTGGTGGGTATTATATGTGGCTTGTATGTAATGTGAGTGTTGTGAGCAGATGAGGGCTGTGTAGAAATGACTCTGTGCATGTAAAATATTTGGATGACTGATGTCCAGCTATGTCAGCATCTCTGCTTCCCTATTCCCTACCCTTGTCCTGTCTGGCCACATGTACATGTAAATACATATACACTAGGCCTTATAAACAAAAGAAAATTCTTGTGCACAAAAAAATACAACTTTCTTTTAATTTAAAACAGACATTTTAACCCCATGAATGCTAGAGATGTCTCCAACTCACTGGAGACCTCTAGCATTCAAGGATTACAAGCTCCATTTAAATCAATGGGATATGTGGGAATTTGTATTTCATAATATATAATTTACCGTCTTTATTCGAAAATGTCATATTTAATAATATAATTGTTGCAGCCCTCCTTCGAGGGAAATGTTAAGCATGCAGCCCTCGACTACTTTTAAGATTGACATGCCTCTAGCAAAGGGTCATGGGGTGAAGATAAATGTAGTAAAGAGGGAGGAACCTCTGTTAAACTCAGATATAGGAAAAAGGCATATAGTTGGTAAAATACATAATCACAAAAATAATTGTATGTTGGCAAATGCAAGAAACATGGTAGGCAGAACAGGAGAGTTAGGAATACTAGAGATTAATGAGCATATAGGTATAATTGGTATTACAGGGATGATGCACATAACTAGACTGTAAATATTAAGCAATATTGCCTTAGGAAAGACAAGATTAACAGAAGAGTGGCGGCATCTGCCTATACATGAGACCAGATCTATATCCAAATATAAAGGAAGATATTGTGAGTCTTTGTGGGTAGAAATTGAAGTTAACAGTGGCGTAAAAGTTTAACAAAAGATGTTGGTGGGTTTATGTTACAAACTACCAAATATTGCTGAGAATAATGAGATCCATTTGGTATTGCAAATGAAAAAAAGCTGCACACATTAGATATACTCTGATTACAGTATATTTAAATGAGGCCTGTCCAACAGATAAGGGAAGCAGGTTTGTAAGCATGCTTGTTCACAGATTGTGTGAGTGCCAACAAGAAAAAACAATTTATAGGTCCTAATAATAACAGATAACATAGACATGCTGTCCAGTATTAAAGTAGGTGATCATTTGGGAAACAGTGATCACAACATACTTTCATTTGAGATCATTTTGAAGAAGCAAAACTATATAAGTTCACCAAAGACTCACTTTAAAAAGGCTAACTTGAAAAATTTAAGAGCTCAATGCAACACACAGACTGGGATGAATTATTAAAAGGAAAATGGTCAGAATTTATTTAAATTTAGGTTCCAGAGATACATTTAACAGTATATACCCTTGTGAAAAAAAGTAAATCCTAACGTAAGTGATTAAATGCAAATGTAAAGAAGGAAAAAGGGCATTCACATAATTTAAGTCTGAAGGAACAGAGACTTCTTTCTTGAAATACAGAGAGTGCACCAAAGATTACAAAAAGGCAACCGTGTTAGCAAAAATAGAAAATGAAACTTGAATTGCAAAGGAAAGAAAGACTGATCCAAAAAGTTTTTCAAATACATAAACAGCAAAAGTAGTTAAGAGGGAGTGCAGTGCACCTTTCATAAATGAGATGGTAAGTAAATTAGTGAAGATAAAGGAAAGGCTGATATTCTGAACACATTCTTTTCAACAGTTAATACCAAGCAATGGCAGAAGAGCCTCAATAAATAAGTACAGCCATACCGCTATCAGTTAGGGTTCACACAAAAAGAGGTCATGGAAAGACTGGACAAAATTAGGACTTACCAAGCAACTGGTGCTGAAATTATATATCCAACAGTGCTTCTGGAACTCTGTTCAATGTTAGCAAAGCCACAATTATAATCTTTAAAGGTATAGTAATGTGTCATGATAAATTAAGGTTCATTCATTCATTATAATGTGGCAACTGTGCAGAGCGTTTTTACAATATTATAATCGGTCTAGTTTATTTGTAATAATATTATAAAGTTTTCCCCTCCAATAACTTTTATATTTGTTAAGCAGCCTTCCCTTAGATCTGAAATATAGTCACCAGACCAGAGAACTCACAATGAGGGACAATTTTCTATATATCAGGATAAGGAAAACCCTATCCCCTTGATGAAGGAGAGCAGGTTTTTCCTTATATTGACAGTTGATCATCCCTCTCCATGATCCATCTGGACCAGCTTGATCTGCAGTGAAGAAGAGTGACTTTGGTAAAAGGGGTAGGATTGGAAACTTGAGAATATTATTACAAATCAAGTAAACTAAGGGGAAAACCGCCTTTAGTTCAAATGTCGGCCAGCTTGGATTGGCCGTCACTCAATGTGACATATGGGAGAACTCCCCATAGACTTTACATGGACAGGTAGACGACCTTCTGAAGGTCACCTAGCCTCTATGGGGGAATTGTGTCGACACAGTTTGAGGCTGTGTCGATAGGTACTGCCATATTCGACCAATAGATTTCTCCCCGCACAGTAACATAGTGTTGAAAGATTTTCATTACATTATGTTGCTGGGCAGGTAGGCACTCTCCAGACTGGTCATCTGTTTCTTGCCTCTCCAATTCCTATTGGCTGGAAATTGGAGTGGCAGGATTAAATTATGTAAAAAATGCTCTTCTGTGAAAGCGCCTTTTGGTGGTGTATATGTGCACAGACATTCTATGTAAAATATGTTATACTCCTCTCCCATTGTGACCTTTGTGTAATGTTTGCCCCTACCCCATTGTCCCCATTGTATAAAGTTCTGTGCAGCCTTATTGTACCATGTTTGCCCATACCCATTACCCTATTGTATCTGATGTGTACTTCGCCCATTGTACTATTGTTTCCCCAGTATTCCCTTTGTATCCAGCTCCTTGGTGGCTAAAGTAGCTGATTATTTGTAATGTATAATATGGATTTCTAATAATGGATCTGTTATAGATGTAAAGCTAAGGGTTGAGGTTAATTTTTGCTGTGTACTGATTTTGTTTTACCTGTGTGTTCTGTCATTTAAAATGTAAATTTTTTGACTGGCTGAAATTATATAACTACTTTTATGTCTAATACAATGATAGACAACAGGCATGTCTCCATCAGTTATAGAACTACATCTCTGATCAATACCAGAGGCTCACTGAGCATTGCGGGACCTGTAGTTCGGCATCAGCTGGAGAGAAACCTGTTCATTACCCCTGGATGGACTCAAGGGTGGCCAACAGTTAACTTTCCAGCTGTTATGACAGCCCCAGTGACTACCAAAGGCTGGCTTAGAACTATGGAAATTGTACTTCAGGGACAGCTGGAGATCAACCTGTTGTCTACTCGTGGAATAGACTAATGTGTAACCAACAGGTAACACTCCAAGGGAGAGATGAACTAAGGATAGATAGGGGCTTAGGATGGCAATGTTGTGTTGGATCTGTGTTGAAGACATATCGCCAGTATGCACTAACATGTCTTGACTACTACATCCCCATCAATCTGCCACCACTCCGCCATCATCGCCATAAATACACCGTGCCTTCAACAGGTTTATTAGTTTGCACTTAACACATCAACAATGGCACATTTCCATATGGAAATTCAGGTTAATGAGCCATTGTCATATTCATGTGGGTGTGTTTATATGTTATTGTTTCACATTGCTGTTGGAGTTCATAGCACCAACATCTCCTTCCTGAGGTCAACAATGTTGGCATCTTCCCTGTAACTTTATCTGCACTGACTAGAGAATGGAGATACACTGGAACACCATTGATTAAAGTGAAAACGAGTATTTATTATATTCATTAAAATCACATTTCACCACTCTACAAAGATTACATGCACACTTTACACATCCTCTTTCCTTCCTCTTTCACTCCCTTTTGCCCACTACTGCATTACCATCCCATCTCCCCCTTTCAAAACTCTCTGCTTCACTCTCTCACCTAATTGCTGTCCAACCTCCCTTTATTAGCAAGGTACGCATTGCCATCATCCACTCTATCACCTCACCTGCTTTGAGCATGGCCCAAACCACTACATTATGCATCACCATGACCTGTAGCATGCACAAATATCCTCTGCTTCACAGGTGTGTGTGATTTTCATGAAAGCATGAAGATGCTCCTTCACAAGATTACTCTTTTGCTTCATCTACTAATGTATTGTTATCTCCCTACTCTACTATCCTCCACTCTGCCACAGATCACTCCATACATTGGAATAGGAGAAGTCATGTCACTATTGCTCACTAATTTTACTTTGTAGGCCCTCATTCCCACTCACACTAAGGGCTGTTATGTCGTACTGTATTGGTGGGTATCACAATCAGAACCATTCACCTTGGTTCTCCATTGGCTCTCATTCCCACTAGCAGTACCATGTGGTGCAATAGGCCAGTGGGGCTCCACACTAATTGGGCCCTGTAGATGCTTTTTGGAAAGGACTCGTCCTCTGTGGAAAGTGATGCAATATCGAATGGTACAGATATGAGTGGAGCAGTCCCCCTCCCAAGTTGTCATTGTCTCCCCAGGGGAGCAAGGAAGTTACATTAGGAAACAATAGTGACACGCTTTCTCCTATTCCAGTGTATGGGGTGAGCTGTGGAAAAGTGGAGGAAGGGATGGTAGGGTATAACAGTACATTAGTGGGTGAAGCGAGAGAATAAGCTTGTGAGGGTACATGCTTTCATGTAAATTGCACACACCTCTCCCTGTAGAAAGCACTGAGTCCTCCAAAGAACAGGACATTTGTGCATGCTACAGGTTGTGGTGATGAGTGACATAGTGGTTTAGGTCATGCTCATAGCAGGGGAAGTGAAAGGGGGAGATTGTGGCGATGCGGTGATCACCAAAAGAGGGAGGTGAGACAGAGATTAGGTGAGATGGTGAGGCAGGGCTTTCAGCAAGGGGATAAAGGATGGCAATGCAATGGTGGGCGACAGGGAGAGAAAGAAGAAGGCGATCTTTGTAGAGTGTTGAAATGTAATTTCTCTGTCGTCCAATATAGCTTACAGGTACCATGGGGGAGGTGACAGCTCCTCCTAGTAGGTTGGAGCAATTCTTCAAAGATGTTGCAGGGGTGGAGCCTTCCTCTCCTCCTAGCAGACTACCCAGCCACTCCCCTCCAGTTAAGATTTGTTCCTCGTTCTGATAGGAAGGCTGTGAACAGTTCTGCTTAGTTTTAGTTATTTTATTATTTTTACTTAAATACGGGATGTCCAAATCCTCCTATTAGGCGGATTACCATTACTGGTTTCCCCTGGGCAGGAGCTACATATGGACGCTTTCAGACCTGGCAGAGAACCACGTAACCCTTGTCTCTCTCTCCAGAGGGGGTCTCTCTGAGGCTTCTTCCTTACAATAGTAATCTGATGAAAGAAGACCTGCAAAAAAGGTGAGCAACCCTTGAGTGCCATGGTCCACTTGTCCCACTGTTCCCCTTCGCACAGGGGCCTTTCTGGAATTCCCTTATAACTCCTGCACTCATGTTGGGTTTCATTCTATCCTCTGTTCTGAGTCTTCGGAGCATTTGAGCTGTCTGAAGTGATTAACCCCTTCCTTGCCATGCTATGTTGATTTGGGAATATATTTCTACACTTTTCTTTTGGGATTATGTGTTTTCTATTGTTTATTGGGTGTTTTCTAAGTGTTTTTTTGCCACTTTTTACACACTTTTTATTTTTTTCATCTTATTTGAATTGCACGCTTTACCACATAGACACAATGCTCCATTGATCTCTATGGGACAGACATGTTGGGACATATCTCAGCAACCGCTCTATTTTACCAAGTTGAGAGAAGGCTCATTCTTCTTGTCTGCCTTTGCCCTACACGCCGGTACACATCCTAAGTGTTTTGGGGGGTTCAGGGGGATTCGGGTTCTGCTTTTGGGTACACACTTGTTTCGCAGGCTGTTTTCTGATTGGCTCCCGGTTCGGTCGCCATTTTCTTTTCATGAGTATTCCAAGCAGGAATTGGATCTCTCTGTTTCCTCATTAGGTTAACCTTTCGGTAGCCAGATAAGTTTATTTTTTTTTTACTTTTCTGGGGTGATTCTTTAATCTGGGTTACAGTATTTGATGCTTCCTTTTAATGTTAGACACTTTATCTCCTGTTATGATGTCAGATCCATTGGGACATGGGACTAGGCCTAAGGCTAAGGATTCTGGGGTGTCTTTGAACCCCACTGATTATTGTTCCTCATGACAGAGAGAATATTCAGGACATTTATGCACTTCGTGTGCTATGGCCCCTGCCTCTCCGCCAGGGCCTTCTAGCCATGAACAAGAGCCACATTGGATCAAGGATTTAAAGTCCTCTAAGGCACAATTTCTTCTTTCTCTTCAGGGGGTTCTTCAGTCTTGGAAACTTCCCACTTCCTTCAGGTATGTGGCCCCTAAGGCCCCTGGCATTCCTGGCTTATCTGATTCCTCTGAGGAGGAATCGCTGGAAGATTTAGAGGATGGTGTGTGTTCAGAAAGGGCGTCTTCTCAATCTTATGGCGACCCCTTTAAAGCTGACCCTGAAACCTCTGCTGAGGGCCTCATTAAGGCGGTATTTTTCCACATTAAATATCCCTTCTTCTCCTGTAGAGCCACAGGCTACTTCTGATGTCTTTTTAAAGCCTAAAAAGTCTTGCTCTGCCTTTCCTCCTAATCCCACTCCTGGATGAGTGGAAGACTCCTGATAAATGCCTTTCTCTGTCTAAGAGGTTCTCTAAACTCTATCCCTTTTCTGAAGCTGCCTTGATGCAATGGGCTACTCCTCCTCCGGTTGATCCCCCCATTTCTAGGCTTTCTAAGTCCATGGTCTTGGTCGTGGCAGATGCTCCAGCTTTAAAGGACCTAACTGACATAAAACTTGACTCTGTTCTGAAGGCTAACTTCACTGCCATAAGGGCGTCCATGCAGCCCATCTTTGCTTCTGCATGGGTCAATAGTGAAATTGCTGTTTGGACTGAACAGATGACTGCTGCCGTACACAAAGGGTCTCCTAAACCTGATCTTTTATCTCTTTTGGCCAACATCGCTGAGGCTCTGTACTATGTTACTGGATGCTGTTAGGCTTGAAGCTAAAGCATCTGCCTTTTCCATGACTGCTAGGAGCATGCTGTGGCTGAAGATCTGGTCTGCTGACTTGATCTCTAAGAAATCACTGATTTCTTTTCCCTTTCCGGGTGTCTCTCTTTTAGCCCTGTACTGAAGACTCTCATCAGTGAGGCCACTGGGGGCAAGAGCACATTGTTACAGCAGGTTCCTAATCATGCCCCTCAGGCGAAGAGGCATCGCCTTTTTCATCCCAAACAAAGCAAAATGTTTAGGGCAAACACAGTAGTGCTGTGTTCCACTCCCAGGCCCAAGATGCAGTGGAGGTCAAAACACATCTCCACCAAACCTTCTTCAGCATAACTCGCCGAACCCTGGTCCGCGACTGGTAGGGGGTCACCTGCACCACTTTCTGAATGTTTGGACAGACTCTGGAGTGGATCAGTGGGTGTTACAGGTGTTTTCCGAAGGTTACAGGATTCCCTTCAAATCCCTACCCCCCTTCAGGTTCTCTACTTCTCGCTCTCCTCAAGGACAAGAAAAACTCAGACTTTTCCACAGGGCAATCCAGTCTCTCTTGGACAAGGGAGTTCTGGCACCTGTTACCGTTCAGGAGGGAGGTCTGGGATTTTATGCCAACCTTTGTCATTCCCAAGAAGGATGTTTGCTGCCGCCCTGTCCTGGACCTCAAGGATCACAACAAGTTCATGGTCAAGACAAGGTACAAGATGGAGTCCTCGCTCTCAGTCATCTCAACGATATGTCCGGGGAATTTCTAGCATCTTTGGATCTTCAGGATGCCTATCTGCACATCCCTGTGCACCCGGACAGTCAACAGTACCTCAGGTGAGTGTTCAGGGCTGTCAAAGGAGGAGACTCTTCTTCCCATCAACATCTTGGAGCTCAGGGCGATCTCCCATGCTCTGAAGTATTGGTACTCTCTGATGGGGTGCCCAGTCTGAGTCCAGTCCAGCTATCTATGGCTAAATGAGCATCATGGGAGCTGTAGTTCCATATAAGCTGGAGAACTGCCAGTTTTCTACTCCTGGAATAAACCCAGAAGTAGGCAACAGACAGCTGCCCAGCTGTTGTTTAAAGTACAACTCCCATGATAACCAAAGGATGACTGAAAATCATGGGGACATAGCTGGGGTGTTTACCTACTTTTGGGTATTACCCATTTTTGGGTTACTTATCAATGATTATTGTTATAGTGGTCAGCTAAAAATGTCATGTGGCCACATGATGCATTTTGACATAATTCTTTGGCTGCTGGGAGGATCCAGAGTGGCGGTTACAGCACAAGGCCAGTGTCAGCACTATTAGTACCTCATGTGATCTAGTCTCCAAAGTTTTTTTATCAGACAACACCTGAATTATTTACTATCTGACTATCTAGAATAGTAGGTGGCCATGTCACCATTTTAATCATGGTGACATGGCCACCTACTGTTCTAGGTGTCTGTTAGTAAATAATTCAGGTGTCGTCTGATAAAAAAAAAAAGTACTAATAGTGCTAACACTGTCCTTGTGCTGTAACTGCCACTCTGGATCCTCCCAGCAGCCAAAGAATTATGTCAAAATGCATCATGTGGCCACATGACATTTTTAGCTGATGTTTTAACAGTGATCACACTCACTCACTTTTAAGCTCCTGAGTCAGGCAGAGAGTTACACTCATCGTCGCGCTGGCGCATGTGTGATGCTGCTGCTGGTGTCTGACTCTGGCCTCCTCCTAGTCCTTGTGCTAGATCGCAATGTGTGCTAAATGCATTGCTGAGACTGCTCCACTCAGGCATCTGTTCCAGACCCTGAACAATAGCACCGTGCCATATCACACACACAACAAATGAGAGAGGAGTATCAAAGCACTCATCTCTCATTGGCTGCAGTGCGACATGCTAGTTGCTAGGGGAGGAAGGTACTAGACGTCGGGACAAATCTAATTGTTTGATTAAAAACCTTGGAGACTAGATCACATGAGGTACTAATAGTGCTGACACTGGCCTTGTGCTGTAACTGCTACTCTGGATCATCCCAGCAACCAAAGAATGATGTCAAAATCATCTACGCTTATAACTACAGAGTGACAAGTAAATGTTCTAGCACTATATTAAGCCTATATGGAGTAAAGGAAGCCGTAGTGTAAAAAAGCATCATCTACTTATTTTGTAACTAATAAGTTGCTCAATAACTCTTTTATTCTCCTTAGTGTAGTTTATGGTAGATTGAGAATACTACATAATGTACTACATAAATGTAAGTGTGGTTGTGTGCACGTGGTTATTGTAAATACCGCGGGAAGCGGGTGCCTGACGAGCTGTGGAATTTTGCCATGGGCTCTACCCTCAGATGTTTTTGGAACCTAGAAACGCCCCTGCTCCAAGCTCTGCATATCCACAATACTACCCTACTTCCAGTCATGATCCAGCAGCTAAAATACCACATTGGCTAAAATACCACATTGACATTGTGTTAAAGGACTTTCCTTACCATACTTCATATATTCATTCTGCACTAACATGTGATAAATCATTGCCCTGCTAGCATTATACATCATCATCATAAGAGCATTAATCCAAAATAGTGCACGGCTAATATTACACTTTGCTATAAGAACTAATAGTGCAACAAAATGCCACACCAGAAAAACTGACAATTCAGCTATCCTTTCAGCAGTGACACTGCACTGAAACCAAACACTACACTGTCTTATGGACAGAGGACTATATCTGTAGGAACAATTACAAATTATAATAAAAAAAAAAGACTTGGCCTTTGTAGTTGTTCTTCTTACATCAGCAAATTATATTTGTATGTGTGTTGTAATCAATTGCTCTATATAGAAAGGCTTATAACAGAGATAGTCAACATTTGGACCTCCAGCTGTTGGAGACTACAACATTCAAGATGGCGGTTCTAGTCTGGCGGAGCTGAAGGAGGTCCAAAGTTTAATTATCCATGGGTGGGGCTTCTTTTCTTCAGCCGATCTCATGCAGACTGTTGGAGTATATTGTTTCTTATGAGGATGCTTGAACTAAGTACAACCCTGAAATTATATATGGGGCTTTTTTGTTGGGGTAATAACAGCTCACAGTACTGGCACCTTCAAAAAATACATAACCCCATATGTTACTTTTCTCTAAAAATAATAAATACTATAGTATCAACAAGAAAGTTTCAGTGAACTAATTTTACAATGATTGGATGTTCTATGGTTTACTATACATACATTCACAGCCATTGTAAATATAACTATTACTCATACCTTTCACACAGCAGGTATGTGTTTGGTAATATTCAACAATTAAAAAAATATACAGTATATAATCACAGATTTTTTTTTTTCCCCACTAATTAATTCATTTTCTCTTTTTAACAGATTTTTATGTCCAATAATGCCTTGATAGCTGTTGAAGCAGGTGGCTTGTGAAGTGGTGAGTAATGGGTTGGTGGGTCACACTTGTAGGAGCTTTGCCTGTACATATTCCTTTCACAAAGGATACTAATGCTAAAATACAGTTTACTCTTAAATTAATTAGCTTATTGGAATCATCACAGAAGCTCAGTGTTATCTGACAATTGGCACTTACAGTTCACCAGTTTTCTCATATATTCGCTTTGCTTTTTCAGGAGTAACTTGTAAAGAAGATGACTGTTACTTACTCTAGTAAAGTAGCAAATGCCACATTCTTTGGCTTTCATCGACTACTACTCAAGTGGAGGGGCAGCATCTACAAACTTCTTTACAGAGAGTTTCTCATGTTCTCCAGCTTATATACGGCACTGAGCATCATATACAGGTAATTATAACAAAGTCCTTTAGTGCACGTTTTCAACCAATGTAAACACTAAGTAATTCTACGATGTATAAACAATATAATCTATAACTATAGATAGTGAAGGTATTCATACATGCATACATAAAACATTAAATACACTCTCAGCTCCATTGTCTCTCAGGTTCTTTCAGCTATATTCTCTCTCCTGCACCCCCACCAGCCCCTTTCACTCCTATGCTTCCCAGCTCCCCCCCCTCATTTCTAGTCCCCCAACCTTCTGAACTTCTCTCACTCTTTGCAACTTGATTCAGATGAAAATCAATTTTTTTACAGGTTCTTCTAATCGACCTGCAAAATCAAGCTAGGATTTTTCACTCATTCCTAGTGCCCACCTTTTTCAGTAAAGAAAGGACATTATCTTAACTCTGATAATTTACAGACATTGTCTGAACAAAAAAAAAAAAATCCTAACCCTACACAAGGTATATTAACCTTTTGAATGCCAGAGAGGTATGCAATGCATTGCATGACAATGTGTTGCATACCCCTTTGGCACTCAGAAGGTTTTAGGCCTGCTGAACCAAAACATAATTCAACCAGATTCTAGCTTAGAGTATATAACATTTTAATGTCATTTTTAGGTGTTAGAGTACCTTTAATTCATTAAAGGAATAGTAATGTTTTAGTATAAATAAATGTATATTTATTTTGTAGGCATTAAAAAAACACGAAGAATGATATAAGTCTTATCTCTCAAACCTTTATGGTTTAAGAGATATTCACAAGCAAAGTTTCCCCTCCCGCCCCTTTTACCTAGTGTAAGCCATCTCTTCTCAGATGTGGAATCTGGTTGTAAGACCAGACAGATAACAGTGCGGGGCAGTCTTCTTACAGTGAAAGCAATGAAAGCCCTGCTCCCCTTGACAAGTTTTTCAGGTTTTTCCCTTATCTTAATTGAAGAATGTCCCTCTCTGCAATCTACCTGGGCACCTCCCTTCTGCTCTGGCTGAGCAGTGTTACATTAGTAAAAGGGGCAGGACCAGGCCCGGACTGGCCATCGGGCACACCGGGCATTTGCCCGGTGGGCCGGTCCGGTGACCCAGTCTCCGTAGTAATACAGAGCGCTGGGAGATGACATCATCTCCCAGCGCTCTGCATTATTGCGAACCGCACGCGGGAGATGCAGCTCTGTGCCGAAGGAGGCACAGATCACCCTGATGGTACGCAGCGTTGCCGCTAGATCACCAGGGATTTAAGAACAAGGGGCATTGTGGAGATGAAGGGGCAGTTGATGAAGGGGCCGTTGTGGAAGGGGCATTGTGGAGGTGAAGGGAGCATTGTGGAGATGAAGGGGGCATTGTGGAAGGTGCATTGTGGAGATGAAGGGGGCATTGTGGAGTGGAAGGGTGCATTGTGGAAGAGGGCATTGTGGAGATAAAGGGGGCATTGTGGAGTGGAAGGGGGCATTGTGGAGATGAAGGGGCATTGTGGAGATGAAGGGGGCATTGTGGAGTGGAAGGGTGCATTGTGGAAGGGGCATTGTGGAGATGAAGGGTGCAATGTGGAAGGGGTATTGTGGAGATGAAGGGGACATTGTGGAAGGGGCATTGTGGAGATGAAGGGGGCATTGTGGAAGGGGGCATTGTGGAGTGGAAGGGGGCATTGTGGAAGGGGCATTGTGGAAGGGGGCATTGTGGAGTGGAAGGGGGCATTGTGGAAGGGGGCATTGTGGAGTGGAAGGGTGCATTGTGGAAGGGGCATTGTGGATGTGAAGGGTGCATTGTGGAAGGGGCATTGTGGAGATGAAGGGGACATTGTGGAAGGGGCATTGTGGAGATGAAGGGGACATTGTGGAAGGGGCATTGTGGAGATGAAGGGGGCAATGTGGAGATGAAGGGGGCATTGTGGAAGGGGGCATTGTGGAGTGGAAGGGGGCATTGTGGAAGGGGCATTGTGGAGATGAAGGGGGCATTGTGGAAGGGGCATTGTGGAGATGGAGGGGGCATTGTGGAGTGGAAGGGGGCATTGTGGAAGGGGCATTGTGGAGATGAAGGGGGCATTGTGGAAGGGGCATTGTGGAGATGAAGGGGGCATTGTGGAAGGGGCATTGTGGAGATGAAGGGGGCATTGTGGGGTGGAAGGGTGCATTGTGGAAGGGGGATTGTGGAGTGGAAGGGTGCATTGTGGAAGGGTGCATTGTGGAAGGGTGCATTGTGGAAGGGGCATTGTGGAAGGGACATTGTGGAAGGGGCATTGTGGAGATGAAGGGGACATTGTGGAAGGGGCATTGTGGAGATGAAGGGGGCAATGTGGAGATGAAGGGGGCATTGTGGAGTGGAAGGGAGCATTGTGGAAGGGGCAATGTGGAGATGAAGGGGGCATTGTGGAGTGGAAGGGTGCATTGTGGAAGAGGGCATTGTGGAGATGAAGGGGGCATTGTGGAGTGGAAGGGGGCATTGTGGAGATGAAGGGGGCATTGTGGAGTGGAAGGGTGCATTGTGGAAGGGGGCATTGTGGAGATGAAGGGTGCATTGTGGAAGGGGCATTGTGGAGATGAAGGGGACATTGTGGAAGGGGCATTGTGGAGTGGAAGGGGGCATTGTGGAGTGGAAGGGGGCATTGTGGAGATGAAGGGGGCATTGTGGAGTGGAAGGGTGCATTGTGGAAGGGGGCATTGTGGAGTGGAAGGGTGCATTGTGGAAGGGGCATTGTGGAGATGAAGGGTGCATTGTGGAAGGGGCATTGTGGAGATGAAGGGGACATTGTGGAAGGGGCATTGTGGAGATGAAGGGGGCAATGTGGAGATGAAGGGGGCATTGTGGAAGGGGGCATTGTGGAGTGGAAGGGGGCATTGTGGAGATGAAGGGGGCATTGTGGAGTGGAAGGGGGCATTGTGGAGATGAAGGGGGCATTGTGGAGTGGAAGGGGGCATTGTGGAAGGGGCATTGTGGAGATGAAGGGGACATTGTGGAAGGGGCATTGTGGAGATGAAGGGGGCAATGTGGAGATGAAGGGGGCATTGTGGAGTGGAAGGGAGCATTGTGGAAGGGGCAATGTGGAGATGAAGGGGGCATTGTGGAGTGGAAGGGAGCATTGTGGAAGGGGCAATGTGAAGATGAAGGGGGCATTGTGGAGTGGAAGGGGGCATTGTGGAAGGGGCATTGTGGAGATGAAGGGGGCATTGTGGAGTGGAAGGGTGCATTGTGGAAAGGGGCATTGTGGAGTGGAAGGGTGCATTGTGGAAGGGGGCATTGTGGAGTGGAAGGGTGCATTGTGGAAGGGGCATTGTGGAGATGAAGGGGACATTGTGGAAGGGGCATTGTGGAGATGAAGGGGGCAATGTGGAGATGAAGGGGGCATTGTGGAAGGGGGCATTGTGGAGTGGAAGGGTGCCTTGTGGAAGGGGGCATTGTGGAGTGGAAGGGTGCATTGTGGAAGGGGGCATTGTGGAGTGGAAGGGTGCATTGTGGAAGGGGCATTGTGGAGATGAAGGGTGCATTGTGGAAGGGGCATTGTGGAGATGAAGGGGACATTGTGGAAGGGGCATTGTGGAGATGAAGGGGACATTGTGGAAGGGGCATTGTGGAGATGAAGGGGGCAATGTGGAGATGAAGGGGGCATTGTGGAAGGGGGCATTGTGGAGTGGAAGGGAGCATTGTGGAAGGGGCAATGTGAAGATGAAGGGGGCATTGTGGAGTGGAAGGGGGCATTGTGGAAGGGGCATTGTGGAGATGAAGGGGGCATTGTGGAGTGGAAGGGTGCATTGTGGAAAGGGGCATTGTGGAGTGGAAGGGTGCATTGTGGAAGGGGGCATTGTGGAGTGGAAGGGTGCATTGTGGAAGGGGCATTGTGGAGATGAAGGGGACATTGTGGAAGGGGCATTGTGGAGATGAAGGGGGCAATGTGGAGATGAAGGGGGCATTGTGGAAGGGGGCATTGTGGAGTGGAAGGGTGCCTTGTGGAAGGGGGCATTGTGGAGTGGAAGGGTGCATTGTGGAAGGGGGCATTGTGGAGTGGAAGGGTGCATTGTGGAAGGGGCATTGTGGAGATGAAGGGTGCATTGTGGAAGGGGCATTGTGGAGATGAAGGGGACATTGTGGAAGGGGCATTGTGGAGATGAAGGGAACATTGTGGAAGGGGCATTGTGGAGATGAAGGGGGCAATGTGGAGATGAAGGGGGCATTGTGGAAGGGGGCATTGTGGAGTGGAAGGGGGCATTGTGGAAGGGGCATTGTGGAGATGAAGGGGGCATTGTGGAAGGGGCATTGTGGAGATGAAGGGGGCATTGTGGAAGGGGCATTGTGGAGATGAAGGGGGCATTGTGGAGTGGAAGGGTGCATTGTGGAAGGGGGATTGTGGAGTGGAAGGGTGCATTGTGGAAGGGGCATTGTGGAGATGAAGGGGACATTGTGGAAGGGGCATTGTGGAGATGAAGGGGACATTGTGGAAGGGGCAATGTGGAGATGAAGGGGGCATTGTGGAGTGGAAGGGAGCATTGTGGAAGGGGCAATGTGAAGATGAAGGGGGCATTGTGGAGTGGAAGGGAGCATTGTGGAAGGGGCATTGTGGAGATGAAGGGGGCATTGTGGAAGGGGCATTGTGGAGATGAAGGGGGCATTGTGGAGATAAAGGGGACATTGTGGAAGCGGCAATGTGGAGATGAAGGGGACATTGTGGAAGGAGCATTGTGGAGATGAAGGGGACATTGTGGAAGGGGCATTGTGGAGATGAAGGGGGCATTGTGGAGTGGAAGGGGGCATTGTGGAAGGGGCATTGTGGAGATGAAGGGGGCAATGTGGAGATGAAGGGGGCATTGTGGAAGGGGGCATTGTGGAGTGGAAGGGTGCATTGTGGGAGGGGGCATTGTGGAGTGGAAGGGTGCATTGTGGAAGGGGCATTGTGGAGATGAAGGGTGCATTGTGGAAGGGGCATTGTGGAGATGAAGGGGACATTGTGGAAGGGGCATTGTGGAGATGAAGGGGACATTGTGGAAGGGGCATTGTGGAGATGAAGGGGGCAATGTGGAGATGAAGGGGGCATTGTGGAAGGGGCATTGTGGAGATGAAGGGGGCATTGTGGAAGGGGCATTGTGGAGATGAAGGGGGCATTGTGGAGTGGAAGGGGGCATTGTGGAAGGGGCATTGTGGAGATGAAGGGGGCATTGTGGAAGGGGCATTGTGGAGATGAAGGGGGCATTGTGGAGTGGAAGGGTGCATTGTGGAAGGGGGATTGTGGAGTGGAAGGGTGCATTGTGGAAGGGGCATTGTGGAGATGAAGGGGACATTGTGGAAGGGGCATTGTGGAGATGAAGGGGACATTGTGGAAGGGGCAATGTGGAGATGAAGGGGGCATTGTGGAGTGGAAGGGAGCATTGTGGAAGGGGCAATGTGAAGATGAAGGGGGCATTGTGGAGTGGAAGGGAGCATTGTGGAAGGGGCATTGTGGAAGGGGCATTGTGGAGATAAAGGGGACATTGTGGAAGCGGCAATGTGGAGATGAAGGGGACATTGTGGAAGGGGCATTGTGGAGATGAAGGGGACATTGTGGAAGGGGCATTGTGGAGATGAAGGGGGCATTGTGGAGTGGAAGGGGGCATTGTGGAAGGAGCATTGTGGAGATGAAGGGGGCATTGTGGAGTGGAAGGGTGCATTGTGGAAGGGGGCATTGTGGAGTGGAAGGGTGCATTGTGGAAGGGGCATTGTGGAGATGAAGGGTGCATTGTGGAAGGGGCATTGTGGAGATGAAGGGGACATTGTGGAAGGGGCATTGTGGAGATGAAGGGGACATTGTGGAAGGGGCATTGTGGAGATGAAGGGGACATTGTGGAAGGTGCATTGTGGAGATGAAGGGGGCATTGTGGAAGGGGGCATTGTGGAGTGGAAGGGGGCATTGTGGAAGGGGCATTGTGGAGATGAAGGGGGCATTGTGGAAGGGGCATTGTGGAGATGAAGGGGGCATTGTGGAGTGGAAGGGGGCATTGTGGAAGGAGCATTGTGGAGATGAAGGGGGGCATTGTGGAGTGGAAGGGTGCATTGTGGAAGGGGCATTGTGGAGATGAAGGGTGCATTGTGGAAGGGGCATTGTGGAGATGAAGGGGGCAATGTGGAGATGAAGGGGGCATTGTTGAAGGGGCATTGTGGAGATGAATGGGGCATTGTGGAAGGGGCATTGTGGAGATGAAGGGGGCATTGTGGAGTTGAAGGGTGCATTTTGGAAGGGGGATTGTGGAGTGGAAGGGTGCATTGTGGAGATGAAGGGGACATTGTGGAAGGGGCATTGTGGAGATGAAGGGGACATTGTGGAAGGGGCATTGTGGAGATGAAGGGGGCAATGTGGAGATGAAGGGGGCATTGTGGAGTGGAAGGGAGCATTGTGGAAGGGGCAATGTGGAGATGAAGGGGGCATTGTGGAGTGGAAGGGAGCATTGTGGAAGGGGCATTGTGGAGATGAAGGGGGCATTGTGGAGATAAAGGGGACATTGTGGAAGCGGCAATGTGGAGATGAAGGGGACATTGTGGAAGGGGCATTGTGGAGATGAAGGGGACATTGTGGAAGGGGCATTGTGGAGATGAAGGGGGCATTGTGGAGTGGAAGGGGGCATTGTGGAAGGAGCATTGTGGAGATGAAGGGGGCATTGTGGAGTGGAAGGGTGCATTGTGGAAGGGGGCATTGTGGAGTGGAAGGGTGCATTGTGGAAGGGGCATTGTGGAGATGAAGGGGACATTGTGGATGGGGCATTGTGGAGATGAAGGGGACATTGTGGAAGGGGCATTGTGGAGATGAAGGGGGCAATGTGGAGATGAAGGGGGCATTGTGGAAGGGGGCATTGTGGAGTGGAAGGGGGCATTGTGGAAGGGGCATTGTGGAGATGAAGGGGGCATTGTGGAGTGGAAGGGGGCATTGTGGAAGGAGCATTGTGGAGATGAAGGGGGCATTGTGGAGTGGAAGGGTGCATTGTGGAAGGGGGCATTGTGGAGTGGAAGGGTGCATTGTGGAAGGGGCATTGTGGAGATGAAGGGTGCATTGTGGAAGGGGCATTGTGGAGATGAAGGGGGCAATGTGGAGATGAAGGGGGCATTGTTGAAGGGGCATTGTGGAGATGAATGGGGCATTGTGGAAGGGGCATTGTGGAGTTGAAGGGTGCATTTTGGAAGGGGGATTGTGGAGTGGAAGGGTGCATTGTGGAGATGAAGGGGACATTGTGAAAGGGGCATTGTGGAGATGAAGGGGCCATTGTGGAAGGGGCATTGTGGAGATGAAGGGGGCAATGTGGAGATGAAGGGAGCATTGTGGAGTGGAAGGGAGCATTGTGGAAGGGGCAATGTGGAGATGAAGGGGGCATTGTGAAGTGGAAGGGAGCATTGTGGAAGGGGCATTGTGGAGATGAAGGGGGCATTGTGGAAGGGGCATTGTGGAGATGAAGGGGGCATTGTGGAGATGAAGGGGACATTGTGGAAGCGGCAATGTGGAGATGAAGGGGGCATTGTGGAATGGAAGGGAGCATTGTGGAAGGGGCATTGTGGAGATGAAGGGGGCATTGTGGAAGGGGCAATGTGGAGATGAAGGGGACATTGTGGAAGGGGCAATGTGGAGATGAAGGGGACATTGTGGAAGGGGCAATGTGGAGATGAACGGGGCATTGTGGAGTGGGGCATTGTGGAGGTGAACAGTGTGGGGAGGAGGATGGGGTGGGCAGAGTGTGGAGGTGAATATGTGGGTGGGGGCAGGGGATTGTGTCGGAGGGGGGTGGGGACATCAAAATGCACCTTCGCCCTGTGTACACATAAATCCTTGCACCGGCCCTGGGTCCGGGCGTAAAAAAAAAAAAAAAAAAAGCGACCGCGCCCCCCCCCCATGGGCTGCTCAAAAAATAAAAATGGGCTGCTCAGCTTTAAATGCCCGGGCCTATTTATTGTCCCAGTCCGGGCCTGGGCAGGACGGGGACACTTTGTCATTGAATTACTCTTGAACTACAACTCTGACAGAATTGAAATAACACTCTCCAAAGTCCAAATACTATGATGATTAATTAGAGCTGCTTTTATTATGAAACATTATTGTCCCTTTAAACTACTAAAGGAATCTTCATTCAAACAGTTTTATGTCTCAGACTAACTAGCTTGTTGTTTGCTTAATCAAACTGAAATGTTATTAAAAGTCACCGCTAGGTGGCATTGTTGCTATTTCTTTCTAAGGAGCTCTTCCATTGGAGACCAGAAGCTCTTCAAGACAGCAATAGTAAAATGTATTTGTGGTTAGGGCTTCCAGAGTATGTACCGTTAGGAGGATTGCTGTCTCCCTGAGCTTCTCAGCCTCAGGGGATGAGCGAAGAAGGTGACCTGAAAAGATGGCCACCTTAATAAGTCCATAAAGAAAGAGGTGTTGGAGGGGGAGGCACAACAAACGATGCACTCCATGGGAGAGGCTGCAGCCCGCTATTTAAGGGCTTGCAGCCCCTCCCACAAATGCAGGCCCAGCCTTTAACTTGTGGGCAGGGCTTCTATAGTATGTACCGTTAGGAGGATTGCTGTTTCACTGAGCTTTTCAGCCTCAGCTTTTCTGAATGAGTGGCCAGAATACTGATTGGAATTGTAACCTAGACGTGACAGATTGTGCGTATATAGTAAGTGAAAGTGGTTGTGGTGAGTGGGCCTGACAGGCGTGGAAGGAGTGGACTGTCATATTGGTGTAGTTGGATTAAGGTGGTAAGGTGAGTTAGGGATTTGTAAGGGCACCATTGGTCGTGAGTGGAGAAGTATGGGATAAAGTGACTGGCGTGAGACTGATCGGTTTTAGAGTGTGTGATGAATAGAGTGAAATGATCTGAGTGGAGGACGAGTTGATCCTTTTACACAAAATCCTTAGATCCCACGCAACAGGAGAATTCGCCCAGGTGGAGAAAGCCAAAAAATGCCAGGCATACTGCCGCTTGGAGAACAATATTAGTCTGGTGCTGAAATGTCTCAGTGTCAAGGTAATCAAAGATGCGTCTGAATATATGTCCGGTGATGGGCAGGCGAGTGCGAGGTGAGTGGTGATGAGTGTTAGAAATGCCTCTGAGGAATAATTTGATACTGTATATGGATAGTATGGATGGGTTGAATAGATGGTGCAGCGTGTAATGATGTTGAATGCCAGCTAGGTATATGAGGCAGCTGATAGCTTGAGACTGGAGTGGCAGTGGGTGGCAAATGCTAAAATGCTGGATTGACAGTATGGGTTATTTGGTTTGGTGACTGCAATGAAATTCTTGAATGAATCCCATGCCCGCTTGTAGGTCTTCCTGGTGTTAGGTGCTAGGGCTTGACTTATGATAGATAAAGCTTCTGTAAGTAGGGAATTTATTGCATAGTTAGCTCCGTGAATGCTGGAGGTGTGACTGGCTGTGCGTCTGCTGCTGGGTACTTGTTGAAGAACTGCTGAAATTGAAATTGTGAGAGAGCGTTAGCCGGTTGATTGTCTTGGCTTAAGATGAGGTTACTGTGTATTGAGAATTTGTTAAGCAGGGATAGCCTTGTAAGCTTCCTAAGAAATGGCATTATCTGGGCTTCTCAGGATCTACCTTTTTTAATAGTTCTGTAGTTGGTTAGGTTTGTAGAGTGGAAAGCCACGGATTGCCCGGACCATAGGTGTCCCCAAATGGTGGCTGCTGCCACCATTGGATAAATATCTACCAGCGGGTAAGCGGGTCGAGAGGATGTAGCAATTTTTATTTCCTGTGGCCATGGTTTAGAAAGGTATTGGGTTCCACAGATGGCTGAGAAGCCTAGGCCTATTGTTGCATTAGAATATACTGCTGGGCTGGATGGGGTGGGAGATGGGGGAAACATGGACCGGCCATTCCAATGTTTGAGGAAGTTTGGCCACATGCGGAAGTCTGATAGTGCTGGTTGGTCTAGGGTAATGATAGAGTTTGGTTGGTTAGAGGTAGGAAGTAGTGAGAGGAGGTGGGAAATGAAGGAACGGCCTTGGGGTATGACTTTCATAATAAAGCTAAGGTAACCTATTAGGGTTTGGAGGTTAAGCTTTGACAGGGAAGGTTTGGCAAGTTTGTATTGTATTATTATATGCACTCTATTTAATTTCTCTAGGGGAATGAGGGTTTCTAATGATTCTGCGTCTAATATAATGCCCAGAAACTCAATGACTTTGGAGGGGCCTCTTGTCTTTTGACTTGAAAGTGGAATGTTTAATGACCTGAATAATTCTATGAGTTTTTGGAGACTAGTAGGAGGGGATAGTGAGGTATCGATAACGTGGAAGTCATCTAAGTAATGTACTACTGCTGGACATCTGCAATGATTGAGCAGAGGCCAGCAGAGGATATCTGCAAAATCATCAAAGAGTTTGGGACTGCTGCAGCAGCCAAAGGTGAGTCTGGTTGCAAAGTAATATTGGCCCATCCATTTGATACCCTGTAAATGCCAGAGTGAGGGATGAACAGGGAAGAGTTTAAAGGGATAGTAATGTTTCATAATAAAAGCAGCTCTAATTAATCATCATAGTATTTGGACTTTGGAGAGTGTTATTTCAATACTGTCAGAGTTATAGTTCAAGAATAATTCAATGACAAAGTGGCCCCCTCCCTCCCCTTTTACTGATGTAACACTGCTCAGCCAGAGCAGAAGGGAGGTGCCCAGGTAGACTGCATAGAGGGACAATCTTCAATTAAGGTTAGGGAAAAAGCTGAAAAGCTTGTCAAGGGGGGCAGGGCTTTTATTATTCTGGTAGGAAGAATATTATCCCTTGCTGTTATCTGTCTGGTCTATGGACTGCATTCCACATCTGAGAAGAGATTGCTTACACTAGGTAAAAGGGGCAGGAGGGGGAAACTTTGCTTGTAAATATCTCTCAAACCATAAAGGTTTGAGAGGTAAGACTTATATCGTTCTTCATGTTTTTTTAATGCCTACAAAATAAAGTAAAGATAAAAGGAAGTATTACTATCCCTTTAAATGCATTTTTAATATCTGTTTTGTCGAGCCGGCAGTTGGGGAGGGCTTGTTTGATGAGACTAATGGCGTTATCTATAGTGGCATACTGAAGTGTGAAGGAGTCTGGGGGGATGATTAAGTTGATGCTGGGGACAAAAGTTGAGTGGGGGGCAGAAAAGTCAATGATCAGTCGTTTTTTGGATGAGAATTTATTTTTCGCTAGACCTATTGGATTAATGCGCCATATGGGAAAAGGAGGGGATGGGAACGGGTCTATTAGAAAATCATGTTCTGCTTCAATCATTAGGAGGGCTGAAACTTCTGCTGGCTCGGCTAGGGCAGATACGAGGTTAGGGCATTCAACTGAGTTGGATGGGCAAGCTGTGATACCTGTATGGAATCCTTCTTTAAAATCTGTGATTATGTATTCTGTCAGAGCTGGTTCAGGGTGAGAAATGAGGAGAGACTGCAGCAGAAGAGAGATAAATTCCACCAAAACTTTTATTTATTGAGTTGAATCGTGGTCAAATGGTCCTGGAATGGGATTTCTTACAATTGGAGCATACATTTGAGAGGCGGCAACCACTAAAGAAGCACCCTTTTGAATTGAAATTATTGCATATCGGGGTGTTTCCAAAATAGTGTATTTCCCTGCCAAGCTTTTCGTGGGTTGGTATGGATGATGAGTTACCAGGTTGGGCTGGATGATGAGTGGCTGGTTTTGTTAGTTATGGATTGGTGGGCAGAGTGACAGAGGGAGGAGGAGTGATATGATGACTGACAGTATAGGCACAACAGGGCTTTGAGCCCTGCGAAGTGCCTACAAAGTAGTTCTGTGTCCAGACTTCTCCAATTGTTCACAAAGCTAAATTGGGCCAGAGCTGCGGCCAACTTGGCAGTGAAGGACCGGTGGTAGTCGTAAAAGGTGCTACCACCGTATTTATGCGCCAAGTCGACCACAAGGTGGAGGTAGTGGTCCAGCTCCTGGTGTCTGTGAGGGAAAGTGGTACAGAGTATATCCCTGTAGATGCCAAAAGCTAGGACAAACTCCGTGACCGTTAGTTTTTTGGACAGTCTGGGATCCTTGGACCTAAGAGTGACAGAGACATCACCGCAATTAATAGTTTTATTGTCTGTAAGGTCTTGGGAAGAGATCAATAATGAAACTAAATTGATCTTCCTCCCCTCGATGAGGTATCTTCTAATCTGGGGTGGGACCATGTGTGCTGGGGAAACTTTGGGGCAAGTAGCTTGAGAGGTACCTGGTTAATTGATATCTGCTGATTGGAACTCTGTATACGGATGATGACAGGGGTGCTTGAAAGATGTCACCCTTGTTTGTAAATCAGTAAATGCTGACCCCATCTCTGTCAAGAGGTGAGTGATATGGGCTAACTGCTCGTTGACTGAAGGGTTTGTTGGATTGGGGAATATGGAAGGTCAGGTGGGAGGTGGACGTTGAGCTGGGGTGGGTGATGAACATAAAAGCCAAGATAGTTCGGCTTTCCTGGTGGAGGCTGGGTAGGGGATGTGGAGTCTAGTAAGTTCAGCCATTAATTTCCCAATTGTCCATCCATGAAGTGAGAGGCTTCAGGGGTTTGGGGTTGGGGCTTCCACTTGGGGTGCTTCAGTGTCAGACAGTGCTTGATTGTCGGGGTTCTCCATGATGAACTGGAATTGAACAAGAAAGGAGAGAGGGGAGACTTGGTATGTGAATGGTTGAATTATAAGTTAAATGGTTCAACTTATACCTATTCAATTGCTTTGAGTCATTGTTATTTCCTAGCTAATGGGTTTCTGATAGTATCAGAGGGAGGACCTTGGTTTTGTTATGGGATAAAGCTACTGGCTGGGGAACCTTCAGCCTCTGCGAAGAGGTAAGGCTACTGGCTGGGGAACCTTCAACTTCTGCAAATAAGTAAGGCTCCATCTAGCAGTTTGAGGTTGGGTTGGTGTGTAAACCAATCAGTATGGAATGGTTGATTGAGGTAGAGATATTCAGGGGAGACGGAGCCCAGAAACAGTCTGTAGTACCCTTCTGAGTAGGAGTGATTGGTCTGATTGGGTAAATTCGTCTGCTGATTCTGCCTTGTGATAATTAGGATTGTAGTTCGGGAGAGACTGGAATTCTCTAGCGAACGTGACGTGCTTGTGGCATAGTGAATAGTTTATACTTCTTACCTTATCCTTAGACTGGTTGATGTTCTAAAAGGTTAAATAGCGAGTGAGAGACGTATGGGTATAAACGATAACTTGATGTATTAAAGTTTAAATACTAGTGGTGGAGGGACTATACCTTAAGTTATTAAATGTTGGGAAGTCTTGTAGATCTATTAGTTGATAGCAGAAAATAGTGAGCTGCTGAAATGGAGAAGTTTGATTACATGGAGTCGATTGAACTGCATAAGTGATATGCTTGTATACTGATTAACATGCGTGTGACTTATTTGGATAGCGTCAAGAGCTGGTAAGATGGTCCAGAATTTGAATCCTGGAGTGTGATAGAATGACCTGGTGGGTATGCATGAAATTTTCAAGTACCAGTATATAAGCATATGACTATGTCTGATAGCAAATACACCAATATATAAAAGCAGTAACCTTTAATAGACTTACTTATGAAAATTGTTGAATACTGGTATTAGGTAGGACCCGAAATGTGGTCCAGGTGTTGCTGTAACAGAATAACCTAGAGGAAGTGCAGGCATGTAAATTGCATGTACAGTACAACCAAGAGAATAGTGGTAGCCATTATTCATGATAGAACGTACATGTAGAGTGACACTAGTATAGGATCAAGTTTATACATGCTGTTTCCCCTACTGTACCTACAAACACAACATACTGTACACATAATACTTGGTAATATATCAACCTTCACATATTGAATCATTCTAAAGATACATTCTGATTATAGTGCGATTGCCTAGTGGAGTATCTGTTGTCTGTATGTCATATATTCTAGTCTTATCATTTAGTCTTGAGTTAACTGTATCAAAAAGCACAGTGGTGAGAGATGTGAAGGAAGGTAGTAGTATGGACGCCCAGAATACGTGTGGTGTTGAGGTTTATTGTGTAGTTGTTATATAACGACATCATATAATTAAAGTGCCTGGAAAGTGCTATGTCTATCATTCAGGAGGAGTAGCTTCGGAATGTGGCTGACTCCACTGCAGAGAGGTGGCTGTATGACCCATATAGTGAGGTAGATTGCTACAATTGACTGTATAGGAAGTTTGCCCCCATAATCTGCTGCTGTACTTATTAGGTTTGATCAGCTAGTGGAAAGTACCTGGCCCTTCTGGAGTTTGTTGCTCCGTTGTATGGTTGCTGAATCACCCAGGGTATGGGCGTGAGCGTGGTACTGGCTGTATCTCCTGGTTCTCGCATTGCGCGAGACCAGAAGTGACATTACCACTGAGCTACGAACTTCTGGTTTGGATGCAGGATACTCTGAATGCAGTCATAGGAACCATAACAGACGATGAGCTCCGCGCGAGAGGCTGCGGCCCGCTATTTAAGGGCTTGCAGCCCTTCCCACAAATGCAGGCCCAGCCTTTAACTTATGATCTGGTTTGAGTTGTAATATTTTTTCAGTTAAGCATCTCCCAGATATAGGAGTGCACTTGTTTTACTGTCTATTAGTACATCAATTCATGTTTTTGGATAAAATACATCATTTCTTTATCTGTACTGAAATCCTTAAAAATTTCAAGGTCTTATGCACAATGCTGTGCTATATAAATCCTTATACATACCAAGGTCACTTTGAACTAACACTTTCATGTGAGTCCTTTGTTAGGCTCCCATAACTGGTTATTTAAAGGGGATTGTAACAAAAAATACAAGTATTAAGGCAGCATTTTAACAAATACAGATATGTAGTATATCTTTCTTATTTTTCTCTTTAAAAATGACTACTTATGGGAGACCTAGTCATGTGTTTTGTTGTGCCACTGCTCCAAGAATGCTTCATACATAAACTATAGGAAGCACTGGGATTTAAATTATGTGCATCAAGCTATTGTAAAAGTCCATATGACTTCTCTTGATATGGACACTTGTTTATGTATAGTATTCTAAGTTAATCTGCTGAACAAATAGTGTGTTGCCATTATTTTGAAGCACAAAATTAACTTCTCCTAGAAAAGTAATGATTTGTTGTTGTTTTTTTTAATGCTCTCCTTGTTATTTATATTTTTACACTGATTTGTAGGTTTGTTACATATATAGTTATATAGTTTATAAGGTTGAAAAAAAGAGAAGAGTCCATCAAGTTCAACCTTTGACAGATCTATTTTGCTCATCTAAATAGCACTGATCAAGATTTAACACGGTTTGTCTGTTCTCACATACAGAAGCGAGCATGAGTAGTAACTAGTGCTCCTAACAGCTTTGTGAGGTGATGGGCATCCAGTTGATTTGAGTCCATTCTTCTCCAGGATTCTCCCTAGGCTATAAATCCATTATTGTGTAGGGTAGTGACTGCAGAGTATAATCTCTGTCTTGAATCCATACAGAGCATTGTGATTATTGTGCTTGCCTGACAGGTAGTGAATCACTGCATTGTGTGCTCATAAGACAGAAATCCAGGACAGTTAATAGACCTGGGGCTAGGTTAGCGATTTAATGGCTTATTTGCATTACATCTTGACATATGCACTAAGATGCCTTTGCCATCACATCCTCTTAAATCCAATGTGAATGGCAAACTTATCTAAATATTGGCAGTTAATATGCTTTTTCATCAGAAACAGTTTAAAAAGAACTGAAATCATGCGTTGCACCCCACTGGCATATACCAAGCCACAGTTATTTCTCTAGAATGACAGTGCCAGTGTTGTATAAGCAGGTAGTTAGTGTTGAGGGAAAAAAGCAAAGGGGCTCAGCCTGCTAATCATTTTTCTCAAAGCTTATGTTGCTCTCTTACTATCACCTTTTGCTTTCAGCCATTCATTTGTGCACTTCATCATTCAGGAGCAGTAGTATTGCAGCTGGAATTCTCACTCCATAGAAAGCATGGGCAGAAAATGGTAGTTCTTGTAGGAAATCCATTGGCAGTATAGAAGAGGAATTCTATATGCATGGACATTTCTACAGAAAAAGCAACAAATTGTGTTTAGTTTCTATATAAATTCCAGAGAAAAGCCCGTGGCCAGTTGGAGGTATGTTTTACATTACATAGAGAAGGGTAGAGGAGGCATAGCTTTCACTTACCGATAGACAGCGTATCATTGACATTCCTCCCTTCTTCCCCAATCATTTTGTTTCCTGTATCTATGTGTGTTTTGAGCCTTTACTACTTAGATTTCTTTTTGTGTTGTTAAAATATTTTGATGGCATTGTAGTTCTTATTAGTTTACTTTTGTATGCATTATCCTGTATAAATTTAGGTAGTTGTTATCATTTTGTTAAATTACTTTATCAGCTTAGGGCGCAGTCTTTGCTTAAAAAAATATTGTTATTATTGTCTCCGATTTTTAGCTTGGGGCACAATCTTTGCTGAAAAAAATGTTGTCATTATTGTCTATTTTCACTGTAAAAGTACAAGGAACTAAGTGTAGTATAAATGAGATAAGTTTATTAAAACACAATATGTAAATGTTTCAAAATATTAGAAAAAAAACAAAAGAGCTAGAGACTTCCTAATGTGGACTGGTAGAGGAGGAGCTGGAATTGCTCAGTACTTGATTAAGCCTGGCAGTATGGCATAACAAGAATCTGACTGGATATTTAAACATGAAACACTGACACAAAAGGCATGAATGAATGAAGACCTTCACCTAAGGTGCTTTTAGATCCACCCTTCCTGGACCTTGACCCTAAAGATATTCTAATACTTCCCTTTTGAATCACCCCTTGTGAATCCATTTTGCCCATCTGGGCTTCATGTAGTATCCTTTTGTACATCTTTGCTTCAATAGACTGATTTAAAGGGATAATAATGTTTCTCAAAAACAGCAGCTCCAATTAATCTTCATAGTAGTTGGGTGTCAGGAGTCAATGCAACAGACCGAGAGTAAAATCTCTTAACACATCATTAATAAATTCTTGAAAACAGCAGGAACGTTGCATAAACCAAAAGGCATGACAAGATATTCATAGTGCCCACTCCTGGTGTTAAGCGCTGTCTTCCACTCGTGACCGGCTTTAATGCGTACAAGGTTGTATGCGGCCCTTAGATCTAATTTGGTGAAAATTGTAGCACTCGTGGGACGATCAAACAATTCAGCAATTAGCGGAATTTGATAAGCGTTCTTGACCATCAACCAATTCAGGCCTCTGTAGTCTATACATGGTCTCAATTCGCCATCCTTTTTCTTAACAAAAAAAAATCCTGTCCTTGCGGGAGAGGTAGGCCTACAAATAATACCGTGGGACAAGGTATCTGCCACATAGTCCTCCATGGCCTTTGTCTCTGCCATAGATAGGGGGTAAACTCTCCCCTTTGGAGGAACTGCTCCAGAAAGTAAGTCAATCGTACAGTCTATGTGGAGGTAAAGTACTAGCCTGTCCTTCATGAAAAACGTCACTGTATTCCAGATACTCCTCCAGCAAGGAAGTAACTGAAGATGTGCACAGCAGTTTGGTTGGTCTACGGAGGCAGTTATCCCCACACTGAGGAGACCAAGGCACAATGTCAAATGTGCGCCAATTAAAGATGGGGTTACGCTTTTGTAACCAAGGGTAACTTAGAACTACTAGATAATGAGGGGACTGGAAGACCTGAAACTGAAGAGTCTCGTGGTGGAGAGCTCCCTCTGCAACGTATAATGAAATGGTTTCATGTGAGCTGGTTGCAGGGGTCTGCCATCAATAGCCTCAACCTCTAAAGGAGAGGACCTGAACTGAATAGAATGATTGGAAACAAAGGTAGCATCCACAAAATAGCCTGCCACACCAGAATTTATCAGAGCCTGTGTAACCACAGAAGAGTCGGTCCAGGAAAGAATCATCGAAATAAGCAGTTTTTCCGTATTTAATTCCGGGGACTGAGAGAGTCCACCCAAGGTTTGTCCCAGACACGACCCTAGGCGTGTTGAGTTTCCCGTCTGGATCAGACAGATTCTCAGCACGTGACCTGGTTTACCACAATAAAGACAAAGACCCTCCCTTCTCCAAAAGGCCCTCTCCTCCGTGGAAAGGTGGGTAAACCCAAGCTGCATGGGTCCTACCCCCAAGGAGTCAGAATTAGGAGGTGTGGGAGGTGAGGGAGGTATGGGAGGGTGAGAAAAGTTTGGACCCAATCTGGGTGGAGGCCTACGCAGGCGCTCCCGAAAAGAGGGTCTGTCTCAAGATCCTTGTGTCAGTGAGGATGGCAAAGGACACAAGTTCCTCAAGATCACTAGGCAAATCTCAAGCAGCAATCTCATCCTTGATTGTATCAAATAGCCCCTGAGAAAAGGCGGCTACCAAGGCCTCATTGTTCCATCACACCTCTGTAGCCAGGGTTTAATACTCAATAGCATATTCGGCCGCCGTTCTATTGCCCTGACGGATCGTCATGAGTTGCTTGGCCGCAGAGGTGGATCGAGCTGGAATATCAAACACTCTTCTCAAGGAGGTCACAAAGTCTGTCTCCCACAAAGGGTTTACCCAGGCCAAGGCCCTATCTGATAGAAGAGAAATAAGAAACCCAACCTTACTTCTGTCACTGAGAAGTGATTGAGGTACCAAAAAATATTGACCTGGTTAAGGAACCCTCGGCATTGAGCCAGGTCGCCCCCATAATGTTGGGGAAGTGGTGCTGACCCGGCTAGGCATCGAGCTACCAGGGGTTTAGGTGCAACAGGAACAACGGGTGCTGGAATGGGAGCAGCGGTGGCTACCGGTTGCTGAGGAGGACAATCAAGGAGGGCTGTCTTGTTCAGGTGGGTCTGCATAGCTATGGCCAATTGATCTATGCATTGGTCATGTAGATCCATTCTTGTTAGGATGCTCTGTACAGGTGGGTTTACTGGTGGATTGTCGGTCCCAACTGGATTCATGGCCCTTGCGTAATGTCAGGAGTAAATGAACCAGACCGGGAGTAAAAGATGATAACTTTATTAGAGAAAATATACAAATAATAAGAACAAGAAACACAATACAGTAATAGAAGGTGACAGTGGGTAATGGTAAATAAAAGCCCAAATTGGTAGCCAAAGGAGGTAGTTGGACAAGCCCAAATTGGTAGCAACAGGAGGTAGTCAGACAAGCCCAAATCTGTAGCCAAAGGAGGTAATCAGACAAGCCCAAATCGGTAGCCAAAGGAGGTAATCAGAAAATCCCAATATGTACCAAAGACATAAGCCAAGCAACTAGGGAGCTCACAGGCACAACACAAGGGAAAAGGAAAAGTGCCTGACCTGATCAATATATAGCCCTAAACTTGGGCGGGGCGAACGTAAGCCCCACTACAGTGCCCAATATATGCTGTATGCGTGCATCTAGGGAAGTCCCGAGTAACAAGAGGAAGAGCGCACACTCTCACGAGACTGTGGAGGCACTATCAGTCCGTGAAGCGGCTCCCTGAGATGTGGGAATGCCACAACAACTGAGCACACCCTGCGGGTAGGAAGGGTGAAAACCCTGACACTGGGCCATGAAGAGTGTTATTTCAATGCTATCAGAGTTGTAGTCCAAGAGTAATTGAATGATAAAGTATCCCCCTTTCTGCCCCTTTTACCTCGTGTAAGCTGCCTCTCCTCAGATGTGGAACCTGGTCTTGGGACCAGACAGATCACATCAAGGGGCATTCTTCTTACTGTGAACATAAGGAAAACCCTGCACCCCTTAACAGGTTTTTCAGGTTTTTCCTTAAGCTCACTGAAGATCGTCCCTCTCTGTGATCCATCCAGATAGTCTTGCTTCTCTGAGGTGAGCAGTATTACATCAGTAAAATGGGCGGGAGGGAGGTATTTTATCATTCAATTACTCTTGAACTACAGCTCTGACAGTATTGAAATAACACTCTTCATGGCCCAGTGTCAGGGTTTTCACCCTTCCTACCCACAGGGCATGCTCAGTTGTTGTGGCATCCCCACGTCTCAGGGAGCCGCTTCATGGACTGATAGTATAACACTCTCCGTGGCCCAAATACTATGAAGATTAATTGGAGCTGCTTTAATTGTGAAACATTACTATTCCTTTAAGAAAAGTACAATCAACATAATCCTTAAATACAGATTCTGTCTCTTTGGGGTTTTTGTTTACTCTTGATCCCTAATGCACTGTCTCACAAATACTGGCCTAGATCCAGCAAAATTAAGTATGCCAGCCTTATTCTCCATTTCTTTCAACCTCATCCTTTTGCTTCTTATTGTATAAGTCTAGCGATCATACTGTACATCCATCTTATGGTAACCAATATCCCAATCATTATCTTCACTCAGACGTAGCCCCATTACCATATACCATACTAGCTTTCACATTACAGGAGGCTGTGGTAGGGTCCCACTAACTTTAACCCTTTCCCTTTAAACCAGCTCTGTGTATAACCATCATCTACCCTTTAACTAATTGCCCCTTTTTGAATCCAAGCCCAGGCCTTTTTCCAGTTGTCCCTAATGTATTCTCTAGCTGAATAATATTCACTTGTGTTTTAACACAATACATGTATTGGCTCCCACACCAGCAAGCCCATACCAATTACTTGCATAATACTGCATTTTAATGTTCCAATTCGGTACAGGATTATATCCCTCCCGACTGGCTGCATCTTAATATCTTGGCAATAACTGTGCCCCCATATTATTCTCAATCCTATCACAGCCATCAGGGCCTCAGCCCAGTTCTGTAGTTCTTCTACCCTCTTTAGGTCCCAGGGCTCTTATTTCTCTCTACATATCAAGCTTCTGGCACAATGCACTAAAATATCCTATAATATAAAAGGTCAGATGTATGTTTGTCTGATGCAGTCATGTGCAGTAGAGACTGCCCGAACGCACAGAAGCAGTCATGCTCAGTAGAGACTGCTCGAACAGTGAAAACTGATTAGCAACAGAGAGAATGTGTTAACTAGGGACGCGCCATCCAGAGGCTCGGAGCTTAAGGACAATCCCATGTCTGGGTGGACTGAGGCTGGCACAAACCGGGCACACAAGGATGCGCTTGAGCAATCAGAGAGCTGATGCCACAACAGCACAGGGAACCATCCAGGGAAACTAGTCAACCGTCTAGAGATGTGGGCAGGCACAGGGAGTTGGAAAGACACCACCAAGGGGAGAGTGTGAGCGACAACTAGAGAGAGGAGAGACACCAGTGAAGGGAGAGAGAACTGGAGAGACATCAGCAAGGAAAGAGTGTGAGAGGGAACTGGAGAGAGACTACACACCAGCAAGGGGAGAATGTAAGAGAGAAGGGAAACACCAGCAAGGGAAGATTGTTGGAAAGAAGAAAAACACCAGCAAGGGGAGAGTGTAAGAGAGAGATGGAGAGAGAAGATACCAGTAAAGGGAGAGTGTGAGAGACAGCTGGAGAAAGGAGAGATACCAGTAAAGGCAGATTGCCCAAATGGCAATCTCTACTGCGCATGACTGCTTCTGTGCATTCGGGCAGTCTCTCCTGCACATGACTGCTTCTGTGCTTTCGGGCAGTCTCTACTTCGCATGACTGCATCGGACAAACATATATCTGCCCTTTTATCATGCACTTTGGCCTGTGTACACAGACTTTTACACTAGTTTTCTATATAGTACATTGTCAGACTATCCAGACAAAAGCAGGACACAATTAAGGCACCTTAATCGAGATCAAAACATACACACGACAGAGATAGACTTTAACCACAAAGGGATCCAGTGGTGGTGGTGGCCATATTGCTGGAGATACACTATTTCAATGAACAATAAAGAGACTGGCGCTAGTAACAAAAGACACAAGAAAAGTAGTAACCAAATAGGTTGGTGCACTCTGGGACTAAATTAAACCATACAGAGCAAATATAGGGAAAAATAAATACCTACAAAGAAAAGACCCTTAAATGAGGAACTCAATCAAGTGTTGATTGAGTGCCTTGATTTGGTGCCTCATTTAAGGGTCTTTTCTTTGTAGGATTTCTTTTTCCCTATATTTACACTATTTCAATGGACACTCAAGTAAGGTTATATCTGTATTGTCATGTGTGTCTTTGGATATTGCTATCAGTTTGTCAGCTGAACTATGATGCTCTTGTACAGGCACTTTGTAATATATGGGTCCACCTGCTCTAGTGGTTGCTAGATAGCAGTTTGAGTTGGAGGTCATTATTCATCTTGTCTACATTGATTGATATTTGATATTTTGAGTACACCTATTGGTAGCCCATATCCTGTAAACATCAAGTTTATTCCATCCTATCTTTCTGGTTATCTCTTGTAAAGTCACCTTACTTTAGTATATTTATAGTTATGTATGTTTCGTATATTGTTCCTTTTTTTTCGTCATCAATTTACTTTCCTTTGCTTGTTCGTGTGCAGCTTTAGCTGCTGTGCTTTCTTACAATTGAGTGCTGTGACAACCACAAGGGTACCTTTATCAATAGAAACCAGCAATGATCGGTAGTACATTAGTTTACCTTCTAGTGACTTTTAGACCTTTCATCATCATACTGGTTATTATATCGAATTAATTGGTTGCATTTCAGTTTATAATGGTACTTATTGTACTTTGTCAGATTATAAATAGCTGTTTCCACTCTTAAGTGTATCTAAGAGGTTCAGAGCACTAGTCTATGCAACATATAACAGTATTTATTGTGTCCTGCTCCACAGCATGAAGAATAGCCTTTATCACCACCCTCCAGCTGGTTGGACCAATCAATGCATAAATAGTGACTTCCTGTGAGCCTTCCTCAGTTACTTTGGTCCTCCCCAGCTGGAAGATGGAGGTTACTTAGAACCTCCTTAAGAATTTGCCCTTTCTGGACACATAGAGTAATTTAATGTAAACCAGTGAGATCACTCCCTGGTATTGCTGCTCAGGAAAATTCCCAGTTCAGAGTGTAAAGTGTACAACTGGATGATTAAAGAAATTAAAATATGCCATAAGAGTATGGGTCTCTTTGGGACCAAACTGTCTCCTTTTTTTTGTGATGCTCTGGAACACATGATTTTCACTTCAAGTCCCCTTTTTTATTCCCTTTGAGGTTCAGGAAGTACTTCAGTGAGCATCAGTTCCAAAAGTGGAAAGCATGCCAATTTCAGAAGCATATTTAAAAATGCAGGTGCCATTTTCTAAGTAACTTATGTTTGTATCTCAATCCAATGACTGAAAACAATGTATAATAATAAATTGAGTTCTGCACAGTTCATTATGTCAACAATTCCTAAATCTGGTACATACAAAGAGAAGACCCCTACAGATGCTTCTAGCAAGGATTACAAGTCACATAAGATTGTGTAGATTTTGAGAAGAAGATACCTATATCAGATTCATCTAAGCTCTGCCAAGATTGTATGAAAAAGGCAGCAGGGTAGAGATGCCATTTCAGTTTCAGAATTTCTTGACATGGATGAGGTCCACCATGCTAGAAACTTTCTCAGCCATGCAACAGGCATTTAATCCGAAAAAGAAGCTGTAGCTGGAGGATCGAGATGAGGGTCCATCTGCGAGGATTGATGGGGAAGAAACTAGCCTACAGGAAATGGATTCCTTGTATTAGTTGGTTGAAGGGCATTGTTCCCTTAATCTGGATAAAATGGAACCTTCTTAAAATTATGAGGAAGATCCTGTGTTTAATGGAAACCAAAAATAATGTGATGTTATGGATGCTGCATTTCTAGGAAACAAAAAGGAATTACCAGTGTTTCTGATGCATCATCCTATAACTGACATTATCAAAGCTCAGTGGGATAAAGGTGACAAAAGGTTTAGCATGTCTAAAAGAGTTCGGAGAATGTACCCATTTAATGAGGCAAATGTCAAGCACTGGATCAATCCACCTAGGTGGATACAGCAGTAGCTCAAATCACAACTTTTCCCTTCCTCTGTAAAGTGTCCTATGGATACACAAACTTCTTTGAAGAACTTTTATAGTCTTATGGGTCATAATTTAAAGATGACCACTACAGTGGCATGCATAGCTAGAATTATGAGCATTTGATCAACAGAATTAGAAGAGAACATCAAATCATACATTTCTAGGTCCAGATTGATGAGAGAAGTTGTGAATATAAAGGAAGCATCTAGCTTCTCTTGTGATGCCACTCAGTTCAGTGAGAATGACCTAGTTAAGAAGTTACTCAGGGCTTTAGATAATGCAAGGCCTACAATACAATAGATTATTCCCCCATGGGACCTCAATATAATTCTGGATTAATTGTCAAGATCCTCTTTGTTTGAGTTATCTCTATCATCCAATAAGGCAGAACACATGCTCGAAAAAGACTTCCAGCTCATTCTGCAGCTCAGCCCTAGCCCCGCCTCCAATTACGATGTGTTTTTCTAGACAAAATCATGGCCAGAGCACTTTTGTTACTTTTAGATTTATTTATTATTTTCTGTTAGCTATGGGGCTGTTACAGTTCCCCCATTAGGCGGGTTACCAGTACTGGGCTTCCCCTGGAGCGGATTGACCAGCGTGCAGGTGCTTTGTGTGCCCTTGCAGCCATGTGGAGAGAATCTTGCAACCCAAGTTTTCCCTCCAAGGAGAGTTCTCTGGAGTTTTCATTCCTTCACAATGGTAACCTGAAGAAACTGAAGACTGGTGATTAAGCCTTTGAGTGCCTTGGTCCACTTTATTCCTTCTTGAACCTCTTTTTGCAGAGGTTTTCTCTGAACCCTTGGGCTCTTGCACTCATGTTGTGTATTTTATTTAATTGTGTATTGTTAATCCCCTGAGTTATGGAGCAAGGATAGCTGCATTGGGACTAGTTAACCCCTTCCCTGCTGTGTTATCTGGGTTGGGGACTTTTCCCTTTAGGAGGCATGTCTATTAGGTGCCCTCCATATGTTTCCTGGGGTCAGTGGGTATTTTGGGGTATCTCATAATTTGTCAGTGTTTTTGAGTGTGTGGCTTCTTTAAGAATCCTTTCCATGCCACCCCCATCTTTGCTTCATTGCCTTCTATGGTCAAGCTTCTTTGGGACATATCTCTGCAACTGTTTGTCATACAGTCAGAGTGGACTCTTTCTTCTTGTTTCCTCATGCCCTTTCATCTGGTTCGCGTCCTGAGAGTCGTGGGGGTCAGTGGATGAAGTTGAAGGCGTTGATAGGCAACGGCAACCAACTACATTATCCAGAATGTCCATTTTGCAAGCCTTCTTCCAATTGGCTGCCTGTTATACAGTTGCCATTTTACTTATCTCTTTCTTATCCTATGCAGAGGCAGACTCTCCTTGCTTTCCTTCTCCAAATTAACCCTTCTCCTGCCAGAAAAGTACTTTATGGGCTTTTCTTGGGTGAACTGTTAGTCTGGGCAGCTGTTACTTGTGTGTTTTACTAGCTTAGAAACTATTTCTGTCAGGATTTTGGATTCTAAGGGAGATGTATCAAGGAAAGTATCAGTTTGGCTTATCGACAGTCGCGCTTACATCCCCCAGTAAAGATTAGAACACATTGTACAAGGTCATTATCTACATCTTGGCTGTACAAGACTTCAGCCTCTCTGGAGGAGATCTGCAAAGCAGCCCCCTGGTCTTCTAGTTCTACTTTCATAAAGCAGTACTAAGTGGATGTTCAGGCCTCCTCAGAGACAACATTTGGAAGGTTCTGCAGGTGGTGGTCCCAGTTTAATGGTAGTATTTTTATTTTATTTTCTCTCTATTCTCCTTTGTGATATTTAACATGCACTCTGTGGTAGTTAATTGTTCCTCTGTGTCACAAAGTTCTCCCGCCCTTCAGGAATACTGCTCTGGTATGTCCCATTCCTCATGCTCTGGAATAGGACACAGAAGAAAGGGGGAAACTTGCTTTCCTAGATTTCCTTTTCTTCTGTGTCCTTCCAAGGCACACCCAACCCTTTTTTTCTTGTTTATGTTTTCTTACAGCTCGTACAAGGGTGTACCTGAGGAAGGCCCACAGAGAGTGCCTATTTAAGCGCTGACTGATCCTACCAGCTGGAGGGTGGGAATAAAGCCTATTCTCCATGCCATGGAGGGACATAGAAGAAATGATATACCGATAAGCAAATTTCCCCCTTTTCACTGATCTGCTGGTAAAATAATGGTTTTTCTTCCTTACTCGCAAGTACTCTGGTATCTTTCATTGGGAAAATACCTACACTCTGTGACCAGTAAGAACAGTGCACCCTGTAAGGTGAGCAACGTTAAGCATCCCTGCACCTAAAAGTGTGTGTGTGTGTTGTGGGGGGTGTTACAAGTCTGGATGCATAAAGATGTCTGACATGTAGGGTGCTTTGTGCTGGGTCAATACATTTTTCAGCACAGATACATTTAAGGAGACTAAAAGTTGTGTAGGTCACTGTTCTACATTAAATGACCTGATGTGAGTAGCTGGGGTACTGATAAGGGGTGTTCTATTGCTCCCTCATATGACTATATATACCGTAAAATCTCAGGTATAATACGCACCTGTGTATAATACGCAGGTGCATATTATACCCAAGATTTAGGGGAAAACAAGAGTGCCTATGTATAATACGCACCCTTGTTTTCCCCCTTCCAAAATAAAATTTTATGCCTGCCAGCTATCTTCCCTTCCACCCCCGGCGCTATCTGCTTTCAAAATAATGCTTACCATGCTCCACTGAGGCAACAGAATAGAAGGCAAACTTCAGCTGTGTAAATGTTCTCTGCGGGCGGCATGCTTGCATTTGCCGCCCGCTTCCTTCAAAGAGCTGCGGGACCTCCCGCCTGTGGTATTGCCCTGTGAGGACCTTGAGATCCTCACAGCGCATTACCATTGGCTGGAGGCAGAAGGTCCTAAAAGCCAATTGAAGGAAGCGGGCGGCAAATGCAAGCATGCCGTCCGCAGGAAACATTTACACAGCTGAAGTTCGCCTTCTATTCTATTTCCTCAGTGGAGCATGGTAAACATTATTTTGAAAGCGGATAGCGCCGGGGGTGGGAAAATAGCTGCCAGACACAATTTTTTTTTTATTATAGAAAAAAAACCTTGTGTATAATACGCACCCCCCCACTTCATATAAGGTGAAGTGGGGTAAAATTGTGCGTATTATACCCGAGATTTTACGGTATGTATAATTCCAGTCCAGGTTTTGGTAAGCACACCCAAAGAAAAAAAACACATTGAAAATTGCTGGAGTGCAACCAATTTTGACCAAAATAGCTAAAAGCAAATATACAAAGTATTGGTGCACATCCAAGTTTTCATCACTATTAACCCTTTACTCTGAGGCATTGTGCCTGCATATCACTACTATATTAAAGATGAGGATTTAGTTACATTATATGGCAATAGAATGCTAAGTTTGCCACCATGCCAAGGTACCTCATTTTGGCAAGTACCTAACCTTATTATGCTTTGTCTTATGAGCTGAATCTCTCCAACTTTAGGCAATTACTAACCTTAATTTACTTTATCCTGAGAGCTGAGTCTTGGTCAGCTTTACTCATTAATGGAGAGAGACTCTCTGACAGGCATTATATAGTGTCCTAAAGACAATGAGCATTGCACCTGGGGGTGGGAGGGGTGCTTAAACCAATAGAAGCTGGTCAAAACTTCCAAAAGTACAATTCCAGTCCAGGTTTTGGTAAGCACACCCAAAGAAATAAACCACATTTAAACTTGCTGGAGTGCAACCAATTTTGACCAAAATAGCTAAAAGCAAATATACAAAGTATTTGTGCACATCCACATTTTCATCACCATTAACCCTTTACTCTGCGGCATTGTGCCTGCATATCAGTACTATATTAAAGATGAGGATTAAGTCACATTATATGGCCATAGAATGCTAAGTTTTCCACCAACGCCAAGGTACCTCATTTTGGCAAGTACCTAACCTTAATATGCTTTGTCTTATGAGCTGAATCTCTCCTACTTTAGGCAATTACTAACCTTAATTTACTTTATCCTGAGAGCTGAGGATATATATATATATATATATATATATATATATATATATATATATATATATATATATATATATATATATATATATATATATATGTGTATATATTTGCAAAGTTCTTACTATGTACTATGTAATCCCCTTCCCTCCCCTACTCAAGACTTACCTTCAACAAGGGATCTGTGCTCACACTTGTACAAGTTAATGTCCTGTCTTTCTGCTAATTACAGTTGCTACCCCCAACTATGCACACCTGAAACCACAAACTAGGTATGAGAATAATTAAGTTTTATCACACCTGGAATAAGGAGTCAAAAAAAGACAGAAGACCTGAAGAAAGGGAACAGGGATCACATGAATAATGCATCTGTATCTCACCAATATCCCCTGCACCAGTCAATCCGACAGATGTGAACCACACTGATCAGTTCCTGGCCATCAGCCGATGGTCTGGTCTGACAGTATCAGACGGTTATGTATGTACTTCTATGTACTTCTATTTACGGGAGTACACATTTGAAAAACTGGCAAATATCAATGTCAGCTAGAAAATTAGCCCACCGTAACTGGACATGGGGCCCTTTAGGGGAGGAGACACTTATTTCTAAGATGCTTTACCTTTAAAGGGTTAGTAATACCTGAAAACAATGCAGCTTCAATTGATCCTCCTATAATGTGGGCCATGTAACGCTGTATTTCAATATTTTCCGTTTTGTAGTTCAACAGTAATTCAATGCTAAAGGATCCTCCTCCCATCCCTTTTACCTCCTGTAAGCCACCTCCCCTCAGATGTGGATTCTGGTCCTGAGACCATTTCCATTATAGGTGGTACTTTGGCTGGACTGGCACTTTATACATTTCAGTGCATCTTTGTCTGTCCCACTGTCTCTCTCCTTTTCCAGAAAGGAATTTTCTTTATTTATTTTTTTCACTTGGATTCATTTCACTTAATTTTTAATAATTTTTCTTTAATTATATCTCAGTTGAACTCATGTTAATTCACTTTCATTTTATTAAGTTTTATTTCACCTTGTTTAATTTTTTTTATCTTACTCTATATTTATTTTCTATATTTTAACTTGTGTTTAATGCACCTTCAATATTCGGGGCTGTGGTGCCTTTATGAACTGGCATGTGTGATGGCCAAATATTGTATAGGGACTCTGTCCCACCAGTTGCACTTCAGTGGGTGTAAGGGGGCTTCTCTATCTGTGAACTTCATAATGGCGGCCCAGGGGACCCCACCTCAATACTGTTGTGTAGGTTCCTGAGAACCACTGTGCCATTTTTAAAAGGGTATTGGCTAGTGACTCTATTACCCATAAGTCTGTTTTCCCCTGGGTTTATAGCAAGAGAAGTGTAGATCCTATACTGATCCTCTTCCTTTTCATGAGATTGGTCTCTACCCTCGATTTACTTGCATGCCACTTTAACCCTTATACGTACTTTTACTGTCCTGTAATATATTATAAGATGTCTCCTGGCTATGTTTGTGCTTAAGGGATAAAGGGGCAAGCTATCAAAGTTTTGGCACCCCCTTATCCCTCTTAACCCTTTTAACCCAATGTAGTCTCATATCATATTGGTCCTACAGGGATTTCTTTGGTACTTTATGTTCTTCTTGCTCTATGGCTCCTGGGGTCCACTTGTAATTAACAGGAACCTGCATGTAATAAAGCTCTAAAGTGCTATTCCTATATCTATTCAAGGTATTCCAGATTCTTAGTCTCAGGGCTGTCCTGTTCCCCCCAAAAGTCATTGCAGCCATTTCACAGAGGGAAAATTCTGATGGTAGGTTACTCCTCAGTTGAGGACGGTGAATCTGATGGGAAAAGTTTGTATTTGTCCTTCTCTATTGGGTATTCTTTTGAGGAAGACCCTGGTTTTCCTGCTGAGGGTCTAATCCAAGCTTTCCTGCTCTGTGTACCGACCCGGCTTGGCTGACGTTCCTGCTCTGTGTACCAACCCGGATTGGCTGACGTTCCTGCTCTGTGTATCGACCCGGATTGGCTGAAGTTCCTGCTCTGTGTATCTACCCGGCCTGGTGGGCGCTCCTGCTCTGTGTACCTCCCGGTACTACTGTCCGCCCAGCTGTGCGCTGTGCGTTGCCAATTACTCTCTCTGACAGTCACTGGTTTCCTCCATCTAGCACTGCAATTGCAGCGGGGGGCAAGATCTAAGCTAGGACATTATAGACTTGTAAGTTGTAGTTCCATAGTGGGTAAGATATTAGAAGGGTTACTAACTGACACTGTTCAGACTATGTGATGACCAACAATATTATTAGTAGCCAGCATGGATACATGAAGAATAGATCATGTCAAGCGAATTTACTTTAATTTTATGAAAGGGTAAGTAGTAATTTGTACAAGAGAATTGCTGTTGATGTAGTATACTTGTTTTTTGTAAAAGCCTTTGATACAGTACCACACAACAGGTTACTGTATAAATTAAAAGTCTTTGGTTTGGGAGGCGATATCTGTGCATGGATATAGAACTGGTTAAATGATAGATGTCAGAGAGTTGTTGTAAAGCAACCTTTTCAAGTTGGTCTAAAGTTGTAAGTGCAATGCTTCACAATGCATTGCAGGAGCTTTCGATTTAAAACAAAGGAAAGGACTTTTTACAGAAAGGGCAGTTAATTTATGGAAGTCTTTGCCTCGGGATGCTGTACTTTCAGACACTGTAACTGCTTTAAAAAAGTGATAGATATCTCTCTAGCACAGAACAATATTGAGAATTATGACAGCTGGGTTCAAATCAGTTAAGATGCTGATTCAGGGAAATATCTGACTGCTGTTTCGAGTCACGAGTAAGAGCAGTGAAGTTATGGAATTCTTTGCCTCGGGATGCTGTGCTTTCACATACTGTAACTGCTTTAAAAAAGTGATGGATATCTCTCAGCACAGAACAATATTGAGAATTATGACAGCCTCATCAACTATGTTACTATGTTATTATTTGTGTTCTATGCTGAAGCCAGTGGTTATGTATTCTATATAAATCATCTGAAGAATTTTATTGATCAACCACAACAGCTTTAAAAAAGTGATGAGTATCTCTCTAGCAAAGAACAGTATTGAGAAGTATAACAGCTGGCTTAAAGCCGATAGGATGCTGATTCAGGGAAATATCTTACTGTCATTTCGAGTAGAGAAGGAATTTTTTTTTAACACTTTGAGCTTAATTGAAAATGGCTTCAGTTGTTTTCTTTTGCCTTCCTCTGGATCAACAGGAGTGATATGGCATGGGCTTAACTTGATGGGCATATGCCTTTTTTCAGCCTCATCAACTTTGTTACTATTTGTGTTCTATGCTGGAGTTTGTGGATATGTATTTTATAAAAATCATCTGAATAATTTTATTGATCAACCACAACAGATTATTGTAAAGTTTATATACAAAGAAACTTTGATAAGGCACTTAGATGATCTATAACAGTGATTTATATGACACTTGTAATTTTAAAAGAACAGTTAATCTTAATAATAAAAATATTGATCCAAAAGGGCTTATTGTCCTGTATCTAGCAACCATGTTCTCACATTAGAAAAAAACTACTTTCCCATCTCTCCACCTGATCACCTGGCAATTTCTGTAGGGGCTAAATGATGGTGGCTCCTGCTTCAGTTTAATCAATGACCACTGAATATTGGCTCCAGCATCAATCCCAGCATCAATATTTGGCATATGCAACGTTTGCTGCTATGCTGTGGCTGCTCTGCTAATGAGCCCAGTGCCTAACTTACTGCTAGAACAGGGGTAGGCAACATTTGGTTCTTAAAGGGATAGTAATGTTTCACAAACACAGCAGCTTCAATTAATCTTCATAGCATTTGAGCCATAGAGAGTGTTATTTTGCTTCTGTCAGAGTTGTAGTTCATGAGTAATTCAATGATAAAGTTTCCCCCTCACACCCCTTTTACCTAGTGTAAGCCACCTCCCCTCAGATGTGGAATCTGGTCTTGAGACCAGACACCTCACAGCAAGGGACAATCTTCTTACTATGAGAACAATGAAAACCCTGCCTCCTTGACAGGTTTTTCAGGGTTTTCCCTTATGGACACTGAAGGTTTTCCCTCTCTGCGATCCACCTGGACACCACCTGGCTGCTCTGAGGTGAGCAGTGTTACATCAGTAAAAGGGGTGGGAGGGGGATAATTTATCATTCAATTACTCTTGAACTACAACTCTGACAGTACTGAAATAACACTCTCCATTGCCCAAATACTACGGAGATTAACTGGAGCTGCTTTTATTGTGAAACATTACTCCCCTTTAAGCTATAGGATACTAGTATTCCCATCAACCCAAGATGGAAAGCCAAAGGTTCACTACCCTTGCTTTAGAAGGTGACAGCAAATTGCTGATTTAAAATGAAATTTGGATCAGCAAGGTTGCACTGTAGTTAAAGAGATAGTAATGTTTCACAATAAAAGCAGGTCCAATTAACCTTCATAGTATTTGGGCCATGGAGAGTGTTATTTCAATACTCTCAGAGTTGTAGTTCAATGATAAACTGAATGATATAGTATCCCCCTCCCACCCTTTTTACTGATGCAACACTGCTCACCACAGAGCAGCAAGGTGGTGTTCAGGTGGATCGCAGAGAGGGACAATCTTCAGTGAGCATAAGGGAAAACCCTGAAAAAACTGTCAAGGGGGCAGGGTTTTCCTTATGCTCACAGTAAGAAGATTGTCCCCTGCTGTGAGCTGTCTGGTCTCAAGACCAGATTCCACATCTGAGGGGAGGCGGCTTACACTAGGTAAAAGGGGCGGGAGGGGGATACTTTATAATTCAATTACTCCTGAACTACAACTCTGATAGTATTGAAATAACACTCTCTATGACTCAAATACTATGAAGATTAATTGGAGCTGCTGTTTTTGTGAAACATTACTATCTCTTTAAATAAGAAATTCTGTTAAAGGGATAATAACAGTTAATATGTAACAAAAATATATTGTAGGGTTTATCCTCCTGAGTAAAAAAGGGATAGCCCCACTGATGAGAGATGTCTTAGTTAAAAGTTATTGCAGCTCAACACTGATTTTTTTAGGTGCAGTATCCCAATGGCCTGAAAATGTACAGTGGTGCTGTTGCTACATCATCTTATGAACAGTTCTGGTCAGTTCACCATAAAACTCTATAGGATGGTGTAGCAACATTTACACGGTACAATTTCAGGTCACTGAGATACTGCACCTACAAAGTTTAAGTTTAAGCTCCAATAACTTTTGAATAAAACATCTCTCAGCAGTGGGTGTACCCTGTATTGTTACACTCCCTTTGAGGACTGCAGTTTATCAACTAGAGGCTGCATGCCGCTTTCCTGCTGTAAAGGTACAAAACAAAATCCTTTTAGGAAAAACAACCTATATTGTATGGATCAGTAACGTTACCTTGCTCTCACAGCTAGTCGACACCTATAAACTACTGCAGGAAGTGTCACAGTACGAGATGTTTGTATTCACTTTTTTCTGCTACAGGTTCTTTCTTACAGATGTTCAAAAACGTTACTTTGAAAAAGTCTCAATTTACTGTGACAGATATGCCGAACAAATCCCAGTTACCTTTGTGCTAGGTAAGTACTAGAGCCAGTCCATACAAAACAGCTTCTGCTGGAAAGATATAACACACTTGCATGAAGCTTCTCTGGAGCACAGTAGGCATGATAACAGTCAAACCAACATACTAATATATGTTTCAAATTTTTCATTTACTCATTTCTGCTTACTGGTTTATCGTAATTGTTATAATGAAAATAGTTGTTTTTTCCTAAATGCCTTGTTCAAGCATATTTTGTATTACCCCTCTGAGTGCAAGAAGGGTATCCAAAGCATTGCTTCCCAATGCTTTGACCCCCCTTGTAATAAAAAAAATTGAGAGGTTGATGCATTGAGAAGAAATAGAGCCATTTTGGAACAATCCAATGGCATTATAGGGGACCAAATAAAGATTCCTGAAATTCCAATGATTTAGATGAGGCTTTTAACTGGCTTGAATGCTAGACAGCACTCCAACAGTGTGTTGGAGGCCTCTCTAACATTAAAAAGGTTAAAAGCTCCATTTAATCCAGACATGTATATATACCCTTTGGTAGAGGTCTGTCACATAATTGCTTCAGGTTTTTTTAGTATATCTGCTTCCCTCTGCACAGAAGTCTTATTTTGAAATATTACATCACAAAATGTAACCCACTGGATGCTACAGGTGCCTCCAATACATTGCTTTGCATCTAAATATACAACTAATAATTAATTCCATCAGAGTGAATGAGAGATAGGCAGTGCCTGTGATATCTGGTAGATGTGAATGTTCTGAATACTGTATGCAACAACATCTGTAACTGTTACTTTGTACATCAGGAGTGGGCAAGTTGTGGCTTCCCATATAACTCCTATCACAAGTGGAAGTCAGTTTACGGTCTTGTGAAACCAGTCAAATGCTGCTTTGTTGTCTCCCAATACAAATAAAATAAACTTTTTCAATACTCCAGTACCAAACAAAAATTTAATTTAATTGTTGTTATTTATTCTATTGTTAGAACACCCTGCCATTTCTGGCAATGGGCTGGATTCTGCTACAGGTAATAAATGTTATCACTAGTTTTATCACACAGATTCCAACTGATGTCTCTAGGGAAATTTGGAGATAAAGCCAGTGAAAAAGTTATCACCTCCAGCCCATTATAGTTCCCTTACTGATAGAGAGGTTAGGTCCTATCCTCTATAGGACAGAGGATTCTAGATTCCAGAACTTGGCAAATCTATGCCATAGCACTTTTTACATTGTATCTTCTGTTCCTGGTAATTTCCCCAGGTGAATCTCTGCAATCTACTCCATGCCACTTCTAACATTGGATCTGCTAATCCTGGTAGTTTACATCAGAAAAATCTCTGCATATCTACTACATAGTATGCGTATATTGTCTCTGCTATTCCTGTTTCTGTTCTCCTCTCCTCATCCAACCCCACCACCTGCCCTCTTTTTCTTATCTCTTCACAACTTTTTCACTGTCTTTCCTCTGTGCTTTCTCCAGCACTAACCTCCATCTTCAACCTCTCTTTCTACACTGTAACATTTTCAGATGCCTTCAAACATGCTCTCATTACTGTATCCTAAAAAAAACTATCTTGACCCCTCCTCTAATTACCACTTTATCTCTTTTCTCCTTCTTCAAAGTTTCTTAAGAGACTTGTGTACACCAGACTGACTAACTTTCTCACTTTCCATTACCCTCTGTATGCTCTACAGTCTGGATTCTGCTCCCATCAACAGAGACTGCACTTAGTAAAGTAGCCATTACTTATTTCTAGTACTTTTGAACCTCTCTGTTGCTTTTGACACAGTACACCTACTTCCCCTCCAAACCCTCTACTCCACTGGACTCTGTGACACAACTCACTCCTGGTTCTTATTCTATATCTCTGCTTTGGTCTTTACCTTTTAGGAACATCTTCCTCTCCTCTTTCAGTTGTAATTATTCAAGGCTCTGTTCTGTGCCACCTCCTGTTTTTGATCTACACCTCCTCTCTAAGAAATCTAATTACCTCATTTGCGTTCCAGTACCATCTGTACTCTCACAATAACAACTCTATATCTCCACAGCTGACATTACTCTTTCTCTTATAGATCAAGTAACCAGCTGCCCCTCTGCAGTTTCTACTTGGGTTTCCTCCAGGTATCTAAAATGCAGTCTTGCCAAAACAGAACTTCATATAAGAAAGAAGTGAAGGGATCGGCGCTAACCCGATTAAAGATCTTTAATGTGCACTCTACATAGTTGGACAGATAGGGAAACAGATGGTAATCCACAAATATAGCTGACAACTCTATGACCCATAAACAGATTCATTTCTAAACTCAGTATCTTTCTCTAAGTTTAAAAGAACAAGCTGAACTTTCTTAGTGTAGACTTAAGCTGCAAGTCATCAAAGAGCAGTGTATCCCACTGACAAACCGACAAAGGTCAGAAGTGAAAACTGCTTTCAGAGGAAGCAACTATTATTGGGGGATTCCATATTAAGAGGCGTTACTCTAGAGAATAGTCATGGTGCTGGCAAAGAAGTCAAATGTCTTCCTGGTACTACAGCTCATAGAGATAGAAGATGCATTTTAAAAATTGTTAAGGTAGCAAGACAGAATGGAGAGTTGGATGTCATAGTCCATGTAGGGACAAATGATTTGGCTTGTAATGAGGTGAGTGTGGTAAAATATGTTTTTAAGAAGCTATGTAAGGATCTGCAGCAAGTTGCTTCCACTGTATCTGTTTCAGAGGTTCTGTCAGTGTATAAGGAAGAGGATGGTTGGTAGGATGCAGCAAATTAGAGACTTTAAATTCATGGCTAGGGAAGTGGGGCCAAAAACATGGATTTGGCGTTGTTTCTCACACCAACCCTATTTGGTGTAACAAGGAATTGTACAAAAAGGATGGCTTGCATCTTTCTCAAAAGGGAACAGAGGTTCTCAGCAAGCAATTCAGAAGTTTTGTTAACAGGTATCTAAACTAGTAGAGGTGGCAATGGAATGATACAGGATAAAACCAATTGCCCCCAGAGCATTGTACAGATGAATTTGATGACTTTGAGCAATGTGTGCAAATACCCGCAGTTTAGGGAACAAGATCCCTGAACTCATTGCAGTAATAACTAGTGAATACGTGGACTTAGTGGAGATTACTGAGACCTGGTACAATAAAAAAAAATGACTGGGATGTAGAAATACCGGGGTACTCTCTATTTAGAAAAGACAGGGAAGGCAGAAAAGGAGAAGGGGTTGCCAGTTATGTCAAAAATAGCTTAAACGTTAATCCTATACAGGATATGGAGGAGAATACAGGGAATGTTTGGATAACTTTAGAATATGGGAATAAAATGGTTACTTGTATAGGTGTGATCTATAGACCCCCCAGGACAAGCAGAGGAGTTGGATCAACTGCTGGTCAAGGAAGTAACTAAGATGACTGTGAAAGGTGAGGTTATTATTATGGGGGACTTAAATCTTTCTGATATGGACTGGAAAAACCAAGCTGCAGGTTCAGCCAGGAGTAGAGAGATCCTAAATTCTTTACAAGGATTTGCTCTTAGTCAATTAGTAGAAGATCTGACTAGGAAGGAAGCCACACTAGATTTATTATTTATTTGGTATCAGATGTAGCTGTAGGAGAGTGTTTGGGCTCCAGTGATCATCAATCTGTGTGGTTCAATTTAAAGACAGAGGCGGACTTGTGCCACACAAAAACAAAGGTTCTAGACTTTAAAAAGGCTAATTTTTATAAAATGGAAACATTTTTATGTCGGTCTTTAACAACTTGGAGATCTTTAGATGGAGTCCAGGAGAAATAGGATTATCTGAAATGTGTTTTACTAAACTCAACAGAGCATTGCATTAGGCATGTCAGCAAGAATAAAAGTAAACCACTGTGGTACTCCGCAGAAGCGGCAAATATAGTAAAGGAGAAAAAAGAAGCATTTACGAATATAAGCAGACGCAGAATGAAGAAGATAGGTATTGGTACAAAACTAGGCTGAAGGAGGCCAAATACATTATTAGATGTGCCAAAGCACACACAGATGGAAAGATTGCCCAGTCAATAAAAAGGGGGATAAAACATTTTTTAGATATTTAAGTGAAAGGAGGAAAATGAAACAAGGAATAGTTAGACTGAAAACAAAAATGGAAACTATGTAGATGAGAATAAAGGGCTAGCTGACTATCTCAAAGAATATTTTTGTTTAGCTTTTACAGAGAAAGATGAAGGGAATGGACCTCTGTTAGAAAAAAGAAATGGAAAGACATGAGAAACATGCATGTTTACAGAGGAAGAAGTTCTACTTCAACTTTCTAAGTTAAAAACAGATAAATCAATGGGACCAGATGGGATAAACCCAAAGATGTTAAAAGAACTTAAAGGGATAGTAATACTTCGTTTTAACTTTATTTTATTTTGTAGGCATTAAAAAAAACATGAAGAATGATATAAGTCTTATCTCTCAAACGTTTATGGTTTATGAGATATTCACAAGCAAAGTTCCCCTCCCCGCCCCTTTTACCTAGTGTAAGCCATCTCTTCTCAGATGTGAGTCTGGTTGTATGACAGGACAGATAACAGAAGGGGACAATTTTCTTTGTATGAAAACAATGAAAGCCCTTCCCCCCTTGACAAGTTTTTCAGCTTTTTCCCTTAACTTAATTGAAGATTGTCCCTCTCTGCAGTCTACCTGGGCATCTCCCTTCTGATCTGGTTGAACAGGGGGGGAAACTTTGTTTGTGAATATCTCTTAAACCATAAAGGTTTGAGAGATAAAACTTGTATCATTCTTCATGTTTTTTTAATGCCTACAAAATAAAATAAAGTTAAAACGAAGTATTACTATCCCTTTAAGTGTGTTCTGGCAAAACCTTTAACAGAATTATTCAATCAGTCACTAGGGACAGGAATAGTTCCAGAAGATTGGAAGTTAGCAAATCTAGTACCGCTTCACAAAAAAGGTAGCAGGGAAGAGTCTGGTAACTATAGACCAGTAAGTCTTACATCAGTAGTGGGAAAATTAATGGAGACTATGCTAAAGGAAAGAATTGTCGAATATCTGAATTTGAATGGCTTTCAAGATACCAAACAGCATGTGTTTACAGCAGGGATATCTTGTCAAACTAACCTCATAGATTTTTTTGACTGGGTAACTAAAATAATAGACCAAGGGGGAGCTGTAGATATAGTTTATCTAGATTTCAGTAAAGCATTTGACACTGTCCCTCATAGAAGACTTATTAATACATTGCAGTGTTTGGGTCTGGATGCAAAAATAGTTAAATGGATAAGGCAGTGGCTGAGTGACAGGAAACAGAGGGTGGTGGTTAATGGAGAATATTCAGACAAAAGGAGTACTACTAGTGGGGTACCTCAGGGATCTGTACTGGGGCCCATTCTTTTTACTATTTTATTAGTGATATTGCAAAAGGTCTTCAAGGTAAGGTATGCCTTTTTGCAGATGATACAAAGATCTGCAATAGGGTAGACATTCCAGGGGGAATAAGCCAAATGACAAATGATTTATGTAAATTAGAAGAATGGACAAGAGTGTGGCAGCTGCAGTTTAATGTTGATAAATGTAAAATAATGCACTTGGGATGTAAAAATCCAAAGGAAAAATATACTGTTAAGGGTACTGTGCTGTCCGAGACAACAGAGGAAAGGGATTTGGAACTAATTATTTATAATTACTTAAAGGTAGGCAGGCAATGTAATAAAGCAGCGTGGAATGCAAGCAGGGTGCTGTGTTGTATAGCTAGTGGCATTAGTAGTAGAAAAAGGGAAGTGGTCATGCCACTCTACAGATCTCTAGTTAGACCTGACCTGAGTATTGTATACAGTACTGGAGACCCCATCTACAGAAGGATATAGATACTCTCGAGAAAATTCAGAGATGGGCTACTAAAATGGTGACTGGTTTACAGGAAAAGACATATCAGGATAGACTAAAGGATCTGAACATGTATAGCTTGGAAGAGAGAAGAGAGACCGGGGGTATGATAGAAACATTCAAATACATGAAGGGGTTCAACAAAGTGCAGGATGTACATTTCAAAGGAATAAAAATGTTAGGATAAGAGGCCATAGTCTAAAACTAGAGGGACACAGGTTTAGATGTAATGAAAGAAAGTTTTACTTCACTGAGAGGGTAGTAGATAAGTGCAATAGCCAACCAGAAGAAGTGGTAGAAGTTAATACCGTGACAGAATTCAAGCATGCATGAGATAGGCATAAGGCTGTCCTTAACTTAAGAAAAGACCAAGGACTAAAAAAGGTTTGAGGTTTTTACAGTAGGAAAATGGGCAGACTAGATGGGCCAAATGGTTCTTATCTGCCGTCAAATTCTGTGTTTCTATAAACTGCACTTCTGTGGTATCATTGTCATATATCTTTGGGTATTTATCAATAATCTATGCTATTTCCCTGTTTTGCATGTGCACGGCATATGATGTAGTTCCCACTCTTGCCATGATACACCCACGTACACGTGTCAGAACCACAGATTTCTATGAGATTCTCCATTACTGATACATAAGTGAATACCAGATTTCATTTGGCCATTGAAATGGTGAATGTGAAAACATAAGGAGTCGGGATTTCCTTGATCATTCAGCCACTCAGCAATAAATGCATCAAAACCATAGTTAAGTAAATTAAAAATATATTGTATGAGTGTAAAATAAAACTTTTATTTTATCCAGTCAACGATACAAATGTTAATACATTACAAGTATCCTTTCATTAGTTTTAGAAATATCTAAAAATGAATCTAGTTCCACAATGACTATATAAGTGAGATATAGTATTGGAGTCAATAAGAATATCAGCTATGTCTCAGCCAAAATTACATAAAGGACTAAGAAATTAAAAAATTATATAATGCATTATTATCATCATCATCATCATCATCACTACAGTTATATTCTGGACAGTCTATCTGAGAAATATACAAGGATTATTTGTGAAAGAATCAGGTATTTTCATCATTATGTTTCATATTCACTTTGCTTATATCTGTGTTCTTATGGACATGAATGAGGTGCAATGCTTTCGATATCTCTCTTGCACCTACAAGTTTCAGTGGGGCTTTATTGACTCCTTGAATGCTAGACATGCCTCCAACACATTGCAGAGCAATGCGGTGGAGACCTTTGTAGTATTAAAAGGGTTAAAACCTCCATTTAAATCCATTGAAATTGGAAAAACTCCTTATATTCCTCCTATGGTGAAATTGTTTTATCCCAGAAATTCAACACGTCTTGCTGAATACAGCGCAAAATTTGTATCGTTTTTCAGTCAGTTTGCAGAATATCATTTAATATTTATTTTCTGTGCTTTTTACTGACATTATAGGATAATTTCTTCTTTGACACATCCTGTTAACCCTTTGAGTGCCAGAGTGGTACGCAAAGCATTGCAAAGCAATGCATTGCATAACCCACTGGCACTCAAAGGGTTAAGTTAGTTCCATTCTACTATATAGCTTTTATTGTCTTGTATTTACCAGGCAGTCACCTTTTCTGTGATCATCACCTTTGATAATGATTCATTTGGTTTAGCTTAATCTTTTTATGGAATCCCATAGGTACTTGGGACAAAGAGAAAAGATGGTACCATATTAGCCAGTACAGTACAGTAGATGGAAATCAAAATACTTTTTTAATAAAGAACTCACCAGAATGCTGTAAAAGTAATACATTTTAATGGCTGAGAGTATATAAAATGCAAGCTGGGTTAAAAAAATAAAGCTGGAATAATGTGGCATTTATATACACAACTATGGAGAAACAGGAAGTGAGCCCCTTGTATCACCTACTGCTAAAAGTAGTTGTGCCATGTGTTAAGTTCCCATGTTATAATTTGGCAAATGTTTTGTGTTTACTGGTATTATATACTTCTGTTCTGTATTTTGCTGTGCATTCTGTGTACATAGATTTAGACTTCAGAATCCTATCAGATACTGTTATGGCTTAGTACAGGAAGCCCCCTTGGAATGACAACAAAGGAACACTAATTAACCCCTGCTATGAGAGCAATGGTGTTTCAAGAATTTTTTTCCTGGATTGAAAAGGGAGGTCTGATTGGAGACTAAAATGCTGTCACTGAATGGTCCCCTGGGGCACCTTTGGAAGGGAGTTGGTTTGTGATTCTCATCTCAAACACTGCAAGAGATACATTTGTTTTCCCCACTGGTCTGCCACCAAGCGGCAGCCATCTGTTCCAGTTTGCTTCCTGATCCAGAGTGTTCTGGTTGTTTATCTCCACAACAACATAAAACACACATATGAAATAAACCATGATGATAGAACTAGGTGTGGGGGGTTATTTTATTATATTATTGAACATAATGTCTTCATAGATATAATATACAATATGATATGTGTAGGGTTAAATCAACCTAGTGGGAACATGGATGCTCATTAGTGCAGCTGGTTGTTGATGATACTCAAGTCTCCACAATTAACCCCTTAAGGACTAGCTGAATCAGGGATGGTTTGCACTTAAGGACCAGAGTAATTTTGACCTTTTCGAGTATGTCTTTGTTCAACCATATTTTCCCTCTATTTCCTTTAGTACACCCACACAAATTATTTACCGTTTTTTAAGCATAAGTAGCATTTTCTTTTCATACCACATGTATATGGATACCCCATCTCTTAATTTGATTAAAATAGAAAAAAATGGCAAAAAAAATAAAAACGAAACATTTTGCAAATGTTTTCCTGTCATGATTTATACAATACTAGTTGAACAGCCCGTTACATGGGCCACAGTGCCTCTGGCAGCCGGTCGCGGGGCAGTCATGCGCAGCAGAGACTGCCTGCGCCACTGCTGATACAGAGCTGGACGCTCCTTCGGAGCGCCCAGCTCTCTATCAGCCACGGCGCGGGCAGTCTGTACTGCGCATGACTGACGCACGCGCAGCAGTGTCTACTGCGCATGTCGGGCGTTACAACTTACCAAATTATTATATAGGATTAGTCATTAGAAAAAATTCCCCCGACTATATTAATTTGCTTCTCCTGAATATAGGAGTACTCCATATGCCTAGTATTTAAATTCCTTTTTCACATTTACAAGGTCAATATTACAAGATAGACACCATTGTTTCTATGCTGTTATTTTTCATTATTTGGCATGTGAGGATCATAGCTTAGTTGCCCGTATCAGAACCCAAAAATGCCCCACAAAAGTATATGTTTCTGAAAAGTAGACAACATAGGGTAATTGATAAGTACAATTTTGGAGTTTTTAATGCAGCTATATTCCAGAAATCTGTGCCAAAATAGTTATTATTTTTTCACACTTACATTACAGTGTTGCTATGGATTTCTAACACAGGATGAGACCATAATCCTTGTAGGGAGATGTTGTTCCACCATCCTCCCCATCCTGTCAGAATTGCATCCGTCGATATTTTCTGGCATTGGAGGTCTTGAAGAGGAGTTCCCTTCTGCAGATTCTTTGGTTCCATCCACCATTTCAATTGTTTTCTTACTTTTGGTGTCAGATGTATCCTCTGGGAGGTGTTGTCCAAATTTCTTTTCCAGTGAGTCAGAAACAGGTTTTGAAGGTGCCTTGTGTGAATTCTTGCCCATGGTACTTTGTGAATGGAGGAATTCAGAATGCCCAGGATCTTCATGTATTCGTGGGCTGTATGGATGTTGTGTCTGCTGAACTTTCTGACTTGGTTGATTATCCCTTTCATTCTTGAGGGGAAAAGTGTTACTGTATTCTTGTATGTGTTGAAAACCATTCCTAGAAAGACTAAGCATTGGGTAGGTTGTAACTGACTCTTCTGGTAATTTACCAACTATCCTAGGTCCTGGAGGTGTTGTAGTACTGTCTGAGTGTTGTCCTGCGCCTTGATCTTGGTTTCTGATATAATGAGAAGGTTGTCCAGGTAGGGTAGAATTGTTATTCCCTTCCATCTCAGGGGTTCTAGTGCTACTGCTAGGATTTTTGAAAAGATCCTTGGATCTGAGGACAGCCAAATGGTAAAACTCTGAATTGCCAACTTAGACCCATGAAGCAAAATCTCAGAAAACTGCGGTGAGGAGGAGCTACCCTGATGTGCTAGTAGGCATCCTTGAGGTCTATTGTTGTGAGAAAAGTCGCAGGACGAACCATCTGGATTACAGAAGATACTGTTTCCATCTTGAAGGACTTTGGTTTAATAAATTGATTCGGAGCTTTCAGGTCCAGAATAATTCTGAAGCCGCCTGTTGACTTTGGGACTGTGAATATAATTGAGAAGAAGCCTTTTTTTATTTGATGAGGTACTGGCTCTATGACTCTTTTGTGAGTTAGGTCCTGTATGGATCTTACTAGTTCTGTGGATCTTATGGGATCTCTTGGGATCTTTGAAGTCCTGAAAATGTATTTTTGAGGAATTTGGTCGAACTCTAAGGGACATCCTGCCTCCAATACTCATATTACCCATTTGACTGGAGTGGTTAGGTTTTTCCAGGCTTGCAGGAATTTCTCCAGGCGACCGCAAACTGGAATTGGAGACAGGGTCCGAAGATCTTCATGAGGTCTCCTTCTTAAACTGGTTACCTTTGGATCCAGGTCTTCTGACTGATCCTCTGGAGGATTGATTAAAGCTATTCTTCCTTTGTTCATATGGTCTTGAGGACTGGAAACATCTTGAGTCACAAAAGGATCTACGGTACCTATAAGGAGATCTTGAAGGGGATGATCGTCCTTTTCTATCTTGAGGTAAAAAGGAGCTTTTTCCTCCTGTGACTTTTGATCTCCAAACAAGGTGGATCCTGAAAAAGGTAGAGACACTAACTTATTTTTAGAGGAAGGATTGGCTCCCCATGACCTGACCCAAAGAGCTCTCCTGGCTGTAACAGAAAGGGAGGAGGATCTTGCTGCCAATCAAATCATGTCCCATGAGGCATCACAGGAAAACCCTATAGCTTCTTTTATAGAGGTGACTTCTTTCATCAACTTGTTTCTGGACACTGAAGACTCTGGAGACACATTCTAGTGCTGTTGCTGTTTTGATGTTCTTGTAACGGTTTTTCAGGACACTCAGACCAGTTGGTAAAATTAAACACAATTTTATTGAATAGAAAATAATGCAAACGATCGCCCTCTACAGGCAGCAGGAAATAATAAAACTGTAATGACAGATAGAACCCAAAGGCTCAATACATAGGGTAATGCAACACACACTATCTAAGAACAGATAATGGTATACAGTCACAGAAGGGTAAACTGCAGTGATCAGTCAGTCTCAGATGTGGAGGTTTGGCACGCCCAAGGTGGTAATAGGAGGTGCTGGGTAGGTGTAGCCAACACAGTGTTCCAAAGGTATGGATGTAGTAGCCAATCTGTAACCAGTTGCGGATTCAGCAGAACAGTGACCCGAAATAGCCCCCGCGGGCGTACCCAATGTGACAACTGATTCTGCAAGTGCAAGAGCAGATAGCCCCCACGGGCGTGACTAGATCTAGCCTGAAATGCAAGAGCTGGCAATTAGCCCCCACGGGCGTAAACCGGAGACCAACGCTAGCGGTAGTTGAGCCAATAGCCCCCACGGGCGTAAACCAATGGGAACCTGCTAGAGCTTAGAGCCTGCCCTTAGCTGCATCTGAGCCAATAAGCCACAACAGAGTCCACCGGTAAACTTAACGTGAGACCAAGAGCCAATTGAGCCCTACCGGACCAGCTTAACGTGACTACTCTGCAGTTGTATCGAATGAGTCGCCGTCCACAAGCGGCCGACTCGGCAGACGTAGCACAGCGAGTAAGGCTCTATACCGGGGAATGAAGGCTTTGCGGGAGTAAAGCAGCTCTGCAAGGGTTAAAATGCACGTTTAACAACAGAAGGCTCAGTATGGTATCGGAGTTCTGCAAGCGTACGGAGGCTCAATGAAGGAAGCACAGCTCTGCAAATCAGCACTGAACTCTGCACTGAACGAAGGCAACCCAAGGGTGAAGTGGTCACACGGCAGCTGGGCAAACAGCAAACAGCAGAAGAAGAATGTCGCGGCGGCGACAACAGGAACAGGCAAGTCACTGGAACAGGCCGTAGTCGATCACGAAGCAGGAAGTCAGCCAGGCCGGGTCGTAGCACGAAGGAGGTTCTCATACAAACCGGATCACACACGAGCAGGAACGTCAGCCAAGCCAGGTCAGGAAACGGAGGTGGTTTGCAGACAAGCCGGGTCAATCACGATCAGGAACACTGGAGCGTAGTCAGGACAGGCCAAGTCGGTACACAAGAATCTGGAACGCAGGAACACAGCAACAGCAGGACTGGCTCAGAAACACCACAAAAGGGCATCTGACAGGTGTCCAAGCCAGGCATAAAAAGGTCCCCAGGGGCGGGCCAGACCAACTCAGCAAATCAGAGTGTACCACAAGCAAGAGTGACAGGAGGATCACAGGCACTGTGATAGTTCTGTCCCAGAATGGCAAATTGCACATTTTTTGAGGTTGCCTCTATTCTTCTTTCCATAGGATCTTTTAGTGAAGAGCCGTCCCCCATGGGAAGGGTGGTTTTCTTCGCCACCTGTGCAATGGGTGCATCAATTCTGGGAGGGGTTACCCATGTGGCACAATCTTCTTCTTTAAAGGGGTACATCCTTTGAAATCTTCTTGATGGTGTTATTCTCTTGTCCCCTTTCTTCCACTCTGATTTGATTAAGTCTGATACAGAGTAATGGACCGGAAAAACTGAGGTTTCTTTTTTCTTACCCATAAAAGCAACATCCAACATCCCTTGTTCTTTGGTCTCTTCGGCTAAATGTAGGGTTTTACTCATGCTCTTCAGGGGTGGCTCCATCTTCTCTATATTAAAGGTGCATTTGTCTTCCTCTACTATCTCACCTTCCTCTTCTGATGAATACTGTGATAGATTATCATATAAAATGTCTTCATCCATACCCCTTGGTCTTGAGGAAGTACCTTCTTCAGGGTCTAATAATCTGGGTCTTTTCTTTGAAAGGGCTGATGCCTGGAGGAAAGTGAAGGTCTCCTGCGTTTTTCATCCAAGATAAGAAATCTTAGAACTGAGATGGAACTTCCGTATTTGCAGCTTTCTTTAGGCAGTCAGGACATAACTTTGACAAGTCTGAGGCAGCCAATTTATTCTCACATCCCATACAAGACTTCACTTTTTGGGGATTTTTGTCTTCTTTGTCAGTATTGCCTTTCTCCTTTTCGTTGTCTTTTTCCTTAAAAGGAGTGTTTTTAGCAGAGGAGGACATGACTGATACTGGCAACTAGTGAATTAAAACGTAACTTTTAATAGCTAAAATAAAAATGTAAATAGTCACAGAAGACATCATAGTAGTAGCATTGCCTTCGTGCACGTTTAAATAGTCTGGGATTTTTGTGTGCGTTCCAAGCTGGAATGCATTGGCCCCGCCAAAATTTAATAACAGAAGAGGATAAAAGGGTTTCAGCACGCAGCCCTTACCATTCCCCATGTTGCTAGAGAGAGAAGACTCCTGCCCCCGGGATCCTTCCACAGCTTACCGCTGTATTCAACAGATCGCACACAGTGTAGGCCACTCAGTCTGGAGCACCATGTTGAAGTGCACGTTGATGATATCACACCTGCGCCCTGAACACACGCTGAATCTCAACCTTAGACAGAGAGATTCTTTGTGGTATAGAGCCGAGCAGCCATCCCTTGTTGGATCTGTATCAGAGCAAGGGCTTCAGGAGATACTCTTCCGGACCGGACAGTATAAAGGCAGCCATCCGACAGATAAAGGAAACAAAATTCCACTTCAAGGTAGAAGTGACTGCCATACGCCCTACCCCAGCTGAAGTAGGACCAAAAATGACTGAAGCTGGGAAGCAGGGGGCTTCCTTTTATAGATTAAGTTTGGTCCTACTCCAGCTGGGGGGAGCTGGCATATTCCATTAGTCTCTATCGCTTTGGATAGGGACACAGAAGAAAAACAAGTAATGTCCAGCAAACGCACAAGGGGGAGGGGGAGAGGTGGAGGGACGTACATGTAAACACGGCCGGATTTGCCATAAGGCAGAGTAGGCATCTGAAATACATTTTTTTTTTTTTTTTAATATTTTTATTCACAGCGCTCACGCTGCGCACAGTGGCAGCAGTAACCAGCCGCATAGTAAGATCTCTGCCTTCTTCGGCACAGACCTGTATGCTGTTGCTCCTTCGTCGGAGTAATGACATAATCTCCCAGCGCTCTGCATTATTGAAGAGAAGACCTCTCGGAAGCAAAAGCATACAGTGTGTGCAGAAGGAGGCACAGACTTTTCCTGCCGCTGGACCACCAGGGAGTGTGAAACGGATACGGGGTGGCAATGTGAAGATGATGGGGGCAGTGTGGAGATGATGGGGGCAATGTGAGGGCAAGTTGGAGCTGATGGGGGCAAGTTGGAGATGATGGGGCAATGTGGAGATGATGGGGGCAATGTGAGGGCAATTTGGAGCTGATGGGGCAATGGAGATGATGGGGGCAAGTTGGAGATGATGGGGCAATGTGGAGATAATGGGGGCAATGTGGAGGCAAGCTGGAGCTGATGGGGCAAGTTGGAGCTGATAGGGCAAGTTGGAGCTGATGGGGCAATGTGAGGGCAATATGGAGCTGATAGGGGGCAATGTGAGGGCAATATGGTTATGTGGGGGGTAATGTGGAGATTTGGAGCGTTGTGTAGGTGTCCAGTGGAGATGGCCAAAGGGGGGGGGGCTTCAGATTTCTGTGTCTACAGGCTCCTGAGATGTAAATCTGGCCCTGAGAGTAATGTAGTAGTTCAAAAATTGACTGCAGCAATGGTTGCTGAAGCATGTGCAGTCAGTGATGATGATGATCCCTCTACTCCAAGGGAGGATGCAGTTTGTCAAGGTCCCAGCAAAACTAGTTCCAGCACCAACAGTGCTAGTAGAAATAAAGAGGCATATAAGAAGAACACTGAAGATGACAAGTCGCATTCCAGTGTTGATGATGCTGGCAATAGCATAATAGAGGAAGGGGTAGCAGCTGAAGCGCCTGCTGCATCAGATAGTGAGACAAACAAGCACCAAAACACCCATGCTCAAAAGTAAAAATACATTGTGTGAGACCTCCAAAAGCTTAGCAGAATAGAAGGGTAGTAGTGGGCAATCTGGGCAAGAAGTGTAAGGTGATGCTGATGCTGCTGAGGATGACCTAATGATGACTGATGAAGATGCAGATATAGAATATATCCCTCCAGCATCCTTGTCTTGTTCAGATACAGATGAAGTTGAGAGTGAGGATGATGGCAGGGCTATAAGGTTAGCAGAAAGTAAAATTCTGAATCTTCCACTGCTTTTAAGGAGCACTGTGCCTGTCTATAAACTGTTTGAGAAAGCCATTGGAAAGTCTGACCCTGGACAAGCACAGATGTCAAAAAGCACACAGTCACCACAGTCATCATCAGCATCATCGCCTCTTCAAAGTCCAAGTCCCACTCAGCCACACACACCTGTTTTGAGTACCCAGCAACAGCAACACAGGTTAACATCCACAATGTTAGATCGAGTGCATCTGCTGCTGCTGCTGTAGGTGCTGCACCTTTGACACCTAATAGTAGTGGCGTAGAATTGCATCAACATCTAGCCCCAGTAGTAGTAGTAGTAGCAGCAGCACCGCCTCAGGAACCCCTCATTCCATGAAGTCCACAGTATGGAGATACTTCACTCAGGATCCTCAACGTAAGCGTGTTGCTATTTGTTGTCTATGCAAAAAGCCCGTGAGCAGGGGGAAAGCAGGCTCACACCTAGACACCTCCTCTATGAGAAGAACCCACCTGAAGCACAACCACAGGTCTGACTGGGAGACACACTATCAGCAGGCCAAAGGTGCCACAACTAGCAGCAGCAGCAGAAGCCCTTTAAAAAGTTCCCAGGGCTCTATGGCAGAAAAAAGAAGTAGTGAAGTTATTTATGTGTCAGAGAGTGTGCTACTGCCAGTGCCAACAGTTAGTTCAGCCCAAATAACACCTATGGCTCCTGCTGCAGATGAGTATGACAGACAAAGCCAGGACAAATATATTAACAGCAGCACAGATGAGGAGGTGGAGGACGGATGTGAAGAAGGGTTGCCACCATCTACCCCACTTGGGACCACTGCTATGACCGATAAGTAATGTGTGTCAATAATCTGAGAAGGAAGATAGCGTAGGACAATGGTAAAAATAAATACACAAATCACACCATGCCAGTCCCCCCCACCACCACCACTACCATACACATCTGCCACATTGTAGGTTGTATTTTATTTATTTTTTATTACTTGACATCATTAATATGTGCCAGTGTCACAGCAGGAAGTTAGTGTTGTGGACAAAGGACAAATGCATTCTGCATGCTAACACATTTTTCAAGGTATATGTTGCTGTAGGACTCAAAACTTTGACTTTCAGCCACTTATTTCTAAACTTCAGCCCTCACAAGAAGTAATATTACAGTAGGAAATGTAGTACCTACAGGAAATATAGGCGAAAAGGAGGAAATTTTGCATAGGCAAAAGGTGAAATTTTTCACGGGAAAAGCGAAAAATTGTTACATTTTCACGAAAAGTCATGGGGGAAATTTTCCACACTTTTCGCCCTCCCCTACTTCTAAGTACAGCAATGCCCCAAATGCATCGGCTTGTCAGAATTTGGGAGATCTGCTGGCCCAATTATTGAACAGACAAAGGCAGCTTGATTTACTGGTACAATGACTCATTTGGGTGCTCCACTTTAAAGTGTATATTTTTGAAAAGTAGACAACCCAGGGTTTCATTCTAGGTGTAGTGTCACATTTTTCACAGGGTCACTTTACCACCAATCCCTCTCACAACTAGCAGCAAGAAAAAAAAAAAAAAAAAACAGTGTTTGTCACACATATTCAATGTTAATGTGGATTTCAAGTCTCTTAATTAAAAACAAAACACTTAAATCTACCAATAATTCCCCCACAACAACACAAAAAAAACATCTGCGTTGTTCCCCGGCTAGTGGACATCCTATCTGGTGCAGACCTGTGGCTCTGGCTGACTACCCACTTATACTGACTGCAGACGTGAGTCAGTAATTCTGCCTGGTGGTCTTCTTCTGGGAGATAGGCTCCACTTATACTGACTGCAGGTGTGAGTCAGTAGTATCTTCCTTATTGCATTCCTGGAGGGAGATCTCGAGAGTTCTGAGTCCGGTGACCTCCTCGTTCTACCTAAGACTACCATTGGCCTAGGCCTAGTCTCTAGCAGTGAGGTCTCCTTCGGGGCAGCCTCCTATTGCTGATAGGTGTTGCTGGCATCTCCAGTTACCCTCTGCACCTTTCTGTCTGTTTGCTTGTGTTATTATTACTATTAATAAAGGTGTTTTACTATATACCTTACTGACTCCTGTGTTATTTCTGGGTAACCGTGACACACAGTCTGGGCAACCAGGTGGATCAAGTTTGCTGTCCTTGCTGTAATATATTTGGAAAGCCTAAGCATACCCTGTGGCACTTTCACACAGTATATAAAATTGTACTACAAACTTGGAGTGCATAGAGGGGATATATTGTTTGAATCCCAATCTTTCCTTGTGTTTCATAAGGGAATCATTGCTGCATATATGTTCCTGGGGTGTATATACAACTGAAAACTTTTTCTGTAAATAATTTATTAGTTATCAAATTTTATACAGCCCATCATACTGGGGGTGTTCTTTTGGGAGGTACAGGGTATTGTCACTGAAATGCATGAAGCACAAAAATCGCTTCTCCTGGTCATTGTTTTTGTGAATATGGGGGTATCACAGATGGAATTTTTGCTCTATTATGACCTGATGCTTGGTTTTTAATTATCCCCATAGCCATTGTTAGGGCCCAGAATTGTTGAAATTCAATCAGATCTGTGGGTTGTCATGATTGCTGCTTTGCAACGAAGGCTGACAGATTGGCGTCAATGTATTGAGCTGCATACACATTTGTTTGTGATACAATCTTCCCCAAAATGTCTTGTTCAAAAATTAAATGAAAAACTGCACATGGTTAGATCCTGATATATCCAATAGAATTCCTGGGTTGGCTATAAGTTCAGGAATTTATGGACATAATGCAGCTGTCTGCACCTAAATCTAACCCTAAAATTTACTCTAAGCACAAATACCCTGAACCTACTTAATTCTACAAAACCTACCTATTTAAACTCCCTAAATAACTAAAAATCAATCGGTTTCAATAATAAAAAAGAAAGATAAAGAAGGGGGGCAAAAAACCCCACAGATCAGCAAATGCTGATCTACAACAATTGATCACTAAGGTTAGTGAGTAAAGGGGAAATGATCAGTTGATCAAAAGTTGGAAAATATTTTTTTTCTTATTTTTTTTAACAATATATTTGGCTGCAACTTGTCTGGAAACACTTTGTAGCAAACACTGTGTCTGTCATATGGCAACTATACAACTTAGGCCAGGGCTCAAAATTTCAAGTCCTGAGCTACTAGTCAAGCCTGAAAAGTTACTCGCCACCAGTTTCTATGCTTAGCCCCACCCATATCCCCGCCTTTAACCCCACTCATCTCAAGTTCTGTTTGATGAAATTACACTTCTGTTCTATGTTTTATTCAGCATATGGCATAGGGGACAAAACTGTGCAAAATTCCAACTGTTTTAACCCCCTGAATGCTATCAAGGTCTACAACGCATTAGCCTCTCAAACATTATAGCAGCTAAATGCTTTATTCACACACACACACACACACACACACACACACATATATACACAAACTGATGGAACAGAGCAATACTGTGGAACGTGCAAGTGTCTTCATGGTGGTGACTAGGTTCTGAAGCTAGTTATTTTGAAAGTGGCAGGAGTGACCACAGTGGACAAATTAGTCACAACATGGGGCACTTTTTTATGTTTGTATTGTAAATTGATTACACTGTCTGTGCACCAAACTCAGTATTTGTATTATAAATTGATTATACCGTCTGCCCATTATACTCAGTACTGCCTACTCCTTGTTTTAACAGTGCAAGATTTAGTTTAGTGTGCACGGTATAATCAATTTAAAGTTGCCCCACTCTGTGACTAATTCATACCCTCTGTCCCTTCCTGCTACACATAATAGCAGCAGGAGGAAACTATTATATACTTTGGAAAAAATGGAGCAGGGTCAAGAAAGAGAACTAGAGAGCATGGTGGCAACTAAATCCAGGCCAGCTCCAAAGTGGGTAGATGCCAAAAAAGAAATACCCCCAAAGTTTTTCTTATAAAATGGTACATGTTGTTTGGTCTGAATGACTTTACTTTCAAGGACAATTTAATATGTTGGTTTTGTGGCAGGCACTCTTCCAACATCTGTTTGACACAGCAGATATTGCAATTTAGTGACCCACATAACAAATCAGTGTTTGCACTCATGTGACCACCATGATACACCAGAGCTTGCAATTCAATGATGGATGACACAGTGCTTGCAATCTAGTAACCACATGAAAAGACAGCTTACAAAATAGTGACCTACATGGCATGTCAGACCTTGCAGCCTCCCACAAAGTGGTGGGGAAAGAGGAAAGGAAGGTGAGGAAACAGGGATTGGAGATGAGGAAAGAGCCATGGATAAGGAGGTAAAATAATGTGAAAGGAACCATGGGGGCATGATAGGGTTATACCTATGGGGAACTGAAGAGGGGTTGTGGTTAAAATAATCACTTCTACCTCATGCTCCATTTCATTTATTCTACATCACTGATGCATCTTCCATGTTTGTTTCTCCATTCCTTCAATGTCTTCTCTGAGCTACTGCTCATCACTGCCGTAGCTAGAACTGATAAATAGCAGAGATGTGACATTGGAGGACCAGAGAAGCAGACTTTGCAGAACTTTTATTAAGTAAGACCACCCCCTACTTGCTATGATGCAGTGAGTGCAAGCAGGGGATACTCAATTTACCAATGTAAGAGAAAGGCACCCGCAAGAAGGTGCAGTTGCTGCGGGCCTCCTGGGACACCAGGCACATCTGTACCTTCTGTAGTTACACTAATACTGCGAGCACGCTCCCTTCGTCTCCACTGCAAGTAATTCTCAGCACCACTTAAAAAAAAAAAGTCACTCAAAGGGTTAAGGCACACCATGTGTAATTGAGAAAATAAAACCACATGCTCAATATCCCCACAACAGCAATCACTGCGTGCAGCCACTATGAGCCCACTAAAAGCCTGTCCCACAATGAGGGCCAAAACCACACAGTGGACCATCTTCCAATGGAGTCAAGGTCCAGAGGTGAAGAGGGTGGGATATACCTTCCACCCCCAACTGGGTACCGCACTTTGAGCATCTCACTTCCTCCCCCAGCTGACAAAAGGCTCCATATGTGGCCCACACACACTAACTGGGAGAGCGCCTTACCCTGTGAACCTGGATCACTGTGACTTGATGTCAGCTTTTGGTGCATGTGACCACATCGGAGCAGAGACCTAATGCCGACCGGCACCAATAGCGTTAATACAGGCTGGTTACTTTTCTCTCTGGTACACGCTGTGCTGCTCTTCAGTATAATGAAACATAAAGGCATTCTTCTGTCTGGCTTCTTACGATATTTGTGTTAACCCTTGCACTCAAAGGGTTAACACAAACATTGTAAGAAGCCAAATTGAAGAATGCCTTTACTTTTCGTTATATTGCAGAGCAACACAGCATGTACCTTAACCATTTTTTGCTCCATTTTTTGGTGGTGCTGAGAATCAGGCCTACATATCCTTCTTCCTTATATTGCAGAGCAGCACAGCTCTGAGTTAGGCACACCGCATCGTGTACTGAAATACCACGGCTGGGCAGGCTAAGTTATCCTCTTCTCCTCCTGGCGGCCTGATGCCTCTGGTGTCACTGGACTGAGGCCAGGCAAGGAAGGCAGGCACTGAGAGGGGCGGGACAGCGGGGGCTTCAATTTCCACTCGCCCTCACTCAATTTCTCCTTGCCAAATGCGAGAAGGCAAGTGGAAATGTTGAACCCTGACTTAGGCTATACATTATTTACTTTATTTATGTCCCTATCCTAACCAAAACTCTGGCACTGTATTCAGCACTTGACCCTTATGTACTCTGTATTTCTCCCATTACCACTTTAGATTGTAAGCTTTTAGGCAGGGACCTCACTTCCAGTGTTTCACTTTGCAAAGTACTTGTAACCCTGTATTGTCTCAACCCCTAAACTGTAAAGTGCTGCATACACTTGTGGCGCTATATAAATAAATATATTCATTCATTCAACTAACACGTGATTCGCTATTTTAGCGAATCACTTGTGCTAACAATGTCCATATTGGCAGAAGCTAAGTGTTCTGGTGCCGGAGCACTTAGTAATAGCCTTAACCCCTCTACTTTCCCATCGCATTCACCGGTCCTTAAGGCACAGACAGTGATGATGGTCCTTGCACATTGTTGGTCTTTAACAGATTAAATATATAAAGTTCAGTTTCCCAGTATTATAACATATAATAATGAGCATAACACCCATCTTCCGATTTGCAGACCTTATGTTCATTACCCCCTAGAGTGATAAGGCAGTACAACATGTACGGGCTTGGCCAGCTGTTTCCCCTGTGCTAAACCCATATGTTTTACAGCTGATATGTGAACATTGTATAACCAGCATGCAGCAGCTGCATTTAAAAGAAAAATGAAAAAAAACCATGTGGGGGACATCAGGACCCCTCCTGATGTCCACCCAGTTATAGATCTGCCAGGATTAGACAGAAAGATAAATAGTTGCAACACAGGGGAGCAGCAAGGCACACAGTAGCTGTGTGTGTGTGTGTGTGTGTGTGTGTGTGTGTGTGTGTGTGTGTGTGTGTGTGTGTATGGGGGGTAACCCCATGATGTCTGAATTTAACTCTTTTAGTGCTATCCAATGTATTGCAATGCATTGGATACTTCTCTGGCATTCACAGGGTTAAAATATAATAAAATTAAATAAATAAAAGAGGGTCATAGGGATGTTCAATGTATTGCTTTTGTGTTGGACACCCCTTTGGAACTCACACATACACCTCCCTCCCAGCCCTCTGATCCACTGTCCACCCCCTATATACAGTGTCTGACTTCCTTGCCTGGTCCCACTACAGACCTCACACACAGTGTGCCCACTGGAAGTCATACTTCACCACAGCCAGGTCCCACTGCCCACTATTAGACATAGACTCCTGCATGCACACTTTGACACACCCCCAGCCTTGTTCCTCAAGTAGTCATGGAATCGCACATATACTGCACACTCCCCTAGTAGCCATGCTCCTGGCACCCATTACAGTATGTCAACCCATACCAGTGGATACCATTTTTTTCAGGCTGGCAGTATTTACTGGATAGAATAGGAAATCTCAAGGTGTTGAAAGTTTTTAATATCTTTGAAGTGACTGAAGTATGTGTTTTTTCCTTTAGCGCTACTAGATTAGACTGAGATAAAAAGGTAAGTCACCCCTCATTTGATGCGGATGAATGCCTACTTTCCAAAATTGTATTACTTACTGATCCTTTCTTCATATCTGTTATAGTTATGACCATATCAATGTAGGCAGATCATTTCACAAAAGAATAGTGTGGTACCCACTGCCAATGGTGTATCATTTTTCATGGGCTATTACAAAGTACTGAATACAGCAGGAAATTCCATAGTTTTTAAAGATTTTATTATATTTGAAGTGATGGAAATGTAAATTCCATATAGCACAATATTACAGAAATAATTGTGCACACCAGCCTAGGGATAGAAAAGCAAACAACCCCTTATTTGATGCAGGATAATGTCTCCTTTCCAAAACAATCTGACTTGCATACCTTTCATTCATATCTGTAGTAGTTATGATCATTTCAGTGCAAGCAGCCAATTAAAAAAATAAAAAACAGGTAGGTGTAGTTCTGGTCTTCTGCCATCCCTATTGTATGTCACCCCATATCAATGGGGTACCATTTTTCTTGGACAAGCAGTATCTAATGAATCCAGTAGGACGTTCTATAGTTTTCAAAGATTTTAGTACAGTTGTGGGGTAGAATTGTGTAAAGAAAGAAAATCAAATTTTTGCTTTAGCGCCATCTTCTGAAAACATTTGTGCATACCAAATTAGGGGTATAATGGAAAGTGACCCCCTCATTTAATGGATTGGGTGATCCTTTTTTCCAAAATGGTGTGCATAGTCTACCTTTTCTTCATTTCTGTAGTTGGTACAACCATTTTAGTACAGACATGTCATGTTTGAAAAAATTTAAGAAAAAATGAGATCTTGTGGTTTTGTGCTTCTGATAGTAATCTGCCATGTGAATGAATCAATGAATATTTATAAGTCTAAGCAGCGATTTACAATTTAGGCTTTAAGCCAGAAAGCAATACGTGTGAAGGCCACATTAATTTTTATATTGATAATAATGGTGAATATAGCCTGTCAGCTATTCAATAATATAAATTTATTTATCAAGTCAATGACAATACTAGTATTTTAACATGCATGCACTATAAGGTGCTGGCAATCAGTCAGGCTTTACTGGCCTACAAGTTTGTGTGTGCTCGTTAATTAGGTATTTGTTAAAAATCTCAGGTCAAGCAGGCCACATTTGGCCCACTGGTCATACACTGGACACCCATACCATATAGTATGTCGGCTCATACCATTTTTCTCATAAAACAGTGGCTAATAAATATAGTAAGAAATTCCAGAGTTTTCTAAAATTTCAGGGGTAGAAATTTAGAAAATTAAACTCATATTTTTTCCTTTAGTGCCACCTTCTGTAAATATTTGTGCACATCAGGCTAGAGGTAGAAAAACACGTAAACCCACATTCGACCCAGTAGGATATCTATTTCCTGAATTATATATATAGTTATTCATTTTTTTGTATGGTTATTGTACCATGTAACCACTGGAATGTGCATTTAGTTAATAAAGTTGAAAATACTATTTTGTACTCCTGATAATTAGGGGTCTGTGCAGGCCATGCATGTTTGTAAAACTGTTCATCTTTGGTATTTTTTACTCAGGGGTTTCAAGGCTTTAATAAAAACAATTGACATTTTACTACCAACATAAATGTTTCAGATATTTAGTTTATGATAAGTAATTTTTCAAAAAAAATGTATTTATGACATCATAGCTTGTCACATGATGAAAATTTTACTTTATGCGAGGTACCAGGAAAAAACTGAATTTGCACACACATGTAATTTTCCACATATATAACTAGAAAGTTACCAGTGGGAATCATACCTAAACAGATGGATAACAAAAATGTTGAAAATGTGTCTAACCAGCAAGGTACAAAAATTCTCCAAGCCTCTGGCACTGATAAGGTTAAGCTTATTGTCCCCCTATTTTGTATTCATATAGTTTATTCCATATGTTTTGCTATACTCTGTCTGTACATGTGTTTTTCCAGTATGATAAATATTTCCTATTGTCATTTGCTCTTGTTATTTTATTACTTCAGTACCCTTTCCCACTTGTATAGTCAGCAGCTTATATTCTGATCTTATGCTATAGCTTAAAGGGGAACTGTCACCCCTATACAATTTTGGTAGCTTTACATAGCGACTAGCTGGCATACTAGTGTCATTTAAAAAAAAAAACGTGTTGTTTGGCCAAAATTAAACATTTAAAGGTGATCCTGTGCCTTTCTTCCAGACAGACTGCGGTTACATCTCTGCACCTCAGATGTATGTGGGGGGGGGCACATTTCTGCACTTACAAGGTCCTTCAGTAGGGCATCTCTTCAACTCACCTGGAAGACCCAGCAGGGCGTATTGAAGTCAACATGTGCATGTACAATGACATAAGCAAATATCCTTTTACCTTCTAGATAAAAAGCAATCCAGGTCATCACAGAGAGGCAGGGGAAGCTCTAACAGAGCTAATATCTCTGCCGTCTACCTAAAAACAGAAGGATAAATGTATATTATGTAAACTAACTAGCATTTAGTGTTAGATGGTTATTTCTTGTTATTTTGTACTTGGAATGAAGAATGGAAGAAAAAAAATTGTGTTTTTTAATTGCTATTTTTTATAGAAAGACCACATAAAAACACAAATGTTGGTGCTTTACAAAGGTCAGTTAACAATTAACCTAGAGCCATAACTATTTGCTAGTGGAACATAGAAAATGTACACTCCTGGACAGCTGTATATCATTTACCCCTAAAGCATGTGCAGGAAAATAGGAGATTTTTTTTTTGGCAACTGGAGGGAGATATTTTAAAGTGAGATGACGGTAAAAGAAATTACTCCAGTAAGGGAAACCTCTCTAAGTCCTTTGTTACTTTGTGGAGCCTATGCGCTAAGTTATCCTCAACTTCAGGCCTCAGGACACAGCAATAGGTCTGTTTGTATAGTTATTCCTACTTAAGCACAGGTAGATTAGTCCAATGACAGATCCACCTGCAGTCATGTTATTCTGAAACTGTTTGTGTCCTGAGGAATAACATTGAGAAATGCTGTTCTAAAATCTCTCCAGTTTGACCCTGAAAGCAAAGTAGATCAATTCTGGCCATGACAAATGCACCATAGGGGACAAATAAACATTCCTCTCATTTTCATTGATTTAAATGGGTCTTTTAATCCGTTAAATGCTGGAGAATTCTTCATTGGGGTTTTTTTATTGTCCTCTATAACAGGTTTCCCCTTTTTTATGCACTTGGTCCACAGAGGTTTTTATGATCCTTTTGTCTTGCTACTTGATATGCGATCCACTATGCAGAAGCTAGGCAAGACTGAAGAACCATTCACCGGTTTCTCACCTATCATGATACCCACTGTCGTGAACAGCTTTTCTAGAATAACTTTAATTAACATAGAGAATGGTATCACCTTTTTCTAAGGTGACACATCCACTTTAAGTTGTATAGGTATATGAGATCAGCACATGGATCTCTCTAGTGAGCTTTTCATTCCAAGGCCTGATCCAAAACTATAATATTAAAGTAAATGAAGTTTCAGCTTCAGTAGAGGAAAGGGTTCTTTACAGTAACGTCTGTTATATTGTGGAGTTCTTTGCTCTGGGATGTGATTATGGCAGATACAATGGATACATTTAATTTCTAGCAGAATATACAGGGTTCTGGTAAATAGACTAACAACAATCTTGGAGAAGGAAGAATTATGTAATTCTCGTTTTCTGAGTTGTACTGTGGCAGAGATTGAACTTGATGGACTTGTGTCTTTTTTACAGCTTAATTAATATGAAAGCATGTAACTAAGAAAGAATAAGTATTGGGACAGTGACACAAGTTTTGTTGTTTTGACTCTGTACTCCAGCACATTTGATTTGAAATGGAACAATGACTAAGAGCACATCTTTAATGTTAGGGTATTTATATTGATAAACCATGAGCCAAATAGGAATTATGCACTTTTTTCTACAAAGTCCCTCCATTTTAGGAGACCAAAGGTAATAGTACAAATAACATAATCTTAAACAAATTTGTCATATTTTTTACTTTGTTGCAAATCCTTTGTATTTGATGACTGCCTGAAGTTTGACCCATAGATATCACTAAATCCTGGTTATCTTCCCTAGTGTTGCTCTGCCAGGCCTATACTAGTAGATGTACAGTGTAGGCGATTCATACTTTTATTTCTGAAAAAAGGTAAAGTTAATTAATATATGAAACTGTACTGAAAAGCTTCATTGGCTTAGGGAACCACACCAAAATCTTCATGAGCACATATCAGCACAAGGTCTCACATTCAGATAGATCTTCATATATCCTATACATCTGCTGGTCTTTTTGCTTACATGATTCTTACATGATTTATTTACTTGATTTTAATGATGTTTCAAGATAGGCAGTCTGGAATCAATGTCCACTGTAAAATCAGTTTTACCTATTAAATAAAAATGAAAAGTTTACATCACATTATTAAGATATACAATTTTCTTTATTTTAAAAAAAGGACTTATCATCTTGAAACAATTTGCATGATTACCATATTCATTCTTTTCCATTTATTACATTCCTTAGCACCCTAAGTTGGAGAGAGGAGATTTTCTAGACGTGTTTTTTTTTGGGTGTTTCAAAATTTAACTGGTTTGTAGTTGGTAATTTATGGAATAAGAAGTAATTTTCTAAAATAACTTCATAAAATATTTCAGTTAATGTATTTGTACACTTTACCTGTTTTGTGATATATATTTTATGGAATAATTTGTTATTTTATGAAATAACTAGTTATAGTGTATAAAGCTTCAGAATGATTTATGCTATCACAGTTTTGCAATAGGCAGTTTATGGAATAACTAGTTAATCTATCAAATAACTAGTTAGAGGGCCCATCATCTTTCCAAATCCCCCCCTTTGTGGGAGCTTCCGTCTTGAAAGGATCGGTATAATTATTCCTCTCCATTAATATACTATAGCCTTTTGGTGGAGACTGATAGGTTCTAACAGCCTAAAAAGATGTGATTTTCTGAATATGCGAGTAATTAATTATGCAGCTTTATCTGACCTCAATACTATGGCCCATGGTAAAAATCAAAACTGGTGACAGTCTTTTGAGGGCACAGTTTAGCATTCTATCATCCACGTTGTAAACATCCAACATGCAGTATAGTTGAACAATGGGCTACAGGAAAAAGCCTGTTTAGACCACCGGAAAACAACGAGCAAGTAGCATTCTATGACATCCAGTCAAGGATGTCGCCAGTTAAATGGAAACATTTTCTGCTGGTAATCGTACTACTTCAAGCCGAGGTGTAGAATCCACAAGGCCTGATAAAAACCCTTCGTTGGCTAAAAGAAAGCAGGTTAGAATCTGCACATGCATGCTCCCTAAGTCAGAAACAAAGGGAAACTGCTAAGTTAACCAGTGAAACCACAGTGAAACACTGTGAGCCACGTGCCCTTAATCTCCACACAGCTACCAGCAACATAAGAACCTCTTGAATATCAAAGGGGTGTGTAAAACATCAGGAAACAATGTGCTGCACACCCTCTGGTCCCCAGGGGATAAAGCACAGGCCCACAAACACATACCTACACAATTAATGGAATGCACAACTGTACATTGCAGTGGAAGGGAGATGCAACAACCAGAGCCAGATCACTGGCAAGGCGCACAAGGCGCCTGCTTAGGGCCCGACCAAATGAGGGGGGCCTGGAATCCTCATCCTGGTCTCTGCTCAGTGCTCCCTGAGTGCCGAGTCCCCCTAACTCTTCATGCCAAACTGACTCTCTTGGGTCCGGACACCCGGTCAAATGAGGCCGGGGGCCCGGCGAAAACCTCATCTCTGCTCACTGACTCAGTGCCATGAATGATGTTGCCAGCACCACACTCTCCGAGTCCTAGTCCTCCTAGACGCTGCATTGTGCAGTGCGCATGTGTCAGGACTTCCTGTTTTCCTGTCACATGTGCATATGGGAAGGGTTACGCAGCACACTGGTCACATGGCAGCAAGGCTATAGAATAGAAGAGCTCCCGTCGTGTTCTCTTTTGGGAGACGACTTCATCTGGCAGCAGGTCACGGTGCACACTGGCAGCAGGTCTTGGGGGCAGAGTCAGATGGCTGCAAACGGTAAGGGCCAGCAGGCCTACTGTGCCCAGCAGTGAGATGTATATAACAAGCTGACCGTGACATTCTGTACAGTACTTGAACTTCTAAATCTGCAGAGCCACGTGTCTGCACTTGCAATGTTAAAATTGGGACTGAGTGTCACAGTTTGCTCAAGGGGCCTGTTACAAATCAAAACCTTACTCATTTTTAGCCCTACATAAAGCAATCCTGAAGAATGCGTGCAAGTGCAACACTAGTGTGTGTGAATACAAGTATGGTTAGCACATCCTGAAGCCCAAACTGCAGTCTGCTCTCACTATAATGACAGAAAGATGACATTTGTAAAATCCCTAACCCCACTTTCAGCAGCCCGCCAAAGAGACACCAGTGAGATTACAGAGGAGGTCACTGGTAAATGGTGTATGGGAGGCAGCGCAGATGTTCATGGATAGTAAAAAAACATACTAAGTGTAGAATAAGGTGTGTAGCAGTCTCCATAGGAGATGTAGCAGACTTCATAGGGTATGCAGCAGACTTCATAGGGGGTGTAGCAGGCTCCCTAGGGAGGGCAGCAGGCTCCATGGGTGGCGCAGTAGAATCAAGTGGGTGATGTTCTGCACCATCCACAGAAATAGTCTCCAATGACCCTTTAACTTTCCCCTGAGAGAGAGAATTGTGCTTGTGGCCTCTGTGGCTCACCCACAAGCCGTGGTGTGGATAGTCCAGGGGCCACAGATCTCTCTCCATCCACTGAACTGGAGGTGGCACATCCCAAGTATGGTGTGACTGCATTTCTCCATACAGCTGTGTTGGCAGTCAGCTGATACCTGTTGGTCCCAATGGTGGGCCAAAGGACCTGTATGGCTGCCTTCCTGCCATACAGCCATGTGTCACAGGAGGTGGTGGTAGCTAGTGGTGAGCGGGAAGCAACATCCACTGCTCTGCTGATTGTGGTGGTAGCCACTGCTGGGAGCTCCATGTGCTTCAGGTGGCAGCTGGTATCCCCTGCTGTGACTGGAGACGTGGAATCCAGCTACTTCCTTCCTGGGGATCTGCTGTGTTGGGTGCTGTGTGAGTCAGGAGCTCATCCCCAGGATCCGGTCTCTCAGGCACAATGGACATTGTAAGTGAAGGATAATTAGTGTGAATTAGTTACATGGGCAATGATAACGTGCTCTAATGTGACATTCATCATAACCAACTATACTCTGTGTTGGACAATGAGATCAATGTCATGTGTCCATGCACCTGATATTGGGCTCCATCTGTAAGTATTGGGCATCACTCTAGGTATCATGGACTTTGGTCACTCCCAGCCCGCCCCCTGTGGGAAAAGGCCGCATCCGACATCCAAGGTGAAGGAGACCAACAACTTTTTATCTAAAGGAGCGAAAAGGGAAGAAAAACTAAGCAAGAAAGTTATCATCAAGGCAAAAGGATTGCAAGGCTACACAGCATCAAGGCTACAGAGCTGGGAGGGAGATCAGCGCTTTTATGACTGATATCCTGTAAGTGCATATGTGTCACTTTCAATTCATGTTCCAATAAATACCTCCTATAGGATATCAGCTCATAACAATGGACAACCATTTTACGTAAAATGCATAAACATATATAAATGTCTGGTATTAAATTATTTCAGGATCTTTGAATTAGTGATAATGTAAAAAGAAGGAAACACAACTTTTTTTACAGTGCCATCATGTGGAGAATTCATAACAATCCACTCTGGGATCAGAAGATCAAAACTCAAATGACATTTCTCTCAGCTTGTAATTTTCAAAAATATATGCATTTCAAATTTAGGATGCCAGTCTCCTGTAAATAGGGCCCTGTAAGTCCAAAAATACCTGGCAAATATATACATATATGATATTTCCAAAATTGTAAGAAGAAGGCAAAAAGGTTTTGAGTTTATTTTCTGTCCCACAAGCTCCATTAAAGTGAACTTTTCTCTCTTGGGCAGTAATTGCATAGATTACTTCAAATAAGCTCTCACACTCAGGGCCCTCTGATCCTTTTGTTTTACATGTTCCATTTGTCCTATCTAATACCTCTGTATGTCTGCACTGCAGAATAGGTTGACATTATATTAATACTAATATGCTAGTTTATTTTGTATACTCCCTCCCCTATTAGGAAATTGAGGCTTTATAGCATCTCTTATACTTAAAAGTATATTGGTTGATAGAGTTTTAAATATCATTTTCTTCCTTTTAGCATTTGTAAAAAATATTTATTATGTTAAATCCCTAAATATAATCCTAAATTAACTATTTTAATGCATGTATGGAGTGTCCTATTCAGACACTTTCAATAATTTTGTTTGTGCTGTTGTGCATGCACCTTAGAAGCATGGAAACTGAAAGATATGGCAATATAATGATGGAATGTGTAATATGTGTTGTTTTGTGAGCAATTAGTATTTCTTAACAGACCATGAACTTTACAGAGAGACACGGCAGAAATAAAAGAGGCAAGACATATAGCTGCACGTTCAGTGGCATATCCATGTATGTGTTTTTTTTTTAACCCTTTGCTTTGCAATGCTGTGGACACCCCTCTGGCACTCAAAGGGTTAATCTCCAGGTATTGCAATGTGAAATTATGAGTACAGGGGATTATACTGTTTCATAGACTGAAAACCTGCTTTTCTGGCAAACATGAGAAATTTAGGCCATAGTCAGGATACTAAAGATGAGCAATTATAGAACAGACAGACTGCATGATAGGGGGCAAATAAATAGTCCCAAAATTACAAGTGATATAAATGAGGCTTTTAACCTCTTCACTGGTACCCAACCTCACAATGTGATGGAGACCTCTCTAGTATTTCAGGAGTTAAAAAACTATTTAAAGCAACTGAAATTTTACTTAGACCCGCATGGTACATCATAAGGGGGTGCATACAATGGTGGCAGAAGAGAGAGAGTTTGTGTATAACTGCACACAGTTAAAATTAACCACTTGGGTGCTAGAGGGGTCTCCAGTGTATTGTTCTCTATCCACACAAGGCGGGACATTTCCTATTTCGATCAAAAGGGGTTATTATTTACTTCATACAGTGTGTGTGTTATTTTGTCATCTCATATGTCCCATTGTACTCTATATGTAAACATATTGCTGAGTTTACCACCTGAGCAATTAAAGCAATTAGTCTATGCCCAAAAACTGAAGACCTGAATCCTTTGTCTCAGGGAGGAGTAAGATAACACAGAAGGACTATTACCAGAAAAGAAACTAGTTATTTTATATTACCATGACCTGCTGCTCATCTCTGGGACTGGTCTGAGATATAACAAGATAAAGTTATAATACTGGAAGGATTAATCTCTCCACATTGTACAACATAAATGATTAGTTATAAAAATAATAAGCTACAAAAGAGTTTATTGATAACATTAATTAAGTGTAACATGACAGGGACCCGTTAACATCACTGGCAAGAGTGCTGGTATTTTCTAATCTATCTAAGGTGTGTCATTGCATTGCAGTGCTAAGGCCCTGTTCAACCCTGTGGTGCTCAAGAAGTTAATGAGATCCACGTACCGTAACAGTCTTTCTTCACTGGGTGCTGTGCAGTATTGCTCAAACTCTCTCATCCACAAACAAAACACAGTGCATACAAAAGACAGTCTGAGTAACTTCTCAGTGAGGACATCCAATCAAGTACTGGGAACGTCAAGGTCATTTTTATACATGTTTAGGATAGCCTGTACACACACACATTAATATAAGCATTAAATCAGCAATAGAATAACAATAATTGCAGCAGGAAAAGATTAGTATAACAATTACTCACCCAATGCATGAAGACCAAAACATTAGGGCTAATTCACCTGTGCTATGACACTTGCATTAGCCTCTAATGCCAGCGGCTGCACTTCAGGGTATGCAATACAGCATCTTCAAAGTAATTAATGTAATGATGCACACCTGATTGCTCAGTCTAGCTTTCATTTGATACAGTATCATGTATAAATTTTTGCAGGTTTTTACGTTACTCTCGTGGTAAACCGATGGTGGAACCAGTTTGTGAACCTTCCTTGGCCTGACAGACTTATGTTCCTAATCTCCAGCAATGTTCATGGAAGAGATGAGTATGGACGGTTACTCAGGAGGACACTCATGCGTTATGTCAACCTAACATCCCTTCTGATTTTCCGCTCTGTCAGTACTGCTGTCTATAAAAGATTTCCAACTATGGACCATGTTGTAGAAGCAGGTACATAAACATGTGTTATCGTGGTTTGAAAAATCTGTCACATTCGCCATATACATTAGTAAAATGAAAGATATCTAGATGCATATGTTTAAAGGTAACAATCATGAGCAAAACAACTACAATACAGTTCCTGAATCCAACAGGAATTGTATCTCCTTGGTTGCCAGATATGTTTACATTCCATTGCAAAACAAGCATCCAAAGTTTTAAAAGAGAATTGACCCCCTACTTGCCTTTCTATGGCCATGAATTATATTATTGTGCCTTTGTTCAAGAAATAACCTCTTCCATTAGTCCTGGATATCATGTACATGGAGAGGGGCATATGACAATTGCTGGCAGTATTATAAAACCAAAGCAGAAAGACTACACAAGTAATGCATTGCACACCCCTCTGCTCATTTTAAGGGTTATTATTACAGTGTTCAATGAGCAGAGTTTGAGGTAACTGTCATGCCTGCCTCCATGAACATTATGTGATCGATGTAAAGGCGAGATTAACATGTACAACATATTTTGTAATATATCCTTTATTTTGTCTTTGTAACAAATGTTATGTGGGGAAAACGAGCAGGACGTGTAAAGAGAGGGCAAGAGAACACAGATCTTCAATCATCAGGGGTCTAAATGGAACTCTGAGTGAGAAAGAGCTAAAAACAACTCTTGTGGCCAGGCACTTTATACAACAAAGACACACACTGAAAGATTTTCAGTGTTGCCCTAATGAATGGGTGAAACACAGTCCACGGGGGTCATGGGGGGGGGGCTACAAAATGATGCCATGGTCGAGAGAGAAATGTATTGGACTTATAATCTGAGATCTTTGGCCCCATTAGGTTTAAATGAGCAATTCAGTTTATCTGATTTTAATGATTGTTTTTACATTACTATGTATCTTACAGATGAGGGATTACAGTGCCTTTGGACATGGATGCTGAGTGGACGCTACTGGTTGCTGAGGCAACCAGGTAAGCGGTAGCTTGGTGCCAAGTTCAAATGGAAGCACTATTTAAAGGTATGGAGAGATGTAATCTGTAAATCTGAGTCCCTGATGAAAGTTGTTGTATCAGACTGAAGCACTGGATTACATATATTTTATGGATTTTATGGTTAAAATTTAAGTTTTAGCTTATTGAGTGTGCATGACTATTTGGTTATGCCTCCATGGACATGACATCCAGGACTGATTGGATGGGTGAAATTCATAGAGGCCATTAGGATTTCTGGCCATAGTAATGTAAGTGGGGGTTATTGTTAGTTTTCTTTTATAGGAACAGTAAACTTTTTTTATGAAAATCTATATGACTTAGAGCTTTTCCTGTTCGGTAACAAATGGTACGCCCACTACTAGCAGCTGTTTTATTCAAAAGTTATATCAGTTCAAAACTGTTATACTCTCTGGAAACAGAGATCTAGTGAGCTTTACATCCTGAAAGTTCAAACTGTCACAGTAATATAGCTATTGCTAAGACTTTCTATGGAAAACTGTTATCAGCCGGTCACCTCTCCCATAGAATGTGATAGAATAACTTTCTGAAATCTGGCCACTAGAGGGCAATGTTAATGTAAAACTTTAACAGTTGAATCATGAAAGGGATAGTAATATTTCATAATAAAAGCAGCTCTACTTAATTATCATAGTATTTGGACTTTGGAGAGTGTTATTTCAATACTGTCAGAGTTATATATCAAGAGTAATTCAATGACAAAGTGTCCCACTCCCGCCCCTTTTACTGATGTAACACTGCTCAGCCAGATCAGAAGGGAGGTGCCCAGGTAGACTGCAGAGAGGGACAATCTTCAATTAAGATAAGGGAAAAAGCTGAAAAGCTTGTCAATGGGTGCAGGGCTTTCATTGTTCTGATAGGAAGAATATTGTCCCCTGCTGTTATCTGTCTGGTCTATGGACTGCATTCCACATCTGAGAAGAGATGGCTTACGCTAGGTAAAAGGGGCGGGAGGGGGAAACTTTGCTTGTGAATATCTCTCAAACCATAAAGGTTTGAGAGATAAGACTTACATCGTTCTTCATGTCTTTTTAATGGCTACAGAATAAAATAAAGATAAAACAAAGTATTACTATCCCTTTAACTCTGGAAAGTTGTTTTCCTCAGCAGGAAAATCCCTACAATATATACTTGTTCATAACATATTACTGCTCTTTTAAGTTGATCTGGCGCCATTGTTTTATACCTTGCACCACCAATTGCTCTTTATTTGTCTTTTTTACATATCACCTCAAATGTACATGCATTTGTGCTGCACAGTCATTCTACTACATGCAGAGGTCACTGTATACATCAGACAAAGTATAAAGTATTTTCAGTATATTGTGGCTGAGTAAAATATTTGACTGCATCCAATAGATTTCATGACAAAGGAACAGAAAAATCCTTTCAGTTTTACTCTGTCTATCTATTTATCTATCTAATATAATATCATCATCATCTTCAGCCATTGTCGATCCACTGCAGGATGAAGGCCTCCTCAGAAGTCTCCAACAACTTGTCTTGTGCTTTTTGTTACCATTTTTACCAACAAATTTGGTAATTTCATCTACCCATCTTGTCTTTGGTCTTCTTCGTGGGTGTTTAGTATAGAGTGGAATTCATTCCAAAATTAATTTGGTCCATCTACCACAAGGTCTTTTTGCTATGTGGCCTGCCCATTTCCATTTTTGTCTGCATAAATTTAAGTTTTTGAATGGCTTTGGCATGTTGTCGGTATTGCTATATGGTCCCATTGCAGTAGAGGCAGGAAGAGACAGATGATAGTTTCATTTGAATCCTATGTTGCCAGTTGTAGCGGTGTACCAGGTAGCCTGCCGACATGAATTCATGTTTTCAGGCAGATCAGTTTTTGTTTTATCCTCTTGATGAAGTGTCAGTTGACCACAAAATATATTGATGGATTCAATTGTTTTTATATAATAAATAATTCATTTTTATAGTGTCTGGTCTGCCTTGATACATTTATCCCTTTGAGTGCCAGAGTGGTACGCAACGCATTGCAAAGCAATGCGTTGCGTACCACTCTGGCACTCAAAGGGTTAAATCATGAAAAAAGGTTGTCTAACAGTGGATGCTTGCGAGTTGAGTTCCGTTGCTGGAGAACCAGCAACACCATTCCCCATTGGCTTTTAGACCGGTATCCATTATTTGGAACCAGTTTTGATCACTCTATTTGAGTATTGCTATACCGTAACTCGCAAAACTCTCTGTTGTCTCCACAGCTCCACTTCACTGGTTTTCCTCTACAAAGTGCTGGCTCTATGTGTATCCTGGCGAAACACAGTTCTGTGATAACATAGAGATAATGCTTTGCACCAGGAGAATATTGCACTGTTTAACAGCTGGGATGGCGTGTGTGTATGTGTGTGTGTAATTGGGGAACAGGTGATAAGGGCTAGTTTTGCTCCAGGACTTCGCATCTGTTCTTTAAAGGGATAGTAATACTTTATTTTAAGCAGCTTTAATATCGCACATATTAAAAAAATAAAGGCAATGATCTAAGTCCTGTTTCTGTTACTTGGCTACTTTTAGACTAATAATCTTCTAAAGAACCCCCTTCCGCCCCTTTTACACACGTCAGCGCTCTAGCTGACAGATTGAGATCCTGGTCCCAGGATTGGATGGCTCTTCAGCAGAGCCGAAATAGAGTTGTATACAATGAAATTATTAGAATGGTCTACAAAGTGTGCCTGGTTTGCACTCCGTTTGCACTGGGGGTCCCTGGGGGGGTTCGGGCGCTGCATTTGGTACTTTTTTCAAGGCAAACTACATTTCCCATAAACGTCCTTTTTAGTGGGCTGTTTGCTGTTTGGCTCTGCATTCAGTTGTCTTTTTCTCTCTCTCTCTACATGAGTATCATACGCAGGGCTTGGACTCTTTTACTCTCCTCCTCAGGTTAACCCTTTGCCTGCCAGATAAGTACTTTTTAGGCTTTCTGGGGTGAAATCCTTGATCTGGGTAACAGTATTTGTCCTGGATGAGTGGAAGACTCCTGACAAGCGTCTCACTCTTTCTAAGAGATTCTCCAAGCTGTACCCCTTTGCTGATGCATCTTTGGCTCAGTGGGCTACACCTCCTCAGGTGGATTCCCTTATTTCTAGGCTGTCAAAATCTACTGCCTTGCCTGCTGCCGATGCTTCGGCACTCTATGATCTGACAGATAAGAAGCTGGAGGCCATACTGCCATAAGTGCATCCTTGAGGCCTACCTTGGCTTCCACCTGCGTTAATAGAGCCATTTCTGATTGGACTGAGCAGCTGACTGACGCTGTACACAAAGGTGGACCTTTTTCCCATTTTGGCTAATATTTCTGAGGCTCAGCACTATATTATTGATGCCCTGTTTGATGCCATTAGGCTTGATGCTAAGACCTCCGCCTTCACTGTGGCTGCCAGACTTACGCTGTGGCTTAAAATTTGGTCTGCTGGCCTGATTTCTAAAAAATCACTTGTCTCTCTTCCTTTTCAGGGTACATCTCTCTTTGGCCCTGAACTGAAGAACATTATCAGCGATGCCACTGGGGGTAAGAGCACTTTGTTGCCTCAGGTTCACAATCCTCAAGCGAGGAAACCGCAAAGGCTGAACCCAGTGCCACCTCAGGCCAGCACCCCGCATTCCACCCCCAAGTCCAGGCAGCAGTGGAGGTCCAAACACACCTCCTCCAAACCTAAATCCACCAAACCTACTTCGGCATGACTTGACAAACCCTGGTCTGCATACACTTGTGGGTGGTTGTCTGCATTATTTTTTGAGTACTTCGACAGGCTCTGTTGCAGATCAGTGGGTATTATAGATGGTTTCAGGAGGTTACAGGATTCCCTTCTCGCTCCCCTCAGGGACCGGAACAGCTCAGTTTTATCAATGGGGTGGTTCAGGCTCTCTTGGAAAACGGAGTCCTAGCTCCGGTACCTCTGCCAGAGAGATGTTTCAGTTTTTATTACAACCTCTGTTGTTTCCAAGATGGATGGTGGCTGCCATCCTGCCCTGAATCTCAAGGACTTCAATTCCTTTATGGCTCATACTCACTACAAGATGGAGTCCTTGCAGTCTGTGATTGCAGCGATGTGTCCAGGGGAATTTCTGGTGTCTTTGGATCTGCAGGATGCCTACCTGCACATTCCAATTAATACAGACAGTCAGAGGTACCTTGTGGTTTCTTTCGACCTGGGGCACTTACAGTTCACTGCTCTACCCTTTGGGCTCACCAGGACTCCTCTCAGATGTTCTTCCGGGTCTTGGGGGCTCTGATTGCCTTCCTGCACACCAAGGGGATTCACATAACTCCATACATAGACTACCTTCTCTTGAAGTATCCCTCCAAGGATGTGTTGGACCTTCAAGTCCAAGACTGTATGCAGATCCTACTCCAACACGGATGGATACTGAATATGGACAAGTCTGCACCAGGCCCTTCTCAGGACCTGGTTTTCCTTGGTCTCCGGTTTGACACTTGTCAGGGCATGGTTTTTTCTGATGCATGACTCTGTTCAACAGATCAAATCCATGGTGTCTCGAGCTCTGGCGTGGACTTCTTCCCCAGCATGAAGATTTTCCTCGCTGTTGGGCAAGATGATATCTACCATGGAAGCACTACCGTACTCCATGGTAGTCACCACAGAGCTTCAGAGGTTTGTGATCCGGGTTTGCCAGGGGATCTGGCCCTTCTGGATCATCCTGTCTCTCTTCCCCCAGAGGTGAAGCTAGACCTCCGCTGTTGGTTGGACTGCAGGGAGGTAGCAGAAGCGCAGCTCCTTGGTTGGCAGCAAAGGCTATTTTAACCTAGGCAGAGGTGCATGTTCCTGTCATCTTTGCTGTGCACATTCCAGGTGTAGAAAATGTCTTAGCAGATTTTCCCAGTTGCCAAACAGTGAACCCAGGGAGAAGGGAACTCCATCCGGAGGTTTTCGACCTGTTGGTACAGAAATGAGGTCTTCCTTGGATAGACCTGATGGCCGCCAGGAACAACAGGAGGGTTCAGTTCTTTTGCTCTCGCTGACGGTATCCCCTGGCATTCACCATGGATGCTCTGTCAATTCCATGACAACTTCATCTGGCCTACATTTTTCCTCCACTTCCTCTCCTTCCCAGGGTGCTGAGGAAGATTCGGATGGACAGTGAGACGGTCATTCTGATCACACTTTATTGGACCAGACAGCCTTAGTTTCCAGAATTGCTAGCACTGGCTGCCCAGGATCCATTTCCTCTGCCATGCAGACCAGATCTCCTCCTTCAGAGTTACCTCTGGAGAGAGGATGTGGATAGTCTGGCTTTGACAGCATGGCTGTTGAGGCATCCATCTTGAGGAGGAAGGGCTTTTCTTCTGAGGTGGTCTACACCATGATTCAAGCCAGGAAGCCTGTCTCTTCTAAGGCATACCACAGGGTTTGGTCTACCTTTCATTCTTGGTGTATGGACAGGGATCTGTCCTCACAGGAGTTTGACTTTCCATCCATCTTATCCTTTTCGCAGGATGGTGTGAACAAGGGTCTTAGCCTCAGTTCCTTGAAGGTCCAGACCTCAGCTCTGTCTGTCTTTTACCGGAGGCACATTGCCAGATGTCAAGGTCTTCTTTCACTGCTTACAAGGCTCCCACTCCTCCGTGGAACCTTAATCTTGTCTTGGGCAGCCTCCCTTTGAGTCCTTGGCTTCCATTTCTCTAAGTCCGACGTGGAAGATGGCTTTTCTTTTGGCTGTGGTCTCAGTACACAGAGTTGGAGATTTGCAGGCCTTGTCCTGCAAACCTCCTTTCCTGGTGTTTCACAAGGAAAAGGCTGTTCTCCGTACCTCCCAGGAATTTCTTCCAAAGGTGGTCTCTGAGTTCCACATCAATCAGGAGACTGTTGTGCCTTCCTTTTTTCCTGACCCTAAATCTGACAAGGAGAGAGATCGCCACTTGTTGGATATAGTACATTGCCTCCAGTTCTGTGTGCACAGTACCATCCACAAGACTAATGTATTGTTTGTCATCCCTGAGGGTCCCATGGTGGGTTTGGCTGCGCCCAAGGTGACTGTTGCATCCTGGATTAAGTCTACCATTCGCAAGGCTTATGAGCTCAGGGGGCCTACAAGATTCAGGCCTCTGCTTAACAGCTGTGCAAGGCGGCCACTTGGTCTTCTGTGCTCACCTTTACCAAACACTACCGTGTGGATGTTCTGGCTTCGGATGAAGCCAGCTTTGGCAGGAAAGTCCTGGAGGCAGTTTTGCCTGTCTAGGACTTTACATTCCTGTGTCTTATAGCTCTTTAACTGTTTGAGCCCAATTGGCTCTTGTTCTTGATGTGCTTGCTGTATATTATTATTCAGTGTCCGTTGAATAGTTAGTTGTTAGTTTGGGCTGTTCTGTGTCTGGTATCATGAGGACCAGCGCTTGGTCCTTTCCTTCTCTTCCCACCTAAGGTAGCTCAATGTTGGTACAACCCCATGGTACCTGTAAGCTGTTTTGGATGACAGCAAAAAGAGGATTTTAGTCATACCTGTTAAATCATTTTCTCTTAGTCCATATATCTTACAGGTCTCCCACCCAGTAAAGGGACCATGCTTGGTTTCCTGTGGTTGGACGTGGGAGTCTGATTGGGTCCATGCTCACAGGAGTTTTCCTCATCTCATCTTCTTCTCGCTATCTAGCTCAGTAGATTTATTGTCTCATATTTATCTTGGATAGGGGAGTGGCTAGGTAGCCTGTATGGAGAAGGGGGAGGCTCTACCCTGCACTTCTTGAAGAATTGTTCCAGCCTACTGGGAAGAGCTGTCGCTTCCCCATGGTACCTGTAAGTTATATGGACTAAGAGAAAAGGATTTAACAGGAAAGACTAAAATCCTCTTTTATTTTCACTCATGTTTTTAGTTACTTGTCATGTGTCACTAATGTAGGGCTCGTTAGCCACATACACCACTGCTCTAGTACACATCGGTGGTTTGTAACGCACGTTAGGGACTCAATGCCTAGGTTTGCTAGGTATTATTTTTACGCAAAAATAGAGTCCCTTAACGTATGTTACAAGCCACCACATGTAATTGAATGCCAAATTCAACTACTTTTTCACTGTGTCCAATGGGTGCAAATTTTGCACCCGTTATGCATTTTTACATGTTGGTAGTTTGTCACAGCAATGGTAGTAGAATAGCAAACTGTGACTTAAAACTACCGTTGCCATTCTTTTTTTCTAGTGGTACTAGTATCGAGGACATCATTCTCACTCATACATTACTACAACTTCTATCATCCTCATTTAGCCAATCAATGACTCTGAAGACGTGAGTTGTTGTTGCTGTCCAAAAACAGTGCCTCACACTGCCCCACTCCTAGACGGTATCCTTTTGAATTGTCGCAATCAGAAGAGTGTGCGACCATTCAACTCTTTCAGCAGGTCACCTGGCTAAAAAGAGCAAAGTGACAATCTTGCAATGCATGACAGAGTGAGATTGTCACATCTCCTGGTCAATGGGCGAGTTAAGTACATGGAGGCAGCTGGAGCGCTTCCGTGTGCTGCATCCGATAAACTCTGATGGTATCCTTTTGAATGGTGTGTTGCATCCGATGCACAGCTAGTAATGCCTCGTCTTCATGATGGAAATGGTGAGGCTAAGAAATAAAATAAAAATTAACTGCTCAAGTTTATCTAAGAACATCAACCAGCCTCATTGTGCGCAGCAGTAGACCTATGAAATCCTTTAAAGGGATAGTAATGTTTCAAAATAAAAGCAGCTTCAATTAATCTTCATAATATTTGGGCCATGTAGAGTGTTATTTCAATACTGTCAGAGTTGTAGTTCAAGAGTAATTGAATGATAAAGTGTCCCCCTCCCGCCCCTTTTACTGATGTAACACTGCTCACCTCAGAGCAGAAAGGTGGTGTCCAGATGACTTGCTGAGAGGGACAATCTTCAGCTAGGATAATGGAAAAACCTGCCTAGGAGGGCAGGGTTTTCATTGTCCTCACAATAAGAAGATTGTCCCTTGCTGTGACCTGTCCAGTCAAGAGACCAGATTCCACGTCTGTGGGGAGGTGGCTTACACTAGGTAAAAGGGGCGGGAGGGGGATACTTTATCATTCAATTACTCTTGAACTACAACTCTGACAGTAGTGAAATAACACTCTCCATGGCCCAAATACTATAAAGATTAATTGGAGCTGCTTTATTTTTAAACATTACTATCCCTTTAATAAAAATTACAAAATCGATGTTTAGCATTTATGTTTAAAGCATATCTTTGTCCCTCTTATGTGTTTCTGTTGGGGAACTGCAAAACTCGCCCACTTGCATTCTGCTGCACACACCGAGGTTGGCTGATGTTCTAAGATGAACCTGAGCAATTCATTTTTATTTTATTTCTTAGCCTCACCATTTCCATCATGAAGACAAGGCATTATTAGCTGTTCATCGGATACAGCACACAGAGGTGCCCATTGACTAGGCAAGGTGACAATCTCTCGCTGTCATGCACTGTGAGATTGTCACGTTGCACTTTTTAGCCAGGTGACCTGCTGAAAGAGTTGGTCACCCGCTCTTCTGCGTGCGACCATTCAAAAGTGAACCCTCCTAGACTACACAACGAACAGCCCATTCACAGCTGCTAAACACAGCTTCTCCCTCTCATCTTATCTTCCACAGGCAATGCCATGCATTTTTTGCTAGTATGTGTGTTTGTGTGTGTGTAATATATATATATATATATATATATATATATATATATATATATATATAGATATAACACAAAGAGCAGGCAGTGGCACTCAAATTGAAAATAGGCAAAAACCTGGTGCACGTCCCATATTGATTCACAAATACAATCAGCCTGGGCTTACCAAGGGGAGACAGCACACAGTTCATATGATCTTGAAAATTTATTTCATGAAAACATGCTTCACAGAGCCAAATGTTTTCGGTCCTTCACTGAACCTTCATCAGGGCAAACAGTAATATAAAGTACAGAGAGTATAAATACCTTTTGAGAAGAGGAAAAACCACCCCCAGCGTCCTTGAGACCCGCCAAATGCACCTAGAACGTGGACGACGCCAACCAGAGAGCCGGTAGATGACGTCACCATCAACTGGCAAAAGATCAGGCATCACAGGAGGCCGGACATCAGAGTGTGAGAAAATTGTATTTTATAAGCGTTACATCGATGATGTGTTTCTGTTGTGGAAGGGGGATTGCAGATCATTGAGGCAGTTTGTTGATTATCTTAAAAACGTTGAGTCCACTATCAGATTTTCTTTGACATATAATGAGAAATCTATTGATTTCTTAGACATGACCGTCTATGTGGAGAACAGCCATCTCAAAACTAAGATTTTCAGTAAACCCACTGATCGCAATACCCTTCTGCATGCTGACAGTCATCATCCTGTTCCCTTGAAGAGGGTTCTTCCCTACTCTCAGATGCTGAGGGTCATCCGTAACACCACAGATTCTGAGATTAGGAAACAGAGCCTTAAGATGATGGGTGACAGGTTTCTCCAAAGGGGTTACAGTCTGGAAGTTGTTGAGTTAGCTATCAAGAAAGCATGTGCACTTGATAGATCTTTGGCGTTAGTTCCTAGTGAGACTTTGGTTAATGACAAAAAAGCTGAGAGGTTATATATACAAACCACCTACTCCACAGCATCTCCCAAAATTAAACAGGTGATTCTGGACAGGTGGCCCATCCTTGCTGGTGATGCAGGTTTGGGTCAATTTGTCCAGAATCCACCTCTGTTTTGTTACCGCAGAGGAAGGAATCTAAGGGATAGACTGGTTAAAGCAGACCCTGTGGAAAAGTACATCCAGGACAGGAGCTGGTTAGCACGGCCTGTAGGGGTTTATAAATGCAAGGGCTGTACCAACTGTGGGAATATCATTGTGGGCAAAAGCTTTGCTCACCCACACTCTTAAGAAGATGATTCCAATTAGAGATTTTTTGAACTTTGAAAGTAAATTTGTGGTCTATATCATCGTGTGTCCCTGTGGCCTTTATTATGTCAGAAAGACTATAACAATGATCAAGGAGAGGATTAATAACCATAAATCCCCAATCAAAAAGGCACTTGCGGGCACCTTAGACATTAATGACAGTGCCAGACAACCTGTGGCGAGACATTTCTATGAATTCCAGCATCGGTTGAGTGAATTTAAATTCATGCCTATTGCACAAGTTAAAAACCCTCTAAGAGGGGGCGATCGTGGCCAGCTACTACTCCAACTTGAAGCCAGATTTATTTATTCACTTAATACATTACATCCGAAAGAAATGAATTTTGAACTACAGTTGGGAGCCTTCCTGTGAGGGTTATGATTTGGAGATGACCTCACTTGCTTATGATTCACTTGCTTTTAGTGAGACTTCTGAATACTGAGATAGTGGCAACACTTGATGGTGGCAGACCTGTGGGAAGCACCACGGAATGTTACACCCAGCCACTTTTCTAATTTTTGGAAACCCTTCAAAGAGGGGGCAATCATGGCCAGCTATTATTCCAACTTGAAACTTGATTTACTGATCCACCTAATACATTTTATTCGAAAGGACTGAATTTTACTACAGTTTGGGAGCCTTCTTGTAAGGGCTATGATGTGGACTTGTTCATAATTCATTTATCTTTGAAAAGAGACTCCCGAATATCGAGATAGTGGAAACACTTGACTGTGGCAGGCCTGTGGGGAACACCACGGAATGTTACACCCAGCCACTTTTCTTACTTTGGATTGACTTATATAATTGGACCTGTTTTTCTTTTGGTAGCAACCCTGGATGGTGGCCCTCATATTTGCGGTGACTTTTGAGTGAACACACCCAGCCAACATAGAAGAAGTTTACCTTTCCGACATCTATGCATTTGAACTAACTAATTTATGACAATCTATATATTTAATGCGATTGAGTACTCACATGGATACTTTGATGAAGAGCTCTTTTGCATAATGGACTTTGTACTTTTATTTCTCTATATTCTGGCTCTTACCAACCAATTTTTTTTTGTTGCTTTGTTACTTGCCAGGAGTGACATATATGATAGTTACTTGAACGGTGCTGTCTTCAGCCGACAACATTGTTCATCTTGTTCATTTAGTAGTTTCTTCATCTGTTCATTATTGCCTCATTCTTCATTTTCTTTATTGACGGTGCTTTGCCATGTGGGGTTTTCCCCGCATTGCACATCAGCCTTGGTGCAATTCTAATTCCATTTTAGGGATGCTCTGCGATGTGGGATTTTCCCCGTATCGCGCAGCAGTCCCTGTACCTTTCCTTTTTTGGTCTGGGATGTTTTGCTATGAGGGGCTTCCCTGCACTATACGGTTATTTCAGTGCCACCATTATGCCTCAGCTTTTCTCCTTCATGCTGTTTTATCATGATGTCCTTTTCGGGTGTTGTGTGTGGTGGGGTTTCTCCCGCAACACGCAGCGGCCCTGGTGTCACTTTTTTGTGTCATGTGGGTTGCTGTTTGATGTGGGATTTCCTCCCGCATTGTTTGGCGATCCCAGTATCGCTCTGGTGGCTAATTTATGTATTGATGATGTTTCACTCTCCTGACTAATCTGGTTAGTTTATTTCCTGGTTGGCCCATGGTTCTGTAGTGGTTTCCACTACATTACGGTGTTAGCCGTGAAGTAAATTCCTTTACTGTAAAATGTTTGTTCTTTTTTTTGCATGCTGCTCCATTTGGGATGCTCTGCTGTGTGGGGTCTTCCCCGTACTGCACAGCATACTTGATGTGATGTTTAATTTTGTTTGGGAATGCCTTGCGGTATGGGGTCTTCCCCACTCGGCTCTACAGACCCTGGGTTTTCCTTCTTTTTCTTTATGTCATGTCTGGGATGCTTTGCGGTGTGGGGTATTCCCCGCATTGCACAGCATCCTTAATGTAATGTTTAACTTTGCCTGGGGATGCCCTGCGGTGTAGGGCTTTCCCCGCTCCTCACTATAGACCTTGGGTTTATCTTTTCTTTTTCTGGATGTCATATCTGGGATGCCCCGCGGTGTGGGGTTTTCACGCACTGCGTGGCCATCTCAGGGTCTATTTATTTTATTTACTTTAGTTACTTTTATTTTTTTTTGTTCGGCTCCTTGCATGCGCGGGTCTCCGCTGCATTGCAATGTAGCCGCACGTCTGGCTACATTTGTATCTTTTAGCTGTGTCTTTGTTGCCACTTTAGGACATATTTAGTTATCACTCATTATTTCTGTTTGGTCTCATTTATGCATTTACTCCGTTCTTCTTCATAATTTGGGATATTTTGGGATGATGCTTTATATATTGTTTTTGTTTTGCCTTTTCTTTTTTCTTGTTTTTTTTCTGTCACTATTATATCCTTTTTTTCTGCTTTTGTTTACACTCTGATGTCCGGCCTCCTGTAATGCCTGATCATTTGCCCATTGATGGTGACGTCATCTACCGGTTCTCCGGTTGGCGTCGTCCACGTTCTAGGTGCATTTGGCGGGTCTCAAGGACGCTGGGGGTGGTTTTTCCTCTTCTCAAAAGGTATTTATTCTCTCTGTTCTTTATATTACTGTTTGCCCTGATGAAGGTCCAGTGAAGGACCGAAAACGTTTGGCTCTGTGAAGCATGTTTTCATGAAATAAATTTTCAAGATCATATGAACTGTGTGCTGTGCTGTCTCCCCTTGGTAAGCCCAGGCTGATTGTATGTGTATATATATATATATATATATATATATATATATATATATATATATAATATAGAGAGAGAGAGAGAGAAAGGGAGCGCACAACATTGACTGATGACTATTAAATTCATAGAAAGATAGCATTAATTATTTAAAGAATTATATTTTAAATATTTGAATTGTGCAAAATTTGTTTCAAGTTTTTTTCATATCTTGGCTCGCACTGAAATATTTCAATTCACAATATATATAGACAACAAAAGATGTATTTTGTGTACATTCTGTAGTGAAATAGCAGGAAATGGGAGTTAACATTACATGCTGCCATACAAAACAGGGCTGAATTCATCAAGCTGAAGAGGTGCAATACTGGGGCGAAACAACTGCACCATAAGAGAGAAATTAAAACTTACACTGATGTAAATGGGGCTTTTAACCCCTTGAATGCTAGAAAGGTCTCCAGTTATCTGGTATGCAAGGGGTTTAAACAACCTTTAATGGGGATCTGAGGGATTTTCTTTTTAACCCTACTATGCAGTTAATTTACTCCTGTATTGCACCTGCTTCATAAATAAGGCCTTTCTTTGAAACATCTGTGCATGGTGATGCATGTTAACCGAAAGTCTGCTGGTTCAAAGAGGTGGCTTTCATTGCTCCTGTGGGTGATGATGATATTTTTACCAGTTAGTCAAATGACAGGGTATCTTATCATGGGTTACATACCAAAGTTCCGCATAGTAAACGCTATAAGACTTGATCAAAAAGGGGAGATTTATTGAACAAAAATCAGAGATTCTACCCTGGCATGGGACTTTGTGTATGTATAAAAAAACATGTACAGTGATGACCTGCACACTCATTCGCGGTTGAAACATTTTGTGTATTTTTGGATGGTTGGAGATGTTTCTCTTATCTAAGAGGTTAGGCCACTGTTTATCTCCATCTCCATTTATGTGTAACGTCTTGACTGCTCCTACTTATGGGGTGCTGTTTGTAAACCATTCATTTTGTCGATAAAATTGCAGCAGTTATGCCACAAAAGTCATGCTGTCCACTGAATGTTTGTATATATTTCACCAAATACATTGTTGTTTACTCAGTGCACAGAATATGTCAGTCAATTCACCAAATAATTAAAGTATCCCACCAAATGAACTCAGTGCACAGAATATGTCAATCAAGTCACCAAATGATGAAAGCATCGCACCAAATTAATTCAGTGCACAGAATATGTCAATCAAGTCACCAAATGATGAAAGTATCGCACCAAATTAATTCAGTGCACAGAATATGTCAATCAAGTCACCAAATGATGAAAGTATCCCACCAAATTAATTCAGTGCACAGAATATTTCAATCAAGTCACCAAATGATGAAAGTATCGCACCAAATTAATTCAGTGCACAGAATATGTCAATCAAGTCACCAAATGATGAAAGTATCCCACCAAATGAATTCAGTGCACAGAATATTTCAATCAAGTCACCAAATGATGAAAGTATCACACCAAATGAATTCAGTGCACAGAATATTTCAATTAAGTCACCAAATGATGAAAGTATCGCGCCAAATGAATTCAGTGCACAGAATATGTCAATCAAATCACCAAATGATGAAATTTCTACATATTCAGTGAACCTGTATCACGGTGCCCGTGATTCTCTATGCGATATTCCTACTTCCGGGTTTGTCTTGGCTGTCTCTTATTGGTGCTAGCTGGCTAGCCCCTCCCAGGGCTAGCCTTTATATACGCCCTCCTGTCACTAGGCAGGTGCCCTTTCGTGGTGTTCCTGACCTTACGTTATTCTGTGCTCCTGTTCCGTGTTGATCCGGTTTTCGTCTGACCTTCTTCCTGTGCCGCTCTCTGTGTACCGATCCAGGCTTTGGCTGACTACCGCTCTCTGTGTACCGATCCAGGCTCTGGCTGACTACCGCTCTCTGTGTACCGACCCAGGCTTTGGCTAACTACCGCTCTCTGATACTGATCCAGGCATTAGCTGACTAACGCTCTTTGTGCTGCCCTCAATATTGTTGTCAGTCCTCTTATTATTGTTGCTTCCGGTTGCGCTACTCGCTGCCTGTGAATCAGTGTGGCCTCCATTATGTATACCCAGTTTGTGCTCTCTGTCACTAGCGGTTACAGTTGTCAGTCATTCACTACTGTTGCCTTCCGCTATGCTACTCTCAGTCTGTGAGTCAGTGGGGTCTCCATTACTAGCTATCCGGCCTGTGTTCTCCGGTCGCTAGCGGTTACCCTTGTCAGCTCATTACACTATGCTCAGCCTGTGAATCAGTGTGGCCTCCGTTACGTGATAACCAGTCTGTGCTCTCCGGTCACTAGCGGTTACAGTTGTCAGCTCATTTCACTATGCTCAGCCTGTGATTCAGTGGGGCCTCTGCCCATGCTACTTCCTGAGCGCACCGGTCACTACGTTGTTACTACCTGTCAGTACTCTCTCTCTGCTGCACCAGTTACCAGGCTGCCTTACCCAGTATTTGGTAAGGCCGGTAGAGCCTCCTCTGTTTCTTGTTGCACCAGTCACCAGACTGCCTTACCCGGTATTCGGTAAGGCTGGTAGAGCCTCCTTTGTTCCTTGTTGCACCAGTCACCAGGCTGCCTTACCCAGTATTTGGCAGGTAGAGCCTCTTCTTTTCCTTGTTGCACCAGTTACCAGGCTGCCTTACTCGGTATGTGGTAAGGCCGGTAAAGCCTCCTCTATTCCTTGTCACACCAGTTACCAGGCTGCCTTACCCGGTATTCGGTAAGGCCGGTAGAGCCGTATTATTATTATTGCTATCTGTATAGCCCTGACCTGTGTCAAACTATCTTACTGTTGCTTGTAGAGTTTGGACCCGTGTAGGGCCTTGTTGCGCTTTATCTTGTCTAATAAAGCTTTTCTATTTTATCCTACCAAATTGTCTGAGTGTTCAATAAAACCGTAACAACCTGTTCATCTTTTGGTGATTTGATTGACATATTCGGTGCAACAGAATTCATTTGGTAACAAAATTTCAGCTTTTTGTGGATGTATTGACAAATTTGGTAGGATCCTTTCAACATTTGGTGATTTGATTGACATATTCCGTGAACCCGCTGAACATTTGGTGATTTGATTGACATATTCGGTGCGACAGAATTCATTTGGTGACAACATTTCAGCTTTTTGTGGATTTATTGACAAATTCAGTGGGATCCTTTCAACATTTCGTGATTTGATTGACATATTCCATGAACCCGTTCATCATTTGGTGATTTGAGCAACATATTCTGTGCACTGAATTCATTTGGTGAGATACTTTTATCATTTGGTGATTTGATTGACATATTATGTTCACTGAATTCATCTGAAGTGATATTTTCATCATTTGGTGAATTGATTGGTATATTCTGTGCACTGAGTAAACAACAATGTATTTGGTGAAATATATACAAACATTCAGCGGACAACATGACTTTGGTGGCCTAACTGCTGCGATTTTATCGACAAAATGAATGGTTTTCAAATGGCACCCCATACCTACTCCACTCCCAAGATTGCTGGAGTGGGATGATGACTATCAGCCAGATGCGCCAGATTTCTATAACCGTTTGTTCATACACAAAACTTTGACACAAGCTAAGAGCCTAGTAGGGAACACATACATAATAAACATTTTTGAAATGTTTAACCCTTTGAGTGCCAGTGCATGGAACGTGTTATTCCACAATATGCTCCATACCCCTCTGGCGCTGAGACGGTTAAATAGGGCTTATAACCCAATGAATGCTAGAAGGGTCTTCAAAGCAGTGTATGGCAATGCATTGAAGATATATATAACTTTCAAATAATTAAAAACCCCATTTGCTTTAAAAAGCCCCATTGCCTTGGAATACATTGCAGACATTTTTAGCACTGAAGGGGTTAAAATCCCCCTTTAAATTAGTGGGTATTTTTCTTTGTTCCCTACGGTGCAGTTGGAGTGCTCCAGAATTGATCCACTTTTGTCATTATACATACTCATACCTGGGAACTTTTCGGTCTGGGCTCCCCAGCGAGGAGTCCTATGGTGCGGCTGTGGGGAGAGAAATGACACGATTTGTGTAATAAAAGGGGTGGGACTTAATCATGAGTGGAGAGCATTTAAAAAACATTTAAAAAATAGGTAGAATAGACTGGGAAAGGAGGAGAAGTGGGGGGGAGTGAGAGGAACAGGGTGGGAAGGAGCACAATTGGGCAGTGTCATCAGAAACTCCCCACATCCGGAGAATCAGACTGTGCCCCGGACACCCCGTAATGCAGATTCAAAACTGGAGTCTCCGGGGCAAAACTGGAGAGTTCCCAGCTATATATGTCCCAATGTTCTTAACCCTTTGAGTACCAGAGGGGTATTTAACACATTGCAAAGCAACGTAATAACTTTATTCCCTGTTCCAGCTGCCCTGGTTTTAAACTTGAAATGTAACCCTCTGCCCTACATAGCTGGTGCTCTGAAACAGCTTTCTATGTGACTGATATTCAAGTGGGCATAGATTATACAGCTTCCATCTTGTGTTAATATGGATGCTTTGTCAAGATTTTTTTGGACTTTAAACTTTGAACAAAATTCATCTTTAAGACTCTGTTCACACAGCTGGTGGAAAAAAAATGAAATATATAGTACCATCACCGCATGTAAACAAAATCATATGGTAATGTCTTATTAGAAACTAGTTGAACAGCCCGTTACACGGGCCACAGTGCCTCTGGCAGCCGGTCGCGGGGCAGTCACGCGCAGTAGAGACTGCCCGCGCCACTGCTGATACAGAGCTGGACTCTCCTTCGGAGCGCCCAGCTCTGTATCAGCCGCGGCGCGGGCAGTCTGCACTGTGCATGACTGCCGCACGCGCAGCAATGTCTACTGCGCATGTCGGGCGTTACACACAACTTAGCGAATTATTATATAGGATACCGATCTGGGAATAAAAAGGGGCCCCATGTGAATTTCTCTCTTAGGGCCCCCAGAAAGCTAGAGTCACCTCTGATTGGTGCAATTATTTCATATGGTGCTGTTCAAACTGGCTATAATCTTCAATACGATGTATAAGAACAGAACATGCTGCATCTTGGATGTATTCAATGTAGAAAGCATTCTAGTCAAAGCATTCCTGATTTACACAGTGGCCTATGCAGCCATTAAGCAGATCTCTGAAATGGACAACATTTGAGGGTGTGGTACTCTTTTCAATATCCAATGACTGGCCTTCACACATGTGCATCAGCCAATCATAAATGACTTATGCCGATGTGAATGGGCCTTTGTCACACCCCTGCCACACTCCACCATGCAAGAGTATTAAAGAGAGAACAAAAGTGACTAATGGGAAGCTTGAACAGAGCTGAACTGGCCACGTGTTTCAAATGGCTGTGTGAACATGAAGTCTGTTGCATGAGGATTTCTGTTGGCACCATGCTTTAAGTTACTATGGGTGACTGATGAGCTGCAGTTGAACTGCCCAGTGTTAAAGTGTCCTAAGAAATTATTTGCAACTGTTTGCAAGTATAGCATAGAACTGTTACAAGGAATCACTCATGACACCAAAACACACAGTAACCTCACTTTATCAAACACCTATATCAACTTCTGAACTTTACTAAAACCTTGTAACCTAATCTTCAGCATTTTCTCTTATTGCTTCTTGCTACACACATCCTATAATTCCAGTGGTATCTCAATGGATACATTTTCATGGGCATTGCTAAGTACGGGCCAAGAGCACCAAGCTCCCTAGTTGTGTGTTTAAAGCCCTTAATCTTTTTTATTTGCTAATGGCATTTAATGGTATATTGCTGTACTGATCACACAGCCACCATGTCCTGACTCTTTTGGGAACCTGTGGGTTTGATTCTCCTCTGGCACTCAAAGTTTTAATAAAAACACAGAGTTCAAATTTAGGAATGCAGATATTAGCATACCAGACTATATGGGTTACAAATGTCTTTTATGTTGGTGTATTTAATCCATGTCAATTTGTCAGCTGAGTGTCAGAAAACACACGTGACATCTAGACTCCATCTACAGTTATGTACTGACGTCATGCCATTCCAAAAAAAGACTGATGACTTATCACAGATAAGTAGAGGTCAGGTCAACCAGAAAGCAGATGCCTTACTGGCACGAAGAATGTGCTTTGGAATGGTGTGACAAATTTAGCTAACCTTTAGCAAGAAAAGTGAGAAAGGATGATAATACAGTTACTGTATATAATAAGAAAATAGGGCAATACTGTCTGCTGTTTAATTCTTGCCAGTGGGAAAGAAAAGTTATTTTTCCTATCTGTAAATATGTGCATACCTAGAACTAAATTTGTCCTGGCTTCCATTATCTTGGATAACGTTATCAAGAGTTCCATCTACAAACTTCTTCATACACTTCAGTGTAAATTAATTAGATAAAACCAGATGAAAGCACTAATCAACATCATTGGAACATAGGCTGTTTTTTAGCATTGTCTTATTTGTTTTTCCCAGTGCTTGTACCTAAGTAACACTAAGTTTCACTTTGCAACACAATGTTAGAACTTGGCTGTATTAACATCTTGTATACTACAAAGGTCACTGTGATGGTGAAAGAAACAGCAAATACACACACTTCCGCATGAAACAATCAATCGTTGTTTATGTATAAAAACAGTATACTTTATTTCAACAGTAAAAAATCTCTAACATACATTCTTCTGGCCAAACTATTATATGAGAGATTCACGATACTGGACAATCTGCAAGATCTGATAGACACCTCACAAGGCAGATCCACGCATTTTGCGTACAAGACGCTTACTCATGATCTCTGGATAGCGACAGTCTGGACCGCTCCACTTTTTGAATTCAAGCTATCCAATCGGCAATTAGCATGCACATCCTCACTCGAATGGACCTTTATGATAACTGAATAGCTCTTTCCTATCAGTACCTCTAGCCCTCTCAAGTACCTTATAAAGTGTCCATGGTTTATAGCCCCTTTGTAGGAATCTTCCATAAAGCTCCACCAAGCGCTTCTCAAACTCTGTATCAGTAGTACAGTTCCTTTGTAAACTAAGGCACTGTCCAACCGGTATGCTTCAAACCATGTACAACGGATGACAGCTATCTGCTCTTAACAGGCTATTGCCTGAAGTAGGCTTACAATAGATGTCCATAGCAACACGGACTAATGAGGCATCACCAGTAATGATAAGATCTAAGAACCAGATGCGCTCTGTGGAAATTTCAGAAGTAAAGACCAAATTCAGAGTGTTATTGTTAAAATATGCAACTAATTCCTCAGCATCTGACACCTGGCCATGCCAAATAAACAAAAGGTAATCAATATATCTTCCAAGCCAAACTATCCTGTCCCTGAAGGAATTCCGTTCCCCAAAGACGTGGGACTCCTCCCACCAACTCTTGAATAGGTTGGTATAAGAGGGGGCAAATTTTGCCCCCATCAAAGTCCCACGACTTTGGAGAAAGAAATCCCCACTGAACATAAATTTATGGGTCAGAAGATATTCAGTAGATGACAGAATGAATTCGGTCAGAACTTCAGAATATGAACTATAACGGGTAAGTTGATACTCCAGGGCCAACAATCCCAGTTCATGTGATATACATGAATACAGGGATTTGACATCACAGCTAAGCCAAAGATAGCCCTCAGACTATATGACTGTCTCCAAAACTTAGATGATGTTAGTCGTGTCCTTTAAATAACTAAACAGCCTGAGGACTAATGGTTGTGACAGGTGGTCCACCCATTCTCCCAATAGTTCATTGAGGAATCCTATCCCCGAGACAATGGGTCTACCTTTTGGGCACTGTAGGGACTTGTGTATCTTGGGTAGATGATGGAATATTGGCACCACATGATTCCTAACCAAGATAACCTCAGCTTCTTTAGGAGTTAAGACTCCTGACCTAAGTCCTCTGTCTACTAGAGAGCCCAGAAGGAGAGCAAAGTCTCTGGTAACGTTCTTTGAGAGTCTGACATAAGCCTCAACATACTCCAACTGTCTTAATGCCTCCTGTTGTTACTCTATGGCATTCAATACCACTACCACTCCACCTTTATCTGCACTTCTAATAATTATATCTTTATTGGTGGATAGATTCTTAATGGCGTCCTGCTCTTCCTTAGTGATATTGGGCCTTTTTTTAACTCTTTACCCCTGGCAGCAACTGCATAAAAATGGGAGGATGAGCTCAATGTGTGTTTGGTGTATGCCACCGAATCAGGTGCGTCACTAATCCTGCTTTCCAGCTGCATATCTATCAAAACCATCAACACGCATGAGTCGTTGAAAAACTGCAAAGACCCACTCCATTATCAAGTGATTCCACATCACTACTCTGTTCATTAGAGTGGAAGAACTTTCTAGTTTAATTTATGCACAAATTTATTGACATCGACAATGGTATTAAATAAATTGAAATGTCAGGTTGGGGCAAAATTCAAACCCCCGTTCCAAAATGTGAGTTTCAACAGTTGACAGTTCATAACGGATAAGGTTGATCACTGATGTTATTTCCTGCCCCTCTTTGATCTTCCTCCTCCATCTTCTCCGACTTCTTCCTTTTCCTCCTCTTCTACATTTTTTGATTTCATATGAGCTTTCTTTTCACACTCGAAGAGGATCTCTTTGGTGGTCTTATTGGTAGTACTTCCTTCTATTCCTCCCCGTCCATCGTAAAGATTCTTGTGACTTGTTCCCCTCGTTCTCGTAATAAAAAAGAAGAGGAAGAAGACGAAGAAGCCATAGACGTTGATGGCAATTCAGAAATCTGTGTTGCAGACTGATCAGAGTCCTCTAAATCTATACTTCAAAAACTGACCCTCTTTGGTCTGGGCTGCGACTTCAATATTGATCTATGTGACTGCCTCCTATCACCAGAAGAAAAGTTCTTCTTCCAAGTATATATATTATTGGTGTAATAATTTACTTTGTCTCTTAGAAATTTCTTCTGCTTAGTTTCCATAACAGTGTTTTTCATCCAACTCCGAAAATTCTGGTTTATCCTTTAATGTACCACTGACCTTTTGTTTCACTTTTATCACATCCTGTAAGGCCAAAAGTACCTTTTCTTTATAACGTATGATTAGACTCATAAGCGTGTTCGAACATTCAGTTAATGCTGTGTTCCATTCATTCATGAAGGTAACGTCTTCTTTGATGAAGGTCAGTATGTTCTTGATACAGAGACCCCTGGGGATCCTTTGTACTTTGAGATACTGTTGCAAGGTCATAATCTCCCACCAGGCTCTTGTCTCACATTCCCTGACCTTCTCCAATTCTTTGAATAAAACTGTTAAATAATAATAATAAAATACGGAACTTGCATGAGATCACCATAAATCTCATCACTGTTAAAGAGTCTATCCACATTAGAAAGTCCCTCTTTGTTGTCATCAATTGCTCGTAAGGATCTGCTGTTTCCAGTATCATTAACATCACGTGATTCACTCTCCATATTTAAGTGATAAGGCCAATATTTTGCAATTACTTCTTAACTTTGATCACCACTGTTGACGAAATCTTGTGGCTGTACTGTAAAGACTATCTTAAATGACCAAATGTGTTTATCTACATAGAAGGAGCAATGCTTAGGGACAGATTCAACGGACAAAGCGATAGTAGCGGCTCAAACTTGAATATAGAAACATATACATAGTATCAACCACAATCTTCAGAAAAATAAGTAAAGTTCCAAGCAAAATATGTATAATCTTAGGATCAAAAGCAGGTGCAGCAAAGGAGCATCCCCACAAGCTCCTCAGTATGAAAGAAACAGCAAATTCACTCACTTCCACTTGAAACAATCAACCTTTGATTATGTATAAAAACAGCATACTTTATTTCAACAGTAAAAAATCTCTGACATACATTCTTCTGGCCACACTATTATATGAGAGGCTCACAATACTGGATAATCTGCAAGATCCGATAGACATCTCACAAGGCAGATCCACGAGTTTTGCGTACAAAACGCTTACTCATGATCTCTGGATAGTGACAGTCTGGACCGCTCTACTTTTTGAATTCAAGCCATCCAATTGGCAATTAGCATGCACATCCTTGCTCGAGCGGACCTTGTAGAGAACCATGCTCTAAAACCACATGATCCACTCTAGCTAATCAGAAGGCTTGAAATGGACATCGTCATAGTTCCCTACTCCACCAGGAAGTAAACATGACAACACGACCTGATAGGTCAATGGAGCCAAACCGGCACCAGACCAAATAGATCCCGACTTGGCCCTGGTACCTCCACAACAGTGTCCCGAGTAAGTGGAATGCACACTCTGAATGTGGTCTTTACTTCTGAAATTTCCACAGAGTGTATCTCGTTCTTAGATCTTATCATTACTGGTGATGCCTCATTAGGTCGTGTTGCAATGGACATCTATCGTAAGCCTACTTCAGGCAATAGCAGATAGCTGTCATCTGTTGCACACGGTTTGAGGCATACTGGTTGGACAGTTCCTTCATTTAAAAAGGAACTGTACTAATGATACAGAGTTTGAGAAGTGCTCAGTGGAGCTATATGGAAGATTCCTACAAAGGGCTATAAACCAATGGACACTTGATAAGGCACTTGAGAGGGCTAGAGGTACTGACAGGAAAAAGCTACTCAGTTATCATAAAGATGTCAAGGGATTTAAACCAGATTTATCCCATAATGAAAATAAAGTGATTTTCTCTACATCACATTGTGTGGCGTTTGAGTCCATAGTGGGAATTTTGAAGCAACACTTACCTGTATTGAATAATGATGAAGGATTGAGGAAGGTTGTTGAAGGTGGTTGTAGATTTGTCTCTAAAAAAGCACCCACATTGTCAAGAGTTTTGTCGTCTAGTCTGTTCATTCCCATAGGTTCATCGACTGATTGCAATTGGAAGTCGGTGAAGGGAACGTACAGATGCGGCACCACTCGCTGCCGATGTTGTGAACGTTTGAATATATCTAAGTATTTTGTCTTGAATACTACAAGAAAGCAATATGAGGTCAGAAGTTACATAAACTGTGCCACAAGAGGATTGGTTTACCTATTAGCATGTAAACAATGTAATATACAATATGTGGGCAAGACCATTAGGAGTCTTAGAGAAAGAGTCAACGATCTTTTGAGTAATATACGAAATGTTGATCCTCGCTCTAATGTCTTTTAGTTGTGGCATCAAGCATTTCAGTGGCCAGGGGCTTGAGAAAGGTAATGTAGGAGTGAGGTGGGGAAATTTAGATAGCAAGTTATTGAAGAGAGAAGTGTATTGGATATTTGAATTGGGCACCAGGCATCCTTATGGATTGAACAAAGAATATGACATCACTTGTTATGTTTGAAATTGGATGTTGGTGCACTCATTCATACATACATACGTACACATCCTCTTCTTTTCTTGTTTTGTGTTGTTTTGTTGTATCCCTTTGGTGTACCATCATCATTGTCACAGTTTTTCAAATTTCAGGTTATCATTATAATTTCTCTCTTTAGTGTATACCATGTTACATCAATTTGCTGTAGGCATCTCTTTTTTAATTCAAAGAAATTGTTCTTTTAATATTATGTTTTTATTATTTATGGATGTGACATTAGGGCCGCTGCTGATTTTTGATGGACATTGTCAATTTCCTTTTTTTTGGACTACCTGTACATGTAAGTGCTCGATTTCATTTTGCATGTTCACCCCCATTGGGAGATATCATTCTATGCCATCACGTCCGATTCCAAACTTTGACCTTGGTCCCTTTGTTTCTGTGTCATGGGTGTTTAACCCCTTAACGACCGGGGGATCGGCACTGGCCGCGACTGAACGTCCGCGGAGCTTTTTTTTCGTTTTCCAGTTCTGGACTCCCCGAACGGCGTGCAGCCGCAGAGGGAGCCTGGAACTCCATGATGGTCCTAGTACGTCATGGGTCATTCAGTCAGATCGACCCTTGACGTACTATGACCGTCAAGGGTCGTTAAGGGGTTAATACACATGCACATCGTGTTAGCGTTTTGTGCACTGGGTTTATGTCAATGAACTGGATACTTCTCAGTACCTGGTTCAGGGATATTGCCTATTGTCCGTGCATTCCACTTACTCTGGACACTGTTGCGGAGGTACCGGGGCCAAGTCAGGATCTATTTGGTCTGGTGCCGGTTTGGCTCCATTGACCTATCAGGTCATGTTGTCATGTTTACTTCCTGGTGGAGGAGGGAACTGTGACGCTTCTCAAACTCCGTATCATTAGTACAGTTCCTTCGTAAATGAAGGAACTGTCCAACTGGTATGCCTCAAATCGTGTGCAATGGATGACAGTTATCTGCTCTTAACAGGCTATTGCCTGAAGTAGGCCTACGATAGATGTCCATAGCAACACGGCCTAATGAGGTATCGCCAGCAATGATAAGATCTAAGAAGGAGATACACTCTGTGGAAATTTCAGAAGTAAAGACCAAATTCAGAGTGTTATTGTTAAGATATGCAACAGATTCCTCAGCATCTGACACCTGGCCATGCCAAATTTCAGGGATATTGCCTAGTGTCCGTGCATTCCACTTACTCGGGACACTGTTGCAGAGGTACCGGGGCCAAGTCAGGATCTATTTGGTCCGGTGCCGGTTTGGCTCCATTGACCTATCAGGTCGTGTTGTCATGTTTACTTCCTGGTGGAGGAGGGAACTATGACGATGTCCATTTCGAGCCTTCTAATTAGCTAGAGCGGATCATTTGTTTTTAGAGCATGGTTCTCTACAAGGTCCGCTCGAGCAAGGATGTGCATGCTAATTGCTGATTGGATGTCTTGAATTCAAAAAGTAGAGCGGTCCGGACTGTCGCTATCCAGAGATCATGAGTAAGCTTCTTGTACGCGAAACTCGTTTATCTGCCTTGTGAGGTGTCTATCGGATCTTGCAGATTGTCCAGTATCGTGAGTCTCTCATATAATAGTTTGGCCAGAAGAATGTATGTCAGAGATTTTTTACTGTTGAAATAAAGTATGCTGTTTTTATACATAATCAACGGTTGATTGTTTCAAGTGGAAGTACATGAATTTGCTGTTTCTTTCATACTGATTGTGGAGTTTGTGGGGATGCTCCTTTTCTGCACCCGCTTTTGATCCGAAGATTATATATATTTTTCTTGGAACTTTACTTATTTATCTGAAGATTGTGGTTGATACTTTGTATATGTTTCTACATTCAAGTTTGAGCTGCTAATATCGCTTTGTTCACTGTGATGGAGAATACAAGGGTACATTTGGATATCATGTTGATACTCATGATGTACGACTTGAAAAAACCCTGTTTTCTGTCGCAAGGTTAAACATGTGATATTGCAAATACAGCATTACCTAACATTTTTAGTGTTGCTTTGAAAAGTAATTATGAAGCAAGTTAACTGCACCATAGTTAAAAACATCCTCCTGTTTGTGTGAATATATTTTGTAATTATTCTTGAATGATAGATTGTCATTTACAGTAATAGAAAAAGCTCCCCACATCTGCATATGTACATTTTAAATCAATGGGAATGTTAGAAATGTTTATGTTTCCCCTATGGTGCAGTTAACTTGCTTCATAATTACGTTCTTTGTGTGTATTGTATGGCACTCTGTGTCTCTTGGTTACATAGTCAGTAATTCATTATTTTATGACACTTTATAAAACAAATGATAATGGCCAAATGCCTAGTTATTTCACTAGGAGTGTAAAATAAATATGATGTTTGTGATTTTGTGGTCTAATGTGGTACAGGGACAGTAAAGATCATTATGAAAAGTATATATTTTGTATGGCTTTTCCAGATGTGTAAATCAAGAATACTGCTGGGGAAGTCACAAGTTATTGCAGTACAAACATGTTTTTGTGAGAATTTAAGTATAATTTTTCTTGTGACCATTTCATTTTAAGATGGTGTTGTTTCTACTGCAGTCTATCATTGTGTGTGTCAGTGATTAGGGGTATTTCTATATAGTAATAATGAGTTACAGGTTAAAGTCGACTAGACAAACAATTGTTAGCTGAGAAAAGCTTTAATGCTGCCTTTTCAGATGTGGGATGCTTGTTAACATGCCTAGGGTATAACAACATTACAAATATTTTTAACTGATAAACACAAGAGGGACATGATTATCAAGCTGTGGAGGGTTGAATTGTTCATGCAAGCTATTGCCTCACGGATTGACAATGATGTAGCACTCAATGGCCAGAGCAAGGCTCACAAAGCCATACCAAAGCTTGTGAGGTTTGTCAGCTCTGCGGAATTGCATAGCACAACTCTTTTGCAATGGCAAGCAAGCACCAAGGTTCCCTGCAGAGAATCACTGGTACAGCTGTGCAAAACAAACCAACCAATGTTACATGACAATCAATATCTGGGGAAATAACACCAAGCTCTACCACTATTGTCAATGCACAGGTCTCATTGATGACAATGCTGATGAGCTTGATGCTGCTGGAGGCAAGAATGCTTGTCACTGATGAGTTCTGGTTCTGTTTAGGATGTCACAATAGTTAGAAAATTTTTTGGAGGACTTTTATTGTATAACACCACATCAGACCATTTTTGCAAGATTATAATGCCTGCCCACACATCACCCAACACACTGCCATGGCCCTGCACATTTCCAAGACCTGTCCCCAACTAATCCCATGTGGGATCTCGGGGTTCTCCACCTTTGCTGGAATCCTACTGTCTACCATTTTATACCCAATTCCAATGCTGGACTAACATTCCTTAAAAACTTTTGCTACACAAATCCTACTGTCAACAGGAACGATCAGGAATTAAATCTAAAACTGATCATCATAATCTAGAAAATTTACTATCTTTACCTTACGACAATGAAGTCTCAAGGGAATATGCTACTGGGCCATTTACAGATCATAAAAAGAATTCCAAATTTACTCCACCATTGACTACGTCACCTCATGTCCAAATTTTTATCGAGCAAGTTAGTAAAGAAATAGAAGAGTTATCTATACAGAGTGCTAAAAAATACAATCACAATGATAATCTCACTACAGCTCAAAGAGAAGCTTTAAGAACTCTGAGTATTAACAAGGAAATAGTAATTAAAAGCTCAGGCAAGGGTGGAAACATAGTAGTATTAGACACTGATAAATATGAGAAAGAGTGCCTAAAACAATTGCAAGATACTAAATGCTACAAGAAATTGAGCTTTGATCCAACAGCTCAATATTGGAAAGAATTAAAATTGATCTTAGCGGAAGCCCTGGATAAAAACTTAATAAGTAAATCGGAATATGACTTCCTCATGGTATATGATCCAGTAATACCGACATTCTATGTAATTCTCAAAGTCCACAATAGCTTAATTAATCCCCCAGGATGCCCCATAGTGTCAGGAATGGATAGCCTAACAGAACTGCAGTAAATATGTAGACACAACTATACGTCCTTTTGTGTAAAGCCTTCCATTTTACATAAAAGATTCCCTTGATGCGATTAAAACAATAGAGGAAATCAATTTGGAAAAAGACCATTTACTAGTATGTTTAGATGTGGAATCATTATACATTAGTATATTTCATGAAATAGGTCTAACAGATGTAAAATTCTTTCTGGAAACAAAAGGCACCCAATTTATACCTCACAACAACTTCGTCTTGGATTTGCTGTCCTTTGTACTTAAGCACAATTACTTTGTGTTCAATAATAAGTATTACCATCAACAGCAAGGGATTGCAATGGGAAGCACCTGCACCCCGAGTTATGTGAGCAGACTCACATTTTTGTGGAAGAAATGGAAGAGTTTACTAAACATATAAATATCTGGATTTGTTTTATTGATACCGTGTTCCTTATCTGGACAGGATCAATAGAATTATTACATTCTTTTATTTCTAAAATTAATAACAATAAAACGGACTTAAAGGTAATGATCACAACAAGTGAGATGGAAATTGATTTTCTGGATATACATGTTTACAGAGGCACCAATGACATTGTAGAAACTTCAGTTTACAGAAAAGAAACTGGACAAATACCCTACTTGAAGGAACCAGCAATCATCCAATACCCTTAAAAAATGGGATACCCATAGGCCAGTATCTAAGAATCAGACAACTATGTTCAACAATTTCAGAATTCAAAATTGAGGCCAAAAATTGCAACAAAGATTCTTAGATAGGGTATACAGCAGAAAGAGTCTTAAAAAAAGCCTATAAAAGGGCTCTAGAGTCAAACAGAGATATCTTGCTGAACCCCCCCCAGAAAACCATCAGACAAGGTGATCTTGATCAGAAACTTTTGAGAACAGAATCCAAATGGATTTACCATCTTGGCACAAAAAATCCTATGGGATGCAATGAAAGCTTTAACTTCAATCCTTTTATTAAAGATTAGATCTTATTCAATCTTTAAATGACATTGATATAATTTGGATCCATAACGTATTTTGATTATAACATTGTAGCGATCTACTGATGTCCTGTTTATTGTAACCATTATCTGATTAAGATACTTTTTTGATTGATGAACAACAGTGTATTATTCTATGAGATTTCCTGCCATTATTATACTAGTTATACTTAGTATAGAGTCTTTTAACCTATCAATCTATCAGGTCATGTTTGACGTTGAAATCTGACGTCACTTGAAACACTCCCACTTTTCAAATTGAAAAGAGGGTATAAAAACCGCCAAAGTATCGACCAGCACAACTATAGCCCCTGATGAAGCTGTTACCAGCGGCGAAACGCGTTGTGCCTGTGCCAACCACCTTAATATGAATTTATAAGAACTCTATTGAATTTCATTGTCTCAGCCTCTGTCCGATGTAATGGTGGATATAACAGTTCAGCATTAGGTTTGTGGCTTGCTATGAAATGACGACCACGAGGGATAGTGTAGTAATCAACCATTATATTGTTTGTGAGTGTTGTGATGTACAATTTAATGATTGCTAAGTTCTCAGTAATACCCATGTACCGCCGAGAAACTGTGATAAGGCTACACACGATTGCACTATTAGACCAGAACGGCACACAAAGGGTGTGCAGATATGATTCCTATATAGTGAATTGTATGAGTGTAAGAGCTGTGAATGGGAAGAAGTTTTAATATTGATTTGTAGCAAACAACAAGTGTGGTGCTACATTATTGACCATGCTAAGTTGCTACATTTATTTAATTGATTATTCAACTCCTGATGCAACAGAGAGCAGTTAGCTCCGAAAAGATTACCATTGATCCATAAGTGATAGGATCATCAAATGATGTAAACCACGGGGAAAGATAAGGGTGAGAGAACATACTTTCAGACATTATACCAGATACTAGTTGATTCTCACAGTGTAACACACAACTAAGACTGATAGGTGATTACATTTTGATACTCTGTCAAGAACCCTCATCAAGACTATACAGAAATTAGCGAACATAACAATCTGTTTATTTAGTCTTGTGATACATTCATTGCATGTTAACTGTTTATTAAGTTATAACTATAATAATAATGGCAGAGAGCTTTGACCGTGTGAACTAGGAAACACACTCCAAGCGTTCTCAGCTAGGTGGTAATGTTTTTAATGCTTTGTGAATCAACTAGTCATTTCATAAAGCATTTTATAATTACTCCAATTTATAAAGGACTGAATTAATGAGTCAGTTTTAAAAGATTTATTAAAAGTGAAGTCTTATAGTGGTATTTCTTTACAGACGTTAATCAATAGGACTCTGAACTGGTTTCTCTACTAAGTAGTCCAGAGTTTCTGAGAGACTAATTTCTCTCCCTCTGTTTCTACTTATTTTCTTCTTGTTTATTTCTATACATAATACATTGAAACCTGCAAGTCCACCAGATATATTTGCAATAAAAGGTTTTTCCCGAAGCAGCATTATACTGAAAGGTTCCTAAAAAATGAATGGCCATTTTTTATGTTCTACCTCTTTGTCTAGCTGCCTATATCATCTTTCTCTTTATTTCATGTGCATCCTCAATCGACTACATGGTGTTGAACACTGAGCAATATATAACTTTTTGCTCATTTGCCAACTCACCCTGTTTACTAAAGGAATTCTTCCCCCAAACTGGGATATTTTCAAGTTCTGTTTTATAATTTATGTGTTTATTTTGTGTGGTTGCCAGTAAAGAAATTCCCCAGAATGGACCGCAGGGTACAGGAGGGGAAGCATGTCATGGGGAGGGTTGATGCATAAAGGAAGTGCGTGTGAGAGGGTAGAGTAAAGGGCTTAAAAGGCATGGGTGACAGGAAGTGGTCTGTTGTGTGAATGAAGAAAGGACAAAGGAAGTGTCCCTCCCTCCCTTCCCTCTTAGGGTGGTGGTGTATCTCAACTTGGCAGATAGTCCTTGCATGGTTTTCAGAGATCGATAACTAATGTGACAAGTTAAGGGATTTTATCCTCGGGCAGAAGCCCTTTGGGAGTTTGCCCCGGACTTAGGTCACGGAAGGTGACGTTACCCAATGAAGCTAAAGTGGATGGCCAATGGGATAATTCCTTGAGAGTCAGCTGTAAGTGCTGAAAATGGTGGAGTCAGCTGGAAGTGCTGACGAGTAGTGGGATCAGCTGTAGTGCTGAAGAATGTGGGAGTTAGCATGAGCCCGTACAATTTGGCCATGCTTGGTTTCAAGGAAAGCGAATTGGCAAGGACTGTCTGTTAATGATTGATTAATGGTTAATGTTTAATCATTGTTTGAATAAGAACGATAATAATAATGTGAGCAAAATAATTAAATAAAGTTGTGGTCTGTTATCCCCAAAATAGTTGTGTCTGTACTTATTTATGGATCATACCCTCTCCCTATGACATGTAATTCCAAGATAAGAATAGGAGCTTTGTTCTCAAATCATGATATGATCATGCACTCTATGAGAGAAAATCAGCCTTTTTGTGAATGTTTGCCCATTACAAGGCCTCGTGGTTACATTTTAAATGATGTGAACCACGTAACTGATTTTGCAGCTTCCTCAGTGTTTATTTAAAGCATATAAAGGGAGTATGACATCTAAAATTCCAAAATAAAATTACAATGTTAAAGTGAAAAACTGAGATATCAGTATCAGTCCATATGTTTTGTATATCTTGAGTAAAACAAGCACATCATAGAGGCAAGAAAGGTCATATTTCAGTGAATATGGGGTTTTCACAATGTGCAGTTGTGTTTTCCCATAATGTCTAAACATTTGTCTTGATTCATATGCCTCATTTTGTTCTGTACGTATGAAAAATTCCAAGAAGGGTTTATACAAAAACTTTGTAAGATGTAGTCAGAGGCAGGTGTAAATAAATCTCCATTTTTCCTCCTTTTTCTTTCCTTTCAAACAGCTGGCATATGTATGCAAATTCTATACTTTACTTTACAGCAGCAGGCCCACAGCCTGCATATTATTTTGCAGATACATCACTTTACTTTGATGACTCATGCCTATGTATAGTGACTGTGGGAAGTCACATTCTTGGGAGATAATTGTAGTACTAGGTCTAGTGCTCCCAAAATGAAGCTGAGGTGCTAGGAAAATGCTGATCAAGGGAAATTGTGATTCCATTGGAATAACCAACAAAAGGTTTCTACATTGCTTTGCACATACAGATTAATCCTTTGATCAAAAATGGTATTTCATCTTATATGTGTATATATATATATATATATATATATATATATATATATATATATATATATATATATATATATATAAATAGGTTAAAAAGACCCAATCCATCAAGTTCAACCTTTGTTACTGTATAATCCAGAAAATCAGTAGTACATAATACTTCTTGACTCCAAGATGGGAATTTGCCTACTTACCAAAACTTCATGTCTAACCTACTAATACATAATAGTTCCATAGTATGCTTGTTAGAGTAAAAAACTAGCAAATATTACCTGTAACATCATTCGATAATCATGGAAAATTAATTTGATATTAGGGTTGTCTTCAACAGAATGGAACTCCCTGAAAAGTCTACACTCCTCCATTACCCCCACCCCCAGCACAAATACAAATCTTAAAGGGATAGTTATGTTTCACAATAAAAGCAGCTCCAATTAATCTTCATAGTATTTTGACCATGGAGGGTGTTATTTCAATACTGCCAGTGTTGTAGTTCAAGAGTAATTGAATGGTATCCCCCACCTGCCCCTTTTACTGATGTAACACTGCTCACCTCAGAGCAGCGAGACTGTCCACATGGATCACAGAGATGGACAATCTTCAGTGAGCATAAGGAAAAACCTGAAAAACCTGTCAAGGGGGCAGGGTTTTCCTTATGCTCACAGTAAGAAGACTGTTCCTTGCTGTGACCTGCTTGGTCCCAGGACCAGATTCCACATCTGAGGGGAGGTGTCTGGTATCTGCAACTGTTTTAGAGCAGCATCACATTCATAAATTCCTTCTAATTGTACAGCTATCTTTGTTTAGCTCTACAGCAATGATAGAAACATATAAATCATCTTGAGAACTTACTAAAAACATTTTTTTTTTTAACAGGATTTATGACAGCAGATGAAAGAAAACTGTTTGACAATCTTAAGTCTCCCCATCTTAAATACTGGGTGCCATTCATCTGGTTTGGAAATTTAGCATCTAAAGCTAGGTCGGAAGGCAGAATTCGAGACAGCATAGATCTGCAAATGATAATGAATGTAAGTGTTAAACAAATCTGCATATTTTAGTAAACTGGGGATAGTTAGCATTGCTTTTCCCATCATTAATTTGTAGCATTCAGATTTTCAAAATCATATGTCCTATGTATATGTGCATGTATAGAGGGGGATTTTCTAAAATGGTTCTGTTTCAGACTGAAATGGTACCTCTTAAAAAGCAGCAATGTACACACACTTATATTTTATTTTTGCAAACCAGATAATGAAGATAATTTGTATTTCTTGCAGGAGGTGTTGTTGGTAAATTATAATTATATTTCTTTTTACCTCACAATCAGAGAATTGTTTTGATAAATACTTATAGTTCACAACGTTGACGTCATTTCATGACATCATACATATCCTAAAATTCCCCTTGTCACAAGTAAAAAAAAAATTCAATATAGAGGAATAAATATTAACAATGAAATAAAAAGCATATTTGCTACTATTTTGTATGCACAAATAACTGTGAAAAGGGATAAAGTAGCCAGCATAGTGTTGGTATATAAGCATCACAGTGAAACATGGCCTCTGCTGTCATCACATGACTTTTAATCTTGACAACTGTGATTGATTGCACTGCCTGGATTGAACGCCCATATCACATGTCATAGGTCTAATCATTTAAATGACTCATTGAGAATAATGTACTAAGTAGAATGAAATGAATATGTGGTAAACTGACCACAACAAAGAGGACAACAATTCTTTTAAATTGGGCTTTTTAATTACTATGGACACATTGGAGACATTTCTATCATTCAAGGGGTTAAAAGCCACATTAAAACCAATGGGAATTTTTGGAATGTTTTTGTCCTCTTTGGTGCAGCTGGTTTGGTCTAGAATTGTTCCAGTGTATCTTAGAATCAATGTGCTCTGTAGGTAGATTTGATGTTTGAGATATTTAGGGCCTTATGTCTCAAAGAAAAGCAGAGCATTTCTGGAGCAAATAATGTAAACCATGTGGGAACAATAAAAACTTCCCATTGATTTAAGGGGGGTTGGTTTAACCTCTGCTACCATGGTGTGGTCTGAAGAAAATGTAACACTATAAGGCTATTACATATACCCTGGAAATATGGTGATGATTTCCTGGTTTATGTAAGAAGAGGCAAGACCAGGAATTTCAGAGATGATTTAAAAAAAAAAAAAAAAAAAAAAACAGAAATAACTGCAATAGGTTTGTAGTGCAAAAAAAGAAGGGAGCACTCCTAGTACAATATCATAAATGACAGATATATAAATCACCAGCACCAACACCCCTGTGAGGAATAATACTCAGAAGGATCACATGCTTATGGTATCTTTAAAGTGCCCCAGCATGCAGTGTGGAATTCTTTGGAAAGCTAGATTGGCTGCTCCATTTCAACATTCCCAAATGGGAATTCAAACATATACAAAAAAAAGACGAAAGAGAGCACCAAATAGTGTAGTATCGCATAATAATTCTTATTACAATATTAGAATACACTCATGTATTTTGATGGTCGGTATAGGCTTATGCCACACACCAACATTAACAGCATGTAGAGATTTAACCCTGTCTCTGCTTGAGGACTCGACATCAAAGGAAACTGCTTCTCCCCAAACAGTAGTATCTTCAATAAAATCTTTAAATTAAAATAATTGATATAAAAATATATAACCACTTGGCTTGTTTATGCTGCAGGCTTAATCAACGCAGTCTTTCTTTTTGCCCTTCAAAAGATTCAGGTTTGTTTGAGCTGTTTGTAGCTTTACATGAATATATACTCACAAGTTGTCTCTGAAGAGATATTTGTGAATACAGTCATGAAGTCAAATAGAGAGTTGGAAGGGATGGACATTCCTATTGTGAAAGCTGATACACTGTTAGTCAAGATAGAGAAATTATACTATATGTCGACACTGACACTAATTATATACTGAATGGTTATGTCCATACTACTTTAAAGCCTAAGTCCAGTTTTTGTCCTACTCAGAGCAGGGGTTCTCATGTTGAAATTTTTCTGCCTTGGTTATGGATGATTTTAGAACACTGCGTCAGAAACATTCGAAACATAATAATATAACTGGGGCTGAAAATAGAGCTGTAAGAAATTTACAAATGAATGATCAGATAGCATATAAAGGTGGAGTGGTTATACTGCAGGACCGTGAGGCCTATATAAAGAAAGCCTTAATGATTCTGTCTGATTTAATTTATTATCGATAACGTCCTAAGGATCCAACTATCCCATTCAGGGGTGATTTGTACTCCTTATTGGACAAAGCATTGTGTAGAGGGGTCCTGGGATGCTCCAAATGGGACTTTATTTACATTCATAATCCTCGAATGGCGATTTATTATCATCTACGTAAAATTCATAAATCTATCTCAGAGCTCCCCTAGGAGACCCATTATATCAAGCATTGATACTCTTACATCGAATTGCTCAGCCTATATTGATTACCATCTTCAACATTTGGTTTTGGGGCTTGATTCATATCTTAGAGATTCTTCTCATTTAATATCTCTTTTGGATGGGATGATTTGGTCTGAGGAATATACTTGGATTTCTTTCAATGTGACGGCTTTGTACTCCAACATTCCTCATGATGGAGGCTTGGAGGCTGTTATATTTTTTTTCTAATGCAAGATATGTTAATGCCCCTGAATCAAATTGAGTTCTTATTTCAAGCTATTCAATTGACTTTAACCCAAATTATTTAGAATTTTTGTGTGAGATTTTTTGCAAATCAAGTGAAAGAGGATGGGCACCAAGATCACCCCAAGTTATGCTAATCTATTTATGGGATATTTAGAGCATAATAAGTTCTAATCCTTTTGGGGCAAACTTAGTGCTGTTTCATGGATGGCATCATTATTTTATGGAAGAAAGATCAAGGCAAGATATAAAATGTTGTTGAATATATGAATTTGAATCTGTGATGCATTCAGTTTACTATTACTTCCAATTCAAGTAAGATAAACTTTTTGGATCTGGAGCTGATTGGGGATCCAAAGTGATTGCACAATGTACCATAAGCCAATTATGGTGCATTAAACGCAACTTCTCCAATCTCTCCGATTATGATGAGCAATCTGTTATTCTTCAAAAATGTTTTTGGGAAAAGTCATACCCCAAAAACTGTATTCAGGATTCATATATTAGGGCAAGGGACCATGTTGAGAAATAAGTTGCTGGTATTACACAATCTGATAAAACCATGAAGGGGGTGGGTATAACTGATTTACCTCTTTTCTTAACAAAATATAACGATGATGCAACTGCAATTCAAATGATATTGAGATATCATTGGAGTATACGTAAACAGGCTCCTATTCAATCAAACATCATACAAGTGGGGCATTGATAGATGCTTAGCTTGTTTGCAAATTGAAAATAAAGTCAAAACATTTAAATCTACTGTTTCTTTGAAGGAATTTGAAATTGGGATTATGATGAATTGTGGCTCGAATTTTGTTATTTATCTTTCGAGCTGTGGGAATGGCCTACAGTATGTAGGTCTTGCCACAGTTCAGAATGAGTATTGGTCAACATAGATGCAATATCAAGAATGGGTTTTAACTCCATAGTGTATCACATAATTTTGAGACACCTCACAATAAAGATCCCAATACTCTTAAAATCATTTCCATAAAACATATTACTTTTGGATTCCAAGTATGATTGCCTTCATAAACTGATTATGCGGGAAGCATACTGGATCTTTAGGTTGAGAACATAAGTCCATTTGGGCTCGATGATGTAGTGGATACAGCATGGTGATGGTTTGTTTAGGGGTATACATTATTTGTGCACACTTGTGATAATTCATGTGGTTGTGCATGTATATACATAGAAAATTATTTATTTCATTTATTGGTAAATATTTGTTGTATCTCCTTTGACACATTAGATGTAGGGGTTGTTTTTAGGGTTCCCTTGTATGTTTATTTATTAAATATTTGATATCACACTATTTGATCACACATGTTATACTATATATTATTTAGATTATTATTAATCTAGTAGTACATTCACTTTTAGTATGGGGATTAGTTTAGTTTAATTTTTAGAGTATATTTTTTATCTATAGATCTTTTGTGTTTGTAATTGTATTATAGTATTTATAGTCAGTTGCCCATTGTTATATTTTGCAACTAGTTGAACAGCCCGTTACACGGGCCACAGTGCCTCTGGCAGCCGGTCGCGGGACAGTCACGCGCAGCAGAGACTGCCCGCGCCACTGCTGATACAGAGCTGGACGCTCCTTCTGAGCGCCCAGCTCTGTATCAGCCGCGGCGCGGGCAGTCTGTACTGCATGACTGCCGCACGCCCAGCAGTGTCTACTGCGCATGTCCGGCGTTACACACAACTTAGCGAATTATTATATAGGATGGTGGTATCACATACTATAGCAATTGCAATGTATGTATCTTATTGTGGTTCTACATTTCGTTGGAGGGTAGTTTGTTTGAACATATCCCTTTACCCAGTAGGAGTAGATAATGGCAGAATTGTTCATGTTTTTTTGTAGCAATTTAATGAATAGATAGTTGTGTATCTCAAGGATTTTTGCATATTGCTATTTAACTGTATTGCTCTTGTATGATGAGTGTTTTTATTGACGTAATTTATAAACTATCCTTGTATGTTTTGTTGCATTGTATTGTATCAACGTATCCACTCTATATTGTTAGCCTCCATTTGGTCAGAGGATAGTTCATTTAGATTTAGATTTTTTAATTATACATTCCCTTCCGTAGTGATGTGGGAGGAGTTATAGTGACTCTTGTCCTATCCCAATGATTGTGAGTTGTATTTCAATGGCCACTGTTGGGCTGCTTCTCCCTTTTCTATTGGTCATGCTGGCAGCATCTTGGTAAAATGGCGGTGAGCTGCAAAACATGTTGATTGCTCTGGCAACATAAATCAAGTTGAGTGGTTATATATTTTTATATCTGTGTTTTAATGAAAATATTTTTTTAAAGATTCTACTGTTTGGGGAGAAGCATTTTCCATCAATGTGGAGTCCTCAAGTGGAGACAGGGATAATCTCTGCATGCTGTTAATATTGGTGTGTGGTGTAATTCTATACCGATCATCAAAACATGTGAGTGTATTTTAATATTGTAATAACAATTATTTTGGGATACTACACTATCTGGCACTTTTTATTTTTGTATATAGAATAGGTTTGTGCATACCTCCCAAGTGTCCCTCTTTGAGACCCAAATCCCTCTGTCCCTCTTTTCTACCCTTTGTCCCTCTTTTTAGGACATCAGAATGAATGGTGTGTATTACATTGCTCCACAGCAATAAAACATACATAGATGTGTTGTTAATTGTCAGTATATGTGTTTATACATTAATATGGGTAATTAAAATACTTTGGTTTTGCTCTAATTCATTTATCAGTTACACAAAGAGGTGCAGATGGGTCAAGAAATAACCTAAAAATTCTTGGAAATGTCCCGCCTACCAGCCACGCCCCCAGAAACTCCACCTAAAACAGAAATGCCCCTCTTTCACCATTTGAAATGTTGGGAGGTATGGGTTTGTGTAATTCTGTACCCCAAATCATTTGCCATTACCTTTCCATAGACCAGTAGTGAGCAACTTCAATCCTTCACAGCTGTTGTTGAGCTACAGTTCTCATCATTCAGACGAACAGTTTAGGATGATGGGAATTGTACTACAAGAGAAGCAGTTTGTGTCTCTGATGTGACATAAAACTTTAGCAAAATATTACAAGGGGGATTCTAGGCAACTGATAAAGATAAGATAGGCCTGAACCGCATTTTTCATTCCACTCTTCATTTTGAAGGTGCATTTGTTTCCCGCAGAGAAGAAATGCCAACATATCTAAAATGAAGTTACCAAGTGTTCTTGTGACAGTGAGCAAAAATAAGGACCCCTTTTCAAAAAAATAAATGCATTATTATCTCCTATGCACTTTTCTTCTGTCACACTTTCATGCATAAAAAAGAGCACTGACATAACCCTTCCATGCATATCATGTGGGCCTTTTGCACAAAAGAAAAGAGACTTTCTAGTGCATACTAACTGCACCACAAGAGAAAGACTTCCCATTGATTTAAAATGGGCTGTTAATGCCTTGAATCCTAGAGAAGTCACAAACACTTGCTTCATCATCCTTCAGAAGCCTCTCTAACACTCAGAGAAATGCCTCCTTTAACTTTTTCAGTGCCAGGGGCTCTATAGCAGTTTTGCTATTCATCTGTTTAGGTGTGATTTTAGCTGATAACTTTGTAGTTATATATGGAAATCTATATATAATTTATTCTTTTCAGAACTAATTCAGCTTTTTCTTGGCACCTCACGAGAACTAAATTTTGCATTGTATCACAAACTATGATGTCATAAATAAAAAAAAAAAATTACTTATTTCGCTACTCTCATAAACTATATATCAAAAACATTTATGTTGATGGTGAAAATGTCAATTATTTTTTAAATGCCTTGAGCTTCCTGAGTATGAAAATACCAACATGCAAGAACTGCACAGACCCCTAAATATCAGGCGCTCAACTTTATGAACTAAAATTCCTGTTCTATTGGTTACATGATAAAACTATCCTAAATCAGCAGAATAACTATTTCAAATGGTGTATTTCCAGAAAGTAGATTTCCCACGTCATCAAATTAGCGTTCACTTGCCTTTCTACCCCTAGCCTGATGTGCACAAATGGTTACATTTACATTTCCACCCCTTCAGATGTACAGAAGTCTTTGAAAACTATGGAATTTCCTACTGTAATCATAGCTAATGCTCTTACAAGACACATGGTACCCCACTGTAGGAACTGACTTACCATAGGGTGTGCCAGAAGCACAAAACTACACCAACTACAAGCTCTCATTTTATTACATTTTTTAAATATGACTTGCCTGTACTAAAATGGTTGTCCCAACGACAGAAATGAAGAACTGGTAGACAAAGCACATAATAATGGAAAGAAGACAACCCATCTCATCAAATGAGGGGTTACTTGTCCTTTTTACCCTTAATTTGCTGTGTACAAATGTTTCCATAACGTGCTACAGGGAAAAAAAGGCTTTTTTAACAATTTCACCCGTTCAAATATAACAAAATCTTTGAAAAGTATGGAATCTCTTACTGCATTCATTAACTACTGCACCTCCAAGAAAAGTGGTAACCCATTCACATACCATAGGGGGTGCCAGAAGCGCAAAATTACACTCATCTGTTTTCATTTTTAATAGGCTGTCAGCACTAAAATGGTCCTGGCTGTAAGAGATATGAAGGAACAGTATGCAAGCCATTTTCGAAAGTGGATATTCACCAGCATCAAATTAGTCTGGTATGCATAATTATTTCCATGTGGTACTATATGAAAACATTGGATTTTTTTTACATTTCCGTTACTTCAAAGATACTAAAATCTTTGGAAACTATGGAATTTCTTGCTGTATTTTAGTACTTTTTACCAACCCATAAAAATGGTACCCCATTGGTATGGTTTGACATACTGTAAAGGGTACCAGAAGCACAAAACTACTCCTGACACTTTTCTTTTGTGAAATGGCCTACCTGCATGAAAATGGTTAAAACCATTAAAGATATGGTGAGATGGTCCGTAAGGTATAACATTTTGAAAAGAAGACATTCACCCACATCAAAGGAGGGGCCACATGCCATTTTACCCCTAGGCTAGTTTGTACAACTCTTACCAGTATGTGGTGCTATAGGAAAAACAAACATACTTTTTTACACTTCAGTAACTTCAAATATACTAACATATTTCAACACCATGGGATTTCCTAATGTATCCAGTACCTAATGCTAGCTTGAGAAAAATGTAACCCCATTGGTATGGGTTTACGTACTGTAGTGGTGCCAGACGCATGGCTAGTTGGGGGGGGGAGGCAGTATATGTGTGATTTCATGACTAACAGTGGAACTAAACTGGGGGGGTGAAAATATACATGCATGGGTCTGTGACTAATAGCGGACAGTAAAACCAGGCTTGGGGGGAGGTGTGAGATAGTGTGTATGGGAATATGTAACCTCCATTGGGCAACAGAACTAGGCTTGGAGGTCTGACAGTTAATGTGGAGATCTGTAGTGCATGAGAACTGGGGGCCAAATGCCACCCACCTAACTCCAGGGTTCAACCCACTTGAGATTTTTAACAAAAGCCTAATTAACAAGCACACTAAAACTAATAGTCTAGTAAGATCTAATTGAATGCCAGTTCCTTACGGGTCTAGAATAGTTGTTTGTTAAAATAGTTGTATTGTCATTGATTTAATAAATGCATTTATGTTATTAAATAGCTGACAGGCTATATTCACCATTATTATCAATGAAAAACATATGTGTCGGACAAAGCTCTGACACATTTTTTATAATTATTATTATTATTTTTTTTAATTATTGATATTATTTTTATTGCTATTGTTTATTTCTTAATGTATTTTAACCCTTTGAATGCTGTGCAATGGATACCTCTCTGGCACTCAAAGAATTACATTCAGACTTCTTTGGGGACATCAAGACCCCTCCTGATGTTCCCCTAGCTACTGATCTCCCAGTGGATTCATCGAACATTTCATAAGTAATTTGTCCAGGAGGGTTCAAATACATCAATATATAGTTATTTTTATGTCTCAGAATCAGAATAATAAAAACAAACTTATTGTACAGCGCAGTAGACACAAAAGTAAAAATGGGCATGGCCCCCTTTTTTGAGAACAGCTACCATAGGAGCATAACTACAAATTCCCTTTGATTAAAATGAGATGTTTAAAGGGATGGTAACACTTCGTTTTAACTTTATTTTATTTTGTAGGCATTAAAAAAACATGAAGAATGATATAAGTCTTATCTCTCAACCCTTTATGGTTTATGAGATATTCACAAGCAAAGTTTCCCCCTCCCTCCCCTTTTTCCTAGTGTAAGCTTTCTCTTCTCATATGTGAATCTAGTTGTATGACCAGACAGATAACAGAAGGGGACAATCTTCTTTGTATGAAAAGAATGAAAGCCCTTCCCCCCTTGACAAGCTTTACAGCTTTTTTCCCTTATCTTAATTGAAGATTGTCCCTCTCTGCAGTCTACCTGGGCACCTCCCTTCTGATCTAGCTGAACAGGGGGGGATACTTTGCTTGTGAATATCTCTTAAACCATAAAGGTTTGAGAGATAAGACTTATATCGTTCTTCATGTTTTTTTAATGCCTACAAAATAAAATAAAGATAAAATGAAGTATTACTATCCCTTTAACCCATTTAATGCTAGAGAGCTCCCCAAGCATCATGAAACAATGCATTAAGAATTTGGGGGCATTTTTATTTATCCTCTACGGTGCAGTTGGTGTACTCCGGATTGTTCCACTTTGCTTTTGTGCATAAGGTCCAGCTTTTAGTTAATTGTATACAAAATTCCGGTTTTCTACACATTTTGTAATAAATATGGTCTTCTATCTCTCCTGGTATTCATGTGTGCTCATTCTCAGGAAATGAACCGCTTCCGGTCCTGGTGCAGTCTCCTCTTTGGTTACGATTGGGTCGGTATTCCTCTAGTCTACACACAGGTAGGCCTTTTACATTTTACTTTAACCCTATGAGTGCAAGAGGGGTATGCAATGCATTGCACACCCCTCTGGGACTCAAGGTTTAAAGAAATGCAGCATTTATTTTTGGAAATGGCACAAAGTAACGCTAAAAGCATTTTTCTGTTTTCCAGGTGGTAACTCTTGCTGTATATACTTTCTTCTTGGGTTGTTTAATTGGACGTCAGTTTCTAGATCCAGAACAAGGATATGCAGGGCATGACTTGGATCTATACATTCCTGTCTTTACTCTCCTGCAGTTCTTCTTCTATGCAGGCTGGCTTAAGGTAAGCTTACTATCATAATTAAGAGCGTGACAATGTTAAATGAACACTGAACCTTTATTTTGAGAAATTGAAACTGTAGGGCTTTTCCTGTTGAGTAAAATAAGGGTAGTCTGACAGCTGGGTGATGCTTCACTCAAAAATAATTATTTCATGAAAATTAAGTTTTGATTAAAATATCCCTTAGTTGCTGTCCACGAAGAGCTTTTGGTTTGTGATCTGAATATTTCTATGGATCAAAGTTAATCTCCAGCAATCACAGCGGCACAACATGTTTCAGTAAATCACATCTTCGGCTTAAAAAAAGAAAAAGACAGCAATAACATTTGAATGAAACCACTCCCAGCAATGGGAATACCCTTGTTTATTACTATTCATTTAACCATTTGAATGCCAGGGAGGTAGCCAATGCAGTGACAGTTCACTGTAAGTGGACACAGTAGGTCAATTATTCAGTTTCTTACCAAATGAATCTATCATAAAAGTTAATGTTTATTTTCAACAAGCGAATTCTGTAAGATTGTCTGACAAATGTTTGTTATAGGTTGCTGAGCAACTTATTAATCCTTTTGGTGAAGATGACGATGACTTTGAAACTAACTGGTGCATTGATCGAAACCTGCAGGTCAGTTTTCTTTTAAATGATTTTGCTTATGTAACAAAGGTGTTTAGTTATTTCAGAGATTAGAGATGTTCGATTTAAATGCCACTGTTTAAAAAAAAAAAAAAAAATGGGGATGGTAGTTTTGCAAGCACAGTTTGCTATTCTATTCCCCGTGTTGTGAACTGCTAACACTCGCTAAAGAAACAACAACGGCCAGTAATATTTCAACGACTGAGAACAATGGAGCAGCACTACCCATTTGCAATTCAGTTGTTTGCGGTGAGTGCTAACTCACAGTAAAGAGATACATTAACCCACAGTAATTCTGTGCTTACTTTTCTTGGCTTACAACACACAGAGAAGCTTAAAACCCCCTGTCTAACAATACAAAGCAGGGAACAAACAGCTCACACAACACTTAGGACATAGCACAATGATCACAAAGGCAAAAATAACCCCTGAAGTTCCAAGGAACCACCCTTCAAATGTATATGCCGTACACAAGTCCTGGTCAACCAACATTAACCCATCAATGCTCTGGCACAACAGGGGTTAACACATACCAAGATGTATGCTCACACAACACAATATGCACACCTGTCAATCAATGACCTAAGCCTGGCTGTGAAAGATCACTAGCCAATGGAGAACCAAGGGGCACCGGACAACATCACACATGCACCTGACAGGTAAACAGAAATTACACCAAATACATTCAAACAATAACAGCCACAAATGTGTACACTCACCTGGAGAACACCCTCACTTTCTGTGTAAGAGATTTAAAATATGTGGTCCCTCCTACTAACTGTGTTTCATTTCTATCAACTGTGTGTGTTCTGATATAGTAAAATGTAATTAACATCCACTGTGTATATTCTGATATAGTAAAATGTAACTAGTATCACATGTTTGTAAAACGTGATGTACAGGGTGGTTGATGTGTTTATAAGGGTGGTGGCTGTGTTGTGAACATGTTTTTGTATAAGAGCATCGGCTGGTTTTGCACACAGTATTATTTACGTACATTACTAATTTGTGTTGCACACGATGCATATGGTATGGAAATATAAATAGCCGTGACATCCACTTATTGCTCTGAAGCTCTTCTGGAATGAGAGGAACCTCTGTGTCCAGCTGAATACATTAACAGCTATGGCCTTTGTTTTGGACAACCATGGGGGTTCCCCATAAGATGTAAAGACGAGCTAGCGAAGCTAAGTATAATAAATCATATTAATGTTTGCTGATTGTTTTGGTGTGTTCCTTGTTTACTCTGGAACACAAAGAATTCTTGTATGGGTAAATCATTTGCCATAGTTGGCAGGATATTAGTGTGATTATTGGAATGAATACAGCTTAATCTTTTATATTTGTTGCTTAAAAGTTATAGCTGTTTGTGTGTTAAGTTTAACCATAAAGCTCTGTGTGCTAACTTTGTTGTAATGACCCTTTTAGACATACTTTACTATAACATCTGGTGTTAAAGCAATATAGCACCAAATATAGCAACTGTTTTCTGTGTATTCATTCCATATAATCAACTGATATACCGCAACTGAAATAAATATTAATGTTGTGATTAATATCCTAATTAGAATATTGAATTTGTATATTAATATTCATAATTCAGGCCACAACCACAACATTCCCATTGGTCCGTCGAATCTGATGACTGCACCTGGCCAACACCTCACCACTGTCTTAAACGGACATCCCACCATCCTGGAACATGGCATGTTTACAGTGAGTCCACTCAGAGAGCGATTACGAGCTGTCGGGCTCCTTCAAGCTACTCCTCCTACCATCATCTCGATTGGCTGTTTGGCCTTTATCTACCTGGGCCAACCTCCTAGGCTTACTCGATTTTTGCTCCAAGATCCTGAGAGATTCTTGTTTCAGCGTTCCAGAGTTTGTGATATCAGTGTACCGACCTAGCCTTGTTTCTGGACCACATTTCCAGTCTTCAGAATTTGCTTCCGGCTTCTTGAATCTCGACCCGGCTTCCTTTTGACTATGACTCTGTGTGTTCCCCTGGTACCTCGCCTCTGGTTCGCTTTGACTCCGGCCTTCCTGACCACGCTTCATCCCACACTTCTGAGCAACGGGAGTCCCTGCAGCCAATACTCGACTAGGTATCAGCTGCTTCTGAGACCTTCGCCTTTGACTCTTCCTTTCAGTGAGTCCTATTTCCTCATCAGTCTGATCCTCCGTTGTTCGATTCCACACCTCAGGCTAGTCGTGGGTGTGGATGCTCCACTGCTCCCTACCTCTTGCCTGTCCAACCAGTAGTGGGTGTCATATTCAGCGTTCTGTCGACACCTCCTAACGTCTGACTAGTTGTGAGGGTACTGGAGTCGAAGGTTTCCTGTGTCTCTGACCAACCAGTCTAATCGACAATTCTCCTGGAGTTGTAAGTTTCTTGTGTCTCCAACCAACCAGTCTAGTCGACAACTCTCCTAAGACTAAAACTCCCATGTCTTTGACCAACCAGTCTAGTCGACAACTCTCCTGGAGTTGTAACTTTCCTGTGTCTCCGACCACCCAGTCTAGTCGACAGCTCTCCTAAGACTAAACTCTTGTGTTTCCGACCAACCAGTAAAGTCTCCGACTCTCCTAAGATTACTCCTGAGTCTCTGACTCTCCTAAGACTACTCCTGAGTCTCTGACCACCCAGCCTTTCATCCACTGTCCTTCCTACCTCAACTCTGTAGCATTTCCGATAATTGCTAGTCCAGTCTTCCTCTCTCAGACACTGACACGAGCATTATGTTTCCATTGCAATACCTGAGAAGATATCAGAGAAGGGAGCATGTGAGAGCTTGGAAGCCACCCCATTCCCAAATCACACTTGCACATCTTCAGGCTGTTGCAATTGCTGATGCTCCTGTGGAGCAGCACAGGGAGGAGAGATGGGATGTCCCAGCCTACCTGTTGCAGGGTGTTGCCTCAGGTGTTGATAGCCCTGAAGAGGAAGGCCAGGAGGTAAAGCCACTTCTGTTCCACCCACATGGAGTGGGCACATGTCAAGCAGGAGTTCTACACAAGGGGATGCATACCTATAGTCATGGGTGTCATCAACTGCACACATCCGCATAAGAGCTCCTCCGCATGAAGGATATTGCTACAAGCAAGCATTTCCACTCCATCAACACCCAGATGGTGTTTGATGACAACATGGGGATCACCCATGTCAGTGCTTTTATCCTGGCAGTTGTCATGACTCCTACATTCTCAGGCACTTCTTGCTCTACCGGGACTTTGAGAATGGAACCTATACAGGAAGATGTCTGGTGGGTGAGTGACCAATCTACACATCACATCACATCCACAGGGACACTCACACTATTAATGAAAACCCAGCTTAGCATGGACATGTTACACAAGAAGTATGGCACCATTACACATCATCATCCACATAACCATGTGGTCCATGTGTCATGATGCAACAACAAAAACACAAAGAGAGCGCCCAATAGTGTAATATTGTCACAATAATAATGGAATATATTCAAAATTACACTCACATTTGGTGATCATCAGTATCAGCATGCAGAGGATTTTTCACCCCTGTCTCCGCTCAGGGTCTCCAGCTTTCACCGAAAATCTCTATAGAGGTCTATAGCCGGTGTAGCGTTCTATGAAGAATCAAACATCTTCTATATTCCCTCAATAGATCCAAATGATCAAAAAAACTAAAAAAGCTGTGATCTCAAAAAGTAGCAAAACTTTTATTAATATAAAAGACACATATGTCTACCAATTTAAAATTAGGTACGTGTTTCGCGGTTCTCACACCGCTTTATCCGAGCTAAAGTGCAACAAAATGCAAAAAACACAGCCTGAACAAACATCCGTTATTTAAAATTTCTTATCGATCTCTAATTGGATAATTCGGCTTCCAATCAGACTCACGGATCCCAATTAACTAGTGACATTTAACATTTAACCCTATAATAAAAAAAATGACTAGAACTCATTGATATTATTCATATTTATAATAACCGCAGAAAGGCAGGCGTCCATAAATGTGACGATATGATATAACCATGTCATAACTATATATCCGCATTAACTTTAACACTAATGGTTACCATAAGCTCCGCAAGTCCAATCAGAGACCCAATAGTTAAACAGACAACCAGCTTCATTCAAGGGTCAAGCAGTTTCCCCACCCATACTATCTCCCAATGTATGCTATATCCATATAGGTAAATAAATGAATAAGAAAATATACATAAAGAAATATACATAAAGACATAAAACTGCCGGTCCGACTAGCGGACTAGAGTAACCAAATAACAGCAGTGGACTAATACATAATAACAAACCCATGTACCATATAAATAATATGTATATGAATGGAACTTGCCCTCCTCTGTCAGCTCAATGACATATACATCCATACTCGGGAATACAATGTCACCCCACCAACGGTGTGAAGCTCGACCCACCCTAAAGACCATTCCTACACATCTCTACAAATGTCGGCTGATAATTGATCAGTTAAGATCAATCATCAGCTACAACGGAGGATCAAATAACCTCCATAATATGCAACCTAAGTATATTCCTATACGTGGAAAAAGAAAACTCCAATCTCCTGGTAAACTAAATCTACTAATACCACCGTTGACTCTATTGTGTACTAATTTAACCTCAAATGAAGCCGGGTCTCATGTAATGACAATAATTATGCAAATGAAATCAATATAAAAAATACAACAATAAATAATCTAAAAATTGCAATAAAATAAATATAGATAAAATAAATGAATAAATAAAAAACATAAACGATAAAATAATTCTGTCTATACGAAAAAAAGGGGGGAATAGTTCAATATCCCCTATCCTTTATTTATAATACTGTAACAGTATTCTAATACCAATCTTCTCTAGGGCTCCTCACACCTGTCCCAAATCCACAAACACCTGCACAGGACCACTACAATAAGGCTCACGTTAGGACCAGGGATGCTATAGAATGCACCTTTGTCCTCCTCAAAACCAATATCATACTAGCATGTGCCATACTCCACAACAGCAACACATGTTTAGTGGAGAATTTTGATCCTGAACCCATTGGGGAGGTGCCTGTTCACCAACCTGAGGATGAGAAGACCCTCAGGGGGCCAGAAACATGAGACAGGCTCATCATGAACATTTTACTTGCGAATACAATATATGAATCAAACATGATACTTGTATGACAATGATTATGCATGTGGAATGTGTGGAAACACACCCGTACAATACATAATTATGTGTTTCACTCCACAGGATGACTGAGATCCACCTAAGCCTCCATCTTAGAAAATGCCTGCTTCAACATCATAACGACATCAGGGCTGGATTTACATCTCAGGAGCCTGTAGGCACAGAAATCTGAAGCGCCCCCCCCACACACACACATTGGCCATCTCCACTGGACACCTACACAATGCTCCAAATCTCCACATTACCCCCCACATAGCCATATTGCCCTCACATTGCCCCCCCCATCAGATCCATATTGCCCCCATCAGCTCCATATTGCCCTAACATTGCCCCCATCAGCTCCAACTTGCCCCATCAGCTCCAACTTGCCTCCACATTGCCCCCATCATCTCCAACTTGCCCCCATCAGCTCCATTGCCCCCATCAGCTCCAACTTACCCTCACATTGCCCCCATCATCTCCACATTGCCCCATCATCTCCAGCTTTCCCCGATCAGCTCCAACTGCCCTCGCATTGCCCCCAGCATCTCCACATTGCCCCATCATCTCCAACTTGCCCCCATCAGCTCCAACTTGCCCTTACACTGACCCCATCATCTCCAACTTGCCCCCATCAACTCCAACTTGCTCTCACATTGCCCCCATCATCTCCACACTGCCCCCATCATCTTCACATTACCCCTCCTATATCTGTTTCCTATCTCCCTGGTGGTTCAGTGGCAGGAAACATCTGTGCCTCCTTCTGCACAGACTGTATGCTTTTGCTCCCACCAGGTCTTCTCTTCAGTAATGCAGAGAGCTGGGAGACAATGTCATCTCCCAGCGTTCTGCATTACTAAAGAGCTGACGAGGGAGCAACAGCACATAGGTCTGTGTCGAAGAAGGCACAGATCTTACTATGCGGCTGGTTACTGCTGCCACTGTGCGCAGCTCGAGCACTGTGAATAAAAATATTTTTTTTTGAAAATTGATTTCAGTGACAGGCTCCCCTCTGTGGGGTGCGCCTGTAGGCAGATGCATACTCTGCCTAATGGCAAATCCGGCCCTGAACGATATATCTGTGATCTTAATGAACACATACAGCTGCCATTCAATGGATGGGTCTAATTAAGGTTGTAAATGACTGAAGTATTACAAACAGCAAATAATCAGATTTAGAGTTGAATATATTCACATCAAGCATATAATCTTTTGCGCATTAGGGAGCTGTGTCCCTCTGGCATTCCAACTGATAAAGGGGTAGTAAAGTTATTAGGAAAACTATTTTTGCAATCTTAAAAAGTATATATACACAGCGCTCCAATACAGTGATAATAAATAAGGCAAATATATAGCAAAGAGTCTTTTGATATTATTGATGAAACTAATGTTCATATTCTCACAGAGTGGCAGCTTATGTCACTGGCATCTTCAGCGGTGCCTATCGTATGTATGCAGAACTGGAGCAAAAAGAAGACGACAAAGCTCACAGCATCTGAGAGTAGCTTTCCAATTAGCAAGATAATGTGTAACGTTAGTTATACTCACAAGAAATATACTTGATGTGATAGCCCAACTTAGATACCCAAAAAGCGATATTCGGAGGAATCCACTCTCTCCTATACCAATTCCACAGTGTCTTGCCGGTGGGTTAACTTTATCTAAATCCATTGGCGGTTCTTAGCTGGCGATAGACTAGAGAAACTTCCTCTAAGGGCACCTATATCAATATTTTGCTCCTTAGAAAGACCCCAACATAAAAACACTCACCAGATGTTCGTGGAGATGATATATAGATAGCCCGACCTGGCACAGTTTCACGTACGTTGTAATAGGAATACGCTATTATAGACAATGACCACCGTGGAGTATGTACAAATAAAAATACTTTATTGCATAATAGCCCTACACGTTTCGTGAGTGTACCTCACTTCGTCAGGGTACTAAGTTAAAAAAAGCCAATGCACATATATTTATAGATTAAGAAAATAAAACATACCTGTTGAGTCTGGGCGTCTCTCCCGTACCGCTGCCCAGAATGAGGCTAGAGAGGCTATTTTTGCAGTCTTGCTGAATAGTGCTAGATTTTCCATGTAAGAGTGTTGGCTACTTCATAGGAGTAATTAATTGAGAAGGAGGTTGGCACGCCCAGCATGCTGACCTGTGAGTTTGCACGTGTGTTTTGCTTGTGTTTATGTGTGCACAGCATAATTACAATGGGCCGGTACCAAACCCCAGCTTCTGCTTTATGGGGGAGGTCAGTTGTTCATTTTCTATATTTTTATATGTTGCTATAATATCCAGTTCACACATTCTTTGTCTGGTTATCATCCCCTCGTTCTTAACCCTATGAGTTCCAGAGCAAAACAATGAGTTGTATACTCCTCTGGAGCTCAAAAGGTAAATAAGATAATGATGGTTAATCCTTTGAGTACCAGAAGGTATGCAGGCAGATTCAACTCTTGTCATTCCTTCCTACAGGCATCCATTGCATGACCCATCATGGAACAGAGGGAGTTCCAAGTTACCCTGGTGAAACACTGACTCTACTTCCATACAGTGCTTCTCCTGCTGCTACTTACTGAATGTTAATGAATACTGAATGCTACTGAATGTTAATACAATATTGCAAAATGTCATGTCACTGACATGAGCCATATGGTACGACTTAATGAGGCCGCATCTGTTCCTGCACAATGGAACAAAGGAGAGACATGATAAATCCCCACTGAACCATTTATTTGTGTTGGCCCTGACACAAAGTTGATGTATCAGAAGTCACCATGAAAAGCCCATAGGGAATGTACACTCTTTGGTGTAAGGGATATGTGTGTGTCTCAGACACTGTGTATTGTCAGAGTTGATCTTATGTCAAGGAGGTGTACCTTTGTGTTGGAGTGCACTGTGCCTGTTTGTTAACAGTGATCCTGTGTGGGACCAGACTTAGATCGTTTACTGTTTCCCATCAGTTGTTGCTGTACTACAATTCACATCATACCCAGACAACACAATACAAATTTTTCTTAGCTAGGTGTGTTGTGAGATGAAATTCGACAACAGCAGATGTGCTGTTTGGTTACTACTGCTCAAACATTTTCCCACCATATGCCCTCTCAGGACTTTCTGATTTCATTGTGCAGATTCTGCACCCTGAAAAGGTCCTGACAGTGCATTTGGGCAATCTCTAATATGCCTAGTATCTTGAAGGGAGAGCATCAGTAGCGGAAGCGGGAGGCAAAGGCAAGCATGCAGCCAGCTGAACGGATCCACAGGCTGCCTCCTCTGGGGCTAAATCATGGAGGTGGGTAGAGAAGGACAGTGGGGGCTCATATATTCATTTTTTGGGTTCGCTTCAGTAGAGGAAGCAGGCAGCAAAGTCAATGGGTGCTCATGTTTTTGGGGTGCGTGTTATACATAGGAACTTATATTTTTTGTAAAATCTTGGGTATAATTTGCACCTGCGTATTATAGACAGGTGCATATTATACCTGAGATTTTACAGTACATGTTAAGGACATATTATGTGACATAGACATCACATATGTTTGAATCCAATGGTAGTCAACTGTGGCTACACATATATTGTGAGCAACATCCTCATTATACACAATCATGTATCATCTGCTTGTTAAGATTTGTGTGTTGTTGTTCCTCAATGGTATGGTTGGGCAGTTTTGCTAACTCAAGTTTGAGTGTTTGTTCTAGCATCACAATTTTAATACGTGCTTGTTATAGTTATCCTGGTGGGTGAAACATGTGTCCTTCAGCTGCTTGTCTTCATGTCTTCCCCCGTCAATATGTATTTTTAGAGTTGCTTTGCCTGTGTACTGTACTGCCATTGTTTAATTTTTTTTGTCATGGTTGTGGCAACAGTACAATGTATTGGGTACCCCTCTGTCACTCAGAGGGTTAGGTGTTGACATACCTGTGGCAACATGTGTAACATTGTTCATGAACATAACAGATTTTTGTGTTATATCATGATGGCAATCATTGCTTGTTTGAGGTGAGTATCTTTGAGCAACACAACACCAAAGAGGTTAAACTTGTACATGGATATGATTTGGCCTGCTTACAGCATCATATTTCAGTTTTAGATATACAGTATTATCTCCTTGTTTAAACCCTATCAGTGCTGTGTTGGTCAGATTTAGGTGATCACTGATGGCCATGTGTTCAGCCAGAACTGTGTTGTGCCATACTAGCTAAGAGACTTTGGCCTCGAACCAATTACCTCCAACGCCAAAAAAACAGCCAACGGCATTTCTTCAAGCACGGTAAGCAACTCAATTACCTGTGCTATGAAGAAATACCTCTGGAAAAAAAGCACCTCAGACTCTAAGTTTGCGCCCATTTGCACCCATTAAAACATGACAAACCTTTGAAATATGCCCTTCAGTTCCATGCGTTAGCCTTAAGATATGTTAAGGGACCCACTTTAATGGATGAAAATCTGCACCCAGTTTTTATGGACACAGAGTCCCTGAATGCATCTCAAAAATGCCGACACAGGAATTTAACTAAGAAAAAGCTTAAAGTGATAGTAATGTCTATATTAAAGTGCACCTCTGAGTCTTCTATAGGTTTTTTTTTAAAACACGTAGGGCTATGTTTAATGACTTACAGTTCTGTAGTTCAAAAGATATTCAAGCTAAAAGAATCCCCACCCGCTCCTTTTGGCTGCCTTCCATTAAATCTGTGATCCAGTTGTGGGACCGGACGAATGCAGAGAGGGACAATCTTCAGTCAGTAAGTATAAGGAAAAACCGGTCCCCCTTGACGAAGGAGGGCAGGATTCTCCTTTTGCTTACTGCAGATTGTATCTTGCCGCTCTGCACCCGGACCACAGTTAGAGGAAACATGGCACAGCCAGAAAGGGTGGGAGGGGGATGTTTTTCACCTTGAATATCCTTTGTACTACAGGACAGTAAGTAATTGAACATAGTGCTAAGTTTTTTTAAAAACATATAGAACACTCAAAGGTGCGCTTTAATATTGACATTACTATCCCTTAAAAAAAACCTGTCACCAGTGAATGTATTGATATGGGTCACTAAGCCCCATATTAATACATCCAAAGCAATCCCAAAATGTGTGCAATGGTTGTAGAATTAACCCTATGAGGGCCAGTGGGGTATTCTTATCCCAATGGCGCTCACAGTATTAATCCGACTAAGTTAAAAAAACAGCCCCTGATGATTAACACTTACCATTAATCCTGATGTCAAGGTCTTCTGCACCCTGGTCAGGTATTGTCCGTCGTCTTCTGTTGTCTTCCATCTTCCTTCTTCTTTCTACCTCTTTCCCTCCATCTTCTGTCTTCTTCTCTTTTGTCTTCATCTATTCTGTCTTCTTCTCTTCCTTGTTTCAAACATTTTCCTGTTAAAAAGAAAAAAAACATGAAACATTACATTTTGGTCAAAAAACATAACTTGGAAATATGTGCATTGTTTAACCCTTTGACTGCCAGAGGGGTACGCTTCTAATAATTAAAAGGTTAAAGTAATGCACATATTCCAAGGTGACACACTATATTCCCTCAGTCGAAAAACATTGTCCCAATCCTTTTCGCAAAAAACAATTCTTTGTTCTAAATATAAATGGTATCCATAAAGTGACAGCACAGCTGCTGTCAAGCAGGAAGTGAGTCTAACAGACACCCCCCCCCCCTTGGTACCTTTCGAGCCTATACCCAAGCCATTGTTTGGGAAATCTGAACAGAGGCTGGCCAATCAGTGGGGGGGGAAGGGTGTTGAAACCCTCTAGGAGATGATTGACTGGGAGGTGAGTAAGCACACATCCCAGCCATTGGAAGCCTGGGAGACATTTTGGACAGAGACTGGCCATATAAAAGCCAGTCTCTGGTCAAACTTCCCACAGTGTGACTCGGGAATCACCTCAAAAGTTACCAAAGGGGAGGGGTCTGTTAGCCTCACTTCCTGCCAGCAGCGAAAGCAGCGCATCCCACAACTTGGGTTTTTTTGAAACGCAACAAGATTTGTTTCTTTGTGAAAAGGATTGGGACAATGTTTTTCAATTGGGGGAATATAGTGTCGCCTTGGAATATGTGCGTTACTTTAACCCTTTGACTGCCAGAGAGGTACGCAAAGCATTGCTCTGCAATGCAGTGCGTACCCCCATGGCAGTTAAAGGGTTAAACAATGACATATTTCCAAATTATGCTTTTGGCCAAAATGTAATGTTTCATGTTTTCTTCTTTTTACAGGAAACTGTTTGAAACAAGGAAGAAAAGAAGACAGAAGAGATGAAGACAAAAGAGAAGAAGACAGAAGATGGAGAGAAAGAGGTATAAAGAAGAAGGAAGATGGAAGATGACAGAAGAAAACAGTGGATGATGGGTAAGCTTGAATATCTTTTGAACTACAGAACAGTAAGTAATTGAACATAGCACTAAGTGTTTTAAAAAAACATATAGAAGACTCAGAGGGGCACTTTAATATTGACGTTACTATTACTTTAAAAACTCACCAGTGAATGTATTTATATGGGACCCTAATACCCATATCAATACATCCAAAACAATCCCAAAATGTGTGCAGTGTTAGTAGAACTAACCCTATGAGGGCCAACTGGATATGCTTATCCCACTGGCACTTATAGTGTTTATCCACTAAGTTAAAAAAAAAAAAAACAGCCCCTGATAATAAACACTTTCCATTAATCCTGATGTCCAGGTCTTCTACACCCTGGTCAGGTATTGTCCGTCTTCTTCTGTCATCTTCCTTCTTCTTTCTACCTCTTTCCTTCCATCTTCTGTCTTCTCTTTTGTCTTCATCTCCTCTGTCTTATTCTCTTCCTTGTTTCAAACAGTTTCCTGTAAAAAGAAGAAAACATGAAACATTACATTTTGGCCAAAAAACATAACTTGGAATTAGTTGCATTGTTTAACTCTTTGCCTTGGTGGTAGGATACGCATTACAGGGCAATGTGCTGTGTACCTCTCTGACAGTCAAAGGGTTAACGTAATTCACGTATTCCAGACTGCCAGAGGGGTACACTTCTAGTAGTCAAAGGGTTAAAGTAATGCACAAATTCCAAGGCGACACACTATATTCCTTCAATCGAAAAACATTGTACTAATCCTTTTCACAAAACAAAAACAATTTTCATTCTAAGTATAAATCGTATCCATAAAGTGACAGCTCAGCCACTGTCAGGCATGTAGTGAGGCTAACAGCCCCCCCCCATGGGTACCTTTCGGCCTATGCCCAAGCCACTGTGTGGGAAATTTGAACAAAGACTGGCCAATCAGCTCTTAGTGTCGGGGGGTGACAAAACCCGCTATGAGCTGATTGGCTAGGAGGTGCGTAAGCACAGATCCCAGCCAATGGACGCCTGGGAGATATTTTGGACAGAGACTGGCCGTATAAAGTCAAACTTCCCAGTGGCTCGGGAATCACCCCAAAAGTTACCAAAGGGGAGGGGTCTGTTAGCCTCACTTCCTGCCACCACCTCCAGCGAAAGCGGAAGAGCCCACAACTTGGGTTCTTTTGAAAAGCAACAAGAATTGTTTCTTTGCGAAAAGGATTGGGACAATGTTTTTCAACTGGGGCAATATAGTGTGTCGCCTTGGAATATGTGCATTACTTTAACCCTTTGACTGCCAGAGAGGTACGCAATGCATTGCTCTGAAATGCGTTGCATGCCCCCATGACAGTCAAATTAACATATTTTCAAGTTATGTTTTGGGCCAATATGTAATGTTTCATGTTTTCTTCCTTTTACAGGAAACTGTTTGAAACAAGGAAGAGACGAAGACAAAAGAGAAGAAGACAGAAGATGGAGAGAAAGAAGTATAAAGAAGAAGGACAATGGAAGATGACAGAAGAATACGGACAGTGGATGACAGGTAAGTATTACACAGATCTGGTGTTAGGCTAGTGTTAGAGGTAGGATTGTTGCACTTCACTGTTAGGGGTAGTGTAAGGTTAATGTATGGGAGGGTGACTGTGTTGTGCTCACGATCGGTACTTGACATGTATCAAGAACCAATCATTAGCTCTCTTCTTTTGATGTTCCCATTATTCACACTATTTAGAGTGGGGTTTGAGAACTTAAAATATATGACAGACTTTTGGCTACAAGTCAGTTTCTGTGGTTCAACTTTCGTTGGGTTTCAGTTGACAGGGAAATTGGATACTGACTTATACTTTTTTTTTTTTTTTTGGTCGGTAACCAGTTTTGCCCTAACTCCAGTTTTAGCTGGATTCATTGAATCGAGGTCTTTGCATGGTGGACAGTTATGTACAATTTGACTTACCGGGATGCTGGAGAGTGCTGTCACCTCCTGTGTCACAGCCACCTTGGATCCTCTCAACAGCAGTCATAGAGACGTTCTGTCGGAGCATCTCCTTCCAGGCCTTGAATGTGATGTTCTCTGGTGGACCACCTCCAGTGTGTTGCATGCAGGGCCAGGTCTCCAATCTTGTTCTTGACTTTTCTCTTGCAGTCTGTCCAGAGCTTCTCGATGGAGTCTGTGGTACGCATATACTTGGACACTGTGTTGACTGCATTTTGGACCTGACGTCAGGCAAGCTTCTTCCTTGCACCAATCCCTCTGGCCTTTTCAGTGGTGAACAGTATGTGCTCCCTGTCGAGGATGCTATGCACCAGGGCCATGTTCTCCTTGTGGGATTACATTGAGTCTCGCAATCTGTCCTCCTTCCAATGCAGTCTGGGATGTATCAGAACTGTGTGTGGCAGTTTGGTAGTCAGGCCCTGCCTGCACTGTCCCTGGATGTTTATGTTCCTGTACTACAACCCCTCCAGTTCCCAGTGCCGTGTAGGTCCCTGGCTGCTGTGTACCTGCCTGTTGATGCATACCCTTCCACCCACCTGGTCCCCCCTCCTACCCTGCCCGGGGATTCCCTGTTGTCTTTCTTTGTCTCCTGAACCTCTCCCCATCCTTCCAGCCTCCACTCCTCTCCTTGCCATTTCACTACCACTCTCCTAGCTCCTTCACACATCCACTCACACCCAGTCACTCACAGAGGCACTCAGTCACAATCACTCTCTGGCACTCCCTTGCATTCATTGAATCACACTGTATGAAATAAAAATATGTTGTGTGTGTCCAAAAATAAAAGATGTGTGTGTGTGTGTGTGTGTGTTTGGGTGTGTATGCAATGGATTCACTTTCAAAATATCTCCCACTATTGGGCAACCAACCAAATGCGCAATAAAATGACGCCAAGTTGAAATGCTCGAAACAACAATATTGCATGCACATTTGTCAACACATAAGACTGTAGACACATTCTTATGTTGCGTTAGCTCCATTACTGTTTTGAAGACCTGTACACAGAGCATTGCTCTAAATTGTATTCCACTGGCTGAGTCGCAGCTGAAATATGACAATGTGAAAATAAAAATGCGCCTGAGTGAGGAAATAACCTCTCTGCTATGTAGCTGCACAGTGGAACTATACCTGCATCTGAGGTTATAGGGCATATACATATTCTTCTGTATGGACTACATAGTGGGATTACACATTGCATCCGCAGTATCTGTAGTTGATTCTGAATGTGTCACATGCTGGCATTTGGAATTACCCATGCAGAACCAACTACAGATACTATGGATTCAACGTGCAATCCCACTGTGTAATCCATACAAAAGAATATGTATATGCCCTGTAAACCTCAGAAGCAGGTATAGTTCCACTGTGCAGCTACATATCAGAGAGGTTATTTCCTCACTCAGGCACATTTTTATTTTCACATTGTCATATTTCCGCGGTGACTCAGCTGGTGGAATAATATTTAGAGCAATGCTCTTTGCACAGCTCTTCAAAACAGTTATGGAGCTAATGCGACATAAGAAGGTGTCAACATTGTCATGTGTCAACACGTGTGCATGAGATATTTTATTTTCGAGCATTTCAACCCGGCATAATTTTGAATGTGCCATTTGGTTGGTTGCCCAATAGTGGGCGACACTCCAAAAGGCTACCATACAATGTGTGCAATATGTGCAAAAGTGCATTATGTGTATTTTTTTAAAGCAATTCTCTGTACTCCCCACTCCAAATCTTCCTGTCCCCAATGTCTGCTCTTTTCTCTTTCTCTCTCTATGTGTATCCTCCGCTCCTGGGTCCTGTACTGTAGCTCTGAGAACTTCCAAACACAGACAGTGTGTGTCAGTTATTTTGGGGTATAGATACATTTTTTAATGGACTTGATACTTTGCTGTATGGTGATTGGCTGTGATTTTGTACTTGTTTCGACAACATTTAGCAGCACCAGATAATGTTATCTTCTTTCCTTTGAAGTTGACATATCTAGTGTTGTTTATCGACTGAAATGAACGTACGGTGAGGTAAAAAGGATGCAACGCACATTATGAGGCAAGGTGTGTTTGTGCACCCTACACTCATTGTCCATTCTGGTAGATGGCTTGTTGAATACCTGTACTACAGAGGCAACACAGTCATTGTTAACTATTGGTAATGCTTTATGGCTTGCTGACTGTTTTACCATGCCTTATTGGATCGAGCCCCAGGTGCAAAAGAATCTGCACTGTGACTATTTCCAGATTTATTGTGAACTGTGTTCATCTGCACTTTGCACCACAACACAGCATGGATGTTTATACCAGCACAGCTTTTATGGCTATCCTCTTTTTACATGAGCACAGTTCGATCAAACAGGAATTTTCATTCTGTAAATCCATATTTGTTATAATGTGAGTTTATCAGGAAAACCCACACTCTCTGGAGCTTCCAAATTGCAATTTGGGATACTCTGCACCATGGTGAAAAATTCAGCTCCCTGTATCTGTTTTCAGAAATATTTCTGTCAGATACCGTGGAAGCAGGGGTAGTGATACAGTGTAAAGAAGATAGTGATACAAAGCAGAATTATTGATTCCAGTCTATTTAATGCAAAACACAGAGCAGTGCTGCAGGGATAGTATTGTACTGGATCACCATCCCTGCTTTCTCAGTCACTGGACAGAAAGAAACCTAGAATATGACGGCAGATAAGAACCATTTGGCCCATCTAGTCTGCCCCTTTTCCTACTGTAAAAACCTCAAACCTTATTTGGTCCTTGGTCCTGTCTTATGTTCAGGACAGCCTTATGCCTATCCCATGCATTCTTAAATTCTGTCATTGTGCTAACTGCTACCACTTCTGCTGATAGGTTATTCTACTTTTCTACTACCCTCTCAGTGAAGTGAAAGCTCTCTGGAAGCAAAATACATAGTGCTCACTGTCAGGGACATGCATGTAAATTATTAGGAAGAAAATAATAATAATAATGAATTAGTCAATTTTACTTTACAGATTCTGCACTTGCAGAATATCTAAAGTGAAAATAATTTATCTCATAGTTGTTTAACAGATTATTTTACCTTGGCAGGTGTCCTTCACCCAACAGTAATACATATCTATTAATGTTGTATGTTAAATCTGCAGTTTACTTTATATATTGATATCTGTTGAACTTTGCCTTTAGGTCACATCTCCTAAAAAATCAATGCACTTTAATAGCCCTAAATGAATCATAAGAGTTTCTAGTCTTTAACAGATTATAAACTGAAACAAGTAACAGTAAACTAAAGCAGAAATCAGATGAAAATGAAAAATATATATGTAACTGATTATAGTATGTAGGACACCTATCTAGATAAGTCTTCCTGATAAACAAATAAGAAACTTCTTATTTCTATAGCATACTTCTTCTTTAAATTTATTATACAAAGATTTTAACAAATGCAATATATATATTTCATTATATTCAGGTTTCCCTTATGGCTGTAGATGAAATGCACATGACCTTACCAAAGATGAATAAAGATATTTACTGGAATGACTCTGATGTGCGACCACCATATACATTGGCAGCTGCTGATTACTGTATTCCTTCATTCTTGGGATCAACTGTTCATATGGGGTAACTATCATAACCATGTGTGCCCTAAATATCCCATCTTAAGGTTATGCTTTGTCAAAAGTATAATTCATATAATGTATAATTTGATTTAGGCAAGAAGCCATACACAATAAGCATGTAGAGAAAAAGGAAACCTATAATTTAACTATGAATCATTGGATTTATCATCTGATGTATGTATATTTTGCAGACTTCCTGACTCTGTATTTCTACATGAAGACTGGATACTGGATGAAAATAAACCCAGAAGGCAAAATTCTGTTCTAAGGAGAGTGAAACGGTTCTTGAGTGTTCACGAACATCCTGACTCCCCCAGTCGAGGAGTCTACAGTCGACAAGGAAGTGATGCATCCAATTTGTTCCTCCCAAGTGAAACATGTTATATTGGTAGTTTCCATGATGTTCCAGTCAGAGGAAGACATCATATACATGTTAAAAGACGTGAATCCACTGACAAGAATTCAAAGCCTGCCACACCAAGAGATTTATCAACAATTCGGGAGGCTAGTAGATCAGATACTTCAGAACGGACACCGTCCAATGAGAATGGAGTCACATCAAACACAGCTTTGCAAGTCCCTGAAGTAGTTGTTACTACGTCTACTGAAACCCAGCCAGCTACACAGAGTGATATTTCTCTGCAATCCAATTCATCATCAGGCACAAAAGCAAAGGAATGTACAGACAAGAACCAAAACGATTCCCATGCTAATGCAGCTGAAAATCTTCTTGAGAATGTTTCTAAACATATTAACCAAGAAAAAACACCGGTAAAGACACAAGTACAGAAAGATGCAGAGACATTACACAGAGACAAAAAAGACCAAAAGAAGGGTTTCCATAGATGGAGTGAAACCATATTTCCTTCACAAAGTCATATAGCAAGTTCCCAGCCTAACAGAAAATCTTTGCAAAGTATTCCTCATTCATTAACTTTTCAGTCTACTGAAGAAAAGTACTGCAGCCCAAAGCCTCATGTACCTCCCACAGAGGGAATATTCAGTTTAGAGAGACATAAAGATATCAAAGAAACAGATATTGTTGAGTTCCATGATGAAAACAAAGAAAGTAATCAATGAAGTTTTTTGGAAATACGACAATGATTATTTGTAACAGTTTTACATTTTAGAGAGAAGAAACTATATAATGCACAAATTATTGGGGTTTCTTAAAATCTGCTACAGTGCACATTATATTATTCACTTCTGCCATATCTGAAATGGAATAAAGTCATCAAATGAACAGGCTGAGCAATCTAGAAAATGTTTTTATGATTTATTTGTGACAGTTTTAACATAGTAATAGTTACTGATTGTGCATGTCTGCTTTTTATTGAAGAAAACCAGTGCTAAAATAAGGCACATGATAATTTGAAGCTATAGTTAAAAATAACTTTTGTATTGTATTTTTATACTACCTGGAGATACCTCAGGTAGATGTGAGATCCTGAAGGGCCTTTTAAAAGAAGCATATACAATCCCTTAGCTCATGTACAACCTATAGTACAGTATTTTACATGTCATGTCATCTGCAATAATAAAGCCTAACATTTACTATGTGTAACCTAAAGAGTGTGCTGCCCAACATCTAGTGCTTACCCTGCCTTTCATTTGATCTCTTAGTCCAAAACATAGGTCAGCAAGTAGATATCATTTGAGGGAATACAATTCATAATCCTAAAGATCTTCAAAGTATGATCTCAAGTCACAGCCAATCCTCAAAAAGATGCCATGCACACCTTCATTATTCCTATTGGTTGGCAACCAGAGAATACAGGGTCTAGGCAGGGACAATGTTCATCCCTGCTCAAACCCTGTATTAAAATTGCACATGAATACCTCATGCATTTTACCTTTGCACATGATCAGTTGTAATACAGCATTTGAGCAGGGAAGAAGTTTGACCTTGCCCGGCTCCCATATTATCAGGAGTAGGCCCAACATCACCAAACTGCTACAGAAATCAGCAAAGGATCATCTGATTGGCAAAGTAAGTACATCTTATAAATGGTCACTAGATGTAGGGCTGAAAACTCTTTGGCCTAGATGCACATTGAAGGTCGATGTGGTGTCGGTATGATCTTGTCTATGTGTTTGAATCACTCCGACAGTTCGATCTACACACACTTCGAGGATTGCAGAAGGTCCCTATTAGCATACAGGATTGTGGAAGTGCTGTCGATGTGGAAGGGATGTCCTCCCTTCACACATCTCCAACACTACAACAATTCTGAAGTTGAACAGCATTCTCTCTGTGCTTCCCTACTTGGCCAGTAGGGGAATAAAGAGAAGGCTTTCAGCACCAAGGACAGCATTGAATGCCAATTATCCCCTAACCTATGTATCATATATTATACATGTTGTGCACTCACAGGGAACAAGACTCAGGGTCACACAGCATCTATGGGGATTTGTGGCTACCATGTGCCCCCCAACCTTGTTCACTTCCCCAGTGGTAGCCATAAAACCCCAAATACACTGCTTGGCCCCCACACTTGTTCCATTGACCACTGTTAACCACAGATCCCCATGTACACTGTCTGACCCTATCCAGCCTTTTCCCCTTGCCCACTGCTAGCCACATATCCCCATGGCCACTGCCTGGGGAAAAGGGCTGGGGGTGTCAGGCAATGTAAATGGGGCTAACACACAATGGTGTTGTTCCCCACATTATAGAAATGTGACAAAGAGAGCCCCCGCCTTCGACATATCCCCCCCTAGTATTTCAACAAATATTGCATATATTAGACACACTAACTCCATTCGACTTGCACCTCTTCATTGGACAGGAACTGTTATTTATTCGACAGAACCTGTCCTTTAGTCAGCACTTAACCCTTTGAGTACCAGAGAGGTAAGAAGGCATTGCTTAGAAATGTGTTTCCTACCCCTCTGGTACTCAAAGGGTTAATAGGCAAGGTATGGTGCTGCATACCTTGGCTGTATATGTGTAAGAATGTGTTTTTATTTAAATATATTTTTAAATTCTTTAAAAAACATCAGATATCAAGGGAGGTGTCATGACCCCTCATGACACCCCACCTAGCATGGGGGCGACAATTGCCCGTTTTTTAAATAAAGCGCATATAACCTATGTGTAACATAGGTTATGTGCTCTTTTTATAATTAAATAATACTTCCAGACCTCTTCTGATAGCCCCCCAAAGGCATTTTCTGCCTTCTTGATACTAGAGCTGCTGTAAAAGCCGCTGTAGTATCAAGCGCTTGTGGAATGAATTAACCCTGTCACCAGGTCATTCTTAGAAAGAGCAGCGCTGTGCTCTCATCATTGAATCAGTCACTGAGGTCAGACCGGGTGACTGATTCAATGATGAAAGCACAGTGCTGCGCTTTCTGGGAATGACCCACTGACAAGGTTCATTCATTCTACAAGCACTTGTACTGGATGTGGCTTATACAGTATACAGTACTGCAGAAGGCATAGAATGCCTTCTGGTCACCCCATGGATCATCTATCCTTTTGGATAGATGATACATGATAGGGGGGCTATCAGGAAGGGTCCTGGTGCCCCCCTAGAGGTCTGGAGGTATTATTTAATTATAAAAAGTGCATATAACCCATGTTACACATAGGTTATATGCGCTTTATTTAAAAACCTGGCAATTTTTAAATTTAAAAATATATTTAAATAAAAACACATTTTTTACACATATACAGGCAAGGTATGCAGCCACATACCTTGCCTATTAAACCTTTGAGTACCAGAGGGGTAGGAAACACATTGCTAAGCAATGCCTTCCTACCTCTCTGGTACTCAAAGTGTTAAGTGTTGAATAAAGGACAGGTTCTGTTGAATAAATGGCAGTTCCTGTCCAATGAAGAGGTGAAAGTCGAATGGCGTTAGTATATTGAATATATGCAATACATGTCAAAATACTAAGGGGGTGGGATATGTCAAAGGGAGGGCACATTGTGTAGTGCTTGGCATACTAGTTCTGTTTATTTTAACCCTTTGAGTGCCACAGGGTTGAGCAATGCACATCCTTATGGTATTCAATGCTGTCCATGGTGCTGAAAGCATTCTCTTTATTCCCCTACTGGCTAGGTAGGGAAGCAGAGAGAATGCTGTGCAGAATTGTCATAGCTCTCCTTGCTGTTATTCTATAGGAAAGTACAGGGAGATACCAACTATGACAACCTGAGTTAGGTGAAGTGGAGACTGTGAATTCTGACAGCAGAGGCTGCTATCATAGTTTACTGAATGAGTTGAAGTATCACATTAAAATATCAACACACCCCCTTGCATATGAATGTGTCTCATTATTCAGCATTTCCATATGGAAATGAGTAATTCTGCTTCATTTCCATATGGAAATAGGCCATTGTCGATGTGATGAATGAAAATTCTTATACCTGTCGGATTGATGTCGATGTGGGCATCTTTTTTGTCGGAGTACTGGTAATGTAATATTGTAGACATGGCTCAAAATTTCCACTCGCCACTAGCCAATGGCAAGTGAAAATTCAGCCCTGGCGAGTAGAAATTCAGCCCTGGGGGGTATGTTATGGTTTGTAGTGGCGAGTAACTTTTCAGGTCTGGCTAGTAGCAAAGGACTTCACATTTTAAGCCCTGGTCGTAGACACTTTGAATACCGTGGATGTGCCTACGACATTGGTTCAACAGGACATCAACATTTTTAGCCCTCTACGAAGTTTTGTTCATCTAGGTCTTTATGTTGCATCCATTAGTTGTTATACTTTAATGTTATATGAAGAGATCTCCTTTAACAACTTGGAAGCTAGAAACATGTCCATTGTTTCACTCTGCAATGTGTTGGAAATGTCTCTAGCAGCCAAGGAGTAACTGAGTGCCAGAGGAGTCTGCAGCATTGCAAATCAATATGTCGCTGTCCCCTCTGGCATTCAATGGGTTAAAGAGAAAATATAACCTTAAATCATCTAAGGAAAATGTTTCTGCCCACATTATATTGTTTCTGAAAACAAGTTCTTTTTCATCAGCTCTCATCTCTTCTTTGTTGATCATTGAAACTGTTGAAGGTGTAGTACAGGGAGCATTTTTTTTTTACAGCCCCAAGTAAGGCAGTTGCTAATGTTCGATATAAGTCATGCTTTATTCTGCACATCCTGCAGACATAGAACTGATGTTAAAATGGCATTAGTTCAGCCCTTTAATAGAGAGCATGGGCATAAAGCAACATAAGGACAAACTTAATGCACACAGTACTCTAGCTTTCATAACATTGCCATTGTTTTTCAGGTATTATAATATTGGAAGGTTAATAACATTTTCATTGTTTGAAGGAACATATGGTTAATTACATAACCCATTAAATGTTAGAGAGTTCTCTAATCCACTGCTTTGCAATGGGTTGGAGACCCCTCTATCATTCAAGAGGTCCATTTATTTTAATTGTGTTTAGACTTTTCATCAAGTAGTTTCCAGAAGAAGCATTGACCCACTGCCTTATGAACAGTTTAAGTTGCAGAGGGGGTCTTTTGGCATTCAAAGGGCTATAGCAAGAACAGTCAATCTTTGGGCACCCAGCTACTGAAGACTGCAGCTCCATTGTCCCCAAGCAGCAACAGCTATGGCTGAGGATGATGGGAGTTGTAGTCCCCACCAGCTGGAGGCCCATAGATTGACTACCCCTGGGCTAAAGCAAAAGTATTTTTTTTTTTTTTAATGAAACAAGCATATACTTTAGTGTTGCTGATTAATAAAAAGTCACTTCCAAGGGAGATGTTTAATTCAAAAGATAACACATTTCAACTTTTTTAACTCATAATGCGATTTTGGTAAAATCACCACCAGGTGCTTTTGCTGCTATTGCTTTCAAAAGGCCATTTTGGTCTAGGACAACCAGTTCACCATAGACAAAGATAGAAAAAGGTTGTCTGGCTTCAGCTTTAACCCTTTCAGTGCCAGATGGGTAACCCTCTGGCACTGAAAGAGTTAATAGTTTTTGAATTAAGAATTTCCCAGCAATGCAAGCATTTTACTCAACAGGGCTAGCTAGCAGCATATGTTTGTTGCATACAAAATACTATTCCTTAAAGGGATAGTAATGTTTCATAATAAAAGCGGCTCTAATTAATCATCATAGTATTTGGACTTTGGAGAGTGTTATTTCAATTCTGTCAGAGTTGTAGTTCAAGAGTAATTCAGTGACAAAGTATCCCCCTCCCACCCCTTTTACTGATGTAACACTGCTCAGCCAGATCAGAAGGGAGGTGCCCAGGTAGATTGCAGAGAGGGACAATCTTCAATTAAGATAAGGGAAAAATCTGAAAAACTTGTCAAGGGGGGCAGGGATTTCATTGTTCTCATAGGAAGAAGATTGTCCCCTGCTGTTATCTGTCTGGTCTAAGGACTGCATTCCACATCTGAGAAGAGATGGCAGGAGGGGAAACTTTGCTTGTGAATATCTCTCAAACCATAAAGGTCTGAGAGATAAGACTCATATCGTTCTTCATGTTTTTTTAATGCCTACAAAATAAAATCAAGATAAAACAAAGTATTACTATCCCTTTAAACTGTAAATGAGTATGATGAATGCACAGAATATGTTTGTAGTGGAGGAGAGCCCTGATTGTGCTTTATGGTCACTTATTTGAATAGCACAAATAACTATGAATCTGAAAATACAGAGAACATTTTTAGGACAAACCAACTGCCCTATAGGCAATATATAAAAATGTGACAAATTCCCACTGCTTTAAAGGGAGCTTTTAAAGGAATAGTTATTTTTTTAATGAAAACCTACCTGTATATGTTATAGGGCGTTTCCTACTGAATAAAACAAGAGTACACTCACCTCTGTTTTATTAAAAAGTTAAAACTGTCCAAATTGTCAAGAAGTGAATTATAGTGTGATTACTTCCTGGAAGTTCACACAGATAATGACTTACTGCCCCAAGGGCTCAACATAATAGTCAACAGTAAAATTGTTGGTTGGGCAAAAATGAACAATGAACAGTAAACACAGTGGTACGTCAGAATTCAATTGCCCTCCCAACAGGAACCACAACAAACTTTGGGAGACCGAACCAGACATTTGTCCCAACGCTTGCTGTGGGTTTTTTGTTCCCAAATCTCGTGTTAAATTGAAATGGGAACATCAAAGGAAAACAGCTAACACTCTATGTTTGACACATACACAGACCGCAATCGGTTCTACTATGCCCAAGTAATACATTTGATTTATTTGTAGACAAAATTGCACCAGTCCATTACCCTTTGAGTGCCAGAGGAGAAAGCAATGAGCTGCTTAGCACTCTGGCACTCAAAGGGTAAACGAGACAGCACTGCAGACACATCGTGCATCATAGTAAAAGTAATAGATGGACAGAGTGAAACAGCACCACGGAGAGCAAGAGAAAAGAAACTGCGCTAAACAGTATAAGCAAATCATGATAAAACAGCTGGTAAAGAGCAGCTATGTAATGAATAAGTAGGATGGTGACAGTAATGCAAGGCTTTTGTTCAAAAAACAGCGCCTGTCCACAACCCTTTGAGTGCCAGAGGAGAAAGCAATGCGCTTTTCACTGACTGAGAATGTGGGAAATGGCTCCAGGTTATACGATACACCACTTAGCTGATCATCATCTCTTATGCATGAATACAGACCACAATCAGTTCTACTGTGCCCAACTAAAAACAAAATAACTGGATAATGAAGTCAAAAAGTATAACAAATCCAACACAACTGCCAGGAGTCCGATTTAATTATTTCTGTATAGCACTCATACACTCTACATACACTCTATTATATACATCACAGTAAAGTTAGAAAAGTGGTACTTACAGTCAAAGATCTGCTACACTCCACTTCCACTCAGCTTTCTCTATTGAATGTCAGTGAAAGAAAGAAGTTCCGTCACTGCTATTAAACGGGAGTGTGATGTGTAAAGGGGGCTGGGCAATGCAAGCCTGCAAGCCTAACACTTTTGTCTCTTGATGCAGCTCGTCCTGTTGTGCGACTGAATGGGGATTCAATATCTTCAGCTGTGACATCAGGAAAAGGGGCGGGAAGGGGAGATTTTATTTGTAAATTACAAAGCAACCGGACTGTTATGAGAACTTCTGAAGGTAACACTCGGCATAACTTTAAAATAGAAACTTAAAAAAGATTTATGAAAAGGAAGTATTATTATCCCTTTAAACACAGAGCATGAGCTAAACACAGACACCCTCCCAAACACTAACCCTACACTACCCCTAACAATAAAGTGAAACAATACTAGCCCTAACACTATCCTAACACCAATAACCCAGAGATGTAACACTTATCTGTCATCCACTATAAGACTTCTTCTTTAATCTACTATCTTTCTTCTTATCTTTTATCTTTGTATCTTCTGAAATAGAGTATGCCACTAGAAGTAAAAAGAATATTCATGCTGAAATATAACATGCCTCCAAAGATATGCCATAAGCGTACGCTGCAGCTGCTGCTACCAACCCTGGCGGTGGTGGTAGGAGAGCAGAGCAAAAATCCCCACTTAGATACCTCTTGAGAGGGAGGGATGACTAAACCTGCTTGAAGCTGATTACCTAGCAGGTGTATAACCCCACATCCCTGCCAGTGGAAGGCTGGAAACCATTTTGAACAGAGACTGGCCATATAAAAGCCAGTCTCTGTTCAAATTGCTCGAGGTGTCTGGGGGGTGGCACTTTTGCTTGGCTCTCCTGCCACTGCCATCAGGGGCAGCAGAGTACACCTATGGCATATCTTTGGGAGCATTTCATGTTTCAACATGAATATTCTTTTTATTTCTAGTAGCATACTGTTTGGAAGAAAAGAATATAACAATAAAGTAGAACACGGAAGATAGAAGATTAACCACTTAAGGACAATGTATCGTTAAGGCAAAATAGCCCATGATGTGCCATGATCATCAAGGGTTGTTAAGGGGTTAAAGAAGAATTACGTGGATGATCAGGGTGCTGAAGACCCCACTGAACAGCAGACTTACAGGTAAGTGTTTATTTTCAGGGGATGGTGTTTTTTTTATTGAGGTCTATTAAACCAAGATCCTAGGCAATGCAACAACTTTACTGCTCCTTTAACCCCTGGTGATGTGTCATGTCCGTCACCAGTGTCCTTTCCTGAAGGACCGATGATGGTTCTGGCACTTCACATATTTTGTGCTAACAGCACTCCAGCCTGAGTAATGTGAGCACTACCCGAGTCTGAAATTGACAGCTCCAAGACCAAGGCATTCACTATCAGACCCCTGTTCGGCTCCTGGCACACGTGATCAGTCATGTGCCAGTGCAATGAACATTTTCTACGTGGTCCTTAAGGGGTATCCAACCCCAAGGTCACTGGTCCTTAAGGGGTTAACCCCTTGAACTGTAAGACGTCTCCAATGCATTGAGAAGCAATGTTTTAGAGACCTCTCTAGAATTCATGGGCATGAATGTCATATTAAAAGGGACATTATCATCTAAATGTTAGCTGGAGTTATATACACTTCAATATCTGATACTTCATGATAGAATCTGTAATATAAAAGGCAATCCTACATAACATCTGTATGAATTCCCACTTTTAGAACCTTACAACATATTTAGAGATGGCTCAGCTGGTTAAGGCACCAGTTGTAGAATCTGCTAAGACCATGAGGTCAGCTACGCCTTTCACCTTTCTAAGGTAGATAAAATGAGTCCAGGACATACTTGAAAATGAGAGACAATCTCAATGTATTCTTCCTGGTAAAATACTTCCACAAAAAAAAAATAATAATAAGATGGGCGAAAAGATACAGGCAAATGCTTTAGTATGAAACACACTGTCCCTGTCAGTAGACCTCTCTAGATCCGGAGCAGCCTCCTACAATCTCAGCTAAGTTTTCAACAAACTTGGAGACAACTGGAAGGGAGCGCTCAACAGATCCACCAGACACATGGAGCCAAACAAAAAATAATAAAAATAATCCATGCCATAGGCACAGACAATGGTATAATTGACTTTTGTTTGGGTTTTTTTACTAATTTGGCCATCTGTAGATACAGCATGGTCGGGAGTGGTCAATCAACCATATGCATTGTGGGATATTCCCACTGTTACAACAGGATTTCATTAAAAGATTTATTCTTTTAATGTTTTTATGTTTGAATCACTTGTTTTGTGCACTATTTAAGAAAGGTTTTGTTAAACTGAATAAGACAGAAGAAACAAAATTCACAGAGCTAATTCACATTAATTTATACATTTAATCTTCAGATATAAGTTGAGTACCTAAGTGAATAAATACAGATAGCAGCAAGAAATGAGGGAGTTCTCCAAGCTCCCCAAGATTAGGCCAAAGCCTAATCAGAAACCCAAAACCAAACCAAATCTGCGCTCCTCAATATAAGCTATCCACGTGTGAACCCTGTGTAAAGCATATTGTATACCACTTTAATAAATTTGGGGTCTCTGTTGCATAGTTTGGCCAAAGTATGTTTAATCCCGTCTGCCACGTTGTTAAACTGAATCCAGCCTATGATTAAGTGACACCCCTCACAAAACGCGTTAGGCAGATCATGTGTTGTATATCTTCTCTTATACCTGTGTCTGTGGCATGGCTTCATTTCATTATTTTTTGTTTGCAAATAAACTTTGAAGTTTGAACAATAAACTTTGAAGTTTTTATCTAATACATCCTGATTGGCTCCTTGTTGTCTCTGAATTCCCACTTTTGTAAGTCAAGGGGGAGATGCGCTAAGGCGTGATACAGAGGTGATATAGCGGAAATGACTTCTCCAGAGATATCACTTCTTCAAGGGCGGCGGCAGAGGAGACACAGGTGACCAACACGGGTCCCCCTTCAGCCCTGTACGGGGGCCGATGCCCGTAACACACTAAAGGCATTGGAAGTGACCCTGACTTTATATATGGGCAGGCTCACTTCCATTTCCCTCAGTCAATGGCTGGGATGTTCTTACTCACATCCCAGCCAATCAGTTTAAAAAACAGCCGCTCAAATCTGATTGGCTGGGATGTGATTAAGAACATCCCAGCCAATGGCTGTGAGGGAAATGGAAGTGATCCTGCCCATATATAAAGTCAGGCTCGCTTCCAATGCCCTCAGTGTGTTACGGGCATCGGCCCGTACAGGGCTGAAGGGGGACCAGTGTTGGTCATCTGTGTCTCCACTGCCACCTCCCTTGCGGCCGCTCCAAGCGGTGTACACATGAAAATTTTAGCGAAGTAGTTTTACTTAGCATTTTCTTTCAGTGTATATGTATACTATTTATTTGCAATGCGTTGCGTACACCTCTGCTACTCAAAGGGTTAAACAATGTCTTCATTCATGCTTGGTATTCATACTTTAATCTTATTTTACAGGCAGAAGAAAGAAGAATGAGAAGAAAGAAGACTGAAGAGAAGGCAGAAGAGAGAAGAAAGAAGAGAAGACAGAAGGACAGTAGATGACAGGTAAGTGTAACATGGATCAGTTAATGATCGGTGCTTGGCAGTATGTCAGGCACCCATAGTTAATTGTTTTTTTACTGTTAAGTTCTCAATATCGCTGCTCTTAGCTGCGTTTTGGGAACTTAACTCACAAAATGGACATTTAGCCACAAGACCGTTTCCGTGGCTTAACATCCTTTGTGATTTTAGCTGGTAGCGCCTCTGAATACTGCGTTAGACATGTTAGTATTTCAGCCGGTGTTCACTTTGGCCCTACCAGCTATATTAATACCTGCTTTTAAATCTACCCCCTAGGGTCTTATGTTCTAAAGAAAAGCGAAGGAATTCTGGAGTAAAACATTTGCAATATAGGGGAGAATTAAAATTTTTAAAAATTCCAATTGATTCAAATGGGTATATTAACCCCTTGAATGCTAGAGAGGTCTCTAACGCATTTCTTCTCAATGCGTTAAAGACCTTTCTAGTATTCGAACAGAAAGAGCGCAAACCACCTCACTAATTCCCTTGGACTGTAATCACAACAATAATTTTGAGCAGATTGCTTTTGTTAAACGTTTTTTGCCTATAAGTTTGAGAAAGGGGTTGTTACCCCGAAACGTGTTACTGGGCAGATATTTGCAAGATGCTTTTTTAATTATTTTTATAATAAATTGAACTTCAAGAAGATAAGGATTCTTTGATTCAATCGGTACACCATGGCGACCGGATCGGGGAGGTCTATATATCCCCGTTTGCTTTAGCTGGATTTCTTAACCAGCTACTACACTTTACAAGTGTGAGTATTGTTGTGATTACAGTCCAAGGGAATTAGTGAGGTGGTTTGCGCTCTTTCTGTTTGTTTTTTTCTTCTGTTTCAAGGGTCCTGAAGGATTGTGGGAGTCCTTAAGACGCAGCATCCATCGCATATCAAACTGAGTGAGGGCAGTTGAAGTCTCTCATAGGCGTATGCTGATCACTTTTAGTGGTTATTCAAATTGTGAGTGAAGTGGTGTATTGGTGGAGGTCCTATATTGGTTACATATTACACTAGGAGCGCCCTTTTTTTTTTTTCTTTTTTTTCTTTTTCTTTCTAGTATTCGACTGGTTATAGATCTCCCCTATAGTGCAGATGGTTAGAGATGATTTTCACTGCATTAGACATGATCACTCATTATAAGTTTGTGCATATAACCAGTCAGTGGCTGTACACAACAGAAGCACAGATTTCTATAAATACAGTAAAAACAAGTTTAATATTAGATTTTAGGCTTCTCAAGTCAAAGAAATAATTTCATAGCTGCCACCTTACAGCATATATTTAAATGGGTATTACTGGTATGTATAAAAGTTGAGTAATTCTGGAGCAAACCAACTGTGACACAGGGGACAAATAAACAAAGTGCTTTCTACCTCATTGGGGTTAAAAATCATGTTTAAATCAACGGGACATTTAGTAATGTTTACGGTTCCCCATGGTGTTATTTTGTCCCAGAATTACTACAGTTTACTACATACATAAGACCCATAATTTCATGCTATGTGTCAAATTTCCTTTAAAGGGATAGTAAGACATTTTGCTTTACATATTATGAATGTGCATACTGTGTAAAGTCATATTGTCTAAACTTTGTAGTATTATTATTTTCATCTTCACCTATGTGAACGAAGATATGATACAATGTAGACATGATAACGATAAAAATGCAGCATATAAGAAACAGAGAACATGGTGCTGCAGGGTTAGTGTTATATTGTATTGCTGTCCTGGTTTGGTCAATGACCAAAAAACTGTTTGGAAACATCAGTGACCTTACTGTCAGGGACATAAGAATGTAAATAAAAGATATAAAATAGGTGAAGATGAAAAAGTATAGGCAATTTAACTTGTAGAATGTCATTAAAATGATTTGACAGATAACACAATCAAAATGACTGAACCAATTATTACAAAGCCAGTGTAGACATCTGGCCTGTCCATTATAGTTGATGAGTCTTTGATGTAATGAGAAGAACTACAATTAGAGTGGCAGGCCCAAAGCATCTTAAAAAAAATTTCCATTAGACAAAGTAAGCAAAACTCTTAGGATGTATTGAAAATAGACAGTGCAAACAGTCTGAGTTTAGAATTCCTTTGTAGATGTTTTAAACTTTCTGTCACCAGCCCACTCCTGTGGATAGGCTTTCACACTTCTTTGAAGCCCCTTTAGTCTCTAGGTTTCATCACATGCACTGGAATATTACTCCAGGCTGGTGGTCTGCCTCCCGTTCTCCAGATCACTGAGTCTTTGTATCTTCTGCTTCCATCCACATGGACAGTGACCCACAGTAAACATTTGGGATTCAATTTGGCTCTCCACTCTGTAGCATTCTTAGCATAAGTAGGATGCTAGTTTCCATTGAGTAGCAGGGAGGGTATATGGGTGGACAAGCTATTAAGGGACTAGAATCCTATCACTCGGTAGGGCTGTGAACAATAAAACTATATTGTATTATTATAAGATTGCCAAAACAATGGTATGTGTGTGTTGATAAATACTATATACCTAAAGTAAAAAAAAAAAAAATACTTATTCATAATCACTAGTGCTTAGTGAATTTCTAGCCCGCTCTACTGCGCATGTCACGGCGTTACACACGCTTTAGCGAATTATTATATAGGATTGGGAAGATGGCATTCATCTTGCTTCTCCTAGTATATTCCCGACCCTTTACAAGGAAACTGCCTAGCCCACACCTCCCTAGTCTACTAATAAATTGTTCAATAAAGTTTATCTTCCATCATTTCTGGCCCCTTTGCCTCTAATGTGGCTTAACTTGTAACGGTTACTCCATGGGAGCTCCACAATACCTACCATCCTCAGTCATCTCTGTAAGCCTCAACCTCAAGTATAAGGCATAGCCTGCTTTGTGGGAGGGGTTGCAAACTCTTAAATACCAGGCAACAGCCTCTCTCACCATTCTCTTCATTTACAGAACACCCCCTTCCCTCCCTGTTTCACCCCTCCTTTTCATCTTTGTGGCCCTCTAATGTGGTTACCTCTTCTTCCTTCCCTGGGCAACAGAAATGCCCAGGAAGCTCCACAATGCCACCATCTTTAGGCTTCTCTTTAAGCCCTGACCACAAATTATATTACTGTGCAAAAGTCTTAGGCAGGTGTGAAAAAATGCTGTAAAGTATGAATGCTTTCAAAAATGTACATGTTAATAGTTTATCAATTAACAAAATGAATAGTGGGTGAACAGAAGAAAAATCTAAATCAAATAAATATTTGGTGTGGTGGTGACTGCCCACGCTTGGCAACATGATTAGGATGTTGATTTGGCAACTCCAGTACAAATTAATACAAACACTTGCCATGGGCCAGTGATTTTGACAGGAATGGGCTGGGGGGGCTCCTGGCAAAATTACTGCAGACAATTCCCCAGTATCCCTTCCCACCCTGCGTTTCACCTCTTTGCTCACTATTAACCCCTCCCACCCTACCTTTCAACATGATCACTCCCCTCCCACCTTTTCACCACTTCACACATCACTCCCTTTCACATTACCTCTCCCTCTCTCGACTAACTTCCTTTCTCTGTTTTCACTCACCATCCCTTTCTTCAGCTTCTCTCCCATTCTCATTTGCCTCTCGTATGCTGCTTTCCCTCTGCATCCCTCCCTTTCACCACTGTTGCAACCTCTCCCTCATGCCCTTAGTCATCCAACTCCTTTCACTTCCTCCGCTTAGCATAACACATCTGCACTCCTTTCACCACTGTGGCACTCTCTCCCTCTTTCTCTGCCTTACATCCCCATCAAAAACCTTCTGCCTCCTCCCACCTGCCCCTTCAGTTCACAGTCAGCACACAACAGCTTCTTCCGAAGTGCACACAGCAGACTTCAGCCTTTCGATGCACTATACAGAAGGACTGCAATGGACAGAGGAAGGGTGTATGTCTTTTTTTATTTATTTGGGAGGGGGTTAACCCCTTCAATGACAAACATATAGCTCTCTGGCACTCAATAGTTATAGTATATCAATATTCTACTTCAGGAAAATTTTGGCGGCCATAATTTTGGACTACTTTTTGCTGCAAATGACATCACATTTTTTTCTAAAAGTAACTAAAGCTTGGTTACTGATTTTATCCTTAAGCACTGGGTCATGTTTAAGTCCCATACAATGCTGTTTGATGATTGTTTTGATCTATGAGCCATAAGAGCTATATTATGTTATAAGGTTACCTTGTTCATCCCACCTTCTCACTTTTTGTTTACTTCTCTATTTAAAGAGATAGTAATGTTTCATAATAAGGTAAGGTTCGATCATTCTTTGTAGTTTGTACTAATGCTCTCTATGGTTGGCAGTGTTCATATAAGTCTAGTTTCAATGTAATTATATTATAAAGTTTCCCACTCGCACCCCTTTTCCATATGACAAAGGAGGGCAGGTTTTTTCCTTATGCAGATACAATATTGTCCCTCATCGCAATCTGCCTGGACTGGCTTTCTGGTCTGAAGACAGAAGATTGACCTATGTAAAAGGGGCGGTAGGGGGAAACGTTATAATATAATTACATTGAAACTGGACCAATGTGAACATTGGCAACGGTGGAGAGTGTTTGTACAAACTACAAGGAATGACTGAACATTACCGTCTAATGAACCATTACTCTTTAAGTACTGTGCTCTGCCTAGGGCCTTATTAAGCACTGTTTCGTTATAACCTTTCTCTAGGTATAGTTTCTTTAAGAGGCTTCCCTCTGTCTCAAAGCCCCCTAAATTGCTGCAGTTTCTTCTTGTCATCCTGGACGTGAACCAGTGTTCTCATATTCTCTGGTCTTGCTTCTTGTCTTTGAGCCACTGCTGAACTTGTTTTATCAGTGTAGTTCTAGCTCTGTATACTTTGTCTTGCCTGCTGCACTAGGGGCTGGACTGTTGCTATCAGATTTCATCTGTAGTTTCTCCTGTCAGTCAAAGTTCCCCTGAGGCAGCTTATCAATTAGCTGCTCATTACCTGGGTATAAAACACTGCTTCTCTCTGAGGCCTGGGTCAGTTCATTGTTCTTGTTCCTTTTGTTTGATTCCTAGACTGACTCTTGTTTGCTGCCTGCTCTGATCTATGGTTCCGTGCCTGACTACTCTTCTGGATTTGCCCTTGTCTGATTTTGCATATCCGGTTACTGTTCCTGCCAAGCCCCCGTGCCCAGATTCACAGCCCAGGTGGCTTTTTACCTGTCTCCCGGGGTTGTGTTTATCTGCAAGTGTTAGCGACATCTCTGCACTACGGATTCCAAACAAGGTAATTCATTACAGAATGAACTGACCATTATGGAGTCCGCAGAGATATGCAAGTCGCTTGCCACCCTTACCCAGCAATTGTCCAGCCTGGCTCAGACTGTTTCGGAGCTGCAGCAAGAACTTTTGATTCTTAAAGGGACAGTATGCCCACCCCAACCCGGAACCTGTATATCCTGAGCCGTTTGTTATAATGCCTGAGCAATATGATGGTAGCCGTACCTCCTTCCAGTGCTTTAAAGTGGATTATGAGCTGTTATTTGCCTTTAAGTCTCGGACATATGCCACTAACTATATTATGGTTTGTACGGCTATCAATCTGCTGTCTGGACAGATCAAGACATGGGCACACCAGATTTTGCTGGCAAAGAGTCCTGTCATCGACAGTTGGGGGGGCCTTCATGACTGCTGTGGACTCGCAGTGCACAATTTCTTGAAAAACCACTGTTCCCAAGGTCTGTTCCACCTTCATGTGGATCATGGCTTACCCGCGAAAGAGATATCCCATACCTGAGCAACACCTCCATGTTGACACCGTATACACAGGCTTCAAGAGACACTCCTGAGGTATCCTATGCTCCTTCCCTAGACACTGAAGAACCTATGGGGATAGGGCTCATCCGGACTCAATTGTCTCCTGGTGAAAGAGAACGGAGGAGAGGCTGTGGCCTCTGTTTTTACTGTGGTGAGAGAGGGCACTTAATTTTCCTCTGCCCTACACGTCTGTCTAGAACTACACGTGTGGACATGGTCTATGTTTGCCCTGTCAAGACAGCTGACAACTCTATCAGGCATCAAGGGTGCTGTTGCACTGGAGCATGTTTGTCACCTCAAAGCAGTACTTGTATCGCTGAGGAATCTTCTTCCACTATTCCATGTGAACCTATTTCCCAAACGACTGCTCAGCCATTGGCCCTTCGTTTGGGTACTGCTCAGGTCCACCCTGTCATCACGGCACCTCAGCCTGAACCTGCACGCGGAATCCCTGAGATTCCCCTACCATTTGATCCAGAGGCTGACAATATGCCTGTTCCAGAAACCATCACTACATCTGCGGTGGTAAACACCAACACCACTTCCTGCCCTGCAGAACAAGTCCTCCCATCTGATTGTATGTATGCCGCAAATGGCACTATCATCAGCAACCAGGATCTTGAGATATTTGAAAAGGCATTACAAGCTGTGAATACCTCCCCTGCAAGTTCTTTGAAAGCGTCTAAGAATAAAAAAAAATAGGTAGACATCTGCCAACGACATCTTTGACTTCTCCGAGGATGTGGGTGACTTTGATCCCGAGGTCGAGCTAGCATCTAGCCAATCCGGTTCTGCCCGGTGGGTGTCTTTGAGGAGAGGGTACTGTCACGGTCTGCCAAGGGCTGGGCAGACTGCCAGGCGTGGTCACCCCTTTGGTGGGTCACGGTGGACTTGAACCAGTGTTCTCATATTCTCTGGTCCTGCTTCTTGTCTTTGAGCCACTGCTGAACTTGTTTTATCAGTGTGGTTCTAGCCCTGTATACTTTGCCTTGCCTGCTGCACTAGGGGGCTGGACTGTTGCTATCAGATTTCATCTGTAGCTTCTTCTGTCAGTCAAAGTTCACCTGAGGCAGTTTGTCAGTTAGCTGCTCATTACCTGGGTATAAAACACTGCTTCTCCCTGAGGGCTGGGTCAGTTCATTGTTCTTGTTCCTGTTGTTTGATTCCTAGACTTACTCTTGTTTGCTACCTGCTCTGGCCTATGGTTCCGTGCTGGACTACTCTTCTGGATTTGCCCTTGTCTGATTCTACGTATCCGGTTACTGTTCCTGCCAAGCTCCCGTGCACAGATTCACAACCCAGGTTGCTTTTACCTGGTTACCCTGGGTTGTGTTTATCTGCAAGAGTGAGCGACATCTCTGCACTACGGATTCCAACCAAGGTAATCCGTTACACTTCTAAGCCTATGAAATTGTCTGAAGGGTATATTGCTGAGCCATTTCTCATAATGAACACTTTCATACCTAATATATTGATTGGATCCACATATTTCCCATTAAGTAATCTATTAAGTTGATCTCTGAAAAGGTAAGCATATGAGGGGCAAATCTGGCTCCCATGGTATTGCCCTAAATTTGAATCCAATTTATACTCTCCACTTCCTCATCCAGATTGAAAGCAAGGACCTCCAAACCATTAGAATGACGAGAGTATAAAGGGTCATCACAAGCATTGTCATTGAGCATTATTTTCCCTGATGTTCTAGGTTTTCTAGTTGTTCTAAAATATACTAAGAATCTCTAACAAAGCTGGGTAAGGTTATACCAATTTTTTTTTTTTTTAAATGTTAGGTGACATTACATTTATCCCTGCAATAAAGGCTTACTTGGGGGCTTTCAACACTTTTATGAATTATGGTGATATGAATGAGGAAGATCACATCTAGATGTTCAATATTTGCACTCATGATTATGAGGATGAGAGTAATGCTGCTCTTCAAGGCCCCTACCAAGAGGTCCAATAGTACCCAAATATAATCTCCGCTTGGATCCTTATACAAGGAAGCATCACCAGCCAATCTTGACATACCCCTCAGTGTGCTGAATTACTATATAGGCCTCCTTGTCAGCCTCACAGATAGTAATACTTTATCCCCTGAAAGTTGTTTTAAAGTCTCCCTCTTCGCTTTAAGATTCCTCCCTTTATATGGGTGTCCTTTTATTTTTTGCTTATAGTCCTCTAAAAATACATTATAAAATGTTCCTATAAAAAGGAGATTTTTGTATGTACCGATAAATCCATTTCTCATAGTCCATTGAGGGATACAGGGACCATGGAGTATAGAAGCATGCCTAAAGGAGGCAGGGCACTCTAGCTGAAACTCCACCCACTTCCTAGTGTCTATACCCCTCCTTTAACAGTCTATGAATGTTCATCTAGCAAAGTGAGGAAGATAACAGACACTTGAACAGAGCCTCCCTTACCCAACAAGTCATTCCTTACCCAACTTAGTTTTCTGTGGGTGGAATGTCCTGCATCCCTAACGGACTAAGAGAAAAGGATTTTATGACAAGACACGGAAGCTCATATTATGCTTATATCTCCATCTTTACTACTCAGCAGCAAAAACTTTATAACAATAAATGTGAAGACAAACTTGATGAACAGGTAACCCCCTGTCACGGTTTGTTAAGACTCTCAGATGCAAAGTTAGGTAAAAACACAACTTTTTTGAAAAGTTTAAGATAATCCCATAGGATCTCATACATATACATACACATACATAGAAATGACAGGAAAGTGGTAATAATAGCAAATAAGGCTCTACCGGCCCTGCCAATATACTGGGCAAGGCAGCCTGGGCAAGCAATGGGAAATAGGTGGCTCTACCGACCCTGCCAATATACCGGGCAAGGTAGCCAATCGGAATACAAGGAGAATACAGGCTCTACCGGCCCTGCCAATATAACGGGCAAGGCAGCCTGGCATGCAACGAGGAAAGGTGGCTCTACCGACCCTGCCAATATACTGGGCATGGTAGCCAATTGGAATACAAGGAGAATACAGGCTCTACCGGCCCTGCAATATACCGGGCATGGTAGCCAATCGGAATACAAGGGGAATACAGGCTCTACCGGCCCTGCCAATATACCGGGCAAGGCAGCCTGGCATGCAACGAGGAAAAGTGGCTCTACCGGCCCTGCCAATATACTGGGCAAGGCAGCCTATCGGACTACCAGGGGAATACAGGCTCTACCGGCCCTGCCAATATACCGGGCAAGGCAGCCAATCAGAATACAAGGAGATACAGGCTCTACCGGCCTTGCCAATACCAGGTAAGGCAACCCAAAATGAAAATGACAGGAAGGTTCTACCGGCCTTACCAATATACCGGGCAAGGCAGCCTAAAGGAGATGATAGCAACCACTATGGCCTCAATGACTGTCAGATGGCAACGACAGTATAGTGATGATATATGGAGGCTAAATAAGCTAGTGGTACTACCAGGTTACTGGAAACGCCAGTACCCGCGTACTGGGCAATCAACGTGCTGTCTAGGACTTGACAGCAACCAGCGATAAGTGAACCAGTGCCCGTGCACCAGTAACCAACAGTATCACATAATGTCAGCCGTGAGGCAGTGGAGCGAACCAGCGCCCGCGCTGGGAACCAACAGAATCAATGTATAGTAAGCCGTAAGGCAGTAGAGCAAACCAGCACCCTTGTGCTGGGAACCAACAGTCTCAATGTGTAGTAAGCCGTAAGGCAGTGGAGCGAACCAGCGCTCGCACTCTGGGAACCAACAGTCTCAATGTGTAGTAAGCTGTAAGGCAATAGAGCGAACCAGCGCCCGTGCGCTGGGAGCCAACAGTATCACTGTATAGTCAGCCGTAAGGCAGTGGAGTGAACCAGCGTCCACACACTGGAAACCAACAGTACCAATGTATAGTAAGCCATAAGGCAGTGGGGCGAACCAGTGCCCGCGCGCTGGGAACCAACAGTATCACTGTATAGTCAGCCGTAAGGCAGTGGAGCGAACCAGCATCCGCACGCTGGAAACCAACAGTACCAATGTATAGTAAGCCGTAAGGCAGTGGAGCGAACCAGCGCCCGTGCGCTGGGAACCAACAGTATCAATGTGTAGTAGGCCGTAAGGCAGTGGAGCAAACCAGTGCCCACGCGCTGGAAACCAACAGTGTGGAAATGTCGCCTGGGCAACCAAAGATCACAGCCGCCACAGAAGAGAAGGGAACTGGACGCCGCAGACGAAACAGGAACCAGCACTCCAATGGTCAACCGGATCAGGAACGGCAACGAGGACTGGCAGCAGGAAGCAGCGACGTGGGACGACTCCAACCGGATCAGGAACGGAACCAGGAACCGCTAATCAGGAGACTCAGGAACTGGACACTCTCAGGATAGCAGGAACACAGCTATGGCCCATAGAACTTCAGGAACATGATGAAAATAGATGCAGCCTGGAGACAACAAGAAAGGGCAACCAAGGGGTGCCCAGACTCAGTCTAAATAGGCAAAGTGAGGCGGGCAGAAGGCAAGCAGCCAATGGGAGCCCCCTACAGGTGATAGACATCCAAAGGCAGCAATCACGGGCACAGTGATACCCCCCCTACATATAGTTAACCAAACCCATTCCTCTTCAGGTGTATAAATGCATTAACACGTAGAACTAATTCCTCTTTCTTTGCTGTTCAGGCAGATGAGTATCAATTTTGAGCTAAAACGGTCTTAAACTGATGTTGATTTGTTTCCTTCACTGATATTTTATCATTGTGCGTATTGTATATATCCATACAATGTCTCCTTGTCATGGCTTAGTCCATATACACCTACACCTGTGCTGTATTTAGTTTTACCTTTGATTTCACATCTAGAAAGGGGGATTTCATATAAATGTGCAACCCCTTGGGTATAATTTTATTTTCTCAATACTGTTGTAAGAGAGAAACCTCCTAGTGAAACAGTTTCTGGGGAAAGGTTCTAAAGACCCAATGAGAAAATACACTGAAAGAGAGAGGAAAGGATCCAGTACTTAAGGAAGAAATCAGTAACCATGCTTAAGTTACTTTTACAAAGCATAAAAATGTGAGGTCATTTGTAGCATCGTCATTTTAAATGATGCCCTCTACAATTTCCCCTTCCACATACCCTCACCGCTACTCATTGGAAACTAGCCTCCTACTTATGTTAGGAGTTCTACAGAGTAAAGGGGTAAATTAAAGCACAGTATTAACTGTCCATGGAGATGGAAGCTGAATATACAAAGATTGAGTGGTTCGGAGAAAGGGAAGTAGACCACCAGCCTGGGGGGATATTCCATGTGATGAAACCTAAAGGCTAAGGAGAGCCTCAAAAAGTGTGAGAATCTATCCACAGGACTGGGCTGGTGACAAAGTTTACAACATCTACAACATTATACTACATCCAAAGACTGCTTGCACTGTCTATTTCTAATATTGTTGCAGAGGTCGCACCATGAACCAGAAAGACAACAGCAACTTTCTGAGAGGACTGTTAGTTGGACTATTACAATTATATATTGTCTGAAGTAAAGAGGAGTTAGAAAACTGAGAAGATTTTTTATTATTTTGACAATCTTAGGATGGACCATTTTGAGGAGTGCCTCAGATCTCCTTGCAATCACAAAGGAAAGGTGCACACCAACCAAAATAACAGATACCTGATAGCCCTGGTGCTTTCATAGGCAAAATATACACATGAAAACAAAAGGAGAGACCATTGGTAAAGAAAACCAGAAGGTCTCCCCTAACATAGCAGCCTAATGAAACAAGACACACAGGTAAGGTATCACAAAATATGAAAAAAAAAAAACTTTATTAGAAAACAATATATATAGATAGAATAAAAACAATTGCAGGCAGGTCAGATCTCCTGGCCACATCCACATTATGAATTGTGAGTGTGGCCTTTGCAATCCCCTTAGTCCTGGCTCCAGCACATCACCCTTAGTTTATCGTGACCAGTATATTTAACAGTTCCTGGTCATTTTTTTTACTGCTTAATTGTTAGAGAATTCTCCACTGTATTGAAAAGCAATGCTTTGGATACCTCTCTAACATCCAAGGGGTTACGCTCTGTTGCTGCTTATTTATTATATGAATTATAAGCTAAGGATACTTTATGTGATAGGCAAGAGTGGATGGTACTAGCAGCGGAGACATAAATATGACCTTGATAACAACAGGTCATAACCACATTAAGAGATAGTAATGTCACAATATTTGTTACAATGCATAGTATATTTTGCAATGTCTGTATTGTTCTTGTAAACTGAGTCAAAAGTATCCCCCTCCAGCCCCTTTCCATAACGTCATTCAGAGTTCACTGAGATCCAAAAGCAGGTCACTTGACAGAATGGATCTCAATGAGGGACAATATTGTCCGTCATTGCGATCCAACCTGACCGGCTTTCAGATCTAACTGAACTCTGAATGATGTCATGGAAAGGGGAGGGAGCAGGAAACTTTTGACTCAATTTACAAGAATAATACAGATATTGCAAAACACTATGTATTATGAAAAAAAATTACATTGAACAATCCTATGTATATTCATATTTTCACATTGCTATCCCTTTAATTGTGTCAGTGAGTGATACAGAAAATAAAAACATTTCAGCTCATTTTGAGACACTAGGAGCCCTGTACAGGGCTTCAAATTCTATAATTCCACCACAGCTTTGATGGAACCCTTAGAAATATATTCAGAATTTTAAAACATTCAGCAAATTATATATCTGGATCTGAATTTGTTCTATAAAATATAGATTTATATTTTCAGTAGAAGAAAATCATTTTTTCTTTTTGCAAGACTTTGCCAATCCAATTCTGTCATTTTCCCGGTCAAACACACTATAAAACTTGGACATAAAAAGGTCTCCCAGAATCCAAAGGGGTCCAGATTTTGTGGAGATCTCCATGGGCTGAAATCCAGTCAAGCAGATATGTGATGTCTCAGATTTTTCCTGGAACAAGAGAAAGTATTGTTACACTGCTGTGTTTAAGGCAACTGAATCCAAACCAGCTCTCAAGGGCCATATACAGGTCAAAATGTATGGATATCCCTGATTAACTAGTGGGAATTAAAAAAGGTCTCATTCATCTTGCCTGACCCATCTGTTTTCAAGAGGAGCTATCCTTAAATTCTGGCCTGGACACAGCTCTTGGGCCCATTTGGGTGCTACATTCAAAAGAAGAGTATTTCTGGGGCAAAGCAACTGCACCACAGGGTGTAAATAAAAACTCCAGTTGATTTAAAAGGGGATTTAACCCATTGATTGCAAGAGAGGTCTACACCACATTGCTTTGAAATGTGTTGGAGACTTCTCTAGCATTAAAAAAAAGGCAAAAAATGGTTTAATCAATGGGCATTTTAGGAAGTTTTATCTCTGTGTTGCCCAATGTGGAACATAGGAACAATGGGGGTGGGGTTTAACATACCCTCCTCCTGAAGGACAAGGCACCTGCAAAAATGATAAGACCCCTGAGGTGGAGGCTCCCATCTTCCCTCCACTTTACCTCCGCCGTCTCTCACTTTCAAGTGACCTTCCTCACGAAACGACAGTTGGGCACTGTTCTTTACTTAGACTTATTTTTATTTTTATTCTTACTACTATGGGGTTGTATAATCCCCCATTTGTCTGGCTCACATTCACTGACTTCCTTGGTCATGGATTGCCCAGTTCACAGGTGCATTTTAGGATCTTTGCCTATGGATGTTGACTTGTTCTCTATGTCTATACATCTCTGAACATCTCTGAAGCTCTGCATGTTGTTCATGGTGGGCAAGTTAACATTTTGAGAGCTAAATACCTATTCTTATGTCCCTGTTACTCTGGCACCTACAACTATGTGGTGTTTCTGCCTGTATTGTACTGAGTTTTATTTCTCTTTTATCTCAGTGTTTATCAAAGGTAGCTGCATTCATTTTAAGGGTTCCTTAACCCTTTCTGTTCTTTATTTTGTGTCTACCTATTTCTGGGACTTTACTCCTCTTTTTTGAGTAGATATCATTGTTCTCTTCACTTTTTCTACTGTTTTCCTTGATTGTTATCTTCCTATTCTTATTATAATACTTTTTTGGCTGAGGCTTTGACACAGAGGTCTACCTAATATCTTGTCTTGCTAAGAACATAGCTTTGCCTTCTGAAATGCCATCCAAGGTTCCCAAGGAGGAACTGTTGGTATTGCTTTCCAAAATTATGGAGGCAAATGTATACGTTACAGAAGCCACTTTTTGATGCCAACAGATTTTCTGGAAAAAACTCTGCTTTCTCAGTAGCAGTGCATAGAATGTAGGGGTTCAAGATTTGGTCTGCTGACCAGTTTTTCAAAAAGTCCTTGGTGTCTCTTCCCTTTGTTGGAAAGCAGCATTTTGGCCCAGAACTAGACAGGGTTATCAGTCACGCTACCGCCAATGTTTTGTTTCCAATGCCCCTCCCAGAATGGGTTTTATGGACACTCAGACACGTTAGGTTTAGGTTAAAATGCAATTTTATTAGAGAATCACAGTACAGAATAACCCACACGGGTCCAGTAGGTATGAAGACAGAACACTACTGACACAGGTCAGGTTACAGTTATAAGTACCCACACAGGTCCAGTATATACAATGCACAATACAATACTGACACAGGTCAGGCACAGTTCATGTGAATCCTAAATAGGAAAGATAACTCTGGTTACTATTAGGCCGGGAGGACAGGATAGGCCCTAATAGTGCACTGGCCCTTAGTACACTCTCTATGCAGAGAGTGACACAATGGCGACTAGGCCACAAAAGCAGCGTAGGCCCTGGACAAATGGTAGACTATCGGAGCAGCCAAAGGAGGACTGCCACAGTGGCACGGAATAACGCCAATCAGGAACTGCAATAACTGTACCCAACGTGCCAGGCACCAACCCACAAGGGGTTAACGAATGCTCAGACCTGCCAGAGTTGACTGCCAGAATAGATAACGCCTGAGGCGCCCAAGATAACCCAACCTCAGCAGGGCAGTGTAGGTCAAGTGTACCGTGGTGCTACCGAATGGGTGCTACAAGCACCGGATGAATAACGAGGCACAATACTGGTCGGTAGCAGTACAAGGCTGCCGGAGCAGCAATGGAGGCAACAACGAATCTGTCCGTGGACAGAGATATCGGAGACAGGCCCTTAACCGGGTACCAGATGGAACAGTAAACAGGCCCAGGTTGGCACACAGAGCAGGAACGTCAGCTAGGCCGGGTCGGTACACAGAGCAGGAACGTCAGCCAATCCGGTTCAGTACACAGGGCAGGAACGATACAGGCAGAGTAGTCAGGCAGACCGGGTAATACACGGGAAACACACGAATACTGGAGCCAGCGCTTAGTAACGGGAACACCACGAAAGGGCAAAGCTGCAATGACAGGGCTCAGTATTTAAGAATTATCACTGGGTGGAGCAACACCACGTTAGCCAATAAAATTGAGTCAGAAAGAAGCACTGTCATAATGTCGCCAGCAATAACATGGGCACCGTGATAGTGCCTAGGGCTTTTCAAGCCCACCCTGTCCCAATGTCCAAACAGGCTTGGCCCAACATGAAAGTTGCATAGAAACTTAACTTTGAAAAGTCCACCTCCACATGACTCACGGGGTCCTGTCCATTGAGTGTCACCTCCATCTCTTTTGAGTCAAGTGGGATATCCATGATGGATCAGTGGGTAATCTTGCAGGTAATCTCGGAAGAATACTGTATAGACTGGGCTGTCTATACAGTATGTATGGGAGTACATCAGAGTTCTAGACCATCTGGTTTCAGCCATAGAATCTCATCTCATTTCATACTCCTGTCTCCACAGACAAAGGAAGACCTTTGCTGGTGGCTTCAGTCCTCTATCTATGCTAGGATGTTCATTTGTAATCTCAGAGTGGGTGGTGATCACCCACTCCAGGATTAATAGGCTAGGGGCTACCCTGTGTCCAGTGATGCCCCAGGGTCGTTTGACCAGGAGAGTCTTCCTTCAATCAATATTCTAAAGTTTAGGGTGATTTGCCCAACACTACATCACTGATCTCATACTCTGCCCAGTCAGACAGTGGGGCACAGGTTGCCTACATCAACCATCAGGGAGGAATGCTGAACACTTCAGCTTGGACGGAGGTTCAGGAGATCCTCCAATGGGCAGAGATACATGTCCTGGTTATCTCTACAGTTCACATACTAGGGGTAGAAAACATGTTTGCAGACTTTTTATATCCCCAACATCTGGATCCCAGAAATTGAGAACTCAACCAAAGCATTTTCAACCTGACAAAGCGCTTCTGAGGGCTACCATCATGGTTACCTGTGCAAACTGAAAATGTTTAGTGATGTCCAGGTGAACGCTATAAATGGTGTTTAATAATATGCAGTACTCAGTCTATTCAATGTGAGGCAACCGAATATTCCTAGGTCTCCAATTATATATATATATATATATATATATATATATATATATATATATATATATATAGTAATAAATTGAAATTACAATACTACAATATCAAAAACCAATATAATCTAGTACTCATTGAATAATATCAAAAATGATATACTTACAGACAGTAGCTTGAGGGACACTTACAAATATATGCGATGTACACAATATATCTGTTGTCACATTCCAAGGATAATGAATCCAAAAACAACCAACATTTTGTGTCAAACATGTAGAAGAAATAGAAACTGAAAATATCCTCTTTTCTGTGCCAGATCAAGGGATCCTCTGGTGTTCACCATGGATGTGATGTCCATACCTTGGAATTTTCATCTAGGGAATGTGTTTACTTCAATCTCTCTGATCCCCAGGGTCCTGAAAAGGTCAAGATGGAGAGGGCTCATGTCACCTGATCACTCCCTTTCGAACCTGGTTTTTGGATCTTCTCACTCTTCCAGTCTCAGAACCTTCCTGTCTTCCTCTAAGGCTGGATCATCTGATCCAAAGCCCAGTGTATGAACCCCAGGTGGAGAAGTTGGTTTTAAGAACCTGGCTCTTGAAGCCAGCATCTTGAATAAAAAGGGTCTTTCAGGTGCTTCCATCTCTACCATGCTTCAAGCTAGAAAGCCAGTCCAAGGCCTATCATAGCTTTTGGTCTCTATTCTATCAGTGGTGTGCTGATTGTGAATTTCATCAACAGTCTTTTAGTCTTACATTGATTAATGCGTTTCTTCAAAATGGTTTTTTCAAAGGTCTCAGCCTTAGTTCCATCAAGGAACAGATCTCAACTTTCTGTGTTAATATCCAACAACTTATTGCTTTGTTTCCTTTATAATAAGACATTTGCACAGGGTTTGGCACATGTCTACACCGTTTTTTGGGATCCCACTCCCTGTGGAATTTAAATTTCATATTGGGAATGTTTCAGATGAACCCATTCAAACATCTTTCAGCTGCATCTCTGCGTCTTCTGGCACTGAAGACGTTTTTTCTTTTGGCTATTCTGCCTGTGTGGTGGGTAGCTGAACTTCAAGACTTGTCCTGTAAGTCCCCTTTTCTGTTTTTTCACCAGGACAGGGTGGTCTTTCAAACTCCCAGGGGCTTTTTGCCCAAGGTTGTTTCAGAATTTCACATCAAGCAGGAAATTGTTCCTCCATCCTTCTTCCCAGCTCCCTCCTACTGACAGGAGTGGGATCCTCATCTATTGTATGTGTTACATTGCATACAGCCTTTTCACAAATCTGACTTTTTTTCATCTTTGAGGGCCGTGTGCAGGCCAGGCTGCTTCTAACGTTACATTGCTTCCTATATCAAGGTGACAATCTGTCAGATGTATGTCGTCTGAACAAACCTGTTTCTTTTCCAAGTCACAGTGCACTCCACCAGATCAGAGGGTGTCTCTTGGGCCTATAAGAATAAGGCCACTGCTGAGCAGCTGTGTAAGATGTGGTTTCACCAAACACTACCAGGCAAATGTCCTGGCCTCAGCTGAAGCCAGCTGTGGCTGGAAAGTTCTTCAGGCTTTGGTGCCTGTATCTTTATATTAATTTTTTCTCTACAGAATTCTGAACCCTTTTGGTTCCTGTTCTTGTTCAGTTATTAGGTGTGTAAGTTAAGCCATAGACACCACAGGCTCATGTTGTAACAGTTGGTCATGTGGAATACTGGTTTCCCGTGGAGGCTTTTTTCTCTCAGTTCCCTCCCTGGAATCTTGGGGGATATTTTGGCATATGCCCATGGTTCCTGTGTTCCACATTGGATGACAGAGAAAAGAGGATTTTAGAGAATTTATTGTTAAATCCTTTTCTCTTAATCCATGAGGAACACAGGGCTACCACCTGGAGAACAAAATAAAACATGTGGTTTAACCCTTTGAGTTCCAGTGGGGTATTGTCATGATCTGACGACGCTTGGATCCGGCAGGCAACGAGTGCCTTATTCTCTGTGATCCCGCCCTCCTTGTAGCATGTGACAGTGTCTGTGTGGTCACTTGTACACACATGCCAAGCTACTGGCTGGGCTCGCTGTGCACCAGCTAAGCGTTAGTTATTGAGTATTAACCTTTAGTCTTGTTGCCTCATGTTTTGGCCCAGCTTCCAGTGACTAGTCTTTGCATGGTTTATTTTTAAAGCAGAACTTTCATCAGCTATAAAGTCTCCCTGCTATAATTAAGCAGGTAACGACTAGCTTTAGAATATATATTTGACTTTTGAAAAGTAGCCCGTTTTAAAGAAATTAATCATTGTAGGAGACTGGAACCCAGGCTATAGCGCAGATCTCATGTCTGCACACCTGCGCTGTCAGTCCCGGTCTCCATTGAGTAGACTGCAGTGCACCATATGGTTACCGGAAGGGACTGACAGTGCAGGCGTGCAGACTGCGCTAACCCGCCCGTCAGTCTCCTACTGACTTCTTTAGAACAGCACTGCAAAAGAACACAGAGAGGAGGCGCTCCTAGTGTAATATATCAAAATAATTTGAAGTATAGTTCATGAATGTTGTATACTCACAAAAGTAGTGCTTGGGGTAACATTTATATGTCCCCCAAGTATATATTCAGTAGGGAACTCAGGACCGTCCCAAAGGTCAACAGCAATGATTAGACAGCTAACAAGGGCCACACCTCACCATCATCTCAAAGAAGTACATGGAATGAAAAGAAAAGAAAAAGGAGGGCGCCCAATAGTGCCTGTAATTGTATAATATCACTCCAATGAGAATTAAAAAGTGAAAATATACTCACAAAGGCGTTGGCTGATAATTGAATATAATCAAAATCAGCTAAAATCGCTTTTGGGGAATATAAACCTGTCCCCACTCAGGTACCTCCAAATGAAGCTGGATCAAAATGTTCAATGAAGGAATCCAATGATAGAATAAAGGCTGCTGAAGAACTTCCAAATAATAATTTTAATAAAATTTGTATATATAAAATACAAGTGATAAAAAGACCAATTGAAAAACCAAATGATGTAACGTTTCGCGGCCTAGACCGCTTTATCAAACCAACTGGTCAAAACAGAATAGAACAGGCTACTTTTCAAAGGTAAAATATATATTCTGAGGCTAGTCGCTACCTGCTTAATTATAGCGGGGCGACTTTATAGTGGATGAAAGTTCTGCTTTAAGGGGGTTTTGCATGGTATTTGTCTTCATGGATAGCAACTTTATAAGCCTAGGCTACAGCAAGATCCCCTTGAAAGTAACCTACAGCCCCGAGCTCTGCACTCAAGAACAGAACCCTAGCTACATGTATTACTCATCCTTGTTGGAGCAGTCTCTGTTTCCAGCTCCTTCTTTAGTTCTAGTGTCCAGATCTTCTCTATTGTCCCCTTGTCCCTGGAGTACCTAGGGGAGCATTACAGCTATCCAACACATTGCTTTGCAGTACATTGAACACCCTTTTGGAACTCAAAGGGTAAAGTCCCTGGGCAGAGGGGTCCTCTTGGGTCTCTGTTCAGGTGATTTCCTTCCTTCCTCTTGCTTCTTCATTCTTTTCAATTTGCTATACGTTGAAACTGAGAATAGCCAGTGTAAAGTGGAGGGAAGTAGGGAGTCTCCACCTCAGAGGCCTTACCTTTTTTTGAAGTGACCTGTCCCCCAGGAGGAGGGATCTTTACCACCCCCCTTTGTTTACTGTGTTCTATACTAACAGAAAAGGATTTAGCGGTAAGCAAGCTCCCCCCCCCCAGGATGCAGTTGGTTTGTTCCAGAATTACTGAGAAGTCTCATAAAGTTTCCCCTGGCATCTGTCAATAAAAAGGTGAATATTATTTTATAGCCATGAATAAAACCAGCAAGTGAGGATGTTCCGGTCATAGAGCTCCATTCAGAGTAAGGAATGTCAGATACCTCATTCCGTAAAAAAGACTATCGTGAGTGAAGCCCATAATGTTGCATAGTTATCTGCATTAAAATCATCATCTCAAATAAAATAAGATACTGGCTGATACAAAGCATTGTGTAACTATAACGAGAATACTGTTCAATCTCTGTTGCAAGTAATGCAGATGCTTCAGTGTTCATTGCACTAACCTTTATCATATACTGTTCAGCAGATAACGTGTAGTCTCTTTGCCCGATGGTGAAAGTTACGCTTGGAAGGCTGGAGATTCGATTGCAATCCAAAATATACTTAAAGGAACAAAACAATGAATGCATTTTGGTGAAACATGGAAGAGAAAAATGGGGAGAAAGCAAGTATATAGACTAATCACTTGGGTGGCAGAAGGGGTAGTTTGTGCTGTGTAATGAGAGCATGATCACCACCCAGGGACTCAGTAACAATACTGGGAACACAGCCTTGCACTGCTTACTTAATGATATAAATAGTATATACTCTCACTTGATTTCTAGGGGCCCTGATGAAAGAAGACGTTGTTTCACAAATGGAAAGAGAAGCAGTACTGGAGCAAACCAACTGCATCATTTCTTAACCCCATGAAAGAGGTTAAAAGTTCCATTTAGAACAAAGGAAATTTGGGGACTTGTTAGTTCTCCCTTTTCGTGCAGAAGAATTCCTCCAGAATTGCTCATCTTTTCTTTCATGAAAAAAAGGCCATAAGGGCTGTATTCATCGAAAAAGAGGTGTAATTCTGGAGAAAACCAACTGCAATGCATTGGAGACCTCTCTAGTATTCAAGGGGCTAAAAGTCCCATTTAAATGAAATGGACTTTTTATTTGTTCCTTATGCTGCAGCTGATTTTCTCCAGAATTGCTCCATTTTGTCCTAGTACATCAGTCTCAATGATTGGAGTCTGCAGTGGGAACTGCGGTAACTTTTTGGTTAATTTGTGGTTAAGACATGGAAACTCTGCCCCCTTACAACTTTGGGGATCATGTTTCTGCCTTTTAAAATGGCTAATACTTTCTGTTTTGATGCTGCATAGCATAACCTCTGGCTATTTTCTGTTTTCTTCTTTAGGAAGTGGTTTAATGTGATGAATTTTCTGGGAAATTATTAATTTAAAAACACAGGAAAACACAGGATCATTCATTAAAGGGATCTATCCCCCCTATACAAGTGTGTGTTAAATGTAAGGTTATATAGCGACTAGCTATAAGACATGTGCCGTACTATGACCGTCACGGTCCTTGAAATACTCAAGGACCGATGACAGTCATAGTACGTCACGTACTTTTTACTTACCGCGCTCTACCAGGAGTGCTGTAAGTAAAAATAGGGCCTGTAATTGACCTCTCCAAGATCGGAGCGATCTCTATCAGGCCCCATAGTGACGCGCCGATACACGCAACAGGTCACGTGTACCGGCGCGTCCACGTGGTTCAATGCGGTCCTTATGGGACGGAAACGTCTCAGGACCGACGGTCATTAAGGGGTTAAAGAATGCACTTCCAAGTAGACTGGTGTTGCCTGCCCTGTACCGCAGTCTGTCACTCTTCCTCTGCTCCCCTCCTCTATGCAGCCTCCTCCAATGACGGAGGCTTTCTGTCTGTTAGCTGGAGAGGTCTCATTGGCTAGATATCGATCTCTGCCAATGAGATCGCTCCAGCTTACAGGCAGAAAGCCTCTGTCATCGGAGGAGGCTGCATAGAGGGAGGGGAGCAGACTGCGGTACAGAGCGGGTAACTATAGTCTGTTTGGAAGTGCACTCTTTAAACATGAATTTTGGCCAAATAGGGTTACAAAAAATATAATAATAAAGAAGTCCAGCTAGCCGCTATATAACCTAACTTTTAACACACACTTGTATAGGGGGGATAGATCCCCTTTAAGGCTAGATAAACTGACTGTGAAATTAAAAAACAAGTACAGAAGCACTATGGTATTAGCTCAATAATGCGCTGCACAAACACTAAAGACATTTTAAATTACTCCCATAATGGAGAGGTCTCCAAAGCAGTAGGCAACCTCTCTAGCAACCATAGAGTTGATACAAACAGAAAGACAGACAGATAATATTTGGTGTAATCCCACATCTGCGAGTTGTGTTTGTCATATGTCGCTGAAGGCACATGCAATACACAATTTTAATTTTCACATTTCTGAAGATGTCAAGTGGTAACAAGTAAAATATATAAACTGTCCCAAAAGCTCCACAGCAAGAGGCATCTTGAATTCCATCTTCTCAGTGTAACCTCAATCATGAATGAGCATTCAAAGTAAAGACTAAGGTAAAGAGGTGCAATTCTGCAGCGAAACAACTGTAATTCCCATAATACCTACTGATTTAAATAGGACTTTTAACCCTTTGAAGTAGCCAACACATCACAAAGTAATTAATTGGAGACCTCTCTAGCATTCAGATCCAATAGCATTTCACATTGGGATGACTCCTTCGTAATCAGGTGAGTTACAGGGGGTTGAGTCATCTATTCCCAAAGTTCTGTGTAATTTAAGCACTGCCCTGAATAAATGCTATTAGCTAGGCAATCAGAAATGCGGTAAGGGCATAGGAAGGTCCTGATCCCCCCATCAATGTCTGAATTAAGAGTGTGTGTGTCAGATGGGTTTTATCTCATTGCTCTGTCATGTGACATCCCAGCCTTGTCCCACTGGTAGCCACAGAACCACACACTGGCTGACATCCCAGCTTTGTTCCACTGCCCAGTGGTAGACGTAGAACCACACATGCACTGTCTGCTTAACTAGGCTTGTTCAGCTGTTAAGCTGTCAGCCATAGAGCTACAAATATATACTGACTGCTTCTCCAGCTTTGTTCCACTGGTAGCCACAGAACCACACATACACTCTCTGCTTCCCCACCCTTGTCCCACTGCTAGCCACAGAGACACACATGCACTTTATGATACCCCAGCCTTGTTCCACTGCCCAGTGGTAGTCGCAGAACCACACATACACTGACACCTCTACCTTGTTCCACAGTCCCTCTGGAAGCAAACGAACCACACATACACTGTCTGAAACCAAGCCTTGTACCACTTTACAACTGGTAGCCAGAGAACCAACATACACTGTCTACTTCCCTAGCCTTGCCTTACCGGTAGCCACAGAACCATATACTTTCTGACACTAAAGCTTTGGTCACTTGTTGCAACAGAGCTACACATACACTGTCTGTTTCCCCAGCATTGTTCCACAGGCAGCCATACTCATGGCAACCTCTGTCAATGTTAACACATATTAGTGTGATACATTTTTTCCTTCCCATCCCAGGCAGCAGATACGTGAGAGAGAAAGACCACTCCCCCCAGGACAGTAAAAGCACAGGTCTAATTAAAAGAAGGTTGCACCTTATAAAGGAGCCCCTTCTCAACATACCAGTGGTTTTCCTGTCAAGGAAGAGAAGCAGGTCTTTCTTCTTCTTTTATTTTTCTTACATCCCCAGGGAGGGACGAGGCTTTCATGTGGCTGTCCATATTCAGCAACTCCTTCTCGGGAGAAGGAGAATGAGGGTAGTGGCATTCGGGGACATGGAATCCAATGTGGCTGAACATGCTCGTGCTCTCTGACATACGTGAACATGTTTCCTTCAGTGTGCGTTCCACTGTGTATTCCAAGCAGAACAGTGGACGTCTGGCAGACCTCCTGCACTTATAAGTGCACTTTTTCAATAGCACCAGCCAGCCTGACCAGAGGGCCATCAGGAGGGGTAATTCCATATTTGACCTTTTCTTCAGTTTGCCTTGTTTCCTGTCTTGCCTGCCCAGCTGCTGACCTGTGTGTGGCTCTGCAGGGGATCCTGCTCCCGGTTTGTTTCAAGCCTAGGCTGACTTAATTTGTAGTCAGGACTGTGCATTTATTCTTTCATGATATTTGCCTTATCTGTTATCCCTTTCTTTTAGTATATCTGACACTGGGACTTCTCTCGTGGATACGGCTGCTAAGAAGGCTGCCTGTAAGACAAAGTACATCTAATGTAGTCACTATGATTCTCTCCTTCCTCAATTTTGCTATAAACTCACAGCACAATAGCCTAGCACCTCCATCTCTCTCTGTAGCTGCTTGTATTGTGTTTCACTTCCTGGAAAAGCATCTTGTTTTTATAGAGAAAAGGAGGAAAACTTAATTAAAGGGGTCAAAACTTTCTAGCCATTGAAAAAATAGTAAACATTTTTTGGCAATGGGGAAAATTGGCAACGATTTTAACTGCTTTATTTAGAGCGGATTTTCCAGTGGCCGGTTGTGTGGTTTTTGCTGATTTATGTGCGGGAACACAATAGTACCTTTTGCCCAACCCTAGTCACAAACTGGCTTTATTTCCTCACTCTGGGGCAGGACTGCAATTTTTGTCAAAGAACAAGCCAAATCCAAGGCTTGTGACTTGCCTGGAGCAGGGAATTTGAATGGTAATGCAAACTGGACTCAGTTTGTGAGAATAAAGCAATGTGGGACCTTGTCATGAAGAGAGAAGGAGTGGGAAGGCATATTTCTCTCAGCTGTGGTGGGACAGTTCACTGCAGCTCTGGTGTGACTTGTTTCAGTCTGCTATTATGTGAACTGAAACTGAGCCTATGCCAAAGTGGGACAATGGATTAACAGCCTGTTATACCACTACCCAGACAACAGACCATGAGGGTCCTGCTGGTTCAATGAGTTTTGGATGTATGTGCTGAGAGAATATATATATTTTTTTTTATCGGGGCCCAAACATTTGTTTGCACTGGGGCCCGTCTATAACTAATTTTGCACTGTAGTGAACAAATAAGAATTCCTTTCAGTTTCAATTGAGCTTTTAACCTCTTGAATGTTAACAATGTCTCCAATGCATTGAGAAACATAGGACACCTCTCTAACATTCAAGGAGTTAAATCCACAATTAAAATAAATAAAATTGTTGGTTTGTTCCAGATATTGCAGATTGTTGTCTCCAGGACAGCTCCTCCTTTGACACTGTTCATATGACCATCATTTTGTTCAACTTTCTTCTAGTTTCCACACAGGTTTTACCTTTTGGATGTTATAGAGGTTTTCCAAAGCATTGCTTTGCAAAGTGTTGTAGACTTCATGAACATACAAGGGGTTAATCAAATCCCCAAAGCTGGTGTATTATTCACCTCTCCAAATAAAGTTGGCGTAGCTCCAAGAAGCGACTGCAGTTTTCCTATATCCACCCGAGGTCCGGTAATGAGCGATGTGCCTGAATCAATGATGGCCTCACATCCATTCTGGCAAAACATTTTTTCTCCATGAATTTTAACACTGTAGGTAAAGGAAAAACAAACATAGATTATTCAGAATTAAAAAAAAAAAAAAGAAAGAACCCTTTATGTTCCTATGGAGTGTGTGTAACACATTGCAAATAAATTGTTGCACACCCATCTGATCCTGAATGGGATAAATCCACGGGCATTTTAATGCATGAGCATCTCTGTAGTTCGCTCAGGCCTCCTGTTCCAGGGGCCCTCAACTTGAGTTCCAAAGGTCCCAGATTTACAGAAAGGAACCAATTTAATCCTGTGTTCAGATGGTCAGGGAGGATTGAGGCTGCTAGGAGTGTACAGCACATAAATATAGCTACTTTCTCCCATAGAAAGGAGGAGAAGAAATGGAGGCTACTTGCTTCTCTACATTTGGGACCTCCATTCACAGTTCACAGCAGACCAAAGCGGTAGCAGCACTGGGGTCTGAAGAAAATCCACAGAGCCCTACTTTTGTGGACCTGTGGCTGAAGTCTCACAGTTAAGTATAACTGGCCTGTGTGATGTAGTACCAATATACCTTCATGTCTGACTTGAAAGGTCAACATAGAGTGTCTATAGAGACTGTACACACAATCTACAATGTTCATGCCTGAGAGCCATATATTTCCTGTTTGCTTTCCAGTCTGCTGGCAGTGTGTGTGTATGTGTGTGCATGGTGGGGGAGTCAGCAGTTTTCTGACTCCCTAAAAGACTTAGTGGAGTCAGTTTTTGAGGAAGCACTGTAAATGCCAGGGTTTTTTTCTGAATCTGCTCCAATGATTTGCAACAAAACTGGTAAACGGATTGGAATATTTTTGTTAAGGAGAAAGACTACCAAACTGAGTATGTCTACATTAGAAAAGCGATGTCTAAAGGGAAATGTGATTACAAGTTACAAATATACTCATGGCCAATACAATGCATTTTCTGGGGAACTATTCATACAAAAACACAGAATCGTTCATAATGACTAGAGGAAAGGCAATTTCAACTAAAACAAAGACAGGGGTTTTACAATAAGGATAGTAAGATTGTGGAATTCTTTGCCTCGGGAGGCGGTGTTTTCAGATACTGTGGATGCTTTCAAAAATGTATTGGATACATTTCTAGCTCAAAAACATAGAAAGAAATACAACAGTTGGTATAATTGCTGATAGGATGTTGAGCCATGTATATATCCACTGCATTTTAAGTCAGTAAGGTATTTTATACTTCTTTATTGGGAATAGCTTCAATTGGATTTTTCGATTTCTTGTTGATCAACAAATGCTATATGGCAAAGGCTGAACAATATGGACGCATGTCTTTTACAATCTGTTTTCATCCGAGTAAAACAAGTGAACTCCCACTATTAAGAGGTACATCCGTCAAAAGTTACTTCAGCTAAAACTTCTTAATTTTTTTATCAAAATTCAATTTATGAAAGTTAACACTAGGTGTAAATGTTGATATTGTTTCAGTGGAAAACCACAGTTGATGATGAAAAGAAAAATACATTTTGTGGTCTGGTTTCACAAGCAACTCCTAGCAGTGACAGTACTGTGGGAGAAGACCTACAATATTATTTTTGATGCATCAACGATGTCTCTGGCACAGGGGTAGCCAAACCGTGCCCTCAAGAGATACCAAGAAGGTTATATTTTCAGGATATCCCTAAGTGAGCACAGGCAGAAAAAAAATTAATTAACTGAGCCACTAATGAGTCCACCTGTGCTCCATCTGGTATATAGTGAAAACTTGCACTATTGGTAGCTCTTGAAGATCAGGGTTGACTACCTCTAGCAGCCAAGGTATGAAACCTTAACTTCTGGTACTGCAGTGCACAGTATATAGGGTAGCCACTAGTGATGATCGAGCACCCCGATGCTCGGGTGTTCGGGTGCTCTGGCCGAGCGCCCATGGAGGCTCGAGTGCTCGGCCGAGCACCCGAGCCCCATTGAAGTCAATGGGAGGACTCGAGCATTACACCAGGCACCCCCTGCTCTGATGAGGGGAGGGTGCCTGGTTCATAGGAAAAGGTCAGAAAATGATGGAAACACCACAGAAATGGTTCAGGGACAGCATAGGGAGGATGTCTGGATGCATTTTGGACTCCAACGTCGCTGCTGGGAACGATGTTTCACCCGTAGTACGCCATTTTTACAGACTGACCGTAAAACACACAAAAAGGAAGATAAAAACGATTGTAGGCGAAACATTGTTACCAAACAGTATTTGCTGTATATTTACTTGTATATCATCTGCAAATTCTGCAAAAAATTTCATCGATTTTTCGGAACTGGGGACATGATTAAGAGGGAAACGTGCGCAGCGTAAAGCAGGTGTTCAAGGTGGTTATGGCCCGGGTAAGGTACAGCATTCAGGAACGGAGGCCGCAGCTACCACAGGTTTTACAACATGTCCGTTTGCCCTTGTTAAGTCCAAAATTTATAGTCGGAACAGTGGGTTCTGATCCATTGAGTAAAAGTGACGAAGTGACTTAGTGGATGAAGCCAAGAACTACCTTCTGCTCTGTCGAACACCCCAGCCCTATTTAATTCAATGGGAGGACCTGAGGCACTCCGATACAACCTGTATATCACAAAATGGAGGGCCTCATTCACATTGTGGTACAATAGTTCAGGTAGTGGTCCAACACTCATAAAGCCTATGCACTAAGTGAAAGGGCTGCCAAAAATTAGACTGAAATGTCACTCCAATACACACTTTATTACACATAAAGGAGGGCATCATACACAGCCTTGAAAAATTAGGATTAATGGCCTGCTGGTGACCCTCTAAAACATTAGGGGCGAGGGCATGCCGCTAAGCTGACCATCTAAAACATTAGGAATGAGGGTCTGCTGCTGAGCCGACCATCTAAAACATTATGGGTGACGGTCTGCTGCGGAGCTGACCATCCTAAACATTATATGCGAAGGCCCGCTAGAGAGCTGACCCAATAAAACATATGAGAAGGCCCGCTGGTGAGCTGACCTATACAAAAATTGTCAAACAGGGCCCGCTGGTGAGCTGGCCCTATATAAAAATTATATCACAGGGCCCGCTGGTGAGCTGGCCCTATATAAAAATTATATCACAGGGTATATGGAAGAGGAGGAGGAGGATGAGAAGATTAAGAGTCAACCATATACCCGTTTTTTGGGTGGAAGGGGTGAATGGGAATACAGAGTATTCCCATCATTGTAAATAACATATCTAAAGTGACTTTATGTTCACCCGGGGCTTTCCTCCAGTGGAGTGGAGAAGTCAGGGGAAATCCAGGCCTTGTTCATTTTTATAAGTGTCAACCTATCAGCATTTTCGGTGGAAAGGCGGATACGCTTATCTGTTATGATGCCACCAGCAGCACTAAATACCCGCTCAGAGAGAACGCTGGCGGCAGGGCAGGCCAGCACCTCCAAGGCGTAGAGTGCCAGTTCATACCACGTGTCCAGCTTGGACACCCAGTAGTTGTAAGGCACAGAGGGATCATTGAGGACGCTGACACGGTCTGCTACGTACTCCTTCACCATCTTCCAAAACTTTTCCCTCCTTGTGACACTAGGCTGCGCATCAGGGTGAGGGTGCTGGCGGGGTGTCATGAAGGTGTCCCACGCCTTGGAGAGTGTTGCCCTGCCTTTGTCGGAACTGCTGTGTGCTCCCCTTTTCTCCCCTTCTCGGTTGGCCAAGGTAGCACGTACTCTGCCGCCAGCGTTGTCAGATGGAAAATTTTGGAGCAATTTTTCGACAAGAACCTTCTGGTATTGCACCATTTTGCTTGTCCTCTCCACCGGAGGAATGAGAGATGAGAAATTCTCTTTGTAGCGGGGGTCCAGAAGGGTGAACACCCAGTAATCCGTGTTGTCTAAAATGCGTATAACGCGTGGGTCACGGGAAAGGCAGCCTAACATAAAGTCAGCCATGTGTGCCAGAGTACCAACAGGCAAGATTTCGCTGTCCTCACCAGGAGGATGACTCTCAATCTCCTCATCCTCTTCCTCCTCTTCTGCCCACCCACGCTGAAGAGATGGAACTAAAGTTCCATGGCTACCCTCTGTAGCGGAGGCAACCGTGTCTTCCTCCTCCTCCTCCACCTCCTCCAATTGTCGCTGAGAAGACGAAGTGAGGGTGCTCTGGCTATCAGCTTGTGTAAGCTCTTCCTCCCCCATTTCCACCTCTTCCACATGCAAAGCGTCGGTTTTAATTGTGAGCAGCGAGCGTTTCAGTAGACACAGAAGTGGGATGGTTACACTGATAATAGCGTTATCGCCGCTCACCATCTGTGTCGATTCCTCAAAATTTCGTAAAACCTCACAGAGGTCTGACATCCATTCCCACTCCTCACTTCTGATTAGAGGAAGTTGAACGGAGAGGCGACGACCGTGTAACAGCTGGTACTCCACTACTGCCCTCTGCTGCTCACAAAGCCGGGCCAACATGTGGAAGGTGGAGTTCCAGAGCGTGCTCACGTCACACAGCAGCCGGTGAGCTGGCAATTGTAAGCGCTGCTGCAGCTTCAACAGGCCGGCTGAAGCTGTAGATGACTTACGGAAATGTGCACACACGCGGCGCACCTTCGTCAAGAGATCATGCAAATTGGGGTAGGTTTTTAGAAATCGCTGAACCACTAAATTAAATACATGCGCTAGGCATGGTACGTGTGTGAGCTTGCCGAGCTCCAAAGCCGCCACCAAGTTACGCCCATTATCACACACAACCATGCCTGGTTGCAGGTTGAGTGGCGAGAGCCACTGCTCGGTCTGGTGACTAATCCCCTGCAACAGCTCTGAGGCCGTGTGCTGTTTGTCCCCAAGGCAGATCAGCTTCAGCACGGCCTGTTGACGCTTCCCCACTGCAGTGCTACACTGCTTCCAGCTACCGGCTGATGGGTGAGTGGCGCTGCGCGCAGAGAATTCAGAGGTGGAAACGGAGGAGGAGGAGGAGGAGCCAATAACGTAGGTGCTGGCGGAAACCCTGATGGAGGTAGGGCCCGCAATCCTCGGCGTGGGTAGCACCTGTGCCATCCCAGGGTCCGAGTCGCTCCCAGCCTCCACGACATTCACCCAGTGTGCCGTCAGGGAAATGTAGCGTCCCTGGCCACAAGCACTTGTCCATGTGTCAGTCGTTAAGTGGACCTTCCCAGTAACTGCGTTGGTCAGGGCACGGGTGATGTTAAGGGACACATGGTGGTGTAAGGCGGGGACGGCACACCGGGAAAAGTAGTGGCGGCTGGGGACTGCGTACCGAGGGACAGCTGCTGCCATCAGGCTGCGGAAGGACTCAGTGTCCACAAGCCTAAATGGCAGCATTTCGATGGCCAGTAATTTGGAAAGGTGTGAGGTTAGTGCTATGGCCTGTGGGTGGGTGGCTGGGTATTTTCGCTTGCGCTCAAATGCCTGGGGTAACGACATTTGGACGCTGCGCTGGGACAGGGAAGTGGATGTGGTCGCTGATGGTGCTTCAGATGGTACAGGTGCAGGGCGGGAGGTATGCGGGCCTGCGCCTTCGACGGGCGATTGGCCGGCACCGAAAACAGGGGAAGAGGAGGCAGTGGTGTGGCCTGCAGACACAGATTGGCGATCCGGGCGTTCCTCCCACTTATTACGGTGCTTGGATGCCATGTGTCGGATCATGCTGGTGGTGGTGAGGTTTCTAGTGTTCATGCCTCGGCTCATTCTGGTGTGGCACAGGTTGCAAACTACAATTTTTTTGTCGTCCGCACTTTCCTTAAAAAAACGCCATACCGCGGAACACCTAGCCCTTGGCAAGGGAGATTTACGCAAGGGGGTGCTCCGTGGAACATTTGCGGGCCGGATTGGTGCGGTCCACCTTCTTTCTTTAGCCACACCACTGCCTCTTCCAGCCTGTTGCGGTGCTGCAGATGGCTCACCCTCAGGACTGCTGTCATCGCTCGGCTCTCCACCTTCCCAGGTGGGGTCAGTGACCTCATCGTTCACCAAGTCCTCCTCCACTTCCTCACTCTGATCATCCTCCTCATTTCTTGATCCCACCACATCCTCAGTCATTGACAACTGTGTATCATCCTCCTCATCAAGGTCTTGAGACAGTAATTGTGGTTGATTTGATGGCAACTGTGTCTCATCATCATCATCCACTTCCTTTGACCTTAAATGCCGTTCCCCTCTGTCATCTTCTTGTGATTGGGTACCCTCTAGAGGTTGTGAATCAGGGCACAAGATCTCATGTTCCTCTGCAAGCGTGCTTGGAGAGAGGTTCAAATCAAGGATTGGTGATGAGACGAGCTCCTCACTATATCCCAGTGTGGGATCACTTCTTTGGCCAGACCCTCTATGGTGGGAGGAAGGATGATCAGGGTGAGGATTATGTTGACCAGACTCTTGGCTAGTGAGAGTGGACTTGGTGGAAGACAGGGTGGTGCTTAACCGACTGGAAGCAATATCAGCTGAAATCCAACCGACCACCTGTTCGCAGTGGTCTGACCTCGAGAGTGATGTCCTGCGACGCCCTGTAAACTGAGACATGAAGCTAGGTATGGTGGATGTCTTTCTGTCTTGTGCTCTGGCACCAGGCACAGTTTCTACGCATCCTGACCCGCGCCCTGAACTATCAGGATCACGTCCACTTCCCCCTCCCTTTTTACCCGCCTTCTTCATATTAAACGGAATATATGCCGGTAATCTGCGGCTAGGCACACGAAACAGAATGTGACGCTAATCTGCGGCTAGGCACAGTGAACGGAATATGTGACGTTAATTTGTGAATTTGCACACTAAACAATATGTGACGCTAATTTGTGAATTTGCACACTAAACAATATGTGACGCTAATCTGCGGCTAGGCACAGTGAACGGAATATGTGACGTTAATTTGTGAATTTGCACACTAAACAATATGTGACGTTAATTTGTGAATTTGCACACTAAACAATATGTGACGCTAATCTGCGGCTAGGCACACTAAACAATATGTGACGTTAATCTGCGGCTAGGCACACTAAACAATATGTGACGCTAATCTGCGGCTAGGCACACAAAACAGAATGTGACGCTAATCTGCGGCTAGGCACAGTGAACGGAATATGTGACGTTAATTTGTGAATTTGCACACCAAACAATATGTGACGCTAATCTGCGGCTAGGCACACTAAACAATATGTGACGCTAATCTGCGGCTAGGCACACGAAACAGAATGTGACGCTAATCTGCGGCTAGGCACAGTGAACGGAATATGTGACGTTAATTTGTGAATTTGCACACTAAACAATATGTGACGTTAATTTGTGAATTTGCACACTAAACAATATGTGACGCTAATCTGCGGCTAGGCACACTAAACAATATGTGACGCTAATCTGCGGCTAGGCACACAAAACAGAATGTGACGCTAATCTGCGTCTAGGCACAGTGAACGGAATATGTGACGTTAATTTGTGAATTTGCACACTAAACAATGTGACGTTAATTTGTGAATTTGCACACTAAACAATATGTGACGCTAATCTGCGGCTATGCACACTAAACAATATGTGACGTTAATCTGCGGCTAGGCACACTAAACAATATGTGACGCTAATCTGCGGCTAGGCACACGAAACAGAATGTGACGCTAATCTGCGGCTAGGCACAGTGAACGGAATATGTGACGTTAATTTGTGAATTTGCACGCTAAACAATATGTGACGTTAATTTGTGAATTTGCACACTAAACAATATGTGACGCTAATCTGCGGCTAGGCACACTAAACAATATGTGACGCTAATCTGCGGCTAGGCACACTAAACAATATGTGACGCTAATCTGCGGCTAGGCACACGAAACAGAATGTGACGCTAATCTGCGGCTAGGCACAGTGAACGGAATATGTGACGTTAATTTGTGAATTTGCACACTAAACAGAATGTGACAATAATCTATGGCTAGGCACACGTTTAAAATGGCCCTTTTTGTCGCTGCGTTGTACAATATTTGTCCCTGTGCACCTAGTACAATGTCACCTTACTAATATCCCCCCCACAAAAAAAAAGGAAATTGTGCCCCCCCAAACAAAATATAAATGCTGCCCCCACACACAACAGTCCTAAAAAGGACTTTTGGGTCTTGAAAGAGTACCAACACTTTTATTCTCCCTACACTGACTTTCCCTGCCTGATCGCATCTCTCCCTGGCTGAGAATGAGCTGAACTCGCGAGTCGGGTGCTATACAGCACCCGATCACGGGTTCTGGCCAGCCAATCAGTGTAATGCCAGCAGCCAACATGGCTGCTGGCATTACACTGATGTCAGAGCCTCCCCGCACGTTTATTGGCTGCGCAGCCAATACGAGTACGAGTACCGCCATGTGCCGAGCAGAGCGATGCTCGAGCCGAACCGAGCTTCGCCCGAGCATGCTCGCTCATCACTAGTAGCCACCTCAACTACTTAAACCGAACATATATGAAAAAAGTATGTTGAATGCAGTACTGGAAACATAAAAGCCCTGCAAATGCATTTCTTTTATATCAATAGGTTTAAAGAGATGATATGACAACCCTTATTATGTGAAGGTGAAATATGGAGTGAATACATTGACAGTTTTTTATGCAAGTACTTACTTATCGAGTCGTATTTGCCAGTAACCTTTCTCTGTGATGGGAACCCAGTGAATTGGACCTTTATACAAAGATTTATCTATCCCACCAAAAATCAGCTCTCCCCCATACTGAGAATCTTCATCCCTGAAAAAGAATAAAAAGAAAAAAAATGCTTTGATTTATATCCAAAAACACTATATATTGGTTAAACCTTTGAGCACTAGAGGAGTGCACAACTCATCGATTTGCAATGAGTTTCACACCCCTTTGGTCCTCAAGGGGTTAATAAAAGCATTTGGTCCGCTGAGAGAGTAAAATACTAACTTGTTCAAATGGAAGGAAAATATTGCCTTATCCACTAGATTTTGCTCAAGTATCCGGTCAAATACTGGGACAGCATCAGCGACAGCAAGTGAGGGGTATCCCAGGCCCAAAACTCCATCAAACTGTGCAAGCACAAATGTCCTGCCAGGCTCCATAACCGACTGCCCAAAGTCCTGCCCCACAATGGACATGTTACTGATCTGCACAAGAACACATGCAGAAGATGACGATGCTGGTTTTTCATTACTGAAATCAATACACAACATGACATTTAACTAACTGTACAGAAATTTTACTCCTGAGTTTTTAAGTTATGATTTATAGCAGCCCTGTGCCATCAGTTATTGTCATCAAATGACAACGTGTTTAGTCTTCATATTCTTGAGTCTAATCAGAGACGTGCAAGGGTTCTCCATGTTCAAACAGAACACAGATAACTCAGTATATAGAGTGTTTCCTGTTAAATAGTTAAAATGATATTAAACAGAATAAATGCTTAAACCATTCAACATATTATGCTTCCTTTTACATATAACCACCTCCAGTTACATCACCGATATTTGAACATGGTTTGATATTGCAGCAGCTGGGATGTAACACACTAATACTGATCCCCTACTGATCCCCTATAAGTGGTACCCACTATTCAGAGTAATCTAACCAAGCAGTCATATCAGTGCTTGGGCCCCCACACAGCCAGCAATATTAAGACTCACTGAGACTGTGGTACTAAAGGGAACTGGAGCAAACCAGCTATTATACCATAGGGGATGAAATGAAGTCCCACTGATTAAATTAGGCTTTTAAAGGGGAACTCTCACTTCTTTAAAGTAATCCTTATATGATTGTTGGTTCTCAATACATGTTCAATCTGTATTTTTTTTTTTAATTGCTCTTGTTAAGGAGAAATTATCTTCTATAATGTACCCTCCTGACATCAATTCAGGGCTCACTGTAGTACAGCTCTGTACAGCAGCCTATCAATCTTCACTTCTTCCCCACCCCAGGGGAGGCCAATAAACACAGGTACTGCTTCTTGGAATGCTCGGTCCTCTTGCCTCTGGGGCTATTTTTAGCTAGGCAAGTGGACTGGCACTTGAGAGAGAGTGCATGAACGCATTCTTACTTTACCACTACAATGACCTGGATTCTCATTGGCAACAGAGCGAGCTGGGTCACATGCTGGATTCTGTCATTAGAGGAAGAGGTGGGAAAGAGATACAACTGGGGGAGGGGAAGAGGCGAAGGTTGACAGGCTGCGTTACAGAGCTGTACCACAGCGAGCCCTGAAGTAGCATCATGAGGTAACATTATAGAGGCTAATTTCTCCTTAACCAGAGTGATTTAAAAAATAAATAAATAAAAATAAGGACTGAACATGTATCTGGAACCAACAATCAAATAAGGATCACTTTAAAGGAGATGAGAGTTCCCCTTTAACTCCTTAAATGCTAGAGAGTTCTCCAATACATTGTGAAGCAATGCTTCAGAGGCCTCATCACTACTAAAAGGGTTATAAGACCCATGTAAATCAGTTGGGTTTTTATATGCACTCCGTGGTGCAGTTGGTTTGCCCCAGAATTGCTCTACTTCTTCTTAAATCGTCAGTCTCAAGGTGTGTAAAGACAAAAGTGGGCAATTCCGCTTGGATGGTATTCTCATTAATATAATAGGGTTTTTTTATCACCTTGAATGATAGTGTTCCATCACATTGTGAAGCAATGTGTTGGAGACCTCTCTAGCGTGTAAGGAGTTAAAAGCCCCATTGCAACTAAAGGGAATTATTTGTCCCCTATGGTGCAGCTGGTTTACCCTAGAATTGTTATATTTGTCCCAGATTTCCAGGGACTGTCCCTGGTTTTGGCTCCCTGTCCCTGGATTCTGCAGTCCCACTTTTTGTCTTTAAAGGGATAGTAATGTTTCATAATAAAAGGAGCTCTAGTTAATCATCATAGTATGTGGACCTTGGAGAGTGTTATTTCAATTCTGTCAGAATATACCCCTCCCGCCCCTTACTGATGTAACACTGCTCAGCCAGAGCAGAAGGGAGGTGCCCAGGTAGATTGCAGAGAGGGGCAATCTTCAATTAAGATAAGGGAAAAACCTGAAAAACTTGTCAAGGGGGCAGGGCTTTCATTGTTCTCATAGAAAGAAGATTGTCCCCTGCAGTTTTCTGTCTGGTCTAGCAACCAGATTCCGCATCTGAGAAGAGATGGCTTACACTAGGTAAAAGGGGCAGGAGGGGAAACTTTATCATTCAATTACTCTTGAACCACAACTCTGACAGTATTGAACTAACACTCTCTATGGCTCAAATACTATGAAGATTAATTGGAGCTGCTGTTTTTGTGAAACATTACTATCCCTTTAATTATACAATTTGAAGATTTTCCTAGTTTTGTGAACAAAAGTCTGGATTTTATTAAAGACAAGGAGGCGAATATTATTCTTCTAACTTCCTTTACTACTCCAATAGCAGTAAGAATATATGTATATAACAAATGCAACAAAAGAGAAAACATCAGAATAGCATGTTCTTGGTGCTGCCCCCTTGTTCACTCTCTATCAATTCCTGCTCTCTCTGCACTATAAACCACTGCAATCCCATGGCAGAATCCTCTTTCTTTGCTGCAAAAATTTCAGCTTGTAAAAAATAACCTCAATAGTTTAAAATTAGACAACATCTTCATGCAACAAGAACTGAGGAATTATCCTGTAAAGAGAAGGAAATCTGTGAAAGGGAGGATTCATAGGGGAGGGATAATATGCTGTTCTGATGTTTTCTCTTTTGTTGCATTTGTTATATGTATTATTGCTGCTACTGAAGTAGTAAAGGAAGTTAGACGCTTAATATGAAGCTCCATTCTTGTGTTAAAATTCAGTTTTAGCCCCTTATATTGTTTGTCTGCCATTAAAAGCTTTGTATTATTTCATGCAGCTCTTGTCTGTGTTTTGATGGTTTCTGGTACCATTGCACTATACATTACTATGGGCCACCTGTTATGCTCTGTAATGTGGGGGAAAATGTTCCCAGATTTTTTTTATGTTGGCAAATGCATCAGTGGATTCAGTCCCCCTCTTGACACTAAGCTGCCAGCAATCTCTTGCACCAATCGCACAGACCTTTTGATCTGAAATTTTATGCTAGTGGTTTGACATCTACTTGCCTTCAGAGTGTCTTTACCCGTTACTCCAACAAGCTGTCCAGTGCCATAGTGGATAGAGAAGGACTTCCCTCCATGTTCATAGGAAATTGATTCAAATGATTTGAACCTCTCATGTACTCCTATGACAAAACAACGGAACTCATAATACAGCAGCCTTGATAGCAGTATATGAAGTGCTGGACACACTATTCAATCAATGTTTCTATTATAACATATCAGATAATGGATTCCTAGATCTTAACATGTTACTACAATACAAGATTCTTTACTTCGTCACCCTGTGCAGGCATAATTTAAAATATTCAAAAAAAATCCTGAAACTTGGAATTTCAACAGATTTGGAGTTATAGGAACAAAGACAAAGTGGAGCAAATCAACTGCCCCATAGGGGACAACACAAAATTCCCATTGCCTTACATGAAGCTTCTAACCCTGTGATACCTGTTTTTGTATATATATGTGTGAAATTTGTTGAAACAGAATCTTCCTGGGTTTTGTGTTAATTACATATTTTCTAACTTGTTGGATAACAGATTTCTTCAGTGTTATGTGAAGTGATGTGTAGGAGTCTCTAGCATTCAAAGGGTTAATCAGCAAACAGTGTGTGTGCGTATGTATGAGTGTGTGTGTGTATACGTGTGTGTGTGTGTGTGTGTGTGTGTGTTTGTATGAGTGTGTGTGTGTTTGTGTGTGTGTGTGTGTATGCATGCATGTATGTATGTATGTGTGTGTGTGTGTGTGTGTGTGTGTGTGTGTGTGTGTGTGTGAAATGTTTAAGTATTAAGTATAAAATAATATATATATTTTAGGGCTTTATATGTTGAGTCAGACAAGATTACTATGACCAATGGCAAATGCTTTATTCCTGGAGTTTTTAAAGCTCAAACTATGCTGAGGAGGTGGAGATGGAGAGTAACTTAAGGCCCAAAAGATGAACCATGGCATGTAATAGAAAAGAATGCCTTCTGGGCTCCATGGGGTTTATGCACCGAGGCATGGTAAAGAGGTGATAAAGCAGATATGACTTCTACTGTGATATCACTTCTCCAGTTCCTGTGTTATTCTATAGAGCCTATGCACTAAGATCTCTAAAGTTGGAGAAGTGATATCACTGCAGAAGTCATCTCCTCTTTATCACACCTTAGTACATCTCTCCCCAGTTGACGCTGTTACTGCAGATGAGCAAGGCAATTCTCGAAGACCCTTAATGCATCTTATGAAATGGGAGTTTTGTTTTTATTTTTTGTTTCCCTGTTTAATCAGTTGGAAAACTGACAATCGATCATGCAGTATCCATGTGAAAAAAAAAACAAAGAAGTGATTTGCTTACCTTTAGTAGTCAATCACAGTACACTCCTGTCTGTGTGACTTGTCTGAGCATGGTAGGAAAAATTGCTTGGTAAGTCTATTGGATATATTTTCCCCTTATCCCTCCCACTTTCCACTGCTCTCTCCTCATCCTTCTCCCTCTCATCAGCACTACTGGACTCTTTCTTAGTTGCCTCCTACTTCCTCTCTTATGCATTCTGGTATCATCTCTCTGTCCATGCTCCAGTCCCACACTATGGTCTCCCTCACTCCCCTATTCTTCAAACCCTACTGCTACTCTCTCTTGCAGCCATTTCTCACTCTCCCGCCCCAGCACCCTCTTGCCCTTGGCCCATTCTTCCTACCCCACACCCTTCTCACTATCTTGCCCTGTACCACTCCGACCATCTGGCCCTCGAATTTGCAGTACAATTTTTTTTCTTCATCTATACCTGTTACTGTTGGGTTTTTTATATTTTAGCTGTAATTGCTTTTGAATAAAGTGTCTCTCAGCAGTATAGCTTCCCTTGTTTTAATCAGCAGGAGTAATAAAACTTTACACCATTTGCCATTTATTTTGCCAAATGTAAGAGCAACATGTAATTGATCATTAGTATTTCTTAAGGGTAAATTTACCATGGAAATAAGTGTTTAAAAGAAGGGACTACCTAGCCAGAGGTCCTTCTTACTGTAGTCAGTTATAGGTATATATGGTTTTGCATTCAGCCTCTGTTGTAGTCTGCTAGATGTTTTGGTTTACTATACAGTCTAATGATATATACAGGACTAAGGGACTAAGGGTAAAGTTTCCTGATCCAGGAGGGCAGGGCACCTCAAAAAAGGCTCTGAGGAAGAGACTCCTTCCTTCCATTTTACTCTGCCTAAGCTCAGTTTTAACATAGCAATGCCAAAAGAAAGCCAAACACAGAAGTGAAAGCAGAAAAGGGAATCCTCTGAACAGAGGATCCCCACCCATGGACTCAAACTAGCGTTTTTTTGTTTTGTTTTGTTTTTTGCTGCAGGAGGGAGTCCTGTGTTCCATATGGACGTAGAGAAAAATATTTATTGGTAAGTTCACGAAAATCTCTTTAGTCCAGAGTGGAACAAAGGAACGATGGGGGTACACCAAAGCATACACCAAGAATCCTGGGAGGGAGCGCTGATTTACGCTAACAAGCACTCCCTTGCGGCCATAGCTGCCAAATGTCCCGATTTTGGGGCCCAGTTCCGCTGTAGCGCCAGATTGACAAAATGACCCGCTTTCCAGACTCACACATACAAGCATATAGGGAACACACAAACTGACACTTATAAACATACAGGGAACACACAAACACACTAACACTTATACACATACAGGGGAGGGAAACAAGGGGTGGAGCCAAAGGGGCGGCAAAATTAGGTTTTGCCTAGGGTGCCACAAAACCTTGCACCAGCCCTGATCACCATCAGTCTCCCCCATCTCAGTAGGGGATTCCCCAATGATGTGTATATCTCACCAATACAGACATCAAAAGCCTGCTGGGGGGCACAGAGGGTTCCACAGCCAAGAGCTCAGGACCGCTTGAATACAGGAGAGGAACCAGAGTGTAAGAGGGACATAAGTTAAATAAATACTCCCTAGGAAGCCCAGTCTGGTATGAGGAGCAATTGCTTAAAATGGTTAGGGGGACCCCAGAATCTGTAGCCAATGTGTTCCGTAGGTTCTGACATAGCAGAAGACCCCACAACATAGTGTAAAAGACAGTCAAAATAGTAGAAAGACAAGAGAAAAACTACTGGGAAAGTGCCCCATTAAGGAGGAAAGCAGGACTGGGTTAATAGCCCTTACGATCTTCCAGAGACCATCAAAGCCACTTCCATCCTTGCCAGCACAGTTAGAAACATACACAAAACAGCATAAGTAGATAACAGTGAGTACAAGCCAAGCAACAATTCACGTGGATCAGCTGATGCCAGAAAAGAGAGACATACTCACAGGACCAAAGCACTCAATAGGTTACTTACATATAATCTTCATTCTTCAGGTTCCTATTATAATGAGTTAATGAAAAAAGCTTCTGTGAAGCTACAGTGAAGTAAAAACTGATAAGACACACAATGCTGCACAGGTCTGTGGTCCTGAAAAATGAACCTGTTCACTGGAAAATCCATGAAGTAGAAAGCCAGGAATAGGAACCCGTCTAATGGGGATTATACAGTCTCATATACTAAGCAATCCTATATTATAATTCGCTAAGGATGTTTGTCAGAAGCCGTCATGCACAGTAGAGACGGCTGCATGTGCTGCAGTCATGCACAGTACAGACTGCCTGCTCCGCTGCTGATACAGAGCGGGGTGCAGGGACCACTTGGTCCCAGGAAGGTGTGCAGAGAGGACTCCGGTCTGAATTCGGAGCGCCCCGCTCTGTATCAGCTGCGGCGAGTTCGGCCAGTCAGTACTGTGCATGACTGCAGCGCCGCCAGTGTTGGCCCCTGTACATTGGCTTTAAAACTAGTAAAAAAATAAAAGAATAAAAGAGAGCTTTGCCAATGCTACCTCCTTGATCACTATATTCCATTAAATCTGAGCTTAGCAGGCAGTGGTAAAGTGGAAGGAAGGGGGGGGATCTCTGCCTCAGAGACCTGTTTTGAAATGTCCTGCCCTTTTGGAGGAGGAGGCTTTACCCATAGTTCCTGTCTTCCACTTTGGACTGAAGAGAAATAAAGATTATCTGCATGGCAAGTTCTTTTTAATATTGTATCCAGCTGAAATCTCTTCATCTCAGCTCCACTCAGTTTCCATTGCATGATGCAGTACATTAAGGCTAGAAGGGGCAGGCTGTCTGACCTGTAAGAGAGACAATGAGTAATGCTTGTCACCGTTGCTCCTGGCCGCGTCCTTCGCGGCGGCACTTCCGGGTTGCGGTGGCGATCGGGCCGCGCATGCGCAGAGTCCCCTCGCCTTCAGCCGGGCGGATGCGCATGCGCCGAGCCCGGCGTTCTATTAGTCGGTCCTTCGCCTGTGTCCTTGCGGCATCCAGCCGAGCCCCTCTCGCTCTCCTAGCCATTGGTCAGCCTTAGTATTTGAACGGGCTGCCCCTGACATTGGGCGCCCGTTCCATTAGTTAGTGCTCTGGCTAGGTTTTGGGCTCTGGTCCTCTGCTCCAAGTTTGTTCGTTTTTCACTCCTGGTATTGACCCTTGGCTTTGCTCCTGACTTCTCCAGATCTCCACTCCTGGTATTGACCCTTGGCTTCGCTCCTGACTTCTCCAGATCTCCACTCCTGGTATTGACCCTTGGCTTCGCTCCTGACTTCTCCAGATCTCCACTCCTGGTATTGACCCTTGGCTTCGCTCCTGACTTCTCCAGATCTCCACTCCTGGTATTGACCCTTGGCTTCGCTCCTGACTTCTCCAGATCTCCACTCCTGGTATTGACCCTTGGCTCTGTTCCTGACTACTCCAGATCTCCACTTCTGGTATTGACCTTTGGCTCCGCTCCTGATCTCGCCTGAACTCCGTTCCCTACTTGACCCTCGGCTTCGCTTGACCATTCCTGTTGCTCAGCCCTCATTACCTGGTATCTCGCCCGACCTGCCGGCCTGGTTACCCAACGGTTCCTAGGTACTCCTATCCTGGTTGCACCCCGGCTCAACTGGGGTGGAACAATCTGGTTTCGCGACCAGCACCTTTAGACAGCTTCGGCTGCAGCAAAGGAGTACCTGGCACGCCGTCACCGCTCTCAAGCCTCGCACCCCAGCTCCGTACGCTAGCATCTTACCTGAGCCGGCACCCCTCGGGTTCCTCGCAGCCGGGACCGTGACAGTTGGAACGGGCCAACATTCGTGGCCAGGGATCGGTATGGACCCTACGGACGTATCCCGATTATCCGCACGACTGGACGAGCAGGAACGAGTTCTGTCCTCTCATGCCGCGCACCTGCAAAGTCTGGAGACTAAATTAGATGCCATCCTGGACCTACTGCGTTCCTCAACCGCATCACCCTCGGCAGCGCCAGCCCCCTCTACTTCCGCTGCTTCCGGTATTTCAGCTACTCCTCCTCCGGGGTATGTACCCCCTCGCATTCCGCTCCCGGATAAATTTACTGGCCGGTCAGCTGACTTCCGCGGATTCCTGAACCAGTGCCAGTTGCACTTCAGGACTCTTCCGCAGACCTTCTGTACACATGCCTCCCGGGTCTCCTTCATTATCTCTCTCCTTAAAGGGGAAGCGTTAGCTTGGGCTTCGCCCCTCGTGGAACAGCATTCACCTCTGCTCGACGATTCTAATTCGTTTATTGCAGCTTTCAAGGCCGTTTTCGATGCCCCTGGCAGAAGCGCCTCAGCTGAATCAGCCCTTCTGGCTCTGCGCCAAGGAACCCGGTCTGTTAGCCAGTATGCGGTAGAATTCCGCACGCTCTCCTACGAAACTGATTGGAACCAGGGAGCTCTGAAGGCGGCTTTTCGGCGTGGGCTTAGCGAACGCATTAAAGACGCCTTGACCTACCGTGATATCCCTGACGGGTTGGAGGATCTAATTTCCTTGTGTCTGGACCTGGACAGGCGCTTGCAGGAAAGACAACAAGAACGAGACCGCAGCAGGAGGCGGGTACCCACTGTTGTCTCCCCGCTGGAGGACCGTCCTGCAACTGAAACCCCCATGGAGATCGGAGGGGTCACCCGGCTGTCCGACGAAGAAAGGCAACGACGACGAACCCAGGGCCTCTGCTTATACTGTGGCCAGGCGGGTCACCTGCTGCGGCGTTGTCCCGTACGCCCGGGAAAAGACAGCGCTTAGCCGACATCCGAGGCGGTCGCCTAAGCCAAATCCAACAGCCTCCCCAAGGACGATCCAGAGTCTTTGTTCCAGTTTCTATTCGATGGGCAGCCCATACCGTCACTGCTGCCGCCTTTGTTGACTCCGGTGCAGCCGGACTTTTTATTGACGAGGTCTGGGCTCAGGCCCATGGCGTGCCCTGTCGTACCAAGAAGACCCCTTTACTCGTCTCCACGTTGGATGGCGGACCCTTGGGTACAGGGAGGATCACACAGGAGACTGAGTGTTTGGTCTTGACTACCGGGTTACTGCACTCTGAAAAGGCGTGTTTCGATCTGGTATCCTCTCCATTCGCCCCGATTGTCCTGGGGCTCCCTTGGCTTCGGCGCCATAACCCCGTCTTTAACTGGCTGACCGGCGATCTCACTCAGTGGAGCAAGACCTGTTTGACGACCTGTCTCCCCGCCAACCCGGTCTCCCCTCGGCCTTCTGTCTCGGCTGCTTTGTGTCTTCTCGATGCCTTACCCGCTGCCTACTATGAATTCCGGGATGTCTTCTGTAAGGCCCAGGCTGAACGTCTTCCTCCGCATAGGCCTTACGACTGCCCTATTGATCTCCAACCCGGAACCCAACCTCCCAGAGGGAGGACGTTCCTGCTTTCTCCTCCTGAGATGGAAGCCCTAGCCACCTATATCCAGGAGAACCTGGCCAGGGGCTTCATCCGTCCCTCCACCTCGCCTGCCGGGGCTGGATTCTTCTTCGTCAACAAGAAAGACGGCTCCCTTCGCCCTTGTATCGACTACCGTGGGCTAAATCGCATCACCATCAAGAATAAGTACCCTCTCCCGCTAATCCCTGAACTATTCGACCTTCTCCAAGGGACCAACTGGTTCACTAAGTTAGACCTGCGGGGGGCCTACAACCTGGTTCGTATCAGGCCTGGGGACGAGTGGAAAACGGCGTTCAACACTAGATATGGGCACTATGAGTATTTAGTGATGCCCTTCGGGCTCTGCAACGCCCCAGCCGTCTTCCAGGCGTTTGTTAACGATGTCTTCCGGGATATGCTGACTTCGCATGTCGTGGTATATCTTGATGACATTCTCATCTTCTCTCCCACTCTCCAGCAACACAGACTCCATGTCAAAGCCGTTCTCCAAAGGCTGCGTGAGAATGGGCTGTATGCTAAACTGGAGAAGTGCGAATTCGAGAAGAACAAACTCTCCTTCCTGGGGTACATCGTCTCCAGCTCCGGACTAGAGATGGATCCTAAGAAACTCACGGCTGTCCTCGACTGGCCTCAACCCACGGATCTCAAGGCGGTACAACGCTTCTTAGGCTTCGCCAATTACTACAGGAGGTTTATCCGGGGTTACTCCTCCCTAGTGGCGCCTATAACAGCCCTGACCAAGAAAGGAGCGGACCCCCAGCTCTGGTCCGAAGAAGCCATGTCCGCATTCTCCGCTCTGAAGACCGCCTTCACCTCGGCCCCTGTTCTCCGGTACCCAGACATCACTCGGCCTTTTGTTCTGGAAGTGGATGCATCCGAACTGGGAATCGGGGCAGTCATATCCCAGAGAGACCCAACTACTAACCGCCTCCACCCATGTTCCTTCTTATCCCGTCAATTAACGTCAGCAGAAAGGAATTACGATGTGGGGAACCGAGAGCTATTAGCCATGAAGGCTGCTCTTGAGGAATGGCGTCATCTCCTGGAGGGCTCCGGTATTCCTTTTCTTGTCTACACTGACCATAAGAATCTGCAGTACCTGGAGAAAGCCAAGCGCCTCACGGCCCGTCAAGCCCGGTGGGCTCTTTTCTTTTCTCGGTTCGACTTCACCGTCACCTACATCCCTGGCACTAAGAATGTGAAAGCGGATGCCCTGTCCCGTCTGTTCACTGCCCCTGTCCCCAGGACACCACCAGAACTTATCCTGCCATCCTGCAAGATCCTTTCAGCGCTCTCTACGAAGACTCTGGCTGAGATCCAACAAGCCCAAAAAGACCTAGACCCGTCTTGTCCTGTGGGAAGACTCTTTGTTCCTGTTCGTTTCCGTCCTGAGATCTTGCTTTGGGCCCATCAGTCGCCTACCTCCGGTCATCCTGGTGTAGATCGTACCTTAGACCTTGCGCAACGTCAGTTTTGGTGGCCCTCCATTTCTCGGGATACAAAAGACTTTGTTCAAGGCTGTCATCATTGTGCCAGGCATAAACGGCCGCGCTTCCGCCCGGCAGGTCTTCTGCAACCCCTTCCCATACCGTCCTCTCCTTGGACCCACATAGCCATGGACTTTGTAGTCGATTTACCTCCCTCCAAGAAAAACACAGTTATCCTGGTCGTAGTGGATCGTTTCTCCCGCCAGGCGCATTTCATCCCTCTGCCCAAACTACCCTCCTCTCAACAGCTGGCCGAGATCTTCCTCCGGGAGGTGTTTCGTTTGCACGGCCTCCCTCTCCAGATCGTGTCTGATAGAGGCAGTCAGTTCACCTCCCGGTTCTGGAGGGCTTTTTGTGCACGCCTGGGTATTGCGGTGCACTTGTCTTCCGCCTACCACCCACAGTCCAACGGACAGACCGAAAGGACAAATCAGGCCCTCAAACAATATCTAAGACTGTTCGTGGAGCCATTGCAAGATAACTGGACAGACCTCCTTCCGCTTGCGGAATTCGCCTTCAACAGCTGTCGTCATGAGTCACTTCAGTGCTCTCCCTTTTTTGCCGCCAACGGGTTCCATCCAACCTCCCTGCCACTATCATCATCCTCTGGTGTCCCAGCTGTGGATTCCCATGTGGGTAATCTGGAAGCCCACTGGCAACGGATCCGCTCGAAGCTGGTAGCTGCCGTGGCACGGTACAAGAGGTCGGCCGATAAGCGGCGAACTGCTGGTCCTCGATTGCAGCCTGGGGATGAGGTTTGGCTATCCACCAAGAATCTGCATCTCCGCCAACCTTCTGCCAAGTTCGGTCCTCTCTATGTGGGGCCCTTTCGAATCCGCTCCCAGATTTCTCCGGTGACCTTTGCCCTTGACCTACCTCCCTCTATGCGGATTCCTGACTCCTTTCACATATCCCTTCTTAAACCGCTTCTTCGCACCCGGTTTACTCCTTCGTCGGTGCCGGTGCCCCCTGTTCGGGTCGACGGCCAGGAGGAATACGTTGTTCGGAAACTCCTGGATTCCCGCCTGGTCCGGGGGTCCCTCCAGTATCTGGTGGATTGGAAGGGCTATGGCCCTGAGGAGCGTTCCTGGATTCCCGCTCGCGACGTCCATGCCCCGGCCCTTCGGCGTGCCTTCCATTGTGCCTTTCCGTTGAAACCCGGTCGTCCGGGGGCCTCCCGTTGAGGGGGGGGTGGTGTCACCGTTGCTCCTGGCCGCGTCCTTCGCGGCGGCACTTCCGGGTTGCGGTGGCGATCGGGCCGCGCATGCGCAGAGTCCCCTCGCCTTCAGCCGGGCGGATGCGCATGCGCCGAGCCCGGCGTTCTATTAGTCGGTCCTTCTCCTGTGTCCTTGCGGCATCCAGCCGAGCCCCTCTCGCTCTCCTAGCCATTGGTCAGCCTTAGTATTTGAACGGGCTGCCCCTGACATTGGGCGCCCGTTCCATTAGTTAGTGCTCTGGCTAGGTTTTGGGCTCTGGTCCTCTGCTCCAAGTTTGTTCGTTTTTCACTCCTGGTATTGACCCTTGGCTTTGCTCCTGACTTCTCCAGATCTCCACTCCTGGTATTGACCCTTGGCTTCGCTCCTGACTTCTCCAGATCTCCACTCCTGGTATTGACCCTTGGCTTCGCTCCTGACTTCTCCAGATCTCCACTCCTGGTATTGACCCTTGGCTTCGCTCCTGACTTCTCCAGATCTCCACTCCTGGTATTGACCCTTGGCTTCGCTCCTGACTTCTCCAGATCTCCACTCCTGGTATTGACCCTTGGCTCTGTTCCTGACTACTCCAGATCTCCACTTCTGGTATTGACCTTTGGCTCCGCTCCTGATCTCGCCTGAACTCCGTTCCCTACTTGACCCTCGGCTTCGCTTGACCATTCCTGTTGCTCAGCCCTCATTACCTGGTATCTCGCCCGACCTGCCGGCCTGGTTACCCAACGGTTCCTAGGTACTCCTATCCTGGTTGCACCCCGGCTCAACTGGGGTGGAACAATCTGGTTTCGCGACCAGCACCTTTAGACAGCTTCGGCTGCAGCAAAGGAGTACCTGGCACGCCGTCACCGCTCTCAAGCCTCGCACCCCAGCTCCGTACGCTAGCATCTTACCTGAGCCGGCACCCCTCGGGTTCCTCGCAGCCGGGACCGTGACAATGCTGATGTAACCAGACCTCCAATTCCTGTCACTAATTGTCACTTCAGCCAGAACACTGCCCCCTGCCAGAGAGGGATAAGAGCAAGAAAGCCCAAGAATAACCATGCTAGGGGGCTAGGGACATTTTACCAATTAGGCAAAGTGGGTAGCCGGAATCTAAACAAAGAAACCAAAAAAAGTGCTACGATATACCAGTGAGTAATATATGTGATTATAATAATAAAATTGATAATAATATTAATGATGTTGAGCAATGTCTTTTATGTAATAATCACCACTTGAACAGATAATCCATAATCTTCAAAACCAGTGCATATGTACCTCATAAGCTTGGAAATAGTGTGGGGGGGCAAGTATAGACATTAATTGGCCCATGAATGTTATACAGTTCTTGAAAGCATCCAAGGGGTTAAAGAGGTGGCCCTTGGTAAGATCTGATAATAAAACATAGAAACATAGAATTTGATGGCAGATAAGAACCATTTGGCCCATCTAGTCTACCCATTTTCTTACTGTAAAAACCTCAAACCTTATTTGGTCCTTGATCTTGTCCTATGTTAAGGGTAGCCTTATGCCTATCCCATGCATGCTTAAATTCTGTCTCTGTATTAACTTCTGCCACTTCTGCTGGTAGACTATTCCACTTATCTACTACCCTCTCAGAGAAATAAAACTTCCTTACATTACGTCTAAACCTGTGTCCCTCTAGTTTTAGACTATGATCGCTTGTCCTAACATTTTTACTCCTTTGAAATGTACTTCCATCCTGCACTTTGTTGAATCCCTTCATGTATTTGAATGTTTCTATCATATCCCCTCTCTCTCTTCTCTCCTCCAAGCTATACATGTTCAGATCCTTTAGTCTATCCTGATATTTCTTTTCCTGTAAACAAGATACCATTTTACAAACACATACAAACACACAGATAGTTATTAATTTGACATTATTACACCAGAAAACAGTTTGTTTATATAACTACGTACATCAATGAAAAGTAACCCGATACACCAAGGGGCTAGATGTTATAGTAGAAAATTCTAAATAGGGGTTTGAAAAAGTAGATTAACCCCTTTGTGTAAGAGAGGTCTTTATCACATTGATTCTCAATGCGTTGGAGACCTCTCTGGCACCCAAGAAATGTAACAGTATAAGTATATCAGGAGATGCACACTGAGACCAAAGAAAAAAATGTGTGCTACTTTTTGGGGTGAAAAAGGGAGTGTATGATGTGGTAAAGGGAAATGATTTCTTCTTCTTTCTGTACCAGCGAAGAGCCACAGAAAAAGTCTCTGATGGTTGCATGTGACCCTAGGGCCACCTGCTGCCCACCAATAACATACATCACTGAAAAACTATGATTGTAGTGCAATTTGATAACAGAAAAAAGACTAGTGAATTTCCTTGTGAGTTTATTTTTTTAAATATCAACAAACAGGCCCTGTATTGTATGTGTCTACACCATAGATGGGCAACCAGATGCCCTCCAGCTGTGAAGAACTACAACTCACACCAGCCAGATGATAACAATTGTAATCCTCCAACTGGAGGGCTCGAGTTTGCCCATCCCATGAAGTAAGAAAATGGAGTGCAAATGTCTTACGGCATGCATCACTGACGCAGTAAGATGAGGGAATCCAGAAGTTGGAGGAGCCTGTATCAAAGACCACAGTAAAGTTCTGAGGTGGAGTCCCAATACTGATCTCACCATAGTACTGAGCCTGAAAACAGAGAGAGCAATTCATTTAGCACCACACTTCATCTAAGCTGAAAAGGACATTCAAAGTATAGGAGGCTGTTTGTCTACCCTCTTCTCACTGAACAGTGCATGTTATAAGCACACAAGTATACAGTTAAGTTAGTCAATAATCAATAATAATTCCATTTGCGCTTAGGTAATAGGTGGCTCCATGTTAGCCATAGAAAAATCAGAAGACCGGTAGAGTAAACGTGATACCTATATTGGCTAACTAAGTGGCTCTAGGATGCAAGCCTTCAAGACACTTTAGATCTGTTCTCCAAGCATGAGTCTAAATATGCCTAAAGTGTTTAGAAAGTTTGCATCCTAGGGCCACTTAGTTAGCCAATATAGGTATTATGTTTAAAATCTTAGGCAGGGATAGCCAAAAAGTATTGTGTTGGAGTTATTTAACCACTTAATCTTAGTCTGTATTTAAATGTCTTCTTTTTTTGTGCATTAATACACAGTTTATGTAAAGGATAAGCCCTTTAAAGGGATGCTAATGCTTAATATGTAGAAAAATATATCTTCCTGGGTACTCCCACTGCTGAGAGGTGTTCTATTCTATACTGTAGCTCAAACTAGAAATTGATAGATGTAGTATCTCAGTGACCTGAATTTTTAGAGTGGTGCTGTTACTACATCATCCTATAGAGAGCTCTGGTCAGTTGACCATAAATCTCCATAGTATGCTGTAGCAACAGCACCAGTGGGAAACTTTAGGGTATTGAGATATTGCAAATAGAAAATTCATATTTGAGCTGCAATTACTTTTCAATAAAATAACTCTCAGTATTGACAGTACATATCATTTATTCAGGAGGTTAGATCCCTCAATAAATATTTTTCTACATGTTAAGTGTTACTATCCCTTTAAATGGTTGGGGGACATTGTCAGCAGTGCTATGGCTCCACATTCATGTGCAGGAGACTGTAGTAAGTTTCCTCTGAAGCCTGAATTTCATATCACAACAAGAAGATAAGATTGGCCATAAAATTGCAAGGAAGAAGTACATGGAGTGTGTATCAGTAGCAAGCACATGGGGAGGGGAGCAAGCTGTCAGGTATTGTCTGCTTCCCCAGATACTGCTGGGAAACTAGTGAATTGGTTCCCAGCAGAATATATAGAGATACGTTTTAACACTGTGACTAGCAGTTTCAGTAATGACATTTGAAGGGATAGGGGCACGATTAATGGTACAGAATGTCACTGACACCTTGTATCCCTCACAAAATAAAGTGTTAAATTAGTAAAATAAATAACAATAATAATATTCAAACAAAACTGTTGGCCAGTTGCAAAATGTAATGTGCATCTCATATTTTAACACTCTCTCCCCCGCAAATTGTTAAAATACAATGTAAACCTACATATGTAGTGATTCCATAAAAGAGAAAAATAGCTAAATGTGTTTGGTAGAATCTTACAACAGCCCTAGTAAGTACATATAAACAATTAGAGCCAGAGTCACTGAGAAAAAAAATGTTGTTTTTATCTAAAGACATTTTCTGTAAAATAAATCAGTCATGGGAAAATGAACCTGTTTTAGTGGCACTTAATATGCTAATTTGTTCTGTTTGTGGCCAAATGTATCTCCCCCCACTGCTTGAATTCATTCTTAGCACAGTGTGTGGTAATATTAGCCTTGTATTATATATATTACAAACTCAGAATAAAGCACTCTCATGTTAGTAGCTGATAGTGTCATTTTTCAGAAGACACTTCATTGATAGAAAACAGCTTTAAGCTCACATTCAAATAACACATGGCAGAATGTTTACCAATATAAATTCTATTCTTTTAGGCCAAAGCCTCCAAAGTTATTTTTCATATCAAAGGAATATTTATCAAAGTTTTCTGATTTCTTACCACAGCAGGGTAGAGTATAGAGAGTTGGGAAATACTCCAATGTAGTGATAAGTCTATTTAAAGGGATAGTAATCTTTCATAATAAAAACAGCTCTAATTAATCATTATAGTATTTGGACCTTAGAGAGTGTTATTTCAATTCTGTCAGAGTTGGAGTTCAAGAGTAATTCAATGACAAAGTATCCCCCTCCCGCCCCTTTTACTGATGTAACACTGTTCAGCCAGAGCAGAAGGGAGGTGCCCAAGTAGACTGCAGAGAGGGGCAATATTCAATTTAGATAAGGGAAAAACCTGAAAAATTTGTCAAGGGGGGCAGGTAGGGTTGCCACCTAGCCGGTATTTTACCGGCAGGCCGGTAAAAAATTGGCTTCTTTCCAATGTTAAGTATATGGAGGGAATGCCTTGGCCGGTATTTTTTTGAACAAAAGGTGGCAACCCTAGGGGCAGGGCTTTCATTGTTCTCATAGGAAGAAGATTGTCCCCTGCTGTTATCTGTCTGGTCTAGCAACCAGATTGCACATCTGAGAAGAGATGGCTTACACTAGGTAAAAGGGCGGAAGGGGGAAGCTTTATCCTTCATTTACTCTTGAACTACAACTCTGACAGTAGTGAAATAACACTCTCTATGGCTCAAATACTCTGAAGATTAATTGGAGCTGCTGTTTTTGTGAAACATTACTATCCCTTTAAGTACTATTGCTTAGTTAGCCAATAAAGGTATCAGCTTCACTATATTTGCCTCCTATAAATCTATTTGTAGTGAGACCTCTAAGTCATAAATGATCTAAGTCAGTCAGTCTGATGTAAAAGATGAAATCTACAACTAGAAGGTGCGGTAATTTAGAAACTTTGCTTCCCACCCACTTCAGAAGCCTTTTACTGCACAGGACATCTGCGAGACGTCATTAGCATCTGCTGAGGATGTGTGCAATGCATACTTACCAGTCATGCAGATAATATCGCTTTTCAATGGAGATAAAAGCATCATATTAAATTGGCCTTTTAACCCCTTGGATGACAGATAAGTCTCCAATGCATTGACCTCTCTGGTATTCAATTGTTTAAAAAGCTCTATTCAAGGTCATGGGAATTTAGGGATATTAATTTTGTCCCCTGTGGTGCAGCTGGTTTACTCCAAAATTACTCCAGCTTTTTTTTTTAAATATGGACCTTAACCTCTTCAAGACCCATGACGTGCCAAGACCGGCATGGGTAAACTTCCCTTAAGGACCCATGACGGTCCTAGCACATCATGGGTTAAATGATAGCAGCACCCCTCCATGTATGCTGCTATCCTTGAGTTCAAGCTGAAACTGAGCGCTCTGGTACCGGAGTGCTCTGTTTCTGCCCATGTCTATTCTGCTGATACATGTGATCGCTCCAGGAGCAATCACATGTACAGGCATTTGGATTAGAAAAGGCAGTGTGAGATGCATATTGACTTTGTGTCTAATCTATGCCTCTCTCTGCCTTACGATCAAAGTAAAGGAAGGAGAAGCAGAGAGGAGACACCTAGTGGTAGGAAAAAATGCAGCAGCTGGGGGTATTAACCCCTTCACTGCTGGTGCTGGAGGGTGGCTGGATGCAGTTCAGTTTCTGACCTGCTAAGATACACTTTTTTTTTTTTTTTTTTTTTTTTAACAAAAAACAGATTTTATTAAAAAAAAAAAAAAAAATCTCAATAAACAAATTTGGGAGTTTGATTGTTGTGGAGCCATGCAGTACACTTATACACACCGCCAATCCTCATCAATAAAAAAAAGTGCCAAAATACTGAGGTAAAGAGGGACATGGGAATTTTCACCCAGAGGGGACAGTGCCCACTTAAAACTTCCCATTTTGTAGGTATGACTGACCGGTCATACCTTTCATGCAGTCTCCATAAACATACCCATTGTGCCCAAATGATCCCAAGAGAAAAAAAAATTGTGTTTTTTTACATTTGTTTACCATTTTCTTTAATTTTACAAAAATAATCGGTGGGTTATCCATATAAGTATGGTATCAAAAGAAAGTCCTAATTGTGTGTGAGAAACGTAATATCATTTGCATAGGTCAAATAAAGTACTTAGAGGGAGAACGCTGCTGACATACACATAGTAAAAAAGGTCAGAATTGCTCCGGTCCTAGTGAAATCCACCTCAGATTTTCCCGGTCCTTAAGGAGTTAATCCCTAGCATATCAGAGAGAACATCAAGTCAATGCACTGGAAACCTCTTTAGCATGCAAAGGATTAAAAGTCCCATTTAAATAAATAGGAATTGTTATCTGACCCCTATGGTGCAGTTAGTTTGCCCCAGAACTGCTCCAGTTCCTCTTAATACATCAGTCTCACTATGCGAGAAAACATAATTGTACCATTAGTGTCTCCTTTCTACCAAGGTCTCCAGACATTCACTGCTCAAAAAACTAGGCTTATGCGATTCGGTTCGTCCACATTCGGATTTCGGACGAATAAGGGTGATTCGGAGCCATTCGGACATGGCGAAAATCTTAGAGCCATTCGTTTTTAGAAGCCGAATCCAAAACATAACTGGGCAGAATTTCGTTACAATATTCGGATAACGCTATCCCCACACGTGCACTGCTTTCCCTCCCTCTCTAGTCCAATTAGCTTCTTCGTTTCATGACGTCTCTAGTCCAAGCAATTAGCTTCTTCGTTTCATGATGGGGGATGGACTAATGAAATCACAGACACCCAGACAGCTCCTGCATTTCCTGTTTGTGCTTATTGTATTGTTGGAGCTGGAAGAGAGAAGAAGCAGATAGAGAGATAGAGAGAGTGACTGTCCAGTTGTTTTCTAGGCAGGCAGATAGGTATAGGAAGGCAGCCAGCATTAGTGCCAGTTATTGCCATTGCAAGGGAGAGTCACCTTTGTTCCTGTGTAAAATATGACATTTCAAATTAGGAGTTTGAATAATTTGCAGACTGACAAACACAATCTCACAGTTGTTTAGGGACTGGGAGGCCTACTATCTTACTGCCACAGCAAGGAAGGGTCCTCAGTGTTCCAGCGTTAAATATAAAAATTTGACTTAAGAGTATGTTTGAGTAATTTGCAGTGACCATAACACAGTTGTGTAGGGACTGAGAGGCTTACTACCTTACTGCAACCACAAGGGAGAATCATCAGTGTTCCAGTGTTAAATCTAAAAATTCAGCTTAGGAATTTGTTTGAGTAATTTGCAGAGTGAGACACTCTCACAGTTGTGTAGTGACTGGGAGGCCAACTACCTTACTGCCACCCCAAGGGAGAATCATCAGTGCTCCAGAGTTAAATTTTAAAATTCAACTTAGGATTTTGTTTGAATAATTTGCAGAATGACACAGCCAGTCTGACAGTTGTCGTGTGGCCAGGTTGTAAAATTGTCAAATTATTATAGTACACTACCTATCTATCGGTAATGGATTTGAGTCCTAGTGAACACCCTGATGTTTCTCGTCCTGGTACCAGCTGCAGTGAACCAGAAACCACCAACACAACCACAGTGATGTTGCTTTCAAGCAGAGCTAGCAGCAGCAGGCAGGCAAAGAAGAGTACTAGTACTAGTCAGACTCAGCAGCAGAATTCAAAACAAAAAATTAAGAACGGAACTGCAGTTCATTCTACCTCTACTAGTAGGGTAGAGAGGTCCAGGTCCTCCTCTAAGACCACAAAGCAGCCATCACCTGTGTCTTGTCAGCTGTTTTTTGATGATCCCCCCAGAACCACATGCACAATGACTAGTGCCACTGGCAGTTTAGTCACCACCTCCATTACAGCCAGTTGTATAAACCTGGGGACACCTAGCATTGGTAACAGTACTGGTCGGACACTGCAGTCAGTATCAACGCGGGATTTTTATAGCGACTATCCGTGTAAGCAGCCCAAACATAAATTATTGCAGTATTTGGATAACATTTTTCCTGTCACCACTGTCACTGCCACAGAGAGCATATCTACTCCAGAAAATGTTATTGAGGGAGATAGTTTACCATTTCCTGGTAGTCACCAAACAGAAGAGGGAAATGAGCACGTTTCCACAAAATCTGCTGCCGATGATGATGTTTCTTCCTTTTGAAACCTACAAGAGTTAGAAGAAGAATCTGAGGGATCAAAGTATCCTAAGCTTGATTTGTCCCCTAAGCTTAATTTTTCCAGTGACCTTGAATATTCTCCTGAGCTTAATTTTTCACCACCATAGTACTCCTCCTGTTTCTCCAGTTACATTTGTGTCTTCTATTGACAACTCACCACCTGCCTCTCCAGTTCCATTTGAGTCTCCCAGCCAGGTAGTAGCTGCTAGTGTCTCCTCCAACAGTACCACTGTTACTTCACAATCCTCCTCCAATCCCAGTCCCAACATCCCTGCTGCCATCTTTAGGTCTACTGGTATCCCTGTAACAGTACGGAGAAAGAAAAAGTAAAGTAAGGTTGCTCCAGCAGGTGAAGATGAAGAAAGTGTCATCTCAGTTTCTTCTTCTCCACCACCTTCCAGAGTCATCCGTCGCTCCAAAGCGTGGAACCATTTTGTGGCACTTGGTGACGACCGGCTAGCAAAAGTTAAACGTGGCAGGGAAGTCAGCCATGGGCGGGTGTTGGGTCATCTGACCACCTCCTGGATGAACCAAAACCTGAACAACTACCACAAGTCGGTGTTGATAAGTGCAGAAGGTGGCAGTACTAGTACTGCATATACCAGTGTCACACCCACCACCAGTAGGCAGCAGGAGAAAGGGCCGGGGGATCATGCCACATCTGGTCCTAGTAAGAGCAGCAGACAGTCACAGCCCATCCCAAAATCAGTACAGGCCACACTGGAAGATTTTGGTGGTTTTCATTCAAAGGGGATGTGCAGACAGCTGGCCAGGAAAATCACACACCTCATTGCACAGCTCATAGCCGTTGGGGGTGCTACTTTTAATTTGGTGGACGGGGAGCCCTTCCAGCAAATTATGGAGGCTGCTGCACCCAGATATAAAATTCCATCCCACACCACATTCAGTAGAAGTATAGTGCCCTCACTGTACCAGTCATGCGTTGGTGTTTTTGAAGGACCTGCTAGGAAAGGCTGGAGGCCAGTCAGTGCACTTTACCACTGACTTATGGAGTGCTCTGAGTGGACAGCATGGCTTCCTGTCATTGACATCGCATTGATGGCAGCCAAATGTGTTGCAAGACACGATAGCAACAAGTACAGTAGCCAAGCAGGCAGGGCACTGCTCTTTCCTCCTCCATGCTGAGGTAATGGATCAGCAGCACACCTTAGATAACATTTGCAAAGCACTGCAGAACATGGTGGTGCAGTGGCTAGGGGAGCAGGCAGGTACACAGCCACAAATGGGGTTTGTGGTTACTGATGGTACAGCTAACATGATCAAGGCTCTCCGGGATGGCAGATTTGTGGGTGTGCGCTGCTCAGCACATGTCCTGCATCTAGTAGTGAAGGCTGCTCTCGAGGATGGCAGTAACACTGGAAGGTTGTCAGCACTTCTGGATTTGTGCCGACAAATTGCTGGCCACTTCCATTGGAGTGTCAAAGATAGCCAGCTCCTCAGGGAGGAACAGAAAAAGGCAGACCTCTCAGAGCACCGCCTAAAACAAGATGTTGGGAACAGGTGGAACTCCACCTTAGATATGCTAGAGCATATCCTGGAGCAGAAGAAGACAATTCACGCAATGTCATGTCACTATTTCATTGGCACTAATAGAACACTGGGCAGGGCTGACTGGGCTCTGATGGAACAGGTAGTGACAGTCCTTACTCCCTTCAGTGCTTTGACAGAAATTTTGAGCAAGAGAACACTAGCCAGGCAGAAGTTATTCCCCTCTTCACTCACCTCTCCTTAAAACTGGACGATTTCCTTGCCCATAGGGAACGCCTGCCTGGTGCTGATGACAATATACTTCCTGATGTTGCTGCCCCTCTAACGAGGCTGAAGAAGGAACTGACTCGGCACATGGACAATTGTCCCGAGTTAATGCTTGCCACAATGTGCGATCCACGAATCAAAGGCAAGATGGTACTTACTTCCAATTCACTCACTGCCGGGAAGAAACAATTGATAGCTAGGGTGCGTGAGAGGCAAAGAAAAAACAGGATGCAGTTACACTAGGCAGGAGAACTGCAGATGAGCTGAAGGAGTGTGGTGGTCTTCCAGTACCTATCAGTAGCAGTAGCAGTAGCATGTCATCTTGTTCCAGTGGAGCAGCTGCTGCTTTTTTATGCTGAGGCAATGAACATATTATGCTTTGAACAAAAGAAACAGCTACCAATCAGTAGAAAAAGTGCTGAGTTTGAGGTTAAGGCTTACCTTGTGGAACCTTCTTTGCCCCCAAGTACAGATCCTTTGACTCTCTGGGATAACAAGAGGGCTGTGTGGCCCACTTTTCCCTGATAGTCCAGGAGTTGCTTTCTTGCCCCCCAACCACTGTCCAGAGTGAGCGTGTGTTTTCGACAACTGGAAATATACTTAGTCCCCAGCGCTCTCAATTGGCCTCCCAGCATATGGCGTAAATTACTTTTTAAAAGTCAACCTTCCACAGCTGGGTTACCCTGCTCTCAGATGCAGATTAGAAAAAAAAACATCTTAATCTAGAATCATCCATAGTACCATAAAACGCTGAGTGCTCCAGCTTACCCAGCTCTAGGACAGTAGTTGGTTGGGCAGAGGACACCCCCCTGACTTGGTGGGACTCGGGGGGAATTTAAAGTCTACATTGTTGTCCCATTATACAGGTTGTTCAGTCTGGCTCTGTGGTATCAATTTACTGAGTCCTGCCTGCTCCAGTGTTCTGCAGTTTTCTGCTGGCTATATCTCCAGTGTTGCTGTCATCCTGAGTCTGCCTCGCACCAGTCTTCCTCAGTTGCTGTATCCATCTACTGAGTTCTGCCTGATCCAGTGTTCTGCGGTTTGCTGCTGGCTACATCTCCAGTGTTGCTGTTATCCTGGGTCTGCCTCGCACCAGTCATCCTCAGTTGCTGTATCCATCTACTGACTGAGTCCTGCCTGCTCCAGTATTCTGCAGTTTGCTGCTGGCTATATCTCCAGTGTTGATGTCATCCTGAGTCTGCCTTGCACCAGTCATCCTCGGCTGCTGTATACATCTACTGAGTCCTGCCTGCTCCTGTGTTCTGCAGCTTGCTGCTGCCTACATCTCCTGTGTTGCTGTCATCCTGAGTCTGCCTTACACTAGTCTTCCTCAGTTGCTGTATCCATCTACTGTCTGAGTCCTGCCTGCCCCAGTGTTCTGCGTTTTTCTGCTGGCTATAACTCCAGTGTTGCTGTCATACTGAGTCTGCCTCGCACCAGTCTTCCTCAGTTGCTGTATCCATCTACTGAGTCCTGCCTGCTCCTGTGTTCTGCAGTTTGCTGCTACCTACATCTCCAGTGTTGCTGCCATCCTGAGTCTGCCTCGCATCAGTCATCCTCAGTTGCTGTATCCATCTACTGACTCAGTCCTGCCTGCTCCAGTGTTCTGCGGTTTGCTGCTGGCTATATCTCCAGTGTTGCTGCCATCCTGAGTCTGCCTCGCACCAGTCTTCCTCAGTTGCTGTATCCATCTACTGACTGAGTCCTGCCTGCTCCAGTATTCTGCGGTTTTCTGCTGGGTACATCTCCAGTGTTGCTGTCATCCTGAGTCTGTCTCTCACCAGTCATCCTCAGTTGCTGTATCCATCTGCTGAGTCCTGCCTACTCCTGTGTTCTGCAGTTTTCTGCTGCCTACATCTCCAGTGTTGCTGTCATCCTCAGTTTTGTAGTCTAACTCCACATAACTCAACATTTGCCACATGGTGACTACTAAACTCACACTCTAGCAAACAAGTGACATCGTCTGTAAACTCCTGCATGCTCCAGGCTTCCTCAATTTTGTAGTCTAACTCTAATCTAAGAAAAGGAATATGTCTATGAGTCCTGCCTGCTCCAGGCTTCCTCAGTTTTGTGGTCTAACTCTAAGAAAAGTCGTATATATTTATCTACTGGGTCCTGCCTGCTCCAGGTTTCCTCGGTTTTGTAGTCTAACTCTATTCAAACAAAAGTCGTATATTTTTGCTCCAGTGTAGTTTGCTGCTGTCTACATCTACAGTGTTGCTGTCATCCTGAGTCCGCCCTGCACTAGTCATCCTCAGTCTTCCTTCGAAAAGCTACATCCATGCTTCATCTACAGTACCATAAGGCTAAAGCTCCACCTTACCTTGTTTCGCCGTCTTCATTTAGACCCTGGAGATTGTTCTACTTAATTTATCTAATTTTGATTTTATTGTATTTTAAAAAGCATGGTGAATTCGGCTGAATAATTCGGATTCCTTACAAATTCCATCCGAGTTGAACAGGTCTGGTCCGATTTTTGGATCGACCGAATAAGAAAAAAAATTCGTACAAAATCGAATTTTACCAATTTTTTTTCCCGTGCACAAATCTACAAAAAACTGTGTTTTTTTGTTTAAATAGAAGGACATTTAAAAAAACTTAAACAGCCTGAGTGCTTGTGGGGTGTCCAATGCATTGTGAAGTACACACCCCTCCAGCAACCAAATTATTCAATTTCGCTAAAACTTTCACAAAAAAATTTTGCAATGTTTTGCAAACGTAATTTCTCTGCTAAAGTGCTTTTCTAGAAATAAATGTATTCTGATTTGTTGCTGACTGAAGCTGGGTTTATGATTTGCCATACAAATGTGTTCCAGTGTCACATGCATATATAGCACTTATTTGTATTTATTCATTAGAATTTCACAAGTTGTTTGTTCAAGAATTTTAGGATTTGAGAGTAGTTTTTTTTTAATAAATTTTTTACCTATTGTTTTAACTTTTTGAGTGCCAGAAGGGTATGCAACATCCTTGGTCCTTTAGGGATATCTACCTCAGGACCCACATGTACATCATGGGTTGTTAAGGGGTTAAGTGAAAAGGTTGGGGAGGCAGACCCAGAAGTGGAATCGCTTGAGAAGACTGTTCTCCCTAACATCAGGGATAACAGCTCCTCTAGCATAGAGGGGATACAGAAAAAAGTGAAGCCTAGGCAGGTTGTGGTGGTAGGGGACTCTATTATTAGGAGAACAAATAGGGTAATCTGTGGCTCTGATCACAGCAACTGAATGGTTTGCTGTCTTCCGGGTTCCTCATGTTGCAGACAGGGTGGACAGATTATTGGGAGGGGCTGGAGGGGATCCAGCTGTCTTGGTGCATATTGGTACCAATGACAAAGTAAGAGGAAGATGGAGAGTCCTAAAAGGTAATTTTAGGGATTTAGGGAGTAAGATTAGGAACTGGAGCTCCAAGGTATAATTCTTAGAGATACTACCTGTGCCATGCGCTACACCAGAGAGACAACAGGAGATTAGGGAGCTTAATGCATGGCAAAAGTCTTGGTGTAAGAAGGAGGGCTTTGTGATTTTAGAGTACTGGGCTGATTTTGCTTTGGGGAACAATATCTACAGTAGGGATGGTTTGCACCTGAATGCAAGAGGGTCTCAAGTGCTTGGGCAGAGGATGGCTAGACGGTTTGAGGAGATTTTAAACTAAGAAGGGGGGGAGGGACCAATAAATACTGGGCTAGTCAGTTTAGAAAGGGAAGGTGATGTAGTTAATAACCAGGTGGGTGGATCTGGGGGCTGGATTAGTACAGATTATAGGGAGAAGCCTATAAACTACATCAAAATTAAATCACAAATGGAACATGGCAGTGGCATAAATGGTATGCTTGGAAATGCCAGAAGTTTAACTGGTAAAATAGGAGCTGGTAGCTGAAATCGAAAACTATGACTCGACTGGCATAACAGAAACATGGTGGGATGACACACATGATTGGTCAATCAATTTAGAGGGCTACATGTCGTTTAGAAAAGATAAGTTAAACAAAAGAGGTGGTGGGGTCTGTTTGTATGTCAAACCAGCATTATTGCCTCATTTGCTGGAATATATATGCGATGACAGTAATGAACATGTGGAATTCCTGTGGGTTGAAATAGTCAGTGGGGGTAAAACTGCCCTGAAAATATTAGTGGGTATTTGTTACAAACCACCAAACACTGGTGACCTTGAAGAATCACAGCTATTAATGCAAATAGAAAAGACTTCTCAAATAGGGGAACCATAATTATGGGTGATTTTAATTATCCAGAAATAGATTGGAAACATGGAACAATTAATTCTGCTAAAAGCAGTAAGTTTCTGAACTTGTTGAATGACAATTTTTTGTCTCAACTAGTACAGACCTCAACCAGAAGGGAAGCGCGTCTGGATCTGGTAATAACAATGAAGAGCTTATCTTTATCATCCAAGTAAGGGAGCACTTGGAGAATAGTGACCATACCATGGTATTGTTGGAGATTAATTCAAAAAGCAATTTGGTTTGGGTTCCACCAAAACACTGAATTTTAAAAAGGCCAACTTTAGCAGGTTTAATTCATCCCTTGGTCTCATTGACTGGGATGGAATATTTTCTGGAAAAAACACAGAAGGTAAGTGGAATGCCTTCAAAATAACATTACAAAAATATACATATAAATTTATACCCTTTGGAAACAAATACAAAAGTAGCAAATTAAAACCAGTGTGGCTAACCAGTAAAGTAATTCATGAAATGAAAAACAAGAAAGCGGCATTTAAACATTATAAAGCTGAGGGATCAGCAGAGGCATTTGCAAAATACAAAAATTCCAACAAAACCTGTAAAAAGGCAATCAAATTAACTAGACTGGAGAATGAAAAAAATATTGCTAAGGAGAGCAAGAGCAACCCAAAAAAATCATTTAAATACATTAATGGCAAAAAATGTAAGTCTGATAATGTTGGGTCTTTGTTATGCGAAATGGGTGAGATGGTCAGTGGGGACAGAGAGAAGGCAGATATTTTTAATAATTTCTTTTCTTCTGTTTTTACCAAGGAAGACCTGATGGACAAGAACCTGCAAACTACTTTTAAAGAACAGTCACAGCAAGCATGGAATTGGCTAACACAAGAAAAAGTGTTAAAGCGGAACTACCACCGCTAAGCAACTTTGTTTCTAATAATTCCCTATCTGGCGACTAGCTACTTAGTAGTGCTAGTCGTCAGAATTATTACCTGGTTATGGAGAAATATGCATTCATTCTTGGCTGTCAGGCAGGACGGAGAGCGGACATCTTGCCCTAGTGACGTCCGCGCGTCTGCATTGTCAGTCCCAGACAGCTGTAGGAGGCGTTGCTAGGAGCTAGGAAGGGACTGACAGCACAGGCGTGTGGACGTCACTAGAGCAAGATGTCCGCTCTCCGTCCTGCCTGTCAGCCGAGGATGAATGCATGTTTCTCCATAACCAGGTAAAAATTCTGGCGACTAGCACTACTAAGCAGCTAGTCACCAGATAGGGAATTATTAGACACAAAATTGCTTAGCGGTGGTAGTTCCGCTTTAAAACAGTTAAATGGTAGACAAAGCCCGGGGCCAGATGGTGTACACCCACGGGTACTTAAAGGGACAGTAATACTTAAAATGTAAGAAAGATATGTTGTAGGGTTTATCCCCCTGAGTACAAAAAGCGTACTCTCACTACTGACAGGTGTTTTATTCAAAAGTTATTACAGCTCAGAGTTGAATTTTTTAGGTGTAATATCACAGTGACCTGAAATTGTACAGTGGTGCTGCTGCTACACCATCCTGTGGAGATTTATGGTCTACAGACCAGAGCTGTCCATAGGATGGTGTAACAACAGCGCCATTGTACAATTGCAGGCCACTGTGATATTGCATCTAAAAAATTCAACTTTGAGCTGTAATAACTTCTGAATAAAACACCTGTCAGTAGTGAGAGTACCTTTTTTTTACTCAAGGGGATAAACCCTACAATATATATTTTTCTACATATTAAGTATTACTATCCCTTTAAAGAGCTAAGCCAGGCCCTGGCCAGATCATTATTCTGGATTTTCAGGGATTCTTTTATTTCAGGTAAGGTGCTCACGGATTGGCGTAAAGCAGATGTGGTGCCCATATTTAAAAAGGGATCAAAATCCCAGCTGGGCAATTACAGACCTGTAAGCTTGGCATCTGTGGTAGGGAAACTGTTTGAAGGGTTGCTAAGGGAATATATTCAAGAATTCAGCTTGAACAGGAAAATCATTAGCAGGAGCCAACATGGCTTTGTGAAAGACAAATTTACCTGATTGCATTTTATGAAAAAGTGAGTAAAAATATAAATTTGGGAGCGGCAGTTGATGTGATCTATTTAGACTTTGCCAAGGCATTTGATGGTTACACACAAAAGGTTAGTGTACAAATTGAATGAAATAGTATATGAGGATGTAGAAAATATGGTCCCATCCCAAGCAAGAAGAGGTTAATTAGGGTTTTGTGTTACTTAATCAGGGGTTAATAAGGGTTAATGCTTTTCTTACAGATCATAACATGTTCTTCAAAATCTTTCTGTGATTATGCTTCAAGGCCATGCAAAACTGATAGGAACGCTGCGTTTTGCAAACAAACTGCATTAACACTCGCAGCCGTAGCGCACGAGCTAGGCATGTGGGGGCATAATACTAACCGTGTACTCTAATAGGTCAATGCCTTCAGAGCAGTGCTATGAATTCTTCTAGAGCAGAGCCCACACAACTGGAGCATCTTGAATACCACAGCAAGCAATGAGTTTGGCTTCAAACAGAGCTAAATAGCATACTGTTTTGGGAATTAACTGTAATTGCTCAAAAAGAGGATTTTAGTCTTACCTGTTAAATCCTTTTCACTTAGTCCATACAGGTTACTGGTAACTTTGGGTAAGCGATCCACTCCTTTAATAGCCAGGAACAATTCTAGAAATGACTGCAGGGGGTGGCGCCTACCTTCCCTCCTTGGCTGCAGCTAGTCAGAAAGATTTGAGACACTAACTATAGATAGTGGAAGGAAAGGAAGACTCCTGTGAGCATGACCCCGAAGGACTCCCACGGTCTGCCACAGGAGAGACAAGCATGGTCCCTTGACAGGGTGGGAGACCAGTAACCTGTATGGGCTAAGAGAAAAGGATTTAACAGGTAAGCCTAAAATCCTCTTTTCTCTGGCGTCCAATACAGGTTACTGGTAACTTTGGGATGTCCAACCATTGAGTTTCCCAGAGGAGGGAAGTAAGGAAAGGACCAGGCGCAAGGCCCCCAAAGTCACCAGAGCAGAGATGAACCATCAGATCATAGATAGCCCCACAAAACAAATGAAGTGTCAACGGACACTGAACAGGGGTAACAACACACCAACTGTTACACAGCACACTGAACTAGTGCCAACGGGGCTCAAAAGTGAAGGAAGCACTAAGAACCAAAGAAAATCCTAGACAGGCAAAACTGTCTCCAGGATTTTCCTCCCAAAGCTGGCATCAGCCAATGCCAGCATATCAATATGGTAGTGCTTTGAAAAGGTGTGCACAGATGACCAGGTGGCAGACTTGCACAACTGATCAGCAGAGGCCTGATTCTTATAAGCCCAAGAAGCCCCAATAGATTGAGTAGAATGAGCCGTGACCTAAAGGGAACAGGCTTCTTCCTCAGCTTGTAAGCCTTACGAATAGTGGACTAGATCCAAGAAGCAATAGTCACTTTGGATGCAGGTGTTCCTGCCCTGGGACCCTCAGGAATGATGAACAGAGCTTCAGACTGTCTGATAGACTCAGTGTGATGTACATAAAACTTAAGACAATGCACCATGTCCAACATGTGTAGATCCCTCTCCTTGTAGGAGGTGGGGTCAGGGCAGAAAGAGGGCACCACAATCTTCTGATTGATGTGGATCTCTGAAACCACCTTGGGGAGAAACTCCTGAGACGTGCGAAGTACGGCCTTGTCCTTGTGAAACACCAAAAATGGTGGTCAACAGGACAGAGCCTGTAACTCCACGACACGGTGAACAGACACAGTCAACAGGAGAAAAGCCATTTTCTATGTCAGAAGGCGTAAAGGAATAGTGGGCAAGGACTCAAAGGAGAACCAGATTAAGATCCCACTGAGGAGCAGCGGCCTTAAAGACAGAACGAGTATGAGCAACATCCTGGAAAAAGGATAGCAATATACCTCTGAAAGAAAACAGAGAGAGCAGAGGTCTGAACCTTAAGGGAACTCAAACTGAGGCCCTTATCCACGCCATCCTGCAAGAAGGCCAGGATCGTAGGTAGATCAAATTCCCGAGACAGGTCCTTATCAGCACACCAAGATAGAAAGGTAGACCAGACACGATGGGAAACCTTTGAAGAAACTGGCTTGCGAGCACTAAACATAGTAGCCACCACACCAGAAGAAAAACCTTTCTTCTTCAGTATTGAGGATTCAATTTCCAAGCTGTCAAAGCTAGCCGATGAACATCCTCTTTCCACAGGTAACCCTGGAGAAGAAGATCCGGATGGGAGGTCAGTCTGAATGGCTCAGCCACTGACAGATCCAGAAGCTCCGGAAACCAAACTTGTCGAGGCCAGTACGGAGCAATCAGAATGACTGCACAACACTCCAGTCTCAATTTCCGTAGCACCCTGTGCAAGATGGGAAGGGGAGGAAAGATGTAAGCCAGAGGAAATAACCAAGGAATGGATATGGCATCCGCCACCAGATGTAGAGGATCTCTCCAGAGAGAGCAGAACCTTGGAACCTTCCGGTTGTGTCTTGTTGCCATCAGGTCAAAACAAGGAAGACCCCATTTCTGAACAATGAGGTTGAACACCTCTGGATGCAGTTCCCACTCTCCACTGTCCACTGTGTGTTGACTGAGGAAGTCCGCCATGACGTTGTCTACTCCTGGAATGTGCACTGCGGATATGGAAGGAACGTTTTCTTCTGCACAGGACAAAATAGCCTTGACCTCTTACCAAGCGGCAAGACTTCTTGTTCTGCCTTGCTTGTTGATGTAAGCCACAGCCGTGGCATTGTCGGACTGAAAACAGACTGGGCATTCTTCTAGCTAGGGAGTCCAGTGACAAAGAGCATGAAATATCGCCCAAAGTTCCAACACATTGATGGGAAGGAGAGATTCTTCCAGAGACCACCATCCCTGAGCACTCAGGTGACCCAGGGCCGCTTCCCATCCGGAGATGCTGGCATCCGTCGTCACCGTGGTCCAGAAGGATATCAGGAAGGACTTGCCCTTCAGGGGATTGGAGAGGTCGAGCCACCATGGCAAACTCAGTTCCACATGGAGAGGGAGGGACACTGAAGTCTGCAGAAGGTCCAGCTGACCCTTGCACACCTGGATCACAAACCTCTGGAGCTCCCTGGTGTGAGCCATGGCAAATGGTACTGCTTCCATGGTGGAGATGAATTTTCCCACCAGAGAGGATAGCTTCTTGACTGGAACTGGATCTTGAGCTAGAACAGCCGAAACCCTGTGGGCGATCTGGTGAGCCACTTCCTCCGTGAGAAACACCATGCTCTGCTGAGTGTCGAAGAGAAGGCCCACGAAAACAAGACGCTGGGATGGGACAAGATCCGACTTGTCCAAGTTGATGATCCACCAATGATGGGTGAGAGCATGAATGCAGTCTTGAACCTGCTGACGAAGAAGTACGCAGAAGGGGCTTTCAGAAGCAGGTTGTCCATGTATGGAATAACTCTGATGTCGTTCCGGTGGAGGACAGACACTAAGGCTCCCAGGATACGGTTGAATACCTGAGGAGCTGTAGTCAGACCAAAGAGAAGAGCTGAGAACTGAAAATGCCCTTGGTCACAGGTAAATCTGAGATACTTCCGGCTCTCTGGATGATTGGGGATGTGTAAATACATGTCCTGAAGGTCCAGAGAAGCAAGGAATTTCCCCAGAACCATAGCAGCAATCACCGTCTTCAGTGACTCCTAGTGATAATGAGACCGGATCACAAAGGAATTGAGATTCTTCAAATCCAAAATTGGACGACAACCAATACCTCTGTCCTGAACTGGAACCGGCTCTAGAACATCCTTGTCCAGAAGGGACTGGATAGCGCCGTTGAAGAGACAGCGTTTCTCTGCGCCCTGGGGTGTATGAGAGGGGAAAAAACTAAAGGAAGGAAGAGAGACAAAAGGGATCCTGTACCCTTCTGCCACTACTTGCAAAACCCACGGGTCCACCACAGAATCCTCCCAGTTGCTGTGGTAGTGACATAGACGACCACCCACAGCTGAATGGGGACCCGGGTTCGGCAAGTCATGCTGAAGAAGTCTTGGAAGCCTTGGGCTTGGCGGAGACCTTGGGCTTCCATTGCTGTTTGGGCTTGGAGGAGACACGTGGAGCTGAGGGAACCTCCTGGTTCTCCGGATGTGTCTCAGTCTGAAAGGAATGAAAAAACATGTTACATAACATGCTAGGCATAAATGACCTGAGAATTCTCTAGGTAACCCTGTATGACATGAGGAGCAATGCACAATGGGGGATGCAGAGACCCCAACGGACATTCTCACAGTGTCAACAACGTTCATAATCATAAATCACTCAATTTACAGTGTGTAAGATTAAAGTTTCACCCCAGAAATCGTTCTGTAAAGCTCACAGAATGGCTGCCACGGCGGGAGCCAATCAGAAACGAGCACGCGAAGCAAGTGCTCATGGGAAATGTCGTTTTCCCAGAAAAAGTACTCCAACAGCGCCCAAAGCCCCCTGAGCCCCCCAACACACTTGCAATGTGAACCGGATGATAGAGCAAGGTCAGACAATCAAAATGAGCCATCTCTGGTCACTACATTGAGAGGTTGCAGAGATATGTCCCAAAATGTACAGTCCCAAAGGAGTGAATGGAGCAATGGCGTCTATGCGGTAAAGCTCGCCTTAAAGGCGTGGAACTCAAATTTGTCAAAGTTAGAACTGAGAAATAAAAATACATGAAAATTCACTAGAAGATGTAAGCAGACCCAGAAAATACTGAACCCAGTAGGGAAAGTCGTAATAACCACCCAAAAGAATGCCAATCAGCAGTTAAAGGGTTAATATACCACATAATATTGCTCCAAACACTGACATATATAACAGAAAGACCCAGTGAGTGCAGGAGTTTTCAATAAGAACTCCAATGCAAAAACCCCTGTGCGGAGGGGCATTGTGGGACAAGTGGACCTGCAGCACTCAAAGGGTTGCTCACCTTTCCTGCAGATCTCCTGTCTTCAGATTACCATGTAATAAGATGTAACCTCAGTGGGCAACTCCTGGGGAAGCACTTGGAATCAAGATTTTCCCCCTCAGGGCTTAAGGTCCACAAAAAGCACCTGGACACTGAGCTAGCCACATCTAAGGGCATTGTCAGTTATGGTAATCCCCCTAATGGTGGTATTCCATATATATTCCATATATGTGTATATATATATACATATGCTAGTATGAGCACTGCTAAAATGAAGGCATTTGCTATTAAGCTTTTGAGTACCAGGGGAGTGCCCAATGCATTGCCTTGCAATATGTTGGAAACCCCTCTGGCTCTCAAAGGGTTAAATGCAATTGAGCAAGATCAATGCACTCCCATAGAGTTTACAGTGATCCACATGTGGGAAGAAATAAATATTCTGAATCAAATTGGGACATATACTATTGTAATTGTTTACATCAGAGTGGTAGCAATAACATTGAATAGACAAAAGGATGTAATTACACAGTGATGTCTTAAGATAAACATGACAGGTTTTGATTAATCCAAGATCCCTGTCTGCCATTCATACATTATGCTGGGGCAAATCCGACTTACCAGTTCATGTGCAGAGTAGAGATCGTGTGCCCATCAAATACAAACACATAGGGGGTTATGCACTAAGGTGTGATAAAGAGGTGATACAGTGGAGGTGACTTCTCCAGTGATATCACTTTTCCAGTTCCTATGTTATTTTATGGAGCCTATGCACTAAGATCTCCAAATTTTAGTACATATGATCTATAGTATAACATAGGAACTGGATAAGTAATCTCCGCTTTATCACGTCTTTAGTGCATCTCCCCCATATACTTTCTATACATTAATTAAATATTGTATTATCTAGTACAAATATCTGAGAAAGCTTTCTGCAAAACACACATAAGATCTTTGTTCTTAGGCTCTCAGTTACTTGTCCATTGTGAGATCCTCTAAGCTATACAATTCTATGCCTAACAAGACATGGAATTATGTGTTTGTATTTGATGCTCTCCTCTCTGTGTAAGAACTGATAAGCTGGATATATCCCAGCATAGTGTATGGATGGCAGAAGGGGAGTTTGGATTAATCAATACCTGTCATTGTTAGATTTCTCCTAACACCATCACTGAGTCATGTATGCTTAACTCTTTGAGTGCTGGAGGGGTATGTAACGCATTGCAAAGCAATGCATTGAGTACCCCTCTGGCACTCAAAGGGATATTTGTATGTAACTATATTCTTTTGTCTATTCAGTGATAAGCTTACCACCCCAGTGTAAACAATTACCAAAGTGTATTTCACAGCTTGACTGAGAATATTAATTTATTCCCACAGTGCATGAGAGTGGATGTGATTTGCCAAGCTGTACACCTGCCATCCACTCACTTAGCCAGACAGTGTTTGGTGAGTTGAGCAGATATGAGCAGATGACAGTGGGGCAGCTTGGCGAAGTCGCATCCATTCTCATCTGCTCACTGGAGAACATTTCCGTTAAATGCTCTCAAATGCTGGGGGAGAGGTGGGCATCGTGACATCTCCAGGCTATTGCTAGACTACAACTACCATCATCCTCCAGCAGGATGGTGATAGTTGGAGTTCTGCAACAGCTGGATAGTGTCACATTGCCCTCCTCTGTAGGGGGCTGACAATTTTGAAGTGCAGCTGTGCCCTACCTGTGTGCCTTCTCAGCTTTTCCCTAAGGTCTGCTCCCTCACCTAACTCTATGGGATAATAAGCAACTACCTATTCTCCTATTCTTTAGGTCTAGTAATGCACCATTGAGTGCTACAGTGCCACAGGGGTATGCAATGCATATCCCTATGGTACTGAAAGGGTTAGAGGAGGGCAGCTGCTGTTTCTGCTCTTTAGTTGAGACAGCAAACTGTCCCCTGTCTCCATAGAGAGCTACAGGGATATCCCAACATCTCAAACCTCAGGTTGGTGATGTTTGGACTGTGAACTCCACAGCAGGGACAGCGATAGGACCTTAGTGCATGTGGCAATGTGCCACATTACCACATCCCCATGAATATAACAATGGCTCATTAACCTGTATTTCTATTTGCAAATGAGCCATTGATCAAAACAAAATTGTAAACCTGTCGAGGGCATGGTGGATTCATAGTGATGTGGATTGTATCAGATTGGTGGTGGATGGTGAAGATACATTAGTGCATGCTGTCGATATGCCATCAACACCACTTCTCCACCCTGGCCCATTATCGCCTCTTAGTGCATCTTCCCCTGGTATTCCACACAACATAAATTAAAAGCCATTGCTCGTTTGCATAAGAGACAGGGGAGGTGAAAAGTGCATGGAAATTGTTTCTCTCTGCTACTGAAAATGTGTACAATATTGTAATCCATGACACTCCATCAATATATGGAAACATTTTTACATGTATGTTTCATAGTGCTGATGGTCTTTTATTTCAAATAATACTTCTATTTAACAAAAAATCTCTTTCCTAAGTGATTCTGTTTTTTCTTTATTTGATCATTTTCTCCCGCCCAATCAAATTTACCTTTTGTTATCATTTTAAAAAGTGAATTTTACCCTAGTAATAAGTGTCTTCAGTTTTTACAGATTAACTTACCTATCCTTCTTATCTCTTTCATTTTATGTAATACCTGCAGTTTTCTATGTCTGTCTCTAGGCCAAACCTCCTTACAGCAAACAATGAGCCTCAGTTTGTAGACCGAAATGGTTTGTAAGGAACAGTACCCTTTAAACAAACTGTAAATTAAAAGAATTGTTGTTTGAAGGACACCTAACTAGATAAGTTAATTGGCCAACAAATTAAAAGTGACATATTCCTAGGGCATAGTTCAGCTTTAAAGGGATAGTAATGTTTCATAATAAAAGCAGCTCTAATTAATCTTCATAGTATTTGGGCCTTGGAGAGTGTTATTTCATTTCTGCCAGAGTTGTAGTTCAAGAGTAATTGAATGATAGAATATCCCCCTCCCACCCCTTTTACTGATGTAACACTGCTCAGCCAGAGCAGAAGGGAGTGTCCAGGTAGATTGCAGAGAGGGACAATCTTCAATTAAGATAAGGGAAAAACCTGAAAAACCTGTCAAGGAGGGCAGGGATTTCATTGTTCTCATAATAAGAATTTTGACCCTTGATGTGAGCTGTCTGGTCTATGGACTGGATTCCACATCTGAGGAGTGGGGGCTTACACTAGGTAAAAGGGGCGGGAGGGGGAAACTTTATAATTCAATTACTCTTGAAGTACAATGCTCACAGTAATGAAATAACACTCTCCATGGCTCAAATACTATGAAGATTAATTGGAGCTGCTGTTTTTGTAAAACATTACTATCACTTTAAAGACCATTATCACTAAACATGAAAATGGTTCATATCAGTTCAAATATGTGTGTCCCTCATCAGCTTTTATTATTATTATTATTCCTTTTCTTATTTCTTTTTGCATCTGAATCGAAGTTGGCAGTGGTAACTAAAGACAAAATGATTCATCTAAAATATATGCAATAGTTACCAGGTAATTGTATCTTATATTTTTCATTCATGGAATGGCGTGAAATATGTTCTTAATTTTACTTTATGGGGTTTCAATTGTGTAATAAAATCAGATGGGAAAAATGTATAATTTTAGATACCATTTTGGCATACAATGAGCATTATTTATAAAAACCAAAGTACAGTTAACTAATGGCCACACATGGGATTAACCCTTTGAGTGCCAGAGGGGTACGCAACACATTGCTTTGCTATGCGTTGCGTACCCCTCTGGCACTTAAAGGGTTAATAACAATTCCCATTAAATGAAGTGCTGCTTTTAACCCCTTTAATGCTACAGAGGTCTCCAACGCATTTTAAAGCAATTGATTGGCGCCCCCCCTAGTATTGAAGTGGTTAGAAGTCCCAGTTAAATCAATGGTTATTGTTCAGATATGACAGACTTTGCGGGCCAGTGGGTTCTGCAACCTATTGCCTTGCCTGACAACTCAGAGATAAATATACAACTGTTCAAATTCCGAGGCATACTTGAGTCCCAGAGGGTTGAGCAATGCATTGTTACGTATCTGGTGGTTATGGTACGTTATTTATTTGCTGACACAAACAGCAATGATCAGAGTAATAGCCATTGTCTGGATTCAGGAGCAGCTCAATCAGTCAAATGCCCCATTTCTTCTTCTTCTACTCACAGAGAACCTACATTGCAGAGCACCTACATGGAAGGGCGACCTTTAAGCCAGCAACATTTTGTTGTTACCCTTTTGATGCGGGTGACATTCTGATGTTACGATTCTATGCAGGCGACATTCTGATGTCGCCCTTTTGAGGGTCGCCATGTAAGCAACGACATTTCAATAGGATAACAAAAGACACAGGCTACAGTTCTTACACTTACATTCATATAATCAATAAGATATTCTGTAGTTGTCCCAGCAGCTAAGGCAAAAGATGAGGGAAAGCACTGTGTATATCTTCGAGCAAAAGCAAGTGGTTGGTGGTACAGCCAGAATTCCTCCAATTCATTCCTTTGCCGGAGCTGGTTCCTTATTGACTTGAATTTCACCAGTGGAATCCTAAAGATAAAATGAAATGGAAAAACTGTTAGCCAAAACGTTTAATGCTAAATAATGATTCAGAAAAGACATTGAAAATTACCTCCATGTATAACCAAATCTATAAAGTCATCACAGCCAGTAAACCAGTTCTACAGAGTTCTACAAAGCAAACATCTAAAAAGCCAGGTTCCTGGGCTACCTTGGATAGTTAAGACCAAATACTTCAAAAATAAGTATAAGGAAACATTTTATAATTTCTTTGGAACACAATGAATCATTTTTGATAGGTAGAATCATGGTCATTTCTAGGTCCTGACTAAAGGGGATGAAATCAGATTTTATAAATAAAGCACTGGTCTTATTGCCAGTTTGGGGAATTAAATTGTGTCAATCTTCCTATTAGTATTAGTGCAATTGGGCAGCAGGGTGAACTAATAATGCTTTAGATTCCCCAAGCACTGGGTCTTGTGGGAACCTAGGACCACCTTTAGGTTAGGCTGACCAGACGTCACCTTTAACTGGGAACACGTAGGAAATATGCATATTTCGGGACTGCACTGAAATTAAAGCATCCCTGCAGTATGCATTTTTCATATGTGTCCCTGGTTAAAGGTTAGGTTTGGTCACCCTTCCTTAGGTAGCACAAGTAGACAGTTTAATGTTATTATAGAAACAAAGTTCAATGCTCTGGAATGTGTCATAGGATACATATAATGTTCTGGAGTAGTGTGGGTCTTTTTACCTTTCCAGTGGTGTGGTAATATGGATACAGGCTATAAGAACAAGCAGGAACTTCATTGCTTCTAGTGCATCAGTTTTAATGAGGTTACAGTTCTCCTTTGCTTTTGTATACTTCATAAGGTCACTCTGTGCTTGGACTCAGGTCAGTCACTCAGGTCATTGGCCTGGCAGAGGGAGTCATGCCACATTCTGAGAATTAGAATTACCCACTGAGGGATATGTGTGAATTCTCTCCAAGCTGATGCAAGTGCTAGAGAAAGTGGATCAGATTTGATGCATTTCATGGCAATAGCAGTTCCTAGGTTTTTAGTGTGTATGTAATTGTTCACAGTTGTTAACATTATGGAGACGTAAAATTAATATGTTGTTGGTGTTAATACATAAATCAAAAGTGCAATGATATGTGACTGAAACACATTTAAATGTACATGCAAAAGCATAAGCTTAAATAGCTGCTATCAACCAATCTTTGATGTAAGAGTACAAATAATAGCGCCAACCTTTATTCATTCACTTTTACACTATGTAGAACTAACTCCTTCTCCTGGGTAGATACCCCTCAGTAGCATTGCTCTGCTGTGATGTTTCTAGGTGTTAGGCCCTACATTGTACAACTATCCCAATAGGCATTGGGTAGTTGGGGATGTTGAGAGTTGTGGTCCCCAACAGCCGCACAGCCTAAGACCTGATGCCTGGCTATTATGACCTAGACTCTAATTTAAAATGCAACTATCAGCCTCAAGATGCTGGGGAATGGTGCTAGAGTGTGGAATTAGAGTATGTTGACAGACCACTGTGCAGCGTTGCTGTGGTCGAAGCCAGCCAAAGGTGCCAAATGCAAGTTTGGAAAGTCTAGACCCAGGCAATGCCCAACAGTACAGGACAAGATACTGAGGACTGACTGCAGTACAGAACTGAACACTAGGATGAGTAACTGGAGTCTGGTTACAATACAGAGACTGTCACAAGGTTAACTCTCTGGAGACAAGCTGTAGTACAGTATCTGAACATTTGTGGCTGTGTAGAGTAAAGCAACAAGAGCAGCACAGCTGGAGAGCCACTTGAACATGACTTAAAAGTACAGTGGCCTCAATACCGAAGAATACAACAGCAACTGGGCTGGGGCAAACAAATGTCCAAGAATACAGCACACCAGAGCCAATAACCGGGCTGTAACTAGCAGTAAGTAGCAAAGTAGACTCAGACAGAGAAGGACTGGAACATGACTGGTTCAGCACCTGCTGGCAAACCTGCAGCAAGCAATATAAGGCAGTGAAGACATTAACAGGTTCAAATCAGTGAATGCAGATTCATACAGGAGCAATCAGCAAACAATGCTGTGGGCAATAACTGGATTGATTCAGAAACAGGTCTGGTTCAGCAATAGGACTGATTCAGCAACAGTTGATCAATGCAAGAACAAATAGCAAAAATGATGTGAGCAGGAGTAGGACTGGTTAAGCAAAAGGACTGGTTCAGCTACAGTGGATCATTGCAGGAATAGGCATTAAAAATACATTGGACTGGAAAAGGACTAGTTCAGCAAGTGGATCAATGCAGGAACAAATAATAAACAATACTGTGGTCAGGAACAGGACTGGTACAGCAGCAGTGGCTCAGTTCAGGAACAAATAATTCTGTGGTCAGGAACAGGACTGGTACAGCAGCAATGGATCAATGCAGGAGCAAATAGCAAACAATACTGTGGTCAGGAACAGGACTGGTACAGCAGCAGTGGCTCAATTCAGGAACAAATAACAAATAATACTGTGGTCAGGAACAGGACAGGGTGGCCCATGTTTTCTATGAAGACTAACAGAAATGGACTTTTAAATAAAGATTTATTGAAATTGTTATGCACAATATGTTTAGTTTTGTTATTATTATAAGACCTGATAATAATGGTATATTTATGTATTGTACCCTTCTTATGCCTTTGATAAAGTACAGTAATATGTCAGGGGTTCCCTGAACAAAAAAAGATTGAGAAACACTGCATTAGTTGCTAGTCTGTATGCTGAAACCATTAGCAGTAAACTACAATAGACAACAACTACACACAAATAGACTGTATAGATACACCCGACTGCTATATGAAAGACTATTATCTAGGGCAGTGGTTCTCAACTACTGTCCTCAGGACCCACTAACAGGCCAGGACTTAGGGATTTCTCTGCTAGAGCACAGGTGTGGTGATCAGAGGCTCATTCACATTGATTAACTCACCTGTGCTCTAACAAGGAAATCATCAAATCCTGGCCTGTTAGTGGGTCCTGAGGACAGGAGTTGAGAACCACTGATCTAGGGAATCCCTTCTGTAACCATTATTCCAGGGAATAATTCCCTGTTATATCCCAGAGTGTGTTAAGTCCAGTATATGCAGAACTTTATTTTTATTTGTTCTGGAAAATGTAGGGAATATTTTACCCATAGGGATGGAGTCAGAGGGTGTTTATATTCTGTACATGTGATTGGGATGTTTATATAATAAGCCTGGGATCCTGATAATTTCTAAACCTTATGCTAGACAACACATTTTTAACATCCTCAGTTGACTTAAAGGGATAGTAATACTTCGTTTTAACTTTATTTTATTTTGTAGGCATTAAAAAACATGAAGAATGATATAAGTCTGATCTCTCAATCCTTTACGGTTTATGAGATATTCACAAGCAAAGTTTCCCCCTCCCTCCTCTTTTACCTAGTGTAAGCCATCTCTTCTCAGATGTGGAATGCAGTCCATAGACCAGACAGATAACAGAAGGGGACACTTATTCCTATGAGAACAATGAAAGCCCTGCCCCCCCTTGACAAGCTTTTCAGGTTTTCCCCTTATCTTAATTGAAGATTGTCCCTCTGTGCAATCTACCTGGGCACCTCCCTTCTGCTCTGGCTGAACAGTGTGACATCAGTAAAAGGGGCGGGAGGGGGACACTTTGTCATTTAATTACTCTGGAACTACAACTCTGACAGAATTGAAATAACACTCTCCAAAGTCCAAATACTATGATGATTAGAGTTGCTTTTATTATGAAACATTACTATCCCTTTAAACCTTTGAATACCAAGGAGAAATCCAATGCATTGATAGATCTATTGCACAAATAGGATTAAATCAGGATTTTTAACCCTTTTAACAGTAGAGAGGTCTCTAACACATGGAGAAGCAATGCTTTGCAGACTGCTCTGGTAGATAAGACATTAAAAAAAACAACTTACATCACTGGCAATGTTTATTTGTTGTCTGGTGCAGCTGGCTTGCTCCAGAGTAGTTCTGCTTTGTCTTTATACACACAGCCTGTACATCTTACATGTCCGCAGATGTGCAATGGCGTTGTTCACTTTGATACAGTGCATAGAATTTGTTTTTCTTTTTGTATGGATCATTTTGATATCTCACATGGGCTAGAATTAACTTTCTAACCCTTTGCAAAACATTTTAAACCAGAGGAGTTTGCATCCAGTACTTTGCATTAGCTTCTGCTCCTTAGACTGATCCTGCCACCTTAAGACAAGTGTAGTTCATTTTACAGATAATTAAAATAGGACAACATGTTATACTAGACATATTTTTTAGCATTAATCTATATATTTTGATGGCTAATTTCTTCTAAAGTTTGCCAAGTAGTTTAGGCTGAGACCAAACAGATCACTTGATCTTCTATAAGAATTACCCCCAGTGTGTGGGCTGTATTTTCAGATCCACCTTAACCCTTTTGAGTGCCAGAGGATTATGCATGCATTTCCTTGCAATGCATTGCGTACCTCTCTGGCACTCAAAGGGTTAAAGCTAATTGAGGGTTAAGCACTAAGGCTTTACAATCCCCAAGTTATAAAATGTTATGGATCCTTTTTCCTAGATGGAAATACTGTATCTTACATTTTGTATGTCATATAAATACTGTGGAGAAACAGCTTGCATCTTTGTTATTATTGGGGCATATGTATAAAAATAAAAGTGATTTCTTTAGTGATTCTCTGAGAAAGAACATCTTCACCATATATATCAAATACATTTAAACAAGTCTTTTAACCCCTTCATAATCTGTTGGGGACCTCTAGCATTCAAGCGGTTACATTTCTAATTATTGTGTAATTGCTTTGTAAAAGAATTCCTCCATTGGTGATCTGTATACATATGACAAATTCAAATTGATATATTAACCCTTTAACCCATTAAGAACCGGGAAAATCTGAGGTGGAATTCACTTAAGGACCGGAGCAATTCTGACCTTTTTGACTATGTCTTTGTTCAACAGTGTTTTCCCTCTAAGTACTTTATTTTACCCAAGAAAATTATATACTGTTTTTTTACACACAAATAGGGCTTTCTTTTGATACCACACTTATATGGATAGCCCACCATTTATTTTAATAAAATTAAAGAAAACGGTAAAAAAAACACTATTTTTTTTTCTCTTGAGATCATTTGGGTACAGTGGGTTAAATTTTTATGGAGACTGCATAAAAGATATGACCGGTCAGTCATACCTACAAAATGGGCAGTTTTAAGTGGGCACTGTCCCCCTGGGTGAAAATTCCCATGTCCCTTTTTCCCACCCTATTTTCCCATTTTTTTATTGATTAAATTTGGTGGTGTGTATAAATATATTTCAGGGCTCCACAACAATCACACTTCCAATACTGATAACTGACATTTTTTTTAAATAAAATTTTATTTTTTTTTGCAAAATTAAAAACTGTGTTGTGTCTTTTAAATAAAAAAAAAAAAAAAAAAAAAAAAAGTTGATTTTAGCAAGTCAAAAATTGACCTGTATCCAGCCAGCCTCCAGCACAGCAGTGAAGGGGTTATACCCCCAGCTGCTGCATTTTCTTTTAACACTAGGTGTCTCCTCTCTGCCTCTCTGTCCCTTACTTTAATCGTAAGGGACAGACAGGCTGAGGAGAGACACAGAGACAGTGTGTGAATCACACTGTCTCATTCATTCCAAATGCCGGTACATGTGATCGCTGAAGCAGAAATGAGAAAGGCTGAGACTGAACGCTCCGGGAACCTGTTAAGGACCCATGATGGTCCAGGACCGTTGTGGGTAGATTCCAGTTAAAGACCCATGATGGTCCTGGACCGTCATGGGTTAAACTATCCCATTGCCGCCACACGGATCGATGGGATAGCGCGGGATGGCTGTAACTAAGCACTCCGATACCGGGGCACTTAGTTACAGCCAGTAGCAACATAGTTTCAACATGTGATTTGTAACATGTTGCAGAAGCAGAATGACAGGGACAGTTTTTACAAATACTGTCCCTGTCACATCTCTCTGCCTCCCTCCATCTTACATACTTCTGAGGTGGAGAGAGACAGAGAGACATCTTGCTGCTGTGTTCCAGAGCCGCTTCCAGCTTTCCTGTTACAAAAAAACCCAGTTTAAAATCAAAATTAACCCACTGATCACTGGTGTTGCAGTGATCAATATATTTCCCCCCCCCCCCCGATCACTCTAGTAGTGATCAATTTGCTGCAGATCAGCTTTTGCTGATCAGTGGTATATCCCCCCTCCCCCTTGTATTTTTTTACATTTTTTTTTATATTATTTTTAAATAAAATCTGATTATTTAGTGAATTTTAGGTAGTTTAGGAGTAGAGTAAGGAAAAAAATAATAATAATTATCGTTTAGATAGGTAGTTGACTTGGGTTAGGTAGGTTCAGGGTATATGTGGGTTAGGGTAAGGTTTAGGGTTAGATTTAGGTTTAGGAGTAGCATAGGGAAAAAAAATACAAAATACAAAAAAGGTTTATCATAGGAATAGTGACCGTTTTGGGGGGAGAGTTAAGTATAGAAGTTAGTAATTTACTTAGTTTAGAGTAAGTGTATACAATGCAACGGAGGTACACTTTAGAAGGGGCGTATTCCTTTTTGGCGTCTGACTCAGAAGCCATAGACACCTCGTCAGACTTCGACATCACTCAGTTTTGTGAGAGTGAGAGCAGCTCTAGTGATGACGCAGGGCCTTCTGTCAAAAAAAGACGCACTGCTCCAAGAGCTGCCCCATCAAATGCCCCAAGAGCCGCCCAAAGATCTTCCCAAAGGGCTGCCCTACGAAATGCCCCAAGACCTGCCACAAGTACTGCCCCAAGACCTGCCACAAGTACTGCCACTCCTCCTGATGAATGGGTATCATCAGCCAGTTTATGCCCACAAATTCCTGAATTCACAGGCAACCTAGGAATTCAAGTGGATGTGGCAGGATTTACCCATATGGGTAATATGGCAACCCACAGACCTTTTAGAATTTAAGAAATTCTGGGCCCTTACAATGACACTTGGAATAGTTAAAAAAACAAGTATTAGATCATACTGGAGTAAAAACCCCATATATGATACCCCCATATTCACCAAAACAATGACCAGGACTAGATACAACATTATTTTGAGCTTTATGCACTTTAGTGATCATACCCTATGCCTCCCAAAAGAACACCCCCAGTATGACAGACTGTTCAAAATTCTCCCCCTAATAAATCATTTACAGAAAAAGTTTGCCCAAGTATATACCCCCAAAAAACACATAAGGATAGATGAATCCCTTATGAAATATAAAGGCAGGTTAGGTTTCAAGCAATATATCCCCTCCAAGCAATCCAAATTCGGCGTTAAACTTTATAAATTGTGTGAAAGTGCCACAGGCTATACCCAGGCTTTTTGAATTTACGAGGGCAAGGACAGCCAACTTGACCCTCCTGGTTGCCCCGAATCTCTGGGAACAAATGGGAAAATTGTTTGGGATCTAATTTACCCCTTATTAAATTAAGGATATCATTTATATGTTGACAACTACTACACCAGCCCCCTTTTATTTAAGTCACTTTATTATTTTGACACCGTGGCCTGTGGCACTGTCAGGTGCAATTGCAGAGAGATGCCCAAAGAAATGGTAGCAAAAAAAAACGGGACGTCCTCAGCTTTGTACCAAGAAGAGCTGCTGGCAGTTAAGTTTAAAGACTCCCTAAACCTCCTAGCCATCACTGAAACCTGGCTCACATCATCAGATACTGCCTCCACAGCCGCACTCTCACATAGCGGTCTGCACTTCACCCACACACCTAGACCTGGCAACAGTAAGGGGGTGGAGTGGGCATCCTTTTGTCCCCTAACCACACGTTTCAGATAATCCCCACTGTCCCCTCTCTCTCCTTCCCTACCTTTGAAGCTCACACAATTCGCCTCTTCTCTCCCTTCCCCCTGCGTGTTACTGCCATATACAGGCCACCTGGTCCTTCTGTACAATTCCTTGACCACTTTGCCTCCTGGCTCCCTCATTTCATGTCCTCTGACGTCCCAACTCTCATCCTGGGAGACTTCAACATCCCTGTTGATAACCATAACTCCCACCCGGCCATCAAACTCCTTTCTTTAACAGCCTCCTTTGGCCTATCACAATGGACCTGCACTCCCACACACAGTGATGGTCACTCTCTTGACTTGGTCTTCACTAACCTCTGCTCGGTCTCTAATTTTTCTAATGCTCCCTATCCCCTCTCTGACCACCACCTCCTCACTGGAAACCTCATCATACCACATAAATCCATCCCCTCCACCGGGATCAAGAGCATGCGGAGGAATCTGCATACGCTTGACCTCCAAAAATTTTCTACTTCCCAGCAACCTCTTCTCAACCCCATCCTCACACTTGCTTGCCCAGAGCAAACTACTACTCTCTACAACAGCATTCTCGCAAAAGCCCTTGACACAGCTGCACCTGCAACTCCACGACACCCCCGCACAACCCCACTACAACCCTGGCACACAAGACAAACGTGATACCTCCAAAGGTGTTCACGCACTGCTGAAAGGCATTGGAGGAAAAAGCACTCCACAGCTGACTTCATACACTACAAATTCATTCTATGTTCTTATAGCTCTGCACTCTCCCTGGCCAAACAGTCATACTTCTCCTCTCTAATTTCTAATCTTTCTTCAGACCCAAAACGCCTTTTCTCAACCTTCAAGTTACTTCTACACCCACCAATGCAAACCCCTGCCACCATCTTCTCTGCCCAAGATCTCGCCACTCACTTCAAGGACAAGATTGACTCCATCAGACATGTCATCTCATCACTTCCACTCCCACCCAGCCAGCCTAGCCCCACCACCTCCCCCACTCACTCACTAAGCTCCTTCTCACCAGTCACAGAGGACGAAGTTTCCCTTCTCCTCACTCGTTCAAACCTAACCACATGCACTCTTGACCCAATCCCATCTCAACTTACTCAAGAACTTTTACCTCTACTAACGCCACCCCTTACTCACTTATTCAACCTCTCTCTTTCAACTGGCACCTTCCCATCCTCTTTCAAACATGCACTAATCACGCCCATTCTAAAGAAACCCTCCCTGGACCCAAACTCACTGTCAAACTACCGGCCCATTTCCCTACTCCCGTTTGCCTCCAAACTCTTTGAGCGTCTCGCATATAGCCAGCTCACTAAATTCCTCTGCTCCCATTCCCTGCTAGACCCCTTGCAATCTGGATTCCGACCTCATCACTCCACCGAGACTGCCCTCACTAAAGTGGCCAAGGACTTGCTCTCTGCCAAGTCAAAAGGCCACTACTCCCTACTCATTCTCTTGGACCTGTCAGCTGCCTTTGACACAGTAGATCACCCACTCCTCCTCCAAGCCCTCCATTCTCTAGGTCTCTGTGACACTGCCCTCTCTTGGTTTTCATTATATCTCCGCAACCGCTCCTTCAGTGTGTCCTACTCTGGCTCCACCTCCCCACTGTCTGTTGAAGTGCCTCAAGGCTCAGTCCTGGGCCCCTTGCTCTTCTCAATTTACGCTGCATCCCTGGGTCAACTAATAAACTCCTTTGGGTTTCACCATCATCTCTGTGCTGATGACACTCAAATATATCTTTCCTCCCCCGACCTCTCCCCCTCCCTCCTGTCCCAGGTATCTAACTGTCTGTCCGCTGTGTCTTCCTGGATGTCCTCCCGTCAACTCAAACTTAACCTTGGCAAAACTGAACTAATTATCTTCCCTCCCTCTCCTAACAGTCCTACTCCAGATATTACCCTCACTGTCAACAACACTATCATCAAACCAACCCCTACAGCATGTTGCCTGGGGGTCACATTCAACTCCGCCCTATCATTTATTCCTCACATCCAGTCAATCTCCAAATCATGCCGCCTCCACCTCCGCAACATCTCTAGAATCCGACCGTTCCTTAACGAAGACACTACTAAAATTCTAATCCAAACACTCATCATGTCCCGTCTTGACTACTGTAACTCACTACTAACTGGCCTTCCTCTTGCCTGCCTAACCCCACTACAGTCCATAATTAACTCAGCAGCACGACTAATCTACCTAACCAACCGCTTCTCTAACACCAGTCCCCTCTGCCAATCCCTACACTGGCTCTCATTAGCACACAGAATTAAATTCAAAATCCTGGTGCTCACCTATAGAGGCCTTACTAACACCTCACCCCCCTATATCTCATCTCTCATTTCCAAATACACTCCCACTCGCCATCTTCGTTCTGCACAGGACCTTCTCCTCTCCACATCTCTCATTACATCCTCCCACTCCCACCTACAGGACTTCTCCCGTGCTGCACCCGAGCGCTGGAATTCCCTCCCCCGCCCCATCAGACACTCCCCTAGCCTTCAGATCTTCAGACGTTCCCTGAAAACTCACCTCTTCAGGGAAGCCTATCAACTACCTCCGTAAATACTAACACCAAGAACCAACCATTCCCTGGAACACTACACTCATTAGCACTTCTCTCTCCCACCCACTGACTGGCAGCTCATGTGGCAGGAGGCACTTACACCCAATAGCACTTACACCTTCTGTGTCCTACCCACCTTCCTCTAGACTGTAAGCTTTCACGAGCAGGGCCCTCTGATTCTTCTGTTCTCCACATATGATTTGTACTATTTAATATCTCTGTATGTCTATCCCCTATTGTAAAGCACTGCGGAATAAGTTGGCGCTATATAAATAAAGATTATTATTATTATTATTATTATTATTATTAAAGACAAAAAAGAAGTATAAATGCTTTGCACCATGTATGAGGACAAAACTGTGGCAGTCTCTGTTCGTGGCAGAAGGGGGTTACTAAAAAAGCCAGTCTGCATCAAAGACTACAATAAGCACATGGGGGAGTTGATGTGTGTGATCAACTCATGCAGCCGTACCTCACCAAGTGTAGGGCATGGTACAAAAAGGTTGCCATTTACATGATACAGACTACAGTATACAATTCCTTTTTGATTTTCAAATTAGCAAACCCCACTCTAAAATTTAGTTTTCTGCAGTATCAGCTCCAACTTATTTTTTTGTTTCAAGGGGCAACAGAAATAACTCCACAAAAACCAGGGGTAGTACACTTTATTTATAACCCCTCAACCCCCCAAAAGAAAAACCCACAAAAGCACTGCAGGGTTTGCTACAGCAAGGGGATACGGTTAGAAACCCCAACTTACTGTCCTGGTTGCCCTTCTTGGCCTCTGCATGGGTGACTGCTTCAAGCAATACCATGCAGGCACAATGCAGTAATGCTGTAAAGTTTATTTTATTATTTGGCCACTTTTTCCCACTGAAATATCCTGTTTTTTTATTTTTCAAAACACATCCCTCATTAGATCTAACACTATCAAAATTTAATGGGAAGCAAAGCACCTAAGTTTTTTTCCGTCTCTTATAACGGAAACACACATGTTCCCTACTGGGCCCAGTAGCTCCCCCAAACCCTGACAAACCTATGCATATGGGGCATTGCCGTACTCAGACGATGTAACTCACCACTAATGTAAAGCACTTAAAAAATCTGCAAATATCATCTGATTGAAATCCAGAGCAACACTAAAATATAAGCATGTGTTTACGAGGGATTGGTGGTAAAATGGTTGTGTACAAAAGTTGAAAACACACCTAAAATGAAAGCCTGGGGTGTCTACATTCCAAAAATATATACTTTTGGGGGGAAATCTTAAAGTGGAGAACTGTTACACAACCTCAAATGAGACATGTCACCAGTGATGCAAGCTCTTAAAAATCAAAGAGTGAACCTGGAAACGTGCATGTTCCAATTTGGGCCCCATAGCTCCCCCAAAACATGAGAAAGCTATGCATATTGGGTATTGCCGTACTCAGAAGAAGGGGCTGAACACTAAACAATGCATTTTTAAAAATCTTCACCTATCCTGTGCTTGAAATTCACATCAACATTGAAGTCAAAGTGTGAAAAATGCTGATATTTTTTTACTTACGTCAAGTTTTACAAGGGATTGGTGGTAAAATGGCTGTGTAAAAAATTTGAAAACACACCTAAAATGAAAGCCTGATCTCTGGCCGAAAATGTCAAAATAAAACGAGTGCTTTATTTGCAAAACCGTTCCTGAGAGTGCCGTCTTTTCTCCGTGAACTGATATAGATAAATAGATAGATAGATAGATAGATAGATAGATAGATAGATAGATAGATAGATAGATAGATAAAACTTCTGGACACACAGTCAGATATAGATGTTGGAAAGGCCCCAGTTTCTGCCAGTGTTTATACAAGTCAGGACACAGAATCATTTATCAATGTTTGCTTTTTTTCTAGCGCCTAGGTTTTGAAAGTGGAACTGTCACTTTTAACAAATATGTGATTTTTTTTAAGAGTTCAAATCATGTTTTTATTTCAAACAATAGATTGCGAGATATTTAGATTTATTTGTCAGTTTATGCAGCTGAGCTAGTACAGGGAGCAGCAGGTGGTATTGCAGAGCAATGTGAAATGTTGATATATGCCATGTGTGATTTACAATAACTGAAAAATAAATAAAGCTAGATATTTCATAAACCTGTTTTGAATAAAATAGTCAGACTTAAATGTAGTTGCTTTTGAATTGCTTACATTTTAACTTGAACATTTGAGATGTCTCCTACCCATTGCAAAGCAGTGGATTAGAGACCTCTGTAGCATGCCAGGACTTCCTGTTTCCACGACATACACAACACACTAGTAGAAGGAAATACACCTAAATAAGAGAATATATAAATGGAAGAGACAACACAAATGCATTGAAAATGAATTATTTGCTGTACCCCAGGTGGAATGCTAGGCCCTTAACTAGATTGGTCTCTTTCACAATATGATATTTTGACATTAGCTCTAATCCTGCCAAAGAAAACTTGACAACAGGGCATTGTGACCCTTAATATACCAGATGTCTGATGATTAACTAGATGTGTTTTAATTAGTCTTCACAGATGCAATGGTCATATTTGTTTACTGAGTTTCCTAAGTTCAGATATAGGGAAACAGGTTGTGTGTTGTCAAGAAGCAATTACCTTAGTGGCATTTAATGGGATGGTGATGTCTGCCATTTGAACTAAGGGTATAGTTCGCTTGTAAAGGAGAAGCATCATGTACAATAACAACCCCATCACACACACACTTAACACCTTAATGACTGGTGACGTGTCAGGACAGGTGGATTTACGTTAAGGACCTGTGATGGTCCTGGGATGTCATGATTCATTGCAAAAGAAAAAAAGTGCCGTGGTCCTTAACGGCCACCCCCAGCCGGATTGGGCGGTCAATAAAGGGTTAACTTATTGTGCCCAAAAAATCCTAAAGACTACTATGAACTTTGCATTTGTGCCTTTGTTCAAGAGAACAGCTAACCTCCTGGAAGCAGAAATGACAATTGTGACATGGAAAGAAAAATTAATTGCTTAAATGTGTGGATTATTTAAATAATGCGCACAAGGCTATTAAGTTCATCCTAACCCATGAAGATCAGAAAATCCATGTCATAGACATATTAATATGAGATCTAACTAAGGACTTGAAACTGACCCACACCTGAAGCGGCTGATAGACATAACCGTTTAGAAGCTAACAGTTTCCACCCTACACATATGATCAAAGGACTTCCATATAATCAGTTTCTGCAAGTCAGAAGAATTGTGCTTAATGAAGAGACTTGCAAAAGAGACTAATATAAATTAAAATTTGTTTGAGAAAAGAGACTACTGAGCTGGAATGTTACATGGACATATGTAAAAGGTGCTTAACTGTACTGGATACAGATCTTAGTAGAATAAACTTCCATACTTACGCACCTATAACACACAGCTGTACAAAATTTAAATTAATAATTTTTAAAACTTGGCCTTTCACACATAATAATCAGAAATATGGACGACTGTTTCAGAAATCCCATTATTTTTTCGGAGATAGTTTACTTAGGGATGACAATTGGGAAGGGGACAAAAAATACAAAGTTTCTGAAGTACCCCAAAATCAGGCACATTTCCCATGTCTAGACTACCCTAATTCGATTATCAGTGGTGGTGACACAATTAAACATCCAACTAAAGGCGCACATATTAAATGAAATGACTATGCCACTTGTACATGAAAGGAGTCATGAGGCAATGGTTATGTGGGTCAGAACTCTAAAGCTTGTACGTCCAGTAAACCAACAATTTAAATGTATATTGCATTCAGTCTTAACAGCTGAAACAGCTGGTCTTAGAATTGGTTACATTTCCCAAGAAAGAATGTAACAAAGAAAGCATAATGTTGCAAAGTGAACTTAAATACATGAATAAATTGAATACAAAAGCACCACTGGGTCTCAATGAAGACTATATTTGTGTGTGTGGGGGCTTTAAAAGATATATACCTTTCTGATTGATATTTCTTTAAATGGTTTTTCATATGATAGCTAGTGCTAGAAATTTGTCAAATATTTAATATAGTTGTGCCATGTACTTTTAAAAAAAATGATATTTTTCTAGGTATTTGCAAATGATTTACCTGTTATAATATGAAAGTAGACAAATATTCACAAAAAGACTCTCCTGGATGCTATGTATAATTTTGCTTTTATTCAGATATGATTTTAGTTTATTTTTTTCTTATAACAAGCAAAATTGATTGTTTAATCTAAGCACCGAAATGTTGTGAACCAATGCACTAATAAACTAGCCATCTACACCAACAGTATTTTTATGCATGTGGCTCATCCTTCCACATGTCCAGGCACTCTGCCTGTTCAGTTTGAAAAAACTGACAGTAATTGTCATGTCTGCCTCCATGGACATGACATCCAGGACTGATTGTATAAAGGCGCAAGTGCAAAATTCATAGGGGCCATTAGAATTTTCTGGCAATAGTAAGAGAAACAGAGGTCTATTATTAGTAGATGTTACTTCTCCTTTAAATAGCTTGTTGGATGCAAGAGATATCTCCCCACATTGCAAAGCAATGTATTTGAGATTCTTCTAGCATCCAAGGGATAAAAGCTTTTTATTCCCTTTGTTGAAGTGGCACAGTATAAATATGTGCATGTTTTTGTACATACGCTTTCAAGAGCACTTCAGGGCATACTTTAGATGTGAGGGAGTTTGTGTGCACGAATATGTTTCAGTCTATACAAACCCATTAAAATACGGAGCCATTAGTCATTCAAGTTATTTTTAAATCATGACAGGTATTTTAAACAGCATCAGATTACATCTTGAGGGTTTTTTTCTGTGTGTCTGCAAAAAGTTGAAATGTTTAGTTGACATTATTCCAAGTTTAAAAATTCTATTTTTTCCTAAAGTTCACTATCAGGATGTTCATACCTTCATAAATAACAATGTGCATACCACTTTTTGTTTTATTTCTTTGTTCGGATAAAGTTTTTGCCAAGAATGTTAAAGTTTTAGGATACAGGATTTCAGTTGATAATTTAGCTTTGCTGTTATGATAGTTTGAGAAACCCTGGAGACAAGAAAGAAAGTTTCTTTAAATCTACGCCTGTCCTTTCCATCACCAGACGCTCCTTCAGTTATCAGTAACATTTCACAACTCTTGAGATTAATCACTGTTGCCATGTAAGCAATGGATTGTAATGGAACGATAGAAATGCCAATCTTAACAGCCTGCATAATAAAGCACAAGAAGAATTTGAGAAGGCTCAGAGTATGAAGTTTCTGGGAAATGTAGAAGATGGGTAATACAATTAGAGGAATTATTGCTTTTATCCCATCTAATAGCTGTCAGAAATACCTTTTAGGGGACTTGGAAGAAATGCCTATTGATAAGATGGTGGACTTAAGCAGCATGCAGCTGAGAAGATTTCCACTAAGAGTATGTGCTTTTACAGAACTTGTCAAGCTCTATCTCAGCGACAATAATTTAAATAACCTTCCTCCGGAGTTGGAACTTCTACAGAATCTTCAGATTCTAGCTTTGGACTTCAATAATTTCAAAGTCTTGCCACCGGTTGTATGTAGCCTCAAGCAACTATCAATCTTGTACCTAGGAAACAATAGATTGCGGGACCTTCCACATGAGCTAAGTTTCCTAAAAAACCTGCAAACCCTTTGGATTGAGTCCAACTATCTGACACATTTGCCAGTTGTGATCTGTGAACTGACCCTTCTCAAGACCCTGCACGCTGGTACCAACCCAATTCGTCATCTTCCCCAGGAACTAAGGAACCTTAAAGAACTACGTAGCATATGGTTGTCTGGAAATCTTTTCACCGACTTCCCACAGGTCTTTCTGGACATGCCTTTCCTAGAAGTTATTGACGTAGACAGGAATGGCATCAGGTTTTTCCCAAGCTTGGTCCATTTGTCAGGTTTGAAGCTTGTCATCTATGACCACAACCCATGTCGAAATGCTCCAAAAGTGGCAAAGGGAGTACGGAGAGTAGGAAGATGGTCTGAGGAGAGTCCAGAACCCAAGAAGAGGTCTGAGGTGGAAGCAGAACTTGAAAAAGCCCTGGAAAGTAAAGATGGACAGCCACCTGCTCCAAAAGAATCAGAAAATGAAAGTAAAGAAAACACAGTGGATGTAGCTACAGTACAGAATTAAAACCTAAATGGATTTATGCACTAAAGAAAAGATGAACATGTGTGGGGCAAACTGCATGCACCCATAAATTGGAGACCTCTTTGGCATTCTAAGAGTTAAAATCCCCATTTAAATAAATGGGTATTTGAAGGATTTGTATTTGTCCCCTATGGTGTGTGACATTTTGCTGAACATAGAAGCCCTTTTTGCTACACTTTACACACACACACACACACATTGAAGAAAGTCTGACATACAATACTGCTGATGGAGTACACAATGGGGTGTATAATAGACATTCCTGATATTAGGCTGTTTTAGGGTATATAAATTATATTTTCATTTTTTTTTCACATTTTTAACATATCAGTGCTCCTCAAGCCTTGTGACTTGGGACTCACTAGCAGGCAATGAGTCTATGGTGACCAGTGACAACACATGCCTTTAAATCAGGGACATTTATTAAAATGTCATTCTGTATGACTGCACCGGAATCAGAGCAACCCTGAAGTGTGAGTTTAAGTGCCCCTGATTTAACACTTTGAATGCCAGAGGAGTGCACAACACATTGCTTTGCAATGCACTGCGTACCCTTCTGGCACTCAAAGGGCTTAATGCAATATGTGGTCTCCTTACATGGATAATATGCATAATGGTGTGCAACCTGCACTGTAAGGATCAAATTAAAATTTACTTTGATTTAAATGGGGGCTATAACCCCTTGATTGTTGAGATGTTGCCAACTCATTGCTTCGCAATACGTTTGAGATCTTTCTAGAATTCAAGTAGTTAAATACCTCATTGTGTTTGTATTTTGGAAAATGTTATTTGTTCTCTATGTTGCTCCACTTTTTCTGTTATACATATGGTTCCAGAACATTAGGATTTCCTTGATTAAATACAGGTGAGTGAATCTCATGACTAAGCCTCTCATTAATTCATCTGTACTTACAGGAACACTGACACTTACAAAATAAAGGGAGCTATCAAGAAAAATACCCTGAACTCCATGGCAGCATCTGTAATAATTGTATTTTTGATTCCAGAGACTTAAAATCTAGTTTTATACATGTTCACAGAGGCATCCATTTATGCTTTTTGCAGTATACTAGGCTGCCTTAGAACAGGAATAGTCAAATGGTCCTACAGATGTTGGAGATTACAATAGGAGGATTTGTAATCTCCAACTATTGGAGGTTCAATGATTGGTAACCCATGCCTTAGAACAGGGCTGTACAAGTTCAGTCCCCAAGGGCCACCAACAGGTCAGGACGTAAGGATTTCCCTGATTACGCACAGGTGAGTTCATTCATTGTGACTGACTCACCTGTGCTTAATCAGGGAAATCCATAAATCCTGTACAGTTGGTGGCCCTTGAGGACTGAACTTCCCTGAAATAGGATAACAATCATGATAAATGAAGTTGACCAGACCTCACCTTTAACAGGGGACACGAAGGAAAACAAAACAGCCCTGCAGTATGTACTTATTCATCCCTGTTTAAAGCTTAATTTTGGTCAGCCTTTTATAAGTATCTCAGAAGTGATAGTTACTTGTAAACCGTCAAAAGAGTAAAGACTTTCTAAAAAGAATTGGGTGGATAATATAACAATTATGTGCCTTTAATCATGTCTCCATGTTTGTCATTCCAAGATTAACCAAGAAAAATTAACCATATGATGCCATCTACAATAGGCTGACCAGATCTCACCTTTAACCGGGGACACATAGGAAATAGGCATATTTCAGTACTTCACTGAAATCAAAGCAGTCCTACAGTATGCATTTTTCCTGTGCATTCCCAGTTAAAGGTGAGGTCTGGTCAGCCTAATCTATAAATGCATTAGAAAAGAAAGTTAAGACTTAGCTATTAAGCATGTAACATTAAACCCGGACCAGAGGGGTGTACAATGCATTGTGAAGAAATGTATAGCACACCACTTTGGTCATCAAGGGGTTACTATTTTTACAAACAGACGCTAGCTTGGAGTGCACAGTATTTAAAGTTATATAACCCCATTCGATTCTTAGAGGTTAGTGTTACTTTAATCCCTGGCCTAAGAACAGAACCTGAGGACAGGGTTGGGCTTATGTAACAAGCTAGTAATAAACTGCTGTTTCCACAGTTCTCTAGAATTACGCAGCTTTTTTTTCTTTTTGGTACTTTCCTGTTATCCGGAACCACTTTCAAAACAACCATTTTCAAAATATTTTTTAAACAAAATCTTTATCATAATATTATATATTATAGTATAAATTTATAAAACAGGACAGATTCTGACAGGAAATAACAACAGGAATTAGTTTTGAAAATGGTTCCAATTAATAAGAAAGTACCTTTTTTTTTCATTTTTTTACCACAAATCTCTGTAGCTGCAAATGTATTAACATGTCAGGATAAATATGTTAAGTGCACATGTTAGCTTAATAAATAATGGACTGGTGATTAGCTACAAATAAACACAAAAATCATATGAAGTATCGATGGAAAACTCCAAAATCCTGTATTCCTGTATTCAGAAAGATAAAGTGGAACAATATGGTGGCAAACTAACTGCATGATCGGGTAGAAAAAAACCTTTCCTGCTAGCATTCAACGGGATAATAGCCCTATTTAACCCTTTTAGTGCCGGAAAGGTACTCAGCGCATTGCTTTGCAATGCGTTGCATACCATTCTGGCACTCAAAAGGTTAAATCAATGGGAATTTTGCATTTGTCCCTTTGGTGCAGTTGGTTTGCCCCCAAGGTTCCCTACTTTGTCTTTATGCACATAGTCTTGTTGGCCATAAGAATCCATCTGCACCAAAGGAACACGTACAAAACTCCTCAAATTCCCATTGAGTTAAATGAGGCTTTTACCTCTTTAATGCTAGAAAGGTTTCAACATATTGTGAAGCAATGCATTAGAGACCTCTCTATCATTCCAGGGTATAACAATCTTATTTTCACCAGTATGGTGCAATTGGTTTGCCTCAGAGTTGCTTCTTTTTGCTTTATACAAAAAGATGACTTTTTTAATTTCAGTCAGAAAGGTCTCAACATATCCCATCTTTCTAAAGTCAAAATCAATCAATTCTATATATTCATATACCCTTTAACCCTATGGCTGCTGAGACATATCCGACCCATTGTATTGCAAATTAGTGCTATATGTGCACAGATGTCAAAGTCCAGACACTGATATCTGACCAATATATATAACGTTGAGCTCTGATGTTAGATATATCAGGGCTTCCCCACAGGTGTAATGTAACATAAGATGTACAGACCTGAAAGTACTAGGGAAGTGCAAATAGCCTCTGAATACGTTATACGTTGTTGGGAGATGGGGGATGAACCATTGCTCAGGGACTGGCTTAACGCATGTGTAAGAGGAAGATGAATTATGGAAGGATCAGTGTATATTTTAATGAACACCAGGTGGATTCACTATAGTAAGGGAAATCAATGCACTAAATCAACCCACTCTAATCCATTTGCTAGGTGTACAGTGCAATAATTAGTCATTGACATACCTGGAAACCTTCAAACCTAAGCCCACCCAAAGTATCAAGGAGGGATGGGATGGGAATGTACAAAATGATGTGACCTGTGTAATAAGGTGGGCAGAACAGGGAGGGAGTGGGCAGAGCTGAGCTTGAAGTGGGCTGGTTATCAGGGAACTCTTCTAAGTAAGTCTGAAAAGCAGAGTCTCCTGGGCAGATCTGGAGAGTTCCCAGGTATTGTTACTGGAGGGCCCTGGTGCAAACTTTTTTGGACCATCTAACAAAACAATATTTTCCTGGTGGCGTAACGGGAATATATTGGGCCCTGGAGCAGATGGGACTCCTTGGATGCTGGCCTTGCCACAGCTGCACCCTCCATAGTTATGCCCCTGCAAAACTAATCAATTTCTGGATATCCAGCTGTTGGAGACTATAATTCCTTGCATACCCATGAAGCCAACAAGTCTATGGAGCTTATGAAGTAAGATCTATCTAATTTGAAAAGAAGGCTCCATAGAATAACATATAAAATGGAGATGTTTCCCTCAGTGGTGCAACGTCTCTTACCTTACTGCAGCATTAGTCTTCAGGGCATGCAAACAGTTAATCACAGGGGAGTAATCAGTAGCTCAGTAATTGTGATTAATCTACCTCTGCTTAAGTAGGAATATTTCAAAAAGAAAGAAAGCACTCACAGGACTTTGTAAATTTGAAGTATGCGCTGGATTATTCCATCAATATTTCGGCCTCACTCTGGGCCTTTATCAAGCTGCTTTACCAAGGTCCCAAGAGCGCTTTCTTTCTTATTGAAATATTGTTACATGATTCTTATGAGAACTGACACCCAGGCATATACTTGAACTTTAAAATGAGTGCACGCCGTGGAAATCTTATGCTTAAGTAGGGATATCCTGAAAATCCTGAATCACTGCCTTAGTGCATCTCTTCCAGGAAAAGAAATTCCGATTCCACAGAAAGCCAGGGAAATAACCACAGGGAGAGCAAATGAGACAGGCCCTGGTGACAACAGGTTGGGAGACATCAGCTCTGAATTATCCTGCAACCCCTTACAACCTGACAAGTTTGCAGTCTTGACTGATGGATGCCAAAGTCATCACCTATGACTGCTGCCAGTCAGCAACTTAAAGGTATAGTAATACTTCTAATAAAGTGCAGGTCATGGTAACATAGTAAAAAAGACATGCATCCATCAAGTCCAGCCCATACCAAAAACACCCCTGTTGATCTAGAGGAAGGCAAAAAAAAAAAAAAAGCCCTCTGAAGCCATTTCCAATTTAGCCCCAGGTGGGTAAAAAAATTCCTTCCTGACTCTAAATGGCAGTCAGACAGTTCCCTGGATCAATAACCTATCTGCAGGTCCAAGTCTTCTTTATTCTATTTTGAGCTTGTAGCTGTATATGTCCTATATGTCAATACTATCAGTTTTGTAGTTCAAGTGGAATTTAATCTGAAAGGATCCCCCTCCCGCCCCTTTCCTTTGCCTCACTCATACCGCTCATCCTAGTCAGGATGAAGTGTGGTGAGTGACAATCAACAGTAAGCATAAGGAAAATCCTGCCCTCCTTTGCCAAGGGGGGCAGGGTTTTCCTTATACATACTGAGTGAAGATTGTCTCTCTCTGTGACCCAACCGGTCCCGTGACTGGATTCCAGATCTGATGGGATGCGGCCAGATGGGGAGGGAGGGAGATCCTTTTGGATTCAATAGAACTTGAAATATAAAACTGTTAGTATTGGAATATAGTGCTATGTGCTAAAAAAGAATAAAGACTCTGACCTGCACTATTAGAAGTATTACTATCCCTTTAACAATAGTGTTGTGAGAGCCTTCAATTTTCTACATAAACCCTTGACATCAGATATCCAGTGTATTGCAAAGCAGGTCATTAATCATGATGTAGCAGCTCCCTAGCACTCCAAAAAAATAGTTTTTCCTTTCTCTTTTCCAACCATGTGAACTCCTTGGGTTTGTGTTGGCACATGATTCAGTAGTGCTACGGACTGTAACTAGTCTGTGTCTGTATGCGTTATTCAGATTTACCCTACACCATGTAGGGGAAGTCTCAGATTTAATTCCAACACCCAGTAATTTCTAGTTACCACCTGCCAAATCTGGGTTGGCTATTGTTGGCTATACTACAATGCACATCTATTGTTACAAATAAAACATTCATGAAATATGAAATATGGCATAGTCACAGGTAAAAATACAGCCATTATTATAATTGCTAATAGATGGCTATTAGTACAGGCTGGTTATCAAACACAGCATTTGGCATTTAAGGGAATTATGCATTATGTTTTTCTAGGTGTAAAATGGAACTATCTGAAGTATTAATCATTCCCTTAATCATCCACGGGTTTAAAATAGAAATCAATTTACTCTGCTCATTCCAGTTCATTTAGGGTTAAGACACAAAAAACAACTACACCATAGGGCAGTCCTATCCAACTGGAGGCCCGCGGGCTCATTTGTTACTTCACGCATGGATTGTTAAATCTGAAGATGCATATAAGCGAAGGAAGCGGCTGCTTAGAGCCCAGCTGCTTCCTCGTTTATATTGTAACTAAGCTAGCCAGGCCCGCAATGCATTTTGAACATAAAGTTTAAACACAAATAAGTCGTCCTTGGCATCATAGAATTTGGGCAAAACGTGGAAAAGTATGCATGCTTAAAGGGATAGTAATACTTAGTTTTATCTTTATTTTATTTTGTAGGCATTAAAAAAAAATGAAGAATGATATAAGTCTTATCTCTCAAACCTTTATGGTTTAAGAGGTATTCACAAGCAAAGTTTCCCCTCCCGCCCCTTTTACCTAGTGTTAGCAATCTCTTCTCAGATATGGAATCCAGTCCATAGACCAGACAGAAGAACCTTATGGCTTAAGTCTTGGAATGCGAATACATCCACCAAGAGTAAATTAGTGGCCTTACCATTTACTGGAACGTAATTATTTGGAGAACATGTGGACGACATTATTAAGAAGGCTTCAGGTAGCAAAAATACCTTCTTGCCCCAAGAGAAAAGGCCTAGGTTTTCTCCCCCTAGATCATCAGGATCCAGAACCAGACAGACATCCTTTCGTGAACAGCAGAAATTCCAAGGGAAATCTTATTATCACAAAAAACAAGGATTTCCTCAGAGCACCAGAGGGGGCTACAGGAAAGAATTCTCCAGGAAGCCCCAGACTAAAAAGGAGTTCTAATGTAGGCTGGTAAGCCCTAGCCCAGGATCCAGTTGGGGGCTGACTGGGTCTTTTTCTTTCAGCCTGGAGAAATCAGATCATTGGGTATGACAGGCCCTGGAGCTAGGGTATCCGTTAGAGTTCCACAATGCCCCGACTCATCATGCATTTGTACGGTCCATGATTCCTCCCAATCCAATCAAGACCAAAGCCTTCCTGGAATCAATTAGGAATCTGTTAGCAAACGAGGTGATAGAACCAGTGTCTTTTCAGCAGCAGGGTTTTGGCATCTATTAGGTGCTATTTATAGTTCCAAAGAGTTTGGGGGGACTTCTGACCATTCTAGACTTAAAAAGTATTAAACCAGTTCATCAAAGTATCTGACTCCAAGATGGAATCTACAGCATCCATCATGAAAACTATCTTCCCAGGAGCATTCATGTCAACAATAGATCTCAGGAATGCATACCATCATGTTCCTATCCTAACAACTAACTCACAGAAAATTCCTGAGATTTGCAGTGGGAAACGACCATTATCAATTCAAGTCCCTCCCTTCAGGTTATCCACAGCCCCAAGGGTATTCTCCAAGGTCCAGGTTTCAGCCATCCAGCCTCTTCGAGAGCAAGGAATACACATTCTTTCATATCATGACAACATAATGGTAATGGCAGACTCTCAAACACTTGCAGTTCAACACACACAGAGATCACTGGACCACCTGTGTCAGTCAGCTGTCACCTTCCAGATCAATAACCTTCATGGGGCTTGACTTGAATTGTCAGAATTATACAGTCAGTTTAACGAAAGACAGAGTCATCAGGATTACCAAATGGATATGCTTCCCTTCAGTGTGCTGTGAACGGCTCGAAGTGTTACAGCAAGAAGATCTGTGCTGTGTACATAATTCAGAGGTGCACAACACAGAAGCGGCATTATATCTACGTATAGTATTTTTTTTTTTCAAACAACTTTCCTAAAATTACTTTTAATAACAAAGTGGATGGTAACAACTTTTTATAAGGTGATACATCCGCTTTAAATGCATTTTTTTTCTTTGTCCGTGTTTACCAAAAACCAAACTGGGACTAAAAAAAAACCCCTGTTTTAATCAATGGGTATTTAGGGCATTTTTCATTTGTTCTGTTATGGTGCTGTTGAGTTACTCCAGAACTGATCCATTTTCACTTGTAGATTTATGGCCAACGTGCTTTGTGCATAAAAGCAAAGTAAAAAAATCTGCGGGAAACCAACTGACGTAGTATATGCACCAGCGCCAGAAATCCATCTTAGTAAACTTGACACGCTGTATAATTCATTATGCCGCTTTATCCTCCAATGTAATTACACTACCCATCACTGTGATATGCTTAAAGAACTAAATTGGCTAACACTCAAATCTAGAAATGCCCTTCACATTTCTTGCTTAGTACACCACCACTTCTCTGGAAAACTACCAGACTACCTGAGCAATATGCTCACTCCTCCTCTCCATATTAACTATAACCTCCGCTCCACTGCTAACAGCTCACTGCATATACCACACTACAAGAAAGAAGCAGGACGATCTGCCTTCTCCTTCAGAGCTCCAAAGGCCTGGAACAATCTGCCTGAAATAATCAGATCTGCTCCCAGTCTAAAATCCTTAAAACTAAATGCTTCTTTATATCTAAATACAAACGATAGATGCACCACCAATCAATGGGCTTATAGGATATTCACTCAATATGGGGAATGTACTACGACTGTAAATTGGATATACAAAAAAGAGAAAAAGAAATCTTATTCAGCACCAGACCCACACCTATATTCATTAGACCACTGGGCTGAACTGGGTGTGTATATTCTTATCTGGGGAAAAGTAAATAAATAAAACAATAAAATGTAACTTTTATTAAACCCTCATAAAATCAGCAAGCGAATTTAAAATAAATGGGCAGTCTTATTAGTGCCACCTCTTCTGTTTGTAGAAAGTAATACAGCAGAATTATGCCATTATACCCATGGGGTTAAAAGTCACTCTAGTAAGTCTCCCAAAGTCAGTAATTAGGTACAGTGGATATAAAAAGTCTACACACCCCTGTTAAAATGCCAGGTTCTTATGATTTGAAAGAATGAGACAAAGATAAATCATGTCAGAACTTTTTCCAACTTTACTGTGACCTATAACTTGAACAATTCAATTGCAAAACAAACTGAAATCTTTAAGAGGGAAAAATAAAAAAACTCACAATAACCTGGTTGCATAGGTGTGCACACCCTTAAACTAATACTTCGTTGAAGCACCTTTTGATTTTATTACAGCAATCAGTCTTTTTGGGTAGGAGTTTATTAGCATGGCACATCTTGATGTGGCAATATTTGCTCACTTTTCTTTGCAAAAGCACTCCAAATCTGTCAGATTGCAAGGACATCTCCTGTGCACAGCCCTCTTCAGATCACCCTACAGATGTTCAATTGGATTCAGGTCTGGGCTCTGGCTGGGCCATTCCAAAATGTTAATCTTCTTCTGGTGAAGCCATGCTTTTGTGGATTTGGATGTGTGCTTTGGGTCGTTGTCGTGCTAAAAGGTGAACTTCCTCTTCATCTTCCTAATGGACAACCAGAAGGTTTTGTGCCAAAATTGCCTGGTATTTAGAACTGTTCTTAATTCCCTCCACCCTGACTAAAGCCCTGGTTCCAGCTGAGGAAAAACAGCCTCAAAGCATGATGCTGCCAACACCATACTTCACTGTGGGTATGGTGTTCTTTGGGTGTGCAGTGTTGCTTTTGCGCCAAACATACCTTTTGGGATTATGGTCAAAAAGTTCAACCTTGGTTTCATCACATCAAAACACATTTTCCCACGTGCTTTTGGGGAACTTGATGTTTGTTATTGCAAACTTCAGACGGGTTTGGATGTTTTTCTTTGTAAGAAAAGGCTTCCGTCTTGACACCCTAACCCATTCATATGAAGAATACGGGAGATTGTTATCACATGTAGCACACAGCCAGTACTTGCCAGAAATTCCTGCAATTCCTTTAATGTTGCAGTAGGCCTCTTGGAAGCCTCCCTGACCAGTTTTCATCTCGTCTTCTCATCAATTTTGGAGGGACGTCCAGTTCTTGGTAATGTCTCTGTTGTGCCATATTTTCTCCACTTGATGATGACTGTCTTCACTGTGTTCCATGGTATATATAATGCTTTGGAAATTCTTTTGTACCCTTCTCCTGACTGATTTTTTTTCAACAATGAGATCCCTCTGATGCTTTGGAAGCTCTCTGCAAACCATGGCTTTTGCTCTGAGATGCAACTAAGCAAATGTCAGGGAAATCCTACTAGAACGACTGAACTTTATTTGCGATTAATCAGTCACTTTGAATGATGGCAGGTGTGTAATGACTTCTGTTTAACATGAGATTGAATGTGATTGGTTAATTCTGAACACAGCCACATAAGAGGGTGTGCACACCTATGCAACCAGGTTATTGTGAGGTTTTTTTCCCCCCCCCTCAACGATTTCAGTTTGTTTTGCAATTGAATTGATCACGCTATAGGTCACATTAAAGGTGGAAAAAGTTCTGACATGATTTATCTTTGTCTCATTCTTTAAAATCACAAGAACCTGGCATTTTAACAGGGGTGTGTAGACTTTTTATATCCACTGTATTCACCTCCACTGAATATAAATACATGTGTGGAGATGCCGGACAGCGTGACCATGATGAGTTCTGTAGTAAATACTCATGTTAGTCAGTCTAAGGCTTCACGATGCTAATAGGGATTGTCTGGTCGGGTTACTCTCTGACGTTGCCAGGATTCCCTAGCTGTAGCGGTCCAGTATTGCTAGTGTTATATGCGGTCATTTCACAATCAGAGCCTATCCGGATCAGTCCTATTGGTTACATAAATCCCTATTGCCTGGTTCTAGTGATCCTGACTGCTTTTGTTACAGTAACAAATGCTGAGCTAATACACATTGGTCACGCTAATTACGTTGATTGCCCTGCTTATCTAGCTATAACTTAAGTTAATGGAGTAAGCCCTGGCCACAAAAGTTGATCATCCGTTACACCCCAGCGGTTAAGTCCGCAAAAATCATTGTGTAAAGGACACCGCCGGGCGGATGATCGATGCAGTCCGAAAAAAAAACTAGAGATAGAGCACAATTTGAAAAAGAGTGATACAAAGCACTATGACTAAACACTAACTGGCATACATGTTATGTAGCCAATAACCCTGACTATCGTTTCGCCTTGTGTCGGCTTTCTCATAGGGTAAAGAGCCGGCTTGAAATTTCCGGTTTTAAACTCTTTGGCCCATACCCCTTAATTAGGCACTCTGCTAATTGACTGAAAATTAACTCTTTCCGCTTATTGTTGCACAAGTGCATGTAGTCGTGGTGCAAAGTAGCCAGTCATAGTCCATATAAACAGTATAGACACAGATGGCATGAATTGATGGGGCAACGAGGACTCATTAACCCCCTCTTAGCCAATATACAACAGGAGGATCCATATTGGCATACTGATCATAATACTAGAATGTAAAGGGACATGCATATATCCCATGAGTGTCCCAAATACAAAATTTCATAATCCAGCTCCATAACCTGATTTCTAGTTGGAGCATTCATGAGCGTATAAATTGCATATTAATTCCACACTGGTATTGATATGGCAAATAGAAAAATACCTCTCCTCCTGGAAGTCAGAGAGAAAATAAATCAGTAATATCTCATATGCCATAGTGTTTGAGCCATGGGGAGTGTTGTTTCAATACTGTCAGAGTTGTAGTTCAAGAATAATTGAAGTATCCCCCTCCTGCCCCTTTTACCTAGTGTAAGCCACCTCCCATGAAATATGGAATCTGGTCTTGAGACCAGACAGCTCGCAGCAAGGGACACTCTTCTTATTGTGAGAACAATGAAAACCATGCCCCCCTTGACAGGTTTTTCCACTTATGCTCACTAAAGATTGTCCCTCTCTGAGGTCCATCTGGACAGTCTTGCTGCTCTGAGGTGAGCAGTGTTACATCAGTAAAGGGGCGGGAGGGGGATACTTTATCATTCAATTGCTCTTGAACTGCAGTTATTGAAATAACACTCTCCATGGCCAAAATACTATGAAGGTAATTGGAGCTGCTTTTATTGTGAAACATTACTATCCTTTTAAAGGGATAGTAATACTTCATTTTAACTTTATTTTATTTTGTAGGCATTAAAAAAACATGAAGAATGATATAAGTCTTATCTCTGAAACCTTTATGGTTTAAGAGATATTCACAAACAAAGTATCCCCCCCCCGTTCAACCAGATCAGAAGGGAGATGCCCAGGTAGACTGCAGAGAGGGACAATCTTCAATTAAGATAATGGAAAAAGCTGAAAAACTTGTCAAGGGGGGAAGGGCTTTCATTGTTTTCATACAAAGAAAATTGTCCCCTTCTGTTATCTGTCCTGTCATACAACCAGACTCACATCTGAGAAGAGATGGCTTATACTAGGTAAAAGGGGCGGGGAGGGGAACTTTGCTTGTGAATATCTCATAAACCATAAAGGTTTGAGAGATAAGACTTATATCATTCTTCATGTTTTTTTAATGCCTACAAAATAAAATAAAGTTAAAACGAAGTATTACTATCCCTTTAAGGGTGGAAATATTGAAAATTAAGTGCACATTTTAAGATATCTGGGGCTACTTGGGAGTACCAGATACAGATAAACTATTACTATATCTCTTATGGAAAGTGTTTTGTTTTTCTTTTAAGGAGACACTACCTCAAGTAATTTATTAGGCAAAAAAGCTACTAGGTAATTGTATTGGATGTTTCTGTTTAGAGAGGCTAGGTTGTGGTTCTTATCAAAACAGAAATTTAAAGGAATGGTAAACCTTTTTTATATTACATATTCTGTGAGTTGATAAAATGTAAAAATGGATTTTTGTGTAGTCACCAACAAATAATTTCCTCTTAGTCCATGTGGAACACAGGAACCATGGGGTAAGGTATCCTCCAACCAGGAGGGTAGGCCACTTGCTTTAAAATGCTTTCTTGGAGATGGAGATTCCCTCCCTACTCCACTTTACCCTCATCAGACATGGTCAGTTTTAACAAATGGCAAAGAACAAAAACATAAGAGAATCAGGAAAGGGGTCACCCGAACCAGAGAATACAGAGCCCCCACCCCCACCCCGGAACGCCAACAAATATTTTTTCTGGGAGGGAAGATGTGTGTTCAATATCAGCTTGGAGAAAATAAGTTATTGGCACACAAAAATCCACTTTTCTCTTTTGCCCAATGTTGAACCATAGGGATATGCCAAATTTATGCCAGTTCTAACAGAGACTAACTGAAATAAGTATGAACTTCAAATGTCAACAGACACATACACACCAAACCAAGTAACAGGAAAGAAACAGGTTTTCCCTGGTCACTGCACGGCAGCTGTCCCCAATGGGTTAATGCTTCCAGTGACCCCGGAAACATGAACTTACCAAAGTAAATAAAAATCTCTTCCTTCCTCCTTCCCCTTAGTCTCTCTTATTTCCTGTCAATTGGCAGGAGCTTCCCCACATTTAGTGGAATAGTTATTTTTCTTTTGCAGCTTACCCGAATCTCTTTTGCTTCCCTGCCAGTGCCAGGTCTCTCACTCCCTGGTACCAGAGCTTCCAGTGGGTCCCTCCCACCAGGGAGTAAAGCTGGAAGGCCCCTTTCTGCGACGGGGGCTTTGGATGCGGCTGCCAGCTGGGTATCCCTCTCCATGCGGCTCTACTGGGTTCCCCAGGACATGATGACGTCATTGCATCTCGTTCAGCCAATCAGCAGCTTACCCGGCAAATTCAAAGATGCAGAAGCCTCACAAGATGCTTTTTTAGCCAGGTACTGCTTGTTTTGTCTCTTTGTCCAGTTTTTCTCATCAGAAATCCTGTGCTTCTTTTCTGTTGCTGCCTTTTGCTGCCCTCTAGTGTCTTCTGCCGTGTTTCAGGTCAGTTTGTTATGGAAGCTTAATTTTTGCTTCTAAATCTTCTGATTTATTTAATTTCTTACTTTGGTCTTTTGGCATACCTGTTTAGATTGTGCCATGGACCTTGATCCCCTGCAAAATACATTGCTCTCTAAGCCTATGGGGTAAGTTTGCTTACAGGTAAGTTCCAGTTTTTTACTTTAAAAAGAGTGATAAGTAGCTGACAGGACTCTTACATGTCTTTCCAGCTCTATGGATGATTCAACTCCTCGAAGGATGTCTGACTCTCCAGCAAGACCACGTGCGTGCTTTGTCTGCGATAGGGATGCCATGGAGGGCAAGAAGTTATGCAGAAGCTGCTGGTTTGAATTAGCCAGTGAATCTCCTTCCACCTCTGCTGATCTGTCTTCCATTATTAAGCAAGCAGTGGTCCAGTGCATACAAGAAGCTGCCTCATCTCATCCTCAGAAGAGACAGAGAACATTAGAACAGAGGGAAATCAGTCGAATCAGTTCACAAACAACCTAGGATGCTGGAACCAAGTTTTTCTTTCGGAAGAAGAGGACGAGTCTGAAGAGCTTATAGGGTTTGACGTAGCCCTTTTGGAACCCTTAATCAAGGCTGTGAGACAGTCTTTAAACCTTGTTGAAGTTGTGGATAAAAATCCTAAGGATCGCATGTTCTCCTCCTACAAAAAGAAATCCGCTACTTTCCCTCTACATGAAATGGTTAAAGAAGTCATTACCGAATGGCAGAAGTCGGGTAAAAGATTCAAGGCTACGAATAGGCTGCAAAGGATGTATCCCTTTTCAGAACAGAACTGCCAACTCTGGGACCAGGTCCCTAAGGTGGATGCCGCTGTGGTTCATCTAGCCCGCAAAACTACTCTTCCTCTAGATGACACTTCTTCCTTTAAGGATCTGTTAGATAGGCGTCTGGATAACGACTTGAAACGTGTCTTCACTTCCATTGGCTCCTCATGTAAACCCGCTGTGGCCTTAACCTCAATTTTCAGAACTATGAAGATCAGGCTGGATAATATTGAGCAGGCCATCCTCCAGCGAGACAGCCGTCGCTCCATTATAGATGCTTTGGCGGAGATCAAACTAGCTATAGAGTTTCTGATTGTCTGTTCTATTAACTTAGTTAAAATTCAGTCGCAGCCAATGTACCTGGCAGTCGCAGTCAGATGAGCACACTGGTTGCACTCTTGGAATGCGGATTATCCCTCCAAATATAATCTTTGCGCATTACCTTTTACCCCAGGGAAGTTATTCGGTGAGGCTCTGGATAATATAATCAAAAAAGCATCACGAGGCAAGAGCATATTTCTGCCCCAAGACTAGAAGAACAGATGGAATGATTTTTGGGCAGAACCACAAAACACAGAGGGTTTGTCCTTCCTTTCACGAATCACGTTTCTATAGACCAGGTAAAGAAGCATCCAGATCACAGGCCTGGAAAGTAGGATAGACTAACTTCTTTCGTACCTCCAAGCTCCACTCCCAGGAGGGTTTCAAGTCCACACCTAATTTTGATGGTGTACCGGTCCAGACAGGGCAAGTGGACAGTCGTCTCCAAAGGAGACCCCTTTGCAGAGGGGAAGCATGGGACATGTGGACTCAAAGGGTTGCTCACCTTTTTAGCACGTCTTTGTCTTCAGATTACCATTTTCTGAAGAAGAAGCATCAGTGGGCAACTTCCAGGGGAAAAACATGCTACACAAGAGTTTCTCATTCAGGGCTGACAGGTCCACCACAGCACATAGAAACTGAGCTATCCACTTGTGAATGTCAGTAATGGTAATCTGCCTAATGGTTGGTATTCCATATCCAATAGAAAACAACAAATAAACTAAAACTATAGCAGAACTGTTCTCATGCCTTGCTTCATCAAGGAACAAATCTTACTGGATGGGGATTGGCTGGGCTCCACCCAGCATTCTCTTCAAGAATTGTTCCTTCCTACTTAAAGGGGCGGTCGTCCACCCAAAGTTACCAGTAACCTATATTGGACGACAGGGAAAATAGTCTTGTCAATATCCAGGTCTAAATTATTGAAAGTAGCAGTTTCTATTAAAGAAGCTATTCATTTTTCATGCAATGCTTCTGTGGATTCCATTAAATTACTAGCCAGTGCTTCAGCCCAGTCTGTCAGTGCTAGGAGAGCCTTGTGGATTAAGGCTTGGGATGCTGAGGCATCTTCCAAGAATTTTCTGGTTTCTCTGCCTTTTCTTGGGTCTTTTTTATTTGGAGATCAGTTAGAGGAAATTAGTAAAAAGTCCTCGGCAGGCAAGTCTACTTTCCTACCACTTGAACATCGGAACAGAAGCTCTCCTCAAAGGTCAGCCAAATTCAAGAGGCAGTCCTTTCAAGAGGCAAACAGATACAGGTCTGGAAGAAGTTATGGGCCGAATGAAAACAGCCTGACTCAGAGTAGCAAGGCTGGACGGAAGGAATATCAGAGCAAACCTTCCTTCCCAAAGTCTTTCCAATGAGATCAGGCGAACCCCACCTCCAACTCCAGTAGGGGGCAGGCTGGAGTCATTTGTGACAGCCTGGCAACAAGCTCGGCCAGACAACTGGGTCCAACAAATCTTGGAGATCGGGTACTCATTGGAGTTCAACACTGTCCCTTCGATCAACAAGTACACAAAGTCTCAAATCTCAAATGCGGCGTTGAGGATGAAGGCAAGATCATCCATTCAGGATATTCTCGCCAACAAAGTGATAGAGAAGGTACCCAAAGAGAAGAAAGGCTGTGAGATTTTTCTAGTAAAGAAATCCTCAGGGGCTCGGAGATTAATCCTAGATCTGAAGTGGCTAAAAACATTTACCAGAACCAGGACATTCAAAACGGAAATGGCAGTCTCCACAATCAAGATGGTGCCCTCTAGAAGCCTGACAAAAATAGATCTTCAGGATGCATATCATCATATCCTGCTCAGGCCTGCCCACAGGAGATTCCTGAGGTTCTGCATATTCGGGACCTACTTCCAAAACCTTTCAGGCTGGCATCAGCACCCAGGGTATTTACAAAAGTACTGGCAGTGGCACTAGTCTTCCTGAGGCAAAAGGGATTCAGGCTGATCCCCTATCTGGACGACATCTTGATAGTGGAAGAAACTTTTCAGAAGTCCCTGACAGCCACAAGAAGCTGCATGAACTCTGACTGACTTGGGATGTATGATAAACAGGTACAAGAGCCAATTTCATCCATCTCAGAAGCTATTCTTCTTAGGGATCCTGTTCGACACCCTGAGAGGCACAGCAACCTTATCAGAGGACAGAAGAAACAGGATCATCCTCAGCGTGTCAAAGTTTCTTCAAAAAAGGACTCTCACCTCTAGAATTTTCAAAGGTATTTGGAAACCTGTCATCGGCAGTCCAGGTTATTCCCTTGGCAAGATACCATTTACAAAAGACCCAGGAAAATGTCCTGAGATATTGGAAAAAGGATCTGGTGAATTTTTCCAAGACAATCCTTCCATCCTCCAGGAAGGATTTAGGCTGGTGGAAGAACAAATAGAATCTACTGAAAGGGAAAACCTTGAGGGAACCTCAGTTGGAAATTTTGATGACAGATGCCAGCAAGTCCGGTTGGGGGGGTGGCACCTGGCAACAGAAAACTGCTCAAGGACTGTTGACAGCTCAGGATCAAGAAGCTCACATAAATCTACTAAAACTAAAAAGAGGATTTTAGTCTTACCTGTTAAATCCTTCTCTGTTACTCCATACATGTTACTGGTAACTCTGGGTAGGCAATACGCCTCTTTAATTGGCAGGAACAATTCTAGAATTGATTGCAGGGGGTGGAGCCTACCTTCCCTCCTTGGCTGCAGCTAGCCAACCAGCTCCAGAAAGAATTGAGACACTATTGACAAGATAGTGAAGGGAAAGAAGACTCCTGTGAGCATGACCCTGAATGACGCCCCCAGTCTGCCACAGGAGAGCCAAGCATGGTCTCTTGACAGGGTGGGAGACCAGTAACCTGTATGGACTAAGAGAAAAGGATTTAACAGGTAAGACTAAAATCCACTTTTTTCTGTCTTCCAATACAGGTTACTGGTCACTCTGGGTGTCCTACCATTGAGTTTCCCAGAGGCAGGAAGTAAGGCAAGGACCAGGCGCAAGGCCCCAAAGTCACCAGTGCAGATATGAACCATCAGATCAGAGTTAGCCCAACAAAACAACTAAAGTGTAAACGGACACTGAACAGGGGTAACAACACCCCAAGAACTGTTACACAGCACACTGAACTAGAGCCAACAGGGCTCAAAAGTGAAGGAAGCACCAAGAACCGAAGGAAATCCTAGACAGGCAAGACTGCCTGCAGGATTTTCCTTCCAAAGCTGGCATCAGCCGATGCCAACACATCAACATGGTAGTGTTTTGAAAAGGTGTGCACAGATGACCAAGTGGCCGCCTTGCACAACTGATCAGCGGAGGCCTGATTCTTGTAAGCCCAAGAGGCTCAAATAGATCTTGTAGAATGAGCCGTGACCCTGAAAGGGACAGGCTTCCTCCTCAGTTCATAAGCCTTACGAATAGTGGACTTGATCCAAGAAGCAATAGTCACCTTGGATGCAGGTCTTCCTTCCCTAGGACCCTCAGGAATGACGAACAGAGCGTCTGATTGCCTGATAGACTCAGCGCGATGTGCATAAAACAATGAGACAATGCACCACGTCTAACAAGTGGAGATCCCTCTCCTTGTCAGAGGTGGGGTCCTGGCAGAAAACGGGCACCACAATCTCCTGTTTGATGTGGAACTCAGAGACCACCTTCGGGAGAAACTCCTGAGAAGTGCGAACCGCCGTCTTGTCCTTGTGAAACACAAAATAGGATGGTTTACAGGACAGAGTATGTAACTCCGTGACATGGCGGACAGACATAATCGCCAGGAGAAAAGCCATTTTCCACGACAAGAGGTGTAGAGGAATAGTAGCCAAAGACTTAAATGGGGGGTGCTGAAGAACACCCAAAACCAAGTTAAGATCCCACTGAGGAGCAGGAATCTTGAAGGCAGGACGAGCATGAGCAACGCCCTGGAAGAAAACCTTGACATCAGGAAGGATGGCAATGCGCCTCTGAAAGAAAACAGAAAGAGCAGAAGTCTGAATCTTAAGGGAACTCAAACTGAGGCCCTTATCCACACCGTCCTGCAAGAAGACCAGGACCGTAGGCGGATCAAAATCCTAAGACAGGTCAGCACACCAGACACAATGGTAGATCTTGGAAGACACAGGTTTGCAGGCACTGATCATAGTAACCACCACACCAGAAGAAAACCCTTTCTTCTTCAATATTGAGGATTCAATTTCCAAGCCATCAAAGCTAGCCGATGAACATCCTCTTTTCACAGGTAACCCTGTAGAAGAAGATCCGGAAGGCAAGGGAGCCGAAATAGCTCCGCCACAGACAGATCCAGAAGCTCTGGAAACCAAGACTGACGAGGCCAGTACAGAGCAATCAGACAACGCTCCAGTCGTAATTTCCGTAACACCCTGTGCAACACTGGGAGGGGAGGAAAGATGTAGGCCAGAGGGAATAACCAAGGAACGGACATCGCATCTACTGCCAGAGCCAGAGGGTCTCTCCACCGAGAGCAGAACCTCTGTACCTTCCTGTTGTGTCTTGTCACCATCAGGTCGATGTAAGGAAGACCCCATTTCTGAACAATGAGGTTGAACACCTCTGGGGGCAGCTCCCACTCTCTGCTGTCCACTATGTGACGACTGAGGAAGTCCACCATGACGTTGTCTATGCCATGAATGTGCACTGCAGAAATGGCAGGAACGTGATCTTCTGCCCAGGACAAAATAGCCCTGACCTCTAACCAAGCAGCGAGACTTCATGTTCCTCCCTGCTTGTTGATGTAAGTCACGGAAGTGGCGTTGTTTGACTCTGCTCGGACCGGACAGCCTTCCAACTGAGATGTCCAATGTCGAAGGGCATGAAATATCGCCCGAAGCTCCAATATGTTGATCGGAAGGAAAGATTCCTCTGGAGACCACTGACCCTGAGCGTTCAGGTGACCCAAGACCGGCCCCTCCTGGAGAGGCTGACATCCGTCGTCACCCCAGTCCAGAAGGATACCAGGAAGGACTTGCCCTTCAGCAGGTTGAAGAGGTGGAGCCACCATGAGAAACTCAGTTCCACCTGGAGAAAGAGACACTGACGTCTTCAGAAGGTCCGTTTGACCCTTGCACACCTGGATCACGAACCTCTGGAGCTCCCTGGTGTGCGCCATGGCAAATGGGACTGCTTCTATGGTGGAGATGAATTTCCCCACTAAAGAAGACAGCTTCTTGGCTGGAATTGGATCTTGAGGCAGAACAGCAGAAACCCTGTGGGAGATCTGGTGAGCCACCTCGACCGTGAGGAACATCATGCTCTTACCGTGCTTGGTAACCAAGCACACGTAGAAGACTGTTTCAATGAATCATTTTTCCTTCCGTAACGAGATATCGGCTCTGTTTAAGAGCCTCCGCCTGTCCCGGGACCGGATTCCCCTGCTGGCAGCAGAACGCTGGCAGCAGGGGAGAGGAAACTTTGAAAGCGGCTATCTCTTAAACCATAAAGGTTTGAGAGATGCCGCTGGTGTCATTTAACTCAGTTTATTAAGGGCTACAATATGAGGGATAGTAATTTTGAAGTAATACTATCCCTTTAACAAAGGAGGAACAAGAAGTCCTTCCCTAAACAATCTGGCTCTAAAAATGTTTCAGTGGGCAGAGATGAATCTTCTATCCCTAACTGCGACTCACATCTCAGGAGTACTGAACATACAGGCTGACTATCTAAGCAGAAACAGTTTGGATCCGGAGGAATGGTCGATAAAACAGGAAGTATTCAACGCCATAAAGGAATGATTTGGGGAACCAGCAATAGACCTCATGGCAACAGAAAACAATTCAAAATACCATTGGTTCATATCCAGATAGAAGAACTTGTATGGCAATACAACCTCTTATGGTATTGCTAGTCAGCCCGGACCTACTAATGCAGGATCCTATTCCTGATCCCAGTTCCAGCTTCTCGAGACTGATGGCATAGAAGCTGAATGGCGCTTGCTAGAAAATCAAAGGGCTTCCAGAGAAGTAGCAGATCTCATCAAGGGAAGAAAACAGTCAACTTCAAAAATATATTATTGCATTTGGAGTATTTTTGTGAAGTGGTGTCATAATAAAAGCTTTTCCCAAAAGGACATTTCTGTGGGAAGAGACTTTTTGCAAGAAGGATTTTCTAAAGGTTTAAAACCAGCGTCTTTTAAGGTGCAGCTATCAGCCCTATTGGCAGTACTGGCTATCCCTTTTTTTGGACAATTAGGTTATCAGGAGATACGTCACATCCATTACTACTATTAGCTTGCAGGTCACAAGGATTTTGAACCTCTGCAATCCATACTCATTAAGAATCTTACCTTAAAGGTAGTTTTTCTTACGGCAGTTACATCTGCCAGAAGGGTTAGTGAGCTTCCAGCTCTCATGTGCACTTCCCCATATCTCTCTTCATCAGGACAAGGTAGTGCTAAGGACAAAATCTTTCAGTACAAAAGTGGTATGAGTTTCACCCAAGTCAGGAGATACTGCTGCCTTCCTTCTATCTGAATCCTTCCAATGCTCAAGACAAAACAGTTGGATCATCTGGGCTTATGCAGATGTCTATCCATTTATCTAGACAGAACCAAGAATTTCATTTTTTAGGGAAAATACAAAGGTAATTCTGCTTCTAAGGCTTCTCTGACCCAATGGATAAGAGACTGCTTCTCTATAACTTACAAAGCAGCAGGGAAAAATCCTCCTTTAACCATCAAGGCTCATTCTACTAGAGCAGTTACATCATCTTGGGCCCAGAAGGCAGTGGTCTCACTTGAAGAGATATGCAAGGCAGCAACATGGACTTTGTTGTCTACCTTCTTAAGACATTACAAACTGGATATCCAAGCTTCCTCAAACGCAAACTTTGGGAGAGGGGTTCTTAAAGCAGTTTGTTCTGCTTAAAGGTTGGATATTTTCATGATTTTCCTCCCATATTGTTGGTGCTCTGGACTATAACGTTTTAATTATGTCCACTTTTGTCATTATATATAATAGTGTAGGTCTTTGTGAGACCAGGCTTTTTAAGTTGTCTAATTGGTCCTATCAGCTGGGAGGTGGATCTCACACCCATTCCTTGCCGTGGAAAGGACACAGAAGAAAAACAAATCTGTGAGTAAATTTCATCTTTTCCTATGTATATTGACACATGTTGCTGGAGCTACAGTATACGAGTTTAAGGACTAGCAACAGGGGAGATATAAGGGAACTGAAACAGGACTAATAGTATACTATCCAGTTTGCGGTTTCACTTTTTGACACCTTTGTATGTGGTCACCAGTGTGTTGAGTTCAGTGCTATTCCGTTCCTCTCCATCCCAACTATAGTGCCTGACAATTGGGTTTAGTGCGGACTATACATTTTCCTCTCTTAGTTTCAGTAGCTACCAAGCTGGCTGTTAGAGAAATCATGCAGGTTGCCTCTTCAGAACATAGCCACATCTGTGGGTAGAGGTAGTAAGAGTGTGGGGTCAAAAAGGTTTTTTTGTTTTTTTTTGTACTTACAGATTAATTATTTTCCCTTAATACATGTGGAACACAAGAACCATGGGGTAAAGTCCCTTCCCTCAGGAGTGCAAGGCACTGATAAACAGGTCTGAGGCAGTGATTCCCATCCTGCACCACTTTACCCCACCCACTCTGTTTCAACATGTAGCTAAGCCCAAATAAAAAAGGGAAGTCCTCTGCTCTACATGGACTAAGGATTTACTGGCAAGTACACAAAAATAGTATTTTCTCTTATGGAACATTGTAACCATGGTGATATACCAGAGAATCCACAAAGATTCCAGGGAGGGAAGGGGGAAAGAGCAAAAAAAAACAAACAAAAAAAAAAAAAACAAACAAACCACCTTCAGACACAGACCAGAAGGGTTTTCCACCTGTGGATGACACAGTGGACCCAGAGCCAAGAGGTCCAGATGTGGAGAAAGCCTAACCTGAGAATATATGAAAATCAAGCCTGACGGGGGCAGAACAGGGCAATCAAAGACATGAGACTGCCCAACCCTCAGGAGCATCAGCCAATCATATATGGTTGGTCTATTACACCCTTGCCACTCCCCCAAAAGAGACAGCATTGCCAAGTAAATGTAGCATGCATGGCTTGAACATCTCTGCACCTATGTTAACATACCAAAACTGAACGAGAGTACTTATGCACAATGTCATTCATGTAAGTATATCCAGCAATAATTAACAAGTTTATATATTTACACAATGCTGCATGCATGTAAATATTATTGAGCGAGTATTTGTTTTTGGGGGTCTGTACGACTACCACCAACAGCAGGGAGTCATACTGGAGAAGGTTAGTGCAGGCACATCTCCCTAATACTTAGAACTGGTCCACTTTTGCATATTTTTAGGAGGAAAACCAACTGCACCACAGTGAATACAATATTCCCATTAATTTAATCTGGGCTTTTTAACACCTCAAACACTAGAGATATCTCAAAATGCGTAGCTTTGCACCTCTCACATTCAGAGTGCTTAACATAATTTTAATGGTTTTCCTGCCCCACTGCCATAATAGGAGTACACAGTATGCAGTTCTGGAGTATGGGGGAAGAGATGAAAATCCCCACTGATTTAAATGGGCCCTTTAATATCTAAATGCCATGTGTTGGAGGCACCAAGCATGAAAAGGTGTTAAAAGCCCAATTTAAATCAATGTGAATTTGTATTTATCACCTATGGTACAACTGGTATAATCCACAATTACAAGTTTGTTTTTCCATAGGTGGTGACAGCCCTACTGAGCCTCTATCAGAGGTCTATGCAAGAAACACTGAAGACAATGTAGCACTGTGGTTTTTTTTGAACGCCATTTAGAAGAAGCACAGCATGTTTATTTCTTGAGAAGTTTGTGTTCATGCTAAACATTCATCCATTCTCTAACCACAGAACGGTCTTAAAACGCATCTTTGCTGTGCTGCAAAACCCCCCACATAAAAATGATGGTGGTGAATGGCATTTGCCATCTCACAACTGTGTGAGGAGGGCCTCGCCTTGACCACCCCTGATACAGAAGCCAGCTTTTTATCTGTCACACATTGACATCTTACACAGACCACTACTGGCAAATTTTTATTTTGATGCTCGGTATGGAAAAAGTAGACAATTACAGATGTTTACAAATGATTTTATTTGAAACTGAATTTTCTGACAAAATAATAACTTAAGCCCACATACATTATGGGAGAAATCTAAGTGCACAATTCATAGACAGCCTTTACTATGGGAAGCTGCGCTTCTCTCAAGAGCCTTCTTTCTTTTGGTCATCAATGAAAGCAGACAACTGTAGTCTGGGTCCACAAACCCATTTGAGCTGAAGAGAACTTAACACGGAAGCTGGTCTGGTACACGTTTCCTAATGGAGGGGAGAAAAAAAAAAAAAAAGTTTAATGAGCTATAGAAAACAGAAACTTGGACTGCACATTATCCAACATTTATTGGGACAAAAGAGTAAGAAAACATGGGCCATCCATCACAATCATGCTTAGTGTATAAGAAAAGGTAAAACATCTTGTTATTCAACAAAGAAACCCCTTTTTTTATGAACAGATTTACCACCTGAACTCCTTGCTTTTAACATTTTGAGTGCCAGAGGGGTACACAAAATGCACTGCAAAGACTTGAAGTGGAAGCTTTAGAGTTAATTGGCTCGACAGGAACGACTGGGTGGATTTGTACACCTAGGGTATCTTTTCCTCTTATTTCTCTCCTTTTTTGTTCTCCTTTATCTAATGCATTAATTTTCTTGTTGTATTGAATGAGTTAATATTTTCTAAATACAAAATGCCTATTGCATTTCTGTGCAGGTTTTGAAATTGTAATAAAAAAAGGTAGAGCATCCCATGGTAAAAGTGCTTTTAGAAACACAGGCCAGGTGCCAATCTAGAACGTACCAGGAACACATTTTGGTAGCCAGCCTGTTTTATGAGCCAGTGAAGAAATGTACAGGCATACAGTAATTCTGATCGTTAAGGGACCCTGTCACCTTTAATAGAAATTCCCTGCGCCGTATACTTTACTTTGCATACTCTGTCTAAACTCAAAAAGAGCCAATACAAAGCATAGGTTTTGAAAGATCTTTCCATCGGTGATTTTAACCCTTTGAGAGCCAGAGTGGTACGGAATGCATTGATTTGCAATGCATTCCGTACCACTCTGGAACTCAAAGGGTTAAGGTGATATGGTCCATTTAAGTGGCAGATGTAAAATGTAGGAGCTTGGGCTCCCAGCATATTTTCCCCTTGTGCCCAGATGACAGCCAGGCTACCAACTAGACAGCGGCACAAGGAAAGAACCCAGTCTCTTTTGCACTTACTGTACTGCAACAGTATGAGCACCAAACAGCTTGTTATGCACTCTCCAACAGCCCTGTTCTACTTGAATCACAGTAACCATAGGACGAAACAAAAACCAGGGAATAAGTGGGTAGTTTCAAATAAAATGCAAGCTTATGTTCAGTGTTCTTTTGAACCAGTGATTCTCAACCAGGGTGCCGTGGCACTTTGGTGTGTCACCGACATCAACTTAAGATGCCCTGTGTTTTCTATAAAGACTAACAAAAATGGATTTTTAAATAAAGATTTATAGAAATGGTTAAGCACAAAATGTTTAGTTGTGGTATTATGATTATAAGACCTAATAATACTGTTTATTTATGTATTGTATCCTTCATTATGCCCTTGATAAAGTACATTAAATATGTTAGGGGTGCCCCGAATGTTCAAGATTACGTGTTGGGGTGCCTCAAGCAAAATAAGGTTGAGAACCACTGTTTTGAGCTATAGAAACAATATAAGGAGAGACATGGACAAATTAGGCCATATATTCAGGAAGCTAAAGATGAACACAACTTTGGAAAACCAACTGCACCATCAAGCACAAAATTCACAAATATGTAAAAGGATTTAAAGAGGGGCTTTTAACCCCTTGAGCAGTGGTTAGGTCTCCAACATACTGCAAAACAAACGAGCAATCTAGAACCACAGTTAAGTCAACTGGAAGTTTTTATTTTTCCCCTATAGTGCACCAGGGTTACCCCAAAACTGCACCACTACCTTCTTGACTAGTCTCTTGGTATGACCGTGCTCCTAGTGCAGCATGCCAGGCTGGCACTTTGGGTACAAGGGCAAAGCACATCATCACATAGCACCTTAGGGGAATGTTTTTGAAAATAAGCTTTTCAATGTGAAAGGGTTAGTTAATGCCTTATATAAATAAAAAGTAATATTGTAGATAAATCAAAAAAAAGGAATCCATCTCTGCCAGTCTGATCTCTCAAACCTATATGGTGTGAGAGAGAACACGATGTTCAGCCCTTCAGCAGAGCCAAAACACCACAATATAAAAGAAATACTTCATTGGAATGGTGTACAGTGTGTGCCTGGTTTGTATATACACTTTGTAGACTGTTTCAATGAAGTATTTCTTTTTAGATTGCATTATTTCTGCTCTGCTGAAGAGCCACCTGCCAGTCCTGGGACCAGGATCTCCTTCTGTCAGCTAGAGGTTGAAATAAGGGAAAAGTGAGAGAGTGGGGAACTTTAAAATGTTATCTCTCTCAAACTATAAAAAGGTTTGAGAGATCAGACTGGATTTCTTTTTTGATTATCTACAATATTACTTTTTATTTATATAGGACATTACTAACCCTTGAAACTTCTTATTACATGCCAAAATAGGAGTGAAAGGCTTTAGATCAGGGATTGGCAATGTGAGGCCACCCAGCTGCTTCAAAGGTAATAAAGGATGCCCCTCCCTGAATGTACTATTTAGATATACCCATGCTTAGGCATGGACATTACTGGTATTGTGTTTTCAAATAGAGTTGGCATTGCAAAACACTACTCCAGACGCCAAGGAGTAAGAAACATGTGGCAGTCCAGTTTACTAAAACAGTCAATGGCTAGTGGAAAATAAAGTGCATTTTCCCCCCACACAGCAACTATATAATGTACTGTTCACCTTGAGTAGCTCTGTGTTATGTCATATCATACTAACATGCCTACAAAGATCTGTTTGATTAAAATCAGGCGTGCTCAGCCAGACATACAGGAAACACAACTACACTATAAATATTAAAGGTTTATTTACAAGTAGACTCTTCCGTCACATAATTGCTTTATAGGTCACTGGCTATGGAAGCCAACTCACTAATCTTCTATTCCTACACTATAGAAACGAGAGTAATAATGACAAATGTATTAACATTAAAGTTTAAAGAATATTTCCATGACAGAATGTTAAGAAAAACAGGATTTAGCCAGAAATTAATGGGGGGGGGGGGGAATCCAACTCATCCTCTAACCACTGATAAGCAAGCTAATCCCTCTAGCTTAACCCCTTAAAGACCAGCCGATCAGAGCGGTCAGTTAAGGACCACGGAGCATTTTTTTTTTCTGGTTCCGGACTCCTCGATCTGCGTGCAGCCGCGGGGGGAGCCCGGAATTCCATGACAGTCATAGTACGTCATGTGTCGTTAACTCAGATTGACCCATGACGTACTATGACCGTCAAGGGTCATTAAGGGGTTAAGTACTACAGCTCCCATCATACCCAGCCAGATGTAGTAGTCCACAACAACTGGAGGGATTAAGGTAGTCCATCCCTGCTCTGACTATATGACAGATGGGCAAAACAGTGCCAGCAGGTTGATTTTATCTGGCCCTTGGAACTTGGTCTGTTATAGTAAAATGCATCATTCTAACACTGCAGAGAAAGCCAAAATGGATGCCCTGTTTTTTAAGCTGTACAACTGTTAATGATCAAAAGCAGAAAGAGTAGCCAGACTTAACCCTTTGAGTGCCAGAGAGGTAGCCAAAGCAATGCAATGTGTTGGATACCCCTCTATCACTCAAAGGTTTAAAGTGGCACTCAGTTTTTCCTAGAACCACCTGTAGGAAATACATTTTAAACTAATGACTTTTGATATGGTTAGTGTGGCTGCTTCTGCAACCTTTAGTGAGAGGATTAAAGGGATAGTAATGTTTCACAATAAAAGCGGCTGCAATTAATCTTCACAGTATTTGGAATATGGAGAGTGTTTCAATGTGGTCAGTGTTTTAGATCACAAGTAATTGAATGATAAATTATCCCCCTCCCAACTCTTTTACTGATGTAACACTGCTCACCTCAGAGCAGAAAGACTGTCCAGATGGATCACAGAGAGAGGCAATCTTCAATTAGCATAAGGGAGAAACCTAAAAACCTGTCAAGGGGCCAGGGTTTTCCTTATGTTCACAGTAAGGAGATTGTCCCTTGCTCTGAGCTGTCTAGTCCAAATCTGAGGGGAGGTGGCTTACACTAGGTAAAAGTGGAGGGAGGGGGACACTACCATTCAATGACTAACTACAACTCTGACAGTATTAAAACAACACTCTATGGCCCAAATACTAGGGATTAATCAGAGTTTTTTTTTATGTGAAACATTACTATCCCTTTAAGGGCACTGGGAGGGCAATGGCTGCCATACGTGCCTTATGCACAAAAGAAGATGGGAGCAACTCCACTGCACCACGGGGACGGATGAAAATTACCACTTATTTAACCCTTTGAGTGCCAAGGTGTGTCCAATGCATTGCAAAATACACTGGACATCCTTCTGGAACTCAAAGGGTTGAACAGGTTTTTTAAACCCATAAATGCAAGACAGCACATGAATACATCTCCTTAAATTCAAGGGGTTAAACCTAGATGTTCTATACATGTTCCTGCCAAGTACATCTAAGGTACTTCCATGGATGTCCTTTTATTCAAATGTTACAACAGTTCAAATTATCTGTAAGTGAATTACAGCGCTTTTACTTGCTGAAAGTTAAGAATTACAGAATGACTCAGCAGTATCTATCACATTCTATGGAGAACTATTTGTCAATGACTCGCCTGTTCCAGAGAATGCAAAAACGAATTGGAATCTGTCCACTACAGGGCACTTGTAATGTTAAAACTGTAAAAACATTGGAAATATGCATCTTTTGGTAGTGGCGGTACCCGAGTTTACCTGAACAGGAAATGCCCTACATTGTGCCTTTAACACAGCATGCAGCCGCGCTGGAAGCCTGGAATTCCATGACATACATGGACGTCCTTACAACCCGTGATGTACATATATGTCATGGGTTCTTAAGGGGTTAAAGTCCCCACTGTGGACTTTGGAAATGTTTATATTTTCCTTTATGGTTTGCCCCCAGAACTGCCCCCTCTTTTGTGCATAAGGCTCTACAAGTCATTGCTTAATAAAAATAGTTGGCAAGAGCCATGAGAAGTAATTATTGCATCATTGGGTTAATCAATTAATTAACCACTTGGTGTAACACAAAAGTGTATCAAAACTATAGAAATAATATATACAAATATTCCCTATGTGCCCCAATATTGTGTAATTACTTGTTGCTATTTCACACAAAATTCCCCACTTGTAGGAAATCAAAAATTATGTCAAAAAGCAAACGGATAGTGTGAAGCGCCAGATAAGTATACATCTATATAGTGCTAATTGCTGAATGAGATATAAATAAATAATTTAATGGAATGTTAGCAGCCCCCCATCCCTTCTTTTATTATATTATATATAAATATATAAATAAGAGAGAGAGAGAGAGAGAGAGAGAGAGAGAGAGAGAGAGAGAGAGAGAGAAAGAGAGAGAAAGAGAGAGAGAAAGAGAGAGAGAGAAAGAGAGAGAGAGAAAGGGGGAGAGAGAAAGGGGGAGAGAGAAAGGGGGAGAGAGAAAGGGGGAGAGAGGGGGAGAGAGGGGGAGAGAGGGGGAGAGAGGGGGAGAGAGGGGGAGAGAGGGGGAGAGAGGGGGAGTGTTGCTATTCCATTAAATTTATTTTGCGTTGTGCAATATATTCTCACAAACTGAAAAAGCAATTACAGGAATCTTTTCCCATGTACAAATAGCAAAGAAACTTTTGCATACTGCTGCTCCCAAGTTCTTAATCAACAGACTGACTGACAAGCAGGGTATCGCACATCAGTAACAGGCCTACAAGAGGTTACCTTGGTGCTGCTTTGATGATATTGTCTACACGCAGAATAACTTCAGCAGCTTCAGCTGCACTCAGCAATACTTGTCTCTTGACTTGGAAGCTTTCTGTTATGCCCAACTCTTCCATGTCACCTATAAGGCCATTTTTCATATCTGAAAAAGAAAGCATAATAAATTTATCTGTGCAAAGTACAAACGATAATAGTAGAGCAAGTCAGAACGGTTTTAAAGAATTACAAAAAGCTAAATATCAGTTAAAATTTTAAGGGATTAAAAAAACTAGAAAATAAACATCACAACTAAAAAGGTAACCAAAGAGCAAAATAAGACACCACTTAACACCTAAAATCCATCTTAAACTGGAAAATCTCAACACTCATTTACGAATACGATTACTGCCCCATTCAAACCATGGAATATGAAGCATATGGGTAGTACTGTGCACAGAAAAACTTAACAGTAGATTCTAATTCTTTAAATAATTTCTCAAATCAAACTGGTAAAGACTAGTTCAAATCAGAAGAGAATGCACTAGTACTTCTTAGTCAGGATTTGTCTAGTTTAAGAAACTTTATGGTGAATGAACTAGCCAACAAGTGATCAAACACATGAACAGTGGGGCAAACCAGCACTTCCGCAGGTAACAAAACTTGCTTTGATTTAAATGGGACTTTTAACCCTTTGAATGCTAGAGAAGTCTCCGGTGCATTGTTTTGCAATCTATTGTTCACTTCTAGCTGTTTGCCTCACGATTAATCTACTTTTTCTTTATACAAATGGGTTCTTGGTTCAAAGGAGAAGTGTCCCTTCTGAAGCAAAACAACTGCACCATAATGGACTAGGGATCCTAGTGCTGGACTCTTAGTCCCAAAGAAATGTAGCAATCTAGCCAAAGCTGAAATCCCCTTTGCTTACTTACCCAGCCCATAGGTTGACTTTCCCTCACTGTGAGCCGCTCTGAGCTGAGACACCAGGTCAGCACTATCATATCCAGCATTATCAGCTATAATAGTGGGTAGCTAGCCAAAAACAAAGAGAAGATATTTATGCATTACCCCACAAGATGTTAGAATGGACTTGGTTCAAGCTTTTCTTCAGTGAAATATGACAGTATAATTATTACCAACACAACTATATCAGAAGTACTGATTTGTCTTTGCATGGTCAATGTTCTACTTACCATTTGCAATGCCTTAGCAAAAGATTCCATAGCAACTGACTCTTTCCCTGGTGTTCTGTTAGCAAGTTCTGTGACAGCGTGAGCCATCAGCATCTCTGAACACCCTGAAAAAAAAAACACACACAAATGATGAGCCATGGCTATTCAACAGCAGTATAAGCTTGGCTTCCAAAGGAAATGCAAGAAAATACCTCCTCCATAAACTGTCCTTGTATCTTTCACAGTCTGGGAGAGTACACACAGAGCATCATGTAGGGATCTCTCAGCTTCATCCAAAATTTGTTGTGTGGCACCTCTAAGAACAATAGTGCAGGCCTCACCTAGAGCCATGAAAGGGAGCAAAGCAAAGTTAACGATCTCTCATTATATATATATATATATATATATATATATATATATATATATATATATATATATATATATATATATATATATATATATATATAAATTAGTGAGATGCTATTAAACGTGGGCCTAATCTACTTACCCATGGCAACACCAGAGAAGTGTATCAGTTTGTCTTCTCCAATCATTACTTCTTCAATTACCTTACAGCTCCCAAGCTTTACAAGTTCAGGGTGATCAAATGTTGAAGCAATTTCACCACCTAAACAAAATGGGAACACTTTGATCAAATGGCTTAAGAAAGGCACTTATACATTGCCACTTGTTCTATTGCATTCCACCTAGAATTATCATTTTAGCCGTATAGCTGGCAGGGTTGCAATTTCCCACATAAACCCAAAAGTACCAGTCTTAAATTGGCAGTAATGAGACAAAATAAGACTGTTTAAAACTATAGCCAGTATTCTCACAGCTACTATAACAGAGGTAGCATATATTAAAACTCATGTGTTCCCTCTATTATCGCTGGGATTTGTCAGTGCTATGGTACTTGTAATGGATTTCTCTTTCTACTCTCTACAGATGCTCACTGAGGGTGGATTTACCGATACAGGTCTTCTATGATAATAATAATAATAATAATAACTCGTATTTATATAGCGCCTTTCTCCCAGTGGGACTCAAAGCGCTTTCAGCGCACGCTCTCGGAATTAACCAAATCGGCAGCTGAAAATAATAGATGTTATTATTACCCAATCAATGGTACTCATTTTATCGACCTCAGAAGGATGAAGGGCTGAGTTGACCCTGCTGGGATTTGAACCTGCAACCTTACGGTTTGAACAGGCTCTATAGTCAGGGAATTTACCACTGAGCTATCTCACCAGCATGATGAAGATGGCAATGTTGTTTCTTCTCTCATAAGCACCAAGTGAGGCACTGACCCCAACCAGACCTGGAGATCTCTGAGAGCTGCAGGGTAACAGGGCAATGGATAAGTTTTTAAGCTATGGAGACTAAGTTCCTATAGCTGTGAGCACACTGCCTATAGTTTAATCAGGTTTAAAACTGACCTTTTACTGCACCTTCAAAAGTGCATCTACTGAACAAAAACCTTTGGATACATGAGGCCCAAGTACCTGGGAGTTGGACACCACAGGTTATAGTAAAGCTATGAAACCAAAGTTGTATAGCAAAATTATTAAAGCAGACATGTTTTATAAACATTTACCAGTGCCAGGACAGTGAAACGTCTTTATGGGGACATACGCCTCTTTTCTCAGACTAACACTATGCAAATTATGCTGTGTCAGGCTGATCACCTGCACTGGGAAGATGCACAAGCTATTTCCCTAAACACAGGGAAGCTTCAGAAAAAGCTACATTGTCTGTTGCATTTAGGTAAACAGCCCTGTATCAAAGCTTCATTTTCTTAATATGGCAGGAAATGATAGTGTTGATGGAATCATACAGCAATAACAAAGCTATTTTCTATTAATAGCCTGAACAATGCAACTGCTAAAATATTGACCAGTATGATGTTCTGCTACTTTATAGGGTTAGTAATGTCCAAAAAAAAGTTTTTTCCATTTAGAAGAGCTTAAAAAGCGGAGCTAAATGAAAAAGAGGATTTTAGTTTTACCTGTTAAATCATTTTCTTAGTCCATACAGGTTACTGGTAACTTTGGGTAGATGATCCACCCTTTAATTAGGCAGGAACAATTCTAGAATGGTATGCAAGGGGTGGAGCCTACATTCCTTGCCTGGCTGCAGCTAGCCAACCAGCCCCACTAAGATTTGAGACACAAACTATTGACTAGATAGTAGAAGGGAAAGACAACTCCTGTGAGCATGACCCCGAAGAATCCCCACAGTCTGCCACAGGACAGCCAAGCATGGTCCCTTAACAGGGTGGGAAACCAGTAGCCTGTATGGACTAAGAGAAAAGGATTTAACAGGTAAGACTAAAATCCTCTTTTTTCGCTGTCGTCCAATACAGGTTACTGGTAACGCTGGGATATCCAACTAATGAATTTCCCAGAGGCGGGAAGTAAGGCAAGGACCAGAAGCAAGGCCCCCAAAGTCACCAGAGCAGAGATGAACCATCAGATCAGAGATAGCCCAACAAACAATGAAGTGTCAACGGACACTGAACAGGGGTAACAACACCCCAGGGACTGTTACACAGCACACTGAACTAGAGCCAACAGGGCTCAAAAGTGAAGGAACCACCAAAGAACCGAAGAATATCCTAGACAGACAAGACTGCCTCCAGGATCTTCCTCCCAAAACTGACAGCAGTTGCCAGCACATAAACACTGTAGTGCACTGAAAAGGTGTGCACCGATGACCAAGTGGCAGCCTTGCACAACTGATCAGTGGAAGCCTGATTCTTGCAAGCCCAAGAAGCCCCAATAGACCTAGTAGAATGAGCCGTGACCCGAAAGGGAACAGGCTTCTTCCGTAGCTTGTAAGCCTTACGAACAGTGGACTAGATCCAGGACGCAATAGTCACTTGGGATGCAAGTCCTCCTGCCCTGAGACCCTCAGGGCAGGAAGACTTGCATCCCAAGTGACTATTGTGTCCTGGATCAAGTACACTGTTCGTAAGGCTTTCAAGCTAAGGAAGAAGCCGGTTCCCTTTCGGGTGCGATGGACATAAAACTTGAGACAACTAACCACATCTAACAAGTGGAGATTCCTCTCCTTGTCAGAGGTAGAGTCAGGGCAGAAAGAAGACACTACAATCTCCTGACTTGATGTGGAACTCCGAAACCACCTTTGTAAGAAACTCTTGAGAAGTGCGAAGCACCGCCTTGTCCTTGTGAAACACCAGAAAAGGTGGTTTACAGGACAGTGCATGTAACTCCGCAACACAGCGAACGGACACGATTGCCAGTAGAAAGGCCATTTTCCACAACAGGCGTAGAGGAATACTAGCCAAGAACTCAAAGGGAGGGTGCTAAAGAATGCCCAAAACCAAGTTAAGATCCCACAGAGAAGCGGGATTCTTAAAGACAAGAAGTATGAGAAACACCCTGAAAGAAAACCATGACATCAGGAAGAATGGCAATGCGCCTCTGAAAGAAAACAAAGAGAGCAGAGACTGAACCTTAAGGGAACTCAAACTGAGGCCTTCGTCCACACTGTCCTGCAAAAAGGCAAGGACCGTAGGTAGATCAAATTCCTGAGACAGGTCCTTGTCAGCACACCAAGATAGAAAGGTCGACCAGACTCGATGGTAGGCCTTAGAAGAAACAGATTTGCGGGGCACTGAGCATAGTAGCCACCACACCAGAAGAAAACCCTTTCTTCTTCAATATTGAGGATTCAATTTCCAAGCCGTTAAAGCTAGTCGATGTACGTCCTTCCACAGGTAACCCTGTAGAAGATCCAGACAGCAAGGGAGCTGGAATGGCTCCGCTACCAACAGATCCAGAAGCTCTGGAATCCTAGCCTGTAGAGGCCAGTATGGAGCAATCAGAATGACTGGACAGCGCTCCAGTCTCCATTTCCGCAACACCCTGGGCAACATGGGGAGGGGAGGAAAGATGTAAGCCAGAGGAAATAGCCAAGGAATGGACATGGCATCCACTGCTATAGCTAGAGGATCCCGCCAGCGAGAGCAGAACCTTGGAACCTTGCGCCTTGTCGCCATCAGGTCGATGCAAGGAAGATCTCACTTCTGAACTATGAGGTTGAACACCTCCGGGTGCAGTTCCCACTCGCCGCTGTCCACTGTGTGTCTACTGAGGAAGACCGCCATGACATTTTCTACGCAAGGAATGTGCACTGAGTATTTGGCAGGAATGTGTTCTTCTGCCCAGGACAAAATAGCCTTGACCTCTAACCAAGCGGCGAGACTTCTTGTTCCGCCCTGCTTGTTTATGTAAGCCACGGCCAGGTGTTGTCGGACTGTACCCAGGCTGGGCAGTCTTCCAGCTGAGGTGTCCAATGATGAAGGGCATGAAATATAGCCCAAAGCTCCAACATGTTGATGGGAAGGAGAGATTCCACCGGAGACCACCGACCTTGAGCACTCAGGTGACCCAGGACCGCTCCCCAGATGGAGAGGCTGGCATCAGTCATCACCGTGGTCCAGAAGGATACCAGGAAGGATTTGCCCTTCAGCAGATTGGAGAGGTCGAGCCTCCACGACAAACTCAGTTCCACATGAAGAGGAAGGGATACTGATGTATTCAGGTCCGACTGACCCTTGCACACCTGGATCACAAAACTCTGGAGTTTCCTGGTGTGAGCCATGGCAAATAGGACCGCTTCTACGGTGGAGATTAATTCCCCCCCTAGAGAGGACAGCTTCTTGGCTGGAACGGGATCATGAGCCAGAACAGCAGAAACCCTGTGGACAATCTGGTGATCTACCTTGTCTGTGAGAAAGACCATGCTCTGCTCAGTGTCGAAGAGAAGGCCCAGGAAGACCAGACGCTGGGATGGGACAAGATCCGACTTGTTCATGTTGATGATCCATCTGTGATGGGTGAGAGCATGAATGCAGTCATTAACCTGCTGATGAAGAAGTTCCACAGAAGGGGCTTTCAGAAGCAGGTCGTCCATGTATGGAGTAACTCTGATGCCATCCCGGTGTAGCATGGACACTAAAGCTCCCAGGACACGGCTGAAGACTTGAGGAGCTGTAGTCAGACCAAAGGGAAGAGCTGAAAACTGAAAGTCCTTGGCCTCAGGCAAATCTGAGATATTGTCAGCTCTCTGGATGAATGGCGATGTGTATATACACGTCCTGAAGATCCAGAGAGGCAAGGGATTCCCCTGGGGACAAAACGGCAATCACCGTCCATAGTGATTCCTGGTGATAATGAGTCCTGACCACAAAGGAATTGAGATCCTTCAAATCCAAAATGGGAAGACAACCGCTGTCCTTCTTGGAGAAAAGAGGTTTGAGTAAAAACCCATACCTCTGTCCTGAACTGGAACAGGTTCTAGGACATCCTTGCCCAGAAGGGCCTGGATAGGGCCATTGAACAGACGGCGTTTCTCTGTGCCCTGAGGTGTATGAGAAGGAAAAAAGTGAAAAGGAGGAAGAGAGACGAAAAGTATCCTGTGCCCTTCCACCACCTGTAAAACCCACGGGTCCGCCACCGAATCTTCCCAGCAGAGTGGGGACCTGGGTTTGGAGAGTCATGCCGAAGGAGGCTTGGAAGCCTTGGGCTTGGAGGAGACACCTTTGGCTTCCATTGCTGTTTGGGCTTGGAGAAGGCACCAGGAGCTGAGGGAACCGCCTGGTTCGCCGGACGTGTCTCAGTCTGGAAGGAAAAAAAAAAAAAAAAAAAAAAAATTATGCTTGAGAGGCATTTTTTTTTACCCCGTGGCCTCACTAATCAGATCCTTGAGATCTGGCCAAAACAATGAAGTGCCTTGAAAAGGCAAAGAGAGCAAGGCTTTCTTGGAAGCAGTGTCAGCAGACCAGATCTTGAGCCAAAGAGCCTGTCTGGCAACCACAGACATGGTGGAAACCCTAGCCACCAAACGGATGGCATCAGATAAGGCAGAAGAAACATAGCGCTGAGCCTCAGAATGTTGGCAAGAAGCCGCAACATATCGGAAGTAGGAGTGCCCTGACAGCCAGCCAGGGTGAGCTGTTCAGTCCAGACCGCAATGGCCCAGTTAATCCATGCTGCAGCGAACGCTGAACACATGGCAGTACCAGCAGTGGCAAAAATGGACTTGAGGGAAACCTCAAGTTTCTTGTCAGTCCAGTCCTTTAGAGCAGAAGCATCAGACACTGGCAAGGCAGTAGACTTGGATAGCCTGGAGATAGGAGCATCCACTTGGGGGGGGATGAACACACTGAGCAAGCACCGCCTCAGAGAAGGGGTAAAGCCTGGCAAATTCCTTGGAAACAGAAGGTTTCCTGTCCGGGATATCCACTCATCAGACACAAGGCGGTCAAGAGTGGGATTATGTGGAAAGCAAGTAAAGGGCTTTTTAGGCTCCTGAAACACATCAGAGGGATCAGAAGGAACCTCTTGAACTAAGGGAATGTTTAGGGTAGTCAAGACAGCCCTGATTAGGCCCTCAGCCGAAGGCTCAGGAACAGCCTCAAAGGGTCCCCAAAAACTGAGAGGAGCCCACAGCAGAACATTCCTCAACATCTGAATCCACCAACAGTTCCTCCTCAGAGGAATCTGATACGTCAGGATACTCCCGGCGGTTTTGGCAGGGAAGATCTGACTGAAGAAGGAGTCTGTCATGAATGGAAGACCCTCTGTAACTGGGATGGAAAGAGTTGCAATGTAGACCTAAGGTCCCTAGTAGCAGCCTTGAACTCTTGCACCCAAACTGGCTCTAGTGCATGGCTGGAGGTCCCTGGGAGAGACTCAGGGACATCAGAACATGCTGGACATAAATGACCTGAGAATTCTCTAAGTAATCCTGAATGACATGAGGAGCAATGCACAATAGGGGGCACAAAGACCCCAGCGTCCTTAGTCTTAGGCCTGGCACCAAGCTCTAACGGATTAGACATTCTCAGTGTCAAAAACGTTTAGAGTATAAGGAATACTCAAATACAGTGTGTAGGATTAAAATTTCATCCCAGAAACCGCTAAAATCCACTTATTTGGCAGGCGAAGAGTTAATCTGGAGAGGAGAGACGGAGAGTCCAAGCCCTGCGTAGGATACTCCTTCTGGAAAAGGCACAAAGTGGCTGCCATGGCAGGACCCAATCAGAAACAAGCGCTCGTGGGAAATGTAGTTTTCCCAGAAAAAATACCCCAACAGTGCCCGAAGCCCCCTGAGACCCCAACACACTTAAAACGTTAACTGGATGACAGAGCAAGAGCAGACAATTAAAATGAGCCATCTCTGAAGTCGCTATGTTGAGCGGTTGCAGAGATATGTCCAAAACTGCACAGTCCCATGAAGTGACTAGAGCAATGGCGTCTATGCAGTAAAGCGTGCCTTTATTCAAATTTTGTCAAAGTTGAAACACTAAAATACAAGTACATGAAACATCACTAGAACATGTTATAAGACCCAAAAATACTGAACCCAGTAGGGAAAGTGGAGGGAAAAAAAAAAAGCAAAACCAGCAGCTAAAGGGTTAAGTTACAACATAAACCTGCTCCAAAACACCCAACAGACATACAGATAAACCCAATGAGTACAGGAGTGTGCAAATAGGAACTCCAAGGGAAAAAAACATGCGGAGGGGAACTCAAAGGGTTGCTCATCTTTCCTGCAGATCTTCTGTCTTCAGACTACCATGTTTTAAGAAGCAGCCTTTTCCTGGAGCTGGTTGGCTAGCTACAGCCAAGGAGGGAAGGTAGGCTCCAACCCCTGCATACAATTCTAGAATTGTTCCTGCCTAATTAAAGGGGTGGATCACCTTCCCAAAGTTTCCAGTAACCTGTATTTGATGACAGAGGAAAACCACAACACCATAGCGGTTTGAGAGATAGGCATTTAAAGTTCGATGTCTCCTACTGACAGCTGTAAAGCTGTCAGCAAGAGATCCATGTCTACCGACATGGAGGTGCTTGAGTGGTCTGCAAGCACACGTTTTAGACCGTTCCAATGAAGGGATTCGTTGTAACTAATGAGATTGTGGCTCTGCTCAAGAGACATTGAACTTTAAATGCCTGTATCTCTCAAAACATAGCGGTTCGAGAGATACTTTTTTGCATTTAGCTCAGCTTTTTAAGCTCTTCTAAATGCAAAAAAACTTTTGGAAATTACTAACCCTTTAATGACTTTTTAGACATGTAAATGTCAGTCAAGCTGACTAGCACACATTTAACAGCAGAAAAGAAGAATAATGCATGTTAAGCACCTGTAACAAGAGCTAAACGCTCAACACCAGAAAAATCTGCATGTTCAATTGCCATAACTCCAGCTGCTCCAAACAGCTGCTCTGGGTAATTATAGATCAGTTGCCTGTTGGAACAAACATCAAGATAATTGAAACGACAGCCTTAAACCTAACACACAACATTCTCCTACTCATTCAAACAAGTAGATGTACATATTGCATAGTATATTGGTGTATTCTAGTAAGGACAGTGCTCCCTAGATATGGAGTCTTCATTGTACAATGAGTGGACCTCCAAGGCAATGTAAGAATGACTGCAGAACACATACATAAGGTAAAAGGGGGCTAGCAAATTTTTACTGCAGTATGGGCAGATCAAAAGGTACTTCGTTGTACTCTGTCCATAGTCTGACTACATAATTATCAATTTTTTTTTTTACTCAACCCTAACTACATGCATTTTCTGGTGTACCAAAAGATGCAATTTTCAAGTGGACATGTCACGTGCAATTACATACACACATTTTATACAGATTATAATTATGTGACACTGCAGGTGGGTGCCACAGAATGAAGTAAAACAAATATAGAAAAGTGCACACACAATGGTGTGCAATAGGAGTTAATTGACAACAGAGAAAAAAAATGAACCTAATGTGTTAACACTGCAGTAGATCCCAATAGAAAATGGCAAAGGAAAATTCAGTTGCCAGATTTACTTTAGAAATGCACAAGGTTAGAAATTGAGATATATGTTATTTGACCACTGGAATCTGTAGCATAAGCAAGTTATATTTATTGTCCTAAAATTAAATACAAAATGGTGTAAGCACTATCAGATCCATATGCACAAAGCCAGTTGAGCAGTTCTGGAGGAAATCAAGAGAGCAAACAAAGTAATTCTCATTGCTTGAAATTGGGCACTAAACCCCTTAAGGACCGGTCCTTAAGTGCTGGCTGCGTGTGAGCGCGGCCGGTCAATAAGGGGTTAACCCATTCGCAATGAGCCCAAGCCTTCACATTTGCATATTTTAAGGACGGGGTGACTGTATGACAGTTGGAGCCCTCTGTGTTACTGATCAAATAATTTAGAGCAAGCCCAATTTATTTTATTTACACACAATTTATCAATCACAGATACTGAAGTTTAAAGGGATAGTAATACTTATAAATTACCATCCCCCATGTTGTAGCCACTAAGAAATTGAGTTAAATGAGACCAGTGGCATCTCTCAAACATTTATGGTTTGTGAGATATCCTCTTTCAAAGTTCCCTCTTTTTGGCTTTTCCACCCCGACGTCAGCATTCTAGCTGACAGCAGGGGAATCCTCTCCTGGGATCAGCCGGCGGCTCTGCAGCAGAGCGGAGATCGAGTAAATAAAAAAGAAATCCTTTACCAAAAATGTCTTCTACGTGTGCTTGGTTTGCAAGAAGACCTATTTTATTAATGCGATCTCGGCTCTGGTGCAGAGCCTTCACTGGTCCCGGGACCGGATTCCCTTGCTGTCAGCTAGAATGCGGACGTCAGGGGGTGAGGGATCTTTAAAAGCGGATATCTCTCAAACCATAAAGAGAAATGCTGCTGGTCTCATTTGACTTAGTTTTTTAGTGGCTACAACACGGGGGATAGTAATTTTTAAGTATTACACTATCCCTTTAACATTAACACATGTTTTATTGTTGTGGAACAATGTGATACACTTATATCAGACCGCAGTCTAATCTACTAAAAGGGGGACCCCAGTGTGGGGAAGGGACAGAGATTTTCACCTGAGAGAGCAGTACCCACCCTAAAAAGGGACACTTTTTTTTTTTTCACCCAGTCCGTATTAAAAATTAACAAATTGAGCAAAAATTATCACAGGGGAAAAGCTATAAAAAGTTGTGTTTATTCTTGAAATAATGGATAAATAAGTGGATTATACATAAAAAGAAAGCCTTAGTTTTGCTTAACCCTTTGAGTGTCAGAGTGGTACACAACGCATTGCAAAAGGTATATAACTTGTGTGGGTGTACTAAATGAATTAAAGGAAGAATATGGTTTAACAAAAGCATACTAAGAAGGATAAAATTGCTCTTGTCCTCTAATGTCAAAAAGCCCTAGTCAGAAAGAGAGTTAATTAATAACTGTTATTTGTTCAATATGGTACAGTCAGTTTGCCCCTGAATTGCTCCACTTTTGCTCTTGCGCATATGGCCCAATATCAAATATACAAGCATCGATTAATCTGCATGCCCAACTGTAAACATCTTATTTACCGGTTAATAAAGCAGTTAATTCCGTGTTTTAGTATGCGCTCCACTTTCTCCTTCATCTTCTCCTTCTCAGCCAGCTCAATTTCAGCCACTTTAGCTGTGGAGTCCACACGAACTCTTGAGCCAAAGATCTATATAGAGAATTGAAGAAAACATTTTAGAAATGAACACACACATCACTAAAGATCTAGATAAACATGGAGGAAGATTAAACAAACCTTAATTTTATCCGTGTCCATTCCTGTGTTTGCAATAAGTATTTTGGCATTCTCTATCCTCTTCGGCTGGTTTACGCCAATCTTTTTATCTAACAAAAATCCTAAAAGAAAAAGAATACAAAAAACAGCGATCTTGACACATCTGAGTTTGCCAAATATCAAAATCAAGTCTGTTTTTTTTTTTTTTGTTTTTTTTTTTTAAGTTTCATTGGTTCACTGGTCAATGGTTATGTGCGTACACTATTAAAATTGCTGTTAAGTATGGCAAGTGATGCATGATTAATGTCGCCAAAAATCAATTCTATGTGAAGCCATTTGCTAGTACCCACTATACATCATGTAAATTAAAGGGATAGTAATACTTAAAATGTAAAAAAAAAAAAAAAAAAAAAAAAAAAAAGGGTACTCCCACTGCTGAGAGATATTTTATTAAAAAAATTATAACAGCTCAAACTTGGATTGTTTAGGTGCAGTATCACAGTGGCACTGTTGTTACATCATCCTATGGAGATTTATGGTCTATAGACCAGAGCAGTCCATAGGATGGTGTAGCAACAGTGCCACTGTAAATTTTCAGGCCACTGTTATATTGCACCTAAACAATTCAAGTTTGAGCTGTTGTAATGTTTTAATAAAATCTCTCTCAGCAGTGGGATTACCCTTGTTTTACTCAGGAACATAAACCCTACACATTTTTTACATCTTAATTATTACTATCCCTTTAAATTGACATAAAATAGCTATTCAAGCCTTGGATTACATTGCAGCTGTTGAATGTCATCACTGGTTTTAGCTCACAAATTACCATCCAAGTCAAAACGGGAAAAAAACAAAAAAACCCACAACACACTTATAACCAGTAACTGAATCTAGTCCAAAGCAAAGCATTTCTAGGCAACGTCTTTAGAAAAACTGGTTGTGACAAAGAACTTAATTTCATAATGACATTAACCATGTATAGACAGAGGATTAGCACTTATACACAACACGTCAACTTGTATCCTTCCTAGAATAGTTCTGGACCATATATTGAGAAGAAGTTATTGGGAGGTGTAGTGAATGTGAACATAAGCTTCCATTCTTGTAAAATTATAAGTACAAAATTTTAGTTAAAAAATGAAATAAAAAACACAAGGACTTAATTCAAGGAATAAGTGAGTGTGCCCCTGTTCACATTCCCCATAAACTAGTTGGAAGGATGTACACAAGTAATAGCATTGGTTAATGATTTAGTACAGTACAATTCACACAACTAGGAGTCATTTGGGTGCCCTATGCCTGCCCGAATGTGTATGATCATTTATGAGAAAGCACGTGTATGTTGGGCAAATTTGGGCATGGTTTATAGAAGCTTGCATGTGAAACATTGTTGATGTGCATGCATTTACTCCCATCTATATGTTTACATGATAATGATCAAGTGGAATCAAATACATGTTACCCTTAAAGGTGAACAGCCCACTGAGATGCACATGTCTCTGGTCAGTGACTGATATTTATAGTGGTGCAGTCTCCCTGGAGCACATAGTGAACTGTAGAGAGGCAAGCTTTTCTATATTTTATCTTTACATTGTTGCACTTGCTCTGCTTTCACAGTCCCAGACAGAAAGCTCTCACAATAAGTGTAAAAAAATGAATAATACAGACCATCCTATATTATAATTCGCTAAGGATGTTTGTCAGAAATAGTCATGCGTCATAGAGAGACTGCAGTCCTCTCTGTACACCCGTTAACATTGTCTCCATATGTTAAACATACTGAATTCTGAGATAACTGTATAAAACACGACATTGTAATTTTCTTATAAATATCCATAACATTACAGATACCTTCATCCAAGTAGGATTCTGTTAGACTTCCTCCCAGTTTTTTAATGACATGGATAGCTTCCAGATTACCAGAACCTTTCAGTCGGAGGACAGCTTCCACAGCTAGCTTAGCAAAGTGATCTTTATGATGGGTGAGCAGCTTAGATGATAACGTAGTACGGGAAATGTTTAGAAGGTCACGACGGAACTTTTCTTCATCATTCCTAGAAGATATCACACAGAGACATACATGTAGGAGAACATCCACTGTACACATGAATTACTGCAAAACTGCATGATCCATGAAGTCAAATAATTAGAGCATTTCCATAGATTAAATGGTACCTTCGACCCACAGAATACTGTGATGTGCCCAACAAACCCCCCCCCAATAATTTTAAATTCCTTTTTAAAATCAATGGGAATTTTTATCTGCCCCATCAAGGTGCAGTTTGTTTGCACTACTTTTGTTTTATACCCTTGCGTGTTAGAGAACTCTTTGCATTGAACACCTATCTAACATTCATAGGGTTAAAAATCCCTGATTCGATACAGCTTCAGCATTGAAGGTTTCAAGGGGAAAAAATGAGATTTTTGAATAAATCAATAATTCCTTTGCTCCAAGTCCTTGGGAAAAACAGGGAACATGGGGTTAAGGATCCCCGTCAATAAGGAGGGCACTTAACACAGTTAAAACTTGATCAGTAGCCTCTCACCTGTGCCCTACCTCACCTGCTTGTACTTTGCTATAAAAATGTTGGCCATTAGGTGGAATGCAAGGGGTAAAAGTCACCAAGAAACAGAAGCATAGAAATGGCAGGGAACCACAGCCCCCAAAAGAAAATACCTTCAAATTTCTTTGAACACACGGCCCTACGGCACAGCAATTACTTATCAAACTGGAAAGTTTGTACACTGTATATTAAACTACTACTGCAGCTTTTTAATGTCACTCAGATGTTACAATAATGGTTCTTGGAAATGAACTGTACGTGTTGGCAACATCTCCACTCTGTGTACAGCCAGTGAACACAAGTGTTTTGTATATGCAAGTACAGAGACTCTTATCTTGTTATACTTGAATATCTATGCATGTTATCCAACTCTGTATTAAATCAACTAACCCATGATCCACAGATGCTTTAAGAAGTGCTTCTCTGGCAACTTGTGTTGCTTGTCTCCATCCAGAAATGATTGTCTGAGGGTGAATCTTTTTAGCCACCAAAATCTCTGCTTCCTGTGGAAATCATGCAAATAAATCCATTAGCATAAATATTAAAATGGGCCTGTCACAGACAGATACACACGGGTTTGGCTTTTTTTTTTTTTTTTTTTGTTTTTTGTTTTGTTTTTTGTTTTGCCAAGATGCATAATTTTACTTAAAATAACTAAGCTTTGTATGACCTCTTAAAATAAAAGCAATACTAGAGAAACCAGCTGCACTAAAATAGAGAAAAATCAATTTCCACTGATTCAAATTGGATTTTTTACACCTTGAATGCTAGAGAGATCTACAATGCATTGTTATGCAGTGTTTTGGAGACGCATCTAATATCAAAAGGTTAAGAAAAGCCCATATAAATCAATGGTAAACATGGGGGGCGATTCATTAAACAGTGATAAAGAGGTGATAAAGTGGAAGTGACTTCTCCATTGACATCACTTCTCCAGTTCCTCGGTTATTTTAAGCAGCCTATTCACTAAGATCTCTAAAGTTGAAGATATCTTATTCTATGGAGCCTATGCTCTAACATAGGGATTGGAGAAGTCATCTCCGCTTTATAAAGTTTACAAAGCTTAGTGAATCTCCCCGATTGTGTTCTTATTTACACTTATAGCCCTTAGATGAGAAGTGGGCAAATAACAGCCTGGTCTGTAGGTAAAATTTTCATTGGCCTCCAGGTCTGCCTTTCTGTACGCATACAGCAGGTACTGCTAGACTACAAAATATCACTTCTGCCTTTCCTCAAATATATATTTTGGGATACACCTTCTTCATGGCATCAGATGATTGGTGATCATATAGGATGGAATCAGTACCTTCCCTGTTGATGGGACCTGAAGGGCTTTAATACTCCAGAAAACACTGGCATTTCTTGCCAATCTGAACAAGCCACATGGCAAAATGCAAAACAGACTGGAACGCTGGTCTTTTGAGGTTTTTTTTTTTGGGAAGTGGTATGGAAAATGTGGGCTTCATTCTACTACTTCAGTTAAGACGTTTTACAGCCCAGTGTTTTACCCTCCAGAGAGGGCCAGAGGTACACAATCGATTGCAAAGCAGTGTTTTATGTACCCCTCCGGCACTCAAAGGGTTAATCCTTTTTTCTGTTGGAGTAGTTTGAGGTCCCAATAGCCTCTTTTGAGGCTGTTAAAACAGACCTCTTTAGGGTTGGTTAAAAAAAAAAAAAATTCTAATTTTGACCTTGGCTTTTGCCCCTTTTCTTCTAACTTCTTATGTACAGGGTAGGTCATTTTAGGCCATTAAAAGTCCTTTCAAAGGCCGGTAATCAAAAGCCAGGGTTGGTATTAGGTTTACTTTTTTCTGTTGGAGTAGTTTGAGGTCCCAATAGCCTCTTTTGAGGCTGTTAAAACAGACCTCTTTAGGGTTGGTTAAAAAAAAAAAAATTCTAATTTTGACCTTGGCTTTTGCCCCTTTTCTTCTAACTTCTTATGTACAGGGTAGGTCATTTTAGGCCATTAAAAGTCCTTTCAAAGGCTGGTAATCAAAAGCCAGGGTTGGTATTAGGTTTACTTTAATAAATTATTTGCTGCTGCTTATAACTTAATTTATATGCTACTAGCTGATACACCAAGTAATTACCATCAAATGGTATTTTTTCTTAATTGGGGGGGGGGGGGCACTGATCTTTTTGGTCCTGGTAAACATATTAGAAAAGGGTACAGACTTTTCCACACTTTGCCTTTATAATTTTAAAATATTCATCTCCCCCCCATTTCTTAGGAAAGAGTGAGAGAAAACGAACTCCCTCTTAACACTTGGTGGTTTAAAGGTGCATTAGAGTTTATCTTTACATCAGACCTATACACTATCTGTACTAGGAAAAGCAGTACAACTAGAGAAGAATTGTGTTTTACGAACTGAGCAGTTACTTATGCAATGGATTTTTTCAGGAAATCTGTCAAATCAACAGGCATACGAAACAAAGGCATGTTACTTCAGCTTAAAGGGATAGTAACACTTCGTTTTAACTTTATTTTATTTTGTAGGCATTAAAAAAACATGAAGAATGATATAAGTCTTATCTCTCAAACCTTTATGGTTTATGAGATATTCACAAGCAAAGTTCCCCTCCCCGCCCCTTTTTCCTAGTGTAAGCCATCTCTTCTCAGATGTGAGTCTGGTTGTATGACAGTACAGATAACAGAAGGGGACAATTTTCTTTGTATGAAAACAATGAAAGCCCTTCCCCCCCTTGAAAAGTTTTTCAGCTTTTTCCATTATCTTACTTGAAGATTGTCCCTCTCTGCAGTCTACCTGGGCATCTCCCTTCTTATCTGGTTGAACCGGGGGGGGGGGGGGATACTTTGTTTGTGAATATCTCTTAAACCATAAAGGTTTCAGAGATAAGACTTATATCATTCTTCATGTTTTTTTAATGCCTACAAAATAAAATAAAGTTAAAATGAAGTATTACTATCCCTTTAAGATTTTCTGCCTGTAGAGGGCACTGCCATTTTCACAAGAGGAGGAAGAGGGATTCCTCTTCTTGATGTTTAAAAGGGGAATTACCATCAGGACAGTGCACTATAGGAACAGACCTGCTGATAAAGTGAAGGCTGCACTGAGAGAAACAAAAGCCAAAATGAGGAACAGAGGGGTCTAAAAAAACAGATCCCATTGCGCGCCCTCCTCCACACCAGAAAACAACTGTAGGTCACCACGGACCAGTTCTCAGCCAGTCTGCTGTAGCACTATGGTGTGCCTGCACCACCTGCTTAAGGTGCAACACTTTCTATTAACAGAAATAATTGCTTAGGTTCAAATGAACCTCTGCATATAACTTGGACACCTGACACAGCAGGTCTATAAGGTATGCACAAGTAAATTAGGCATTTATGGCCAAGAGCCACTTTCTTCAGCATTTTGTTTTCCAAGTTAAGTGGTCAGTTTTCGGAATTGCTGATATGAGCCTTTTTTGGGCCTGCACAGTGTAGGTCTGGGCTTTTTATCAAGTCTGTCCCCATAGGAGCAAATAAAATGTGATAATTTCCTTTTAAAAACAGAGGTGTCAGTTTTAATGAAGACGTTATCTAGAGTTTAATGGATCAGTTTTTGCCTTCCTAGAGCAGGACATCCCCATCTGTCACCTGGTAACAACATTTAAAGTAATCATCCATTCCAACAGTTTGTTTGTTTTTTTCTCCAGCCCTTTCCTCCACCAGGTGCCTCACAAACATTTTTATTTATTTATTTATTTTTTTACCTGTTCCTGCTTCACCCCCCCCCCCCCCCCCGCTCTACCAAAAGCACTCTTCTCCTGGAAGAACCATTTCCCAGTAACAAATACCACCAACCCTCAACTAGCTCACTCCTTCTCATCAGCTGTCTACCACACTAGATACCAGACTTCCCAACATCCATCTAGCTTTCATTTCTTCCAGTCTTGGTTCACAAGGCACTCTCTCAGTTTTCCTAATTTCTCCTAGTTTAGTTCATACTCAAAATCTAAAAATAATTGTACCACTGAAGCAGCTGGTGAGCCACATAAAAGGGTTCTGCTTCACATTTGTGATCCACACGTTAGGGGACCAATGTTCTAAAGCAGTTTCTTTCATCAGTCCTCAGTACACACCATCAGGTTTTCAGACTAACCCTGCTTGATCACCGATGAATAAATGGTGGTTCAATCACTAATTAATCTGTGCTTAAAGTGGGCCTATTACATTAAAACCATGTTGCCTATTATAAAAGTAAACTTTACATTTAAGAGGAACCATTCATTTATTTTTTAAAGAGGATTCCTAAATCTTCTCCTCAGGGGAAGCTTCCATCTTGAAAGGATTTTTATAATTCCTTGTCATCAATTGATTCCTCCCCTCTGATAGAAACAGATAGATTTATACAGCCTAAGAGGGTGAAGAAAAGTGACCTGCAGACATGGGAGTAATTTATTATGCAATCCTCACTTGACCAAGTCAGAGAACAAAGCTCTGCTGAGATTACATTCCCCAACTACTAAAGCACATCTATCTAAAATAATTAGCCTGTTTGGAAAAGAAAATACACAGATAGGCAGTTTAAAAAAAAAACCATACAATTCATGAGAATAAAAACTGTAAGTAACAGATCCACTTTAATTAGGGATATCTTTAATATCTGACTTGTCGATTAGCTGAGAATAACTTTTAAAGAAATCAAAAACTAAATGCATATTACCATGCTTCCTCAGAAGACACAGGAGAGCAGAGGGAGGGCACAAATCTAACGGCCAGATATTCAAAAGAAGAGTAATGTGGGGGCAAACCAACTACACAACTGGAGACACATATACATTCCTTTCATTTTAAATTAAGCTTTTAATCCATTTTATGTTTGGGAGAGAAGCAAAGTGTTGGTAGACCTAGCATTCAAGGGGTTAAATGTCCCATATAAAGTGATTAGGAATTTATATTCGTTGCCTACATTTGTTTTCCCTGGAATTGCTTCCATTTTATTTTGTGTACAAGGCACTTTATTTTCTAAACTCCAGCACCCTGAACTGCAAATATCCCCTTTGTCAGTGATGTGCTACCTTTGTTTCTACAGGTGTTGGAGACTACAACTCATCATCCACGATCAGCCACTGGCTTGTCAGCAGCAGTAGGAATTGCAGGTCTCAAGATCTGAGTGCCAGGGGCCACCTATCCTTTGTGGATTTTGGAATGATGTGCTTCTCATGCTCACCATTGTTGTAATAATTATGTTTTTGGAAACAGACATACTAAATCACAAATTAGAATTTACTTACTCTAAGCAATTCCGCTGCCAACACGGTCACAGATGTTGTTCCATCACCTACTTCATCATCTTGCACTTTAGACATGTCTATTTGGGAGGGGGGAAAAATTACTTGCTGATGACACTAAACTGCATAATGAAATACATACAGAGCAGGATTTTTTTTTCCTCTGCAGAATGATCTGGATAAACTGAGTAAATGGGCAGAAAAGTGGCAGATGTTTAATGCAGATAAATGTAAGGCTATGTATTTGGGCTGTAGAAACAAACATGCAACATACACTAGATGGGAAATCTCATTAGAGAAGGATTTGGGAATACTGGTAAAAGATAGGCTTCCCAGCAGTGTGCAGTCACTCCGCTGCTGCAAGAAAGGTACAGATGCACAGGATAGAAATATACATTCTACCTCTATATGAATCCTTAGGACTCATCTAGAAAATAGAGTACAGATTTGGGCATCAGTTCTTAAAAAATATGCAACAAAATCGATAAAGGGATTGGAGGAACGGAGTTATAAAGAAAGACTAGCCAAACTGGGTTTGTTTACATTAGAGAAGAAAAGCAAGGGCTGAAATGATTACCATCTACAAATATATTAAAGGTCAATGCAAATCATTCTCCAATTAACTATTTACTCAAAGAGCTGAACTAAGAACAAGAGGTCATCCATTAAGATTAGAGAAAAGGTCCTTTTGACAAAAACAAAGCACGGATTTTTTTTTTTTTTTTTTTTTTTTTTTTTTTTTTTTTTTTTTTTTTTAATACCGTAAGGGCAGCCTCGGGACATTGTACTTGCAGATACTGTAACGTTTTCAAAAAAGTAATTGATATCTAGAACAGATCAATATTGAGAATTTTAATGGTTGGCTTCAAAGCAAATAGGATGTTGAAGGGAAATATTTGACTGCCATTTGGAGTAAGGATGGATGTTTTTTCACCTACCCACTTCAAGTTGAAATGGAAGTGGTTTCAGTGCGTTTGGATGCCTTCCTCTGGATCAACAGGGGTGATCTGGCATGGTCTGGACGCATGTTTTTTTTGTGTTTTGTTTTCAGCCTCATTGTCTAGAGAGCACAAACAGTGGTTTGAGTGGTGCCCGTTAACTTACCAACCAAAACCTGGGCAGCAGGGTTGTCAATTCCAATAGACTTCAGTATAGTAGCTCCATCATTAGTAACAGTAACACTGCTATCTCTGCCACCGCTCAGGAGAATCTTGTCCTAAAGTGTGGATTTAAAATAGGTCTTGAACAAATGCATGATTTACACAACACTAATTAAACTTTAAAGGCATGTGTTACAGGTAACACAACAGTTAAAGTAACACCTCCCAATAATAAACTTCACTTAAACCCTTAAGGACCGTGGGATCAGGTGCTCTAGAGGACCATAACATTATTTTTTCATGGTTGCATTCCCAGAATTCCATGACATGCCTGGCACATCATGCATCATTAAGGGATTAAAGGGATAGATAATATCACCATGTAAAATTATGCATTACATAAAATTATAATGAACAATTGAATATAACTATATGGTTACATTACAATCCCTTTAACTTACTGTGGGGAAGAAAAAAAAATCCATATAGCCTCAGTCAATTCTGTCTTTGTACCTTTGTTCAAGAGAACATTGTGAATCGGTTCTGCATGTAATGTCCATGGAGGAGGAGGACATGACAGATGCTAGCAAAACCAGAGGACACATTCCACCCACCGCACATGCTAATCCTAACCCTTCAACTCTGAGAAGGAGCATTGGTTATATTGTGTCTTGAGTCCTAGCTTCAATAGCACCACCTGCAAGCTGCTCTCCCCTAGTCCTGAAAATACAGTGTGGGATCAGCCATGCAAGGGAGTTGGTTAATACAACTGTAGAATCTGTTCAAACCTCAAGGTTGCAAGTTCTAGTCCTGACATGGTCAACTTGGCCTTTCAGCCTTTTGAGGTAGATAAAATGACTCCAGGACATACTTGAAAACGAGTACCAGTGTATCATTCCTCCCTATACTTTCATTAAAAACAGAGCAAAAAAACAGAGCAACTGTTATGCCTGCGTCCATGGACATTACATCCAGGACTGACTGGCGTTAGGTTTTGAACAAAGACACAATGGCAAAATTCATAAAGGGCAATTTAGGATTTTCTGGATTTTGCAAGGTGTGTGTAGGGGGCATTATTCGGAGGGGTTACTTCTCTTTTAATGGCATGTTTTACAGGTGTCCCAGAAGTTAGGGTTTTAACCCTTTGAATGACAGTGTGGTACGCAATGCTTTGCAATATGTTGCATACCACTGGAACTCAAAGGGTTAAGAAACTCCTGAATAAAATGTCATAGTCGTAAACACTGCCAAAAGTTTTTCAGCCAAAATTATAGAAAACTATTTTTGCATAACGCCAAAATAAAAGAATCTGCATTAGAACAGACTAATTAGCAAGTGTATAAATACCAAACTAAAGTTCAATTGGCACATTTCTAGTTCCACAGACAGTAATGATTATGGAAATTATGATGGAGAAATTATGTCATGTAAAGTCTTGACACTTACCATGCCTTTAGGTCCCAGCGTACTTTTAACCAAGTCTCCAATTGCAATGGCCCCAATGAAGGAGGACTAGAAAGACAGAAATTATGAGAAACCAGATCTCAAATACCTCCTGGTTAATGCATTACAATCACTCTTAACCTTCTGAGTGTCAGAGGGGTATGCAACATATTGCAAAGCAATGCTTACCCCTCTGGCACTCAAACGGTTATCATCAGATTAGGTGGTTTTTACAAAGTCTTGGCTTGCTAGCCTAGATAATACACCTCAAAGTTTCGCATAAATGATCACACAGATTTTAAAGCGGAACTACCACGGCAAAAAAAAACTTTAGCTTACACAACTCCCCATCTGGCGACTAGCTGCTTAGTAGTGCTAGTCGCCAGAATTATTACCTTATTCAATAGATTTAGCCTTTCTTCCACGGCTGACAGGAAGGACGGATGGTGGACATCTTGCCATAGTGACGTCCACGTGCCTGCTCTTTCAGTCCCTTCCGGAGCCGAATGGCTCCTAGCAATGCCTACTAGAGTGGGCTGGGACTGACAAAGCAGGCGCACGGATGCCACTAAGGCAAGATGTCTGCGATCCGTCCTGCCTCTCAGCCATGGAAGAAAGGTTAAATCTATTGAATAAGGTAATAATTCTGGCGACTAGCACTACTAAGCAGCTAGTCTCCAGGTGGGGAGTTATTTAAGCTAAAGTTGTTTTACAGTGGTAGTTCCGCTTTGGTATAAATAATTTCCAACCTAAATCTTAAAACAATCCATTACTCACTATATGCAGTTTATTCTTTCAGTACAGAAACAGAACAGTCCAGTTAGTTAGTTTATAAAAATAAGTAATCTTAACACATATTATGCCACATGGAAATGCAGTACATCAATTTGCAATAGTGAGATGAATTCTCAAGCAGCAAACCAATCTCAATAATCCTAGGGACACTTCAATATAGGGTCTCTGCCCATATTTGACTTGGTAGACTATTGAAAATATTGAATCTGGCAAATAGATTGGGCTGAACACTCACAATGGCACTACAGGGTCACTAGAAGACCCCTTTGCAACCACTGATAGTGCCCTCAGAGCTACTGGAAGTTGTCATAGCTCATAACTTACCCACTGTCTGTAGGCTTGCTATGCAGATAATATGGTATATCTGCCCAGCTGCAAGATGTCAGAGCCTTGATAGACACTCATGGGAGTTTCTTTTCGTGTTCACAGAACCCCCATACCAGTGGATCTGCCTTCAGCTGACTTCTATGGAAACAGGAAAAAGCTCCCACGAGCACAGAATAAGGCACAGAAGTCACCCAACTGGGTAGATCTCCTGCAATCTACACAGCAAGCTTGCAGACAACGCATGTGTTATAAGCTACGAAGCGCCTGGCATAGATACTGCCCAAGTATTTGTGTGTATGTGTATATTATATAATACATACACAAACACACTGTATGACAAGAAGTATGTGGACAGCTGACCATCACACCAATATGAGCTTGTTTCACAACTCATTCCAAAACCATGGGCATTAAAGGGATAGTAATACTTTAATATTACTAATCACCATAGTGTAGCTCTTTAAAACCTTTTCAAACCTTTTAAGGGGGAGGGAGGGAGGTACTTTGCTTACAGTTTTCTCTCAAACCATAAAGGTTTGGGAGATGAACCTGGGAGCAATTGAATTATTTTTTAAAGAGCTACACTATGGGGGATTAGTAATATTAAAGTATTACTATCCCTTTAATATGGAGTTGTTCCCCCCACCCCACTGCGACTATAATAGCCTCCACCTTAATCCCAAAGGTGGTCAACGGGGTTAAGGTCAGGGCTCTGTGCAGGACACACGAGTTCCTCCACACCAAGCCTATCAAACCATGTCTTTATGAACCTTGTCTTTATGAACCTTGCTTTGTGCACAGGGGCAGTATAATGCTGGAACAAAAAAGTGCCTTCCTCAAACTGTTGCCACAAAGTTGGAAGAAAACAATTGTCTAAAAAGTATTTGTATGCTGTAGCATTAACATTACCCTTCACTAGAACCAAGGGGCATAGCCCAAAGCCTGAAAAACAGCCCCAGACCATTATCCATCCTCCACTAAACTTTACAGTAGGCACTATGTATTCCATCAGGGAGTGTTCTCCGGTTCGCTTTTAAAAAGTCGCATGGAAAACGTCAAGTGGCTAGCAGCCGCATTAACCATGTCGCCTTGTTGAAAATGTTGACATGAGAATCTCACACCGCATAAAAGCGCAAGGTTCTCATGTTGCCTCTTTAAACGTTGCTGCTTTTGTGGCCGCATACAGCTCCCATCATCCTTACCTTGCCACGTCGCTTGTTGAAAATGGTGCCTTCTCTGCGCTGTAAATTATTTCTTAAGTGCAACATATGATTAAAAAATATTAAAAACATGGGGAACACCGTGTTCTAAAGGAAACCAGGACTTGAAGGCATGCACCAACATGATGTGCACACACTGGGGCAGCACTGTACAAGATTACACAGTTACTTTTTTATCAGTAAATCACAGCGCAAAGAAGTCACCATTGTAAAATTAACTTTCACTGAAATTAAAAGTATGGTGCCTTCTTAGCGCTGTGCTCTTCTGATAAAAAAAGAGACTGTGTAATCTTGCACAGTGCTGCCCCTGCGACATAAGAACCTCGCGCTTTTATGCAGTGCAAGATTTTCATGTCGCCATTTTCAACAAGGCGACATGGTTAATGCAGCTGCTAGCCGCACAACATTTTCCATGAACTTTTTAAAAGGATACCGTGTTCTCCTAGCACCCGCCAAACAGAGATCTGTCTATCAGACTGCCAGATAGTGAAGCATGATTCATTACTCCAGAGAACATGTTTCCACTGCGCCAGAGTCCAGTGGTGGCATGCCTTGCACCACTCCATCCAATATTAGGCATTGTGCATAGTGATCTTAGGCTTGTGTGCAGCTGCTTGGCCATGGAAACCCATTTCATGTAACTCCTGACACACAGTGCTGATGTTGCTCCCAGAGGCAGTTTGGAACTCTGTAGTGAGTGATGCTACAGAGGACAGGCAATTTTTACATGCAGTGTGAGGCCCCAAACTGTGAGTGTGCAATGTCTACTGCTTTGTGACGGAGTACTTACTCCTAAGACCAGCTGTTCCCAACCCATGCCCTCAGTGCCCACTAAAGGCCAGGATTTGAGGATTTCCTTGTTAGAACACAGCCGTGTTGATCAGAGGTTCAGTCAATTTCATTAACTCACGTGTTCTAACAAGGAAATCCTGGCCTTTTAGCGGGTTGAGAACCGCTGTCTTAGACACTTCCACTTCACAATAATAGCACTTACAGTGGACCAGGGCAGACATTTCATGGACTTGTGGCCAAGATGGAATCCTATGAAGGTGCCACTTTTTAAAATCATAAGCTCTTCAGTATATAAAAAACTAAAATGTGTACCTTGCACATATGGAACCTCTGTCTAGTGAGTGAATAAAGTTTCAGAGTTAGGTTTTATGCCCTCAACAATGAGTTCCCTGGATCTATTTCCTATGGAATGAGCCAACAACTGAGTAAGTATGAAAAAGTTTGAGCTACCGGAGCAAGTTGGCGGTAGTCAAGGGCACATTACCGTTTCTTTAGTGCTATGCATCAATCCTCAACACTGCACTCCAAATTCAACAATCTGATGGAACAATAAGGTTTGCAATGTTTTCTGGACAAAAACACATGTATGTAATGAACATAGGAAAATGTACTTTACTTACCAAGCGAGCGGTTTCTGCTTTTTCTTCATCAGCTCCAGCTTTGAAAATATTTACAGGTGCTAGTGAGAGTGAAGCCTACAAACAAAAACAGCATTAAAATTATTCTAGGAAATCTAATGGACAAATGTCATTAAGAAACTGGTTATTAGAAACATAAAACATCTCCTTAAAACAAAGTCTGGTCTTGGGAGTCTTCGATGATTTCAGGAGCTGAAAGCAATGCTTGAACTCCATCATGCTCATTTTAATACAAATACTGTCCCTTTTACATGCGTTAGCTTTTTTTCTCAGCCTATTTTATAACGGTCTCATTTATTAACGGGATCCTGCATGTAATCTGTACTTATGTACTTATCTTGGCAGGAAGGCAAGCAAAATTATGTCAATATGAGATGTATGATATGAATGGATACTTTTTACATTGTAACTCGTCATGCTGTCCTTTGCATTTCTATATGAAATTGTACAGTTATCTCATTCACATGCTTGTAAACAGAGTTCAGCCTTGCCTCAAAGTGGCAAGGTCATCTATATAGCTGACTTATGGTTTAGCAAGTCTAGAACAAACTAAATGCTACCCTTCACAACCACAATGGTTGGTGTTTTAGAAAGGTTAATTAGTACTAAGTGGAAAAAAATTATTTGATAGTGGAACATGAAAACCACTCCTGAAAATGGTCATTTACTGGAATTTCAAAACCGTTTTCCGTTTTTTTGCTTCTCTCTTTTTGGTCATGTTAGGGGATATACACCAAAGCAATGGAAAATAGTCATTCGAACGTAGACAAACAGAAGTGTGAAAACATGCTTACCACTGAAGAGGTGAAAAGGCTTAACCCCTTAATGACCCATGTCATGCCAAGACCGTCATTGGTAAACTTTCCTTAAGGACCCATGATGATCCTGGTACTGCATGGGTTAAATGACAGCAGAAGGCCTTTATGAGTGCTGCAATCATGCTGCACAGGCTGAATCTGAGCACTCCAGGATCGGATCGCTCAGTTTTGGTCATTCTGCGTTCTGCCAGTACACGTGATCACTACTACAGTGGTCATATGTACCATCATTTGCATTCACAAAGGCAATGTGTAAGATAGGTTGACTTTGTGACTGTTCTCTGCTTCTCTCTTACTATGAGTGTAATAGAGAGAGAAGCAGGGAATAGACAAGAAAAAGAAAAGAGGCCAAAGTTCAGTGCTTGTGGCATGATAAATGTAGGTCACTTTATGACCTAGTGACACCACTCTATTTAAAAATATTTCAAACAAGATCAAAGCATCTCATGTACACAATTTAATGTAAAAAACACAAATGCTGAAGATAAACTTTAATGTGCATTTTATTAATATGAAGCACAGTAATACACTACTATACACACCACACAATGTACAAACAAAAAGTATATTTTGGGAGGGAAAGAGGGACAGTGCCCACTTAAATCTGCCCATTTTGTAGGTATGAATGACTGGTCATACATTTCATGCAGTCTCCATAAAAATGTAACCCACTGTGCCCAAATAACAGAATTTTTTTTAACCCCTTAACGACCCTTGACGGTCATAGTATTTCATGGGTGGATCCGAGTTAACGACCCATGACGTACTATGACCGTCATGGAATACCGGGCTCCCTGCCATTCGGGGAGTCCGGAATAGGGACCGCCGCGTGCCTGCACAGTCGGTCGTTAAGGGGTTAATACAGTTTCTTTCATTTTAATAAGATAAGTGGTGGGTTGGCCATATAAGTGTGGCATCAAAAGAAAGTCCTAATTGTGTGTGAAAAATGGTATATAATAATTTTTGTGGCCGAAATAAAAGTCCTAGAGGGAAAACACTGTTGAACAAAGAGTCAAAAAGATCAGAATTGCTCTGGTCCTTAAGTGCAATCCACCTCAGATTTTCATGGTCCTTAAAGGGTTAAGTGGTTAACAGAAATAAGGAGAAAAATATACTGCTCCTCTCTGACATTAAACAAAATTATACATTTATATATACACATACACTTTTTCCCTGCCAGTGACAGACCAGTGTACCAACTTAGGCCCAGGTTGACAGAAGTCTGCAGGCGGGTCTTAACATAACCAAGATCCGGTTTTGAGGATTTAGCTACAGAAGCAGAAATAAATCAAGTTCTGATTACTTTTAACCCACTGGATACTAAAGATGAGACTGTACGAGGTTAAAGGTGATGTCATACTGTGGACTACAAATGACTCAGTGCATGGCAACTACACACAAGCCCTGCTGCAATATCAAATTAAATAAGGTTCACCACTATTATGGGGGGGGGGGGGTGTACTTTCCACAAACACATAGCAAACCAATACTTATTTGGTATTTCTATTATCAGAAGACAGATGCACATACATAGAGGTACTTTTCTGCCACTGCATATGGTATGCAGGAAGCACTCTCTGTAAAGTAAGTCTATGGGGAAAAAAAACTGCTAAATCTGGCACAAGATTGTGGTGAAACAGTACAATGAAAGGACCATGTCAAAGTCCACATACATTACAAAATTATTGTGATGGACATCACAAAACACCACAGGGAGAGGTCTTGTATTATTTCTGACATATGTGGAAAACAGTGTGTTACAGGGTCCCCGGGGTGGAGCATTCTGAGACCATGGTGGGCTGATACTCCATCAAACTGGGAAAGTGCCTGGTATTCCGGGTAGAGTTTACAGAATCCAGACCAGAGGCTGGATTCAGCCAACAGGAACATGGGACGCACTTATTTAAGAGTCAGATAAAGTGGAAGATTCCTTGTTCTAACCAGACAAGAGGAGGGCCTGTTTATTGCCTTATGCCTTGTAGATTGGTCAGAGATGCTCAACTAGGAATGAGCTGAAAATATAAATTTGCAGGCTTTCTATGAATGGTGTCCTACCCAGGGTGCAATCTTTTTTAGCCCACTAGTGCCTTTCACAGAGAGGAAATATGCTAAAGTATATCATACTGGTCCTGCCACAACAGCAGTCCAGCCACAAAATGCTTGTTTCTGCATGTATCCCCAAATCGTGAGTGCTCCTGATTATTTTCTGGATTGGGAGGGGGTGCTGTCGTCACTGTAGAGAGTTAAAAAGTAATTTGAGAAAAGGCCCTCTCTCTACCTTTTCACCTGTCTTCTCACTATAGGTTATATGTGAAAACAAAAAAAGCAGCATGATCTAGGCACTCAGATACTATCCAGTAGGTTCCACCACAGGTCCTAAAGGTCTTCCATATCTTGTCATAAATCCTGTTGGTAGAGGCTTTCCTGCCTGAAAGGATGGTGTTGGCCACCTTCTCTGAGCATCCCTTGGATTTTAGATGCTGCCGCTCAACCTCCATGCTGTCAGGTGAAACAAATTTGGATTCTGGTGAAAGAGGTCCCTGGGTCAACAGGTCCATCCTCTTTTGGAGTGGTCAAGGCTCTTGGCATGAGAGTTTCACCAATTCTGAATACAAAGTCCTTTTGGGCCGGTCCTGTGCTACCAGAATAATTTCTGTCTTGTCCTTCCTTATTCTTCTTAGGACTTCCCTTATTAAAGGAACTGGTGGAAAAATATAAGCAAGGGGGAATGTCCAGGATTGCTTCAGGGCATCTTGGGCTGCTGCTGCCTTGTTGTTCCATCTGGAGAAGAAAAGGTTGCACTTCACATTTTGGGGTGATGCCATGAAGTCTATCACTGGAGTTCCCCCATCTGCTGATGATCTGGTGATATACCTCTTGATTCAACGAGCACTCTCCTGGATCTACCTTTACTCTGCTTAAGTAGTCCGCTTGACTGTTCAATGTTCCTGAAATGTGCGAGGCTGACAGAGCCTTTAAGTTTCTTTCTGCCCATCTGAATATTGATTGGACTTCCTTGTTTAAGGTGACACTTCTTGTTCCTCCTTGGTTCTTTAAATATTGGACTGTAGTGATATTGTCTGATCTTATGTGCACTGCTTTGTTGTATAGTAGCTTCTGGAAGTGGAGTAAGGTATATTTTACTGCTCTTATCTCCAGTATGTTTATATGTAATTTTGACTAGGGATGCACCGATAAAAAAAAAAAAAAAAAAAAAAAAAAAAAATGTTAAGATCGAGTACCGATACTTTCCCCAAGTATTCACCGATACCAGTTACTGATACTTTTTTTTTTTCCAATGCCATTTGACAGTTTTCCAAGGGGTGGTGAGAGGGTGCAGTGGAACAGAGTGGGAGATGGGGGGGCTGAGGGGAACGGAATTGTAGATGTGGGGGGGCTGGGAAGAACTGAGTGAGAGAAGTAGGGGGGGCTGAGTGGGAGAAGTGGGGAGGCTGAGTGGGAGATGGGGGGGGGGCTCTCAATGGGGCTGATGCATGGCAACAGGGCTGAAGCCATGGCTTTCTGCAAAAGAACAGTGAGATTGTTCCAGGGTCTCCCTGCAAAGAAGTTTATAGCTTGTCCAGTCTGTGCCAAGCTGCAGCTTCTGACTGCCTTACTCTCCAGCTACCCGCTGTAATTTCCTCCTCTGCTGGGTGCTCGCTGTTCTCTCACGAGCCCCGGCAGAGGTCAGCGTTGGAGCGTCGCCATGGTAACCCGCAGCAACACTCCGATGCTGCAGGAGGGAGAGAGTCGCCCGGGAAGCATTGTGAGCAGTTCCCCGGGCTCCCTCTCTGCAGCACCGACCCTGACACGCGGTATTGGTGCTGGCATCGGCCACATTAGCGCAAGTACGAGTACTCTTGCAAATGCCAGTATCAGCACAGATACAAGTATTGGTGCAACCCTAATTTTGGCACCTTTGGTTGCCATTTTCCTTGTATCGTTCTGGAGTCCCAGATGCCTCCCCACCCTGATGCACTTGCATCTGTGATTATTATCTGCCAGTGATGATCCATCATCACTGTGCCTTTTCTTAGATGTTTTTTCCCTTGTGCACCAGAGCAGACTTCTGACCACTGCAGGAAGAAAAATTATTTGGTAGGGGATCCTGCTGGTGATTCAAATGTCTTAAGAAGTTTATAGCTGTATTTCCTAAGTGAAACCTTGACCAAGGCACTACCTGAATATCCGATGTCATGACTCCCAGGCATTCCATAATTGACTGTGCCATCTGTTTCTCCTTCTGAATTCCAACAGTCTTTTGATTAAGTTGTGAATTCTTTTGTCTGATAAGAGTCATTATTGCTTTTTCTGTGTCCATCTTGATTCCTAGAAATGTTAAATTCTGAGTTGGCAGCAACTGACTTTTTTCTGCATTTATCAACCAACCTAAGTTCAGTAGATGGTCTGTCACCCTTCGTGTGATTCTTTGCGACTTGTTCTGACTCTGGAATGATGAAGAGATCGAGATATGGAATTATGTGACTCCCTTCTTTTCTTAGTGGTTCTAGTGCTGTGGCCAGGGTCTTTGTGAACACTCTTGGAGCCGTGGTTAACCCAAATGGAAGGTATCTGAATTGAAAATGGTTTCTTATTGAAAATCTGAGGTATTTTCAATCCTGTTTCCTTACTGGTATGTGGTAGCATGCATCCTGAAGATCTATTTTCGTAAGGAAATCTTTGGGACATATAGATCTTATTATTGAATGTACTGACTCCATCTTGAAGTCTCTCTGCTTTATGCGATTGTTGAGCCACTTCAAATCCAGGATTATTCTGCATGTTGCTGGAGTCTTTGGGACCGCGAACAATACTGAGTAAATTACAGAATAATTTTCAACCACAGGGACTGGTTCCACCACTGCTTTCTTGACAAGTTGCTGTACCTATTTCTTGAAGAATTTTGACTTCTGAAGATTCTTCGGTATGTTTGATCTCCTGAAGATGAGATTCTTTGAGGAACTCTTGAACGCCAGCAAATATCCTGTCTCCAGAATCTTTTGGACCCATTTGTCTTGTGTTTCCCACTGATCTTTGAATTTTTGCAGATGTCCCCCCACCTGATCTGGGGACAGGACTCGCTGATCTTCAAAATTCTTTCTTAAACTGTATTTTTCTGGAGAAATCCTTACGGAATAATGATCCCCTAAAGTTTTGTGTAGACTGTGGTCTTCTGTTATCACTGTTTGTTTTGATACTTTCCTTGGTTACGAAAGGAATAATTCTTTGATCTGTAATGTGTGGCTCTAACCGGGGATGATCTTGAGTCTTTTACCTTGAGGTAGAAAAGGCGCTACGCCCACCTGTCAGCTTCTTTATAATTTCTTCTAACTGATCTCCAAATAACATTTCTCCTTTAGATCGCAAGGAGATCAGCTTATTTTTGGATGGAACATCCACTCACCAAGATTTTAACCAGAGCGCTTTTAAAGATGAAACAGACATTGCTGATGCTTTTGCTGCCAGTCTTACAGAGTCCAGTGATGCGTCACATATGAAACTGTTTGCCTCCTTTATGATGGCTATTTCTTTTAAGTTTTGATCTAGATACTGAGGAATCTATTTTTTCTTCTAACAAGTTTAACCAAATCCTCATGGTTCTTGAAACTGATGCAAGTGCTGTGGCTACCTTGATGTTGTTTCCTATTAAGGAGTATTGCTTTTTAATACCGACTCCATCCTTCTCTCCATTGGATCCCTTAAGGCGGATCCATCTTCTAAAGGGATAGTGGCATGTTTTGCTAAACAAGCAACAGCAGCGTCCACTTTAGGAGGGTTAGACCATAATCTTATACCCTCTTCTTGAAAAGGATACATTTTGGAAAAATGTTTTGTAGCCAGGTAACTTTTAATCAATCTTCTTCCATTCTTCCTGAACTATACCTGATATAGACTGATGTACAGGAAAGGTGGGTGCGGTCCTCTGATTACCCAAGAAAGCAGTATCCATTATGTTTAATTCCTTCTGTTCTTCCGTTATCCCTAATGATTTTCTAATGTACCTGATGAATCCCTCTATCTTTTCTAGCGAGAAAGATCCTGTTCCTTCAATAATCTCTCCTTCTTCCAAAGAGGAGTATTCTGAAGGATCCTATTTGATTCACTATTTGTTTGTTTTGAAGTGGAGGTACCTTCTCCTGGGTCCTCAGGCCTTGATCTCTTTTTAGGGTTAATAGCCTCTTGCATTGCTGAAAATGTTTCTTTCATGGATGTTTGCATCCATGATAAAAGATTTTGGAATTGTACGGGCACATCTTGTCCTGCTATTTTCTTAAGATATTCCAAACAGTTTTGACCCTTCAACTACTGCAGACTTTTTATCACAACTAGAACAAGTCTTAGGTTTAGAGGATTTAGAGTCTGAACTAGTACTATTCTTAGGGGTCCCCACTTGATTTCCCTTTTGAACTGCCTTTGGCTGAGGAAGACAATGTATATAACTAGGAATAATATTCTATTAAAACTAACACTTTAATAAGCAATCTTAAAACATAAACAAACTAATCCTTACCTTACCATCATAAGCCAGCTTCTTTTGTAGTGCTTGTGTTCCAGGCTGGAACACACACTGTTTGATGCTGCATTCCCTACCGAAGGGATAAGCTCTAGCCATAAGTGCTGTCTTCCCTTCCTGATCCGGCCCATCGTGCGCTTGCTGATACAGAGAATGCTCTGATTACCTCATCAGGATGCACCTGAAGACAGAACTGAAAGATTCTATGATGATGGAATCCTCTAGCCCGGAGGACCATGTACTTGCCACAATCCCCAAGGAAACTTGATCGGGAGGCATTGTGCCACATTACACCTCCTATCCACATATTCATGTGGAGGAAAGGGTGTGTGTCATCTAGTGCTTGATTTGGCTCTTCCTGTCCACATTCTCAGGTACTTTATTTATGGAGCATTACTGAGGCTGCTCGCCTCACGTCCTCCAGCTGGTAGGACCGAAATAACTGAGGCAGAAGGGGTGGAGTGAGTTCTTATTTAAAATTAATCGGTCCTACCAGCGGGAGGTGGGAGATAAAGCCCATTGTTGTCTATGTGCAGTGGAGTACACAGAAGAAAGGGGAGGTAAGGGGAAACTAACAGTTTTAACGAAAAAGTACTAATCTGACAGAGGTTGTAACTGGACCACTGACTAAGAATTTAATACAAAATATATTAGGTAATGTAAAATTGAAGTATTACGATACCTTTACAAAAGTAGATATGCATGTAAATATATTTGTGTATACCAGCAGATCGGTAAAAAGGCATGTGACCCTTCCATTGATACCCCATGTGTTACTTATTAAACCAGCAACATGTTTCAATTATGAATTACGTACCAATTACATATCATCCATTCCAAACCTCAACACATTTCAGAGTTTGACTGTTCAGTGAGAATCATTTGGGGAAAAATATCAAAATTTCACTCCCAGACTCTGAAGACAAATCTATGGATAAATTAACAATATCAACTAAACTGATAACAGTTGCTTGGACAAAATTGGGCACCTGTCACAAACAGACTCATAAGGGTTTGCCAGTATGTAAAAAAAAAATCTTAACTTAGTGAAAGGAAATATGTTAATGAAGAAATCAATGCAGAGCAGTGCAGGATCCACACTGTCGCCACAATGCGCTCCAACAATAAAGCCAGAAGAAAGTTCTTCAGCAGTAAACAGTCTTGTCTGGTTGGACACATTGAGGATCTCCTTGGCAGCTGTATATAATGAAGAACCAGCTATTATAACAGTAGATCAAGATAAATATGAAAATGCTCTGAGGTACTCTATCTGCATTACTATCAGCTCTCCGATTGACCACTGCTGGGTACCACAGATGACAGCTGTGCCCAGACTTGCAGCAGCCAACTGAGGATCAGATTCCAACCACTAGTGCTGTCTGTGAAAGGTCAGACAGCTTGATACCTGACTGGAGAAAGCTACTCAGTGGTAGCCAAAGGGCTACCAGTAGCTCATGAGCTACTTGTTGAGACCACTGCTCTATACACACTCATGTCATTTCTTGGCTTTAAATTACCACTATGCAGATGACACCCAAATCTACTTCTTCTCTGACTTCACTCAGGCTGTACAGTCTCATGTCAATCTCCTCAGAGATGGCCCCCCCCCCCACCATCTTAAACTCAACATGGGTATGATAACTTGTATTTTCCTCCTAAACTCCAACCCCTTTCACCAATACAATTTTACAAAAAAAAAACCTCTGTATGTCAACCGCAAAAACTGTCACCCAGACTCATTCTCTCTAGACTTTATTATTGCAACATTCTACTCTCTGATCTCCCCATCTCATGTTTCTCCACTTCAGTTTGTTCTCAATCTAGCTGCAAGAAATCTACATTTGTTCCCAAACACATTCTCTGATCTGCTCCTGAATTCCCTTTCTTGGATACCTATAAGGTAGGTCTCTTATTTCTTACAAAATGCTTTTCCTTCAAGGTGCTTCCTTCTTTCGCACCCTCTTACATTCCTGCTCATCTCCCGCTACACCCCTTCTGTCTCCTGTGTTCTCAAGGGTTCTCTTTCTGACCTCTCCTAGCAGATGAGAGATGGCTCAAGTTGTGTAATCATTTTCACTGGCTGACCCCAGACAAGTGATGATAGGGATGGCATTACAATCATCCTCACACCACTTTCCAGAATCTCCTAGAAACCCACCTACACTATACACATACTGCTTTAAACAGTTTACAATTATGGTTCTACACAGGTAATGGAAGGTGGAATCTCCAACCCAGGTTCCATGAGTAGATGTCTACCTTGATGCAGAGTTACCCTAGTGGAAAGGGTGACATCCTTGATCAATGACTGGCAAAGAAAACTGACTTTTTAGGGAATAAGAAAATCTAACAACCATTTTTGCAAATGGAACTGCAAAAATACCCCCCACTTCCCCCACATAAAGTGGTTCTGAAACGTTTTGCTGTGATATAAAGCTTTACTTTGACATGAAAAAAAAATACATGGAAACCTATCGATCCCTTTAAAGTGACATGAACAATATGTAAGGGTATTCTCAACGGCCTAAAATTTTACAGAGGCGCTGCTGCCACACCATCCTATGGAAGTTAATGGACAACTTTATGGTCAGCTGTCTTCAGGATGGTGTCATAGCACCACTTTAAAATGTCTAGTTTCAGCAGCACCCCTTTTAAATTAAATGCTTCTCAGCAGGGTACCCTGTTACACACATACTGAAGAGACCTTCATCCGACAGTGGATTGACAATGGCTGCAGATTATATATACACATAGGGTTGCCACCCAGCCGGCATTACTAACCCTTTAACACTTTTGATACTAGCGAAGCATCCAAAGCACTGATTTGCACTCTCAAAATCAAGAAGTTACCAAAGTATAAATGTAAAGTAAAGCTAGTTCTTATAAGTAACAAAATGATTTGGCCGAGCGTATCAGATAACAGTTATAATGATTTTATTTTAAAATCTGCCGTATCAAGATAAATCTGAAAGATAAAGATGCACTATGTAAAATGTTTCGGGTCTAGTGGTATTATCAGAATCACACACATTCTGCTTGTCAGTCTAACTTTGTTCTACTGTCCCTTTATTACTTACATTTATTTTACAGAACCCGTTGTCTTGTATTTATGTAAAACAGGGAAAAGAGTAACACTGGCCTAGGGCGACAAATATTCGCATGCGGAAGCTTTAAGGACCTCGCCATGATCGCTGAAGAGTGCGTCTCTTCATCTTTCTGCCTGATCAGATCTTTTAAGCAATATATATAACACAAAGGTCTGCATTAACTGAAAAGAAAACATTTGTAGCTGGTACTAGGCTACTGGACAGAATCAGGCCGCAGTCTATAATTATGAACTGTCGCGGTACTAGAAAGTGACAGAGAAGATATAGACATAACCAAATCAACCTTGGAACATACTGTTCTGATGCAACAAAACAGGTGCACAATAAGTCTACATCTCGCGCCGATCACTCACCATGATTACACTGCAGGTACAATGGGACCGAGCACGTTACTACTCCACACGCCGGCTTCAAGAAGGAAGTGACGCACCAACGACGAAGAGGTGGGCGCAGAAAATACTAGAGACAGGGCTGTGGCTGTCTATGGAAAAGGGATGGCAGCCATGTTTAATTCGGGAAACTACATAGAGAAATTACATAGTTCCCACATGTATCATGGCGACCTGAGCACTATGTGTGTGTGTGACGTATTATTTAATGCCCTGTGGTTGACCAGAGCGCAGTTTTCCATGTATGGATGTTAGTTTGCGTTATGATGCTTCTTTATGTTATTGCACTTAGGTTGGTTTAGCCATAGTCGGAGGAGTAGAGTATGGAGGTGGAGCCCGTAGACTGAGGATAAGTCGCAAGTGAAGCTCTTGTGTGGCAAATCAAGTTCACCGCTTACATCCCAACATTTCAAATGTCCAAAGAGTACACTTTCATTTTATACGTTGTTGCTTGGAGCGTGGCTGGTGGGTGCGGCATTAAAGATATTGTTTAGCTATTTCATATGTGTGTTAACGCCTCTCTCTGTAACGGAATAAATGATTTAGAGCAAGACACAAGTATTTTATTTACACAGACTATATAGGCAAGCATTGATGTGAGTTTCATTGCTGTAGATAAATGTGATGCACATATATCAACCATTCGGTCTGATCGCCTAAAGAGGGACAGCAGGGTGCCAGAGAGGGATTTGGGTCTCAAAGAGGGACATGCTGGAGGTATGGCTACTGTATGAAAAAATACAGGTCTTAGGAGGACGCTTTAGCATTCAGTGGGTTGAATGCTCAATTAAAAATGGATATTTTATTTGTTTCATGTCTGCAGTTAGTTTCTCACTTTTCCTTTGTATTTATAGCATTTGTATTTCTATAGAGCCCATGATTTTAATATAGTATAGTAAAATAATTCCCAAGTGTCTCTCTTTAGGATGGGCAGTCCCTCTTTGAGACCCAAATCCCCTTATCACACTTTCCTACCCCAGTATCCCTCTTTTTAGGAGATCAGAAAGCACGGATTCTGGGGAATACCACACAGTCTGCTCAATGCACGAACCCAGGTGTGAAACTTCACCGTTATATATAGATAGGTGAGAAAATGTATTCTCTCAAGCAATGATAGGTGTAATCTCTAAGCATTGTGTGAACTCTGGTGTGATCTCAACATTTTATGAAGCTAATTTAACATGCATTACATCGTCTTAAGTTATTATATATTTGAGTACTCAATGTTAGCATTTTTATTTCGGAATTTTTAATTTTTTTCTGTGTCCTCCATGGCAATAGAGTGAGTATTGTTCTTCCCTCCATCGGAGTAAGACCATCAGTATATAAATAGAAGCTCCCCTGCAGCTATCTGTTTATTTTTGGTCTTACCAGCTGAGAGGAGGAAGGTAGTTCTCAGCATAGCTGTCAACTGTCCCGATTTACATGGGATAGTCCTGATTTCTGGGCCCAATCCCGCTGTTCCTCTGCTTTGAATCAATGTCCCTCTTCCCAGGCTATTGCCCCACTAGTCTGTACTTTCATATCCTCTTATATTGAGCCACAACATTCAGATTCTCATCGTTCCCCATAGAGCTGCATTATGCAAGAACCCCACCTCGCGTCAGGAGCCCGGGGCCGCGGCATAATTCTTACCCACCGAGATGAATGGATCCAGGCACGCATCTGCCGTCATAAGATGAGCACACATACACTCAGGGGCGCCTGTCATTAGGATCGTTTTTTTTTTTTTTTTTTTTAATGTGTTGACTTGCTGCCAGACTCACTCGCGTAGTTGCGTTACTGTCTGGTAGCAAGCACTTCTCTTCATTGAGTGTACTGAGACCCAGTGAAGAGAAGTGAGTACTCTTCCCTCTGCGCATGCCTATGCGATCTCTTGGTCTGCATAGCACGAGCATTGATGTCATCATGACCCACAGGGGTGCGTGATGATGGGTGAGAGGCTGTCAGAGGAGATCAGAGCGTGCCCACTTCCCGCTAAGGAGGACATGACCCAGGACTCGCTCACCCCCAAATGAATCCATTGGATCAAGGAGGCAGCAGTCAGAGGAGGAGACAAAAGACCCATGTAGTGCTCACAGGCCAGCTACTGCATGGGGGGGGGCGCTTCAGATTTCTGTGCCTACAGGCTCCTGAGATGTAAATCCGGCCCTGCATACACCAGCTTAGCAGCACGCTGGGAGGAGTTGTGAGGGGGGGGAATGAGCCACAGAGCAGGAACCGCAACAGTGAGTCTGAGTTAGTCACATTTGATCCCACGTCAGTAACATATAACATGCATTCCAGTTGGTTAACCCCTTAGTGACCGGCCGTATGCACACGCGGACGGCACTTAACGTCCACAGTGTTTTTTTCCCGAACAATTCCAGAGTCCTTGAACGGCATGCAGCCGCGCGGGGAACCAGAAATGGAGGACGTACATGTACATCCTCTGTCCTTAAGGGACATCCGCTCGAGGATGTACATGCAAGTCCTCGGGCTTTAGGAGGTTAAACATGAATTAGTGGACTCCGATTGCAGACTCTAGCGTTCAATAACCTTTTGCGTGCCAGAGAGGTATCCAGTGCATTACTTTGCAATGTGTTGGATACCTCTCTGACACTCAAAAAGATAATGGAAAATTATGCATTGCTGCTCCTTAATATATTTCCTTGTTGTTTGATTTAGTTCTGCCCTCATTTACTCTGTTCTTACAAATGTGGTGCTTTGCTTTTCATCCAGGGTGCAAAGAGCCTTGTCTGTACAAAGGTTTTGACTAAAAATGAGAATTTTGAGATTCCAAAATAACTCTTATATAGAATGTACCATGTATTACTGCTTGACACTTATAAAATATTTTGTGTCCAACTTTGCGTTAGGTGATGTCACGGTTAACAAGAATACACCAGGAGTCAGAACAGTAATTGTAAAACCACCTTTACTGAGGAGAGATAATAAATGATAATATAATAATAACAAAGCTCAGAGGGTACCGAAGAAGCCAGCGATTCCCACCTGAAATAGGATGCCGCTTTGAGTAACGTCTCTGCTAGAGACTAGGCAGACTGCCAATGGTACTCTCCAAATGGCAAGTGCAGTAATCACAATGCGTAGCAACAGAGTTCTCCCTTAAGGGTAAGGAACAAGGGAGACTCGTACGGACTCACGCCTGCAGCCAGTAAATATAGTGGAGACCACAGAGCGGAGGGTCAGCCAAAGCCGATAGTCAAGGTAGAGCATAACCGAGGACTAGCCAGGGGTCAATACCAGAAAGAGGGAAGTCAGCCAGAGCCAAAGTTCTGCACCAGATTGGGTGTCTACTGTGCAAGAGGGTAACGCAGGAAGAATAGTCAGACAGAGTTTTACGGTTTTACTGACACTCAAACCGGGTTGTAACGTAAAACACAGTTTATTGAAATAAAAAAATGAACAACACTGCCCCTAGAGGCTAGTAAAGGTAAGAACAGGCAATATGAACAGAGAATGGAATAAACTACAAACAGTAGTGCATAGAGGGTAAAGTGGAGCAACTGGTAAGGCTCAGACTAGATTGGCCAACGCCCAGGAGATATATAGCAGTCTATGGTAATAGTCTTTAAATGTAGATCAGGAACTCAGGAGAAGCGCTGTAACACTCTTGAAGCATAAGCAGGATGAGCCCCTGTTGCTCTAAGCTGAGCCCGTACCACCACAGTGGGCTTATGAGGATTGCTACTGCCAATTTGATGTAACCAGAATAGAAATCGCCCTGCGATTGCGTCTGCCACGGAAATATGCCAGCCCTTGGGAGGCCACAGTAGAACGGAATTGCCCAAGCTATGAAGAGCCGATGCACAGAGTAGTGCAGTTGGGATTAAGCACTTTGAGCGAATGAGGTACTGCCCAGACACCCACAAGGTGTCACCCAGAATCCTTGATGCAAGAGCGAATGGACTACCAGTGACAACCAGCGTAATCACGATGCTCACCGGGCATCGAACAAGCGAAGCTCTGCAAGGACTGGTATAGCGTAAAGCGGAGGCTCAAAAGTGTAAAGGCTCAGAGAATCACCGGAGCCTGGCAATGTATCAAAGTGGCACGTAATCGGAGACTACCGGCAGTGCAAGGGTTAATCTGGTACATTTGAAAAGAGCAATACCACGAGAACAAGGCAGGCAACCTCGGCTACAGCGAAATGAGCGAGGAAACTGAGAACAGTCAGAATGTCGCCCACGCGACCGGAGTACACAGGAGCAGCAACCGGACAGGAGCAGTAGCCGGAACCGGATGACTGAGTCGCAGGAACACCACCGGAGAGTGGAACAATCACGGAGCAGGATCAGGAGCCAGAACCGGGTCAGATCATGGAGCGGAGTCGTCAGCCAGTGCCGGGTCGGATCACGATGCAGGGTCGTCAGCCAAAACCGGGTCGGATCACGGTGCAGGGTCGTCAGCCAGAGCCGGGTCAGATCACGGTGCAGGGTCGTCAGCCAGAGCCGGGTCAGATCACGGTGCAGGGTCGTTAGCCAGAGCCGGGTCAGATCACGAAGTAGGAACAGAAGGAGAGTCAGACTAGCCGGGTCGGTACACAAGAGACACTGGAGAGCAATAACTAGGCGCAGCAACACAACACCACGAAAGGGCAATTGACAAGTGCCCAAGCCTAGCATATAAAGGCACATCCTGGGCAGGCCAATCAGACTCCTCCAATGCAAATGTATACCTACAGTGATTGACAGGGAATCACGGGGACCGTGATAGTACCCCCCTCTCAAAGACCCCCTCCCCTGCCAGAGGGTCTAGGTTTAAGGGGATATTTAGAGTGAAAGTTGCGCATCAATCGTGGAGCATGAAGATCCTTATGATCAACCCAAGACCGCTACTCAGGCCCATAACCTTTCCAGTGGACCAAATATTGCAACTTGCCTCTAAATCTCCTGGAGTCAATTATGCTCTGAATTTCATACTCCTGTTGGCCTTGTACATTCACCGGCCCAGGAACCACCGGAGTGGTAGTGTAACGGTTGCACACCAAGGGCTTAAGAAGGGACACATGAAACACATTATGAATACGCATAGCCCTGGGGAGCTCCAATGTGTATGCCACGGGGTTGACCTTGCGAATGATCTTAAAGGGCCCAATGAACCGGGGAGCCAGTTTGTTTGAAGGTACTTGCAGGTTAAGATTCCTGGAAGAGAGCCATACCCTGTCCCCAACCTGGTAGGAGGCCACTGGTAGCCGTCTGCGATTGGCATGCCGCTGATGTCTCAGGAAGGACTGACTGAGGGACCGTTGTACCTGTGCCCAAGTGGAACGGAGCTGCTCCATGTGCTCATCCAGAGCTGGAATCTGTTGGGACTGAAATGAGTCTGGGAGTAGGCAGGGTTGGAACCCATAATTAACTAGGAATGGAGAACTCCCAGACGATGAATTAGCCGCAGAGTTCCAGGCGAACTCCGCCCATGGCAACAGGTCGTACCAGTTATCATGATGATCAGTCACGAAGCAGCGCAAATACTGCTCAAGTCCCTGATTGGCATGCTCAGCGGCCCCATTGGTCTGGGGATGGTAGGCAGAGGAAAATGACAATTGAATGCCCATCTGGCCACAGAATGCCCTCCAGAATCTAGACACAAACTGGCTTCCCCGATCAGACACTATCACACTAGGAACCCCGTGCAAGCGGAATACCTCCCAGGCGAAAATTACTGCCAATTCCTGGGCCGATGGGAGACCAGAGAGGGGCACGAAATGAGCCATTTTGGAGAACCTATCTACCACCATCAGAATGAAAGTGTAGCCCTTAGACAAAGGCAGCTCTCCCAAGAAATCGATAGATATATGGGACCAGGGACGGTCGCCATTGGGTACTGGCTGGAGTAACCCCACGGGGAGATGTCTGGGAGTTTTAGCACGGGCACAGGTAGCACAGGCAGAGGTAAATGCGAAGCAATCTGCTCTCAGGGAGGGCCACCAGAATGTTCGTGCCAATGACCAAACCAACTGATCCCTGCCAATGTGCCCGGCCGCCTTAGATGAGTGATAGGTCTCGAGTAACTGGGTGCGAAATGGTTCGTCCACAAAACATCTGCCAACTGGGGTTTCAGGAGGTGCCCGTGCTCGTGAAGCCATGATTTGCTCCCCCAGTGGTGAAGTGATGTTGGTATGAATAGTGGCCAGGATCTTATCTGGCTGAATTATAGGCACTGGCGCTTCATCCCTCTCAATGTCTGTGCAGAATTGTCTGGAAAGCGCATCTGCTATAATATTTTTGGACCCCGGCAAGTAGGAGACTATGAAATTAAATCTTGACAAGAAGAGAGCCCAACGAGCCTGGCGAGAAGACAGCCTTTTCGACTCAGACAAGTAAATTAGATTTTTATGGTCAGTGAGAATTAAGACAGGGGTCCTAGTGCCTTCCAGGAGATGTCGCCTAGAAGAAAACTCACAGGTATAGTGGGTTTCAAGGAGCAAGGATCTGAGGACGACTGTACACCACCTAGGGCCTGTCCCCCAAGGTACCCTAGGTGCGTGCGTTTCCCGGCCTCACCGGACAGGTGCGCAACAAATGCCCATTTTTGCCACAATACAGGCATAATCCTTGTCTTTTACGATACGCCCTCTCCTCCTTAGTCAGCCTAGTAAAACCAATCTGCATAGGTTCCCCAGTATCAGGTACACGGACCGGAGGAATGGGAGGAGGGGGTGGGTTAAACAATCTCTCATGCCCATGGATTTTGGAAGTTGCCCTCTTAGTCAAGCGCCTCTCGCGCATACGAGTATCAATGAGTATCACATATTCGATGTACTCATCCAAATCGGTGGGTACCTCCCTGGCAGCAATCTCATCTTTGATAGCATCCGAGAGCCCTTGGGCAAATGCTGCCAGGAGTGCCTCATTATTCCATGCCACCTCTGCAGCTAGAATCCGAAATTCTATAGCATATTCGGCTGCAGTCTGATCGCCCATCTGCATTGACAACAGTTTTTTGGCCGCGGACGTAGCTCGCCCAGGTACCTCAAAGACTCTACGGAACTGTTTAACAAATTCTTTAAAGCACAAAGTGCAAGGTTTAGCCTGCTCCCATAACGGATTTGCCCATGCCAGGGCTTTGCCAGTTAACAGGGATACCATGAACCCCACCTTGCTACGGTCACTCAGAAATGCATGAGGTGTAAGTTCGAGGAAGATCTCTAGCTGATTAAGGAAACCCCTGCACAATGTGGGTTCACCATCATATCTTACTGGTAACGGCGCCGCCGCCGTTAGACTTCTCTGCGGGACCAAGCATTGACCAGAATGATTATCCGGTGTCATAACTGGGGGGACCACCGGATTTTGATTTGGCTTATCAAGATGTACCGTATGTTCAAGCAAGGTCTGCATGGCCAATGCCAACTGATCTAAGCGTTGCTTGTGAACATCCATCCTCCAGTGGAGGTTCTGTGTATTACCGTCACTCTTCCCGTCTGAGGTCATGGCCCTTTCGTACTGTTACGGTTTTACTGACACTCAAACCGGGTTGTAACGTAAAACACAGTTTATTGAAATAAAAAAATGAATAACACTGCCCCTAGAGGCTAGTAAAGGTAAGAACAGGCAATATGAACAGAGAATGGAATAAACTACAAACAGTAGTGCATAGAGGGTAAAGTGGAGCAACTGGTAAGGCTCAGACTAGATTGGCCAACGCCCAGGAGATATATAGCAGTCTATGGTAATAGTCTTTAAATGTAGATCAGGAACTCAGGAGAAGCGCTGTAACACTCTTGAAGCATAAGCAGGATGAGCCCCTGTTGCTCTAAGCTGAGCCCGTACCACCACAGTGGGCTTATGAGGATTGCTACTACCAATTTGATGTAACCAGAATAGAAATCGCCCTGAATGAGTATCGAGTAACCCTGCGTCTGCCACGGAAATATGCCAGCCCTTGGGAGGCCACAGTAGAACGGAATTGCCCAAGCTATGAAGAGCCGATGCACAGAGTAGTGCAGTTGGGATTAAGCACTTTGAGCGAATGAGGTACTGCCCAGACACCCACAAGGTGTCACCCAGAATCCTTGATGCAAGAGCGAATGGACTACCAGTGACAACCAGCGTAATCACGATGCTCACCGGGCATCGAACAAGCGGAGCTCTGCAAGGACTGGTATAGCGTAAAGCGGAGGCTCAAAAGTGTAAAGGCTCAGAGAGTCACCGGAGCCTGGCAATGTATCAAAGTGGCACGTAATTGGAGACTACCAGCAGTGCAAGGGTTAATCTGGTACATTTGAAAAGAGCAATGCCACGAGAACAAGGCAGGCAACCTCGGCTACAGCGAAATGAGCGAGGAAACTGAGAACAGTCAGAATGTCGCCCATGCGACCGGAGTACACAGGAGCAGCAACCGGACAGGAGCAGTAGCCGGAACCGGATGACTGAGTCGCAGGAACACCACCGGAGAGTGGAACAATCACGGAGCAGGATCAGGAGCCAGAACCGGGTCGGATTATGGAGCGGAGTCGTCAGCCAGTGCCGGGTCGGATCACGATGCAGGGTCGTCAGCCAGAACCGGGTCGGATCACGGTGCAGGGTCGTCAGCCAGAGCCGGGTCAGATCACGGTGCAGGGTCGTCAGCCAGAACCGGGTCAGATCACGGTGCAGGGTAGTTAGCCAGAGCCGGGTCAGATCACGAAGCAGGAACAGAAGGAGAGTCAGACTAGCCGGGTCGGTACACAGGAGACACTGGAGAGCAATAATTAGGCGCAGCAACACAACACCACGAAAGGGCAATTGACAAGTGCCCAAGCCTAGCATATAAAGGCACATCCTGGGCGGGCCAATCAGACTCCTCCAATGCAAATGTATACCTACAGTGATTGACAGGGAATCACGGGGACCGTGATAGAGAGCCCCAGGTCAGCACCTGGATGGATGGTCAGACAAGGCTAGGTCATTCACGGAGCGCACACAGGAAACAAACTACTGCAACAGACACCAACGTAAGGGCGACTGGACTAACTGTCCATTGCCCTTTTAATCTCTACCAGGAAGTAGCAGGGAGGAGTCTCAAGTAGCCCAAGGTATAGAAGATACCTGCGTTATAGTCACTGACGTGCACCTGTAAGTGATGCAGTGGACTGAGAAGATGTGTTGCGTCCTGAGTCATACTGAACCACCTCGTTTATTAGAGAAAGGACACAGCCGGCCGCGGGAGGCACCAGACGTGGCCAGGCCACAGGCATGGAGAGACACGGGTAGTACCCCAGCGGCGCCCAGCCAGACGACGCTGGACTTTGGGTAGGTGCTGTGACAGGTGTGTCTTGAGCAAAGAAGTATTGAGACACTACACTAACATTTTAGAGATTTAACCTTCAGCAAATTAAATTCAGAACAAATAATCTTTCACAACATTTCCATTGAGTTGAATGGGGCTGTAACCATACCACCCACATGTCCCTCTTTGAGACACAAATCCCTCTGTCCCTTTTGCCCACCCTGGTGTCCCTGTATTTAGGAGATCAGATGTTGTGTGTATATAAGTGTATCACATTTAAATCTTTTATTCAGTTACACTAAGAGGTGTCAATAGCCTAAAAATTATCGGTAATGCCACGCCCCCAGCAACACCACCTAAAACAAGTGTCCCTCCTTGGCCATTTGAAATGTTGGGAGGTATGGTCCTCCAAACTGGCTTTGATATAGTTTATCTATCCTATGGTTTTCAGTAAGCACTTTTTCTTCATCCACATTATAATGTTGCCCTGGAATCTTCAGTTCTTTGCCTATGCATTTCTCTGCTTTTGCTAGAGACAAGCATTACGGGTTGACATGCTTTTGTTTTCTCTGATTACTCAATGTTTCGGAGCAGTATCTTTGAATCTACTGCTTACCTTTAAGCCGTTTTCTGAGGTTAGTGTTAGGGACCAGAAACCATACAAGACACAAAAGTGTAAAATGCAATACTCCTTTATTAATGAAACAAAAACAGAAGCATGATTCAAGAGCATAAACCAAAAGACATGCTAAGGTCAGGAACCAAGACAGGTATTCAGCCGAGCTGGAGTCAGGAAACCAGAAGTCTGCGATGTCAGGAACAAGCCAAGGGTGTGGAACACAGCAAACAGGAGCATAGGAAAATCCACAGCAGCAAACAAACACAAGGACAATGGGGAAGTGAGCTAAGCTGCTTTAAATACCCTGGGAGGGTTGGCTGATAACAGTCTGGTGAGCAATCAGAAAGGTCGGCTGATCAACCTGATCCAGAAACTCAGGAGACAGCAGCAGTGGATAGCAGAGCACAAGATTAGCTCAGATATTAGAGCTGCAGAGTAGAGCTGCTCAGCAAAACCCTTGACAGTAGCCCCCCCTCAATGAATCCCCGTTTCAGCAGCGAGACATGGAACAAATTGTGTATCCGCATATTAGGAGGAAGGTCTAGGGCATAGGCCAGAGGATTCACACGTCGGAGGATACTGAAAGGCCCTACAAAACGGGGAGCCAGTTTCTGAGAGGGCACTCGGAGGTGAAGATTTCTGGAGGACAACCAGACCCTCTTCCCGACCTGGTAGGAGGGTGCGGGTAGGCGTTTATGATTGGCCTGGAGCTCCTGGGATTGTTTTGAGCGTCGCAACGACTCTTGGACCAGCATCCATGTGGAGATGATTCTCTAATGCAGGGACCCCTGAGGAGCGAACTAATCTGGAATCATGGAGGGTTGATACCCATAATTCACCATGAAATGGAAGAGACGGGTAGAAGCTGAGACAGCACTGTTATGAGCAAATGCCGCCCAAGGTAGCAGGTCCGACCAATTGTTCTGATGGTCTGAGATGTAACACCGCAGGAATTGCTCCAAGGCCTGATTAGCCCTTTCTGCTGCCCCATTCGACTGCGGGTGATAGGCCGAGAAGAAGGAGAGTTGGATACCTAGCTGCGCACAGAATGCCATCCAGAATCTCAAGACAAACTGGCTACCCCGGTCGGAAACTATGACTTTGGGAACCCCGTGTAGCTGATAGACCTCTTTGAAAAAAAAACGTAGCAGATGGAAGTTTTTTGAATGGTATGCAATGAATCATCTTAGAAAATTGGCCAACGACCATGAGGATGACAGTGTTAATATTAGACAAAGGAAGGTCGACAGTGAAGTCCATGGCAAGGTGTGACCATGGCTTCTCCCCATTGGGTATAGGTTGGAGAAGGCCCACTGCAAGGTGAGGGGGTGATTTAGTCTGCGCACAGACTGAACAGGCAGCAACAAAGGCAGCAATATCTTTGCTAAGTTCTGGCCACCAGAAAAGATGGAAAACCGGCCAAAGAAGCTGGTTCTTTCCGGAATGACCTGCTGACTTAGTATTATGGTAGGTAGAAAGTACCTTAGTACGGAGGTTAATAGGTACAAAACAGCACCCAGAGGGAGTCTCAGCAGGTGCATCTACTTGGGCAGCCCGTATTTTCTCCCCAAGGGGAGATGTTATGCTGGTACTTATGGTGGCCAGTACTTTGTCCTGAGGAATAAAAGGACTAGGAGGACTCTCCTCTTTAGCGCCTGAAAACTGTCTAGATAGGGCATCAGCCCGGATGTTTTTGGTACCTGGCAGGTAAGAGACCACATAATTAAATCGAGACAAGAATAAGGCCCATCTGGCCTGCCTGGGAGACAAGCTCTTAGCTTCAGACAAGTAGGTAAGGTTTTTATGATCCATGAGGATTAGTACTGGCATGGAAGTTCCCTTGAGCAAATGCCTCCATTCTTTGAGAACCAGTATTATCGCCAGAAGCTCACGGTCGCCAGTTTCATAATTTCACTCAGCAGGACTTAGCTTCTTCGAGAAATACCTGCATGGGTGCAACTGGCTCTCAGGCGTAGGCGTTTTTAATCGTGATACGGTTGAGCCCCCTATAATCAATACAGGGTCTCAGTTCACCACTCTTTTCCTTCACGAAGAAGAATCCGGCCCCAGCAGGAGAGGAGGACTTACAGATGAACCCCCGGGACAGCGCATCTGCAACATACTCCTCCATGACCTTATTCTCTGTGACAGAAAGAGGGTAGACACAACCTCAAGGAGGTATGGCACCCGGTTGTAGTTCAGTGGTACAATCGTATGGGCAGTGAGGCAGGAGCTCACCAGCCCGGCCCTTATCGAATATATCATGGAACTCTTGGGTACTCGTCAGGCAGCAAAGAGACTGCTGATGTGGTTAGCACCCTCCCCACTTTTGTTAGGCATGTCTTGGAACAGTTGGGTGATCTTGCCTAATCGACTGTGGGATTGTGTTTGCTCAACCATGGATAACCCAGGATCACAGCTTAGTAAGGAGAGTGGGTCATCTGGAATTGTAAGGCTTCATGATGGAGACCCCCTACAGCCATGGACAAAGGAGCGGTTTCGTGGTTGACCTGCTGCGGCTATAGGCATCTACCATCAATTGCCTCGAGGGCAAGTGGAGTGGTACGGAGCTGCAATAGAATGGAGTGCTTCTGGGCAAAGTCATTGTCAACAAAGAGGCCCGCTGCACCGGAGTCAATAAGTGCCTCTGAAATAATGGAACTTTTGCTCCAAGAAAGCCCAGCGGAGATTAGTGGATTATTAGTATGAATATCCAAGGAAGCTGAGACGCCACCTAAGGTCTGTCCCCTATAAGACCTTAGGTGCGGTCATCCTGGACGTGTGGGACAATTTCGCAGTAGATCCCCTGCCTTACCGCAGTAAAGGCACACGCCCTCCCTCCTCCGCAAGGCCCTTTCCGCAGCTGAAAGATGAGTGAACTCAATCTGCATGGGCTCCACATCGCCTGAGGTTTCGAGACTAGGAGGTGCGAGAGGAGAGGGAGGTATGGGTAGGTACGAAAGGCTCTGAGTTAAATGGATGGGATGCCTCCGCAGGCACTCCCTAAAGGAAGGTCTCTCATGGATTCGGGAGTCAATCAGAATACAATATGAGACCAGTTCCTCTAAATCACTGGGAAGGTCCCAGGCTGCAATCTCAACTTTAACCGTATCCTAAGGCCTTTAGAGAAAGCAGCCACGAGAACCTCATTATTCCAACCAACCTTGGCTGCCAGGGTACAAAACTCTATGACGTAATCGGAAACCGTCCTAGTACCCTGCTGAATGGACATTAGGTGCTTGGCAGCCGAGGTGGAACGGCCCGGTATATCAAATACCCTTTTAAAAGGATGCCATAAACTCATGGGAATTGGATACAATAGGTTTCTGCATCTCCCAAAGGGGAGTAGTCCACGCCAAGGCCCTGTCAGAGAGTAAGGAAATCACGAGGCCCACCTTACTCCTATCAGACGGGAAGGACTGTGGTACCATCTCCAGATAGATTCCAACCTGGTTTAGAAAACCTCTGCATTGGTTAGGATCGCCACCATAATGCTGGGGAAACGGGACAGACCCTGTCATTCCTCTCACAACATTGGAATCACCATTGGCAGCCAGAGAGGGAGCGGCACAAGCTATAGGGTCAGCCTGCGCTGAGGACCGCTGAGACTGTGTAACCAGATGCAACAAAGCCTGGAGGGCTGCAGCAAACTGGTCGAAGTGTTGGTCTACCTGGTCCAGCCTGAAAAAATATTCAGTGGATTGCCTGCGTCTCCTGAGTTCACGGTCCTTGTGTACTATTAGGGACCAGGAACCAGACAAAACATAAAAGTGTAAAATGCAATACATCTTTATTAATGAAACAAAAACAGAAGAATGATCCAAGAGCATAAACCAAAAGACATGCCAGGGTCAGGAACCAAGATATATATTCAGCCGAGCCGGAGTCAGGTATCACAGTGCCCGTGATTCCTGCCTGTACGGTATTATTGATTGGCGAAATTGTCATTTCTGCTATTCCTTACTACGCTGTTATTGGAGATTGGGTATGAGCTCCTTCCACCATTTGCCTTTATATACCCAGCTCTCACACTTCCTGATTGCCCTTTCGTGGTGTACCTGCTTCTAGTGAATCCCTTGTTGCTACGTATGTTCCGTGTATAACCCTTGGCTAGACTGACTCGGCTTTCCGCTTGTTCCTGTGCTGAGCTCCGTTCCTGGTTTGACCTTGGCTGATTTCTCGTTCCGGTTCTGACCATGCTGTGTATGACTTCCCGCTCTGTGTACCGATCCGGCTCTGGCTTACGTTCGCTCCTGTGGTTGGCTTGGCTGCCTACCCGCTCTGTGTACCAATCCGGCTCTGGCTTACGTTCGCTCCTGTGGTTGACTCGGCTTGTCTGCCTACCCACTCTGTGTACCGACCCGGCTCTGGTTTTGACTCCTCCGTTTCCTCACTGTCTGACGGACTATCCACTCGTATTAACCTAAGGCTCCGGCCCCTAATTGGTTAGTCTCCTTGCAGACTTTGTATCATTCTGTGCAAAGAGCTCCTATCATCTATCCCCACTGTCTGCTGGCGTTCTAGGGCTGATCAAGTGGTCCTCCTTGTAGTCGCCTAGAGTCCTGTTCCAGTAGCCTGTTGCCTATGTTCCATAGCGTTCTAGGGTTTGTCCGAGGGTACTCCTTGCCAGTCACCCCTTTCTATTTACAGTAGCCCGTTGCCATCCCTAGCGTTCTAGTGTTGTCCAAGGGGGCTCCTTGCCAGTCGCCAATTCCGCTTCCAGTAGCCCGTTGCCTATGCTTCCTAGCGTACTAGGGATCCATTCTGTAGGTCTCCTTCCTACTGCTGGTACCTACTTATAACCTCAGTGGTTGAGGTCATTACCGTTTCCTTGCCTGAGGGAATCTACTCTCTGTAGGTCGTTGCCTATTAGCGGTCTGATCCAATAGCGTACTATTGGAAGGTTCTATTATTGGGTCGAAGAATTTCTCCTTTTTTGACTAGTTTCTGCCTTCATCTCTACTAGTCAGTTTTTATACTTTTTCCTGGGTCAATCTGAAGACTAGTCTTCCTCTCTGTGAGCCTGCACTGTCTCTATACCTGACCTGTGACATTGCTGGGGAGTACTACGGTACTATCCCCCACTGGGCCTGTGTGGGTTGGGGAAGTGCGTATTTCCTTGATTATTTAATTTTCAATAAAAATCTTGTTTTTACCTAAACTGCACTTGTCTGAGTGTTCTTACAAAAACTGTGACATCAGGAAACCAGAAGTCTGCAATGTCAGGAACAAGCCAAGGGTCAAAAGCACAGAAGTCAGCGAAGTCTGGAACAAGCAAAGGGTCTGGAACACAGCAAACAGGAGCACAGGAAAATCGCCAGCAGCAACAGGTCAACAAAGAAACACAAAGACAATAGGGAAGTGAGCCAAGCTGCTTTAAATACCCTGGGAGGGTTGGCTGGTAACAGTCAGGTGAGCAAGCAGAGAGATCGGCTGATCAACCTGATCCAGAAACTCAGAAGACAGCAGCAGTGGATAGCAGAGCACTAGATTAGCTCAAACATCAGAATCAATAGGCAGAAAAGAGCTGCTCAGCAAAACCTTGATAGTTTCCTTTATTTCCAGTATGGAAATAATAATTTCCCTGCCCTACTTCTTTATGCACATTGATTGGCAACCCGCACCTTCTGGCCATGGCATGGCTACATTCCATTATCTCTTCTTCTCAGAAGCATCAGGAATGGATACAGTATGTATGTGTTCCACTGGCACAATGCTTTCCAAGGATTTCATTTCTATTTAAATGGCCAGTTGTTGCTTCTGCTTGGTTTGCTATTGATTGGCTGAGTTGCACTTCAGCTGTTATTTATCATAACTGTCTGATTATTTTCTACATCTAGGGAGACAGATAAACCATGTCTTCCAGCTTTCTGCATAGCCTTCTACCTCCAATGAGAAGACTCCTAGTGAGCCCTCCAGAAGCGTAACACAAAATACAGAGACCCCTCTGCAAACTATAATAAGGGGCCCCCATGGCCCACATCAATTAAGCCAAACACTCAATCCCCACCCCCAATCAAATTCCCGATCCATAACAATAAGTAAATAGACTGGTGTATCAGTCAAAACAGTTGAACGTATTTGCGGCACTTGAAGAAATAAAAAAAAAAAAAGCAACAGCATCAGAACATGAACACGGGGTCATATATACATGTAATCTCTTTAGTGTTAGAGGGGCAAGCAATGCACTGGACAGCAGTGATTTGCTCAGCCCTCAAAAGCTTTAATGTGATGGGTCACAGGCAAAGGCCCTGCTGCCACTAAATCATGGTCAGACACCCTTTTTGTAAAGATGCCAGTATCATCCAGTTGTTTCTACTTCCATTAGAACCACAATGCCATTAACTGCTAACACCAGAGACGTGGGGCTCCAAATTGGTACCTTGCCTATGGCAACTTAATCTGTCTCTGATGATTTTGTGGTATTCTGCAGCTCTATACTCACTCGTACAGTTTGCATGATTTTGTGGTATTATGTTGCTCTGTACTCACATTTTGTTGTATACTGTTGATCTATACACACAATGTACATTTTGCATGATTTTGTGGTATTCAGATGCTCTACACCAGCAAGTCTGGCTCCAGTCCTCAGAGCATGCTAACAGGTAAGGTTTTGGGATATCCATAAGTAAGCACTGTCAACTCGATCAAAATGACTGACCCACTGATTACCCACCTGTGATTAAGAATGCCTTGAAAAGCTGACTTGTTGGCGTGTCCTGAGGACTAATGCAGAGAAACACTGATCAATACTCACAATATACAGTTTGCCTCATGATGCTCTCAAAATCTCTTACATCCCTCCTTAATGTCCTGAATGAGCTTCACAGGTATCAGCTACTGTCGGGTTTCAGAATCAATACTGATAAGTCTCAAGGCCTGAATATAAACCTGCCCCACCATGTCCAAAAGTTGCTCCACCTTAATTTTGACTTCACATGGCAATTTGATGGTTGACCTTGAGCTTTGACAATCTTATGGCATTTCTTGGGTAGGCCGCATAGTTTCAATGAAAATGAACTTACTCCCATGCCTCATCTACTACTTTAAGGTTTTGCCTATCACCTTTCCATCAACTGTGGCTAATGCTTTACATTCTAAGATCTTGAAATTTATGTGGAATGGATGGCACTAAGGGTCTCCTCTAAGATTATTTCCTTGCCCAAAGCACACAGAGGACTGGGCCTGCCTCATATCTTCTCTTACTACTTGTCATCTCAATAAGCCCAAATGATACAGTGGCATCTCCCCTCTAAACATTTCCTTTGGGTATATATTGAGGAGCAATTCCTCTCTCCTCTACCCATTCCCAATGCCTTCTGGATACCGAAGGCACTTCAACCTCATTCTCTGTTTTGGGTACCCACAGTCGCACACTCTCTCAAATTATGGGATTCTGTGAAATTTAGAAAATCCCTGATGGCTCCTCTAACAAGTATGACCCCTATTTTCAGGAACCCCTCTTTCTGTCCAGGGATGTCCAGGACATACTTTCACCATTGGGCACCAGTACAACATTTCCACCTCTGTCGTTAATTTGATCACAATCAAAATACTTCCATACCATTATCCATGGTCGTATCACTGACATTCCTGTTGATACAAAGACTACACAAATGTTGGCTTGAGTAGGATATTGGCTCGGAGCTTCCTCTTAGCAGTTCAGTAGTGTGTTTAGTAAAAGTGAGACTGTGATAGTTAACTTAATTTGAAAACATCTTGCAGAATTACCTATATGTTGTTAGATGGATTTAATTTATTAACCTCTTAATGGGAAAACTTACTTTAAGTACCCATGATGTATATGTACATTATGGAATTCAGGGGTTCCATCGTGGCTGCACGCCGTTCGAGGACCCCTGGTTCCATTTCTGAAAGAAAAAAAAATATTCTGTGGTCCTTAAGTGCTGTCAGGGAGCCTGGTTCTTAAGGGGTTAAAATTGTTTTCTAGCTATTAGTATTTTCCTTTTTTTTTGCTATGCAGTCCACTGCTAACACAAGTGACTTCCCCTAATACACCTGATCTGCCCACTGTGTGGTAGGCTGACCAGACCTCACCTTTAACCAGGGACACATATGAAAAATGAATACTGCATGGCTTCTTTGATTTCAGTACAGCCCTGAAAAATTTGTATTTCTAATGTGTCCTTGCTTAAAGGTGAGGTCTGGTCAGCCTACTTTGTGGTCCTCTCATCCCAATCTCTATCATAAGTGCAACAATAACCCCCTTTGCATTCCATGCATGTGAGCAATGCACAGCAATGAATTTAACATCTCTTTGACCCACAAAGTGTTAATTGCATTTAGCAACTGATCCAAAGGAGAGGATTTCCCCAAAGTCGCCTCTCCCTATTTCTATATGTGTGGATCTACTGGGCAGAGCGGTTCCCCCAAGCCTCCTTAGCTAAGACTTGAAAACATGCACACAAAATCTGTTTTACCTTTTGATTGCAGGAGACTGCAACACGTTTATAACCCCTCTTGCACTCAAAGGTAAGCTGAGCAGACCTCACCTTTAACTGGGAGCACATAAGAAATATGTATACTTCAAGGCTGCACTGAAATCAAAGCAGCCATTCAGTATGCATGTTTTAGATGTGTCTTCAGTTAAAATGAGGTCTGGTCAGCCCACTCAAAGGATTAGAGAGAATCTTACATTCAGCAGTGACTCTCATACTTTCTATATTACTCATTTCCCTATTTCACATAGCTATTGCAAACATTTCAAACAAAAACTTGCACCACTGTATTTTGTACAGGGAAATTAAAATGCTTATAAATACTGTATTATAAACTCCTGCCATGCAAAGGTCTAATATGCAAGAGAGGCTAATGTGAATTGCTTCTCTTCTAGAAGAGAACAGTCAGTGCAATCATTGATTTAACCCACCAGCTGCAGTAGCCATTTTCAGTAAAACAGTGTTCAGCTTTCAGCATGGGAGTAGTAAAAGGGTTACTAAAAGGGGGTGGGGAATCAGTAAAAGAATGTTATATACAGTATCTTTGTAGTACTATAAAGTTTGTCCTATTTGTTTTATAATTACAAGTCAGATATGTCAAGGATTACATCCTTTGAGTGCTAGGTGTGTGCTAACCCCTCGGGCTCTCAAAGCATTTGAGTCAAATGGATAAATCTATGTTTAACCCTTTGAAAGTCAAGTTGAAAGTCAGCTTGAGCTGACATTAACTAGTAATTTACCAGAGGAGAATGTTCAAGAAGGAACCCTGTTATAAAGTGTCTGTTGAGGTGGGTTTGCTTGAAATTGCTGATAAAATTTGGTTTGTTAGACCAAAATCAGAAAGCTCGAGGGCCTTTTTAAAGTACCACCCTCCTCAAATGAATGTCCTATCTTTGATTTAAAAAAAAAAATATTATAGGAGAGATGGAAAGAAGCATCACTGGGTGATTCACATGGATATGTCTTTTGCTGTATATGTCTTGTATATAGCAGAAAGGCAGGCCACAGAGTTTTCATTGGTGGCTCTGCTTATGAAAAGCATATGAACCAGAGAGTTGAAGAGCACAAATAAAGCAACTTTCACAATACTACTTAGGAATCCTTCCTTATAAGTATGGACTACAATGTTATAGATCGGTGTTCCATTATGATGTATGCCACAGATATGGTCCATGAATGTCTTATTACCATTGTGCATCAGCCATTGGAAAGGTTTTATATGATCTGGTTTGCAATGTTTTGGAAGCCATGCAGATCGATATTCACAGTGTTGGTAACTCAACTGATGGAGCCTCCAGTATACAAGGACAGTACTATGGATTCACGACACGGCTAAGTAGTAAAGCACCAGGCCAGATTCACGTGTGGTTCTATACACATGTTCTTAACCTTGTAATGATGGGTATCACCAAGATATCAGTACAAGCAATATCATTGTTTGGATTGTTGAATTCATGTGTTTATTCATGTATCCTACCTTCATATGAATTTATAGAGAAATGCCACAAAGACAGATTTTGATCTGTCTCTGTAACTGGGTAAACAAGATGGCGATTCAAGGATGCAGCAATTACTAAAGTATTTGGCTCATTTGATGACCTAAGTCATACCTTGTTTGTTGAATTGATTGAGACCATGGCTGAGATATCAGCATCTGATCATTTTAATACAGAGGCAAGATACAAGGCTGCAACATACTTAGATTCCCTAACAAAATTCTATACTGTCATTGCAGCTCAGTTTTCAAAAATACAACTCCTGTATATCTCTTCCTCTAAGCACAAGCTTTAGATATACTACAGGCTTATAGAATGGAGAATGAAACAATAGTCGCCTATGAGGGACATCACCAGGAATTCAAAAACATTATGGATGCTGCAAAGAAGGTCATAAACTGGGAAAATGGCAAGATGGATGAAATTAACTGTGAAGTTATTATTCAGGAATATTTACCAACAACTCAGCGAGTACACAGAAAAAAGAGAATGGGTCATAAAATTACAACAGATGAACCAATCCAGTCAGGCAGTGATAACTTTAGGGGTGGAAGTTTATAGTATCACAATAGGCAAAATCATTACTAGTCTGTAGAGTTGATTCACAACCCATGGTATAATGTTTACATATTTGGCATGTTTGGACCCTAAACATTTCCAGAAGATTTGCAAAAATATTACTCACAATACTTTAGAATGACTGAGCCACCTGGTTCTTACATTTTATCCCACAGCATTCAAGGAAATACTTCAAAGTAAGCGGATTGATTTGTATCGCAGTGGCACAAATTGAAAATGTTGCTTCATGAAAAGTACAGTGATGGAGCAACAAAACAACAGGATGAAGAAGCCATCTTTTTTCATCTTATCTCAGGAGCTGAGGAATAACATCATCCTGATGTTCGTGACAAAAGCGAAAATTGCAATACTTGAAAGAACTACACTGTGTGCACAATTATTAGGCAAGTGAGTATTTTGACCATATCATCTCTTTATACATATTTTCCAACTCCAAGCTGTATAAACTTGAATGCTGCTTGGATTTAAGCATATCAGGTGATGCGTATTTGTGTAATAAGAGAGGATGTGGCCTAAGGAGATGAATACCCTATGTCAAGGTCTGCATAATTATTAGCTTCATTTCCTCAGGCAAAATGGGCAGAAAAAGAGAGATAACTGACTCTGAAAAGTCAAAAATTGTAAAAAGTCTTTCAGAGGGATGCAGCACTCTTGAAATTGCTAAGACAATGGGGCGTGATCACAGAACCATTAAACGTTTTGTTGCAAATAGTCCACAGGGTCGCAAGAAATGTGTTGAGAAAAAAAGACGCAAATTAACTGCCAGAGATTTGAGAAGAATCAAACATGAAGGTACCAGGAACCCATTATCCTCCAGTGCTGTCATATTCCAGAACTGCAACCTACCTGGAGTGTCCAGAAGTACTAGGTGATCAGTGCTCAGAGACATGGCCAAGGTAAGATAGGCTGAAACCCGACCACCTCTGAACAGATTTTTGACTACCGCGGTCTTTGTTCTGCGTAATAGTTTCATTGGTAAGCTTTTTGGTAGATGTATAATTAGGGAGGGGTGGATTTAAGTGGTGTGAAAGTTCCCCTTTAAGCAGTGACACAATCACTGATGTTATAGCTTCTAAAAGCAGTTGTTACATGGGTAAAATTACCAATATGCAAGTGTACCACAATACTATCCAATTTCCATAAACTTTCCTTCATTTTCCAAAATCAACAGTCTATAGGACTTTGTTTACCAAACATTCCTACTTTTTGGTATGCCAAAAATCTTTGGCCATTTTTACCTCTAAATATGTGTTTGCACTGTTAAATTATTACATATTATTTAGCATATTTTACACATAATTACTTACTATGTTTGTTTGCACAGTTTCTTAACTACTGTTTAAAAGGTGTTTCTGTTTTAAATCACTTTGTTTCCTGTTATTTTATGTGAATAAAATGTTAAGCATGGTTAATCTGTGGCTTTATTTTTTATTTATAGCTTCATTCAGGCTGTATTGGTGACTCCCCTCCTCTCCTGCATGGTCCCAAGCAAATTATTTGAGTTTGTTGAGTTTTATTTATAGCTTTATTCAGACTCTACTGGTGCAGACTGAGTTCATTGGCTACTGGGATATCATGAACTATACGCACACAAAGACACATCCTTAATAAACTATCCTCCCACCACCTCCAATATCGTAAATCAACCTCAAATGACCTCTTACGTTCCCTGATCGGCTCATATTAGCCACACCAGTGACAAAAGGTTAACGAGTAAAACGAAAACAACCATTACATTTTATTTAAGGTGAAAATTGCCTTAAATAAAAAGTGGAGGATAACATTATCCACCTCCCATCTCTCATCTTGTCTATACCTGAATCAGCTGACTGGCGGATAATCTGCTCAGCTGGTTCAGTCAGTACAAAAGGGCAGAGAAGCTGTGATACATAGCTTCTCTGCCATTCTCTCATTTTGGAACCTCTTCAGTGCCACATGATGGGCAATCCTCATCCTTATGGCACTGAAATGGTTAAGAGTGTGATGCTGTTTGTGGAGCTGAAGTCTGAGCGGATCCTCTTTGCTCCCCCACTGGGCAATTGAGAGGGGGAGCAGGGAGAATGTGCTCAGACTTCTGGGTTGTCGAACTGCTGGCAATGTGTAAGGGAGGGCATTCCTTACACATTGCCAGCAGTTTGTCAACTCTGCATACTAATGATTAAATCTGAGAGCCCCCTCCCTCCCCTTGCATACGTAATTCATAGTGCATAGGGTGATGTGTGTTTGTGCTCACCAGACACACATCACCATAGCATTGCCCCTTAGTGCATACCCCCCCAGGCCTCATGCTTAAAGGGATAGTAACACTTCGTTTTAACTTTATTTTATTTTGTAGGCATTAAAAAAACATGAAGAATGATATAAGTCTTATCTCTCAAACCTTTATGGTTTATGAGATATTCACAAGCAAAGTTCCCCTCCCCGCCCCTTTTTCCTAGTGTAAGCCATCTCTTCTCAGATGTGAGTCTGGTTGTATGACAGTACTGATAACAGAAGGGGACAATTTTCTTTGTATGAAAACAATGAAAGCCCTTCCCCCCTTGACAAGGTTTTCAGCTTTTTCCATTATCTTAATTGAAGATTGTCCCTCTCTGCAGTCTATCTGAGCATCTCCCTTCTGATCTGGTTGAACAGGGGGGGGAAACTTTGTTTGTGAATATCTCTTAAACCATAAAGGTTTCAGAGATAAGACTTATATCATTCTTCATGTTTTTTTAATGCCTACAAAATAAAATAAAGTTAAAATGAAGTATTACTATCCCTTTAAAGTCCCTGGACTTTTTGTCAACTTGGGGCTTGTCCCTCTGGTGCACATGGGGTTAATGGAGATACTTGTGTTACATGTGTGTTTATTCTTTGGTATAAGGCAGGTTAGACATCTACAGTGGATATAAAAAGTCTACACACCCCTGTTAAAATGCCAGGTTCTTGTGATTTTAAAGAATGAGACAAAGATAAATCATGTCAGAACTTTTTCCACCTTTAATGTGACCTATAACGTGAACAATTCAATTGCAAAACAAACTGAAATCGTTGAGGGGGAAAAATAAAAAACTCACAATAACCTGGTTGCATAGGTGTGCACACCCTCTTATAACTAGGGATTTGGCTGTGTTCAAAATTAACCAATCACATTCAATCTCATGTTAAATAGAAGTCATTACACACCTGCCATCATTTAAAGTGACTCCAATTAATCACAAATAAAGTTCAGCCGTTCTAGTAGGATTTTCCTGACATTTGGTTAGTTGCATCTCAGAGCAAAAGCCATGGTTCGCAGAGAGCTTCCAAAACATCAGAGGGATCTCATTGTTGAAAAAAAATCAGTCAGCAGAAGGGTACAAAAGAATTTCCAAAGCATTAGATATACCATGGAACACAGTGAAGACAGTCATCATCAAGTGGAAAAAATAGGGCACAACAGAGACATTACAAAGAACTGGATGTCCCTCCAATATTGATGAGAAGACAAGAAGAAAACTGGTCAGGGAGGCTTCCAAGAGGCCTACTGCAACATTAAAGGAACTGCAGGAATTTCTGGCAAGTACTGGCTGTGTGCTACATGTGACAACAATCTCCCATATTCTTCATATGAATGTGTTATGGGGGTAGGGTGGCAAGATGGAAGCCTTTTCTTACAAAGAAAAACATCCAAGCCTGGCTGAAGTTTGCAATAACAAACATCAAGTCCCCCAAACGCACGTGAGAAAATTTATTATGATCTGATGAAACCAAGGTTGAAATTTTTGGCCATAATTCCAAAAGGTATGTTTGGCGCAAAAACAACACTGCACATCACCCAAAGAACACTTATCACAGTGCCCATGATTCTGCCTGAGCGACATTCCTACTTCTGGGTTTGCTTTGGCTGCTTCTTATTGACTCTGGGTTTTCAACCCCTCCCAGGGCTTGCCTTTATATACGCCCTCCTGTCACTATGCCGGTGCCCTTTCATGGTGTTCCTGACCAGACGTTGTTGCTGTGTTCCTGTTCTGTGTATGATCCGGTTTCATCTGACCTTGATCATGTGTTCGTTGTCCGTATTGCTTTGACCCGGCTTGCCTGACTACGACTCAGTGACCGATTTGGCTGATTCCACTCTCTGTGTACTGATCCCGGTTCTGGCTGACTACCGCTCTCTGTGTACCGATCTAGGCTCTGGCTGACTACCGCTCTCTGTGTACCGATCTAGGTTCTGGCTGACTACCACTTTCTGTGTACCGATCCAGGCTTTGGCTGACTACCGCTCTCTGTGAACCGTTCCAGGCTCTGGCTGACTTCCGCTCTCTGTGCACCGTTCCAGGCTTTGGCTACTCGCCTAGCGTCCGCTCATCGTTAGTGCTTCTGTTGTCCTAGTCTAGTGTCTGTTGCCTTTGCCATACGGTTGCCTGCCAGTCTGCACTACTCAGTTGCCTCCGGTTGCACTACCCTTTCAGCCTGTGCCCTCCTGCAGCCTCCGTTTGTATACTATACAGCCTGTTCTAGCGGTTCTACCACCTGCCAGTCTGTACTTCTCCGCTGCCTCCGGTTGCACTACCGTTCAGCCTGTGCCTCCCTTCAGTCTCCGTTTGCATACAATATAGACTGTGCAGTACGGTCACTAGCGGTTCTACTACCTGTCAGTCTGTACTTCACCGCTGCCTCCGATTGCGCTGCCGTTCAGACTGTGCCTCCCTGCAGTCTCTGTTTGCATACTATACAGCCTGTGCTTTATGGTCACTAGCGGTTCTACCACCTGTCAGTCTGCACTTCTCCACTGCCTCTGGTTGCGCTACCTTTCAGCCTGTGCCTCACTGTAGCCTACGTTTATTACTATACGGCCCGTGCCTCACTGTAGCCTCCGTTTGTCACCATATGGCCTGTGCCTCACTGTAGCCTCCATTTGTCACTATACAGCCTGTGCCCTAACGGTCACTTGTGGTGGTTCGACCTGTCCGTTTGCACCTATCAGCTGTCTCAGGTTGCATTGCTGTACAGCTGCTCTCCTTATTGCCATCGGGCTAGGTTGACTCAGTCTGCCTACCATCACCTCTGGTTGCGCTACGTTCAGACTGTGCCTACTCTGCTTGCCTCTGGGCATCTCCTCAGTATACTCATTTGTACCGTCACGTGGGCTGCCTTACCCGGTTATAGGTAAGGCCGGTAGAGCCTATCCGCTCCCCAATCTATTGGGATGTCTGCCCTGCAGTACCAGTCTCTCTTAAGGCTTCTCCTGACCTGTACTGCAGAGGTTTTGTTCCAGTCATTTTCACATTTCTGTATTTTGTTTTATCTGTTATTGCCCTGACCTGTGTCAGATTAAATAGTGCTATCCTTTGTTTGAGTCTGGACCCGTGAAGGGCATTTCTGTTCTGTATTTTTTGTCTAATAAAGATTCATTATTTTACCTTAACCAAATTGTCTGAGTGTTCAGTAAACCGTGACAACACCATACCCACAATGAAGCATGGAGGTGGCAGCATCATGCTTTGGGGCTGTTTTTCCTCAGCTGGAACCGGGGCATTTGTCAGGGTGGAGGGGATTATGAACAGTTCCAAATACCAGGCAGTTTTGGCAGAAAACATTCAGGCGTCCATTAGAAAGCTGAAGATGAAGAGAAAGTTCACCTTTTAGCACGACAACCCAAAGCACACATCCAAATCAACAAAACCATGGCTTCACCAGAAGAGGATTAACGTTTTGGAATGGCCCAGCCAGAGCCCAGACCTGAATCCATTTGAACATCGGTGGGGTGATCTGAAGAGGGGTGTGCACAGGAGATGTCCTCGCACTTTGACAGATTTGGAGCGCTTTTGCAAAGAGGAGTGGGCAAATATTGCCACGTCAAGATGTACCATGCTAATAAACTCCTACCCAAAAAGACTGATTGCTGTAATAAAATCAAAAGGTGCTGCAACAAAGTATTAGTTTAAGCGTGTGCACACCTATGCAACCAGGTTATTGTGAGTTTTTTTATTTTTCCCCCTCAATGATTTCAGTTTGTTTTGCAATTGAATTGTTCACGTTATAGGTCACATTAAAGGTGGGAAAAGTTCTGACATGATTTATCTTTGTCTCATTCTTTAACGTCACAAGAACCTGGCATTTTAACAGGAGTGTGTAGACTTTTTATATCCAATGTAAATGTGGGCATGTTTCTCGGGTATGGTAAGGGCTATTTAAATATATTTGGTACAATAGCCATACACTGTAAGGCTTAACATGTATGCCCTTGTTATAGAAGGGGATTTTTAGTGTATCCATACTATAAATATATACACGTCCTTTTGCTTCTATCTCATTCAATTTGTATAATTTGTTAAATGAAGGTGGATCACTTGCATTGTATGCATGGGATAATATGGGCGGATTAAAGGGATACATGGATTTAGTTTATTGTGAGACAAAATAATACTGTAGGTGTAATCCATGCACTTTTATATTAGTGGGAGTAAGTAAAGTTGACCTGATGGGATGGTGGTTTTAAAGGATGTGTGTATATGTAAGTTATTATAAAATTCACAACATGGATAGTGGTATCTTTGGTGATATATTTTTCTGTTTTTTTTCTTAACATCTATATAAACATAAACGTGTAAATCCTACAGCTGGATAAATATATTGGTGACCATTTGATGGAGAAATATATTAGTGATGATTTTTAAATAACAAGTGTTTAATGTTCAGAGGATATGTTTTGCCTTTAACTGAGAAAGGGGAGGAGTGCAAGGTTCCTTAGCTTACCTATATATAGAGATGGTAGCTGCTATGTCCAACATAACTGAAACATTAGAACTTCCTGATGAAGGAGCCTGAGCGATTCCAAAACACGTTGGATTTGTTGAGACGGTGGCAGTTTCATCCCATATCCATCTTATGAAAATCAAGTATGATGTCTGTCTAGACAACACCGATTTGGAGCACAATAATTAGCTTTATTATCAGCAACAGGCTAATCCATATGGTGGGCGTTTCTAACAAAGATGCCGTGAACCTCAAGACCAAGTGAACCACATGATGAGATAAGGCACTTTTGGATCTAATCGTGAGTGAAAAATATTATTTTATTTAAATTCATGTGGAACTAAGAGTTAACTATATGTCACGGTGATATGTGGAGAAAAGATCACCTGATGAATATTTGGTGTAAATATTGAAAATTTAATCCACTTTCAAGTGGACACAGAGTACATCTGTTAAGGCAATGTAAAAAATATATTGCTGATGAGGTATACGCATCAGGACAGTCTTACAGTTCTATGAGGTACAACATCTGTGTACAGACATACTGAGAAGAAAGTTACATTTTAACTATAAATGGACAGACACTGGAGGATAAATGGCAACTTTTGGTAACTCTTTGAGTGCCAGAGGCAAAGCAATATGTTGTGTACCCCTCTGGCACTCAAAGGGTTAACTAAATTTGCTAGCTTTATGTTAAACTGTAATCTCTACCATTTTGCTAAATAAATTATGGACAATTTTAGAGTTCTAACTATTTTATTAGTCTTCTAAGAATCCAATGCTTAAAACACCTTAATCCGATGCTTAAAAGTTATAACATATGAATCTTCCTGATGCTGCTGGTTGGGTTGAAGTGCCGTTTAATGAGTCAACATAAGAATATCTTGCTTTTATGCAGGATAAATTGTCATGTTGCCCTTTTGATCATGGCGACATGCTGAATGCGGCTTGTAGGATCATGCTGTTTAGAATGCAACATTTTAAAAGGATACAGAGGAAAAATGGGTACCTCCTTTTTACCACTCTGAAAGATGTCTGGAGACGAGGCGTTGAGTCAGAGGCCTCGGAGACCTGAAGATTTTCCAGTACTACTCTGACAAGTCCCTCAGACGAGGGGCTAGAATACTCTTAACTAAGCATTCTATGTTCTATCCCATATGACATGGATGCCTATCTAGCACAGAACAATATTGACAGTTATGACAGATGGCTTCAAAGCAAATAGGATATTGAGCCGGGGAACTATTTGACACACACACACCCCTACACTGGAAATTGCTCCAGAGGGCTTTTTTGTTGTCTTCCTCTGGATCAACAGGGGTGTTATTGGCATGGGCTGGACTTGATGGACGCATGTCTTTTTTCAGCCTTATCTACTATGTTACTATGACTTCTGAGTGTGCTCATTCTTAAAGGCACCGTAACCCCCAAAAAGTAAAAAGTATGTAAAAGTTCACAAAAGTATATAGTTTAATGAAAAGTCACTACCACATGGGGACTGTACACAAATTAAAAGAAACATTCAAGTAAACTAATTAGAAAAACAGAATAAGCAAAAGGCAAGACATGCCTTGCCGGAAAGGCAGTGCAAGTGTTACATGAAAATCCCATTGTGTACCAACAGAGGATAGGAACACAGCAGTCTTTTCAATAGTAGAAAGTGCTAGACAGGCTCTAGCAACACAGAGAATGAGAAATATGGCTGCTAGACAATTAAACAGAGACATACTTACAGGAACTGGGCACTAAAATCCTATTTTCTCTTATATCCAATATGGAATACAGGAACCAAAGATATACCAAAACATCACAAAGATTCTGGGGAAGGAAAGAAGGTAAAAAAAAAATCACTCTTCTCCAAGGATACCACTATTCCACAGGACTATACTGGATCTATGTAACCTCAAGTTTCAACAAACACCAAAACTAGCACAGCAAACCAAACAAGAGTCAACGGGTCTCATACTACTGAATAAAATGTGGCAGTAGATGAATGAAAAAAAAGGAGACTCCTTAAACAGTTAACACTGCCTGAAGAACCTTCCAGCCAAAGCCTGCCTCAATCGAGGACAGGACATTGACATGGTAGCATATGATAAATGTATACAAGGAGGACCACATTGCAGCCTTGCACAGCTGTTCAACAGAGGCCTGGTTCTTGTAGGCTCAGGAAGCATTCACAGTATTGGTGGAGTAAACCTTGATCTTGAAAGGAATAGGTTTCTTCCAGATCACATACATTTGGCATATGGTGGCCTTAATCCAAGAGCAATGTTGTGTTTGGATACTGCCTTCCTTGGGACCCTCAAGGATGAGTGAATCAGCATTGCAGAACGGCTGGGTAAGGTGCACACAGAACTTAAGGCCTAGCACCACATCCAACAGATGGAGATCTTTCTCCTGTATGGATGAAGGGTCAAGACAGAAAGGCAGGCAAAATTATCTCCTGGTTGATGTGAAAATCTGAGACAACCTTGGTTAAAAACTCCTGGGAGGTACGAAGTACCACCTTGTCTTGTAAAAAAACAAGAAAGGATGCTTGCAAGACAGAGCTTTACTTTCAGCCACGCTTCGAACAGAGACAATGGCCAGAAGGAAAGCCATTTTAAGCATAAGGAAACACAACAGGGCCAAGGGCAGATCCTCAAAACACTGCCTCTGGAGGAGACATAAGACAAAGTTCTGGTTCCATGGAGGAGTGGGATCCCAAAATGAAGGGAAGACATGTGCCACCCCTTGAATAAAGGTTTTTACATCTGGTAGAATGGCAATACGTCTCTGAAAGAGGACAGACAGGGCTGGGATCTGTATATTAACAGAGGTCAAACTAAGACCTTTGTACACTATCTTGAAGAAAGGTCAGGACCATTGGGAGATTAAAAGTCTGAGCAGACACATTCTGGTCAGCACACCATTGGTGGAAGAGGGTCCAAATCCTATGGTATGCCTTTGAGGAAACAGTTTTCCTGGCTTGGATCATAGCAGAAATGACTTCATCAGAGAACCTCTCTCTTCTTAGAATGGTGGTCTCAAGAGCCATGCCATTAATGCAAGCCTCTTCACTTCCTAATACCATATGGGCCCCTTGAGAAGAAGGTCCAGACTTGGTCGAAGATGGAATGGCTCATGAATGGACAGGCTGAGAAGGTCCACAAACCATTCCCACCAGGGCCAGAATAGAACAATCAGGATAACTAAAGACTTCTCATTCCTGATCATCCAGAGTATCCTGGGTATCAGAGGAATCACATAAACAGAAAGTAGTTCCATGGATGGACATTGCATCTGTCTCAAAGGGCAGGGGATCCCTTGTCCAGATGCAGTGCATGGGAACTTGTGAGATGCCATCTATGGCTGGGATACCCCAGGGTTGAACTATCTGGTAAAACACTTCTGGATGCAGCTTCCAGTTTTCTGAATCCAAGTCTTGATGACTGAGAAAGTCTGCAACCATGTTTTCCACTCTTGGACTATGGACATATCAGATGGCCTATACGTGAGTCTCCGCCCAGCAAGAAGCTCCTACACTTCCTACCAGGCTGACTTGCCCCATGCTCTTATCTGGAGGTTGACGTAGACCACTGCCATAGACTTATCAAACTGAAGCTTTACCGGAGTCCCAGTGAGTTCCGGGGGTCAGTGTAGGAAAGCCAGAAGGATGGAATGGATGTACAGAATATTGATGGGAAAAAAATACTCTCCTCCTCTGTCCACCTTCCTTGGCTACTAGGTGGAACAGGGTCATGCCCCATTCTCACAGGCTAGTATCTGTTATGTCAAGGTTCCATTCCTGAATCACAAAGGGGCACCCCTGAATCAGATGGGGTCAATGAAGCCACCAACTGAGAACCTTCCTAGCTTGAGGAGAGAGTGTCATGTAATGAGAGATGTCCAGCTGAAGGTCTCTCATGTGAAACATTGACCTGAAAGCTGGCAATAGACAACCCACAACTCACATGTGGTCCCATGATGTTGCTGAGGGCCACTCCAGCACCCTTAATGCATCCTGTGACAGGAGATTAAACTCATCTTTGTCAAGATCCTCCTTCCTTTGAGTGTTTAGAACTTCATTCCCAGAAAGATCAGAAGCTGGGATGGAATAGGAGAGGACTTCTTTAGGTTGAGGATCCAACCTTGATGTACTAGAATGTGGGCACACTCTTTGATATGGAAAGCCAAGATGTCTTCTGAAGGAACTGTGATCAGCAGATTGTCCAAATATGGAGTCAGAGAAATGCCTTGAAAGTTAATGTACACGGCCATGTCATGATCTTCTTGAATATTCTGCAAGCTGAAGCCAGGATGAAGAGCAGTGCAGTGAAATGGTAGTGACTGTATGTGTAAGCAAAATGTAGAAAGTGTTCGAGACCTGGGTAAATTTAGATGTGCAAGTAGGCATCCAGAAATTCCTCTGGGCATATCTCAGTCCACAAATTCCATCTTGAAGTGTGTAGCAACTATATATTGGCTGAGAAATTTCAGGCCCAGAATAGGCCTTCAACCTGTCCTTTTTGGGAACCACAAAAATGTCATAGAAACCTGAAAAGAGCTCTTGGGCTGGGACCAGTACCAGAACCTGTTTGTCCATCAGAGAGGAAATGACATCTGTAAAGAGAGTGTCACGGTTTGTTAAGACTCTCAAACGCAAAGTTAGGTTAAAAACACAACTTTATTGAAAAGTTTAAGACAACCCCATAGGGTATCATACATGTACATACATATATTTTGAAATGACAGGAAAAGCAATAATAATAATAGCGAATTAGGCTCTACCGGCCCTGCCAAAATACCGGGCAAGGCAGCCAGGACTAGTACACAGAGAATTTAGTAGGCTCTACCGGCCCTGCCATTATACCAGGCAAGGCAGTCTGGACTGGCATACGAGGAATAGGTGGCTCTACCGGCCCTGCCAATATACCAGGCAAGGCAGCCAGGACTGGTACACACAGGATAGTTGGCTCTACCGGCCCTGCCAATATACCGGGCAAGGCAGCCTAACGGAACACAGCTAGACACAGGCTCTACCGGCCCTGCCAATACCGGGTAAGGCAACCCAAGATGGTAACGAGAGAAAAGGTTCTACCGGCCTTACCAATATACCGGGCAAGGCAGCCTTATACAGAGAGGGTGGCAACCACTGAGGCCTCAGTGACCGTCTAGATGACAACAACAGTCACTTGGATGACATGCAGAGGCTAAATGAGCACAAGTGGCAAGCCAAGGAATAACAGGGAACCACCAGTACCCGCGTACTGGGGAGCCAACGTAGCTGCCTAGGACTTGACAGCTCTAACCAGCATGGAGAGAACCAGTACACGCGTACTGGAGAAACCGTCACTCTTCCGGTGCACAGCAACCGGTAACCTATGTAAGCAAACCAGTACCAGTGTGCTGGAAGCATAAATCTCAAGTAGCAACAACAGCCGGGTGGCTAAGGAGCAAACCAGTACCCCTCGTACTGGGAGTACAAAACACAATGTTGCGACAGCAGCCGGGTGGCTGTGGAGCTAACCAGTACCCACGTACTGGGAACACAGTACTAAAGTGCAGTATCAGCTGGATGGCTGTGGAGCGAACCAGTACCCGTGTACTGGGAATCAAATCACATAGATACAACAGCAGCCGGGTGGCTGTGGAGTGAACCAGTACCCGCGTACTGGGAATCAATAGTATCGAGGCAACAGTAGCCGTGAGGCTGTGGAGTGAACCAGTACCCGCGTACTGGGAACCCAATACAGTATCGAGGCAACGGTAGCCGTGAGGCTGTGGAGCGAACCAGTACTCGCATACTGGGAACACAAATCAGTATCGAGGCAACAGTAGCCTTGAGGCTGTGGAGCGAACCAGTACCCGTGTACTGGGAACACAAATCAGTATCGAGGCAACAGTAGCCGTGAGGCTGTGGAGCGAACCAGTACCTGCATACTGGATAAACCAGCAAGAGTGGAAATGTCGCCTAGGCGACCAGGGAGCAATAGCTGACCCAAGTGAACTGGAAAAGGAGCACAGCAGGTGAAACAGGAACCAGCACTCTCCGACGGTCAACCGGATCAGGAACGGCAGCGGGGACTGGCAGCAGGAAGCAGCGACACAAGGGCAACTCCAACCGGATCAGGAACGGAAACAGGAACCGCTGAACTGGTAACTCAGGAACTAGACGATCTCAGGTTAGCAGGAACACAGCAAGGGCCCAGGAAGCTCAGGAACATGATGAAGATGCGAGCAGCATAGAGACAACACAAAAGGGCAACCAAAGGGTGCCCAGGCTCAGTCTAAATAGGCAATGCAGGGCGGGCTGAAGGCAGGCAGCCAATGGGGAGCCCCCTACAGGTAACTGACACAAAAAGGCAGCAATCACAGGCACCGTGATAGAGAGACAATCATTCTGGGTCCTGCAGAAGGCACTGAGGAGGTAGGGACATGAAATCTATGTGGTATTCTTCCAAAACAGACTGCCCTGTGATGACAAATGCCCAGGCATCTCGAAAAAGGCAGAAATTACACCCCACAGGCCGCAACAGACCAGGCCTTTGTGAGCCTTGCTGAGATATGCTTGTTAGACTTTGCAGAAGATTTCTTGTTCTGCCAAATATGTCTGTGCTTTGGGCTACGTGTGCTTGGAAAACCTGAAGGATTTGCGCACTCTGCACCATGGACTGGAGGGGGAACACAATCCATGTGCCTTCCTTGCCAGAAAGTACTGTTTTGTGGAAATATTAGGCAAACGAGTACTCTTTACAGCAGTGGCATCACAAATGATCAGGACCAAACAAGGTTTTACCCGGATAAGGCAAGGAACCCAGTGACTTCCTGGAAGATTGATCAATGGACCAAATCTTGATCCACAAGGTGCTGCTTACAGCAACAGAAAAAGCTGAGAATTTGCATGAAAACCCAGTCGTATCAAAGAGGCCTTCAGTAATATAGGCGTTAGCTTCCAAAATGAAGCTATAATAAAAAGAAGGTCCTCCCTAGGAACGTTGGAATGCATTATGTCCGAAAGCTGCTCTCTCCATATGACAATGGCCCTGTTGACCCACACAGAGGTAAAAATAGAACTCAGTGTTTCCCCAGTAGCTTGGAAGTTGGCTTTAAGAAGGGAATCAAGGCCCTTAACAGCCTGGTCCTTCAGTCTAGAGGCATCTGCAAGCAGAGAGGCCCACTGCGAGAGAGGCCCACTGTGCTAGTGCCTCAACTGTAAAAGGTAAAGACACACTTTTGAAGGAAAAGTCTCTTATCTGAAGTTTTCCATTCTTCCAGGAGAATTTGATAAAGGGCATTATTGGGGGGAAAGACAGGAAAGTCTTACACCTCTGGAAAATATCCTAAGTAGACCCCCAACAGAGGTCTCAGAGACCTGAAGGATCTCCAACACTGCTCTGATGAGCCCTTCAACAGCAGGGAGAGGGTCAGCCTCATAGGAATCCCCAAAGGAGAGTCCAATTCCTCCTCAGAAGATGCCCTGACCACCTGAGTATGCCCCCCTAAAGACAGAATTAATCTAAGTAATGGTTGGAAAAGATGCCAAAGAGGTCATAAGGGTTTTAACTCAAGAAGGCTTTTGGTCAGTGCTGGATGGCCCTGTGAGAGTAGGAGGGGGTCACAGGGCATAAGGATCCAGATTATTCCACTGGAAGCCCAGCATGGCACAAGGAACATTGAGTGAGGGGGTAAAGGAAGCCTCTGAATCCTTGTTTTGGGGTTTCTCCATAGAAAGACATGTCCAGAGAACAGTCTAATGCAAAGCCCTCAGAAAGACCTATAAGTACTTATCTGGTTTGCAAAGGGTTAACCATCCTGGAGGTGAGAGCAGGACTGTCAGGCTTTGCATGAGATATGTAATGGAGACGTAAGATGGCATCTCAACAAGCAAGCAAACAAACAATTCAGCCACTCCAGGAGTTCCTAGTGATGGACTATAGCTCAATGGTACAACATCGAAAAGCATGCAGATATGCCTTTAAATAAGACGCTTCTTGCAGGCATGTAAACACTGCATGTAATGGTGGTCAATGTGCAAACTGGAGACTCCCTCATCTATTTCCAAAGTAATAACAATAGGCTGTAAAGTTTGCACAGAGACTCACACATATTCATCGCTTGCAAAAATAATTAAGATCATACCTGAATAGCAGTAACATGGTATTAATAGTATGAGATGGAGACAGAAATGGTAAGTAGTTTGGCTTACATATGAAGATCAATGTATTTTGCACATATACCATGCTTACTCATGATCAAAGGACTCAAACATTCTGCTACCACTATCTGGCTATGTGAGCAATTATCAAGCAACGAGTTGCAATCCCCAGCAAACAGACTTATCCAAAATAAAAATAAAAAAGAAAGGTGATTTTAAAAGAAGCAGTTACTAGCTTAAAAGAAGATTTTATTCTTACTTGTTAAATCCTTTTCTCTTAGTCCATACAGCTTACATGTACCATGGCGAGGCAACACCTCCTCCTAGTAGGCTGGAACAATTTTCTTCAAGACGTGCAGGGTGGAGCCTCCACCTCCTCCTAGTTTCGCTTCAAGTACCATAATAAAGTGCCCGAAGCCCCCTGGGACATCCCCCACCCCCCAAAAGACATTCAGAACGTAAACCGGATGACAGGACAAGGGCAGACAAGTAGAATAAGCGTCTCTGAACTCGCTATATGGAGCAGTTGCAGAGAGATGTCCCAATAAGTAAGTCCCATAGAGGTGAAAGGAGCATGGCATCTATGCGGTAAAGCATGCCTTAAAGGAGCAGAACTTAAATAATGGAATTTTAACTAAAGTAAGACCAAAGGTTGGAAACACATAGAAATCACCATATTAAGGCTAAATAACACTAAGCCCAAAGGGAAAAGTGTAACAAAACCCTTAAAAGTGCTCAATGTGGCAAATGAGGGGTTACCACAGAAACCCAAGTGCTCCCGAAACCCAACGGACAAACATATAAACCCAATGAGTGCAGTATATAGTAGGAACTCCAAAAGGAGACCCCTGTGCGGAGGGGAAGCATGTGACAAGTGGACCTCAGCACTCAAAGGGTTGCTCACCTTTTTTGCAGGTCATCTGTCTTCAGACTACCATTGCTAAAGAAGAAGCCTCAGTGGGCAACTCCTAGGTAAAAAAACATAGCACACAAGAATTTTCCCTCAGGGCTGGAACGTCCACAAACAGTGTCTGGAAAGTGAGCAATCTGCCATTGGGAAGTCATTAATGGTAATCTGCCTAATGGGAGATTTCTACACCCCATATCTTACAGAAAACAATAAATATAACTAAAAACTAAGCAAAACTGTTCTCTTGCCTTTCCTGTTCAAGGAACAATTCTAGCTGGTTGGGGATTGCTTAGTGACCAGCTAAGGAGGGAAGGAAGGCTCCACCCCGCACGTCTTTACAAGACTTGTTCCTGCCTACTTAAAGGGGCGGTCGCCTTCACGGAGTTACCTGTAAGCTATATTGGACCACAGAGAAAAGGGACAAAATGGTCAAGAAGAGCCAAATTTTGACCTGTCTATAGACAAAAATCTTAAGTGGAGAAACAGAAGAACAGTGATACAAGACTATATATGCCAGGGGCAGCAGTAAGGGGGGAGTTATGCAAATATCTATACTGCCTGTCTCATTGGTGTAAGCATGGGGGTGTGATTTTGAATAGGCATTTCTTTCTTTAAGAGGAGGTTTTTGGTAATATAAGCAGCATACAAGCAGGAAAATAGGGGGCGCTTTTTGTTTCCCAAATTTCCTGGTTCCTGAAGTGAGCAGAGCCGTGCTACACCCTGTTAGATGACTGGTAAAATATAATTTAGTTAGTACTTCCAAAGTTGTTATAACCTAGTAAATTCTGGGATAAGTTATTATTTTCGTCCCAGGAGAACTGGCCAACCTGCTGAGATCGAAATTCCAGTAGCCATCTGGCTGTAAAATTAGTATAATTATTGGAAGTTATACAGTCCAATCACAGTTATAGGGCAAAATTAGACTGATAACCATTTTAGATCATTGGGAGTTAATTAGCTGAAAGTGCTAATACCTGAAGAGCCAGTTGTTTGTTGCGCGTGCAGATGTCTATGCCTGGATGCATTTGTAATCACTGCAGATAAGCATAGAAAATTCGCAATAATGGTTCTGTTACAGAATTTGCTTTGTCTGTTTGTGATATCTGGCGTGGATTGTTCTATTGGGATAATCACACTTCTAAAAATTCTGATAGAACAAAACTTGGATTGTGTATTGGCTGGTTTTTATGGTCCATAGGTCTGTTAACCCCTTACACTGAGCTGTGTGCGGACATGATTTTGCCATTATAATCTTTATGGTGTATATGCTCTGATATATTTTCAAATATATATTATCAGTGTGTTGCTATAACCATATTTTACTTTCATTTCTTAAGATAAGAGGATTTTCGTCTTGCCTGTTAAATCCTTTTCTCTTAGTCCATACAGGTTGCTGGTAACTCTGGGAGGCATCCGCCCTTTTAAGTAGGCAGGAACATTCTTTAAATGTATGCAGGGGGTGGAGCCTCCCTTCCCTCCCAGGCTGCAGCCTAGCCAGCCATCTCTAGAATGATTTGAGACAGTAACTATTGACTAGATAGTAGAAGGGAAGAAGACTCCTGTGAGCGTGCCCCGAAGGACTCCCACATACTGCCACAGGAGAGCCAAGCATGGTCTCTTGACAGGGTGGGAGACCAGTAACCTGTATGGACTGAGAGAAAAAGGATTTAACAGGTAAGACTAAAATCCTCTTTTCTCTGTTGTCCAATACAGGTTACTGGTAACTCTGGGATGTCCAACCATTGATTTCCCCAGAGGCGGGAAGAAGGCAAGGACCAGGCGCAAGGCCCCCAAAGTCACCAGAACCTCTATGAACCAACCGGTCAGAGATCCCAACAAAACTGAAGTGTCAACGGACACCAAACAGGTGTAACAACACCCCAGGAACTGTTACACAGCACACTGAACTAGAGCCAACAGGGTTCAACAGTAAGGAAGCACCAAGAACCTAGGGAGAAGATCCTAGACAGGCAAGACTGCCACCAGGACCTTCCTCCCAAAGTTGGCATCAGCCGAAGCCAGCACATCAACACGGTAGTGCTTCGAAAGGTGTGCACAGAGGACCAAGTGGCCGCCCTGGACAACCGAGTGCCAGAAGCCTGATTCTTATAGGCCCAAGAGGCCCCAATGGACCTGGTGGAATGAGCTGTGACCCAAAAGGGAACATGCTCATTCCTCACTCGTAGGCTCTACGAATAATGGACTTGATCCATGATGCAATAGACACTTTGGATGCAGGTCTTCCTGCCCTAAGACCCTCAGGAATGACGAACAGAGCGTCAGACTTCTTCGACAGATTCAGTGCGATGGACATAAAATGTAAGACAACGCACCACATCCAACAAGTGATCTCTCTCCTTGTCAGAAAGAGGGCACCACAATCTCCTGATTGATATGAAACTCAGAGACCACCTTCGGTAAGAACGCCTTAGAGGGACAAGCACCGCCTTATCCTTATGAAACACCAGATAAAGTGGTTTACAGGACAGAGCTTGCAACTCCGCAACCCGGCGAACATACACAATCACCAGGAGAATGGCCATTTTCCACGTCAAGAGACGTAGAGGAATAGTAGCCAAAGACTCAAAGGGAGGACGTTGGAGAACTCCCAACACCAAATTAAGGTCCCACTGAGGAGCTGGGCTCCGAAAGGCAGGACGCACATGAACAAAGCCTTGGAACGCAATGCGTTTCTGGAAAAAGACAGAAAGAGCCGAAGTCTGAACCTTACAAGAACTCCTAATGAGTCGCTTGTCTACACTGACCTGCAAAAAGGCCAGGACAGTGGGAAGATCAAAGTCATGAGACTGATTTCTGTCAGCACACCAAGACACAAATGTCAACCAGACATGGTGATAGATCTTGGAAGAAACAGGCTTACGGGCACTAAGCACAGTAGACACCAGAGCAGAAGAAAACACTTTCTTCCTTAAAATCGAGGATTCAACCTCCAGGCCGTCAAATTGAGCCAATGAACATCTTCCTTCCACAGGTAACCCTGCAGAAAAAGATCTGGACGAGAGGGGAGCGGAAATGGCTCCGCCACGGATAGTGCCAGAAGCTCCAGATATACCAGGATTGACAAGGCCAATCCGGAGCAATCAGGAGTACTGGACAACGTTCCATTTTCAATTTCTGTAACACCCTTATCAACATTGGGAGAGGAAGAAAAAAGTAGGCCAGAGTGAATGTCCAAGGAATGGACATTGCATCGGCAGCCAGAGCTAGAGAGGCCCTCCAGCGAGAGCAAAACACCAGAACCTTCCTGTTGTGTCTTGTTGCCATGAGATCCACTTGGGGCATCCCCCATCTCTGAACTAGGAGTTGAAACACCTCGGGATGTAGCTCCCACTCTCGACTGTGTGACGACTGGGGAAGTCTGCCATGATGTTGTCTACTCCTGGAATGTGCACTGCGGAAATTACAGGAACATGAACCTCTGCCCAGGACACAATGGCCTTGACCTGTAACCAAGCGGCGAGACGTCTTGTTCCGCCTTGTCTGTTGATGTAAGCCACTGCCTAGGCGTTGTTGGACTCCACTCAGACTGGACAGTCCTCCAGTTGAGACACCCAATGACGAAGAGCATGAATATTGCTCGAAGTTCCAGGATGTTGATTGGGAGAAGGGACTCCTCCATGGACCACTTCCCCTGAGCGTTGAAGCGACCCAAAACAGCTCCCCAGCCCGAGAGGCTGGCATCCATCGTGAATGAGGTCCAGCAGGGAATCAGGAAGGATCTCCCTTTCAGTAAATTGGAAAGGTCCAGCCACCACTCCAAGCTCATCTCTACACGAGGAGGAAGTGAGACCGACAGCTTCTGATCTGGTCGATCCCTGCACGTCTGTATCACAAACCTCTGAAGTTCCCTGGTGTGTGCCATGGCGAATGGAACAGCCTCTATAGTGGAAAAGAACTTTCCCACCAGAGAAGACAACTTCTGAATTGGGATTCGATCCCGAGATAGAATAGTTGAGATTCTGCGTGCAATTTGATGGGCTACCTCGTCCTGTAGAATACCATGCTCCTCTGAGTATCGAACAGAAGACCCAGGAAGATCAGTTGCTGGGATGGGACAAGATCTGACTTGTCCAAGTTGACAATACAACCGTGATGGGTGAGGACTTGAATGCAGGTCTGAACCTGCTGATGAAGAAGGTCCGCAGAGGAGGCTTACATAAGCAAGTTATCCATGTAGGGAGTCACTCTGATGCCGTCCCGATGGAGAACGGATATCAAGGCCCCCAGAACTCATTGGAAAACCTGAGGGGCCGTCGTCGGACCAAATGGAAGAGCTGAGAACTGAAAATGACCCCTGTCGCAGGCAAACCGCAGGTGCCGCATGCTCTCCTGATGAATTGGGATGTACAAATACGCATCCTGAATATCCAGAGAAGCAAGGAACTCCCCCGGAGACATGGCAGCGATCACTATGCGCAGAGACTCCTGACGATAGTGAGTCTTTATCACAAAGGAGTTTAGATATTTCAGATCCAAAACAGAGCAGCATCCGTCATCCTTTTTGGTCACTACAAAGAGGTTAGAGTAAAATCCTGAACCCCTGTCCAAAGGAGGCACCGGCTCCAGGAAATCTTTGTCCAGAAGGGCCTGAACAGCGCCTTCGAACAGACAGCATTTCTCGACGTACTGAGGAGAACGAGAAAGATGAAAGCGAAAAGGAGGAGAAAAGAAAGGGATCTTGCATCCCTCGGTCACCACCTGTAAAAATCCCCGGGTCCGATACAGAATCCTCCCTCAGTGAGTCATGCCGAAGCAGTCCTGGGGGCCCTGGGCTTGGATGCAGCCCCGGGCTTCCAAGGCTGCTTGGGCTTTGAGGAGGACGCGGAGCTGATGGAACTGCCTGGTTCTTAAAACGCGTCACAGTCTGACAGGAACGAAAGGATCGGTTACGTTTAAATGGTAACTTCGCCTTAAAGACCAAGGGTAGAAGTGTACTTTTACACCCCAGTGGCCTCGCTATTTCCTTAAGATTAGGCCCAAACAAGGAAGTACCCTGAAAAGGCAGAGAAAGCAAGACTTTCTTAGAAGCAGTGTCAGCAGACCAAATCTTGAGCCAAAGCACATGTCTGGCCACCACAGAAGTAGCAGAAGCCCTTGCCATCATGCAGACAGCATCAAAAGCAGTAGCAGAGACATAGTGTTGCTTTTCAGAGATATTGGCAAGAAGACGCAATTTCTCCAAAGTAGGCACATCTTGACGGACAGCCGTAGTGAGTTGTTCAGTTCAGACTGCAATAGCCCGGTTAACCTACGCAACAGCAAACGCTGGGCGCCTAGCGGTACCAATAGAAGCAAAAAATGGACTTGAGAAAAACCTCAAGTTTCTTGTCAGTCCAGGCTTGTAGCGCAGAATCATCAGAGACAGGTAAAGTAGTGTATTTAGATAGTCTAGAAATGGGAGCACCCACCTTAGGAGGATTAACCCATTTAGCCAGCTCAGCTTCAGAAAAGGGATAAAGCTTAGCAAATTTCCTGGACACAGACGCAGACTTGTCCGGGTTTTATCACGCATCAGAACCCAAATGGTCAAGGGTGCGGTTAGGAAGAAAATAAGTAAGGGGCTTAGCGGGCTCCTGAAAACATCAGAGGGATCAGAAGGGACCTCCTGAACCAAGGGAATGTTGAGTATGGTTAATACAGCCCTGATCAGGCCCTCAGTAGAGGTTTCAGGATCAGCTTCAAATGGTTCCCCAAGAGACCTGGAAGACTCCAAAATAGTACCATCCTCAACTTTCGAATCTTGCAACAATTCTTCCTCAGAAGAATCTGACACATCAGGTGCTCCCTGCAGTTGAGGCAGGGAGGATCTGATAGTAGAAGGGGTCTGCCATAATTGAAGTGCCCCATGTATGTGGGATGGAAAGAGCTGTAAAGTGGACCTAAGGTCCCTAGTCGCAGCCTTAAACTCTTGCACCCAAGCTGGCTCAAGAGCATGGCTGGAAGTCCCTGGGTTGCTGTCAGGAACATCAGAACATGCTGGGCATAAATGACCAGGGAACTCAGGTAGCCCTGAGTGACAGGAGGAGCAATGCGCAATGGGGATACTGAAACCCCAGCCTCCCTAGTCTTAGGTCTACCCCCCCCCCCCCCAGCTCCAGCGGTATAGACATTCTCACAGTATCAAAATAACCAACTGTACAGTAAATCACCCAACTGTAGTGTGTAAGATTAATATTTCACCCCAGAAACGCTAAATATAGACTTATCTGGCAGGCGAAGGGTTAATCTGCAGAGGAGAAAAGGAGAGTCCAAGCCCTGTGTAGGATACTCGTTGAGAAAAGCTCCCAAAATGGCTGCCGCGACAGGAGCCAATCAGAAAATTGGCGTGAATCAAGCGCTCATGGGAGATATAGTTTTTCCCAAAAAGTACCCCAAAAACAGTGCCCAAAGCCCTCCAACACACTTGAACTATAAACCGGATGATAGAGCAAGGGTAGACAATTAAAATGAGCCCACTCTGAAGTTGCTGTGTGAAGCGATTGCAGAGATACGTCCCAAAAAGTGCTGTCCCATAGAAAGTAAATGGTGTAATGGAGTCTATGCGGTAAAGTGCGCCTTAAAGGCGCAGTACACAATTTTAACAAAAGTTCAACTACAAGTTAAAAACATGAAAAACATACAGGGAACATGTGTGCATACTGAGAAAACACTAACCCAGTAAGGAAAGTGTCAGAACCCCCCCCCCCCCCCAAAACATGTCAAACCAGCAGACAAAGGGTTAAATTACCACATAAACCTGCTCCAAAAACCCAACATACATACACATATACCCAATGAGTGCAGGAGTGCGCAATGAGAACTCCCAAATACAAGCCCAGCAAAGGGGCACTGTGGGACAAGTGGACCTGCAGCACTCAACTTCTGTCTTCAGATTACCACACAGCAAGAAATTACCTCAGTGAGTAATTCCTGGGGAAGCACTTGTACCGAAGACCCTCAGGGCTTAAGGTCCACCAAAAAGCACCTGGATACTGAGCTAGCCACATTGGAGGGCATTTGTCAGTCATGGTAATCTGCCTAATGGTGGTATTCCATATCTGACAGAAAAATAAAAAAGAAACTAAAACTAAAGACAAATGTTCTCCACCTCGTGTTGTCGCACCAAAGGAACAAATAATTCTGGAGATAGCTGGTTAGGCTGCAGCCTGGGAGGGAAGGGAGGCTCCACCCCCTGTATACGTTTAGAGAATGTTCCTGCCTACTTAAAGGGGCGGATGCCTCCCAGAGTTACCAGTAACCTGTATTGGACGACAGAGAAAATGTGTTAATGCAAATTCTCACTGGGAAATATATTTTATGATTCTGTGTTCCATTCAGAGGTATGCATAATTGGAGTCAACAGACAAATAGTTAAATTCTATATTTGGCTGATCTGAGACCTTATATCTTTCAGATAGTGTGTAAATTCTTGCAATATTGCACATTGCGGTTATTAAGGGTTGTCACTTGACCTGTGTCCTATTGAACAACACTCAAGTGACTGGTTTCCTGCCACTTTATTTGCCTTAGTACATACAGGGTGGGGCAGGTGTTGTTGCACTGCCACCTACTGTATTGTCTATAATTGTAAGGAAATGTTAACCCTCGCTGTTCTGTTGGATTTAAACATTGCTAGCTTATACCTTTGGAAACCCAGATATATATTCTAACCCTATATGTGCTTGTGTGTTATCTGATATATCCTATCGTTTTATATTTTCTTATGATATATATATATCAGTCTAGAACTGTTATTTGATATACATTACTGAGTCAATTTTACACACCTTTATATTCCCAATTCACCGATTACTATTGTATTCTATATATCACATTTTATTTAGCTTTAAATAAAATTACATATATTGTTTCACGAATATGAGCGATTATTTTAATCAAGTCTGTTCACTGTGAAAAAGTGTGTCATACCTAGATTGTGTGCAAGATCTCAACTTTATTTATATTGTTTATTTATTTTATGCTAGAGATATAGAGTGCCCGGTCTTCTAGCAAGGCGGAACAAAAAGTCTCAGTTTGGTTGGAGGTCAAGGCCATCTTAACCTGGGCAGAAGCACATGTTCCTGCCATATCCACAGTTCACATTCCCAGAGTAGACAACGTCCTCCTAGTCGACTTCTTCGACGGCGAAGAGTGTGAACTCCACCAGGAGGTGTTCTACCTCATTGTACTGGATCGACCTGATGGCAACCAGACACAAAAAGGAAACTTCCATCGTTTTGTTCCTTCTGGAGGGATCCTCTGGCTCTTGCATTGGATGCCATGTTGATTCTGTGGCGACTTCCTCTTGCTTAAGTCTTTCCTCCCATTCCCCTACTTCCCTGGGTATTGAGGAAATTGCAGTTGGAATGTACTCTGGTCATTCTAATCGTTCCGTACTGGCCCCGGCAACCATGGTTTCCTGAGCTCCTGGATCTATCTGTGGCGGAGCCCTTTCAGCTTCCCCGCAGACTGGGTCTCCTTCTACAGTGTTATATGTGGAAGGAGGATGTGGACCGTCTGGGTTTGACGGCCTGACTGTTGAATCCTCAATACTGAGGAAGAAAGGTTTTTCTTCAGTGGTCTTACCTACTATGCTTCATTCTAGGAAGCCTGTTTCCTCTAAGGCGTACCACAGAATCTGGTCTATTTTCCCACTCTTGGTGTGTGGATAGAGAGCTGTCCTCACAAGACTTCGACCTCCTTGCTGTCCTGTCCTTTTTACAGGACGGTGTGGACAAGGGCCTCAGCCTGACTTCCTTGAAGGTTCAAACTTCAGCGTTCTTGGTCTTTTTCCATAAGCACATTGCCATCCTTCCGGATGTCAAGGTTTTCTTTCAGGGTGTTGCTCATGCTCGCCCTGCATTTAAAAGTCCCGCTCCTCAGAGGGAACTTAATTTGGTGCTGGGCGTCTTACAGCACCCTCCTTTGGAATCCTTGGCCATTATTCCTCTTCATTTTCTGACTTTGAAAAATGTCTTTCCTATTGCAATCCTCTGTTCACAGGGTTGCTGAGCTGCAAGCTTTGTCCTGCAAACAGCCCTTCTTGGTGTTTCACAAGGACAAAGTGGTTCTTCGCACCTCCCAGGAATTTCTTCCTAAGGTGGTTTCTAAGTTCCACATCAATCAGGAAATTGTTGTGCCTTCATTTTGTCCCAACCCTAAATCTGACAAGGAGAGGGATCTCCACTTGTTAGATGTGGTGCGCTGCCTTAAGTTCTACGTGCGCCGCACTGAATCCGTTCGTCAAACTGAAGTGCTATTCGTCATTCCTGAGTGTCCCAGGGCTGGTAAATCTGCATCCACGGTGACTATTGCTTCCTGGATCAAGTCTACCATTCATAAGGCCTACGAACTCAGGAAGAAGCCTGTTCCTTTTTGTATCACGGCTCATTCCACCAGGTCTGTTGGGGCCTCCTGGGCCTACAAAAATCAGGCCTCTGCTGATCAGTTGTGCAATGCGGCCACTTGGTCGTCTGTACACACTTTCTCTAAACACTATCGTGTAGATGTGCTGGCTTCAGCTGACGGCAGCCTTGGTAGGAAAACCTTGGAGGCAGCCTTGCCTATCCAAGAATTTACTCCTTACGCCTCCGTAATCTTTGACTGTTGGGCCCGGTTGGCTGTAGTTCAATGTGCTGTGTTACAGTTACTGGTGGGGTTTTTTTTTTTTTTTTTTTTTTTAATTCCAGTTTAGTGTCAAATTGACACTTTTCTTGTTTGGGGCTATCCTGATCTGTTTAGTCCGTATGAGCTCTGGTAACTTTGGGGACCTGCGCCTGGTCCTTGCCTTCTTTGTTGTTGGTACATCCCAAAGTTACCTGTAAGCTATATTGGACGACAGAGAGAAGAGCATTTTAGTATTTCCTATTAAATCCTTTTCTCTTAGTCCATATAGTTTACAGGTCTCCCACCCTGTCAAGGGACCACGCTTGGTTCTCCTGTGACTGACCATGGGAGTTCCTTCAGGTTCATGCTCACAGGCGTCTTCTTTTTCCTACTTGCTACCTAGTCAATAGTTAGCATCTCAAATCTAACTGGTTGGGGATTGGCTTGTGACCAGCTAAGGAGGAAAGGAAGGCTTCACCCTGCACTTCTTTCCAAGAATTGTTCCTGTTTACTTAAAGGGACGGTCGCCTTCCTGGAGTTATCTGTAAGCTATATGGACTAAGAGAAAAGGATTTAACAGGTAAGACTAAAATCCTCTTTTCAAGCTGTTTTAGACTGGTTTGATGAAGTGATGTTAAAATGTATTATTTTAGCATTTTAATTTTCACATTTAACTTCCACCTTTCTCAAAAGGGCTGCTTATTTGTAATTATATATTTCCCCAGTCTGCTCTTTGAGGGATGTTGCTTATAATGTTACTCACTGAGAATTTTTTTTTTTTTTTTTTTTTTTTTTTTTTTTTTTTTTTTTAACCTATTCATAAATTGTTCTGATTGGCAACTTATATAATCAACTTGAGTGCTAGTAGATTTTTTTTTTTAAATACAAGGCTGTTGCAGAATGGCGGATTCCTTTGTCATGAGTAAGCACGACATGTGTGAGAAACACATTGATCTGCATATGTAAGCCAGAACACTTGCCAGTTCCATATTGTAGTCTCCATCTCACACCAGGTTACGGTTATCCAGGTACGATTTTTAACTATTTGATATATAAACATTATGTTTTTAACCTGTATTTAAAGTGGAACTTTCAGATCTTACCAAGTCACCATGCATTCATTAAACGTATGGCGACTAGCTTGGTAATCGAGGTCTTACCTTTAAAGGGATAGTAATACTTCATTTTTACTATCCTCCAAATGTATCCCTTAAAAATCTGAATTAAACGAGACCTGCGGCATCTCTCAAACCTTTATGGTTTGAGAGATATCTGCGTTCAAAGTTCCCTCTCCTTCTCTCTCCCCTGACGTCAGCGTTATAGCTGACAGCAGGGGAATCTGGTCCCGGGACCGGCGGCGGCTCTGTAGTAGTGGCGAGATTGAGTTATAGAAACCGTAATCCTTCACTGAAATGGACTTCGATGTGTGTTTGCAAACCAAGCACACGTAGAAGACCATTTCAGTGAAGGATTTCTGTTTCTATAACGCAATCTCAGCACTGCTGCAGAGCCGCCGATGGTCCCGGATTCCCCTGCTGTCAGCTATAATGCTTGCTCGCGGACCGGATTCCCCTGCTGTCAGCTACTACGCAGACTTCAGGGGAGAGAGAAGGAGAGGGAACTTTGAATGTGGATATCTTTCAAAGGTTTGAGAGATGCCACTGGTCTCATTTAAATCAGATTTTTATGGGTTACAACATGGGGTATAGTAAAAATGAAGTATTACTATCTCTTTAAAAAAATAGCAGATTGTAAAGAAATCCTTACTGTTTGGGGACTGATGGGCAGGTTAGTGCAGTCTGTGTGCCTGCGCCGTCAGTCCCTTACGGTAACCTTAAGGTACACTGCATACTACTCAATGGCGACCCGGACTGACAGCGCAGGTGCACAGACAAGATGCCTGAGCTGTAGCCTGGGTTCCGGTCTCCAAACTGAAAGGATTTCTTTACAATCTGCTATTTCTTAAAGGTAAGACATCAATTTCCAAGCTAGTCGCCATGTGTTTAATGAATGCATGGCGACTTAGTAAGATCTGAAAGTTCCGCTTTAACCTATTTTTGATGAATCTCTGAGTGAGTCTCTGGTGCAAACTTTACAGCCTAGAAGTAAGATAGCAGTCAGAAAACCCACCTACAAATCAGAAGCCAGGAAAATAAGGCATTACGGTTATCCCCTCCTTTACCTGTAGCATAGCGACTCTGGCTCGCTAGCCACAAATTGTGGATGATTATGCAATAAAGCAAGATCAACGAAAAAGAAAAAGCAGTCTGAGCATTTTAGCATGAACAGTGTAGAGGTATATGTCCCACGGGCAGGCACATAAGGACCACAGACTTTTTGTTTTTTATGCTATCTGAATCAGGATCCTGAAATCCGTGATGGCCCTGGCACACGATGGGTCCTTATCGCATGTTGAACCCATGATCTGGTCCTCCGGTAAAAACACTCTCCCATAGAGGGTGTCAAATCTCATGCCTAAGAACTACAGAACCTGAGAAAGCACCAAAAAGCACTTCATAAGAACGAGTACCCAACCAGGATGTGAACACAGTCTTTAATCTGAACGTACAACAGCCTCTAAAGGCTTGAGAAAAAGGCTGTCTAAATAAAGAGTCAAGATATTCTTTGAGTAGAGATTAGAGCTGCCACAGCAGCCATGACCTTCATGAAGATCTTGGAGCAGATGCTAAACTGAAGGGAAAAAAGCGCTGATTGTCTGGATGAATCGGGACATGAACTTAAGCATCCTGGAGATACAGGGAAGCAAGAAATTCCCTTGGAAACACAACAGATCACTGCGATTCTCAATGCACATATGAAACAAAGATGGCCTAAACATGGGGACCTGTTCTTAAAGGGGCTGTAATTAAAAAAAATTAAAAAAAAAATAAAGCTGAAACATAACATTCAAAGTTCAGAAAAGGTTAAAATACAATACTACATAAGCAGCCACCTGTAGAAAGAGTACAAAATAGGCAAGAACATGACATCCCAGGGAAATGTAAAAAAAGACCCCAGAACACAAATTGCTAACTTACCAGTCTTCTTTTAAAATACAGAACATCAGAAAAGTTCAGTAAGTGAGGCATAGACAATCTCTACAGGGAAATGGTCCAGAAAAACACGTGAGCTAGGCATCCAAGGCCAGGGAAGCCAGTTAACAGGAGTCGAACTAATGGTGCATTATACAGCCCAATATCCAAGCATAACAATAAAAAAGTCTAACTCGGAGAACAGTGCCAAATTGCCCTTTTCCTAATGCAGGTCACTACAAATGGAGGGGGGGTTAAAGCTACAGAGAAGAGGAGAGTCTCTGCCCTGTCCTCTGGTGGAGGGAAGTTTACGCCATGGTTCCTGTGTTCCACACTGGATGCAAATACCCTTAATCTAGATGAGGCCATATCAACGATTTATATACAGCTACAGAGATAGCCCCATCCTGTGTATCTATACCATTTTTATACATGATAGTACTCTATTCAGCAGCTGAGCAATAACACTGCTGTGAAGTCAACTGTCTATCAGTACTCCTAAATCTTCATCTATCAAGGATTCCACAAGTGGTTTCAGATTTAGTATATATGTAGCATATGTTTCTGCAACCCAAATACATCAAATTATATAAATCTATTTTGATCATCATCTGACACTTTTATAACCTGTCCGGAAGCCTCCACAAGGTCTGATTGGGAAGGGGCGGGTTCCCCCAGCCTGATTTACAATGGTGTCACAAAGCCCTGCATACAATGCTTGACCTCTCCCCCTCTTGTTCCCTTGCCCACATGTAGCCACAGATCCCCACATATACAGAGTGATTTCCTCACCTGGCTCCACTGCCTTGGTAGTCAAAGATTCCCCATACACACTGTCTGACCCCCCCCCCTTCCCCACCACCACAACACCCACCCAAAAATAACCATATTTAATTGTGGCTTTTAAGCCAATGCATTAGAGAGTTCTTAGCATTCCAATGGTTAAATCAATGGGGATCTCTCATTTATTTGTCCCTATGGTGCATCTGGTTAACCCCAGAAGGGTTCCAGTTCATCTTGGTATAAAAGCACCACCATTTATGGCCATATCCTCACAATGTTTACTAATGCAGGCTGAACTGATACGGATACATACTGCATCCAACAGATATGAACAAAACGTTAGCCCTTTGAGTGTCAGAGGGGCACACAATGCATTGCAAATCCATTTCGCACTCAAAGGGTTAACTACTATTACATAATCACCCTAAAAGGAGCAGCTGAAGTGACATGTTTCTGAAGATTAACACATGCTATATTCTAAGTATTCAATTTGCTTGTTCCAAAATGAAATACACACAAAAGAACCATATGTAATCAGTAATTTATTGCCATGCTACAAAAATGATGTTGGCACCAATGAAGTGACAATATTATCAATATCAAAATATATATATTTTTAATGAATGCTTGCTTGGTAAGCAGTGTCAATATCTGAGAATGCAAACCTAGTTATTAAATTAAAGGGTAGTATGCAGATGGAAAACATTTTTTCTTTTAAGTGTAGAGTATGTTTCTGCATAGTATCACTTAGAAAGGTCTCTTCAGTGCAATGAGTCCAGTAACACACTGCTCTGCATTGTGTTCCATGCTTCCAAGTACTGCAAGAGCCCAATTTAAACACAGTATTATGGAATGTTTAGTGCAGATATTATCCTAAGACATCATTTAAAAAGGCTGTCATGAAACTTTTGGCAATGTACATCTAGATGCCTTCTTTAAAAAGACTACACTACCTTTATACAAAGTTGCTATTTATATAATTTTAAGTAGGAAAAAAAATTAAACAATTTGTAATGCAAAGTAGGAACATACAATCTTACAATATCATACAATGGGATTGCAAAAAGGGAAAGTGTTTGGCCTTTATACAAGTGTATACATCAGCATTTAACAAATGCAACCCCAACATTCTGTAACTGTAATTACCATCTTTTAGCAGTCAAAACTAGATTCCTTCGCAACAGAACACTCAGAGGAATTTAACCCTTCAAAGGATCAGATTTGCTTAATGCACTGCTTCACAATACGTTGAGCATTGCCCTGATCTTTAAAGGGTTAAGATGCAGGCGTGCATTTTGGGAACATAGCTTGTGACTAGAGCTTTACGTGCAAAAAGGCAACCTGCTTGTTTGGATGCAGCATGTTGCCAGGCTGTAATACAGGACTTTTTAATACATAAATCAGATGCAAATGTACACTCGTACCAATGTCTTCAATGTAAAATGCTGGTGAAAAATATTTGGCAAATTTCTGGCATCATAAAAAATTAGTATAAAAATACATACTGTATATACTTCACACATCCATACTGCAAACATCCACCAAATTAAAAATGCATCTGCAGCTTTAAATGGCAACAGTCTAGATGCACAATATAGGCAAGTGTCTAGTATGCTGATAAACCGGAAATTGGCATGTCACTGCAAGTTTACTCAATTAAATAGGCACAAAAAAGGCAATGCGGCTATGTAGCTATACAGTACATATTTCTACTGTAGAGTGAAACTTATTTCATGAGTACCTGCTCTACATAAATTCCCTTTAGACAAAAGCACATGTAAAATTCAGTTTATAAAACGTGTTAGTGTTTAAGATATGATTTTTTTTCTTTTTTGTGAATTTTTGCATTTTAAGAAATATCACAAAGGTGCAAATGAAGTAATGTGCTTGAGGCTCACATGGGTAGGTCAGTACTGTTGTGCCTAGTTTTTCTAGAAGTACCATCATCTCGTGGCAGTGCTTTTTGAAGGTTTGACATGGCAGCAGTTCTTTCAATGTCTATTACAGCATAAAGCTCTGTGCGCCTGGTAGGCGTTTGTGGGAGTGGAGTGGTAGGAGTTTTTGGAGTTTGAGGGTTGTCAGAGTCACTGCCGCCTTCCAAATCAACCTGTATGTAATTAAGCTGCCTGTGTTCTAAGCTTGGGCGCCTTATATCAAAATTAAAAACTGTTGGTGTGCAATCCCGACGTCTGGAAAATTCTACTTTGTGAGCACTCAATGGAACAGTTACATTTTCTGTGTTTACATAGTTATGCATTGAGTCTAGGTTATTGTGAAATCCATTCAAGGATGGTGTCTTTGGTCCTAATGGGTCATCATCCTCTCTGCTGGGCTTCCGGGCTTCCCAAACTGGAGGGAGAGATGGCAAGTTTTCATAGTTTATCAATGCAGTTCTCCTCTGAGCAGAGTTATTGATATTTTGGATATCTGTTGGGACGGGTGGTGCAATACGTCCCCTTCTCACCCCAGGAGGAGGAGCTTGGATGGATAGTCCATTTACATTTTCATATACCATTTTATTGCCAGAAGGTGTATCTCTGCGTTCATCACTATCATAACCTGTGTCCCACTCTGTGTTATTTGGGCAGCTATTTCCAGCAACCTTTATGCCAGCTTGGGTGTCCTCAAGTTTCTCCAGTTTCTTTTTCTCCATTAATTGTCTTTGAACAGGAGTTGGTCCTAAAACAAACTTCACTCCTTCAGGCTCTAAAATAACCTGTGGGTCACAATCAGGATCTGAGCTATGTTCACTCTGGACCTTGCTTCCTTCAGCATTGGAAAGACGAAGCTCCAGTGGAGCCTGAACACTTGGTCTCTGCTTCTGGTCTTCTTGTACCCCAGTTGTGTTGACATATGTGTGCACCTAAAGTGACACAAACATTTCACATTGATATGTTAAAATATTGAAATGTGCTCTAAACACATACAGCAATAAAATAACATTCATATCCCCACTGAAAAATACAGAAATATGTCAATATTTAACAAAACATTTAGCAAACACTATAAAGTGTTGCAAACATACATAATTTATGTTCAGTGCAAGCTGTTCTCTCGATCCCTTGCCAAATTCTGAAGAGTTGGGTAAAGGCTCTCCATTCTACAGGCTTACAATGTCTAAGCAGGGACACTCATCCTCCCTGCCGTGACCTGTAAATACTACTCTAAGCATTTGTACTTACGGTTTCTTTTAAAGTAATTTTACAATAAAGCATCCAGCCCTCTCTTCATCACACTTACTGACGGATTTGGCATTACGGATGCAAGATATTGAAGACCGACACTCAAGTTGTAGATAAAACTTGTTTCATGAAAATCTTTCAAGTACCATAAAATCTTGCATATAATACGCACAATTTTGCCTCACTTCACCTTATGTGAAGTGGGGTGTCTGTATTATACACAAGTAAAGCACAATCTACTCCACTGATTAACTCACCCCATCCAGAGCCGGCTTTAATTACTGCACAGCATCTGCCACCCGCTTCAAGCAAATCCCTGGGAGGACCTTATGGTCCTCGCATGGCAATACAGTACATCCAATGCGCAGATACCTTGAGGCATTACCATTGGCTAAAATGAAAAGGTGCTCGCAGGGATTTGTGCAGTGATTTGGAGGGGGCGAGTTAAGCAGGGGAGTAGATTGTGCTTACTTGGTAGAGGGAGGTAGGGAGGGAATGATTCATGGACAACAGTAGACCAGGAAAACAAGGGTGCGTGTTATACATAGGCACTCGTTATCCCCTAAAATCTTGGGTATAATTTGCACCTGCGTATTATACACAGGTGCGTATTATACCTGAGATTTTATGGTATGTACGCATACTTATAAAATTACATTTTAAACCAATTCTATAGAGACTTTGTTTATTAACATTTCTATTTATCTTCTCGACTGGGCTGCCTCAACTGATTCATCACTGAAAGAACTACTGCAGAATGCAACCCCCCCCAAGCCTAAAAGAGGGGGAAGGGGGAATAAAAAGCAACAAACAACTTACATGATCTTCAGGAACGAGTAAAGGATGTGTGGATTCTTCTCCCACCGAAGGAAGACGTGTGCTACCCACGGAGGGATGTCTGCTAGATGGGTGTGAAGAAGCATCGCCAAATGATGGGTAACGGGGGTATCCATTGGGTAAATTTGAACTGCTAAAACCTGGAGCTACAGCAACAGAAAAAGGTATGCAGAATAATTATTAGCCAATCATATATCCATTGAACCATATTGTTTGATTTCCATACATTATTTTGAATAAAAATGATGTACACAAAATGTTTAATATATTAAAGCAATTAAAAAAAAATGGGTTTAACCCCTTAGATACTAGATATTAAAGCGGAACTACCACCCCTGTTAAAATTTGGCACAAATAATTCCCCATCTGGCAACCAGCTGCTCGCCAGAATTATTACCTGGTTATTGAGAATTCTATACTGCGTCCGGACTGACAGCCAGGAAACAGCACAGACATCTTTCCATAGTGACGTCTGCGCTGTCAGTCCCAGCCTGCTGTACGCACAGATGTCACTATGGAAAGATGTCTGCGTGGTTTCCTGGCTGTCAGTCCAGTAGCAGTATAGAATTCTCAATAACCAGGTAATAATTCTTGTGACTAGCGCTACCATCGCCAGATGGGGAATTATTTGGGCCAAAGTTTAACAGGGGTGGTATTTCCGCTTTAACCCCTTGGCTTCTAGAAACTTCTGTAACATGTGCATGCTCACTGGGCTTTTACACCCTAAAATACTAGAAATGTATCAAGATCAAGTATAACCCTTTGAGTGCCAGATAGGTAGGGGATAATAGTCCCATTTAAATCAATGGGCATTTTTACTTAGGGAATATGTGTGTACTTTTGAAATAAAAGATAATATTTATCAGGGATGTTAAGAAACACCCCAGTATTCTTTAGCAATGCAGCACATCCAAACTATCCTTGTGAACCTATACCAAGTGTGAAAAAAACAGGTTACAATGGGGAAAAGAGGATTTTAGTCTTACCTGTTAAATCCTTTTCTCTTAGTCCATACAGGTTACTGGTAACTCTGTGTAGGCGATACTCCTTTTAAGTAGGCAGGAACAATTCTAGAATTGTATGCAGGGGGTGGAGTCTACCTTCCCTCCTTGGCTGCAGCTAGACAACCAGCTCCAGTAAGATTTGAGACACTAACTACTGACTAGATAGTGAAGGGAAAGAAGACTCCTGTGAGGATGACCCCGAAGGACCCCCATAGTCTGCCACAGGAGAGCCAAGCATGGTCCCTTGACAGGGTGGGAGACCAGTAACCTGTATGGACTAAGTAAAAAGGATTTAACAGGTAAGACTAAAATCATCTTTTCTCTGTCGTCCAATACAGGTTACTGGTAACTCTGGGATGTCCAACCACTGAGTTTCCCAGAGTCGGGAAGTAAGGCAAGGACCAGGCGCAAGGCCCCCAAAGTCAGATATGAACCATCAGATCAGAGATAGCCCAACAAACAATGAAGTGTCAACGGACACGAAACAGGGGTAACACCCCAAACTGTTACACAGCACACTGAACTGGAGCCAACAGGGCTCAAAAGTGAAGGAAGCACCAAGAACCGAAGAAGATCCTAGACAGACAAGACTGCCTCCAGGATTTTCCTCCCAAAGCTGGCATCAGCCGATGTCAACACATCAACACGGTAGTGCTTCGAAAAGGTGTGCACAGACGAGGTGACAGTCTTGCACATCTGATCAGCGGAGGCCTGATTCTTGTAAGCCCAATCGCCCCCAACAGATCATGTACAATGAGCCGTGACCCTGAAGGGGACAGGCTTTTTCTTCAGCTCATAAGCCTTACGAATAGCGGACTTGATCCAAGAAGCAATAGTCACTTTGGATGCAGGTCCTTCTGCCCTAGGACGCTCAGGAACGACGAACAACGCGTCAGAATGCCTGACACACTCAGTGCGATGTACATAAAACATTGAGACAATGCATCACGTCTAACAAGTGGAGATCCCTCTCCTCCTTGTCAGAGGTGGGGTCAGGGCAGAAAGAAGGCACCCTAATCTCCTGATTTATGTGGAACTTCGAAACCACCTTCAGGAGAAACTCCTGAGAGGTGCGAAGCACTGCCTTGTCCTTGTGAGACACCAAATAGGGTGGTTTACAGGACAGAGCATGCAACTCAGCAACACGACGGACAGACACAATCGCCAGGAGAAAAAAAACATTTTGCATGTCAACAGGCGTAGAGGAATAGTAGCCAAACACTCAAATGGAGGGCGCTGAAGAACGCCCAAAACCAAGTTAAGATCCCACGAAGGAGCAGGAATCTTGAAGGCAGAATGAGTATGAGCAATGCCTCTGAAAGAAAACCTTTACATCAGGAAGAATAGCAATGTGCCTCTGAAAGAAAACAGAGAAAGCAGACGTCTGAACTTTAAGGGAACTCAAACTGAGGCCCTTATCCACATCATCCTGCAAAAAGGCCAGGATCATTGGCAGATCAAATTCCTGAGACAGGTCCTTGTCAGCACACCAAGATAGAAAGGTCAGCCAGACACAATGATAGATCTTGGAAGAAACAGGTTTGCGGGCACTGAGCATAGTAGCCTCGGCACCAGAAGAAAACCCTTTCTTCCTCAATATTGAGGATTCAATTTCCAAGCCGTCAGGCTAGATGATGAACATCCTCCTTCCACAGGTAACCCTGTAGAAGAAGATTCGGATGGCAAGGGAGCCGGAATGGTTCCACCACTGACAGATCAAGAAGCTCTGGAAACTAAGCTTGGCGAGGCCAGTAAGGAGCAATCAGAATGACTGGACAACGCTCCAGTCGTAATTTCTGTAACACCCTGTGCAAAAATAGAAGGGGAGGAAAGATATAGGCCAGAGGGAATAACCAAGGAATAGACACTGCATCCACCGTCATAGCTAGAGGGTCCTTCCACCGAGAGCAGAACCTCGGAACCTTCCTGTTACATCTTGTCAATGTAAGGAAGACCCCATTTCAGAACAATGATGGTGAACACCTCTGGGTGCAGCTCCCACTCTCTGCTGTCCACTGTGTGTTGACTGAGGAAGTCCACCATGACGTTGTCTACGCCAGGAATTTGCACTGCGCATATGGCAGGAAGGTGTTCTTCTGCCCAGGACGAAATAGCCTTGACCTATAACAAAGCTGCGAGACTTCCTGTTCCGCCCTGCTTGTTGTTGTAAACCACGGCCATGGCGGTGTCGGACTCTACCCGGACTGGACAGTCTTCCCGCTGAGATGTCCAATGACGAAGGGCATGAAGCTCCAATATGTTGATGGGAAGCAGAGATTCTTCTGGAGACCACCAACCCTGTGCACTCAGGCAACCCAGGACCGCTCCCCATCTGGAGAGGCTGGCATCCATCGTCACTGTGGTCCAACAGGAAACTAGAAAGGACTTGCCCTTCAGCAGATTGGAGAAGTTGAGCCACCACGACAAACTCAGTTCCACATGAAGAGGAAGTGACACTGACATCTTCAGAAGGTCCGGCTGACCCCTGCACACCTAGATCACAAACCTCTGGAGTTCTCCGGTGTGCTCCATGGCAAACATGAATTTCCCCACAAGAGATGACAGCTTCTTGGCTGGAACTGGATCTTGAGCCAGTATCGCAGAAACCCTGTGGGCGATCTGGTGAGCCACCTCGTCCGTGAGAAACGCCATGTTCTTCTGGGTATAGAAAAGGAGGCCCAGGAAGACCAGACGCTGGGATGGGTCAAGATCTTACTTGTCCAAGTTGATGATTCAACCTTGATGTGCGAGAGCATGAATGCATTTCTGAACCTGCTGATGAAGAAGTTCCGCAGAAGGGGCTTTCAGAAGCAGGTCGTCCATGTATGGAGTAACTCTGATGCCATCTCGGTGGAGGACGGACACTAAGGCTCCCCAAGGACACGGTTGAAGACCTGAGGAGCTTTCGTCAGACCAAATGGAAGAGCTGAGAACTGAAATGTCCACGGTCGCAGGCAAATCGGAGGTACTGCCGGCTCTCTGGATGAATGGTAATGTGTAAATACGCGTCCTGAAGATCCAGAGAAGCAAGGAATTCCCCAAGGGACATGGCAGCAATCACCGTCCGTAGAGACTCCTGATGATAATGAGTCCAGGTCACAAAGGAATTGAGATCCTTTAAATCCAAAATGGGACAGCAATCGCCGTCCTTCTTGGAGACCACAAAGAGGTTTGAGTGAAAACCAATAACTCTGTCCTGAACTGGAACCGGCTCTAAAACGTCCTTGTCCAGAAGAGCCTGAACAGCGGCATAGAAGGGTATAGACATTCTCACAGTGTCAATAACCTTACTGTAAGAAATCACCCAATTCCAAGCCCTGCATAGGATACTCGTTCTGGAAAGAGCATAAAATGGCTGCCGCAGTGGGAGCCAATCAGAAACGAGCACGCAAAGAAAGAGCTCATGGGAAATGTAGTTTTGTCAGAAAAGTACCCCAAACAGTGCCCCCCCGCCATACTAGAAACATGAACCGGATGATAGAGCAAGGGCAGACAAGTAAAATGAGCCACCTCTGAAGTCACTAGGTTAAACGGTTGCAGAGATATATCCCAAACAGTACAGTCCCGTAGGAGTGAATGGAGCAATGGCGCCTATGCGGTAAAGCGCGCATTTAACTCAAATGTTACAAATTTGAAAGTGTAATATTAAAAGACATGAAACATCACTAAAACATGTTGGGATACCTAAAAAACACTGAACCAGTAGGAAGTGTCAGACCCCCACCCCCCAAAAAATTTTTTTATACCAGACCGGCAGCTAAAGGGTTAAATACCACATAAACCTGCTCCAAACACCCAACAGACATACAGGTAGACCCAATGAATGCAAGAGCGTGAAATAGGAACTCCAAATGAAAACCCCTGTGCGGAGGGGCACTGTAGGACATGTGGACCTGCAGCACTCAAAGGGTTGCTCACCTTTCCTGCAGATCTTCTGTCTTCAGATTACCATGTTTAAAGAAGAAGCCCCAGTGGGCAACTCCTGGGGAAAGAACCTGTAGCCAAGATTTTCCTCCCAGGGCTTAAGGTCCACAAAAAGCACCTGGTCACTGGGCTAGCCACATATCTATGGGCATTGTCAGTTATGGTAATCCGCCTAATAGTGGTATTCCATTTCTAACAGAAAAATAAACTTCTAAAGCTATAGCAGAACTGTTCTCTTGCCTGTGTTATCTTTACCAATGAACAAATCTTTCTGGAGCTCGTTGGCTAGCTGCAGCCAAGGAGAGAAGGTAGGCTCCATCCCCCTGCATACAATTCTAGAATTGTTCCTGCCTACTTAAAGGAGTGGATCGCCTACCTAGAGTCACCAGTAACCTGTATTGGACGACAGAAAAAGTAAGAGAGAACGGCATAGGTAATTTCCCTTTAAATATTACACATTAGCAGAATGACCGTCACTTTAACCCCTTAAATACATTGTGAAGCAATATTTTACAGACCTCTAGCACTGAAGAGGTTAAAAGCCCCATTTAAATCAATGGGGATTTTGGGAATGTTTATGTCCCCACTACACTGCAGTTTTGGTCAAGGAAGGGCTTCATGCAGAAAGCTAAAGGAGGAACAGTTGTGGAACATACCACCCGCTCCATAGGGGGCAAGAAAATAAAAAAATTCCCATTGATTTAAATAGGGCATTTAACCCCTTGAATGCTAGAGGTCTCAAACATATTTGTTCCCTAAAATGCAGTTGGTTGACCCCAGAAATTGCTCTCCTTTTGTCCTTGTACATATAGTAATGCAAGCAGACATACTGGTGGGCGTGCGAGGCGTTCTAGGGACGTCCAGCTCTGTCTGGGGATTGCGTTCAACTACAGGCTCTTCCACCACACTGATGCTGTTATTCTGCATGATCTCCTGCAGCATGTTGAACAACTCTTCTGCACGGACACATTTAAAGGCAAAGATTCCTGAAAAACAACACACTTACTTTAAAATGTTGCTGCCTTGTTTACTATATAGAAAAGATAACCGACACAAACTAAACATCCCAGGATAATCACAACACTTCTAACCAGTCACTGACAAATAATGGAAGAAGGTACATAAATATATTGTTTGCACAAGGAAGGCATTAAACACAAGGTTTAGATAAACTATGGGATCATACAATGGGTGTTATGAAAAAAAGGGAAATAGGAGCAATCTGGGGGCAAGCAGACTACACTATAGGGAGCAAATAAAAGTTTGCCCCCTAAATAATTGTTATTTTATCCCTTGAATGCTAGAGGTCGCCAATGCAATATTAGAAGCCCCATTAAAATCAGTTGATTTGGTAATTTTTTATTTCTCCCCTGTGGGGCAGTTTGGTTGTTCCAGAATTGCTCCTTTTTTATACACAGTTTCCTATAATATTAGATAGATAGGGTCTCTCGAAACACTGGAGAAAAATAAATGCTGGGGTTGTGCAAGCTTAACTTGCTTTTCACTACTATTTAAATACACCTACTGTGGTAAAATAAAGGGGGGTTACGGTCCCAACCTTTTCTAGGGGAAAACATGAGAGAAAGAAGACAGACAGTACAAAGAAGGCATTGATATTGTGCAACCATGCCTCCAGTAGAGGGAGCCCAACTTACCAGTACCAGCAAAGTCAACCAGTGCGGTCCCAGCTTTGGATTGCTCTTCCTTTTGCAAGCATTAAGTTAAAATTAACAATTTTTGTTAAACACAAAGGCTTTTCAGGATCTGATTTGAGACCTTGGACTTTGTCTAATGCCTAAATCTCAGGACCAACTGAGAAAGGTCCTACTGTGAGGATACAGCAATTACCCCCACACAAGAAAAATCACAAGAGACTGCACAAACGACATTTAAGAAAATAAGACATCAGTGTACATTTAAAGATAAAAACATTTTTCTGAAGGCATAAGGATCTAATAAATAAATAAACAAATAAATAAAAAAATAAAAAATCCCCTGTGAACATTTACCAAAAGAGCAAGAACAATTGTTGCCGCTACTGCTGCTTGGTAAATTTTCAGTGCCTTGATCGTGCATAGGTGGTTAGTGACACCACAGACGTATTAAGTTGCTAGTAATCATGGAGATCTGATCCATACGTCAGAAAATAACTAGTCGCAACAAAACTCTGGTTGCAGACTGTAAGGGTAATTAATTACCCTTTTACCATCAGTGACTCCCTGGTAAGTATCTCTCACTGTTTATAGAGCCTAATACAGCATTCTTGTAATTTTGTATTAGAACACAGCCATGAACCTGTAAAACAGAAAACATCCAGGAAGCACAAAAAGTAAATATCTACCACAACATGCAATGAAGAAGAAGAAAATAAAAAGAAATGGTGGTGGTAGGGTAGTTTGTTGATATGGTTGGGTAATAAACAAAAAGTAATCAGAATGAACCTTTGCCATATTTCCTGCTGATCCAAAAGACTACAGACAGAAACACCAGTAAAACTAGTTCTATTTTTACCTGCCACTGGGAAACCTCTTTCTTGTGGACTAATAAAGTACTGCAGCCACCTGCAACAACTACCCATGTTAAATCTGCCTCTCTCCTGTGTTCCACTGACAATCCGGATGCAGGAGGAGCATAACTTATGGACAGTTCATTTGAACAGCAGTCAATATTACTGGCTGTGCCCACATGGATAGGCAATTGGAGGATGAGATGAGAATCAAAATCTCCAACAGTGCTGGTGTGAATAGTCTGCTGGCAGCCCCCATAGGCTGATGTGCATCTCTACCTTACTGCAACTGTATGGCTTTCCTAAGGTAATGCAGTGATGTTGTAGACTGCTAACTTTGGTACATGAAAGGCACCACAGAACAGCATGTAATTTTTCACTATGGGCAACAGATCCAGTGCATTAGTGTTGCCCATGTGAGATGGGCCCATATCAAAATCTGAAAGTCCTTGCTCATGATAAAATCATTTGCATACAACAAAGTAAAATTGTGATTGTTTCTATGGAGACCAAAACAAGAAGTCACTAATTAGAAAACACCAGAATTCAGACCTACTTACAGAATTTTACATAGACAGTAATTGCAATAACCAAGACAAAATTCTGAGGACCCCTGTGACATTTCTGTCACCCATGTATCTTCTCCCGTGTTTCATCATGGAGGCGAGAGTTTTTAATTTCAGGCCCATGTAAGTCCATGTAGGTTGGCCATCGACTGGAGTCCAAAGCTACGAGTGTGAAAAGTCTGAAAGCAGCCTCAGATTGCAGTGGTCCTTCCTTGCAGCAAGTTTACTGCATCAATAACACTGCTGCATGTTAGACTCTGATGCATTCACATGGGTGATAGCTGCCCTGTGTAAAAAGCACCCTAGTCCAGCATGCTACCTATCACCACAAATGACTAATGCAGTGCAGCACTGCTGTGTTGATGTTGCCCATGCAAAAAGTGACTAAAGGAACACCAGCTCCTCCCATTAACCCCCTATTTAGATTTATACGTGCAGAAAATCCTAATGGCTACTATGAATTGTTTGGATCAGTTCTCCAAACGAATCTTTAACTCCTTAGAACCCATGACAAGGCAGGACAGTGACAGCTGTCCAGGCATTAAGGACTGATGATGACTGTCCTGTCAAGAAGAAGTTTGTGATCGCAACTCGGGTGCACATTGCTTGGTGATCACAGAACACGTGTATGGGGGGTGGGGAGAGAGGTGCTGTGGTCCTTTAGAAAGCCCCACCTCTGGACCACAGTCCTTAAGGGGTATAAGTGGAACCTTCACCTTTTTCAAGTTTGGTACTTGATAACTGCATTAAACACTGCCTGCGTGTCATGTTAGCCAAAAGATCAGCTAATGTATGGTTAAGGAGATATTTATTCTTCTTATTGTATGCTAATGTATGCCAATTGAAGTACCAGTGACATTTTTCATATGGTAATGAAGCTTTTCAGCAATGACTTCTATGCTAATGAAGCTCTGTGCTGCACCAGGAAATTTTCATTTTCATTTTTGCAAGAAATAAAAGTGTGAATATCTCAAACTAAAACACCTGCTAGAATTTTGGCTAACATGATATATAGGCAGTTTTGAATTAAGTTCTCAAATATGTAAAGAAAATTCAAGGTGACAGGTCCGCTTTCATTAGGAACACACAGATTATCAGAACCAAGTAGCCCATCTAATATGCCATTTCCCTGTCTAGTTAGTTTAGGCTTATTTCATTAGTGTGTTTATGCTACAGTGTAGCAACATTTTCAGAGTTTAATGCTCTTAATTCAAACGGAACAGACAAACTCACAAGATAAATGCTGTTACTGGTCTATAATACAAATACGGTGCACTGTCAGTGGAAAGCTAAAGCATGCTGAGTCTTGCTCAGTTGCAGTGAATGTTGTCTTTGAAAAATGCCCCACTGGACACTGATTGTCAACTTTTTTTTTCTCCATGCTTTGTTGTTCCTGAGTCAATCTCAGATGTATGTCTAAGAGTCCTTAACCCCTTAAGGACCAAGGACATATATATACCTAATCAGAAAACATGTGTTAAAGACCCATGATTTATATGTACATCCCGGAATTCAGGGTCCCTTCACAGCTGCACGACGTTTGGGGACTTCCGATTCCATTAACAAAATAAATACTCCGGACCATTTTTTTTCTTGAATCCAATTCCGGACTTCCCGAACAGCGTGCAGCTGCGTGGGGAGCCCAGAATTCCATGACGGTCCAGGACAGTCATGGGTCCTTAACGGAAAACAAGCCATGACTGTCCTGGACCATCATAAGTTCTTAAGGGGTTAAGTGCCAGTTGCGCGGCTGGTCCTCAAGGGGTTAAATTGGGATTTGTGTGCACTTGCCACAAAATCCTTTTCTCTTGATCCAATGTGGAACACCGGAATCATGGGGTAAAGTCTCATCCAGTCGGGAGGGCATTTCTTTAAAGGGATAGTAATACATCAATTCCACAAATGTTCCTCTTGTAGGTATTTAAAAAAATTTATTAAATGCCCCAGTCCCATCTCTCGAACCTTTATGGTTTGAGAAATATTCACTGTAAAAGTTACCCCTCCCCTGACGTCAGTGCTCTAGCTGACTGCAGGGGAATCCGATCCCGGGACCAGCTGGTGGCTCTTCAGCAGAGCTGGGATCGCGATATTGAAGAAATCCTTCACAGGAATGCTATTCTAAGTGTGCTTGAAAACTAAGCACACTTTGTAGACCATTCCAGCGAAGGATATCTTCTTCAATAACGCAATCGCGGCACCGCTGAAGAGCCTCCGCCGGTCCTGGGACCAGATTCCCCTGCAGTCAGCTAGAGCGCTGACATCAGGGAAAGGAAGGGTGAACTTTCACAGAGAATATGTCTCAAACCATAAAGGTTTGAGAGATGGGACTGGGGGCATTTAATTTATTTTTTAAATACCTACAAGAAGAATATTGGTGAAAATGATGTATTAATATCCCTATAAAGGGGGTGAAACTGGACCAGAGAACCCCCCACCACTACCAATAACACAAGCAAATTGTTTTTAACTGGAAGGGAAGTCCTGTGTTCCACTTGGACTAAGAAGATAATGTATTAGTTCATTACACAAAAAATCCCTTTTCTTTCGTCCACTGTGGAATAAAGGAAATGCAGATACGCCAAGGCAATCCAACAAAGATTCCATGGAGGGGAAAAAATACTTCAAACAACAGACCAGTTCTAAAAGAGAACAACTGGAACAGATACAACCATAGGTGTTAAAGCACCTACACAGCAAACCAGGAAACATGAAAAACACAAGTTACTGGATAAATAGAAAAGGTTCCTCAACAGCCTTTAGGACCTTCTGTCCAAACTGCATCTGAATCCAGATCACTGACACGGCACCAATCAAAGGCGTGAAGGGACGGACAGGTCACCACAGAACATAAGTGCTCCAACAAAGGCCTTGTCGCTGCAGGCCCACGAAGCACCAATCACTCTGGTGCACTGGTGGAATGAGAGGTTATCCCTAAAGGGGATAGATCTGTTTCTGGAGGCGTAGGTCTGGGAATTGTTGCCTTAACTCACAAAACCACTGTTACCCAAGACGCAACTAAGCTGGCACAATGGAACTCAAGCATGACAAGGAGGAAGTCTGAAGCAGCACAAAAACTTTAACTACATCCCATCAATAAAAGTCCTTTCAGCCTGAAGAAACTTAACAAGGAGAAGAAAGAACAAAATACTACATTATACGAAACCCAGAAACATAGGAGAAAAAACCCTAGAGGAATTCTCAAAACCACCCCATCAGAATGAAAGATCAGAAAGGGAGGTTTACAGTACAATACGTATAGATTTGCCACAACCCTAACAAACAAGAATAAAACAACATAACGTCTAGTGATTGAAAAATGTATCTATTCATAAATGTAACCCTTTGAATGCAAGATTGGTAAGCAATGCGTTGCATTGCAATGCACTGCTTACTCCTTTAGTAGTCACAGGGTTAATAGTGCTGCAGACTATATATTCTCTACCAAATGTGGATTTTTTTATTCAATTAACTTGAGTGTAAAAAAATAATTTCCACTTCCAGCTTTAACTAATAAATATCTGTAAATTACCTATATCTTTCAAACAAACCTTCAAATATTAATCTTCGCTCAAAAATTGATCTTCACTCAAAGTAAAATAGCTGTACGAAACAACCAAGCAGTCTGGCTCTGCTGAGGCAAATCTACAGCTGGTGCTCATTCACATAGCCTACTCTTCTCTAGCAGGCACCTTCTAACTCAGCACCAGCCACCAACAGCTGATTTCAAAACGCCTCAGGAAGTTTGATCCTTCCGCCAATCTATCCAAGATGACCAAGTGATTTCACTAACCTAAATGATGCCACTAGGGGGAGCTCATGAATAAAAAAAAAAACTAACTTTATTAAGAGAATTACTCCTTAACCCCTTAAGGACCAGCGGTCCCAGGGTGTGCGGTCCTTTAACGTCCACATAGGAAACTTTGACGTGACGTCCCATGTGACTAATCACGTGGGGTGGCACGCCGAACTGGGGACTGAAAGAGATCGGTCTTGGAGCGAACAACTTAATTCCCCGGTATTACTCACCACGCTCCTACAGGAGCGCGGTGAGTAAAAGTACGTGACGTGCCAGGACCATCACTGGTCCTTAAGTGCCAGACCAGCATGACGGTCCTGCCACGTCAATGGTCCTTAAGGGGTTAACCAAAAAATTTCTCAGAAAAAAAACAGACAAACCACTAAACATACCATCATTTAATCTACTTAAATAATGTAAGTAATTTTTTTTTAAGTTTACTGCTCCTTTACATAAATGCAGAGAACAGAACATTTTGCACATGCATTAAAAAGTAAGTTTAGGAGTATAATATATACGATTAATTTTTAGGCTAGCTGTAAGTACATGATATTTCAAGTTATACAAACCCATTTCACTTTTCATTTTACTGTTCCTTTAAAGTGTAAAGTAGATTTTTAGTTATTATTTGTTTTGTTTTCAGTCTACTAATACTTCAACTTAAAGGAAGTTTGGGAAAGCACTTCAGTAATTTACAATAAGATTTATTCAATTTTAATACATATTAGAACAGAATTCAAATCCCAGATACTTGAATTGACTCTTCCCCTTAGCAGATTCCTGGGGACTCAATATGTATAGGAATCTATGGCCACAGGCTTTCAGTGCCCTAACAGAAGTATTTACAGAACCAATTTAACACCACTATACGCAAAAATGTTGACTATAGCAGATTATAAAACTTCTATTCTACGAGCACCACTTCAAAATTGTAAATATGGACAACAATACACTAATTGACAATGACAAAGATTATTTGTTCTTAATTCTTAAGTGCAAACCAATAAACATGTACTATTAAAGTCTGCATACTTAACCCCTTAAGGACCATTGACATGGCAGGACCGTCACGCTGGTCCGGCACTTAAGGACCAGTGACGGTCCTGGCACGTCACGTACTTTTACTCACCACGCTCCTGTAGGAGCACGGTGAGTAATACCGGGCACTGAAGTTGATTGCTCCAAGACTGGAACGATCTCTTCCAGTGCCCCGTTTGACGTGCCGCCCCACGTGATCAGTCACGTGGGACGGCACGTCAAAGTTTCCTATGTGGCCCTTAAGGGACGGCACGCCCCGGGACCGCTGGTCCTTAAGGGGTTAAATATACTTAGAAGGTATCCCTTGGTTAACCTCAGAGGAGCTAGCTATAGAAACAATATTAGTTCTGCAGTAATGAAGATAAATAACAAAGTTATCTAGACACCTACATCATTCTCACATACACATCTATATTTTACACTCATACAATTCTTCATCATCAGTCCTCAGGACACAGCAACAGATCCGGTTTTCAGGATATCTAGATTGCCAACAGGTGAGTAATAAGTGGGTCATTATGACTGACCTACCTGTGCTTAACGCTCTGAGTGCCAGAGGGGTATGGAATGCATTGCAAAGCTGGCACTCAAAGGGTTCGGTAGGGATAAGCTGAAAGCATGACCAGTTGTTGTATCCCAAGGATGGGAGGGATTACGTGAAAGAACAGACACTGATGCAGTAATTCTCAAATCCAAGTTTAAAAAATGTTACAAATAATATTAGGTTGTTTCTACTTGCCTTGTCCAGTTTGACACCTTCGGCCACTTTCAAAAGAGAAAAGGTTTGAGTCATATCCATAGCGGCGCAGGCAGAGGTATGGCCATTTGACAGAGTCTCTCTTACGGGTGTACAAGATTAGCTCATTTTCTGTCAACTCCATTACACCAGAGCCCAACTCATTACCATCATCATCCACATTAATAACCTTTGCAAACAAAAGAAAGAGAGTAACTGCTTTGAACTGATGTTGCAGAGTTAAGAAACCAACCTGTCATCTGGTCCACAATAAAAGAAAGAAAAAATCCCTATTCTACCATATACTTTATAAAAGTGAACATGGTCAATGGTTCATCAGTGAACATGCAGAGCTGTTGAAAACCCAAAAAGTAAGCTGCTCTGGTCTTCATGCAACAAAGGTGCTGCAGACACAATGCACCAGATGAAGATCCAAAGGCCGAACACTGCTGCAAGTCAAAAGCAGCATCCATCTCCACTGTTTAATAGGTTCTCAGGCTCCCCATTCACATGATGATACATGAATGGGCATTGGTTTACTATTAAATGGTCACATGGTCTTATGAAACCATTACCATGCCACCATACTAAAAATGTCGACATGAGAATCTCGCACTGCATGACAAGATGCTCATGTTGAATAGTAAAAGGCTGCATGCTGCCATGGCTCTATCACATAATGCTGCCCCGGAGCTGTAATAATGTTAACATGTCATTTTCTTGTGCTGCGTGCTGCCCCAGAGCTGTAATGGAATACAGCTCTGGGGCAGCACGGAGTGCAAGCAAATGACATGTTAACATATTACAGCTCCAGGGCAGCACGGAGCATGACTTATTATTACAGCTCTTCTGCACCATGTGATACAGCCGGGGCAGCATGAGACCTTTTACTGTTCGACAATAGAAACTCGCCCTGTCATGCAGTGCGAGATTCTCATGTCAACATTTTTGGTATGGCGACATGGTAACTGTTTCATATGGTCGCATGCTCTTGTGTGCGATCTTTTAAAAGGATACTGTGGGCATGTAGTGACCTATTCTAGCAATCAAAGGATTAAAATTCCAATTAAACTAAATGGTAATTTTCATTTCTCTGCTACCATGTAGATTATTTATTCCAAAAAATTTATATTTTTATTTATTTTTTGCTTTTTGCATACAGCCCATAGCTTTCCACTGAGGAGAATTTTAGGGAGTGTAGCAAAGAAATGTAAAATGGAAGATGTAGCTCCGGTCAAGTCTTGAAGGAGTGAATGATTGGTTATAAAACAATTAACTTACCTTAAACCTGTTTTGATGGTTATCTGGTAAAGTTTCTTTATCTGGACAGCTACAACAGCTACCCATTGCTTCTTTAAAAGACCATGTGATCACTAAAGACAATAAATAGGAAAAGTTTGGTATTAGCTACATATAATTCATCTTGTGCTTCATTCCTTAAAATACATATATTTTTTTTTTTTTTAAAAAAGGGTTTATTGTTTCTTTAAGACCTTTCAGCATTACCATCACTGAGGAAATTAGCCATTTGCTTTAACTGATGTCTGAGCAATTTAGGTGAGGAAAGCTAGAAAATTGGCCTCACAGGGAAGAAAGAGCTGGATACACCCATGTGCCTGTGGCTCACAGTCACAAACTACAAAGTTGCATGTGCCACCACAAGGACTGTTATAATCCCACCCCAAGTAACTGTCCTGTTACACCTGAAATCTTGCAGCCCAGAGTCCATCACAGCTATAGATAACTGTGATTCCTTTTCAGATGCTTGATCTGCTCTCCCACTGGGGCTTGTGGTGCAGCAAGGTCTACTCATAGAGAAGCAGAACTGCCAAAGGGGTACGAACGCGATAGACACCCTTTAAGATCACAGAAAATGTAGAAGTCTAAAAACAAATCTGCTAACTTGTACCCCACTTTCTCCACATTACTTGGAATCCATGCAAAGTGAACTAATCTAAAAGGGAAACTCTCAACTCTGTCCTTCTGATTTTAAAATGTTACCAGAGTTTTTTTTTTTTTCTTTTTTTTTTTATTATGCAACGCAGTGTAGCCCGTAACGTCAGTCAAGGACAGGCTATGGTGAAGCTCTGTCCTGCAGCCTGTCAATATTTACCTCTCCCCCCCCTCCCTCCCCAGTAGGGTCTCGTTCTCACCTACTACTCTGATGGAGGATTACTCCATGTGGGCTGGAGAGCTCTCAATGGCAAGACAGAATCCAGCTCACACAGAGGAATATGTCATCATTGGAGAAGGTGGGAACGAGGCCTTACTGGGGAAGAGAAGAGGAGAACATTGACAGGCTGCAGTACAGAACCGTACCGCAGCCTGTCCTTGACTGACATCACCGGCTTATTTTTAAAAGGTAAAATCTCGGGCTATAGTGCATTACATTAACCCCTTAAGGCACATGCAGCCGGCATTTACGGACCATGGACCTTTTTTTTTTTCCCCTCCTGCATCGGATTCAGGGCTCCCCGAAAGGTGTGCAGTCACGTGGGGAGCCCTGAAATCCCTGATATGACAGGACCTTTACTGCTCCTTTAGGGAAGTTTTCCTATGGCTGTCCTGGTTCCTTTTGGGGTCTAATCCTCTGAGTGCCAGTGGGTCTGCAATGAATTTCTCTGCAATGTGCTGCTTATTCCTCTGACAAGGGATTAAAAAAAAATCCAAAAAAATGGATGGAAGATAAACTCAAATAGCACTTTAAAATTAGTACTTTAACAGAGTTGAGCATTCCCCTTAACCCACTGAATGCTGGACGGTGTTTCAATACATTGTGAAGCAAACCTCTCCTTAAGGGCTGCGAACAGGCCATGACTTTAGGATTGACCTGCTTGAGTACAAAAGGGTTAATCAGAGGGCTCAGTCATTTAACCCATTTGTGTTAATGTCTGTTTTTTGTTACACTAGAGGACAAATAGCAATTTTGCCCCTTTTAGTATGTCTTGTTTAGCAATAATTTCCCTCCAACTCATTTAGTACCCCACACAAACTATAAAACCTTTTTAAGAATAAATAGAGTTTTCTTTTCATGCCGTATTTATAAGTATAGCCCATCAAGTTTGAATATAAAAATGCAAAACCAAAATTAAAAAATTCATAGGTTTCACTGTAATAAACAGCCTGTGTAAACAGGCCACAGTGCCAGGCAGAAACGGCCGCGATGCAGTCATGCATAGTAGAAACTGCCTGCACCTCAGCTGCTAATAGAGCGGGGTGCTCCGAATTCAGACTGTAGGCCTCTCTGCGCACACTACAGTCTGAATTCGGAGCGCCCAGATCCATTACCAGCCACGGCGTGGGCAGTCTCTACTGCGCATGACTTCAGTGCGCTCAGCTGCCTCTACTGCACATGACAGCTTCTGAAACACATACATTAGTGATCATATAGGATTAGTGCCGAAAAATAAAAAAAATCACATCAAAATATATTAATTTACTTCTGCTGAATATGGAAGTACCCCATATGCTTATAACTTTAATCGATTTTTCACATTTAAAGGGTAAATATTACAATGTAAGCACCACTATTTCCAAGCAGTAAGCTTTCAAAACTGCATCATATAAACGGCAACCATTTTAACCCAAGCCTTACTTTAATGCATAATGATAGATATAGATAGACAGACAGACAGACAGATATAGAAGCCTTTGCAGTTTTTTCTAACTGCGCCACAGGCAGTGTGTCTAAACAACTTAAATAACAGAAAACTGGTATAAAAATGTATCCACGTATAAACAGAACCCTGTATTGAGTAAAGGGTTAATTAAGTTCCAAACCCTAAATATATATTTCTCTCTATAGCCATCAGTGGAATGTGATTAATAAGCTCCTGTGTGGGTATTATCCTAAAGAATAAATTACTATTTTTTTAACTAGCATTGCATGAAAAATAATACAAATTAATGAATGGAAATGTGTGACACACTGAGCTTGTTGCCATGAGACATACATTTAGTGACAACCAATGTTTTTATCATACTGGGGAGATTTGTCTGACATTTTTGGAATTGACTGTCCTTATGGGCAAAATCAGACTGATATGCATATAGATATTTCATTTTCTGTAATGGCTTTAGAGCAGTGATTCTCAGCTTCAGCCCTAGGGACACACCAATAGGTCAGGTTTTAAGGACATCCCCAATTAAGCATGTGTAAATCAATCACAATGACTGAGCCTGTGACTGCTCACTGATAAAGTAGGGAAATCATGAAAACCTGACTTGTATGTCACAAGGACTAACTGAGAACAACTGCTCTACAGAGCTACAAGTGTACTTGCCCTCCTCCTGTGTGGGTAATATTCGGTTTTGTTCGCTCTTCATTAATATTCATCACACCACCTTTTTTTCTCTTCAGTAGTAGTTACTTTCTCCAAATATAGAGACAAATTCTCGTGAAAGTCCAATAAAGTTCAATCCTATTTTGAAATAATTATTCATATCCTGCCTTGGTTGTTGTGATGTTTGGTTTGCAAGCCACGTAGAAGACCGTTTCAGTGAAGGATTTCTTTTTTATTAACGCAATCTCGCTCTGCTGCAGAACCGCCTGATGCACTTAAGACCAGATTCCCCTTCAGTCAGCTAGAACGTTGCCTTCAGGGAAAGGGAAACTTTGCGAGCGATTATCTCTCAAGCCATAAAGGTTTGAGAGATTGTACTGGGGCAATTATTTTATTTTTTTTTTAATGCCTACAATATGGGGATTAGTAAATTTTAAGTATTACTATGCCTTTAAGTGACTTCAAACGGCAAGACTGGAAGTCTCAATTCATTCGCTATCGGAGGTTACTTTTTTAACACCTGTCTGGCTTACCCAGAGATACGATTGAGTACAGAACACAACCCTGGCTTCGTGTGTAGCAGGAGAGAACTGTGATGGGTAAGCTACTATGTGATAGGTAAGCTACTAAATGATAGCTGTGCTGCTGGAGGGAGGACCAAGCAGCTTTTTATAAAGAAAGGGGGGGGGGGGATTATAGAAATAACTTTCATAACCCACACAAAGTGATAAACTTACATAGATCTGGCCGTTAATATTCCTAACCTGTGCTGCGGCATCAGGACGTCAGTCTTGCACCATAATATCATGCCGCATGTGTTTTTAAGAAGCCTTGAAATCTAAAAGAAAAGAAACAAATTAAAATCCATACATTTAAAAGTTAACCCCACAAGCTCCCCTAAAATAGTAAAAAAATATCCTTGCAAAGTAGAAGATATATCAAAATAGTTTCCCAACTTCCAAAAAAAAAAAGAGCAGAGAAGATATTATAATTAAAAAGAAACTACATAGATTCCATTCAATATATATATATATATATATATACACACACACACACACACACCAGGGCTCAAAATTTCCACTCGCCACTAGCCAAAGGCAAGTGAAAATTCAGCCCTGGTGGGTATATTTTGGCTTTCAGTGGCGAGTAACTTTTCAGGTCTGGCTAATAGCAATGGACTTTACTTTTCAGGTCTGGCTAATAGCAATGGACTTAAAATTATAAACCCTGTATACACACACACACACACACACACACACACACACTATATATATATGTATAGTCGTATTGCTCTGTTGCCCAGAGGCAGCTGTTAAGGATGATGGGAGTAACCAACAGAATCAAAGTGTGCCTACCTCAGCTCTAAACACTCTAAATACCAGGTAGGAGTGAGTGGGATTGAGAAACCATTGCACGCCAATGAGGGAGGCTTTCCCTCACTGACTTGAGAGGTTCTCTCTATCCTGCCCACTCCTGCCCAGGTGCTTCAGGTAGAATGAAAGGAAGGGAGCTCTCTTGCTCCCCTGCATCGCCTCTGTTGATCTCCCACCCAAATCAGCTAGGAGATCAGTAGCTGGGGGTATGAGGAGGGCTCCTGATGTCCCAACCAAGACGTCTAATTTTTGTTTTGTAAGCTGCTGGTTGAGGAGGCAGTCCTAAAGCAATGACTAACATTTTTTGGTTTTGTTTTTTAAACAGTGGCAGCAGCGGTGGGTGTTTTTCCAGCCAGTGATGCTGATTCACTCTGAGATATATTATATACACACACATAATGCATATAACAATACAATGCATTAGGAATGACAAGTTAACTTTAAGCCATCACTCAGGCAAGAAGAAAATGGTAGTAACCAAGACTTGTTCTTGTGAGTTTGAAAGAGGAAAAAAAATGGGGGGGGGGGGCGCAGAAGTATTTAACAAAGCCATGACAAAAGACAGTAGTAGGAAATGCATTCTTTAAACAGGCAAAACAAAAAAAAGAGCCAAGTATAGTCTTACCCTAAAAGTTTTAAATTTTGATTACCACAGTGCTGAAGTGCAAATTAAATGATAAGGATGATGATAATAGTGTTAGAAAACCACATTTACATATATTTGAGGAGAAAACAGAAGCCAATATTAATTTTATACTTCTGTATTTCAAAGCTGGATGTTACTGCATGCCTTCAATAATTGTATCCCAAAATAGGTAGGAAGGAGGTTGCATTTCATTATTATTGTGTGTTATTTTGCTAAGAAAAATAATAAAGCAAAAATCAATAAGGAAAAGGGAAACTGGTAGAAATCCTTATACTTATGGGCTTACTGGAAACGCTCACACTAGTCAGCAAGTGAAAATTGCTACACTGATGTCACCTGAGTGAACAAGGCTTAACCCTTTGAGTGCCAGAGTGGTAAGACATCATTTAAAAGGTCCAATAACAGGAAAACTACAGAGTATCCTCAGGCTCCAAACTTACAGGGAGTTCTATACATTCATGCAAGCATTCCCTGGTTCCAAAAAGGTATGTCTTAAAAGGATAACAATGTTTTCACAAAAACAGCAGCTCCAGTTAATCTTCATAGTATTTGGGCCATAGAAAGTGTTATTCCAGTACTGTCAGAGTTGTAGTTCAAGAGTAACTGAATGATAAAGTATCCCCCTCCCACCACTTTTTAATGATGTAACCCTGCTCACCTTAGAGCAACAAGATGAATCAAAGCAAGGGACAATCTTCAGTGAGCATAAAGAAAAACCTGTTAAAGGACAGGGTTCTCCTTATGCTCACAGTAAGAAGACTGTCCCTTGCTATGAGCTGTGTGGTCTGGTCTCAGGACCAGATTCCACATCTAAGGGGAGGTGACTTACACTAGGTAAAAGGGGCGGGAGGGGGATACTTTATCATTCAATTACTCTAACTACAGCTCTGACAATATTGAAACAACACTCTTCATGGCCCAAATACTATGAGTATTAATTGAAGCTGCCATTTCTGCAAAACATTACAATCCCTTTAACAGTTAACCCTTTTAGTGCCAGAGCAATGTGTTGCATACCCCTCTGGCACTCTAAGGGTTAATTTTGTTTGTGTGTGTGTGTGTCTCCTTAAAAAGTAGAAAACTCAGCACTTAATAAATAAAAAAAAATGATCTACCTGAAGGTGAGGAACCATTTGCTACATATACATAGTTCATGTGCGTCTAGAATTGCTCTAGTTACCTTCATGTTGTGTGACCATAATTAGGAAGCTAATGAACAATTCTGGACAACGCACACACATCCGGTCCTAAAAGGTTAACGGACACTTTTAACCCCTTGAATGTTACAGGTCTCAAAACAAACCGAAGCAATTACGCAGTTGGTTTGGTACAAAATTGATCCTTGTTGGCTTCTCTGAATAAGTTAATGTGCATCTTTTTGAAAGAGGTTTACAATTTTTTGTGTTCTTTTTAATCATAGCTGCGGACTATGTAAGGAAAGAATATACTACACATCTAACAAATCCAAAACTAAGATAGCATTCCTGTCAAATGTCTCGGATTTTCAGGGACAGGCCCTGATTTTTGCTCCCTATTCCTGGATCATTTTGTCTCTGGTTTTAAAACAGTCTCAAACCTTCTGTATGTGAACAGTATAAAAAGTTTGTTTATGAGATTCCTCACACAATTTTTTTTTTTAATTTTTTTTTTTTTTTTTTTTAATACGATTTATGTAGTATTTAGGTGATACTTTGCTGCAGAAATCTGCTGCATATGGTTTTTTGCTGGTATCCTGTAGTACTTGATGCTCTGTAATGTGACTACCCAAAGGAAGAGAGTCTTCAGATATTTTTTGAAAAGCTGGCAAGTATTGGACAGCTGAAATTACAACATCTGAAACCGGACGGAAAGGCAAATCTGCGGCTCTGCTAAATTCCTTCTGTCCCTCACACATTGAGAGCTCAACCTGCATTCTTCTCCACACTGCTTAAGTAACCTTAGCAACTCTACTTTACATGTGTAGCAGGTTGGTTTGAGAGGTTCCTTGGCAACTGAAACGTCTTGCTCTTTAAGTGGGAAAGTACTTCTCAATGACTCCCACACTGCTTATGTCAAACTTGAAGCAACATGTGTGTGTGGAGCCAAGACTAGAACTAAAGGCTGAAAAGTTACCATCGTACTTTCAAAACGAGCTGTGCCAGAGATACATTCCTATATATCCTATTCAGTAAGTACCTGTTTGCACTAAAATAGAGGTGCTCCAATCAGCTCTCAAGGGACACTTAAAGCAGAACTACCACCCCTGTTAAACTTTGGCCCAAATAATTACCCATCTGGCGACTAGCTGATCGATAGCGCTAGTCGCCAGAATTACCTGTTTATTGAGAATTCTATACTGCTTCTGGACTGACAGCCAGGAAACAGAGCAGACATCTTTCCATAGTGACGTTTGCACGCCTGCTCTGTCAGTCCCTTTCAGTGCCGAAAGGCTCCTAGCAAGGCCTCCTAGAGCAGGCTGGGACTGATGGCACAGGCACGCAGACATCACTATGGAAAGATGTCTGCGCTGTTTCCTGGCTGTCAGTCCGGAAGCAGTATAGGATTCTCAACAACCAGGTAAGAATTCTGGCAACTAGCACTATTGAGCAGCTAGTCGCCAGATGGGGAATTATTTGGGCCAAAGTCTAACAGGGGTGGTAGTTCCGCTTTAACAAGCTGCAACTTAGAGACATCAGTACTTGAGCACACACACAAGACATACAGGTCTTCTACTTTTCTGGTAGAAATGGTACCAATCTACAGACTAAAGAAGCAGTTAATTGGTATAGATCATGTAGTACATAACACTGGACTTTCACAAAGAGAGCCTAGCCCTTCACCCAGACATTTGGGTCAAATCACAGAGTTGTTGGAAACATCTCAGGAGCTTGGGTCCCAGGACCCCTAACATTTATTTCTAGCTCCTAAATATTGGGATCATTTTAATATATAGCTATGGGCATGTGCTTCTTCATTGCATCCTAAAATTCTTACTTTTCTACAAATAAATTATGTTTGTATCCACAGTTTTGTTTTACATTGTTGGACCCCCCTACCCTATGTCTCTGGAAATAGGACAGAGAAGTGGAGCTTAACTACATCAGATTGAACCAAATCTCACAACAAAAATCTATTTGCCTCTAATGGGACTCCTGTTCTCGGACACAGTGTTCACTGCATTAGTTTGAGTTCTGTTTTGCAGCCACATACCTACAACTATTCACAGGTCAAAGTGGAGATTAATATTGTGAAAGGGGTTCACTTCAAACGCATAATTAATGCTGCATTTCCCAAGAATATTTTATTCAAATAAGTAGAAATATGGTGAAATATGCACAAAAGCAGACTATCTGTACCACAAAGAAGAAATATTAAAGCCAGCTTATTTAACCCTTTGAGTGCAGGAGGGATATACAAGGGTTTACAAAGCAATTTGTGGATACACCTCTGGCACTTAAAAGGGTTAAAGGAGAGCATCTGACCCCTGCTGCAATGCTTATCAAGCTAAACAAACTAACGATTTGCGAGTTGGAAGTCTTGTGCCTTAAAGGGATAATAATACTTCGTTTTAACTTTTATTTTGTAGGCATTAAAAAAACATGAAGAACGCTATAAGTCTCATCTCTCAAACCTTTATGGTTTGAGAGATATTCACAAGCAAAGTTTCCCCTCCCCGCCCCTTTTACCTAGTGTAAGCCATCTCTTCTCAGATGTGAATCTGGTTGCAAGACCAGACAGATAACAGCAGGGGACAGTCTTCTTCCTATGAGAACAATGAGAGCCCTGCCCCCCTTGACAAGCTTTTCAGGTTTTTCCCTTATCTTAATTGAAGATTGTCCCTCTGTGCAATCTACCTGGGCACCTCCCTTCTGCTCTGGCTGAGCAGTGTTACATCAGTAAAAGGGGCGGGAGGGGGATACTTTGTCATTGAATTACTCCTGAACTACAACTCTGACAGAACTGAAACAACACTCTCCAAAGTCCAAATACTATGATGATTAATTAGAGCTGCTTTTATTATGAAACATTACTATCCCTTTAAGGCACTGGAAGGGTCTGACAGCACAGGCACAGAGAGCAGCCACAGCAAGATCCCAGCTGGTGCCTGCCTGACGAAAATTATCTATTTCTTACTTATGCCGGACTTATACTGCAAATTACAAGTATTTATATGTATATCGCTAATATATTAAGGATTTGGAGCTAAATGTATCATCATGAAAGTTCTGCTTTAATTAGCCATACGGAAACAAACATTTGCAAAGAAATCTGCTCTTAAGTTACTATCCAAGCGGTTAGGAGTCATATTGAAATATTACTTGTTAACAAAAATCCTGTAATAGAGAATGATTCTTATGTGAATGAAGCAGATATATGGAGGAGTCTCTGACTAACCATAGTTGGGTGCTGAGCTGGGATACAAAAGTAAAGACAATCATAGGTACATTTCTTATATATAAGAAAATGTGCAAAATTTTAATGTAAGCTTGAAAATCAAATTATGGCCTTAATTTATTTTTTATATTATAGATTCTATTCCCAGTTTTATTTTACTTAAAGCACACTTATGCTTTACCAAGTCTGCGCCTTCGTAAAAAAATTTGGGGTCCAAAAGTGGCTATTTCCAGGCAGTTGATTTCCATTTTGTGTCTCAAAGCCACAAACATCAGAGTCGCACATATGGCCGCATATACCTCAGGGATCGCATTTTCAGGCCCACCCAAAGCAATCTCCAGGGTCTGCTGGGTTGTACCCTGTGTGACTCTGAATTGTAAAACTTAACACATTTAAGTACCGGGGAGGTATCCAACACATTTCAATGCACTGGGTCTCTCTCTGGCGCTCAATGGATTAAAGTGCCTCCTTAATAAACCTAAACAGGTGCAATTCTGGAGCAAACTGACTGCACGACAAGCAGGGATGCAAGTCCCCATTAAATGAAATAAGACTTTAACCCACATAAATGCTAGAAAGGTCTCCAACTCCTTGCAAAGCAATGGAACACCAGGGAGTTCTTTTCAAAAACCATCCCACCCCTAGTCAGCTCCCCTGCTGATCAGCCAGAGATCTATCTTTTGAGTAAGAATGACAGAGGGTTACAAATCAGTGTTGCACTCGCTCTGCATTAAACACCAGAAGTGAGCTATGTACAAACAGAACTGCTGCATATGTGCAACCAGCCTGATCAGTTTGGCCCAAGGGTCATATTTTGCCCATCTACGGAGTCTGAAGGTTTCCATTCAGGGAAGTAACAAATTACATCTGAGATATCAAAGAAAGACCTCAATCTTCAGTTCAGGAGGTGGAGTGATTATTTGTTAGAATATTTTTATAGCCAGTGAAAATATATGCACCTGTTACACACAGGTTTAATACTCCCAGATCAGTGATCATCACTATAGAACGGAAAAATGTGCAGTGGGCTTGTCATACTGTTTTTTTCTTCTAAACACATAGAAAATGTCAGTGCGCGCATTGAAACTATGGTTTTGCCCTGTCCGAACCCAAAAGGTTCTTTTTCCAGTGGGGAGAGGATCTTGCAGGGGAAAGCAGCAGTGGAGGAAGTGAGTGACAAAGGCATGCATGCTGCTCAATGGATGTAGCCTCCGGCTGCCTAATCAGGGGGCTCCTAGGCATAGAAGTGTATAGAGGAGGCAAGTCAGGGCTCCAGATAACAATTAACTGATGTGTAATAAGCATCCCTCACTTCACATCCAGTGAAAAGGAGAACAAATGTACATATTACACCCACGATTTTACAGTAAATATTTCCTTAAATGTAAATTTGCTGGTCTTTTGGCTAACATGAAACAAAGGCAGTTTTATACATTTTTCAAATATGTGAATATTAGTTTAAAAGCCCGTGTACACGGGCCACAGTGCCACCCAGCAGCCTTGGCTGGTGACTACGGCAGTGAGCAGAGAGGCTGCAATGTGCAGTACAGAGTGCCTAAATTGCCATGGCTGATATGGAGTGGGGTGCTCTAGATTCAGACCATAGTCCTCTCTGCACACCTTCCTGGCCAACCAAGAGGCCCCGGGAAGGTGAGCAGAGAGGACTCCAGTCCAAACCGAGAGCACCCCATCCGTATCAGCCGTGATGCATTCGGGCAGTCTCCACTGTGCATGACCGCAGCGCACTTAGTCTCCACTATGCATGACGGCTTCTGACAAACATCCTAGTGAATTATTAGCTTTTTACACAAAAAACAGTTGCAGAAAGGGGGGATGACTGCACAATTCTTTACCCAATCATAACCTTTTTAAAGAGATAGCAATAGCAGGGCTCAAAATTTCCACTCTCCATTAGCCAATGGCAAGTGAAAATTTAGCCCTGGCAAGTAGAAATTCAGCCTTGGTGGGTATGCTATGGCTTGCGGTGGCGAGTAACTTTTCTGGCCTGGCTAGTAGCAAAGGACTTAAAATTTTAAGCCCTGGCAATACTTAGTATGTAACAAAATCTAAATTGTAGGGTTTATCCCCCTAAGAAAAACAAGGGTACTACCACTGCTGAGAAGTGTTTTATTCAAAAGTAATTGATATTATATATATTGTTTTTTTTTTTAGATGCAGTATATCCCAGTGGCCTGAAATTGTATAGTGGTGCTGTTGCTACACCCTCCTATGGACAACTCTGGTCAGTTGACTATACATCTCCATGAGATGGTGTTGAAACAGCACCACTACAATTTCAGGACACTGGGATACTGTGCGCCTATAAAATTAAAGTTTGAGTTGAAATAACTTTTGAATAAAACATCAAAGCAGTGGGAGTACACTTGTTTTACTCAGGAGGATAAACCCTAGAGCATATTTTTACATTTTATGTATAATATATGACTATCCCTTTAATAGCTTCATAGGTCCATTCCTCCAGTCTTTTTTGCTGCAGGGATAGGGTTAATTTGTGTCACTCTCCCTGACAGAGAGCTACGTGGAAACAAGAGATGCATGGAATTCATAGTCAGTGATGTGAAAGCCGAAAATAAATAATTCAAATAAAAAATTGGTTAAAATAAAAAATCTTTAGAATGATTGTGCATATTCGGCAACAATTGAAAAGTCAAGAAGCGTTTACCAACATTTTAAGAGCAAATTTATTACGCATCCTTATTAAAACAGCAGGTTCACACTTAACAGTTAAACTTAAAGTGCAATCAGCATCCATTGCATGCTGTGCCATTTTGTAAAGATTAAAATGGGCTGTATTTTCTTTTCAACATAGAAAAAGGACTGTGTTTTCCTAATGAAAGACATAAGCTCAAACTTTGATCAGTAAAAGAGTGCAAACAAAATGTTTTTCTCATCTACAGCGCACAAATGTTCAAAGGAAGGGGCTTTCAACTCTAAGCAGTTACCCAGCAGTTATAAGAGATGCATTCATATAGCTTAAAAATGCCACTCTTTCTGCATTCTCCAATCTGCAGGGCTAGATAATATCAATCCGAGCATCAGCGTGATTTCTGTCCTTTCCACTGAAATACAATGCCAGTAAATTCGCCAACACTGCTCTTCAATAGTTGCTTCCTCTTCCGGAAGCACCTATTGAAACGATGTTACACAACACTGAAGATATGAGAGAGAAAAAGAGAGAGAATTGAACAGTTTTAAGCTATGGGAATTCTTACCATATCTGTCAGGTAACTGCTTAAAGTTAGAAAGCCCCTTCCTCTGACCATTTTCTTATACTTTACAGAGTATGACAAATTCCATAAATGTGTACTTCAAAAGTGTCACTATTTATATAACATATACACCTTCCACAATGTAATTGCACACTATGTATTTTGACCTATACAACTGGTTTCCAAACATATTGAACACCCCTCCCCAAATAACCAAGCACAGGTGATGTCAATAATGCAAGCAGATTCCTATTGATTAACCTGTTAAGGACCGTCATGGGCAGATTCCACTTAAGGACCCATGACGGTCCTGGACAGTCATAGGATAAATTATAGCAGCGTGTCTCCGTGCACGCTGCTATCATTTTTTTCCAGGCTCAGACTGAACGCTCCGGTACAGGAGCGTTCAGTCTCAGCCCTTCTCAGTTGTGCCGGGTCATGTTATCACTGAAGCAACGATCACATGTACCGGCATTCTCAATGAATGAAAAAAAAAAAAAAAATCAGAAGCTGGGGGTATTAACCCCTTCACTGCTGTGCTGGAGGCTGGCTGTTAGCAGGTCAATTTTTTACCTCCTAAAATCAACCGCAAAAAAAAAAAAAAATTTTTTTTTTTAAATAAACAATATGCCAATTACCAAAAGTGGAAGTGTGATTGCCGTGGAGCCATGTAATACATTTATATAAACAAACAAATTTAATCAATAATAAAAGTGGGAAAAAGGAACATAGGGATTTTCACCCAGGGGGAAAGTGTCCACTTAAAACTGCCCATTTTGTAGGTATGACTGACCGGTCATACCTTTTATGCAGTCTCTACAAAAATTAACCCACTGCGTCCAAATGATCCCAAGAGGGATTTAAAAAAAAAAAAAAAAAAAAAAAAAAAAAAAAAACACAAGAGGATTTTAGTCTTACCTGTTAAATCCTTTTCTCTTAGTCCATACTGGTTACTGTTAACTTTGGGTAGGCGATCCATCCCTTTAATTGTAGGCAGGAACAATTCTAGAATTGTATGCAGGGGGTGGGGCCTACCTTCCCTCCTTGGCTGCAGCTAGTCAACCAGCACCAGAAAGATTTGAGACACTAAAAATTGACTAGATAGTGGAACGGAAAGAAGACACCTGTGAGCATGACCCCCACGGTCTACCACAGGAGAGCCAAACATGGTCCCTTGACAGGGTGGGAGACCAGTAACTAGTATGGACTAAGAGAAAAGGATTTAACAGGTAAGACTAAAATCCTCTTTTCTCTGCCATCCAATACAGGTTACTGGTAACTTTGGGATGTCCAACCACTGAGTTTCCCAGAGGCAGGAAGTAAGGCAAGGTCCAGGCGCAAGGCCCCAAAAGTCACCAGAGCAGCGATAGCCCAACAAAACAATGAAGTGTCAATGGACACTGAACAGGGATAACCCCCCCCCCCCCCCCAACTGTTACACTGAACTAGAGCCAACGGGGCTCAAAAGTGAAGGAAGCAACAAGAACCAAATAAAATCCTAGACAGGCAAAACTGCCTCCAGGATTTTCCTCCCAAAGCTGGCATTAGCCGATGTCAACACATCAACACGGTAGTGCTTCGAAAAGGTGTGCACAGATGACCAGGGGCGGCCTTGTACAAATGATCAGCAGAGGCCTGATTCTTGTAAGCCCAAGAGGCACCAATAAATTGTGTGGAATGAGCCGTGACCCTGAAAGGGACAGGCTTCTTCCTCAGCTCATAAGCCTTACAAATAGTGGACTTGATCCAAGAAGCAACAGTCACTTTGGATGCAGGTCTTCCTGCCCTAGGACTCTCAGGAATGACGAACAATGCTTCAGAATGCCTGACACAGTGCGATGTGCATAAAACACTGAGACAATGCACCACGTCTAACAAGTGGAGATCCCGCTCCTTGTCAGAGGTGGGGTCAGCGCAGAAAGAGGGCACCACAATCTCCCGATTGATGTGGAACTCCGAAACCACCTTGGGGAGGAACTCCTGAGAGGTGCAAAGCACCGCTTTGTCCTTGTGAAACACCAAATAGGGTGGTTTACAGGACAGATCATGCAAATCCACGACAAAGCGGACAGACACAATCGCCAGAATTTAGGCCATTTTCCACGTTAACAAGCAGTGAGCAATAGTAGCCAAAGACTTAAATGGAAGGCACTGAAGAACGCCCAAAACCAAGTTAAGATCCCACGGAGGAACAGGATTCTTGAAAGCAGGACGAGAATGAGCAACGCCCTGGATGAAAACCTTGACATCAGGAAGGATGGCAATGCGCCTCTGAAAGAAAACAGAGAGCAGACGTCTGAACTTTAAGGGAACTCAAACTGAGGCCCTTATCCACACCTTCCTGCAAAAAGGCCAGGACCGTAGGCAGATCAAATTCCTGAGACAGGTCCCTGTCAGCACACCAAGAGAGAAAGGTCGACCAGACATGATGCTAGATCTTGGAAGAAACAGGTTTGCAGGCACTCAGCATAGTAGCAACCACACCAGAAGAAAACGCTCATTTCTGAACAATGAGGGTGAACACCTCTGGGTGCAGTTCCCACTCCCCGCTGTCCACCGCATGCCGACTGAAGAAGTCCACCATGACTTTGTCTACACTGGGAATGTGCACTGCGGATATGGCAGGAACGTGTTCCTCTGCCCAGGACAAAATAGCCTAGACCTCTAACCAAGTGGCGAGACTTCTTGTTCTGCCCCCTGCTTGTTGATGTAAGCCACGGCCGTGGAGTTACCGGACAGTCTTCCAGCTGAGATGTCCAATGATGAAGGGTATGGAATATCACCCGAAGCCAATATGTTGATGGGAAGGAGAGATTTCTCCGGAAACCATCGACCCTGAGCGCTCAGGTGACCCAGGAGCGCTCCCCAGTCCGAGAGGCTATCATCCGTGGTCACCGTGGTCCAGAAGGATACCAAGATGGACTTGACCTTCAGCAAATTGGAGAGATCTAGCCACCATGACAAACTCGGTTCCACATGAAGAGGGAGGGGCACAGACATCGTCAGAAGGTCTGGCTGACCTCTGCACACCTGGGTCACAAAGCGCTGGAGTTCCCTGGTGTGCACCATGGCAAACGGTACCGCCTGTATGGTGGAAATTAAGTTCCCCACTAGAGAGTACAATTTCTTGGCTGGAACTGGATCCTGAGCCAGGATCGCAGAAACTCCGTGGGCGATCTGGTGAGCCACCTCGTCTGTGAGAAACGCCATGCTCTTCCGCGTTTCGAAGAGGAGGCCCAGGAAGACCAGACGCTGGGATGGAACAAGATTTTATTTGTCTAAGTTGATGATCCACACATGATGAGTGAGACCATGAATGCATTGCTGAACCTGCTGATGAAGTTCCGCAGAATGTGCCTTCAGAAGTAGGTCGTCCACGTATGGAGTAACTCTGATGCAGTCTCGGTGGAGGACAGACACTAAGCCTCCCAGGACACGGTTGAAGACCTGAGGAGCTGTCGTCAGACCAAATGGAAGAGCTGAAAACTGAAAAAGTCCCCGGTCGCATGCAAATCAGAGATACTGCCAGCTCTTTGGATGAATGGTGATGTGTAAATACACGTCCTGAAGATCCAGAGCAAGGAATTCCCCCAGTGACATGGCAGCAATCATAATGAGTCCGGACCACAATAGAAATTAGATCCTTCAAGTCCAAAATGGGATGACAAGCGCCGCCCTTCTTGGAGACCACAAAGAGGTTTGATTAAAAACCCAGAATGAAGGCAAAATAATGTCCTGGTTAAGGTGAAAGTCTGAAATAACTTTTCCTCTGAAGGAAGGGTTTGGTTTCAACACCACCTTATCCTGATGAAAAACCAAAAAGGGGCTGACGCATGACAAGGCCTGTAACTCACTAATCCTGCGAGATGAAGTAATGGCCGTGAGAAACACTACCTTAAGAGTAAGGAACTTCAAAGAAATCTTTGACAGAGGTTCAAAAACACTGGATTTTGATAACTGATCCAATACTATGTTCAAGTCCCATGGGGGAACAATACTGTGTATTGTAGGCCTGATCTTGGAAATAGCCTTTAAGAATCTCTTAACAAGGTCATCTTCCACCAAATGAACTGACATGATAGCAGATAAAGCTGAAACCTGAACCCTGATGGAGGCAGGCCTGAGACCCTTTTGAAATCCTTCTTGCAGGAAATCTAAAATGTGAGGAATGGAAACCGCAATTTCCTGAGGGAACTTGAACCAGCTAGAAAAGGTAGACCATACCCTGGAATAGACTTTTGAAGTAGATGGTTTACTTCCAGCTATAATGGTGCTGGCTACTGCCTCTGATAGACCCTTACTCAGCAGTACGAGCCTTTCAGTCTCCAAGCCATCAGATGAAGGAAGGCAGGATCCGGATAACACACTGGCCCCTGTGTCAGAAGGTCTTTGGTTATGGGCAGCTCCCACGGAGGTGCTACTGACATGGATACTAGGAAAGAGAACCAGGGTATTTTCGGCCAATTGGGTGCTATCATACTGACATCCAGGTGGTACTCTGATTTTCTTGATAACATCCATTAGACACACGTTTTAGACCATTCCAAGGAAGGGATTCCGTGTAAGAAACGAGATCCCGGCACTTCTCAAGCGCCAGCGTGTCGACCGACACGGATCTCCTGCTGACAGCTTTACAGCTGTCAGTAGGAGAAATCAAACTTTAAACGCCCGTATCTCTTAAACCATAGCAGTTTAAGAGATACGTTTTTTTGCATTTAGATCAGTTTTTTAAGCTCTTCTAAATGCAAAAAAAGTTTTTTTCAGACATTACTAACACTTTAAGCAACTTCTGTCTAGAGACATTGGACTCAATCTTTTCCTCAAGATTAGATAACCAAATACACATGGCTCTAGTAACACATGCTACAGCAGTAGATGCTTCTAGATTCTTACCTGAAACTGCAAACTGAAGCTTTAGGATTCCGTCGAGCTCTCTCTCCATAGGGTCCCGTAATGATGTTCCATCTTCTAAGGGAAGTGTAGTACGCTTTGCTAACTGGGCGATAGAGGCGTCTATTTTAGGAGGGAGCACCCAAGGCTCTACCTCCTCTTGCTTAAAAGGATACATCTTTGAAAAACGTTTAGAAGCGCTAGATGTTACCAATCTTCCATTCTGTCTTGGTCAGGTCAAAGATAGATTGATGAATAGGAAAGACTGGAACCTCTTTTCTCTTTCCCAAAAAGGCAGTGTCCATAACATCTCTCTTGCTGGACTTCTGTGATACCCAGAGCTTTCCTAACCAAACGAACTAAGCAGTCTATTTTATCCATTCCAAAGGATCCTGATTCTTCAATGATCACCCCCTCTTCCTCAGAGGATAGATCAGAGTCAGGATCAAAGAGGTCCTGATCAATGCAATATTCTTCTTGTTGAGAGGAAGTACCTTCCCCTGGATCCATCCTAGGACACTTCCTTGCAGGTTCTTTTTCCTGCATGGAGTTAAAGGTAACCTGCATGGATGCTTTCATCCATGACAGGAATTCTGTGAACGGAGAGGTCATATCTGGACCCGCAGCCTTCTTTAAGCAATCTTGGCAAAATTTCCCATTATCAGAGGGATTTAACTTGGTTTTGACGGGCCTTTATCCTCCTTAGAGGTAGGCTCAGAGGCTGGCTTCTCCTTATCTCTGTCCTTGTCTTTGCTCTTAGGGGTAGACATGGTAGCCCAGAACTATCAAACAAGCAGAAATAAGCAAATTTTAGCAAGAATAATGTACATATACATAAAAATGGGATAAACTCCTTTACCTTAAATAGTGAAGGTGCACAGGGCTATCCTCCTCCGGTGACCAAATCGCTCTTTGGCGCTCAGGGCCGCTTCCGATAGCGTGCGTTCCACTCTTGGAACGCGTAAGAATTAAAGGAACTCCCATAGCTTCCTGTTCTCTGTTTCTGCACCGGCCCGCTCCAGTCACCGCAACGGAGGGAAAGGATCCACCAGGGCTGAATCTCTACTCGCCAGGGCTAAATTTTCACTCGCCATTGGCTAGTGGCGAGTGGAAATTTTGAGCCCTGAGCTAAAGGGTTAAGTACCACATAAACCTGCTCCAAAACACCCAACAGACATACATAGACCCAATGAGTGCAGGAGTGTGCAATAGGAACTCCAAGGAAAAACCCCTCTGAGGAGGGGCACTGTGGGACATGTGGACCTGCAGCACTCAAAAGGTTGCTCACCTTTCCTGCAGATCTTCTGTTTTCAGAGTACCATGTTTTAAGAAGAAGCCTCGGTGGGCAACTCCTGAGGAAATAACTTGTAGCCAAGATTCCCCCCACCAGGGCTTAAGGTCCACAAAAAGCACCTGGTCACTGAGCTAGCCACATATCTAAAGGAATTGTCAGTTATGGTAATCCACCTAATGGTAGTATTCCATTTCTAACAGAAAAATCAAAAACTTCTAAAGCTATAGCAGAGCTGTTCTCTTGCCTGTGTTATCTTCACCAAGGAACACATCTTTCTGGAGATGGTTGGCTAGCTGCAGCCAAGGAGGGGAGGTAGGCTCCACCCCCTGCATACAGTTGTAGAATTGTTCCTGCCTACAATTAAAGGGGCAGTTTGCCTACCCAAAGTTACCAGTAGCCTGTATTGGATGACAGAGAAAGTGGCTTTTTTTTTTTTACAGTTTTCTTTAATTTTACCAAAATTAATAGTGGGCTATCCATATATGTTTGGTATCAAAAGAAAGTCCTATTTGTGAGTAAAAAAAAACAAAAAAAAAACAAAACAAAAAAAACACGGTATATAATTTTCATGGGTAAAATAAAGTACTTGGAGGTTAAACACTGCTGAACAAAGACCTAGTCAAAAAGGTCAGAATTACTCCAGTCCTTAAATGAAATCCACCTCAGATTTTCCCGGTCCTTAAGGGGTTAAGCTGCCTGTGTTCAATTAAGTAACTCTTGAAAATATTCACTACTGAGGTTAGGGGTGGTCTCAATTACTTGTTTGGGAGTCCTGTGCTAGACAATAATGACAAATTAACATTTTATAAAATAATGATCCAGATATGATTTTTTTTTTTTTTTTGAGAATAAGGAAAAGGGTATGTCAGACCAAAATGAACATGTAGGACAACGTCACAAACCAGATTCACTTACTTTTAATCGCAACAAGATAACTGTGCCACTTAAATATTAAAGGTGGGTTACCCAGGAGGATTGTAGTTCAGGAGAAAATCAGTGCCACAGCCTATCACCGCTCTATATGTGGAATCACTCTTGTACATTTCACCTGAAAGTTCAGAGCAGTTAAATATTTATAAAGCAATATAACCGTTAGTTTGTTCTTCAACAGTGCAGGTTGTGATGTTTCACAAAGCGGTTGTAGGTGTTGTGACAGCTTGAGGGATCAGTGCCTACGCTTCTGCACTAAACCTAGCCTTGATAACAGCAGCAACTGTATCTAGCGTGGGCATATGTTAGCAGGTACATTTATAAAAAGATCTGTGCAAAGAACTCAAACTAGTATGGAAATCAATATATCCAGTGCAGCTCATTAACTAATGTTTATAAGGTGACTGATCAAACAGTCAGGACATCATTACAAAGAAATAACTACTTTATTAAATTAAATGGGGTACATAAAATACCTTTAGATGTGATAATTATATTGCTGTAATCCAATTCATGAGCAACAAGAGCTTGCACCATGGATAGAGTTTGAGGTTAGCCCTGTTACCAAATGTTGTTTCCAAATACATGGACATGACTTCCAGGACTGAAGATCCCATTTTTTTTCAAGAAAGCAGTCATCTTAACAGACGTTTAGTAAAATTTAAAGAGATAGTCTACCTCCTATCTGTCTTTAGATATTCTGCAAGCGAATAATCTCTAAAATCAAACCCCATTACGTTTTATTATATATTTATCCCCCCCCCTTTTTTTTTTTCACTCATTCGATTCCAGATTCCTCGAACGGCGTGCAGCCGTGTGAAGAGCCCAGAATTCCATGATGTACATGTATGTCCTTGGTCCTTTAGGGACATCCACCTCATGAAGTACATGCACGTCATGGGTCGTTAAGAGGTTAATGACATTACAAATTATTTACCAACACCTATTTTTAGCAACTGTTTAACGGACCGTCAGTGCAGTTTATTGATCTTTGACATCCCTGAAACTTGCCTATAGATGTACCCATAAATTCTCAGGTATAATCGCACCTGTGGATAATATGCAGGTGTAAATAATACCCAAGATTTTAAGGGAAAACAAAAGTGCCTACTAAGCAGAATACACACCCTTGTTCTACCTCGCTCTACCCAGAAAAAAAAAAAAAAAAAATTAATAATAATAATAGTAATAATAGTAATAGGATTTTAGTCTTACCTGTTAAATCCTTTTCTCTTAGTCCATACAGGTTACTTTAGGTAAGCAATCAGCCCCTTTAATAGGCAGGAACAATTCTGAGTAGTGAGTGCTGGGTGGAGCCTACCTCCTCTCCTTAGCTTGCAGCTAGTCAATCCCCAACCAGAAAGATTTGCAGACTAACTATTGACTAGGTAGTAAGGTGGTAAAGGAAGACTCCTGTGAGCATGAACCCGAAAGGACCCCCACGTTCTGCCACAGGAGCATCAAACATGGTCCTTTGACAGGGTGGACTAAGAGAAAAGGATTTAACAGATAAGAATAAAATCCTGTTTTCTCTGTTGTCCAATACAGGTTACCGGTAACTTTGGGATGTTCAACCATTAAGTTCCGGCGGGAAGAAAGGCAAGGACCAGGTGTAGGCCCCCAAAGTCACCAGAGAACCAATGAACCAATAGATCATGAACAGCTCAACACTAACCGCAAAGTGTCAATGGACACTGAACAGGGGTAAAAACAAATCCCATAAACTGTTGCACAGCACACTGAACTAGAGCCAACAGGGCTCAAAAGTGAAAGAGTACTGAGAGAATAAAGAGATCCTAGACAGGCAAGGCTGCCTCCAGGATCTTTCTCCCAAAACTGGCATCAACCGGTGCCAGCACATCCACACGATAAGTGTTTAGAAAAGGTGTGCTCAGATGACCAAGTGGCCGCTTTGCACAACTGATCAGCTGAGGCCTGGTTCTTGTAGGCCCAAGAAGCCTCAATAGACCATGCAAAATGAGCCGTGACCCTGAAGGGAACAGGCTTCTTCCGAAGTTCGTAAGCCTTACGAATCATGGACTTGATCCAAGAAGCGATAGTAACCTTGGAAACAGGCTTCCCAGCCATAGGACCCTCAGGAATGACAAATTGTCAGACTGCCTCAAGGACTCAGTGCGATGCACATAGAACTTGAGACAATGATCATCATCCAACAAATGAAGATCCCTCTCTTTTTTAGAAGTAGGGTTAGGACAGAAGGAAGGAACCACAATCTCCTGACTGATGTGGAACTCTGACACAGCCTTCGGGAGAAACTCTTGTGAGGTGCGAAGCACCACCTTGTCCATATGAAAATCCAGAAAGGATGGTTTACAAGACAGGGCACGCAGCTCCGCAACTCGGCGAACAGAAACAATCGCCAGGAGAAAGGCCATCTTCCACTTCTGCAGATGTAGAGGAATGGTAGCCAAAGACTCAAAGGGAGGACGCTGGAGTACTACCAAGGCCAGGTTAAGATCTCACTGAGGAGCAGGGGACTTAAAAACAGGATGGGTATGAGCAACCTCCTGGAAGAAAACCCTGACATCAGGAATGACAGCAAGACGCCTATGAAAAAAGACAGAGCGCAGAAGTCTGAACCTTAAGAGAACTCAGACTGAGACCCTTATCCACACCATCCTGGAGGAAGGAAAGAACTGTATGAAGGACAAAACCCTGAGACAGGCCTTCGTCAGCACACCAAGCCAGGAAAGTAGAGCAAACCTGATGGTAGGCCTTAGAAGAAACAGGCTAAGCATAGTGTTCACCACATCAGAAGAAAATCCTTTCTTCTTCAAAATTGACGATTCAATCTCCATGCTGTCAAAGCCAGATAATGAACGTCTTCTTTCCAGAGGTAACCCTGTAGAAGAAGGTCTTGACAGGGAGGAAGTCGAAAAGGTACCACCACTGAGAGGTCCAGAAGCTCCGGAAACCAAGCCTGTCATGGCCAGTACGGAGCAATCAGAATGACTGGGCAGCGCTCCAGTCTCAGCTTCCGAAGAACTCTGCTCAACAGGGGAACAGGAGGGAAGATATAAGCCAGAGGAAATGTCCACGTTATCAACAAGGCATTCTAGAGCCATGGGATGCACTCAGTGAGAGCAGAATGTTGGAACCTTCCTGTTGTACCGGGTTGCCATCAAGTCGATGCATGGATGACCCCACAGCTGGATGATGAGGTTGAACACCTCTGGGTGAAGTTCCCCCTCTCCTCTGTTAACTGTGTGTTGACTGAGGAAATCTGCCAGAACGCTGTCTACAACAGGAATATGAACTGCGGAAATGGCATGCTCCTCTGCTCATGATAAAACAGCCTTGACCGCTAGCCAAGCTGCAAGACTTCTTGTGCCTCCTTGCTTGTTGATGTAGGCTACCGCTGTGGAGTTGTCCAACTGTACCCTGACCGGGCAATCCTCCAGTTGCCGTGTCCATTGAAGTAGGGCATGAAATATCACCCGAAGCTCCAAGACATTGATGGGAAAGAGATTCCTTCTGAGACCACTTGCCCTGAACATTCAAGTGCCCCAGCACCGCTCCCCATCCAGAGAGGCTGGCATCCGTCGTCACCGTGGTCCAGAAGGGCACCAGGAAGGGTCTGCCTTTCAGGAGATTGTTCAGGTTGAGCCACAACGAGAGACAGGGATCTTTCCAGGAGATCTGGACAGCCCTTGCAGGCCAGGATCAGAAACCTCTGAAGTTCCTTGATGTTAGCCATGGCAAACAGAACTGCTTCTATGGCGGAAGTGAATGTCCTCACAAAGGATGACAACTTCTTGGCTGGAACCGGATCCTGAGACAGGATAGCTTGGACCTTCAGTGCTATCTGATGAGCCACTTCGTCTGTCAGAAACACCATCCCCCTCCAAGTGTCGAAGAGGAGACCCGGAAAGACCATCTTCTGAGAAGGAACAAGGTCTGACTTGTCCAAGCTGATGATCCACCCGTGATGGGAGAGAGCATGAATGCAGTCCTGGACCTGCTGGTGAAGGAGTTCCGGAGACAAGGCCTTCAGAAGGAGGTCTTCCATTTATGGAGTCACCCTGATGCCATTCTAATGTAGGACGGAAATCAAAGCTCCTAGAACTCTGTTGAAGACTTGAGGAGCCGTGGTCAGGCCAAAGGGGAGGGCAAATAACTGGAAGTGCCCTTGGTCGAAAGCAAAACTGAGATACTGCCGACTCTCTGGATGAATGATGTTGTGCAGTCAGGCATCTTGAAGATCCAGAGAGGCCATAAATTCCTCCAGCAGACATGGCTGCTATCACAGTGCGTAGAGACTCCTGGCGGTACTGGGACCTGGCCACAAAGGAGTTGAGATCCTTCAGATCCAAAATGGGGCGACAGCCCCCATCCTTCTTGGAAACCATAAAAGTTGGAGTAGAATCCCAAGCCCCTCTCTACTGAGGGGGAACTGGCTCCAGGACCGCCTTGTCTAGCAGGGCCTGAATAGCACCCTCAAAAAGGCATCTCTTTTCTGCTCCCAAGGGAGAACGAGAAGCAAAGGTCCTTGGAGGAGGAAGAGAGGTGAAGGGAAGCCTGTATCCTGAGGCCACCACTTGTAAAACTCATGGGTCCATCACAGAGGCCTGCCAAGCTGAAAGGTAGTGGCGTAGGCGGCCAACTACCTGCAGGTGGGGATCCGGGTTTGGAGAATCATGCAGCAGGAGGTTTGGAAGCCTTGGGCTTCATGGAGGACTTGGATCTCCATTGCTGCTCAGGCTTGGATGCGGAGCCTGAGGGACCATCTGGGTTGCTTGGCGCGAGTCTGCTTGAAAGGAACGAAAGAGCAGATTCCTTTTAACAAGGACCACTGGCAGGTGAGAACTTTTCCCTCCAGTGGCCTCGTTGATGAGATCCTTAAGTTCAGGCCCAAACAGGGAAGAACCCTGAAAAGGCAAAGACAAGACAGCCTTCTTAGAGGCCATGTCAGCTGACCAGATCTTAAGCCAAAGAGCCCGTCTGGCTACCACAGATATGGTAGATGCCCTGGCTACCATACATACAGCATCAAACAAGGCAGCAGAGACATAATGCTGAGCCTCAGCAATGTTAGCGAGAAGAAGCAACATGTCAGAAGTAGGGGCTCCTTGACGGACAGCAGAATTGAGCTGTTCAGTCCAAACAGCCACAGCCCTATTTACCCATGCAGCAGCAAAGGTAGGGCGAAGGGCAGAGCCCGCAGTGGCAAAAATAGCCTTTCGAGAAGTATCAAGCTTCTTGTCAGACTGGTCTTTAAGAGCAGAGGCATCAGCCACCAGCAAGGCAGCTGATATAGAAAGCCTGGAAACTGGGGCATCCACTTTTGGGGGATGAACCCACTATGTAAGGGCCGTTTCAGTAAACGGATAAAGTTTAGCAAACGTTTTAGACACAGATGGTGTCTGGAAATTTCCACTCCTCTGACACCAAGCGGTCAAGGGTGGGATTAGGTGAAAAGCAGGCATGGGGCCTAACAGGCTCCTGGAAAACATCAGAGGGGTCAGAAGACGCCTCCTGCACCAAGGGTGGACAACACAGCCCTGATCAGGCCCTCAGCCGAAAGAATGGGTTCTGCCTCAAAGGAGTCCCCAAAAAACTGAGATGAAGGAACAGCTGAACAGCCATCAGAGTCCACCAATTATGACTCCTCAGAGGAATCAAACACATCAGGTACACCCGGCGGTTTAGGCAGGGAAGATCTGATGGGGGTGGGGGTCTGCAACGAATTGAAGACCCCCTGTAAAGTGGATGGAAGTAGTTGTAAGGTGGACCGGAAGTCCCTAGTAGTAACCTTGAACTCTTACATCCATATTGGCATGGCTGGAGGCCCCAGCAGGGGATTCAGGGGCAGCAGCGCATGCTGGGCAAACATGACCTGAGTGTTCTCTAGGTAACCCTGATTGACATGAGGAGCAATGGGGGACACAGACAATATCAAAACACCCACAATAAGTGTTTATGATAATTAATGCACCCCAGAAACACTAAAGTAAGACATCTGGTAGGCAAAGGGTTAAGCTGCGGAGGAGAGAAGGAAAGTCCAAGCCCTGCATAGGATACTCGATCTGCGAATACACAGAATGGCTGCTGCAATGGGAGCCAATCAGAAACGAGCGAGCTAAGTGGGCGCTCATGGGAAAAGTAGTTTCGCTGACATAGTACCCCAGCAGTGCCCGAAGCCCCCAAGCATCCCCAGAACATTGAACGGATGACAGAGCAAGGGAAAACCAACAATATGAGCCATCTCTGACCACTCCACGTGGAGAGGTTGCAGAGATACTTCCCAAACTGTAAAGTCCCATAGAAGTGAATGGAGCAATGGCGTCTATGCAGTAAACGCGACAAAGTTAGCGAGGTGAATCCCAAACATGAAAACACTAAACCCAACAGGGAAAGTGCCCCAAAACCCCCCAAAAAGTGTGAACCAGCAACAAAAGGGTTAAGTTACCACAGAAACTTGCTCCAACACATACAGAATAAACCCAATGAATGCATGAGTATGTAATAGAAACTCCAAATGAGACCTCTGTGCGGAGGGGAAGCATGGGACATGTGGACCTCAGCACTCGAAGGGTGCTCACCTTTTTCAGCAGGTCTTCTGTCTTCAGATTACCATATATCAAGAAGAATCCTCGATGGGCAACTCCTGGGGAAAGAACTTGCAGCCAAGATTTTCCCCCCAGATATTAGATACACAAAAGTGCCTGGTAAACTGAGCTATCCACATTTGGGTGATGGGAATTGTCAGTGATGGTAATCCACCTAATGGTGGTATTCCATTTCTAACAGAAAAATAATAAAAAGCTAAAACTAAAGCAGAGCTGTTCTCTTGCTTGTGTCTTGACCAAGGAACAAATCTTACTGGTTGGGGATTGACTAGCTGCAAGCTAAGGAGAGGAGGTAGGCTCCACCCAGCAATCACTTCTCAAGACTTTTTCCTGCCTATTAAAGAGGCCGATTGCCTACTCACCCCCTTCAGAGGCATCTGGGATATCTGCACAGCGGGCAGTATGCATTTGCCATGTGCTTCCTGCATCACCCTGTGAGGATCTGTGTTTATTCAAAATAATTCAAAAGGGCCTTCAGGTACACAAAGAGAACTACCAATATCTTAAATTAACACAGGTCTTCACAGGCAGATGAGGGCAGTGGCAAATGCATGCTGCCCGCTGTGCAGATATCCCAGATGACTCCAAAGGGGGTGAGAAGAGGGAGGGGAATTGATGTGGAGGGAGGAAGGAGGGAAGCAGACATGAGGATATATTTTTTTTTTCTCTCAATCCCCACTTCACATATGGTGAAAAGATTATTATACGTGAGATTTTACAGTAATTATGTTACTGGTCAGTGCATTTCAACAGTAAGAAAATAACTGCATACACCAGCTTCTAGAGATAACTAGCTGAACCATAGAGGTCAAATTATAATTTCTACTGATGGAAAATGGTGAATGCTAGTGGTCCAACGTATTGCCTTGAAATGTGCTCGAATCTTCAGTATTTAAGGAGTTAAAACGCCCCATTTATATCAATCGGAATCTTGAGAAGTTTCATGTGTCCCATCCATATGCTGCTGGGTGCATATGTGTCACAGTTGCTCTTTATTTCTTTGTACATACAGACCATAGCAAAAGGGTGCCAATTCAGCATGGTTATAAATGTTCAATATAGCTCTGCAACTAACCACTAGGGAAGGAGTTTTTAAAACCCTAATGTGGACAGTCCACAAACATTTATTAATTCCAATGCTCAGAATACTTTCATTAGCCACTTGTAACTGAAGGTTCTACTAACTACATCCCAATTCGTGGAAAGTGACAGAGGAGAATTTTACAAACATGTTCCTATGCTGTAAGCCACTTTATGACAAATACATGCCTAATAAACTAAAGACATCCAAAGTAAGTACCTAACCTATATGCTACAATGAACAACCATATAAAAGACGACTGTAAAGTCATACTGCATTCAGATTAAACTCCCATACAGACTGAACTAATTTATCAATGCAGGAGCATGATGAATGACCACCCACTACACAAAGGCCAGACCACACAGTTTCTATCTTCTCCTTGCTGCATATATTCAAGCAAAGAAAACTGGTACAGCATACACAAGAAAGGAGGTCAGAGTGCGCTCTGTGAAACTCATCATTCACCAGCCTCATTCTGCACAGTGTCATACACAGTAATACTAGTACACTGATGCAGTCAAAAGGGAGACAAAGGAGCACCAGAAAAAACCCGAAATCTGACCCCACTGACTTTGTGTATTTATATACATACATATATAATCTTACATATATACATACTAGTAAATGCAGCAGGGCATTGCCTGTGGGAATTGGTACTCTATGCATATCAGGAACTGCAACAAGTTGACAGTGGCTTCACTTTTGCTTTTGTTCACATAGACACATGCATGTGGCTATGTAAAATGTTTATGTTGGTATTCGCCTTTTGTACATCACTACAAAAAATTTTGGCACTTTTTTTTTTTTTTTTTAAATAAAGAGTTGGGTTTGTAATATATAATGGTACCAGGGCTTAAAATTTTAAGTCATTTGCGACTAGCCAGACCTGAAAAGTTACTCGCCACTGCAAGCCATAACATACCCACCATGGCTGAATTTTCTACTTGCCAGGGCTAAATTTTGAGCCCTGATGGTACCATATATAGAATCAAGAGAAGCAGTTCTAGATATAAATCAGCTGTAGCACAGGTGAGAAACGAAAGCTCAGCTATTTAACCACTGCGTACCCCCTGGCACTCAAAGGGTTAAATAGAGTGGTTTAGCCCTGATGACATGAAGCATACAAAGCTTTGGTTAAAAGACTAATTTAAGTAAATGTAATTTTGAAATTCTTTTTTGGTCATATGTGCAGTTGGTTTGCTCCAGAATGGTTCCTATTTTTGCATATGATCCTAAATCTGGAAGACGAATAAGAACAATGTATACAATCCTGACAGTAGCAGAGTATGAATGGTATGAATCTACACATTGTGTGTGTGCATGTACATTATCTCACAATCATATTTTTGAAAACATGTCAGAACATGCGACCATTATCCACTGCCCTGCTACTGTCTATCGAAACAGTTGCTTAAAGGGATAGTAATACTTTATTATTACTATCCCCCATACTGTAGATATTAGCAAAATAATGTAATAGCCCCCAGGTTCATCTCTCAAACCTTTATGGTTTGAGAGATAACCGAAGGCAAAGTTCCCCTCACCCTTCCCTGAAGTCAGCATTGTACTGACTGCAGGGGAAGTCTGTCGTACGACAGGCTTGTGGCTCTGCAGCTGAGCAGAATTTGCGTTAGTGAAAGATAATTATTTCACTGAAATGGTCTTCTGCATGTGCCTGGGAAGACTGGCCCTGAGCATTCAAGTGCCCCAGGACTGCTCCCCATCCGGAGAGGCTGGCGTCTGTCATCACTGTTGTCCAGAATGGCACCAGGAAGGGCCTGCCTTTCAGGACATTGTTCAGGATGAGCCACCACGAGAGGCTCAGCTCAACATGAAGAGGGAGAGATAGGGACCTCTCCAGGAGATCCGGTCGACCCCTGCATGCCAGGATTAGAAACCTCTGAAGTTCCCTGGTTATGAGCCACAGAGGCCTCCCAAGCAGAGGGGTAGTGGTGTAAGAGGCCACCTACCTGTGGGTGGGGACCTGGATTTGGCGAGTCATGCAGAAGGAGGTTTGGAAGCCTTGAACGTAGTGGAGGACTTGAACTTCCACTGCTGCCTAGGCTTGGTTGAGGAGCACGGAGCCTGAGTCACCACTTGGGTCGCCTGGAATGAGTCAGCCTGAAAGGGACGAAAAAAAAAGCCGATTCCTTCTGACACGCATCTTTTTCCTCTGGACCACTGGCAGGTGAGTACTCTTCCCTTTGGTGGCTTCACGGATCAGATCCTCGAGGTCAGGCCTAAACAGTGAAGTGCCCTGAAAGGGAAAAGGACAGGAGAGCCCTCTTGGAGGCCGTGTCAGCAGACCAGATCTTGAGCCAGAGAGCCCGTCTGGCTACCACAGACATAGTTGATGGCTACCATGCGCACAGCGTCAAGCAGGGCAGCAGAAACATAAAGTTGAGCCTCACAGATGTTGGCGAGAAGCCGCAACGTCAGTAGTAGGAGCTCACTGACGGACAGCTGAAGTGAGCTGCTCAGTCCAAACAGCCACGGCTCTATTCACCCACGCTGCAACAAATGCGGGGTGCAGGGCAGAACCAACCATTGCAAAAATGGCCTTGAGAGAGGTCTCAAGCTTTTTGTCAGTCCAGTCTTTCATAGCAGATGCATCAGCCACAGGCAAGGCAGTGGACTTATAAAGCCTGGAGACAGGGGCATCCACTTCGGGGGGGATAAACCCACTGAGCTAGGGCCGCTTCAGAGAACGGATGAAGCTTAGCAAATTTCTTAGAGACAGACTGTTTTCCACTCCTCAGACACCAAGCGGTCATTGGTGAGGTTAGGTGGAAAACAAGTATAGGGCCTAACACGCTCCTGAAACACATCTGAGGGATCAGAAGAAACCTCCTGTACCAAGGGAATGTTCAGGGTGTTCAACACAGCCTTCATCAGGCCCTCAGCTGAGAGAACAGGATCAGCCTCAAAGGGATCCCCAAAAAATTGAGAGGAAGGGGAACAGTCTTCATCATCAGAATCCACCAATAATTCCTCTTCAGAGGAATCAGACAAATCAGGTAAATCAGGTACACCCGGCGGTTTAGGCAGGGAAGATCTGATAGGGGTGGGGGCTTACCACGTAGAAGACCCACTGCAAGGTGGATGGAAGGAGTTTTAAGGTGGACCGGAGGTCCCTGGTAGTAGCCTTAAACTCTTGCATACAAACTGGTTCTAGTGCATGGCTGGAGGCCCCTGCAGGGGATTCAGGGGCAGCAGCACATGCTGGGCAAACATGACCTGAGTATTCTCTAGGTAACCCTGAGTGACATGAGGAGCAACAAGCAATGGGGGACACAGACTCCCCAGTATCCTTAGTCTTAGGCCTAGCCCCAAGGTCTAACGGAGTAGATATTGTCACAGATTCAAACAGTCAAAGTATCAGAAACACCCACAAAATAGTGTGTATGGTAAATAAAAAAATCCCAGAAACGCTAAAATAGACTTAGCTGGTAGATGAATGTTTAAACTGCTGAGGAGAGGAGTCCAAGACCTGCGTAGGATACTTGATCACCAAAGGCACAAAATGGCTACCGCGGCGGGAGCCAATCACAAGCATGCGTGCAAAGCAAACGCTCATGGGAACTGTAGTTTCACTGATAAAGTACCCCAACAGTGCCCAAAGCCCCCTGAGCCCCCCAAACATGCCCAGAACGTTGACCGGATAACAGAGCAAGAGCAGACCAACCAAATGTGCCAACTCTGACCTCGCTACGTGGAGCTGTTGCAGAGATATGTCCCAAACTGTAAAGTCCCATAGAAGTGAATGGAACAATGGTGTCTATGCAGTAAACGCGTACCAGGAACACAAAGTTAACAAGGTAAATACCAAACTGTAAAACCACTCAGAAGCACACTAGAACAAGTCAGCAGACCCAATAAACACTGATCCCAGTAGGGAAAGTGCCCACAGTGCCCCAAAAGATGCTAACCAGCAGCAAAAGGGTTAAGTTACCACAGAAACTTGCTCCAAACACCTCACAGACAAAGATAAACCCAATGACTGCATGAGTATGTAATAGGAACTCAAAATGAGACCCGTGTGGAGGGGAAGCATGGGACATGTGGACCTCAGCACTCAAAGGGTGCTCAGCTTTTTCAGCAGGTCTTCTGTCTTCAAATTACCATATATCAAGAAGAAGCCTCAGTGGGAAACTCCTGGGAAAAGAACTTGCAGCCAAGATTTTCCCCCCAGGGCTTAGGTCCACAAAAGTGCCTGGTAAAAGGAGCTATCCACATTTGGGTGATGGGAATTGTCAGTGATGGTAATCCGCCTAATGGTGGTATTCCATATCTAACAAAAATAATAAAAAAGCTAAATCTATAGCAGAACTGTTCCCTTGCCTTGTGTCTTGACCAAGGAACGAAACTTGCTGGATGGGGATTGGCTAGCTGCAAGCTAAGGAGAGGAGGTAGGCTCCACCCAGCAGTCACTTCTCAGACTTGTTCCTGCCTACTTAAAGGGGCTGATCGCCTACCCAAAGTTACCAGTATTGGATGACAGAAATTAGAAACGTCTCAATCCTCCTTTTCTTTAAGAGCATCCACATGGACAGCCTCTGAGAGTTGCTCCCTCAGGCAGCAATGGCCCTAATCACCCAAGCTACTGTGAATGTGGGAGGTGAAGAATGGTACCAGAAGCCACAAAATTTGTCTTTAAAGGGTTAGTAATGTCTAAAAAAAACTTTTTTGCATTTAGAAGAGCTTAAAAAGCTCTTCTAAATGCAAAAAACCGTATCTCTTAAACCGCTATGGTTTAAGAGATACGGGCGTTTAAAGTTTGATTTCTCCTACTGACAGCTGTAAAGCTGTCAGCAGGAGATCCATGTCGGTCGACACGCTGGCGCTTGAGAAGTGCCGGGATCTCATTACTTACAAGGAATCCCTTCATTGGAATGGTCTAAAACGTGTGTCTGAACACCAGGCACACGTTTTAGACCATTCCAATGAAGGAATTCCGTGTAAATAACGAGATCCCGGCACTTCTCAAGCGCCTCCGTGTCGACCGACACGAATCTCCTGCTGACAGCTTTACAGCTGTCAGTAGGAGAAATCAAACTTTAAACGCCCGTATCTCTTAAACCATAACGGTTTAAGAGATACGGTTTTTTGCATTTAGAAGAGCTTTTTAAGCTCTTCTAAATGCAAAAAAGTATTTTTTAGACATTACTAACCCTTTAAGAAAGTTTAGTCTTTAAAGGAGCACTAAACTTTTTTTTATATGAAAACCTATAAGTTATAGAGCTTCTCCCACTGAGTAAAATAAGGGAACATCCACTGCTGTCAGTTTTATTCAAAGGTTAGAACAATTCAAATAATCAGGAAGTGAATTTACAGTGTGTTTGCTTCCTGGAAGTTTTAACTGTCATCATGACTCAGCAGTTTCTATGGAGAACTGTTTGTCAGTGACTTTCTTATATTACAATTCGCTAAGGATGTTTGTCAGAAGCCATCATGCACAGTAGAGATGGCTGTGCACGCTGCAGTCATGTGCAATACAGATTGCCCGCGCAGCAGCTGATATAGACTGAGGCGCTCCAAATTCAGACCGGAGTCCCCTCTGCTCACCTTCTTGGGATCTCTTGGTCCAAGGAAGGTGCACAGAGAGGACTATGGTCTGAATCCGGAACGCCCCTCTCCGTATCAGCCGTGGCACGGGCAGTCAGTACTGTGTATGACTGCTACGCAGCCAGTGTTGGCCCGGGCTTTAAAACTAGTCAAATCTAATGTAAAAGAATAACTAAATGGAATTTGACCACTGGAGGGAAATGTTAAAGAAACAAAATAACTTTTGTTTAAACTGCAATAACTCTGGAAATATGCATCTCCCAGCTGTGGGTATAGCCTTACTTTTCTCAACAGGAAAAGCCCTACAATATATATTTTTTTCCATAAAAAAGTTCTGCTGCACCAGCACGCGACAGTGATGCAAGTTTAGAAAGGCAAAAATATGGAGGTTTTACTGTTGTGGGAATAGTCAGCTGCAATAAGGCAGCTTCCATTCCTCCAGAACCACTTGGTCTAAAGAATGGCGAGGAGGGAAAATTGTGGCCTCCGTTTTGCGCCTCTTAAATATAGCTGAGGATTATAAACTTGACCAACATCTCAGAGACCTTCGGGGACCCCAGAACAGCACTGTTAAGACCCTTGCAGGTGAGTCAGGGTCTTCCTCGAATGAAGCTCCTGGGCAAAGGATGAATCAACATCATCCTCTTAAGTTTCTCCTAACTCATCAGACAATTCCCTTCCCGCCTCAAGGACCCCTGACTACAGGACGGTATATTACTCACAGAAGACATCATGGCTTTAACCCATGCAAGCTTCTGTTTAGTAGAAGAGGTTCCCAGAAGCTGTGTAGGCGCCAGAGTACACGAGAGACAAAGTGCCAGTAGAGTCCTTAGTAAGGCCAACATGAGAAGCGAAAAAGTGTTAATTGGAGACCCTTAGCCCCAGTGGTTTTTGACTTGTTTTGTGCTTAGACATACCCAGGACAGCCCCTAATAAAGAATACAGAACAGAAATGTAATAGAAAAATTCTTATCTGCCTGAAGGGGTTAAAAAATGATTGCAAGGAGGGAGAATTTTGCCTCCTGTGGAGCACATTGCAGGAAAAATGGTAAACAAAGAACCTCCCCTTCCTATTCCCTGAGGCACAGAGAAACTCCAGGTGTCATGGAAAGTGTAGTTGTGCCCCTCCCCAAACATATAATAGAGGTGTGGACCTACAGCCATCAGGCTTGTTTGCATCCAAGAAGGAAGGGAAGGCATCCCTCATCTCTAGTAAGAAGAGATAAAAGAATAAGGCCCCTTTTACCCACCAAAATCTACCTGGCATTACAGAAATCTTAACTTTACTTCTGGTGTCCCATCCCACTGCCAGCACCCATTCTTGAAAAGGTGCCACTGCCCATAACAAATACTGCCTAAAATGTTATCTAGTTTTAGTCCGTCAAGAAGGAGGCCATCTATGAAGAGAGGAGAAAAGGGAATGGGGCAGACAGTACTACTACAGAGATCCTCAGAAAGACAAGGGCATACTCAAAGAACATGTGCCCTGGAATCATCTTCATCTGTGCTCAGACATAGCCAAGCAAAGAAAATGGCCGAGAGAAAAGACCATTTGTACCCATCAAGGAGGCCAGATATAGGATCATATCTAGTGGGGGATTACACTATTAAGTATACAAAAAACAAGAAGGCTAGCTGGGGGTGGATTAGGGAGGGAGTATCCACCTCCAGAAACCCTTTTAAGGCAAGTGTCCTGTCCTTTTTGTCAGAGAAGACTTTTCCCCATGGTTCCTGTGTAAACTTTACAACCTCTATGTCATTCCATGGAGCCTATCAGTGGCTTAACTGGTCAGTGGAGGGCCCTGGTGCAAACATTTTGGGCCTTAAGAATCCCCCCCCCCCAAAAAAAATGTAATTTTATATATATTTTACACACATGCACACACACACACGCACGCGCGCATACGCTCTCCCAGAGAGGTAACTAAACCCCTGGGGCCGATAAGCACACTTGAATCCTAAAGCCCTGCCACAACTGCACTGCCTGCACTCCCAGTAGTTATGCCTCTGTAGCCCAAGCATGAAGCTCTTGCAAGCTTAATAAATCTTAGTGCAAGGCTCCCTCCACCAAACTAAAATTATCAAATTGATCTTAATAGGTCATCTCTGGAGTGATGATGCAAGATTATGTGTAAATGGTCTGAGAAGGTAAAAGGCTTCCTGAATACACACGTAGTGGGTATTACTCTCAATAACTTAACGGTCAGCTCTTGTCTCACTACAAACAGCACAAACGAAATTAGCCAAATAGTATCTGAAAGAAATCTACCAAAACATTAAAAATCAATTTTAGGATATTTTTGGATCCAACAAATAAAATATTTAAAGATGTTATTAGTAATTATACAAGTGCAGTAGTTAAATGTTAATCAACCAATTTCATATTCAGGTTATATTATTTTAAATATCCAGGAAATTGTTAATGGTGCCGATTTCTAGCAAATGGCACAAAATGCTCAAACACTTATCAAAATAAAAAAATGTCTTAAGAAATGGAAAAAGCATAAAATTCTAAAACACCTCTTCCCAACTCCCTCCCAATCAGATCATCTAACGGAATGATAAATTTCTGCTTTGCTCTGAATTATTGGTGGGAAACCTAAGGCTCTCCAGCTCCAGCACTACAATTCCCATCATCTCCAACCAGGGAGCAGCTGGCTGGGGATGAGGGAAACTGGAGTTCTGAACAGCTGGAGGGGTCCAGTTGACCAGGCGGTGTATGCTCAGGCAAATCATGTCTGTGTTTATTCCTAGAACTCCCAGCAAAAAAGGTCAAGAGCTCCAATGACTTCTGGCAATTACAGCTTATGAATTGTTCCAGCTCTGCAGCACTTGAGAAACACATTTGGCACACACTGTGTCTAAGGCCTAAGTGTTTAAATAAGCCCAAAAAGCACAGAGTCTCACTTATCCCTGCCCACTGGAAAGGTTTCACATCTTGCAGCACATGAAAAGCTTGCATTCTTTGCTGCTCCTGGGATATATCCAAACCCTGACATTTTGAAGGAGCCATTGGTGTTTCAGATGGAAGAGGTAGGTATAAAGCCTGTTTTCACCAATCAGACTCCTGAGATAAATGCTGACCTGCACGACTGTTTTCAAGATAAATATACAGCTGACAGACCTGAAAGACTATGAGGTAATGAGAATAAATATAGGCCTGACAAAACATAGGTTTCCACTGTTTAAGTTAATTCATTTATACAGATCTTAAAGGGAACATATATTCCACATGCATTATGTGTAAATCATTAACTAGTATTTATCTCTCCTCTGACTATTGTTTTTTTTTTTCTGTGAAAATGCAAGCTGTATTTTCTTTGGAAAGTGAACTATATAGACTTTATGTGCAGCAACAAACCCAGAATTATCAAAGAGGGGTTTCAAAGGAAACAAACAGTATGTAGTAAAAAAAGCAAAGTAGTCATAAAAGACAAACTTCAGAATTCTATTTTGCCTTTAAAACACATTTTAAGGCAAATTAAAAATGACTAGTAAATGCCATGGAAGACAATTTTAGAGGGGGGTGTCAGATAGTCACAGATCCCCATATATGCACTACCACAGGGGAGGGGGGGGAGCTTGGAGGTGGTTAGTGTGAATATCACAGGGGTGATCGATGCACTGCAAAGCACACAGAGTTAATTTTCTATTTTTCTTTTTTTATTCCGTCCTCATGGGGGGGGGGATATAAAGACCCCTCCCAAGGCCACCCTAAATTAAAAAAAATAATAAGAATAATACATTGTGTGGGGGGGGGGGATAAAGGGTTCCAATGCTTTTAAAGCAATGTACTGGTCCCTTCTGTAGCACAAACAGGTTTAACTTTTTCCCCATTTTTTTTTTTTTTAATAATCATTTGTGTGCCACAAGGGTGTCCAACACTTTGCAAATCAATGTGCTGGACCCCCTGTTGCACACGCAGGCTTAATGTACAACTTTTGTCTTTTTTTAACTATGGGGGGGGGGGGAATTAGGAAGTTCAAAAGTGTGTGTGCTGCAAGAGAGAATGAGCACTGCAAGACAAAACCCGCATTTATGAAACACCCAGCTGAAGAGTTTACAGGGGTGGACAACTTCAGCCATCAAGAGATACCGACAGTGCATGTTTTCAGGCTATACAGGTAAATGAATCAATGACATGCACTAACTGGTCCCCTTGACAAGCGGGAATATTCTGAAAACATGCATTGCTGATAGCGGACAGCAAAGCCTGGGTAACTTAATCTGTAGTTTCAGACCAAACATAATAGATTTTTAAAGGGATAGTAATGTTTCATAATAAAAGCAGCTCTAATTAATCATAGTATTTGGGCCTTGGAGAGTGTTATTTCACTACTGTCAGAGTTGTAGTTCAAGATTAATTGAATGATAAAGTATCCCCCTCCTTCCCCTTTTACTGATGTAACACTACTCACCTCAGAACAGCTGGGAGGTGCCCAAGTAGACTGCAGGGAGGGACAATCTTGTTCTCAGAGTAAGATTATCATCCCCTGCGGTTATCTGTTTGGTCTTACAACCAGATTCCACATCTGAGGAGAGCAGTGTTACACTAGGTAAGAGGGGCGGGAGGGGGGTATTTTATCACTCAATTACTCTTGGACTACAACTCTGACAGTATTGAAATAACACTAGCTGTGGCTCAAATACTATGAAGAATAATTGGAGCTGCTGTTTTTGTGAAACATTACTATCCCTTTAATAAACTGCCACAAAGATTTGAATCTAATCATTTAAGCTCTTGATTGTTCCAGTAGTGCTTTAGAACCAGAGGAGGTAAAGCAATGATCCATAAAGGGATAAAGGAAAAAATACTTTTCTAGTATGTAGCACTGGCTTTTTTAACCCACACAAATGGGGTAACACATTTTTCTCAATTGGAAATTCTGTGGTTTGCAAAGATTTTAGTGTCACTGAAGGGGTGCTTTAAAAAAAAAAAAATTCAAAAGATTAACACATGGTGATGGTCTGGTTAAATCATACAAAACTCGGTAAAACCAAAGTTGTGGCAGGTTAATCCTAGGAAAGTGTGCTGGGTGACCCCCCCATGGAGAGATCTTAGACTGTTAGTGAAGGAGCTCCTCTCTGCTTAACAGGACAGATTATGCACTCACGTTTATGTGAGCGTCCAACTCAAACAACATTACGCTTAAAAAGCAAGGAATTTGTTTGGTCTCCAGTGTGTTACACCTAAGCCCTGAACCACTTTTTGCAGCCAAACAGCATAAATCCTCCCATGAAAAAAGAGAACAGAAATGATTCAGCTAGCTTTATCCCAAGCGGCTGTCATCCCAACAGCAAGTATACTGCAGCCAGCACTTCAGATTGGTAGGTCTTTCAGTGCTGCAGAGAATTCAGACATATTGGTCAAAATTAAATAAGGTTCAAATGAGATATATGTGTGCAATACAAATAAATGGACAAAACCTGCTATTTAGAGAATGGAGTGTGTGCAGAGCCTTAGCGTTTAGTTTGTGCTTCGGAGAATAGTGAATAGGAATTTGTACTAGGAGTCCAACACACATGGGTAATATTTGCATGCACTGTGACAATACTTCATCTGACATTTCCTAATCACATCTTAGCACTTCAGCCTAGACTCTTACATTTCACATGGATGACTATCGTCTCTTGTGATCTCATCAAACTCTAGCATGCAGCAGGTTCACTCTTCCCCCCAGGAAAGGTCTGCACTGTGGCTTAAGGGGCCCCCAGCAGAAACTTCCCTGCTAACAGAGTTGAAGGTAGCGTCCTTATTGCAAACTCCAATTAATGGAAACCCCACATAGACACCAGGCAGACATGCCTCCCTTGTTTTCTAGTTGGTGGCAGTCCACAGAAAAGAGTGGAGTGTATACAAGATACACAAGAGAAGGAAATGTTGCAGTGGACTGCAACAGTACTACTGTCAATGTGAAAGACGCCTAAGAGGTATTATCAATTCAGAATAAGGACAGAGTTTGTACATTATAAAATTATTATTTAAAGGGATAGTATTGCTGCACAGTTAATCTTCCTGAGCAAAACAAAAGGTACTCACACTGCTGAGATGTACTCAAAAGTTACAAAACTAACATTTTTTGGGGGGGCAGTACTTTCAAAGTATTAGATTTTATGATTATGCTTGCTGCTTCAGCAGTCTATGGAAAGCTACTGTCAGTGACAACAGCACTCTATAGGCTGCTGTAGTAACACAGCACTGCAAAATTTCAGTCCATGGAGGTACTGCACCCAGAAAATGCAAGTCTGAACTGCAATACAGTTTGAATAAATCCTACTTACTTTTAAGAAAATTAAAAAGGAAATTCCACAAAAGAGTCATAAATGTTGTTCTAAGCACAAACATGTATGTACCCAGTACTCACATACAGTAACACTTCTGGTAAGTTCACTAGAGACACAAAACAAAAATGAATGCAGGAATTTGCCAACATTACGCCTGATGTATTAAAGAAAAGAGGAGTAATCGTAAGGCAGGCTAAATGCCCTGTAGAAGACAAAAGTTCCCACTATTGGTGCCCTTTAACGCGCAACTGCTAGACCTCTCCACTGCCTTACCTGGCCATGTGCCAGATAGCTCTCTCTACCATTCAGGGTTAAAAGAAATTTGTATTTTGTACAGAATTGCCTTTGCCATATTGCCTTTATTCATAAGTCCCACTGTGAGTCTATTTACATTTATGCAGCACATATTAAACTAGCTTGCTGCAAACTGTGGTCCAAAAATTATTGTACCTACAACTTTGCAGAATGGATTTTAACCCCTTACCGCCCAACGATGTGCCAGGACCATCACGGCTGTCCAGGCATTAAGGACCAGAGACGGTCCTGGCACGTAATGGAAGTTTGTGATCGCAGAGTGGCTGCACACCCCCCACTGTGATCACAGAACACCCATGGACCACTACGCCCTTAAGTGGTTAAATGGGATCACACCAATAACGCAGGTAAATGGCTGTTTTTCGGGGTATTTCTTTGTTTGAATTGAGATCAAATGGTGTCAGAAGGATGAGGGGGGAAAAGAAGAAAAAAAATCTACAAAAAGCATCTCTTTTCCCCAGTTTCACAGCTATAAAACAGTTGCCCATATGAACATAGTCTCCCTTATACACTTATCCACATATCACCCTTTGAATGCCAGAGGGGTATGCAACTCTGGCACTCAAAGGGTTAAACAGTTACTGAGAAATGGAAATAGGTCTCCACAAAAAGGTTGCAGCTTATCAATATTATGATAGAAAGGTAAATAAATCATTAAAGATGTACATTTGTAACAGAGATTAGGGTTATGTACCAATAATTTGTTATAATGGGATGGAGCTAGGTTACAAACTGCACTACGGTATATGTAAGCACGTATGTATTTATTATGGCTGCAGTGATAAGTGATTTCTAGCATATAATCTTATTTGCACCTGATAACATTGCACACTTGCCACACTAGTTTATTACAAAAGCACATAACAGTGCATTTAACCTTTTGAATGCCAGAAGCGAGTGCAAGAATATAGGAATAGTGGGCAGTATTCCAGAAAATAAAAAGGGCTGTTAACTGTTTGGGCGACAGAGGGTTTCACCATACGTTGTGCACCCCCTATGGCATTTACAGGGCTAACCCAGTGAAAGCTATAGATCTCCAACAAAGTGGAGACCTCAGTAGCACCCAATGAGTTAGAATCAGTGGGACATTTGGGTATCCTTAGTTGTGCCAGATATTTCCTGTTATCTGCCCTCCACTAATGTCACTGATATTTAAATGCCTGAAAATGTACCTGCTACTGTGTTTGTGTGTACCCATATAATCTGTTGTGATGAATTACTAGCCTTAAGCTCACTAAATCCATGGTAATTCAATAAAAACACATCTTCCGTAGGCATCGGGCTGCACAGAGTTTACAAGAGAAGCTCTGTGCACCTGCGCAGTTAGTCCCTCCCTGTGCCTTAAATGGATAGTAATATTTCATAAAAAAGCAGCTCTAATTAATCTTCATATTATTTGGGTCTTGGAGAGTGTTATTTCAATTCTGTCAGAGTTGTAGTTCAAGAGTAATTGAATGAAAGTATCCCCCTCCCGCCCCTTCTACTGATTTAACTGCTCAGCTTAGAGCAGCAGGGAGTGTTCAGGTAGATTGCAGAGAGGGACAATCTTCAATTAAGATGAGGGAAAAAGCTGAAAAACCTGTCAAGGGGGGCAGGGATTTCATTGTTCTCACAGTAAGAATTTTGACCCTTGATGTGAGCTGTCTGGTCTATGGACTGGATTCCACATCTGAGGAGTGGGGGCTTACACTAGGTAAAAGCGGCAGGAGGGGGAAACTTTATCATTCAATTACTCTTGAACTACAATGCACACCGTAATGAAATAACACTCTCTATGGCTCAAATACTACAAAGATTAATTGGAGCTGCTGCTTTTGTGAAACATTACTATCGCTTTAAGGCACGAATGAACATCAAAACTAATGCTGGCAGAGAACGGGACAGACAGAGCAGACTCAGAAGCGCATTTCCTCCAACATGTCTACACTGTCTGTCCTCTGGTTCCTGCAGAAGATGTGTTTTTACTGAACTACCACGGACTTATTGAGCTTAAGGCTAGTATAACTTTGCATATTGCTAGGTTATTAATATATTCTGGGGCAATGTAATTAACGTGAATGTTCCGCTTTGAACCTATTTTTTTCCCCCTTCAGGTACTATATAAACCTGGAACCATATAAACCTGCACCTGAGGCCAGAACACTGACACAGTAATGTTTGATGAATGTATACAGAGAAGACAATGTTGCCACTTTACACAGCTGCTCAGCAGAGGCCCAGTTCTTGTAGGCCCACGGATCTGGTGGAGTGCGTCATGATTCAGACATGAAAAGGTTTCTTTCTGTGCCTGTCAGATAGTGGCCTTGATCCAAGAAGCGATGATTACGTCGGACACAGCCTGGCCTGTTGGGGGTCTCTCAGGAATGACAAAAAATAATCAGATTTTCTAAAAGGCTGTGCAAGGTGGACACAGTACCTAAGACAAAGTACCATGTCAAGCAGATGGCACTCCTGATTTGTTTAGAAGGATTAGGGCAAAAAGGAGGAAGGATAGTTTCCTGACTGAGGTAAAAATAAGGGACGACCTTAGGAAAAAAACCTCTGGGAGTACAAAGAATCACCTTGTCCTGGTGAAACATCGGCAAAGGGGTCTCCAAGACAAAGCTTGTAGTTCGACCACAATCCAAATAGAAACTATGGTAAAAGAAAAGGCTATCTCAAGAGTCAGAAGACACAAACAAACAGATGAGAGGCTCAAAAGGAGACCTCTAGAGAACTTCTAAACAGATTCAAGTCCTGCAGAGGAGTGGGATTCCTGAAGGTAAGGTATGTGTTAGCCACCCCCTGAAAAAGGTCTTGACTCCAAAGAGGAAAGCAATCCACTGAACATTAAAAGAACTCAGGCACCCTTTTTGACACCACCCTTAAGAAAGATAAGCACTGTAGGAATACTTAAAAACTGTGGAGACATATCCCGATCAGCACACCACTGGTATAACAAAGACCAGATCCTATGATAGGCGTTGGACAGAACCATAGTGGAAATTACAGTCAGTGAAACCTTTCTTCAAGATGCTGGTATCAACAGCCATGTCGTCAAGAATCCTTTCTACCTGATGGTAACAGAGGATCCCAAGTCAGGAGATTCGGCATCTAAGGAACCAAGCCTGTTGTGGTGAAAAGGAGGTGATCATTTATTTGGGCCCTCTCCATCTTGGTCTTCCTTAGCACCCTGGGAATCAGGGGAAACAGTGGAAACACATAAGCCAAACGGAAGTCCCATGGAATGTCCATTGCTAATGTTAGAGAGTCCTTCTTCTTAGTGCTGAAGAGCGGAACCTTCCTGTTTTAACTAGACACCATGAGATTAACTGGAGCCAGAGCACGTCACTACTTCTCTGGTATATGACAGCCACTATATCAGTGACATATGGGATAACATAACCGGTTTCTCCAAACCTCCATCATGCCCCAAAAGCCTCGGGTTGTGTTGAGACAGTATCAGCTGCCTGCGGTCAACATTTATGATAATTTAGCACTAGCCACTGGGCAATCAATAGATGAATAATTACATATTTTTACTTCTCTTTATGCATGTGTCTAACTTTGTATTGTAATTGCTATTCAGGAAATATTGGGGGGGGGGGCACATGAGCAGGGTACTGACAGCTAATCACAGGCAAAACTATAATTTGTGACCAGTGCATGGGAACAATGCCCAGGTTCTCACTAAACCCATCATAGTTCCCCAGGCACAGATGGACACTCTGGGGATTCAAGTTGTATAAATAAAACAAAAGGCACACACTCCATTCCACTGCAAGGCTGCCATTGAGCACAGTCCCTAAAAAACAGGGTGAAATGCACCATATTGAGCAGCTCAAAATCAAGATCCAAGTAATCTGAAAGTCCCCCATGATACAAAAGGCTGCAGCTTCTTGGCGACTAGAGATATTCTCAAAAAGGTTTTGGCAGTTAACGTTTGCAGTGAAGACTATTCAGAAGTGACTGAATAGTTGTGATACTTATTGCAATAGTCCAATCAAAGGCTGGCCCATGTGGCATCCACCAACCCTGCATGGCCAGTGTTGACATGAGCTGACCCACAATATCGCTGTGATCAACTCACTGGAGTGCGGAGCACTGGTAGTAAGGCCTTCTAAACCATGTTTAATTCATTGTTATAAACTATGAAAATGTCAGTGGTAGACTCTTTTTTGTGCCGTTACTAGTTTTGGTCCCCAGAACATAACATACATAGGTGCACCTATCTATATTGAGCATAAATGTACACAGAATATACAGTAGGTGGAATTCAGGTTTCATCACTTATTATTATTTTATTATACTAAGCTTGTTTGAAGTGCTGTGCTGTGAATTGATCTGTGGTCTATGTTTCAAGGGATAGTAATACTTGAAAATTTTATTTTATATTGTAGCCCTTAAAGGGATAGTATTACTTCAAAATTACTATCCCTCATATTGTAGCCCTTAATAAACTGAGTTAAATTACACCAGCGGCATCTCTCAAACCTTTATGGTTTAAGAGATAGCCGCTTTCAAAGTTTCCTCTCCCCTGCTGTCAGCGTTCTGCTGCCAGCAGGGGAATCCGGTCTCTGAATCAAGAGGAGGCTCTTCAGCAGAGCCGATATCTTGTTATGGAAGGAAAAATGATTAATTTAAACAGTCTTCTAAGTGTGCTTGGTAACTAAGCACACGTAGAAGACTGTTTCAATGAATAATTTTTCCTTACATAACGAGATATCAGCTCTGTTGAAGAGCCTTCGCCTGTCCCGGGACCGGATTCCCCCACTGGCAGCAGAACGCTGACAACAGGGGAGAGGAAACTTTGAAAGTGTCTCTCTCTTAAACCATAAAGGTTTGAGAGATGCCGCTGGTGTCATTTAAGTCAGTTTATTAAGGGCTACAATATGAGGGATAGTAATTTTGAAGTAATACTATCCCTTTAAAAAAACATTAAAGTGGTTAGCTATGCAGACATGTTATTTACATTAACCAGCCCCCACTCATCCTTGTCTAGACTTATATCAGTACTTAATGAATATAGTGTTCTCTCTAACTTTAAAATTAATTATTCTAAATCTGAGCTAATACCTGTGGGCTTATCATTGCGCATGAGGCGTCATTTAGATAGAGCGCTCTCCGTTGCTTGGGCTAAGGACTCAAGCTCCTATTTAGGTATTAAGATCTCCCCGAGTTTTACACTCTCCGTGCACACTAATTATAAAGACCTTTTGTCGTGGATTGAAAAAGATATTAACATTTGGAGCCCGGTCTTGGTCTCTTGGTTCGGCCGGATAAATCTGGTAAAAATGACAGCCCTTCCAAAGATACAATACGTATTCAAATGCATTCCCTTGACGTTTCATAAATTGATGTTACAGACTCTTCAATTCAGATTGAACGCTTATATCTGGGCCAATAAACCTCCGCAAATAGATTCACGGAGATTGTTATCAGCCAAGACACCGGGGAGGTTTGGGGGTACCGAATATTCGACTTCTATATTTGACCTGTGGTATCCAAAAACTGGTAGCTTGCTTCTAGGAGTCTCATATAGAGTGGGTGTCAGCTCTTTTTTTTATGACATTACAGACCTTGCTCCGCATAATCTACTGTGGATGCTTCCTCGTTTAGCCTCTCCGGCAGTTCGCTCTCTCGCTATCTTAGGTCATTTATTGCGGACTTGGTATGCTGTCAAAGGCCCGACTCACATAGCGGCTTATCCATCTCCATGTACTTCGGTATATGGGCATCCTGAATTTCCGGCTGGTGCTGTAGGTTCGCAATTTCAACTTTGGTATTCTAAAGATGTACATACCCTACAGGTTCTCTTCCCCTCTACTGGCCTGCAGGCTTTGGAATGTTTGTGTGCGACTCATGGTTTGCCTGACTCTGCCTTTTGGCAGTATTTACAACTAAAACATTTCAAGCTACATCTGACCACTCTAGGATATGATACACGAGACTTGTCCCCTTTTGAATCTCTTCTTACTGACGGTAAATTTAAATTCAAATCATTACCCAAGATTTACCACTTCTTGAAGAAAAGTTTCTCATTGACAACTAAACCTTGGTATTTTGCTCTCTGGGAGAAAGAATTGGGCATATTCTGGCCCACTGACCTTTGGTTTACCACATATGCACGCCTACTTCGAACAGCCACTGAAACGGCCAGGCAGGAAACGAACTTTAAACTTATTACACGGTGGTACTACACACCACACAGGTTAGCTTCTGTTTATCACAACGCCTCCCCTAGTTGTTGATGTTTACAAGATGTGGGTCACATGTCCCATATTTGGTGGTTCTGTCCCAATATCCAGCGATATTTGTTGGATATTAAGGATGCTCTAGAACATATACTATCGACTTCTTTACCGTATGATGCACCATTTTACCTCTTTTCTGCTTTGGAAGAAAGGACTTTGCCATCTTCTAGATCCAGAATTCTGCTAGGTCATCTGTTAAACGTTTCAAGGGCTCTGATACCTCGTTATTGGAAATCTCCGGTTACTCCAACTTTACGAGAGTGGAAAGAAGCTGTACGTAGTCTGTATCTGGACAGAGGACAGAGTCAGGTAAACCGTCACAGAAAGTAGGTCAGGCTTGGCTGAAATCCAATACTCACGGTCCTCTCTGAGTCACTTCACTTGTATAGTGCATTGGTATACAAGCCCTGATGAAGTATCTGTGATACGAAACGCGTAGGCTTATACTTGTAGTTGGCACCATTATTTGTCTTTTGCTGTTGACTATATTGTTCTCCTGGTTTGAAAACTTAAGACCAGCGCTGCAATATCTCTGATGTAACGAATAACAGCGGGGATTGTATACCAATGACCTATACAAGTGAAGTGACTCAGAGAGGACCGTGAGTATTGGATTTCAGCCAAGTCTGACCTACTTTCTGTGACGGTTTACCTGACTCTGTCCTCGGAGACATCTGGATCCCATTAGAACGGTGGTGTTTGTGATCGAGACAGTGGATGTTCGAATATGGACGGACGAGCCTAAGGGTACCGTATTGACATATGAAGTAACTCAAGTAAGGTCGTTATAAGGCTTGTTCTTCACGGAGCGCACTGTCCGTGTTTACCGCTAGTTAGAGCGGATGATATTGGATTACTCTCTGATCACAAGTGGCTTTGGATCCTCTAGATAGAGCGGTGATCCCCATTAGGCTGATCTGTTTGGAGCAGATATTGCAGTGTATCTCTATTAGGATTTATTTTTTATTTTGTTTCTTCATTTTGCACAGGACGTATATTTTTTATTTTATCTATTTTATTTTCAGTGCTGGCCAGCATTATTTTTTAGATAGTATAGCAGCATATTGACAACGTTATATCATCATTACGTTGTATCTACTGGATACACGGTTTTTGGTACTGTGGTGTCCAGGTAGATTATTAGGTGTCATAAGTATTGTTCATTGGCTTTTTTGTATTTATATTTCTTTCTTTCTGGTTCAGAGAAAGGAGTAAATATTTTTATTGTCTGTGACATTATATTTGTTGTTTATAATAAATCTATAGTGATTCAGAGCGCTCTTCCTTGTTTTGTCTCTGTGTTTGTATTTTTGAGGTCTGTCCACCTCCAGACCATAGGAAATATAGCGCTCTGATTTCTATATTTGGTAGGTTGTTGTGATCCAGGTGTGTACCCGATAGTTTATCCCATTTTAGCGCTATCTGCATTTTTGTCTTTTTTATATATATATATATATATATATATATATATATAAGAAGAAAAGTAAAAGGTAGCACTCACAGGAACTATTAAAGCAACAATGTGATGTTTATTAAGATCGACGTTTCGGCTATATTACATAGCCTTACATAACCTCTTGATAAAGGCTATGTAATATAGCCGAAACGTCGATCTTAATAAACATCACATTGTTGCTTTAATAGTTCCTGTGAGTGCTACCTTTTACTTTTCTTCTTGGATTTATCGGCTACAAGGATTGCACCCGGGCATTGAGACTATGAACAGTGAGTGCCACTGAATGGGATTTATTTATATATATATATATATATATATATATATAAATTCACAGAAAAGTTATTTAACATGAAATATCAATGGTACTGCACAAATACCCCAATTAGAATACATCAGCATTTGGTAACGAGTGTGAATATCTGCTTAACGACTCTTGACTGTCCTGGCATGTCATGTCATGGGTAGATTTGCGTTAAGGACCCATGGAGTGAAAGGACAGTCATGGAATTCAGAGCTCCCCACGTGGCTGCACGATGTTTGGGGAGCCCTGAACCAGATGCAGAAAAAAAAGAAAAGGTCCATGGTCCTTAACGCCTTAAGGTCTGGCCGCTCGCACACGTGACCGGCACTTAAGGACCACTGACTCCCCCCCCTCCCGGCTCCAGGCTCCCCGAACAGCGTGCAGCCGCGCAGGAAGCCCAGAATTCTCTGACTGTCCTGGCACGTCATGGATCGTTAACACAAAACAACACATGGCGTGCCATGATCGTCAAGGGTCGTTAAGGGGGTTAAGAGATGGCCGCATGCGCGATTGGACACACTTAAGTGGTTAATTGTACATTTGCTGGTCTTTTGGCCAACATGACACATAGGCAGTTTTTAATGCAGTTTTCAAATATGCAAATCTGAATTAAGGCGGAAATATCCCTTCACATTTACTTTCTAGAAATGCAGTATATGCCTTTATATGGTAATTCAGCCATTTTAGGGCAGCTTTACTATGTAAAAAAAGGAAAGCACAGAGTGAAATAACATTTTGCACTCCTATTTGGGATTTGTGCAGGCCATGTATGTAGGTAGAAATACACATTTGTTTACATATACTCAGGGGATACAATAATTGTAAACATAATTGAAAGATTTTGCCTCTAGCTTCTAACATTGGCGATATTTAATAAAGATTTATATCTTGTGTAGATTAGTAAAATATGACATTTGTTGATATGATTTCATATCTAGTCACATGATGCAAAGTTTCTTCAAATGAAGTATCATAAAAAAGAATTTGCTATAGGGTGAACAGTATATAGTTTGATAAATATCTAAAAAGTTAACCACAGGATAGACATGTAAATCGATGGCTAGCAAAATGTTGAAAATGGGTCTAGACTCCAAAGTTTTAAAATGCCCCAAGCTTCTAGTAATGGAAGGGGTAAAACAGACGTAGCAACCCTGGTCATCAAGAGCTACCAACAGTGGACGTTTTCAGGATTTCCGTGAATGAGCACGGGCCAGACCAATTAATGTCACTGATCCACTACTTATAGTCCACCTATGCTCCAGCTTTGGCTATCCTGAAAACTTTCATTTTTTTTAACACTTTAGCACTTTTTTAACATTCATTTAACCCACAGAAAAAGAAAGAGTCTGAATATTAACATTTTCATAAAATAAGAAATTTTAAGAGGATTCATAGCCTTAATGATTTGTCCATGTATCTATCTTTGAAAGGCTCTTGAAATTTGTGACACGTTATGAGTAAAATGAAGGACAAACCTGATCATTCAAGCCAAATTAAAATAAGCACAAAGTGTTTGTTGATGGGAATAAACATTGAAAACATTTAGCAGTGTATGAAAGACATACTGTGTGCCTAGACTGGCTGAACTCTAGTATCACTAAAATCGCTGGAGTCAGTCTCACAGAGTTGGTGGCCTGGTGGAAAAAAAAAAAATCCTATACTTTACAACATTACTGCAAAAGTGACTGCAAAAGGTACACACAAGTCTTCTTTAACTCTCAGTGCCAGAAGCTCAGGGAATGTTTTTTTTACCCTGGCGGTTGGGCATTTTCATCAGTTTTATCTACATGGTTAGGTATGAGTCTAGCAGGTAACTTTCTAGGTAATTTTTGAAAACCATACATGTTTAAAAGAACAAAAAAAAAAAAAAAAACAAAACTCAGCTTTTTAGTGGTGCGCCTCTTGTGAAGTAAATATTGCATTGTATGAGAAATTATTACATTGTAAATAAAAAAAAAAATGGTTATATATGATATAGATATCTATATCAATATCTATATCATGTAAATTACTATAAAACAGATTTGTTACTTGGGAAAATGTTTAAGTATTTCATCCCTGAAGCCCCCTAGTACACCAGTCACAAATACACTTTGCTTTACCTACATGGATGGCTGGCAAAGACTTTAGATTAACAGGATCACAAGAGAGTATTTTCAACTGTATGAACTAAAATGCACGTTCCATATGTTACGCAGTAAAACTACCCCAAAAGCTTATAAATCAGAAAATAGGTGAAGTGTCTTTAAACACAAAATGATGACACAAGGAACTAATGCGTTAAAAAACAGTTTTTTGGAATGGTTTCAAAAAGTCACAATTTACTGAGCATCTCAAGCAAGCTTAACAAAAAAAGTGTATGTCCTACTCTGTGGCCCAAATGGGTAACAGTACTTAGCAGGATTTTGATTGACATTTTCATAGTGATAACCAAAATGAACTATGCCTAGTTTGAAGGTATAATTACCCCATAAAATCAAAATAACCCCCTAAATGAATACATACATTTCCCCCAAAATGATTGGCCATGATTCTTTCTACCCCTAGCCTGGTGTGCTCGCTAAAAGGGGGGAGGAGGGTTGATGCGCACAGATAAATCCTTTTCTCTCAGTTCCCTGGAGGACATAGGACATAGGGTAAAGTTCCCTCGACCAGGAGACAAGGCACTTTTAGAGTGGACCAACTGAAGAAACAAAACTCATCCCACTCTTCTCTACTACTTTACCTGAAGCTCTACGGATCAGTTTATACAACACAAATAAAGAAAGGCAAAACTACCTGTATCAGACACAAAGATATAGCAAGAGAGTACAAAACCGTATTCTTATTGGATTTTTATATATAAATCGGTATCAAAAATTCCTTTTTCTCTTACATCCATTTGGAGGTACAGGGACTGTGGAGATATCCCAAAGCAGTCTCAAATTCAGAGAGAGAGAGGAAAGGGAAAAAAAAAAAAAAACACCTTTCCTTCCGCTGAAGAAAGCATTAAAGGGATAGTGATGTTTCAAAATAAAAGCAGCTCCAATTAATCTTCATAGTATTTGAGACATGGAGAGTGTTATTTCATTACTGTCAGATTTGTAGTTCAAGAGTAATGGAATGATAAAGTATCCCCCTCCTGCCCCTTTTACGGATGTAACACTGCTCACCTGAGAGCAGCAAGGTGGTGTCCAGATAGCTTGCTGAGAGGGATAATCTTCAATTAGCATAAGGGAAAAAACCTGTCAATTGAGGTAGGGTTTTCCCACAGTAAGAAGATTGTCCCCTGCTGTGAGCTGTCTGGTGTGACCACGTTCCACATCTGAGGGGAGGTGGCTTACACTAGGTAAAAGGGGCGGGAGGAGGATACTTTATCATTCAATTACTCTTGAACTACAACTCTGACAGTATTGAAATAACACTCTCCATGGTCCAAATACTATGAAGATTAATTGGAGCTGCTTTTATTTTGAAACATTACTGTCCCTTTAAGTTTCCCAAGTAGATGCATTACAAATCCCTTCAGCAGAAGGTTCATGTCAGGAAGCTCATGAAGTACTTGCCAGAGCGGTATGCAATGCATTGCAATGTGTTGTACACCCCTCTGGCACTCAAAGGGTTAAGAAACCAGCAGAATGGGCCATTCTATGAAGTACAGATTATGATAATATATACTTGACTTATGGTCCAGTTGATTCATTAACCCCTTAAGGACCCATGACGGTCCTGGACCGTCATGGGTTGTTATCCCCTTAAGGATCCATGACAGACCAGGACCGTCATGGCTTAAACGATAGCAGCGTGCCTCCGTGCACGCTGCTATCATTAATTCCAGGCTGAGACTGAGCGCTCCGAGACTGGGGCGTTCAGTCTCAGCCCTTCTTGCTTGTGCCAGTTCATGTGATCGCCGTAGCAGCAATCACATGTACTGGCATAGTCAGCGACAGAGGCAGCACAGAAAGCATGCTGTCTCTGTGTGTCTCTTCTACCTCTGTCTCCCTTGCTATCAAAGTAAGGGAGACAGAAGTAGAGAGGAGACACCTAGTGGCAAATGAGAATACAGCAGCTGGGGGTATTAACCACTTCACTGCTGGTGCCAGAGGCTTGCTAAATGCAGGTCAATTTCTGACCTGCAATGATACTTTTGTTGTTGTTTTTTTTTTCCACAAAAAGATATTTTATTTAAAAAAAAAAAAAAAAAAAAACTCATTAAACGTTTTTGGAAGTGTGATTGTTGTGGAGCTATGTAATACACTTATACACATCGCCAAATGTCACGGACAAAAAAAAATAAATAAAAAAAAAAAATTTCAAAATAGGGTGGGAAAAAGGGACATGGGGATTTTCACCCAAGGGGGGGGACAGTGGCCACTTTAAACTGCACATTTTGTAGGTATGACTGACCGGTCATACCTTTCATGCAGTCGCCATAAACATTTAACCCTTTGTGCCCAATTGATCCCAAGAGAAAAAACAAAAATGGTGTGTTTTTGGTTTTTTTTTACATTTTTTTTTTTTTTTTTTTTTTTACCTTTTTTAATTTTAATAAAGTAAATGGTGGGTTATCCATATAAGTAGGGTATCAAATGAAAGCCCTATTTGTGCTTAAAAAAACAGTATATAATTTATGGGGGTGGAATAAAAGCCTAAGAGGGAAAACACTGTTGAACAAAGACATAGTCAAAAAGGTCAGAATTGCTCCAGTCCTTAAGGGAAAACTACCTCAGATTTTCCCGGTCCTTGAGGGGTTAACAAACTGTGGCTTTTGTCTGCCCTCCTAGGTACAAAAGGCTTTAGATTAAAGATAAACACTTCAATACATTAACCCCTTAACGGTCATAGTACGTCATGGGTAGATCTGACTTAACGAGACCCATGATGTACTATGACCGTCATGGAATTGTGGGCTCCCCCCGCGGCTGCATGCCGTTCGGGGAGTCCAGAACCGGAAACACACAAAAAAGCTCAGTGGTCCTTAAGTGACCGCCGCCTGTGTGCGCAGCCGGTCCTTAAGGGGTTAACAAATACATTATTATAGGGGAAAACAAAATAGGCAAGGGAAAGTGTGTGTATTTTTTAAATATATAACATGCATGCACTAACAGTATCCCAAAAGTTTGGATAAATGCTTAGAATACTTCACAAACATTGAGAACAGTATATTATAATTTGCATGCCTTAGGGTTTATCTTGTTTAAAACAGCTCAATTAAAGTGTGAATTTGGTATCTGAAAGATGGCTGCTTACCAGTTTACTCAAATTACTGAAAGATTATGCTGATCTTCCCCATTTTGATAAACTCATCCCGATTATCCTCACTGATGCAGTTGTAGCCATTACAGAGCGGTACTGTCAGACTCTGTAGGGTACCCCTTTGTGAGGGGGGCTGACTGGACAACTTCCATTCATCACATTATATAAAACTCATGCCAGAGTGGTAAAAATTACAACCTTTCATTTGCTTGCTGGACTACTGAGAGAGAGATCTACTCCTCACTTCACAGCCAGTTTGCTTCCTCAATCACTAAGCCCACATGAAAACAGCCAAACACGCACACATGTTCAACTTAGACATTAAACGTAACACAAGTAAGAAAATCATTTCATTGAAGGGAACTCACTACCTCTTGTTTTTGTCTGTTACAATAATTAACTAATGTTACTCTCTGTCAGGCTAACAACAATATTATTAAAAACTGGAGTCCCTCCATGAAAAATGAACTTTATTGTGCTGGAAGTGCACCCGCTGAAACAGCCTGAAGCTGAATTAAAAGAACTGATCCCAAACCACTCATCATTCTGGGACCCACAGCCCCTGAAGAAAAAAAAAACAAAACTGGGGGATGGGGGAGAGAGGCTTTTTAATTCATGTTGGAATTTCATTGGACTAACAGAAAACAGATGAAGCAGAAAAAATGAGCTGCATTACAATATCTTTCAGAACTACTGTAATGTAAATTGTGTGATTAATCCTAGCGCCAGTTAAACTAAAGGGTAACAAACAGATCAGAGAGCACTGTCTACAAAGACATTCCCAAGAACACAAAAGGGGTATGAAACCTTTTCACACAAAGTACCATTAAACCAAAGGGAACCAAGATTGCAAAATCAGTTAAACTATAGCTGGAATCTGAATAGGCTTACAAAAATGTACTGGCATTTGGCATTTTGGTTTTATGGTGTTTATCTCCTATGGTGAGCGTCGAAAACAAACCAGGGTATATATACTCCTACATTTTGAGGGAGTATTTTCTTTTTAATATTATAATATATATTTTTGTTTTTAATAATAGCAATCCCTACCCTTAACAGCTACTCAAATACATAGCTGTCTCCTTAAAAAAAAAAAAAAAAAAAAAGTGTGTGTATATATATATATATATATATATATATATATATATATATATAATAACTACAAAAAGTGTATTTATATGCTATAAATCAAGTCAATGATGCCTAAAACAAAACTATAAGGATGTCGAGGACAGTTGTTTTGGGGACCTTAACTGCAAGGTATCCAAGAACACCTATCCTACTCTGCAGTCAACCCCATGATTTTACATCTGCTGTGTTACAGGAAAGCAGATCCAAGGTGAAACTAAAACAGGTGCAACGGCAATCTGGGTGTTATTGAAAGTGAACCAGTCCTAGGCCATAAAATTAGCTGAGTAGATATCACCAGAAACTGAATGAGCAGATCACTGGAGCAAGACAGAGTATAATAAAATATATTGGACCATCTGCTCTGGGGGGAGTATTATCCACGGGACACACAAATAACCTGAAATAGGGAGAACATGTATGTATTGTGTAAAATGGTTCAATAAATCTTTATATTTATAAATGCCCAGGTTTTATACTTTTGGATGGGTACCAAACGTGCCAGGTGGAGGTGTTCCTGCTATGAGTTACAAGAATAGCCACTTTGCAGCCAGTTAGACCCAGCATGTTTGGTGTCCAGATATTCACACAGATATGAGGAATATGATTATTATAACATTATAGAGCTGTGCTGTGGGTTGTGTGTTTTGGAAAGCCTCATTATTTTTCAGGTAGACCTCTGCAGTGACATCCCTGACAGGTCTGAGTGGGCCGTAACCTGTCAGGCCAAACCCCTGACCCCCCCCAGGTAACACCCAGGCCTCATAGAAGGAACTGTGGAAAGTATTTAGGTTTGGCTGTCCATAGCCTGCATATTACCTAATTAAATTTACTTTGGATTTTTTTTTTTTTTTTTGTTTGTTTGTTTAACTTGAACAAACATGAGAAGCACATTTTAAAAGCCAGTAATGCATTCTAGTCAATGTAATAGTGTTGTTTTAATCCCGAGTAGATTAATATACACATACACACGTTTACCTAGTGTAAGCCACCTCCCCTCAGATGTGGAATCTGGTGTTGGTACCAGATAGCTCACAGCAAGGGACAAACTTCTTACTGTGAGCATAAGGAAAACCCTGCCCCCTTGATAGGTCTTTTCAGGTTTTTCCCTTTTGCTCACTGCTGATTGTCCCTCTCTGCAATCCATCCGGACAGTCTTGCTGCTCTGAGGTGAGCATTTTTACAACAGTAAAAGGGGCGGGATACTTCTTTCAATTACTTGAACTACAACTCAGACAGTATTGAAATAACACTCTCCATGGTCCAAATACTATGAAGATTAATTGGAGCTGCTGTTTCTGTGAAACATTACTATCCCTTTAAACAACAACAATCATGCCTCATTGGCAGATCTGCTGCAGACTTTACAATTCAGATGGGGCTGCACTGTAAGTTCTGGCACACCACAATGGGAGCCAAACAGTGCTAGCCTTAAAGGGATAGTAGTACTTCATTTTATCTTTATTTTATTTTGTAGGCATGAAAAAAACATGAAGAACGATATAAGTCTTATCTCTCAAACCTTTATGGTTTAAGAGATATTCACAAGCAAAGTTTCCCCTCCCGCCCCTTTTTCCTAGCGTAAGCCATCTCTTCTCAGATGTGAATCTAGTTGTAAGACCAGACAGATAACAGAAGGGGACATTCTTCTTTGTATGAAAACAATGAAAGCCCTTCCCCCCCTTGACAAGTTTTTCAGCTTTTTCCCTTATCTTAATTGAAGATTGTCCCTCTCTGCAGCCTACCTGGGCACCTCCCTTCTGCTCTAGTTGAACGGGGGGGGGGGAGAATACTTTGTTTGTGAATATCTCTTAAACCATAAAGTTTTGAGAGATAAGACTTATATCGTTCTTCATGTTTTTTTAATGCCTACGAAATAAAATAAAGATAAAACGAAGTATTACTATCCCTTTAAGTTTGTGACTGAGTATATCCCCTAAAAGGCTGATATACGGAATTTTTATTCCACACCTGCATTTCCTGCAGTTTGTAAAACATAATTGCCTTTAAAATGTTTTATTATTACCCCTTCCCAACACTTTCAATGACATCAGCCTGTTCTGTAATGAAGAGTCTGACCCAGTCAAACAAAATGAAGGGGCTCAACTGCCATGACAAAGAAACTAGCACTGACAACATTCAGTGCTAAGGGAGTTCACAAATGCTTCATTGTATGTGAACGATTGCCGGGTTACTATGGCAACATAAGTCCTGCCTGCTAGACAGTCAATGGGATCAGCCCTTTCATTGCATTAGGGGATGGCAATTGAAAGTGGATGGAAGGGGGTTTATTAACACTTATTTTAAAGCTACTAAGGATTAGGGGTGCATCGAAATTTCGGTAGCAGAAATGTTTTGTCTGAAAATGGCATTTTCAGCAAAAAGCCGAAAAAAAAAAAATGGCTGAAAATCTGTGGAGGCAAGGACATGTAGTTCTAGAGCGCCAGGCAGGTACATTTTTCTCACGTTAGCCCTGCTTCGGGCAAGCTAAGCCACACGAAAGCCCCACTGCATTTCAGGAGACCGTTCTAATCTCCCTTCACTGCTGTGCAGCAGCCCGAGGAGGAAGTGATGGCAGATCACTTCCTCCCAGCATTCATGAAGCTGTGCCGGTGTATATATGTCCACGGTATTCATGGGTATCATGTACCACTGATCACTTACATAAACAACCGTATTTCTGTTACTTCATTTCTTCACACAGATGCAGGCATTACCATACTCTCCAGCCATACATCGGATATTGAAGGGATAGATAGTGATTAGATATGTAGCTCACTTATTACTGTGCTCAGGTATTCCTGCCGGGTTTCGTTTCCACAATAATTATTGATCCGTAATGTAAGGGAGACCACACACACAATTCTTATGATCCATCACAATTGGGCATGACAGGATCATAACTTTAGTACAAGCTTTCATTTGAGAGTATATGTACATTCCCACTATTAACTTGGAACCTCATTACATTTGGAGCTATGGACTTCATATAGCTTGTTTTTTTCTATATAACATACCAACTTACTATTTATTACAGATCATGATATTCTGACAGATCTCAATTCCTATGCCATGTATTTATTAGGTTGGCACAATCTTTATTATGTGTTCATTACGATCAGATGCTGTGTAGTACGATGGAGTCCATAGAATGCATTACCCAATTGTCATACATATTAGAGATTTCTGATTTCTAAATAGTTCATATATTCGGTTGCTTATTTTGTGTCACTTATTCTTTAGATCAATATTTGTTTTGTTAGGAGATCCTTATCACGCTGCGCAGTGCTACGGAATGTATAGTTATGTCTTTATGACGCTGTGCAATGCTATATAGTGCAAAATATTAGTAATATAATACAATTATCCCAAAAACGTGGGTGAAAGAAAAAAAAAAAAAAAATTTATAATATATATATATATATATATATATATATATATATATATATAATTTTCGGTTTCGGTTCAGATTTTTCATTTCGGTGCACCCCTACTAAGGATTAGAGAGTAATAATTCAGAGGAGAGACTGAGTCCGGGGGAAAGAAAGGGTTGGTGGCTGGAGTGAGAGAATGGAAGTATGAGCTAAACAGGAGAATGAGTCCTGAAGACAGGTTAGGGGTTAAGACCGAGGGATAGGGGTGAGTGTGTCATGGGAGGAGTATGGTTGGAGGAGGAGGAGACCAAACTGAGGGAGTAAAAGGACTGGCATTGGGCATAAGCAGTAGGATTGATGAGGTGTAATAGTGGGACTGAGTCAGAAGTGGAGGCACCTCTTATATCTGCCTTACCTTTGTGAGATGGAGTGTTGCAATGCATCTCCTTCCTTGATGCAACTGTGGGACCTATGAAGGAAGTACCCTGGTGCGGTGTGCTCCTGAACTTCATTAATGCAGAGTCAGAAGCCCACTTTGTGCAGTGAGTATATTTAGCTCTGTGTGCTGCAAACTCATCTGACTGACCTTCTCTGCTACAAATGTGTGTGTTCTGGAACAGACAAATGTAGGCAAATTCTTTACAAGGAGATCACATGACTATTAGCAGGATGCATACCATGGACTCACTGTTAGACATGGCCAGTGATGGCATCAGTCGCCAAAGTGGATAGTGAGACACAATGATACATAGTTGGCCTTGTATTTTTTATATATATATATATATATATATATATATATATATATATATATATATATATATATATATATATATATATATATATATATATATAAAGAACTCTGAAGCCAGACAGAATTCATTAGGAGCCTACTGGGAGTTTTAGGGGCCAGTAAAGGGGATGGCGAAAATTAAAGAGCCCTGGCTCACAGAATCCTTGGGTTGTTTCATTGGGCAATAAGCACAAAAGGATCAAATTAAGACCAATGTAGCTTAATATGGTGTTTGCAGGGAAATTAGAAATGAGAAGCAGGCATTTCAAATGTTTAAGCCAGATGCATAAGGTGCATCGTTTAAAAAAACAAAGATTCTGCAAACAAGCAATTTGACAAGCTGAAATTGAAAATTAGGCAGGCACACTTTGTAGATCGTTCTCATGAAGAATTTCTTTATATACAATGCTATTTCAGCTCTGCAGATGAGCAGTCTTGTTCCGGGACCAAGATCTAAGTCTGTCAGCTACAGCGCCAACGTGAGTAAAAGGGCAGGGAGGGGGGAACTTTAGAAGCATATTACACTAAAACTACAAAAGTTAGAGCAACGGGACTAAAATAATTTACTTTATTTTTTTTTTTTATTATGTACAATATTAAAGGGGATGTATCACCTCTATAGAACTTAGGCTTTAGTGGACAAGGACCTAAGGATTCTCAGTACACTTCCTTTTGCCTGACATTTTAGTACTGGACTGTACGAGTATGGAAATTTATCCTCAATGACAAAAAGTGAGTGAAAACCATAACCAAGCAGCATCTGAAGGGCCACCATCCCCAAAACTGAAAGGGATAGTAATGTCTATTTTTAAGCAATTGTTAATTGTAGATATTAAAAAAAATAAACTGAGGTTGGTCTGGTCTCTCAAAACTTTATAGTTCACGAGAGATAAGATGTTAAAGTTCCCCCCTCCCTACCCTTTCTCAGATGTCAGCTGTATAGCTAACAGCATGAGATTCTGGTCCAGGCACTGGGCAGAGGCTCTTCAGCAGAGATGAAGTACACAATTTTAAACAGCTTTATTTTGTCAAAATTTAAGTTATAAAGTCTGGGCTGCAGCTACTTTCGCATAGACTGCTGTTCGTCACTCTGCCTCTGTTCCCCTCCCTCTATCCAGCCTCCTCCGATGACAGAGGCTTCTGTAAGCTGGAGCTGTCTTATTGGCTAGATATCGATCTCTGCCAACGAGACAGCTCCAGCTTACAGACACAAGCCTCAGTCATCGGAGGAGGCTGGATAGAGGGTGGGAAGCAGAGGCAGGGACTCCGGTTATAGAGTTACAGAGCAGGTAACCACAGTCTATGCAGAAGTAACTGCAGCCCACACTTTATAACTTCAATTTTGACAAAATAAAGCTTTAGAAAAAAAAAAAAAAAAAATTAACAATTTTAGTCAGATTCGCAATACAACCTATGTAGCCTAAGTTCTACAGGGGTGATACATTCCCTTTAAAGATGGTTAAAATAAAGTATTACTATCCTTTTAATGTTCTAGTATGCTTCCTTATCTCTGCTCATAACATGTGTAGGTCATTTTTATTTTTTTCCTCTGTGTCCAATCCACGGCAATGGACTGTGGGTATTAGCTCCGCCCTCCAGCTGGTAGGACCAAAGAAATTATAAATTAGTTCCTCCTCCTCCTCTTGCTCAGTTTTTCTTTGGTCCTACCAAGCTGGAGGACGGGGCTTTGCCCACAGCTCCAGTCATGGAGTGGACACATTTCCTCTTTATTTGTTTTTAAATGTAGCCTGCCTGTCAACGCAGACTACATAAAATAGCTTACATGGAGCCTGTACCTGTGTAGCGTTTCCTTTCCGGGCTAAGTTGCTCTCAAGCAAAGTCCCCTGAGCTCCCCGCCGGGTTCCCCTGTTGCCTCGCTGCATCCTCGGTCAAACCGAGTGGATCAGTGAGTGCACGCGACTTCCTAGGCCCCAAACCGGAAGTCGCGACGCATGAGTTCCAACAGTGGAACGCAGAGGCCTGAATTGACCGGGAGAACCGAGGAAGGCTTAAAACCAGACGAAAATGGCGGGGTAAGTCCCTAAAAGTACATTTATTATGCTTATTTAGACATTCAGTCTGTTTGTTGCCTGTAATTTGTGAGTTAGAAGGTTAGCAGAATGTCTAAGGAAAAAACTGACAAGGTTAAGGTTCCTTCTGATGCACCCAAGGATGAGAAGGCTTCCACAAAAATGAAGACTTGTGCTGGCTGTGAAAATAAGCTACCTGCTTCTGACACAGCAAAACTATGCACAGATTGCTTAAAAAAGATTGCTGGTCCTGAGGTACCACCTCAATTTACGGATTTTTTAGGTTGGATTAAAACTTCTATGCAGGAAACATTTCTCTCAATACAGAAGACTTCAAGGAAAAGGCAGAGGCCATCTGACCCACAGGAAGGCACATCATATCTGGAAGATGAAGATATTCCCAGCCTAGTGGACCTAGAGTCAGGTGCATCTTCAGTGGAAGAGGGAGAACTCACAGAGGATAACACCTCCTTTAACGTAGAAAAGATAGAAAGCCTGCTGAAAGCCATGAGAAAGACTCTGGGCTTAACAGAGACACAAAAAGAATTGAATGTTATGGATTCAGCATTCATTGGATATAAGAAGGAAACTCCAACCTTTCCGGTCCACAGCTCAATTCAAGAAATTATCACTAAAGAGTGGAAGGCAGGAGACAAGCGTCCTCAGATTACTAGAAGAATACAAAAGATGTATCCTTTTTCTGAAGAAGACACAGGTTCCTGGGTAACGGTACCTAAGGTTGATGCGGCTGTGGCACAGATATCAAAAACAACAACTTTGTTATTAGAAGACGGAACTACCCTCCGTGATTCCATGGACAAAAGAGCCGATTCTGCACTCAAGAAACAGTTTGTAGATATTGGACAGGGTCTTAAGACAGCAACAGCAACGGCATGCATGTTCCGTACGTTAAGAATTTGGCTGAATGAATTCGAAGAGAAACTGGATTCCTCAGTTTATAGATCTCGCCTAATGAAAGAATTAGTTTCTATTAAAGATGCAGTCAACTTTTCTTGCGATGCCTCGCTAGATAACATCAGAAGTTTGGCAAAATCATCTGCCCTTTCTATCACCTCAAAGCACGCTTTATGGATTAAAGCCTGGGAGGCTGATGCCACCTCAAAGAATAAGCTGGTATCACTTCCATTTACTGGAACAAAGTTGTTTGGTAGCCAACTTGAAGAGATAATTAAACAGTCTTCTGGAAGGAAAAGTCAGTTTCTTCCCCAACCAAAACGTGCCAGAGCATCACCTTCGAGAGCTTCTTCCAGGAGACAGTCCTTTCGGGAAGCAAGAAGATACAGACCAGGAAAATCCTATGACCAGAAGCAACGTACTACAGGCCAAGGGGCTAGACCAGGGGGCCGAAAGCCATTCCAGGGTAAGCCTCGCTTTCAACAACAGTCCCAATGAAACAAGCTTAGCCCCATCTCCTACTCCAATTGGGGGCAGATTGGAGTTCTTCAAGGACGCCTGGGAGACCATTCACCCAGACCTTTGGGTGCGTCAGATTCTGGAGATGGGGTACAGCTTGGAATTTTGGACTGTCCCACATATTCAAGCATTCAGAACTTCAAGAATTCGGAACAGAGAAGCGACAATAGGAATGAAGGCGGCGATTCAAACTCTTCTCTACAATCAAGTAACAGAAGAAGTACCCAAGATCCAACAGTTCTATGGAATCTACTCAACAGTCTTTCCAGTTCCCAAGCCTTCAGCAGAGTTGAGAGTTATTTTGGATCTAAAAAAGATCAACTCCTTTCTCAAGATAAAGAAATTCAGGATGGAAACAGCAATGAAAATGGTTCGTCCTCGATCCTTTCTAACCAGGATAGATTTAAAGGATGCGTACTACCACATCCCAATTCACCAATCGCACAGAAGATTCCTCCGCTTCCATTTCCAGAACAGGCATTACCAATACAGGGCTTTGCCATTCGGTCTAGCCTCAGCACCTCGAGTCTTTACAAAGGTGCTAGCAGTAGCCATGGCAGAATTACGCCAACAAAAGATAAGGGTCATACCTTATGTGGACAACATTCTAATAATAGCAGACTCCAGAAAGGAATCAGAAGTACACACAACAAGATGTCTAGAACTACTATCAAGACTCGGATGGATGGTGAATCTAGAGAAGAGTCAGCTTCAACCAGCTCAGGAACTGGTGTTCCTAGGAGTCACATTCAACACTATACAAGAGATGGCATATCTATCAGAAGACAGACAGACTCGACTGTTACAAAGAATTCCTTGGTTTGCAAGGAAAAGATCACAGACAGCAGAAGAATTGTCAAGATTACTAGGCAACCTTTCATCAACATTTCAGATTCTACCATGGGCTCGGGCCCACAGCAGGATGACTCAGTTGAATTATCTCAGATTCTTCAAAAAAAGACCCAGCCAACACGCTGCAGATGATTCCAGTTCTATCATCTACCAGAACAGAACTCAAGTGGTGGAATCAACCCGCACATCTCTTAAAGGGGAACTACCACCCTGCAATAACTTAAGCTTCACTGATTGCTCATCTGGCGACTAGCTGCTTAGTAGCGCTAAAAAGGGTGCAAAAGGGACTGACAGCTCAGGCACACGGATGTCACTGTGAAGAGACGTCCGTGCTTCCTGCTCCTGTCACCATCGGTAAAACGCCGATATCTGCTGAACCGGGTAATATTTCTGGCGACTAGCGCTACTAAGCAGCTAGTCGCCAGATGAGCAATCAGTGAAGCTTAAGTTATTGCGGGGTGGTAGTTCCCCTTTAAGAGGAAGATCATTAAGGCCAATTCAGTGGGAAATAATTACCACAGACGCCAGCAAGACGGGTTGGGGAGGACATTGGCGTCACCAAGCAGTGCAGGGAAAATGGACAATAAAGGAGCAATCTCTGCACATCAATGTCCTGGAGCTACTAGCAATATGGAACACACTTCTGCACCTGAAAGAAGAACTCAGAAATTTGCATGTCAGAGTTCGTTCAGACAACACAGCAGCAGTAAGATACCTCCAGAATCAGGGAGGCACAAAAAGCAGAGCTCTCAGTTGTCTGGCTATCAGGATCCTCAGTTCGGCAGAAAGACATTTAGCAGAACTAACTGCAACATACATATCAGGGAACCTAAATGTAAAAGCGGATTACCTAAGCAGAAAACAGCTGGACCCGGGAGAGTGGTCTCTAGACAAGCAAGTCTATCAGAACCTCACTATCAAGCTGGGAACTCCTGTGATAGACCTCATGGCAACAGAACAGAATTCAAAGTGCCAAGTTTTCTTCTCCAGATGGAAATCCCAAAGATCAGCAGGTCAGGATGCTCTGCAGTTTCACTGGGGGACTCAACTGGCTTACATATTTCCCCCCTATCCTATTCTGATGGAGTTGATTCAGAAGACCAGAAGGGACAAGGCGGAAGTTATACTAATAGCCCCAGATTGGCCAAGGAAGATCTGGTATGCCGATCTATTGAGCATGTTGGTGAGTCCATCAATTCCCCTTCCTCAGTATCCCCATCTACTAACTCAGGGCCCAGTCAGCCATCCAGACATAGCATTCTTGAAGCTGAGGGCATGGCGGCTGAGCGGAGCTCTTTAAGGCTTAAAGGCCTTTCAGATTCAGTTATTGATACAATATTAGCAGGCCGCAGAGTATCCTCCTCTAAGATATATTATCGTGCATGGTCCATCTTTCACAGATGGTGTTCATCTAGAAATCTTTATAGAGAAGACATTTCACCAGCTATTATACTAGAATTCCTTCAGGAAGGATTTAACAAAGGTCTCAGGCCAGCTTCATTAAAGGTACAGCTTTCTGCTCTATCAGCGGTCCTGGCAGTTCCATTTGCAGAACAGTATGTAGTTAAACATTTTATTACAGCCGTCACTAAAATTAAACCTACAATACGGGACATTACTCCCCCTGGGATTTAAATTTAGTGCTCCAACAATTATGTTCTCATGAATATTTCGAACCTTTAGATTCGGTTTCTTTGAAACACCCAACTCTAAAAACGGTCCTACTCACAGCAGTAACATCAGCTCGCAGGGTAGGGGAATTACAGGCTCTATTATGTTCATCACCTCACCTGCTTTTCCACCAGGATAAAGTGGTATTAAGACCTAGACCCTCCTTCCGTTCAAAGGTGGTATCTACATTTCATTTAAGCCAGGAGATTATTCTCCCCTCCTTTTGTGCTAACCCCTCTAACACCAAGGAGCAGGAATTACACAAATTAGACTTGGTGAGGTGTCTGAGGATATATCTTCAGAGAACACAGTCATTCAGGAAATCGCAAGCTTTATTCATCCACCATACAGGAAGATTTAAAGGTACTGCGGCCTCAAAAGCCTCCATTGCTAGATGGATCAAACAGGGTATCTGCCTAGCATAAGAATCTGCGCATCAGTCCCCACCTCTGGGCATCAAGGCACACTCAACCAGGGCCATATCCACATCATTGGCCCAGAAAGCTGTAGCGACCCCAGAAGAGATCTGTAAGGCAGCCACTTGGTCCTCAGTTTCCACCTTTATAAAGCATTACAGGTTGGACATTCAAGCCTCCACAGATGCTAAGTTTGGCAGGAAGGTGCTGGAAGCAGCCATTCCTGTTTCAGAATGAAGATTCCCACCCTGGCCTCTAGGGTACTGCTTTGGTAAGTCCCACAGTCCATTGCCGTGGATTGGACACAGAGGAAAAGGTGAAATTTACTCACCGATATTTTGTTTTCCTCTGTGTCCTTCCACGGCAATCCTACCCTCTGGGAAATCTATGGTAATTGTATTGTTCCTCAGACAAATTCCATAAGAGATTAAACTATTCTAAGTTCTCATATTTACCTTGTTGATTACACAAATTGGAATCATTGAACTAACATTTCTCTATTTTACAGCTTGGTTAACAAGAAATAACTGAGCAAGAGGAGGAGGAGGAACTAATTTATAATTTCTTTGGTCCTACCAGCTGGAGGGCAGAGCTAATACCCACAGTCCATTGCCGTGGAAGGACGCAGAGGAAAACAAAATATCGGTGAGTAAATTTCACCTTTTTTTTAGCAAAACCCAAATCACAAATAGAAGAGACAAGTATTTATACATCTTTCCTACACTGTTAGGTTCACACTCATTTTAAAAACAAAGACCAAATTGTCTGTGCTTACCATCCATCTCCAGCGTTTGCCCAGTGATACCGCTGAGGTGGAGTGGCAGCTGGTTCAGCCAATGTGGATAGCATTAAGTTGACAACTCTGTCTTCAGACCCATCTATGATAACTAGGAGAGCTTTATGGGTAAAGGCCAAGGATATCAAGAGATTGTGTTGCCATCATTCTGTCCTCAGCCAAAGAATGAGAAAGAAAAGGTGGATAAACTAGTGTCAAGGACCAGTGACAGTTCTGGCACATCATGGAATTCAGGGGCCCTCTCACAGCTGTACACCACTCAGGGAACACTGAATCCGAAACAGGAAAAAAAAATAATAAAAAAAAAAATCTGTAGTCCTTAACTTCCAGGCGCGCAGCCGGTAGTTTAGGGGTTAACAGCCCTAAACTTCCTGAATACAAAAATAACAAATATGTATAATTTTACTTACAAGAATGGTCTACATAGACTCCAAATTAACAAGAGTACAAAATGGTATTTTCAATTACCGTAAAATCTTGTGTATAAACGCACAATTTTGCCCCTTTTCAACTTATGTGAAATGGGAGGGAGAACATATTTCTACTGCCAAAGCAAGACTCTTCCAGCTTACCCTCATGCTCCTCACACCCTCTGGAGTCCTCACTGACAGCTTCACAGCGGGCGGCATGCTTGCATCTGCTGCCTGCTTCCAGCATTGCCCTGTCAGGACATATTCATTTAAGCCAATGATAATGCCCTGCAAGGACATTTCAGGCACTGCTGGAAGCAGGCGGCAAATGCAAGTATGCTGCCTGCTGTGAAGCTGTCAGAGAGGACTCCAGAGGGGGGTGAGGAGCCTGAGGGTTAGCTGGAAGCAGCTTGGAATGGATGTAGACAGGGAATCAGACCCTCAAAAGTGAACATATATATGTAGAGGGTAAAAACAAGGGTGTATTAATTAGCAAATACTCCAAGAAAAAGCACAAAATTACCTCCAGTAAAGTCGCCCTGCAATACTTATGCAGGTGGGGACTAGCTTTGTATTCATTATTTTACCTCTCAAAAGTGCCCACGAATAAAGTTATCCATAAACTTCTGAAACCGGAATCCAGGCATCACCGCGGACATCTTGAACGCGCGCCTGCGCTGTCAGTCCTCTTCACAGGCATAGCACTAGCCCGGACGGCTCCGGAAGAGACTGATGGCGCAGGCGCACAGGCTGCAGTAACCTGGCCGTCTGTCTTAGAAACTTGAGGATAACTTTATTTGTGGGCGCTTTTGAGAGGTAAAACAAAGATTACAAAGCTAGTCGCCACCTGCATAAGTACTGCAGGGCGACTTCAGTGGAGGTGGTGGTACCGCTTCAAATATGCTGCCTGCACTAAAATGGTCCTAACTATTAGAGATATGAATTCATACCATTTTGTAGGTAGACATTCAGCCAAATCAAATGAGGGGTAGTTTGCTTTTCTAGCCCTAGGCTGATGTGTACAAGCGTTTTGTTTTTTTGTTTTGTTTTTACATTTCCATCACTTCAAAGATACTAAAATCTCTGAAAACTATGGAAATTGCTATTGTATTCAGTATGTTCTACTATTCCACGAAAAATGGTACCCTGTTAGTATGGGTTGACACACCTTAGGTGGTGCCAGAAGCACAGAACTACACCTGACACTTCTTTTGTGAGATAACCTGCCTGCGCTATAAAAGAAAAGGTCAGGAAAGCATACCACAATGGAAACTAGACTTTCACCCACCAAATGAGGGGCCACTTTTTTTTTTTTTTTTTTTTTTTTTTTAAACACTTCAAATATTCTAAAATCTTTCAACTCCATGGGATTTCCTAATCTATCCGGTAACTAGGGCCAGCCTGAGAAATATTGTACCCCACTTGTGAGTGTTGACATACTGTAGGGAGTGCCAGGAACATGGCTACTAGAGGACAAGCAGAATGAGTGTGATTCAGTAACCACCAGTTGAACAAGTCTGGGTGGTCAAAGTGTGGGTATCCTTTTGATATGTCACACACATAAGCACATGTGACATTCAGACACAATCACTAGGTTGCCAGCTTCAAGAGTGCCGTGTAAGAATTTCGCACGAAGTAAAACTGCAAGATTCTTATAGCGCCTCCTAAAATGTCATCACTGGTCGCACTGCCGCATACCTTCATATTCATTAATGCCACCATACCACATCGCAGCATGTACCATCCACACTCTAAGGGCCACGATCAATCGGCTGAAGAGGAGCCCTTAACCCTTTGAGTACCGAGGTACCTGTTATTTACATTAAAACGCACAATTAAAAAAAAAAAGTCTTCAATGAACATCAATCAAGCGCTGCCTGGCTCTCTCCCCTTGCTCCGGCTTGTTATTTTGCACCATGTGCAATGACGGAACAGAACGGCGAGTGTGTGTCTGTGTATGCATTCTTAACTTGGTTTTAATAGCAAAGTTATTTGGAAACAGAAAATTATGGCATATTAACAGTTCAAAAAGAGGGTTTCTCTCAGAAAACATGCATAAATACAGAACTGAAACAGTTGTAAATATATAGTAAATATGTTTGGAGTAGATATATCAAAACTATATAATTAGTATAATTCATTTTTCTCCAATTACTTTTATTGTACATCTGAAGCATAGCTGCTAGACAGTGAAGTCTGAATCAAACAGTAAATGTATCTTATTTTTCTTATTTTGTATTAACCCCTTAACAACTGGCCTCGCTCACCATTTTTTTGTTCATTTGATTCGAGGTTCCCGAGAGGCATGCAGCCACGTAAGGACTCCTGAATTCCATGACGTGCCAGGACCGTCTCTGGTCCTTAAGGGTTTAAAGGTTTGAGAGATAGGACTTTCTCCATCTACTTTATTTTTTAAAAAATCTACAATACTGAATAAACAAATATGGGCATTACTAACTCTTTAACATACAGTCAGGAATAATAGATGTGGTAACTGGAATTTTATTTAGCTAACCTACCTATTTACTAGCTAACCTAGCTATGCAAAGCAATGCATTCCGTGGCACTCAAAGGGTTAAGGGATAGTAATACATATTATGCCAAATATGTGTGTTGTAGGATTTATCCTCCTGAGTAAAACAAGGGTACTCCCACTGCTGAAAGGTGTTTTATTCAAAAGTTATTTCAACTCAAACTTGCATTTTTTGGTGAAGTATCACAGTGGCCTGAAATTGTACAGTGGTGCTGTTGCTACACATTCCTATGGAGATTTACAGTCAACTAACCAGAGTTGTCCATAGGATGGTGTAGCAACAGCGCCACTGTACAATTTCAGGCCACTGTGATATTGCACCTAAAAAATTCATATTTAAGCTGTAATAACTTTTGAATAAAAACACCTTTCAGCAGTGGCCGTACCCTTATTTTAGTCTACAGAATTAAAGTTAATTTAACAATGTATTACTATTATTTTAAGGACTTAAACTCAACTCTATATATCTGCACAGTTCCTAATTAGTTGGGCCAGCAGTTCCATCACAGTTGGAAAGATCATGGACAATCCTGTCTGTTACCTTTCAACAGTGGGAATGTGCTTGAGAGGAAGCTGGCTTTAAGAACTGCTACAGGAGGACACATATAAACCAATGATAGCATGAACTATACCAGCCTTCAAGCCAAAACTTGCCAAGACCGTGTCAGTGAATAGCCAGGTTATCCTATCAGTCACCTTCTCTGCATATAAATCCAGGAGAAGGCCCTTTTGATTATGAATTGTAACCCAATCTATCAAATACGTGAGCTTGCTAGTTTTATCAGGAGCTTGCCTACCTGATCAGAAATGATCTGGTGAGGTAATAGGTGGTTAATTCTATTTAGATATTTTTATTTTTCCCCAGATGAAAGAAGAAACTGATTGTTACATGATTGCGTCATATAACAATTCTCTGACACTGCACATATTCAGCGTGCACAAGCTTGAAAAAATATATTGGTTTCCGTAGCATGATGTTGCATTTGTACGAATGTGGCTCTCTTCAAATTGTTGTTTATTAGCGTTCCTATGAGATGGCACTTATAGGTGGCTTTTGGTTTCTGTTCTTAGTAGCAATTTCATGTTCCTGTTTACTATACTGTTTCCTATGCTTTTTATTAGACTTGCACATCCATTTCATAATGGATTATTATTTAACAGTTTGACTGCCATAGAGGTATCTAGTGCATTGCAGAGCAATGCATTGGAATTGGATGCCTTTACTATCACTTTAACATACAAAATAAACCTGTATGCAGAGGATATACGGACACTTACAAAACTCTAAACACAGATTTGGTTCCTTATGCTATTATAAAAGTAACTTCTCAAAATCTGAAATCCTCAATCGTGGATATGACCCTGGTATTAATGATAATCTCAAGACATCCCTTTTCTTATGAATAGGAGTCTACATTGATTAAATGCCATACTTACACACGCTGCTTTATTTTGTTTTGTTTTAAGCATCAACTTTATCTCTTTGGGGATGAGTGCTGTCTCTTCAGTCACTGGCACAACCCGGGCTGAGTGCATATATCATTTATACACACACCCACATACATAAAAGAAAATCTAAGTTTCTGGCTTGCTGTCAGCCACGTTTGGGGTGGCAGGAGGATGGAGATAACCCACACAGCAGTGAATTGCCAAAGGTAGCGATTTTGACAGGAGTGATTTCATTCCCCTTGCCACTGCTGTCAAATCAGTGCAGCGAGTGTCCAGGAGGAACGATTTTGACAGCCGTGACCGGGGGGTAAAAGTTTCTGCAGTGATTTTGAAAAGAGTGGCCAGGGGAGCAGTTCACCCTCTCCGCGGCCACTGAAGTGACTTGCAATGGGCAAGTGGTCCCACCAGCCCCTTCCACTCGACCCAGTCTTACCCTTGCTTCGTTGCCCTCACTATGGGTTAAGGGAGGTGATTTTCAAAGGGGAGTTGATTTTAACATGAGTGGCCAGGGAGGCAAATCCCTCTGGCTATGCCTGACAAAAATCAATGCACAATTTCACACAGCCCTTTCTTCACATCCTCTCACCCGTTTCTCGTATTCACTCATCTCTCATGTTTTCCTTCAACACCCTTCATTTTGCCTCATTATGTGGAGAACACATGCTAATAACTCTCCTTTGCCACATCCAGTTTACCCTCCATCCATCCCCTTTGCTACATCTGCACTTAACCCTATGAGTGCCAGAGGGGCATGTACCCCCCCGGCACTCAACGGGTTAACCACCAACACTTACGCACTAACCACGTTCTTTGAGGGCAGAAGAATAAATCAGGTAGGAAGGTTGCCAAAGGACGTCTCCCCTCCAGCATATTTCTTCTCCCCTTTATAGCTCATGAAATACGTAACTTTGTGTGATGCCGTTTTCCAGTAAGATAACACACTTTCGTGCACCTCTGTATCTTTCTTGCTAACAAAGAAATATGAACCTGTACTCACAGGCTTGGACAAATTCCAGTAGCCTGAATCTATCTATCTATAGGTATTGGAGACATTTTGAAAAACGTTTAATTTAAGGAGAACACACCATCAAATAACTAGTGGCCTACAGTGGTGCACACCTATTTTCAAATGTGGACACATTTCAAATACACAGGGTAAAAAAAAAAAAAAGAATTCCTAGAGACAATTAAAACAACTCAGGTGTTCAGCTCAAATAAAATGAATAGATTATAAACAACCGATATTCTGTCCTAGTGTCTGTAAACTCATTGTACTATTTTATCATTCATTGTAATGTCTCAGTCATCTGCTGAAAACAATTCAGACTACAGTTTTATTTATTTATTTTTTCCTCATAACTGGTCTTGCTGGTTCATTTAGGCACACTATTTTAGTTCCAGCTATATAAAATGTTTAATCTGTTCTTTTGGGTATTTGTCTAGCTCAGAGATTCTCAACTCCAGCCCTTAGGGAATACCAACAGGTCAAGTTTTTGGGATATAGATATATCAATCACAATGATTAATCCACTGATTACCTACCAATAATCAAGCTTGGATAGCCTGAAAGCATGACCAACTGGCAGGCAGCTAGAACTAACACTGGGAAACACTGGTATAACTGAAATTAGACTAATACAGTAGGCATCAGGAGGAGAAAAGGAAGATACAGTAAAAGGGAAACATACCTGAACTGTAAAATATTTTTTCCCTCCAGCCATGTTTAAAATTTAATAAACTTAGAAGCCAGTGAATGGATAGATGATGTACAGAAAATGAGTTTAGGCTCAAGAGGCAAAATTTTGGAGCCTGAGCTCTGAAGCTACTGGAATTTTTACATCCTTGATTTAAATTATACCTTAATGTAAACCAGCATATCCCACTTTATGGTAAAGCTCTAAAAACATATGGATACATAAGTCGTCATGTTCCAGTACCACCATTAAAGATAACACAACTCCTTCAAATAATATGCACTAATGCCTAATCTGTGCCATAACATATTAATAAATGTAAAATCAACTTGGTTAAGAATACTTGTACAAAATTAATTAATGCTGGATATAATGTCCCCAGGGGCAGATATGACCCCAAAAACCTACACTGCATTGTCCTTTCTAACAGAGACTTCAGGAGAAGTGTAGTTTGTGCAAATATTAAGGCTACTTCCATGGACATCATTCCCAGTTCTAGTTAAATGTTAATTCTCAAGCATGATGATTTAAAAATCTGCAATTTTTGAATTGTGCATCAGGCAAGCCATAAGATATTTTTTAGGACTGTTTCACCATTTTTTCTTTTTTAGAAATTGGCTATGAGAGATAGTTTCTTTTATTAAGAAAAGTTAAATGTCTAACCAAAGTAGCCATGGGCATTTGTCAAATTGATTATTTTTCCAGTAACACAGTAAACAGAGGCTCAGCTTTAGAAAAGAAAAACAGATAACTCATGTAAACCTTCAAATCCCTCTCCTCACACATCTGCACATCCTCCTCCTGTATGCAATTCAGGTGGCAAACACAGACCATACAACTAGGGTGTAAAAAAAAAAAAAATCAATAGGGATTCCTAAAGATTGCTTTATTCTACATCGCAAAGTCAGTGCGACTATCTAAGTACAGACAAGTGGGGTCTATAACAACTCGGTTGTTTCGGAACTACAATTGGGATGATTAGGCAGCTTACGATTATTGTAGTCCAAGAACATCTGAAAGGCCATACGTTTCCAACAACACACATAATGCAACAGACTGTATCATTTGGGTAATTAAGATATGTGCCCCTCTCTCTGATCAGACAGTCTCAAGAGTGCAGTGGAACTAGAGGGCAATTAGAAACCCTTTTTTGGCTTGGCAATGCAGTGAGGGTATCAAAGACAACTTGCCATTTCAAACATAACACAGCAAATAACGTGGATTGAAACAACGACAGCGTTTATAAATACATAAACAGATAACATTAGGGCTTGCAATTAATCATCAGTGTGTTAACCCCTTGAGTGCCTGAGAGGTACAACGCGTTGGGTAGGCACTCAAATGGTTAAAGCAAATGTGCGAGGAAGGCTCTAAAGAGATTCTAAAGCAACTCATATTGATTGTAAATTTGTAGAGTTCATTATGTACAAAACACCACTATACGTGTGCTTGAACCAGATAGCGTGTATAGAGATCCAGCCATGTACACACGGATATATTTGCTGGCCCTTTCTCACAGTACCTTAGCGATAACAGAGGAGGGGGTAGTCAAAGTGCCCCCTCCCACTCTGTTACGGCTCACAGTTAAATTTGGAGATGGATGATGTGGACCGCGGCGGGTGTCTGACAACCTCAAAGTAGGTAGAAGGTAAATTGCGGTGTAAGAACCGGTATTTCCCATCCATAATAATGTACTCACGGCTTTCCATGGAAGTCCAGGGAAGCTCCGTTCGGTCCCGGGTTGGACTCGGACCCCGGGCTCCAGGCCGCCAGCTGGGCCGAGTATTCTCGTTCTGCGCAGCTTCCCCGAGACTACTGCTTCCGGGTCACGCGGGTACAGAAGCGCGAGTACGAGCACGTGAGCGCCGCTAGGGGAATTGCACGCGCATAGCATCGTCGTGGTGGGTCTGTGTAGAAGTGGGATGGATTTTGAGTTGAAAAGAATAATGTAGATCAGATAGGCATATAAGAATGTGGAGCAAAGTTGGGGCACTTTTACATAGAAACTGTTGTGCAGTAAACTTGCAGATGCACTTCTGCAGCGGCATAGCCATTGCCCCATATATATATATATATATATATATATACACAAACACATACATATACCACATAACATCCTACATGCAGTTGCGTAGAACATATTATTAACTCGTGTGCCAGAAGCTTGGGTAATTATATGCATTTTCCCATACCTCCCAAGTGTCCCTCTTTCCCACCCTGGTGTCCCTCTTTTTAGCAGATCTGACTGTGTGGTGTGTAAATAAGCTTATCAAATTGCTCCACAGCAATATAACTCGCATTATTGTTTGTGTAAACTTCATATGTATTTATAAACTAGTCTGTATATATAAAATACATTGGTCTTGTTATAAGTCCTTTATTAGCCTACACAAGGTGGTGTTAGTAGGTCATGAAATATCCTAAAAATTCTCAGTAATGCCCCAGCCATGCCCCCAGCAACACCCCATAAAACACAAATGTCCCTCTTTGGCCATTTGAAATGTTGGGAGGTATGTTTTGCTAGGTGAACACATTTTTGCTACCCATCTGTTTAGATATGATTTACGCTGGTAACTTTCTAGTTATACTATAGGGAAAACTATAAACTGCTTTGCAGAGTTGGCCATCAGTAGCTTCATTTTTCAAGGCCCAAGAAGTTTGCCTCAGTGTGGTCTTCATATAGCGATAAACTTTAATCATTTTTTTAAGGTATCTCTATAAGAAGATCACGCTGGGGCAAACTTGTATAGGGTTGATAGTTCCCCTTTAAGCAAAGAGGCAATAGTTGTTTTTGAAGCTGGTCTGTGTGGTGTCTAACTGCTGCGGGTTGCCATGGCAACTAGGCCGCCACCGATCGGAAGCAGCTACCAGTTGGAAGCAGATGCGCAGAGAGGCATCCACTTCATCCTGCCCCTTTGTCCCTCTGAGACCCTTTTGGCAGCATTCCAGCTACACCTGGGGACCGGATCGGACGTGCAACCAGAGCGGGAGACTTGGACACTGGCCAGCCACCTCCCCCCCCTTGCTTACCTCTGTGTACTACTGAACGGAGCTGCTACAACAGCTCCTTTCAAGAGCACCAACGTGTCATGGGTTATTTGGAGGGGACAGCACAACTGGCGACGAGGATGGGATTGAGAACCCAACTCAACTGTAAGTCGCTGAACTAGTTCAGGAAATTCCTATCAAATGAACAGTTAAAATTTTGTACAACCAAACAAGTGGGTACTAAGTAGGACACATACTTCGGAGGGGGTAAATATTCCTTTGTACCACTGAGGACACTGATTTATGATTGGGATATTACTCTAATAATTAAGGATACTGTGTTATTGCTGAAAACACTGTTACTGCTAAGGATACTGTGCAAATACTAAAGGATACTGTGTTACTGCTGAAAATACTGTTACTGCTAAGGATACTGTGCAAATACTAAAGGATACTGTGTTACTGCTGGAAATATTGTTACTGCTAAGGATACTGTGCTAATACTAAAGGATACTGTATTACTGCTGAAAATACTGTTACTGCTAAAGATACTGTGCAAATACTAAAGGATACTGTATTACTGCTGAAAATACTGTTGCTACTGAGCATACTGTGCTAATACTAAGGATACTGTGTTACTGCTGACAATACTGTTACTACGGAGGACTGTTATTACTGAGGATACTGTGCTAATGTAAAGGGTACTGTGTTATTGCTGAAGATACTGTTCCTACTGAGGATACTGGGATACTGTGTTACTACTGAGGATACTGTGTTACTACTGACTATACTGTGTTACTACTGCGGCTACTGTGATACTGGGTTACTACTGAGGACACTGTGATACTGGGTTGCTACTGTGGATACTGTATTATTACTGAGGATACGGTGTTAATACTAAGGATACTGTGATACTGATTTACTACTGAGGATACTGTGTACGACTGAGGCTGAGGATACTGTGTACTACTGAGGATACTGTGTCACTACTGCGGATACTGTTACTTCTGAGAACTGTGACTGTTGACGGTACTGTTACTACTGAGGACACTGTTTTATTGCTGCTCACGACATGGGGTTATTGCTCCTGAAAGTACTAGGCTCCCGTAACACATACCCAACTACTACGAACAACACTACTTCCATGCACAAATCATGGCCTCAGTGGGTCATTTAAAATAATTCAACGAAGACCAGGAGCCATGGGAGGCATATGTAGAAAGAGTAGAAGAGTACATGATGGCAAATGACATTGCGGAATCAAAGCAAACCTCAGTGTTTCTGACCGCCATAGGATGGAAGCCCTACTCCATTCTCAGGGACCTCCTCGCCCCTGTGAAACCCGGAACCCAGCCCTTCCAATCCTTGGTCACTCTATTAAATAATTACTACCATCCACATCCCTTGCAGATTGCAGAGCGTTTCCGATTCTATACGAGGAAACAACAACCTGGGGAGGACATCAAAACCTATATCCGTGAATTGCGAAGACTGGCCTCCACCTGCAACTTTCAAGCGCACCTGCCTGAAGCGCTGTGCGACCTCTTTGTCTGCGGCTTACTCAATAAAAACATACAGAAACGCCTCTTAACAGAAAGAAACTTAACAGAAAAATCTGCATTTGACATTGCCATAGGCATGGAAATGGCGAACAAAGACGCATCCCAACTACAAGCTCATAACGGAAATCACACAACAACATACCACAATGACGAGATGGATGTCAACAAGATGACAACCAACAAACCCCATGTAACCCCATCACAGGCAAAGGCCACATACGGGCAACAACGCTGTTTCCGCTGCGGATCCCCGGCTCACGATGCACCAGCATGCCGGTTCAAAGACGAAACTTGCTTCAACTGCTCAAAAAAGGGCCATTTACAGAAAGTTTGCAGAAGCGCACGTACTTCTAGAACTGGGGCCAGAGGCAGAGGAAGACGACCCTCCACGTATTATACAGAGTATCAGCCCATGAACGAAGAAGAGGAACCACTAGAAGATGAAGGATGGATGGCCCACCTAAGCATTCACCAACTGGAAGCGGCGGGTGACAAAATGCAAGTAAACGCTACAATTAATGGAAAACCGGTCCTTATGGATCTAGATACAGGATCAGCGGTTTCAGTAATGACCACCGAACAACTCCAGAAGGCAGACTTACACCTCCACTTACGCCCCACCTCCATGAAACTCAAAACCTATAGCGGACATCTACTGGCACCAGTGGGATATGCCTCAGTTACAGTACAGCTGGAAGACAAGGAGCACAAGGCAATCTTGTATGTGGTCAAAAGCGGAGGACCCCCACTCTTCGGCCGCACTTGGATAAGAGCCATAGGCATGCCACAACTGGTTCAGCCAGTTAACGAGATCCAGGTGCCTAAATCTGAATCCACCAACAGATGGCTGGCACACCTGCAACATAAATACAGGGACGTCTTTTCCCCAGAACTAGGCAAAGTCAAGCATGCCCAAGCTACACTTCAACTGAAACCCGGAGCTACACCACGATTCTTCAAGGCACGGACCGTCCCATTCGCCATCCGTAACAAAGTGGAAACAGAGCTTCAGCGGTTAGAGAGACAAGGCATCATCTCCAAAGTTGAAAGGAGTGAGTGGGCCTCCCCCATCGTACCCGTCATCAAAAAGACTGGAGAGATTAGAATCTGTGGGGACTTTCGTACGGCGCTGAACAAACAATTAGAAGTTGACCGATACCCACTACATCGATTGGAGGAACTCTTTGCATCCCTCGCAGGAGGAAAAATGTTTTCGAAAATTGATTTGAAGCAAGCCTATCTACAGCTGGAGGTCCAACCTGAAAGTAGACACCTTCTGACGATCAACACCCACAAAGGCCTCTACCAATACAATAGAATGGTGTTCGGGATAGCATCAGCTCCCGCCATCTGGCAGCGCACCATGGACGCCATTCTAGCTGATATACCACACACAAAATGCCTCCTGGATAACATGCTCATCACCGGCAAGACGGAGGAAGAGCATAAACGAAATGTGGAAACAGTCCTGCAACGGCTACAGGAAAATGGCCTCAAGGTCAACATTGAAAAATGCGAATTCTTAAAGCCCCAATTCACATTCTGTGCCCACGTAATAGACAAACGGGGCCTACATACCGCTAAAGACAAGGTACGAGCACTGATACAAGCCCCCATTCCCAAGGATGTGACACGACTACGCTCCTATTTGGGCCTACTAAATTACTATCATCGGTTCTTACCAAACCTGGCACAAACTTTGCATCCATTACACAAACTCCTGGAAGCAAAAACAGAATGGAAATGGTCACCGGAGTGCCAAACAGCTTTTCAAACGACCAAGGACCAAATCCTTCACTCAAAGGTGTTGGTCCATTATGACCTGCAAAAACCCCTCACTTTAGCATGTGATGCCTCACCCTACGGATTAGGAGCAGTACTATCCCACGTCATGCCCGACGGTTCAGAACAACCAATAGCGTTCGCATCTAGGTCACTAACCCAAGCGGAAAAGAATTACTCCCAAATTGACAAAGAAGCACTGGCCATTATATGGGCATTGAAGAAGTTCACAATCTACGTGTACGGCCGCACATTCACTTTACTGACAGACCACAAACCGTTACTCTCTATTCTGAACCCGGAAAAAGCCATTTCTGTCACTACAGCGGCCAGACTGCAAAGATATGCACTGTACCTCGGAGCATTCGATTACACGCTTCGATACCGTCCACACAACTTACATTCCAACGCTGACGCAATGTCACGCCTCCCACTTCAGAACTCGTCGGCCACAAACGACATGGGACTCATATTGGACAACAGCCGAATCTGCTTCACGACGACATTCAGATCAGACGCGGTAGCAGCAGCAACAAACGCTGACGAGACACTGGCAACTGTGCTCCACTATGTCCAAAACGGCTGGCCACAGACAACAACAGCTACCACACTCCCATACGCCCACAGGAAAGGCGAACTGACCAGCCATGGTGGTTGCCTTTTATGGGGAAATAGGATTGTGATCCCAAGCGCTAGCCATACTACATGAAGGCCACCCAGGTATCGTAAAGATGAAACAAAGGGCAAGAACCACAGTGTGGTGGCCGTCGATCGACAACGATATTACAGCATGGGTAGAAAGCTGTGCAGGATGTGCGCAAACTCAGCGGCAGATAAAGCCACAAACAATACAACCATGGGAGTGGCCACAAACTCCATGGTAAAGAGTACACATTGATTTTGCAGGCCCAATCCGGGGCACCACATACCTGGTTTTAGTGGACGCTCATTCCAAATGGCCTGAAGTATGGCCCATGGCAAACACCAAAACAGAATCTACAATTAAAGTCTTGCGCCACATTTTTCCAACATTTGGCCTGCCAAGACACATAGTTACAGATAATGGCCCACAGTTTGTTTCGCAAACATTCCAAGACTACTTAAGAGATATCGGAGCCACACACACACGCACCGCTCCATATCACCCGGCCACGAACGGCCAGACAGAGAGGTTTGTTCAAACCCTCAAAGCTGCCCTAACTGCAAATGCAGGCAGCAACAGACACCAAGTCCTCACTGGATGAATTCCTATCCACTTACTGCACTACACCACATGCCACTACAGGAGTTACTCCAGCACACTTGATGTTTGGCAGACCTGTGAGAACCAAGCTGCATACCTTCCACCCTGATGTAGCAGCTACTGTCCGAGCGCACCAAGCCCGCATGGCAGGTACCGGAAAAGAACGGAGGTTCCACAAAGGGGACCAGGTTTGGGCACGCTCCTACACAACCCATCAAAAATGGGCGTCGGGCACCATTAAAGCAGTCACAGGTTCTCGATCCTACCTAGTACAAATGGATCAAGGACTCCGATGGCAAAGGCATGTCGACCAATTACGACACAGACCTTCAACACTGGCCAACACGATACAACCAACCCCACAAACCACGCACAGCCAACCACCGAAGGGGAAGTCCAATACTTCGGGGGAAGAAGAGGATGACTATGTGTTCCCATTCAACAAAGAGGACACGCTAACGGCACCAACCACTGAAGACCCTTAGGACACGCCCGCACCGACCACAATGGACAATCACCCGGGCACGCCACCCATCCCTCCCACCAGGCCTACGAGGAACACTAGACCCCCGGACAGATGGCAATGCACAGAGAACATCAAGTCTCGCAGGAAGCCGGCTCACCACTGACAAAAATACTCTCTCATGCACGCTCTCTCTAGCATGCTCTCTCTCTCTCTCTCTAGCATGCTCTCTCTCTCTCTCTCTCTCTCGTATGCTCGCTATCTCTCTCGCACGCTCCCTCTCCCTCGCACTCCCTCTCCCTCGCACGCTCTCTCTCGCACGCTCTCTCTCTCTCTCTCCCTTTCTCGCACGCTTTCTCTCTCGCTCGCGCATTCTCTCCCACACGTTGTCTCTCTCAGCAACCCTACCCTCTACATTCTTTTCCTTGCAGTGGGAAAGGAGATGTGGTGTCTAACTGCGGCGGGTTGCCATGGCAACCGGGCCGCCGACGATCGGAAGCAGCTACCAGTCGGAAGCGGATGCGCAGAGAGGCATCCGCTTCATCCTGCCCCTTTGTCCCTCTGAGACCCTTTTGGCACCATTCCAGCTACACCTGGGGACCGGATCGGACATGCAACCAAAGCGGGAGACTTGGACACTGGCCAGCCACCTTTCCCCCCCCCTTGCTTACCTCTGTGTACTACTAAATAAACGGAGCTGCTACAACAGCTCCTTTCAAGAGCACCAGCGTGTCGTGGGTTATTTGGAGGGGATAGCACAGTCTGCCTTCATTGGGCCATCAGGAATGACAAACAAAGTATCAATAAGTCTGAAAGACTAGGTAACTTTAACATGCTTGCGAAGACGATGAAACACATCCATTGTATGAAGAATTTCCTCTTTTTTTTGTTACTCTGACTAGGACACGAGGAAAGAAGAATTCTTGAATGCTGAAACAACCTTGGGTTGTTAACACAACTTTATCTTGATGTCATAGGTTGGGAGATGTGCAGGACAAGACACTGATTTCTTAAACACCTCTTACTGAAACAACAAGAAAGACTGTCTTATATGACAGATCCTTGAGAGAAGCTGAGGATTGTGGTTTGAAGGAAGAGTATTGAAGAGCCTCCAAAACCAGATTTAGATCCAAAGGTGAGATAGGAGCCCTGTATGGGGGGAGTGTCCTATTTAATCCTTGAATGAAACTCTGAAATGGTAGCAATTTTCTTTTGGAAAATAATTGATAGAGCAGAGACGTACGTTTAGAGAATTCACTTTTTCAAGACCCGCTCACAAAACTTCTAGGAATGAAGGAAGATGGAACTGTAATGCATCTAATAAATGCTGATCATAGAAAGAAAAATATATTCTCCAAATTCAATGAGACAGATTTGTGAGCTCTCAGCATTGTTTGAATGACTGAATCACCTAGTGCCTTGTTTTTCGAGATTTCTGTTTCAAGATCCACTCAGTCAGAGCGAGATTGTGATGATGAATGGGACCTTATGATAACAGAATCCTGACTTTTTCCCTCAGATTTTCTATGAATATGTCTCATAGATAGTGAAACCAAGCCCATCTTGGTCAGAACAGTGCGCCAAGGATGGTGTGAAACCTTTCTCTCTTTATTTTGAGGAGGACCCTGGGAATCATGGCTAGTGGAAGGAAGACTTATACTAGCTTGTACTTCCATGGAATTGTTAGATAATCTACTTCAAATGCCTGTGGGTCTCTTACTCTAGCCCAAAATACTGGAAGTTTCTTGTTTCTCTCTGATGCCATCATATCTATTTCCGGTGTGTGTTACATGTCTACAATTTGAAGGTATATCTCTTGTTTCAGTTCCCATTCTCCTCTGTCTATGGTTTGTCTGCTTCCTAGTTGTCCACTCTCGGAATGTATATGGCCGATTTGCTGGGATGTGGTTTTCTACCTAAAGTAGGATCCTTTCTACTTCCATCCAAGCTGCTATGCCTTTCATTCCTCCTTGGTGGTTGATGTAAGCTGCTGCTGTGAAGTTGCCAGACTGAATATGAATGGAAAATTTTGTATACTTGTTCATGTCAATAGTGCTTTGTAAATGACTCAGTGCCAGAATATTTGCGGGTTGCCTCAGTTGGAGACCCACAGCCCTGAATGGAGTGAAGACCATACACTGCTTGCTATCCAAACAGACTGGTATCTATCATAACTACCTTCCACCCTGTTACTTAAGAAATGTGAGCCACCATTCTAGTGAGAGCTTGGTGGTATTTGACAGAGTTATCGTTTGTAGATTTGCACTATTCCTGGACCAGTGTTGAAGTATCTCTAATTGTAAGGGACACAATTGAAACTGTGCAAAAGGAACTATTGTGGATATAATTTTTCCAACTAGTCTTGTGCAACTTCTGATCGAGAGTTCTGGCTCTGACAACTTCTGTCGAATCCTGTCTTGTAGGTCAGAGATGTTGTCTTGCGGTTGTATAATCTTTTGACTCACTGAGCCGAATATCAGGCCCAGGAATTGGTGTCTTTGTGCTGGAACTAGATGACATTTGGGCTAGTTGATTGTGTTTCAACCCACATATTAATTTGATGATCATTAGCACCTGTTTAGTATAATTGTTTAATCATACACATGACTATATGCTTACAAAATCCCTGACTTAGTGCAAGTGTACCTAGAAGAATTGATTCTGTTTTGAAGGCAAAGGGTGGTCACACCAAATATTGATTTGATTTTCCTTCTGTTCACTCACTTTGCATTTTGTTAATTGATAAACTATTAAACATGTCTATTTTTGAAAGCATTCTTTATAGAATTTTTCACACCTGCCTAAGACTTTTTCACAATTCTGTGTATATATATATATATATATATATATATATATATATATATATATATATATAAATTTTTTTTTTTTTTTTTTTTTCAGCAATAAAAACGTCACTCAGGATTTTCCATACAATCGTTTTATTTCATCCTGGCCAACGTTTTGGCCCCCATTAGGCCTTCATCAGTCCAGAGCACCTGCCAATTTTCTGCACCCCAGTTCCTGTGTTTTTTAATGTTAACTTTTCTTGATGTGAACTGAGCGCCAGTTGCATTGGAGAGAGGAGAGAGCATTCGAGAGTGTAAAGTATAAATACTATGCCAGGCACTCCCTGGGGCTAATACATCCTCCTTCGGAAACTTCTGTTAGGACATATTAGTCAGACCAAATGTGAGTACCAGTGGGCAGTGGAACCAGGCTTGGGTTGTATGTGGGGATCTGCAACTACCAGTGGAACCAGGCATGGGGGGAGGAGCTCAGACAGTATATATGAGGCTCTATGACTACCAGTGGAACCAGGCTGGGGGGGGGCAACTGTATATGGGGACCTGTGACGACCACTGGGTCAGGTGGTGTATGTGTGGATCCATAACTATCAGTGGGTAGTGGAAACAGGCAGTATATATGTGCATGCCAGTAGGGTGTCCAGTACATTGCAGTGCAATTTGATGGACATCCCTGTAGTGCCCACAAGGTTAATTATTTATTTTATGTTCAGACATAGTTGGGGGCATCAGGATCCCTCCTGATTGATTTCTATAGTGATCGGATATATTAGCAATACTAGGAGAGGCGTTCAGAGGGTCATGAGTTCCCCCTAAAGAGGTCTGATTTATTTATCTTTATGAAGAGAGGGAGGGAATGAAATGGCCATGGAAGTACACTGTAGTTGCTTGCGGAATGGGAAGATTTTGCCAAACCATATGGTGTAATGTCCTGGAACTGAAAGGGTTAATGCAGTAGACCTTAACCCCTTAAGGACCAAGCACATACATGTACGTCATGGGGTGAACGTGCCTAAAGGACCCATGACGTACATGTACGTCATGGATTTCAGGGCTCCACCCATGGCCGCACGCCGTTCAAGAAGCCCTGAATCCGGTGAAATAAAAAAAAAAAACTCAGTGGTCCCTTAAGTGCCGGCCGTGCTCTCTGAACCTGTAACCAGGCTTGGGGGTCTAACAGTGTATGTTGAGTCTATCACGGTACCAGGAAGGGGTGTTCAGATAACTGTGATTGGTGAGTAGACAGTGTATCAGAGGGCTGGGGGGCATGTGTTGGACATCCCTCTTGCATTGAATCTTTTAAATTTTACTTTTTTTTTTAAATGTAATGTTAACCCTTTTGTTAAGGGGTTAAACAGTATGATTCAATGCTTTCTTCTTTATATCCAGTTGTTGATTTGTTCTAGAAAAAAAGAAATCATTGAATCATTTTGTTTAACCCCTTAAGGACTGGAGGTTTAGAACATTTTTTGTCTTTCTGGACAATGGCTGTTTTAACACTTCTACTGTGTTTGTGTTTAGCTGTAATTTTCCTCTTACTCATTTAATGTACCTACATATATTATATACTGTTTATCTTGCCATAAGATGAGCTTTCTAAAGATACCATTATTTTCATCATATCATGTAATTTACTATAAAGAAAAAAATTATAAAATATGTAACAAAAGCACTTTTTTTAGCTTTTACACGAAAAATCTTTTACACATCTACAAACGCTAATAAAACCTGCTAAGTAGATTATAATATTTGTCTTGAGTTTAGAAATAACCAATGTTTACATGCTTTTCTAATGTTTTTGCCAAGTTATATGGCAATAACTAAAAGCAGCAAAAATTGTGGTGTTCAAAAACTTTTGACCAGTAGTGTACATACATTTAGCAAAGAAAAAATTCAAGTCACCATGAAAGAAGGCCAAAAATGGAAGTGAATCCCTGAACCCACATTAAATAGATTTCTCTTGAGTGAAATACCATGTTTTCCACAATGGACTAAGAGGAATTAATTTATCGGTAAGTAAAAAAACAAAATCTTTTTTTTTCTATTGCGTCCATTTGGGAAACATGAACCTTGGGGACATGCCAAAGTGTTGTTTTTCCTGAAGCAGTGATTATATTCTGGCTTTTAAGACTGATTGCCTCCAGAGGCAGTGTGATCTCCAGCTTGATACTGTTTAAAATCAAGACTACAAATGCCATGCACTGGTTTGGGATCAAGTTTGATTTTTTTCTGGTTGAGATCCATCCAGGGTTCCTAGCATGTCCATTGTTATCTGCAGACTAAAGAAGATCTTTTGTCTTGGTTTTGAGCAACAGATCATCCAGATAAGGTGTTATGTTGAGCCCTTCTTTCATAGGTGGGAGCTAATGGTGCCATCACTTTTGTGAATATCCTAGGTTCTAGTCCCAGCCTAAAGGGTAGATACACACATAATAATTCCTTAGGAAACCATATCTGAGATACTGTTGCTATTTTGTTCCTATTTGTATGTGGAGATACACATCTTTTTTACCTAGAGATAAAAGGAGTTGTTTCAGTTCTTAAGAATTGTTTCAACTTTTTTAAGTCTAGTACTCATCTGAAATGTCAGTCCTTTTTGGATATATGTATCACAGTATCCCTAGGAGGCCTAGCGATCCTGTGCTTCCTTTTGGCTGTATTGCTGTTAACCGGCATGGAGGCCAGCCATTTCCACATTCATGGTGTCTACTGGAGCAGGCACTGTTACGTGCGCTTCTGTATGGGTCTCCTACTGATTTGCCTAATTGGTTCCCACCTTTGTCTGCTCCTTTATAAACTTCCCTGGGTCTAGAAGTCATTGCCCTTACGTGTTGTTTCTGTTATTGCTCCTGCGCTCTCGTTGTGACCCCTGCCTGACCTCTGAATCCGCTCTGTGTATGATCCAGACTTGACTGATTACCCACATCGGTTCTGACCTTTGGCTCTGGCTGACTAACTCGCTCCGTGTATGACCCCAGCTTATCCGACCACCCACATTGGCTCTGACCTGTGGCTCTGGCTGACTGTCCCGCTCTGTGTAGTCCCCGGCTTGTCTGACTACCTACATCGGCTCTGACCTGTGGCTTTGGCTGACTAACTCGCTTCGTGTAAACCCAGCTTGTCTGATCTTTGGCTCTGGCTGACTACTCGCTCTGTGAACTACCAGCTTGCCTGACCATTTGTCTCAGTGTCCCGTGGTTCTGGCTTGCTCTCGCTCCTGTTGCCTCAGGTTACGATACCCTGGGTGGAGACTTTTGTAATTGTATACCGGTTCTACTGGTGCTCACCCAAACCGATTTCCAATATCCTCCAGTATATTGCAGTAGTGCAGTGCACAGCACAGTGTGCAGCTCCGGGTAGAGGCCTGGGTCCTCCAGCCCTGTGGTCTGGGGTTGTGTGGGCTACTTTACTATTATTGTATATAATATATAAAGGTGGTTATATTTTATACTGTTGTCTGTCCTTCTTTGCCTGAATACCGTGACAATATGAAATGATTGAAGTAAAACAGTTTGAAGCTTGAGAACAGGTTTTATGACTCCTGTAGTGGCCAGACTTGATATCTTTTGAAAAAAGGTGAGTTTCTTGTGATTTTGTTTTGGGACACGAGACAAAAAGAACTCTCTGGGAGGTATAGTCTTGAAATGAAGATGGTACCTGAATGTTATTATTCATAGTACCAGGTTGTTTGTGGTACAATTCCTCTATTGTTGATAGAAGTGTTCTAGCTGTCCTCCCAAGGGAGAGGCTGAAAGGAGGCCTCAATTGTCAATTTCATGGTATGGTCACTTTTGAGGATGAGTTCTTTATTGATTGTTATTTTCCTTGTGAGGAAGTTATGGGAATAATGGTGTTCCTGGCAAGTGCAGTCTGAGGTGGATATTTCTTGGATGTGGCTGTTTTACTGTCCCTATTAAAATGAAAATTACAAATCTTACAGCTAGGGTCAAAGACTCTATCTATTTTTTTTTTGAGAGAAAAGTGCTTTATTCCCAGTAGTTTGATGCTTTTCTCAGGTTCTTTTAAAGAAAGTATAGTTCCATTAAATTGAATCAATATGAGAGTCCTCTGAGAAATGTTTGAGAAAGATCTCCGTGCTGCAACTGAAATAGCTGAGCATCTAGCCACTGTACAGGTAATCTCTATTGCATCCTCATTGTGGAACATATTTGCTTCCTACACTATATAATTCATAGTAATTCTTTTGGGGCATTGTTTTTGATTGCTTGAGCCAGTTCTCCCTAGGATTGCATGGCTCTAACTGTCCATGCTGCAGCCAAAATAGGGTCTGGGGATCACCTGAGTACCTGAAAAAAATTATCTTCAGGGAGCATTCAAGTTTTCTATCCATCATGTCCTTTAGCGATATTGTATCTTGGACTAGGAAAGATGTATGTTTTATTAATTTGGAGATTGACATCTCCATTAGAGTGAGTTTTGTCCCTATGATCCTGTGGAAATGGATATTATATGCATTTTTTAAATAGACAGTTTGCCATCTGGATCTTTCAGTTCTTCAGATTTGTTCTAACTGTAGATGAACAGGAAAGATAGCGGAGGAAATTTACTTACATTTAGGTTACTGTTAGCCAGAAACCTAGAGAGTTTCTAAAATTGCTTTAATCAATCCTTCTGTTTTAATATTATCACTTATAGACAGTGGTTCTGTATCAACTGGAAATGATTGTTCCACTTTACAACTATTTCAATAGAGTCCAACTCCTCAGAAGAGGAAGGTGAAGCCTTGGATGAACCATCCAAGGCTTCATCTTCCCTTTCTGAGGAGTTGAACTCTATTGAAATAGTTACGATGGACTGGGATAATTGTTTTACCCATTCAGGTTCAACATACAAGGTAGCTGGATGAGGGTTAGTTAGGGTAGAAGTGAAAGACTTATTGATTCCCGTAAGATGAAAATCAACCTGATTAATCTTCTGTAGTGGTCAAGAAAGCACTGCCATCTTGATGGCATATGTGGAGCTTCCAATCCTTCTCTCAAAGCCTGTCTCTCAGTGTCTCTTGTATCAGGGCCACACACTGCACAGAGAGGCGGACCAAACAGAAGGGAAATGCAGAAGAAATATGTATATACACATATACACACAATAGGAGAGCACATCCAAATATAGACATAAGTATTGTAATACTAATCACAAAACTACACAAAGAATAATACAAAAAGAATAATAAAAGTAATATAGTACACTATAAGAGTCCAATAATGAGCTAAAATAAATAAGTGGGTACCCTCTGTAGATGCTCTCAATAACCAAGTTGCTAGATGAATGGGTGCCAAAAAAAAATATAAAAGCTCAGGATATGTCCAAGTAGATCCAACTCCAACTTATGGAGTCCAGTATAAAAATAAAGATATTGTCCTGACTCAATGATATAAACACGAAGAGTGCTCCTATGTTAGTCTTTTTAGCTGAAATTCAGAAAAGCGGGCAGAATTTAACCTTTGAGTGCCAGAGGAGTATGCAGTGCTGATTAATCCTTTGGGTCCTCCTCTGGCCTCAAAGGATTAAATTCTGGCCACTTTTCTGCATTGAGTGCCAGTGGGATGTGCATGTGAAAGAGAGTGCGCAAGACTGATAGCAAGAAAGACTACATGGATCTGAGGCTGCACAAGACACTGCAGGAGGAAGAGAGGAGGGGAATTACAGTATCCCACCTGGTGGGAGAGTGTGCACAGTGGCAATCCGGGGGGGGGATTCTAAAGAAGGGAGAGGGGAGATATCCACCAAGGGTGCAGGCAGGAGACGAAAGGGGGAAGACATACAAGGAGTAAAAATAGGAGCGAGTGGTGAGACCACTGTGGGAGTCAAAAAGAGAGATGGTGTGCAATAAAGAGGTGAAAGACAGCACAACCGGGGAGGAGGGAAGAGAGGGGAACCAAGGTATGAGGGACACCACCCGGTAAAGGAAAGGGGGACCCTTCTTTGGGAGGCACATTGGCAGGTGAGGAAGATGAAGGAGAGGGCTGGTAAGTGAGCACAGAGAGACACCCACAGGTTTAGAGGTAAGGAGAGCGAGCTAACAGGACACCCAAGTTATAGAATCGGATGACAAAACAGAGGGGTTAGAGACTTGGGTACAAACAGGCTGGGCCTGGTTTGTGTGAGGGGGTATAAAGATCGAGAAAATATACAAAATAAACATGCACATAAAGAAGGGAGTGCGCTCACTCCTAGGGAGAACTGGGGGGGAGGTGTTAGGAGAATTTCAAAACAGGGGATGTCCTGCAGAACGGAGCGGTACAGCTTATATCGCACAAGAGGAATTGGTGACATCAGTGGGTACATTTTAAAAGACTATATCTAATATATTATTGTAATGTTAAAAAAAATAATTTAACAACCTATAGACAATTTTAAGAGTTACATCCAATAACATGAAGTGTCTTCAGGGTGAAAGTTTTACTTTTAACCATACCTAGCTATACAAAATGATTAAATGTGAGCCATCCAGTGATGGAGGTGGTGGTGGAGGGGTCCAGGGGTACAGTTTTAACAGACCCTTTGGGCACCTGTCATAGAGAAAGTTAATGAAAAAATCTTTGGGATAATGTTGCAGAACACTTTAAAGCGGAACTAACACCGCTAACAAACGTTGTCTTTAATAATTCCCTATCTGGCGACTAGCTGCTTTGTAGCGCTAGTCGCCAGAATTATTACCTTTTCATGAAGAAATTTGAAGTGATCCTCGGCTGACAGGCAGGACGGAGTGCGGACATCTTGCCCTAGTGACGTCCGCGCACCTGCACTGCACTGTCAGCCGAGGATCACTTCAGATTTCTTCATGAAGAGGTAATAATTCTGGCGACTAGCGCTACTAAGCAGCTAGTCGCCAGATAGGGAATTATTAAAGACAACCTTTGTTAGCGGTGTTAGTTCCACTTTAAAACACTAGCTGGCCAGAGGAGAGGGGTAAAATAAGTAGAGGAAATGGAGATTATATCTTAGAGGCTACTAAGTGTGTTAAAAGTCTAACCTTCTGGTAGAGGTAATTTTATCCCATGATCACTGTGTCCCCCAGTCAGATGAAAGAGGAATATACTATCCATGTTGACCATGTCATGTTAATTATCTTTTATTTCTTATGTGTCAACGTATTCCACAACACTGTGCAACAGTGGAAACAATGACTAAAAAACATACAATTAACTATCAGTGAAACAAGAGGCATAGAGGACCCTGCTCTTACAATCTAGAAAAATGGGAACGGATAAAAACACAATGGGGGTTATGCACTAAGGCGTGATAAAGAGGTGATAAAGTGGAGAAGACTTCTCCAGTGATATCACTTCACCAGTTCCTATGTTATTTTATGGAGCCTATGCATTAAGATTATTTAAATGGGAGAGACCTTAGTGCAGGGGCCTCATAGAACAACATAGAAATTGGAGAAGTGATATCATTGGAGAAGTCATCTCCACATTATCACATCTTTGTCAGATCTTAGTGCATAATCCTCAAATGTATATGAGTTGAAGACTATATACAAAGTAGTGAAGTGGATCTTACAGTTTTTAGGAATCAGATACAGTATTAGGTGAGAAAAATGGGAGTGATACCAGGATTTGGGGAGATATCAGTACAGAGTAGGAGAAGTAGCAGGGACAGAGGAGGGGGAAGTAGGAGAAGGGGTGCCAGATTTCAAGTGGGAAGAAAGAAAGGTAGTTAATGTGTGGGAGCCCAGTGGTTGCATAGCAAGGGATAACAGAAAGACTGGACTTTGTGAGCAAATGTTATGTTTGAATACCTTAGGAGTACACAATGCATTGCTTGCAAAGCGTTGCGTAACTCTCTGGCACTAAAAGGGTTAAAAGATAAAAGTTTCAGCTGTGGATATTTAGTATTGTGAACATTATGTCAGTGTAAAATATATTTTATTTGCAAACCTGAGGAAAGTCAGGAAGGTAATGACCAACAACTTTTAATCTGAACTCCCACTGGTACAATAATGCTACTAAACCTCCAAACGTGTAGTCTGCCTAGAGGTGATTTACACTTATGTCATATCTACCCACCTATACCAGCTCCTGTATACACAGGTCAAAAGCAAAGAAAATATTTGTGTATGACTAAATCTGGGTTTCTTATGAACATGCAAGAATGCGCAAGCTGGTCATGACAAATTTTTGAATCATAAAGTATATTTACTTAAAGGGATAGTAATACTTAAAATGTAAAAAAATATATATTGTAGGGTTTATCCCCCTGAGTAAAACAAGAGTACTCCCACTGCTGAGAGGTCTTTCATTCAAAAGTTATTAATTTTCAAAGTTGAATTTTTTAGGTGCAATATCACAGTGGCCTGAAATTGTACAGTGGCGCTGTTGCTACACCATCCTATGGAGATTTATGGTCAACTGACCAGAGTTGTCCATAGGATCATGTAGCAACAGTGCCACTGTACAATTTCAGGCCACTGTGATATTGCACCTAAAAAATTCAACTTTGAAAATTAATAACTTTTGAATAAAACACCTCTCAGCAGTGGGAGTACTCTTGTTTTACTCAGGGGGATAAACCCTACAACATATTTTTTTTTACATTTTAAGTATTACTATCCCTTTAACTGTACTTAGACTGTGGTTTATGTGCACAAAGAATGTGATAGCAAGAAAGAAACTAATGAGAGGCAGTAGGAGTTACAGTGTATATACAAGTTGTGTTCTAAATTTGTATTTTATTGTAAACTAGTGTAAAAGCCCGTGTACACGGACCAAGGTCCGGGTAATGTTAACCCTTTGAGTGCCAGAGGGGTATGCAATGCTTTGCAATGCATTGTGTACTCCTGTGGCACTCAAAGGCTTAAGAGGCCGCTACCTCACTGCTCCACACGATGCAGTCTTGCGTCTCCTCACTCACACAAAGCAATCATGCGCAGTAGAGACTGCCCGAACGCGGGCAGTCTCTACTGCGCATGGCGGCTTCTGACAAACATCCTAGAGAATTATTATATAGGATATAAAAGTGAGCCTGGCACCTTAATATATGTTTGTTTCATTTTAAAGAAAATGAAAAACAAAGTTATGTTGTACTAGAATGTGTTTGTAATAGAAATAGTTTTTGAGAAATTACTCTCCTTTTTTCTTGGTGGCACAATGAGCTTATTTTCCGGGCCAATATTCCTATATGCTGTGCTAAGACTGAATCTATGCAGAGCCCACACACTAGGGGTATTCCTATGGGGGCATTTCTATGATATGTTTGACCTTGAACAGAGCTAATTGGCATAGTATGCAGAGAATTAGCATAACCCTTTGACTGGCAGAGAGGTATGCATTGGCTAGCTTTCTGACAGTCAAATGATTAAAGTGCCACACTGTGTATTCATATCTCCAAAGTGTCCCTTTTTGAGACCCAAATCCCTCTGTCCTTCTTTCCCACCCTGGTGTCCTTCTTTTTAGGAGATCAGACTATGTGGTATGTATATAAGTGCATCACACTGCTCCACAGCAATAAAACGCACATTAATGTTTGGTTAAACTTCAGTATGTGTGTTTATAAATTAGTTTGTGTAAAATAAAATACTTTGGTCTTGCTCTAAATCATTTATTAATTTTAAAGATGCGTCAACAGGTGATGAAATAACCTAAAAAATATCAGTAATGCCCCACCCACCAGCCATACCCCATCAATGCCGCCTAAAACAAAAGTGTCCCTCTTTGGCTATTTGAAATGTTGGGAGGTATGGTGAATTCACAATATAAAGGTTAATTTCTAAACAAAAATATTTTACATAAAATGGTTAATACATACAGAGAAATATTAATTAGCTGGAAAACAAACGGACTTGTCTTTCTGTGACTGGTCTACCTTAACTCCTTGAATGGTACCAAAGTCTCCAAAAGATAAATGCACTTTATATCTCTATTACATCCAATAGCTTAATGTACTGGTGTGATATAATTCTGTACATTTGGGGGGCACAGATTTTGGGTCTTTGACCCTGCAGTACAGATAAGTAGCTTGTTTTTGCATTTCTATAAGTGATACAGACACACAAACACTAAAATATACACACAGTTATAAAGTCAGCAGAATGGTAATGTCACAAGAGAAGCCCATTTCACATTGTTGAGATCAATGCAGCATCATTACATTGATATCACCCATTGCAAAAGGTCCCACGCAATGGTGTATATTTATTGTGTTCACACAGGAACTCCATAAAGGTACAGTAAGGAAAGCCTGTACAGTGACCTGGCTGACCACTGACATTAGCAATGAGGAAAGCTGTGATGCTTATCTCAACCTCCAATGAATGGCCAACCCAGGTGGGAGCGAGCAAGTAATACTGGTTGACACAAAGGTGGGTAGGGCATCAGACACATCCCTCCTGTATCCGAATCAGGGGTACTGAGCATACCCACAATTTAGCTGTATGGGCATTGTCAGCAGAGATGACACCTCCTCAAGCACCCTAGGCAGCTGCCTCCTATGTCTAATGGGAAACTTGGTCATATATAGTATGGAAAAAGGGAGCAATTCTGGAGCAAACTAACCGATTCATAGGGGAGGGATTAAAAATTTCCAAAGTCCCTTTGGTTTCGAATGGTGTTTTTATTTCACGGGATAGTAATACTTATAATAAAGTGCATCTCTGAGTCTTCCTTATTCTATTTTTAGCACGTATCGATATATTTTAATACTAACAAGATCAAACTGAATTGAATCCGAAAGGATCCCCCTCCTACCCCTTTCCCTTGCGTCACTCTACCTCTCATGCTGGTCTGGATGGAGCGAGGTGAGGGACAATCTTTAGTAAGCATAAAGAAAATCCTGCCCTCCTTCGTCAAGGGGGGGGGAGGGTTTTCTTGTACTTACTGAGTGAAGATTGTCCCTCTCTGTGCGTTCTCCGGTCCCACGACCAGATTCCAGATCTGATGGGAGGCGACCAGAAGGGGAGGGAGAGGGATCCTTTCAGATCCAATTGCTGTTGAACTACAAGCCTGTTAGTATTGAACTATAATACTTTGTGCTACAAATAGAATAAAGAGGACTCAGAGCTGCACTATATTGTAAATATTACTATCCCTTTAATTCTAGAAAATACCTGCCATCTGCCCCTGATTTCCAGGGACAGTCCCTGGTCTTGGTTCCCTGTCCTTGGGTCCTGTTGTCCCTGTTTTTGACCCTGATTTTTAGCTTGAGTTTCAAATCCATATTTTATGTGCTTTTAATTAATGTTAATATTGCATATTTATATGAGAGATGTATAGATGTGGATAATAGTGTATAAGTGCAGTTTTAAAGTGATAGTAATGTTTCAAAATAAAAGCAGCTGTAATTGATCTTCATAGTATTTGGGCCTTGGAGAGTGTTATTTCAATATTGTCAGACTTGTAGTTCAAGAGTAATTGAATGATAAAGTATCCAACTCCCGCCCCTTTTACTGATGTAACACTGCTCACCTCAGAACAGAAAAGTGGTGTCCAGATGGCCTGCAGAGGGGGGCAATCTTCAATTAGCATAAGGGAAAAACCTGAAAAACCTGTCAAGGGAGCAGGGTTTTCCTTATGCTCACAGTAAGATGATTGTCCCTTGCTGTGATATGTCTGGTCTTAAGACTAGATTCCACACCTGAGAGGCGGTGGTTTACACTAGATAAAAGGGGAGGGAGGGGAATACTTTCATTCAATTACTCTTGAACTACAACCCTAACAGTATTGAAATAACACTCTCCATGGCCCAAACACTATGAAGATTAATTGGAGCTGCTGTCTTTGTGAAACATTACTATCCCTTTATGTCTCTTATAGGATATATTCTTTTGGCGTTGTGCTACACTGTTCTATGGTCCATTAGCAACACTGTATCATGCGAGTGCCCATGGGAAAAACATTCCAGGAATTGTTTTGAAATGTTGGTAAATATCTTAGAGCATGGGTAGCCAACCCTGATCCTCAATAGCTACCAACAGAGAATGTTTTCAGGATATCCCAGCTGGAGCACATGGTGGACTGATTAGTTGCTCAGTCACTATATTTGGACCACCTGTGCTTATCCTGGGATATCCTGACAAATTGCACTGTTGGTAGCTCTTGAGGACCAGGGTTGGCTACTGCTGTCCTAGGGCTTGGGACTATTACCACCATTTGGAAAACAAATCACCATTGGTAGTTTTAAGTCACAGGTATTCTATTACCTGTGCTGTGATAAACTACCGACAGGTAAAAATGCACAACGGGCCCTAAGCCCCATATCAATACATCCAATTAACCAAAAACATGAGTGAAAAGAAAAAAAATGCAGAGCATTACATACCCCACTGGCACTCACAGGGTTAATCCCCCTAACGCTAACACCATCCCATTAAAATAAACACTTACCTGTAAGTCTGATGTCCAGCAGGTCTTCAGCACCCTGGTAATCCACTGCAATTGTTCATCTGTCATCTTCTTCTCTTCATTAGTCATGCTTGTGTGTTGTTTATCCTCTTCAAAACAATTCCCCCTCAATACAGAAATATATAGATTAAAATGAATGCTTCCAACATATTTATGCTCCAATAAATGTATGCTGATAATAAAGTTCCGCTACAGATCAAAATCCCCCCCTTTCCTCCATATAACTCTCGGGCCATTACCCGATCTTTACTGAGGTACATTTGAACAGAGACTGGCTTTTATATGGCCACAGTCCCGGTTCAAAATGGTTCCCATACTCCCATTGGTTGGGATGTGGTGTTATATACCTCACAGCCAATTACCTTCGATTGAGTTTCGTCATCCCTCCCTCTCAAAGCTGATTGGCTGGAAGGTGTGTAACCCCACATCCCATCCAATGGGAGCGTGGGAACCATTTAGAACAGGGGCTGGCCATGTAAAAGCCAGTCTCTGTTTAAATTTACCTCAATAAGGATCGGGCAACGGCCCTAGAGGTATATTTGGAGGGATTTTCTAACTGATTTTCTGCCAGTGGCAGCAGACTTTATATTATTCTCATATATTTATTGGAGCCTAAATTTATTGGCAGCATTAATTTTAATCTATATATTGAAAGGGAAGAGTTTTGAAGACGACAACCAATGAACAAACATAACTAAGGAAGAGAAGAAGAAAGAAGATGCCAGATGAAGAATTAAAGTGGATGACCAGGGTGCTGAAGACCCCTCTAGACATCAGACTTACAGGTAAGTGTTACAGATATGAGGCATGGGTGCTAGAATAGTGTTAAGGCTAGTATTGTTTCACTTTATTGTTAATGTTAGGGGTAGTGTAGGGTTAGTGTTTGGTAGGGTGACTGTTTTTTAGCTCACATTGTATCAAACATCGTGAGTTGTGGGAACAAAAAGCTGCAGTGATCGTTAGGCCACAACATGGATTTTTGTGACCAAAGCTTTTTGAAGTGGATGCTGGCCAAGCAATAGAATTCAGAAGGCACAACTGTGTGTGCTCTGCCCGGAACTACTTTGGCTCCTAACAATGCTTTCAACGAGGTTAATAGTATCAAGCCCCTAGAGATACATCTAAAGCATTGCAAAGCAATATGTTGGTGGGCTCTGTAGCATTCAAGAGTTTAACCCTTTGAGTGTCAGAGGGGTACACATTGCAAAGCAATGTTTTGCCTACCCCCTCTGGCACTCAGAGGGTTAAAAGCGCTATAAAAATCAATAGGCATTTTTATTTCCCTACCATAGTTCAGTTGGTTTGCTCTGGAATTGCTTCTCTTTTCTTGTGTACACAAGATCCAGTGAGTAGTGAAAAAGCAGCACATAACAAGAGTTGGTAATATGAGTATATAACAGGGGTAAGTCAACATTTGCTATTCAGAAGTAGGGGACTAATAACTCTCTTAGTATCCTGATTAGGGATGATGGGCGTTTTAGTAGCTAACAGCTGGGAAGTCAGAGTTTGCCCACATCAATATAAAATAATGCAGTGTAAACATTACGTCTGTCACTGTTCTATGCCTCGCTCCTCCTCACTATGATTGTGAGGAAGAGAGAAGCAGAGGACAGAGCTCCAAGAGTCTCAAGTAGCCAAATATGTGGCACTTCTGGGAGCCGGACAGTAGAGATGAGCAATAATAAAATAAAATATGTCCATGATATACTGATCCCTCTTTGTGTAACTGAATAAAGGAATTACAGCAAGAAAGAATTTTACTTATACAGACTAATTTATAAAAACATACTGAAGTTTAAATATACATTAACTTCTTAAAAATGGTCTGGCTCTTAACCCCTTAAGGACCCGGCAAATATGAGGTGGATTTCACTTAACCCTTTGAGTGCCAGAGGGGTACGCAACGCATTGCTTTGCAATGCGTTGCGTACCCCTCTGGCACTCAAAGGGTTAAGGACCTGAGCAATTTTGACTTTTTGAACTATGTCTTTGTTCAACCATATTTTCTCTTTAATTCCTTTAATAGACCCACACAAATTATATACTGTTTTTTAAGTAGGGCTTTCTTTTGCTACCACAATTATATGAATACCTAATTGTTTAATTTGATTAAAATAGAAAAAAAAAAAAGAGGAAAAAAAATAAAAAAAAAACAGCAACATTTTGCTTACATTTTCCTGTCAGGATTTGTATACTATTAGTTAATTACAAAAAAATACCCCTAAATATAATCATTTCCTTCTCCTGAATATGAGAATACCCCATATACCTAGTATTTCAACCCCTTTCTCACATTTACAAGGTAAATATTGCAAGATGGACACCATTATTTCCAACCTGAAATTTTTCAACAATTAGCATGTGAGTATCGTAGCTTAGTTCACGGTGCCAGAACCCAAAAATGTCCCACAAAGTTATATGTTTCTGAAAACTAGACAACATAAGGTAAATAATCAGTAGAATTTTGGAGTTTTTTATGCAGCTATTTTTCCAGAAATATGTTCCAAAATTATGGTAATATTTAGTTTTTTTGCAGTTTTCACACTTACATTTCAATATTACTGTTGATATCAAGCACAGAATAGGTGAAGATTTTTACAAATGCATTATTTAGTGTTCAGCTCCTTCTTCTGAGTACGGCAATACCCCATATGCATAGGTTTCTCAAGGTTTGGGGGAGCAATGGGACCCAAATTGGAACATACGCTTTTCCAGTTTCACACTTTGAATTTTCACAGCTTGCATCACTGGTGCCATGTCTCATTTGGGGCTGTATATCAGTGCTCCACTTTAAGATTTTCCCCCAAAAGTGTATACTTTTGGAAAGTAGACACCCCAGGCCTTCATTTTATGAATATTTTCAAATTTTTTACGCAGCCATTTTACCACGAATCCTTAGTAAAACTTGACATAAGTAAAAAAAATTCAGCATTTTTCACACTTAGGTTTCAATGTTGATGTGATTTTCAAGCACAGGATAGGTGAAGATTTTTAAAAATGTATTGTTTCGTGTCCAGCTCCTTCTTCTGAGTACAGCAATACCCCATATGCATAGGTTTCTCAGGCCAGCTTTTGAACAAGCATCGGATTTTCACAGTTTGCTTAACTGGTGCCATGTCTCATTTAGGGCTGTGTAACGGTGCTCATTTTAAGATTTTCCCCCAAAAGTGTATATTTTTGGAAAATAGACACGCCAGGCTTTTATTTTAGGCATGTTATCAAATTTTTTACGCAGCCATTTTACCATCAATCCCTCGTAAAACGTTATTTAAATTAAAAAATCAGCGTTTTTCGCAGATTGCAATTTTGAAGTGGATTTCAAGCACAGGATAGGTGAACATTTAAAAAAATGCATTGATTAATGTTCAGTTGCTTTTTTTGAGTACAGCATTAACCCATATGCATAGGTTTGTCAGGGTTTGGGGAATCTACTGGGCCCAGTTGGGAACATGCTCGTTCCATTTTCAGACGTGGCATTTTTTACATCTCGCTTAACTGCTGCCTTTGTCTAATTTGGGGTGTATAGCAATGTTGCAATTAATACTTTACCCCCAAAATATATTTTTTAGAAAGGAATACAACCCTGGGTTTTAGTCTAGGTGCATTCTGGCAAATTTTTCTCAGTTATTTTACCACCAATCCCTCCCAAAACCTGCAGTAAGAAACAAAACCCTGTATTTTCACAACTATATTTCGGGGTTGCTGTGGATTTCAAGTACAGGATATTTGGAGATTCGTAAAAATGCATTGTCCACAATTTAACTACATATTCTGAGTATGGCAATGCTTTGTCAGGGTTTGGGGGATTTACTGGGTTCAGTTGAGAACATGTACGTTTCCATTTTCAGACATGGAAAAAACAGGGTTGTTCCCATTATATTTTCATAGTGTTAGAAGGAGGGATGAGTTTTGGGGAAAAAAAAACAGGATATTTCAGGGGGAAAGAGTTGCCAAATAATGAAATTACAGAATTAGTGCATTGGATGTACGTGATACTGCTTGAAGCAGTCGCCAATGCAGAGCCCAGGTTTTGTAGGGCAATCAGGACAGTAGAAGGTGGTTTCTGTCCATTTGCCATTGGCGTAGCACACCCTGTAGCGTTTCTGTGGATTACTCTTTTGGGGGATTTTAAATGCAAAGTTTCCTAAACTGGGTCTCTGCCATAAAACTGCTGTTGCCCCTTCAAACAAAAAACAGGAAATGACATGCATTTGGAACTGCAAAAGAGTGAATTTTTTGAGTGGGGTTTGCCAATTTAAAAATTATATACAAATTATAAACGGCAGTCTACATCAGGAAAATGGCAACCTTCTTATACCAGGCCGTAGATTTTCTCATGGTGAGGTAAGGCTGCATGAGTTGATAGCAAAGATCAACACCCCCCATGTGTTTATTGCAGTCTCTGATGCAGACTGGTTTCCTGAGGACCGTGCCACAGACAGAGACTGGTACAGTTTCCTCGTCATGCATAGTTGTCAGTATGTACACGTCCTTTTTGTCTATAATCTTGACTGCCAGCAGCTCCTCTTGGCACAAAGCTAAGGACGTTCCCTTTCGTAGCTTGCAGCTTATAATTTGTTTGGGCATCTCTTTACAATTTCTCCTAACGGTGCCACAGGCCACAGTGTAAAAATAAAAAAGTGATTGAAATAAAAGGGGGCTTGTGTAATAGTTATCTACATATAACTGGTATCCTTTATTTAATAGGGGGAAATGAGATACCAAACAATTTTGCCGTTGGTTCCCAGATATTCAGGGCAACCCAGGAGGATCAAGCTGGCTGTCCTTGCCTTCATAAATGCGAAAAGCATAGGTGTATCCTGTGGTACTTTCGCACAGCTTATACAATTTTACTCCAAACTTGGATTGCTTGGAGGGGATATAGTGATTAAAACCTAACCTTCCCTTATATTTCATTAAGGACTCATCAACAGATATTTGTTTTTGGGGGGTATAGTTTTCTGAAAAATTTTTTTTTGCAAATGAGTTATAAGGGGGTGAATTTTATACAGCCTGTCATACTGGGGGTGATCTTTGGGTAGGCACAGGGTGTTATCGCTGAAATGCATGAAGCGCAAAAGCAATTCATAGCATCTCCTGCTCATTGTTTGGCCGAAAATGGGGGTAACACATACAGGATTTTTGCTCCAGTATGACCTGATGCTTGGCTTTTTAATAATTCCCATAGCCATAGTTAGGGCCCAGAGTTTCCTGAATTCAGCAACATCTGTGGGGCACCATGATTGAAATATAGCATGTGGAATTGGCTGCAGTGTACTGGGCTGCATAAATATTTGTCTGAGCTACAATCTCCCCCAAAATGTCTTTCCCCAAATATAAATTAAAAAACTGTTCATGGTTAAAATCGGCCACATCTACATTTATTCCTGGGCTGCCTGTGAAATGGTGGTACCCATTCCCTAGGCTCTGGATGACGGGAAGGCCTTGTGGCAGATCTGTGAGCATGTCTTGGGGCTGTTTCTGGGGCATGTGTTGGGGCTGCTTATGGGGCAGCTCTTGGGGTATGTCTTGGGCCTGCTTCTGGGGCATGTCTTGGGGCAGCTCTTGGGGTATGTCTTTGGGCTGCTTCTGGGGCAGCTCTTGGAGCAGTACGCCTCTTCTTAGGAGATGGCCCAGCATAATCACTGGAGCTATCACTGTCGCTCTCTTTGAACTGGGATATGTCAAAATCAGAGGCAGTATCTGTGGCTTCTGAATCTGAAGCCAAAAAGGCATACGCCTCTTCTGCAGAATACACCCGCTGCATCTTTTAACTTAACCTACCGTCATTTTTCCTAAATAACTTCTAACTAACTTAACCTGCCTACCCTATTTTTTTCTAAATAGCTACCCACCCACTCAAGCTTTATAAGTAACCAAATTAAATTGCTAAAAATACCTAACCCCAACAAGTCCCTATTCCTACGTAAATACTATATATATATATATATATATATATATATATATATATATATTTTTTTTTTTTTTTTTTTTTCTTTAATTCTGTGCCTAACGCTACCCCTAAACTTTACCCTAAACCTTACCCTACCCCACGTCAACCCTAATCCTACTTAACATAACCCAGTCACTATTTCTACAATAAAACTATATATATATATATATATATATATATATATATATATATATATATATATATAGTCGTTTTTTTTCTGTGCCTAGCTCTAACCCTAAACCTTACCCTAACCCACGTCAATCCTAATCCTACCTAATTTAACCCAAATACTCACTATTCCTGCAATAAAACTATATATATTTTTTTGTTTGTTTTTCTGTGCCTATCTCTAACCCTAAACCTTACCCTAACCCACGCCAACCCTAATCCTACCTAACTTAACCCAAATACTCACTATTCCTACAAATACATATCTATCTATCTATTTATTTTTTACAAAACCCTAATCTTTAAACCTAAATTGAATACTAAATCTTACCCTAACCCAGAGGTTCTCAACCTTTCTAGTGCCGCGACCCTTTGCTAAAATTTCCCAAGTTGTGGTGACCCCTAACAGTAAAATTATTTTCGTTGCTCCTTCATCGCTGTAATTTTGCTACTGTTATGAATCGAAATATAAATATTTGATGGTTTTAGGCGACCCCTGGCAAATCGTCATTCGACCCCCAAAGGGGTCCCGACCCACAGGTTGAGAACCACTGCCCTAACCCACGTACACGCTAAACCTACCTAGCCCTGTCTAAACTACCTAAAAAGCCTAAATATTTTAATAAATTCTATTTTTATTAAAAAAAAAAATAATAGTAATTCCCTAAACCTAAATCTGACCTAAATTCAACACCAAACTTACCCTAACCCACGTACCCTCTAAACCTACCTAGCCCTACTAAAATTACCTAACTATTAAACTGCCTAAAAATTAAAGAAAAATCAATTTTTATTTAAAAAAAAAAAAAAAAAAAAAAGGGGGATTTCAATGGGGGGAGGGCAAAAAAAAAAAAAAACACAGATCAACAGAAGCTGATCTGCAGCACTTGATCACTAAAATGAGTGATCAGGGGTGGTAATCAGTTTGATCACTGTGATCAAATGAAAAAAAAAAGCTTTTTTTTTATTTTTTAAACAAAGTTGCAACTCTAGCTGGAACACAGGACACACTGTAACAATCTCTCTGTCTCTCTTCTCCTCAGATTTGTGTCTGAGGAGGAGGGAGACAGACAGATGTGACAGAAAAAGTGTTTTGAAAACACTGCTTCTGTCATATGCATTCTATACATGTGATTCGCTATTTTAGCGAATCACACGTCTAAACAATGCAGGCATTGGCTGAAACTAGGTGCTCCGATACCGGACCACCTAGTAAAAGCATGCCCGCGTCTTTCCCATCACGCACAGCAGTGGCGATGGGAAAGTTAACTCTTGACTGGCCAGGACAGTCAATGGTCCTTAAGTGCAGGACCAGTGTGACTGTCCAGGTACGTCATCAGACGCGTAGGGGTTAAGGACCAGTGACTGTCCTGGCACATCATGGATTTCCGGGTTCTATGTGCAACTGCACGCCGCTCGGTGACCACTGACTCCATTCCTTAATGCTGCAAATTGGGCGGTTGTTAAGGGGTTAATGTGAGTGTTATTATTGTGGAGCTATGTGAAACACTTATACACAACGCATAGTCTAATTGTCTAAAAGAGGGACATCAGGGTGGGAAAAGGGACATTGAGATTTTCCTCTTAGAGGGACAGAGTCCTTTCTAAAAGGGGCACTTGGGAAATATGAACAAAAGTGAAAAAATTTTTACTAATTGAGCACAAATTATCACAGGAACATCTATAAAAAATGTTTTATATTATCAAATTAAAAGATGCGTTATACATATAAATGTGCCTTTAAAAGAAAGCCTTAATACTTAAAAAATGGGATATAATTTATGTTGCTGTAATAAATGAATTAGAGGTTACAAATGGTTGAAAGGCATATTTAAAAGGCCAGAATTGCTCTTGTCCTCTAATGTAAAAAAAGCACTCCTCAATAAGGGGTTAAAAATAGACATGGAAATTATTACAAATTAATACATTTCAGAATTTTCAAAAAAGCAAATTTAATTATAGTTTTAGCATCTCTTTAACCACTTAGATGCTATAGATGCCTGAATGGCAAGGCTAACAGATCTGTCCTGAAAAGTTTGGTTTTCAGTGTTCGTTAACCCTTTGAGTGCCAGATGGGTACGCAAGGCATTGCATACCCCTCTGGCACTCAAAGGGTTAATGGGTCAAAGTCTGAGAACACCTACATTTTTTCTACTTTTAGTAATTGCCATATAACTTGACAAAAACATTAGAAAAACATGCCAACATTGGGTATTTCTAAAATCAAGACAAATATAATCTATTTCTCAGGGGGGGGGTTGCATTTGTAGATATGTAAAAGATTTTTAGTGCCAAAGTTTAAAAAAAAAAAAAAAAAAAAAAAAGTGCATTTGTTTCATCATATTTTATAACTTGTTTTACAGGAAATTTGATGAAAATAATTGTATCTTTAGAAAGCCTATCGCCATAAGATGGGCTTTCTAATGATACCAATATTTTCATCAAATTTCCTGTAAAACAATTTATAAAATATGATGAAACAAATGTAACGAATGCACTTTTTTAACTTTGGCACTAAAATCTTTTACACATCTACAAATGCTAAAAAAACAACCTGATAAATAGACTATAACCCAGTATGCTATAAACCTGCACAATCCAGTATGCTGTAGACCCTCTGCTTTTGTTTGAATGCCAGGTACACATGATCTATGGTGGTTACGCATGCATCCTAGAATCTGTGTAGCTGAAAGCCATTTTCTCTGTCGTCCAATACAGGTTACTGGTAACTTTGTGTAGGCGATCTGCCCCTTTAAGTATGCAGGAACAACTCTAGAATTGATTGCAGGGGGTGAAGCCTACCTTCCCTCCTTGGCTGCAGCTAGCCAACCAGCTCCAGAAATATTTGTTCCTTGGTGAAGACACAGGCAAGAGAACAGTTCTGCTATCCTATAACATAAAGTGGTAGAATGCGTCGCTCACTGTGAGCCATAACCACACATGCGCAGTAGAGAGTCTCTACTGCACATGTGCGGTTCTGCACACAGGGAGCTTTGCTGTGAGCCGTCTGGTGCTCCCCGCTAAGGATCAGCGCATTCAACGACTCTCTACTGTGCATGACTGCAGTCATGTGCAGTAGAGACTCGCCGAACATGCTGCCCCTCTCCGGACGGCTCACGTCCTGTCTCTGCTCCCAGCTCCGGGGCAGCAGCCAGGGCAGCTGGGTGCACTTTAGCCCGTGTATACGGGCTTTCATACTGGTAGTTTTAGATTTTTTTTTTATTTTTATGTTAGAAATGGAATACCACCATTAGGCGGATTACCATAACTGACAATGCCCTTAGATGTGGCTAGCTCAATATCCAGGTGCTTTTTGTGGACCTTAAGCCCTGGGGGGAAAATCTTGGGTACATTTTCTTTCTTCAGGAGTTTCCCAACAAGGCTTCTTCTTGCTCCATGGTAATCTGAAGACAGAAGATCTGCAGGAAAGGCGAGCAACCCTTTGAGTGGTGCAGGTCCACATGTCCCACAGTGCCCCTCTGCACAGGGTTTTTGGGAGTTCTTATTGCACACTCCTGCACTCATTGGGTCTATCTGTATGTCTGTTGGCTGTTTTGGAGCAGGTTTATGTGGTAACTTAACCCTTTAGCTGCTGGTTTGCATCTTTTGTGGGGGTTATTGTCACTTTCCCTACTGGGTTCAGTGTTTTTTGGGTCTCCTAACTTGTTCTAGTGATGTTTGCTACCAGAGACCTTCTGTCTACATTACAGCTCTTTCGATCCCAGTTACAGGGGGTCTTTCACTCATGGCAGACCCCTTCTTCCGTCAAATCTTCCCTGCTAAAACCGCAGGGAGTACCTGACGTGTCAGATTCCTCTGAGGAGGAAATGTTGGTGGATTCAGATATTGAGGGATGTTCTGCTGTGGGCTCTTCTCAGTTTTTTGGGGACCCCTTTGAGGCTGATCCTGAGCCTTTGGCTGAGGGCCTGATCTGGGCTGTCTTGACCACCCTAAACATTCCCCTAGTTCAGGAGGTTCTTTCAGATCCCTCTGATGTTTTCCAGGAGCCTAAATAGCCCCTTACTTGTTTTCCACCTAACCCCACTCTTGACCTCCTTGTGTCTGATGAGTGGATATCTTCAGACAGAAAGCCTTCTATTTTCCAAGAAGTTTGCTAATCTTTACTCCTTTTCTTAGGCAGCGCTTGCCCAGTGGGGTTCATCCCCCTAAAGTAGATGCTCCTATATCCAGGCTATCCAAGTCTACTGCCTTGCCAGTGTCTGATGCTTCTGCTCTAAAGGACTGGACTGACAAGAAACTTGAGGTTTCCCTCAAGTCCATTTTTGCCACTGCTGGTACTGCCATGCATCCAGTGTTCGCTGTGGCATGGGTTAACCGGGCCATTGTGGTCTGGACTGAACAGCTCACCCTGGTTGTCCGTCAGGGCGCTCCTACTTCCGATATGTTGCGGCTTCTTGCAAACATTTCTGAGGCCTAGCACTATGTTTCTGCGGCCTTATCTGATGCCATGTGTTTGGTGGCTAGGGTTTCCACCATGTCTGTGGTTGCCAGACAAGCTCTTTGGCTCAAGATCTGGTCTGCTGACACTGCTTCCAAAAAAGCCTTGCTCTCCTTGCCTTTTCAAGGCTCTTCATTGTTTGGGCCAGATCTCAAGGATCTGATTAGTGAGGCCACAGGGGGTAAAATTACCTTTCTGCCCTTGGTCCCCAGGAAGAAAACGCCTCTCAAGCGTAATCATTTTTTTCATACCTTCCAGACTGAGAGACGTCCGGCCACCAGCCGGTTCCCTCAGCTCTGCGTGCCTCCTCCAAGCCCAAACAGCCATGGAAGCCCAAGGTCTCTTCCAAGCCTAAGGCTTCCAAGACTTCTTCAGCATGACTCACCAAATCTGGCTGTGGGTGGCCGTCTGCGTCACTACCACAGCATCTGGGAGGGTTCAGTGGCGAACCCATGGGTTTCGCAGGTGGTGATGGAAGGGTATAGGATCTCTTTCGTCTCTCTTCCTCTCTTTCATTTTTTTTCCCCTCTCATACACCCCAGGGAGCAGAGAAACACCGTCTGTTCAATGGCACTATCCAGGCCTTTCTGGACAAGTATGTTCTGGAGCCTGTTCCAGCTCAGGACAGAGGTATGGATTTTTACTCAAACCTCTTTGTGGTCTCCAAGAAGGACGTCGGTTGTCTTCCCATTCTGGATTTGAAAGGTCTCAATTTCTTTGTGACCAGGACTCATTATCACCAGGAGTCCCTAAGGATGGTGATTGCTGTTGTGTCCCCGGGGGGAATTCCTTCTCTGGATCTTCAGGACGCATATCTACATATCACCATTCATCCAGAGAGCCGGCAGTATCTCAGATTTGCTTGCGACCGAGGGCACTTTCAGTTTTCAGCTCTTCCTTTTGGTCTGACTACAGCTCCTCAAGTCTTCAACCGTGTCCTGGGAGCATTAGTATCCGTCCTACACCGGGATGGCATCAGAGTTACTCCATACATGGACGACCTGTATCACGGTGCCCGTGATCTTTCTGCTGGCAACATTACTACTTCCTGTGTTAGTCTTTCTGGGTTCTTATTGGCTGCTGGCGTATGTCCCACCCAGTACTAGCCTTTTTAATCTCAATCCTGCCATTCCGTAGGCGCCCTTTCGTGGTGTTCCTGTACTTGCCATTTGTTCTGCTGTTGGTTTCCTGCTCCATGTATGACCCGGTTTTGCCTGACCTTGGTTTTGTCTTTTGCTCCGTAACCCGTTGCTGACTAGGACTGGCTGACTACCGCTCTGTGTACCGACTCCGGCTGTGGCTGACTACCCACTTCGTTGCTGACTAGGGCTGGCTGACTACTGCTCTGTGTACCGACTCCGGCTGTGGCTGACTACCTGCTTAGTTGCTGACTTGGACTGGCTGACTATCTCTCTGTGTACCGATTACGGCTGTGGCTGACTACCTGCTTCGGTGCTGACTAAGGTTTGGCTGACTACTACTCTTTGCCAGAGATTGGCTGTGGCAGACTACCTGACCCGTTGCTCACTGGTCTGGCTATTTCCGTTCTGTGTACCATCCCTGGCAGTGGCTGCCCACTCGATCCGTTGTTGCCTAATGTCCTGCCGGTACTTGCCATTGTTGCCTTGCCTGAGCCTGTCAGTGTTGCCTATAAGTACCTGTCAGTATTGCCGCGCCTGTGCCTGTCCGCTTGCCCTGCCAGTGCCCGTCAGTGTTGCCTCCGATTCTGTAGTCTTCCGAGACTAGTCTCCTTCAAGGCCAGTCAGTGCTGCCTCCGGTCCATCTAGTCCTCTGAGACTAGTACCTTGCCAGTGCCTGTTTTGTTGCACCAGTTACATTTACCTCCTGACACTAGTGCACTACCAGCACCTGTACTCAGTTGCCTCTGGTCACTCTAGTTCCCTGAGACTAGTGCCTTGCTCTATCTCGCTTGCGTTGCCTCCGGTTACCCTAGCTTGCTAGGGATTCTGCCCTGCAGTCACCTATAGCCTTGCCGGTCGCATTACATCTTAGGCTTGGTACAGCTAAGGTTCTATTCCTGGTTCCTGACTCCTGTTCCTGACTACAGCATTACTGTTTTGTTTGCTTGTCTCTTTGCACCCTGACCTGTGTCAAATTTGGGAAGTGCCATGGCACTGTCTGGATCTGGGCCTGTGAAGGGTGACCTTGTGTCCTTTATTTATTTAAATAAAGCTGATTTTACCTTACTAACTTGTCTGAGTGTTCTTACAAAACCGTGACAACCTGCTTCTGAAAGCCCCCTCTGCGGAACTTCTTCATCAGCAGGTTCAGGACTGCATTCATATTCTCACCCATCATTGGTGGATCATCAACATGGACATGTCGGATCTTGTCCCATCCCAGTATCTGGTCTTCCTGGGCCTTCTCTTCGACACTCAGAAGAGCATGGTGTTTCTCACGGAGGAAGTGGCTCACCAGATCACCCAAAGAGTATCTGCTGTTCTGGCTCTCTATCCAGTTCCAGCCAGGAAGCTCTCCTCTCTAGTGGGGAAATTCATCTCCACCATAGAAGCGGTCCCATTTGCCATGGCTCACACCACATACCAGGGAACTCCAGAGGTTCGTGATCCAGGTGTGCAGGGGTCAGCCGGACCTTCTGAAGACGTCAGTGTCACTTCCTCTTCATGTCGAACTGAGTTTGTCCTGGTGGCTCGACCTCTCCAATCTGCTGAAGGGCAAGTCCTTCCTAGTATCCTTCTGGACAACGGATGCCAGTCTCTCTGGATGGGAAGCGGTCCTGGGTTGCCTGAGTGCACAAGGTCGGTGGTCTCCGGAGGAATCTTTCCTTCCCATCAACGTGTTGGTGTCACTGACTCAGAAACGAGACTTGGACCAGTACAGAAGGGAACACAATCTTTATTGAGATAACACACGTATCGAACAACGTTACAGCAAGAACACCATACAATACAAGGATGTCCGGACGGATTGTTCTTCTGCAGTAGAAATGAACCGAACCCCAGCGGCAACTCGGAGAGAACTGACTCAAGTCCGCACCTGAGCCTCACTACAGGTCCGCACCTGTACAGACAAGGAACAAAGTAGGATGCTGCGCTACAGGTTCCCACCTGTACAGACTACGTACGAAAGGCAGAAACTGCGCTACAGGTCTGCTCCTGTACAGACTACATTCAAAAGGCAGAAACTGCGCTACAGGTCCGCACCTGAACGCCGCAGTATGGAACAGGAGCAAGGGGAGTCTGCCAGGGCCACCGAGATCCCCACAAGTTATACACTGGAGCGTTTGTATGCTGGGTGCACAGCAGACAACCTGGGTACACCAAGGTGTGTTGTCAGACAGGCCCACAGTCAGCACCAATACAGATAGTCAGCCAGGCCAATGGTCATACACACAGCAGGTATTCAGACTGTGCCACAAGTCAGCACCAGTACGGATAGTCAGCCAGGCCAAAGGTCATACACAAAGAGGATAGTCTACCAGAGCCACAGGTTCTGCACCAGAAGGGTTCTCAGACAAGCCGGGGTCATACTATCACTGTGCCCATGATTGCTGCCTTTGTGTGTCTATCACCTGTAGGGGGCTCCCATTGGCTGCCTGTCTTCAGCCCGCCCCACTTTGCCTATTTAGACTGAGTCTGGGCACCCTTTGGTTGCCCTTTCGTGGTGTCTCTGGCTGCTTCCACTTTCATCATGTCCCTGAAGCTCTATGGGCCATAAGCTGTGTTCCTGCTATCCTGAGTTTGTCCAGTTCCTGAGTCTCCTGATCAGCTGTTCCTGGTTCCGTGTCTGTTCTGGTTGGAGTTGTCGACGTTGCTGCTTCCTGCTGCCAGTCCTCATTGCCGTTCCTGATCCGGTTGACCATCGTTGTGCTGGTTCCTGGTTCATCTTCAGCGTCCATTTTCCTTTTCATCTGTGGCGGCCGTGATCTCCGGTCGCTCAGGCGACATTTCTAGACTGTTGGTTCCCAGCACGTGGGCGCTGGTTCGCTCCACTGCCTTACGGCTTACTATACATTGAGTCTATTGGTTCCCAGCACGCGGGCGCTGGTTCGCTCCACTGCCTTATGGCTTACTATACATTGAGTCTGTTGGTTCCCAGCGCACGGGCGCTGGTTCGCTCCACTGCCTTATGGCTTACTATACATTGAGTCTGTTGGTTCCCAGCGCACGGGCGCTGGTTCGCTCCACTGCCTTACGGCTTACTATACATTGAGTCTGTTGGTTCCCAGCGCGCGGGCGCTGGTTCGCTCCATTGCCTGACGACTTACTATACACTGAGTCTGTTGGTTTCCAGCACGCAGGTGCTGGTTCGCTCCACTGCCTTACGGCTTACTATACATTGAGTATGTTGGTTCCCAGCGTGCGGGCGCTGGTTCGCTCCACTGCCTCACGGCTTACTATACATTGAGTCTATTGGTTCCCAGCGTGCGGATGCTGGTTCGCTCCATTGCCTTACGGCTTACTATACATTGTGACTGTTGGTTCCCAGCGCGCGGGCGCTGGTTTGCTCCATTGCCTCATGGCTGACATCATAGTGACACCAACGGTCCCTGGTACGCGGGCACGGGTTCACTATACGCTGTCCAGTCCTAGACAGCTAGTTATTTGTCCAGTACACGGTACTGGTGTGTGCAGTATACCTGGTATTACCACTATCTCATTTAGCCTCCGTATGTCATCTCCATAACTGTCATTGTCATCTGACAGTTATTGAGGCCATAGTGGTTGACATCATCTCCTTTAAGGCTGCCTTGCCCGGTATATTGGTAAGGCCGGTAGAACCTTCCAGTTATTTCCATTTTGGGTTGCCTTACCCGGTATTGGCAAGGCCGGTAGAGCCTGTATCATATGGTGTTCCGTTAGGCTGCCTTGCCCGGTATATTGGCAGGGCCGGTAGAGCCTGTATTATATGGTTTTCCGTTAGGCTGCCTTGCCCGGTAGAGCCAGTATACTCCTGATAGTCCGTTAGGCTACCTTGCCCGGTATATTGGCAAGGTCGGTAGAGCCACCTTTTCCCATTGCTTGCCCAGGCTGCCTTGCCCGGTATATTGGCAGGGCCGGTAGAGCCTTACTCGCTATTATTGCCACTTTCCTGTCATTTCTATGTATGTATATGTATGAGATCCTATGAGATTGTCTTAAATTTTTCAGTAAAGTTGTGTTTTTACCTAACTTTGCGTCTGAGAGTCTTAACAAACCGTGACAGTATGAAAGGGCCATGACCTCAGACAATAAAAGTGATGGTAACACACAGAATATCCATTGGAGGATGGATATGCATGAGCAACGCTTGGATCAGCTAGTGGTTGCAATCCAAACTATTCTTGAACGCACTGTGCTTGCTGATAAATCTGGGTCTAGTCAGGTGATCTCTCCAGGTCAGACACCGGAGAACGATACGATGCGCTCAGGGGCTGCAGTTAAGGGGTTAACTGCTTCCGCACCTTTGCCGCTCAGATATGACGGTGATCCTAATCTGTGCAGAGGGTTTATCAACCAACCTGTACAGACAAGGAACAAAGTAGGATGCTGCGCTACAGGTTCCCACCTGTACAGACTACGTACGAAAGGCAGAACCTGCGCTACAGGTCCGCTCCTGTACAGACTACATTCAAAAGGCAGAAACTGCGCTACAGGTCCGCACCTGAACACCGCAGTATGGAACAGGAGCAAGGGGAGTCTGCCAGAGCCACCGAGATCCCCACAAGTTATACACTGGAACGTTTGTATGCTGGGTGCACAGAGGACAACCTGGGTACACCAAGGTGTGTCATCAGACAGGCTCACAGTCACCACCGATATGGATAGTCAGCCAGGCCAATGGTCATACACAAAGCAGGTATTCAGACTGCGCCACAAGTCAGCACCAGTACGGATAGTCAGCCAGGCCAAAGGTCATACACAAAGAGGATAGTCTACCAGAGCCGAAAGGTTCTGCACCAGAAGGGTTCTCAGACAAGCCGGGTATCACGGTCCCCGTGATTCTACGTGTCACTCTCATCTGTGCTGCTCCCGGATTGGTTGAACTGTGTTGGCCCGGCCCTGGTTACCTGTTTTATTCTGGCCACTGGCAGATGCCCTTTTGTGGTGTTTCTGAGCCAGCGTTGCTGTTGCAGTATTCCAGTATCCTGATCTCCCGTGTACCGACTAGGCCTGTACCGACGACGTTCCTGTGTTCCTGTTCCGTGATTGACCCGGCCTGGCTGACTTCCTGCATGTAACTGATCCGGCTTGTCTGCGAATCTCCTACGGCATCCGACCCGGCCTGGCTGATGATCCTTCTCCGTTACTGATCCGGCTTGTCTGCGAATCTCCTTAGTGTCCTGACCCGGCCTGGCTGATGACTGACTCCTGCGATTGCCTCTGTTCCTGCCCTTCTGACGGACGGTTCCCATTGTCACTTGGCGACATTCCGATACTGCAGTGTGTGACTGAACGTCTGCTTCTCTGTTGTTGAGCCATTGCTGAGCCTTCCATTGATTGTCTTATGTGTGCTGAGTCCAGACCCTTACTGTGCTGTGTCGTTCTTTGTACATAGACGCTGGTGTTGCCTCATCCGATTACTGCTACTCTTCCACCTATTGCCTCAGCCTATTACACTGTTTCTGTGAGCCGGCCGCTTGTGGGCCTCGGTAGTTGGCGGCTCTACCTTGACAGAGCAGTGGTTCCGTTACGCCCGTTGGCAAGCAGTACTGAACCCAGTGGTCTCCGTTACGCCAGTGGGGGGCTATTGACACAAGCAATCACGATACTAGTAGTCTCCATTACGCCCGTGGGGGCTGTTGGCTCAAGCAATCACGATACTAGTAGTCTCCGGTTATGCCCGTGGGGGCTATTGGCTCAAGCAATCACGATACTAGTAGTCTCTGTTACGCCCGTGGGGGCTCTTGGCTCAAGCAATCACGATACTAGTAGTCTCCGGTTACTCCCGTGGGGGCTATTGGCTCAAGCAATCACGATACTAGTAGTCTCCGGTTACGCCCATGGGGGCTATTGGCTCAAGTAGTCACGGTACTCTTGGTCTCCGTTACGCCCGTGGGGGCTACCACCTTATCACTTGCAGTTCCCGTTCAGTCGCAGCTATATTCTACAGCTTCACACAGTGAATGGACTTGTGTGCTATCATCCAGCACATATCGCTTTATGCAGCACCAAGGGCGTGCCTAACACCACATTTGAGACTGATTACCAATACTATTAACCTCTTGTTCCCTATTTTGTGTTTATATACATAGTGATTTATTACCTGTTGCACCAGGTATTTCTGCCTATATTCTGCCTATGCCAGTACTGCCCCAGTTGCGACCTTGTCATTTATTTTGCTTTAATAAAACTCTATTTGTTTTATCTAACCACTGTCTGAGTGTCTGAAAACCGTAACACCGGGGTCATACACAGAGCGGGTAATCATATACAGAATGGGTACTCATATACAGAGCCAATTGGTCAGAACCAGGACGGATAGTCAGCCTAAACACCTCTACACCTAACTATAACACTGGACACCACAAAAGGGCACTTGAGAGTGGTGTCCAGGAGGTTTATAATCCCAACCTCCCAGGAAGAGGAGGAGCCCAAAACTGATGCCTGTCACTTTAAATAGGACAGAGAACAGAGTAGGACCGCTGGAAGAGGCTGCGGTCGGATGCCGGGCACCGCTGAACGCTCGCAGCAGCCACTCATGACCACTCGGAGACAGAGCCTGCCCTCCGAGGCTGTGGCTGACCAGCAGGTAAGGTTGTGGTCGGCTTGGCAGCCGCCGCTATGACAGTTGGAGCTTTGGGCGATATTCCATGCTCTTCGTCATTGGACTCCCCAGCTGAAAGAATGCCCAGTCCGGGTACAGTCCAACAACGCCACTGCCATGGCCTACATCAACAAGCAGGGCAGAACAAGAAGTCTCGCCACTTGGTTAGAGGTCAAGGCTATTTTGTCCTGGGCAGAAGAACACGTTCCTGCCATATCCGCAGTACACATTCCTGGCGTAGACAACGTCATGGCAGACTTCCTCAGTCGACACAAGGTGGACAACGGAGAGTGGGAACTGCACCCAGAGGTGTTCTCCCTCATTGTTCAGAAGTGGGGTTTTCCTTGCATCGACCTGATGGCGACAAGACACAACCGGAAGGTGCCGAGGTTCTGTTCTCACTGGAGGGATCCTCTAGCTCTAGCGGTGGATGCCATGTCCATTCCTTGGTTATTTCCTCTGGCTTATATCTTTCCTCCCCTTCCCATGTTGCACAGGGTGTTACGGAAATTGAGACTAGAGAGCTGTCCAGTCATTCTGATTGCTCCGTAATGGCCTCGGCAGGCTTGGTTTCCGGAGCTTCTGGATCTGTCAGTGGTTAAGCCATTCCGGCTCCCTTGCCGTCTGGATCTTCTTCTACAGGGTTACCTGTGGAAGGAGGATGTTCATTGTCTAGGATTGATGGCTTGGAAATTGAATCCTCAGTACTGAAGAAGGGTTTTTCGTCTAGTTTGGAGGCTACTATGCTTAGTGCCCACAAACTGGTTTCTGCTAAGGCCTACCATCGTGTTTGGTCGACCTTCTTATCTTGGTGTGCTGATAGGGATCTCTCTCAGGATTTTGATCTGCCTGCGGTCCTGGCCTTCTTGCAGGATGGTGTGGATAAGGGCATCAGCTTGAGTTCCCTTAAGGTTCAGACTTCTGCTCTCTCTGTTGTCTTTCAGAGGAGCATTGCTATTCTTCCTGGTTTTCTTCCTAGTTTTCTTTCAGGGTGTTGCTCATACTTGTCCTGTCTTTAAGACTCCCGCTGCTCAGTGGGATCTTAATTTGGTCTTGGGCGTCCTTCAGTGCCCTCCCTTTGAGTTCTTGGCTACTATTCCTCTACGACTGCTGACGTGGCTTTTCTCCTGGCAATCGTGTCTGTTCGTAGTGTTGTGGAGTTACATGCTCTGTCTTGTAAACCACCCTTTTTGGTGTTTCACAAAGACAAGGTGGTGCTTCGCACTTCTCACGAGTTTCTCCTGAAGGTGGTCTCTGAGTTTCACATTAATCAGAAGATTGTGGTGCCTTCTTTCTGCCCTGACCCTACCTCTGACAAGGAGAGGGATCTCCACTTGTTAGATGTGGTGTGTTGTCTTAAGTTTTATGTACATTGCACTGAGTCCATTAGACAATCTGACGCACTCTTTGTCATTCCTGAGGGCCCCAGGGCAGGAAGACCTGCATCCAAAGTGACTATTGCGTCTTGGATGAAGTCCAATATTTGTAAGGTTTACGAGCTGAGAAAGAAGCCAGTTCCCTTTCGGATTACGGCTTATTCTACCAGATCTACGAGGGCATCTTGGGCTTACAAGAATCCAGCCTCCGCTGATCAGTTGTGCAAGGCTGCCACTTGGTCATCTGTGCACACCTTTTCAAAGCACTACTGTGTTGATGTGCTGGCATCAGCCGACGCCAGCTTTGGGAGGAAGATCCTGGAGGCAGTCTTGCCTGTCTAGGATTTTCTCTGGTTCTTGGTGCTTCCTTCACTTTTGAGCCCTGTTGGCTGTAGTTCCGTGTGCTCTTTAACAGTTCTTGGGGTGTTGTTATCCCTGTTCAGTGTCGGTTGACACTTCAGTTGTTTTGTTGGGCTATCTCTGATCTAATGGTTCATATCTGCTCTGGTGACTTTGGGGGCCTTGCGCCTGGTCCTTGCCTTACTTCCCGCCTCTGGGAAACTGTCACAGTTTCGTAAGAACACTCAGACAGTTAAGTAAGGTTAAAAAGCTTTATTGAAAATAAATAGAACAACCACCCTACTCAGGTCCACATGAGGTCCGTACCAAGTACTTCCCAGATCTGACACAGGTCTGGATGTATAATTTCACAGTAGCAATATATATATATATATATATATATATATATATATATATATATATATATATATATAAAAGGACTTTGTAGGCTTGATCCGTGGACAGGTTCAGGAACAAGTATAACCTCAACAGCCCCACACCTCCACTAGGTGACAGAAGGTGATGGGTAACTGCAGGGCAATTCCCTAGCAGGCTAGGAATAGCGGAGGCAACACAGGCAGTATTCAGGTAGAGACCTGACCCTAGAACTCTAAGGTTAATGGAGGCAACACAGGCAGAACTCTGGCAGTGGACTGACCCTAGAAGGCTAGGGTTAACGGAGGCTACACAGACAGGACTCTGGCAGTGGACTGACCCTAGAATGCTAGGGTTAACGGAGGCAACACGGACAGGACTATGACAGTGACTTGACCCTAGCACGCTAGGGTTAACGGAGGCAACACGGACAGGACTCTGGCAGTGGTCTGACCCTAGAATGCTAGGGTTAATGGAGGCAACATAGACAGGACTCTGGCAATGGTCTGACCCTAGAACGCTAGGGTTAATGGAGGCAACATAGACAGGACTCTGGCAGTGGTCTGACCCTAGAAAGCTAGGGTTAACGGAGGCAAAATAGACCAGACACTGGCATTAATCTGACCCTAGAACACTAGGGTTAAGGAAGGCAACATGGGCAGGAGTCTGGCACTGACATGACCCTAGTACACTAGGGTTACAGGAGGCAACACAGACACTGGCGAGTGACCGGACTCCCACAAGCCCCTGGAGACTACTGGGGCAGATAGGCCTAACAGGCACTGTGCAATATAGAGAGTGGGAGTAGGTGGAATGAGATACAGTGTGCGTACCCTGACAGTTCAGCAGCCAGCGTTGCCCTAATCGGTACACACGGAGATAGTCGGCCAGTCCCGTCAGAAACGGAACCAGATATTCAGCCAGGTCGGCACACACGGAGTAGTCAGCCAGTCCTAGATAGTAATGAAACCAGACACGTAGCCCAGCCAGGTCGGTACACACAGAGTTAGTCAGCCAGTCCTAGTCGGTAACGGAATCGGATACTCAGCCATGCCAGGTCGGTACACACGGTGTTAGTCAGCCAGTCCTAGTCGGTAATGGAATCGGATACTCAGCCAAGCCAGGTCGGTACACACGGAGTTAGTCAGCCAGTCCTTAGTCGGTAACGAAATCGGATATTCGGCCAAGCCAGGTTGGTACATATGGAGTTAGTCAGCCAGTCCAAAGTCAGCAACGGAATCGGATCACAGGAGCATCAGGAATCTGAGCGTAGTCAGGCGAGCCGGGTCATACACGGAAACAGGAACAAGTAGTCATAAACGCTAGGCACGGGTACACCACGAAAGGGCACCGTAAGGATGACAGGAGGGAGTATATAAAGGCAAACCCTGGGAGGAGTCACCATCCCAGAGCCAATAAGAATGAGGCAATGGTAAACCCGGAAGTAACAATATCGCTCAGCAACTGGAATCACAGGCACCATGATAGAAACTCAATGGTTGGGCATCCTAAAGTTACCAGTAACCTGTACTGGACGACAGAGAAAAAGAGGATTTTAGTCTTACCTGTTAAATCCTTTTCTCTTAGTCAATGCAGGTTACTGGTCTCCCACCTTGTCAAGGGACCATGCTTGGCTCTCCTGTGGCAGATTGTGGGGGTCCTTCGGGGTCATGCTCACAGGAGTCTTCTTTCCCTTCCACTATCTAGTCAATGGTTAGTGTCTCAAATCTTTCTGAAGCTGGTTGGCTAGCTGCAGCCAAGGAGGGAAGGTAGGCTCCACCCCCTGCAATCAATTTTACAATTGTTCCTGCCTACTTAAAGGGGCGGATCGCCTACCCAAAGTTACCAGTAATCTGTATGGACTAAGAGAAAAGGATTTAACAGGTAAGACTAAAATCCTCTTTTCTTCCGGGTTGCATTCCAGAAACATTTTGGCTGTGGTACACTGCATCCCTGGGATTTTTACTGTGTCTGCACCCATAGGAGCATATTTAGGGACGTATTTTCAGAAGAAAAGTGGAGGAATTCTGAGGCAAACCGACTGACTACACTATAGATGAGAACCCAGTACTCGATATACCTGCACAGCCCAGTACACTACAGACCCGCACAACCCAGTACACTATAGACCTGCACAGCCCAATACTATAGACCAGGGCTTAAAATGTGAAGTCTTTGCTACTAGCCAGACCTGAAAAGTTACTCGCCACTGCAATACATAACATACCCACCAGGGCTGAATTTCTACTCGCCAGGGCTGAATTTTCACTCGCCATTGGCTAGTGGCGAGTGGAAATTTTGAGCCCTGCTATAGACCCTTTGCTTTTGTTTGGAAGCCAAGTGCACATGGTTTATGGTGGTTACAAGTGCAACCTAGAATGTTTGTAGCTGAAAGCCATTTTCTTTCAGGTTGCATTCCGGAAACATTTTGGCTGTGGTACAGTGTATTCCTGTGATTTTTACCATGTCTGCACCCAAAGGAGCATAGCCACATTTTCAGAAGAAAAGTGGAGAAATTCTGGGGCAACCCAGCTACACTATAGGTGAGAACATAAAACTCCTGTTGTTCTAAATGGTGGTTTTGATCACTTGAATGCTAGAGGTCTCCAACACATTGCAAAGCATTCAAGGCTTTAAAATTCCCATTTAAATCATTGGACATTTTCATTTGTTCCCTAGGGTGTACTTCACTCCAAGATTTTTTCTTTTGAAAATATGTACCTAAACTGTAAAACATCTTAAATACACAACTGAAATCAATGGAAATGTTTATTTATTCTCTGTGATACAATTGGCTTGCTCTGGAATTACTGCTCCACTCCTGCTTTATATATATGGCCCTCTGTGTATGTTCTAGGAGGCACATGTTCTCCCAGCCAACAAGCACATTCTCCCAGTTTGTCTGTCTGTGCTTGTTGGGGGGAGGGTTCTTGTGCTGCAGCAGACAGTCTGTGTGGTGTAATTAATTTGCAAAATGACATTGTCTCTGTCTGGAACTGTTGGGGCAATCCCAGTGTTCACTGTGCAATAAAGATGCACCTTTTATGGTCTGATTCTGTCAGTAATATGTGTGTCTTGGCAGGTTTTTAGTACTCTACCTTCTTTCAGTTTTGTTTACACTTGTTGGCAAATAGTTTTTGTTAAGTAGCCCAGAGGCGTGGAATGATGAAATGCCCGACATAATTGATCTCTCCAACACAATATAATTTATGTTTGGCTTTCACGTAGTGCATTATAATCTGAAGATAGAAATAAGAGTTATAGTGAACTAGTAGCTTTTCTAAACCAGTGTAAAAATGTTAGTCCATCACACTTGTACAAAAGAACTGGTAATACAGGTTGTTAGCTATTTTTCTAACAGGGGTGAGAAACTGTGTGGAGCTGGCTCCTTCACGACACTAGTGGGGACGGGTCTTACAATCTAGAAGATCCTACAGACTACCCTAAATATCTGTACTGTATGTACAAATTCTCCAGTGTCATCCTACTGGAATTAGTCACTAACACCAGAGGCTGCAGTACAGAGTATGCACTGCAGCATATGAACATTGTAGTAAATACTTGCAAACATACTCTACCAGAATAAGCATTAAATGCCAGCAAACCCCTTATACCAGCCCCATATTATGCTCATGGAAGTGGAGTAAAGGGGCAGCACACATCTTTTTATGGAAACCTATATGTTATAGAATTTTTCCGTTGATTAAAACAAGGGCACTCACACTGCTGCATTCCTCCCAACATTTCAAATGGCCAAATAGGAACACTTTTGTTTTAGGTAGTGTTCCTATGGACGTGGCTGGTTGTGGGGCATTACCAATGATTTCAGGCTATTTCATGACCTAGTCACACCTCTTTGTGTAACTGAATAAATGATTCAGAGCAAGACCAACATATTTTATTTACACAGACTAATTTATAAACAAATATACTGGGATTTAAACAGACGTCAATGTGAGTTTTATTTCTGTGGAGCAATGTGATACAATTATATACACACCACATGTCTGATCTCCTAAAAAAGAGGGACATCAGGGTGGGAAAGAGGGACTGAAGGATTTGTGTCTCTAAGAGGGACTGTCCCTCCTTAAGAATGACACTTGGGAGGTGTGCTGCTGTCATTTGTTTTATTCAAAAGTTATAACAGTTTAAATAATCAATAAGTTAATTTACTGTGCATTTACTTCCTGGAAGTTCTTACTGACAGGAAGTGACTCAGATTCTATCACAATCTATGAAGAACTGTATGTCACTGTCTTTCCTCTCAAACAGAATGTAACAGATTAAATAATTGGAATTTGACCACTAGAGGACACCATTAATGTAAAAATCCCACAGGTTTACATTGTGATAACTCTGGAAATAGGCATCTCTAAGAAGTGGGAGTACCCTTATTTTACTCAACAGGAAAATGACATTTTCTATTTCATAAAAAAAAGTTTATTGTTTCTTTAAGCCATCTCCTCTGTCTTGTTTATTACATTGACCTTAGTAAATGTTTCCATACACAGAGCGATTTTGGTTGTAGTGCCCAGAGATCTATAGTGACCAGATTGCTGTATAGTCCTGCCCACACACAGACCAAATCCAGGGAATCTGCAATAGGATTGCCTCTTTAGCTGTATTTGTATGGGGCTGCAAGATCAGGTCTGAATGGCCCGATGTCACAGCCCCATGCAAGATTGCTGTGGTTTGATCTGTTGAGGCCACGCACACAGCAATCTGATCTTCAAGCAGTCACCAATTTGGTAGGCCTAACTTAATTGATGTAGCCCATACACAATACGATAATAGTCCAATCTGGTCGATTTTGACCAGGTTTGTTGAAATTGACCAATGGAGTCATAATTTGTATGGGCACATTAAGCCGTAGAGCAAAGGATCTCCTTTAAACATTCACAGAATGACCCACTGTCCTCCCACTGGCACAAGCGGCATAAGGAGAGGATTTTGGGCATATGTAACTTAGTAAATAGATGTTGAGCATGTGGAGGGACAAAATGCTGATATATTTGACCCTCTGTGTACTGTGCATGTATTATTTTTATTATTATACTTTATTTATATATTGCTAACATATTCTGCAGTGTCATACAATAGGGAATAGACATACAGAGATATTAAATAGTACAAATGGAACATGAAAAACAAAAGGATAAAAAGACCCTGCTCATGAGAGCTTACAGTCTAGAGGAAGGTGGGACACAGAAGGAATAAGTGCCGTGGGGTGTAAGTACCTCCTGCCACATGGACTACCGATCATTGGATGGGAGAAAGAACTGCCTTTGAGTGCAGTGGTCCAGGCAAGCAGTGGTTCTGTTTGGGAGAAAAAGACTGTGAACAATGAGTTTGTGATGGGGTTTTAGGTGGGAGAATGATTTTAAAATGGAATGACAGTGAGCAGAAGTTGGATAGGCTGTTGGTCTGGCCTTGCTCATAATGGTTATGGGAGTAGCTGATAAGCTTCTCTGAAGAGGTGAGTTTTCAGGGAGCATTTGAATATCTGAAGGCTGGGGGAGAGTCTGATGGGATGGAGGAGGGATTTCCGGTTCACTTTTAAAACTGCACATGTAAAATGTTGTGCGGCTAACAGCCGTATTAACTATGTCGCCGTGTTGAAAATGGCGACATGAGAATCTCGCGCTGCATAAAGGGGCTAGGTTCTCATGTTGCCTCTTGAAACTTTGCTACCTTCATTCACGGCATACAATTCCCTTCATCCTTACCTTGCCTCTTTCAGCGCTGCCTGGCTATCTCTCACTGCTCTGCTCCCTTTCTCATTGTACACAATGAGCAATGTTATTTAACACTGGAAAAGGTTTGCAAGCACACTTTGTAGACCATTCCAGTGAAGTAATTATTTTCCAATATCGTTATTGCGGCTCTGCTGAAGAGCCTCCTCATGTCGGCCGACACAGATCTCCTGCTATCAGCTTTACAGCTGACATCAGGAGAACGGAAACTTTACATGTGAATATCTCTCAAATCATAAAGGTTTGAGAGATAGGATTTGTGCCATGTAATTTATTTTTTTAACTACTACAAAACACAATTTTTTTTATGGGACATTACTGTCCCTTTAATGCATGGGACACGATAATCTGTTCAACAGTTGGTTTGTGTTGTGTTCCAACAGAGTACTGATAAGTTGTCTAATCAAGGCTCATTCCAAGACCATAACAGGTATGGAAGGTGCGGGTGCCAGATAGGGTGAAGAGAGTCAGTTGCAGGACTACCAGTTGTCTGGTGAAGGCAGGAGTCAATATAATTATTTTGGTATAGAAAAAGATCTCACGCACACCAATCTATCTACACCAGTGGGTTAAATACACAGCTATAGCTGGGAAGCCTACAGGGTGGTGCTACAGGGGAAATGAAACCCAAAATAGAAAAAAGAAAGAGAGAAACCCTGCAGTACTAGCACTCTATTCAGACTAATCCCAGCAATGCATGTGTTCCCATAAATCACAGAATTAGTACTTCCTAAAACATAATAAATGTTATTCATAAGTATAAAAACAGACACAAGAAACTTTTAATGTGATATAGGGTTAGTCAAAGAAAACACCAATGAGGCATATACTATAGATCAACCTCTTTAAATATAGATCAGTAGTTTATTATATAGCGATTCATATCGCTCATCTCATCAAATCACTTAAAGTGGCTTTTACAGCAGTGGGCAATTAGTATATAGACACTCACGTTTATATGATCATAAACGCTAGAGAAGGTAACCCACTATAAAGAGACAGTTAACCCTACGGTAGATGTACGTGATCTAAAAAACGTCACTATTCATTGTTTACACTAAAGATCTCACCACTATTCTAATCATCTATGTGTCGGGGCATAAACCGACTTGCCAGAGACTGTCTTCGTAAAAATACCCAGCCTATCTATCTTGTCGGGGCACATCCAACTTGACACTCTATTAGTGAATAGAGGAGAGAAATCTGTTCCCAAAAAGGCTAAATCAATAGTCCATTAGGTCATATCACTCCTCTAATCATTCAGTCGCTTAAAGCTGCATCAGATGCGGTGGACGATTAGTATAAACACATTAAGGTATATGCGGATATAATCGCTATTTCGGGCAATTATTTTGGCCTGAGGACCACATTTGTTTTAAAAAATGGAGGGTCGTAATTGTACGGAGACCACTACAGGTATAAATATGATACATATACATACATACATATGCACATACATAACCAATCTATGACTATTACATATGCACACAGGGGGTTATGCAGTGATAAAGAGGTGAGAAAGTGGAGATGACTTATCCAGTGATATTTCTCCATTATGTTATTCTGTTACACAAACAAGTACACACACACACACACACACACACACTTAAACACACATTAAACATTTGCTCACTCTCACACACACACACACACACACACACACACACACACACACACACTCTTACATTATACCCAGACACACACTTTTACACATACATTCAAATATACATTCAAACACTTTCTCTGTCATCAGAAAATTCTGAAATTAGCCAATCGGGGACACTTTAGGGCCAGGTGTCCAGGAGGGTTTGTCACATATGTACAGTCCTGCAACCCATGTACATTGTGAATATCGGCACTATTAAAAAAGAAAACACAGAGAAAATTTCTGGGGCTGGGGGCAAATTCATACTGCTGACCAGTGTAATACTAAACATGCTTGCTGGATACTAGAGGGCTTGGCAACAGAGTGATGAGTCTCTCCTCCCCTACTGCCCTTTCTACTTGTGCATTATTTGTACTGCTAGTTTCTTATGGACTACTTTTTGAGACACAGTGGCGTGGTCTCACTATACATAAGGAAACTCTCACAGTGCTAAACATAATATACATTGTTTTGCCCTGTAGAAATGAGGCTGTGTAATCCCCATTATGTGGGCTCCTATCTATGGCTTCCATTGTTATTTTGAACCAGAGTAAAGACTGTACAGGACCTGCGTCTGCTAGATGATGGCTTGCATTATCAGCCTTTTTTCTGTAATTTCTACTTAGCTTGACTGAACAAGGAGCCTGAAGACTCACGAGGACAAGATCTCTAGTATTCAGAGTGTTCAAGTCCTTGTGTATATCCTTATCTGTTTGTCTGTACCTGTACTACACCTTTCTTCTGTAGTGGGTATTTTACTAAAGTTTACCTCAGTTTAGTTTTCATATTTGTGGTGCCTTTAAGAACATGCATGCACTTTGGCCATATTTGATAGGGCGTAGACAGGACAGTTGGGATTTCTGAGCACTAGATAGATTCTGATGGGGAAAGTGGGGCTTATTCTTCAATTCTTTTTTACTACAGTTAAGCCATAGCCTTGCTGTTCAGAGATCAGATGAGATGGCTGGAGAGCCACAGCACCATTCATTTATGAGGGAAAACGTAACTACATTTCCCATTAGGTGTGGTTTCCTGGACCCCAGGGAATAGGAAGCGATGTTCTATTCTTAAACTGTTCTCTCTTTGTACAATGTGAGACACATGTCTGGATTCTCTTTCATGGTATTCTGCTTTAACCCCTTCAGGCAGATAAGTGATTTATATTACATTTCTGTCCTGTATTTTTTCTGTGGGGGGTCTCCTGGCTATATATGAGCACAAGGGAGATATGGGCAAGTCCTAGACCACCAGGGCATTAAGGGTTTCCCTATAAATGCTTTGTTCCTTATGTCGGATTGGTCTTTTCTCTAGGACACTGCTGCTACTTTATGACAATTGGAGCATCTGAGCATTAGGATTTTCCTTAATAACCCTTTGCTTCTCATATCAGTCTGGTCTTCTCAGGGGATTTGCTCCTTAATTCTGCCATTTTTTGGTCAGTCGGTCCCGGGTCCACTTCTCCTAAATGAGTTGCAGCCCTTTCTCTGCGGTCGATATTATCCCTTCCTTTTTTTTAAGGGCGTTCTTTGAGTTCTAGGATCCAGGACCATTCCATAGCCCCCACACTCTGGAGGTGGGGGATCCTTCTGATGAGGAGTTGGATATGGATGAAAATTTTTGATTTCTTCTTTACTCCGGGAGATGACTCCGCGTCACCTGCTGTTTGGGGAACCTTAGGGGCTTTGCAGTCTTTGACTCAACTTCTTTTTCCTAGATACATTATGGAATGCCAAATATAGATAAAAACCTCAGAGCTAAATATAATAATACACATCTTAATATGTAAAGTGTATATATATATATATATATATATATATATATATATATATATATATATATATATAATTGTGTTTATCTTCCTGAGAAAACAAGGGTACTCCCACTGCTGAGAGATGTTTTAATCAAAAGTTATTGCAGATAAAGCTTGAATTTTTTCTGTGGCCTGAAATTTTACAGTGGCGCTGTTGTTACGTCATCCTATGGAAAGCTCTGGTCAATTGACCATATACCTCTTTAGGATGGTGTAGCAACAGCACCACTGTAAAATTTCCAGCTATTTCAATTATGCACCTAAAAAATTCAAGTTTGAGATGTAGTATATTTTGAATAAAACGGCAGACGGCATGAGATCCTGGTCCCGGGACCAGAAGGAGGCGAGCAGAGTCGACATAGCAATATCTAAAAAATAAATACTTTATTGGAATGCTCTACAACGTGTGCCTGGTTTGCAAGCACACTTTGTAGACCATTCCAATGAAGTACTTATTTTTAGATATCACTGTGTTGGCGCTGCTGAAGAGCCTCTGTCTGGTCGCGTGACCAGAATCTGCTTCTGACAGCTTTACAGCTCATCAAGCAGAAAGGGGAGGGAGCGGAGAACTTTATTTTCGTATATCTCTCAAACCATAAAGATTTGAGAGATAGGAATAACCTCAGGTAATCTCTTTTTATTATATCTATGATAGAGCTAGTACTTTTTACGTGACATTACTATCCCTTTGAAGCAGAACTTTCATCAGATTGATATATAGCCTTAAATCATAATTACATATCCATAGCCATAGTTGCCTTTTCAAGAATAATTGCTGCATTAAAGAAAAATAGAACCTTTTAGGCAGACAGGCAGCTGAGAACAGCGCAGACATCTTGCAGAGACGGCATCTGCGCCGTCCATCCCCTTCAACTCCACGATTGGTGAGTTGAATGCCTTTGTGCCTTAAGGCACCATAAGGGACTGACAGAGCAAGCTCACAGAGCGCCTACTGCAAGATCCCTGCTGGTGCATGTCTGCGTAAAAGATTTTATTTTTCTTTAATGTGTAATTTCCCAACATACAGTCGTGTGAAAAAGAAAGAACACCCTCTTGGAAGTCTATGGTTTTACATATCAGAACATAATAACAATCATCTGTTCCTTAGCAGGTCTAAAAATTAGGTAAATACAACCTCAGATGAACAGCATCACATGACATATTACACTATGTCATGATTTATTTAACAAAAATGAAGCCATAAATGGAGAAGCCATGTATGGAAAACTAAGTACACCCTTACTGCTTCCACAGGAATTAAGATGTTAAGTAGCAGACAGGTGCTGCTAATCAAATGCCCTTGATTAATTGATTATCAGCAAGTGTGACCACTTCTATAAAAGCCAAAATTTTAGCAGTATGCTGGTCTGGAGCATGCAGGTGTGTGTTAACACAATGCCAAGGAGGAAAGACATCAGCAATTGTTGCTGCGCATCTATCTGGGAAGGGTTATAAGGCCATTTCCAAACAATTTAAAGTCCATCATTCTACAGTGAGAAAGATTATTCAAAAGTGGAAAACATTCAAGACAGCTGCCAATCTTCCCAGGAGTGGACATCCCAGCAAATTCACCCCAAGGTCAGACCATGCAATGATCAGAGAAATTACAAAAAAAGAGTTACATCTCAGACTCTACAGGCCTCAGCATGTTAAATGTTAAAGTTCATGACAGTACAATTAGAAAAAAGACTGAACAAGTATGGTTTGTTTGGAAGGGTTGCCAGGAGAAAGCCTCTTCTCTCTAAAAAGAACATGGCAGCATGGCTTAGGTTTGCAAAGTTGCATCTGAATAAACCACAAGATTTCTGGAACAATGTCCTTTGGATGGATGCGACCAAAGTGGAGATGTTTGGCCATAATGCACAGCGTCACATTTGGCGAAAACCAAACACAGCATATCCGCAAAACACCTCATACCAACTGTCAAGCACAATGTATACCTGTCACGGATAAGAGGCTCCTCCAACAAGGGTTGGTGGAGTGAAGGCTAGAGTGCGTCGCTGGAGTGCGTGGCTGGTGTACGCGGGCCCCCTGTAGTGCGTTGTGCTGCGGCCAAGGCCGTGTAAAGGTGCTGGCCGCGAAGCCAGATGACCCCCTCCGGTTGAGCCGAAGAAGGCCCAGGATAACGCACTACAGTGAGGACACCCACCACCAACCCCAGGGAAGGACTATTTCCAGAGAGTAGAAGGCCTACTGAAGGCAAGCCCCTAAGGCTAGAGACTAAGTAAGGAGTGCAGTAAGAACTGACAGGACTGCACAGGGAAGGACTAGACAGAGAAATTACAGGAGCTGAGCAGGAGCAGGCAAGGAATCAAGAGGGGACTAAAGGAAGCACCGTATAATAATATATAGGGCAGGCAGGAAGGAGCTGAGCTCCACTAAGAAAGGAGACTAAATAGGAAGCTGACTGGGGCAGAGATGGAAACTTAGGCAGCGCAGGACTGGAGAAGGTCCAGGTGAAGACTTGGAGGAAACAGGGGTGACTGGATGCCACTGGACTGGAGAAACACTGGAGGAAGAGTGGAGGGTGCAGACTGGAGCAGACAGGAAGAAGTCTGCAAGGCTGGAGGGCCAGGACAACACAGGAGCGAGACTGGAAGCTGAGAAGAGCAGCAGGTGAGGCTGCACATAGAACGCTATAATCGCGCGCCGCACGAAGGCGGCGCGCGGTTAAAAATACCCAAACCCGGAAGTGCGGGTAAGGGTGACGTCACCACGCTACGTGGTGACGAGCTGCGAACCCGGAAGTCGGGCAACCCGTCGGAACGGCGAGGGACCGTGATACTCCCCCCCTCCTAAGGCAGACCCCGGATGCCAGGACGGGGCTTATGTGGAAAACGCGTATGGAAACGCCGTAGAAGGGTAGAAGCGTGAACATCCGAAGAAGGAACCCAGGAACGCTCCTCGGGACCGTAACCACGCCAGTTGACAAGATACTGGACCCGGCGACGAACCCGGCCGGAATCAAGAATGGCATCAATGACAAACTCCTCCTGATCACCACGAACCACAGGTCTAGGAATCGGGGTCCGAGGATGTGAAGGGTGCGACGGAAACCAGGGTTTCAAAAGGGAGACGTGGAACACAGGATGCATACGTAAAGAAGAAGGAAGAGCCAAGCGGTAAACTACCGGAGAGAGACGCCGCATCACCCGAAAGGGCCCCAAGAAACGGGGACCGAGTTTGGTAGAAGACTGGCGTAGGCGAACGTTCTTGGCAGAAAGCCAAACCCTGTCACCGACAGCGAATCTGGGGGCCAAAGAGCGACGACGACGATCTGCCTGCACTTTGTAACGTACTTGGGACTCCATCAAAGAGGAACGAATGCGCCGCCAATGGTCCACCAAGGACCGGACACGACCCTCGGCCGCAGGTGCAAGAGCAGTACCAGGAGAGACAAGCAGGACTCTGGGGTTATAACCCAGAGCAGCAAAAAAGGGTGAACAACCCAAAGAAGAGTGGAAATGGGAGTTCAAGGAGAACTCTGCCAGGGGAAGGAGGCGACACCAATCGTCCTGACGGTGGTTGCAATAACTGCGTAGAAAATGCTCCAAGGACTGGTTCACTCTCTCCGTCTGACCGTTAGTCTGGGGGTGGTAGCCAGACGAAAACTGTAGGGTGACACCCAGGCGAGTACAAAAGGTTCTCCAGAAGGCCGAGATAAACTGAGGGCCCCGGTCAGATGTTATGTGAAGGGGTATGCCATGAATACGGACAATTTCAGATATGAACAGGTCAGCAAGATCCGAGGCTGAAGGCAATCCGGGCAACGGAACCAAATGGCACTGTTTGGAAAAACGGTCCACTACCACCCAAATGACCGTCATGCCGGAAGAGACCGGGAGGTCAACTATGAAGTCCATAGCGAGTTGGGACCAAGGAAGTGCAGGAACAGGCAAGGGATACAGCAAACCCGCTGGTCTACAACGGGGAGTCTTCATACGAGCACAGATGGTGCAAGAGGAAACAAAAGAAGCCACCTCAGCTCGAAGAGAGGGCCACCAGAAATACCGAGATAACAGCTCATAAGTCCTAGCTATGCCAGCATGACCCCCAACAGAAGAATAATGGGCCCAACGAAGTACCTCTGGCCGATACAGCATGGGAACAAATAGTATCCCAGGGGCCAGAGGAGTGCCGGCTGGGGCTGAGGGCTGAGCATCCCGGATATGTTGCAGGGTCCTGGTAGCCAAGAAGGCCAAGAAGCAAGAAGAGGGCAGAATAGTGTCTGGAACAGCAGGGACAGCTGCCGGCTCCCGAAGACGCGACAGGGCGTCAGCCTTGGTGTTCTTAGCACCCGGCACAAAGGAGATAACAAAATCAAAACGTGAAAAGAACAACGACCACCGAGCCTGTCGAGCATTCAAGCGCTTGGCCGTAGCCAGATAGGCCAGGTTCTGGTGGTCAGTATATATGGTTATCCGATGGGGTGAACCCTCAAGCAAGTAGCGCCATTCGGCTAAAGCCAACTTAATAGCCAGAAGCTCGCGGTTTCCAGCATCGTAATTCCTCTCGGGTGCTGAAAAGCTCCGTGAAAAGAAGGAGCACGGGTGGAGATCTCCGGTAGAAGAGGACCGCTGCGAAAGAACTGCTCCTGCAGCCGACTCGGATGCATCCACTTCAAGAATGAAAGGCTGAAAGGGGTCCGGATAGGACAAGATGGGAGCAGCACAGAAAGCCTGTTTCAAGGCGGAGAAGGCTGACACAGCCTGTGGGGGCCAGCAGGAAGGGTTACCACCCTTGCGTGTCAGGGCTATGATGGGCTGAATGACTGCGGAGAAGCCATTGATGAAACGCCGATAATAGTTGGCGAACCCGATAAAACGCTGGACTGCCTTGAGAGTACGGGGAAGAGGCCAGTTCAGGACTGCAGAGACTTTCTCGGGGTCCATGGAGAGACCCATGGGGGACACAACATAACCCAAGAAAGGAAGGCTGGTCTGGTCGAAGAGGCACTTCTCTAATTTGGCGTATAAATGGTTGGTCCGTAAACGCTCAAGGACCTGTCGTACATGAAGTCGGTGCTCGGAAAGGGAGGCGGAGTACACTAAAATATCGTCCAGATACACGACAACAAAGGAGGACAAGAGATCCCGGAAGACGTCATTGATGAAGGCTTGGAAGACCGCAGGAGCATTGCGCAAGCCAAAAGGCATGACAAGGTATTCGTAATGCCCCGAACGGGTGTTGAATGCGGTCTTCCATTCATCCCCTTCACGCATCCGGACCAGGTTGTAAGCCCCCCGAAGGTCCAGCTTAGTGAAGATGTTGGCTCCACGAAGGCGGTCAAGGAGCTCTGAAATAAGCGGAAGAGGGTAACAGTTACGGCGGGTGATAAGATTCAGACCTCTATAGTCTATACAGGGACGAAGGGTACCATCCTTCTTAGCCACAAAAAAGAAACCCGCTCCAGCGGGAGAAGAGGACGGGCGTATAAAACCCCGAGCCAGATTGTCCTTGACATAGGCCTCCATGGCAGCGGTTTCAGGGATGGACAGCGGATACGTTTTACCCCGAGGGGGCGTGGTGCCGGGAAGAAGATCCACAGGGCAGTCATAAGGGCGATGGGGCGGAAGGGTCTCAGCCCGTTGTTTGCAGAAGGCCTCAGCAAGATCCTGATAAGGCTCGGGAATCGTAACGGCAGGACCAGAGGTATGAGTGGAAAGCGACGTGGCAGAAGCAGCCACGTTCAAGGAAGGAGAGCTAGGAAACTGAAGGGACCCAGCAGCCCAGTCGATAATGGGGTTGGTGGAGCACAACCAAGGATACCCCAGGATGACTGGTGTCTTGGGTGAGGTGATAACATCCAACACAGAGCGAACAGAGAGGTGGTTACTAACACACAGAGCTAGTGGCTTAGTGGAATGGGTAATCAACCCTTTCCCCACAGGAGTATCATCAATAGCCAACACGCGTAGTGGTGGTTCCTTGGGTTGAAGAGGAATCTTGTGTTGTGTGGCGAAAGTCGCATCAACGAACAGACCAGAAGCACCGGAGTCAATGAAGGCCTGAGTTTCCAGGGTGTGGCCATTCCAGGACAGGCTAACGGGAACGCGAAGGCATCGGTTCCGGTTGTTGGGGACGGTAACCGGACTTAGGGAGGTTCCCCCACCACCTAAGTCCTGGCGTTTCCCTGCTTGTTGGGGCATTCTCGGGCTAAATGGCCAGGAGCCCCACAGTAGAGGCATAAACCGGCAGCGCGACGTCTGGCCTTTTCTTCCTCGGACAGACGGTAGACTCGGCCAATCTCCATAGGTTCCGGATCGGTATCGGAGGTGGTGGGTGGCGGTTGAAACCGGGCGGCCAGGCGGATAGGAGGACGAGGAAGTGGACGACGGGTACGGTCCCGATCTCTCTCATTTCGTCTCTCAGACAACCGGTGCTCCAAGGAGGAACAAAGCGCCACCAAACCCTCCAACGAGTCAGGAATCAGGCGGGTAGTTAATTCGTCCTTCAGGCGGTCATGAAGGCCCTTACGAAATGCTGCCTTAAGAGCGCTGGGACCCCAATCGGTATCATAGGCCAGCGTGCGGAATTCAACCGCATACTGAGACAAGGAGCGTTGGCCCTGTGATATCTCCAATAAAGCCGCCTCGGCCCTGGACTGGCGGCCTGGTGTATCAAATACTGCCTTAAAGGCAGACAAAAAGGCATCAAAATCATCCAAGATAGGAGATTGGTGATCCAGTAAGGGGGTAACCCATGCCAAGGCCTGACCCTTAAGGAGGGACACTACAAAGGCGATCTTAGCCTGGGACGACGAGTAGGGCCCTGGCTGACAGCGGAAGTGTAACTGACACTGGTTCACGAAGCCCCGCACATCGGCAGAAGAACCGTCAAAACGCTCAGGCAGAGGAAGACGAGGAAGAGGGGGTGGCAAGGCAGGACCAGGGAGCGGTACGGCGTGCAGCATAGCGGGTTCTGCAGCTCTCGAGGCTCCCATCTCATGTTGCATCTGCTGCAACAACTGCGTGATGGTATCAAGCTTCTGGTCCAGCTGTACTATCTGTGTCGCATGACGGCTCAGCATGGCGCCCTGCTGGAGAAGGGCCTCAGAAAACTCAGCCGGATCTGTAGCCATAACCGGAGGGTGGCGCGATTATAATGTCACGGATAAGAGGCTCCTCCAACAAGGGTTGGTGGAGTGAAGGCTAGAGTGCGTGGCTGGAGTGCGTGGCTGGTGTACGCGGGCCCCCTGTAGTGCGTTGTGCTGCGGCCAAGGCCGTGTAAAGGTGCTGGCCGCGAAGCCAGATGACCCCCTCCGGTTGAGCCGAAGAAGGCCCAGGATAACGCACTACAGTGAGGACACCCACCACCAACCCCAGGGAAGGACTATTTCCAGAGAGTAGAAGGCCTACTGAAGGCAAGCCCCTAAGGCTAGAGACTAAGTAAGGAGTGCAGTAAGAACTGACAGGACTGCACAGGGAAGGACTAGACAGAGAAATTACAGGAGCTGAGCAGGAGCAGGCAAGGAATCAAGAGGGGACTAAAGGAAGCACCGTATAATAATATATAGGGCAGGCAGGAAGGAGCTGAGCTCCACTAAGAAAGGAGACTAAATAGGAAGCTGACTGGGGCAGAGACGGAAACTTAGGCAGCGCAGGACTGGAGAAGGTCCAGGTGAAGACTTGGAGGAAACAGGGGTGACTGGATGCCACTGGACTGGAGAAACACTGGAGGAAGAGTGGAGGGTGCAGACTGGAGCAGACAGGAAGAAGTCTGCAAGGCTGGAGGGCCAGGACAACACAGGAGCGAGACTGGAAGCTGAGAAGAGCAGCAGGTGAGGCTGCACATAGAACGCTATAATCGCGCGCCGCACGAAGGCGGCGCGCGGTTAAAAATACCCAAACCCGGAAGTGCGGGTAAGGGTGACAGCGCTGCGAACCCGGAAGTCGGGCAACCCGTCGGAACGGCGAGGGACCGTGATAATACCAAAGTATTCTAGAGTCAAATATGAGGCCATCTGTCCTACAGCTAAAGCTTGACCGAAATTGGGTCATGCAGCACAACAATGATCCCAAGCACACCAGCAAATCTACAACAAAATGTCTGAAAAAGAAAAGAATCAAGGTGTTGCAATGGCCCAGTCAAAGTGCAGACCTCAACCCAACTGAAATGCTGTGGCTGGACCTTAAGAGAGCTCTGCATAACAAATGCTCGCAAACCTCAATGAACTGAAGCAACGTTGTAAAGAAGTGTGGGCCAAAATTCCACCACAACGATGTGAGAGAATGATTGCTGCTAAAGGTGGTTCTACAAGCTATTGAATCATAAGGTTTACTATCAAAGTGACGCATGTAAAGTTTTGCGTAATAAGACGACGCATCTATTCGGCCGCGCCATTTAAAGTGTCGCAATTAAAGTTATGCGTCTTAAAGTGTCGCAAATTCTACATTTCGCGTAGTTCCGAATGGCGCATTCTCCATATTGTGCTTTAACATGTTGCAGCATTAAGGACACAATATTGGTACATTAATGATGCAAACTGGATGCAATATTAGTGTAATATGGGTGCAATGAAGGTGCAATAAGGACACATTAAGGATGCAATATGGGTGTAATATGGATGCAATAATAACGCAAATTGGATACAATATGGGTGAAATATTGGTGCAATATGGGTGCAATATTGGTGCAATAATGACGCAAATTGGGTGCAATAATTAAGCAAATTGAGTGCAATATGGGTGCAATAATGACACAAATTGGGTGCAATATTTGTGCAATATGGGTGCAATAAAAGTGCAACATGGGTGCAATAATGACAAACTGGGTGCCATATTGGTGCAATATGGGAGCAATATGGGTGCAATAATGACGCAAATTGGGTGCAATATTGGTGCAATACGGGTGCAATATATGTACAATATGGGTGCAATAATGACGCAAATTGGGTGCAATATGGATGCAATATAGGTGCAAATTGGGTGCAATATGGGTGCAATATTGGAGCAATATGGGTGTAATATTGGTGCAATAATGACGCAAATTGGGTGCAATATGGGTGCAATATTGATGCAATAATTACGCAAATTGGGTGCAATATGGGTGCAATATTGGTGCAATAATGACGCAAATTGGGTGCAATATTGGTGCAATATGGATGTAATATGGGTGCAATAATGACGCAAATTGGGTGCAATATTGGTGCAATAATGTTGCAAATTGGGAGCAATATGGGTGCAATATGGGTGCAATAATGACGCAAATTGAGTGCAATATGGGTGCAATAATGACACAAATTGGGTGCAATATTTGTGCAATATGGATGCAATATGGGTGCAATAAAGGTGCAATATGGGTGCAATAATGACGCAAACTGGGTGCAATATTGGTGCAATATGGGAGCAATATGGGTGCAATAATTACACAAATTGGGTGCAATATTGGTGCAATACGGGTGCAATATATGTACAATATGGGTGCAATATTTGTGCAATATGGGTGCACTAATGATACAAATTGGGTGCAATATTGGTGCAATATGGATGCAATATAGGTGCAATATTGGTGCAAATTGGGTGCAATATGGGTGCAATATTGGAGCAATATGGATGTAATATTGGTGCAATAATTATGCAAATTGGGTGCAATATGGGTGCAATATTGATGCAATAATGACGCAAATTGGGTGCAATAATGAAGCAAATTGGGTGCAATATTGATGTAATATGGGTGCAATAATGACGCAAATTGGGTGCAATATTGGTGCAATATTGGTGCAATATGGGTGCAATATTGGTGCAATAATGACACAAATTGGGTGCAGTATTGGTGCAATATGGGTGCAATAATGAGGCAAATTGGGTGCAATATGGGTGCAATATTGGTGCAATAAGGACACATTAAGGATGCAATATGGGTGCAATATTGTTGCAATTTGGGTGCAATACTGACACAAACTGGGTGCAATGTGGATGCAATATGGGTGCAATTTGGGTGCAATACTGACGCAATTTGAACACATTAAGGGTGCAATACTGACTCAATTTGGGTGCAATATTGGTGCAATAAGGACACATTAAGGATGCAACCAAAAATCCACCAAAACCAACCCAAACCCAACCCAAAACCCATCCCAAAACCCACCAAAACCAACCAAACGTATCCCAAAACCCACAAAAATCAATACAATACCCACCAAAACATGCCGAAAACCCACAAAACCCAACCCAAAACCCACTAAAACCAACCCAAAACCAACTGTAAACCAACAAAAAACAACCAAATACTAAACCGAAAACCCACCAAAACCAACCCACAAATCCCAACCCAAAACCCACAAAAACAAACCCAAAACCAATATTGCACCCATATTGCACCATTATTACACTCAGATTACTTCCATATTGCACCAATATTGCACCCATACTGCACCAATATTGCACCCAATTCGCATCATTATTGTACCCATATTACACCAATATTGCACCCATATTGCTTCCACATTTCACCCATATTGCACCATTATTGCATCAATATTGCACCCATATTGCACCAATATTGCATCCATATTGCACCCATATTGCACCCAATTTGTGTCATTATTGCACCCATATTGCACCAATATTATACCCACATTAAGGATGCAATATGGGTGTAATATGGATGCAATATTGGTGCAATATGGATGCAATATGGGTGAAATATTGTTGCAATATGGGAGCATATTACACCCATATTGCTTCCACATTTCACCCATATTGCACCATTATTGCACCCATATTGCACCAATATTGCACTCATTGCACCAATATTGCACCCAATTTGCATCATTATTGCACCCATATTGCACCCTTAATGTGTCCTTATTGCATCTATAGTGCACCCAGAGTGCGTCATTATTGCACCCATATTGCACCAATATTGCATCCATATTGCACCCAATTTGTGTCATTATTGCACCCATATTGCACCAATATTATACCCACATTAAGGATGCAATATATTGCATCCATATTGCACCCAATTTGCGTCATTATTGCACCCATATCGCACCAATATTGCACCAAATTTGCGTCATTGTTACACCCATATAGCACCAATATTGCACCCATATTGCTTCCATATTACACCAATATTGAACCAATATTGCACCAATATTGCACCAATATTGCACCAAATTTGCATCATTATTACACCCATATGGCACCAATATTGCACCCATATTGCATCCATATTACACCCATATTGAACCAATATTGCACCCATATTGCACTCATTGCACCAATATTGCAGCCAATTTGCATCATTATTGCACCCTTAATGTGTCCTTATTGCATCTATAGTGCACCCATAGTGCGTCATTATTGCATCCATATTGCACCCAATTTGTGTCATTATTGCACCCATATTGCACCAATATTATACCCACATTAAGGATGCAATATATTGCATCCATATTGCACCAAATTTGCGTCATTATTACACCCATATAGCACCAATATTGCACCCATATTGCTTCCATATTACACCCATATTGAACCAATATTGCACCAATATTGCACCAAATTTGCATAATTATTACACCCATATGGAACCAATATTGCACCCATATTGCATCCATATTACACCCATATTGAACCAATATTGCACCCAATTTGCATCATTATTGCACCCATATTGCACCAATATTGCACTCATATTGCATCCATATCGCACCCATATTGCATCCACTTTGCGTCATTAATGCACCAATATTGCGTCCTTAATGCTACAACATGTTAATTCACGATATGGTGAATGCTCCATTTGGAATGACGCGAAATGTAGAATTTGCGACACTTTAAGACGCATAACTTTAATTGCGACACTTTAATTGATGCGGCCGAATACATGCGTCATTTTATGACGTGAAACTTTACATGCGTCACTTCAAATGGATACCGAATCATAAGGTGTACTTAGTTTTTCATACATGGTTTCTCCATTTTGGTTTTATTTTTGTTAAATAAATCATGACACAGTGTGATATGTCATGTGTTGTTGTTCATCTGAGGTTGTATTTACCTAATTTTTAGACCTGCTAAGGAACAGATGATTGTTATTATGTCCTGATATGTAAAACCATAGAATTCAAAGAGGGTGTACTTTTTTTTCACACGACTGTACATAGAATATGAAGGTAGTATTATTATATCTCCGTTATTTAAAAGACCAAACCCCAATCCACACTTACACACTATGGCGCAAGGTCTCCCTTCTTATTCATCTCTGGATTTTGTATGTTCCAAACCGTATCCCACATTAAGATGTCATTCCAAAAAATTCAGAAAAGGGAATCCTTATAATCAATTTATTTTGTAACATACAAACATAAATACAGTTATTATTAGGTCTTCCAATCACAGTAACAAAACTAAACATATTGTGCAGAACAATTTCTATTGATCTTTATTTAAAAGTCCATTTTTGTTAGTCTTCATAGAAAATGTGGGGCACCCTAAGATGATGTCTATGGCACATCAAAGTGCCACGGCACCCTGGTTGAGAATCACTGTTTTAGATAGTTTAGTATATTGGCCACATAATTGTTTTAGCTACAGAAATTGTTGGTGTTTTTTGCCGTCTAGCAGCCTCAAATTTATTAAAGGGATAGTAATGTCAGAAAAAAAGTATTAACTATATGGCAGATACAATTAAAAGAGAGTACTTGCACCATTATGGTGTGAGAGATATAGGAAAATAAAGTTCTCCACTCCCTCCCCTTTCTGCTTGATGAGCTATAAAGCTGTCAGCAGCAGATTCTGGTTCCTGGATCAGACGGCGGGTCTTCAGCAGCACCGACATAGCGATACCTAAAAATAAATACTTGATCAGAACGGTCTACAACGTGTGCCTGGTTTGCAAGCACATGTTGTAGACCATTCCGATGAAGTATTTATCTTTAGCTATCGTTATATAGGAGCTGCTGGAGAGCCACGTCTGGTCAAGTGCCCAGAATCTGCTTCTGACAGCTTTACAGCTCATCAAGCAGAAAGGGGAGGGAGCGGAGAACTTTATTTTCCTCTATGTCTCAAACAATAACGGTTTGAGAGATACGAAGAAGTGCAAGTACTTCCTTTTAATTGTATCTACCATATAGTTAATACTTTTTTTCTGACATTACTACCTCTTTAACTTAATATTTCTTAACTAAATTGTTGTATTTTATTGCTTTATGTCAATGTTACAAAATGTCTTGACTTTGTGTGGTGTGTGGCTAGAAAAACTGGGTCTTACATTTCTGCTGGTAGATGTTGCAGTTTATCACTTGTTGTCCCTACTGCAAACATTTGCATGGCGGCTCAGGGGATAGCTGTTGCATTGGCCTCATGGGCAATATTTTCTCGTCCACTATGTTTTCAGAACTGGTGTTAGATGTTCGTAGTAGGTATGAAGTTGAATGGCTTACAGTCCTGTTAAAACCACAGACGACAGTTTTCACTGTCGTCCAATACAGGTCACTGGTACTCTGGGAGGCGTAAGTCCCCTTTAATAGGCAGGAACAACTATGCAAATGATTTGCAAGGGGCGGAGCCTCCCCTCCTACTTAAGCCACCTTCTGGCCAGAGCCACTTAGATTGATTTGTTCCTGGAGTGCTTTGCACACCAGGTAGTAGAACATCTATGCATCTTAGTGTTTTATTATTTTTATTCAAATATGGAATACCACCATTAGGAGGGTGACCATGGCTGTGAATTGCCCTCTCTAAAGTGGCTGGTGCAGCTTCCAGGGATTTCTGTGGACCTTATGCCCTGAAGAGGGAACAGCTTGTGTTGAGCAGCTTCCCTGCTGAGGAATTTACCTCTGGGTTATTCCTTATTCATCATGGTCACCTGAAGACAGAAGTCCTGCAAGAAAGGTGAGTCACCCATTGAGTGCTGAAGGTCCACTTGTCCCCACAGTGTCCCTTTGATGGGCTTGTATTTGGGAGTTTTCAGTACACTCCAGCACTCATAGGGTGTTTTTATTGCATTATTACTGTTTTATGCAATTTCTGTGGTATTCTCTGGGTTTTGGAGCATGGGATATTTGTTTATTTATGTTTCTTATGTGTTTTATTCTTGTTTGAGCACTTTTTAATGTTTTCTTAAACTTTATTAAAAATTGAGTTCCGCGCCTTTAAGCGCGGCTTTTCCCGCTCAGACGCAATGGCTCCTTTACTCTCTATGGGAATTCACAGTGTGGGACATATCTTTGGAACCGCTTGTCACAGCAACTCCAGAGAGGGCTCATTTTACTGCTAGGCTCCTGCTCTATCATCCGGATTGTGTTTTATTTATGTGGGGTGTTCAGGGGGGCTTCGGGCACTGTTTGGGGTACTTGTAGAGGGAAAACTACATTTCCCATGAGCGCCTGGTTCGCGCTCGTTTCTGATTGGCTGTCATGACGGCCGCCATTTTGTGGTACTTTTCCTATGCGAGTACACTACGCAGGGACCGAGCCTTCTCTCTCCTCTACAGATTAACCCTTCGCTGGCCAGATAAGTCCGAATTTAGACATTTCTGGGGTGAAACTTTAATCCTTTACACTTTTTCTGGGTGATAGTGTTATTAGTGGGGTATTTTGACGCTGTGAGCATGTCTACTTCACTGGAGCTAGGGGCTAGACCCAAGTCTAAGGAGGATGGGGGGTCTTCTACCCCCATGGCGTTTTGCTCCTCTTGCCACATTGGGCTGTCTAGCGATAATGTGGGGGATCTATGCCCTAATTGTACTGGTCAAGATAGCAACCCTGGGCTTCCCAGCCATGCTATTGAGCCATCTTGGGTGAGGGAGTTTAAAGCTGCCACTAGGGATCTCAGATCCACGCTTCAACTCTTTCCCTCTCAGATACAGGGGGCTCTCCAGGTCTGGCAGACCCCCTCTACCATCAGGACCTCCCTGCCTAAGCCACAGGGGGCTCCTGATGTAACTGATTCTTCTGAAGAAGAACTCTTGCAGGATTCTGATGCTGAGGAACGTACTGTTATTGAATCTAACAGATCCATTGGGGACCCCTATGAGTGTGACCCTGAAGTCTCGGCTGAGGGTCTGATCAGAGCGGTTCTGAATACGCTCAACCTTCCTCTGACTCAGGAATCCACTTATGATCCTACTGATGTTTTTCAGAAAAAGCAATCTAAGCCAGTTGTTTGTTTTCCAACTAATCCTACTCTTGCTCGTCTAGTCTCTGAGGCGTGGAGGAATCCTGATAGATCTTCCTCTGTCTCCAAAAAGTTTGCTAAGCTGTACCCTTTTCCTGAGACTGAGCTGGCTAAATGGGTGCATCCTCCTAAGGTGGATGCACCTGTTTCCAGGCTATCCAAGTCTACCGCTTTGGCTGTCTCTGATGCCTCTGCCCTGCAGGATTGGACGGATAAGAAATTGGAACTTTCTCTTAAGTCCATTTTTGCCTCTATTGGCACTGCCATGCGTCCAACCTTTGCAGTCGCATGGGTTAACAGGGCTATCGCGGCCTGGACTGAGCGACTGACTGAAGCAGTTCGCCAGGATGCTCCAGTTTCTGAACAGTTACAGCTTCTTGCTAACATTTCTGAAGCTCAGAACTATGTTGCTGACGCTGCCTTTGATGCTGTGCGCATGATGGCGAGGGCCTCCACTTCTTCTGTGGTGGCTAGACGCGCCCTTTGGCTGAAAATTTGGTCTGCTGATACAGCCTCCAAGAAAGCCTTGCTTTCTTTGCCCTTTCAGGGGAATTTGCTTTTTGGGTCTGAACTCAAAGGAATGATCAGTGAGGCTACTGGCGGTAAAAGTACTCTTCTACCCTCAGTTTTTAAGAAAAAGTTTCCAGCCAAACGCAATCGGTCCTTTCGTTCCTTTCAGACTGAGACACGCTCCTCGGCCCAGACGGGTCCTCCCGCTACGCGCTCCTCCTCCAAGCCCAAACAGTCCTGGAAGCCCAAAGTTGCCCCCAAGGCCAAGACCTCCAAGACTGCTTCGGCATGACTCGCCGAACCCGGGTCCGCATCCGGCTGTCGGTGGACGTCTCCGCATCTTTCGCCGGACTTGGGAGGAGTCAGTGGCGGACCCATGGGTTCTTCAGGTGGTGTCAGAGGGATACAGGATCCCTTTCTCCTCCCTTCCTCCTTTTCGGTTCCATTTTACTCGTCCTTCTCAGGAACCCACAAAAAGGCGTCTGTTCGACGACGCTATTCAGGATCTCTTGGACAAAGAGGTCCTGGAGGCGGTTCCTCAGGGGGACACAGGTTCAGGATTCTATTCCAACCTGTTTGTGGTAGCCAAAAAGGACGGAGGGGCTCGTCCCATTTTGGATCTCAAAGATCTCAATGCCTATGTGGTGACTTCCCACTTCCGCCAGGAATCCCTGCGATCTGTGATTGCAGCTTTGTCTCCGGGGGAATTTCTTGCCTCCCTGGACCTTCAGGATGCTTATCTTCACATCCCTATTCATCCAGAGAGCAGGCGGTATCTCAGGATTGCCTGCCACAGGGGACACTTTCAGTTTGCAGCGCTCCCCTTTGGGCTGACTTCAGCCCCTCAGGTCTTCCAGAGGGTGTTAGGCTCCTTGATAGCGGTGCTTCATCAGGATGGGATCAGAGTGACCCCCTACATGGACGATCTCCTACTGAAAGCCTCCTCAGCGGAGCTTCTCCATCAGCAATTACAGAAGTGTACGCACACTCTGAACCGTCATGGCTGGATCCTGAATCTGGACAAGTCGGACTTGGTTCCATCTCAGAGGCTTCTATTCCTGGGTCTCCTGTTCGACACTCGCCAATGCATTGTGTTTCTTCCAGAGGATATGGCTCACCAGATAGCCGTCCGAGTGGCTGGGATTCTGGACATGGATGAAATTCCGGTACCGAAGTTGTCGTCTTTAGTGGGGAAGTTCATTTCCACGATCGAAGCAGTACCATTTGCCATGGCCCACTCCAGGGAACTTCAGAGATTTGTGATCCAGACGTGCAGGAATCATCCAGATCATCAACATCTGGCCGTCTCTCTACCTCCTCATGTCGAGTCGAGTCTGCACTGGTGGTTGGATCTCTCTCATCTCCTGAAAGGGAGATCCTTTCTAGTTCCTCGTTGGACCACAGTCACAATGGATGCCAGCCTTCGGGGCTGGGGTGCAGTCTGGGGTCGCTTCAGTGCTCAGGGGAAATGGGGTCTGGAGGAATCCCTTCTCTCCATCAATGTTCTGGAACTTCGAGCTGTCCGGCTTGCCCTGAGGCACTGGGAGTCTCAACTGACCGGTCGTCCGATCAGAGTGGAGTCCGACAACGCCACGGCGGTGGCTTACATCAACAGGCAAGGCGGCACAAGAAGCGGTTCCGCCTGGTGGGAGGTCAAGGATATTTTGTCTTGGGCAGAAGATCACGTGCCTGTCATCTCTGCAGTTCATATTCCAGGCGTGGACAACGTCATGGCAGACTTCCTCAGTCGTCACACCGTCGACAGCGGAGAATGGGCTCTTCATCCAGAGGTGTTTCACATGCTCACCCAGCGGTGGGGGATGCCTGTGGTGGACCTGATGGCTACCAGACACAACAGGAAGGTTCCGGTGTTTTGCTCCCGGTTGAGGGACTCCCTTGCTCTAGCAGTGGATGCCTTGTCGATCCCTTGGGATTTCTCCCTGGCTTACATCTTCCCTCCTCTTCCTCTATTGATCAGAGTTATCCAGAAGTTGAAGCAGGAGCGTTGTCCTGTCATCCTGATCGCTCCAAACTGGCCTCGCCAGTCCTGGTATCCGGAGTTGATGGCCATGTCAGTGTCGGATCCGATCCCGCTCCCTGCCCGTCCTGACCTACTCCTCCAGGGTTATCTGTGGAAGGAGGATGTTCACTCTCTCCATTTGATGGCATGGCGGTTGAATCCTTGATTCTAGCAAAGAAAGGATTTTCTCCTTCTGTGGTGTCGACTATGCTTAGTGCTCGTAAGCCTGTGTCCTCCAAGATCTATCATCGCATATGGTCAACCTTCGTTGCATGGTGCTCTGATAAGAAATTGTCGCTTGAATTTCATCTTCCCACTGTCCTGGCCTTCTTGCAGGACGGTGTTGATAAGGGGCTCAGTCTGAGTTCCCTCAAGGTTCAGACCTCTGCCTTGTCTGTGTTTTTCCAGGAAAGGATTGCTATCCTTCCTGATGTCAGAGTTTTCTTCCAAGGTGTGACTCATGTTCGGCCTGCCTTCAAGAGTCCTACTCCCCAGTGGGACCTCAATTTGGTGCTGGGAGTACTCCAGCGACCACCGTTTGAATCCTTGGCTTCCATTCCTTTACGTCTCTTGACTTGGAAAATGGCCTTTCTCTTGGCTATTGTTTTGGTTCGCCGGGTTGCAGAGTTACAAGCGCTGTCTTGTAAACCTCCTTACCTGGTGTTCCACAAGGATAAGGCTGTGCTTCGCACTACCAAGGAATTCTTACCCAAGGTTGTGTCCGAGTTTCACATCAATCAAGAAATTGTGGTTCCCTCTTTCTGTCCTAATCCTTCATCTGACAAGGAACGTGATCTCCATTTGTTGGATGTGGTGCGTTGCCTCAAGTTTTATGTTCATCGCACCGAGTCTATCAGGAAGTCTGACTCTCTATTCGTCATTCCTGAGGGGCCTAGGGCAGGGAGACCGGCTGCCAAGGTTACTATTGCATCTTGGATTAAAGCTACCATCCGTGAAGCTTATACGTTGCGGAATAAGCATGTTCCCTTCCGGGTGACTGCCCATTCCACCAGATCTATTGGGGCCTCTTGGGCCTACAAGAATCAGGCATCTGCTGATCAACTGTGCAGAGCGGCCACTTGGTCCTCTGTGCACACTTTTTCTAAGCACTATCGAGTTGATGTACTGGCTTCGGCTGATGCCAGTTTTGGAAGGAATGTCCTGGAGGCAGTTTTGCCTGTTTAGGCCTTCCGCTCTGTGATCCTTAGTGCTTCCTTGCTGTTGAGCCCGGTTGGCTCTGGTTCCGTGTGCTGTGTTAATTCAGGGATTGTTTCCCTTGGTTGGTGTCCGTTGACACTTACAGTTTGGGCTATGTAATTAACTGGTTCATAGCAGTTCTAGTGACTTGGGCCTTGCGCCTGGTCCTTGCCTTACTTCCCGCCTCTGGGTCAGCTCAATGTTTGTACATCCCAGAGTACCAGTGACCTGTATTGGACGACAGTGAAAATAGGATTTTAGTCTTACCTGTTAAATCCTTTTCACTTAGTCCATACAGGTCACTGGTCTCCCACCCTGTCAAGGGTCCAGACTTGGCTCTCCTGTGGCATTCAGTGGGAGACCGTTGGGGCATGCTCACAGGAGTCTTTCTTTTTGCTTACCTGAGGTCAGTTTTAGGGTCTCAAATCAATCTAAGTGGCTCTGGCCAGAAGGTGGCTTAAGTAGGAGGGGAGGCTCCGCCCCTTGCAAATCATTTGCATAGTTGTTCCTGCCTATTAAAGGGGACTTACGCCTCCCAGAGTACCAGTGACCTGTATGGACTAAGTGAAAAGGATTTAACAGGTAAGACTAAAATCCTATTTTTTCTGCCGACGATAACATTTGCATTGAGCCCTGAATATCCTTCAATGCTTTGTGACATATCCAAAGAAATCATACAACATATTTAGTATATATGTAATAAGTATTGTTTGTTTTTTTAAATAAGCACCTGTACTTACCTTACATAGTAACATGGTGGAGGAGGCTGTAAAGAAGACATGCATCCATGAAGTTCAGATAAGACAAAGAGAAAAAGGGTGTTAGCCCAAGCACTGAGATATCAGAGTTACCAAATACCGTAACCCAGCAGAAAACACCTGACCGATCCGAAGCCCTCCGAAATGGACAATGTCCAGTGAAAAGAACCCCAGCTCGTACACCCCCATGAGCAGAACCCCACCTGACTCCTGGAACAAGAAAACAAAACAAAATACACTGAACCAGCGATCCAAAGCTGCCACTCCGAACTCATGTATAAACCCAAAATAGTGTCGGACTATTTATATAAAGGTATCCAAAGGGTTAAAACAGAGAACCACTCAGGTTGGATTTCTTCACTTAAATAGGTAAATGACAATAAAATAATTTGAGAAATGTATACTTTAATATGTATTGACACGCTACTTCACAGTAACGAATTGATCAGAGTAATAATCAATCCCTCATATTTGTGCGAAAATATATATATTTTATTAAATACAATAGACCAGGGCTTAAAATTTGAAGTCTTTTGCTACTAGCCAGACTTGAAAAGTTACTCGCCACTGCAAGCCATAACATAACGACCAGTGCTGAATTTCTACTCGCCAGGGATAAATTTTCACTCGCCATTGGCTAGTGGCGAGTGGAAATTTTGAGCCCTGCAATAGACTATATAGATAACAATTACCAGCAACAATGAGATATATGAGTGATTAGCAATTCAATAGATACATAGTAAACAAACCACACTTATTACCATGAGGATTACCAGCAGTGAAAGGGTCAACCACACATAGGTATATTCAGAGGTATTAAATAACAATAATTGCACTCAGTAGCATAGAAAAGGCAGGGCTCAAAATTTCAAGTCCTGAGCTACTAGCCAGGCCTGAAAAGTTACTCGCCACCAGTTTCCATGCCAAGCCCCACACATATCCCTGCCTTTAACCCCTCCCATAACCCTGCCTTTAACTCCACCCATCTCAAGTTCTCTTTGATGAAATGTCACTGCTGCTTACACATTATCCACACACTGCTCACACCTTCTCCAACTCCACACTCTGCCCACGCCCTCTCCACCGCCACACAATGTCCACACACTGCCCACACCCTCTCCACCCTCACACTCTATCCACACACTGCCCACACTGTGTCCACCCTCACTGTGTCCACTGCACACCCTCACACCCTGTCCACACACTGCACACCCTCACAACCTGTCCACACTGCCCACCCTCACACCCTGTCCACACACTTCACACCCTCATACCCTGTCCACACACACACACACACTGCCCACACTCTGACCATCCTGTCCACCCACACCACACACTGCCCACACCCTGTCCACCCTTCACATACTGTCCAGCTTGCCAACACTGTTCACCCTGCCTACCTCCACAATGCCCACATTGTCCACCTCAACACTGCCTCCCACACACTGTCCACCCCCACATTGCCCATACTGTCCAACTTCACTCTGCCCAAATTGTCAAAGAGGGACACTTCTGTTTTAGGTGGTGTGGATGGGGGCGTGACAGGTGGACTGGGCATTACCAATAATTTTTAGGTGATTTTGTAAGAATTCTGCACCAGAATTAACACTTTGTGTGCCTCCTACTTCCATGGTGTGCGTCTCCTCACCGGCTATATTCTCTGCCTCAGCTCCATGGCATCCAGCCGTTCATCAATACCACCCTCCTGAGTCCCCGAAGTCGTTCTTGCAAGCTCATTCTCAGCAGTTGATTAGCTAAGGATGATGGGAATTGTAGTTGATCCAATATGCGTCGCAGGTCAAATTATTGCTTATCAGCTTCACTGATATCACGGACGCTGCTGCTCTTAGACATTTATTCATGCAGTTAAGGAAATTAGAAACTTTAACATACCGTGGAACAAGGCACTCATCTATGTTCAGCGCTGCTCCAGCCTCTCTCTCACCTAACCACACAGAGAAGGGGAGAAAGAGGCTGGAGGAGCGCTAAGCATAGATGAGTGCCTTGTTCCACAGTATGTTATAGGTTCTAATTTCCTTAACTGCATGAATAAATGTCTAAGAGCAGCGGCGTCCGTGATATTAGTGAAGCTGATAAGCAATAATTTGACCTGCAATGCATATTGGATCAACTACAATTCCCATCATCCTTAGCTAATGACCTTCTGAGAATGAGCTTGCAAGAGCGACTTCGGGGACTCAGGAGGGTGGTATTGATGAACCCTGCATTATGTCAGCTTTGTGTAAGATGCACACGAGGGAGAGCTGACACATAGACCAAGAAGGGCAGAAGACTCGGAAGCAGGACAGTGGGTTAGAGGAGCGGGACAGTTAGCAGCTACGTGTCTGGTCACCTTAGATTACAGGGAAAGGAGCCATTTCCACTCGCCCTCAGTCAATTTCTCCTCGCCAAATGCGAGGAGGCGAGTGGAAATTTTGAGCCCTGGAAAAGGTTAATTGATCCTTACAATTAATATAATACAGTTGGCAGCAGTGTATAAGAATACCCCCTGCCCCAGAAACTATGCTAATTATGATGTAAGGGGTATTGTGAGATGAATTAAATAATTCCTCTAACAATTCCTTGTACCATATATCAATAATAATCAAATTTAGGGAATAACTGGAATAAAATCCTAGATTTAAATCACTATAATTTAATTATATACTGAATTCAAATATTGCATACCATTAAATAAAATATATAAATTGTAATTAATATAGTCAATCAAAGATTATACAAATAATCTACCTAGAATTAATCCAATAACATATGTCTAGTAAGTATACCAACTTCATGCAACATATATCATAATTTTGACTATAGCAACATATATCAAACCTATAGGCACTCCAAGGGTTAATCCACTGATTTAAAATGGGTGCCACACCCAGAAGTCTCTTTTATCTATTGGAAGTGCATATTTCCAATTTACAAAAGATAAGCCTAGCACATACACAGAGAATTCCAAAGAAAACACCACTAACAACAGACAAATAGCGGTTAAAGGGTTAATAACTGGATTCAAAGAATTCCCTAGATCAAATATTAGCTATTATAATCTTCCCAGAACCACAAAATCTTATTCTAGGAATACCAAGACTTATATTAACTAATATAAATAACCCACGCTACATAACTATACTACACTTATTTGGCAAAATATAACACTTTGCCAATAATTATATCTAGAGTCGGTTAATTTCAGACATTTAGAGCTAAATATGGCATTTTATAACTGATCCCAAGTGGTTGGCCAGTCCATTTAAGACAATTATAATACTATATAAGTTCTTCAAACAGAAGAAAAATTATGAAATTCTGGATTAAATGAATCTAGATGAATAAATGATATAGTTACCAATCAAAATTTCTTTGTCTTTCTCTGTTATTATTATTATTATTATTCTTTATTTATATAGCGCCAACTAATTCCGCAGCGCTGTACAATTGGGGAATAGACATACAGAGGTATTAAATAGTACAATCAGATGTGTAGAACAGGAGGATCAGAGGGCCCTGCTCCTGAGAGCTTACAGTCTAGAGGAAGGTAGGTTTGATACAGAAGGAGTAAGTGCTATTGTGTTTAAGTGCCTCCTGCCACATGAACTGCCAGTCAGTGGGTGGGAGTGAGAAGTGCCATTGAGTGCAGTAGTCCGTGCAAGGGGTGAATCTTGGTGATGATGTTTATGGAGGCAGTTGATAGGCCTCCCTGAAGAGGTGAGTCTTCAGGGAGCGTCTGAAGATTTGAAGGCTGGGGGAGAGTCTAATGGGGCGGGGGAGAGAATTCCACAGCTCAGGTGCAGCACGGGAGAAGTCCTGTAGGCGGTAGTGGGAGGATGTGATAAGAGCTGTGGAGAGCAGAAGGTCATGTGCAGAGCGAAGATGGCGGGCGGGAGTATATTTGGAAATGAGAGATGAAATATAGGGGGGTGCAGTGTTAGTGAGGGCTCTATAAGTTAGCACCAGAGTTTTGAATTTTACTCTGTATGCTAACGGGAGCCAGTGTAGGGACTGACAGAGGGGTGTGGTGTTAGAGAAGCGATGAGTGAGGTAGATTAGTCTTGCAGCAGAGTTCATTATGGACTGTAGCGGGGTTAGTCGGGTGATAGGCAGGCCAATTAGTAAAGAGTTACAGTAGTCAAGACGGGACATGATGAGTGTTTGGATTAGAATTTTGGTAGTGTCTTCTGTGAGAAAGGGTCGGATTCTAGAGATGTTGCGGAGGTGGAGGCGGCATGAGTTGGAGATTGACTGGATGTGAGGAATGAAGGATAGGGCAGAGTCAAATGTGACCCCCAGGCAGCGTGCTGTAGGGGTTGGTGTGATGGAAGTGTTGTTAACGGTGAGGGTAATGTTTGGGATAAGGCTGGTTGTAGATGGAGGGAAGAGAATTAGTTCAGTCTTGCTAAGGTTAAGTTTGAGTTGATGGGAGGACATCCAGGAAGACACAGCAGACAGACAGTCAGACACTCGGGACATGAGGGAAGGAGAGAGGTCTGGGGAGGAAAGATATATTTGGGTGTCATCAGCATAGAGATGATGGTGAAACCCAAAGGAGTTTATTAGTTTTCCAAGGGAAGCAGTGTAGATTGAGAAGAGCAAGGGTCCCAGTACTGATCCTTGGGGCACACCAACAGACAGTGGGAGGGGTGGGGAAGTGGAGCCGGAGTATGAAACACTGAAGGAGCGGTTGCAGAGATAAGATGAAAACCAGGAGAGTGCAGTGTCGCAGAGACCTAGGGAGTGGAGGGCTTGGAGGAGGAGTGGGTGATCGACTGTGTCAAATGCGGCTGACAGGTCCAAAAGAATGAGTAGGGAGTAGTGGCCTTTAGACTTGGCTGAGAGCAAGTCATTGGCCACTTTAGTAACGGCAGTCTCAGTGGAGTGATGAGGGCGGAATCCGGATTGCAAGGGATCTAGCAGGGAATGGGAGCAGAGGAATTTAGTGAGCCGGTTATATGCAAGGCGCTCGAGAAGCTTGGAGGCAAACGGGAGTAGGGAAATTGGCCGGTAATTTGACAATGAGTTTGGGTCCAGGGAGGGTTTTTTTAGGATGGGAGTGATTAGTGCATGTTTGAAAGAGGATGGGAAGGTGCCGGTTGACAAAGAGAGGTTGAATAAGTGAGTAAGGATTGGAGTTAGTAGAGGGGAGAGTTCTTGGGTGAGCTGAGATGGGATTGGGTCGAGAGGGCATGTGGTTAGGTTTGAGCGAGTGAGGAGAAGGGAGACTTCATCCTCAGTGACAGGTGGGAAGGAGCTTAGTGTGTATGTGGGAGAGGCGACAGGGCTGGGCTTGCTGGGTGGGGGTGGTAGTGATGAAATGTCATGTCTGATAGATTCAATCTTGTTCTTGAAGTGGTTGGCGAGATCTTGGGCAGAGAAGTTAGTGGAAGGTGTCTGTGTTGGTGGGTTTAGAAGAGATGTGAAGGTTGAGAAAAGGCGTTTGGGGTTGGAGGAAAGATTAGAAATTAGAGAGGAGAAGAATGACTGTTTAGCCAGGGAGAGGGCAGAGCTATACGAACGGAGAATGAATTTGTAGTGTGTGAAGTCGGCTGTGGAGTGCGATTTCCTCCAGTGCCTTTCAGCAGTGCATGAGCACCTTTGGAGGTATCGCGTTAGTCTTGTGTGCCAGGGTTGTAGTGGGGTTGTGCGTGGGTGGCGTGGAGTTGCAGGTGCAGCGATGTCAAGGGCTGAAGTGAGAGTGCTGTTGTAGAGAGCAGTAGTTTTGTCTGGGCAAGTATGTGTGAGGATGGGGTTGAGGATAGGCTGCAGGGAGGTGGAAAATTGTTGCTTATCAAGAGAATGTAGATTTCTCCGCATGCGCTTGATTGTGGCGGGGGTGATGGGTTTGCGTGGTATGATGAGGTTACCGGTGAGGAGGTGGTGGTCAGAGAGGGGAAAGGGGACATTAGAGAAGTTGGAGACCGAGCAGAGGTTAGTGAAGATCAAGTCAAGGGAGTGACCATCACTGTGTGTGGGAGAGCTGGTCCACTGCGATAAGCCTAAGGAGGTTGTTAAGGAGAGGAGTTTGAGGGCAGGGGGGGTGTTGTGATTATCTATAGGGATGTTGAAGTCACCCATGATGAGAGTAGGGACATCAGAGGACATGAAGTGAGGGAGCCAGGAGGTGAAGTGATCAAGGAATTGTGCAGTGGGACCAGGTGGCCTGTATATGACAGCGACACGCAGGGGGAGGGGAGAGAAGAGGCGAAGTGTGTGAGCTTCAAATGTAGGGAAGGAAAGAGAGGGAACAGTGGGGAGTACCTGAAATATATGGTTAGGGGGCAGCAGGATGCCTACTCCCCCTCCCTGCCTGTTGCCAGGCCTCGGTGTGTGTGTGAATTGAAGGCCTCCATATGAGAGTGCGGCAGTGGAGGCAGTGTCTGATGATGTGAGCCAAGTTTCAGTGATGGCAAGGAGGTTTAGGGAATGAGAAATGAACAGATCATGAACAGCTGTTAGTTTGTTACACACAGAGCGGGCATTCCAGAGACCAAAACAAAAGGGGGGGGGGAGGAGGTTAGGTGACGGGGTACGGTTATTAGGTTGTGAGTGTTGCGTGTGTGAGTGGGTTCTGTGGTCCGAGAGAGAATGGAAGGGGGGCCTGGGTTAGGTGAGATGTCACCTGCAGCAAGTAGGAGGAGAAGGGACAGGGACATAAGGTGAGAGTGAGATTTGAAGCAGTGGGGCTTTTTTGCAGGGGTAGAAGCAGATGGTGGTGATAGGGAGCGGAGGAATGAAAAAAGTTCATGGGAGCAGAGAAGTGGTGAGTGAAGAATTGAGGGTGCAATGTGAATGGCGTGACACTTAATGTGGACACAGGAGGAGGAGAATCTTATGCAGGTGAGAATGGCGATGACAAAACAAGGAGTTAATTTGCCCATAGTTGGGTTAATGAATGGGGCAGTAGAGATATGCAACAGTCAGTAATCCAGGAGAGTACAGATGACTTGGCAGTCAAGGGTCAATCCACGGAGCAGAGGGTATAGGTGCCAGGGATGGTGAGGAGAGTCAGTAGCAGAACTGCAAAGTACTTGGTGAGGGTAGGAATCAATGCAGGGTTAAATGAAGTAGTCCAATGATGATCAGGAGAGGCAGAAGTTGTAATGGTTAATGGTGGCTGGAAAATAGGATTTTAGTCTTACCTGTTAAATCCTTTTCACTTAGTCCATACAGGTCACTGGTACTCTGGGAGGCGTAAGTCCCCTTTAATAGGCAGGAACAATTATGCAAATAATTTGCAGGGGGCGGAGCCTCCCCTCTTACTTAAGCCACCTTCTGGCCAGAGCCACTCATATTGATTTGAGACCCCAAGAACTGACCTCAGGTAAGCAAAAAGAAAGACTCCTGTGAGCATGCCCAACAGTCTCCCACTGAATGCCACAGGAGAACCAAGTCTGGTCCCTTGACAGGGTGGGAGACCAGTGACCTGTATGGACTAAGTGAAAAGGATTTAACAGGTAAGACTAAAATCCTATTTTCACTGTCGTCCAATACAGGTCACTGGTACTCTGGGATGTACAAACATTGAGCTGACCCAGAGGCGGGAGAAAGGCAAGGACCAGGCGCAAGGCCCAAGTCACTAGAACTGCTATGAACCAGGTAATAACATAGCCCAAACTGTAAGTGTCAACGGACACCCATCAAGGGAAAACAATCCCTGAACAAACACAGCACACAGAACAAGAGCCAACAGGGCTCAACAGTAAGGAAGCACTAAGGATCACAGAGCGGAAGGCCTAGACAGGCAAAACTGCCTCCAGGACCTTCCTCCCAAAACTGGCATCAGCCGAAGCCAGTACATCAACTCGATAGTGCCTTGAAAACGTGTGCACAGAGGACCAAGTGGCCACTCTGCACAGTTGATCAGCAGACGCCTGATTCTTGTAGGCCCAGGAGGCCCCAATAGATCTGGTGGAATGGGCAGTCACCCGGAAGGGAACGTGCTTATTCCGAATCTTATAGGCTTCACGAACGGTAGCCTTAATCCAAGAGGCGATAGTAACCTTGGAAGCCGGTCTCCCTGCCCTAGGCCCCTCAGGAATGACGAATAGAGCGTCAGACTTCCTGATAGACTCGGTGCGATGAACATAAAACTTGAGGCAACGCACCACATCCAACAAATGGAGATCTCGTTCCTTGTCAGATGAAGGATTAGGGCAGAAAGAGGGAACCACAATCTCTTGATTGATGTGAAATTCGGACACAACCTTGGGTAAGAATTCCTTGGAAGTGCGAAGCACAGCCTTATCCCTGTGGAACACCAGGTAAGGAGGTTTACAAGACAGAGCTTGTAACTCTGCTACCCGGCGAACGGAAACAATAGCCAAAAGAAAGGCCATTTTCCAAGTCAAAAGACGTAAAGGAATAGAAGCCAAGGATTCAAACGGGGGTCGCTGGAGAACTCCCAGCACCAAATTGAGGTCCCACTGGGGAGTAGGACTCTTGAAGGCAGGTCGAACATGAGTCACACCTTGGAAGAAAACTTTGACATCAGGAAGGATAGCAATCCTTTCCTGGAAAAACACAGACAAGGCAGAAGTCTGAACCTTGAGGGAACTCAAACTGAGCCCCTTATCAACACCGTCCTGCAAGAAGGCCAGGACAGTGGGAAGATGAAAATCAAGGGATAACTTCTTATCACCGCACCATGCAACAAAGGTTGACCATATGCGATGATAGATCTTGGAGGACACAGGCTTACGAGCACTGAGCATAGTCGACACCACAGAAGGAGAAAACCCTTTCTTTGCTAGAATCGAGGATTCAACCGCCAAGCCATCAACGGAATGTGTGAACGTCCTCCTTCCACAGATAACCCTGAAGAAGAAGAACCGGACGGGCAGGAAGTGGGATCGGATCCGCCACTGACATGGCCATCAACTCCGGATACCAGGACTGGCGAGGCCAGTTTGGAGCGATCAGGATGACAGGACAACGCTCCTGCTTCAACTTCTGGACGACTCTGATCAATAGAGGAAGAGGAGGGAAGATGTAAGCCAGGGGAAATTCCCAAGGGATCGACAAGGCATCCACTGCTAGAGCAAGGGAGTCCCTCCACCTGGAGCAAAACACCGGAACCTTCCTGTTGTGTCTGGTAGCCATCAGGTCCACCACAGGCATCCCCCACCACCGGGTGAGCAACTGAAACACCTCTGGATGAAGAGCCCATTCTCTGCTGTCGACGGTGTGACGACTGAGGAAGTCCGCCATGACGTTGTCTACGCCTGGGATGTGAACTGGAGAGACGACAGGCACGTGATCTTCTGCCCAGGACAAAATATCCTTGACCTCCCACCAGGCGGAACCGCTTCTTGTGCCGCCTTGCCTGTTGATGTAAGCCACCGCCGTGGCGTTGTCGGACTCTACTCTGATCGGACGACCGGTCAGTTGAGACTCCCAGTGCCTCAGGGCAAGCTGGACAGCTCGAAGTTCCAGAACATTGATGGAGAGAAGGGATTCCTCCGGACCCCATTTCCCCTGAGCACTGAAGCGACCCCAGACTGCACCCCAGCCCCGAATGCTGGCATCCGTTGTGACTGTGGACCAACGAGGAACTAGAAAGGATCTCCCTTTCAGGAGATGAGAGAGATCCAACCACCAGTGCATATTCGACTCGACATAAGGAAGTAGAGACACAGACAGATGTTGATGATCTGGATGATTCCTGCACGTCTGGATCACAAATCTCTGAAGTTCCCTGGAGTGGGCCATAGCAAATGGCACTGCTTCGATCGTGGAAATGAACTTCCCCACTAAGGACGACAACTTCGGAACCGGAATTTCGTCCCTGTCCAGAATCCCAGCCACTCTGATGGCTATCTGGTGAGCCACATCCTCTGGAAGAAACACCATGCATTGGTGAGTGTCGAACAGGAGACCCAAGAACCGAAGCCTCTGAGATGGAACCAAGTCCGACTTGTCCAGATATAGGATCCAGCCATGATGGATCAGAGTGTGCATACACTTCTGCAGTTGCTGATGGAGAAGCTCCGCTGAGGAGGCTTTTAGTAGGAGATCGTCCATGTAGGGAGACACCCTTATCCCATCCTGATGAAGCACCGCTATCAAGGAGCCTAACACCCTCTGGAAGACCTGAGGGGCTGAAGTCAGCCCAAAGGGGAGCGCTGTAAACTGAAAGTGTCCCCTGTGGCAGGCAATCCTGAGATACCGCCTGCTCTCTGGATGAATGGGGATGTGAAGATACGCATCCTGGAGGTCCAGGGAGGCAAGAATTTCCCCCGGAGACATAGCTGCAATCACAGATCGCAGGGATTCCTGGCGGAAGTGGGAAGTCACCACATAAGCATTGAGATCTTTGAGATCCAAAATGGAACGGGCCCCTCCGTCCTTTTTGGCCACCACAAACAGGTTGGAATAAAATCCTGAACCTGTGTCCTCCTGAGGAACCACCTCCAGGACCTCTTTGTCCAAGAGATCCTGAATAGCGTCTTCGAACAGACGTCTCTTTACAGGTTCCTGAGAAGGACGAGTAAAATGGAACCGAAAAGGAGGAAGGGAGGAGAAAGGGATCCGGTATCCCTCTGACACCACCTGGAGAACCCACAGGTCCGCCACTGACTCCTCCCAAATCCGGCGAAAGATGTGGAGACGTCCACCTACAGCCGGATGCGGACCCGGGTTCGGCGAGTCATGCCGAAGCAGTCTTGGAGGTCTTGGCCTTGGGGGCAACTTTGGGCTTCCAGGACTGTTTGGGCTTGGAGGAGGAACGCGCAGCGGGAGGACCCGTCGGGGTCGAGGAGCGTGTCTCAGTCTGAAAGGAACGAAAGGACCGGTTGCGTTTGGCTGGAAACTTTTTCTTAAAGACTGAGGGTAGAAGAGTACTTTTACCACCAGTAGCCTCACTGATCATTTCTTTGAGTTCAGAACCAAATAGCAAGTTCCCCTGAAAGGGCAAAGAAAGCAAGGCTTTCTTGGAGGCTGTATCAGCAGACCAAATTTTCAGCCAAAGGGCGCGTCTAGCCACCACTGAAGAAGTGGAGGCCCGCGCCATCATGCGCACAGCATCAAAGGCAGCGTCAGCAATATAATTCTGAGCTTCAGTAATGTTAGCAAGAAGCTGCAACTGTTCAGAAACTGGAGCATCCTGGCGAACTGCTTCAGTCAGTCGCTCAGTCCAGGCCGCGATAGCCCTGTTTACCCAAGCCACTGCAAAGGTTGGACGCATGGCAGTGCCGATAGAGGCAAAAATGGACTTAAGAGAAAGTTCCAATTTCTTATCCGTCCAATCATGCAGGGCAGAGGCATCAGAGACAGCCAAAGCGGTAGACTTGGATAGCCTGGAAACAGGGGCATCCACCTTTGGAGGATGTACCCATTTCGCCAGCTCAGTCTCAGGAAAGGGGTACAGTTTAGCAAACTTCTTGGAAACAGAGGAAGACCTATCAGGATTCTTCCACGCCTCAGAGACTAGACGGGCAAGAGTAGGATTAGTTGGAAAACAGACAACAGGCTTAGATGGCTTTTTCTGAAAAACATCAGAAGGATCATAAGTGGATTCTTGAGTCAGAGGAAGATTGAGCGTATTCAAAACCGCTCTGATCAGACCCTCAGCCGAAACTTCAGGGTCACATTCATAGGGGTCCCCAACGGACCTGTTAGATTCAATAACAGTACGTTCCTCAGCCTCAGAATCCTGCAAGAGTTCTTCCTCAGAAGAATCAGTGACATCAGGAGCCCCCTGTGGCTTAGGCAGGGAGGTCCTGATGGTAGAGGGGGTCTGCCAAACCTGGAGAGCCCCCTGTACCTGAGAGGGAAAGAGTTGAAGGGTGGATCTGAGATCCCTAGTGGCAGCTTTAAACTCCTTCACCCAAGATGGCTCAATAGCATAGCTGGGCAGCCCAGGGTTGCTATCCTGACTAGTACAATTAGGGCATAGATCCCCCACATTATCGCTAGACAGCCCAATGTGGCAAGAGGAGCAAAACGCCATGGGGGTAGCAGACCCCCCATCCTCTTTAGACTTGGGTCTAGCCCCTAGCTCCAGTGAAGTAGACATGCTCACAGCGTCAATATACCCCACTAATAACTCTATCACCCAGAAAAGGTGTAAAGGATCAAGGTTTCACCCCAGAAATGTCTAAAATTGGACTTATCTGGCCAGCGAAGGGTTAATCAGTTGAGGAGAGAGAAGGCTCGGTCCCTGCGTAGTGTACTCGCATAGGAAAAGTGCAACAAAATGGCGGCCGTCATGACAGCCAATCAGAAACGAGCGCGAACCAAGCGCTCATGGGAAATGTAGTTTTCCCTATACAAGTACCCCAAACAGTGCCCGAAGCCCCCCTGAACCCCCCACATTAATAAAACACCATCCGGATGATAGAGCAGGAGCCTAGCATTAAAATGAGCCCTCTCTGAAGTTGCTGTGACAAGCGGTTCCAGAGATATGTCCCACACTGTGATTTCCCATAGAGAGTAAAGGAGCCATGCGTTTGAGCGGGAAACGCCGCGCTTAAAGGCGCAGAACACAATTTTTAATAAAGTTTAAGAAAACTTTCAAAAGTGCCCAAACAAGCATAAAACACATAAGAAACATAAGTAAACAAATATACTAAGCTCCAAAACCCAGAGAATACCACAGAAATTGCATAAATCTAGAATAATGCAATAAAAACACCCTATGAGTGCTGGAGTAAATTGAAAACTCCCAAATACAAGCCCATCAAAGGGACACTGTGGGGACAAGTGGACCTTCAGCACTCAAAGGATGACTCACCTTTCCTGCAGACTTCTGTCTTCAGGTGACCATGATAAGGGAGGAATAACCCAGAGGCAAATTCCTCAGCAGGGGAGCTGCTCCACACAAGCTGTCCCCTCATCAGGGTTTAAGGTCCACAGAAAATCCCTGGAAGCTGCACCAGCCACTTTAAAGAGGGCAATTCACAGCCATGGTCACCCTCCTAATGGTGGTATTCCATATTTGAATAAAAATAATAAAACTCTAAGAAGCATAGATGTTCTCTGCCTGGTGTGCAAGCACACCAGGAACAAATCAATATGAGTGGCTCTGGCCAGAAGGTGGCTTAAGTAAGAGGGGAGGCTCCGCCCCCTGCAAATTATTTGCATAATTGTTCCTGCCTATTAAAGGGGACTTACGCCTCCCAGAGTACCAGTGACCTGTATTGGACGACAGTGAAATCCTGGTTTCTTGCATCAGGTGGTCAGTAGTTTCAGTAGAGGAAGCAAATGTCAGTGCTTGGTGGAAATGACTGTTTCTTCACTCTGAATTCAGCTTGTTTACTTGCCTCTTGTCTTTAGGTGGTTGCAGCAGCTGTCTCTCTCTTGTCCAGCTCTCTTGCCTAACTCTCAGTACTTAGATAAAGATGTACTTGGATAAAGGTGCCAACTACTACCCCTGGCAAATGCCACCCCAGGCAAATGCCACCCCTAACTGGGCCTGAATATATACTAACTGGAGTCCCTAAGAACACTGACTGACTGACTGAGGGATTTGCAAATTACAAATTGTTTTGGGATGGAAGAGCTCTGAGTGCGTTCAGGTGTGACACCATTAAATCTCTGATAAGAAACAGACACAGAGAGATATAGGAGAGGAATGGGGGAGGAAGGCAATATGGAGACTGGAACAGGGGGTCAAAATGGCTAATTTAGATTAGTACATACAACAAGGGGTTAAATGGTAGAGGGAGACTGGATGAGATTGGAGTTCCAGGTGAAGGGTAGATTAGTACATACCAGGAGACTGTATAGTTAATAAACAGTTGGGTTACAGCACAAGATTTTTAAGCAGACTGGATGGGAGACACATACCTGTAAGGAAGATGAGAAAGTTGTTAGAAGACTGTCTTCATAGAGCATACAATGCAGCATACTGGATAGATATTAACATATTATTTCTCTTGCCTAACTCTCAGTACTTAGATAAAGCTGTACTTTGATAAAGGTGCCAACTGCTACCCCTGGAAAATGCCACCCCAGGCAAATGCCACCCCTAACTGGGCCTGAATATATACTAACTGGAGTCCCTAAGAACACTGACTGACTGACAGGTGGCAGGACCAGGTGTTGTCTTTTCAACCAGGAACCTCAGCCTTCTTTTTCCAGAAACCAAGAGAGAAGTTGTTAGGAGTTTTCATCAGGAAGCCAAGAGAATGCAATTATTCTCTCTTCCCATTATATTAGGCAAAAATGTCTTATCAGTAATCCCCACCTCTTCCTAATGATTAGATAGAGATCCATCTTATTACACTGTGACATCATCAGTCAGACCTGATTGGATACTTATATCTTATGCTAATCAAAAAAAAAGTAACAATTATGTGTATTTGACAATATAAATGCTGCAGATAGCGCCATTATGCTATAACAGAATCTTACATGTGACACATAACATGGCATATGTCAGAGTTAAGAGAGAGGTCATAGGGTATCAGAAACCCCATAAACCAGTCATTTTGCTAGATTTTCCCATAGGGAGGCTGCTTCCATCTCAGACTTCATGTCTCCAAATTAACATCAATCGGCCATTACTGTCACTCAGTTATTTTTCCCCCAATGAGGCCCATGAGTATTCGTTTGTCTTAGGGATGAGATAATCTGAACACATTTTAAACACAGGTTTTTCAGTTAATTTCTACTATTAGAGTTAACCCTCTATGCTCCACCAGGACAAAGTCTCTGACAATAGGCAACCCAGACCAACCCACTAACGACAACATTCCCCCAACCCCTAATGCATTACCACCAACAGTGTGCAAAACCCCCCAGAAGATCTGAATACCGAACCTAGCAGCCAACATGCTCAAGTGCAACAACCCGTCTAAAAACTCCTAATTCCTGCAATGAGGTTTAACGAAATCCCAACAACCTGGACCAGGAAAGAGAACACGGCCCAGGGGAGAAGACCGCCACAGAACCTGTACATAGCCCCTCCCCAACATACAGGCAAACCACAAAAAACTGCCCTAAAAACTCCACCGCAACAAGAAACGGTAGAACGGACAACCCCAAAACATGTAAAAGGACCCTCTAGGGCAGGCCAAGATATGGTTCCACCCGAGTCTCCCAAAATGCTAGCCCGAGACAAACCCGCCAGTGCTTAACTGACTAAAGGCGTTATTCGCCTCCCTCTAGCCCGGAACCAGCAGAAGCAAGAGGCCAAAGACCACATGCACTTAACATCTGACACATCCCCCCCATGGCCGAACAACCAACAAACCCCATACCCCGACAAGCTTAATCAAGATAAACCAAGCCAGCCAGCAGCACTGCTATAGGGCCCGTGTACACCTTGCCACTGACCGGCCAACCAGCAGCATCCACATGGTCAAAGGCACCACCCACAGATGGTCTGGAAAGACAGACTTACCTTCACAGAGAGCACACAGAAAGAGAAAGGAATCCACAATCACAACCAAGTAACCAGGTACAAATCTCTCCCATAACACACAGATAAATGTACAAACCTGAAGAACCAGCAAACAGAGCAGACCGAGCCTGAGAATAGGGGACCTGGACACCAAATAAACACTGAACATCATCCAGGCTGATTGCCACCCGTACCCCACAGGAAAAAAACTCCACCAGGACCAGAAAATAAAACCAGGATGACGAGGATCTGTACACTCAAACATGCCACCCTTCCGCAAGAACGAAAGCCATGAGGATGGGTAACCTCAGTCAACCGCCAACAACCAAAACAAAAGACCCAACCCATGGGAATAAAGCGCCAATCTAATAACCATGAACGAGTATGTGGTACACCAAGACCCACACACAGGGAAAGACATCCACTAAGGCGTTAGACCTTGCCTCTGAAAAACGTCCTCCAGGAGTTCACCCAAACCTGGTACTTACCAGGCTGTAGCCGTCTTGACTTCCAAATCCAAATGGGTATGAGTGTTGCCCAACCTGTAAGACCCCCCCCCTCCCACATTAGGAAACCACCAAAAAGGTCAAGAGCAGACCCCCACCACTAGGCAAAAGCCACAGGAAACCTGCTATATAAGCGACCGCCTAAAAGACAGTGCTAACCAAGGAGGACAAAAATGAAATGAAAGAATGGGGGGCACTGACAGTTCCCCCCAGCAGCTACACTGCAACCCCAACAGCATGGCTGGGGAAAAGGCAAGGATTGGACAGAACAGGGATCCTAAGAGATGACATCCGTCAAGGACGATAAACAAGGAACCAAAAGAAGGACCTCAAGCCACCTCTCATGCACAAGGATCAAAGGGGAGAAAAAACCCAAGCTTGCCAGAGAAGTGAAAGGCAAATGACTCCAACCTCCTTAACAGAAGCATGTCCAACCCAATGCCGAATATGCCTGTGCACCCCCACAACAGGAACACTCAATTTGACAGCCACAGGCCTAACCCCAAATGCACAGGCTGCAACTAAAACAGCCCACAACAACCCCCAGGCACGCACCACCAACTCTATGGAGTATCACAGAAAACTGCCCCCCCCCCCCATATGCAGGGGCAGAAGTCGCATCCACAACAGGATGAATCCCTGGGCCCCACTGCACATGGAGATGTGCCTTTGTACACCGTGTAAAGCACTCATTGCAATAGCACCCCACATGCCATTGTAGGTCTACAACACACTCCAATTTATGGCTATGGAGCCAAACTGTGTGTTGGGGGGGCATCGCCCAGGTGCACAAACATGCTGTCTGCCTGAAATGACCCCTAAACCTACAGCTAGATGCTGTGTGCAAACAGCAATGCTATGGCAACCCCCTTCTTACAGCAAAACCATGCCCAAAAAAACCCACATACAAAATCCTACTCGGGCAACCACCGCACATCTGAGTGGACCCAGCCCAAACTGTCCTCCCTCCCCTGCCCGGAGACGGCACCTAGCGAAACTACAAAACGACCAAGAAACCCTATTGCAAAGGTTTTCACCAACTGCCCTTATGCCCACCGTGCAACAACCACAAATCCTAGCGCTCGTACAAACTCGGAATTGGCTGGTATCAGAACCCCAAAGACCAGCTGGAGTGCTCCCCCAGGTCCCGAAGGCCTCCTAGGAAGCCGATGCTGGAGCCCCAATGAATCCCTGACCGCCTACACCTCCTAATACCCCATGCACTGCAGAAGCCCCCCAAAACTCAAAAATTAACCAAAAACACACACCAGAGACTCCTGCGGAGCCAGAAAAACCTGCTGCAGGGACACTGTGGAGACCAGGCACGATCATGACCAGCAGCACATCCAGAACGCCAACAGACACTTGAGAACAAGCCCAATCCCACAACCCAGAAGCCTCTGCAGTCTATCTCAGCAAGCAAGGCAGTGCTCAAGACATAGTTTCTTTTAATGTGAATGCAATCTGAAGCCCTTGAGTGCAACACCCCTCTGCCACTCAAAGGGTTAATATATATATTTTTTTTTAAATTGATTATTATTATAATGTTCGTGTGTGCCATATGCAGAAAACCCAGGGGTACGAACTCCCAGGCCGTCACCCACCTCCGGCAAACACCAACCAACTCCAAATCCCCACCTGGGGGCGGGGGCTGAGCCATAAAAATATGGCAAAGGAGGGTTCATGTCAGACAACCTGACTACCACATTGGTCCGGAGGGCCACTCCAGGGATGCAGCCGTGAAGGATCTGACAGAGTGAGAGCAGACACTCCTCAATGGTGTCTCTCTGGGCCTTGGTCAGAGAGTGGCCCTTGGACAGCCTGTAGATAGCATTTAATGTGATAAGTGCAGCATAGCCCTCTTACTCGGAGAAGAAGGTAGTGCAGCAAGGGAGCAAAGGGAGCCCAGCTGAGCCGATGTACCGGTTTACATCGAGAGCCATGTTAGTGACACTCAGGGAAGCTGCGTCCAGAGAGGCAGATGCTCTAAGATCAGATAAGAAGGCCTCCTCAAGGAGATGAGACATTGGTCCTTAATACCATAGACACGATCCAGGAATAGCACCATGCAAGCCTATGATGCAGACAATAGCTGGCAGCTATGTCGGGCTCAAACACTGAGCAAGATTGATGCCATTGGGTCCTCAGTGGAGGCAAGTGAGCAGAGGATGGACTGGATTCAAATGGCTTCACCCATACCTGTTGGACTCAAATGGGTGTCTGGTGCAAATCTAAGCTCCTCACAGAATGCAGTCTCAATCAACAATGGCTGTGGTACACAACACACCTGCAGCTGTTACTTTCAGTGCCTCACCCAAACCTTCCACTCTAACAAGAACTGCCCCACTTCCTGTCCTACTGCTTCCTTCCTTCCTAGCCCCATCAAGCCCCCTCCTCCTGAGTTGCACTCTGCTCCAGGGGTTCCAGAAGATTTAGAAGGAATGTGTGTGTGTGTGTGCTTTACAGAAAGTGTGATAGATTAAAGGGGAACTATGACCCAACACAATCTTTACCTTTACTACATCCCTTTCTGGTGACTAGCTGCTTAGTAGCGCTAGTCGCCAGAATAATTACCTTATTTAATAGATTTCTCCTCTCTTCCATGGGCGACAGGCAGGACGGAGCGCGGACATCTTGCCATTGTGACATCCGCGCGCCTGCGCTGTCAGTCCCAGCCGGAGCCGGCCGGCTCCTAGCAATGCCTCCTAGACCCAGCTGGGGCTGACAGCGCAGGCGCACGGACATCACAATGGCAAGATGTCCGTGCTCCGTCCTGCCTGTCGTCCATGGAAGAGAACAGTAATCTATTAAATAAGGTAATTATTCTGGCGACTAGCGCTACTAAGCAGCTAGTCGCCAGATGGGGACTTAGTGAAGGTAAAGATTGTGTGGGGTGGTAGTTCCCCTTTAATAGAGTAGCTTCCCAGTGGAAATAGTAAGATCTAATACAGTAAGTAAATTCCAGAATGTCTGGGATTGACCTAAGTCTTTTATGAGAACTATTTTATTTAGATTAGAAAATGGGCAGACTGGGTGGGCTAATTGGTTCTTACCTGTTGTCAAATTCTATGTTTCTATTAAGGGGTCTGGCATTCAACTGGTTAAGAAAAAAAAACACTTGCAATGTTTTGGGTTAATTTAGTTAGTCGTTCTGAGGCCATTTCAGCTGCAAATAGCAATTCATTAGATACAGATAAAATTCAAAAGCTGCATTTAAATGCAAACAGGGACTTCAAAACAACGATGTTGACTAAAGGTGTATTAGTTAGAGGTCATTATTATGCAATGCAAATAACTGGTCTTCAGTACCTGATAAGGATGACTTACAAAGATTGGTTTATAATAAATAAGTAATAGTTTTAAAGGGATACTAACACCTAATTATGAAATTGGGTTAGATAATTTTAAATAGCATGTACTTCCAGGTAGCATCTATAAAATGTAGTTATTTTATATTAGATCCCTACAATATAATCCTAAACTTGCATTTTAAAGGGATAGCAATACTTGAAAATAATTGTATTTTATATTGTAGTCCTTAAAAAAACATGAACAATGATATAAGTCTTATCTCCCAAACCTTTATGGTTTGGGAGATATTCACATTTAAAATACAGTAAAATGCTCTTTTCCTGGCTGTTTCAGCCAAGTCTGCCATCTAGTGGACAGATTTGGAATTCGGTCCACAGAGCAACCGGCAGTTCTTTAGCAGTGCCGAGATCACGATCTTTGAAAAGAACTACTTAATTGGAACGATCTACAAAGTGTGCCTGGCTTGAAAGCACACTTTGTAGACCATTCCAATTAAGAAATTCTTTTTAAAGATGGTGATCTCAGCACTTCTGGAGAGGCACAGCCGGTCCCGGCACCGGATTCCAAATCTGAAGGGTGGAGCAATGACGTCACTCCAGGGGAAACTTTACTTCTGAATATCTCCCAAACCATAAAGGTTTGGGAGATAAGACATATCATTTTTCAAGTTTTTTTAAGGGCTACAATATAAAACTAACTTATTTTCAAGTATTACTATCCCTTTAATGAATGTGAAGGCTGTTCTATATAGACACAATCTGGTCAATTGTTTGTTCAGAGATAATACTGTTAATGTACTGACATTAGCATTGTTCTTCTATTTAGCAAGTTTGTGACCTTATCTCAGTCCATTTAAGACATTACAGACCAATCACAACTTAGGCGCATTATCAAGATTGCTGTGATAATGGGAATCCTGGAGAACTCAGAAATGGGAAACCCCATTCAGCGTACATAAGAGTACATTTTAGGCTTCAGAGAACAAATAGAGATTTTTATTTTTTTACAGAGGCTAGCATGGAGTACTAGGTATATATAACCTCAGTTCATTTGAAGTGTTAGTGTTCATTTAACTCTTTACTGACCAGTTGTGTGTGTCATTAAAAGGGAAATCTAGTCAACTTAAAGGGATAGTAACGTTTCCAGTTAATCTTCATAGTATGTGGGCCATGGACAGTGTTATTTCAATACTGTCAGAGTTGAAGTTCAAGTGTAATCGAATGATAAAGTATCCCCCTCCCGCCCCTTTTACTGATGTAACACTCATCTCAGAGCAGCAAGACTGTCTGGTTGAATCTCAGCAAGGAGCAATCTTCAGTGAGCATAAGGGAAAAACCTATCAAGAGGGACAGGGTTTTCATTGTTTCTCACAGTAAGAAGATTGTCCCTTGCTGTGAGCTGTCTGGTCCCAGGACCAGATTCCACATCTGAGGAGAGGTGGCTTACTCTACGTAAAAGGGGCGGAAGAAGGATATTTTATCATTCAATTATTCTTGAACTACAACTCTGACAGTATTGAAATACCACTCTCCATGGCTCAAATACTATGAAGATTAATTGGAGCTGCTATTTTTGTGAAACATTACTATCCCTTTAAGCTAAAGAGGAACAATTCTGGAGCAAGCCAACTTCACCACAGAAGATAAATAAAAATCCCATTGACTTAATTTGGGTTTTTAGCCTCATGAATGCTAGATAAGTCTCCAAAGCATTGCTTTGTAATGTGTTGAAGACATCTCTGGTATTCAGGGAGTTAAAAGCCCCTTTTATCAATGGGAAGTTGCAGAATTCTAACTTCAACCCTACGATTCTGTTGGTTTGTTACAGAATTACACCTCTTTAGCTTGATGAATACAGTTAAAGTTTATAGCCTCTTACACACAATCAACATTGTCACTGGAACAACACCACATGAACAAAATGCATATGCTGTGAATTATTGTGACCTATGGGGAGTTTCACACAGGCAACATGCTTTGGCGGTGTCAGAAGGAGACAGAGGCAACACTGCCTGCATGAAAAAGTCTTAGGAATTCTCTTTTGTGTGAAGTACCCTTGCTTGCAGGGAGTTCTCCAAAAATGTGTTGTTAAGGGGTTAATGGAGATATCCTACTTTATGGAACACATTTTGTGATTACTTGCATTTTCTAAGTATTTACTTCGTCAGACCTCCACTTGAACATAGATTCTTTTGATGCCAAAATCTTTTACATTGGGAAAGAGAATGTATGCAGAGGCGGTGTCTGTAATCTACTGCTTGACCTCAGGCGTAGATTAAATGTTAGTTGTTGCCTAGATCCCAGAAAGGTGTAGGTGTAAAGAAACTGGCAGAGAAACTTGGTGTAGGAGGAATGAAATGTTTTTACACTAAGCATTTTCTTCCCTCCTCACCTCAAAATTTAAAGGAGCAGTAAACTTTTTAATGAATAAATAAATGTTGTAGGGCTTTTCCCGTTCAGTAAAATAAGTGGAAGATTTAATTGTGAAAACTAAGGAACTCAAAAAAGCTTGTATGGAAAAAGGGTATGATGGTCACCTTTTAGATGAAGCTTTACAGAGGGCTTACAATTTGAATAGGGAAGAACTTATTACTAGGAGTAAACCCAAAAAAGGGGTTAAAAATAGCGATAGGAGGACTTCACTTGTGACTAAATATAACATCTTGTGGGGTAGGATTAAGAACATCATCTCTGGGCATTGGAAGATATTAATGCAAGATTCTTTATTCAAAGGACACTTGAGTGAGAAGTTAACTGGTTCATTTGGTCGCACGCTCTTTCGCGTTCGACCTTTTAAAAGTAAACCGCCAGAAATGCATTTGTGCCCCTTTCAAATGTATCTACATTTACAGCTAGTTTGAGCAGGCTCTTTGAGACCTATTCCGTAAGTGACTGGTGGTCTCACTCTCATATGATGTGACAGTGACTGAGGCAGGCAGCCGGTAGGCAGCCACTGTGAGCCACAGGCAGCAGCGCAGGAGACCTGGAGGCAGAGTCCACTCACTGACTCACACTGAATTAGCCATAAGGACGTCTGGTGCACGCACACACGCACAATCTGCGTACCGCCACCAGAAGATGCAGAGAGAGCGGGAGCAGAGACAGAGTGCCGCGAGTGAATGAGTGAGTCTGACATTAATGCTGGGAATCGGGATGGGCTGTTGCAAGCTGTACTGTACTGCACAAATGAGTTTACAAAATGATGGGGACGGGGTATCATGGCGCCCGTGATTCCAGCAAAATTCTGACAGGCTTATTTCCTGGTGCCTTTTCATTGGCTGCACTGTACAGCTCCTCCCAGTGACAGCCTTTATATACTCTGGGCTGTCACTTATGGGTTGCCCTTTCGTGGTGTACCTGATGCCAAGCGCTCGTTCCGTTATATTGATACCAGTGTATGACCCGGACTGACTGACTACGCTATTCGTTACTGTTCCTGTATCACGGTGCCCGTTATTGCTCGCCCTTGCTGTCAGTCAGGTGTGTGTAATCCCCATTGGCCGCCTGTTTAACGCCCGCCTAGCTCTGCCTATTTAAACCAGCCTGAGGCACCCTTTGGTTGCCCTTTCGTGGTGTCTCTGCGCCTGCAGTCACCTGTCTGATGTGTCCTTGGGCCTGTGGATCTGCTACCAGTGTCAGCGTTCTCCCCTGTCAGAGCTGCTGCTGTATGGTTCCTGTCCTCATTCCAGATCCGGTTGTCTGCTGTCCCTGATCCTGCTTCTGCTCCGGTCCTGGCGTTGTCCCTGCTTCCGTTCCTGACCCGGTTGGCCGTCCTGCCGTTCCCGTGGTTGTCCAGGAGGGCGACCTGTTCCTGTGCTGTGTCCTGATTCACTGCGTCTGGCTGCCTGTCGCCTGGGCGACATTTTCATCATGGGGTTTACTCCATACACCGGTTGCTGATCCCGTTGCATAGAACCAGTTGGGCATTTCATTTGCTCCAGTACGCGGTACTGGTTTATTCCATACACCGGTTGCTGATCCCGTTGCATAGAACCGGTTGGGCGTTCCATTTGCTCCAGTACGTTGTACTGGTTTACTCCATATACCGGTTGCTGATCCCATTGCATAGAACCGGTTGGGTGTTCCAATTGCTCCAGTACGCAGTACTGGTTTACTCCATACACCGGTTGCTGATCCCATTGCATAGAACCGGTTGGGCGTTCCAATTGATCCAGTACACGGTACTGGTTTACTCCATACACCAGTTGCTGATCCCATTGCATAGAACTGGTTGGGCGTTCCATTTGTTCCAGTACGTTGTACTGGTTTAATCCATATACCGGTTGCTGATCCCATTGCATGAACCGGCTGGGCGTTCCATTTGCTCCAGTACGCGGGACTGGTTTACTCCAATTACCGGTTGCTGATCCCGTTGCATGAACCGGTGGGGTGTTCCATTTGCTCCAGTACTCGGTACTGGTTTACTCCATCTACCGGTTGCTGAGTCTGTTGCACGGTACCGGTTGGGCTTTCCTTTGCTCCAGTACTCGGTACTGGTATACTCCACACACCGGTTGCAGATTCCATTGCATAGAACAGGTTGGGCTATCTCTCTGTCATTACTTGTAACTGGTTTGCTCCACTCTCCTCTCTAGGCTGCTGCCTTACCATCTCAGCCTTAGTGGAGCTGTCCTCATATTCCTACAGGCTGCCTTGCCCGGTATATTGGCAAGGCCGGTAGAGCCTATTTACATTCTGTTGTACCATCTTACTGGCTGCCTTGCCCGGTATATTGGCAAGGCCGGTAGAGCCTATTTTCATTCTGTTGTACCATATTACTGGCTGCCTTGCCCGGTATATTGGCAAGGCCGGTAGAGCCTATTTACATTCTGTTGTACCATCTTACTGGCTGCCTTGCCCGGTATATTGGCAAGGCCGGTAGAGCCTATTTACATTCTGTTGTACCATCTTACTGGCTGCCTTGCCCGGTATATTGGCAAGGCCGGTAGAGCCTATACTGCTGTATCTTGCTATTACTGTTTGCACCCAGATTGTGTATTGACATATGTGTATATACTAAACCTGTGGGGGTACCCATTAAACTTTTCAATAAAGTTTGATTTTTATCTTACTCTGTGTCTGAGAGTCATAACAAACCGTGACATCCTGCTTCTGTGTACTGATTCAGATTGGCTGATGTTCCTGCTTCTTGTTCTGACCTGGCCTGGCTGACGTTCCTGCTCAGTGTACCGACCCGGCGAGACTGACTACCCTGCTCCGTGTACCGAACAGCTTGGCAGACGTTCCTGCTCCGTGTACCAAATTGGTTTGGCTGAGGTTCCTGCTCCGTGTACCTTCCGGCGAGATTGTTGTTCCTGCTCCTTCCACGCCCGGCTGGGTGAAGATCCCGTATAGTGCCTGTTGCTGTCCTCGCTCTGTGCACTGTTGCTCACGCTACTGTGCACAACAGAGCTATGGTACTCCGTTACCTCCTTGTAGTCCAGTCCGTGATTCGAGTCTCATTGTGCCAGTTATCCTCCATACCGTTATACTCGATCGCTTGGTCTTCCGCTCTTGGGTTCAGTTGGGCGCATCCGGTTGCCTTCCGCATTTAGACCATAGCGTTCATTAACCTCTCCTGGGGTAGTGCCCTTGTGCCGCTACTTATTCCACCACTGTTATCCTCCATACTGTTATACTCGATCGCTTGGTCTTCCGCTCTTGGGTTCAATTGGGCGCATCCGGTTGCCTTCAGCATTTAGACCATAGCGTTCATTAACCCCTCGGGGGTGGCACCGGGCACATGGTGGTGGATAGTCTCCGTTGGTCATACGTTCTGTGGCACGAGCACTGACTCCCGCTGTTGTAGTCTCCGGTGGGCGTCCACAGTTGCAACCTCTCGCTCAGGTTGTCTTGCTTGCACTCCGCTGACATCTTGTCACTGTTGATATCACTGCCTGTAGGCGACATTGGGCCTCCTCTTATCCGGGCAGACTTAGTCAGTGGCTCCACTGGTATCTCTGGACTCTCTTACACTGTATCAATCACAATTTACCTGACCTGTGTAAGTATTGTATTCTGCTGTACATACCGGACCCGTGTGGGTTAAACTTGCTAATGTAACCTGTCCTTTGTCAGTTATCTATGTTCATTATGCTGGACCTGTGAGGGTTACGTTATTCATTGTGTGCTTTAAATAAAATTGTGTTTTTACCAACATCTACCATTTCTGAGTGTACTGAACTGTAACATGGGGTGGGTTAGGAATCCACATGACCGCACAACAATATTTGGGGGGGGGGGAGAAAGCGGGGCTGACTGTAAATCAAGGGATAGAGAAATGGAAGTGGTATAGAAAAATAGAAGTGACAAGCAGCCAGCCTCTGAGTTTGCCACCAACCCAGCCACCAACAGGCTCTTATCAGCCCTTTGTATCCCAGCCAGGATTATCTTTACTTGACAGGCGGACAGGGTTAGATTACCTGCATTTTTTAATTTATGGTGCCTGATCTTAATTCTCGTAACTTTACTATTTTTAACTGTTTATATTACAGATTACGCTACGGTACATTGTACGGTACGCCTTACGTTACATACGCTGTTGCTTAGCACTTCCTGACTTACTTGAAATCCATTTTATTGAAGCTATTCTTATATAATATTTTCATTCGCGAGCCAATGATAATGGATCATGGAGAGAAGAATGTTAAGAAAAGAAAATATAGTGAAGATTTTTTAAAGTATGATTTTACTTCAATAGTTGCAGCAGGAATTGAGAAACAGCAATACGTTATTTGTACTGAGGTTCTATCGGCCGAATCTATGAAGCCCAACAAACTGAAACGGCATTTTGATAGCAAGCATCCGAGCCTTCTCAGCAAGGAGACCCAGTATTTTAAAAACAAAGCTGATGGCGTCAAGAAAAGCAGACTTGATACTGGCGGCAAGTACCAGCAGCAAAACCTAGCAGCCATTGAAGCTTCATTTTTGGTGGCTCTCAGAATCTCCAGAGCTAAGAAACCTCAAAACACTGCCGAGGATTTGCTGTTGCCGGCAGCCAAAGACATTGTTCGAGTTATGATTGGAGCAGAATTTGTTAAGAAATTTAGTGCAATTTCCTTGCCCAACAACAATGTCAGTAGAAGAATAGATGACATGTCTGCTGATATTATTGATCAGGTAATCCAGGAAATGAAATCTGCTCCACTTGGAATATTTAGCATCCAGATGATGAATCTACATGTTGCAAACTGTTCGCAATTACTGGTTTACGTGAGGTACCGTAAAATCTCGGGTATAATACGCACAATTTTACCCCACTTCACCTTATGTGAAGTGGGGGGTGCGTATTATACTCAAGAGTATACTCGAGAGAACCCTTCCCTCCCTCCCTTGGTGCTAACTGATTCTAAAATGCCACTTACTTTCTTAAAAAGACAAGTCCCCGCATTTGCAACATTATCAGGAAACATGTAAACGATGTGAATCTTCCCCTGCGGGCGACATGCTTGCATTCGCCGCCCGATTCCTTCAAGTGGCTTTCAGGACCCACTGGCTCCAGCCAACGGTAATGTCCTGTGAGAATCTGAAGGTCCTCACAGGGCAGTACCATAGCCAGAAGGAAGTGGGAGGTATTGAATGAGTCACCAAAAGCCAACGGAACTCACTGTATGATTCTTCAACAAATCTTAGCAAAGAAGACGCTGCCACAACAGTTACAAGAAGTAATGAAAAGCGTTGTAAGTGCCGTCAATTTTGTCAAACTGAGTGCTTTAAACAGTCGACTATTTTCAAAACTTTGTAATGAGTTGGATGTGTCCAATAATGTTCTGTTATTTCACACCGATGTGAGATGGTTGTCGAGAGGAAAAGTTTTAAAACGTGTTTTTGATCTTTGTGATAAATTAAAAGGCTATTGGTTAGCCTGTGATTGTGGGAGGACCAAGTTACCTCTCTTATACGTCCATCTGGGAACCAGTAGCACGCGTTTGTGAAGTTCCGTACAGAATTTCACATCATCAGTCAAGGTCAGTGGAAGCTCGCGTCACTTCCGATCGCGCCAAAAGGGAATCACTCATCTCGCCAGTCAACCCGGTTCATCGTGAAGCGGTATGGTATCACCGCGTTACTAGAACCTCCCTGAGGCACAGGATTACATAACTGGTACTAAGGCCGTCATATGTATATGTGTGTGTGTGGTTGTGTGTGGGGGTGGGGGGTGTTTGCTTTTCAAATCAATGTTACATGCACCAGCAAGGGAAATCACTCGTGTTATTATGTATTCAACAAAGACTCCACAGACTGGTCTAGAATGGGTTCCATTTCAAAGAACAAACAGATAAGCATCCTGTTTGACCGTCATTACCTTTACACTCTACACTTAGTGTCCGTCTAGCCTGGTTGGATTAGGACGGTCGAGATATCTTTAAACTACCCACTATATGTTTGGCTGACCTACTCGCCCACTCATTACATTGACTTTGGACTCTGACATTTCTTTAGGCTCATTATTATTTTTGTTTTCACCGACTGGCACTTCCTTACTTCCGGGACTCTGGGGTTTCTTTTGTTTTGTTTGAGTACGCTTGATTTTACATCAGGTCCCTCTGACAGGCATTTGAGTCTCTACTGCAGTGCCTCATGCATGCTTATGGTATGACGCTGTTGTGGGGGCCTCCGTGGTTTGTCGGGCATGTTTCGACGCACCTGCCACTCCGCTGATTGCCCTTGCGACCGTGGGTATGCATGTGCCCTGGGTGCTTCTTAGACAGGATTATTATATGCTCATTCGCTGAATACTTTATCATGATTTCATGCTAATGTCAACAGTGCAGTTATTTGCCTATCGCTCTGCCACTCGGAGGGTTCAACCTAGCCACAGAGATTTCTTCTGGGTGTTTTGAAGCTATTCTGCTTTGTGGGGACATTGCGATTGCCCCATGTGGGAGAAGCTTGCGACAACAATAGCAGTCCTGTTCCCTTGACCCTTTGAGTGGCAGAGGGGTCTCATTGATATGGTTATGATCCACTACGACCTCTGTGGGTGGGTAATTACATTTCTGACTGTTATAAGCTACATCTGCTTGCCCTGCACAGACGCCGGACCTGCGTTTCATATTGAGTTTAATCAAGCGCCTATATGTGCCCTTCCTTTTTATTTAAGTAACTTTAACTGTTTTTAATCATATTTATTGTATTTATTTACATTAATTCATTTTGCACAGAAACACTATAGTCAGAGCCAGGGAGTCACAGCCTATTTGTTGAGAAAAAAAAAAAAAAAAAAAAAAAGCTAAGAGTTGAGCCAACGAATGGCTGAATTGGCAGATTATGTAGTTTTCTTAGCAGCAGCTGATATCTACAAGCAAGCTTGTCTCGAGTGGCAAGTAGAGTCTAGATCATTACTGCAGTTAAAAGTGGTGTAGCAACATCTTATTAGTCTATCACTCCCTTATTAGTGAAGCCATTTAGGTAGAGGGATTCTGCTGTATCAATCAATGGAATTTCAGGGATTATGTTATAAGTATGCCTCTTTATGTTCATATTGTATTAGCAGAATTTCATGATCATTCATGTTATTCCTCTTTTCAGTCATAAGGATTCTCTATTGTCAATATCTCAGAAGCGAGGGCTTCAAGTTCCAAGGTATACTTACTGTTGCGTAATAGAAATCTACCTATTATCTTCTCAAGAGAATGAGGGTGGGGGATATTAATTAGGCAGAGGCAACCATATCAGTCACTCATGGTTTTCATTTGCATAGGATCATAGATTACGTAAGAATGAATATACATTCCTCTTCAATTACAAGGTTAGCCATACCTCTTCTTTCCATTTCTTTAGTGTAGGAGTTTCAGGTTTATTATTTTTTTTTAGTCTGTCGGTCGCCGTCTTTTAGGTAAGGCCCAGGAGGAGTAGATAGATTCCCCGGGAAATCACGTTTATTTCCCCTCAGTCCAAATCATAGCTAGTATAACTTCTCCTGGTCTTTTTATAATAGGGCGTCACCTGACCAGTTAGCTTCTCCATCTGTACTTAGGCAAACTGCCAGACTCACCATCCCGCCTTCATGTACAGGCTTTCGCCCCACGACCTAAATCATAGTTAGAACTGGTATGTTTGTTAGGACACAGGGACTCACCTTCCCCATTTATTACTAGATTAGTGAGTTAAGTTCTTCCCTATCTTTTCTCGGTTACATAGAATAGGCATCGGAGACCGACAGCAATTATACCTCTGGTCATTCAACGGTTTTGTCAAATTTTGTTCTCTCTCCTCCAGGCGCAGGATTCACCCACCATGTCTGTCTCATCAGATCTATTCGAAGGCCCAGATAGACTAAACTCACCAAGGCCAGCTTCGGAACAACATACCCCCGCCTTGTACAGATCGTGGACTGTAGCAAAAATTATTAGGGAATTAAAATCTAGAGGCATTCCATATGCAGCGACTGCTAGGAAGGCGGAATTGTTTAAACTTTTGTTTAATCCCCCTAGCCTGTCCACGCCCAGGAATAGTCAGAGTCCTACTCCTTCTTCATCCCAGTCCAATCCCGCGGTAACTGATTTACAGGCATCAGTTGCTACACTAGCTGAATCTGTGGCATCCATCCACGCCAGGTTGGACAGTATGGAACAGACACCATCAAGCTCTCAAATCTCTCAGATGGTGTGCCCAGGTATATCACCTAGCCCGGAATTACCCCCAGGTAGGGTAATCCCTGCCATAGCTCCGGCTCATTTTATCCCGGCTCAGTTAAAGAAAGACATCATAGACGGTAAAGATGTTAATCTTGTGAGTTTATTAATTTCCTCGCAAGATTACGTCGAAAACAAATCATTTTCTTGTGAGCAGGTTTCGGTGGTTTTAAAATCTAAAGATCCTAGGTTGAGGAAAAAGTTATCTATCACGGAATTCGTATTAGCTTTTAGTTTATTTCGTGATGTTATTTGTTCTGTTCACCCCACACGTAGAGAGGAGCTGGATCACTATCTGTACAGGGTAGTAGAGCTAGGGCATAAATACGGTGGTTATGGGTTTTACGATTATCATCGTTCTTTCTCCGCAAAAGCAGCAGCCACCCTGGCCCAGTTTAACATCACTTTGGATTGGAGTCAGCTGGACACGGAGTTGTTTTGTAGGCACTTTGCAGGTCTACGCACGCCTACTTGCTCCGTGTGCCAGTCTGTCGACCATTCCGCCAACCTATGCCCAGGTTTAATCCAAACTACAGGTTCCCCTGGGACACAAGATAATCAGAGCAGCGGTACACCGGCACCCTCGGGTAGTGCCAAGGTCGACCGTCTGGGAAGACCTATCGTGTATTTTGGCAAGTCCCAGATTTGCAACAAGTACAATTACAATGGGTGCAGTTTCAACAGGTGCAGACTGGTCCACCTCTGCTGCATTTGCAAGAGAGCGCATCCCCGCTCCATTTGTTCACAGAGACTGTTCCCTAAGTCATGACTAGGCGGGGTGGACCTAGATAACCTTAAAGCTTGTTTAAAATCCCATCCTTCTCCCGGGCTAGCTGATTATCTGATTCAAGGATTCACAGAAGGGTTTCATTCGGGCCTCATAGTCCTACCCACGGGTACATTGGAATGCGATAATCTGTTATCAGCCTTGCAGGAACCACAACAGGTAGACGCTCTTCTAAAAGCTGAATTGTCCAAAGGGTTTATCATAGGACCTTTTGTTAAACCACCTTTCTCCCATTGGCGCATCAACCCCATAGGTTTGGCAAGGCATAAATCCTCGAATAAAGCCCGTTTAATTTACGACTTGTCAGCACCTCATTCTATAGCTATACCCAGTTTAAACTCCTTAGTTCCGTCTGAGGAGTTTTCTCTAAATTATGTCACTATGGACGATGCAATTCAGCTCATCATCCAGACAGGCAGGGGTTGTTGGCTCAGTAAGGCGGACATAGCTGATGCTTTTAAATTGTTACCCCTCCATCCATCTCTTTGGAATTTACACGGGATAAAATGGCAGGGGTTGTACTATTTCGCTACCCGTCTTACTTTTGGGGCCAAAAGCAGCCCCAAACTGTTTGACATTTTTGCAGACACGCTATGCTGGATCCTGCTGAACGAGTATCGTTGTCATCACATTATACATTACCTTGACGATTTTCTTACTATTGAATCCCCGCATCATACACCTATAGGTTTGCAAAACATCACTACACTTTTCTCCCATCTGAACATCCCATTATCACAACATAAATCCATAGGGCCTGTTACTAGTCTTTGTTTTCTGGGTATCATACTGGATACCGAAAGGATGGAAGCTAGTTTACCCCCAGACAAACTCACTCAGATTCTAGGTCTGATCACTACCTTCCTCTCCAGAGATTCATGCCAGAGAGTGGAATTGCAGTCGCTCCTGGGTTCATTGAATTTCGCCATGAGGATAATTCCTCAGGGTAGATCTTTCATTTCCCACCTGCTGGAACTGCTCTCCGGGGATCCTCGGCCGGAAGGTTTGGTTTTCTTTGACACTTCCACCAAATTAGACCTGGATATGTGGGCCCGTTTTCTAAGATCATGGAATGGCCGCTCCATGTTTATACCTCGGGTATCTATCACGTCACCCACGGTCACCACTGATGCGGCCGCATCAGGTGGTTTTTCTGCCATCTTTGGTGACCATTGGTTGGCGAATGCTTGGCCCCCAGAGGTAAGTTCCTTTCCAAAATTTAGGCTTACGTCGGCTCTGTTTGAACTGATTCCAATAGTGGCGGCTGCCATGGTTTGGGGTCAGTTTTGGTCGGGGAAAACGGTCCAGTTTAGAACTGATAACGAAGCCACAGCTGTCCTTATAAACAAGGGTCGGTCATCCTCAACCTTTATTATGTAATTTCTCAGGAAATTAACTTGGGTGTCACTATATCATAAATTTTCTATAGTTTGTGTTCATATACCAGGGAGCTGCAATTTAGAAGCTGATGCCTTGTCTCGCTTAAAATTCCAGGTATTCCATCAACTTCACCCTACAGCAGATCCTTTTCCCACGAAGTGCCCAGATTTACAAGACATGAGGATGGAATAAACATACATCTTACAGAAGCTCATACTCTCATGCATCAGGCCTTGGCACCCAGTACCAGGAAATCTTATGACCGAGCCTGGACATTGTTCCTGAAGTATATTAATCTATACAGACCTTCACATCCTCACGCATTCAGCACCATACTAGCTTTCATTTCCTACTGTCATTATTCACTACACCTTTCATACAACACCATTAAATTATATGTGGTAGGCATTCAGCATTACCGTACTTTATTTGACATCCAATCTCAACCTCTCTTGTCCTGTCACTCCATTAAATTAGCACTGAGAGGAATTTCCAAAGCCCCTCAGAACAGGGCCACCTCTAGACTCCCCATAGATAGTGGACTGTTTCGGGCCATTTGTCAGGTACTTCATACTAGACCTTTTTCTGTGGATATTAATAATACTTTGCTAGCTACCATTTTTTTGGCTTTTTATGGGTTCATGAGACCAGGGGAAGTCACCATGTCCAAAGTATCAGGAAGGTTTTTAAGAATCTTAGATTTACACCGCTGTTCGGACCATTACATCTTGTCACTCCTCTCTACTAAAACTAATCAAGTAGGTCCACCCACTAAGATTTGTTTCTATCAGTCTCACAATGCTTGGTGCCCTGTCGCTTATCTAGATGCTTATCTAATCACATTAAAAGATAAAGCCAGAGATAGCCCTTTGCTTCCTATAAATGGGAAACCTCTTTCTACAGCCCTATTCATTAAATACATAAGGATCATCCTCTCTAGATTAGGTCTCAACCCATACGAGTTTTCGGGTCATTCATTCCGCATAGGGGCTGCCACTTCAGCCTCTCGCAACATGACACCTACTCATATTATCAAACGCATGGGGCGTTGGAAATCTGCTTGTTATATGTCATACATTCCATCACCCATCATGGAGATTAGGCATGCTTTCCGCAAACTTGCATTGTAAAACACTGGTCTCACCATTGGAATAAAGGTTCACCGGTTTTTCTGTGTATCTGGTCATAATTATTTTGCCCTCTCAGTAGGCCTTTTTAACCGTCGGATAGAGCACACTTCTTCCGATTATCCATAGTCAAGTATAGTTAGGTCCGACCACAAATTAAAAGGCTATTGGTTAGCCTGTGATTGTGGGAGGACCAAGTTACCTCTCTTATACGTCCATCTGGGAACCAGTAGCACGCGTTTGTGAAGTTCCCCACCCTTAACATGAGTCTCCCCCCCATTTTTTCACTTTTCATACATTTTATTTTCCTCACTACTTCATTAGGCCCTCTCAGTAGGCCTTTTTAACCGTCGGATAGAGCACACTTCTTCCGATTATCCATAGTCAAGTATAGTTAGGTCCGACCACAAACTAAAAATGTTTTTTAATCAGAAAGCAAAACCGCAGTTTGAAGCACTTTTCAGTGATGCAAATAAACTGCATAAAATAACATACGTGGTTGACATCTTTGCAATCTTGAACAATTTAAATGTATCACTTCAAGGACCAAATTCAAAATGCCTCCATTTGTCTGAAAAGATCCGATCATTCCAAATGAAACTTCAACTTTGGCAAAAAAAATTGGATGAAAATAGAATTTACATGTTGCCCAACTTATCTGCTTTCTTTGAGAAAAATGACGTTGATCTTGACAAAAGGACAATGATAATTTCAGTCAAAGAACACATGCAAATACTTGCGGACGAAATTTCATCGTACTTTCCAAATTTACCTGACACCCCGTTTGCACTTGCTAGAAATCCATTCATAATCAAAATTGAAGATGTTCCTGAGAAAACATAAGAGGAGTTCACTGAACTCATTACCAGTGATGCAGAAAAAAAAGATTTCTCTTCAATGTCATTTAATACATTCTGGATCAAGTGTTTGCAGTCATATCCAGTTCTGTCTGAGAGTGTGTTGCGCCTTCTTCTGCCATTTCCAACAACATATCTATTTGAAACAGCCTTTTCAAGCTTTTTGATTATCAAGTCTAAATACAGAAGTAGACTTGTTGCAGAAGATGATCTTCGTTGTGTTCTTGCAAAGACTGCCCCGAGAATTTCTGCTCTGATGAGAAAGAAGCAACCTCAGCCTTCGCACTGACGCTTTAGTTTTTTGATGCGTGGTTTCGCAACAATTTTTAAGTAATGTAGTTTACAGATATTATATTAAGACTGCCTAATTAAGACTGTTGTTACCATTGTTACACTTTGTTTTCACATGATTACGGTGAATAGAGTTCAATGATACACAATGAGTAAAAAGTAAAACGTAAGTCGTAAACATTTTATTCATTTGTAACTTATATGTTAATTAGAAATTAATATTTCACAATATATATTACATATGTAATATATTGTGAAATATTTATTTCTAATTAACATATAAGTTACAAATAAATAAAATGTTTACGACTTACGTTTTATTTTTTATTCATTGTGTATTATTGAACTGTATTCACCGTATTGTATAATCATGTGAAAATGTGAAAACAAAGTGTAACAATGGTAACAGTCTTAATTAGACAGCCTTAATATTTTATATTGACTGTCACTGTTACCATTGTTAAGCTTTGTTTTCACATTTTCACATGATTAAAGTGACTACAGTAAAATAATACACAATGAATAAAAAAATAGATGTAAGTCGTAAACATTTTATTCATTTGTAACTTATATGTTAATTATAAATAAATATTTCACAATATATATTACATTTTCATTGCTTGTGTTATTAATCACGGCTACGCTTTAATTATGTTAAATTTGTAAGAATGAAAATACATCCTGCATATCAGATATTTATATTTCGATTCATAACAGTAGCAAAATTACAGCGATGAAGGAGCAACGAAAATAATTTTACTGTTAGGGGTCACCACTACTTGGGAAATTTTATCAAAGGGTCTCGGCACTAGAAAGGTTGAGAACCATTGTCCTAGGGTTTGCCAGTTTGGATTCAGTGCGACAATGCAATGGTGGTGGTCTAAATCAACTGCTGGTCTAGTTCCACGTGTATACAAAGTTGTGGTTTACTTAATTATCCATCGAAGGCAAGATCCTGGAAACTGGGAACTGGACCAGATGGTGTCGAACTCCATGGTCAATATTTGAGGTCTTCCAGACATGATCCCATCTTGTTTTTTGCAGGCGTAATGGTTTTTCTGAGGAAGTTTCCTCTGAAATATGTGTTTCCTACAAACCCTCTGATCACCATGGTATTGATAAATGTTAGTTTAGAGTTGGCTCATGTGAATCCGCTGTCTCCATTTTGGCCCTCACTCTCACTATTTCCATAGCTGGTCCTTTTCTATCTTCCACTCCTTCCAGCCCTCTTTAGTCAAGGTCCTCTGTGTCTCTCAGGAGTGGAGATGTTGGTTTTGAGGGTTTGACTCTTGTGGTCAGCATTCTGAGGGAGAAAAGTTTCTCTGGTTCTGTCTTTGACACTATGATGATGGCTTGCATGCTGAGGTCTTCCATGGCATATTATAGACTATGTTCCTTGTTTTTCCAGTGGTGTGAAGACCAGAGAATGGAGTTGCTTCCTTTTGATCTTCCAGTATTCTTAGCTTTTTTTCAGGATGATCTTAAGTGAGAACTTGGTCTTAGCTCTATTAAGGTCCAGATTTATACTTTATTTGTGTCAATTCAGAAGCATTTTGTCTTGTTACTGGATGTGCATCCTTTGTGCAGGGGGTGACTCATACCTACCCATTCTTTAGGAATCCTACTCCGTGGGACTGGACCTTGGTTTTGGAAATGTTTCCAAAGGCTTCTTTTTGAACTCTTGTCTTTCACATTCATGTTTGACTCCTAGGACAGTTTTTCCTTTTGCATTTGTGTCTGTTCACTGTATGGTGGAGCTAAAGGCTTTGTCCTGTAAACTTCTTTCTGATCTTTCATTCTGATGTGGTGGCTTTGAAAACTCCTGTAGGGGGTATACCTTAGGTTGTTTCTGAGTATCTAATTCTCAAAAATGTTGGTATTACTTTTCCTTGTCTGGCTCCTTCTTACAGACAATAGCAGGTGCTTAATTGCTGGGACGTAGTTAAAGTGTTATGGTGCTACGTTCCTGTACAAGATCTTACCACAATTTGGATTTGCTTCTTGTTATTCATGAGGGCCCTTGTGAGTATCAGTGGTTTGTGGGCTAACGTGACCATATGCCAGTCCTACTACCTCAGGCAGTATACCTGTCCTCTTTTGGTTACAGCTCATTCCACCAGAGCAGTGGGTAGTCCGTCAGCCTACAGAGACTAGGCCTTTGCAAAGCTCTTGTGTCCAACAGCAATGTGTCCGTCCCTTCACACCTTTGTTGACCAGTACCATGTCAGTGTTCTTTCTTCGGCTGCAGAAACTTTTGGATGAAGATCCTGCAGACTGTTAAACCTGTGTAGGTATCCTTCTTTCTCTTTTCCTCCAGTAACTTGTGTTTTTCCTGTTACTTGGTTTGATATGTAGGTGTCTGTTTACTCCTGTGATTGTATCTGTTCCAGTTCCTCGCTGTTAAAACTAGTCTGTGTCTGGAATCCTGGTGGATGGCTTTGGTATATCCCATGGTTTTTGTGTTCCACATTGGATGAAAGAGAAAAGGGGATTTTTGTGTACTTACCAATAAATAATTTTTTCTTAGTCCAAGTGAAAGACAGGACTTCCCACCCAGAGTAAAACAAGTTGTTGGGGTTCTGAAAAGGGGGTCTTTTGGGTTCTCTGGTTCAGGTGGCCCTCTTTCCTGCCTCTCTTCTGTTTTTCTTTGATGGGGCAGGCAAGCTATTTATGCTTCTGGCCAAAATATATTACAAAATCCCACTGTTTATTATTTATGGTATTTGTAAAGGCCAGGATCTGATGCACAGACTTTCCTTTTGTTTACTTTGTACATGTACCCAATAAATACTCCTTGTTGTTCGCCTGACTACACACACATATGTAACTATTGGAACAATATTAATAAATGCTATTTTGAGCTCACCAGGAACCTGTATATTTTATGTTTTTGTATGTATTTGGGGAGGCTTTGACTTCTCCTCTCTTGGTTGATAGCTCCCTCACATCAGGTGATAGCTGAACAGGAAATGTATAAATTACCTGCCTTATTCCCTCACAAAGGGTTTGTTCACAGTAGGGGTAAAGTGATATTATGTTTTTTTTAATTGCATTATACTAAACAAATGTTCACAGATTTAAGGCAGATAGGGACTTGCCTTAATCTGAGGTGCCCTGACTGGGCAGAAAAGCTATTTATGCTTTTGGCCAATAATATATTACTTAACCCCACTGTTTATTATTTACAGTAAGTCACAGGTTATTTTTTTGTAAGGGTCAGAATCTGATGAGCAGACTTTCTGGATCATTATACTGGGTCTGCATCAATGATCTGTTGCTATCTACCATGATTTTTAATTATTTGACTCTTGGCTGCTGTTTTGGTACCTTGCCTGAACTTCTAGTACTCTGTGGCCTCACAAACCCAATGGCTCACCTCTGGGTTACTACTTACAGAACTGTGCCTCCTCTGGCCTTTTGATTCAGCCTGCCTGACTTTGCCTTGCTTGCTACTTTGGTGCTCCCACTGTGAGCTATAAGACGCTGGGGAATGGTGCTAGAGTGCAGACATAGAAAATTTTAACAGACCACTGCACAGTCTTGTTGTGGGTGAATCCGAGTAGAGGTACCAACTGCAAGGTTGAATAGCACAGTATTATACTGGACAGAGTCTGTAGAAATGGTCACAAGTGGAGTTCTAGAGTCTATCGTTAAGCAGCCACAAACAGGACTAGGCAAGATACTGAAGACTGACTGCAGTACAGGAACGCAACACTATGAGAATAGCTGGAATCAAGCTGCAATACAGAGACTAGATATAAAGTAACCTTGCTGGAGACAAGCTACAGTACAAGTACAGAACACATGTGGCAATGTAGAGCAAGCTAACAGCTCTAGAGCCACCTGAACAGGACCCAGCTCAGCATATGAATTAGGCTACAGTGGTCCACAATACCCATGTGTACAACAGCAACAAAGAAGCAGGTGCTACTATAACCTTCTGGGACATGTACAAGAGTTTACCACAACAGAGCCAATAACCAGGCTAGAACTAGCAGGAAGTAGTACAAGCTAAACAGCAAAGGACTGGAATAGGATCAATGTAGGAACAAGAGCAAAAAAAGCATAGTTGGGAACAAAAGCTGGTCAGTAGCTGAACACAAGGAGCAAACTGCATACACAGGACAAGGCCAAACACTAAACATTAAGTGAGCACCATTGCAAGGAATAGATGGCTCTATAAAGGAGACCGGGGTGGGGGATACAATAAGGTTAGACACACATTGCCATATGCACTTAAAATTAGTGATCCAAGGGTTAGAAAAGTTCAGTCTCAAACAACACAAACTTCATCTCAGCGGAGACAGGACTAGCACCCGATCCCAAGAACACCACCACTGAACATACCACATCAGCAAATCCTTTGTGTAACAAAGTGAACTCTTTCCATCCTTCCCTTGTTGTTGTGATTCTCTTCCAGCCCCTGTTTTCCTCTCGGCCCCCCAACTTCTCCTCTACACCTTCCAGTCCCACTCTCTTGCTTCTATATTTATTATCTAATGGGGTTGTCAATACATATATTTCTCTGTCGTTCAATACAGGTTACTGGTAACTCTACGAGGCAATCCGCCCCTTTAAGTAGGCAGGAACATTTCTCTAAATGTATGCAGGGGGTGGAGCCTCCCCTCCCTCCTCAGCTGCATCCCAGTCAGCTAACTGCAGAATGATTTGTTCCTGGGTGTGAACACACCAGGTGGAGAACATCTCTCGTTAGTTTTAGTTTCTTTTTTATTTTTCTGTCAGATATGGAATACCACCATTAGGCGGGTTACCATGACTGACAAATGCCCTCTTCAAAGTGGCTAGCTCAGTGTCCAGGGCCTTTTGGTGGACCTTAAGCCCTGAAGGGGGAATATCTTGGTTACAACTGCTTTCCCGGGGATTACCCCCTGAGGTGATCTTCTTTACATGGTGACCTGAAGACAGAAGATCTGCAGGAAAGGTGAGCCACCCTTTGAGTGCTGAAGGTTCACTTGTCCCACAGTGTCCCTTAACTGGGCTTGTATTTGGGAGTTCTCATTGAGCACTCCAGCACTCATTGGGTGTTATATATATATATATATATATATGTGTGTGTATGTCGATATGTATTTGGAGCAGTCTATGTGGCACCTTAACCCTTTGTCTGCTGGTTTGACACGTTTAATGGGGGTTTTATAACACTTACTTTACTGGGTTAGTGTTTTCTTATTGTGTACATGTGTTCCCTATATGTTTTTAATCTTTTTAACTCTTGGGTTCAATTTATTAAATTTGTGTACCGCGCCTTTAAGGCGCACTTTTACCGCATAGACGCCATTGCTCCATTTACTCTCTATGGGTCTACACTCTTTGGGACTTATCTCTGGAACCGCTTGTCACAGCTTCTTCAGAGTGGGTTCATTTTTCTTGTCTACCCTTGCTCTATCATCCGGTTTCTAGTTCAAGTGTGTTGGGGGACTTGGGGGGCTTCGGGCACTGCTTTGGGGTACTTTTTGGGAAAAACTACATTTCCCATGAGTGCTCGTTTCGCGCCTCTTTTCTGATTGTCCCCCGTCGCGGCAGCCATTTTGTGAGCTTTTCTCAGCGAGTATCCTACGCAGGGACCGGACTCTCCCTCTCTTTTCCGTTGATTAACCCTTCACTTGCCAGATACATTTAGTTTTAACGTTTCTGGGGTGAATCTTTAATCTCTCACACTTAAATTGGGTGATTTATTGTCAGTGAGTTATTTTGACACTGTGAGTATGTCTATACCGCTGGAGCTAGGGGCTAGACCTAAGACTAAGGAGGCTTGGGGTATCAGTATCCCTCATTGCGTATTGCTCTTCCTGTCACTCAGGGCTGCCTAGGGAATTCTCTGGTCATTTATGCCCAGCATGCTCAGAAGGTCCTGACAGCAACCCAGGGCCTTCCAGCCATTCTATCAGGCCAGTTTGGGTACAAAAGTTTAAGGCTGCAACTAGGGACCTTAGGTCCACTCTTCAACTCTTTCCCTCCCAGGTACAGGGGGCTCTGCAGTTATGGCAGGCTCCCTCTACTATCAGGTCCTCCCTGCCTAAACCACAGGGGGCACCTGATGTGTCTGATTCTTCTGAGGAAGAATTGTTGCAGGATTCAGATGTTGAGGATGGTACAGTTATTGAGTCTTCCAGGTCTGTTGGGGACCCATTTGAATGTGATCCAAGGGTTTACATAAAGAATTACTGTTTATTGCAGTCCACCTCTGGGTGCGACTTCTCTGGTGGCTGGTCTGGTGCGCAGATGCGTCGCGCAGTGTTCTGAACACTGTGTCTGATGTCACAGTCGGGCACTCTCTCTCTCTTCAAGTTCTCCTGCAGGCTGCAGCACTGGGGAATCGGGATGCTGCATAATTTAGTGCTCCATATTTGCGCTTAGTCATTCGGGCTGCCTGAATGAATAGAGCTGAATGAAAAATGCCGCAAGGGAGCACTTATTATTATCAGGAGCAGGAGGTGATGGTGAAGAAAATTGGGGGGACACATGGGGGGCACAGTAGAATGTAGGGGGCCTGCCGCCCCCGGTGACCCCACTGAGTAAGATGCAGCTATGATGTAACTGCCTTGATCATTACATTCCCCAAGCCCGAAGCCTACCCTCCCGCACCAGCCTCCAGCTCACCCCCAAAGAAACAACGTCTCAAATCTTTAACTATTGTGACCATTTAAGATCCTTACCACACACAGAGCTCCTCTTTTAACAGACCTCTTATTAACCCCTTGCATGGCAGCGAGGTGTGCATTGCAAACATAAGGCATTCTCTTTGCAATGCCTCGCTGCCATGATCCAAGAACAGGTCCGGGTAGGCATCTCTTCACACAGGCTACCCTGCACTGTTGGATCCTGTATTCCTTTTGAAAGCAGCTTCCTACCTGACATAACTAAGTACAGTGCACCAAGCAGTACTGTGTGCAGGGCCAGACTGGGAATGAAAACCAGCTCTGGAAAAATTTGCTTACCAGCCCCATAGCATAATGGCATTTTTTTCCTGTTCATAAAAGGGGAAACCATGCATTTTAAAACACATTTGAAGAATATATTATTTATAGATCAGACAGATATTAGAGCACATAGGGCTTTATATATAGAGAGCAAATTCTAGTGCAAAGTGGTAAAAGTGTTATTTTTAATAGTAGTAATTAATCCTGTTTTTTTAGGCAACACATATATGGAAAATAACTTCTATTCAAAATAGGAGAAACAACAAAGGTGCACAATTCTACCACAGTACTAGTCCAGGAAGCTGCCTCAGTCCTGCCTGTGTCCAGGACCTGTCCTCGTGTGCTGTGTCAAAGGAGTTGGGGCTGGGGCCCGGGGCTGGAAACAGTATGTCTGCGCCTGCTCTCAGACTCAGCTCTCTGCTTAAGGTGCGGCAGTGGACGACCCGGTGCACAGACGCGGTGCTCTTCTTCACGCTGCGCCTGACGTCACTGGGGCTAGACCCGGCCTGCCTCCATTCTTCTATGCAGTGTGCACACACAAGACATGGTCAGTGGTCCTTCAAATCTTGTGACTGCGGTCCTGTCACCTTGCTGCCGTGAATTGCTTCTAGATTTTAAAGCAGCCCCAGGGAAGCCCAGTGCAGGCGGCATATCGGGAATTTTCCCAGTATCCCGGTAGATCAGTCCTGCTGTGACTGTGTGTCGTTAGATGCAGCACCAAGAAACCTATGTGCAGCGACCATTGCACTCCCTTATATACACAATGAGGACTCTTTATCTATATAATACTCATTCTGTATATAAGGGAGTGCAATGGTCGCTGCACATACCTTTCTTGCTGCCGTGGATAATGACACACAGTACTGCTTGGTGCACTCTTCTCAATTATGTCAGGTAGGAAGCTGCTGTCAAAACCCACTCAGGATACACCAGGGCAGGGTAGCCTGTCCTGTCAGCAGATGGCACGTTTCAAGAGGTGCCCTCTAATATTTTACCTCTTTGAGTGCCAGAGGGGTACACAACTTGTACCCCTCTGACATTCAATGGGTTAAACTAGCCACTTCAATACTAGCTGTTAGAGCCCTCTATCTCCCGACTGATCTGTGTGCGGATCTGGTCTACACCGCATCGCATAGTACCAGCCACCTCAGTTATTCAGCTTCAAATCCTATGTGTGTAGTATGTATGATTAATCTGCAGGCTGTTGTGCTTTTGGACACATCGCACACCAGCAGCCGGCAGACCAGTTCTTATTACATTCTCTTTGCTTTTGTTCATGTTAGGTCTCCATACTCAGGACACAATTATTTGTATATCTCCTGTCTCTTTCAGTTCACCATGGCTGACTCCTTGGCTATGTGAACTGTAATATCTCCGGTACATTTCTTCATACTACTCTTAGCTGCATCATAAAGTACTGGGCGCCATGTGTTTTTATACTTTTAGCTGTATGTATGTGTATGTGTGTCTGTCCGTCTCATATCATCTCTGCATATGTCACATAATATCTGTATGTGTATGTGTATCTCTTTGTATGTATGTGTGTGTGTGACACACTGTCTGCATGTTTCTTTCACACAACGTCTGCCTCACATTGTGCCATCCCACAAGGCTCCAACTACATTGCTGTCTACATAATGTGGCTAAAACCAATGCAGTTCACTAACACACCCTGTAAAACACACTTCTTACAATACTTCACATTTGAAATACAATACAACACACATACAAAACCATGACGGGCAACAGCGTCCAAAACTGCTAGTACAACAATCATGTTTGCCAAAGATAGCATGCAGATTTATAAGAAAGTACTGAAACAGTCAATTTACATTTCCAGGACATGTGCAGAATTGCCATATACTCACTTTAGTACTGTCCACTTATGAAAGGTGGATGCTACAGGGATGCATAGCAAACTTTGCAGCCAGAATGCAAGAGTGGGCAGCTAGTGTTTGTTGCACAGCTCTCATGTTTCTCAGTCAAGAATGATGGGGAATGTAGTCCATCAAACAGCTTGAGAGAAGCAGGCTGCCCACCCCTGCACTAGGACTGCAGTGGATACTATACAGCTTGAACATACCAAAGGGCATGGTATTAACGTGAGGTGCTGGCAAACCTAGTTTTGTTGCACTTGGAAACTGTTCTCAGAGTAGGCAGGACTCAGTATGAAAGATATCTTGAGCTGTAAACTCTCTGACCTGATACCTCAGCACCCTCTAGTGGCTTTATTATCTTTTCTGGAAATTTACACTGGTATGGAACACCATCATTTTAAAATTCATTAAGCCACATGCACCAAGAAAGCAGAATGATTCCTGAGCAAAACAACCGCACTATAGGAAACAATGTTCTTAAAGGTATTACTGATTTTAAATGGGGCTTTTAACTCCTTAAATACTATAGAGATCTTCAACGCACACAATGCTTTTTGTGACCTCTCTAGCATTCATGTGATTATTAGTGTTGAGCGAGCGTGCTCGGCCGATGCTCGGATCGGCTCGAGCATCGCTCTGCTCGGCACATGGCGGTACTCGTACGAGTACCGCCATGTGCTCGCCCGACATGTTCGGGTGAAGAGGATCTGTGCCGGAAGAGGCACAGATCCGAAGACGCTCCGCTGGACCACCAGGGAATGGAGGTACGGGGGCATTGCGGAGATGAAGGGGGCATTGCGGAGATGAAGGGGGACATTGTGGAAGAGGGGCATAGACTCTATGCCCCTCTTCCACAATGTCCCCCTTCATCTCCGCTATGCCCGTCTTCCACAATGTGCCCCTTCATCTCCGCTATGCCCCTCTTCCACAATGTCCCCCTTCATCTCCTATGCCATAGAGGAGATGAAGGGGGACATTGTGGAAGAGGGGCATAGCGGAGATGAAGGGGGACATTGTGGAAGAGGGGCATAGAGTCTATGCCCCTCTTCCACAATGTCCCCCTTCATCTCCGCTATGCCCCTCTTCCACAATGTCCCCCTTCATCTCCGCTATGGCATAGGAGATGAAGGGGGACATTGTGGAAGAGGGGCATAGCGGAGATGAAGGGGGACATTGACCAGGCACCCTCCGCTCATCAGAGCAGGGGGTGCCTGGTTTAATGCTCGAGTGCTCCCATTCATTTGAATGGGGCTCGGGTGCTCGGCCGAGCACTCGAGCATCAGGGGGTGCTCGGTCAGAGCACCCGAGCACCCGAGCATCGGGGTGCTCGCTCATCCCTAGTGATTATAAACCTCATGTAAGGGCACACTGTTTCTGTTTTTTCTAATAAACTATCCATTAACCCATTCAGTGCCAGATGCTTGGGGACTTTTTTTGTACCCTGTTGGCCAGTGACCAGACACATTTTTTTAACATTTGAGCTCTCCATCTGTTTAGGTTTTATTCCCATTGGTAACTTTCTAGTTATGTAAGGAAACTGTATAGTTTTTTATGAACAACTTCAGCTTTTTCATACCACCTCACAAAAACTAAATTTTGGATTGTGTGACAAGCTATGATGTTATAAATGTAAAATATTTAAACAAATTACTTATTTGCTACTATCATAAACTATATATCCAAAACACAGAAATCTTTGAAAACTATAGAATTTCCGGCTGTACTCAGTAGCTACTACTCTTACAGAAAAAATGGCACCCCACTGGCATGAGCTCACATATTGTAGAGGGTTACAGAAGCACAAAACTACACCAAATACATGCTCTCATTTTTCCTACACTTTGATGGGCAGAAGACTCCTACTCTTGGGCCAAAGGCACTGTGCTGGCATCCATAGTGACTACCAACCAATTCAGCATGACTAATGGCTGTACCATTGGACAAATGGGACATCTAAAGCCACCAACAAAGATCAGACTTCTTCTAATAGGCGAAAAACACAGCACATGAAAGATAAAACTGCTATTTGGACCAATTCCTGAGAATCTCCAGTTACAGTTCCTGAGTATGGAAATAGGTAACGGGGACTACCTCCAAGGCAGAGACCAGAAAACCTAACAACATCACGTAGGTATCCATTACTTTTTTAAAGCAACTACAGTCTCTGAAAGCCCAGCATCCAGAGGCAAATCATTCCACAACTTACAACTGCCCTTCTATAAAACATCCCTGTCTTTGTTTTAGTCTAAAGCGCCTTTCCTCTAGTCCCAACCCCTTAACAACCCATGACGTACCGGGACCGTCATGGGTAGATGTGACTCAAGGACCCATGATAGTCCCGGTAAGTCATGGGTTAAACTCTCCCATTGCTCTGTGCTCCGTGCTGAGTGCGGGCTGGTTGTAACTAAGAGCTCTGGTACCGGGGCACTTAATAACAGCCAGTAGCAACATGATTCGCTTGATTAACGAATTACATGTTGCAAAAGCTGAATGACAGGGACAGTATTTGTAAATACTGTTCCTGTCACATATCTCTGCCTCCCTCCATCTTAGACACTTCTTAGGTGGAGACAGACAGAGAGACATCATGTTCCAGAGCTGTTCCCATGTTAAAAAAAGAGTTTAAACCCCCAAATTAACCCCTTGATCACTGTCACTGCAGTGATCAATAAAATCCACCTCCTCTGATCACTTTAAAAGTGATCAATTGCTGCAGATCAGCTTTTGCTGATCTGTGGTACTTCCCCCCTCCCCCGTGTATTTTTTTTTTTTTTTTAATAAAACTGATTATTTTGTATGTTTAGGTAATTTAGGTAGGTAGTTGGGTAGGTTTAGTGTATACGTGTGCTAGGGAAAGGTTTAGGGTTAGAATTAGGTTTAGGAGTAGAGAAGGGGAAAAAAAAGTTTATTTTATTTAACTTTGGGTTATAAGCTAGTTTAGATAGGTAGTTGGTTAGGTAGGTTCAGGGAATACGTCGGTTAGGGTAAGGATTAGGGATAGATTTAGGTTTAGGAGAAGCCTAGGAAAAAAAATCCCCAAAAAAACAAAAAAAAAGTTTATTTTATTTTAAAAAAGTTTGTTATCATCTAGTTTAGATAGGTAGTTGGTTAGGTAGGTACAGGGAATACGTGGGTTAGTGTAAAGCTTAAGGATAGATTTAGGTTTAGGTTTAGGCGTAGCGTAGGAAAAAAAAACCAAAGAAACAAAAAAAAGTTTATTTTATTTAAAAATACAGTTTGTGTTATAAGCTAGTTTAGATAGGTAGTTGTTTAGGTAGGTTCAGGGAATACGGGGGTTAGGGTAAGGCTTAGGGATAGATTTAGGTTTAGGAGTAGTGTAGGGGAAAAAAAATCATCATAGGAATAGTGACCGTTTGGGGTTAGAGTTTGGTATAGTATTTACATAGTAATAGTTAAGTGGTGGGTGGGTAGTTATTTAGGAGAATTTAGAAGTTTATTTAGTTTAGGGTAGGTGTTCATAATGCAGCAGCGTTATAGTTTAGAAGAGGCATATGCCTTTTTGGCATCTGACTCAGAAGCCACAGACACTGCGTCAGATTTTGATATAATGCAATTTTCAGAGAGTGTGAGCAGCTCTAGTAGTGATGACGCTGGTCCTTCTGTGAAAAAAGATGCACTGCTCCAACAGCTGCCCCAGCAACTGCCCCAATAGCTGCCCCAGTAACTGCCAAAAGACATTCCCAAAGAGCTGCCCAAAGAAATTCCCCAAGTGCTGCCCAAAGAATTGCCCCAAGACCTGCCTGAAGAAATGCCACAAGACCTGCCACTCCTCCTGATCCAAATGAATGGGAATCACTAACTAATTTAGACCCACAAATCCCAGAATTCAACGGCAGCCCAGGAATTCAAATTGATGTGGAAGGATTTACCTATGATCAGTTTTTTTATTTGTTTTTAGGGGAAATTGTGTCCCAAACCAATTTGTATGCAGCCCAGTATATTACCACCAACCCATCAGCTTTCCTTGTTAAGCAAGAAGTATGGGAGCCCACAGACATAGCAGAATTTAAAGGCACAGTAATACTTAATTATTACTAATCCCTATATTAAATACATATTAAAAATAAATGTATTGCCCCCAGTGTCATCTCTCAAACCTTTATGGTTTGAGAGATAATCGCTCCTAAAGTTGCCCTCTCCCTCCCCCTTCCCCGAAGTCAGCATTGTAGCTGACTGAAGGGAAATCTGGTCTTATGATCATCAGATGGCTCTGCACCAGAGCCGCGATTGCGTTAATAACAAAAATATATATTTCACTAAAACGGCCTTCTACGTGTACTTGCAAACCAAGCACACGTAGAAGACCATTTCAGTGAAAGATTTCTTTTTTATTAACGCGATCTTGGCTGTGCTGCAGAGCCGCCTGAAAGTTGTACGACAGGCTTCCCTGCATTCAGCTAGAACTCTGACTATGGGGAAAGGGGAGGGAGAGGGCAACTTTAGGAGCGATTATCTGTCAAACCATAAAGGTTTGAGAGATGACACTGGGGCAATACTTTAAATTTTTAATATGTCTTTAATAAAGGGATTAGTTATAATTAAGTTTTACTATCCCTTTAAGCAATTCTGGGCCCTAATAATGGCAATGGGGATAATAAAAAAAGCCAAGTATAAGATCCTACTGGAGCAAAAACACCATATGTGATACCCCTATATTCCCCAAGACAATGAAGATTTGAAGTGATTTTGCACTTCATGCATTTTAGTGATAATACCCTGTGCCGCCCAAAAGAACACCCCCAGTATGACAGACTGTACATAATTTGCCCCCTAATAAATCATTTATAGAAAAAATATGCCCAAATATATACTCCCCAAAAACAAATTAGTATAGATGAATCCCTAATGAAGTATAAAGGCAGGTTAGGGTTCAAGCAAAACATCCCCTCCAAGCACTCCAAGTTTGGTGTTAAATTTTATAAATTGTGTGAAAGTGCCACCGGCTATACCTAGGCTTTTTGAATTTATTAGGGCAAGGACAGCCAATTTGATCCTCCTGGTCGCCCCGAATTTATGGAAACAAATGGGAAAATTGTTTGGGATCTAATTTACCCCTTATTAAATAAAGGTTATCAGTTATTTGTTGATAACTATTACACCAGCCCCCTTTTATTTAAGTCTCTTTTTTGTTTTGACACCGTGGCCTGTGGCACTGTTAGGTGTAATTGCAGGGAGTTGACCAAAAAACTTGTAGATACCAAACTAAAAACTGGGACGTCCTTATCTTTGTGCCAACAGGAGCTGCTGGCAGTTAAGTTCAAGAACAGAAAAGATGTCTACATGCTGACCACCATGCATGAGGACAGAACTGTGGCAGTCACTGTTCGTGGCAGGAGAGGGGTACTGAGAAAGCCAGTCTGCATCAGGGACTATAACAAGAACATGGGGGGAGTTGATCTGTGTGGTCAACTAATGCAGTCATACCTCGCTATGAGAAAGTGTACAGCATGGTACAAAAAAGTTGCTATCTATAGGATGCAGACTGCAGTATACAATTCATTTTTACTTTTCAAACTGGCAAACCCCAATCCAAAATGTACTTTTTTACAGTATCAGGTATAACTTATTTCCCTATTTTTGTTTCAATGTGCAACAAGAATCATTCCAACAAGATCCGGGGTAGCACATTTTATATATAAAATCCCCCCAACTCCTCAAAAGAACAAACCACAAAAGTGCTGCAGGGTTTGCTACATCAATGGAATATGGACAGACACCACCACTTACTGTCTTGATTGCCCTTCCAAACCTGGCCTCTGCATTGGTGACTGCTTCAAGCAATACCATTCAGGCACAATGCAGCAGTGCTGTAAAGCTTCTTTTATTATTTGGCCACTTTTTCCCCCTGAAATATCCTGTTTTTTATTTTTCAAAACAAATCCCTCCTTAGATCTAACACTATCAAAATATAATGGGAAGCAAAGCACCGTAAGTTTTTTCCATCTCTGATAATGGAAACATACATGTTCCCTACTGGGCCCAGTAGCTCCTCCAAACCCTGGCAAACCTGTGCATATGGGTCATTGCCGTACTCAGACAATGTAACTCACCACTAATATAAAACACTTAAAAAATCTGCAAATATCATCTGATTGAAATCCAGAGCAACACTAAAATATGTGTGAAAAATGGTGTTTCTCTTTGTTACTGCAGGTGTTGGGAGGAATTGTTGTTAGTGCGGCAGCAAAAAAAATTATAAGATGCAAATAGAATGAAAGCCATGGTTGTCTACTCTTCTACAACATATACCTACTCAGAAGAAGGAGCTAAACACTAATCAATGCAGTTTTAAAATCTACACCTATCCTGTGCTTGAAATTCACATCAACACTGAAACCTGTGTGTGAAAAACGCTGATTCTTCACTTACGTCGAGTTTTACGAGGGATTGGTGGTAAAATGGCAGTGTAAAAAAATTGAAAACATACATAAAATGAAAGCCTGGGGTGTCTAATTCCCAAAAATATACACTTTTGGGTGGAAATCTTAGAGTGGAGCACTGTTACACATCCCCAAATGAGACATGGCTCCAGTGACGCAAGCTGTGAAAATTCAAAGTGTGAAACTGGAAAAGCGCATGTTCCAATTTGGACCCCGTAGCTCCTTCAAACCATAAGAAACCTATGTACATAGAGTATTGCCTTACTCAAAAGAAGGAGCTAAACAGTAATCAATGCAGTTTTTAAAATCTACACCTATCCTGTGCTTGAAAGTCACATCAACATTGAAATCTAAGTGTGAAAAACTCTGAATTCTTTACTTACGTCAAGTTTTATGAGGGATTGGTGGTAAAATGGTTGTGTAAAAAAAATTGAAAACACACCTAAAATGAAAGCTGGGGGTGTCTACTTTCCACAAATATACACTTTTTTGGGGAAAATCTTAAAGTGGTGCACTGTTACACAGCCCCAAATAAGACATGGCACCAGTGATGCAAGCTGTGAAAATTCAGTGTGAAACTGGAAACACGCATGTTCCAATTTGGGCCCCGTAGCTCCCCCAAACCTTGAGAAACCTATGCATATGGGGTACTGCTGTACTAAGAAGAAGGAGCTGAACACTAAACAATGGATATTTTAAAATTTTCAACTATCCTATGCTTGATATCAACAGTAATATTGAAATGTAAGTGTGAAAACTGCAAAAAAACAAAATATTATCACAATTTTGAAAAATATTTCTGGAAATATAGCTGCATAAAAAAACTCTAAAATTCTCCTGATTATTTACCTTATGTTGTCTAGTTTTCAGAAGCATATACCTTTTTGGGACATTTTTGGTTCTGGCATCATCAACTAAGCTATGATGCTCACATGCCAATTGTTGAAGAATTACAGGTTGGAAATAATGGCATCCATCTTGTAATATTTACCTTGTAAATGTGAGGAAGAGATTGACATACTAGGTATATGGGGTACTCTTATATTCAGGAGAAGCAAATTAATATATTTAGTGCTATTTTTTTGTAATGAACTAATAGTATGCAAATCCCGACAGGAAAATGTAAGCAAAATGTTGTTGTTTTTTTTTATTTTTTTCCTCTTTTTTCTATTTTAATCAAATTAAACAATGAGGTATTCATATAATTGTGATATCAAAAGAAAGCCCTACTTGTGCTTAAAAAAACAGTATATAATTTGTGTGGGTGTACAAAAGCAATTAAAGAGAAAATATGGTTGAACAAACATATAGTCAAAAAAGTCAAAATTGCTCCGGTCAAATCGAACTCAGATTTTCCCGGTCCTTAAGGGGTTAATGGGTGATCTTATGTTTCGCTCAGCTCTTTGTGTAAACAGTTCTTTATAGAGTTCTTTGTATTGATCTTGAATATGTTTGTAAACAGTAATCATATCACCCATTAGACATCTCTACTCTAATGTAAACAAACCCAATTTGGCTAATCCCTCTTCATAACGAAGATTCATAAATTCCTTTATCGGTTTTGTTGCACGTCTCTGCACTTTTTCCAGTTCAATAATGTCTTTTTTTAAGAATTCATGCCCAGAATTGTGCACCATATTCCAGATGAGGACTAACCAAGGATTTATATAGAGGTAGAATTATATTTGCATCCATTGCATCTATATCATATTTTATACAGGACAGTACCCTATTCGCTCTTGAAACAGTAGTGCTGCACACTATTGTGAAGTATATTGTCTATCAGAATTCCTAAATCTTTCTTTTTTTACATACTGTATATGTAAAGTGTTTGTTTCTGCAGCCCAAATGCATTGCCTTACATTTATTTACATTACACGTCATCTGCCACTTTTCCACTCATTCACTCAGTTTATCCACATATTTCTGCACAGAAAAAACATCCTATTTTTTATGTATTTCCTTACAAAGAGTAGAGTCATCAGCAAAGATTGAGACACTACTTTACTTTCAGTTCACACTCCTATATTATTAAAGGGATAGAAATGTTTCATAATAAAAGCAGCTCCAATTAATCTTCATAGTATTTGGGCCTTGGAGAGTGTTATTTCAGTACTGTCAGAGTTATAGTTCAAGAGTAATTGAATGATAAAGTATCCCTCTCCAGCCCCTTTTACTCAGAGCAGCAAGGTGCTGTCCAGGTGGATCGCAGAGAGGGACAATCTTCAATTAGCATAAGGGAAAAACTTGTCAAGGGGGCAGGGTTTTCATTATTCTCACAGTAAGAAGATTGTCTCTTGCTGTAAGCTGTCTGTTTAGGAGACCAGATTCCACATCTGAGGGGAGGTGGCATGCACAAGGTAAAAGGGGCGGGAAGGAAATACTTTATCATTCAATTACTCTTGAACTACAACTCTGACAGTATTAAAATAACACTCTCTATGGCTTAAATACTATGAAGATTAACTGGAGCTGCTGTTTTTGTGAAATATTACTGTCTCTTTAATAAACAAGTTAAAAAGCATTTGGCCCAGGGATGAGCCCTTTGGCACCCCACTTACAACTATAGAACAACCTGAAAAAGTTCAATTTACACTTCTCAACCATCTATCATTTAGCTAGTTATCTAGTTATGCACAGGTATCTCCTCTTAAACCAATTCCTTTTGATGTATGCAATAACCTGTTGTGACGAACAATATCAAATGCTTTTTTGCAAAATCCAAATATAATTATTCCCCACTGGCACTCATAGGGTTAATTCTACTAACAGTGAACACGTTATAGGCACTTTGGATGTATTGATATGGGGCTTAGGGCCTCATATCAGTACATCCACTGGGGACTTAGGTTTACTTTTGCTTTTAATAGCTGCGTCGGCTGATTAAAGGTTTGGCAGATAAGACTTGTATCATTTTTCATGTTTTTTTAAGGGCTACAATATAAAATAAACTTATTTTCAGGTATTACTATCCCTTTAAATCGCTTGCCGTGCTTGAAAAAATGTTGTCACCTGTTTTTTGCTATCAGCTTCCTTTAAATCTGGCCCTATGTCTAAAAACAGTGGCTCACTCTTGAAGCAAGCGTATCACATTTGCGGATCTATCTGGCCAAATACAATCTGAAAGTTGTTGAACGTGCGAATGGTTAATACGCAAAGAAATCCTCTGATTTTCCTGAGTACTAATCCATTCACACCTTGATGAATCCAGGCCAAAATCTTAAGTACAAGGGTCTTGCTATTACTGAACTGCATTCCCTAAGTACCTTTCAGTGTATGCCATCAGGTGTAAGTGCTTTATTCACCATAACCTTTTCCAGTTTCTTTTGGACTTTGTCCTCAGTAAGCCATGTATATGATGGAGGCAATTCTGTGATTAAGTCTGCTTGCTCAAAGCATGTCATAGTTGCTTCCTTTCTGTATACTTAAGAATGTAATTAAGATGTCAGTATCTTTGTATCAACCTTCATCTTTTTGCCATTTATATTTCTGTAGAATTGTATAGGATTTTTCTTGCTCTCTTTTTCAGTTATTTCTCATTTTCAGTTTTAGCTAGCCTAATTGCTTGTTTGCAGATTCTTTTACATTCTTTATATTAAATTATACATCTGACCCTTCTGACTTAAACAGTTTAAAACCCTGTTTCTTATTTTTCCTTTCCCTGCAAGCCTCTTTATTCAGCCACATTGGTCTTAATTTGCTCCAGTGTTATATATTGATGAATATATTTACCTAAGAGCATTTTAAACAAATTCTTTCTTTCTTGTGCATTTTTACCTTTGGAGATTACATCCCATTGAATGCACTTTAATCCTGCATTTAGCATTATAAACTTTTGGTTAAACCCTTGCTAATGGGTTTCTCATAACAAGTTTCAAAGGATACCATAGTGTGGTCACTGATGCCCAAATGTTCCCTTACCTGTATATTGTTTACCATTTATGAACTGTTCCAGACCACTAGGTCAGCAAGGTCTATTTTCTAGATGGCACCTCTACTAGATGGGACATGAAATTGTCATTAAGCATACTTATAAAATTGTTTCCCTTTGTTGTGCTGGAAGTCATATTCCTCTAGTATATTTCAGGGTAGTTATAATCTTTCCATCTGCAGTAACTGTTGGGCTTCTTCAACCCCCACCCCCCAATATCCTATGATCAGTGAAGTTTACATACCCTCCAACATGAAATGAAAAAAATGTGCACTCACAGCTGCTTCCTCCATATAACTACTAAAACACACATTTTCTGCATGTACTCATCTTATAAAGGCCAGACACAACACAGAGCAGTGATGTGTGCAGAAGTTGTTGTAGATATAATAAAGAGATAATGTCCTGTATAATTCTCATTCTAATGTATATCTATAATCACTCCTGTGGTAATGAGATAAAAGAGCTCAAAAAGGGTACTGTACCTGATAAAAAAGATACTGTACCTGATAAAAAGGTACAATTGGAAAGTCAGAAGCTTACCAGGTTGTTTAGAGCTATGCAAAGTTTGTTCCCATAGCTCCTGGGGTACAGACTATCATTTAAAACGGGAATGTATGGACCCTATACTGCCCATTTAACATATTACAATTTAGATATGCCACACTTCTGGAACACACAAAAGACAGTCAGGGCTTCATTCTCCACCCTTCTGGTAGAAATGTCCGCAATCTGTGAGAATAAACAAGCAGCTAATTGGCACAGATCATGTAATGAGAAACACTGGACACTGTGACCCTGAGATTTTGGCCTTTAACCTTGATATTTGGGCCAAATGGGCTTTTTTTCTTAAAGCTAAAGAGAAGCACTCTAACAACATCACAGAGGGGGTATTAAATATCTCACTCGTTTAAGTGGGGTTTTAACCTCATTAATGCCAGAGGTCTCCAAACGCATTGTTTGGAATCTGTTTGCAACCTCTTTGTCATTTAATAGTTGAAAGGGTTAGTAATGCCGTATTTAACTTGATGCAGCATTGTAGATGTTAAAAAATAAAGTATGTGGAGAGAGTTCCATCTCTCAAACCTTTATGGTTCGCGAGATATTCGCAGCTGAAGTTCCCCCCTCCCTCCCCTTCTCCTGACGTCAGCTCTGTACTGACAGCAGGAGATCCCTGTCCTGGGACCAGCTGGCGGCTCTTCAACAGAGCCGAAATAGCAATCTTTAAAAAGAACTACTTCATTGGAATGGTCTACAAAGTGTGCCTGGTTTGCAAGCACGCTTTGTAGACCGTTCCAATGAAGTAGTTCTTTTTAAAGATTGCTATTTCGGCTCTGCTGAAGAGCCTCCTTGAGTAGGCCCACATGGATCTCCTTCTGTCAGCTTTACAGCTGGCATGAGGGAGGGGGATCTTTACCATCAAATATCTCTCAAAATGTAAAGGTTTGAGATGATACTTTCTCCACATACTTTATTTTTTATCATCTACAATACTGTATCAAGTTAAATAAGGCATTACTAACCCTGTAAAAATACACTTAAATCATTGGAAATTTGTGGTATATTAATTTAAAGCCTATGATGCAGCTGGTTTGCTCCAGAATTGTTTCTTTGACTTGATGAATAAACCCCAATGGGCTTGATTCAATTGCCTCTGTTAAAATAAAAAAAAAAATAGGCAATAGTAGTTTTGCAATGACAGATTGGTATCCTACCAACCGTGTTGTGAACAACTAAAGTGCACTAAAAATGGCAACAACCAGTAAGATTTTGCCCATTGAGATCAATGGAACAGCTCAAGCCATTTGTTAATCAGTTGTGTGCGATGAGTGGTAATGCACGGTAAAGAGATACATTTTCTGATGGTAATTCTGCTCCTACAAATCCCATGTGTAGAACACAGAACGAAGGTTAAAACCTCTGTCGAAAACAGAAATCATGGAAGAAACACCTCAAACAATAGTTATGATATACCACAATGAGAACAACTGCAAAAATAATCCCTGAAGTGCCAAGGAAGCACCCTTGAAATGTACATTCCATCTACACAAGTCCTGGACAACATACATCCATGAACCCACTGAATAACAAGGGATGTGCAAATCAACGTGAAACAATCTGTTGCACACTCCCCCAGCACACCAGAAGTTAACACATACCAATATGTTATGTCCAGCCAAGACAATATGCACACCTGTCAATTGCAAAGCAATGTAAGCCCGTGTGTGCAAGATCAGCAGGCAATGGAGAACAAACATGCACTGGTTTACCTGTTGCCTCTATGATGTTGTCTGGTGTGGTTGATACCACACCAGACAACATCATAGAGGCAACAGGTAAACAGCAATCAGACACACACAAACAGCAACATCCACACCTGTAAGCACTCACCTGGACAAGACCCTCATTCCTATTGGTCCCTTGTTACCTGATGACCGCTCCTGGCCAACACCACACCTCCCCCTTAAAGGGGCATCCCACCATCCTGTTAACGTGGCGTGTTTACAGTGAGTCCACTCAGACAGCGATTTCAAGCATCATGTTTGCACTGCAATACCTGTGAAGACATCAGAAGAAGGGGCATGTGAGGGGCAGGGAGCCCCACCATCCCCCAAACACATGTGGCCATCTGCAAGTTCGGATGCTCCATCCAGCGAATCACCCAGAATGCCATCTCCAGGTGGAAGAGCAGGCCAGGTAGCAACACCTGAGCTGCCTAAACCATATATCCCCCCAACCACAGGTGCCAGAGGGACCTGTGGAGTAGCACAGGGAGGCCAGACAGCCACCAAGAACAGGATATACCGGACAAGGGTTACGCTTTTCGGAATGGCAGAAGCTTAGGTCAGAGACTGCTACAGGTTGAAGTCATAGAGCATCAACAACCTCTACGAGGTGACCAAAGATGATGTCGACGTCATAGCCAACACATATTGTGCCCGATCCGGTATGGAGAAGATGCTGTGTGACATACATTTCATGGCATCTGGATCATTCCAGTCCACAGACGGATATGTATCTGGGATGTCTCAGGCTACATGTTCCAGGGTGTTAATTAAGGTGCTGACAGCCCTGAAGAGGAAGACCAGGAGGTATGTTCACTTCCCCTCTACCCAGGTGGAGTGGGCACAGGTCAAGCAAGAGTTCTACACAAGGGGAGGCATACCCAGAGTCATGGGGGTCATTGACTGCTCACATGTGTGCATTAAATCTCCTCCACATGAAGGACATGCATTTCCACAGGAAACATTTCCACTGCATCAATTTTCAGATGGCGTGTGATGGCAACATGTGGATCACACATGTCTGTGTTTCATATCCTGGCAGTTGTCATGACTCCTACATCCTCAGTCACTCCTCCTACTGTGACTTTGAGAATAGGACCTATACAGGAGGATGGCTGTTGGGTGAGGGACCAATGTACAAATCACATCAGATAACATAGACAGAGGCACTCACATGATAAAAGAAATCCCTAGCTTAGCATGGTAATTATACATAATACATATGTCCCAGTTACACAACATCATCCACATAACCATGTGGTACCTGTGTCACAATGTCACTTCTACTCCACAGTAGATACAGGATATGGCTACAAATTGTGGCTCCTGACACCTGTACTGAATTCTCAAACACGCGCACAGCACCAGTACAGTGATGCACACGTGAGGACCATGAATGCAACTGAACGCAACTTTGCACTCCTGAGTAACAGATTTAGGTGCCTGGATAAATATGGTGGAGCACTACAATACACCCCTTCTAATGTGTGATATCATCCATGCATGTTCCATACTCTGTAACGTTGCAGTGGACACGTTAATTGGGGGATGCAGATCCAGAATACATTTTGGAGGTGCCTGTTCCCCAGCCAGAGAATGAGATGACACAGGACAGGATTATCTGGGACTTCTTTACTTGTGAGTACAATGCATGACTCAAACATGGTGCATGAGTTACAGTGATTCTGCATGGGGAATGTGCGGAAACACATTTACACATTACATAATGATATGTTTCACTTTAACTGCTACACTGCTTCTGACTCTCAGTGAAGTGAATCCACACCATGGACATCCATCAATGACTTGTATCCACCTAACCCACCAGCCTGGAATATAGAACAAAGCATATATTGGGTCCATGAGTGGAGGTCTGGGGAGAGAAGCCTATCTATTGAAGAGTTAAAGAATCTGACAGGGTACAGCTATATATATCCCTGAGCTTTCGTAGCTGGATTGCTCATAAGTGCATAACCAGCAACTTATTTTGTGAGTACAGTTTTGATGGTGGTGGTGGGATGAGAACATTTATTCACTAGAAGATATTGCACAAAGAAGCTACTCTCTTTTTTCTTTTCTCCAGCCTGGAATATACCTGCTTGAACATCACAGCTACAGAGCCCTCACCATAATTAACTGATGCAGATGTCATGCAATGGATGTTTCCAAGTGACTCTGTGAGTTCAGCTGACATTTGGAATTCCCTATGTGCCTATGACCTATTCAGCTGCAAACAATGGTACATGTTTAACTACTGTAATTTCTTCCCACAGTCATCTATCGCATGACACATCATAAACAGTGGGATGTCCTAGTTACCCTGTTGAAATTGTGTCTCCCCTCCCCTACAGTGCTCCTCCTGCTGCTTCTTAGGGTTACTGAATGTTGATACATATGGCAAAATGTGATGTCATGTCAAAGACATGAGCCATATTGTAGGACTTGATGAGGGCATATCTGTAGCTGCACAATAGAACAAAGGAGAGACATAACACATCCCCATTAGCTGAATGATATATGTTGACCTTGAAACAAGGTTATTGTACCAGAAGTCATCCACACCACGAAGAGCAAGGTGTTGAGGAAATACACAACACCCTTATGTTGGAAAGCTTAAGTAACATCACCTAAAATACACACGTCCCCTGTTAGGAATATTGGACAGCCATGATATGCACCTCCTCATCTAATTGTGAAGTAATCCATCATGAAGATACGACAACGGTGAAGCTAGGCCGGTTCTTTCGTCATAGCAACATGAGGATTTGGCATATGTTCAACCAGCCTGTACTTTGGAATGCCAGAGGGTACACAGCATATATATGTGTGATGCATTTGTGTGTCCATCTGGCAACCCAAGAGTCTCCTAAGACTCCTCCACCACCCACAAGCACACCCCTGCTCTGATGAACACAGGGAGGATGCACAATAATTGCTGAAAGGGATATGATTGTGTCTCAGACACAATATTGAGAGAGTGGAGTTTGACCTCTGTGCCACATGCCTGACATAATATCATGTTAAGTAGGTGTACCTTTGTGTTGGAGTGCTACTGTCCCTGTGTGTTAATAATGATCTTGTGTATGAGTTAGATAGTGAACTGTTTCCCATCAGCTCTTATAGACCTTCAACTCACATCATACCCAGACAACACATTTCAGATTTTTTCTTTGCTAGGTCTGTTCTGATTTGAAATTGGACAACAGTGCATGTGCTGTGTTTGTTTACCACTGCTCAAACACTTTCCCACAAAGTAAAATGTGCATTTTTGCAATGCCTTGGAGACATATCTGGCACTAACCAAGTGCATTTTATTGTGGAAACACATGACACATGGCATCATTCTTTTTTTTTTTTTGGGGGGGGGGTGCAGATGTGGATGCCCTCATCGTCTGCCTGGAGACTCTTGTGTGTCTTTGGGTTGTTGAGGGTGTCACACTTGAGTGGAAGGTTGACCGTTAGGCTCTCTCCACTAGCATCCTCTTGATGCGGTTATGCGTGTGTATTTCAAGTAGCAGCTGGCCAAGCATGTTACTGAATACCGTCCCTATATGCTGTATCTCTGTGTGGAGGGTGGTATGCTGGGATTACAGACAGTTGACACTGGCTACAGTTCTCTCCATGGTGCACAGGCACCTTCTGTTGAAGCGGCTGATCTCCATCAGTAGCCTCCTCTGGTTGGTGATGTATTCATCCATTCTGGTGGTTCTAGTTGCAGAAGCAATTGATGAGGGTATAGATGCTGCACATGGAGGTCCTAATAATGTCTCTCCTCCTTGCTCTGTGTCTGTCCAGTGGTACCCTTGTGGTCTGAATGTGCATCTGGTGCTGCAGCTGCTGGCAAGGCAAATGTATCCACAAGTGAGAGGGATGCATGTGATGCATTTAAAGCTGAGCATTCTGTCCCCACCACATCTATGATCTCCTCTCTGATTGCTGAATCCTGTTCACCTGGCTCTGTCTTTGAGGTGGTGTGTACTGTGTCAGTGTTTGTGGTCTCTGTCAAAGAAAAGCTCAGTCAGCACTTCCATCAAAAAAGACATAGATCAATAAATAAAACAAAACTTTATTCAAAAATTAATTAAAAATGGCTTGAACAAAAATCCTAGCAGTGGAATGTAGCAACTAGACAGATGATACACTGTCTAACATGTCTATGAGTAAGCGCCGATTGAGGTGCGAAACATGTTAGATGGTGTATCATCTGTCTAGTTGCTACATTCCACTGCTAGGATTTTTGTTCAAGCCATTTTTAATTAATTTTTGAATAAAGTATTGTTTTATTTATTGATCTATGCCTTTTTGATGGAAGTGCCGCCTGAACTTTTCTTTGATATTGTCTACACTTCATTCGGGATTGGAGTACCCGTTGTGGCTGAGCAACCGCTAATGTTGGTGAGTCTTATACTTTGTTGACATTGAAATCATTTGTTTCAATCCTTGTTTGATACAGCAGCCCTGCTAGCGTTGTAGCACTTACCACTGTACCAATCTTGTGGTCTCATTGGCTCACCTATGAGGCTGAGATGATGATGATGATGGTAATCCAGTGGCCATGAGTTATACCGTGGCCACTGTGAAGTGTAAGGGTATACTCGCCATTTTCCCTTCCCTCCGGCATTCAAAGGGTTAACTAAGTGAAGCAGTACCTTCTGTGGCAGGTAGAGGCAGTCTCCTCTGAGAGCCGCCTCTCGGTCTCCTCTCATTGCAAGACAATCACACCAGAGAGAAGATGAAAAGTGTCCCCAAGTGAGAACTACAATATCTGGGACTGGGTCATTAACATGTAACATATTGCTCTAAGCAGGGCTCCAAATTTCCACTCACCGCTAGCCAATGGCAAGTGAAAACTTAGCCCTGGTGAGTAGAAATTCAGCCCTGGTTGGTATGTTATGGCTTGCAATGGCGAGTAACGTTTCAGGTCTGGCTAGTAGCAAAGGACTTCAACTTTTAAGGCCTGGCTCTAAGGATATATTTCTTCAAACTGTAGTAAAGTTACTGCCCTCTTAAAGATACAACAGATATTTAAATTATTAATAGTCTTGACTGGGATGAGAGTAGGTTTCTAGTCACTAGTCATGTTACCTCTCACTATAAAATACTACATCATGAGAGAGGAAATGATGTTGTTGATAGTTATTTTAAGGAAGATATGGCATAGTGTAGAGCATGGGTATCCAATGTATGATATACAGGCAAAAGGAATTCAGCAGCTCCATTGTGAGTAAACCACACACGATACTCAAGGCAACAGTGAAGAGATACCTTAGTGTACCTTGGTGCAAATCAAAATCCGGGGGTTCAGGCCGTGCCTGCGCTGTCCCTGGATGTGTGTATTCCTGCAGCACATCCCCTCAGGTTACCACTGGCATGTTGGTCCCTGTCCTCTGTGTATCTGAGCATTGGGTACTCCTCCACCCAGCTGCTCTCCCTCTCCTTCCCTGACCAGGGATCCCCTGCTATCTTTTCTCCTCTCTCCACTCATCTCCCTATCACACAGCCACTCACTCCCAGAGGCACTCAGTCACAATCACTCTTTTGTACTCACTGAATCACAATATATACATAAAAAATAAAGATGTGTTGTGTGTCGCAAAATAAAAGATGTGTGTGTATGCAGGTGTGCAAGATGTGCCAAAGTGTACTATGTGTTTATTTAAATGCAATGCTCTCACATCCCAGCTTTGTCTACCTCTCTCCAGTGTCTGCTCTTCTCTCTCACTAAGTCTATCCCCTGCTCCTGGGCCCTGTGCTATAAGTGAGAACCTCCAAACACAGGCATTGTCAATTATTTTGGGGTGTATATATAGGTTTATTTGAATGTACTTGTTACTTTGGTGTGTTACAATTGGCTTTGATTTTAAACTTGTCTTGACAACATTTAGCGTTGCTTGCTAATGTTGAATGTTAGCTTGGTTGCTTTGAAGCTGACGTATATCTGGAGTTGTTTAGCAAGTGAAATGAATGCACGGCGAGGTAAAAAAAAAAAAAAAAAGTGTAAGCACATTTTGAAGCTATGTGTATTTATTTGGCCTACGTTGACCATTCTTGCACATGGCGTATTGCATAGCTGCGCTACACAAACATGGCTAATGTTCAGTAATGGCTTTTGCCTTACCAGTTTTACCATGCTTTATTGGATCAAGCCCCTAGTGAAGCTGCATGGGGGGGGTCACATGCAATCTCATGACCTACTCTGGTGTCAATGGGCACAACTCACTGGGACTTATGTAGAAAGAAATGTCATGAAATTCTGGAGCAAAAAGAACTGCATTATATGTAATAAAGAAATATTTTAGTTGATCCAAATTCGACTCTTGCATGGAAGAGAGGTATTCAACACATTGCAAAGCAAATCATCGAAGACCTCTATAGCATCCAAGTGATTAAATACTGTGCAGTTACCTCACAGTATCTCCTCTATTGGCTTTGTACATAGGCCCTTTTGAAGCCTTCTTGCATGGGATTCACTTGATGCAATAACAGACCATCATGTTCTAATGCGATTTATTTAATTCCTTGAAAGCCTCTCTTGTACAGCATTAACCACTTGTATGCTAGGTCTCAAAATTCATTAGGTACCTTTGTGACACCTGAGGGATGAAAATCACAGAGTCCTACTGCATTTTCTGGATGTCATCTTGATACAGATTTGCATATCTGAAAACTTCATTAAAAACTGCCCATGTGTTATGTTAACCAAAAGACCACCAGATATACAGTTAAAGTGGAACTTTCACTAAAATAACATAGCTCCGCAAATGATTATTACAATAGCGATATGCACACACTTATTTTTATTTTCAAGTAGAATTGCTGCTTTAACAAAAAGTATAACCTTTTATGCCTGCAGGCACCGGAGAACAGTGTAGACATCTTGCAGAGCCAGTATCTCCCGGTCTGCACTGTCCGTTCCCTTCAACTCCACTACTGGTGAGTTAAATGCCTTTGTGCCAGAAAGGCACTGGAAGGGACTTACAGTGCAGGCGAAGAGAGCACCTATTGCAAGATCCCAGCCAGTGCCTCCTTACATAAAAGGTTAGATTTTTAGTTAAAGCAGCAATTATACTTGAAAATAAAAATGTGTGTACATATCCCTAATGTAATAATCATTTGTGGCGCTATGTTATTGTAGTGAAAGTTCCGCTTTAAGGAGATATTTATACTTGGTACCTTACACTAATGTATGCTAACTAAAGTACCGAGGATGTTTCATATGTTAATGATGTGCTGTCCTGCACCAGGAGACTTTCACTTTTCCTAAAATTGTGAATATTTTTTAAGCTATGCATCTGGTGGACTTTTACACATAGGCAGGTTTCAATGAAGTTTGTAAATATAATAATGAAGGCAATAGTTCCACTTCAAGAATGCTACACTTGTACATGATATCAACCCACTGACATACCTCCCAACATATCAAGTGGCCAAAGAGGGACACTTGTGTTTTAGGTGGTGTTGCTGGGGGTGTGGCTGGTGGGCAGTAACCAGTATTTTTAGGTTATTTCATGACCTATTGAAACCTCTTTGTGCAACTGAATAAATGCTTTAGAACAAGACCAAAGTGTTTTAATCACACAGAGTAATTATGTACTGAAGTATATACAAAGGTTAATGTGAGTTGTATTGCTGGGGAGCAATGTAATACACTAATATACATACCACACAGTCTGATCTCCTAAAAAGAGGGACACAGAGGGATTTGGTTCAAAAAGAGGGACTGTCCCTCATAAAGAGAGACACTTGGGAAGTATGCACTGAGGAGCGGAAGGGAGGAAGCCAATTTATCAATAAAAATTCAAGCAGAATTCAAATGCATTACGGCGCACACACAAAATACCATTGCTTCAAATGTCTTTTAACCCCTTGGATGCATTTTTCCCCTTTTTTGTGGTTATTTTGCCCTAAAGTTGCTCCAATTTTATCTATAGAAATATGCATACCTGGGAACTCTCCGGATTTGCCCCGGAGACTCCGGTTCTGACAGAGCTTTATTGGGTCTCCAGAGCAGAGGCTAATTCCTCCAGATGTGGGGAGTTTCTACTGAACCTCTACCGCATCTGCTTTTTCATCCGCTGTTCCTCTGTCCCCAGCCTTGTGTGTGACACCTTTAAGCTCTGCCCCCCCCCCCACTCAAATCAAGCCCTGCCCCTTTTTGACACGATAGCGTAATTTTTGTCACCCCCTGCTGAACAGAGGACTCCCCTCTGGGTAGCTCTCAACTGGAAGTTCCCAGGTATGGAAATATGCCTCCATATTTTCTGCTCCGAACACATGCATTTGCTTCTTGACGTATATTTCCTCCTCCCTTGCTCACTGCTACTTTCTTTGTCCTGCTCTAAAATGCTGCTGATCATTGATCTTGCAGGAAAATGAATTTGCAGTTCCTGTAATTTCCCAGTTTTCAGATTCTACTTTGCCTCTCTGACTACTGCTAACACGCAGCACCGTTAGCTAACCAATGAGAGAGGAGTATTGACACTATCACATTCGCCTTTCATTGGCTGGCTGGCTACACTGACTGATTAACAACTTGGCCCACCCATGGCGAGATTGGATGAACGCCGTCCTTATGTCTCCGTTGTGCAGCATCGCTTAGCATCCTAACAAAATAGCTTCTATTATAAACAGGAAATATTTCCCGGCACGGAGGAACTGGACGAGCCATCTTTAATATGGTCTACACAGAATAGAGTCTGTCTAATGCTTATTAATGGCCCACCCCCTTCTGTCATTGGTTTATTTCCATTTGTGAGTGACCAGTACAGCGAGCAGCCATGAATGGATCTTTGTTACGTGTCATGGGCGTTTAGGGTGTGCGTGAGCGTGTTCACGCCCTAGTCCCGCCCATTGTCTCTCGTAGGCAGGTAGGCGTGTATATTGGAGAGAGATTACAGACCGGACTTTTAGACTGGTGCATCAGTCTATTAACTTACAGTCTTCGGTTCCCTTTACTCTTGCATACTAATCGTTTCCATATCTTGCTGTAGTATCTTCTTTTCTTGCTTGTTACCACGGTTCCCTAGTTTCCTTATTGTTACTCAAAATTTTACCCCAGCTTTATCTGCTTTCTTTTTATCCAGCCTTCTGCTTGTGGACATGGCTATTCATAGCCCTTGGAGGATTGCTGCTGGCCTCCTGGTCAACCTACTATCATCCATTTGCATAGTGTTTGTGAACAAATGGATTTATGTACATCATGGATTCCCGAACATGAGCCTCACCCTTGTGCACTTTGTGGTGACCTGGTTTGGGCTTTACTTATGCCAGAGACTGGGGGTCTTCTGCCCTAAGAGCCTGCCTGTTTCCAAAGTGCTGCTACTAGCACTCAGCTTCTGTGGCTTTGTGGTGTTCACAAACCTGTCCCTTCAGAACAACACAATAGGAACCTATCAGCTGGCAAAGGTTATGACTACACCGGTCATCATCCTCATCCAGACCATTTGGTATGGGAAGACCTTCTCATTCAAGATCAAGCTCACTTTGGTGAGTGTACTGTGGTAACTGTGAATGCAGCAGCTAGCTGTGGCATCCACCTAAAGACAACATAACATGGGGTGCAGTTGGGTCAACTGCTGCCAGGGGAGGGCTGGCCTGGGGGGCAGGGGGGCAATTGCCCCCTGGGCCAGTCATATGTCTGGGCTGGTGGGCCACTCCCTCTTGTTGCTGCAAATGTAGCTACACTAGCGATACCACAGGGCTTACAATTGAAATTGAGCCACAATCCAAGTGGAGCTACACTAGTAGCACAATCCATTTCTCTTGTAAGTTCTATGGTATCACTAGTGCAACTTTATTTAAAGGAGCAGTTAACTTTTTTTATGAAAAAATATATATTGTAGGGATTTTCCTATTGAGTAAAATAAGGGTACTCCCACTGCCGAGAGATTTATATTTCCAGAGTTATTACAGTTTAAACCCATGATTTTTTACATTAGCAGTGCCCTCTAGTGGTCAAATTCTAATTAGATTTCCTGTTAGATTCTAATGGAGAGGAAAGTCAGAAAAGTCAGAGACATACAGTTCTCCATAGAATATGATAGAAACTGCCTGTCACTTCCTGTCAGTTAGAACCATCAGGAAGTAAACACAGTAAATTCACTTCCTGATTATATAAACTGCTATATTTTTTGAATAAAACATCTGACAGCGATGGGAGTGACCTTGTTTTATTCAGCAGGAAATTCTCTATAAAATTTGTGTTTTCATAAAAAAAAGTTTACTGCTCCTTTAAAATGTAAGCTCTGTAGTTGCACTAGTGTAACCCCATTTCACTTGTAAGCTTTGTGGTATTGCTTGCCTTACTTCACAGCACTAACCCTTTGAGTGCCAGAGCAAAGCAATGCGTGGCATACCCCTCTGGCACTCAAAGGGTTAATGGCAATTTTAAAATCAACAAAAGGGGTTGGGCTGGGACAGTGGGCTGGAACGATAGTAAAATTGGGCCACTTGATTGTAATTGCCCTCCAGGCCACAAGTTGCCAGCCCTCCCCTGACTGCTGCTGATGGTCCAATATCGTCAAAGACAAAAATTCATACAGGACACCTGATAAGACATAATGCTTATGGGAAAGATTAACCGGAGAAAGTTTGCTTAAGCATGCCCTGAAACACTAGTGTAACAGCCCCAGGGCACAATTTAGGCATCTTGTAGGTAGTTTTGTTAAAGCATTAGGGAAAATACGTCTCTTGATGGTCTTGCAATGTTTTCCAAATTAATCCACTTCTTGTTTTGGTGCAGGATCCTGCCCCAATGTGCTGATTTGGGGGCGGGGGAAAGGTAAGTGCACACAAAAAGCAGGTTGTCCAGAACTGCAAAGGAGTGTTCCGATTGCTGCCCTCCCCATATGTGAAAGACACATAAGGATGGCTATTTTATAGAATGTTTCAGGAACTTTTGGTAGCATTAAGCGATTCTGGTTTAATGTAGATGTTTTTACATGTTCTTCACATGCAAAAGGTTCTGAATTCATCCATAAGTGAAACCGCTTGTTTCCAGGTTATACTTCCTTTCATAGCTTTATTTAATCAGAGATTTACATCTTTCTAAGAAGACCTTCTCTAGGGCAATTATTTCAAGTAAAGTTAATGCTAAATAAAATGTATAACAGTATTAAAGAGCAAATATCTCCCGGAATAATTTTAAGCTTGAAGGGCAACTAATATTAAAATACTTTTAAAGCTCACTAGTTAATTAGTGCTACTCACATGTTTGGGAGTAGCTGCTTTCTAAACTTTGTGTACCAATTGAGAGGTTTTTATATGGATTTGATTGTTTGGGTCTATGGCTACTGCTGGGTTGAGCTCCATGTCACACTAGACTGAGATTTAAAGACTTGCAGCTCAGAGGATAGTACTTGATTAGTGACTGATCTTTTTTCAGACCCCAGTGCAGCTCCCTCACCAATTTGCTAGGCTCACAATGCAGTCCTGGCTTCATCAGCTGTTCTGCTCACAGTGGGGAAGACATACTGGAATGAAACTATCCAGACCATAATAGAACTTTAATTAAATCAATTAATTCTGCATTGAATCCTTTGCCCTTGGTAAATGACACTTGCTGGACTGTGGTGCCTTTCACACTTGCAACTATCACATGTGTGACCACACCAATGTGTAGCATGCAGTGACACAGCTGCCTTCCCTTAGGTGTGCAGTAAAGTTGAGTAAGGAAAGTCTGCACAGTGGTCTATGGGAGCCACCAGTAGATATTCCACACCAGCAGTATTGGAGGATCACAATCTCCAACAAATGGCCAACCCAGTTTGGTACTAGCCGGTAAACTTGACTGGTGCTCACATGGGCCAGTCATCAAACACATCTCCTATTCTTCCAGTCTGTAGTGGGAAGCAAGCAGTAAAGTGGAGTGAAGTTACATGGGTGACAACTGTCACAGGAGGCTGCAACAGTTGTCATCCATGTGGCAGAGGCCTTATAGTGAACTGATTTATACAAACGTGATCACCTATGTTATTAACGTCTCACAATCCAATAAGACTCAGACAATGATGTGTAGTAGTGACTTGTTCTCCTTCCTTGTACCCATTCTCATCATCCATTATATTTTCTGCATTAGCATCTAACAGTTCTACAGACCCTATTTCCATGAGTGGCCACGGGGTAGAGGGGGCACTTGTCCATGGCCGGTGCATAACTGCTTTAATATACTTTAGAGCCTACACTGATTATGACCCCCCCCCGAAATATTTTTTTGGATGGCCAAGTATGTTTCTTTTGAATTTTATATAGTAGGATTTATGTTCTTTATATATGCATATTATTTGCTTTCCCTACACTACTGTATACTAAATATTTTCAGTAAGCAAAAGACATTAGTTATAAAATGTATTTTCTGGATATATCACTTTCTCATGGTGTAGTGTTAAGGATTATGACAGCGCTACATGTTTTGTAAAAAAGAACAACTTTAGAAAAACAAACTCTGGTTAATCATTGGCTGCCAGTCATGTATTTTGGCAATTTAGCTTTCAAGTTTGAGGATTGCAAAGGAAATTAATCCAAAGTTCATATAGTTTATGTTCAAATGGATGATTGGAACACTGCAATGATGCTACCTTGGTATAATTACCCATTATATAGATGCATTTGTCAGACAATCTTGTCATTTTGGGGGCATGACGGATGGTCTACATATGTGTCAACTGTGGTGGTTCTGCTGTTCACTGTAGGCTACTTTGAGCACTGAACCCATCAATGTGGTCCATGTGAATGATCTCCAGTAGTACCAGTTTTCTGTGTTGAGCACAGGGCAGTTGCAGCAAGGTGCAGCAAAATAAGTGCTGCTGTGAACATCTTCTATATTCCTTTTAACCCTTTGATTGCCAGAGGGGTACACAACATATTGCTATGCCTTGCATACACCCCTGGCACTCAAAGGGTTAAATGAATTAGCAGTTTCTGACTAGTTTGCACCAAGTTTAAACTTAACTGAGTAGGGGAGACAAAGAAACAAAGTACCAATCTTTTTTCTTGTGAATATCAAAAACTGAAAATTTGTATTAATCTTTTGGATGCTAAGTGACATTTCAATGCCCTGGAAACATCTCTAGCATCCAAAGGATTAAATGTACACCAACAAGGAATGCAGTTCTCATAAATGTTAATACTCTTGTAATTATTTAAACAAGTGTGTGGTTTTCACCCCTTGGGGAACAGAGGCAATGTGTTGCACACCCCCTAGTCCTAAAGAGGTTAATAGTAGCACTTACTGAAACATTTTAACAATGTAAAGTGTTCAGCAGATTCACAATGCATTGGATACCTCTCTAGTTTCAAGAGGTAAAAGGCCTCATTGAAATCAGTGGGCATTTTGAGTTTTTTTTTTTTTTTTTTTTTTTTTTGCAGTGTACAAATAGATCGATTTTAATAAATCCACCTATTTGTTCACGACAAAAAAGATTCCTGTGGGTGCTTTCCCCACCTGCCTGTGTATATGATTCTTCAATTGGATGAGCACCCAGGCGATTATCTTCACTTAAACAGTGAGTACATTCCTTACCACAACAAATATATAATAGTTGATGGTTAAGTGTGCTTTATTTTTTGGCTTGTATTTTAACTGTCAAAAATGCCATCCCATTGTGATCAGACGATTGTAGATATGCTGGTAAGATAGCTCAGTTGGTTAATGCAGTGTCACCTAAGCCTTACATTCCTCTGATGTAGATCCACTAATTACCAGTGAATTGGGTTATAATAATATATATACCCCAGAGTATACTTGAAAGCCAGATACAATCTCAATGTATTCTTCCTGGTAAAATACTTCAGTAATATTATCTGTTGTTTTTTTTTTTTTTTTTTTTATTTGATTTGATATGAGACATGCTGAAATTCTAACCCTTCACCATATTTTCCTTTTCAGATACCAATTACATTGGGAGTGTTTCTTAATTCCTACTATGATGTGAAATTTAATGTCATAGGAATGGTTTTTGCTGCCCTTGGAGTTTTGGTGACATCCCTTTATCAAGTGGTTAGTATTGTACCCTGTTTCATCACCCTGTTTCACCACCTTTAACCAAAAAAGAAAAAAAAGAGGGATAGACTGCAGTGACATTGTGCTAGTTATTTGTTTGTAATGTAAATTGCTTTTTAGAAACTGACCTTTAGTTGTTGGTGACACAGTGTGGCACTTCTAGTTAATTCATTTCTGTGCTAAGGAAATATGAATACAGACAGCCCACACAGTTTACAATACCGGCGACCTTGAACAGAGCTCACTAATACTATGCTGTGAATTAGCAAAAAGTGTCACAATATGCCACCAGAATATAAATATTAATTTCTTAGTGTTCTTTTACAGGAGAAAAGCTAGTAGAACATAACGCCAGATTTTATGTCTTTATAAAATGAATTCAACTTCTCTGAGGTTGACAAATCCACTTTGAGTGCAGAAATAAGTTTGCCTGGTGTTATAGCATTGGTGTCCAACATGCACCCGTGGACCAGATGGTGCTCACCTAACCTCAGAGTGTGACCCTCTTGAGATTTTTGTTAAACAACCAAAGGTTTTTACCTAACTAGCCAGCACATAGCAACCAGTGTTACTGACACCATTCATTTATCAAAATAGTTTAATCTATTGACCCCTTAAAGGGATAGTATTACTTCGTTTTAGCTTTATTTTATTTTGTAGGCATTAAAAAAAAATGAAGAACGATATAAGTCTTATCTCTCAAACCTTTATGGTTTGAGAGATATTCACAAGCAAAGTTTCCCCTCCCGCCCCTTTTACCTAGTATAAGCCATCTCTTCTCAGATGTGGAATCCAGTCCATAGACCAGACAGATAACAGAAGGGGACAATATTCTTCACATGAGAACAATGAAAGCCCTGTCCCCCTTGACAAGTTTTTCAGGTTTTTCCCTTATCTTAATTGAAGATTGTCCCTCTCTGCAGTCTACCTGGGCACCTCCCTTCTGATCTGGCTGAACAGTGTTATATCAGTAAAAGGGGCGGTAGGGGGATACTTTGTCATTGAATTACTCTTGAATTACAACTCTGACAAAATTGAAATAACACTCTTCAAAGTCCAAATACTATGATGCTTAATTAGAGCTGATTTTATTATAAAACATTAATGTCCCTTTAAGGACCAGAAGTCTGTGTAGGATATTGCTTTGCAGTATGTTGCACATCCCTTTTCTCCTTAAAGGGTTAGATACCAGTAATCTCATGCACTTGATTAAGGACTAGTATTAGGCTTGTGTAACTGCATTTTGTATGAAAAATGTTGATGAAATATTTTTTTCTGCTTTTGTGTTTCTGCCAAATAGATTAATCTATTTGAATAGCTAACAAGCTACTATTTAATATTGTTCTTGGTAAAGAACAAACGTGGCCATCGCACATGGATTTCTCATCATGTGGCTCATTACTAAAATAAATAACTGGCACCCCTGTATTACAGTATTCATAGGGCCTTGTGTAAAACGCAAGAGTAGCAATTCTGAAGAATACCAACTGCACCCTGGGGTGGGGGATTCAGATTCCCTTTGTTTGGGTGCTAGAATTGCATACTCCTGGCATTCAAAGGCTTTAACCCCTTGAATTCTAGAGATGCCTGCATTGCATTGGTTTTTAGTGTTGGGGACATCTAACATTGAAAGAGTAAAAAAAAACAAAAAAAAAAATTCAGTGGTGTCTGTAGAAATTTTTCCGGGGGGATGGTAAAGCCATAATGGCCCCCATGCCAGCCCACCCAGCTCCTTTGTTTATATGGAGGGGGTAATTGTAGGGGGGGGCGGACGCCCATGACCCATTTATATCATTTATAATATTTCAAATTTATATTTGCATGTGTGGGGTTGTTCCAGAATTGTTACTATTTTAATAGGTGCATGAGCTCTTTATTACGGTAAAGTGGCTAGCATCTGCTCTTGGGTGGTATTTTAACTCTTTGGGCCCTGTGTTCAAAAGAAAAGTGTAGTTATTCTTGACAAACCGACTACACCTTAATGAACAAATACTCATTCCCATTCATTTAAATGGTGCCATTTACCCCTTGCATCACAGAGATATCACCAACACATTTCTTTCAGTACAATAGAGACATCTCTAGCATTTAGTCTTGTAGAGATCAAAGGAGTGTCTAAAGCATTGCTTTGTGCACCACTCTGTCCTCAAAGTGATAAGTCACATTTAAATCAATGGGAATTCTTATTGGTCTTTTATGACGCTGTTGGTTTACCCAGAATTACTCCTATTCTTTTGAAATAAGGCCCTTTGAGTTGCATATTGCACAGATCTGTGGCACGCAAACAGTTAAAGGGAAAGTAGCATAAATGTAAGGCTATTGGTTAGGGAGGGCCAGGTAGAGGATCTTATTCCTACCTCGGCCTCATCATTGGGCTGTTAGAGCTCTCCACTAGAGCTCCGATTGCCCACCCAACCCTCTCTTTCTTAATTTTCAATCCTCCTTTCTTATTTCTCTGTTTTATTTTTACACTGGTAGGCCCTCTTTATAGACCTACCTCTTCAGGTCAGACGAGGCAATATAAGGCCCGACCACAAATATAGTTATTATTTGCCCCTGGAAATCTTGTGCATCCTTGACTGCAATGTAGCAGCAATAATGCCACCTTCCATTTGCCAGTGCTGGTTACCTGCATTGCCTTGTTTTTTTCCATCAGTCCAGTAGATGGGGTGGGGTCTAATTAGTGGCTGTTGTGGAACATGCTAAGGTGCATCTGGCTGTGTTCACAAGGGTCAATAACGATTCATGAACTGCCTAACCAGATCTGTGTCTGCATGTATGACATGGTGCTGACATAGTTGGTTTTAATATAACAAGCAAATATCGTCTCTAGTTCATAAAGGATTAAATACTGTCTGATTCAATTTAGAGCCAGAATCCCCATACAATAATTGAACCACTGTAATTTCTCTGGGTTATGAGGCAAAGTTTGAAGTTTATGGACTTGTATCTTTTTTTTTTTCAACCTAATTTACTATGCTACTGTAGAAAACTGCTAGATGGGTCAATGATGTATTGTACTGATCAGAGACTTTCTTACCTTCTCTGGTTTATAACCATCAACATAACATGTCAGCTGTACCAATTTCAGACAAACCTGGTTTAAAACCAACAATATCTTTATTGTATAATATAAAACTGCATTAACATATACTTAGGGCTGTTGCAGAATAAAAAGTGGTTTACAGACTGGGAGATGCCTTCATTAGTAGGCGCTAATGCAAACAAATCAACTCTTTGCACATCAAAAATATTTTGAAGTTGAGAACAGGAAAGTCAACTTCTGATCACAAGCATTTTGATAATTGGTTTTCAGTCTTGGTCAGATGTTACAAGGAAAGTTTGTTTCTTTGAATTTCAAGAAAACTATTTTGCTTGGAGGATTTCTTTCTATGTAGTTATATAACTTGTACCTGCGTACTCCGGATAAAAGACGGCAGTCTTGTGATGTATTTTGGCAGAACATGTTCTTGAATTGCTTTGTGCTATAGTCATGAGCAAGCACCCACTACAGCAAAGAAATTTACACTTGATTCTCAAGGCCTGCAAACAGGACAGGATTTAAATACTTATCTGATTAAACACTGGAGAGCAAGAGGGGTGTGCAATGCATTCTACACTCCTCTGATCATCTAGGGGTTAAGCACAGGTGAGTTAATCAGTGACTAATTTGATTGACCTACAGTGCTCGTGTAAGGAAGCTTTAAATCCGGGTTGGTTTGCATCCCTTGAGGATCAAGATTCCAGACCACTGTTCTACAGCAAATCCATTGTTCTCTTTTATTCCACTAGAGGGCAACAGAATTCCACTTTAATATATTTTGTTTTCACATAAGTGTAGTCTTTTTTTGTTTACATTTTTAGCAAAGTAATTATATACTGTATATTATATATTTCTTCCTTTCTATATTCTCCAGGATCATTATTTTCTATTTTAATTGGAAATACAATATAATTCTAAATTTTTAATCCGTTTTCTTCCATTAAAAACTACATGATATACTAAAATATTCTACACATTCTTCTATAGCAATAATGTTAAAGGATATCTATACCCCAGGAATAATGGTTTCTTAATTTAACAGAATATTTTCCTAGGTAGTGCATTGCACAACAGGCATATGTATTTTGCAGTGTATCCCCAATTGCCTGTATATAATGATCTCCATTGAAGTCTGCCTTCAGTTCACAATCCTCATAACAAACAATAGACTTCAGTAGTCCTAAATGGTTCTTACTGGTCACCTGCCTTCATCGGATTGCAAATGGAATGTTATTTGTAGTCCAGGGTTGGGCAACCTGAGGTCCTCTACCTGTTGGGGACTACAGTACCCAACATCTTCTGCCAACTGATGGCGGACTGTGGATAATGGGAGTTGTAGTTCTCAACAGCTAAAGGGCCTTTGGTTAACTAACCCTGCAGTAGCAGTAAATGACAACAGAGATCAAACATGAAAAAAGTATATAGACATCACTTACTGCTGTATGGATTATTTGTAAGTAGGTAAGCTCTTCTGGTTAGCATCTGTAAAGTTCTTCTTTAGTACTCAGAACAATATCTATGTCTGCAATGTTAACCTGCATAATGTTTTAGCCTATTGGTTTTCCTCATTGCAGAATAAAAAGTTCTAAAATTTGAATGCAGATCAAGGAGGACTGGCATGGTAACTTGTTTATGGCTGGGCTGTTCATACTGGCAGATATCACTTTGTGTGAATGCAGTCCACATAGAATGCTGCAACTTGCAGGGGCAGTAGAGGGTCAAAAAAAAAAAACACACACAACTTTTAAACCCATAGGTCATATCTCACCAGCCCCCCAGTTTGCTGTGCAGATCACAGGGATCTATACTGGTGGGTGACTTTAGTGCCTTACTGAGCTGTCCTAGGATTTGCTGACACAGGGCTTCTATGGGGTTGAGAAAGTTCCCATGAGATCTCTGTGATTCTGCACAATGAAAGTCAGATTGCTTATACTTGTTATTATTTTTATTTCATCTTAATCTTTTTTAAATACACTTCTATGTCCCGGACAGTGAGCTGCCTGGATCTTTGTTTTATAGAGAGCTTTCTGTCAGGGATTGTGAAATTGGGGGCTGCTGCAGGTATAGTGTTTCACTGTATTATTATTCCTGGCAGAAAACTTGATGCAAAAACCACTGCGTGCTTTCTTAATGACAGAAATGTGTAAAAATAGGCAATATGACTAACTTTCCTTGTATAGAAAAGAAAAATATGTAAAATTGAAAATCCATCGCCCTTTACTGGATATGAAAAAGACACAACGGATTCACTGGAGAAGGAGACTGTAGCATTAGATAAGTGCACATAAATGTAACTACTAGTGCCAAAGTTGATAGCACTTGTGTTTGGTTATTTGGACAAATCTCAGATCATGTATGTTCAAAAGAAATGTGAAGGAGTTCTGGGGCACTATAGGGAAGAACAAAAAAATTTCCCATGGATTTCACTGGTGATATTTACCCCTTGCTTTGCACTGCTTTGGAGACCTTTCTGGCATTTAAGGGGTTAAATTCCCCATTTAAATCATTGGAAATGTTTGGAGTTTTCATTTCTGCCCTATAATGTGAATGGTTTGCCCCACAACTCCTCCTCTTTTCTTTTGAACATGTGGCCCTAAAAGCTGTAAACCAGTGGTTCCCAAGAGGTGTTGTGACATTTGTGTGTGAAGGCACCAAGCTTAACAAGGTCAAACCTAGAGAGGGTATCCACTTCACCAGAACCCCCTCCCCTTCAGATCAGAGGTAAAGCTTTATTAGCCCACTAATAAGAAATGTTTACTGCTACCGGGGTTATGTCTGCAGGGGTATCCATTACAAGTGACATGTAAAGTTTTGAGTCATAAAATGACACGTGTATTCGACCGTGTCAATTAAAGTGCCGCAATTAAAGTTATGCATCTTAAAGTGCATATTTCGTGTCATTCCAAATGGCGCATTCACCATATCATGCGTTAACATGTCGCAGCATTAAGGACGCAAATTGGGTGCAATATTGGTGCAGTATGGGTTTTGGGTTGGTTTTTGTTGGTTTAGAGTTGGTTTTCAGTTGGGTTTAGCGGGTTTTGGGTTGGGTTTTGGTGGGTTTTGAGTTGGGTTTTGGTGGGTTTTTGGTTGCACCCATATTGCATCCTTAATGTGTCCAAATTGCATCCATATTGTGTCAGTATTGCACCCATATTGCATCCTTAATGTGTCCTTATTGCACCCAATTTGCGTAATTATTGCATCCATATTGCACCCAATTTGCGTCTTTATTGCTCCCATATTGCACCCAATTTACGTCATTAATGCACCTTAATGCTGCGATATGTTAATGCATGATATGGTGAATGTGCCATTCGGAACAACGCGAAATGTAGAATTTGCTACACTTTAAGAAGCATAACTTTAATTGCGACACTTTAAATGACACAGCCGAATAGATGCGTCATTTTATGACGAGAAACTTTACATGCGTCACTTTGATAGTAAACCGTCTGTGGGTGAGGCTGCTTTCTCCAGCTGTTGTAGTACAACTACCATCATCGCCTGCTTATGATCATGGGTATTGTAGTACAACAGCTGGAGGGCCACAAGTTGTTAACCCTTCATTTATTTTATAGGAAGTAGCAGTGGATTTTGGATGCACCAAACATCTTCTAGGCATTTTATGCTTATTTTATTTTTAGGAAATCCTGAGTTTGCCCCGTTCACCCAATTCTGAACAAAGCCATTAAGTTGTGTTGTTTTTTTTTTTTTTTTTTTTTTTTTATGCTGAACATATATTAAGGAAATTTCAAATTTAACTATGCGTCGGTTTAATGTTGGGGAAATACACATCAAAATCATATAATCTAATAAATTAAAGGAATAGCAAGCCTATATGTTGTTTTTTTTTTTTTTTTTTTTTTTTCCCCCCAGCCTCAAAAGTGGGATCCATTTATGGACACCATCCTACAGAGAGGTTGGTGGGTAACAGTGTGGCTCACTACTGCACTACAAGAATACAAAGAACATATTCGATCTGACCAGCAGTGTGTATTGCGTGTAATAAAGAAGGCAGGCAATATTTGTTAAGAGACGTTCGTGTTCTTTAACTTACATGTGTTTAATCAGGGATATCCTAAAATCCTGGCCTCTTATACTTTTCTGGAGGACTCATTTCAAGACCTCTGTCCAAAGCATTTCCCCATGAATATGTGACACTTCCTGTTTTTAAGTAGGAGATGGCAGCCTGCACCCCTCCAGCTGCTGGACTACAGTCCCATCATCCTCAGCCACCCAATGTCTGGTTGAGGATGATGTGCGGAGTTGTACCATTGGTAGATGGAGGAATGCATGCTGCCTTCAAAGCATTTCTTATTCTATTAATGTAATGACACGAGTATTGTGTCTGTCATGTCTGTTCAACATGCCATCCAGGTTTTGGGGGTGGTATTAAAGGAATAATAACTCCTAAGGGGAGGCTGCGGAAGTAAGTAGAAGGGGCGGGAGGTGGAAACTTTATTAGACTATAAATGAAAAACTGCAGCGTTTAATAATGTTTTCTTGATACACATCATTATAAAAGAATAAAGAAGACTCCATTTTACTTCAATAATTAAACATTACTATCCCTTTAATATGGACAAAATATATATTACAAGATTTATCCTACTACGTATAACAAGGGTACTCCCGAAGCTTAGATTTTTATTGAAAAGTTGTTGCATGTCAGACTTGGGTTTTTTTTTTTTTTTTTTGGCCTGAAATTTATGATGATACAGTTACTTCAACAGTCGATGGACTGCAATAGTCAGCTGACAATAACCCTCCATCGGATACTGTAGCTACAACTCTGCTGTAAAATCTCTGGACATGGGGGAACTGTACCAAAAAAAAATTCAAGTTTGAGTTGCAATAAGTTTTGCATAAAACGTCTCAGCAGTGACAGTATTGTGTTTTCGTCAGCCTGGTAAATAATGAAATATTTATTTTTCCTTTAATTATTGTGGATGTACACTTTTCTGCCTCTTCCTCATCATACTATTTGTTTACTTGCAGTGGGTAGGAGCCAAGCAACATGAGCTGCAGGTGAATTCAATGCAACTTCTATATTACCAGGCTCCAATATCATCTGCTATGCTACTATCTGTTGTACCTGTATTTGAACCAGTGGTTGGAGAAGGTGGCATTTTTGGACACTGGTCTCTATCTGCCATTGTAAGTTATTTCATAGCATTTCAGTCAACCCTTCCACTGTTTTGTGGGCTCCATGCTTGATGGTGGTAATGTTAAGTATTTAGGTGAATATCACATGGAAGTATTCAACTAGTCTGTATTTATTTTGCAGGTGATGGTGCTCCTCTCTGGTGTTATTGCCTTCACAGTAAACCTATCCATCTACTGGATCATCGGAAACACCTCACCAGTTACGTATCCTTTGAGTGGATTTTCAAGAATTCACTTTATGTAAAAATGTGACTCTTACTTACTCCTTTAATAATAGCCAGTTAAGAAATATGTGTTCTGCAGGTCAGCACAGGATATATTACAGGTCTAGAGCAAATCTGAGTAGCCTTTATTTCCCCAGCTGTTGCATTACAATTGGCATCATCCTCAAATGGCCTCCACGGGGGAAGATGCATTAAGTTTAATAATGGTCCAGTTTAAGAGATTATTGTGGTGATTGCTTTCTATGGTGCTTCAGAGGACAGTTTGCCGTTTCTAATAGAAAGCACATAAGCAGCTGCCTTCCCATAACCCTTTGACTGCTGCAGCTGCTCTGCTTGTTCTTCTTTATCTGAAATGGCTGATCAGAAAGTCTTCTGTTTACATGCATCTTCTGATGCTGCTAAACACTGCTCTGTTCTGGCAGTGTGAAACTCCAAGTGTATGTATATCCTACACCTTCATTTACATTTGGTCTAATGTTAGAACCTGCCCTGGAGCTGATGAGGGGGTGCTGGAGGAATCAGAGAAAGGAGAGGAGGATATAAAAGAGCCAGTTAGGACACTGGTTTTAATGAGGACCCGTAAAGCATCAAGTACAAAAGCAGTGAGCGGAGAGTGACATAAAATGAATCTATTGAGGGCAGACAACGGGTGCAAAGTGTGTGTTTATCTTGCAACGTCATTTGGATTTCATGTAATGTTGAAACCTATCCCAAACCTAATAAACAGTGCAGTGTTGTGAGGGTGTGCAGCTCCAGTTTTATGTGTATCCTGCTGCACTGCCACAACTCTGCACAGTTTATCAGGTTTGGGACAGTTTTCACCATGAAGTTGCAGGATACACATACACTTTGCGCCCATTGTCTGTCCTCAATTATGTAACTCTGCTGTCACTGCCTATGTCAAGCCACCAAGGCCCTATACCACTTTCCTTTACCCACCTTTCTCTCTGATTCCTCCCCCACACCCTCACAGCACACCTGATTATGGGTGGGTTGTGGTGCATTCACCCAAAATCCAACACATACGTGAAGTTCCCTCCCACCCCTTCTCAATTAACTGTCCCCCTTTTGCCATCATTCATGTCCCGGTGGAGGACAAACTCCTCACTACAGCCCTGCATGCTTTCTGCTCATACTTAACCATTTGAGTGGCAGAAAGGTACACGTGTTGTGTACTCATATGGCACTCAGAAGGTTAATGTGCAGTGCCCTTGTCTGTCTCCTTTTGTTTACTGTCATTGCAGGCTGGAGAATGCCTGTATAACTCACATATACAGGGTCAGTTAATGACTGTCGGCAGGGGACCACAGAGTCCTCATGAAGTTTGAGGGGGCAAACATCATTCACTCTTACCCCTCAATGGCATATCTCCCCACATTGCACATGGCCAATTAATTGTTAGTAGCTTATTAATCATGGAAATAGCATAATAACGTTTCTTAAAGGGATAGTAATACTTGTAAATAAGTTTATTTTATATTGTAGCCCTTGAGACTTATACCATTTTTCAAGTTTTTTTTTATCTCCCAAACCTTTATGGTTTGGGAGATATTCAGAAGTAAAGTTTCCCCTGGAGTGACGTCATTGCTCCACCCTTCATATTTGGAATCCGGTCCCGGGACCGGCTGTGCCTCTCCAGAAGTGCTGAGATCACCATCTTTAAAAAGAATTTCTTAATTGGAATGGTCTACAAAGTGTGCTTTCAAGCCAGGCACACTTTGTACACAGTTCCAATTAAGTAGTTATTTTCAAAGATCGTGATCTCGGCACTGCTAAAGGGCTGCCGGTTGCTCTGTGGACCGAATTCCAAATCTGTCCACTAGATGGCAGACTTGGCTGAAACAGCCAGGAAAAGAGCATTTTACTATGTTTTACGTGTGAATATCTCCCAAACCATAAAGGTTTGGGAGATAAGACTTATATAATTTTTCATGTTTTATTAAGGGCTACAATATAAAATACAATTATTTTCAAGTATTACTATCCCTTTAAGTGCCAGCATGAGATGGAATCATAACATTGTATGAAACCGTCCCTGCCTGTACCATGCTATACAGTGCAACTCCCCCTTTTGCAAATAATCTAAGCAATGAGACAGGGATGGACAGCACAGGCTTACAGATCAGTCTTCTCCAAGTTGTCTGCGCTGTGATATTGATGTAAGTTTCATACGATGTTATGATTCCAACTCATGCCAGTACTTAAACGTTATTATGCTATTTCCATAATTAACAAGCTACTAACAATTGTGTAAGCATGATAGTTCTGCTTTAAAGAGGGAAACTTGGGATGTATGCAGTGGAGTGTTTACATGGCCACAAACAGGTACTTACTTAAGCCCATTAACCCGTTGAGTCCCAGGTGCTGTACTCACACAGCATGTATCCATTTTCTGAAGTTGATGTTAAAGCCCAGGCAGTTTTTTTGTCTATGCCCTCACTCCTACCCCTCAATGGAATGTTTACATGGCCACAAATGGTTACTTATATAGGCCTATTAAATCTTTGAGTCCTAGCTGCTGTCCTCGCACACAGCATGTATGTGTTTTCTGAAGCTGATGTTAAATCCCACACACATTTTGGTTTTTGCTTTAATGCGTACATTTATTTAACTCATTCAGTTGTAGGGACCTCTCCAAACAACCCTGCCCTGCCACAGTGCAGTTCTACTCTTCCACTTAATAAAACAGTCCTGGACTGCCACACACATGAGTCTGCCACTCTGCATAGCTGTGCAATAAGACTGGAGTCTAGGGCACTGTATTTCTGCTTTGATTGCTACCAGTGTACATCTAAATATATCTTCTTTCCCCCTGCCCCTTTTTGCACTGGCAACAACATGCTTCATTTGCTAGTGTTTTACTACAAATATTCATGATTGGCATGGCATCTTGGGTGGTATTCCTAAGGGACATATGAGAAAACCAAACCTAAGCTTGCAAACTGTTCCTCATTCCAAACTGGGCTTCCATGGGAATATTCAGGCACTGTATATCCTTCTTGCACTGTGGACCCTACAGCTTGTCCGGGGCCTGCTACTTCAGTACATGAACCACTTTGGATTAAGACTCTGGTCTCTTCATTTGCTTCTATCCCAGGAAAAGAACCCTGCTTAGAAACCTAAGCCTGAAAAGCCTTACTCCTCTTGACTCGTGGAGTCCTGGTCCATCTTTACCTGCAGGGTGCTGACTCCATCTTTTTCATTGAGTTTTGTGGGTTATTTTGAAAGAGTACCGCATAGTTCTCAAATCCCTTCTGCATCTTTCTTTTTGTCCAGAGTTCCTCGAGATCCAGTTTGGACATGTCTTTTTATACACTCAGTAACTTCCCTTTTGGAGAAACAGGTACTGGTTCCTGTTCCAGCTCAGGAACTCTTTACCAGATTTTAAAAACAATGTTTTTGTGGTTTCCAAAAAGGATGGTGAGCTGCCGTCCTATTCTGGACTTGAAGTGTGTCAACCAGTATATGCTAGCTCCGTGCTTAATGATGGAAACTTTGAAAACCGTTATTGCTGCCATTTGTCTGAGAATTTCTTGCCTCCTTGGATCTCTAGTATGCCCATCTGCACATTCATCCATTCCAAGTGCACTTAGGACTTTATCTTCAAGAGCATTCATTGTCAATTTACTGCTCTCCCCTTCACACTAGCATCTGCTCCAAAGATCTTTAGACTCATCCCACATCCATGTCTCAACGAGCGAAGGAGGACCTTTTCTGTAGCTTCATAGTCCTCTCCAAATGTTGCGATGTTCCTTTGTCATACCAGAATGGGTGGCAGTCCCCACAGATGCCTGTCTAATGGGGAGCCACCATTGATCCTCTAACAGCACAGGGCCACTGGATTGGGGAGGAGAGTTTACTTCCAATCAGCATTCTGCAGATGCCTGCTTTTTCAGCTGATGCTTTGCCGCTGGTCCCATGTGTTGTCGGTTGCAATGGTGAGGGTTCAGTCGCACAATGTGATGGCAGTTGCCTATATAAATCGCCAAGGAAGAACCAGAAGAGAGCCCACTTGGGCTGAGATTCAGGAACTCCTTCAGCAGGCAAAAGCTCGCAACCCAGCCATCTCAGCAGTTCACATTCCAGGAGTGGAAAATGTGGTCACAGACTTTCTAAGTCACCAACATCTGGATCCCAGAAATTGGGAACTCTATCACCGTGTGTTCAACCAGATTGTACAGTGATGGTGTCTTCCATCTGTGGATCTCATGGTGTTTGCGAAGGTTCCACATTCTGCACCAAGAAAAAGGATCCTCTAGCTTTTGTGATGGAAGTTCCATGGACTGGACATCGCATCCATCTGGCTTATCGGTTTCCTGATTCCCACCAGAGAAAATAAAGATGGAAAGGGCTGAAATCATTCTGAATTCCCCATTTTGCTCCAGTTGGGTTTGGTTCATCTTCTTAATCTGTCCATCATAGAACGATTTTGCCTTTCTCTCAATCCAAATCTCCTTACTCAAGAAAGGAGATCTTATTATCGGGTAGAAAAGGTTGGCATAGCTCTTGAAGCGAAAATCCTGAATAAGAGAGGTTTCTTTGGCACTGTCATTTCCACTGATTCAGGCTAGGAAGCCTGTTTCGTCCAAGGCTTCTCATAGGATTTGGTCTCTGAAGGACTGAAGGGACATGTCCTGAGCAGCACACAACTGGAAAGTCTTTTTATTATTATGGCCTTTCATCAAGATGGTATCAACAAGGGTCTCAGTCCTGAGTTCTTTTAAGGTTCAGATCTAAGCCCTCTGTTCTTTTTTTCAGATGTAGATTGCTTTTCTCTCTTACGTCAAGACCTTTGTTCGAGGGGTGGCTCACGCCTACCATAACTTCAGGGTTCCCATTCCTCCAGGGGACTGGAACATAGTGCTAATTCCTCAGAGGCCTACTTTTTGAGCATCTTTCATCTGTTCATTTGCATCTCCTGATGCTTAAGATGGCCTTCTTTTTGGCTAAATTATTCTCAGTGTGGCTGAACTACAAACTTTATCTCGTTGACCCCTATTTCTGGTTTTCCACCAGGACAGGGTGGTTCTTTGTACTCCCAGAGGTTTTTTTTTTCCCAAGGTCGTCTTGGATTTTCACGTCAATCTGGAAATTGTCCTTCCTCCTTTTTGCCCTGATCCTTCTTGGATCAAGGCCACCATCTGATAAACGTATGTATTCAGGAAAAACCTGTACCTTTCCAAGAAGCAGCACACACTGCCAGATCTGTGGTCTCCTCAAGCACCTGCACGAAACAGGCCTCTTCTGAACAGCTGTGTAAGCAGGCGACCTGGTCGTCTTTGCATAACTTAGTTTTGGGCGGAAGGTCCTTCAGATAGTGGTGCCTATTTAGGGAATTTTTTCCTAGTTTTCTCTATGTAGAGTTTTGAACCCTGTTTGTTGTTTGTTGTCCATTGACACCTGAGGTTTGTATGGTACCTGTTAGTCTTGTGGAATACTGGTCTTCAGTGTTTTTTTTTTTTTTTCCTCCCAGGAATCACAGTGAATGCTTTAGTATATCCCCATGGTTCCTGTGTTTCAGGAGGGTTTTAGTGAACTTTCTGTTAAATCCTTTTCTCATAGTTCATGTGGAACAAATGACTCCCACCCTGAGGAGGAAAAAACATGGGGCCTCCTGGGGTGTTTGTTCAGGGTTTTTTTTTTTTTTCTTTCGCTCTGCTCCCTCAATTGTATTTTTTCGCAGCCTGCTCCCTCAATTGTATTTTAACCCTTTGAGTTCCAGAGTGGTATGCAACGCATTGCTTTGCGTACCACTCTGGCACTCAAAGGGTTAACTTAGATTACATCCATTTATAATGTTATACCTCCTGTGTCCCATTGCTATTAGTACTTTTGCTCCACTCTCTGTTTGAAGGAGAATGAGAGTGGAGCAAAAGTACTAATAGCAATGGGACACAGGAGGTAGGGCATTAAAAATTAATGAGATCTAATTTAAACTATGTGTAATAATAGTCTTTTAATAAAAAAAAAAAAAAAAAAAAGTTTAAAACACACACATACGCACATATATACAGGCAAAGTATGTAGTCCATACCTTGCCTATTAACCCTTTGGGTACCAGAGGGGTAGGAAACATGCTAAGCAATGCTTTCCTACCTCTCTGGTACTCAAAGGGTTAATTGTGGAATAAAAGGCAGATTTGTCCACTACATGGAAGTCCATGAGGTGGATGTGGATGTGGTTAGTATGTCGCATATATGCAATATATGTGACATACTAAGGGGGGGATGTGGAAGGGGGCATTTTGTAGTGCTTGGTGTACTAGTTTTATTGATTGTAACCCTTTGAATGCCACAGGGGTGAGCAGTGCACATCCCTATGGCATTCAAAGCTGTCCATGGTGCTGAAAGCCATCTCTGTGTTCCCCTAGTGGCTGGGTAGGGGAAAGCACAGAGAATTCTGTTCAGAACTGGAGACGGTGGCTTTTTTACTCTGGTGTGCTGTTCTCCAAAAAAAATAGGCGTTAGATTTCTGGAGAGAAATGTTGCAATTTAATGCGAGTTAGCCCTAATTCCAACATTTGAATAGCTTTTGGTGTCGCTTGTACATTATCATCTATGGGTAAGATCTTGCTGTTCTGGCGACGGGCGATGTGTGTTTCAGAACTGGCGTCGCTTGTTACTAGTGGAACATTTGCATTGCTCAGTTGACGTTAAAACCAGCGTCGCCAGCATTTGGATGGAGCCCTTAGCGTACATATCCACCCAATACTGTTGTGCTAAGTGTTTGAAAAGACAAAAGTGGATGCAAGTGTTGTCGTATCATCATATGGAAAGAGTAAAATTCCATAGCAGAAACATTTTTTTTTTTTTTTTTTTTTGGAAGGTGTTAGAGTTTGTGTCAAAGTGTGGTATGTAGAAATGATAGCCATCTTCTCCACCACAGTGCATGAGAGGGTATTGTAGTGCATCATATGATATATGTGTTTCAGGTACTCATATTAATTTATTATGTCTATAGTGTATAATAATATCCCTTTTGTCTGTTGGCAAGCCACACATTAGAATACCAATTTAATTTACAGTGGGAGCATTAAAGCGTCGTTCATGCTCATTAAGTGGCCTTTTGTCTGCGTTGATAGTGACTGTGAATTCTTGATTGGTGTGCCTTTCTAAGGCATATTTGAAACTTTGTATGTAAGCGTTGTGTAAGTGAAGCATATGTTGTAATTCTTGAACAATGTGTAATTGTAGTTTGTGATGATTTTTCATTTGTAATTGTACTTGTGTTTCCATATTTTCCACAAACTATATTTGGAGGAAAGATTCAGTTTGACCATCTTGAGGTAGAAAAGAACCAACTAAATAGTAAATGTGTCCTTGTATTTTGGAAGTAGGCATACAATTAGGTTCCCTTATGTGTTTAGTAGCTCCAAAAGAAGTCATTTGAAAAGCTGAATTATAGGATCTGATGTTTTGTAAGAAATGGCAAGATGTATTATTTTCTGTAAAAAGTTATTTCAATGGCATTGGGGGAATTTCAGGTAGTGGTAATTTAATTTTACCTTGTAAACAACAAATGCCATTTGGTTCGTCTTTCCAAGTTAAGGCTTTGCAGTGTTGGCATATGCATGTCATATGTCCTATTGTGACACTTTTATCTGTTTCATACAGTATGTTTGGATTGTATTGGAAAGCAGACTTAAATTTATGTTTCCATGGTATTTGTTTTGATTTGTGTGGCTGTGTAAAAATTGGATTTGTTTTTGTTTGAGGGTCATTATTTAGTGAATTGTTTGTTGTATAGTATTGGTTTTGTCTTAGATACTATTGTTTTGAATGTGTGTTATAATAGGAGTTGTTTGTAAGTCAACAATAGTATTGTGCTGTATAGTTTGTTTACCTGTGTTTTTTGTTTTGTTTTGTGTTTAGCTCTTTTGCGATCTTTTTCAAGAGGGTCCAAAATCAACATATTATCCCTATGTTGATTTTGTGTATGTAGACATACATTAAGATTGTACAGAATAGCAAGTGCTTGTATTTCAACATGTCCTCCAAAAGTGCCTGACTGTGCCATATATGTTTGGTATTGTTGCACTGTATATCCAAGAATAAAATGTTGATAATGTTGCCATTGTTCCATAATATATTGTGCAGCTTGTTGTCTGTATATTGCATCATGGTGTAAAGTAGTATGAAAAACAATGGAATAAACAGTTGCCTATTGGTGGTGCATGAAGAATTGTGTATGTAATATTTTCTGATGTGTATGTTGTATATGTTTAATGTGATGTTGATGGTTGTGACATGTTTTGTATGTTATAAGTATACTAGTTGAAAAGTCCATTACATGGGCCACAGTGCCACTGCCACCCGGTCGCGGGGCAGTCACGCGCAGCAGAGACTGCCCGCGCTGCGGCTGATGCAGAGCTGGACGCTCCTTCGGAGCGCCCTGCTCTGTATCAGGCGCGGGCAGTCTCTACTGCGCGTGACTGCAGCACGAACAGCAGTGTCTACTGCGCATGTCACGGCGTTACACACAATTTAGCGAATTATTATATAGGATATGTCATGTACTAAGAAATATACTTAATATTTCTTGATGGTTGTGTGCATTTTACTTCTTCCTGTGGGTAAAGATAGAAATATAGTGATCAACATACAATTAATGGATTTTAAAAATTGTGTTGTAATTTTGTGAAAGGGTAATTGTAGATAGTACATCTGGTAACACCATGTATGTGAGATGTGTAACATGTTTTCTTTAAATCATAGAACTTAAAATATAAAGCATAAATATAAATAGTTACACATTGATGTAGAGTATATGTGTGACGTGAAACATCTTAAATTTCAAGTAAAAAGTGTGTGATATACAGAACATATGTTAGTGTATAATTGGCAAAATAATGTACAATGTAATTATAGAAGTTGTCATATACAGTACAGTGTAATATGACAATGAAATATCAGAATATGAGTATACATTAAATATTAATCTCTATATATTTGTTTATAACTTTGTGTGTGTAAAAGTATGTGTAATTGTGTATGTTTGTATAATATGAGGAAGAGTGATTTGTGTTTATAGCTGGGGCGGACATGAGCAACGTCCTGGAAGGAAACCTTGACATCAGGCAGAACCGCAATGCGTGCTGAAAGAACACAGAAAGCGCAGAGGTCTAAACCTTTAAGGAACTCAAACTGAGTCCCTTACCCAACCCGTCCAGCAAGAATGCCAAGACGTTGGGAAGTAAAACTCAAGTGACCGATCCCTGTCAGCACACCAAGAGGTAAAGGTAGACCAAACCCTGTGGTAGATCTTGGAGGAAACCGGCTTAAAAGCGCTAAGCATTGTAGCCACCACCCCCGAGGAGAATCATGTCTTCCGTAGAATTGAGGATTCAACCTCCAAGCCGTCAAAGCCAGACAGTGGACATCCTCCTTCCACAGGTACCCCTGCAGAGGAAGATCCGAGAAGGGAACTGAAATGGCTCCGCTACATAAAGAGCCAGAAGCTCCGAAAACTAAGATTGTCGAGGCCAAAACAGAACAATGAGAACGACTGGACAAGATTCCAGTCAAAGCTTCTGAACTACCCTGAACAACAAGGGTAGAGGAGGAAAAAAAAATAAGCCAGTGGGAACATCCAAGGGATGGACAGAGCGTCCACTGCTAGAGCTAGAGGATCCCTCCATCGAGAGCAGAACACAGGAACCTTCTTGTTGTGTCTCGTTGCCATCAGATCGATGCAAGGAGGTCCCCATCTCTGAACAAGGGGTTGAAACACCTCCAGATGCAACTCCCACTCCCCGCTGTCCACAGTGCCGACTGAGGAAGTCCACATGACAGGCGTAGACAACGTCATGGCGAACTGCGGATATGGCAGGAACGTGCCTTTCAGCCCAGGACAAAACACCCTTGACCTCTAACCAAGCAGCGAGACTACTTGTACCACCTTGCTTGTAGATGTAAGCCACAGCCGTGGCGTAGTCGGACTCAACTCGGACCGGGCAAACCTCTAACTGGGCCGTCCAATGGCGAAGGGCATGGAAGATCGCCCGTAGCTCCCAGACCTTGATCGGAAGGAGGGATTCCTCCGGAGACCATCGGCCCTGAGCACTCAAGCGACCCAGAATTGCGCCCCAGCCGGACAGGCTGGCGTCCGTGGTCACCTTGGTCCAAAAGGGAATCAGGAAGCACCTGCCCTTCAGCAGGTGGGATAGGTCGAGCCACCAAGAAAGGCTCAGTTCCACATGAAAAGGAAGGGACACCATCTTCATCTGAAGAGGGGTAGGCACCCTCCCATTTGGATGACAAACTACTGAGGTTCCCTGGTATGTGCCATAGCGAAGGGAACCGCCTCCACCGTGGAGATGAACTTCCCCACCAGGGAGGACAGCCTGTGGAGTGGAACCGGATCCCAAGACAAGATTGATGAGCTCTGTGAGCGATCTAGGGAGCCACCTCGTCTGGAAGATACACCATGCACTTCCGAGTGTCGAAGAGAAGGCCCAGAAAAATCTGTCTCTGAGACAGAATCAGGTCCGACTTGTCCAGGTTGACCATCCACCCGTGATGGGATAGGGACTGGGTACAGGTCTGAAGTTGTTGAAGGAGGTGGTCTGCAGACGTGTCCTTCGACAGCAAGTCATCCATGTAGGGAGTCACTCTGATGCCCTCCCGATGAAGGACAGCAATCAGAGCCCCAAGCACCCTCTGGAAGACCAGAGGAGCCGTAGTCAGTCCGAAGGGGAGAGCAGAGAACTGGAAGTGTCCCCTGTCACAGGCAAACCGAAGGTATTGTCGACTCTCCGGATGGATGGAGATGTGTAAATATGCATCCTGAAGACCCAGAGAGGCAAGGAACTCCCCTGTCGACATGGCAGCAATCACTGTGTGTAGAGATTCCTGGCGATAGCAAGTCCGGGTTGTGAAGGAGTCGAGGTCCTTCAGGTCCAAAATGGGGCGGCATCCGCCGTCCTTCTTGGAGACCACAAAGAGGTTCGAATAGAACCAGGAGCCCCTGTCCGGAACAGGAACTGGCTCTAAGACGAAATTGTCCAAAATAGCCTGAACTGCATTGTCGAAAACACAGCATCTCTGCACTCTGAGGAGTATGAGAAAGAAGAAGGCGAAAAGGAGGAAGAGAAGAGAAAGGGATCTTTTACCCTTCCGACACCACCTGTAAAACCCCTGAGTCTGCCACAGACTCTTCTTAAACGCTGTGAAAGAAGCGAAGACGACCACCCACAGCGAGATGCGGACCCGGGTTCAGCGAGTCATGCTGAAGTAGTATTGAAAGCCTTTGGGTTGGTGGAGACCTTTTGGGCTTCCATTGCTGTTGGGGCGTGGAGGAGGGACTCTGAGCTGAGGAAACCGCCTGGTTCGCCGAACGTGTCTCACCCTGGAAGGGACGAAAATACCTGTTGCATTTGAGTGGTAATTTAGTCCTAGCCACCAATGGCAAATGAAAACTCTTGCCCCCAGTGGCCGGCTGATCAGTTCTTTAAGATCAGGCCCAAACAAAGAAGTACCCTGGAAAGGCAGGGACAACATAGCTTTCTTAGGAGCAGTGTCAGCAGACCAGATCTAGAGCCAAAGCTCATCTGGCTATTACAGACATAGTAGAAACCTTAGCCATCGTGGACAGCGTCAAAGGCAGCATCAGAAACATAATGTTGTGCGTCAGATATATTAGCTAGCAAGCGCAATTTCTCTGAAATAGATGCATCCTGACGCACAGCCGTGGAGAGTTGCTCAGTCCAGACTGCAACAGCCCGGTTAACCCATATAATAGCAAAGGCAGGCCGCATGGCCGTGCCAGCAGTCGCAAAAATAGACTTGAGAGAACCTCAAGCTTTTTGACAGTCCAGTCCTTTAAGAAGAAAGCGTCAAAAAAAACAGGCAAGGCAGTAGATTTAGACAGCCTAGAAACAGGGGCATCCACCTTAGGGGGGATGAACCCACTTAGCAAGCGCAACCTCAGAAAATGGATAAAGCTTAGCAAATTTTCTAGGGACAGAAGCAGTCTTGTCCGGAGATTTTCACTCTTCTGAAACCAGCCGGTCCAGAGTGGGATTGGGAGGAAAATAAGTCAGGGGCTTAGGCGGCTCCTGAAAAACATCAGAGGGAACAATAGGAACCTCCTGAACCAAGGGAATGAGAAGTGTGGAAAACACAGCTCTGACTAGGCCCTCCGCAGAGTGTTCAGGGTCGGCGTCAAAGGGGTCCCCAATATCCCAGGTGGATTCTAACACAGTACTATCCTCCACATCAGTGTCTATGAGCAACTCCTCGTCTGAGGGGTCAGAGACATCAGGTGCTCCCTGTGATTTAGGCAGGGAAGATCTGATACCAGTGGGGGCCTGCCAAGCCTGGAAGGCCCCTTGGATCTGGGATAGAAAGAGTTGAAGTGTGGACCTGCGGTCCCCAGTTGCAGCCTTGAACTCTGACATCCAGTCTGACTCAATAGCATGGCTGGAGGTCCCTGGGTTGCTGACAGGAACCTCAGAACATGCTGGGCATAAATGACCAGAGAACTCCCTAGGTAGCCCTGAGAGACAGGAAGAGCAATGCGCAATGGGGAATACTGATACCCCAACCTCCTTAGTCTTAGGTCTAGCCCCTAGCTTCAGCGGTATAGACATAATCACAGTGTCCGTTTAACCCACTGACCGTTAAATCACCCAATACAGTGTGTAGAGATTAAAATTTCACCCCAGAAATGCTAAATTTAGACTTATCTGGCAGGCAAAGGGTTAATCTGCTGAGGAGAGAAGGGGAGTCCAAGCCCTGTGTAGGATACTCGCCAAAAACGCTGAGAAAATGGCCGCCGCCGCGGGAGCCAGTCAGAAATTAGGCGCGAAGCAAACTCTCATGGGAAATGTAGTTTTTCCCAAAAAGTATCCTAAACGGTGCCCGAAGCCCCCTGAGCCCCCCAAAACACTTGAACTGTAAACCGGATGAAAGAGCAAGGATAGACAAGTCAAATGAGCCATCTCTGAAGTCGCCGTGTGAAGCGGTTGCAGAGATATGTCCCAAACAGTGCAGTCCCATAGAGGTTAATGGAGCAAGTACTCAAATAAAGTAAAACTTTAAGTAAGTCATAAAAATATGTAAAACAGCAATTTAACATGTAAGAATACTATAAAAACACTAATCCAATAGGAATAGCGTCATGAAACCCCCCAATAAAGTGCCAACCAGCAGCTAAAGGGTTAACTTACCATAGAAACTTGCTCCAAACACCCAGACAGACATGCAGATAGACCCAATGAGTGCAGGAGTGCCCAAAGAGAAATCCAAACGTCCACCCCTGTGAGGAGGGGTACCTGGGGACAAGTGAACCTGCAGCACTCAAAGGGTCGCTCACCTTTCCTGCAGATTTTCTGTCTTCAGATTACCATGGGTTAAGATATTACCTCAGCGGGTAACTTCTGGGAAGCACTTGGATACCAAGATTTTCCCCTTCAGGACTAAAGGTTCACTGAAAGTCCTGGACACTGAGCTAGCCACTTTGAAGAGAGCATTGTCAGTCATGGTAATCCGCCTAATGGTGGTATTCCATATCTGACTGACAGAAAAATAATACAATTTCTAAAACTATTGAAGAGCTGTTCCTGTAGCCTGTTACTCCAACGAGGAACAATTCAATCTGGAGCTCATTGGCTGGTGCGGCCATGAGGGAAGGGGAGGATCCACCCCCTGCATACACTTTGTGAATCGTTCCTGCCTGCCACTAGAGGGCTTCGCCTCCCAGAGTTACCAGTAACCCGTATTGGACGACAGTGAAAGTGCTTTATTCTCTGTAAATGGAACAGAGGGTGCTCATCTAATTTCTGGCTTTGTCTATATTGGAGGTTTATAAATGTATTAAATACAAGTTTAGGATTAGATTTTAAGGCTCTAAAGTGAAATAACTATATATTGCAGATCTTAGCTGGATGTACATTATACTTAAAATTATATAACCAAATTGTATATTTAGGCTTTAGTGTTCTTTTAATTTCAATTGGAGGAAAAAAATACATTGTCACGTATCCTATATAATAGTTTGCTAGGGTGTTTGTCTGAAGCCGTCATGCACAGAATGCTGGGAGGTGTAGAAATGCTGGGAGCATTCTGTGCTTTTGGGCAGTCTCTATAGTGCATGACTGCATCGGCGGCAGGACGCAGAGCAGGACCAGCCTCTTAACCCTTTGAGTGGCAGAGGGGTACGCAACGCATTGCAAAGCAATGCATTGCATACCCCTCTGCCACTCAAAGGGTTAACATTACCCAGACCTTGACCCGTGTACACCGGCTTTTACACTAGTTCCTTTATATTTACTTCCCTTTTTCCCACTTTTAATGTTTTCTGGCAGTTTCTTCAGCTTGTGTCAGGTGATTATAATGGGTTAAGAAACAACAGCAGAGTGTGCAGCCACATGGGGGAGCTATGAACAAAAAAAGAGGATTAATTAAGGGGTAAACTAACAGCACCTAGGTGACATCCCAAATATACCCAAATTCTTGGTAAATATAGGGCTTTTAATACATTGAATGCTAGAGAGATTTCCTATGCATTGATTTGAAAAGCTCCAAGCATTTAAGTCTTTTGAATTCCCAGTTAAATCAATGGGGGGAAGGTTATTTGTCCCCTCTGGTGCAATTGGTTTCCTCCAGAATAGCTGTTCTTTGTGTATATGACCCTTTGTGTTTAGTAAAAAAATCACATTTACTACACAAAACAATAACATTTGCACATATTATCCTTCGCTCCATCCTTTTTCCTCTATCTGCCAGAACAAATTTGTTTCATGGAAGCCCTTGCAGTTCTTAGCCTGGGATTCCATAGATTCCAGTATGAGGAGACTTCGTCCATTATATATTATTGCTGTATAGACTGCTCACGTGTAAATATGCTTACAGCTCAAGCTGATGTTTTATTGAATGGATATCATTGCATTCAGATTTGTTCTATTCGTCAGCATAATTCCAAAACCAAAATACAATCGGAAATATGCATGCCTTGGTTACTAAGAAAATGTTATCTAGCCATGAATATCTAGAGAGCCTCAGGTTGGTCAGCTGTGATCTAGAACTTTTTGGTATTTATATAAGTTTTTGTTTTTGTTTTTTCCTCCTGGGGTAGCATATTCTAGCAAATGGAACCTGTTAGCCCATGTGTACAACTCAGAAGTGGAACAATTATTTGACAAACTGCATCATTGGGGACAAATAAAAAGTTATTGAATTAAATGGGGCTTTTAACACACTGAATGCAAAGCAATGACGGAGACCTATTATTCAAACAAAATCTCCAATCAAGGAGTTAAAAGCCTAATTTAATTCAACTGGGAGTTTTCACATTTGTTCTCCAACAGCTGTTTTTTGTGTGCATGTAGATGTAGGTGTTTGCGTGTGAGCAGGATACTGTACTGGAGGACTGCTATTTGTATTCTGATTTTGATGTTTCTCCTTAACTAAAACTTTTAGATATAACATGTTTGGACACTTCAAATTCTGCATCACGCTTTTAGGAGGATATCTTCTGTTTAAGGATCCCCTCTCTATTAACCAGGGCCTTGGAATAGTGTGTACGCTGCTTGGCATTTTGGCCTATACCCACTTCAAACTCAATGAACAGGAAGTGAATAAAAGTAAATTGGTTCAGAGGCCTTAAGACTTTTCCCCCCTCAAGACTGCATTAAATACAAGAGATTTATTTTTTTAAACCTATCTGTTAAAGTATTCTGTTTTTAGGTAACTGTGGAACAACTGGATTTTACGCTGCTTTAACATTTTATTGTTGCTGAACATGAACAATGAAAGCCCAAATAAGAGGCTTCAAAAGTATACCAAGATAAAATGACATCCTGCTATACATACATATTTGTGCATTGATTTGGTATGGACTTATTTACTGGACTCGTAAGATACAGTAAGTATGACCTCATCAGAATCACAAACCACAAAAATGAAGTTTGTTTTCTGAAACCGTATGAAGAATGATAATTTAGGGTCTTGTTCAGGAAACAAGATGATAAATTCTGGAGCAAACAAACTGTACCATAGGCAACAAATACAAATTTCCATTGATTTAAATGGAATTTTCTCTTTATTCCAGTATGGAACACAGGAACCATGGGAAATGTCCCTCCTCTGGATGGCAAAAAAATAAATATGCTTCTGAGATGGAGACTCCCCTGTTCCTTCCTTACCCCCCCCCCCTTTTTTCCAGTTTCAAGTGACCTACCTCGGGAATGGATATTTGGCCATTGTTCACTTAGTTCAGTAGTTCTCAAACTTTTATTTTTGCTCAAGGCACCCCTAACAGACAATCTGGAATTTTCAGGGCACACCTAAGATTTTATATAATTTGTTACAGTGTAATGAAGGTCAGGAATGCATACACAAATATACAATTTTATTACAGAACGGAGGCTTCATATTATGCACTAAGGTCTCTGGTGATACTTCTGGTCCCAAGATGGCTCCCTCTCAAAGTGGGAGGAAATGTGACCGCAAACGGCACCATGTCATTACTGATAACCCTATTGGGGCTACTGATATTTCACTGAATGTCAGTGATTCTGAACCGTGTGGTTTGATCCCTCCCACCAGATCCTCTCCCCCAGAGGAAACCAATGGGGGTACAATGAACCTGAGGAGGTTACAACCTATTTCTAAGAACCTGCGGAGGTCAAAACCGGACTCGTACCGTTCCTCTACTGAGGAGTCTTCGGACGAGGATTGGGCGCCATCTCATGTAGAAGAAGAGGACACGGATGAGTCTCTTCCTAAAAAGCGTAAAACGCAATCTGCGGAACCTTCGGAGGCTCCTTCCATTTCCGCAGATTGCGTTTTACGCTTTTTAGGAAGAGACTCATCCGTGTCCTCTTCTACATGAGATGGCACCCAATCCTCGTCCGAAGACTCCTCAGTAGAGGAACGGTACAAGTCCGGTTTTGACCTCCGCAGGTTCTTAGAAATAGGTTGTAACCTCCTCAGGTTCATTGTACCCCCATTGGTTTCCTCTGGGGGAGAGGATCTGGTGGGAGGGGTCAAACCACACGGTTCAGAATCACTGACATTCAGTGAAATATCAGTAGCCCCAATAGGGTTATCAGTAATGACATGGTGCCATTTGCGGTCACATTTCCTCCCACTTTGAGAGGGAGCCATCTTGGGACCAGAAGTATCACCAGAGACCTTAGTGCATAATATTCGCCTCCGTGTCTTAATAAAATTCTGACTTTCCGTCACATCTTGGTAGGAAAATCTATGAATTATTCTTAGTTCTCACAGTCAGAATAACTAAAATAAACATGATGTTCATAACAATTTCGGTAGCTATTCAGTTGTAACTCAACATTTACATTTTTGCCAAATTTTCCATAGATAAAGTTGGGCACGCTAAATGGATGTCCACGGCACACCAAAGTGCCACAGCACCCGGCCTGGGAAGCGCATAGACTTCTTTTCTTTTTTTCTCAACAATAAGGGACTGGGACTGTACAGTCTCCCCCAATTAGGCGGGCTCCAATTCACTGGCTTCCTTGTTCACTGATTGTTATTTCATAGGTTCAGTCTAGGATCTTAAACCTGTTATAAATCTGATTGACCTTCTCTGAAGCTCTTCACATATTACAGAATGGGAGTCTGAAGACTGAAACTGAAGGTATGTTAACCTTTTGAGAGACTGTCCTGCTTTATGTCCCTGTTAGCACTGAAATGTGGTGTTTTGCCAGTAGTGGACTCTGTTTCTAATTTATACAATTTTTCTGTTGATGTTCCTGGTGGCTGCTTTTTACTTTATAGGGCTGTTAACCAGGGCCGTCCCAAGACACTGTGCTCCCTGGGTCGAAGGATGAAATGCTGCCCCCCCTCCGCATACCAATTATTACTAATTATATTAACCCCTTTCCTGCCCCTAAAACCACATACAACTGTAATGTTTTTTTTTTTGTTTGTTTTTTTTTTTACACCCCTTGTACCTCTTTCTCCCCCCTTGCCTTTTTACACCCCTTGTGCCTCTGTTTTCCCCTCTTTTTACCCCTTGTGCCTCTTTTTACCCCTTGTGCCTCTTTTTACACCCCTTGTGCCTCTTTTTCCCCTCTTTTCACCCCTTGTGCCTCTCTTCCCCTCTTTTCACCCCTTGTGCCTATTTTTTCCCCTCTCTTTTCACCCCTCGTGCTTCTTTTTTCTCCTCTTTTCACCCCTTGTGCCATTTTCTTCCCTGTTTTCACCCCTTGTAGCTCTCTTTTCACCTTGTGCCTCTCTTTCACCCCTTGTGGCTTTTTTTCTCTGTTTTCACCCCTTGTCCCTTTTTTCCTCTTTTTCCACCCCTTGTGCTTCTTTTTTCTCCTCTTTTCACCCCTTGTGCCTTTTTCTTCCCTGTTTTCACCCTTTGTGCCTCTTTTTTCCCCCTCTTTTCACCTTGTGCCTCTCTTCCACCCCTTGTGCCTCTTTTTTTTTTTTCCCCTCTTTTTTCACCCCTTGTGGCTTTTTTCTCTGTTTTCACCCCTTGTCCCTCTTTTTCCCTTCTTTTCACCCCGTGCCTCTTTTCCCCTCTTTTTCCACCCCTTGTGCCTCTTTTTTCCCCTCTTTTCACCCCTTGTGCCTCTTTCACCCCCTTGCCTGTTTCTCTTCTCCTTCTTGCTCTCTTCTCCTGCTTTTCACTCAGTCTCCCCACTGCCCTGCACTGATGACAGCCGGGACCGTGTCACATGCGGAGACGCTGCGTGGTGCATGATGAGATTTTCTTCGTCAGTCTGGACGCCAGTTTTAAACTTGCACTGGCCTCCAAGCAGACCAAGAAAACCCCGGCATGCTCCACACGGTGTGTCCGCATGTGACACTGTCCCGGCTGTCATCAGTGCGGGCAGTGGGAAGGAAATAACATGCCTTGGGGTGGCAATTTGCCAACCCTGTCAGAGAGCCGCCTGGGTCCATTGACCCACCGAGACTCACGTAAGAGCTGGCTCTGCTGTTAACCCTTTCTGTACTTATGATTTTTCACTTTTGGAATGTGTGTGTGTATATATAATATATATATAGATATGATATATGATATGATAGATGATACATGATAGATAGAGATAGATAGGATCAATAATTATTGTGGCCCCTTTAAGAATAGGTGTCCATGTGGTAGTGGTTTTATTTTAAACCAGAGTCCTGCACTCATTCATCTAAGAGTGAGCTCAGATTTAATTGGATGGACCTCTTCTGCTTAGCGGTTACCTTGGGCATTCTGTTCTGGACCAGGGGAGGGTACTGTTTTCAAGCAGTTTGAGAACCACCATTTGCTTAGAGTAGTCCTTCAGCAGCCATCTTTCCTGTTACTTGCTGCTACAACGCACTTAGCCCCTTGTATTTCTGAGTACTTTTTCTTCTTTTCTGATATTTGGACTAGTGTGGTCCTCTTTTAGGGGTTCTTCTGCATATGTCAGGACACATGGCAAAGTTAAAGGCAAGGATACTGGGCTTTAACCCATTGCCTCTCATACCAGACTGGGTGCCTAAGTGAGTATTCTGGTAAACTACAGTACTATGCAAAAGTCTGAGGCAGGTATGAAAAAAATGCTCTAAAGTAAGAATGCTTTCAAAAATAGACACATTAATAGTTTTTTTTATCAATTAACAAAATGATAGTGAGTGAACAGGAAAAAAAAAATGTAAATCAAATCAATATTTGGTGTGACCACCCTTTGCCTTCAAAACCGCATCAGTTCTTCTAGGTACACTTGTACAAAATCAGGGATTTTGTAGGCATAAATTCAGGTATATGATTAAACAATTATACCAGCCAGGTGCTAATGACAATTAATATAATATGTGGGTTGAAACACAATCATTAACTGAAACAGATACAGCTGTTTAGGAGGAATAAAACTGGATGAGGAACAGCCACAGCTAACAAGGGCAGGGTGCTGAAAACAATTTAATGTGAAAACTCCTACACCATGGCAAGACTGAGGACAGCAACAAGACACAAGGTAGTTAGACCTCATCAGCAAGGCCTCTCCCAGGCAGAATTTTCAAGGCAGACAGTGGGTTCCAGATGTGCTGTCCAAGCTCTTTTGAAGAAACACAAATTAGAAGGCAACGCTGAGGACTGTAGACTCAGTGATCGGACAAGGAATCTTAGTGCAGCAGATGAAAAGCTTACTTCCCTTCACAGTCAGTAGATGTCCAGCAGTGCCATCAGCTCAGAATTGGCAGAAAACTGTGGAATCATGGTACACCCATCTACTGTCAGGAGAAGTCTGGTCAGAAGTGGTCTTCATGGAAGACTTGAAGCCAAAAGCCAGTGGTGTAACATTAGGGCCAGTCACTCCAGTGCCGGCTGCCCCTGCGACACTCCACCCCCACCTGGCACCACTGATCTCTTCTTGCTGAGCTCTCCCTTGTGGGTACTCTAGTAATGCAGAGCGCTGGGAGATGACATCATCTCCCAGCACTCTGCATTACTGATGAGAGGATGGCGCGGGAGCTCCACGTCTTAATGGAGGTCTGTGCCGAAGGAGGCACAGACCTCTACTGCCACGCTACTGGACCACCAGGGAGATAGAAAATGGACACTGGGGGCAATGAGAAGAGATGGAGAGTTGAGGGCAATGTGAAGAGGAGGACATTAGGGGCAATGTGGAGAGTTGGGGGCAATTTTGGAGATGCTCAATGAGGGCAATATGGTGTGTGGGGGGGTGCATGGCAATTTTTGCACCAGGGCCCGGTGACTTCTAGTTACGCCTCTGCCCAAAGCCATACCTCCGGTATGTAAACAAGGCCAAGCAACAACTATGCAGTAAAATGCAGGAAATGGGGTGCTGGAAAATGGTAACAGGTCTTCTGGACTGATGAGTCAAAATTTTGTAATGGAAAGCAGTTTGTTCGCCAAAGGGCTGGAGATCGGTACAAACATGAGTGTCTGTCAGCAGGCAACAGTGAAGCATGATGGAGGTTCTTTTCAAGTTTGGGGCTGCATTTCTGCAAATGGCGTTGGGGATTTGTTCAGAATTAATGGTATCCTCAATGCTGAGATGCATGATGGATAAGTATCTGCCTGTACAATACCATCAGGGAGGCATTTGATTGGCCCCAAATTTATTCTGCAGTAGGACAACCCCAAACATACAGCCAAAGTCATTAAAGGGATAGTAAAGTTTCACAAAAACAGCATCTCCAATTAGTCTTCATAGTATTTGAGCCATGGAGAGTATTATTTAAATACTCTGAGTTGTAGTTCAAGAGTAATTGAATGATAAAGTATCCTCCTCCCGCCTCTTTTACCTAGTGTAAGCCACCTCCCCTCAGATGTGGAGTCTAGACCACAGACCAGACAGCTCACAGCAGGGGACAATCTTCTTACCGTGAGAATAATGAAAGCCCTGCCCCCATTGACATGTTTTTCAGGTTTTTCCCTTATGTTAATTGAAGATTGTCCCTCTGCAATCCACTTGGACACCAGCCTGCTGCTCTGAGCTGAGCAGTGTTATTCGTAAAAGGGGTAGGCGGGGGATACTTTATCGTTTTAATTACTCTTGAACTACAACTTTCAGTATTGAAATAACACTCTCCAAGGCCCAAATACTATGAAGATTAATTGGAGCTGCTTTTATTATGAAAAATTACTATCCCTTTAAGAACTATCTTCAGTGTAAAGAACAAGGAGTCCTGGAAGTGATGATATGGCCCCCACAGAGCCCTGATCTCAACATTGAGTCTGTCTGGGATTACATGAAGAGAGAGAGAGAGGCAACTGAGGCTACCTAAATCCACAGAAGAACTGTGGTTAGTTCTCCAAGGTATTTGGAACAACCTACCTGCAGAGTTCCTTAACCCCTTAGGGTCCGACGATCCCACGGTGTCTGGTCCTTTAAGGACCAGATAGACGCGTCCGACGTGCCGTCCCACGTGACTGATCACGTGGGGCGGCACATCGAAAAGAGGACTGAAAGAGATCGCTCCAGTCTTGGAGCGATCAATTTCAGTCCACAGTATTACCGCGCTCCTGCAGGAGCGCGGTGAGTAAAAGTACGTGACATACCAGGACCGTCACTGGTCCTTAAGTACCGGACCAGCATGACGGTCCTGGTACGTCACAGGACACGAAGGGGTTAACAAACTGTGTATAAGTGTACCTAGAAGAACTGATGCTGTTTTGAACACAAAGGGTGGTCACACCAAATATTGATTTGATTTAGATTTTTCGTCTGTTCACTCACTATCATTTTGTTAATTGATAAAAATAAACTATCAACATGTCTATTTTTCAAAGCATTCTTACTTTACAGCATTTTGTCACACAGGCCTAAGACTCTTGCACATTACTGTGTGTTCCTCCTGCACTGTGGCGCCCCCACTCCACCTCCGGAGCCCTCTTCTGTTGCAAAGGAACCAGTGTGGGTTAAGGATTTTATTTCTTCAGTACCTGCTAGTCCCTCATCTGTTCAGGAGGTCCTAAATTCCTGGTCTGGACACCCTGTGCTCCTCATTAAGCATTTGTTGGGGATTCCTCTGTTTATAAGAGCAAAAAGACACAGGCGCAAACCCTCTAAGAGCGTATCTGTTATTATGTACCACCACAAGCCCCCGTTATATCAGTGCTCACCGGAACTGAATGTATAAAAAGCCCATCTGGGGTCAAAACGATCTTCACTCCACGAGGTAAATACACAGCTTTCTCACAGCAATGGTAAAAAGTATTGAGACTATTTTATTGTTTTCATAAATTGCTAAAATATTTTGCACACAATAACGCCCCGACACGTTTCGTATCAATAGTGACACTTTTTCAAAGGTAAAATTTGTGTAAATATAAAATTATTGTATTCTTTTACCTTTATAACGTTTTCCTCAGGTCCCATGTTTTTCCCCGTGTAAAACCAGAAGTCACTAACTTCCGCGATTGGGCGTCACTTCCTGCACCCAAACGGAAGTTGCCCGCCACATTCTTCTCATGCGTTTCAACATTGGAACGCATCCTATCGCCTAGCCAGTTCAAACGAACTAAAAATGTGCACAAAGCGATTTTCCACATGCTAGATCCATGGCCGCTATTCTGCATTGAAAGCGGTCATAGAAATGCATGTAAATATTATGTTAAAGCCCAATCTTGCAACGGGATTAGTCTATTACCCTGGGACCTGTGGAAATAAACTCAACATAAATCTTATAACCATATTACTCTACAAATAAACAGACATAAATGCATGTCTCCATCTCATGAACTACATAAATATCTGCTTGTCTGCCTAAGAACAAACTAAAATTGATGTCAGATGTTCTATCTAAAACGTATATATCTATATAAAAATATATATATATATATATATATATATAAAAAGTGTATTAAAAATAAGAAAAGCCCTAAAAACAAGCTATTAATCTCCTAAATGATCACATCCAAAAAAGAGGAAGACATTATTTATGTATTTATTTTTATCTTTTTCTTCTACTTTCATCTTCTATTTTTAATTTATATTTATTTATTTATTATTTTTTGTTATATGTTTTTTGGTTTCCTTTATTTCATCATTGGCGTACCCAGGCATTTCAATGAGTGTCCAAGTGGAGGTTTACACAATTTTAAGGTGAAAGGTATAGATTTCATACCAGAAAAGTGGGGAATAGATTTGCAGAATTGTGAAGAAAAGAATCTTTCTGGATTCGTACGTTAAATACATTGACACCTAGTGGTCTAAATGAAGAACTAGACTTATGGTGTTTATCCTAAGACAAATCCTTTCCTTCTTATAATGAAAAAAGAAAAGAATGAGTGCATATACAAATAGTTTTTTTTTTTTTTTTTTTTTCCAATTCAAATGATGAAATAAAGGAAACCAAAAAAATAAATAAATAAATATAAATGAAAAATAGAAGATGAAAGTACAAGATAAAAATAAATACATAAATAATGTCTTCCTCTTTTTTGGATGTGATCATTTAGGAGATTAATAGCTTGTTTTTAGGGCTTTTCTTATTTTTAATATACTTTTTTATATATATATATATATATATATATATTATATATATGTATGTGTGTGTGTTTTAGATAGAACATCTGACATCAATTTTAGTTTGTTCTTAGGCAGACAAGCAGATATTTATGTAGTTCATGAGATGGAGACATGCATTTATGTCTGTTTATTTGTAGAGTAATATGGTTATAAGATTTATGTTGAGTTTATTTTCACAGGTCCCAGGGTAATAGACTAATACCGTTGCAAGATTGGGCTTTAACATAATATTTACATGCATTTCTATGACCGCTTTCAATGCAGGATTTAGCTTGTGGAAAATCGCTTTGTGCACATTTTTAGTTCGTTTGAACTGGATAGACGATGGGATGCGTTCCAATGTTGAAACGCATGTGAAGAATGTGGCGAGCGACTTCCGTTTGGGTGCAGGAAGTGACTCCGTTTGGGTGCAGGAAGTGACGCCCAATCGCGGAAGTTAGTGACTTCCGGTTTTACGCGGGGAAGAACATGGGACCTGAGGAAAACGTTACAAAGGTAAAAGAATACAATAATTTTATATTTTACACAAATCTTACCTTTGAAAAAGTGTCACTATTGATACGAAATGCGTCGGGGCGTTATTGTGTGCAAAATATTTTAATGATTTATGAAAACAATAAAATAGTCTCAATACTTTTTACCATTGCTGTGAGAAAGCTGTGTATTTACCTCGTGGAGTGAAGATCGTTTTGACCCCAGATGGGCTTTTTATACATTCAGTTCTGGTGAGCATTGATATAACGGGGGCTTGTGGTGGTACATAATAACAGATACGCTCTTAGGGGGTTTGCGCCTGTGTCTTTTTGCTCTTGTCTTCTAGCTATATAAGCATCTTCCACCGGTGTTTTTTGAAATGGGCAGCACCTTCTTTTGAGCAAAGAAGAAAAGAAAAGGAAAGAACTTTAATCACCCAACCCCAAATTTGATATTAGAGGAAAAGAATACCACAGCAATGGAGATCTCCTGTCTTTAATTTAAGGAAAACTGGTTTTTCTTGGTACTTATTGAATTACACTAAGTGTATAATAGTTGAAGGTTAAGGAGTTATATCCTAGCGCCAAACACATATTTTGGACTTTATTCCTCTGTTTATGAAGGTGAGGCTGATGGAGAAGAATTGTATTACTCCCTGTCCTTGGGAGATGCCTACAAGGAGGGGATGCTTCAGGTTTCAAAGGCCTCTGATTCTGACTGTTCTCCAGCCACCTTTCAGAGGTGCCCACTTTTCCTTCCCATCACTCCTAGAACCAGGTTATGAAAGAATGGAAGGTGCCTGATAAAACAAATGTGTCTTTTGAGAAATAGTCTTGAAACGTTTATTGATTTTATGCATAACAAAGTATACAGAAGTGTCCTGAATGTGAGACAATAGTCAGAAAGTACATTTCTCTAGAGTGACACTATTTAGTTGTTTATTATATCTTGAACGATAAACTAATCCAACAATAGGGAAATGGGGGGACAAGGGAGGGGAGATGCCTTATTGTTGCTTTCAAAGTAATTACTGTTTGACTAAGTATAATCCATCACACTGTTTAGTAGACACAAGTGCATAGTTTTGAGGGTGTTTCTATTGTAACACTGAATATGCCGTATATCTTTTGGAATGTCTGTGTGCCATACAATATATAGGAACAACAACAAGAGTGCTGAAGGAGAGGTTTCGTGAACATCGTATTAACGTTATCAAGGAAAAAAGACATTGACAACAAACCACTGCAATGCAGAGGAGGAAACCGCTACAATATACTGGCTAAAAAAAGAGAGAATGGATATTCCGTCTGGACACCATGTCCCCAGAAGGACTTGCTGAAGAACTTGACCTTTGGTGCATCTAGTCTGCCCTGGTGTAAGAGGCTCTGAGGATAAACAAAAGCACAATGGCTTGTTCTACTGTTAGTCATCGTTCAGAAGCATCATGCTTAAACTCTCTAGTGCAATTACAAAGGGGAAATTTCCACCTACATATTAAACTTTTCCCACCCAAAAGGGTAGTCCAGTTCCAAAACGAAGGGTAAGTCCCCTCCACACAGGAAGTACCAGACAATGCTTTGCAATGCATTGCGTACCCCTCTGGCACTCAGAGGGTTAAATATTGATTTGTCACTCTTCAGCCACACTCCCCCCCCCCCCCCCCTTCAAGCAACGTTACATGCAGCAACATGACAATCTTGCGCTTTTCAGGCACTGCAAGATTCTCATGTCTCCCTTTTAATCAGGGTGACATGGTTAATGCACCATGTAGTTGCATGCTCTTTTGTGTGCAACCTTTTAAAAGGATACCTACTGGGAGGACCACAGCTCTATGATATTTTCTTATGCAAACAATCAAAATATTAGTACTCTTCCTTATGCACTCATTGGAGAAGATTCATAAGTGAAGATGACTACTCCAGTTTATCAGTTGTCTAGTTACTATGTTATATTATGGAGTCTATTCATTAAGATATCCAAAGTTGAAGAAATCTTAGAGCATAGGCTCCACAGAATAGCATAGGAATTGGAGAAGTGATAAACTGGAGAAGTCATCTCCACTTTATCACCACTTAGTGAATCTCCCACATTTATGAAGACTGGCTAATCCTTTATGTACTGCAGATTTTCTGCATCTATTCTTCGCCTCACATTGGAATGTTATCAGGTAAAATGATATTGAAGGTGCCAAGTTTTCTCCTTGTGGCGATTTACCAAAGCAGCTGTTGGTAAGAAGCTTCTTTGTGAGTATATGTGTTTGCAGATTGTGTAAATGTGCTTGTATAAGTTTGACTGAGCTTCCATAACAATCTCTCTGGATGCAATATCTTTCACACCAATGTGCTTGGCAGGTACTCCTCTATCACTCCCACAGAACTTGTTTTATGCACACACATTTTACATTACAAAATGAAAGAAGCCAGCTAGGGCTCCTAATTTTTGTCCTGTTCACGCCAACCATACTGAATTGTGGGCATGGCCAGCAAAATCCAAATGATTTGCATCTGACAGCCATACCTGTGGGAGATGCGTAAGAGCCCATATAATATCAAAGTGTGTCTGGAAACGTGATTAATTCAACTATTTGGAATATGGTGAAGTGTATCTTATTCTCCAAGAATTTGGTATGCAAGCAGATGAGGAGAGAATTTGATCATTAGCATACAATCTTTGCATAAAGCTAACAATGGGGGTTATGCTCTAAGGAGTGATAAATAGGTGATAAGTTATCTCTGTGTTATCCAGTGATATCCCTTCTCCAATTCCTGTGTTATTCTATAGAATCTATCAAGATATCCAAAGTTGGAGAAATCTTAGTGCATTGGCTCCATACAATAACATAGGAACTAGAGAAGTGATATCACTGGAAAAGTCATCTCTGCTTTATCGCTTCTTTATCACGCTTTAGTGCATCTCCCCCCAAGGTGTTCTAATAATAGGTTGGAAAATAAGTGAAAGCCAACCTCCCTGTTGACTATACATAGAAATCAAAACCGCAAAGTGACTATGTACAAGTTACCCTGATCAAAATAATCAAAAGTGTCACAGTATCAAACCCAAGGTAGCAAATGCAGAAACCTTGGCAGAGTTTACACTATGCAAATAGCCAACTGGCAATCAGCTGATATTTGCAAAAAAGAAAAAAAATAGTGCTTAGAGCAGAACATTGTACTTTGCTGAGTATACAAAAGCTGGATAAGCTGTTTGTTTACAACTCTCAGCTGATCAGCAGCTTGCAATCTGAAGCCTCTATCTTGTGACCATGGGTTTGGGACTATGGCAGTTGGGAGAGGGGAGGACAGGATAGCAAGGGGGAAGCAAAGAGAAATATTCACACAGACACAGTACCAACAGCATTGGCCGCCCCCGACCCTTTGAGCCAGGGGGTACGTAGTGTATTGCAGTGGTGTTGCTACATTATAAGCAGCTGCTTAGGGCCACCCACTTTGTCAGAGGACCCCACAGCACTTACACAATAGTGCCGCCATATGTAAACAAAATTAGATAGCAATATCTTATTAGAAATACCAACGCAGGCGTAAAGGGGTATCCATGTGAAGTTGTTGCTTAGGGCCACAAAAACCTAGAGCGCCCCTGTCTGGCACTAAAAGGGTGAAGGGACAGCTTATACTGTTCTTTGTGCTGAATTTATTTAATCTCTGAAGTTGGAGAATTGTGAAGCCAGACAATCTGTAATCTGGGGCTGCACTGAAAGCTATGGCAAGAACCCCAATTTCTCAGCATGAGGCAGGTGAATGTGATCCTGTGAGTTCCAACAGCATTATCCGCTATGGGAACTGAATGCATGTAGCGATTAGACACATTAACATATAACCCACCCCAGGAATATGAAAATGTATCTATAACACAAAGTTCAATATGCAAACAAGCCATTTTTGAAGTAGACACTGAAAGATCATAAACCTGGTAAGAGCATGGAAAAAACATGGTGATTTTTAGGCATATCTGAAGTGTAATCACAGCGTTAGGATATCGAAGACACCCTATTGTACACCATAAAATTAATTTGGGTCTAAATCACCATCATGTGACCATAATTGACCATTTTCTATGTTTAGTACATCTCTCCCTGGTGTATCATGATCGTTTAGTTACCAGTATTACAGCCATGATATGTAGATGAGGAAATGACTGTGTGCCATCAAAGCCACACATTTATTTTACTAAAAGAAATAAAGGAATCACACACATTTAAATATCTGTACTCCCAGGCATTTATTAAATTCCATTTCTGGGACAGGAAACAAAAATATAGTATTAAAACTTGCATTCCCACAAAAAAAGCAAGCTACCATGTTCTTGAGTTGGTAATCCTACTAACCTCTCATTTTTAATTATACAAGCTTGTATTTAGTGCCACAGAATTGAAAACATAAAGAATTTTATCCTTCTGTGATTCTTACCCTTTTTTTTTTTTTTTTTTTTTTTTTTTTTTTTTTTTTTTAAATATATATATATATATATATATATATATATATATATATATATATATATATATATACACACACACCTCTGGACCATGGGGTTGTGCAATGTATTGCAAAGTGTTGCACACCCCTCTGGTCCTTTGGGGGTTAACAGACTCACCTCATCTTTGTCAGTTTACTCCATCACTGAATACTGTACCTTAAATTTAGCACAAGGAGGCTCAGATTTCCCATTAGGCAGAGTAAGCAACAGCCCTGAGTGCCATATTTTGAGGGACACCTGTCCTGGCATGCCAACATTTTAAGTTGTGGACTAGATTAATCCCAGTGTCACGTCACTAGTCACCAGCTCCTACTTTATTGCAGCTGGTTTATTTACACAATTATTTATTGACTCAAGGGGATAACTACAGACTGTGCAGACGTTGCAGTTGTGATGGGCCCCCTTGGATACCAGGCCCTATCAGCCTCAGGGTCCAGTACTTTCTAAGATTTATGTTAAGGGGCCCTCCAATTACTACTTCTGCCACTATACTGGCCATTATTTAAACTCTTTGTTGCTAGTGAGACCTCTTTAGCAGCCAACAGGTTGAGAGCTTTTATTTTACTGGCTTATATCTTACAGATAAAGTGTATTTTCTGTGCATGGGGCTGGGGGTGGAGTCATGTGAGGAGTGGAGGGGCAAAGGGTGCCTTGCCTTGGGTGCCTAAGATTTGCTTACGGCTAGATGTACAAGTGTAACACAGATTGTAAGCTTGCATGAAATAACATAAGCAAACATTGGCACTGTAGCAGAGGAATATAGTTGCCCACATCAATGGGTAGCCCACAGGTCTTATATCTCCCATTTTTATACTTCCTTTTGATGCTAGCGAGGTCTAAAACACTTTCCAATGGGATAATTTGACTTCCCTTTTCGCAATACATATATGGGAAATTAGAAGTATTCTAAAGCTTTTTTTTTTTTTTTTTTTTGCCTGAAAATCACCCAATGTGACCTTTGTCAATAGTGTTTAGGGAAGGGTTTCTTATTGCCTTTTTTCAAACACTGGTTACATCCTGCTCAGGTTGGGATTGTGTTTTGAACAAGGAAGATTCCACAGAATCTAGGAGGAAGAGATTTGCAGTCATAAAAATAAATCAAATTAATTTACTTTAGAACATTGTTTATGAACCCGTTCTAAGCCCCCTTTAAAATAGGTGATAATGCGGCGTTGCTGATGTCGTCTATGGCAAAAGGTAACATCCTGGACTATGGTGCTTTTCTAACAGAAGTCTATTGTCTTGTGTCAACACACCAAAGTCCAGCATGGTAGATCTTTCTTGCTCTCACACAGGAATACAGTAAAGTTGCAGTAAGGAAGGTTTGGAGGTGCCCTATGGGCCTACTGCAGCCCTTACACTTGAGAATTTGTGGAGGTTTTGATGCTCACCACAAGCTCCAATGAATGGCCAAGCCGCATGGGCAGCATTGAGTAAAATGACGGAGTGAGACGAAATGGCACCTGAAGCCCACTAAGGGTCAGAGAGCCTGACACCCTTCCCCCTCCCCCTCCATGTAGAGCCCTGGACAACAAAGGAAGGGGCAGGAAGTGTTGGAAAGTGGGGGAGAAAAAAAAAGGGGGGGGTCAGATTTAAGAGATCTTACCTGAGGCCAGGTAAGCAGAGTAGGGTTTATGTTTTTCCCACCCACCCTGTTTTCATTTCAGGTCATCAAGGCATAGCGGATACGCCACAAAGAGGTCGATTTTAGGCCTAGGAAGAAGTTGGACGGAAACAGCATTAGCAACCTAATTAGGTCCTTAGTGGGTGTGGCTCTGACAGACCCAGACAGTGAGGCACAGCCAGTCGGTGAAGGTGGGCATGCAGGCTTGTGCTGTGCTGCAAAGTTAGCCTGCATGAAGGGTGGGAGATTGCCATAAAGCAGTGTGGAGAGGGGAGGAATGGAGGTAGTATTATGTCGGATCGACTCAGGGGCTTTTTTTGCCTCCCGTAGTATGGTTCGGAGGCAGCCATGGAGAGGGACCAGTGGTGAGGGGGCAGTAATTGCCTGAAAGGACTTGCCCTTCACATCCAGCGGCTGCAAACTGGGTGCAGGCGTGGGCCAAGCTATTAGGGGCCCTGGGGGTTCCACATTGTAAGTGGGGAGGGTACTCCTGGGGGGGGCCTAAAGAAGCTGTGACCTCACAATTTGCTATCTTATTTCTGTTGTCAGTGTGTTTATTTCACGGGAATGGGGGGGGATTTAGTTTGTTGTATCTGTGGCTGGAGGGAAAAGAAAGGGGAGAATGGTGACTGAACCTTAATACTGGCTAGTGTTCACATGGGCCAACCGACAAACAGGCCTCTACTGTTTCTGGATCATCTGTGAAATACAAGAATAAGGTGAGTCCACAATGTGTGGGACAGAACTGTCGCAGTGGGCTACAACAGTTCTGTTTCCCACGTGAAAGAGAAGGATTTATAGATACTCTTACATCACCACACAAGGGCTTGCTTTGATGACTGAATACGTATACCTGTGTTCAGACCAATAGTTTAGCTGGATTTATTTGCTCAGGCCCAATGGTCATTACATGTACCCAGGTCCCATTTTTTTAAACTGTGCACTTAAATCAATAGAAGAAATGCAAGGTCAGCTGGGTGGATGACCAGTGTCCCACATGTGGCTCTATCCCTGGTTCAAACGGGGATATCATCAAGCTGTTATCTACTGTGCACCGGTGTATTCCTTAGCTATGTACTATCTGGGACCAAAACATATGGGTGACATTAATACATTGTCTGTACTTGTTTTTGACTGATCCACCTTTCTCAATTTATACCTTCCAAACTAAGCTGGAATTATTGGCCCTCTAAGGACTAGAGGTGTGTGTAACACATTTCTAAGCCATGAGTTGCACACTCCTCATGTCCTTATAGTGTTAAAAGTGCATGTCCCTAGCAGATGGGGGAAATTATTTAGTATATATATATATATTAATATGCCTAATGCCTGGGGGGTGGTTCCTGAATCCCTGCCAGTCACCCTTCCATTAAATGGATAGTAACGTTTCATAATAAAAGCAGCTCTAATTATTCCTCATAGTATTTGGGCCTTGGATAGTGTTATTTCAATTCTGTCAGTTCAAGAGTAATTGAATGATAAAATATCCCCCTCCCACCCCTTTTACTGATGTAACACTGCTCAGCTCAGAGCAGCAGGGTGTGTCCAGGTAGATTGCAGAGAAGGACAATCGTCAATTAAGATAAGGGAAAAAGCTGAAAACCCTGTCAGGGGCAGGGTTTTCATTGTTCTCACAGTAAGAAGATTGTTCCTTGCTGTGAGCTGTCTGGTCTATGGACCAGACTCCACATCTGAAGAGAGGGGGCTTACACTAGGTAAAAGGGGCGGGAGAGGGAAACGTTATCATTCAATTACTCTTGAACTACAACTCTGACAGTATTGAAATAACACTCTGCGGCTCAAATACTATGAAGATTAATTGGAGCTGCTGTTTTTGTGAAACATTACTATCCCTTTAAAGGAAAGTGTTCTAGGGCTATGTTATGGGATTTGAAGCTAAAAGCAGTGATAATGTTATCCGCTCCAATGAGATTCAGGCCATTACTGGTTCTGTAAACAAATTATTCCTTGAATCCTTTGAGTGCCAGAGGAGTATCCAAAACATTTAAAAGCAATGTGTTGGATACCACTGTGTCATTCAAAAGGTTAATTGCTTGAATGGTAGAGCAGTATTTACAATACAGTGGAGACCCACCCCCTGACTGCTAGAGAGGTGAGCAAAGCTTTTGGTGTGCAACGTTATTTTTGTGGTAATTTGTACAAGACAAAACTACTTTACACCCTTAGGCCTAGTTCACACTGACATACCTCCCAACATTTCAAATGGCCAAAGAGAGACACTTTTGTTTTGGGGGGTGTTTCTGGGAGTGTGGCTTATGGATGGGGTGTTACCGAGACTGTTTAGATTATTTCATGACCTACTGACATATCTTTGTGTAACTAAATAAATTGTTTTTATCAGTACCAAAATATTTTATTTACACAGACTAATTTATAAACACATCCTATATATAATAATTTGCTAAAACGTGTGGAAAGATGAAGTCATACACAGTAGAGACTGCCCGCGATGCGGCTGATACAGAGAGTCTCTACTGCGCATGACTGCCCTGTGACCGGCTGGCAGTGGCACTGTGGCCCATGTAACGGGCTCTTCAACTAGTATAATTATGTTAACAAACATTAATGTGAGTTGTATTGCTGTGGAACAATGTGATACACTTATATACACACCACACAGTCTGATCTCCTAAACAGAGGGACACCAGCGTGGGGAAGTCCCTCCTAAACAGGGACACTTGGGAGGTATGCCCTGGGGACTGTACAGCAACAATTCAAAATATATGTTAAAAAAAAAAAAAAAAAAAAAACACCCCACATGAAGTTGGTACCACTGTGTCATATGGGACTGGTCACAATGCTGATAAACGCAGCACATGTTGCAAGGTAATCTAACAACTTTTGGTATAACAATGCGTTACATGCAACTTGTAGTATTGCACCAAATACTATACATTAAAACAATTACCATACCTGGGAACTTTTCATTGTGGGCTACCCGGAGGGCAGTCCTCTGGTGCTGTAGTGGGAGATGTATGATGTGGTTTGTGACAGAAAATGGGTGGGGCTTACTTGTGAGTGGGGGGGGGGGGCTTCAAAAGCCACAAAAAAAAAAAAAAAATAACCCCCCCCTTGAAAATAGCTTGGGAATTTGGCTGGAGTGCAAGGGGTGGGTAGAGTTTTATTTAAAACGCCTCACACCCGTTGAATCATCCTCTGCCCCGGAGACCTGGTAACTGGAAGACAAAACCGGAGTCTCCGGGGCAAATCCGGAGAGTTCCCAGCTATGTGCAGTGTTGGAGTGGAGATGCTTAATATGAAGAAATACCTTACAGATTCTTGTGATTCAAATCACATCGGAAAACACATGCTAACTGCATTTTTTTTAAGTGCAATTTCAAAGCATCAAGCAAATTGCAACTGTGAACTTAGTTAGCCTAAGCCTATTATGTGCCACCTCACACAGAGACGTCAGCCCAATTGGAAAAATATCTAAAGGAAGCACTATGTACTGGTGATGGAAATACAGACTTCCTATTTACAGAACCAGTGTGACCTACATAAGACTATACAAAGCTTTTTTTTTTTTTTTTTTTTGCGCTTCTTCCTTCTTCAAAGGCTTGAGGATATGCATGACATCTTTTGACATCTCCACACATTAACCTTACAAGTTAGGGCCAAGACCCTATGACAGGTGATAAATGTTAGCACTAGTTTATCTCACAGTTTCCTGTGGAAGTCTGAGGGGAAAACCAGTAGGTAAAACCAATGATAACGTTATCAACTGCAATGGAATCCAGGCCTCTGTTAGAAAAGAGGTGATAAAGCGGAGTTAAATTTTCCAGTGATACCACTTGTCCAGTTACTATGTTATTCTGTGGATCCTATGCATTAAGATTTACTATGTTATTCTGTGGATCCTATGCATTAAGATTTCTCAAGTGGGAGAGATCTTAGTGCATAGGCTCCATGGAATAACAAAGGAACTGGAAAAGTGATATAGCTGAAGAAGTCATTTCTTCTATATCACATCTTTATCACACCTTAGTGCATCTTCCCTATAGTGTTAGGTTATGAGCTTTCCAGGCTCAGGATTAAGATGATCGCCAAAGAAGAGGGTGTCCATGCACAAGGGTCAATATAAGCTGACCAGAAGGAAACAGCGGGTGAACAACATATTACACAAACATAAAAAAAAAAAAAAACAACAAATAACAGAACAAAGTGTGGCTTTAACCCTGTACGTGACACAGGGGTGCCCAGTGCACTACGAACCAAATCGCTGGCATACCTCCCAACACTTCAAATAGCCAAAGAGGGACATTTTTTGTTTTTGGGGGTGTTTCTGGGCACATGACTTGTTGAAAGGGCATTACCGAGAATTGTTAGATTATTTCTTGACCTATTGCCACCTCTTTGTGTAACTGATTCAGAAGGAAGAAAAAAAAAAGATGGTACCATGTTAGCTAGTAGAGTAGAAAGGATTCAGTATAGCAGAAAAACTCACAAGAGTGATATAAAGGTGATTTACAGAGTAAGACATACATTTGAAACAAAATATGAGTACAGAGTCGGGGGTCAATTAACTTAGTAAACATACAGTCTACACAGATCTGAAATTATATGCATAGGGTTAGATCAAAGTCCTGAGAGCAAGGAAATGTTCATTCTGTTTACACATAATTTATAAAAACAGACTAAAGTTTAACACCTTAAGGACTGGCGTATACCCACGCGGCCGGCACTTAACAACCACAGAGCATTTTTTTTTTTTTTTTTTTAAATTCCGATTCAGGGCTACTGAATGGCGTGCAGCCACCCGGGGAGTCCTGAAATCGATGATGTACATGTACATCATGGGTCCTTTAGGGACAACCCCCATGACATACATGTACTCCCTGTGTCGTTATGGTGTTAAACATTAATGTGAGTTGAATTGCTGTGAAGCAATGTGATACACTTATATACACACCACAGTCTAATCTCCTAAAAAGAGGGGCATGGGGGGGGAAGAGAGACAGAGGGATTTGGGTTTCAAAGAGGGACACTTGGGAGTTATGCGTTGGACAACCCTCTAACACTCAAAGTGTTGACTTATGTTAATCCTTTATCCTGCTTGGGATCCTTCAACAGACATTTACAAATGATGAAATGCCCCGATCAGAATTTAAAAACTAGAGGAAGTAGAGTAACATGAGGTATTGGTAGGTGACAGTGTCCAACAGCTGAACAAGCAGATACCAAAGACTTGGGGGGGGGGGGGTTTGTTTTGGAACAGCTGCAGAATTAGTCCCTGATGAGATGTGAATAATACTGGGATGTTTTGGGACAGATTGTTATAAAGAAGTGAGCTTGTGAGAGTGCTTGAGATCATACAGGAACATGGTAGTGAGTTCCAGAGGCAGGGCCATATGCACAAAAAGGTAGATTGTGCCTATCTAATTCATTACTAGTTCACCAAGCAGTGGAACTGCACCATATCTAGTCGGGATGTTAACAACAATACATACCCCACTGTGTCAACAGGACCTAGGCCGTGAAGAACGAAACCTGGGCCTTTAGTCGCTGCTGTCCCTGGATTTTAGCACTCTGAATGATAGAGAAGTCTCTAATACATTGTTTTGCAATGTCATAGAGACCTCTCCAGCACTCAAGAGGTTAAAAGCACTATATAAAGAATATGTCTATTTGTCCCCTGTGGTGCAGTTAGTTTGCCGTAGAATTGTTCCATATTTCTACATGTGGCCCAAAACATGAAGCACTAGAATGTATTAACCCTTTGAGTGCCAGAGAGGTGCACCCCTCTGGCATGCAAAGGGTTAATCTGTTAAGGACCAGAAGGTGGTTAATGCATTGCTCTGATCCTTAACCATTTGACTGCCAGGGGGTATGCACCACATTGCAAAGCAATGAGTTACGTACCCATCTGGCACTCAAAGGGTTACAAGGTGTGAGTGATAGGAGGTTAGTACTTGGATAAGTGGGTAGAGATACAAAGTGGGAGAGGCAGAATTGTGAAGGACCTTGGAGATTAGTGATAGGATTTAACCCTTTGAGTGCCAGAGGGGTACGCAATGCATTGCAAAGCAAAGAGTTGTGTACCCTTCTAGCACTCAAAGGGTTAAATTATTATTCCAGAATCAGTAATTATCCACTGTAGGACCTGGAAGGAGAAAAGGAGTGACTAGTAAAGTTAACGAACCTGATGGAAATAGCATTCAGGTTAGACTGGAACTGACAGTCTCTGGATTACTGGTTTTGTTACATATCTTAAATCATGACATCCTTTTTAAAAAGGGATGTATGCTTACAGAATAAGTGGTTCTTCGCTTGCTTAAATTGGACCTCACATCCTAAATTATGTTGCTTTTACCTGAAACAGAATTATTAAGAGTTTGTATGTTGTGCTGGTAGTTTGTAATATAAATTGGTTTTGTTGCTGGCTCAGTTGGTACCTTATGCTAATTCTTTTTTGTGCTGAACCAATACTACCACGTACAGTGCTGAGAATGAATTAATCTATGCTGGAGATGTTTCTAATACCACAGTGAGGGGTGTGGCCTAGAACAGAACAAATTAGCATGAAGTGTTACACTGAGCCGCCAAAATGAACTGTAAATTTCCCAAAATTGGTTTATTTTACATCAAATAGTACAACATACAGGTACATTGTAATTCTCTGTAAAACAAACTAAACTTGTCTCAGGGTGACAGGTCCACTTGAAAAGTACTTAGGTAAGAGTCTTATACAATTGTTATATATATGTACTAGTTGAAGAGCCCGTGTACACGAGCAACAATGCTGGCCGGTCGTGGTGCAGTCATGCGCAGTAGAAACTGCCCATGACGCGGCTGATGCGGAGCTGGGCCACATCACAGGAGGTCTCTTCTGCGCATGACTGCAGCATGGACAGCAGTCTGTACTGCGCATGACTGCATTGTTACAAACTCTTGGCGAATTATTATATAGGATAGTAAATAGATATACCAAATTACAGTATGAATTTCTGGTAACTAGACAGATCTAATGATAAATTAATAACTGTCTTTTTGCTGGGGTATTTGTCCATAGCTGAAGAGTTAAAATATATGTGATACATGCTGGGGAAAAACAGTGTAACAGCCTTAATGTGCTTGGGAAGGAGCCTCACACACAACCTGACTGTGACACAAATGTGTGACTCATATATGTCGGGAATGTTAACCATTTAAAAGAACACTAACACAACTGAAGTCTCTGAATAGGACATTTTACACGAGCTGAAAAGCAAATTCAAATGTATGTTCTAGGAATGCAACTGTGATTAATATAGGTTAGCTGTATTAGGTGATATTTAAAGTTATATTACCATCTCATGTATGAATTGGCGTTCCATTAAGAAGCAGAGGCGAACGCAACGGCCCTTGACGGGTTAACCTCTTGAGAACCAGAGGGGTGTGCGACACCTTGTAATCTTTAAACCTTTGAGTGAAACGCATTACCTCTCTGGCACTCAAACGGTTAATGAGTTTAAAGCCTTCAGGACTGAAGAAAGGAAACACACTTTCACAACATATTTTTTGTGGTCAGCTTTCCTCTGCTAGTAAGACAGGTTATCCTCTGGCATACACTTAAATGCTCCTCTTACTTCCATCTCCCCAAAACCCTACGTACCCCAGTAAGGGTACCACTCCCAGATGTCCCTACTACATATGATCTATTGTAGAGATGTTGCCGCCACTTCCATGTTGTCACCAAAGGGGGAGCCATTATCACGCTGCCTGCCTTCTCTTCCCTTATGGTCCAGCAGGGGGAGTCCCTCATTGTAGCTTTCAGAGCGTGCAATGAGAAGATGGCGCAGTTCTGGCGACAATCTCCTTTAGTGGTGTAAATACGTGGGGGTAAAATAAAACTTGTAAGAAGATGGCGGAGGGAGAGGGCTGTTCTCAGTCGAGGTCAGTGTGTTGACGTTTGTCGGTTTCTAGTAAATGACTGACCGTGTCTCGGGGCAGAGTGAGGAGAGCAGCCGCTCTAAAGAGGCGCGCAGCAAGGCCTCGGGCACACCGAGTGGGCCCGAGCCTCCCGGGCATAGTATACGCTTTGCTCTATGTAGCATATAGAAAGCGCGAGCTGAGTGGCACGTTATCTCTGCGCACGGTATATTAGGCATGGGCAATCTGTGGCCTCCCAGTTGCCATATGTTCATAGTTATGGAAATTGTAGTCCAATAAAAGCTAGAAGACCCCCCTCCCAAGCGGGAGATTCATACAGGCTCAGACATAATTATTTAAAAGCTTTCGTGTTCGGGCCTTGCGTCACTCTTCGGTTCCACTGACACAAATCTACTAAGGCCATAATCATAAACCCAAGAGGGGTAATCTGACAGCACCGTGCAATTAAATACCCACCCCCATTTAAATAGTGCTCGAATACTAGAAAAGTCTGTAGCGCGCTGCGATGCGTTGGAAACATTTCCAGTATTCAGTGACCCTACTGTATAGAAGAACATTGGGGCGAGCTGGGTGCATCCCATCCGTACCACAGAGAACAAACCCTTCCTCAAATCCCCAAGTATGTAAAGCAGGCTTTTAACACTTTAAGGACCAGAGGGGTATAGCACGCGATATCCATCTGGCACTTAGAAGGTTAACCCTTTGAATGCAGTTTGGCAATGCGTTGGAGAACTGTCTAGGCGTTCTATTACAATTTAAATGAATGGTTTTTGTTCCTGTGGTGCAATTGATTAGACCCTCCACGTTTTCTTTATGTAAGACCAATGGCGTTTGAAGCACCCCCCCCCTTTTGACCGAGGAGGGAGTCGGCGCCCACACACGGGGATACTCGGAGTTTCGATGCCTATTGTGCAGCAGTGTGTAGAGCAGTTCATTGTATGTGGATGATACTTTCAGTGCTAATATCAAGAGCTATTGTGCTGGCAATGCCACCCTGGGCACTCACTTCCCTGAATACAATCATTGGATTGTACTGACTGCACAGTCTCCTCCCAGTAACTACTGGGATAGGCAGTCTGTGGCTGGATACTACAATTCCCATCACCCCCAACAGTAGTCATTTTGTGACTGCATCCTTCTCCATGTATAATAGCAATATTGCGCTACGTACTTCACGTCTAATCTGGGTGTTTTAATCCGTTAGAAATATATTTTGGACAGTAATTGCACATTTATGGACATAGTTTACAGTTATGCCCACAAAGCCGTGTAAATGCATTGTGAGACGTCTGGGCATAGAAAACACTGACAAGCTGTAGTTTACCTCGTTTGTTGTACGACATATACATGCTTTTATTATCTATTTTAATACATTGTGTGTGTGGAGGATGGGGTCCAAATCGTAGCTGCACTTGTAACCCTATAAGGACCAGAGCGGTGTGCAACACACGCGCCCTCTGGTCACTTGCAGAAATTAACACCCCTCTATAGGTGATAAAAGGGGATTCGCATTAACCCCTTCAATTCGAGAGATAACACCCAATGGCTTAACTCTTTGATTGCGTTGGATACCCATCTGGCACTCAAAGGGTTAAAACATGCATTTGAGTATAAACCACTGGAGAGTGCCCCCTCTGCCCGTGTGCTGATCGGAAGGGTGACTGATCCTGTCGGACAGGCTGGATGATGCGCAGGACAGGTGGTGAGTCAGCGCTGTGCAGCGGGTCATGCTCAGACATGCACACTGTGCTTTGCAGGTCTAGCCCCGACTTGTCTGCTCACTCTCATTTAAAGGGACTCCGAATTTCTATGCACTGCACTTTAGCAGGGGAGCGCGACTGCTCCTGAACACAAGCACTTTAACATACCTACACTATTTATTTGAGGTGAGATGGGGCCTATTCATCTCTTTATCTTCGGGTGACATTCAATGATTGATCGGGTGACAGCCTGTCAGAATAGATTGTCAGCAGAATATAACCTTCATTTTCCAGTGGTTAGTATAGGAGCTATTTTATTGTAGTACTGCTTGTTTTGATTTGTGTTTTCTTCTTTGTCTAAGCTTAGGATCTGGAATTTATTTTCGTTTCATTTATAGATGTATATAGATTTGACATTAATACTTAACCCTTTGAGTTGCCAGAGACTTGATCATTACATAGATTATCACTAGCATTTAAAGGGTTAAACCAGGGATTCATATTGTTGTCAAGGTAATAATAAAATATTTTGCTGTTGCAGGCAAGCGTGCAATATGAACGTCTCATCCTCCACAACCTGTTTAGAAAGTTCTCACATTATGGCTTCAGATCAAGAAAAATTGGTTAGTATGTAAAGTGGATTATTCAGATGGTCCTGAAGGAGAGCACTTGTCAGCTAGAGGCCTGCTAGACATGTTATCCAATAGGCCTCTAGCTGCCAAATGGTGTCCTTTAGCACTCTCACTTTAACATAGTGCTGAAGTAAAGGTGCTGTACTGCCTGGAATGAAAAGAGTACATATCCTTTAAATATAATATATTCATAGCCAGTAACTGTAAACACATCTTCATGATGTGCATAAGCCCTTATAAATGTGATGCTCTTTTTTTTTTTTCTTTTCTCCAATGGATGTGGTCTGTCAGTTTGACCCCTATTTGTTTAACCCATTGAGTGCTAGAGGGATATGCAACACATTGCTCTACAATGCGCTGGGTACCCCTCTGGCGCTCAAAGGGTTAATCAGTGTCCTAATCGATAAGCTCAATGAATTTCATAATTGATAAACTAATAGAAGATGATTGTTTCTAATATCAAACAAAACTAAAACAAATGTTGCAAAATGTGTCATATCCCAGTAATGTGTACCCTGAGGCCTTCCATCTCTTAAAGGGTTAATAATGCCCATATTTAAGTTGAATCAGTATTGTAGATGTTAAAAAATAAAGGATCTGGAGAAAGTCCCATCTCTCAAACCTTTACAGTTGGAGAGATATTTGCTGCTAAAGTCCCCCCCCCCTCATGTCAGCTGTAAAGTTGACAGGAGATCTGTGTTAACTGAATCAAGGAGGCTCTTCAGCAGAGCCGAAATAGTGATATTTAAAAATAAGTGCTTCGTTGGAATGGTCTGCAAAGTGTGCCTGAGAATCGCTTGGGTGGCGATACGCGTAGGGTGTAGGACAGCCAGGAGTTATACTGTTTGACGCTTCCCTTGTGCTCTTATAATTAGGAAGATAAGTATTTATTCTTATCTTCTTTTGTTGTTTATTACTGACACTGAACTTTATTTGTATGTTGTTATTTCACATTGTTAGATGTATATTTAGGACTCTATTACATGTTTGGTTTTGCACGTCTCTTGGTATATGCTTGCCCTACTATATAAGGGTATTATTGTTTAGGGAGCTTCTTCTATGATTTTGCATTCCTGTGCTGGATTGTTTTTGATTGATTTTAGGATACCCATTTGATACATTCTGTATGTTTTACTTAATAAAATTATTTTCATTATACTCCTGGAGTGTGCCTTAATTATTAGGTTTCTTGTTTAGGGGGAAGGGGGGCACCATTTGGCAGTTACCTTCTGACTGGTTCTCCCCTTCCTTTCTTTTTTTTTTTTTTCTCACAGATTATGATGTACCTAAGAATGCACCTCAGCTAATTGTAGCTATGTTTGTCTAGGAGTGGTATACAGGGCTGGTGCAATTCCTCTTTTTGTATAATTATCTCTATATTATTAAACTTCGCTAATTACATATTCTCTTATTTTTGTTGATTTTTTTTTTCCCCCAATGACGTTGTCGTGAATATTCAAAGGTACTGTGTTTTTTTTTTGTTTTGTTTACGCAGCATGCCATGGGTATGGAGCAGGCATGTTTTTAAGCTTCTCGTGTAGTTAAAAATCAGTTATGGAAAGTCTGAAAAAGGGCTGTTAGCTCATAGTTGAATCTTCCCAGTCTCTGTTGTGTCTGCCTATGTTTTTATTTCCCTAATTGTGCACTTGTTGTTGGGCTATATATCTACATGACTTTGTTTTATTGTGCCATATTCATCACCATTCTGATGCCTCATACTGTTATTTTGGTAAACAGAACTTTTTTTCAACACACACCAAGGAAATGTTATTTTTAAGAGAAATATCTTTTAGCACTTTTCCTGCTGAATTAAACGAGTACTTAGTGCTGGAAGTTTTTCCATTCAGAATATATTTAATTTTTTTTTTTTTTTTTAGATCGATCTGTTGTCAACATGGTCAAGTGATGACCAAAAGACATTTCTGTATAGGAGAGTTTGCATTATTGAGTAGGAATGTCTGTATTAAGAGCTCACATGGTAGTAGAACTGAGTATTTTCAGCATACTCTATTATAAATTAGGATTGAGCATGAAGGAAATTTGTCAGTTTGTCCCTGCTCGAAGCCTGCATTCTCTGTTAAAAGTAAAGGAAAAGTGTGCTTTACCATCATCTGACTCCCCAAGAACACACTGTGGGATTAAGTGAACTGCAAGGTAAATACTGATAGGGCTGAAGAATCTTGATGCGGCATATCTAGGTGTAATGCAACATTACCTTTAGTCTTTAACATCTGTCCTATCATTGGGTGGTATACGAAATGTGAGTTTCAATAATTTGAATGCCAGAGAGTTATCCAATGCATTGTGTTGTAATATGTTGGATACCCCTCTGGCACGCAAAGGGTTAATAGTATTTGCGCTCTAGTCTCTTCACATGCTTGCATTTTCAGGATTCCCTGTAACAGCAGTTTCATTTTATCTTCCTTATAGGTTAAACCAAAACCTCTGCTGCTCTCATTGCTAAAATCTGCAGGTGCGCAAAAGGAAACCTTTACAATGAAGGAGGTAAGCTCATACTTTAAAATAAAAAAACATCTGTAATGATTTAAGGGTCTTCAAAGTTTAAAATACATTGAAATGCATTTTCTGTAGTTTATTGAATTGTTTCCATACTTACGCTATAGGTTATTTACCATCTTGGCCAATACATTATGGCCAAGCAGTTGTATGACGAGAAGCAACAGCATATTGTCCACTGCTCCAATGATCCTCTTGGAGAACTTTTTGGGGTACAGAACTTTTCTGTAAAAGAGCCCAGGTAATTAAAGACACTTGCTATGTAATATTACATTTTAAGAATATGAAAAATGGAATGTTTTATGTGAAATGGGAATTTTTTTTTTTTTTAAACTCGTATACTTTCTTAAAGCATAGTCATTACCTAAAAGTAGAGTTCATACCCTTTTAAATATGTATTCCTAGCTAGCATTTGTTAAAAAAATAAAAATAAATGCATAAGTTGCAGAATATTAGCTAAATGGCAATTTTTATCTGGATGCTCAAGCACAGACCTGTAGCTCCCACGCGGTCTTCTCTTCAGTAATGCAGGGCACTGGGAGATGTCAGCTTCCAGTGCTCTGCATTACTAAAGAGCCGACGAGGGAGCTCAGCAGCTACAAGTCTGTGCTGAAGAAGGCACAGACCTCACCATGTTGCGGGCGGGGGGTCACAAGGGGCAGCCGGGCCCCTAGAGTGATGGTCCCGGTACGCCACTGCGCGGAGAGGCTAATTTAAAAATAAAACAACAAAAAATGATCCAGATGACAAGCTCCCCTCTGTGGGATGTGCCTGTAGGCAGATGCCTACTCTGCCTTATTATAAATTCGGCCCTGTGCTCAAGCTGCTGTGATTGACCAACTGGCCCACTATTTGCTTGTGTAACCACGTAACGAGAGCAATATCTATGGTGTTTGAGGTTAAAAAACAAAATGTGTAGTGTAAATGGAAGGGATAGAATTTCAAAGCAGTTATCTGTTTAATGTTTTCATCAGTTTAATCCCTAGAGGACTAGAAAGGTGTGTAATGCATTGTAAGCAGTGGTTTGCACACCGCTGTGGTCCTCAAGGGGTTATTAACATATGTAGTTGAAGTATAGCTTATATATTCATGTATAACATGTAATACTGACAATTGCTGGTTAGGAGAAATTAATTCTAAATACATATATACTATCTCATTTATTGGTGATATGTTCCTTTAAGACTTTAATTTAGCAGTGAGGTCAGTTTTAAAGCATATTAACGTCTGCTTATGTAGTTTAATGATCCCATGAACATGTACACTATTCTAACTTTATTTTCCTTAATTCAGGCAATTATATGCAATGATTTCCAGGAATTTGGTAACTGCTGGTTCACAAGGCAAGTTAATGAAATGAGTTGTTCAGAATCTTTATAATGGTAGGTCAGTTTTATTTTTAAGAGGTAAACACACTTAGTCACATAGAAAATGTATGATCTATAACATTATTGTTTTCGTTTTAAATTTAGTGCAACATATTAATATAGTAATAAGGCAGGCTTTAAAGGCAATGCATTAAAAGTTTACCAGTTACTTCTGCAGGGAGTCACCATTTAAAAAATGTATGAAGCTACAGTTCGCTGGAAATAAATAAAGCTGTAGATCAGTGATGTCACCTTTTTGACTATCTGTTACTTTTTCAGCCTTTGTTGAGGATGCCACTTTAGTAATTATGGGAAATATTGTATTTTTGTTTTGTAGTCTTTGAAAACTGAATAAAATCACAAGTATTAGGAACATATGATGGCTCTGTGTGCATAATCTGAAATGTCTGATGCAAAGGGGGTTGATCAGTAAGGGCCTCTTAGTGCAGCAAGCCCAGGTGGTCCACTGCCTGTGAAAAATACATGTACTGTGACACACTTCAGTGTTCCAGGCAAGTGTGTGTGGTAAATACAGAAAGCATTGTTTCTTTGTGTGTGTGTGTGTGTATATATATGTGTGTGTGTGTGTGTGTGTATATGTATATATATATATGTATGTATGTATGTGTATATATATATATATATATATATATGTATGTATATAAATATATATATGTATATGTATGTATGTATATAATATAAAAAATATGCATACACTAAATACTCTGATTAAGGAACATAACCTGTGTATTGACCAATTTTGGTAATGAGCTACAATTGCCTTATTCGTTATATATTTTAATATGGTGACCTCGATAGGTTATCAGTATAATACGTTGCTAGAGAGAATTAGAGCAGAAAGTTTTGAATTTGTAAAATATTTAGGGCTGTATGCACAAAAAAAGAAATTCTGGAGCAAACAAAATGTATCCTAAGGGAAAAGCAGGTGTTCACATTAATTTTAATGCTAGAAAGGTATACAGTGGATCAAGTGGAGGTCTCTCTTAGCTGCAGGGAATTAAAGGAACATTTACACCTAAAAACAAAGTTGGTTGATATAACTTTCACATACTTACAGCTAGCATATATAAAAATAACTATTCATATTAAATAAAGTATAATCGTAAACTTGCTTTGTAATGCATATGTTCTCTTCAGAGAACATTTATTTAATTTTGTGTCCTGTTAGTAATGAGAGAAGAGCTAAAATCTATTAATTTATTGCTTTTAGTACTCACTGGTCTTATAAGGCTGTTTTAGTGTCTCAACCCATTTACAGACAATCCTGGGCAATATGCGCAAGATTGCTGTGGTACTTGCAGCCCTGGAAAAGGTAGCAATGCCTGCTCTGGCCAAGCGTATGAAAGACCAAATTGTAGGCCTCAGAAAACTGATACATTTTACAGATGCTAGTATGAAGTATTGGGTGTTTGCGCATATAAACCCAGATCGTTTTTAGGTTTAGTGTTCCTTTAATAACCCCACTTCAGTTTGGGGGTTATTATGAGAATGTGTGCTTTCTGTTGTGCAGTTGATTAGTACCAGAATTGCTGCACTTTTCTTTGTGCGTATGACTGTTAATATTTGTAGGGCTAGTGTTATTTGCTTAGAACGAATATGTATAATCGGATGTCTTCTACATTTCATTTCAGATGCCACTGAAGATAAGTTTGGAAATGAAACATGCAGGTTTTCTGACAAGCAGAATAGTCAGAAGGTGAGGACTGATTTAAACGTAAAGCTCTTTTAATATTCTAGGTTTAGAACAAAACCAACATCATATTTTTTGTTTTAATAGAATGAGAAACAGATGGGCTACTGGAACTGAACAATACACTTGTATGCTTTGTAATGCAATGGAGTCCTGTCTAGCATTGAAGGGGTTAAAATCCCCATTGAAATTCTTTTGGGATTCTTATTTCTACACTGGTTTTCACAATTTCCCCTTGGTACACCAGCCTTTGTGTTCCTGGAGAGAGCCCATCTCTTACTGTCAGGAGCAGGTCCCATAGACCTCAGTAGAACGTATGGAACTGTTCACACTTTGACTTATGTTTCTAATGAATTCTAGTATTTTTGAATATCATTGTATCTATTGTACCCATTGTTGAGATTTTATAAATTTAAACAGATAGTAATGTTTCATATTACAAGTAGCTCAGAACATTGATCATATGTAATAGCACTGCTCTGCGATGTTCATACACTTCAAAACTTGCTAGTTACAGTGTAATAATATGTTGAAGTTGATCCCTCCTGCCCCTTTCTCCTATAGCAGCCACCTCCTCACAGATCTGAAAACCGGTCCCAGGACCAGACAGATCACAACAAAGAACAATCTTCCCTCCTTCAGTATAAGGAAAACCCTGCGCTCCATGACGACGGAGGGCATGTTTTTCCTAATGCTGCATGAAAATTGTCCCTCGTTGTGATCCACTGTCAGATCATAAACTAAAATGCTTACATCAGGGAAAGGGACAGGAAGGATCAGCTTCAACATATTACACTGTAACTAGCAAGTTTTTAAATGATAATAAACCATAGAGCCATGTCACAATGATTCTCATGTGCAATTCTGGGGTAAACCAACCACATCATAGGGAAGAAAAAAGTTCCCACTGGTTTTAAACTGAACTTTTAAGCCACTGAATACTAGGTCTCCAATACTTTGTTTTGCAGTGCAAAATCACTGGGAATGTTTTTTTATCCCCTATCGTGCAGTCGGTTTGTACCACCTTTTCTTAGTATATGAGTGAGCCTCAGTAAGTGCCTTCCGCATATAGCAAGGGCACTGACTACTGCACGTGTTGCAGAAGAAACAGTGATGGAGGAGGACTGAGATAAAATACACGGCCATATTTCATGGTCACGCTCACTCAATTGGTGAGACGTGGGTAGAGAAGACTTGAACACTTCCTCCTTTTTTCTCCTTGTGCAGCATGCCCAGCTGACACCCTGGCTATCTGGGGAAGATTCTTTTGTTTCAGGGGTGCCTTGGAATATAAATCATGGATGAACAAGCTGCAGCTGTTCAGCTGTCTCCAGACAGCAGTTCCCATCTTTAGATGGCTGTTGGCTCATGGAGCACGATGGGAGTTGTAGATTAACAGCAGCTGGAGTTTGCAGTTTGCCCATCCATGCATTGAGCTGTTATGATTTTTATTGTTAATAACACAGTTACCTATTTTATAATTAGTACGGGTCTAAGAATGATGGGATCTGTAATACAGTGGCAGCTGGAGGGCCTCATCCTATATATATGCTTTTGTTTTTAAACACTTCTGTAAGGTGAAACGTCACGTTCTTCTGTTTGTTTTGTCCCACTCATAGAATGTTGCAGTTTCTTCACATCACTTAAGGGGCAATTTGCTGTTACTTTGCAGGTGAAGGAGGGCAAATATCCCCCTTGTGCCACCAGCGCCTGAATTATGAAGTGGTTTGCAGCAGTCTTGGACAAGAATGCACTGGCTGCATTTCCTGTGCAACCAGATGTCCCTCCTGGGAGTGGAAGTTTGGCACAGACGGGTGTACTGCCGGGGCATAAAACACACCTCAGTAGACAGTGAGAAATTTGCCTGCTACCTTGTTTGAGGAGGTGACCTTGTGCTGCAGCCGTCTGATCCAGAAGCCACATACTAAGCAGCAGCAGCAGTTGTGTAAAGGAACCTATCACCTAAAATAAGTCTGATGATTTTGAAATATCTTTCTAAATCACCTATGGTTATTACCTATTTTTAAAAATAGCATTAGAATTATTTAGATATATACATTATGCCATTTAACCCCTTAACGACCGGCCGATCGGCACGGTCAGTTAAGGACCACGGAGCGTTTTTGTTTTTTTGGGTTTTTTTTTCGCTCCTTCCGGTTCTGGACTCCCCGAACGGCATGCAGCCGCGGGGGGAGCCCAGAATTCCATGGCGGTCATAGTACGTCATGGGTCGTTAACTCGCATCGACCCATGACGTACTATGACCGTCATGGGTTGTTAAGGGGTTAAGACATGCTGTACAGGTGCTTCCTGTCTTCCTACATTACTTTCCACACTTGCTGACACTGTACAGCAATGCATTGCATTCCTCCCCTAGCCCCATAAGTGGGGAAGGTAATGTAGGGCTAAGACGGGAAATTCTTGCATGGTATGCCTTGATAGCATATCTGTAAATCTAAATAACTCAAAAGCTAGATTTGTAAATAAAGATCTAAGGTGATTTTTTGCTAGCTTTCAAAGACAACAAAGTTGTGTTTAGTTGATGGGATCCTTTTAAATACATAACTCTTTCCCAGAGAATTGTTTTTATTTGTTTGTTTATTGTATGGTGCCTTAACCCTTTTATTGCCAGATGTATGTGAAAACCATTTATTTACAATGTGTTGCACTGCCTTCTGGTATTGAAATGGTTAATATAGTTGCATTTTTGTGTCTCCCCAAGATCAGTGCCTTAAATAGCTGACTCCTGTGAAGAATTTACATTATTTTATAGTAACTGGCACTGTTTGACTCCAGGAAAGCTGATGATTTAGACCAGGGGTGCCCAGTAGATAGATCTAAATCTACCAGTAGATCCCTAGGTGGTTACTGATAGTCCATAAGAAGATTCATCTGAGTAGTGTTTGCCAAATCCTTCCATATGTCACTCTTGTCTGCACCTTAGTGGACAACAAAAATATCTGTGTTGCCTCTCTAGCAATCAAGGTTTAAAAGCCACATTTAAATCATTGGGGAAATTTGGAACATGTTATTCATTCCATATGGTACAGCTGGCTTGCGCCATAATTATTTTTAGTAGTCTTGTGCATGTTCTAGTCCAATTTAATTCTGAATAGACAGGTAATAGTCATTCATGCAGTGTGTGAATGTGATGGCAAGGGATCATTGGCACATGCTGGTAAGCTAGCAGATCAAGTGAGGATGACTGAAAAAGAATCTCATGTCACTAAAGTGTAGGCACCCCTGATTTAGACTAGCAAAATGTAGGGTTAGGAGTGTAGTGTTATATGCAGAAGGAAAATATGGTCCATTGTGGAGCAAATCAAGTACGCCCTAGGTGATAAATGAAAATTCCTGTTTATTTAAATAGGTCTTTTAAACTCCCTTGAATGGTAGAGAGGTGCTGTAATGTGCTGGGAGACCTCTCTAGTATTTAAGAGGTTAAATTTAAATGAGTGGGACATTTTTATTTGTCCCCTGTGATGCACATGGTTTGCTGCAGAATTGCTCTTTTGCATTTTGGATACGTGCTTAATATATATATATATTTGGTTTTTTTTTTTAACCCTTTGAGTGCCATAGGGGTACACAATGCATTGCTCACCCCTCTGGCACTCAAAGGGTCAGTGGTGGTTTTGTAACCTGTCATTTGGGACCATTAACAGACCAAGACTTGAGGATTTCTCTGTTTGTGTTCAAGTGAGCTATTGTAAATGACTGTGCTTCTGATTAACTCACCTCTAGGAAACCCTCCTCCTGACCTATTGGTGGCCCCTAATGATAGATTTGAGAACCACTATTCCATTGATTCTCAACTGCTATTCCTGGGAACAGCAACAGATCGGGTTTTCAGGATTTCCCTAAGTAACCATAGTTAGATCAGTCCCAATGACTTATCCACTGACTAACCACCTGCAGTCAAGCAGGAATATCCTGAAAAGCTGACCAGTTGGTGTGCCCTGAGAACCGATGTTGAGAATCACTAACTTATTCTGTAAGTCTGTGTGTCCTGTTGTGATTATGATTTATTTTCTTTTTAACACTTAGGAGTTAGCAGAAGAATTCCCAGACAAATTGACTGTACCGACTTCTAGTACTTCAGCCCAGAGGAGCACCAACAGTGAAACAGGTAATTGCACATTGTCGATTTGTCCTCTTGTTCTGAGACTTCACTTTTACTCTGTTTTGGAGCCAACATTTTTTTTTATTTGCTAAACACTATATAGGTAATTCTGTATTATTTTCAATTTGCTTAGAAGAAAATTCTTCAAATGAAACTTCTGCAGAGCAACAAAGAAAGCGACATAAGTCAGACAGTATTTCTTTAACCTTTGATGAAAGCCTGTCGTGGTGGGTGATAAGTGGCTTACGGTGTGATAGAAATAGCAGCGAATCGACAGACACTTCCACTAATCCAGTAAGTAAGGATGTTAGCTAAATACACATATGAAAACACATGTAACTCCCTAGTCAGGTATACCTGGTAAGTGGCATTATCAGCCTGATGCAGGATGGTGGCTGTTTGCTAAATACACACAGATATGAAACACATGTAAATCCCTAGTTAGGTATACCATGTAAGTGGCATTATCAGCTTGATGCAGGATGGTGGCTGTTAGCTAAATACAGATATGAAACCCATGTAACTCCTAGTCAGGTATGCCAGGTAAGTGGCATTATCAGCATGATGAAGGATGGTGGCTGTTAGCTAAATACACACAGATATGAAACTCATGTAAATCCCTAGTTAGGTATACCATGTAAGTGGCATTATCAGCTTGATGCAGGATGGTGGCTGTTAGCTAAATACAGATATGAAACCCATGTAACTCCTAGTCAGGTATGCCAGGTAAGTGGCATTATCAGCATGATGAAGGATGGTGGCTGTTTGCTAAATACACACGGATATGAAACCCATGTAACTCCCTAGTCAGGTAAGTAGCATTATCAGCCTGATGCACGATGATGGCCACTGTTCTGCACTATATATCTCAGAAGTGCATGCAGCATGATTGTGATAGAAACATTCTTTTTTTTGATCCCTAAAGCACTCTAAATAACAAACTGATTTTATATTTTTCCATTAACTTGTTTTTCTTTTGATATAATGACTGTTTGTTCAGTTTTTGTGACTTTCGTTTGGATGTTGTCTCACCAAAAAAATCAGAACAGAGCAAATTACACTTCAAACTACTCTGCTACTGAAAACACGTAATGTTTTATGTGGAATAGTGTAATTAAAGTGTGTATATAGTTGCATTTAAAAAAGTAGTAAACTTTTTTTCATGAAAAAATATATTTTGTAGGACTTTTCCTTTTGAGAAAAATAAGGGTACTCCCACTGTTGAGAGATGCATATTTCCAGAGCTATTACAGTTTAAACCTGTGTTTTTTACATTAGCAATGCACTCTAGTGGTCAAATTCCAATGAGTTATTCTGTTAGATTTTAATGGAGAGGAAGGTCAGTGACCTACAGTTCTCCATAGAATGTGATAGAAACTGCGGAGTCATGCAGTCAGATAGAACTTCCAGAAAGTAAACATACAGTAAATTCACCTAGTTATTTGAACCGTTATAAATGTTGAATAAAACAACTGACAGCAGTTAGAGTACCCTAGTTTTATTCGGCAGAAAAAGCTCTATAACGATGTTTTCATTAAAAAAAGATTACTGCTTCTTTAAAGATTAGCTGTCACCTGGAAATGTATTTGCTTCAATAGGAAAGACTAGTGTTTTAGCAGGGGCAGCACTTACATGACGTTACTATTCTTATCTCTCAAACCTTTATGGTTTGAGAGATATACGAAAATAAAGTTCTCCGCTCCCTCCCCTTTCTCATATGTCGGTTGTATAGCTGACGGCATGAGATCCTGGTCCCGGGGCCATACTGCGGTTCTTCAGTAGAGCCGACATAGCAATATCTAATAATAAATACTTAATTGGAGTGGTCTTCCAATTAAGTACTTATTTTTAGATATAGCTATGTCGGCTCTACTGAAGAGCTGCCGTCTGGTCATGCGACCAGAATCTGCTTCTGACAGCTTTACAGCTGTCAAACAAAAAGGGAAGGGAGCCGAGAACCTTTTTTTTAGTATATCTCTCAAACCATAAATGTTTGAGAGATAGGAATAACCACACGTAATCTCTTTTTATTGTATCTACGATATAGCTAATACTTGTTACATGAGGTTACTATCCCTTTAATCTAGGTGGTTTGTACCTTTTGTTGCTGTAAATCTCCATTCACAAGGCTTCAGCTCATACCTCTTCAGACAATCCCTGGTGCATATATGTACCCTTTAGTTAATTCCCAGATTAATCCTCATACAGCGTGGAAAGGTGTCAGACTTACAAATGGCGATCTGTAGCTAGAATAGGTAAACCAAATTTCTGTATGAAAAACACCTACCTTGCAAAGCTCTAGTTTAGAGAAATATATTTTTGGGCATAATTTTGCTTTAAATAGCAACTTTACCTCTATGAATAAGTGGCTCTTAATTTGTTAAACAGAAGACTTAAGTATGAGTTTTCAATTCATTTCTCAGATTCAGTGTAAATATATTTAATGTATGCCTTCTTTGAAGTGTAACTATTTTAGTTTTTAGTTGGATAGTGGCATTTCACAGTATAGAAATGTTTGTGATATTGTTGATTGTGGCATTTATCTATGGCTTTATCTCAGACTGTTGAAGCTTAAAGGATCAATAAACATGGAAACTAATATTGTAGGGCTTTTCCTACTGAAAAAGTAAAAATACTCCTGCTGGCAGTTGTTTAAAGGGATAGTAATACTTTAATATTACTAATCCCCATAGTGTAGCTATTTAAAAAATAATTTAATTGTCCCCAGTGTCATCTCTCAAGCCTTTATGGTTTGAGAGATAACCATAAGCAAAGTTCCCCCCTCCCTCCCCCTTCCCTGAAGTCAGCGTTGTACTGACTGCAGGGGAAGTCTGTCGAACAACAGTCTTGCGGCTCTGCAGCTGAGCCGAGATCGTGTTAGTAAAAAATAATTATTTCACTGAAACGGTCTTCTACATGTGCTTGGTTTGCAGTTTCAGTGAAATAATTCTTTTTCACTAACACAATTTGGGCTGTGCTGCAGAGCCGCCTGATGAAAATAAAACCGGATACCCTGCAGTCAGTACAACGCTGACTTCAGGGAGGGAGGGAGGAACTTTGCTTACGGTTATCTCTCAAACCATAAAGGTTTGAAAGATGACACTGGGGGCAATTTTATTATTTTTTAAATAGCTTCACTATGGGGATATTAAAGTATTACTATCCCTTTAAGTACAAAGTTATAACCATTCAGACTGTCACAGTGATGAAGCTGTTACTGTCACATTCTAAGGGGAACTGTACAACTAGCTTATAGATTGCAGTAAAAAATCCTACAATATCTGTGTTTTTTGTTTAATAAAGGTTTACTACTCCCTTTAACTTAATTTATGAGAAGTGTAAATTAACAGCATATTAAATTTCACCTATTAAGTACAGGCAAATACAGTGCAAAACAATTATATATACATACCTATCTGTTTTATGAAGGACTTTTCTAGATAAATCCTTCCATTGAACAAATTAAGACTGACTTACTCTTAAAGAAGAAGTAAACATTTATGAAAAAAAGTAATAGGGACCTTTCCAGATGAGTAAAAACAAGGGTAGTACCACTGCTGGGAGATTTTTAATTTAAAAATTACCTTTTTATTAAATGGATAGTAGTGGCTCATTATAACATAAGCTATAATAATTTGTTATAGTGTATACTATTGCTCTCCAACGTTGGCAGTGTTTATATCGCTCTATTTTCTATTAAATTTTATGATAGTGTCCCCCTCCCGCCCCTTTTCCTTAAAGGGATAGTAATGTTTCACAATAAACAGCAGCTCAAATTAATCTTCATAGTATTTGGGCCATAGAGAGTGTTATTTCAGTACTGTCAGAGTTGTAGTTCAAGAGTAATTGAATGATAAAATTTCCCCCTCCCACCCCTTTTACCTAGTGTAAGGCACCTCCCTTCGGATGTGGAATCTGGTCACTTGACCAGACAGATCACAGCAAGGAACAATCTGCTGTTCTCTGCTGAGCAGTTACATCAGTAAAAGGGGCGGGAGGCAGACACTTTATCATGCAATTACTCTTGAACTACAACTCTGACAGTATTGAAATAACAATCTCCATAGCCCAAATACTATGAAGATTAATTGGAGCAGGTTTTATTATGAAACATTACTATCCCTTTAAATCAGTCTTCTGTTTCCAGAGCTGAAAGCGGATTGTGACGAGGGACAATCTTCTGTCAGTATAGGGGAAAACCTTCCCCCCTTGATAGAAGGAAGATTGTGCCTTGTTGTGATCTGTCCAGTCCAATAAACAGATTTCAGATCTGACGGGAGGCTTCTTACAATATTGAAAAGGGGTGGGAAAGGGACACTTTATAATCTAATTTCATAGAAAACAGAGCAGTATAAACATTGCCAACATTGGAGCTTGATAGCATACATTATAAGGAACGATCATGGTTTACGTTATAATGAGCCATTACTATCCCTTAAAGGGATACTTAAGATGTAAAAAAATATATTTTGTAGGGTTTATGTCCCCAAATAAAACAAGGGTACTCCCACTGCTGAGATATTTTATTAAAATATTATAACAGCTCAAACTTTAATTTTTTAGGTGCAATATCACAGTGGCCTGAAAACTTACAGTGACGCTGTTGCTACACCATCCTATGGAGATTTATGGTCTACAGACCAGAGCAGTTCATAGGATGGTGTAGCAACAGCGCCACTGTAAATTTTCAGGCCACTGTAATATTGCACCTAAAAAAATCAAGTTTGAGCTGTTATAATGTTTTAATAAATATCTCTCAGCAGTGGGAGTACCCTTGTTTTACTCAGGGGGATAAACCCTACAACGTATATTTTTTTTTTACATTTTAAGTATTACTATCCCTTTAAACTGCAGCTTTTTGTTGTTGTCACCAGGTGGTGCTGTGCAATATTTTATATATAATGTGTGTGTTGAATTTTTTTCTTTCTTTAAATTTCCATCACTTCAATGAAGATGGGAAATCTTTTGAAAACACCTGTAGTTTTTAAACCGTGTATATATATATATATATATATATATATATATATATATATATATATATATATATATATATATATATAATAATGTGTGTATGTTTTTATTTGCCAGTCTGTTATTTGTTTCCAATAACATTTCAAATTGTATTGTTTTATATTGCCTATTTTTTTTTATTTTTTTTTTAATAGTATGAATGAGGGGTGCTGATGGTTTTTGTTGCATATGTACTTTGATTTCTGAAAAGTGAAAGTTTCTCTGTGCGGTTTCACATACCGATTATAATGGACCTTCTACCTTGAATTAAAATTTGTGAATTTGAAAACTTAATTAAAACTTTCCTATGTATCATGTTAGCCAAAAGACAAGGTATTTTATGTGCATTATAGGGATAGTAATACTTGAAAATAATTGTATTTTATATTGCAGCCCTTAAAAAAACATGAAAAAATGATACAAGTCTTATCTCCCAAACCTTTAGACCGGATTACAAATCTGAAGGGTGGAGCAATGACGTCACTCCAGGGGAAACTTTACTTCTGAATATCTCCCAAACCATAAAGGTTTGGGAGATCAGACTTATATCATTTTTCATGTTTTTTTAAGGGCTACAATATAAAATAAACTTATTTTCAAGTATTACTATCCCTTTAAGCTAATGAACACGGGTGGAAGAATATAACTGATGTTTACAAGTGACAGAAAAACAGTTATTACAGACTAATAGTTCCAAGACCTCACCAGTATTACTGCTAACATCAAGCACAGCTGCTGTAATCCATGGGGCGTATAGTATCTCATAGTTTGATAAAATGGAGTATATTCAGCAGCGTAATTATTTTGATAACCTCATTTAGTTAAGGTCACATTTTCTCTACAGATTATTTTATTTTAGTTTGCCTTTGTTTTATGGCAGAATCTGTATGGAGTTCTTATTCCTTACTGTCAATAGATCTTACATCCATGTGGATTGAGCCTTTTTTTTTTTTAAATACAGATTTACGTAGTTGTAATGTGTGAAAAATACCAAATGTAAGCAAGTGATGCAATAATACCGCAGTTAAAGGGTTAGTAATGTCTCTCTTAAAGTGCAGTTCCAAGTCTTCCTTATGTTTTTTATAACCCGTAACTCTATATTTAATTACTTAGCTATTTGTAGTTTTAAATGTTGAAAGGATACCCTTCTGGCCGCCTCACCTTAGACCTACAGTCCAGTCGTGGGACCGGACTGATGCAGCAAAGGACAATCTTCATTCAGTAAGCATAAGGAAAACCCTGCCCCCTTCACTAAGGAGGACAGTATTTTCCTTTTGCTTACTGAAGATTGTCCCTCGCTGCGCTCCGTGTGGACCTGCCTGAGAGTTTCAGTGACAAAGGGGAGGGAGGGGGATCCTTTCATCGTTAATAGCGCTTGAACTAAAAATATTTACGTAATTAATCATAGAGCTACGTGTTATAAAAAACATAAGGAAGACTCTGAGCTGCACTTTAACCCCTTAGAGTCCGGTGACGTACCCGGACCGTCACGCTGGTCCGGCACTTAAGGACCAGTGACGGTCCTGGTACGTCACGTACTATTACTCACCACGCTCCTGCAGGAGCGCGGTGAGTAATACCGGGGACTGAATTTGATCGCTCCAAGACCGGAGCGATCTCTTTCAGCCCCTCAGTTCGGCGTGCCACCCCACATGATCAGTCACGTGGGGCGGCACGCCGAAATTCTCTATCTGGTCCTTAAAGGACCACTCACCCCGCGACCGCTGGTCGTTAAGGGGTTAAGAGACATTGCTATGCCTTTAGAATCATAGATAATGGGAAACAAGTCTTAGGCACTTAATTGCCTCAAATAACATTTTCAATGGAAGCAGGAAGTGTATGCTATTTACAAACTATACAATTTTTTTTCTCAGTGATTCAGAAGGATTTTATAGGTACAATTACAAACTTAAAGGGATAGTAATACTTAAATATTACTAATCCCCATATTGTAGGCATGTTTAAAAGAATTTAATTGTCCCCAGTGTCGTCTCTCAAACCTTTATGGTTTGAGAGATAACCGCCCCAAAGTTCCCCCTTCCCTGAAGTCAGCATTGTAGTTGACTGCAAGGGAAGCCTGTCGAACGACGGTCAGGTGGCTCTGCAGCAGAGCCGAGAATGCATTTGTAAAAAATAATTATTTCACTAATCTTCAATTAAGATAAGGGAAAAAGCTGAAAAACTTGTCAAGGGGGGAAGGGCTTTCATTGTTTTCATACAAAGAAGATTGTCCCCTGCTGTTATCTGTCTGGTCTTACAACCAGATTCACATCTGAGAAGAGATGGCTTACACTAGGAAAAAAGGGGTGGGAGGGGGAAACTTTGCTTGCGAATATCTCTTAAACCATAAAGGTTTGAGAGATAAGACTTATATCGTTCTTCATGTTTTTTAATGCCTACAAAATAAAATAAAGATAAAACAAAGTATTACTATCCCTTTAAATTTACCTATGGTGAGGTCTGTGTATGGTAACATATGCTAATGCAGTGGATATAAAAAGTCTACACACCCCTGTTAAAATGCCAGGTTCTTGTGATGTTAAAGAATGAGACAAAGATAAATCATGTCAGAACTTTTTCCATCTTTAATGTGACCTATAACGTGAACAATTCAATTGCAAAACAAACTGAAATCATTGAGGGGGAAAAATAAAAAACTCACAATAACCTGGTTGCATAGGTATGCACACCCTCTTATAACTGGGGATGTGGCTGTGTTCAGAATTAACCAATCGCATTCAATCTCATGTTAAAGGGATAGTAATACACCATCCTATGGAGATTTATGGCCCCGGGACCAGAGCTGTCCATAGGATCGTGTAGCAACAGCTCCACTGTACATTTTCAGGCCACTGTGATATTGCACCTAAAAAATTCAACTTTGAAAATTAATAACTTTTGAATGAAACACCTTTCAGCAGTGGGAGTACTCTTGTTTTACTCAGGGGGATAAACCCTACAACATATTTTTTTTACATTTTAAGTATTACTATCCCTTTAAATAGAAGTCATTACACACCTGCCGATTAATCACAAATAAAGTTAAGCCGTTCAAGTAGGATTTTCCTGACATTTGCTTAGTTGCATCTCAGAGCAAAAGCCATGGTCCGCAGAGAGCTTCCAAAGCATCAGAGGGATCTCATTGTTGAAAGATTTCAGTCAGGAGAAGGGTACAAAAGGATTTCCAGAGCATTAGATATACCATGGAACACAGTGAAGACAGTCACCATCAAGTGGAGGAAATATGGCACAACAGAAACATTACCAAGAACTGGACGTCCCTTCAAAATTGATGAGAAGACGAGAAGAAAACTGGTCAGGGAGGCTTCCGAGAGGCCCACTGCAACATTAAAGGAAATGCAGGAATTTCTGGCAAGTACTGGCTGTGTGCTACATGTGACAACAATCTCCCGTATTCTTCATATGAATGGGCTATGGGGGTAGGGTGGCAAGACGGAAGCTTTTTGTTACAAGTAAAAACATCCAAACCAGGCTGAAGTTTGCAATAACAAACATCAAGTCCCCCAAAAGCACATGGGAAAATGTGTTATGGTCTGATGAAACCAATGTTGAACTTTTTGGCCATAATTCCAAAAGGTACGTTTGGCGCAAAAAAAACAACAACACTGCACATCACCCAAAGAACACCATACCCACCAGAGGTGTAACTAGAAGCCTCCGGGCCCTGGTGCAGGAAGTGCCACGGCCCCCCCACACACACATGCACACACACATGCACGCACACCACCACCACATTGGCTCCCCTCGACCACGCTGACATGATGTCATCTCCCAGCGCTCTGCATTACTAGAGCGCCGGAGGGAGACTGCGGGCGCCAGGCGGAGGGGTCGCGGGGGGCGGCCCCTATAGCTACGCCACTGATACCCACAGTGAAGCATGGTGGTGGCAGCATCATGCTTTGCGACTGTTTTTCCTCAGCTGGAACCGGGGCCTTAGTCAGGGTGGAGGAAATTATGAACAGTTCCAAATAACAGGCAATTTTGGCACAAAACCTTCCGTTTGTCCGCTAGGAAGATGAAGTTCACCTTTCAGCATGACAACGACCCAAAGCACACATCCAAATCCACAAAACCATGGCTTCACCAGAAGAAAATTAACATTTTGGAATGGCCCAGCGAGAGCCCAGACCTGAATCCAATTGCACATCTGTGGGGTGATCTGAAGAGGGCTGTGCACAGGAAATGTCCTTGCAATCTGACAGATTTGGAGCACTTTTGCAAAGAAGAGTGGGCAAATATTGCCACGTCAAGATGTGCCATGCTAATAAACTCCTACCCAAAAAGACTGATTGCTGTAATAAAATCAAAAGGTGCTTCAACAAAGTATTAGTTTTAGGGTGTGCACACCTATGCAACCAGGTTGTGAGTTTTTTATTTTCCCCCTCAATGATTTCAGTTTGTTTTGCAATTGAATCGTTCACGTTATAGGTCACATTAAAGGTGGAAAAAGTTCTGACATGATTTATCTTTGTCTCATTCTTTAATATCACAAGAACCTGGCATTTTAACAGGGGTGTGTAGACTTTTTATATCCACTGTATATGCTAATAAACCTATTGTTGTTTCATATGCTCATTAGCTGAGTGGCATTGAGATACATAAACACAATTCAGTTACTGAAAAAGTAAATCTACTAATTATCTTTTGGGTAACATGACGCGTTGGCAGTTTTTAATTAACTTTTCAAATATGCAAAAAATTAAAGGTGACAAATCTGCTATAAACTATTAACATAAGTGGATTTTATAACTAGCAGACTTCTGCTTCTGAATCAGAACATATACTGTTCCTTTAGCAATTTCAATTTAAGGGTAAGAGTGTACTTGTTATTTGTTGGTAGCAGTTTGTTTAATGCAAACCTGTGTATCAGCAGTAATGGGTACAAATCAATATATATAGACTTGAAAACTTATGAAAAATATATTAAGTGATGTCTAATTTATAATTATTTGTTTAGGATCACGATAGACCGTCTGCAAGTGAGAACTCTGATGATCTGGAGCAAGAGTCAAATTCTGATCAGTTTAGTGTTGAGTTTGAGGTAGAGTCTGTGTATTCAGATGATTACAGTCCTAGCGGAGATGAACAAGACCTCACTGATGATGATGATGATGATATCAATGATGAGGTAAGAAAATTTTTTATTATGGCAGTGTAAAAAATCCAAACTGACTTTCTTAAAAGGACATTACTGCCAAAAATGAATAGGGTTCATACCTTATACATATCATGTATTCCTTGCCAACATTTGCAATATAGAAATATAATATTGTGCATAAGACTCAAAATATGTTTATAAAGTTGATCTTCCATTTCTTATAACAAACAACCAAAGGGGTTCTAGATTGCACTACCTATGAAATAAGGGATTATGCCTTATAATGAAGTGGCTGCTGTGCTTAACGATCTGACTCCTCTTTGTTTATGCAAATGATAAGGGCAATGTATAGCATGATTTAAGTAAATAAACAAAACAAGAGAGAAGAGTTTTAGTGAACAGAACAGGTGGGTTCTAATCTTGAAACCATTGTCTGCTTCTGGTTTTATCGGGTATTTGTTTTAACAGGCTTGTTAAGTAGCCATTTTCCACCTTTATTTTAAAAGAATTCAGGACTTTTACACCAAAGAAAATGAAAAGATGAGAAATGCAGACCCAGTACTACATAATAATAGTTTAAGGGATATGAACCATTTTTTCATTATTCGGTGATAATGTCCCTTTAACCACTTCAGTCCTAAGGATGTTGCTGTAGATGTCCTTAGCAGATACACTACAGCTTCTAATGGCATCTACAGCAATATCCTCAGAGCTGCAGCAGCAAAGTTTTTAATACTGGAGACAGACCGACCTGACCTGAAGTCTTCAGTTAGAGGACTTGGCACATCTAATGATGTCATCACGTTTTTGCATGATGATGTCATTTTAGTGCCACAAACTCCACTAGACCACCTCTTGCAGTAGAGTGGGGGACACTTTTTAAGAGCTTAGTTCTCGGCCCCCACCTCCAAATTGATCCAAAGTACCTTTATTTAAAAGAGGGGAATGCCCTCTTTCAAATGCTGGTAACTTTGTCTGTTATGATGTCCGTGCATCTCTCAATCATCCAACATAACACTTTATGACAAATCTGAAGGCTGTAAGGGACGTCTCTAAAAGATCTGTTATCTAGGACACCCTTGCACCTATAAGGTGGGACTATCACAGATCATACAACATAAACACAATGTATGGTGTGTGAGCGTGGATGGAGGGCTCTACAGAGCTCCTATCCCACCTCTACAATAAAAAACTGGGTGAGGTGTTTGAAAAGGGTGAGCAACAAAGTGGTCTCTGGAGGCAGGTTAATAAGATGCCTTCAGCTTTCGTGCAGCTTCAGATTGGCTGTTTGGGGGAACACCAAAACCTTGGCTGTGCTGATAGCCATAGGACCTGAACTGACAGTCACTGGACTCTGGTGGCTTTGACCTCAGAGTGCAGTGCAGATACAACTAATTCATCAGAACTTCTCCCACAGGCATAGCTTTGTAACTATGGTGTTAAAGTGGAACCATATGTTGATAGCTACAAAATATGTTGAGGTTTATGTTTAACCCCTTCACATCCAATCACGTGCCCGGACCGTCACAGCTGTCCGGCACTTAAGGACCAGTGACGGTCTTGGCACGTCATGGAATTCAGGGCTCCCCGTGCGGCTGCACGCCACACGGGTAGCCCTGAATTGGATCATAAGAAAGAAAAAAAAAAAAATGTCCTGTGGTCCTCAAGTGCTGGCCGCGCGTGCGAGCACCAGTCGTTAAGGGACCTTGCAGAACAATATGTAACAAATACATAGAGGTCAGATTTGAATAATAAAAAAAAAAAGTCTCTCCTTTTATATGAATCCGTGTTTATCAAATATCTGCCACCTTGACCAACACCTTGATTTTGATTGGATTTCATAGTAGGATATGAATTGGATAACTGTAAAGAAAAAAAAAACATACTTTATGACATTTTTCAAAACACTAATATATTACACATATACATTGTTCAATGTTAGACTTAGAGAGGTTAATTTTATCATTGTACTTGAATAATAACCTTTTGTGTTAATGTGAATAGCATTCTAAACTTACTTTTTTAAATAAACTGTTTAACCACTCATAACAAAGTCTTTCTACATTTTTTTTTGTGGGGCAATTTAGCTAGTCAGCACAAGTGCCAGTCCTGATTTAAATATTGTGGGAGGAAAGAATCCCAACAGCCCAGTCTCACAAACTTTCTCTAGCTTCTAATGTATTTGTTTATTTTTATGCATCTTTATACATGTATCCCCATCACTGGATCATAAAATGTTGTCTAGCTCATTGGTTATTTTCCATTTTTGTCCACGCCTAGAATACTCATGCATTCTTCATAAACCAGAAGGCAGTGTTACAGTTCTATAAACAATGTGTGGGAAAAGCACAACTTATTTCAGTTTGGGAAATTTCTTTAAGACATGGGAGATTCTCACTGAGTTTTGTTGATCCTTGAGGAATACCAACTTCTCGCTTTTTCTCCCCCCCCCCCCCCCCCCCATATAGGTGTACCAAGTAACTATATACCAGACTGAAGATAGTGATGGTGACTCTTTTGATGAAGATACAGAAATTTCAGAAGCTGTACGTAATTATTCATTTTATATTTTTTTTATATAATATGTGTGTAACCTGAAATACTAGTGCAAGTAAAATTATCATTTCAGTAAAAATTGCTTGTAAACTAAGAAGAAAGAAAAACATCTGTCATCTCTGATAGTTGTAGAAGTAATAGCAGCTCTTGCAGTCTCATCGCTATGAAGGGTAAAGAAAAGGAAGACAGTGGTAGTCTAGTGAGAAGAATTGTCAAAATGAACATCCCTCCTCAGAGAGATAGTAATGTCACACTATACGCTATAAATTAATCTCTGATTATTCATTCTACTTTTGATAATCCTCTGTACCTTCCACACTGTCCATGTCCATATAGCTTTATTGTAATCATATTTTAAAGTTTCCCCCTTCCACCCCTTTTCCCAACATCACTCTTCTTCCTTCAGATCAGAAAACCAATCCAGAGAGATCGCAATGATGGGCATTATTGTGTGAGCATGAGGAAAACCTTGCTCTCCTTTGTCAAGCAGGGCAGAATTTTCCTTACACGGATACAGGCAATATTATAGTGTCCCTTGTTGCGATCTGTCCAGTCAAGTGACCGGATTTCAGATCTGAGGGAAGAAGAGTGACGTTGGGAAAAGGGGCGAGAGGAGGAAACTTTAAAATATAAATACAATAAAGCTACACTAATACACACAGTGTTGAAGGTACAGAACATTATTAAAAAGTATAAAGAATAATTACAGATTAATTTATAGTGTGATATTTCGATCACTTTTTAAGTTATTAGAGTGTGTGCTATAATTAAACTTACAATATATATTATACTAGTTGAAGAGCCCGTTACACGGGGCACAGTGCCACTGCCAGCTGGTCGTGGGGCAGTCATGCGCAGTAAAGACTGCCCGCCCCGCGGTTGATACAGAGCTGGACGCTATCAGCCGCGGCACAGACAGTCTCTACTGCGCATGACTGCAGCACGTGGAGCAGTGTCTGCTGCGCATCACTGTGTTGTTGTTACACACGTTTTAGCGAATTATTATATAGGATAAGTAGACCAAAACAGTGAAGACACTGGAAAAAATACCAATCCATTTGGACAATACCAAAGTACAAGCTTACAAAAAAAAAAATCAATAATATGATAAAAAAAAACGTAAAAAATAATAATAATATTGGTGAACATAGATATATTTGTAGATATAATATGTGTGTCCTAGCATGGGTTCAGTATCCTCACATAAGTAATGCAGCACCCTCTTCTACCGGTACATAGATCCTCACTGTGTAGTAACCCGCCTCAGGAGAGTCTGCAGATGTACCTGCGTAAAGGCGCCACCACTGTTAGTTCCCTGGATCCACACATATAATGGGACATACAGTAACACCAGAGAAAATATATTTATCAAACATAAAAATAAACTTAAACTCAGCTGAATATAAATATTAAAAAGTGAAACTTCCACCTTAATTCAAGTTTGCATATTTGAAAACCGCATTAAAACCTACCGGTCATGTTAGCCAAGAGACCAGCAAATGTACAGTTTAGAAGATGCTTACACTTGTAACCATATACTAATGTATGCTAATTACAGTACTTGTGCGGTACCAGTGATGTTTTGTACACTAATTAAGCTTTTCAGTGTAATTTCATATTCTAATTAAGCATTTTCAATGACATCATATGCTAATAACTGTTTCAGTTACGTTTCATATGCTAATTAAGCTTTGTGCACTACCAAGAAATGTTCAATTTCACTTTTCCCAGAAATAAGTGTTGATGCCTCCTAAACTATACATGTGTTTAGACCTTTGGCTAACAGGACATATAGGCCATTATTAATGCAGTTTTCAAATATGCAAGCTTGAATTAAGGTGAAAGTTTCACTTTGATTGATATTCTGAATAGAAAAATCAATAAACTCCCAAATGAGTAAAATGTAAGTCTATAATGGTGTCCCAAATCAAAATTAGGGCTGCAACAACTAATCGATAAAATCGATAATGAGAATCGTTGCCAACGATTCTTATTATCGATTAGTTGTGCATCGATTAGTTGTGGTGCCCAGCAGCGACGCCAGCCACTATAGGTTGTGAAACGCTAAAAGTCTGCCGGACGCAACTGTCTTCCCACTGGCCGTACTGATGACATCCGGTGCAGAACCACGTCAAACGCGGAGACGCCGCGTGAAGCATGCTAGGATTTTCTTCCTCTGTTCTGAGGCCAGTTTAAAACTGGCGCCCAGACTGAGGAAGAAAACCCCAGCATGCACCACTCTGCGTCTCCGCGTTTGACGTGGTTCTGCACCGGATGTCATCAGTGCAGCCAGTGGGGAGAAGGAGAAAGATGAGCGAGTGAAAGAGGTACAGGGGGGAGATGTACATGGAGGCAGAAAGAGAGGCACAAAGGGGAGAAAAGTACAAGGGGGAGAAAGAGAGGCACAAAGGGGAGAAAAGTACAAGGGGGAGAAAGAGAGGCACAAAGGGGATAAAGAAGTAAAAGGGGGAGAAAGAGGCACAAAGGGGAGAAAAGTACAAGGGGGAGAAAGAGAAGCACAAAGGGGAGAAAAATACAAGGGGGAGAAAGAGAGGCACAAAGGGGAGAAACGTACAAGGGGGAGAAAGAGAGGCACAAAGGGGAGAAAAGTACAAGGGGGAGAAAGAGAGGCACAAAGGGGAGAAAGAAGTAAAAGGGGGAGAAAGAGGCACAAAGGGGAGAAAAGTACAAGGGGGAGAAAGAGAGGCACAAAGGGGAGAAAAATACAAGGGGGAGAAAGAGAGGCACAAAGGGGAGAAAGGAGTACAAGGGGGAGAAAGAGAGGCACAAAGAGGAGAAAGAAGTACAAGGGGGAGAAAGAGAGGCACATGGGGGAGAAAGAGAGGCACATGGGGGAGAAAGAAGTACAAGGGGGAGAAAGAGAGGCACAAAGGGGAGAAAGAAGTACAAGGGGGAGAAAGAGAGGCACAAAGGGGAGAAAGAAGTACAAGGGGGAGAAAGAGAGGCACAAAGGGGAGAAAGGAGTACAAGGGGGAGAAAGAGAGGCACAAAGAGGAGAAAGAAGTACAAGGGGGAGAAAGAGAGGTACATGGGGGAGAAAGAAGTTCATGGGGGGAGAAAGAGACAAGGGGGGGAGAAAGAGAGGCACAAGGAGGAGAAAGAAGTACATGGGGGGAGAAAGAGACAAGAGGGGGAGAAAGAGAGGCACAAGGAGGAGAAAGAAGTACATGGGGGGAGAAAGAGACAAGAGGGGGAGAAAGAGAGGCACAAGGAGGAGAAGGAAGTACATGGGGGGAGAAAGAGGTACATGGGGGAGAAAGAGAGGTGCATAAACCCCATAGTAAAATAATAACAATGACACATGTTAATGTATAAAGTTTTTTATTCTGCTTTTGTTTGGTTTTAACCCTCAGTTTGTTCATTAAATAGTTTTAAATAATGAAAAATTAGCATATTGTTTTTTTTATCCGATTAATCGAAAAAATAATCGGCCAACTAATCGATTATCAAAATAATCGTTAGTTGCAGCCCTAATCAAAATGTTCATGGAATCACATATACTTAGTACACGTCGATCTGGCTGTATAGATGGATGTAAAACAAATTGATAAAAATGCATGAATAAAACAATAATATGTAATAGTGATATATCCAACAGAGGATAATAATCGATAAATTAATAATCCCAAAAGCATATGATGAAATAATACATAGTAATAAAATAGAGGAAACTGATAGATGACATAAATATAAAAATTGATTGATGTCCTGGTAATCCAGTATCTAATAAACTACTGTGAAATGATGGATACTAATCACCACAGTGAATAAATAATCCCAAGATTGTGATGAAATGAAGATAATATAAAAATGAAATGTCCTTATATGAAGTGGTAGATGATAACGAACTTGAAATATAGACAGATAATGATATAAACTGGACACTAAAAAGTTCATCAGTATCCCAGTGATCCTTTGTCTGTTGAAGTGAACCGTGGAATGATTATCACTGTATAAATGCTGATCTCCTCAGTAAATATATAATCCCAAAGATATAATGAATGGTAATGGATGACAATGAATAGATGAGATTGGCAGATAACAAACATTCTATAATGGAATTCATGGATATCCCTGTATGAGGTGCATATCACATAATATCTTGGATCAATGTATCCTTGTTGTTTACTTGGTCCATTGCTTGAAAGTGTACTAGGTATACAGTTAGGGACCCGAGACAACGTGTCTTGGAGGGGTATAAAAATATAATAGAACAGTCCAACCCTCTTTTCTTGTACCCCGACTTTACTCCGGTTCTGCCTATTGTGTATTTACCCTGGAGGAAGGAGAAATGTTTTCTCTGTAACGTGTAAGGCGGAGCTTTTTTGTGTTTGATTGCTACTTTCTGGTGGATTCATTCAAACGTTATTACAGCTGTCCTCTGTAGGGTTCCCATTTCTGTTTTTCCCAGGGCTCTTATTATTCTAGGATGTCTAAGAAGTTACTATTTTATATTAGCTTTACATGGACTAAGATAAAGTAAACACCTTTCCAGTTAGAATTGGTTTGTTGTAGCTGTAATGTCCAATTTTAATAAATTGGCATTTTTTTTGATGAGTAGTCTATATTTTAAGATTTGCTTTCGAGAGATCAACTCTCTCCCTCAGATCCAGCAATACTGATTCACAAAGTCTGTTCAGTCACGCAGTCTGTTCTAAACAATGCATAGTTCTCAAATTAGAAAGCAATCTAACTTGAGTACTATGCCTTGTTTTTATTAGTCCAAATAAAAAGTTATCACCAAATACCAAAGTACTCTGATATTTCTAATTAGAAGAACAGTGGTTACCAGTCTCTGTACATTAACAGTACTCTCTTTGAACAAGCGGTTAGCCAGAATGTGCTTCTATAGGACAGTATACACATGCATTAAATGTGCACGTTTGCAGGAATCTAGCATGAAATGACTAACATTGCTAGATTCTAGCTGGAAGTACATGACATTTACAATTTTCTAACCCAGTTTCATTTTTAAGCACTGGTATCCATTGATGTAAGACTATGGCTCTCTGTAATACTTGGTAGGGACAGCACCATTTGTTGACCGCAATAGAAGATTGCAGGTTAATTTATTAAAACAAGTTTTGAGTTGTAATAACTTTTGAATTAAGAATGTTATAGCGGCGAGAGCACCCATATTTTTACTCTGCAGGAGAAGGATGATGATGCTGATAATTATGTATGTATTATTTTTCCTTAGACATGCTTACCGCTCCTGTAAACAAGTGCATATGTTTGCGTGTTTGTGTGACATATGCTAGAGCTTTCAATGGAAGAATGGTATTTAAATCTGCTGTTTGTTTTCTCTTCCAAATACTGATGTTGAGAGCTGAAAAGGTATTTTACTTTTGCAAATTCAAGGATTTATTTCATTGTTCTTTTTTCCTCATACATGTTGTTAAAGGATTACTGGAAATGCTCAGATTGTGGTGAAGTAAATCCTCCCCTTCCGAGTCATTGCCACAGATGCTGGGCTCTTCGCAAAGACTGGCTTCCAGAACAAAAGGAAAAACAACTTCAGCCCTTAAAGAGAAAAAGGATGGAGGAAACAGAAGAGGAGGAAGGCATCGATGTCCCAGACTGTAAGAAAGGTAAAGTTATAGATTCCCAAGAATCACATGACCAGCAAAAAGAGGATGAAGGCATACAATGTTCTGAATCCCAGGAAACTGAGGGCTTTTCTCAACCCTCCACATCTGACAGCATTGCTTCCTGTAGTCAGGAGGAGTTCAAGGAGAGTGAGAGAGAGGAGGGTGCAGAAAGTAGTCTCCCAGTAAGCAGCGTTGAGCCATGTGTCATTTGTCAGACCAGGCCTAAGAATGGCTGCATTATCCATGGCAGAACAGGCCATCTGATGGCATGTTTTACTTGTGCAAAAAAACTTAAAAAAAGAAACAAGCCTTGCCCTGTCTGCAGACAACCAATCCAGATGATCGTACTAACTTACTTCAGCTAGGCTCATAACTTTTGGAAATACAGAAAAATCTATTACACTTAAAAACTTTGAGTAACTCCCAACAATGCAAAATTTCTATTTTTTTATACTTTGGTGTAAAATATTGAATAATACATATATATATATATATACTTTGAAATACCGGCATACATTTTTAAAATGATTGGAGCACCTCTTCATCAAAATGGCATCTGAATGACTGATTTGGGGTGTCTGCTTTGCCTGAACAGCCATCGAAGTACAGTACTGCTCACTTCTGTTCAACTTACATGCTTGCAAGCATTCAAATAACATTCTAGAAATCCGAATATAAAAAAATTAATATTTGAGTGCAAATTGTTTAGTGCTATTACATCCTTGCAGGAGACGTATGCTAAAATAGGTTTAATGAAAATGATGAATTCGTAGAATTGTTACAAAGTTTCCAAATTTGGATGGAGCTTAAAGTATGATATTGCCTGAGCTGATTTTCAGCAGAATGGAGAAAGCAGTTCTACTTCCTGTCCATATCTTTCACAGTATAATAAAGCCTCTTGATCAGGAATTGTGGAAAGAAAATGGCTTCTCCCAGCCTGCTAAAATCTGCATATGCATGATCATATATCTTAACCAATCGAGGACCAGAGGTGTAACTGTTGTGGAATTTTAGGCTCCATCTGACACATCGTATGATTGTCTATGTAAGTTGCACTGAACATTCAGTTGAATGGTAAATGTGAATAATGGGTTTAGAATGCTTGTTAAAGGGATATTGGATTATTTTAATAGCATTTAATCTTGTCGAAAATTAAAAAAATCAAATGATGGCAGTCCGATGTCTCAAATCTTTGTTCCCCCCTCCCTCCTCTTGCCCTGGCATCAGAGCTGTAGCTGACAGCAGGAGATTCTGGTACCGGGACCGTCCGGCGGCTCTTCAGCAGAGCAGAAATAGCAATATTTAAAAAGAAATACTTCATTGGAATAGTCTACAACTTGTGCCTGTTACTGTTGCAGTAAAGTAGTTCTTTTTAAATATCTCTATTTCGGCTCTGCTGAACAGCCGCCGGTCGGTCCCGGGACAAGAATCTCCTGCTGTCAGCTAAAGCACTGACTTCAGTGCAAGGGGAGGGAGGGGGAACTTTAGCTGCAAATATCTCTCAAACTATACAGGTTTGAGAGTTCGGATTGCCATCATTTGATTTATTTTTTAATTTCTACAAGATTAAATGTTAAAATAATCCAGTACTATCCCTTTAAAGGGATAGCAATGTTGCACAATAAAAGCAGCTCTGATTAATCTTCATAGAATTTGGCCATGGAGAGTGTTGTTTCCATACTGTCAGAGTTGTAGTTCAGGAGTAATTGAATGATAAAGTATCCCCATCCTGCCCCTATTACTGATGTAACACTGCTAACCTCAGAGCAGCAAGACTGTCCCTCTCTGTGATCTATCTGGACAATCTTCAGTGAGCATGAGGGGAAAAACCTGCCAAGAGGGGCCGGGTTTTCCTTGTTCTCACAGTAAGAAGATTAGACCTTGCTGTGAGCTGTCTGGTCCTGGGACCGATTTCCACATCTGAGGGTAGGTGGCTTACACTAGGTAAAAGGGGCGGGAAGGGATACTTTATCATTCAATTACTCTTGAACTACAACTCTGACAGTATTGTAATAGCACTCTCCATGGCCCAAATACTATGAAGATGAATTGGAGCTTCTGGTTTTTTTTAACGCATACTATCCCTTTAAAGACTGCCATATGCATAGTTTCACTTCTTGTCTTTGGCTTGTAGTAAACACAGTATTTTCTGAGATGCTTTAAAAAAATGAAATATTGCAAGCTTTTTCCAACTGCCCAGAAGTAAATGCGTTAAAGAGAATATCCTCCTTATACTTGAGTGTTTACTAATAACCATACTTTTTGCGGTGTCTTTTGCTACAAATCAAATGCATATTTTAAGTGAATTGATTTAAAGAAATAGTGAAGAGTGGTCAGTTTGGAAGGGCAGATTTCCCTGAACCCAGTAATAGTGTTTTTTTTTTGTTTTGTTTTGTTTTGTTTTGTTTTTTAAAGCTTAAAATTTTGTATCTGCCATTACACAAATCCTCAGCGTATTCTGAAGGCTTGGGTAAAGTTTTTTGTCTTTTCCATCTTGATCATTGACTGCTTGCAGTGTCTGTGCACACATACCTTAGTACCTGAGCAGGGAGGAAAATAGTCTGTGGTTAAACATTGTAAATCCAGTCACTGAGCAAGCTGGAAGAAGAGGAGAGGCTTCCTCTGACCCAGCAGACTTCGGTGAGGGATCAGGTGAGTCACATGGTTAAGCATGAAGTTTCAAACTTTAAAAAACATGTTGCTGTGCTCAGGGAATCTTATGTTTTTGATACAATTTTTTTTTTTTCTTTTTTCTTTTCTAAAAGCTTTTCCAGGTCTTTAAGACATGGATAATTCGTACCACTGCAGATTAATACTCATCTCGCTTATATGTTTTTGAGTAACTTTGCTGCTTAATATACCTAGAAACACACAATTTTCTCTTCTCACAAGATGGGAATAAGAAAAAAATCCCATGGGCTTTGTAGACCACCTGGATCATTGAACCGACTGTAGGAAGAAGAGTGGATATTAAGTGTTTTTCATTTAACCCCCTGTGCGTGCGGCCGTCACTTAACGCCCGGCTAGTAAATTTTTTTTTTCCGCTAATCTGTCACCGAACAGAATGCAGCCGTGCGTGGACCCGGACTTCTGGGACGTACATGTACGCCTTCTGTCACTTAGTGACAGTTTCTGCGGGACATACATGTACGTCCATTATCAGGAAGGGGTTAAGAACCAGTGACGTGTCAGGACAGTCACTGCTGTCCTTGCCTAAAGGACCAGTGACAGTCCTGGCACGTCACGTAGGTTTTACTGACAGCGCTCCTGCGGGTAATAGTGGGGTGTGAAATTGACTGCTCCAAAACTGGAGCAGTCACTATCAAACCCCCGTTCTGAGCACCGGCAAACATGATCAGTTATGTGGGCTGCCACACAGAACTTCCCTATCTGGTCCTTAAAGGGAACCCAACCGCAGGACCGCTGGTCCTTAAGGTGTTAAGGACAGTGGACGTGCCAGGACAAACACAACTTTCAGTCCGTTAAGGACCAATGACAGTCCTGGCATGTCATGAGTGGGCAGTGGGCTTGGCAAATGTACTTAATCTGGTCTTATACTTTCTGCATGCTTTGTCAGCTAGTCACATCACAAGCTCACAGACGTCTTTAAAAAAAAAAAAAAAAAAAAAAATAACTCTTTGAGTGCCAGAGGGGTGATCAAAGCAATGGAGTTCTCACCTTCCTGGCACTCAAAGGGTTAGAAGGTTAACACCATTAGTATAATAAAAATAATCATGCAATGTTTGTAGGATTCACTTTGCCATGTTAGAAAGCTTTCTTAAAGGCATAGTAATATTTCACAAAAAAAAGCAGCTCCAATTAATGTTCATAGTATTTGGGCCATGGAGAGTATTATTTCAATACTGTCGGTGTTGTAGTTCAAGAGTAACTGAATGATAAAGTATCCCCCTCTTGCCCCTTTTACCTAGTGTAATCCACCTCCCCTCAGATGTGGAATCTTGACCGGACAGCTCACAGCAAGGGACAGTCTTCTTTCTGTGAACATAAGGAAAACCCTGCCCCCTTTGACAGGTTTTTCATTATGCTCACTGAAGATTGTCCCTCTATGCGATCCATTTGGACAGTCTTGCTGCTCTGAGTAGAGCATTGTTGCATTGGTAAAATCGATGGGAAGGGGATACTTTATCTTTCAGTTGCTCTTGAACTACAACTCTGACAGTATTGAAATAATTCCCTCCACAGCCCAAATACCTTGAAGATTAATTGGAGCTGCTTTAATTGTGAAACATTACTATCCCTTTAAGTTAGAATATGAAGGACAGATTGAATGGTGGACTGAGACCTGTGTTTGTGACTTGAAAGTGCCAGATATGTATACATTTGCACTACTCATTCAGTGATATTTATGTATAATTGTGATAAATGTTATTGAACGGATTTACCACATAATGTATTGCATAAAAATCTTCTAGGAACAACATTTGTATACATCAGTGCCTTATAGTGGACTTTTATTTTAAAGAAAACCTACATGTTTTAGGGTGTTTCATGCTGAGTAAAACAAGTACACCCTCACTGCTGCCACTTTTTTTTTTGTTTTTTGTTTTTTTTGTTTTTTCAGAAGTTATAACTAAAAGGTAATAAGAGCATTATTACTTCCTGAAAGTTCAAACTGTCAAGAATGAATCAGCAGTTTGTATCATAGCCTATGGAGAACAAGAATGCAACAGAATAATTGAAATTTGACAACTAGAGGGTACTTTTAATAAGGAAAAAGAAGTTTATCCCTTTCAGCCCAGAGAGGTATCCAAAACATTATTGCGCTGGGTACCTCTCTGGCAGTGAGAGACTTAAACTAAAACATGGGAAAGCTGCATCTTCTAGGAATGGGGGTATCCTTGATTTACTCAGCAGGAAAAGCCCTACAATAGGTTTTTCTCTACTGCTCGTTTAAGCAACCATTTAATACTCATTACACTTGGCCATCATCTCACCCTGGTTACTGGTCCTGTTGTTGTTGACACTATAACTTAGGGATAGTCAATTGCTGGACATTCAGCTGTTGGGGACCATTGCTTACATCAACCCCAGTCAGCTGTTGGCTGGTTGGGATGATTAGAGTTGTACTTCACTACAGTTAGAGGTGCAGCAATTGTCTACTCCTGGTCTAACCTCTTGGATGCTAGAAATGTGTCCTACACATTGCTGCTCAATACGTTGGAGATGTCTCCGTCACTAAACCGATAATGCCCAGGAGACAATGGTACAGCTTACTCCATGGTAGTAACTGCGCAGAAACTAAAGGCTTGTCTTGGCTACCTCTATTTTAGTTTTAATACAATGCTGAATTCACAAACATGGACATGTAGTATATATTCTGTTTGATACTTTTTTTTTTTTTTTTTTATATATATATATATATATATATATATATATATATATATATATATATATATATATATATATATATAAACTAAGAGAAAAATAATTTATTAAACTCTTGTTTTAACTTTGCTTTGATTTGATTTATGACTGCTAAGAAAATTTGCTTATAACATAATTTTATGCATTTGTTTTCTATTTGTTTATACTTATTTCAAATTCTTATTTATAACAAAACATACTTATATTTTCAGTAGCCCGTGTTCATCAGATTTCTCCAGATTTTCCCCATTAAGGAAGGGGTATTATTTGTCGTGATAAAACACCTCTTAAGTAACAAAAAGCTTAAGCAGAGGTTTCTTAAATGATGGTGCACTATACAAATGCTTGCCACCCAGTAAACATTATGATGGCAGCGTGGCCTGGAATTAAAGGTTTTATCTACAAACTTCTCCATGGACTTCAGTGCTTATCAACTACAATGTAATATAGGCCAGAATTATAAATACCCAGATTTTTGTGGTTTGTTAAGAGTTTCTTTGGCTTTCTGAAACAAATATGTTATTTTGTGATAGCTCTGGGTCCTTAAAGGGGATGTGTTATGAACATATTATTAGGAAAGCTTTTTGCTTTTTTTTTTTTTTTTTTTTTTTTTTTTTGTAATGTAAGTAATGTAAAGTAAGATATTTAATGTTCTGTGCTGTGCACTTCCGCACAATGTGCACAGCACAGCTTGTCTTCTCCTCCCACCTCCCTCCCAGCTGCCCCAGAAAGCTGTTTGTGGTGTTTTTTTTTTTTTTTTTGTAACGTAAGTACTCTTGCAAATATTGATATCTGACTGCCTAATTCTCCTCCATCCGATCTGCCGCAGGGAGATGTATTGTTACATCACGTTCCGGTTAGCATTATACTGAGGTTGTAACCTCCGTATAATGCTAACCAGAGCATGATTTAAAGGGATAGTAATGTTTCACAAAAACAGCAGCTCCAGTTAATCTTCATAGTATTTGAGCCATAGAGAGTGTTGTTTCAATGCTGTCAGAGTTGCAGTTAATGAGTAATTGAATGATAAAGTATCCCCCTCCCTCCCCTTTTTTTTACCTAGTGTAAGCCACCTCCCCTCAGATGTAGAATCTGGTCCACAGACCAGACAGGCAATCCTACTCTGAGAACAGTGAAAGCCCTGCCCCCATTGACAGGTCTCCATGGCCCAAATACTATGAAGATTAATTGGAGCTGCTTTTATTATGAAACATTACTATCCCTTTAACGATAGAAGACATTCACAGCACATGGAAGGGAAGCATGAATGTGTTTCCTGTGGTAGGGAGGTGGGAGGAGAAGAGCTGTGCTGTGCACATAACGCGTAAGTGCAGAGATCATTAAATATCTGCAAAGTACTTAAATTACAAAAAAACCAAACAAATAGCTTTCCTAATAATACTTTAGTAACAAAACATATGGTAAAAAAATAAAATTACGGTGATACATCCACTTTAATACAGCCACGGTGCCACAAGGTCCGTTTTTCTTTAAAGGTAACTTTTTTCACGGGCCATAAATCCATGTGCAGTTTAATTTTTGAAAAGCAAAAAAACTCTTGTTCTCATTGTTACAATATACTCAGAATTTCTGCTTGCTTAGGGGGCCCGTTTTAAGTTATATTCATAACCACATAGTTGATGAGGTTGACAAGACATGAGTCCATCACGTTTGGCCCATTCGTATCACCCTTGTTGGCCAAAGTTCAGAAAAAGGGTGGTGGACCATCTGGCTCCACTGTCCTACACCTCAGATGTTTAGTGTTATGTTGTAACTATCATTTTAATGTGTACCAAATAAAATCTGTATATTGCAACTTGCTTAACCCCAGGTGATATGCCGGGACCGTCATGGAAATACATCCTTTGGGGACAGATTATGGTCCTGGCACATCACTGTTATTGACCAGAGTGTGCCTCAGGGCATGCTGTTATCGTGGTGGGGAGCTGTAACTGACTGCTCCAGAACCGAAGCAGTTGGTTTCAACCATTCCCCAGTGGTTCTGCACATATGAATGTTGCTACAGTGATCATATGTGCAAGCAGAGCCAAGTGTCACTGTCTCTGCCTTTCTCCTCTTAACTGTGATCATGAGGTAAAGAGGGACAGAGAACAAAGTTCCCAACTCTCCAGATGGCCCGGGGGGGCACTTGCTTTAGGTGGTGGTGTTAAGGGCATTTTTTTTGTCTCCTTTCATGACATACTGATGCCTAAGCATAACTGAATAATGATTTGGAACAAGATCAAGTTATTTTGTTTACACAGTGTGTTTTATTGCTGCTGAGCAATGTGATACACTTGCATACACAGCATCCATTTTGATCTCATAAAATGAGGGACCCATTGGTAGGAAAGAGGGAGATTTGTGCTTCAGAATGTCCTTAACGTTCAGACAGCCGTGTGACGGTCCTGGCATGTGACGTTAAGGGATTACTTAGCATAATCTATACATCTAAATAACTCAGAAATTGGTTTTCTAAATAAAATGACTAATGAAACAAATAGATAATTTTCAAAATGACCAATGTTGTTTTTAGGTAGTGGGGCCCCTTTTAAATGGCTGTTTAGTTTTTGTTGTGGTTTTAGTCAATTGCAGTCCCTTCAGTTTACAGGTACACTAATACCTAATAATTAACAGAGCTATATACACTTAAATACCCCATATTTCATGTTGGCATCTGCAAAAATTGTTTATTTGCTTTTGAGGCCTAAAATCTTGTCTTGCATAGCATCTGAGGGAGCCTCCATTTCTGCCCTCATCCAGTGCTTCCAGCATTATCTATGAATGGGCTGACATAAGAGAACAATGCAAGAGTAGTGGCCACTAATCACGATCCGTTTAGTTCTTATCTCTCTATACAAACAGGACAGTTTACACATTTAAAAGCAAGTTTAGGATTATATTTTAAGGACATAACATTTATAAAATTTAAGGAGCAGTAAAAATTTTATATGAAAACCTATATATTAGAGCTTTTGCTGCTGAGTAAAACAAGGGCGTTTCCACTGCTGTCAAAATTGATAAGTTAACCCCTTAAGGACTACGTGATGTGCTATGACCGTCATGGTCATTATACCCTTAAGGACTAGTGATGGTCATAGCACGTCACATACTTTTTACGTACAGCACTCTACCGGGAGCGCTGTAAGTAAAAACAGGGCCTAAAATTGATCGCTCCAAGACCGGAGCGATCTCTCTTAGGCCTCAAAGCGGCGTGCCGGTATGCGTAACAGGTCACGTGTACCAGCACGTCGGCAAGGATCAAAGCGGTCCTTAAGGGAAGGTAACTTCCCTGGACCGCTGGTACTTAAGAGGTTAAAATAATCAGGAGGTGAATTTCCAGTGCGTTTAATTTGTGACCTTTCTGACAGGAAATGACTCAACAGTTTCGATCACATTCCATGGAGAACTGTTATGTCACCAACTTTCCTCTCCATTATAATGTATGAGTAAGTAATTGGAATTTTACCACTAGAAGGCACAGTTAATGTAAAAACAAAATAAAAAAACATGGGTTTAAACCAGTGGTTTGGGGCACCCCAACACCTAATCTGCAACATTCGGGGCACCCCTAACATATTTAATGTACTTTATCAAGGGCTTAATAAGGGTACAATACATAAATATACAGTTATTATTAGGTTTTATAATCATAATAACAAAACTAAACATATTGTGCATAACAATTTCTATAAATCTTTATTTAAAAGTCCATTTTTGTTAGTCTTCATAGAAAACATGGGGCACCCTAAGTTGATGTCCGTGGCACAACAAAGTGCCACGGCACCCTGGATGAGAATCACTGGTTTAAACTGTAATAGCTCTGGAAATATGCATCTCTTGGCAGTGGTAGTACTCTAATTCCACAGGAAAAACACTACAATATATATTTTTTCATAAAAAAAGTTTACTGCTCCTTTAACTTTTACATATACTAGCTGTAAGTACCTGATATTTATGTTACATCAACCAATTTCATTATTTGAACTTGTGGCCTTATGCAAAAAGAAAACCAATGTCATCATGGGGGGAATAAAGGATCCAACTGAATTAAATGGGACTGTGAACACTTTAAATGCAAGACTGTAAACTTCACTTGTAAGGGGTTAAATGCTCCCTAATGGTATAGTTGGTTTGCTCATGCAAAGCAGTGAGTTGGAGATCTCTTGCATTCCAGGGGTTAAATGCAGTATTTAAATCAATGGAGAGCCTTACCTGGTACAGATTATTTGCTCCAAAATTGCTCCTCTTTCTTTGCCCGTAGTTTCTTTTCAACTGTAGCTATTAATGATTTAAATTGTAGAAATGTAGATAGTTAAATAGACTAAAAAATAGATGTAGTGCCCATGTGTATTTTGGATTGAATTATGATTTCACTTTAATATTATATTGACTTCAATGGCTCACAATATTTGGAGTGCTTCTTAAGTAAAGAATTACCTGCTAGTAAGTTAGTCCCATAAATATATTTTAAATTATAAAGTCTGTTCCCAATAATCTATATCTCTAAACTACATTTTTATTTAATATTTCTGTACTGTTTGCTTTTGTAAGTTTTTTAGTATTTATTTCAATGTTCCATCTCTTAACCCATTTTCTGCTAAAGACTTTTCTAGTGCATTGCAAAGCAATGCGCTGGAGACTTTTCTAGTATTCAAGGGGTTAAAGATTGAGTGCCAGAGGGGTAAGCAATGCATTGCTTTACAATGCATTGTGTACCCCACTGGCACTCAAAAGGTTAAAGCAGTTGTTGGAGGATGAATCTCATTCATAGGCCAACAACTACTGGAGGCCGCCCCACGTTGCCTGCCTCTTGTGAGCAAATGTGTTTTGTGGTGTGCTGAGTGGCTGCATGGAGAATCTTTACTGCTCCTATTTTGAACGGTCTCTTCATAGCTCCTTGTTGTTACTTACTTGCACTGTGAAAAACAGTTTAACATCATTCTGTAGGAGAGGAAAAGCAGATCTGACACTTGTCTCTTTTTAAATGGGATTTTATACCATAGAGATAAGTGGCTCTTACTTTATTCATTAGAAGAACGTCCCTAGGTAGGTGTCCTTCAAACAGCAATCAGTTGTATCTATTTACTGTTTTCTCTGCATTTGATCTTGGTCTAGTGTACTGCTTGTATTAGTCTGCAATCTAGTAAAACGTACGTTAACCATTCAGATCTGTTGAAACCAGTTGTATGTCATGAGGAGGTTTGACATCCAGACAGACAAGAAGGGACATTTTCACCAAAAAAATCGATAAGGTTCATACGCCTTTAAATATCATGTTATTCTAGCCAAAACGCAAGAATAGTTCCAACAAAGTGAACCGGGTGGATTCTAATCCCAAAACATTTATTGCTGTCCATTGTTTTATCAGCTTTTTTTTAACAGGCCTGATTAAAAAGTGACCAGTTTAATCTTTTTGTTTTTGAAGGGTTTTAGAAATTTCTCATCAATTGACAAAAAGTACTGTCTAGATATAATATATCAGAAACTGCAGCTATAATGTGAAAAAGAAATGTGTAATGTAACTGCTGTGTGAAGGACATCTACCTAGGTAAATCAGTGTGTTAAATTAAGAGCCATATAAGTGGAGGATGCCTTTCTACTCAGAATAAAGATGTGTACTTTTTAACCTGCTAAGTGCCAGAAGGCTGTGCAGCTTGTTACTTTACGGTGTCTTGCACTCAAGGGATTAGCTGCAATTTGAATATGTAGAACATTTGACTAAAATGCAATGTATATAATATGTAGAACGTATTTAAAGTCTTATAATTAAAATATTTAATTTAAATATGCATTTGTGTGTTTGTTGTTTTTTTTGTTTTTTTTTAAATAATATAAAATTGCTTTTTCCTAAAGAAGTAACTATATTTTCTGAGTGCCATAGAACTATCCAGTACATTGCACTGCAATGAGTTGGATACACCATTGGCTCTCAATGGTTAAATGATCTTCAGGGATCTGTACTGGGGCCATTTACTTTTATTATTGAGAAGACTGAAAAGGGTCTACAAAGTAAAATTATACAAAGATCTGCAACAGGGTAGACATTTCTGGGGAATAAGCCAAATTACAAATTATTTAGGTAAGTGAGAAGAATGGACAAGAGTGTGGCAGCTGCAGTTTAATGTTGATAAATGTAAAATAATGCACTTGGGGTGTACAAATCCAAAGGCAGAATGTACTATTAACTCTCTGAGTGCCATAGGGTATGCAACACATTGCAGAGCAATGTGTTGAGTACCCCTCTGGCACTCAAAGGGTTAAGTGTACTATGATGTCAGAGACAACAGAGGAAAGGGATTTGGGAGTAATTATTTCTGATGACTTAAAGGTAGGCAAGCAATGTAACAAAGCAGCTGGGAATGCAGGCAGGGTGCTGGGTTGTATAGCTAGGGACCTTATAGCAGAAAAAGGGAAGTGGTCATGCCACTCTACAGATCCCTGGTTAGATTCACTATTGAAATGTTGGCATCTATTGGGCAACCAACTAAAGGGAGTGTTAAAAATGTCGCCTGAACCAAAAGGGCGAGATCAGAATGTCGCCCCAATCAATAGAGCGACATTCTGATGTTGCATGCTTAATGGTCGCCACATATATGGGGACATGTAAATGTAGAAAACGGACTTAACCCATTGAGTGCCCTCCTCCGTGCAGTTCATGAACTTCCTCTCTAACACACCTCTTGCAATCCCTCACCTTGCCAGTCAGCTTGCCCTCCTGTTCATAGGCACCAGTGCCCTCCATGCTCCGGTCCAGGCTCTCCTCCTCATCTCTGGGCTCCTTGCTGATCTCCTCAGACCTGTCACTGGAGCCGGGGGGTGAAATCTGGTAGGAGTACCTAGAAAATATCTTCCTCTGAGCTAATAAGGGATAAAAAGGCTGAGGCCCCACACACTTTCTCACCTTCATCTCTTCATAGCTTGCACTCTGTAATTGCTACATTTCTGGGGGCGCTTTTTTCGTTTCTCTGTGTCTGTTTAAAGGAGCAGTCTCTCCTTTTGGCTGATTTAAAAAAAAAAACAAAAAACCTGATTTCCCTAATACGCAGGCTCCAGTGATTTTGTAATTTTTTTTTTTTTTTTTGCCACCTCTTAAGATTTTCATGCTATTGTTTTGCAGAGTAAAACAGGAATAGTAGATTTTTGTAATTTATGTAAATACTACTTGAAGAGCCCATGTACATGGGCCACAGTGCCACCCAGCAACTACCGCAGTGCAGTCATGCACAGTAGAGACTGCCCGCGACACTCCGAATTCAGACCGTAGTCCTCTCTGCGCACCATGACTTCGGTTTGAATTTGGAGCCCCGCTCCTTTGTCAGCTGTGGCACGGGCAGTCTGTATTGCGCATGACTGCGGCGTGCGCAGCCGTCTCTGCTGCACATGACGGCTTCTGACAAACACTTAGCAAATTATTATATAAGATATAATATTGTCAAAAAGATTTATAATGAATACAAGTCAGTCACAATTTAACAGCTTAGATGCTAAAGAGAACTCTAATGCATTGTAAGGCAATATATTAGGAACCTCTGTAGTATCCAAAGAGTTGAGGAGTAATCCTAGAAAAAGTGAAATAAACAATAAATATTTGTGAAAAGCTGGCATGTACAATCTCTTAGTACACCCAATCTGCATTGTAGCCCTTTTAGTTCGGGCAGTATCTTTAATACACCCTTTTGTTTGTTGTCCAATAGATGGCGACATTTCAATAGGATACCCCTGGTTAGAACTCACCTAGAGTGTTATGTACAGTCCTGGGCACCCTATCTGCAGAAGGATATATATACTCTAGCGATAATTCAGAGAAGGACTACTAAAATGGTGAATAGTTTACAGGAAAAGAAATATCGGGATAGACTAAAGGATCTGAACATGTATAGCTTGGAGGAAAGAAGGGAGGGGTATGATAGAAACATTCAAATACATGAAGGGATTCAGCAAAGTGCAGGAGGGAGGTCCATTTCAAAGGAATAAAAATGCTAGGACAAGAGGGCCATAGTCTAAAACTAGAGGGACAGAAGTGTAGACTTAATGTAAGAAAGTTGGTAGTAGATAAGTAGAATAACCTACCAACAGAAGAGGTAGATATAATATAGATTTAATATAGTGACGGAATTTAAGTATCCATGGGATAGGCATAAGGCTGTCCTGAACAATAAGACAAGACCAAGGACCAAATAAGGTCTGAAGTTTTTACAGTGGTGAAGACAAGATGGACCGAATGGTTCTTATCTGCTGTCAAATTCTGTTTCTATGTTACTTAGACAATGATGAGTGAGGTAAGCCAATGACTGCAATAGAAATACATGGAGTCTTGTTTATATTATGTATCAATAGTGCCTGTGTAATATACTTGTTGACCATCTACATGTTTGAAATGGATCATAAAACCTGTCTCCAGCAAAGAATCCAAACCTTACCATGTTTCCATTGGGTTCCCAAAATTGTATGCAGCAGATGACTGCACACAGTGCAGTCACTTTTTAAATGGCATTGAATTCTGGAAATGCAATAGAAACATTGTAAGCTTTGGAGTCCTTGCTGGAGCCATGTTTTTTTATATGTTTCATGCATGTATATGCATACACAAGTGTATATGCTCTTGCGTCCTATGTGGAACGCTGGGGCCATGAGGTTAAGTAATCCTCCTACAGGAATTCAGGGCACTTGCCTTAAAAAGCTCTCTGAGATGGAGACATTCTCCTTGTTTCACTTTTCCCTACCAGTCTTACCCAGTTTTAAAATTGACCGTCATGGAGTGCGAATGGGCAAAGATTCTATCTTGGCTAGCTTTTTTTTTTTTTTTGTCTGTAGGATAGGATGGTGGCTGTGTATTTCCCCCATTAGGCAGGCTCCTGTCTCTGGCCTGCATTGTCGTTTTGAATCAGAGTACTGACTTAAGGAACATGGGTCTATTAGAGGATGGCTTGCATTATCAGCCCTCTCCTCACAGTTTCTGCTTAGCAGGTCTGAGAATACATTTGTATGGTATATAGGAGCCTGAAGATTGAAAAGAACAATCTTTCCTGCATTCAGAGTGCACTGTATGAGTATGTCCCTGTTTGTCTAGTAGCCATATTTCCATTATCTGTGGTACTTTTGCTGGACAGGCACTTTGTGTCTTTATGTAAATATGTTTCTTCTGTGTACTCCCCATCATGTTAGAATGATGGGTTTTACTTCCTTCCTCCAGCTGGTAGGACCGATTCAAATTAGTTAAAAAGGGTACGCCCCCAAAGCGACTTCAGTTATTTTTGGTCCTAGCAGCTGGAAGGACAGGAGGCTGCGGCCTCTGCCATGTATAAAAAAAAAAGAAAAACTTGTAATTTAGAAAGAAAAGAAATGAAAGTACCTGCAAAAGGAATTTAGAAGCCTACACAGAAGTCCACACAACGGTTGGTGAATCGGGCTGTTGTCTACCGCTTCCGGATGATTATGCTGCTATAGCGCACATGTTATGCGGCTACAATGCGGGTCCGTTTCGCAAGCTAACGATTGCCTTCCTCCTGTCACAACATGGTGCAGTAGCGGCACCAAAGTGACCCGTTGAGGATCGGTCTAACAGAGGGGAAGTTCCTCCATGGCAATGTGGTCTGGCCTGCATAGGAAGGCTAACGCCTGGGGATACAGCATAAGGTGCTTACACATCGGCTACACCATGCGGTTCAGCGTGACACGCACGCCTTCTAAGGATTGTGCTCCTCCGGTCTGGATCTCTTTATAATATCCGGTGCTGTATGGCGTGCGTTTCAGCAATGGAACGCACGCTGAATAAAAGTGAAGCAGCAATGGCAGCAGGTAAGGATTTTTTATATTGTGTTTAAGTATGATAGATTTCCTTTTTTTAATAGCATAGATTAAAAGCTAAGTTTTAAAATGTCCTCAAAAGCATCTTACCAGTAAGGAGAAGCCTGATGCAGGACCTTCCAAGGAAGATAAGCCCCCAAAGAACAAGTCTTGCTCTAATTGTGATAAAAATTACCACTTTCAGATAATGCTAAATTTTGCCAGGATTGCCTTAAGCAAGCTGCCATTCAGGAAGTGCCAGGGCAATTCCAGGATTTCCTATCGTGGATGAAGGCCTCTATGCAGGAGACCTTCTCAGCAATGCAGGAGTCCATAGCCCCTAGGAAAAGGCAAAGATTAGATGACCCTGGGGAAGGTACTTCTTCCCCAAGGTTGGAGGACAACGATGACAGAAATAGTCAGGGCCCCTCTGAGTTCTCTTCTGATGAAGAAGAAGGGGAGATTGTGGAAAACTCAGGTGATTTTTCCCTAGATAGGATTGACAATTTTTTAAAATCTATTCGTAAAACTCTAGGCCTATTAGAGGAACAGAAAGACTTAGGGATCATGAACACAGCTTTTTTAGGTAACAAAAAGCCTACTCTGAGTTTTCCTGTCCATCAATCAATTTCGGATATTATCTCTGAAGAGTGGAGTAAAATTGATAGGAGGTCATCAGTTACTAAAAGATTTGCTAAAATGTATCCTTTTGAAATGGCCAGTGTTAAGAATTGGTCAACTCCCCCCAAAGTTGATGCGGCTGTTTCCAGATTAGCCAAACACACCACCATACCTCTGGAGGATGGATCTTCGCTGAAAGACTCTATGGATAGAAAGATGGAGTCGGCTCTTAGAAGACAATATTCTCTTATTGGCAGTAACATACAAATAGCCACAGCCTTAGCATGTGTATCTAGAGCTATGCGGATATGGATCAATACTCTAGATGAAAATATTGAATCTGGTACGTCTAGATCAAAGTTATCCAGAGAGCTGTCAGTTATCAAGGAAGCCAATAGTTTTGTCTGTGACACCTCTATTGATGCAGTAAAGTTATGTGCGAGATCCTCGGCGCTTTCAGTGTCTTCAAGAAGAGCGCTATGGCTTAGGCCCTGGGGTGCGGATGCCTCCTCAAAAAACAAGCTTGTTAATCTTCCCTTTAAAGGGGACATGTTGTTTGGTGAACAATTGGAAGACATCATAAAGAAGGTATCGGGTGGAAAAAGCTCCTTTTTACCTCAAGAAAAAAAGAGGAGATCCCCCCCCCCCGAACAGCCTCATTCAAAAGCAAATCTTATTCATTTCGTGACTCCAGAAGATATCAGGGAAGATCTTATGACCAAAGGAAGCAAAACTCATACCAATCTTCAAGGGGGGGTTATCGCAGAGATTTCCCCAAAAAACAGCAAGTCAAGAAAGAATTCTGAAGATTGGCGGGACCCTTTTCCAGAACAGGTAGGGGGTCGCCTGCATCTGTTTCAAGATCGTTGGCAAACATCGGACAGATGGGTCCAACAAATTCTGGAAAGGGGCTATCCACTTCCCTTTATCCAGACCCCAACAACACACAGATTCAAGTCATCCAGAATCCCATCCAGCACAAGGAAGAGGAGTCTTTTATTTCAGGAACTTCAAGTTCTACAGCAGAAAGGAGCTATTCAGCCAGTACCGAGGGAACAGAAGTTTTCAGGAATCTATTCTGTCTTATTTATGGTTCCAAAACCTTCAGGTTCGGGCAGAACAATTCTGGATTTGAAGAAGCTCAACTCCTGTCTGGTAACAAAAACTTTCAAGATGGAATCAGTATCAACAGTCATGAGATCAGTACTCCCGGGGAGCTTCCTCACCAAGATAGATCTGCAGGACGCATTTTTTCACATCCCAATAAGAAGGGAGCATCAGAAGTTTCTGAGGTTTGCCTTAAGGGAACATCATTTTCAGTTCAAGGTACTGCCGTTCGGTCTATCTACAGCTCCCAGAGCATTCACGAAGATTCTGGCGGCCGCCATAGAGCCATTAAGAGAAAAAGGAATATTGATCATCCCATACTTGGATGACCTTCTCTTGATAGCTCAAACAAGAGCTCAAGCCATCACAAACACAGAATTAGTAGTAAATCATCTTGCAGACTTAGGTTGGATGATAAATTTTCAAAAAAGTCATCTGGTCCCCACTCAGGAATTGACATTCATAGGAATGAGATTCAACACACGAACAGCAATGATCAACCTTTCAGAAGAAAGGATAAACAGCATCCTAAAGAGAGTGAAGAAGTTCAGACAAAGAAAGAGTCACATAGCGCACCAGTTTATGAAGTGTCTGGGAATTATGATGTCGGCAATTCAGGTAGTCCCATGGGCGAGGTTTCATGCAAGACATCTGCAGTGTTATTTTCTGGAACACTGGAACAAGCATCAGCAGGACCCATTACAGAGGATAAAATTGCCAGTAGAGGTGCGACAGGACCTGTTGTGGTGGACAAACAGAAGAAACCTAGAAAATGGAACATCACTACAGGACCCAGTATGGAACATAGTGACGACAGATGCCAGCCCTTTAGGATGGGGGCGGTCTGGGAAAGCAAAACAGTCCAAGGAACTTGGACCCTGAAAGAAAAAGAGTTGCATATAAACATATTAGAAATCAGAGCAATAAAGTATGCTCTAATCCACTTCAAGCAAAACCTGAGGAAAACAGCTGTACATGTCCGATCAGACAACATGACCGCGGTTATGTACATTCGAAATCAAGGAGGGACAAGAAGCTCAAGCCTAAACAGAGAGGTGTCTCAGATATTCCTTTGGGCGGAAAGAAACTTAAAGGCATTTACGGCCTCCCACATAGCGGGAGTACAGAACATACAAGCAGACTATCTAAGCAGGAAAATAATACACCCAGGGGAATGGTCCCTAAATCAGGAAGTTTTTCTTCAGGTCATCAGAAGAATGGGGACTCCAGAAATCGACCTAATGGCGAATCTGCAAAATCGCAAATGCACACAGTTCTTTTCAAGAGGGAAAACAGAGGGAGCATTAGGCCAGGATGCTTTGAAGCATTCCTGGAATTTCTGTCTAGCGTACATTTTCCCCCCTATTCCTATAATAAGGGAAGTTCTCAGAAAAGTGATAACAGACAAAGCGGAAGTCATTATGATTGCCCCAAGATGGCCGAGACGCATTTGGTATTTGGACCTTGTCAGACTGTCCAGCCAGAAACCTTGGAAGCTACCAGACAGAAAGGACCTTCTGTCTCAGGGACCCCTACTCCATCAAAACCCCAGTTTTTTCCAGCTGACAGCCTGGAGATTGAGCGGCAGGCTCTATTAGCCCAGGGTATTTCTAAAAAAGTAGCTGAGACCATCCTATCTGGTAGAAAAAAATCAACTCTCAAAATTTATGATCGGATATGGAAAACTTTTAGAGTATGGGCTATAAAGAACAGGATTCACAAACATCAGGTTAATGCTCCTGTAATTCTTGAATTTCTGCAAAGAAGTTTTGATATGGGTTTGAGTCCAGCCTCTATTAAGGTGCAGGTTTCTGCCCTTTCAGCAGTTATGACCAGGCACTGGGCAGAAGATAGCCTGATTAAGAAATTTGTTAAGGCTATAGAGAAATTGCATCCCAGGTTCCTGGAAGTAGTCCCTGCTTGGGATTTAAATTTGGTCCTGACTCAACTCATGGATTCTCCTCTTTATGAGCCCCTAGAAGAGGTATCGCTAAGACACTTAACTTGGAAGACAGTCTTTCTAACTGCTATTACTTCAGCTAAAAGGGTTAATGAATTAAAGTCCTTGTGCTGTCAGTCCCCCTACCTAGTTCTACATCAGGATAAAGTTGTCCTTAGATTAAAACCATCATTTAGGGGAAAGGTAGTCTCTGAGTTTCACCAGAATCAGGAAATCATTTTACCCTCATTCTGTTCTTCCCCAATAGGGGTCAAAGAACAAAGATTGCACTCCTTAGACGTAGTAAGGTGTATTTCCATTTATCTTCAAAGATCAAAAGAGTTTAGGAAATCAGATAACCTATTCCTACAATATATGGGTAGAAGAAAAGGTTCAGCAGCATCCAAGCAATCTGTGGCCAGATGCATCAGGCAGTGCATTATCTCTGCATATAAAGAGGCGGGATTAGATCCTCCCCTCAAGTTAAAAGCCCACTCTACAAGGGCAATGGCCACCTCATGGGCAACAAAGGCTAATGCTACTCCTCAGGAGTTATGCAAAGCAGCCACCTGGAAGTCAATATCCACTTTCATCAAGCATTATAGGCTGGATGTAGAAGCCTCTGCTGACGCCAGATTTGGACGAGGAGTACTGCAGGCAGCAATCCCACAATAAGGGGTATGGATTTTTTTACTATTTCTGCCTAAACTATCATAATTTGCCTGTAAGTTGTCTCCCTCCCTCCTTGTTTTTGCTTGGGTATTTCCCATCATTCTAACGTGACTGGGAGTACACAGAAGAAAGAGAGAAATTTTACTAACCGATATTTCCTTTTCTTCTGTGTATCTCCACGTCACACCCACCCTTAACCTTATTTATGCTATATTTTTCAGCATGGACAAACATGTATAACTGAAGTCGCTTTGGGGGCGTACCCTTTTTAACTAATTTGAATCGGTCCTACCAGCTGGAGGAAGGAAGTAAAACCCATCATTCTAACGTGACGTGGAGATACACAGAAGAAAAGGAAATATCGGTTAGTAAAATTTCTCTCTTTCCCACTATTTCCTTTACCAGACAGCCATTTTTTAACAATTTTTTTTGCGATATTCTATATTTAATTTCTGTCTTCTAAATTGTACTTGAGGCTGTGGTGCCTTTCAGAAAGGACGTGTTTGGTGGCCATATTGAATGGGGCACAGACTGTATTAGGGACTCTGTTTCATCGGCTATACTCCGGTAGGAATAAAGGGACTTATTGGGCTTCTCTATCTTTGAATTGCAATAGCGGCTTTAGGGTATGGGAAGAGGAAGTTCTATGCTGATCCTCTTCCTTCTTTTCACTTCAGTGTGAACACATGAGACTGGTCTCTTTCTTTTCATGTATCTTTAACCCTTTCAATCAGACTTTTAACTTTATGCAAGTTCTTTTATCTTATTGTTACTGTCCTGTAATATATTTTAAGGGGTCTCCTGGCTTTGTCTGCACCTAAGGGAGATATGGGCAAGCTACTAAGGTTTTGAGGGCTCCACCACCGCCTCCCCTTTAATCCATTGTTCCTCATGCCAGATTGGCCCTTCTAGGGGTTTCTCTGGTTCTTTGTTCCTTTTACTCTCTGGCCCCACATCAGTACCTTGGGCCTCTTCTAATGAGCAGGAACCTGCATGGGTTAAGACCCTAAGTTCTTCTGTGAGTTCTATACCTTCCTCTATTCATGGTATTCAAGATTCCTGATTTCAGGATTGTCATGTTACCCCTCAAAAAAAAAAAAAGGCATTTTAGCCATTTCATAGAAGGAAATGTTTCCCAAGATAGTGGGCTCCTCTAAAGACTATATGGATTCTTTCTCTATTGGAGATTCTTTTGAGGAAAACCCTGGTTCTCCTGCTTATGGTCTCATCCAAGCTGTCCTTAATAGTCTGAGGCCTCAGATTCTAGTTCTTCCACTCATATTTTTAAAAGGTGCAAAAAGGAGTCTGTGTTTTGTCCATTCTTTTGCCTTCCCTAGAACACAGCCTTGTCACCTGCAAAGGCAGTTAAGAACCAGCCGGAAAAGTGTCTGGATTCTTGATTGTAGGCAAACGTTGCTGCTTCTGGTGTCACCATATGCCCCACCTAGCTAGGGCCATTGCTGTTTGTAGGGTACCACCTTTGGGAGGCTGTCCATGTGGATGCGTCTAGGGAGAATATTGTTATGGCTATATCTAAGATCCTTGAGTCTAATGCATATCTCACAGAAGAGGCTTTTTCTGCTGTCAGATGTACTGGGAAAGCCTCCGCTTTTTCTGTTGCTGCTTATTGTACATTGTAACTAAAAGATCTGGTCTGCTGTCCAGTCTTCCAGAAAGTCCTAGGTAACCCTTCTCTTCATGGACCAGCAGCTGTTTGGCCCAGAGCTGGAGAAAGCTTTTAGTCATGCCACTTGAGGTAAGAGTGCTGTGTTTCAAATTACTCCTAAACAGTCTTTCTTTCCATGGAAGACTTATTTTCTTCCTTACCCCTACCAGTATTGCTTTGTGCATAAGGCTTCTACTCCTTCAGCAGCCCAGTTGTGCCCTCCCCCAAAACCCAAACAGGCCTGGACAGGCAAGAAACCTGTTGATACTCAGGTGTTGGTACTTGTTCCTTCTCAAGAAGGGTTTGTGGGACTGGATGTAGTTCCATTACACTTGCGAGAAAAAACAGGAAGTACTCCTAATGCAATATTTCAACTGGAAAATTTCCCCATGTGTCACCCCAGACTTAGGAATGATACTGGCAGAACAGGTGTCCAGGACCACCCCTTACATATTACCAGGAAATTGAGCAGGAAGGATCTTTAAACTGTGCTGACAACAGAATTCACCAAATTCTGGACACTGCTAATCCAAAATTAGTCAGGTTGCTCCTCTCATCAAATCCATCTGGAGTTATAATGTATGAAAAAAAAAAAGACAAAATAGGGCTCCAGATAGTGCCTTATTCTTGGATAAAAAAATATACACAAAGTATAAGAGTATTCACATGTAGCAGTTATTGGTAGAGGCTTATACTATCTAACAACAAAGACTGCAGGTAGTGAGAAAAAAAGAATCCTGGTTTATTTTATTTTGCCCACTATTCCCCCCGCTAATTTTTATTGAATTTTTAGAACAAGTTTTATAACAAAATGACAAGCTATGACTACAATGCTCGTAGGTGCATAGTCATGGTAGGAAAACAGTGACATTTTAGAATAACATAAATCTGGCCAAAACAAGGAATAAGACAGTCACACATACATTTAAAAAAAAAAAAAAAAAAAAAAGAGGAGGGGGGGGGGGGAGACATATAATAGGAGTGTGGGGTTATCATATAACCGGCACAAGAGCTGTAGGTGGGAATCTTCAGAAATCAGATAAGGTAGATGTAGATGTTTCTACCCCAAATTGCAATGAACTTAGTTATAGTACCTTAAAGTGTTGGTCAAGTGTTCCATTAATCTTGTATGGTTAATGCGATTCAGGATTTGTGTCAACGAGGGGGAAGTAGGGGTCTTCCATGATTGTGCGACCAGACATCTAATCGCTGTGAGGATGTGAGCAACAAGAGTGGGTGAATGGTGTAGAAGATTTGCCAGGTGAGCCCCATGACCAGAATCAGGGGTTCAAGGGGGATTGTAATAGAGAATTGTTGAATGAACTGTACAACCTTGATCCAAAAAGACTGGACCAAGGGGCAGGTCCCCAAAATATGCAGAAGATCGCCCCTACCACCACAACTCCACCAACAAACATTGGAGAGGACAGAGTTGATAGAATGTAGCAGAGCAGGTGTGCAATACCAACAGTGCAAGATTTTGTAAGCTTTTTCTTTGGTGGCAATACAGATAGAGGATTTGGAGGCATTGCTCAAAATAAGAGTCCACGTCTCAGGAATCTCCAGGTCCCGCTCCCAGTCCAACATATGCCAGAATTAAGTTGTGGGGGAGTCCAGTAATTTGTAGAGAACTGAGATTCGAGCTTTAGTGGTAGACTGGAGTACAAAGCACCTCTCAAAACTAGTTAAGTGAGGGAATGATAGGTTCGGACTCAGTGAGGTCAGGTAATGACGGAATTGTAGATATTGATAAAATACAGTAGTAGGGAGAGAATATCTATCGTGTAGATAAGCAAAAAAAGTGTATATGATCCCCATCAAATAAGTCATGGATGAAATAGAGCCTAGCCTTTTTCCAAGCTTGAAACACAGAAACTGGGAGTCCTGGAGAAAGGCCGGATTACCAATGAGACAGACTCCTGACGAAGTGGTTATAAACCACGTAACACTTAGAGTAAGGGATTAGAGTAGGTTTTTATGTATTGCTTGTTGCAGTAATTTTTATTGTATTTTTGTAGTGCTGCAGGTACATGTATTTTATATATTTTTTTTATTATTGCTTTTTGATATAGAATAAAATATATCTTTTCCACCAGGAGATTTTTTTGTATACACATGGCATACTAAAGTATGGTAACAAATTAAATACATCAGTGTACGCTATTTTCTTTAGAAGTTCTCATCAAATACCCTGTCAGACATAGGGCAGCTATACTTACCAGATATAGAGTAAAATTTCCCTGAGGAAGTGCCCAGGTGCCATGAAAAGCATTGGATTAAGTAACACTGTGTTTGGTATCCTGAGAGAGCTGTGAGCGCTTAGAGAAGGCCAACAATTTGAGAGAGATTGGCGATATCCTCTGCCTGCTGTAAGATTACACCTGTGAATAGCTACACTCTGCCTGCTTTCACTTTTCCGGAAAATTCATCGAGGGGGAGAGCCCACAGTCTATACCCGGTGAGCACTGCTGAATAATAACACAGCGGCTGCGGATACCAGAGGGACACCCTCAAAAACCGGACTTAAAGTGAGGAGACTCCCCATATCAAATATCTAGGGAGGAATATCTGTTTCCACACCAGGACAGGAGAGCGAGGAGTGGGAGACTCCCTACCAATAACTATAGATGGGAGAGGTAACGGAGGACTTTCTTTTCTATATCCAATCATACAGCCTCAGAGGAAGATTATTCATCTTTTATATTCTAGTGGTATCACTAGTTATTTTCTGTACATACAAACTATATTATGTTATTATGTGACATTGTAGGATAGCAACTTTTGTTATTTTTTTGCATTATTATTAAAAAGATTTTTTATGCTATGTTTATGAATGCTCGCTATTTTATATAGGCATACATGGGGTTAAGGCATTTTAGAATTTATTTAACCTCTCTTGCATTTATTGTACCGCTATACTATATATAGGTATACATAGGGTTAAGATTCTATAGTATATACATAATCTCTTCTGCATTTAATATATTAGATAGTCAGCGTTCTCCCTACATTGCTATTTTGTACATTCGTTTTAGACTCACACACCAGTCTTGGGATAGTAGCAGCCGCAATGGAAGCCTGAGTTTCTGTCTGGGTGGTTGCCCGTTTGGAGTTTGGATCTGAATTAATAGAGCGCCGTTTAGCTTCCTTTTTTTTTGTTAGTACTACTACTACTACTATTATTATGTCTGGACGTGAGCAATAAGGGCATTTGTTGTCCTACTATAAACAGTCCCTTTATTCAATTTATTCACATTGACATGCTTGAATATAATTTAACCATATAGATGGCCAAACCTCTATACATTCTTTACATTATGTCTGTCTCATAAAGTTGCAATGTCAAGCATCATCCCACTCAATATGTCACATAAAGGAAAGGCTATTAAATGTTGGTTTAATTTCTGAAATATAGGAGCCTTCTCTGTACAAACACTTTGATCCTTGTGTTGAGTGTAGCACACTCTAATTCATATGGCTTAAGTTGATACAACTGTTATTTCTTGTATGCGTGGGATGGAGGAAAAGTTGTGTGTGTGTATTTGCTTACTAATCTCTGGTGGGATAAGCTACAAATTAGGGCAAGATCAGTGGGTGCTTCATTATCCATAAGAAGGTGCATACTTAGCGCAGAAACGTGTCAACCTACCACGTGTTAGGCCAGGACACCAACATTACCCAAAGAACAAAGACCTGGAGGCATCGTGAGCCTAGCAGTCAGCGGAGGTGTATTGGATCATCAAGCGGCTTTAAAGGGAGTTCCTGCTGCCGACGGAGCTCCTGTCACCAATGAGAACTACCAGGGGGGCTGAGAGACTGAGCTCTTATTTCCTGATGAGCATAATATACCCTATGGACTTTGAGTAAGCGTACACCCATAACAATTTAAGGATTGTGCATTTTATACATTATAACAACTCTAGTAAGCACACATCTGTATTGTTTTGAACTGTGTCTCTATTTACTATTGAATGTTCTTTCTGGGAAAAAGTGCATTACTACATCTTTCCTGGACATCCATGGCAGCATTCTCTAGATGGGTAGCTCCTCCCCTGTCAGCTGATAGGACAGAGAAAAAGTAAAAGAAAATCAAACAGTATAAGAGACCCCTCCCCCCATCACCAAATGTCTTTTTTCTCTGCCCTCTGAAGTTGGTAGGACTGGTGAGGTTGACTCTCTTTTGAGAGCTGTATTTTTCTTTTGAGGCTTAGAGGGATGGGATCACCTTTGTCCCTTGCCAGTTGCAGTTTTCCTCCTCTCTCCTTCTGAAGCTCCATCTTTTAATCCACCCTTCGAGGGTCGGCAGGTTGGACACCCTGTAGAGGCCAGGGTTTCCCTGTGGTAGCAGTTGTAAAAGAGGGAGTGCTGGGAATGCTGTTTCTTCCAGTAACATTATTGCAGCTCCTGACATTGAGTACATGCTGATGTGGGCCTATCTGAAAAATAGTCTGCCCAATTTGGAGTTACTGGAGCTAAATGCAGGGATGGGTTGTCTATGCCACCTGCTCAAGGGTTGCCATAACTACCAGTACTCAGGACAATTGGACTTCCTGCACTTTTCCTGCCCTCAGGTATGTCTGTAGGCCTCTGTTCCACTTTTCTTGTTTCCTCTGTATAGTGATGCTGGGTGTAGTCCCAGGTGTTTTAATTGTTTAATCATGCTCACCTGTGAGGTAGCCCTGCTAAAGCCATTCCATCCTAATTTAGTGTTTTAATGGGGCTTATGTGCTTTACGGCTGGCTTTTGGGCCTTGTACTTTCAGCATTTTGTGTTTCAGCTTTTAGTTTGATTTTCCCCATACATCAGTGTAGTTAGATGAGTGTATTTTTATTCTCATCTTCATATACTAGGACTGTTCTTATATGTCTGCTGCTTTGATTCCTGATGCTTTTTCATAGCAGATGCACTGTGCGCAGGTGCCTTGAGCTTCTTTTAGTACATGTACATTATATTTGGTTGGATGGCTGCTCTTGGTCTTAGATGCATGTGTACAGGCTATGGGTGCATGTGTATGTGCTGTGTCTGCACTGGGCCTTTGGTGTATGTGTACTTGCTATGTCTGCAATTCATGCTATTCCTGATTTTGGTTGCATTTATTCATGTTTGCTCTGGGCCTAGGATACAGGTGTTTACTGCTCCTAGGTTGCGTGTCTTCATGCTGTGTCAGCTCTGGTTCTATGATGCATGTGTTTCATGCTATGTATGTACTGGTCCTAGCATGTGTGTGTCTCATGATATGTATGCACTGGGCCTAGCATGCGTGTGTTTTATGCTATGTATGCTCAGGGCTAGCATGCGTGTTTTATGCTATGTGTGCAGTGGGCCTAGCATGTGTGTGTTTCATGCTATGTGTGCGCTGGGTCTATCATGCGTGCGTTTCATGCTATGTATGCACTGGGTCTAGCATGCGTGTATTTCATGCTATGTATGCTCAGGGCCTAGCATGCATGTGTTTTATGCTGTGTGCGCACTGGGCCTAGCATGCGTGCGTTTCATGCTATGTATGCACTGGGTCTAGCATGCGTGCATTTCATGCTATGTATGCACTGGGCCTAGCATGCGTGTGTCTTATGCTATGTGTGCACTGGGCCTAGCATGCGTGTGCTTTATGCTATGTGTGCACTGGGCCTAACATGCGTGTGCTTTATGCTATGTGTGCACTGGGCCTAGCATGTATGTGCTTTATGCTATGTGTGCACTGGGCCTAGCATGCGTGTGCTTTATGCTATGTGTGCACTGGGCCTAGCATGCGTGTGCTTTATGCTATGTGTGCACTGGGCCTAGCATGCGTGTGTTTTATGCCATGTATGCACTGGGCCTAACATGCATATGTTTTATGCCGTGTATGCTCTGGGCCTAGCATGCATGTGTTTTATGCCGTGTATGCACTGGGCCTAGCATGTGTGTTTTATGCCGTGTATGCAATGGGTTTAGCATGCCTGTGTTTCATGCTATGTATGCAATGGATTTATCATGCATGTGTTTCATGCTACGTATGCAGTGGGCCTAGCGTGTGTCTGTTTCATGTGTGGGCACTGGGCCTGGCATGCATTGTTTCATGCATTGTTGCACTACATGTGCCGTGTCTGCATAGGTTCATGCAATGTATGCTCTACGCATGCCATGTCTGCATGTGTTCATGCAGTGTATCTTGTATCTTGTTGTTTTTTTTTTTTATATATATATATATATATATATATATATATATATAATGTCTCCTTAGCATCTTATTAGTAGTATCGTCCAGTGCTATGCTTTAGTCAGTTTTGTTTTTTTTGTTTTGTGTATCATGTATACATAATTATTAGAATGTTCTGTCTCCATTTATTTTTGAAATCGTGTTGTGCGTTATTGTCCCAGCTTCAATAAGTGCCCAGATAACGTCCTTGTGGTCGTATGTAGATGCTGCCGGTTCTGTATGCCAAAAGGCCATCACCCACCTCCCGCGACTCCATCCGACCCCGACGGGTCCCCAAACTCAACAGCCATCTCCTGAACCTAGAACCAGTTCCTCTGGTTGTGTGCCTTAAAAGACTGCAGGAAAAAAGGCAGTTCCTTCCCAGACTCCCAGCTAGCACCATCGCAGCCGTCAGGAAGGCCACTCCCGGGATGTGGCCGTGGAGGGTCCTGTACCCTGGCCTCAAAGAATAACCTATGGCAGCCGAGGTCCCCCCTGCAATCCTCCCAGCCGCAAGCCCAGTGTGTAGGACAGTAAGTCATGTCGCTAGGGATAATTTTCCCGCTCCAGTAATTGTAGGGTTACAGCGCAGTTTGACAAAGGCGGAGCAACCAGATCAGCAGGACTCGAAACTGAGTCCTGATTTCTCTCGATCACCCTTCCCGGTTGAGTTATGTACTCAGTCAAGTCAGACCAATTCCATGCAGAGACTGGTCTTTCTGGGTCCCCTATTCGACTCTCTGTAGGACATGGTTTTTCTGTCGGAGAACGTGGTGCACCGGTTTACCATCAGGTTATCCTCAGTCTTGACTTCTGAGTCCATTCTAACCAGGACATTGACCTCCTTGCTGGGGAATTGATTTCTACCATGGAGGCGGTGCCATTTGCAATGGCTCTCATGAAAGAACTACCGTTGTTTGTTATCTAAGTTGGCACAGGGATTCCGTATCTCTCGAACCTACTGATCTCTCTTCCCTCGAGCTGGGTCTTCCTTGGAAACTGGGTTTCTCCTACCTGCGGTCAGGAAGACAGTTTGGGCTTCCATTCTGGACCACGGTGATAACGGATGCCAGCCTATCTGGTTGGGGAAGTGGTCCTGGGTTACCTGAATGTCCCGGGTCGATGGTCATTGTCTCCTACCCAACTATGTTTTGGAACTCCAGGCCGATATTCTACGCTCTGTGGTATTGGTTGTCTCATCTCAAGGGCTGCCCACTTTGTGTCCAGTTAGACATTGTCACGGCTGTGGCTTGCATCACCAAACAAGGCAGCACCAGAAGTCCCGCAACTTTGTTGGAGGTCAAGGCTATTTTGACCCGGGCCGAAGAACATGTCCTTGCCATCTCTACAGTACTTATTCTAGGCGTTGACAATGTCTTAACTGATTTCTTAAGACAATGCACTTTGGACCACGGACAATGGGGCTTCACCAGTAGTTGTACAACTTCATCATCCAGAGAAGTGGACTTTCCTTGATAGACTTGATGGCCACCAGAGACAACTAGAAGGTTCCAACGTTTTGTTCCCGCTGGATGGATCCTCCAGCATTTGCAGTGAATGTTCTGTTGTTTTCCTGTGCTGATAGCAAGGAAGCAGCAACACCTGCAACAACCAGTGAACCTACTTATGGAGTAGGAGGCCATTCTTCTGCATCTGTCCCCTGACTTAAATCATGGGTATGGGAATATTTTCCCCTTGGTTCAGGCACAGTGCAATCATCAGTGACTGCATTGTGTACTGCGAAAAAGTAGGGGAAAGGGGAGGACACATCTAGGCACATTTGCCCTCATACACCACATGCAACATTTATGTTTTAAGCATGTGAAAACCAATCTCCAAGACAGGAAATTGTTCCTCTCCAAGGGCACTAAAAACAGGGTACAACATCGCAAAGGAACACAAGATAAACACAGCCTGGAAGTTCAATGACAAGGGTTAAACCTGCTTCATTATCGTATTCTTGTGCTAGGGTCTGGGTGCAGGAAAATGTAACCCTTATCCTTGCCCCGGCACTCTCAGGGCCCTCTTCCTCCTCTGATGTATCAGTTTTGCCTCTGTTTTCTCCCACACCAGCTGACAGCAAGTCTGTAGATAAGAGGATCTGGCAGTTTGTCTCCATCCATTGCATATTGTTTGGTTCACTGACCGCACATGACAGTGTGGTGGAGGATAATAAAATCCAGGGTATCAGGGAGCATCTGCAGACATTCCATCCAGGGCCGGCGCTAGCATAAGGCGGCTTAGGCAGCCGTCTTAGGGCGCCGGTGCGGAGGGGCGCAGAAACGGGGAGAATTATTATTATTAATTTTTTTTTATCCATTTATTTATGTTTTTTATTGTGTCTCCCCACTGCCTGCGATGATGACAGCTGGGACCATGTCACATATGGAGCTGCCATGTGGAGCATGCTGGTGTTTTCCTTCCTCTGTTCTGAGGCCAGTGCAAGTTTAAAACTGGCACCCAGACTGAAGAAGAAAACCCCAGCATGCACCACGCAGCTTTTCCTCGTGTGAGAAAGAGGCATAAGGAGGTACGGGGGGTGGGAGAGAAAGAAGTACATAGGGGGAGAGGTACAGAGGAAAGAAAGAGCCACAGTGGGGGGGGAGTACATGGGGGAAGAAAGAGAGGTACAAGGGCTGGGGAAGAGGTACAGAGGAGAGAAAGAGGCACAGTGGGGGGGGGAGAAAGAAGTACATAGGGGGAAGAAAAAGAGGTACAAGAGGGGGAAGAGGTACAGAGGACAGAAAGAGGCACAATGGGGGGGAGAAGTACATAGGGGGAAGAAAGATAGGTGCAAGGGTACAGAGGGGAGAAAGAGGGACGGGGGGGAGAGAAAAAAAGTACATGGGGAAGAAAGAGAGGTGCAAGGGGGGAGAGGTACAAGGGGGGGTGAAAGAAGTACATGGGGAGAAAGAGAGGTGCAAGGGGAGAAAGAGGTACAAGGGGGGTGAAAGAAGTACATGGGGAGAAAGAGAGGTGCAAGGGGAGAAAGAGGTACAAGGGGGGGTGAAAGAAGTACATGGGGAGAAAGAGAGGTGCAAGGGGAGAAAGAGGTACAAGGGGGGGTGAAAGAAGTACATGGGGAGAAAGAGAGGTGCAAGGGGAGAAAGAGGTACAAGGGGGGGTGAAAGAAGTACATGGGGAGAAAGAGAGGTACAAGGGGGGTGAAAGAAGTACATGGGGGAGAAAGAGAGGTGCAAGGGGAGGAGAGGTACAAGGGGGAGAAAGAGGTGCAGAAGGTGAAAGAAGTACAAGGGGGGAGAAAGAGAGGTGCAAGGGGGAGAAGGCACAAGGGGGTGATAGAAGTACATGGGGCGAGAAAGAGATGTTCAAGGGGGAGAAGGCACAAGGGGGTGAAAGAAGTACATGGGGCGAGAAAGAGAGGTGAAATGGGGAGAAGGCACAAGGGGGTGAAAGAAGTACAAGGGTGGAGAAAGAGGTGCAAGGGGGAGAAGGCACAAGGGGGTGAAAGACGTACAAGGGTGGAGAAAGAGGTGCAAGGGGGAGAAGGCACAAGGGGGTGAAAGACGTACAAGGGTGGAGAAAGAGGTGCAAGGGGGAGAAGGCACAAGGGGGTGAAAGAAGTACAAGGGTGGAGAAAGAGGTGCAAGGGGGAGAAGGCACAAGGGGGTGAAAGACGTACATAGGGTGAGAAAGAGAGGTGCAAGGGGAGAAAGAGGCACAAAGGGGTGAAAGAAGTACAAGGGAGGCGAGATGGAGAGAGAGATATTATTTCTCCCCCCTTGCCTCTTTATCCCCCCCTTGCCTCTTTCTCTTTATTCCATTCCTAACGCTTCCCCTTTATCTTTTTCCACTACTTTTCTTTTTACCCCCTTGCCTCTTTATTCCACTCATTATCCCTTATTTTTCCTCCCTGTTTTTCTCCCTATTGCTTTTGTCTCTCCTCTTGCATCCTTCTCTTGCCTCTTTATCCCTCAACTTGCCCCTTTCTCTTTCTCCCCCATTCCTGCCTCTTTCCCCCTTGCGTCTTTATCCCCCTTCTTTATCCCTCCTCTTGCATCCTTCTTTCTCCCCTCTTGCCTTTCTCTTTATCCCTTATCTTGCATCCTCTTTATCCCCCTCTTGTCTCTTTATCCCTCATCCTGCATCCTCTCCATGCTCCTTTATCCTTCCTCTTGCATCCTCTCTATTTCTCCACTTCTTTCCTCTCTATTTCTCCCCTTCTTTCCTCTCTTTCTCTCCTTCTTTCCTATTTCTCACCTTCTTGCCTCTCTCTTTCTCCTCTTTTTGTCTTTCTCTTTTCTCCCCCTCTTGTGTCAATGTGGAAGGTAATGAGGGAGAGAGCAGGTGGCAATGTGGAGGCCTGTGAGGGAGAGAGGAGGCAGCATCCAAGAGAGAATCCCCACACACCAATTGTGCTGTGACATCCCTGTGTCACCACGTTGGACTCTCTTGAATTTTCGCAGCCGTTAAGCAGCTAGTGCTCAGTGCTCATGGAGGAGCTGAGCCAGGAAGAAGAGGAGCACAATATCAGCAGCAGTCAAGTCATCACATACCTATTTTATTTATGTGAATAGAGGGCAGATTATGACAGTGCTTAGCTTTGTGAGACACAAGCTTTCTGTGATTGTGATAGTATTAATTGTAATATCCGGTGACCTGTAATTTGATTACATGTAATATTAGAGTAAGAGTGATATGTTTTTATACTACATTGAATAAGGGGTTGTGTAAAATTTTGTGCAAGGGCCATTTTTAGGGTAGGGCACAATGGGCACCATGAACAAGGGGGTATTATCATGCCTCCATCATTATCCATGTTGAGGGAAGGGACATTTAGTGTCAGAGAGGCAAACTGGCAGGCCTGGAGATCATTTTCTGTGAGAGGTGTGCTCACACAGATTAGAGATGCAGTACGAAGTCTGGAACCCAGATCACGAGAGGGTCCTGGATTGCCCCCTACTGCATACATTTGTCCCAAAAAAACTGTATGAGTTCCCTGGGTACCCAGGCTGCTACTGTTAGGCTGCTGAAGGCTCCAGGGCAGGAGTCTGCTCTCCTTGTGATGTGGCCTTCAGTGCATCCATTGGAAAACCTGACCGTGTGTGAATCTAAATGGAATTATATTACACAGTGTTTGAACTCACACAAAGTCAGTGGGGGGATTGGCAGCAGGGAGGGACATCAAAATGCACCTTCGACTATGTAGACAAAAATCCTTGCACCGGCCCTGATTCCATCCATCTGAATAAGCTAGTAGTATGGAGGATTTATTATTTTTCTTACTTCTTTTTGACATCACTTGTCCTTAGCAGAGTAGACTTGTGCGATTCGGCTAATTTCGGAATTCGGATGAATACGGCGTATTCGGCATCATTCAGACCTTCCGAAAGCCAAGGTCCGCCCATGAAAAAAAATCAGAATCCAAAACTGACCTAGTCCGAAATTTTGGTGTAAATTTCAGAAATTCGGATGGTGCTTTCCCGCCTGAAACCATTACAATGTTTCTACATGCTACTAAAAATAGAGGACATGGCGCTTTCCTGTCTGAAACTATTACAATGTTGCTACATACTGCTAAAATAGATCTGGTAAAACAGGGGCTTTATAGTTCATGCAAAGTGCAGATATTAACCACATAAGGTCACAAGCAATTTTGGCATTTTTTGGTATCTTTCTCATTTATTGCACAAATACATATTATATACCATTTTTTAAAGGGCAGAAAGAGCTTTAATTTGTTGTGACATATACATATATAAGTACAGGAGTTTATAAAATACCCCTTCCTGTCTCATTAGAGATTTAATATTATTATTAATTTAGTTTAATGTTTTTTTTTATTTAATTTTAAATTTTTATTGAATATTTAAAAAAAAAAAAAAAAAATTTAATTCGGCCGAATAATTCGGACTATTGATGAATTTCGTCCGAGTCATACGAGTTCGGTCCAAAATTCCGAATTTAAAAAAAAAAAAAAAAATTCATCCGAAATCGAATTTTACCGGAAATTTTTGCTGTGCACGAGTCTGTGACATAGTACTTGATTTCTTGGGGGATAAGTTAAGATTGCTAACCTAAGCATCATCATGATGGTTGTGCCTCTTGCTTAATATGAGAGCAGATGTGTCAATTGTGATACTGTACTTCCCATTCCATCCTCTATTTCACAATGTTTTCTTGCACACACACTTTGTACATTTCAGTTGCTGATGATTAGACACAGTTCCTTCCTGCACTCAAGGCAAAGAATAATATTCTAAAACACCCATGCCCTTTTGAGGGGGTGCAGGTAGGGTTGCCACCTTTTCTTAAAAAAAATACCGGCCATGGCATTCCCTCCATAGACTTAACATTGGACAGAAGCCAATTTTTTACCGGCCTGCCGGTAAAATACCGGCAGGGTGGCAACCCTAGGTGCAGGAGGAGAAGCATAATTGGCCAAATTCCTCTACCCAGGTGTACCTCAAGTGGTGGGGGCTTGTTGTGGGGTTTTTGCTTCCCCAGCAGCAACACTAGGGCAAGTGGAAGTATCATCATTCCACAACCTGTCACTGCTGATGATCCCAATCCCATGCAGCAGTCAAATCCTCTTGCTGTTTAGATGACTCACCAGCAGAAATGTCATCGTAGCAAATGCAGTAATGTCAGTAGCTGCATTTGGCACCAGCAGATATCTAGTATTGCTGGCACTAAGCCAGTAGTGCATGCAATGTGTTTTTCAGGGCTTTTTTTTTTTTTTTTTTTTTTTTTTTCTCTCCAAGCCTGACGCTTGCAAACTTTTTTTTTTGGGCTAGCCCTGCTGTAATATTTTAATTTCAGTGAAAAAAAATTTTTTTTTTAGGCTTTTTGTTTTGTAAGTCTACAGCTATGCTATTTACTTTGAAAGACATAAAATATATATAGTTACACTGAACATGGCAGATGTGTATGTTTTGGTGGTAGTAAGATTAATGTATATATATCATGTTTGACAGGAACGAACGCTAGACAAATTATTTGCTGTGAGCTGAAGTAAGCTATGTTGTGGGATACTTGCTGGGCAAAGTGAATTAGTGTATTTTCTGTGTTGTGTGGAAAGTGAGGAGTTAAAAACAAAAGCCCTTTTTCCATCAATTTGCAGTTGTACAGGTGATTGATTGCAGTCTGTGGTGGGAGTCATTTTGTTGTTTGCTGGGTTGTAATCGGTGTCTTTCTGCTATATAAATAATAATAATAATAATAATCTTTATATAGCGCCAACTTATTTCGCAGTGCTTTACCATAGGGGATAGACATACAGAGGTATTAAATAGTACAAATCATATGTGGAGAACAGAAGGATCAGAGGGCCCTGCTAGTGAGAGTTACAGTCTAGAGGAAGGTGGGTTGCATACAGAAGGTGTAAGTGCTGTTGGGTGTAAGTTTCTCCTGCCACATAAGCTGCCGGTCAGTGGGTGGGTGAGAGAAGTGGTTGTGAGTGCAGTGGTCCAGGGGATGGTTGGTTCTTGGTGATAATATTTATGGAGGGAGTTGATATGCTTCCTTGAAGAGGTAAGTTTTCAGGGAGTGTCTGAAGGCTGGGGGAGAGTCTGATGGGGTGGGGGAGGGAATTTCCAAGCTCGGGTGCAGCACGGGAGAAGTTCTGTAGGCGGGAGTGGGAGGATGTAATAAGAGCTGTGGAGAGGAGAAGGTCATGTGCAGAACGAAGATGGTGAGTGGGAGTGTATTTGGAAATGATAGATGAGATATAGGGGGTGAGGTGTTAGTAAGGGCTCTATAAGTTAGCATCAGAATTTTGAATTTAAAGGAATAGTAATACTTCATTTTTACTATTACCCATGTTGTAGCCCTTAAAAATCTGAATTAAAACAAGATATCCGCATTCAAAGTTCCCTCTCCTTCTCTCTCCCCTGACGTCAGCGTTCAAGCTGACAGCAGGGGAATCTGGTCTGTGAGCAAGTGGTGACTCTGCAGCAGTGCTGAGATCACGTTATAGAAACAGAAATCCTTCACTGAAATGGTCTTCTACATGTGCTTGGTTTGCACAGTTAGAGCGGTCAGCATCAGACCCCATTTTTATTTGCAGCACTCCTGGAGGAGCACTGTAAGTAAAATGTATGTGACGTGCTATGACCGTCACTGGTCCTTAAGGGTATACATCGTGAAGGTCATAGCACGTCACCTGGTCTTTAAGGGGTTAAGGAACTTAGTTTAGTAATAGTCAGACCATTATACTTAATGTTTATTGATTCACTTTCATCAAGCATACTGCCCTGTGACTGGAGGAAAGATGATTTAGTACCATTGTTAAATGAGCACGAGAATACAATGAGCAATATATCAAATGTTATAGTCCTGGATGTGAACATCACCACATGTTCCTGTGCTGATTCCCCCAATCAGTCCAAGGGCAGTCCTTTTCTGTGACACCCTGTGCCCATCAAGCAGCACAAGATGACTTAGACCCAGGAGGAGGCAGGGAAGCTGGGAAAGCCACTTCCCCATGCATAGAGTCCATAGTCTGTAGGAAGGGGGCTGGCCCCCAAGCCCCTCCAGGAGCCAAGGGCCTGGTGGTTCCCGTGACATTTCTCTCCCTTCGGAAGGAGGCTAACACCGGAGGCGACCCCAGATGGGTGAACTCTGAAGTTACTCAGTACATCCAGCCTCCCAATGACAGCCCCAAATTGGTACGCCAAACAAGTTGACCATGCAAGAGCAGCACTCACCCAGCTGACTCCTGTCTCTCCCAAAGAACATATCTGCCGCTGGAGAGAAGGGCCAATTGTGCCTTCTCCCTGGAGTCCTCCCAGCTGCTGGAGAGTAGGCAGGGTGTCTGGGTCAACAGAGCCGCTGGGAAGGACGCTGGTCCCACTCCCCAGGGCAGGGGTAAAAGAGCCACTGGAGAGGACGTCTGTCCCACTCTCAAGGGCAACAGAGCCGCTGGGGAGAATCTTGATCCCACTCTTCAGGGCAGGGGCAACAGAGCCACTGACGAGGACTTTTGTCCCACTCACTAGGGCAGGGGTGACAGAGCTGCTGGAGAGGACAGGTGTCCCACTCGCCCGGGCAGGGTCAACAAAGTCGCTGGTAAGGACTTTGGTCCCACTCACCAGGACAGGGGCAACAGTGCTGCTGGTGAGGACCTTGGTCCCACTCACCAGGGCAGGGGCAACAGAGTCGATGGGGAGGATAGGCATCCCACTCTCCAGGGCAGGGGTACCAAAGCCACTGTTGAGGACCTCGGTCCCACTCACCAGGGTAAGGGTGACAGAGCCACTGGTGAGGACCTTGGTCCCACTCACCAGGGCAGGGATAACAAAGCCGTTGGTGAGGACTTCGGTCCCACTCACCACAGCAAAGCCAACATCGCTGGTGGTGACCTTGGTCCCACTCACCAGGGCAGGGGTAACAGAGCCACTGGGAAGAATAGGCATCCCACTCTCCAGGGCAGGGGAAACAAAGCTGCTGGTGAGGACTTCGGTCCCATTCACCAGGGCAGGGCCAACTGCCCAGCATCCTTGTGTCCCAAGTGTGGAGACCACGGTTCAATCCACCCCTCCTAGGTCAACATCCTCAGATGTGAAATCTGGACAATCCACAATCTCTGGGGCATGCTGTTGAACGAGGTCAAACAACTTTTTGTATGACTTTTCCAGCTCCCATTCTTGAAGAATTGTAAAGTCCAGATCCGCTCTCAGCCCGAGTGCATCAGGGATATCCAGCTCCCTGAAATCCTGGAGGTCCCACCTCCACCACTCTGCTGCGTTACCAAAGTCTGTATCTTCCTGGAGGTTTTCAAGTACTAATCCTGGGCCACCGAAGTCATAGCCCTCTGTTGGCTAATCCTCCTCCAGCCCTGAACACAACTGCGCGATATACCAGCGTAGAGCCCTGTATCCATCATCTACCACCATCTCGGTCTGGACCAGCCCCTCCAACTCTGACACCCATTTCTCCCAGGGCTGCTCCCCCAGGAATGGCATCCGCAAGTCCATCTGGAGCCAGTACCTATCCACAGAGGTTGGGAGGACATTTCCCAGGTACTCCTGCTGCACTTTGATAACATCCCTCCAGAGCTGCCGGTGGGCATGATCCCTCTGAACCAGCTCGTCCTGCTGTACCTTTGGGGAGGTAGAGCCTCCGGAGCATGCCTGGAGTTCTTCCACCTGGAGTTCGGCCATACCCAGGTTGGTGGCCTCACTGATGAGTCGGTTGATCACTTCTTGGGGGGAGTAGATCCGTAGAGGGCCAGGCGCCACTGGTCCTCTTGCTGCAATTCTGAAATGTCTGTAGCCACAGAGGAGAAGTTGCTAACCTGGGTGCCCTCCATCAGTTCTGAAACCAGAGTTGCTTTAGGCATCTGCAGGTTGGGGCCCGCTTTCACTCTGGACTCCAGCAGATCCTCCACTGGCTTCACCAAGTGCGCCGCAATAGTGCTTCCTCCGGTTCAGGTGAACTGATGATCCATCCGTTTCAGGCCAAACAATCCCATTGGTGGTTTGGATGTTCCATAAGGCTAGGAAGCATTCCACCGCTACCACCAATGTGACGGTACCAGTGGACCCCCCTCTGGGTGTCCCCGTCAGTTGCTGCTTCCTTCAATCCTGAGCAAGGCTACTCTGCTGGAATATCACAGTTTTCCCCCACAGTCACCAGGCAAAACTAGAATACTGTTTTAGAATCAGTTCTCTTTATTGAATCATACACACAGCTTATATCCGCTTAAAGACACTCTTAACAAGATCAGCATGCAAACTAAGACTTTGGACAGTGTTGCTACGCTTGACCAATCAGTCACCAACACCCTTATCAAGATAAGCATGCAAATTAGGACTTAAAAACAGACATTCTTAACTGGCTCATAAATAACCTCCTCTGGTCAAGGAAGCACAGCAGGAATCAATTAACATTCCTTAGCACAGACCTGGAGTATATGGGATGCACATACTCATCATGCTATGGCACAAATTCAGTCATTTTATGTTTAAAGCAGGGGTTCAGCAAAGTAGCAATAATGTATTCACTGTTTTCAATGACAGTATGCGAGGATCAGGCTCAAAGCATGCTAACATGTCATTCACTAGCTGGTTCATGACTGTGTTGTCATTATTGGAAGATTCATCACCCATGCTCCTCAGTTTTTCTGCAGTAAATATATCATTGGAAGAATCACGTTAATTCTAGCCTGTACACGACTAACCATCAATGTGGCCTTTTTCAAAGGTTTTAGCAGCTTATATAGGTTACACCTTAGTTGCTATTGACCAGGTAACAAAGAATTTCCCTCCAAAGACTTCCAGTTTTGCATTCCCTACTCTGTAATGGATACTTGAATGAATGAATATGTTTATATAGTGCCACAAGTGTACACAGCGCTTTACAATTTAAGGGTTTAGACAGTATAGGGTTACAAGTGCTTTGCAAAGTGAAACACTGGAAGTGAGGTCACTGCCCTAAAGCTTACAATCTAAAGTTGCCTTATTCTGCACTTACAAATGCTTTACCACATACAGTGGGGAATTCCACCTGGCAGGATTCTCCATTTGAGCTGGCGATTGGGCAGGTTGTTAATGCTCTTGTATGGAATATAATGTATTGTGAGAGGGCACAGATTTCTCAGGCAATATTTAACATCTCTCTGAGGGTTTCTGATACTGTGAGGAATCTAGTCAAAACTAAATTTAGGACATGGTTAAAGCAGGGTACATGCACCATATCACCTATTGGCAGCTATTTCAAGGGGCGGGGTACAAGCCATTCTACTTTACTTGCTGTAGTTTATTTAACACATCTATGGCTTTGTGTGATTGTCTCTCAAAACTCTGTATGCATGCAGTGGCATGGTGTTAGTATGGACTGTCTTGCTTCTATTCTTTAATAATACTGCCAGAGCGAAAGGCAAGATTACAGGCTGTGACTTCATATTGTATGCTGTTTCTGTCCACTGGTAGGAGGTATACCCAGTAAGAAGTGACAGTCATATCTGTGGTCAAGTGAATTTTTCTGCCGTATCAGATTTCCAGCCCTTTGTCCACCTCACTAATCACCTGCATGTACAATTCTGACAAAACATACTTAAAAGATAAAAGCAGATTGAGAGATGCCATCGCATCTCAACATATGACACCAGTTCTTTAAAGGGATAGTAATACTTCATTTTAACTTTTATTTTGCAGGCATTAAAAAACATGAAGAATGATATAAGTCTTATCTCTCATACCTTTATGGTTTAAGAGATATTCACAAACAAAGTCACCCCCCCCCTGTTCAACCAGATCAGAAGGGAGGTGCCCAGGTAGACTGCAGAGAGGGACAATCTTCAATTAAGATAAGGGAAAAAGCTGAAAGGCTTGTCAAGGGGGAAGGGCTTTCATTCTTTTCATACAAAGAAGATTGTCCCCTGCTGTTATCTGTCTGGTCTTACAACCAGATTCACATCTGAGAAGAGATGGCTTACACTAGGAAAAAGGGAAGGGAGGGGGAAACTTTGCTTGTGAATATCTCTTAAACCATAAAGGTTTGAGAGATAAGACTTATATCATTCTTCATGTTTTTTAATGCCTACAAAATAAAATAAAGTTAAAACTAAGTATTACTATGCCTTTAGGGCAGCATATCAACTACCAACATTTTGACAACATTGTCATTCCACAGGTATACTTTGACATCATTTTTGTGAACTCTATAACGTCTTTACAAGAACTTGGCATGTGTGGGTTGGCAGTACATAGCAGAAGAACTGTGCAACTCTATATCTTTAACAACATGACTGGTGGTGGTGGTGGCTGCATGTGTGTCACTCTATGACTCTCCTCCAACAAACTCCTCTGTGTTTGGCATTTGAAGGGCAGCAGCATGAGCCACTGAAATAAGGGAAATCTTAGCACACACACTCTGACACATCATCAGCACTACTGTTATATGCCCCAGAGGCCTGGGAACTTTTAGGGGTGCTTCTACTATTGCTAGATATTGCACGTCTTACTTGCTGCTGCTGGTATACAGAGGAGTTCATGGTCAATTCAATGACTGCAAGGTTCCCAGGTCCTGTGGCTGCAAAACAAGCCCAAATCATCACCCCTCCACCAATGTGCTTGACGGTTGGTATGAGGTGTTTGTGCCGATATGCTGTGTTTGGTTTTTGCCAAATGTGGCGCTGTGCATTATGGCCAAACATCTCCACTTTGGTCTCGTCTGTCCAAAGAACATTGTTCCAGAAGTCTTGTGGTTTGTTCAGATGCAACTTTGCAAACCTAAGCCATGCTGCCATGTTCTATTTAGAGAGAAGAAGCTTTCTTCTGGCAACCCTTCCAGACAAAGCATACTTGTTCAGTCTTTTTCTAATTCTACTGTCATGAACTTTAACATTTAACATGCTGAGGCCTGTAGAGTCTGAGATGTAACGCTTGGGTTTTTTGCAATTTCTCTGAGAATTGCACGGTCTGACCTTTAGGTGAATTTGCTGGGACGTCCACTCCTGGGAAGATTGGCAACTGTCTTGAATGTTTTCCACTTTTGAATAATCTCTCTCACTGTAGAATGATGGACTTTAAATTGTTTGGAAATGGCCTTATAACCCTTCCCAGATTGATAGTCAGCAACAATTGCTTCTCTAAGATCATTGCTGATGTTTTTCTTCATTGGCATTGTGTTAACACACATCTGAATGCTCCAGACCAGCAAACTGCAACAACTTCAGCTTTTATAGAGGAGGTCACACTTGCTGATGATCAATTAATCAAGGGCATTTGATTAGCAACACCTGTCTGCTACTTAGCATCTTAAAGGGATAGTAATACTTCGTTTTAACTTTATTTTATTTTGTAGGCATTAAAAAACATGAAGAATGATATAAGTCTTATCTCTCAAACCTTTATGGTTTAAGAGATATTCACAAGCAAAGTTTCCCCCTCCCGCCCCTTTTTCCTAGTGTAAGCCATCTCTTCTCAGATGTGAATCTGGTTGTAAAACCAGACAGATAACAGCAGGGGACAATCTTCTTTGTATGAAAAGAATGAAAGCCCTTCCCCCCTTGACAAGTTTTTCAGCTTTTTCCCTTATCTTAATTGAAGATTGTCCCTCTCTGCAGTCTACCTGGGCACCTCCCTTCTGATGTGGCTGAACGGGGGGGGGGGGGGGATACTTTGCTTGTGAATATCTCTTAAACCATAAAGGTTTGAGAGATAAGACTTATATCGTTCTTCATGTTTTTTTAATGCCTACAAAATAAAGATAAAACGAAGTATTACTATCCCTTTAATTCTTATGGAAGCAGTAATGGTGTACTTAGTTTTTCCACACATGGCTTCTCCATTTTGGCTTTATTTTTGTTAAATAAATCATGACACAGTGTGATATGTCACTTGAGGCTGTTCATCTGAGGTTGTATTTACCCAATTTTTTAGACCTGTTAAGGAACAGATGATTGTTATTATGTCCTGATATGTAAAACCATAGAATTCAAGGAGGGTGTACTTTATTTTTCACACGACTGTAGTTCTTAAAAAAAAAAAAAAAAAAGAAAGTGGATGCCGTCCTATTCTGGATTTGAAACTTCTCAACCATTTTCTTCTTGCACCTCAGTTCAAGATGAGTCCTTGCACCCCGTCATTGCTGCCATGTGGGGTTTACTGACTGCAATGTATATGGAGGCTGTGGCCAGTTGTGCATGTGTGGATCTGTGACTACCATTGGAACCAGGCTGGAGGGGCAGATAATGTATGTGGGCACTTATGTAGTACCATTTCAATTGTAAGCCCTGTGCTTGGCATGACTATTGAAGCTTCATTTCAATTGTAAGCTCTGTGGTAGCCCCCATTTCAATTTGGGATCCTAGCTAGGGCCCTGTGGAGTCTGAACCCAGCTCTGGTGTCAGGGCATTCTGGGATTTTGTGACTTTATTACATAGCAGCTATTGAGTTTAGAAAATTTCAAATCAGCAAAAGTGAAAGATAAATGATATAATTTTAATATTTGTATCTGATAATTCAACCTGACAGATTTTCCACACTCAGTAAGTAGACTGTTGCTATAATGTGAAAAGATTAAAGCAGGGATGGTAGCATGTGGCTCTTCGGTTGTTAGACTTCAACTCACACCATCCAGAGACAGACAAAGAGATGGACATAGACACACAGAGAAAGAGACTGACATACACCCATACAGAGAGATGGACAGAGGTATGGATGCAGAGAGTCAGATAAATGGGTAGTGAGAGGGATGAACAGTGAGAGGGATGGACTGGGATAGATGACAAGGAGAGATAGATGTCTATTGATAGAATTATGTCCACAGACAGAATGACATGGAAGGGTAGACTGAAAAAGAGGAAGGGCAGAGTGTAAGAAAGAGAGAATGAAACTGAGAAAGACAGACTGAAGGATTACACTGGGGAATGTCTGTGAAAAATTGTAAATGTTATTAACCCCAGGCAACTCCCAGTACATTTCTTCTGGCATATAAATAAAATGTCCCCTGTGTGGTCAGAACAATGCATAGATTAGTTCATAGTTTAAATCTGCATTGCTTCAAAGATGAAGCAGTCATACCAAATACCATACCAAAGTGACAGACCCAACCAACACTATCATGAATGCAGTTTTCATGGGGGGATTTCCTTCTGTGTTTTCTTTTAATACAAGTGCACAATATTCATCAATTGATAATCTTTCTTTCACTCAAGTCAATGTAAATATTTATATTACTGGACTTCAAGTAAAACAAGGATGTTACCTCATTTAGCTTTTTGCATGCCAGAGAGGTATGTGTTTTTTGGATATGTCTCTGGCACTCTAAGGGTTAAACATTGGCTCTCAATTTAAAGAGATAGTTACACTTACTTTGAAATACATATATTTCTCCTACTGAGAACAACAAGGGCACTTTCACTGCTCTTTGAGTCTTCATTCAATAGCTAAGCTCAATATTGCATTTTTTATGCATTTGAATACACTGCTTTCCTTGTTTTGGTGGCCATTGTAGGTTCTGGAAAATGCTGCTCAGTGACATAAGCTTACTATAGATAGCATAAGTGCCACCATAAAATGGTAAGGCCACAAAAATGCTGCATTCCTCTTTTTATAAAAATGTAAATTGGCCATTTAAAGTGGATCTCTTACCACATTACAAGTTATGGTCATTATGTAGAATACTTAGCGAATAATTACATAACGTTACTATTTAAAAAAACAAACAAAAAAAAAAATGTTATTTGAGGGAAAATTACAGTTTAAACTGTGCCCAGCAGCCTACTTCTGGGTAGGTTGCTCTTGCCGAAGTTTGCCGCTCTGCCTCTGCTCCCGTCACTCTACCCAGCATCCTCTGATGACGGAGGCATTCTGTTAGTAAACTGGAGCGATCTCATTGGCAGAGATCAATGCCCGTAAGTAGGCTTCTGGGCACAGTAACGTTATGTAATTATTTGCTAAGTATCATACACAATAACCATAACATGTAAAGTGGTGAGAGATCCAGATCCAGATATGCAATGTATTGGAAAGCACTCAAAGAGTTAACCCTTTGAGTGTCATAGGGGTAGCCAATGCATTGCAACGCAATGTGTTGGATACCTCTCTGGCACTCAGAGGGTTAAATGGTTTAATAGCCCAACTTAAAATCAATGGAAATGTTTATTTGTGTGTATGTATGTATGTATGTATGTACCTTTATTTATATAGCGCCATACATGTGCACAGCGCTTTACAGAAGTTATAATAGTACAATACAGAACTGGTTTAAGAGCATTAGGCTAAAGTGTGATTATTGCATTATTTGTGGCGGAAAGTGCGGCAAAGGGAATCATACACTGGGAAAGGGCCCCTGCCCCAAGGAGCTTACAATATAATTAGAATTCAGTATGAAATACAGAGATAATAGGAGGAGGATCATAAGTGCAAGTACAAGGTTTCATTAAAGGAAGTGCAGAATCATGTGGCTATCAGTATGCATAAGGAGGATATTATCACTGAGCTGCTTCCTTGAGCAGGTGGGCTTTGAGGAGATGCATGAAAGTGATGAGTGTGGATGATTGGTGAATGGTGATAGGGAGGGAATTCCAAAGTTGAGGGGCAGCCAATGAAAAATATTGTAGCCAAGAGGTGGCTTTAGTTGTGAAAGGAGAGGGCAGGAAGAACCCTTCAGAAGAACGTAGGTGACGGGAAGGGATATAATGGGAGATAAGCGCTATCTTACACCTGGTTTACCCTAGGATTGTTTCACAATTATCTTTATACATATGTTAGGTGATGTAACCAGACCAGAAATATTTGCCATTCCATTCAATGAGGGGAGTGTTGATTAAGGCAGGGACAGTCTCCTGTACATTATAGGACAATGTACAATAGACCTCTCTAATGTACAAAGGATTAAAAGACCAATTCAAATCAATGCACATTTTCATTTGTTTCTTACAGTGAATCTGGTTTGCAAGATAATTGCTCCAATTTCTTAACCCTTTGTGTGCCAGAGGGGTACACAACGCATTGCAGAGCAATGCGTTGTGTACCACTCTGGCATGCAAAGGGTTAATAAATATGCCCCATTGTATTTTTATTACTACTTTTAAGAAAAACATTTTCTTATTAGCAGCCTGTACAATACTAAAGATTTTAAAGTTAAAAATAGTTATTAAAATGTGTTTTTTTTTTGTTTGTTTTTTTAACCCTTTAGGACCAGAGAGGTGTGCTTCACCTCCCTGGTCCTTAAAGTGTTAAAGGTCTTTCTCAACATCCTTTTGCAATTGCATTAAAAAGGTTTGGTCACCAGATCTATTTTTTATAAAAAGTCACAATTCACAAATTTGCCAGTAACAGTTTTTTTTTGCTTTCTTTTGTATAGTTTTCAGAAGCTTTGCTATGTCCGGTAATGATGATTCACTTGGAGAGAATTAATAAAAGCAGTGCAGTACTTAGTATGTATGACAGCGTGAATGCTTTTAGCGTGCTGCCATTATTTCCACCAGGTGTCATAGGAGTAACATTGCATGTTGTAGTTATTGGCATTCCACTGCTGACTGGAACAGTGTAGTTAAAGTCATATTTCATTGCAGAATAGTTTTGACTTTCTGGGATGTATATCGTCCTTATTATTGATTGATTTGGCACTGCAGTGACCTAAAATATCAAGGAAGAAAAATAAATACATCAATTCAGGTCTTTCATTCTTAAAATATGGCTTAAAGAGATAGTAATGTCTCCTGATAAATTAAGCTTTGATCATTCATCATACTTTTTCAACAATGAGGAGCATTATTACAATGCTGTAATCTGTATGTTCATGTGTAATTAAATTATAAAGTGTCCCCCCCCCTCTCGCCACTTTTACATACGTAATGTTGCCTCCCGTCAGATCTGGAATCCGGTCAGAGAAACGAGGGACAGTCTTCTGGCTGTCAGTATAAGGAAAACCCTTGACAAAGGAGGGCAGGTTTTTCATTTTGCTGACAGAAGATTGTCCCTTGTCGCGATCCATCGAGACCAGCTTGCTGCTCTGAGGGGAGTTAGCGTTATGTATGTAAAAGGGACAGAAGGGGGACACTTTATAATTTAATTACACATGAACTAGACCGATTACAGCATTGTAATAATGCTCTGTATTGTTGAAAAAGTAGGGTGCGTGATCAAAGCTTAAGTTTATCAAGAGACAGTACTATCTCTTTAATATGAAAAAATATAGTACTTTTCTACTAGGTAAAAGAAGGTACCTTTGTTGTTGGAAGATGCTTACTGCCATAGTTATTACAAGGTCTGTGCATTATATTGGGGTGCTGTAGCTAGTACTGTGTGTAGTTGGCTTTTGTCATTTGCATTAGCCATCTGTAAACTACCAAAGTAACAGTGCCACCCTAAAATGGCAGACTCTAGGTAGCTATAAACTGCAATAGCAACAGTGCTACTCTAAAATGGCAGGCCGTAGACGTACTGCACTCAGAAAAAATTGTGTTTTGATGTATAATATCTTTTAACCCTTTGAGTGCCAGAGGGGTATGCAACGCATTGCAAAGCAATGCGTTGCGTACCCCTCTGGTACTCAAAGGGTTAATGAAGCATCTCCCAGACATTGTATTAACTGTATATTACTTAGCTGGTGAAAGCCCTACATTGTAAATTTTAAGTGACACTTCTCCTTTAACCCATTAAGGACTGAGAGGGGGCACAATTAATTTATTCTCAATGAGCTGTACACCCTCAAGTCCTTAAAAGGGTTTACGATGATGGTATTACAACTCATTGTTTAAACCACTGGATGCTAGAGATCTATCCAACACATTGAAGACTTGTCTATCATCCAAGGAATTAAATTATCATGGTCTATATACTGTAAAAAAGAGTTTAGCAAAGAAGCAACATGATACAATGCAAATAACCGAGTTAAAGAGGAAATATTCTTAATTTGTTTCACGGAAGCACTTACCTAGGCAGGTGTTATTATAGTAGTCTACTATTTCCATATACATATATATATATATATATATATATATATATATATATATATATATATATATATATATCATTTCATCCCTGTGGTAGTCTAATGCTAGCTGTTTCAGTTTACAGCCTGATAAAACCCAATGTACAAGTCATTCAGGCTTACTGAACACTGTTTGCTGTGAGAAGGCATAATCTAGAGATAAACTTCAATGGAGATCACAACTTGCAGGAACCTGCTGATACAATGCAAAAATATATAGATGGATACACTTGACTGCTGTAAGAAGGACACCTACCTAAGCAAGTTAATGTGTTAAAGGGATAGTAATGTTTCATAATAAAAGCAGCTCCAATTAATAATCATAGTATTTGGACTTTGGAGAGTGTTATCTCAATACTGTCAGAGTTATAGTTCAAGAGTAATTCAATGACAAAGTGTCCCCCTCCCGCCCCTTTTACTGATGTAACACTGCTCAACCAGAGCAGAAGGGAGGTGCCCAGGTAGATTGCAGAGAGGGACAATCTTCAATTAAGATAAGGGAAAAACCTGAAAAGCTTGTCCAGGGAGGGCAGGGCTTTCACTGTTTTGATAGGAAGAAGATTGTCCCCTTCTGTTATCTGTCTGGTCTATGGACTGCATTCCACATCTGAGAAGAGATGACTTACACTAGGTAAAATGGGCGGGAGGGTAAACTTTGCTTGTGAATATCTCTCAAACCATAAAGGTTTGATAGATAAGACTTATATTGTTCTTCATGTTTTTTTAATGCCTACAAATTAATATAAAGATAAAATGAAGTATTACTATCCCTTTAAACACATTTCTGGAGCAAACCCCCTGCGCCATAGGGAACAATTAAAATGCCTCAAACTCCCATTGTGCAGACTATTGTGCAATGGGTGGCTGATTCCTTTGTCTTGGGAGTGTTTCAGAAATATCCCTTTGAGCCTCTGTCTTCTGTTTCCCTTTGGTCCTTGGCTTTTAAAACAGCTTTCTTATCAGTTCAGTGAGTGGCTGAATTATAGGCTCTCTCTAGTAAAACCCCCTTTCTGATTTTTCATCCTGATAGAGTGGTTTTGCTAACTCCTGTAGGGTTTCTCTTCAAGGTTGATTCTGAGTTTCACATTAAACAGGAAATTGTTCTTCCTACTCTTTGCCCGACTCCATATAACCAACAGGAGAAGGAAATTCATTGTATGGATGAAGTTCGTTGCTTGAATTACTATGTTATTCACATGGAGCCTTTCTAAAAATCAGACTCTCTTTTTGTCATTCCTGAGGGCTCTCTTTCAGATCAGTCTGCATCTAAGGTGATGGTAGCTTACTGGATTAAGGTGACCATTCACTATAACTATGTCCTTAGGAAAAAATCCAGTGCCCTTTAGGGTCACAAATTCCACCAGAGCAGTGGGTGCTTCTGGTGCTTAAAAGAATCAGGCCACTGTGGAGCAGCTGTGTAAGGTGGCAATGTGGTCATCCCTGCACATGTTTGTTAAACACTATCAAGTCGATGTTCTGGATTTGGCTGAAGCCAATTTTGGACAGAAGGTCCTGCAGGCCATTGTGCCTATGTAGGTGTTCTTCTTGTCTTCACTTCCAGTAACCTGTTTTTATCCTGTTACTTGTTTTGGTGTGTAGGTTTCCATTGACACGTGATGTTCATATTTGTTCCAGTTAGTCCCTGTTAGAACTGGTCTGTGTTTTCAGGGTTTTTTTCTCCCTCCCTGGAATCTTGACAGATAGCTTTGGTATAATCCCATAGTTTATGGTTAACCCATTGAATGAAAGAGAAAAAAGGATTTTTGTGTACTTACCGATTAATCCTTTTCTATTAGTCCATGAAAAATAAACTGTTTGAGTTCCTGGCAGGCATGTCCTTTGGGTTCTCTGGTTCATGTGACCCTCCTCCCAGCCTCACTTCTGTTTGAAATCTTTACTATTCATTAGAACTGAGCATGTCTGGTGGGGACAAAGTGGGGTAGGAAGGGAGTCTACATCTCCAGAGAGCCTTTTTAGGCAAATGCCCTTCCCTTCTGGCTGGAGGATACTTTACCCATTTTTCCCTGTGTTCCACATGGACTAAGAGAAAAGGATTTATTGGTAAGCAGAAAAAAAATCCCCTTTTCTCCCCATGATGCAGTCATTTTGCTCCAGAATTACACCTCTTTGACTTGAATACTGCTCATAATGTACTAATACTAAAACACAAAGCACTTAGTACAACACAGCTTTATTGCGCTGCATCAACACTTTGCCTATAATTTATAGGGAATTCATATGTATATGCCTGTTTGTGGTTATGTGGTTTTACTAGGGTTGCACCGATACTGATACTGGTATCGGTACCGATACCAGCATTTGCGCAAGTACTTGTACTCCCGCAAATGCGGCCGATGCCAGCACCGATACCCTGTGTCAGGGTCGGTGCTGCAGAGAGGGAGCCCGGGGAGCTGCTCACAATGCTCCCTGGTCACCTCTCTCGCTCCTGCAGCGTTGAAGCGTTGCTGCGGGTTACCATGGCAGCGCTCCGATGCTGACCTCTGCTGGGGCTTGCAAGAGAACAGCAAGCACCCGGCAGAGGAGGGTAAGGGAGGCAAGATGGGGCAGCGGGTGTTGAAAGAGGCAGAGAGGGGGTGAAGAGGGAGAAAAAGAAGCAAAGGGAGGAAGGATCAGGAGACAAAGGGAGGGGGGCCAAGAAGAGGCAAGAGGAGGGGGGATCAGGAGGGAGAGAGAGGCAAAAGGGTGGGATCAAGTGTCAAGGAGAAGGAGTGGGAGAAAGGGGGAACAAAAGGGAGAGAAAAAGCCAAGGCAAAAGAAGGGGGAGAAAGGGGGATCAAAAGGGAGAGAAAAAGCAAAGGCAAAAGAAGGGGGCGCAAGAGGGGGAGAAAGAGTCAAAAGGGGAGAATCAAGAGTCAAGAGGTGGTGTGTGTATGTATGTATGTATGTATGTATGTATGTGTGTGTGTGTATATATATTTCAAGTACTCACCGATACCAATTACTTTTTTTTTGCGGTCATTTGCCAGTTTTCCAAGTACCTAAAGCATATAGGTACTTGGAAAACTGGCAAATGACTGCAAAAAAAAGTATCGGTAATTGGTATCGGTGAGTACTTGAAAAAAGTATCGGTACTAGTACTCTGTCTTCAAAAATCGGTATCGTTGCGTCTCTAGGTTTTACATACGCAGTTACAAAACAGGTAAAGTCAAACCTCGGAGATATATATATGTATACATACACATATACACAGTACTGTGCAAAATTTTAGGCAGGTGTGAAATGCTCTAAAGTAAGAATGCTTTCAAGAATAGACACATTTCTAGTTTATTTTTATCAATTAATAAAATACAAAGTGAGTGAACAGAAGAAAAATGTAAATCAAATCAATATTTTGTGTGCCCTCCTTCGCCTTCAAAACAGCATCAATTCTTTTTGGTACACTTGCACACAGTTTGTTAAGGAACTTGTCAGATAGGTTGTTCCAAACATCTTGGAGAACTAACCACAGTTCAGAACAACATAAATTCTTCTAGGTACACTTGCACAAAGTCAGGGAATTTCTAGGAAAATAGTCGGTGAGATGGCTCAGTGGTAAATTGCCTGACTGCAGAACCTGTTCAAACCTCTAGGTCGCAGGATCTACTCATCCCTTCATCCTTCCGAGGCTGATAAACGAGTACCATTAATTGGGTAATAATAACATCTATTATTAGCTGCCAATTTGGTTAATTCTGAGAGCGTGAACTAAAAGCACTTTGAGTCCCATTGGGAGAAAGGCAATATATAAATACTAGTTATTATTATTATAGTCAGGTGTACAATTAAACAATTATATCAAACGGGTGCTAATGATCATAAATTTAATATGCGGGTTGAAACACAATCATTAACTGAAAGAGAAGTAGTTGTGTAGGAGGAATAAAGCTGGGTGAGGGATAGCCAAACTCGACTAACAAGGTAATGTTGCTGAAGACAGTTTAATGTCAAAAGTCATACACCATGGCAAGACTGAGTACAGCAAAAAGACACAAGGTCGTTATACTGCATCAGCAAGGTCTCTCTCAGGCAGAAATTTCAAGGCAGACAGGGGTTTCCAGATGTGCTGTCCAAGCTCTTTTGAAGAAGCACAAAGGACTGTAGATGCAGTGGTTGGCCAAGGAAACTTAGTGCAGCAGATGAAAGACATCTCATGCTTACTTCCCTTCACAATCAGAAGGATCCCAGCAGTGCCATCAGCTCAGAATTGGCAGAAAACAGTGGGATCCTGGTATACCCATCTACTGTCCAGAGAAGTCTGGTCAGAAGCGGTCTTCATGGAAGTCTTGTGGCAAAAAAAGCCCTACCTCTGACATGGAAACAAGGCCAAGTGACTCAACTATACACGAAAACACAGGAACATGGGTGCAGAAAAATGGCAGCAGATGCGCTGGACTGATGAGTTAAGATTTGAAAAATGTGGCTGTAGCAGAAGGCAGTTTGTTCCCTGTAGGGTTGGAGGAGAGGTACAAGTATGAGTGTCTGCAGGCAACAGTGAAGCATGGTGGAGGTTCCTTGCAAGTTTGTGGCTGCATTTCTTCAAATGGGGTTGGGGATTTGGTTAGAATTAATGGTATCCTCAATGCTGAGAAGTAAAGGGCAGACACTTATGCATCATGCAGTACCATCAGAGAGGCATCTAACTGGCCCCACATGTATTCTGCAGCATGATAATGACCCTAAACATACAGCCAAAGTCATTAATAACTATCTTGATTGTAAAGAAGAACAAGGAGTCCTGGAAGTGATGGCCCCCACAGAGCCCTGATCTCAGCATCATCGAGTCTGTCTGAGATTACATGAAGAGAGAGAAGCAACTGAGGCTACCTAAATCCACAGAAGAACTGTGGTTAGTTCTCCAAGATGTTTGGAACAACCTACCTGCCAAGTGGTCACACCAAATATTGATTTGATTTAGATCTTTCTTCTGTTCACTCACTATCATTTTGTTAATTGATAAAAAATAAACTATTAACCCTTTGAGTGCCAGAGTGGTACAGAATGCATTACAAAGCAATGCATTGTGTACCACTCTGACACTCAAAGGGTTAACATGTCTATTTTTGAAAGCATTCTTACTTACAGCATTTTTTCACGCCTGCATAAAACTTTTGCACAGTATTGTATATATAAAACAAGCACTTTGATGTCCCTTTCTGTCAAGGACTGTGAGATCAGTGTTGTACTATCACTGCAGTACTGAGTGCACTGTATGCTGTAATGGAGACAGACTATTCTGCTGCAGGGACAGTGCAACAATGTATCCAAACAGAAAACACTCAGGAAACAGAAATTCAGATGGCTGTCAGGGACACAAAAGTGAAAAAATAAATAAAAAAAATAGGTGAAGATGAAAAAATATAATAAGTGTAGGCAATTTAACTTAACATATTATGTATTTGAAGAATATGTAATGCACAAAAAGAGGTTGTCTGTCATTTTAAACTACTGCAATAAAATTTGGTGTTTTTGTTTTAACCCCTTGAGTGCCAGAGGGGTATGCAACACATTGCTTTGCAATGCATTGTATACCCCTCTGACACCCAAAGGGTTAAAGTTTTTTTGCTCACTTTTTATCAGCCCTTTGTGTGTCTCCGATCAGCTTTGTCACTGTATTAACATAGCTCCATTGTTTACACTTCCTCACAAAACACAATATGCTAGGTATAGAGTTTGTTGTATAAAGGATACCTAGCTAGCAAAACCCTAGCCACAAATTTCTATAAGTATAATTCTCCCCTTAAGAGAGAGGCATACTTACATTAAATGTGTAGTTTCCAGGCAGCAGGAGAAGGTAATATTCTCCGTTTTGGTTGGTTTTATATGGACATATGTGTTTCCATCCTTGGACTTCCACTATGGCATCAGGAATTGGGTTTCCATTCATGTCAAACACCTGCCCCTTTATTCCTATGAAGAACACAGATATACAATGCTGTTCAATGAATTACTTGGGAAGCATTACAAAATTATTTCCCCTGGTCTCATCCCCACCACTTGGACAAGCCCAAGGTAAAGATTGGACAGCAAAAGAGCATGTTTCCTTAACTCAATGAAAGCTTGAAAAGCTTCTATAGCATAGCATAGCAAGGGACAGGAGATGTTGCTAGCATTCAAGGGGTTATTAATTATGTTTGTATTCGTAAAATAATTTGTTTCAATTAAAAAATGTTGCTGTGCTGTTACAGTCTATCTCCCATCATCCACAGCAGGAATTGCTAGCTGAGGATCACATGGTGTGTAGTCCATCAACTGCTGAAGAACCTACAATTTTTCACCAGGATTTTTGTGTGTGCGTGTATATATATATATATATATATATATATATATATATATATATATATATATATATATAAAGAACTTGAATTGTGTGTTAGTGTATTTGTCTTACATGCACTTCACATATCATGCACTAGATGGTGCCAAATGCACCTTGACAAGCAGTCCATATCTGAAACAAAATGAGTGTAGGGATCATCAGAATTCTCTAAAGTTCTCACAGACCTTGCTAGGCATTCTGGAAAAACAAATAGTAATAGCTGCTTTACAGTAAAAGGAGGAATAAAAAGCATCAAAGCAGAAAAGATGACAATGGATTGATAGTGTTTACTAAGGATCGTGTTACTCATAATTGTAAAGTAACAAACTTTATTTCATATACACTCACAGGGCTTTGATGATTACTTAAACTGTGATGACATTTATTGCATTTCGGAGTTTGGAATACATTTTTATTTCCCATTTAGGGCATAACTGTACATTTTTTTCTGTTGCCTTCCTCTGGGTCACAACAGATGACCTTGATTGTTCCCTGTTGGCAGATCTGCTCCCCTGGGAGAAGACCTGCTGAAGAAGCTGGAGCTGCAATGTGACCCCACTGGACCAATGGGAAAGAATGGGATTCTGAAAGGAGATTCCCCGGCACTCCCTTGTTGGTCCAGTGATAAGAGCCTGGATTTAGACTCTCTGTCTCAGATGTGAAAGACTGTCACAGAGGATCTACGAAGGCAGCACAGGTAACTTGCAGTTTGTGGCTGACAGCACATACTTCTGGTTTGTGTTCTAACCAAGGGAATCTCTTTTCTGATCAACCACAGAACAGGTGATAGGAGCTGATTTCAGGTTGCAGAGTGCATCCTCTGGTTTCCATATGAGCCAGGAGCATAACTTCCTCTTAACCCTTTGAATGTCAGAGAGCTACACAAAACATTACAAAGCAATGTGATATGTACTCCTCTGGCACTCAGTGTTAATAAACATACTTTTTTTCCCCTTAAACTATGATACATTTATTCATTAGACAAGCTTGAATGATCCAAACAAAGATGCACAGACACAGACTAGCACCTCTGTGGTTCAAAACAAGTTCCAACATGGTTTTTGTGTAGGATACCTCTCTGACACTCTAAGGGTTAAACATGATGGTTTTGGTAAATGCATTTTTTTCCATTGTAAACAAAGTACAAAATGTGGGTTATGGATAATTTGGTCCATGAATACACAGAGCAATCAGCCTATTACAGAAAATAATTATAATCAGGAAAAATGATGGTTGTACAATTTTACATACCCATGTGAACTTGCTTCATGTACTCAATCAGAGAAACCTTGTTATCGTTCCAGAAGCCTGAGAGTGTTGTATCTTGTGGATATTTACAACATGACACCTCAATAGTAATTTCAAAACACTGGCCATAGATGTAGTTAAAATCCTGCATACCACCTGCAATTACACAGACAGGTTTTGTATATGTCACAAGTTTCACAAGCATGAGTTATCACTGTAATTTATGTATTATTACCATGCATCGTTAATGTGGCAGAATATTAGCAGTTCTGATATCTGAACACTGAGACAATTTGGGGCAGACAAATAAAGATTCACAATATACCAGTTAAAACCTTGGGGGAGAAGCACTAAGGTGTGATAACAAGAAGATAACTCCAGTGATCTCACTTTTCCAGTTCTCGTGCTATTCTATGAAGCCAATGCACTAAGATTTCCAAAGTTGGAGAAGTCATAGTGCATTGGCGCCACAGAATAACATAGGAACTGGAGAAGTGATATCACTGGAGAAGTCATCTCCGCGTTATCACTTCTTTATCACACCTTAGTGCATCTCCTCCCTTGAATGCTATATGTTTGCAACTGATTATGAAGTGCTGCAATATAGACCTCTCTAGAATACAAGGCGTTAGACCCCTTTAAATCAATTGGCATTTTGTTTTGTGGCAGAGTTTCTCAAGTGCAGTCCTGAAGTACTCTTTACATTCCAGATTTTAAGGATTTCCCTGCCCAACCACAAGTTTGTAGTTAGGGGATCATTCATTCTTATTAGTTCATGTGTATAGATAGGAAAATCCCACAAACCTGCACTGTTAGGGTACCTGAGGACACCTGATGACAAACTCTACCTTATGGCACAGTTGTTATGGCTACTGTACTATATTTAAATAAAAGCCACTAAAAGGGCATATAAACTGGTACAGAGACATTGAGATTGCTCTGGGTATACCCACAATTCAGAACCTGGGTGTGGCCAACATAGCTGAATCACCCCTTCAAATTTTGGAGCTTCAGGCATTTGCCTACTTTGCGTAATGGGAAATCCAGTCCTGTTTTTCTACAATAAGGCTGATGTACAATGAAATGCAGTAATTCTGGAACAAACCAACTGCACCATAGGTGACAGAACCCCCCCCATATTTCCATTGATTTCAATTGAGATTGTATCCCTTTCAATGCTAGAGGGGTCTTTTTTCCAGTAACTGGAATCAGGGGTCCCTGAATGGCATGCATAAAGGTGATACCTTTTAATGGCTAACTGAGAATGTAGAAATTGCAAGCTTCCAGGACACTAAGGCCCCTTCTTCAGACATGGAGGGGCCTAAGCGTCCTGAAAGCTTGCTTGAAATTTCTATGTCCTCAGTTAGCCATTAAAGTAGATCTACCACATATAGAAATGTAATGCTCATTAGTTAGAGCATTTAGCGAAAAAGTTAAACATGTTAGTCATTTTTGAAAAAAACCCGTTATCTGTGCAAAATTAAAGTTTAAAAGGTGCCCAGCAGCCTACTTCCTGCTTGCAGCACTGCCTCTGCTCCCGTCAAACTACCCAGTATCCTTCAATGACGGAGGCTTTCTTTCTTTCTTTAAGTGTCATGGTTTACCAATAACGTTCAGGAATCAGTAGTTAACTGCAAAATGTGTTAATAATAGAAAAGTAGAGCACACTATATACACAAGTAGCAAGCAGAGGGTTACAAGCCAGCAAGCACTGCTATCAGGAATAGTAGGCTGCCAAGCTTGACCACTCTGCTGGAGACTAGGCCTCAGCCACTGGTAGTCTCTGCAGAAACAGGAACACTTGATCTTGATCTGACGAAGCGAGAGTACTGACTCACACCTGTAGTCAGTAGGGAGCGATATCTGACTCACGCCTGCAGTCACTATGAGGAAATGGATAACTGACTCACACCTACAGTCAGTATAAGGAAAGGGATACCTGACTCACGCCTGCAGTCAATATCAGAGATAGTCTACCAGAGCCCCAGGTCCGCACTAGATTGGGTGTCTACTAAGTACAAGGAACAAACGTAAGAATTAGTCAGACAGAGCCAAAAGTCAGCACCAGAGGGGGTAGTCAGACAAGCCAGGTCATACACAGTTCAGGTAGTCAGCCAGAGTCACAAGTCTGCACCAGGTTGGGTGTCCACTATAGGATAGACAAAAGAATAGTCAGACAGAGCCACAGGTCAGCACCAGATTGGATGGAAGACTAGCCAGGTCATACACAGAGCACAAGCTAATAGAACTGCTATGAACAACAAAGCAAGGGCAACTGAGTCAGGACTCAGACTGCCCTTTAAACACCTCCTCAGGAAGTAGGTAGAAGGAGCAGCTCAGAGGAAGGAAGTAGGTAGGAGGGGACTACAGGAAGCATGGCACATAAAACAGAGGCCTGCTGCATGCTTGAAGCCTCACGCCTGCAGATGCTGCTGAAAACAAGGTAAGCTATAACACTAAGCTGGAGCGATCTCATTGGCAGAGATCGATATCTAACCAATGAGATTGCTCCAGCTTAGAGACAGACATCCTCCATCATTGGAGGAAGCTGGGTAGTGGGAAGTAAGCGGAAGTAGGCTGCTGGGCACCTTTTAAACTTGTATTTTTGCGCAGATAACTTTTTTTTTCAAAAATGACTAACATGTTTAACTTTTTCGCTAAATGCTCTAACTAATGAGCATTACTTTTCTATATGTGATATAGCCACTTTAAAAGGTATCACCTTTATATCACTCTTGTGAGTTTTTTTGCTACATTAAATCCTATCTACTCTTCTGGCTAACATGGTACCATTTTTTTTCCGGTAAAGAAGAATATAAGAAATAGTCGGGAGTTGTCTTATATTACAAGTCCCATAAAAGGTGGTAGTACATCAATTTCAAAGTTTCCAGCTGATCTTAGACATTCAGATTTTGGATATGCAGCTAGTTTCCAAGGAATTGGAAGGGCTTTTGACATATATACAAAATAGAAACAACACAAAAGAATACAACCTCTCTGAGTGTAGTATTTTAGAAAGAGGTGTTCAATTATAAATGTTACCCCCCTTGTAGGGTACTCACATTTATAAGAGTCTTATCCTGCAGGGGGTGTTATGTTTATAATTGTACAGCTTTTTCTAAATACTAGAGAGGATGGTGCTCTTTTGTGTTGTTTCTCTTTTCCCTCACAGTTTGACTGAGCTTGAACTCTTCTGCAAAGAAGAATAGGATACAATTGCACAATCCTGGTGTTGATAGAGTTGATAGAGACCTACCCAAACTGACATACTGCTGGAATCAAAGGTGTTTGCACTAATACAACCAAGGCACTGACAGTTTTTTTTTTATTATTTTCCAAGACATGATCCATTTGTTTTTTTTACTTAAATATTTTTAATTAACATTAACTTATTCAAGGTGAAAAAAGTCTGATTTCATCCTTTATGTCAACAAAAGCTGCAATATAAAAAAAACACCCAGAACCCAATGTTACAGTCCCCTTTAGATGGAAATTTTGAGTTTGACTTGCCAAGACTTCAAGAATTACCACTCTCTCTCACAAGTGAACCTGTTAATTTCTTCTTAAAGCTTTCTCATTGCTTACTGTGCACTAGAATAAGTGGCTCATATCTTGTTTAACCCTCAAAGTGACAAAGCAGTACATTTTATGACCTTGACCAGTTTGGCAAGTCCGTACAATGCACTGCCTGAATGCAGCCCTCTGCTGCTGCTTCCGCAGATACTTACAGTATGAGGAAACGTCAAACTTACAACTATAAAGTTACTAAAAGAAATCATAACTAAACAAATGGATATCAAACATGCTGAAAATATGTCTGGCTTGCAGGGAATAAAAAAAATTCCCCAGTCTTCTGTCACTGAAAATGTTAACAGTATTTATCTAGGTAGGTGTCCTTAAAGTAGCAGTCAATTATACTATTTTTTAGTTGTTCTTTTGGTCCAAACTGTTTATTTAAAGTCTAATAGCAACTAGTGACCATTACAATTGATTCAGGTCTATTGAAGACCATTGTTTGATATCAGGAGGTTTGACCTGGAGGCAGGCTTGAACAGTGATCATTGTACACTATAAACTGTAGATATAATGCATAAGAACAAACAGACATATCTGACTGCTTCATGATAAACACCTACTGAGGTAAATTAATTTATAACCAATTAAGAGCCAATTATTCTTAAGGCATACTTCCCCTTTAAGCACCTACAAAGTCCTCCACTCAGCAGCACCCCCTACGTTCCTTTTCTCATCTTTACTTATACTCCTAATCACTTCCTCCTATAAACACACAGCTACCATCTTGTCACGACATCCGCACCAACTGCCCTCTTGTGCCTTAATCCCATGGGAACCAGAGTGCTGTGTAACACCTGTCTTTACAATGTATTGCCTACCCTTCTGGTCATCAAGAGGTTGAAAAACTTTAATTTCTTATCCTTACTTCTGGAACTCAATGGGGGAGATGCACTAAGGTGTGATAAAGAGGTAATAAAGCGGAGCTGACTTCTCTAGTGATATCACTTCTCCAATTTCTGTTATTCTATGGAGCCAATGCACTAAGATTTCTCCAACTCTCCATACAATAAGATAGGATCTGGAGAAGTGACATCACTGGAGAAGTTTTCCACTTCATCACTCTTTATCACATCTTAATGTATAATGTCTAGGGTTGCCATCCAGCCGGTATTTTACCGGCAGGCCGGTAAAAAATTGGCTTCTGTCCAATGTTAAGCCTATGGAGGGAATGCCATGGCTGGTATTTTTTTTAAGAAAAGGTGGTAACCCTAATAACGTCCAATGTCTCCACTTATATCTAGAACTGTCCCCACCACCTTAAACCCTATTGTTAAAGGAACACTAACACTTACATAAAGTTAAATATCATGCACTTTCAGGTAGCATCTGTAAAATGTAGATAATTTATGTTAGATCCCTATGCATGTGTAGCATCCAATACAGGCATAATTTGGACGACTGTGTTTGTACTGACATAATGCTGTTAATCTACTGAGATTACTATCCATCACTCTCTTATTCAGAAAGGCTGTTATCACTGGCAAATGTACAAACCATAAAACAATATCACTTCTGAGACATTGCACAAATACTATGATAATGAGAACAGAAATGGGGTACCAGAGAGCACATATAACACTAGATTTTGGCCCTCTATTTACAACCAGAGGTTTTTTTATTTTAAATACACAGAAGCTAGCATGGAGGACAAGGTATTTAACCTTGTGAGTGCCAGAGGGGTACAGAAAGCATTGCTTTGCAATTAGTTCCGTACCCCTCTGGCACTCAAAGGGTTAAGTCTGTATAATTTCCCCACATCATTTTAGGTGTCAGTGTACCTTTAACTCTTTAGAACGCTTGGATTATGCACAACAAATTTTTATTACTGCAGTGTCCCACATTCATCACTTTTATCGATTCTTCTCCTATTAACCCGTTAGACCTCTGCTAGGGCCTACTATTGATTCTATTATTGTGGCATTTAATCCATGACACTTCTTTTTCATAATACTCAACCGGTAAGGTGCTGCATACTTTGGAGTTACATAAATACAATTATACACAAATTACAAAAGCAGATGTGATTATTTACATCTATCATCAAGTAAACTACTATATTGTATTCTACTACTTGCATGGACCATATTCTGTACATCATTGTAGTAGGAAAGTCTGCAGAGACTGACTTAGCATAGCGCTGTGTTTCCCAAAGTTGGTCCTCAAGACACAAACAGGTCAGATTTTCTGGATGTCCCTGTTTAATCCCAGGTGGGCAGGTAGTGGCTCAGTAACTATGACTGAGTTGCCTACATTTAATTAGAAATATCCTGAAAACCAGATTTATTGGTTGGTCACAAAGCCATGTGTAGTGCATTGCAGACCTATGTGTTGCTCACCCTGCTGGCACTCAGAAAGTTAATATGAGGAGGACTTTTATCATGCTGTTAATTATGAACTGGAGCTCTGTCTGTCCATATGCTGCTCCTGCTCTATCCCCAGCATCTGACCTGAGTTTATCTGTGTTTCTGTCACTACTATGTGATTTAGGTATATAGTAAGACATTCGTGATAACCTCCTCGGTAGATGCAGAGGAACTGAGCCAGTGCAACACATGGCTCACTCGTGTGTGTGTCAATGTGTATGTGTCACTGTTTGTACAGTATGTGTGTGTGTGTGTGTGTCAGTCTATGTGTGTGTGATAATCCCTTTTTTTGTTGGACTAAGCACCAATTTTCAGGATGAGCTTTCAAGAGCAAGAACTTCCTGTTATCAAGTCAAAAGTGATACTAAATACCACAATGAAACATCCAAGTCAGATGAGAGAGGCAATACGAAGGGTAAAGAAATTAAAGTGGACCTGTCTCATTGAATTTGTTTTTTACATATTTTAAAGCTTCATCCAAAACTGCCTATATGTCCAGCAGTTATTTCACTGACCAAGCACACATAGAAGACCATTTCAGTGAAGGATTTCTTCTTCCATAGCGCAATCTCAGCCCTGCTGAATAGCCTCCACCGGTCCCGGGACCGGATTTCCCCTTCTGTCAGCTAGAACGCTGACGTCAGGGTAGAGGGGAAAAAAGCAAAACTTTGAAAGCGGATATCTCTCAAACCATAAAGGTCTGAGAGATGATTCTGGGCTCATTTAATTCAGTTTTAAGGGCTAAAAAACAGGGGATAGTAAAATTTAAGTATTACTATCCCTTTAACTGTACATTTGTTGGTCTTTTGGATATCATGACAGACAATTTTTAACGAAGTTTGCAAATATGCAAACTTGAATCAAGGTGACATGTCCACTTTAAAATGTGTTTTCTTAGTGGTCATTTTAATTAATTGTTTCTTTAAATGGCTATATTAATTACCTTCCTTAGTTACTTAATTTAGGATAGCCGTGCTAGTCCAGTGGTGAAGATGCAAAATTAAAGACATAGTAATGTGTCACAAAAACAGCAGCTCCAATTAATCTTCATAGTATTTGAGCCATGGAGAGTGTTATTTCAATACTGTCAGAGTTGTAGTTCAAGCCCCCTTTTACCTAGTTTAAGCCACCTCTCCTCAGATGTAGAATCTGGTGCCTTGACCAGACAGATCACAACAAGGGACAATCTTCTTACTGTGAACATAAGGAAAACCCTGCTCCCCGTGACAGGTTTTTCCTTATGCTCACTGAAGATTTTCCCTCTCTGCGATCCATCCGGACAGTCTTGCTGCTCTGAGCTGAGCAGTGTTAGTAAAAGGGGCAAGAGGAGGATACTTTATCATTCAGTTACTCTTGAACTACAGCTCTGACAGTACTGAACACTCTCTAAGGCCCAAATACTATGAAGATTAATTGGAGCTGCTTTTATTGTGAAACATTTCTATCCCTTTAATGAATATAGACGTATATGTTGCTACTTTTTTTAATTAGATTAGCATTCAGTTTTTCAGGACAGGTTTTCGACAGCAAAAACCTCCCTTTAGCAAATCAAAAGCTACACTAAATATCAAAATTAAATATACAAGTCAGATGACAGAGGCAATACATAGGTTGAAAACACAGTTAAAGAGATAGTATTGCTTAAATTTAACAAATTTTAATATTGTAGAGATTAAAAATTTGAATAGAATGAGGTATTTCCCATCTCTCAGACCTGTATAGTTTGAGAGATCGAAGCATCTAAAGTTCCCATTTCACAAGCACACTTCGTAGACCGTTCCAATGAAGTATGTATTTTAATATTGCGATATTTCGGCTCTGCTGAAGAGTCGCAGGATGGTCCAGGTACCAGAATCTGCTTCTCTCAGCTAGATGGCAGACTTCTTGTGAATCAGGAACTTTAGATGCTTCGATCTCTCAAACTATACAAGTTTGAGAGATGGGACATACCTCATTCTAGTCATAATTTTAATATCTACAATATTAAAATAAGTTAAATTTAAGCAATACTATCCCTTTAAGTTGTGTTTCCTTGATGGTCATTTTTATTTGTTTCTTTAAACTGCTATATTCAGTGTCTTCAAAAGGAGGCTGTTGCTCTAGAAAGCACACACACACACTATTATATTCATTTTGCATCTACTCCACTGGACTAACACAGTTATCTTAAAGAGATAGTAATATTTCGAAATAAAAGTAGCTCCAATTAATCTTCATATTATTTGGGCCATGGAGAGTGTTATTTCAATACTGTCAGAGCTGTAGTTCAAAAGTAATTGAATGATAAAGTATCTCCCTCCCACCCCTTTTACCTAGTGTAAGCCTCCTCACCTCAGAACAGAAAGGTGGTGTCCAAATGGCTTGCAGAGAGGGACAATTTTCAATTAGCATAAAGAAAAAACCTGTCAAGGGGGGCAGGGTTTTTATTGCTCTCACAGTAAGAAGATTATCCCTTGCTGTGAGCTGTCTGGTTTGTGGGCCAGATTCCACATCAGAGGGGAGGTGTCTTACACTAGATAAAAGGGGGCAGGAGCGGGAAACTTTATCATTGAATAACTCTTGAACTACAACTCTGACAGTAGTGAAATAACACTCTCCGTGGCCCAAATACTATGAAGATTAATTGGAGCTGCTTTTATTTTGAAACATTACTATCCCTTTAAATTAAAGGACGATACGGAATACAGGTTAGGTCATGCTGCATCAATTGAAAAAAATAGGCAATAGTCTTATTGGTTAGTAGTTTTTTTTAGAGATGCCATATCAACTTTTTGTGCAGCACCATAGTAATATAGTAAATTAAGTTGAAAAAAGACACAAATCCATCAAGTTCAACATTTTTCCACATAATTCACAAAAATTAGAAGTATATAAGCCTTTTGGTTTTACCTACTAATACATAGTATAACCCTGTATGTTCCCTCCTGAAAGAAAATCATCTAGTCTTCTCTTAAATATATCCACTGCACCTGCCATTGACACTTCCTTGAGCAAAGCATTCCACAGTTTATCAGATCTTTCTGTAAAACCCCCTTTCTTCTACTGAAGAGTAAACCTCCTTCCTTTAACCTTGCATGTAGTTATGCAATGTACCAAGTAGGGTTGCCACCCAGCCGGTATTTTACCGGCAGGCCGGTAAAAAATTGGCTTCTGTCCAATGTTAAGTCTATGGAGGGAATGCCATGGCCGGTATTTTTTTGAAGAAAAGGTGGCAACCCTAGTACCAAGATCACCAAGCAAAGACTCTTGTTATTTACAGTAAATAAATCATGTTTGGCTAGACACACTTCATACTTCAAATCCTCCATTCTCTTAATTAATTTTGTTGCTCTCTGTGCTCTTTTTCTAGAATATCCTTTTTCAGAACTGGTGTCCAAAACTGTACTGCATGTTCAGTGTACAGTGGCAATTTTGTTACCCACTCTTGCTTCAAAACCCCTTTATATGCAAGGCAGTGCTTTGTTTGCTTTTGCTACTGCTAGTTGGCACTGATCACCGTTTCAAAGTATACAATTTTCAAGGAATCCTAGATCTTTCTCTAGCAATGAGTCGTATAGAATGATTTTAAAGTGGACCTGTCACCTTGATTCAAGTTTGCATATTTGAAAACTTAATTAAAGCTACATATGTGTAATCTTAGCCAAAATACCAGCAAATGTACAGTTATGGAGAAATTCTTACTTGGTACCATATGCTAATGTATGCTAATTGTGGTACCAGTAACATTTCATATGCCGAGTTGTCAATGACATGCCATATGTTAATTGAGCCTGTCAGTGATGTTTCATATTCTAATGAAACTATGTGGTGCACCAGGAGACTTTCACTTTTCCAAAAATAAAAATGTGATTATTTCCTAATCTATAAGCTTAATAAGTATCCTTTATGGAGAAGGCGCTAAAAATTGTCTATTACTCTATATAATAAGAGTTAGCTGTAACAGAGATCCAAGTGGCAAATAACTTTCTTTCCGAGGATTCGCTGGCGCCTTTCAACTCTCAGGGCGTTGCAACCACTGCGATGTTTTCGCCCCACAAACCGGAATAGATATTGGCACTCGAAAGTTTGAGTCTGGCGCTTGCGAACTCTCAATAGCCCTACCAGAAGTCTTTTTCTTCTTTCAATTTTGAAGATGATTAGTTGAGAGACAGCAGGACTGATCTGGCTGGACTCGGGTTTTCTGGGAATATTTAACCTCTGCTGGACCAGAGTGTATGCAACACCCCACCAGTTATGAGAGTCTGATCTGAGAGTCAGCACTTACTGGAGTGGAGTCTGTCCACTGACTCCACTCCAGTAAGTGCTGACTCTCAGATCAGACTCTCATAACTGGTGGGGTGTTGCATACACTCTGGTCCAGCAGAGGTTAAATATTCCCAGAAAACCCGAGTCCAGCCAGATCAGTCCTGCTGTCTCTCAACTAATCATCTTCAAAATTGAAAGAAGAAAAAGACTTCTGGTAGGGCTATTGAGAGTTCGCAAGCGCCAGACTCAAACTTTCGAGTGCCAATATCGATTTCCTAATCTATACTTCTGATGGAATATAGTGTTCAAATACGTAAAAAAAAAAAAATCAAGGTGACAGGGTTGATCGTCCCAAATACATAAGCCTACATCAAACTTTATATTCCATTTGTTTGCCCAATCTCTCAAATTATGTAAAACCCTCTGTAGAGAACAAACTTCCGGTTCTGGATTTATTACACGGCATAATTTAGTGTTGTCTTCAAATATTGAAAATGTGCTTTCTATACCTATTTACAGGTCATTTATAAACATGTTAAAGAGCAGTGGACCAAGTACTGAACCCTAGATACTCCACTCTCTACTGTATTGGAGGATTTTCCATTTACATCAACACTCTGGTATCCTTCAATCAACTGTCTATCCAGTTGCAAAGTTTATCCCAAGTTTCTTATTTTATACACCAGCCTTCTGTGTTACACTGTATCAAATGCCTTTGCAAAATCTAGGTATACCACATTCACTGCTTTGCCATTATCTAGGTTGCTATTTTCTTCTTCATTGAAGCTCAAAAGACTTGTTTGGCAAGATCTATTCTGCATAAAACCATGCTGATTCCAGCTAATAATTTTGTTTTTCTCAGTGTAATCCTGATTATAATCCCTTATTATCCATTCAAGCAGTTTCCCACTACTGATGTCAAACTCAGAGGTTAATAATTCCCAGGTTCTGTTTTAGTTCCCTCTTTAAATATAGGCACGTCATTGGCTTTACTCCAACCTTGGGACACTGAGCCTTTGGAGAGAAAGTCTTTATAGATTACAAGAGTGTTCTTGCTAACACTACACTGAGTTCACAAATAACCCTTGGATCTATGCCATCAGGACCAGGTGCTTTGTTAGTCTTAATTTAGTCCAGTCTTCCATTGATCTCTTCTTGTGTTTACCCTATATTTGATAACAGTATGGTTGTAATTGTTATTTGTTGAGGCTCTTCTACCATTTCTTATTCCCTGGTATACACTTATGAAAATAATGTGTTTAGAACATCAACCTTTTCGTTATACTCCCTAATCAATTCACCCATATTATTTTCGAAAGGTCCAATCCACTCTCAAGATTTTTTGATCATTTATGTAATTGAAAAATCTCTTTGAATTAGTCTTGTTCTTGCTTGCAATTCTTGTGTCATTATCTATTTTTGCTAGTCTAATTGCCTTTTTATAGTCTTTGTTGCACTCTCTGTATTTCATGAAAGGATTCCCAGTAGTATGAATTCTGCATTTTTCCATATTGCAAGCACTTCATTGAGTAGCAGGCATTTTGAAAATAGTATAATTAGGGCTTTGAATAAGGGCTGACGGCCAGTTTTCAACATTTCAATAGTAACTTTATCAGGTCCAGATGCTTTGCAAATTTTCATTGATTTTATTTCAGTGTCTACTTTTTCTACCAAATGGTCTGGCACAGCTTCAGCTTTTGGCACTGCATTCAGTTGTTTTCCTTCATCCTTATAAATATTTGAATAAAATTCTTCCACTCATTTTAGTATTTGTTGTTGAGTTTTTGCTGTTGTACCATTTTCAAGCTTTAATGCAAACATTTGGCTCTTATATGTGGCCGTCTTTCATTTTGCTTTCTTTAGCCCTTGATTTTCTTCCAGTGTCCTTGTGATGAGCTCAGCACTGAACTTAGGGTTTTTTTTTCTTTTTAATCATGACAACTATTTCTTATGATATGCTGGTTGTTTTTTCTTGTTTTACAGCAAGAGCATAGGCAATGTATACAATAAGAGCTAAAAATCAAAAGCACTCCAGCTCAATATACAGACTATATATATAGTCTTCAGATTTACATCGTCTTCTTTTTGGCATCACCAGCCAGCACCTTGGTATGGTAATATACACATGGAAAGAGAAGAAAAGAGAGCGAAAAGCTCTGACCACTTAGTATTAGAATTGCTGTATTATGTTGCACTTACATAATAGATTCTTGTGATCAAGTCTCAATGTAGCAATTTGATTGTATCAGTTCCAGATCTCCAAGAATATGCTACTTGTCTCATTCCTAGCTGCTTCTCAACGGGTGTTGGCAGGTCTGTTCTGTGTCTCACAAAATCACTGGTGTAGTGAATAAAGAGTATTGGAGGTGCAAACAAAAGAACAAGGCCTCTAAGGATAAACCGTACAAAAAGTTTCCCACTTGTAGCCCCACATGAAATACACTCACCAGATCACGCTTAGATATAATGCCGGTCAGTGAGAATATTCCACCTCTAAGTAACACAAGAAGTATTAAATAAACGTATTCATACTTTGTACATTGTGCGTTACTTAGAGGAGGAATATTCTCACTGACCGGCATTATATCTAAGATTGATCTGGTGAGTGCATTTCATATGGGGCTACAAGTGGGAAACTTTTTGTACGGTTTACCCTTAGAGGCCTTGTTCTTTAGTTTGCACCCCCAAGACTCTTTATTCACTACACCAGTGATTTTGATTAGACACAGAACAGACCTGCCAACACCCATTGAGAAGGAGAGAGGAACGAGACAAGTGGTCTATTCTTGGAGATCCGGAATGGATACAATCAGATTACTACACTGAGACACGATCACTAGAATCTATGATATAAGTGAAACATAATACAGCAGTTCTAATAATACTAAGTGGTCGCTCTCAGATATTTGTGCTCTATTTTCTTCTCTTTCAATGTATACAATAGTCTCAGTTACTTTTGTTGAAATGTCTATGGAAGATTTTGCAGCATACTGTAGTGATTGGACAATGCTAATTTAAAACCCATATGATTTATCAGAAGCTGGTTTGTGTCAGTCTTCACATTTGTACACTTGTCCAATTTCTTCCGTTCTTTTTTGCAATGAATTTTGATTTTTGATGTCACTAGCTGATGGTCACTTGCAAAGTTAAAAATGGTTTAAAGAGACAGTAATGTCCCAAAAAAAAGATATCCAGTTTTGAAGCCTTTAATAACAAAAAAATCAATGTGCTCCAAACCCGATCTCTCAAACCACTATGGTTTGAGAGATATAGGGATTCAAAGATCGTCCCTCTCTCCCTTTCTTCTGATGTCAGCGTCTAGCTGACAGCAGGAGATCCAGGTCATGGGACCAGCAGGCGGCTCTGCAGCAGAGCCAGGATCGCTTTATCTATAAAGAATAAATTCATTGGAAATGTCTACAAAGTGTCCTTGCAAACCAGGCATACTTTGTAGATCTTTCCAATGAATGAATTCTTTATAGATAACTCGATCTCGGCTCTGCTGCAGAGCCTTTTTTGAGGCGTATGACTCGATTCGCCTGCTGTCAGCTTTACAGCTGAAATTAGGAGAAGGGGAGGGAGGGGGGACTTTGAATCCCTATATCTCTCAAACCATAGCGGTTTGAGAGATTGGGTTTGGAATGTATGGATTTTTTTTTAAAGTCTACAAAACTGAATATATTTTTTGGGACATTACTGTCCCTTTAAGACTGAGCAGTCAGAGAATATTACGTGCAAGTATGAAGTCGATTTCACTTGTATTCGCATTAGGGTTTTACATGTCCATTTTCTCCTGGCCTTTTTCCTGTACAATGATTTCATGATGCACAAATTTTATTCTTCTGAAAATTCAATCAGTTGGCTGCCTCTATCATTTCTTTTTCCAGTTCCATATGGTCTAGTCAATTTTTCACTGTTTTGGATCTTACCAGTTCTCACATTGAAATCTCCAATTATAAATTTGTAGGAGCAATTGTACTGTTTGCAGAGGCGTAATAAATCATCATAAAATTCTTCTACTTCATCATTGTGGCTACTTGTAAGGGCATAAACTTGAATGATTTGAAGACCATTACAAATGTTTAGTTTGATAACACAGGAAGCAATTCTTAAGAAATACTTTCTGCTTTTATGACTGATTGTGTTAATACTTTGTTAACCAGAAATCCGATTCCTCCACATCGTCCAACATTGTTTAGTTTACAGTATAGGCAGTGTCTAATCTGACCAAATTGTTGTCTTTTTTATGAATCTCACATAAGCCATTAATGTCCCAACTGATGTTATTCAGTTCTTGTACTAGTTCATCTACATGTGAAACCGTACTCATGGACCAAATGTTAAATATATAACAAATAATTTTAACCATCTGCCGGTTTCCCACCACATCACATCTACCACTAGTAGGAGCCCATCCTCCCAACGCCACCCATAGACTCACATTACATAGAGACAAAAGAAAAACAAGGGGGTTCCATACAGTATACTAAGAAGAGGTGGAGCAATTCTGGGGCAAACCATCTGCATCATAGGGAATAAATACATATTGCCTTTTGATTTAAAGTGATAGTAATGTCTAAAAAAAACTTTTTTGCATTTAGAAGAGCTTAAAAAGCTGATCTAAATGCAAAAAAACATATCTCTCAAACCACTATGGTTTAAGAGATACGGGCGTTTAAAGTTTGATTTCTCCTAGGAGATTCATGTCGGTCAACACGCTGGCGATTGAGAAGTGCCGAGATCTCGTTACTTACACGGAGTCCCTTCATTGGAATGGTCTAAAACGTGTGTCTGAACACTAGGCACACATTTTAGACCATTCCAATGAAGGGATTCCGTGTAAGTAACGAGATCCCGGCAACTCACTGCATAGGTAGAAGTAGAAGATAGATACTCAATAACAAAGTAAAGCTGTATTTTGCATACATTATTATATTTATTACTATATTGTTTGTTACTAGGACCTTATCACCTAGATATACTGGTGATATTTTATTTTAGACTAGTTGAAAGGCCCGTTTACATGGGCCACAGTGCCACTGCTGCAGTCATGCACAGTAGAGACTGCACGCGCTGCGGCTGATACGGAGCGGGGCGCTCCGAATTCAGACTGGAGTCCTCTCTTCACACCTTCCTAGGACCGTGCTTGGTCCCAGGAAGGTGCGCAGAGAGGACTTCGGTCTGAATTCGGAGCGCCCTGCTCCATATCAGCCACAGCACGGGCAGTCTCTACTGTGCATGACTGCAGCACGCACAGCCATCTCTGCTGCGCATGGCAGCTTCTGACAAACATCCTTAGCAAATTATTCTATATATCACTTATATGTTGTGTTAGCCATTTTTATGCAAATAACTAGCGGAATGCATGGAATGCCTTAATTAGCATTTATTTAAATATAAATAACAAAAAAAAATCGTTTTCAAAATTAAAAAAAATAAATAAATCAACACATTGGTGATTGTGAAAGCTCTTTAAAATCACAAAAGTTGTTTTTGTGTGATAGGTTCCTTTAAGGCAGTGATCAAGTTTGTATTCACCTTAACCCGTTGAATATAAAATATTCAGTGGCAAAAGAACTTTAGTTAAGGCTACAGATAATTGCTCAATTAAACTCATAAAAGCTTTGCAATACATGTTAAGCCCTTTCAATTTAACACCATATAAAATGGGCAAAGTCACATACTGTGATCCTAATGCAATTCCTCCTTACTGCTGCCTACAGAATCCAGACAATAGACTGAGAAAAGACATAGGGGGATTATTTGTCCAGTCCTTTCCAAATCACTTCAAGACATTCATTCCCAATTCAATAACCACCTCACAACACACACAGATACATACCGTGATATAAATCATATGTATACACACACAAACTAATAAATACAAATTTGATCCCTTAATTATAAAGAGTACAAACCACTGAAAAATATAATTGAATATAATTAAGAAAATGTTTTTCTAAAAACATAAATAAACTTTTAAAATGCTAGATTGGAGACCAAAAGTGATTACCGTATTTACTGGTGAACCATTATGACTAAAAGTTTTCAAAAGATGAATAATTGTTTATTTTTAGAGTAGATATTAGTTGATAAATACTTTATTGATACTAATGATTTTAGGATAAATAATTTGTCTTCCATATAAATACGCCATCCCATAAATATGAACTGTATAATTTGCCTTATAATTTTACATTTCCCTGCTTAGTAAGCAATTATACCTATTAAAGATCAAATTATTGCTCAAGATATTATTGATGATAGTAATTATTTTGTTCCAGACAACTTCCACTTTGTGGCCTTCCCACCATACATGTATAAGCGTTTCTGCTGATCCACAACCTCTGAAGGATTCTGATGGACTTCATAAAACCTTGCTATCTTGCTTGGAACCAGGTAAGATAAATCCAGTATGTGTTCATTCAAATTGATGACAGAAAATGTCAATATTCATTCAATTATCAGGGCCCGTTTGTGGGCATATTTGCTTTAGATAAGAGCTGGAAGAGAAAAATAGTCCTTAGAGTACAAATTTGTACCCAGAGCTGCACACTGTGCTGCGCACTGCTCTACTGCGAGATACTGGAGACTAGGACCGTGGTGGGTGGAACACCAGAGGGAACAGTAACTGAGGTACAAGTCTCCACCCTGGGTCAAGCGACCAGAGGCAACAGGGAGCGAGAGCAGGCCTGAAACATGAAACACTGAGACTGATGGTCAGGCAAGTTCAGAGAGTACAGAGCAAGTATTCAGCCAGAGCCACAGGTCAGACAAGCCGGGGACTGTACGGAGTGATAGACAGCAAGAGTCAGAGGTCAGATAAACCTGGGACTACATGGAGTGAGTTAGTCAGCCAGAGCCACAGGTCAGAACCGATGTGGGTAGTCAGACAAGCCGGGGTCATACACAGAGCGAGTTAGTCAGCCAGAGCTACAGGTCAGAACCAATGTGGGTAGTCAGACAAGCCGGGATCATACATGGAGCGAGTTAATCAGCCAGAGACACAGGTCAGAACCAATGTGGGTAATCAGACAAGCTGGGGTCATACACGGAGTGAGTTAGTCAGCCAGAGCCACAGGTCAGAACTGATGTGGGTAGTCAGACAAGCCAGGGTCATACACTGAGTGAGTTAGCCAGAGCCACAGGTCAGAACCGATGTGGGTAGTCAGACAAGTCGGGGTCATGCACGGAGCGAATTCTCAGGAGAGCACGGGTCACAACGGAGCGCAAGAAACAATATCAGAGACACCACTTAAGGGCAATGACTCCCAGGCCCAGGGAGGTTTATAAAGGAGCAGGAGAAGGCAGGACCCAATTAGGCCACACAGAATAGGCCCATAAACAGGTGTCCTAGCTAGTGCCTGTTTTATGATGTCAGCAATGCGGAGGTGGCTGCAACTATGCTGGCTGACACACCACAGAGGAAGGAAGCACAGGATAACTAGGCCTGTAAGGTAGACTGTGATAATAGCATAGATATATTTTCAATTAGTTGCAAATTGTGTTGGATTAAAGACATAAATGTGATAAATATATATCCATGCATAGTTTGTAAATAGTACATATATTTGGATCATATCTTACCCCCATATAAGGATGCCTTACAGCCACCCCATAATTAGGGTCCACCTGTCTAGCTGTGAGCTCCTCTGTCTGATAATGTTAATGTTGCCTTGGTTTTAGAGGTTAGGAAACATAATTAGATCCATTTTCAAGCTCTTGTGTTCCTTTCAGTTAGAATACACATCCATCACCAGTGCACTCACTCTATCTGGCTGGTCATGCAGCTGCCTGCTGATCTAAAGCGTTCCCGAATGCATTACTTGCTTAAAACAGACATGTATACATAAATCAAGTGTCTTGTTGGAATGAATTAAAACCTAAAATTTTCCACCAAATATGTGGAGTTTTGTGGTGCACGTAGAACAAAGCACTGTGTATTTGCTCTGTTATGGCAAGTGTAAAAGTTGGCAATCGTATCCACAAATTATCAGGACTCTAAACTCCATAGTGAGTGACACTAAATATAATAATTACAAACAATCGCTAATTTCAGTTAATTCAGTTTTATTGAGAAGACCCTTCCACTCACACCTCTTTTCCTGCATTTATTAATGGAATATATGGTCCTAAACACAATAAGAAATAAGTATTTATAAGTATATCTGAACACACTCATATTTTTTCCTGGTTGGATCATAGGTTGTTTAGGTGTCTGTGTATGTTTCAGTATAGCTGCATAACTATTCTTTTTCATATTATTGTTCTAATATATACCGGTTGACCACATCCTCTATATGATCTCGCTTACTACTTGTTCCATTAGAGGTCTGGAATTCCAGAAAAAGATAAAGAAATACCCACAATGGTAGTGGAAAAAAAACAATAACTACAGTTTATTAAAGATACATTACAAAAAGAGAACATAAAAGATACTTATCTACTGCCGGAGTTTACATCAGTATAGGAGAGCCCTCCATACGACTCTGCAGCAACAATCTTTTACACACAGGCTTGAGATGAGGTACACGCTCTATCTCTCAGACTTCAGACCAGGTACACTCTCCCTGGTCTCCAATGGCTCTAAATTGCTCTAAATGGCTCTCTTCCTGTAGCCAGGGGCAGGTGTTAGATTTGTCACTACTTTAGACACCTGATTCTCTCACATCTTCTCTTCTATCCTCAGGGCTAATCAGCAGCCCCATTTTATGTTTTACTAGGTACTCATTTCTTTCATTTAAACTTTGAAATTTCAACGCAATCCTGTTAATTTTAAAGGATATAGCAAACAGAAATAGCAATTTATTCTGGAAAGTTCTTGAAAGTAGCCATGCAGTTAACAGTCACTTCTCCTATTTAGGAATTTAAGTTTCAATTGCCAGTATCTATCTAGAAACGTAGAATCTGACAGCAGATAAGAACCATTTCGGCCCATCTAGTCTGCCCATTTTCTTACCGTAAAAACCTCAAACCTTATTTGGTCCTTGGTCTTATGTTCTTGTTTTATGTTATCTTATGCTATCTATCTATCTATCTATCTATCTATCTATCTATCTATCTATCTATCTATCGTCTCTTATTGGAGCATTTGCCTTCTTGCAAGAGCCCATTCTATGTATTTTACTAAAGAGACAGCCTTTGTTGCATTTAGGGCTGCAACTAACGATTATTTTGATAATCGATTAGTTGGACGATTATTTGTTCGATTAATCGGATAAAAAAAATGCTAATTTTTTATTATGTAAAATGATTTAATGAACAAACTGAGTGTTAAAAAACAAACAGCAGAATAAAAAACTTAACATTTACATTAACGTGTCATTGTTCTTATTTTACTATGGGGTCTATTCACTAAAAGGTGAGATGAACATTTTATCCCCCAAGGCCATCCAGTACTACCCCAGGCCATCTATAACCCACTCAAGCCATCCAGTACCCCCCCAGCCCATCCAGTACCCCCAGCCCATCCAGCACAGTACCCCCCAGCCATCCAGTACCCCCAGCCCATCCAGCACAGTACCCCCAGCCCATCCAGTACCCCCAGCCCATCCAGTAACCCCCAGCCATCCAGTAACCCCCAGCCATCCAGTACCCCCCAGCCATCCAGTACCCCCAGCCATCCAGTACCCCCAGCCCATCCAGCACAGTACCCCCCAGCCATCCAGTACCCCCAGCCCATCCAGCACAGTACCCTCCAGCCATCCAGTACCCCCAGCCCATCCAGTACAGTACCCCCAGCCATCCAGAGCCCCCCAGTCCATCCAGTACAGTACCCCCAGCCATCCAGAACCCCCCAGTCCATCCAGTACCCCCCAGCCATCCAGTACCCCCAGGCATTCAGTACCCTCCAGCCCATCCAGTACCCCCAAGTCCATCCAGTACCCCCAAGTCCATCCAGTACCCCCAGCCATTCAGTACCCTCCAGCCCATCCAGTACCCCCAAGTCCATCCAGTACCCCCAAGCCCATCCAGTGCCCCCAGCCCATACAATAACCCCCTACGCCATTCATTACCCCCAGACCATACAATAACCCCCAGGCCATTCAGTACCCCCAGCCCATAGTGTGGGGAAAGCAAGGGGGGCAGCTGCAAAACACTCCAAGGGTCACAGCAGGACAGCTCACCGTTTAGAAGTATAAGTGCCTTTAAACAGATAATCCCTTGAAGTGTTAAGTCTGTGGCACCGGTAGGGACCTGTGTGTGAATGCACCAACCAGGCGGGAGCAGGCACCTCTGTGACCGTGATCCTCTTCAGGCACCAACGGAGCCACCACAGGCCTCAGGCCTGTATTATAATGTGTCTAATGCGGAGCTCTCTGCAGCGGCCCTGCGCCTCCAACACCAGAGCCGTCCAAATTGGGTAATAGCTTCCCCCCACAAAGCAGCAATAGTGAGGCACTTGCAGGGCCGGATTTACATCTCAGGCGCCCCTAGGCACAACAACGCCTGGTGCCCCTAGCCCCACTTTTGCCCCACCCCTAACCACGCCTCTCACTTGGTCACACCCCTCCATTGACCACACCCATTTAGAAGTGTGTGATGCAGCAACCAACAGTACATTCGCCTAAGAAATAAATATAATTGTGAGCATCACACATACCAGGCTACTGCATACCACGGCCACCTATCAGCAAAAACTGGCCAGCCTGCTGTCTGTAGCACCTCTGAGCCGAACCACAATTCCAGTCCACAACTGCCACTGTAACTCTGGTAACCCACTGCCGCCTCTGAGCCAAACCACAAGTCCACAACTGCCACTGTAGCGCTGGCAACCCGCCTATGAGCTGCAACAAAATGCTCCCTCTTCACTCAGCCAACAGTCTCCAAATGTGGAGTGCAGGGCGCTTACAGGAGCATTTATTTAGTTTGGCTCAGAGCTTCTCCCAGTACCTCCTTGCGGGTGCGTGATTGTTCGTCGGCAGCGTGGTGGCCAATGAGAACAGAGAGCGGTGACCAATGAGAACAGACAGCCTCTACCTCTGTTCTCATTGGTCACCTTGGGACGTCTTGTGACATCAGACGCAGCAGTGGGTCACGTTGGGCGGCCCCGGCGGCATAGACTTCTAAACAAAAACCAGGTAACAGCGCCTGCGCCCTCGAGTTGAGGGCATAACCTAGGCGCATGGTTACAGGAAAAATATTTATTCAAATGGCAGTGTGAGGCACCCGAAATTGTGGGCGTGACAATGGCATTGCAAGGCGCCCCTGAAAATCGGGCACCCTAGGCAAGTGCCTTGTCTGCCTATTCAGAAATCCGGGCCTGGGCACTTGGCACCCTCACGGTCCGTCCACACCACAGCCGGGGGCGCCGGCACCCGCAGCCGCACAGCTCAGGCCTCAATCTGTGCGAAATCTGGAGAGGGAGCGCCAATCTGACCAATAATGGTATCCCCTTCTAGCTTGGGTCGCGGGGATAACAGCCCCTAGTATCAGGATGCCGAGAATTGGCCTCTGCGGTCCGGATAGTGTTAAATTGTTATGTAAGCAGACGGAGTCAAGTCCCCACACTTCTTCCCAGCTCCCCCCTGCACCACTAATCGATAATGAGAATCGTTGGCAATGAATCTCATTATCGATTTTTATCGATTTCATCTATTAGTTGTTGCAGCCCTAGTTGCATTAAACCCTTCACAAACCGAGCATCTCTTCAAAGTCCTGCCCTACTTCCCTCAGCCTCAGGTTATTCCATTGTAGAGTGTTATCGAGCTCAGGGGCATAAATACCCTGCAACCACTTACAATCAGTACAGTTTCCTATTTTGGCTGGTGACCTCTGACATCAGTATACATGACCTCTGCCAGCTTGTAAAAAAAAAAAAAAAAGCATCCAGTGCATTGCTAAGCATTATTCAAACTTGCTCTTGGACTTTAAATACGGTCTGCGTCACAGCAAGTTAATCAAACATGCTCCAGACTACACAGGTTGGGGGGCTCAGCCTCAGATTTAGCTCCAGGGCCCAGAAGATTCTAGTTACACCACTAATCAAGCTTTACTACTACCTTATCAGTTAAACTCTTCAGTCCAACATAGTGTATATATATATATATATATATATATATATATATATATATATACACATATATACAAAAAGTTAACTGGGCACTCCTATTCGACAATATGCAATAAAAATTCCTTAATGCCTGGGTACTATCCCCAAATTTATACAGAAAAAGAAATGGCATAATATTACCATATGGGAAATGCACACTCAGGACTTTAGAGAAAGATATTTATTTACCATGTGTCATGTGTGGTAATATTATGCCATTTCTTTATATATATATATATATATATATACATACATACAGGGCTCAAAATTTCCACTCGCCACTAGCCAATGGCGAGTGAAAATTTAGCCCTGGCGAGTAGAAATTCAGCCCTGGTGGGTATGTTATGTATTGCAGTGGCGAGTAACTTTTCAGGTCTGGCTAGTAGCAAAGGACTTCAACTTTTAAGCCCTGTATATATATATATATATATATATATATATATATATATATATATACACACACACACATATATTTATACATATATTAGAATACATTATAAAATATATTATGGAGCAAACCAATGTGAATGGATAATAGAAATACGCATACAAAGGGTTACATTTATTTTAAAATGGTGACATCACTAATGAGCTTGTAATTACCCTCTTACCACCCTTTTGCTTCAAGGCACATCTTGTTCAAACATTTCTCTGTCTTTCACATATAATTCGCTATCGTTGAACATGACACTTTGAGAATGATGCATAGTTACTTTTTAATTAAGGTTTTATGGATCCCAGGTCAGACTGACAGTCCCTTTAAACCCTGCAAGTTTCATAAAGACTGGTTGTGTAATTTTTGTGTCTCAAAGTGCTGAAAAAAGTTAAAGTTTTCCATTCAGTGCTATGAAAATATTTAGGCGGATTCCAGCCCAAACTAGTTGATGGGTTGTCACTAAAATTAACAGAAGGGACCTGATGAGTACTGTTTTTTTTCTATAGCTGCTAGTAAATCTGTTTAATAGAACAGAAGACATTTGCTTTTAAGGTTAAAAAAGTGACTTTCTAAAAATAAAATAATAACTGTACATGTGCAGTAGAGATCACCCAAAGCTGTAAAACACAGGTTTGAATGCTCTCTGCTACACATGTACAACAATTACATTATCTTACATTATCTTCCACAAGGGCCTCACCTCTACATCCTTGTGGCCCCAGAGTTTTATATTTAGTGTTTTTGTATGTCTCAATCGCTTAACCATTTGAGTGCTAGAAGTGTTCGTAAGGCATTGTAAAGCAAGGGGTGCACACTCTGCTGCTATTCATGGGGTTAAAGGGGAACTTTCATATGTAAAACACTTTTTGCCAGGTGCTTAAGTTATTAAAATTGTATTAGGATTCATGTTTTTTTTTTTTTTATTTTACTTACATACTTCCTAAGATAGGTAAACTTCATTCTGGGGCACTTCTGCATTCAGCGGCACATTGTATCTTTGGCACATCACCGCAGAACTTCCCAGGCCTGTAATTCTTCTCCCACCTCCCTCCCAGCTGTCCCTGGGAGTGCGTTCACGCTTCCCTTCGTAGTGGTGTTTATCTGGTCTATCGTGACAGCAAGCTCCATTTACCATTATACTGAGCTTACTGAGCCCACACATTGTTGTGCATGTGAGGCAGAGCTCACTTACCAGAGCCAATGTAGCAGAGAAATTGTGTCCTCTCATCAGTCTCTGTCCCACCCCCAAGGATGTTAGCTGACTTTGGTCTGCCTGAAAAATGTGTCCTGCTGCAGCACATGATGAGCAGGCAGAGCTTCTGGGTTCTAAATACCTAACAATTTAATTCAGCATTATTTAATTCAAATACACCAACTGTAAGCATTGCTAAAGAGGCATGCATTATGATCTGTTAACCCCTTATCCCAATGTATGCTATAAAGTAGTATACCGTATCATTTATTAACCCCTTGCATGCCAGAGAGGTTTTCAGGAATGTTTTATTCTGTGATTAACCTATTGAATTCCTCATAGGTGCACAGAAATTTGTACCTGACTGAATAACCCCATTGAATGCTAGAGAGGCATAATTCATCAGTAATAGACCTCTTGTAGGCCAGAAAGGTAAATAAAGGTCTTAATTACTGATGAATTATGCCTCTTTCAGCACACATGGGATTAATCAGTCAGGTATCCATTCATGTGCAATGGTTTGTACACCTATGAGGCATTCAATTGGTTAATCACAGAACACCTCTCCGGCATAAAAGGGGTTAATAACCGATAATGTATGCTTCTATAGCATACAGTAAGTTAAGGGGTTAATAGATTACCATTTATGCCTCTCTAGCAATGCATTCAGTGGGTTCCTAAGCATTTACAATACAGCATGCATCCCAAGTGTCCCTCTTTAGGAGGGACAGTCCCTCTTTGTGACCCAAATACCTCTGTCCCTCTTTACCACCCTGATGTCCCTCTTTTTAGGAGATCAAACTGTAAGTGGTATATATAAGTGTATCACATTGCTCCACAGCAATAAAACTCACATTAATGTTTGTTTAAACTTAAGTATGTGTTAATAAATTAGTCTGTGTAAATAAGATGCTTTAACCTTGCTCTAAATCATTTATTCAATCACACCACTAGGTATCAGAAGGTCATAAAATGACCAAAATATTATCGGTAATGCCCCGCATACAAGCCACTCCCCCAGCAACACCACCTAAAACAAAAGTGTCCCTCTTTGGCCATTTGAAATGTTGGGAGGTATGATACAGTGAAGTTAATGCATGTTTAACTTGTTACTTAGGACACAGAACCTTTGCCTGCTCGTGCACTGTTAAATGGGCTGTAGGTAGAAAGAGAAAGGGGTAATAGGTTAGTGGCAGGGGACAGAGTAGGGAAAAGAGTTGGAAGTTTCTAGAGTTGTATTTAACCATATGGTTGCCAGAGTGGTGCACAAACATTGCTGAGCAATGCACTGTGTGCCCCTCACAAAACGGAATACCAGCTACAGGGCCAGTAAAAAAAAAAAAAAAATCCCCAGGGCTCGCATACCTCCCAACATTTCAAATTGCCAAAGAGGGACACTTGTGTTTTAGGGGGTGTGGCTGGGGGCGTGGCTGGTGAGCGGGGCATTACTGGGGATTCTTAGGCTATTTCATGACCTATTCAAACCTCTTTGTGTGACCTAATAAATGACTTATAACAGGACCAAATTATTTTATTTACACAGACTAATTTATAAACACATACACTGACATTTAAACAAACAATAATGCAAGTTATATTGCTGTAAAGCAATATTATACACTTATCTACACACCACTCAGTCTGATCTCCTAAAAAGAGGGACATCAGAGTGGGAAAGAGGGACAGAGGGATTTGGGTCTAAAAAAGGGACTGTCCCTCCTAAAGAGGGACACTTGGGAGGTATGGGCTCATACTGCACCACAATCTGCCCCTGGGGAGGACCATAAGAACAGGATGTATTTTTACAACATTAAGTGCAAATAATTACTAAGAGAACAGGTTCAGCAATTTAGAAACAAAACAAACCGCATAGAATGTACAGCAGGAGGAACATCAACATTCCTCAACCACAAACTTGAAAGCCACTTATACACACACACACACACACACACACACACACACACACACACACACACACACACACACACACACACACACACCCCCCAGAGGTTTTTAACACCTTAGTGCCACATGACATGCCAGGACCTGTCACGCCAGTCCAGACGTTAAAGACAGGTGATGATCCTGGCACGTCATGGAATTCTGGGATTGCAACATATTTCTCAGTTTTAGAATTGTAATTTTCCCTATGCTACAGCTGTTTTTACTCAGAATAGCAACACTTTTCCTTAATACGTGTGTGTTTGTGACGTAGGCACTGTTGGAGGGGGACACTACTCTTATACTGTACTGTATGGTGGGCACTTTTCACATTAATCACCATTGGGGGCACTGTTATTATATACTGTTCTGTCTAGGGGGCTGCCCTTACACTTTATTGTCTTCTATTCTATTCTTACTCTACATCAATTGGAAGGTACAACTTTTATACTGTACTTTGTATGAGTCACTACTTTGCAATCAGTTGGACACCCAGTCACAAAGACAGCAACTCGTTCTTAAAGGGATAGTAATATTTAGGTAGTACAATAGTCTTCTATATACATTTTTAAAACAATGTGTAACTTTATAACCATCCAGAACTTTGCCATTTCCATTTTATTCTACAATAAAGTTCCCCCCTTCAGCCCTTACGTATGTCAAGCAGCCTCTCCTCAGATCTGGAATCTGGTCAATGGACCAGGCAGATCGCAGAGAGGGACAATCTTCTTTCTTTCAGTATAAGGAAAACCCTGCCCCCTTGATGAAGAAGGGCAGGGTTTTGCTTAAGCTGAAAAAGACAGTCTCTCTCTGCGATTTGTCCGAACCAGCTTGCTGAAGATTGGTGATGTATGTAAAAAGGGCAGCAGGGGGAAATGTTATTACAGAATAAAATGAAAACTTAAAAGGTATAGATGGTTATACAAATGTATATAGAAGACTCAATCATACTGTACTCACTAAACATTACTATCCCTTTAACTATTCATTAACACCCTTCACCATTTTCCTACCGTATTTTGAACTCTTTCCCTTTTGTATTTGCTGAATTTTATGCTGCCTTTATTGTATGTGCAGTGTATGTAATGCTAAACTCCTGTGAAATGTAATATACTGTTTTCTTTTGCCTATTTATCAATTAACAAAATGATAGTGAGTGAACAGACAAAAACTCTAAATCAAATCAATATATGGTGTGAACATCCGTGGCCTACAAAACAGTATCAGTTCTTCTAGGGACACTTGCACAAAGTCAGGGATTTTGTAGGTATATAGTCAGGTGCATGATTAAACAATTATACCAAGCAGGTGCTAATGATCATCAATTTAATATGTGGGTTGAAACAGAAACAGCAGTGTAGGAGGAATAAAACTGGGAGAGGAACAACCAAACTCAGCTAACAAGTCAAGGTTGCTGAAAACAGTTTAATGTCAAAAGTCATACACCATAGCAAGACTGAGCATAGCAACAAGACACAAGGTAGTTATACTGCATCAGCAAGGTCTCTTCAAGGCAGAAATTTCAAGGCAAACAGGGTTTACAGATGTGCTGTCCAAGCTCTTTCGAAGAAGCACAAAAAAACAGGCAATAGACCATACATGCGGTGGTTGGCCAAGGAAACTTAGTGCAGCGTATGAAAAACATGTCATGATTACTTCCCTTTACAACTGGAAGATGTTCAGTAGTGTCATCAGCTCAGAATTGGTAGAAAACAGTGCGATCCTGGTACACCCATCTACTGTCCAGAGAAGTCTAGTCAGAAGTGGTCTTCGTTGGCTATTGAAGCCATTGATGGCAGACTCCTACAGCCGTCACATGTTACTCATGAGACTCATCCCTTGTCTCTAAGGGTAGGGGCACTCCATGTGGAGACACAACAGTTTCAAGTCATTCATTCTCTCCACTATGCTATCTTTCTGTGTTTGCCCTGGTTGCTGACTCAGTTGCCCTTGTGTTGTTGTACAAACAGTTCTTTTTAGTTTGGGCTCTGTGTATGACCTGGCTTGTCTGACCATCCAATCTGTTGCTGACCTATGGTTCTGTCTGACTACTTTTTTGCCTGCTCCCATTATGTAGTGGATACCCAATCTGGTGCGGACCTGTGGCTCTGGCTGACTACCTGAACTGTGTATGACCTGGCTTGTCTGACCATCCAATCTGGTGCTGACCTGTGGCTCTGTCTGACTACTCTTTTGCCTGCTCACATTGTGTAGAGGACACCCAGTCTGGTGCGGACCTGTGGCTCTGGCTAACTACCTGTACTGTGTATGACCTGGCTTGTCTGACTATCCAATCTGGTGCTGACCTGTGGCTCTGTCTGACTGTTCTCCTGCTTTCTCAAACTGTGTAGTAGACACCCAATCTGGTGCAGACCTGCAGCTCTGGTTACGACCTTACTCCCTGACTGCAGGTGTGAGTCAGGATCGCTGTGGTACCTCTGTGAAAGGAGAGGGTCGTCTCCTTATTGACTGAAGGCTTCAGTCAGTATTTCTCCCTTACTGTATCTTTAGGGAAATCCCTAGCTCTACCTGCTGACTGTAGGCGTGAGTCAGTTAGTCTCTAACTGGGATTCCTGCTGGGCCTTCGTTATATAGAGACTTCAGAGGCTTCAGCCGGTCTCTTTAAGAGCGTTCAAACTTTTGGCAGACTCCTATTTCTGATAAAGTCGTTGGCCACTAGAAGGACCTCTACTCATTGTACTGTGATTTACTTACTCATTGTTCTGTGATTTACTTTATTCAATAAAGATTGTTTTACTATACCATACTGACTCCTGGTTTGTTCCTGGGAAACCGTGACACAAATGGGGTTTGTGGTTACTGACGGTGCAGCTAACATGATAAAGGCTCTCCAGGATGGCAGATTTGTGGGTGTGCGCTGCTCAGCACATGTCCTACATCTGGTACTGAAGGCTGCTCTCGAGGATGGCAGTAACTCTGCAAGGTTGCCAACACTTCTGGAGTTGTGCCAACAAATTGCTGGCCACTTCCATCGGAGCATCAAAGATAGCCAGCTCCTCAGGGAGGAACAGAAAAAGGCAGACCTCCCAGACCACTGCCTAAAACAAGATGTTGGGACCAGGTGGAACTTCACCTTAGATATGCTACAGCATATCCTGGAGCAGAAAAAGGCAATTCACGCAATGTCATGTCACCATTTCATTGGTAGTAACAGAACACTGGGCAGGGCTGACTGTGCCCTGATGGAACAGGTAGTGACAGTCCTCACACCTTTCCGTGCTTTGACAGAAATTTTAAGCAAAGAGAACGCTAGCCTGGCCGAAGTCATTCCCCTCTTCACACACCTCTCCTTAAAATTGGACAATTTCTTTTCCCATAAGGAACGCTTGCCATGGTTCTGAGAGTAATATACTTCACGATGTTGCTGCCCTTCTAACGAGGCTGAAGAAGGAACTGACCCAGCGCATGGAAGAGCACATGGACAACTGTCCCGAGTTAATGCTTGCCACAACTTGCGATCCTCGAATCAGAGGCAAGATGGCACTAGTTCCAATTCCCTCACTGCTTGGAGGGAACAATTGATATTGAGGGTGCGTGAGAGGCAAAGAAAAAACAAGATGCAGTCACAGGAGGCTGGAGAAGATTCAGTAGATGAGCTGGAGGAGTGTGGTGGTCTTCCGGGACCTATCAGTAGCAGCACCAGTAGCACTTCATCTTGTTCCGGTGGAGCAGCTGCTGCTTTTTATGCTGAGGCAATGGACAGATTGTGCTTCGGACAAGACAAACAGCTCCCCATCAATAGAAAAAGTGCCGAGTTTGAGGTTAAGGCTTATATTGCGGAACATTCTTTGCTCCCAAGTACAGATCCCTTGATTTTCTGGGATAACAAGAGGGCTGTGTAGCCCAGGAGTTGCTTTCTTGCCCCCCAACCACTGTCCAGAATGAGCAGTTATTTTTTGTAACCGGAAATATACTTGACCCCCCAGCTCATGGAGCAAATGACTTTTTTAGAAGTCAACCTGCCAAAGCTGGGTTACCCTGCTCTCAGGTTCGATGCAGATTAGAAGAAAAAAAAAGTACCATAATACCATAATATGCTGAGTGCTCCAGCGTACCCAGCTCTAGAACCGTGGTAGGACTTGGTGGGACACGGGGGGGGAATTTAAAGTTTACATTGTTGTCCCTCTATACAGGTTGTTCAGTCTGGCTCTATTGTTTTTCATCTTTTGTTAGAAAGTCTGCGGTATCTATCTACTGAGTCCTGGCTGCTCCAGTGTTCTGAAGTTTGCTGCTGGCTACATATCCAGTGTTGCTGTTATCCTGAGTCCACCTCACACCAGCCTTCCTAAGTTTTGTAGCCTCTTGTAAAAAAAAGTCTGCGGTATCTCTACTGAGTCGTGCCTGCTCCATTGTTCTGCAGTTTACTGCTGGCTACATCTACAGTGTTGCTGTCATCCTGAGTCCACCTCACACCAGTCATCCTCAGTTCTGTAGTCTCTTGAAGTCTGCAGTATCCATCTACTGAGTCCTGCCTACTCCAATGTTCTGCAGTTTGCTGCTGTCTACATCTACAGTGTTCCAGTCATCCTGAGTCCACCCTGCACCAGTCATCCTCAGTCTTCCTTCTTCCTTCAAATGTAGCTACATCCATACTTCATCTACTTCATCCATAGTACCATAAGGCTAAATGCTGACCTTAACCTGTTCCACCATCTTCATTTAGACCCTGGAAATGGTTCAATTTATTTAATTTGAATTTTTTATTGTATTTTTAAAGGTATTTTAAATGTGACGAATAATTCGGACTATCGTCAAAATTCGTCCGAGTCGAACAGGTCGGATCTGAAATGCGGAGTCGAAGAATGAAAAAAATAAAATTTAGTCCGAAATCGAATTTTATCGAAAATTTTTGTCGTGCACAAGTCTAGTACTATCTCTGCCTTGGTATCACTCATGAAAGGGACCTCATGGTAAAAAGCTAAAAAGGCTACATAATTTATTTCAGATGACATCAGGACATTACATATGAGGTAATACAAGTTGCCATAATAAATAAGTGCTTGTAATTTGTATAGTATTCTTACACGGGCCACAGTGCCACTGCCAGCCAATCGTGGGGCAGTCATACACAGTAGAGACTGCCCATGCCGCGGCTGATGCAGTGCCAGCCGGTCGCAGTGCAGTCATGCTCAGTAGAGACTGCCCACACTGTGGCTGATACAGAACGGGATGCTCCTTCTGAGCTCCCCACTCTGCATCAACCTTGTCATGGGAAGTCTCTACTGCGCATGACTGTGTCGTTACACACGTTTTAACAAATTATTATATAGGATTATTCTGGGTGTAATATCTCGCTACATACCTTTATGCTGTAGCTGTGTCATTGCATACAGGGCTGTATTCAGGAAGCTAAAGAGGTGCAAATCAGGACAAACAACGGCACTATAGGGGAAGAATGAACATTCTAGAAGTACTCCTTGATTTAAATGGGGATTTTAAGCCATTGAATGCAAGATATGTTTTCATTGAATGGGTTAAAAATCCAATTAAAATCAATGGGCATTTTCATTGTCCCCTATAGTGAAGGTGGTTTGCTCTACAATTGTTCCACTTTATCTGGATGAATACATCCACAGAGATACAACTAGGTAACTCATCTAGATAATTACTTGAAAACTCTTACCTTGTACTGGGTACCAACTATACCCATTAGTAATGCCATCTTGAAAACTTGTCCCTGAACACGCATTTCCTTTATACATGTTGGCATGTTTTTTAGAGTACAACTTGGCCAAATGTATGAAAACATCATTGTCAGGAGCAGCTGTATGCAGAAAATTAGTGTTAGTAATGACAGTATGCTGATAACCTCATGCCTTGTTCATCACCTATGTAATCCATAAGTCTGTTAAGTAAGCATATTAGTTTCCTTAATTATGCCCTATACCTTACTTTGCATTAAATTGATAGTGATGTTTAATTTTAAGTTTGTTTAATGTTGTAGGCCTTTAAAAAGAATTAAACTGATATTTGTCCAGTCTCTCAGAGAAGTCTGTTTCTCTGTTTCAGAGAAGTCAGCACTCTAGCTGACAGCTGCAGATACCGGTCATTTGACAGGACGGCGGCTCTTCAGCAGAGCCAAAATAGCGCAATCTAGAAATAAATACTTAATTTGTCTACAAAGTGTGCTTGCAAACCAGGGACATTTGTAGACCATTCAAATGAAGTATTTATTTCTAGATTGCGCTATTTCGGCTCTGCTGAAGAGCCACCAGCTGGTCCTGGGACCAGAATCTGCTGCTGTCAGCTAGAGGGCAGACTCTTTTGAAACAGCCTAGAGTGGGGATGTTTAGCTGGTTATATCTCTCAAACCATAAAGGTTTGAGAGACCAGACATATTTCAATTTAATTCTTTTATAAAGATCTACAATATTAAACATAATTAAAATTAAACATTACTATCCCTTTAAAAATACTATGAACTAACTATAACCCTTAAAAGTAACTTGGGGAGATACACTAAGATAAAGAGGTGATAAAGAGGTGAGAAATCTTAGTGCATAGGCTCCATAGAATAACATAAGAACTGGAGAAGTAATATCACTGGAGAAGTTATCTCCAGCTTATTACCTCTTCATCACTCCTTAGTTCATCTCCCCTTTTGTGTTCGTTTCACGGTTCTTTACCTTGAATATTCATTACATTATTCTAAATAGACCTGTGGAAAGGGTGCAGCCTTTGGGACTGTGGCCCCACGAATACTATAACCAGTTCAAAACAAATATTCCTTTTATTCCATACATGTAAAACCTATGTTTTTCATCTGTTGTATTTCATCTACCATCAACCTCAGCTGAGGATGAAGGGAATAGTCCAACAACAGCTGGATTCCTATAAGTTGACTACCAGTTTGCTAAAATGTTGCATGATTGTTAATATAATTGTTTATTCTATAATCTATATGTATTGCAACAATACTGAGTGAAAGCAGCAATAGAATAAAGCATAAACCTAGAGGGATAGTAATACTTCATTATTACTATCCCCCATGTTGTAGACCTTAAAATTCTGAATTCAACGATACCAGCGGCATCTCTCAAACCTTTATGGTTTGAGAGATAATCCGGTTTGAGAGATATCCGCTTTCAAAGTTCCCTCTTTTTGGCTTTTCCCCTGACATCAGTGTTCTAGTTGACAGCAAGGGAATCTGGTCAGTGAGCAAGTGGAGGCTCTGCAGGAGTCCTGAGATCGCGTTATAGAAACAGAAATCCTTCACTAAAATGGTCTTCTACGTGTGCTTGGTTTGCAAACATACGTAGAAGACCATTTTAGTGAAGGATTTCTGTTTCTATAACGAGATCTCAGCACTGCTGCAGAGCCGCCTCCGGTCCCAGGACCGGATTCCCCTGCTGTCAGATAGAATGCTGACATCAGGGGAGAGGGAACTTTGAAAGCGGATATATCTCAAACCATAAAGGTTTGAGAGATGCCGCTGGTATCGTTGAATTCAGAATTTTAAGGGCTACAACATGGGGGATAGTAATAATGAAGTATTACTATCCATTTAAAGTAACAAACTGATGGTAAGAGCTGGGCTGTTTGCCCCTGCCCACATCCATAAAATTGTTCATTTGCATCTGTTTACAGGGGATTGCGCTAAATGAATGGATGCCTATTGGCAGAGGAAGCTGCGATATTGGACATATAATCTTCCCAGCTCTTCTATACCACCTACTGGGAGATGCACTAAAGAGTGATGTTATATAGATGTTTGTCTGGAGAAGTGTGGAGGGCACACCAACTTGTCAATGAAGACATACACTCTTCACTAAGAATTAGGTATGCAAGGGAAGGGAGGGGGAATTTACTCTTTAACATGTAGGATTGTCAATCTGAGGAGGATGTCCTCCCTTACACATTACTAGCAGTTCAACAACCCTGAAGTCTGAGTGCATCCCCTCTGCTCCCCCACTTGCCCAGCTCACTGCAGCCTTCCTCACATTAGACCAAGGTGGCAGCGAACGGGTGAATGTCGGCATGAGGTGGAAATGGCAAAGTGTTCATTATCCAGGAATGAGTGAGGAGAAACAGATGCTGGGGATGTGTGATGAAGATCACATATCAAGAACTGGTCTGGTGAGATCAACAGATTTATTTATTTATTCTGCCACTTATCTGTATATAATACCTTACACCTTTGCAGGGAGTTTTGTAGCACATTACCTATAAAGGGTTACTTTTAATGCTATGGTAAATATAAATATATTATACTGGTGAGATGGCTCATTTGGTTAATGCACCAGCTGTCAAGTCTCAGGGTCACAGGTTCTAGTGCCAGCAGGGTCAACTCAGCCTTTCATCCTTCTGAGATAGATAAAATGAGTAGCATTAATTTGGGTAATAGTATCTATACCCCAGGACATACTTGAAAATGACAGACAATCTCAATTGTATCCATCCTGGTAAAACGTGTTGATATATATATATATATATATATATATATATATATATATATATACACAAAGAGAGAGAGAGAGAGAGAGAGATAGAGTGTTAGTTTGTGGAGGTAAAGCACTCACTTAATTAAACGTACAACTTGCCTGGGTGCCAGTCTTAGTATGGATATAGATACAAAGCGAAGAAAACCACACTCACAGGACTTCTTGATGAGAAAAGCTGCTGGTTTATTTGAATCGAAGTTTCAGCCCCAATTTGGGCCTTTCTCAAGATCTTGAATCTTGAGAAGTCCCAAATTGAGGCCAAAACCTTGCATAAATATATGTAATGAACCACACTCACAGGACTTGTTTGAAGATCAAAGAAGTGCTGATTTAATAATCAACTTTTCTGCCCAAACTGGGGCCTTTATCAAGATTTCACAGAACAGTGAAAAAGCCCTTTATTTCTCCAACAGTGACACAAACTTGGTGCCCAATGACATCACAAGGTTAGGGGGAGGAGTAAAGGTGCAAAAAGATACTGTATATAAATGAATTGAAAATATAAGAAACATGTTAAAACAAAGAAAAACAATGACGTAACAAGGTTAGGGGGAGGAGTAAAGGTGCAAAAAGATACTGTATATAAAGGTGCAAAAAGATACTGTATATAAATGAATTGAAAATATAAGAAACATGTTAAAACAAAGAAAAACAATGACGTCACAAGGTTAGGGGGAGGAGTAAAGGTGCAAAAAGATACTGTATATAAAGGTGCAAAAAGATACTGTATATAAATGAATTGAAAATATAAGAAACATGTTAAAACAAAGAAAAACAAGATAAATTAACACGAATAAAGTATATACAAATATATACACCTAATACTGATGTCTCAGTTATAGTTGCACTTTTTAAAGCTATGTCAAGAAACCGCATCACAAAGGAAGCAGAAAATTAACTGGTGTTAATGAAATGCTCCTGGTTAATGGACACACAATAAATATGACAATCAAAGCCCAAACAATCTGACATATACTTCTACACATATAGGTAAGCTAACCATATGCAAGTCAATATACTGGTCCAAGACCATCAAAAATAAAGAAACAATATTAAATGGAATTCCCAAGGTTCGATAGGTGAATACACAGAACAAGAAAGCACAGAATGACACCACATAAATTAAATACAATAAAGGATCACCTACATGGTGTGTTTATATATTCCATAAATGCAGAGCAGTTCAGTTGGGTGGTAATAATACTGAAAAAATAAATAATGAAAAATATTTAACTAAAATTAAATATATTGTGATTTGCATGTAGTGGGGTCCATGATGGCCAATAAGGTTAAAAAGCACAATAGCCAGCAAACTGCTCTCATCTCATAGGCCATCAAATAGCACAGAAGAAATGAACACCTTAACGACGTGGCCTGCAGTTAAGGACCATAAAGCATTTTTTATTTTATTTTTTTTGCTCCAATGAAATCGGGGGTCCCTGAACCGCGTGCAACTGCACGGGGACCCCTGAATTCCATGACATACAGAACCGTCATAGGTGCTTAATGAAAGTTTTGCCATGAGTCCTGACACGTCATGGGACCTTAAGGGGTTAATAGGAAATGGAAAGAATAATACTTTTTTTTATTCTTCTGTTGTAGTGGCCAATGATCGATAAGGTGAACCATGAGGGTAAGTATACACGTACAAGCAGAACCGATGGAAATGTCTACTTTAATAGCGATAAACGATACCTATAAAATCAGTTAAATGCTGAGCAAAATAAGGAGAAATGATCAAACAGATATCAACCAATAACCCACTGAGTACCAGCGAGGCATCCAACACACCACATTGCAATGTGCGGGATACCTCTCCTGCACACAAATGTCAATTCAGAAGACATGGATCATGAGCCTGACATTTAGGAGAAACAGATAATCCCGACTATAGGTGATATCCGTGTTGCCACTGTGTCAAACAGAAAATTTTATATGCTATGTAAGTAATTAATACTTAACCAAATTTGACATTATGAGTGTCCCAGATTCCTGTATATGTGGATACTGTAGTTACTGTTTAGAACAGAGGTTCTCAACCCGTGCCCTCAGTGGCTACTAACAGGACAGGATGTGATGATTTCCTTGTTAGAGCACAGGTGAGTTAATCAATATGACTGAGCCTCTGATCAACACACTTGTGTTCTAGCAGGGAAATTCCTAAGTCCTGGCCTGTTAGTGGCCCCTGAGGTCACAGGTTGAGAACCACTGGTTTAGAATATTAAATGATGCAATGTTTAGAGGACAAAGTCAACATAAATTGTTAGTATATTAGTCATTTGCATAAGGTAGTTACTGTTTCAGTTAATAAACATCTGTTGGAAGGTACATCCCTGTTAATAATGAGTACTTGGTGACATGTTGTTCCCATTAATTGATCAATAAAGTTAATAAAATACAAATGACTCCAGAGTCTAGTACCATCACAGACAAATATATCCATAAAGAATCAGGACGTGTATCAGATAGGAGAACAGACACAAACTGAGTCTTTATTGATCCGATGGATAAAACAATTTACCTCTATAATTAGAGGAATAAACACAAAGTAAGTCTTGATTAAACATATGGTTCAGGCAGCTTATATCCGTTCTTCATGCAATCCAATGTTACCAGATACAGAGAGGTTTCTAATCTGCCCTGATTGTTCTCATACCTCAGTATTCATCTGATCTGCATAGAAAGTATTGTTTGGGATGGAGCAGAAGCCTCTGCATCCCCATCCTCCTCCCCACAGACCATGACATCAGCCCAGCTTGAGTTTGCAGCATGTTGTGGCAAAGGCTAAATATTCAAATGTGGTGATCTCTGTATAATATTCAGGGACGGATTTCCCAATAGGCAGACTAGGCACCTGCCTAGAGCTCCAAATTTTGAGGGGCGCCTCAGCTGTGCTGGCCACATCCACATTATGAATTGGATGCTAGGGCGATCTCTAGGTGATCTCTCTAGCAACCAAGGTGTTAAAGCTTTTATGTCCTTGCTTTTTGTAGGCCACAGGTATATTCTGTGCCAGGAAACAGTGGATGAGGCAGGTGGCGTGGTCATGTGAGGAATGGGGTGTGGCCATGGGCGGAGCTAAGGGTGCCCACAGTGCCTTGCCTAGGGGAGCCTGGAATGTAAATCCGGCCCTGATAATATTGAAAGCATCAACAGAATCCTGATTACTTCAAAGAGTCCACTTTAATTATGTCAAGATCCAAACCACAGTGCCATCCAAAGTCTTTCAGTAAAGCAAGAGCCTACCAATTTTTCATGCATTCCATATGAACATATGGAATTAAATTTGTAAATCTCTGCTGTAATTCGCTGTTTCTATAGTCTCCTTGGTTCATAACTGGGATATGGTCTGTTAACTTACACTGCAGCACTGAAAGAGTGTGTTTATTTTCCAACCAGTGTTTAGTCACTGGTTTGTCCATGGTACCATCAGCCAAGGCCTTACAAACAGATGTCCTATGGTTAGCCATCTTTCTCTGAATTCACATGTAGTAAGGGCCACATGTAATCTCTGGCAGGGACAAATAATGACAAATTTGCTAGTGCATTTAAGTCTGTATTTGATCTTATATATTCTACACGTGAGTGTGTGTGTGTATGTAGGTCCAGTTAACACACTTTGGCATGTGGTATATGTTGGGCATCAATAACAGCCTAATTTTGCTTGTGGGAACCAAGTATTAAGTTTCTTTTCATAGCAATGTGTAGGGCCCGTTTTGACCGCTAAGTCTCTTAGACTGGCACTCCCCTTTTGTAGCTTATCGTAGGTTTTTTCTGAAGTATTCCAGTAATGCATTGTCCCTGGATAATATATCCCAGCTTTTATGTACATGATGGTGCAATCTGGAACATCTAGTGTTGTATTTTGTAATTAACACCAGTCTGTTAAATTTATCTTTGTTGATAATTGTAGGTGAAAGTAGGTCTTCCTGTGTAAGGCAGTTCCTGTGACAATACTGTTGATTCAGCTCATCAGTTTTATAACCTGAGACAATTCATCAGCTCTTGTATCTGTTTAGTTAATGTTGTTTCCAATTATACATATCATCTGGGAATAGAATAAACCCTTGATAGTATAGTATGGATGTAAGCTAGACTGATGTAGGAATTAATTTCTGGCAGAAATAATCATCCATCCTGGCAAATTGGTGGAGTTATTATGTATTTTAGGAAGTGTATATAGAATCGGACAGACTGGACAGTCGACAATCAGGAGCTGATTATCTTTTTTGTGAGATCCAACCATGATCCTTAGCCATCTTTAATGTTTGGTCAACAAATAGTTTATCTTTGAATGTTGGATCTCTGGTCAACAGCTGATAAGTTCCAGTGTCCTCTAGCTGTTTCAGAATGTCCGTTCTATATAAGTCATAATAAATAATGATTATGCCGCCACCCTTGTCTGCACAACGAATGACTGTATCTGGATTACTGGCTAAGTTGGTAATAGCTTCATGTTCCTCTTTATTGAGATTTAGACAAATTTTAAAGTGTTAGTAATGTCTAAAAAAATGTTTTTGCATCTAGAAGAGCTTAAAAAGCTGATCTAAATGCAAAAAAACATATCTCTCAAACCGCTATGGTTTAAGAGATACGGGCATTTAAAGTTTGATTTCTCCTACTGACAGCTGTAAAACTGTCAGCAGGAGATCTGTGTCGGTCAACACGGAGGGGCTTGAGAAGTGCCGAGATCTCATTACTTACACGGAATCCCTTCATTGGAATGGTCTAAAACATGTGCCTGTAACGAGATCCCGGCACTTCTCAAGCGCCACCGTGTCGACCGACATGGATCTCCTGCTGACAGCTTTACAGCTGTCAGTAGGAGAAATCAAACTTTAAACGCCCATATCTCTTAAACCATAGCGGTTTGAGAGATATGGTTTTTTGCATTTAGATCAGATTTTTAAGCTCTTCTAAATGCAAAAAAAAGTTTTTTTTAGACATTACTATCACTTTAACACTTGTTGTTTCAGTATTCATTATCAAGTCTAATGAGAGTTTTAAGTGATCATGAGTAATCACAGCTAATGCAAAACGCGTTTATCAGTTTCACCATGGCTTCTTGACACACCAGTCTTACACTTGATCCAGAAAGTCTCTCCTTTTGCACAGATCTATGGACTTACGAAGTTGCAAGGTATTTTTATGCTTATTTTCCAAATAAAGCATTTGATGTTTTTAAATATTGGGGTTATTTGTTGGATATGGTTATGGTGGTGCTTATGCTTTGGAGATAATTCTTATGTGGGAAAACAAACACACAATATACAAAAATTGGTATACTCTTGCTTCTACTGAAACACTTTGGATAGCACTGTGGGTTGGATCTTGATGTAATTAAAGTAGACTCTTTGAATTAATCAGGATTCTCATGATTCTTTTAATATTATACACAGATCACCACATTTGAACATCTGGCCTTGGCCACAATGTGCTGCAAACTACAGCTGGTCTAGCGTCATGGTCTGTGGGGAGCAAAACGGGATGCAGAGGCTTCTGCTCCATCCCAGCCAATACTTTCTATCCAGATCAGATGAATACTAGGGTTGGAGAACAATCAGGGCAGAGTAGGAACCCCTCTGCAATGATGTGGAGTCTCCAAGTAACTTCAGAGTTATATGTTAACACTGGATTGAATCAAGAATGGACGTAAGCTGCTTGAACCATCCGATTAATCAAGACTTACTTTGTATCTATTCTCCAAATTATGGAGGTAAGCTGTTTTATCTATCCCATCAATAAAGACTAAGTTAGGGTCTACTATCCTATGTGCTACACATCCCGATTTTTATATGGATATATTTGTCTATGATGGTACTGGGCTGTGTATCAATTTATATTTTATTAATGCTATTGATGGAAACAACATATCGCCAATGCTCATTATTTCTTCTATTAACTGGGACCTTCTACGTATAGATGTTTATTGTCTGAAACAGAAACAGTAGCTACCTTATCCTAATATACTAACAATATATGTTGACTCTGTCCTCTACACAATGCATCATTTAATATTCTAAAAAGTAACTACAGTATCCACATATACAGGAATATGGCACACTTTTAATGTCAAAATTGGTGATTAATTATTTACATATCATATTAAATTGTCTGCTTGACATTCCGGCAACACTGATATCACCTAGAGCAGTGGGTCTCAACCTGTGGGTCGGGACCCCTTTGGGGGTCGAATGCCGATTTGCCAGGGGTCGCCAAAAACCATCAGATATTTATATTTCGATTCATAACAGTAGCAAAATTACAGCGATGAAGGAGCAACGAAAATAATTTTACTGTTAGAGGTCGCCACAACTTGGGAAATTTTATCAAAGGGTCGCGGCACTAGAAAGGTTGAGAACCGCTGACCTAGAGTCAGGATTATCTGTTTCCCCTATATGTCAGGCTCATGATCCATGTCTTCTGGATTGACCCTTTGTGTGCCAGAGAGGTATCCGATGCATTGCAATGTGGTGTGTTGGATGCCTTCCTGGCACTCACTGGGTTAATGGTTGATATCTGTTTGATCATTTCTACTTATTTTGCTTAGCATTTAATTGTGTTTAGTATTCTAGTTATCGGTTATCACTATTAGACATTTCTTCTTCTCCTATCCATCTGTTAGGCCCGGTTCTGCTTGCGGGAACCATGTATACTTACCCTTACCGGTTCACTTATTGATCCTTGGCCACTACAGTGGAAAAAAAATAATACATTATCAGGGCTCAAAATTTCCACTCGCCACTAGCCAATGGCGAGTGAAAATTTAGCCCTGGCGAGCAGAAATTCAGCCCTGGTGGGTATGTTATGTATTGCAGTGGCGAGTAACTTTTCAGGTCTGGCTAGTAGCAAAGGACTTCAAATTATAAGCCCTGCATTATTATTCTTTCCATTTCTTATTAATTGCTTCAGTGCTATTTAATAGCCTTGGATGGTTCGATTTATTTTTTTCAATATTCTATTATTTACACCCAAATAAATTGCTCGCGTATGGAATATATAAATACACCATGTAGGTGCTCCTTTACTGTGTTTGATTTATGTGGTGTGTAATTCTGTGATTTCTTGTTCTGTGTATTCACCTATCAAACCTTGGCCATTCTATGTGTAACACTTCCATTTAATATTGTCTCCTTATTTTTGATGGCCTTGGACCAGAATAGTGACTCACATATAGTTAGCTTACTGTATTCTTAACCTTACCATTAGTGGATAGGTATTCAGTGCGATTTTGGTTCTATGTATTTTACTTTTTATATGTATATTCACATATATGTATAGAAATGTTTGTTTCATCTGATTATTTGGGCTTTGTTTGTCATATATATGGTGTGTCAATTAAAAGGGAGCATTTCATTAACACCAAATAATAGTGAGTTTACTTTGTGATGTGGTTGCTGGACACAATTTGAAAAAGTGGAACTATGAATGAGACCGGTATTTGGTGTATATATTTGTATATACTTTTTTTTAACTGACATTTACATATATATTTGGAATTAGGTTCATTCACTTCATTATCATTGTTTTTATTATTTTTTTACATTTATCATTACATTATCATTTTATTATTTTCCACATTTTTCCATTATTTTTTATTTTCTCTCTTTTTTTATTTTGTTTTACTTTTTTCTTTTTTTTTGGATATTGATTTTTTTTTAATTTTTATATCTTTTATTACCATTTATGATCATTGACCTTTTGTGGATCCATTCATTATATGTTACTGTATGCATTTTTTAGGGGCGAATATACATTTTACTTACCTTTGTGCTGTTTGATTATATACATCTTTTTATATCTTATTCCATTTTATATTTTTGCCATTTATTCCTTTATTGTTGGTATTATATGATTATCCAGGTGGTGGAGGCTTTTTGTGCATACAAGTATATGGTTGTGTCTTGACTTGCATTCCTGCTAGATTGAATCTGCTTGAGGAATGCGGGTTAGGATGTAGCCTATTGATGCTTGCGTTCCACAATCAGAATGCAATGTTTAGGTACGTCATCATGTGCACGTGCAATTGCAAATCTGCTTCCGGTTGCCTGGATTCTTTTGTCGGCAGTATAAGAAGGCACCCTTATTGGAGGGTGATTACTTTTTTTTTTTATCTACGGTATACTGATTTTTATTGCCAATTGATATACTTGTTTAATGGAGCTTAATGCTCCAAAATGCATTAACTAACTTTATATTATTGGCATCACTGTTTTTTGACAATTAAGTTTGTTATACTTTTTATATATAAGTGGATCCAGATTATTCTTTAACCACAGGAGGCTTTTGGACGCAGCAGGGTGGCTTATGATACCCAGCTCAAATTTACTGGTTGTTCCAACAACCGGTCATCAATAAGAAGACATGTGAGTACATGGTTGGTTTATATCTACATCAATATATATACTATTGGTTTGCGCTCCTTCTGGCCTGTTGTTTCTGTTTATATTTTATTTATGTTAGTTTATGTTGTTTTTCTTTTCTTTTTCTTTGTTTTAACATGTTTCTTATATTTTCAGTTAATTTATATACAGTATCATTTTGTACCTTTACCAAGTAATCAGAGGCATAACTGCAGGGGATGCAGAGTGTGCAGTTGGATTGAGACCAAGTATCCAAGGGGGCTCCATCTGCCCCAGGATCCAACAGATTTTAGTTATGCCTCCTGTGAAAATATTTTAATGTTACTGGGCCAGAAAAATTGTTTGCACCCATGCCCTGCAAAGGCTAGTTACACCAGTTATGCCACTGGCAATGATATCAGAATACTGGTGGGATGGGAAATTTCAAATCCAATCCACTAAATCCCAGGCAATTTGGAGGAAACAAGGTTTCCTGTTAATATCAGTAGACCTTGGCATTTATTTGATCATAAGGTATCTAGAATCATCATTTTTCTAAATCGTACAATGACTTTTTTTAAAGAACAGTGTGATTATTTTCATAATCACACTGATTTCAGTGGCTTCTCCTTTTAAAGGGTAACTATCACCTATAGATTAAATACCTTTCAAAATCCCCAGTACATTGTACTGACCATTTTGGTTTTTCAAAAACTAGTTTTAGAACCATTTAGATGTACAGGTTATTCTAATGAACCCCTTAATGACCAACCATGCGGCAGTTAAGGACCATGGAGCATTTTAATTTTTTTTTGCAAATTCAATTCAGGGGTCTGCGAATGGCGTGCAACGGACCCCTGAATTCCATTACGTGACAGGACAGTTACTGGACCTTAAGTGCAGAACCACTGTGACAGTCTTGGCACGTCATGGGTCCTTAAGGTGTTAAGGAATGCCAAGAAGATGCATCCTGTTTTATCTCTAAATTTTCTCTCCCAGTCATTGACACTGAAACCTTTTGGTGCAAGGGGAGGTGGGCAATGCCCTGTTGAACAGTGTCAGTGAGTGAGGTAGGAAATGTAGGGCTAAGACAGGAAATGCCTCTATGGCATGCCTTAACTCTTTGAGTGCCAGAGGAGTATCCAACGCATGGTTAATTACCATAATCTTTCATTCTAAACTCAAAAACTAGTTTTCTCAATCAAAAATTGGCTAATACAACATATAAGTGATTTTGAAAATGCTTTCAAAATCACTAAAGTCACTTTTGGTGTTACTGCCCCTTTAAGTTTATAGCCAAGATTCATCACAGGAATGAAAAGCATCACTTGCTCATGACCAATAGTAAGAGTGGTTTTGAACTGGGAGGAAGTTTATCCCTGCTCAGACCTTGCATTTCTGGTCAGTGATCAAGCAGGAAGAAAGATATGAATTCAGCCATCCATGCAGGAATCTTATAGGGATCAGGCGAGCCTCTCAGTAAGTACATAGTACTGAAGTGTTAGAATAGCGTTACCATAGTCAGGGCAACATGTCTTTTAGGTTCAATAATTTTCATTTTTAGTTTTTTTGATCCATTATAATAATAATAATAATAATAATAATAATAAAAAAATAGTGATATTGGACTTGGAAGTGGACTATCACGTTTTGTATTTGTAGAGGAATAAAGCAACCCATTGTGTTATGCCACCCACCACTGTTACAGAGTACAGAAATAAATACGTCTTTGTTGAATACAATGTCAGAGCATAGCTTTAACATCTGTGAGCTGTCCCACAGCACATTCTACACCTTTCAAACAATATACATTACTTTACTCTCTGTGAACGGTTCTTGACGTCAGAACAGGATTAATGTGGTTTGTATTAGCAGCTAGGCAGTATAGTAGAAAAAACTAAATCCTCCTATTAATAAACCCGCTCCACTTAACCCTTTGAGTGCCAGAGGGGTACACAACGCGTTGCTTACACCTTCTGGCACTCAAAGGGTTAACACTGAACTTTAGTCAAAAGATTTCCACCCTCAATTAGTCCCGGATGGCAAATCCATGGAGGCAGACATGACAATTTCTGGCATGAGTCCTACTTAACCCTTTAAGGACCAGAGGAGTGTGCAACTCATTGCTAAGTAACGCATTGCATACCCACTGGTCTTTAAAGGGTTAAAATGACCATGTCTAGTGGCAGAGACTGAAACTCGGGTTCTGCTAGCAACTGTTATGTCCACATCTATGGAAATGACATGGAGGACTTACTGAATTTGGTATCTCTTGGACAAAAGCTCAAGGGCAAGATTCACAGGAGTCATTAGGATATAGTATGGTGAGTGGAGGGTTATTTAAGATGCACTAGTTCTTCTTCAACCCTGGCACAGAGGGGTGTACAGAAGTGTTAAAGCCCCTTGGTAAAGACTGAAATCTGTATCTATTTTTTTTTTTGTGTGAAAGTATTTTTCCAGGAAGGATACATTGAAATATATCTATTATTTTAACTATTTTCTCTGCCTCAGAAGGATGGAAGGCTGAGTTGACCTTGCCAGGACTAGAGCCTTTGACCCTGAGGTTTGAGCAGATTCTACAGGTGGTCCATTAACCAACTGAGCCATCTCAGGCTTCCTTTATGAATTCTCTGACAAAGCAGGTTAATTCCACGTACAGCTATTTTTAAAGGCTTAATGATTTCTAAAATTCAGAAGCATGCTTTATTATATGCACCATTATTCAAATTCAGTAATGAGGACTACAAGCTCTTTGTGAGGAGATCTCACCTCCTTTCTTTCTGTTATCTATAATATTTGTCTCTGCTGCGGTTTTGTTTTTTCAGCTTCATATTCCTGTTGTAAAATGCTATGGACATGCCTGCTCTTTGGAAAAGTTCAAAATGATTGCTGGTGAGTCGGTGAATAAGGAAAGCCATGTGATATGTGCCTCGTATGCCTTTCCCAAATGATCTGTTCTTCTAGTGACACTGAACAATAGTTAAAGTAGTAGTCTACTTTTTTTTTTTTTTTTTAAAAGAAAGTGCACACTCATAGGCACTTATTTCAAAATGAGCAAACACAGAGATCTTTGAAATATTAACTTTTACATGACCTGGACCATTTTCTAATAACAAAATCTCACATTAAAGCGGAACTAACACCGCTAACAAATGTTGTCTGTAATAATTCCCTATCTGGCGACTAGCTGCTTAGTAGCGCTAGTCGCCAGAATTATTACCTCTTTATGGAGAAATTTGAAGTGATCCTCGGCTGACAGGCAGGACGGAGTACGGACATCTTGCCCTAGTGATGTCCGCGCGCCTGCGCTGTCAGTCCCAGATGGCTGTAGGAGGTGTTGTTAGGAGCCATTCGGCTCCGGAAGGGACTGACAGAGCAGGCGCGCAGACGTCACTAGGGCAAGATGTCTGCGTTCCATCCTGCCTGTCAGCCGAGGATCACTTCAAATTTCTCCATGAAGAGGTAATAATTCTGGTGACTAGCGCTACTAAGCAGCTAGTCGCCAGATAGGGAAATATTACAGACAACATTTGTTAGCGGTGTTAGTTCCGCTTTAATCAGTATCCTTTTACATTGGCAATTAGTAAATGTTGAGCTTCACAATGGCATGTTTAAAATATCTCTTGAGTCAAATTGGAGCATTTAAAATTCACCTTATTAAAACAGCTTCTAATATTATACTGCCCAGAGAAAAGTTAGGTTGGATTAGGCTAGGCTACATTATTTTATTTAGGGTGTGTTAGGTTAGGCTAGGGTATGTTAGGTTAGGATGTGTTAGTTTAGGTTAGGTTAGCTTAGGTCGGGGTGCATTAGGATCAGGTTAGGATGGGTGTTGTCATTGGACTAGGTTAGCATAGTTTGGGGTTCCAGTTATTAGGGTTTGGAGGGTGGTTTTAGTTAGATAGGGTAGTTTGGCAGTGAATTGTTAGGGTATGGAGAGGTTTTAATCAGGCAACATTTAAACAGACACATTTTAAATGCATGATTTTGACACAATCGATATTTTAAATGCGCTACTCTGAAGTACACTCACAAATCCACAACATTTCCATAGTGAAGCCATTAATCTGGGCCAAAAATCACAATGGTCAGTATGAATTAATTCCGGGTAGACTGGTTCTCCAGAATTAATCTTTAATAAGTACTGAATGTCATGTCCATGGAGGCAGACATGTTTATTCCTTGCAAGACTCCTAGAAGCTAAATTCCTTTAAGGCTTCTCAAGATGAGGTGTGGACGGTGTGGAGGTGTGCGTGGACAGTGCATGGATGGTGTGAGAAGGTGGACAGTGTAGTGTGTGGAGATGAACAATGTCTAGACTCTAATATTAATAACATTTACAAGTAACATTAGTACAAAAAAAACATTACTAAGGATTCTGTATGGTATGGTACGGGAGATCATGGGGGGTGACACCATGAGTTACTGCACCTGGTGACACCAACCCTAATGACGCCTCTGCTTGGAATGATAATGGGCTGAATTCCATTTCATGGGAGATAAAACCATTTATAACATTTATCAGCTACAATGGAATCCAGAACATTGTATGCTGGATTCCATTGCACTGGATGATCTATGGGTCTGTGATACCTCTTTGTGCATCACCCTATCACTGGAACTCACAAGCACACTCATACTGAGGGTCTCATATGTGATTCTTGGTGTGCATCTTGTTGTATGTCACAGCTGAGCCCTCTCCACCATTTGTAGTAGTCTGTATAAGTGTGTAATATCTGTAATGCATATTTTCTAATTCAGGGCTAGATAACCTGAGACTCTTCAGCTGTTCCTATATTATGACCATGTATAATGGGAACAGTAGTCCTAAACAGCTAGAGGGCCTCAGTTTTTCCAATCACACCTAATTTTACAGTGATGTGGAAACTGTATCTGTTCTATAAACGAATGATAAATAAATCACTTAGAGAACAGATGTTGGTTTGGGTTAGGGTTTCTTACCTACATCACTGTTATCATAAGGATAACTGGCAACTACAGCTCCCCCATGCAAGTTAGCCGACAAGATAAAAGTCTCGCTTAGTATCCAGTTCATCACTGCCTGGGTCTCCGGCTGGATCGGACTGGAGTTTATTTCAAACGCATCAGGGAAATTTCTGTTCAGGTCACATCCATTTTTATTGTACCTTTCAAAATAAAGATCAGATACATTTTTATTTCAATGATTATTATTTAACCCCTCGAGGACCAGAGCTGTACGCAACACACTGCAAAGCAATGCATTGCATACCCCTCTGCTCTTCAAGGGGTTAAGGATCAGAATTTTGGTCAGAGCACTGTGAAGCGATGCACTGCACATCCCTCTGGTCTTTAACCCTTTGAGAGCAAGAGGAAAGTCCAACTCGTTGCAAAAAATGGGTTGGACACCTCTTGGCACACCAAGGGTGAAAGGGTTAATACACACACAAGTCAGGACATTTATATATACTAATGTAAAAGCCCGTGTACACGGGCCAAAGTGAATGGCACTGAATGGGTTAACCTTTTGAGTGCCAGAGGGGTACGCAACACATTGCAGAGCAATATATATATATATATATATATACGGCTTATAATTTTAAGTCCTTTGCTACTGGCCAGACCTGCAAGGCAAAACATACCTGTATATATATATATATATATATATATATATATATATATATATATATATATATATATATATATATATATATATAGTCCCAGAAACATTTTTTTTTAAAAGGTGAAGAAAACGGACTATAAAAAGAAGTGTTTTGGGTGGTTGATCTTCCTGATGTATGACATCCTACCATGCGGGGTATATAATAATAATCATATCAAAGTATTTTACAAGGAAGGATGCATTGAGGTTGTCTCTCATTTTTAAGTATATCCTGGGGGTATAGATATTATTACCCAATGATATGCTACTCTCATACCTCCCAAGTTTCCCTCTTTAGGAGAGACAGTCCCTCTTTTAGACCCAAATCCCTCTGTCCCACCCTGTTGTCCCTCTTTTAAGGAGATCAGACTGTGTGGTTTGTATATAAATGTATCACATTGCTCTAAAGCAATAAAACTCTCATTAATGTTTGTTTAAACGTCAGTATATGTGTTTATAAATTAGTCTGTGTAAATAAAATACTTTGGTCTTGTTATAAATCATTTAGGTTACACAAGGAGATGTCAATAGGTTATGAAATAGCGCAAAAATTCTTGATACTGCCCCGCCCACCAGCCACACACCCCAGCAACACCCCCTAAACACAAGTGTTTCTCTTTGGCAATTTGAAATGTTGGGAGGTATATACTCATTTTATCTACCTCAGAAGGCTGAAATGCTGAGTTAACCTTATTTTATTTTTTTTTTACTTTAACCCTCTGAGTGCCAGTGAGGTATCCATCAAGCACAATGCATTGGATACCTCTCTGGCACTCAAAGGGTTAAACTGCAATTTCCTAGGGCAGTCACCTGGTTGTGCTTTTCCTGTCATTTACTATGGAGAATCAGTCAGTGAATCAAGCTCTCCCATAAAGTGCACAATGTATAAATAAATCTACAAATAAATACAAAGACTTTTGGGCACTAGTTATCACTATTGCTGACAGTTTGAGTTAAATAAATAAATACAATTGAGCTGTAATATCGCTTCAATAATCTCTCAGCGATGGAAGTGCTCTTGGTTTATTCAACTGGAAAAAGACATATATATTATTTCACAAAAATGATTTGCTGCTCCTTTAAAATAAAACCACTGATGATTTGTACTGTTCTGCTGAAAGCTTTTATGCGCATTATTATAAGTAAAGAGAAAAAACACAACATGGTGGAGTTCTTCTGTTAATTTGGCATCAGTGAGCTCAAATAGTTTAAAATCGGGCCTGATAAAGCTGACCATACCTGCCCTTTAACTGGGTACACATCGAAAATAGGAATATTTCAGGACTGCACTGAAATCAAAGCAGCCCTACAGTATGCATTTTTCATATGTGTCTGGTCGCCGTGTATTAGAGACACGTCAGTCTTAGACTCTACAGTGGTCAAAAGGCCGGCTGAGGATAATGGGAGCTGCAATCCACCAACTGCTGGAGAAGCAAAGGTTACTTATACCTGAACAACTTGAATGCACTTGCCCCGGTAGATGCAGAGTAAATTATTTGTAGTGCTTACCTGCCATTGGAGAAAGAACAGTGCGGCGAGCTGGCCTCAAATCCATCTGGGTTCATGGTTGGCATAATGTGTATTCGGGTCTTGTCTATCATTTGTGTTATCTCGGGATCGCTCTGATAATTTGTTACCAGGTGCTCTATCAGGTGAAGCATTAGTTCTCTACCCACCACCTGTAGTGCAAGAACACAAGTAAACTGAACTATAAAATCAGAACGGCTAGTCTGGTGTCTTGGTATTGCATGTGACCTGAGGATGATTTTTATTTCTCTCTTTTTGGCAAATCTGGGCTATGCATCCTGAAAAATGTATTACAACTTCAGTCCTGTGTACATACATGGGTCATCAACTACCAAAATAAAATGGAAATTATGACACTTTTTTTTAATATTACTTATGTTTTGTTAAACTGTACTGACAGCCATATGGACAAAGACAAAAGTGAGGCAATTCTAGAGAAAACCGTGTCATGGGAACAAATAAAAACTCCCTTTGAATTAAATGACTCATGCATTTCATTAAAAAACAAGTAAAATCTGAAGTAACATAGTAATTTAGGGTGAAAAAAGACTTGCGTCCATCTAGTTCAACCCTTTTCCTATTCCTGTTTACCATCGTTGATCCAAAAGAAGGCAAAAAAAAACCCCTCAATATAGAAATTTCAAATTCTGCCTTGAATGGGGGAGAAAAAAATTCATTCTTGATTCCAAATGGCAATCAGATTTCTCCTTGGATCAACAAGCCCCAACTAAATATTCATCCCAATACTAATGTACATAGCCCTCTATGTTCTGCTCTTTTAAATAAGTATCCAGGCCCTTTTTAAGGGCATCTAATGTATTCAATAGCACCACCTTCTCAGGCAGTGAATTCTATACCTTTATGAGTGATTTTATCTTTCCCATTAATGGAAGTTATTTGTTTTATCTGCATGAAAAATTGTGGGTAACTGCTCATAATATTGTATATGTAATATATATATATATATATATATATATATATATATATATATATATATATATATATATATATATATATATATATATATACAGGACTCAAAATTTCCACTCACCACTAGCTAATGGCGAGTGAAAATTTAGCACTGGCAAGTAGAAACTCAGCCCTGTTGGGTATGTTATGGCGAGTAACTTTTCAGGTCTGGCTAGTAGCAAAGGACTTCAGATTTTAAGCCCTGTATATGTATATATTTATATATATATATATATATATATATATATATGGCACAAGGCTGAAATAGTTGGAGGCTTGCTGAGGAGGCCTTCATCCTTCAGTGGATCAACAACGCCTGAAGATGATGATAATGATTATGACTTACCTGAGTGACCGAAACATCAAATTGAAATAGTTACAAGAGTGTAAGATCTGTGAGCACTTGCCTTATCTTACATTATATATATATATAGTGTGTAAAGTCACATGCTGTGATCCTGCATCCTTACCGAACGCACAATAGCAATAGGGAGGCATTATGTAAATTCCTCCCCACTACAGCCTGCAGGAAACCAAACAGATACCAGTCCAGTGAATTTTCAGTCCTTTCTGATTCACTGTATATCTCCACACAAATACACAGACACCAATCCATCCATAACAGAAGCTGTACTCCCAATCACTGGTTTGCTTTAAGTAATACAAGGCTCTCTGTTAGGGTGAACAGATGTTTCCGGGGACAGTCCCCGGATAGAATGTGTCCCTAGATATGTCCCTGTAATCAGCTGGGAACTTGCCAGGTTTCACCTGAGCCATAAATCATATTAATGCCTCCTGGACAGAGCAGGCCCTTACATGGAAGTTTGAAAGGGGCGGCAATAAACAAAGGAAGCACTCATAGCACAGAATATCAATCTCTGCCACTCAGCTCTATGCAATGTCCACTCTGCTCTTGCGCTGTGGGTTGCTCAACTTCAGTGGCACTCAAAGCCTATCTACAGCAACATGCAGCACCACCACCAGCCAATGAAAGAGGAGAGTAATTACTCAGTGGTCCTCATTGGCTGGCTGATGCATGTGACGGCGGTGCTGCAACGCATGTATAGGATATGTGAGTGTCTGTCACAGGAGGAGGCAGTAAGGGTGTAGTCACAACAGAACAGCACAATCTCCAGCATACGCTCCAGTGCAGTGAGTGAGTCCCAGTCCAGCCAGTGCCCTACACCTGTATTTTGTGGCCAGTGTTCAGGTAGACAATCTGGAGGTGGGCAGTGTGTGGAGGAGGATGGGGTGGGCAGTGTGTGGAGGACAAGGTGTGCAGTGTGTGGAGGTGGACAATGTGGAGGGAGTGTGGAGGTGGTGGACAATGTGGGCAGTGTGGAGATGGGCAATGTGGAGGTGGACAATGTGGGCATTGTGGAGATGGGCAGGGTGGACAGTGTGTGGGGGTGAACAGGGTGTGAGGGTGGACAGGGTTTGGGCAGTGTGTAGAAAGAGTGGGAGGGTGGATAGAGTGTGGGCAGTGTGTGGACAGCGTGTGGAGAAAATAAATGTCCCCGGATTTAATTTTAAAAATCTGGTCACCTTACTCTCTGTCCGCCTCTTCTTCCCAGGATTCCCCTGAAAAGTAGGGATAGGCAAGATACAGTACATCACAAGCTCCCCAGCTGGTGTTGACCTACAATTCCCATTGATGAGAGTTGTAGTCTAACATCAGCTGCAAAGCCATATCTGGCTAATCACATTTTTCTCTCTTAGCCCAATGTTTATTGAGAAGAGGGCAGGGCTTACAAGCTGTCAACCAGTGAGAGGGAGAGTGGGCAGAAATATGTCTGTTTGCACATGTGTATGTATGTCTTTGTGTTTAAGTCTGTTTGTGAAGGTGAGTGTATGTATGTGTAGGTCTGTGGGCATATATGTGCAAGTAAGAGTGTGTGTGTGCATAGGTAGTTATGTATGTCAGTTTGTGAGTATATGTCTGCGCAGGCATGCACATATGACCGCTCTAGACACCCCCCACACACACACACACAAATTCTAACCCTGAATGTGGCACTAAAGAACACTGTAGTTAAATATATATAACCTCAGTTCATTTAACACCATGGGTTCTAGATAGGTCTCCAGCACGTTGTAAAGCAAAGTGTTGGAGTCCTCCATATAATCCAAATGGTTAATCTATTTTTTTTAACCCCTATTTATAGGTTTTACCAATAATGATCAGTCCCTTGGGACTTCAAGGCAACATATGCAACCCCTGAGACACAAGCCCCTAAGCAGTGATACACAAGGCAGTTACAGCAGCTTGCGTGACTGCATGTTCAGTATTTCTTGCACTCAGCAAAATGAATTCACAGCATTGCTATGCTTAACCTTAACCCCTTAAGGACTGGGGAAATCTGGGGTGGATTGCATTTAAGGACTGAAGCAATTCTGACCTTTTTGACTATGTCTTTGTTCAACAGTATTTTCCCTCTAAGGCTTTTATTCCATCCACATAAATTATATACTGTTTTTTTTACGCACAATTAGGGCTTTCTTTTGATACAACATTTACATGGATAACCCACCATTTACTTTATTCAAATTAAAACGGTAAAAAACCCATCATTTTTATTTTTTCTGTTGTAATCGTTTGGGCGCAATGGGTTACATTTTTATTGAGATTGCATGAAAGGTATGACCGGTCAGTCATACCTACAAAATGGGCAGTTTTAAGTGGGCACTGTCCCCCCTGGGTGAAAATCCCCATGTCTCTTTTTCCCTTTTTGATTGACAGGATTTGGGAGTGTGTATAAGTGTATTACATGGCTCCACAACAATCACACTCCCATTATTTACTGTTTACAGATAGCAGATTTAGTTTATGAATAAAATGTTTAAATACAAATATTTTCTCTTTTTTTAATGTATAAAAAAGCTGCTTTTTAGCAGGTCATAAATGGACCTGCATTCAGCCTGCCCCCTGCAGCAGCACTGAAGGGGTTAATACCCCCAACTATTGCCTGATTTAACTTGTATATGTGTCTGCTCTCTACTTCTATCTCCCTTACTTTAATAGTAAGGAAGAGAGAGACACAGGGCAGACACAAAGGCAGTGTGTCAAGCACACTGCCTTTTTGAATCAATATGCCGGTACATGTGATCGCTCCTGGAGCAATCACGTGTACCAGCAGAAGAGACACGGGCTGAAACGGAGCGCTCCGGTCCTGGAGTGCTCAGTTTCAGCTTGAACACAATGATAGCAGCATGCACCGAGGCGCGCTGCTATCATTTAACCCATGACTTGCCAGGACCGTCATGGGTCCTTATGGGAATTTTACCCATGACTGGTCCTGGCACATCATGGGTTGTTAATGAGTTAAAACAATGTAAAATATTTGTAGATGGTGTGACAACACTCCCCCTGGATTACAATAGAACTGGCAGCTGCTGAAAGCCTCACACTCAGTGACTCGTTGGGGGTGGCTGGGCGGCCATGTTCAGATGTTCCAGGGCATTGGGAGTAAGCTGGTAGGAGCCCCTACAAACAAATGGAGGTGCAAGAACCCTGCCCACCATGAGGAATGTAGCCTTGCGGGACAGGGAGACAAGAGAACAGAATGTTCATGTATTTTGTAATATGTCATGTTATGTATAGATTGTATTTTAATATTTTATTGTAATACTAGTGTAAAAGCCAGTGTACACGGGCCAAGGTCTGGGTAATGTTAACCCTTTGAGTACCAGAGGGGTAAAACAACTCATTGCTTTGCAATATGTTGAGTACCCCTCTGGCACTCAAAGGATTAAGAGGCTGCTACCTCACTGCTCCATGCGATGCAGTCTTGCGTCGCCTCACTCACACGATGCAATCATGGGCAGTCTCTGCTGCGCATAACTGCATCGTGACAGACATCCTAGCGAATTATTATATAGCATAATTTGCATTCAATGTGGTGGGGAATTAATTAGATACAAATTGTATCTAATGAAATATTATGGGATTGCATGTCTGTGACCTTGATTTTATTTACTATTAGTAATAATGTCACAGCTTTGCCCGTACTGTCAATAAAACAAATTAAAAAACCACGCGTTGGGATGGGTGTGGGCTAAGGCGCTTTTTTTTGCTCCTGGACACATAGCAGACATTATACCCTAACGTCATTTGAGATGAGTATAATATAATATTTTTTTCACCTTTCAGCACGGTTATGTTTATAATTATAATTTTAGAGCGTTGTCTCTTTAGTCACCATTACACTTGGTGTTGGTATCGAAATATGCATTTATGTTAATTATATTTTGTATCTATCACAATTGTGTTTTATGACTCTCATTTTGTATAGGATATTTTATCGCTATATGGATATTTGTCTGCATGGATGTGGATATATCATTGTGAAAATTTGATTCTTTATGGCAATTAATGGCCAGTGTATACTATATAAATATTTGCTGATATATCCTGTATGTGATGTGCCAGGAGCTTGAGAGCTTCTTTCTTTGTTTTTAATCTTTTTAATTGTTTGTTGACCTTTGATTTTGTAGCTGCCAATAAAGATCTATTTTTCTTTATTTTTGTTAGTGCTCTTTGTGTGCCTCAGGGATAAGATTCTGCTGTGTTTGGGGAAGACGGAGGGTAGAGAGGAGACTCCTCTTAGAATTCTCCTTTTTCTTCCTTCCTCTTTCTTTTCATTTGGTTGATTATATTATGGTTGTGTCACGGGCACCCAGGAATGCTCAGAACTCAGTACGGACAATAATGCAAAATATTTATTAGAATAAATCACAGCGATAAGTAAGTGGTACAACAAGCAAAGGGTTACTAGCTGGCAACACTACTACCAGAAATAGAGAGACTGGGCCGAGGCCTCTGTTAGTCTCAGCAGGATACAGGAATGCCAACTCTTCATCCGTCGACTGGAACAGGCGACCACTGTGAACACTGGCTCAGCAATCTTGATCCGATGAACAGGAACACAAGGACTGCTGGACTGGAGAACTGACCCACTCCTGCAATCAGTCAAACCAGCAACACCACACTTTTGCAGCAACCCGGTGACCCACGCCTGCAGTCACCGCTAAGAGACCCTGTGACTCTGCCTGCAGTCACTATATCAGACCCCTGTGACTCACGCCTGCAGCCACCACACGAGACCCTGTGACTCTGCCTGCAGTCACTAGACCAGACCCTGTGACTCTGCCTGCAGTCACTACACCAGACCCTGTGACTCTGCCTGCAGTCACTACACCAGACCCTGTGACTCACGCCTGCAGTCACCAATCAGACCCTGTCCACAACAGTGGTCTGTCTTAAGCCAATAGCACAAATTGATCACAGTAAGGGATACTTGTGATCACTGGGTCATACACAGAGAGGGTTCTCGTACTTAGCTGGGTCATACACAGAGAGGGTTCTCGTACTTAGCTGGGTCATACACAGAGAGGGTTTTTGTACTTATCTGGGTCATACACAGAGAGGGTTCTCTTACTTAGCCGGGTCATACACAGTGCGGGTTCTCATAAATAGCCAGGTCATACACAGAGTGGGTTTTCGTAGATAGCCAGGTCACCCACAGAGCCCAAGTACTTCACCTAATAACAACAACGCAAGGGCGACTGAGTCAGGACTCAGTCTGTCTTTTAAACCCCTCCACAGGAAGAATGGAGGAGCAGCTCAGAGGGAGGAAGTAGGAAGTAGGTAGGAGGAGACTACAGGAAACAAACAGATAAAACAGAGGCCTGCTGCATGCGAGAAGCCTCGCGCCTGTAGATGCTGCTGCAAACAAGGTAAGCTGTAAACTGTAACAGGTTGTTCATTCTGGGGATTGCCAGTAGGGTAGAATTTAAGGATGGAGCTCCTTAGTTGTATGCTGAGTAGCTGTTTTGAGAAGATGAGCTTCATCAGAGTGGGGACTTTGGCTTTCTAGAGGGGGTTCACTCAGGTAGTTCCAGTGGGGGTGGCAAGCCTAGGCTGCACTCTAATGCCCCATGTTCCAGAGTTGTTCCTGCTTGCTGTTGAAAGTTATGCTGTTGCTGTGATATTCCTGATAAAACTGTGCTGCACCATCCTTCACCCTTATCCTCCTTGGCAGCAAAGGACCCATGCTGGAGCTCTTCTGTTCCGGCACAGAATTAATTTCAATACAACTGGTGGTAACAGTGGGATCAGGCAGTACCAGGAAACACCACAGAACCACTACCAATGTGTCTACCGCTTCAGCAAGACTGTACAAGCCTTGATGCAGGAATATCTGGACATCTTGAGTGAATGTGCCAATCAGGATGACTACAGGTAGGCAGTTGTTTTCGACCAAAAAAGATTGTGCCCTATGAACAGGGGAGATGTTGGGAGGTACTTTTCCCAATACTCCTGTGTTTCTCAAGCTGCAAGGTTAAGGAGGAAGATTGGTGGTCACCAAAGCCATGCCTGCATGCTCTGGGTCCTGTGTGAACTCCACTTTAGTTGGATGCCCTCCCAGGTAGTCAAACTATCTTTTACCAGCGGAGGTGTACTATGCTGTGGCCAGACTTCCATGAAGCACTGAATTACCAGCTGGAGAACCTGGTCAAGGAAGAGGCTAAATTAGAGGATGGCGCTTCTGTGCTCAGTTGCAGCATGCACACCTTCTGTGGTGCACCCCTAGTCTGGCACAGAGGCTGTTTCACCACATAAGGTGTTGTATGAAACATAGACTCAAAGACAAACATTGCTGGCACAAAGCACCACTAGGATCAATTTAAATTTACAAATAGGTAGCAATGGAGAAAGATTCCTAACAATTATAACCTTAAGGCAGTGTTTCTTAATTTTTTTGCGGAAGATACCATTTTCATGCAGTATGGAATTTTAGGGGCATATCTAACTTTGCATAGCTCGTTGGTAAAACTACATAATGTAAATAGTTATTTTAGGTCTTACAACCAGAATAACAAAATCAAACATATTGTGCAAAACAAATTCCAGAAATATGTACTTGAAACTCAACAGTCACATTTTTGTCATAGTCTTTATCGAAAACAAGGGGCACATTAAATGGATAGTAATGTTTAGATATTACTGTAAGATCGATTCTTCTACATACTTTTGCATAACGATTTGTAACCGTCCATAACGTTGCAGTTTTCATTTTATTTTATAACAAAGTGTCCCTCTCCTACCCCTTTTCCATACATTACGAATCATCCCCAAAGAGCAGCAAGTCAGTACAGATAAATCGCAATGAGGAACAATCTTCATATGACAAAACCTGCCCTCCATCGTTCAGTGTTTGACAGAAAGAAGATTGTCCCTTGCTGCAATCTGTCCGGTACTCTTACTGATTTCCCGATCTAAGAGGATGATTCATGACATGTGGAAAACAGGCGGGAAGGGGACACTCTATTATAGAATAAAAGAATATTTATAGGGCCAACTGTACAAACCAACAGCACCAGAGTTAACAAATATATAAAGTCCCAACATTCCCATTGATTTAAATGGGGATATTAATCCTTTGAATGATAGAAAGTCTCAGGGTTGTATGTTGAAAAGAATAGTTGAGGATTTCTGGGATTGATTTAAATGGGGATTTTAGCTCCTTGAATGCTTGAGAGGTCTCCAGTGTATTGCGTAGCATTCAATGGGTTAAAACCCCCATTTAAATCAATGGTAATTTTTAGTTCTCCCCTATAGTGCAAATGGATTGTCCCAGAACGTCTTCACTTTTCTTTTGCACGTACGACCCTCAGTGTTTGGAGACCTCTCTAGCATTTATGTGGTTAATAAGGCCCCATTTAAATACACTGAGATTTGTAGCTTAAACTAGCCAGTATTTTTTAACTAAATCAGCAGAAATTTGTTAGGGACACAGCTGTTATAAGCATATTAATCACTAAGGACTGGGCTGTTTTCACATTTATGACCATGAAAAATATCAGGTTTCTAGTATGTGTTCGTGTTAAACAAGATTTAACCGCTTGATTATTAAAGGGATAGTAATGCTTAAATATTACTAATCCCCATATTGTAGTAATGTGAAAAAGAATTGAATTGTCCCCAGTGTCATCTCTCAAACCTTTATGGTTTGAGAGATAACCACCCACAAAATCCACCCCCTCCCCCTTCCATGAAGCCAGAGTTGTACTGACTGCAGGGATATCCGGTCTTACGTGCATCAGGTGGCTCTGCAGCAGAGCCGAGATCGCGTTAGTAAAAAGTAATTATTTCACTGAAACAGTCTTATACGTGTGCTTTCAAACCAATCACACGCAGAAGACCATTTCAGTGAAATAATTATTTTTTACTAACGCAATCTCGGCTCAGCTGCAGAGCCGCCTGATGCAAATAATACTCGATATCCCTGCAGTCAGTACAACACTGACTTGAGGGAGGGGGGAACTTTGCGTTTGGTTATCTCTCAAACCATAAAGGTTTGAGACATGAACCTGGGGACAATTAAATTCTTTTTAACATGCCTATAATATGGGGATTAGTAATATTTAAGTATTACTATCCCTTTAAGCGCACCCATGCAAACAATCATATGTAATCATATGTCCCTTAGTTATATATAGATAAAATATAATTCTACTCCATATTGTTTGCATGCAGTTAGTGCAGTCATCATGATACGGCCCTAATTAAATTCCACTATCTTTGTAATTTACAAAAAAATGCTGTTAAAGAGACGTACCATTTATTGTTAATACAAAAATAAAATTAATTACAAAATTGACATTTTAGTGTATGTTTCCTTCTTTTGCTTGTTTGCTATTTTAAAGGAGTACAGGCTGTAACAACAGCCTGAATTCTTTATATGGACATGCACTTAACCCCTTAAGGACCGGGAAATCCGGCCGAAGACGCGACTCAACGACCACGGAGCAAAATTTTTTTTTTGGTCCGTTGCGTTCCGGACACCCCGAACAGCGTGCAGCCACGGGGGGAGCCCGGAACTCGATGACGGTCATAGTACGTCATCGGTCGTTAAGTGAAATCGACCCTTGACGTACTATGACCGTCAAGGGTCGTTAAGGGGTTAAGTATGTCCTTGTCCATTTAAATGTGCACTTTGTGACACCAGGGGAAAGATGCATTAAGAGTCAAAGCTATGGTGATTTGTGTCTGTCGATATGTGGCCTACACATCACCTTGGGGATAGAGACACACATCATCATATGTGCTAATATTTGGGGATGTAAGGGGAGGGACTGGCATAAGCATATCATCCTGGTGTAAAATTGTTGCTGTTTTGGGGAAGGCAGGAAAGAGCAGGGAGGATGCTGAGAGAAACTTCAGCAACAAGAACAGCAGCATACCTCATTCAACTCTGACTTCCGGCAGAGTAAGCATATTTCAGAACAATACTCACTCGTCTGGCACTCAAAGTGTTCTTAACCCCTTGCATACTACAGAGGTCTCAGTTGCAATGTGTTATAGACCTGAAACACCAAAGGGGTTAATCAGATGTTTTAGTCAGGTTGTACTGTGGTTTGGATAATCTGAGTGCATTGCAAGGTATGTGTTGTGATTGAGGTGAATGCAGTTCACAGCAAAGCTAATTATACACGAGTGGACATCTGTGCAGTTTGTGATGTAACAAAGCAATTAACTCTAATGCCACATTTAGAGTGTAATTGAACTCCTTGTTGAGACACTCATCATTTAGCTGGTTGCCACTACACAAACAGCAGCAGAGAGGACTTTGGCAATTACTGGCCCATGAGTCTCACTTCAGTATTTGAAACATTAATGGAGGGAAAATTGTGGCATATCTGAAGCCTAATGACATACAAGACCTATGACAGTATCACTTTTTGACAGGAAGATTTTGACAAACAAATCTGGATGAAGTTTTCAGTTCTGTTACTCAAGTGATAGACAAGGGTTTTAATGTAGATATAGCATATTTGGATTTTAGTAAAGCTTTTGATACTGTACCACATAGGAAGCTGATTCATAAAATGCATAATTTGGGACTGGACTCAAAGGTAGTCAGCTGGATAAATAACTGGCTGGAGAAAGGGAAACAGTACCTCATTATCAATGGTTTTTATTCACAGAAACAATGGACTACTAGTGGATTGCTACAGGGGTCAGAGATAGGTCCTGTTCTCTACAGTATATTTTTTAGTGATTTATTGGTGGTATTCCAGATTTCTGCAACAAGTATGCCTTTCCATGATGGGCAGACCAAATTCCTGAGAATTTAAGAAAACTGGAAGGACGGACAAGAGTATGGGATCAAATAAACTTGCATTATAAGGGTATTTTGTGTACTTACAATAAATTACTTTCTCTTAGTCCATGTTGAACACAGGAATCTTGGGTAAAGTATCTTCCAGCCAGAATGGCTTGACCTAAAGGGGAACTATCACCCCAAATAAAGTCCCCCTCCAATAATTAGCCATATAGCGATAAGCTTGCAACTAGCACTAGAACTCCTACTTCTTCTGTTACCTTAACCCCTTAAGGACCCATGACGGTCCAGGACGTCATGGCTTAAATGATAGCAGTGTGCCTCCGTCCACGCTGCTATTATTAATTCCAGGCTGAGACTGAATGCTCTGAGACCGGGGTGTTCAGTCTCAGCCCTTCTTGCTTGTGCCAGTTCATGTGATCGCCATAGCAGCGATCACATGTACCGGCATTGCGAGAGACAGCGGCAGTACAGAAAGCATGCTGTCTCTGCGTGTCTCTTCTACCTCTGTCTCCCTTGCTATCAAAGTAAGGGAGACAGAAGTAGGGAGGAGACACCTAGTGGCAAATTAAAAATACAGCAGCTGGAGGGTATTAACCCCTTCACTGCTGGTACTGCAGGATTGCTAAATGCAGGTCAATTTCTGACCTGCAATGATACTTTTTTTTTTTTTTAAACACAACACACTTTTTTTTTTTAACAAAAAGATATTTTATTAAAAAAAAATATATCTCAATAAACAATATTGGAAGTGTGATTGTTGTGGAGCCATGTAATACACTTATACACACCGCCAAATGTCACGGATAAAAAAGTGTCAAAATAGTGTGGGAAAAAGGAACATGGGGATTTTCACCCAAGGGGGGGACAGGGGCCACTTTAAACTGCACATTTTGTAGGTATGACTGACCATTCATACCTTTCATGCAGTCGCCATAAAAATGTAACCCTCTGTGCCCAATTGATCCCAAGAGAAAAAACAAAAATGGTGTGTTTTTTTTTACATTTGTTTACCTTTTTTTTTAATTTTAATAAAGTAAATGGTGGGTTATCCATATAAGTAGGGTATCAAATGAAAGCCCTATTTCTGCTTAAAAAACAGTATATAATTTATGGGGGTGGAATAAAAGCCTAAGAGGGAAAACACTGTTGAACAAAGACATAGTCAAAAAGGTCAGAATTGCTCCGGTCCTTAAGGAAAAATGACCTCAGATTTTCCCAGTCCTTAAGGGGTTAAGGTACCATGCAACTCCTCCTAGAGGAGACCACGATACACAGCACAGGCACGCAGATGTCTCTAAGCCAAGATGCCTGCGCTGATGCCTGGCTTTCCACCTCAGAAGAAGTAGGATTTCTGAATAACGTGCTACTTATGCTGAATAATAGTGCTATTTGTAAGCTTATCGCTATATGGCTAAGTATTGGAGGGACTTTATTTAGGGTGATAGTTCCTCTTCAAAAGGGCACTCTGGAGGTGGATACTCCTTCCCTACTCCTCCTTACCTCCACCACACTAGCAAAGATCGAAAACAGAAGTGAGGCAGGAAGGTGGTCACCTGAACCAGTTGTAACCCTAAAGTGGTCAGGCTCATACTCTAAGGGCGTGGGCCTGGCAAATGCTCAGCTTAATCCAGGAAACCACTTTCACCTAAGAGGCAACTTGGCCCACACGAGGGCCCTCTGGAATGACAAAAAGTGAGTCTGAATTACAGAAAGGCTTTGTGTGATGAATGTAGCACTACAAGCACCTGTCTGTTTGAAGGAGCTGGACAAGGAGAAGGAACAAACTCCTGATAATGAGAAACTCAGAAACCCCTTCAGGAGTTCTTAAAAATCACACTACCAGAATGAAAGATCAGAAAGGGAGTTTTACAGAACTAAGCCTGCAGTCATACCACATGCTGAACAGATACAAACACAAGAAGAAAATCTGTCTTAAAGGGATAGTAATGTTTCACAAAAACAGCAGCTCCAATTAATCTTCATAGTATTTGAGCCACAAAGAGTGTGATTTCAATACTGTCAGAGTTGTAGTTCAAGAGTAATTGAATGATAAAGTATCCCCTCCCACCCCTTTTTCCTACTGTAACACTGCTCTCCTCAGATGTGGAATCTGGTCCAGAGACCAGACAGATAACAGCAAGGGACAATCTTCTTTCTCTGAGAACAATGAAAACCCTGCCCCCCTTGACAGGTTTTCCAGCTTTTTCCCTTATCTTAATTGAAGATTGTCCCTCTCTGCAATCTACCTGGGCACCTCCCAGCTGTTCTGAGGTGAGCAGTGTTACATCAGTAAAAGGGGCGGGAGGGGGACACTTTATCATTCAATTACTCTTAAACTACAACTCTGACAGAATTGAAATAACACTCTCCAAGACCCAAATACTATGATGATTAATTAGAGCTGCTTTTATTATGAAACATTACTATCCCTTTAAGAGTCCAGGACTGAATGGAAAAACAGAAGCTCAAAAAGGACCTTCTAAAGTACTCTCAAGAATAAGGATATGTCCCATGGAGGGGTGGGATCTGGAAAGATTGGGCAGGCATGAGCCATCCACTACACAAAGGGTGCACATCAAGTAATACAGCAATAAGTCTAAGCCATTGTGGAAGATCATCCTGAAGAAATGCTATGAATAGGAAGAAAAAGACTTGGCTACAACCACTGATCTTCACAGCACGAAGGCAAGCCATCATCATATCAGCAAAGCCAGAATCAGATAATCCTTTCTCCCTCAGAATGGTGCTTCAAGAACCAAGCTATCATAATCAACATTTCCCCTTCTGTGAGACACAGAGGACACTGGGTAAAGAGGCATAAGGAGTAGAAGTAAAACAAAAGCTCAGCAACAAAGAAATAAAGCAGAACTGAGAACCAGGTCCACAGAGGTCAGAATGGAGCATTCAGAATTAACCACACATGAAAGACCCCATTTCCCAATTTCTAGGATCTGTCCACTGATGGATGAGAAAGTCTGCCACAATTGCATCTACCCATGGAATATGAATGACAGAGGGAGGAAGGTGAGCTTCTGAAAACAAGAATCCACTGACCTTCTGACCATAGGTACCTTTACCTCTCTGGCACTCAAAGGGTTAAGGGTAGCATCTGATGAATGTACATTAGCCTAAGGATGATGTTAGTTTTAATCATATTAAGACTGAGATTCTATGCTAGGAGGAAAAACTTGATGAATGGCTATTTTTCCATTAGGAAGATGTTTCAAGATGGTTAATTCTGAAATAATTTTCTGCCAAGGATCAGAAATGGAGTGCCAGTTTAGTTTTTTCCATACTGTGCAGATAATTGGCATTAGTTTTGCATTGTGCCACTAAAACATAAAGGTTCATTTCCATACCTGAGAACTTTGTCTTCTGGATTGCCATTGGGGAATATAAATTATGTGATTTGCATAAAAAAAGAGGTTGGGGCTTACTCATGAACACTATCAGCCTTCCCTTAACCCTTTGCGTACCAAAGGGATGTGCAACGCATTGCTCAGGGGTGTGCAATGCTTTTGCACAGCAATGGGTTGCACATGTCTATGATATTTAAAGGGTTAAAGGAGGGCAACTGCAGTCTCTGGTCTCCAGCAGAGACAGTAAACTGTCTTCTGGCCCCATAGAAAGCTATGGGAAGAGCCAAATTTCATCATCTAAGTTTGGAGAAGTTGGGACTTTGCACTTTGACAGCACAGGCAGCCATCTGAGCTTAGGGCATGTGGAAACAGCCACATTTACATAAAAACACACCCACGGGAATATGACAATGGCTCATTAAGCTGAATTTCAATATGCAAATGAGCCATCGTCAAAGCAGAACCTGTAAAATTGCAAACTTGGTGAAGACAAAATGAAAGCATAGCGATGTCTGCGTATTTGTGATGTATTCAGAAGGATACGTGAATACCTCTTAGTACATTTGATAAGATAGAATTGGTTCAAATACAATGTTCCCAGTCTGGACCCTTATTGAACCTTAGTTCACCCCCCCTGCCAAGATAATCCACCCAGGGGAACAAAGTGATGCCAAACCTATCACCCCCACCGCTCCATGTTCTAGACTGGCTAGTGAGCTTTTCCATGATAAAGATGTGGAAAAGTCTAACTTTCCAGTGTTCCAGTGAAAGGGCAGTGGATGGTTTCCAGAGGGTGGGGACTAAACCTCAACCAGTATTTAGAAGGTGTTGTAACAAGCAGCTCTTCTGTAGATGAAATGCTATGATGCTTTTATTAAGAAGAAGTAGCCATGGGTTGTATGGACCCTCAGCCCCTTAACTAAGGACATAATGGCAAGAATTTGGAACCAGAATATCTTAATACAGCAACGTAACCACCAGATATGGGTGAAGATAACACTGGCCTCCCCTACATATTTAGCAGATGAGGAAGGAGGTAAGGTAAATATTTGCTAAAAGTGTGAGGTTCCGCCCCAATGGTAAAGTAGTAAGGTTCGTCTCCAAATTCAAGAAAAATTGCAGGATGGATGAAAGAACCCTAAGACATGCTGAAGTGTCTTGTTCATCCTGGCATTCCCTTTCCCAAGTAAACATGTGATTTAGCTTTTACCTGGAGGGAGGAGTCAGGTATGCTCAATATATACTAGAAATGGTGTGCTTGTGTAGTGACCTGCAAGTGTTTTTGTTTTGTTTGCTTGTTTTTATTAACAGCGGCAAGTGTTCCGGCAGGTTTTTGGAGATTTTCAGCTTTAGGGATGGCAGAAGAAGGGGTCTCAGACTATGGCCCACTTTTATTATTTTTTTTTTCAGTTCTTTAAAGGAGGAATTGAAAGTGCCCCCTTTATTTCTTGAATTCTCACCAACCTGATCTGCCATGGGATGAAGAAACAGGGTGATGATGCTATCCCCCAAAAAATGTAAGGCCATTTAGGCGTTATTGAACAGATGATTAATGTTTAACAAGTTTAGCCCCTCCCGTACCAGGTCAGCTAGAACGTATTGATTGCAATGCATTCCAAGCCAATCCAACAATGAAGGAAGAGGTTAATGGTGAGCCAGGCTAAGACAGTGGTTTTTTTTGGCAGTTAACCCCACTGATGCCAGCCAGCTTAAAACATATTGCATAGTAATGCCTTATAAGCTGCCTGACATTAGTGGGGTTAAAGGGATAGTAATACTTAAGTATTACTAATCCCTATAGCAAAGTACTACTTAAAAAAAACGTATTGCCCCCAGTGTCATCTCTCAGACCTTTATGGTTTGAGAGATGAACACTTCTAAAGTCTCCCTCCCCCTTCCCCGTAGTCAGCATTCTAGCTGACTCAGGGAAATCCGGTCAGAAATCATCAGGCGGCTCTGCAGCAGAGCCGCGATCGCGTTAAGTAAAAAAAAAACTTTCACTAAAACAGTCTTCTACGTGTGCTTGCAAGCCAAGCACACGTAGAAAACCATTTCTGTGAAAGTTTTCTTTTTTAGTAACGTGATCCGGCTGTGCTGGAGAGCCACCTGAAAGTCGTACGACTCTCTTCCTTTCAGTCAGCTAGAATGCTGACTACGGGGAAGGGGGAGGGAGAGGGCAACTTTAGAAGTGTTCATCTCTCAAATCATAAAGGTTTGAGAGATGACACTGGGGGCAATACAGTACTTTGCTATAGGGATTAGTAATACTTAAGTATTACTATCCCTTTAAGAGCGCTTGTGTGAATGTGGCAAGGGTGACTGGATGCAGGTGGGGATGCTGTGTGGGGGAAGTGGTGGTTGTTGCCAATTGAAGCAGAATAAGCCTTTTTTGCTAGGCTTGACAGCCCTGTTTGAAAGGCGTAGTGCCCTTAAAGTCGACCTTTTATCTCCCAGTTTATTTAGTTTTATAAGGAATTAAAATCTGCCTATATACCGTACTAACTATTTTTCTGTAAAACAAATATGTTTAGAAAAATTAACCTTATGTTTTGATGGCACGAGTGTACTACTTTAAGCTAATTATGTACACCGAAGTCCAAAGCTACCCCTCAATGTGCTCTGCCCAGGTTAATTCATAGCACAATTTGTGGTAGTATTGGTCCAGTACATAAACATTGTGTTATAGTAACATTGTTGATGAAGCTGAAGAAAGTCATGTGTCAATCAAGTTCAGCCTATGCCATATCACTCCTGTTATTCCAGAAGAAGGCAAAAAAAAAAAAAAAATTGAAGCCATTTACAATTAAGACACAAGTGGGTAAAAGAAATTCCTTCCAAATGGCAGTAGGATATTTTCATGGATCACAGATCAACAGCCTATCTGCTTTGAAGACAACTGTCATAATTCTCAATATTGTTCTGTATTAGATAGGTATCCATCACTTTTTTTAAAGCAGTTACAGTATCTGCAAACACAGCATCCTGAGGCAAACAATTCCATATCTTTACTACCCTTACTGTAAACATCCCTGCTTTTGTTTTAGTCAAAAGTGCCTTTCTTCTAGTCTTAATGGATGACCTCTTGTTCTTTGCTCAGCTCTTGGTGTAAATAGTTCTTTGGAGAATTCTTTATGTTGACCTCAAATATATTTGTAAATGGTACTTATATCACCGCTTAGATGTCTCTTCTCTAATGTAAACAACACCAGTTTGGCTAGTCTCTCTTTATAACTAAGATCCTCCAATCCCTTTATCAGTTTTGCTGCATGTCTCTGCACTTTCTCCAGTTCAGTAATGTTTTTTTCTACGAGCTGGTGCCCAAAACTGTATATTCTAGTTGAGGCCTTAAAAAGGATTTATATAGAAGTATAATTATATTCCCATCCCGTGCATCTATACCTCTTTTTATGCACAATAGTACCCTATTTGCTCTTGCAGTAGCTGAATGACACTGAACATTGCTGTGAAGGCTATTGTCTCTCAGTACTCCTAGATATTTTTTTAACAAGGTTCCTCCAAGTAGTTTCACATTTAGGGTGAGATGTTCAAAAAGTACTGTTAATGAAAAAATTGTCAGATCATGAGTTGGTGGTAAAAGAAGGACAATATTTTCAGAAGTAAATCTGTCACTTTAGAAAATGTGTGTAAAGAATTAAAAATGGAGGTAACAAGATCTTGATGAACATTGTCCTTAAAAATTATGATGTTAAAATGTCTTTGATTTGTCTTTGAAATGATTGAAACGAAAATTTTCAAAGAGACAAAGAAATTTTTTGAAACGACAAATTGCTTCTCACTCCTGCTAACAGTACTTTAATTTGTCTTTTTTGTCAAGTTTAGACCGTTTTTATTTTGCCGGGAAAAATGGCCTTAATCAGACAAAAAAAGTGACGTTGAAATGAATATTTTTTTCCCAAAAATACCTTACAGCTTAGTGTCATCAGCAGTGATTGAGACACTACTTTTAATATTCACTTAAAAGCATTGGGACAAAAGACTGAACCCTGTAGCACCCCATTTACACATTTTAATCCAACTGGAAAAGGTTCCATTTATACAACTCTCTACCATCTATCATTTAGATAGATTTCTATTCATGTACATATATCACCTCCCAAACCGAAGCCTTTTAATTTATGCAGTAAAGCCTTTTAATTTATGCAGTAACCTGTTATGAGGCAATGGATCAAAGGCTTTCACAAAATGCAAGTATACTACATCAACAGATATACCCTTGTCCAAATTACTTCTTAACCTTTCATAAAGCATAAAGTGTCACAGTGTTCCACCAACAGATAAATATTCATTTCTCAAATATATTTATATTACAATCAAATGGGTGGTACAACATATAAGTAGTTTGTAATTATATTTAAAATTAACTACACTTATCTTAGGGTGCCATCCAGTTTGAAGCAATGCTGGTTAAAAAAGCAGCTCTGGCTACTTTGCACATTGCGCTGGTATGTGTAAGAATTCTCTTCCACCCTAAATAAAGGGAAGGAGTATCCCTTTGTACAATGACAGCTAACATTGCACTGTTATTGTACACACAGGTTTGGCTGACTTTCAGCTGTGCAGCTACTTCCTGTGGCAATGTATGTGTGCTACAAGAGAAGATTGAGATCAGGGGGTCATTATCCATATGTAATTTCTGATTCTTACATAACGCTGATAACAGATCCCCCTTAATTCCTGTGCAGGGAAGATGGCTGTATTGTAATGTAAATCCCTATACCACCATAACACATTGTTACCCCATTCAGAGAAAGGACCTCTAATGATCTTTTAGCTACTAAATGATACATACCTCATCACCATGCATGTTAGCAACATACTTAAACTCTGGAATTCCAATCCTATGCCGAGTTGGAAATTTTCCCACAACAAAAACCCACAGGTCTCTACCTTGAAAAAAAAGGAAGAAAAAGGCAAACATGTTAATAATGTTTTTTTCATATGCACTGAAATTAACCAGTCAACAATACAGGTAACCACAAATATTGTTTTTACTCTCGACAAAGAATGATAGTCCACTTGCATTCTAATCATCAGATAAAGAAAGGGTGACCAAGCATGTCATCGCTGGCTGTATACAGGAATAGGTCTATCACTTTGATGGCCAGATGGGTATCCCAATGCACTGCAAAGAAAGCATTGGACATCAAAAGGTTAATGATGTCCCTGATTAGGTACAGGTGAATTAATCAGTGGCTCATCTATTTAGTCTGTCCTATCTATGCTCCAAAAGGGAAATCCTTAAATCCGGGCATGGATACAACCCATGAAGACAGGTTTGGACACCATGGAGTTATACAAACACACGTCTTTAAATCACTAATTTTCATTGTTAGTCGTAAAGGCATGCCAATAGGCCAGGTTTTCAGTTTATCTCTACTTGATCACAGCAGATCAGTCATAATGGTTGATATAACTGTGCTTAAATGGGGACATCCTGATAACAAGAACTGTTGTTGTGCCCTGAGGACTGGAATTAAGAATCTCCAAATTCAATCCAAGTTCTTTTGATATGAAATCAGCAGGTTTGGAGAAGCAGTTTTCCTTGCACTCTGAGAGGGGTCTTCAGAAGAACTACTTTTTTCCCTTTGCAGACGAGCAGCAGATGTATGTATTATTATGTTACTGCCAGCTAGGTATTTGACATCAAAATTAATGTTTATTTCTCAACTGAGCTTCACTGGAGGAACAAAGGCTGGAGCCACTGCTCCAAATCCATGGATTCACTGCATCTTGACATAAAAAGTGGTTGGCCACCCAGATTTAAGAGGGAGTGGACTTTCCTCATAGAACCACCAGACTCATAGCTGTAATAGTGCACCGCACTGCAAGAGATCGCAGATTCTTCTTGGAAGTTAGAGATGTCATTGGAGACAACTCTAGCACTTAAAGAAGTAAACCCTACAACAGATTAATTGAAAGGACATGATACCCTCACTAACACTATGCTATTCCAAGAGCAGAAAAGTTAGTACTAAAATTCCTGCAGGTTGGTTCAAGCCTTCCACTTATTGTTGCTTGATAAGTGACTGCTAATATGTAGTCTGAGCAAGGACAAACTTTCTGACTTCTCAAACCCAGTGTTACTAATGGGCATATGCAATGGCAATATTCCCCTTTTCCACTATTGTGTGTGTGTGTGTGTGTGTGTGTGTGTGTGTGTGTGTGTGTGTGTGTGTGTGTGTGTGTGTGTGTGTGTGTGATATACATATGTATGTTAGTTGTTGAAGAACCGCAGTCACAGGACTTCAAATAGATGAAAAAGTGCAATCTTTAATAAATCAACAATTCGGCCCTACTTTGGGCCTTTGTCAAGACATATATATATATATATATATATATATATATATATATATATATATACTGGGAAGCTCCTGGCCTTGTAAGATACAGCACCCTGGATCAGGTAAGCAGAAGAAAGGTAATTCATTGCATCCATGCTGAATGTTTCCAGTCCTCTAGGGGACCTTCCTCAGAGAAAAACATTTGTCGTGGATACAATAAATGCTTCACAGGTTGAGAATATTTGAATATTCTTCCTTTTTTTCCTATGGGATGTGCACCTATATGTTGCATTGGGTATTTAATCAGTGAGTCTTGTCTTTGATATATATCTATATATCTAAAGGAGGCATTCAGCTGTCATTCTATAACATGCCTGACAAAGAGATCTCTTGCACTCAGAAGATACTCAGCAAAAAAAAGGCATCTTATTTACTAATATCCTGCTTTATCCATAGCTAACAAAGTATCAACCCTTACCTACAGAAGTATACAGTAACACCCTCATATAGGGACACCAACGGCACACACACATATACACATACACACACTTTCACACTGACATCATAAAGACACATGTGACATACACACAGGCTGAGCTTTACTGAATTGAGATGCCCCTTATCCCAACAAAAGAACTGAGTGATATACCTCTCTCACCCATGCTCTCTGAATTTACTAAGTTTGTTTTCCAATGAAACAGAAATGCTTTTAATCAGTATTGCTTGTGCCTCATTCCTTGGCAAAAACAATGTTAGACAATGGGAGAAGAATTATAATTTCAGCCACTTGGCTCTATGCACAGAAAATGTATCAATGCAATTTATTATAACATTCAACTTGGAAGATGTTTCAGACTGTTAGCTGAACACCAGCTATTGTTGGATTTTAACTCTCATCATAATAACAATGATTTAGGTAGATAGATGAGCACAAAGAAACAGAGACAGGCACAAAGGAAGACAGACACACAAACACACAAGGGTAAAGACACAGAGATAGAAACATAGCCAGAAGGGGTAAGAGACAAACACAAACACACAGATGGGTATAGAAAAAGATAGAAAACACTGAGAGGCATACAGGGATAAAATATAGCAGAAAGAGGCAGGCACACACAGGCAGTATGCATGAAGGAGAATGAGGGGGAGATAGAAAAAGGAAGAATGTATGACTAAACTCCCACTCTACCCTTGCCTTGTGGAAGTAGGGTTGCCACCTAGCCGGTATTTTACTGGCAGGCCAGTAAAAAATTGGCTTCTGTCCAATGTTAAGTCTATGGAGGCAATGCCCTGGCCGGTATTTTTTTTGAAGAAAAGGTGGCAACCCTATGTGGAGGTGGAATTAAGGGAGAAATGTAGGAGTAAAACACTTAGTAAATTAGAGCTAGGCAGGAGCAGGGCTATATAATTGGTTGGTAGGACAATATTGGGAACCAGGGCTGGCCCAAAGCATTATGCTGTCTGGGTCCATGGATGAAATGCTGCCACCACCCAAAAAAAAAAAAACACCAACTAAAACACGTAAAAAGGAAAAAAAAACATCTTGGTCATGGCTAAGCAATCATAATCTCATTTCTGCACTAATAATGTTAGTGCAGAGATGACATTTTTATGATGCCCAAGCCTGACCACATTTTTACCCTTTTTACCAACACAAAAATAAGCTTAACAGGATACACACATTGCCCCTCAATCTCCACAATGCCCCCCATATCTCCACATTGCCCCTTCCACAATGCCCCTTCATCTCCACAATGTCTCTTCCACAATGCCCCCTCATCACCACAATGCCCCCTAGTCTCCACAATGCCCCCTCATCCCCACAATGCCCCTTCATCTCCACATTGCCCTTTCCACAATGCCCCTTCATTTTCACATTACCCCTTCCACATCGCTCCTTCATCTCCACATTGCCCCTTCCACAATGCCCCCTCATTTCCACAATGCCCCCTCATCTCCACATTGCCCCTTCCACAATGCCCCCTCATCTCCACAATGCCCCCACATCTCCACAATGTTCCTTCTACAATGCCCCCTCATCTCATTAATGCCCCCTCATCTCATCTCTTCATTGTCCCTTCCACAATGCCTCTTCATCCCCACATTGCCCCTTCCATAATGCCCCCTCATCTCCACATTGCGCCTTCCACATTGCCCCTTCATCTCCACAATGCCCCTTGATCCCCCGTCTATCTCCTGCCTCGAGTCCCTGATGGTCTAGCGGCGTGGCATGAGAGAGACTGTGCCTCCTTCAACACAGGGCTGAAGCTCCCGCACAGTTCTCAGTAATGCAGAGTGCTGGGAGATGATGTCATCTAAAAGCGCTCTGTATTACTAGAGCACCGAGATTAGTGGGAGATCAGCTGGATTGTCGCCCCTGTCAGAGTGCCGCCTGGGTCCATGGACCAACCGGGACCCATGTAAGGGCCAGCTCTGTTGGGAACACTATTACAAGAGAGAAACTGTGGCATATGTGATGTCTAATGACATGCACAATACATGGCAGATTGACATTACAACAGGAAGATCTTATCCAAATAATATAAATAAAGGATTATTATTAAATAATCAGTTTAAATTATTTTACTATGTTACTCAAGTGATAGACAAGGGTGGGGTAATAGATGTAGCTTCTTTGTACTTTAGTAATTTAGTAATTTGATTCTTAAGATGCATAGTTTATGACATCACTCAAGTATAGTTTACTGGATAAGAAATTGACCGAAGGACAGGTAACAGTGATTCATAGTTAGTGGACAACATTTAGAGGAACAGGTTACTAGTGGGTGCCTCAGGCTTCGGCCATTGGTCCTGTTCTTTTTAATATTTTTACTAGTGATATTTGTAACTGTATGCCTGTCTGCTGATGACATAAAGATCTTTAACAGGGCTGGCCCTCTAGGTTGAATAAATCAAATGCATAGGGATTTAGGAAAATTGGAGGAATGGACAAAAATATGGGATCTAAAATTTAATTCATTTCGAGTGAAAAAACCCCAGAGGTGGACTACAAGCTTAGGAAAGGGACTCTGGAATTATTAAAGATAAACTTAAGGTAGACAAGTAGTATAATAAAGTAGTGGGAAAAGCTAGCCATGTACTAGGCTGTGTAGGAAGAAGTAAACACAGTAGGGAAAGATGGGTATTTAATGATCTCTGGTATGTCCTCACCTGAAGTACTGTGTACAGTTTTGGAGACCACGTCTCCAGAAGGACATTAATAGATTGGAGGAAGTTGAAACAGCGACAGGATAGAAACCTTTAACTATATTAAAGGGAACTTTCACCTCTACAACACTTTTTGCCAGGTCCTAAGATACGCACACTTCATGCTGGGCACTGCCGTATTCAGCGGCACACTGTATCTTCAGCACAGCAGCGCAGGACTTCCCAGTGCTGTAATTCTCCACCCACCTCCCTCCCAGCTGTCCCAGGGACCGCGTCACACTTCCCTTCGTAGTGGTATACATCACGTCTATCTTTACAGCAAGCTCCGTTTATCATTAGAGTGGATAGCTTATAAAGGCGATAGGTTACAGAGATTAATTAATAGAGAATCCTATTTGATTTATAGATTATCTACTCTAGTCCTTAAAGGGATAGTAATACTTCGTTTTAACTTTATTTTATTTTGTAGGCATTAAAAAAACATGAAGAAGGATATAAGTCTTATCTCTCAAACCTTTATGGTTTAAGAGATATTCACAAACAAAGTATCCCCCCCCTGTTCAACCAGATCAGAAGGAAGGTGCCCAGGTAGACTGCAGAGAGGGACAATCTTCAATTAAGATAATGGAAAAAGCTGAAAAACTTGTCAAGGGGGGAAGGGCTTTCATTGTTTTCATACAAAGAAAATTGTCCCCTTCTGTTATCTGTACTGTCATACAACCTGATCCACATCTGAGAAGAGATGTCTTACACTAGGTAAAAGGGGCGGGGAGGGGAACTTTGCTTGTGACTATCTCATAAACCATAAAGGATTGAGAGATAAGACTTATATCATTCTTAATGTTTTTTTAATGCCTACAAAATAAAATAAAGTTAAAACGAAGTATTACTATCCCTTTAATTATATACATATATAGGAGACAAACACACCCAGGGTGGCAGTAAGGAGGGGATATAGAAATCTCCTCCCTATTGCCACTGATGGAGATACAGGAGTGGGCAGGGTTTGCCCTCCCTCAACTTTCTGCTCAACCAGAAAGAAACATGGCCGACACACACAAACACACAGACTGTGACATACAGACACGTTTCACCATTTGAGGCTGAGTGCGGGCAACCCTTTAAAAAACAAACAAACAAAAAAAACGCATATGCTACTAGCTTGTTTGACTATCAGTCATTCAAGCGCGACATTACACAAGTGAGTGGCATTCCCCTTAGATTGATTTTCCTTCTATACAGTAAAGTGTCTATTTCCAGTTCAATGATATGAAAACAAGCCAAAGCACCCATAGAAGATATATTGTGACCTTATACTTGGACTGTAATTACCTGTTACATTGTCTGTAGCTATACAGATTATGCTACGTGATTTTTTTCTTCTTTTCTTTTATGTTACCATCGGATAAGTGCTGATACCGAATACGGTGGAACATATCATTTTTTTCCATCATAATTAGTTTTTATGTTCATGATCTATTTATTATGCTAGAGTTATAATATATATGATCTTTAGGATTTTGTATATATATATATATATATATATATATGTTGTACTTTATCACACTTGCACGAATAAGATATTAATTTCATAAATGTGATTGTAATTCATATATGTGTGTGCACTGTTTGCTTAATACTTTATGCACATCTTGGTTTAGGGGTATATTTAGTATTCAGCGCTCGCCTAATTTGTTTATTAGCATCTTTACAGTAAGCTCCGTTTATTATTAGAGTGGATAACTTATCAAGAAGATAGGTTACAGAGATTAATTAATAGAGAATCCTATTTGATTTATAGATTATCTACTCTAGTCCTTAATTATATACATATATAGGAGACAAACATACCCAGGGGTGGCAGTAAGGAGGGGATATATAAATCTCCTCCCTATTGCCATTGCTGGAGATACAGGAGGGGGCAGGGTTTGCCCTCCCTCAACTTTCTGCTCAACCAGAAAGAAATATGGCCGACACACACACAAACACACAGACTGTGACACAAACACAAACACACAATCACTCACTCTGACTCCCAGTGGCCTCAGCAGGTGAAGCTGCAGCACCAAGGGAACATAACCGCACTCAAAGGGTTAAAGGGGAACTACCACCTCTTCAAGAATTTAACTTCAATAAATCCCCATCTGGTGACTAGCAGCAGAATTATTACCTTATTCCAAAGAAATGTGCATTGTTCTGGGGCTGACAGCAGGACGGATTGCGGACATGTTGCCATAATGACGTCTGCGCTGTCAGTCCCAGCCGGGATTAGGAGGCGTTGCTAAGAGCTGGACGGCTCCGGAAGGGACTGACAGCACAGGCGCACGGACATCATTATTAGTATATCTGTTGTGTGTGTGTGCGTGCGAATGTCTGTTGTGTGTGTCTGCGTGCATATTTCTGTTGTGTGTAAGTGTGCGTATGTCTATTGTGTGTATGTGTGCACGTGCATATGTCTGTTGTTTGTGTGCATATGTCTGTTGTTTGTGTGCATATGTCTGTTGCGTGTGTGTGCGTATGTCTGTTGTGTGTGTGAGCGTACGTTTGTTGCATGTCTGTGTGTGCGTGACTGTTGCGTGCATGTGTCTGCACGTCTGTTGCGTGTGTACATCTCTGTTACATATGTGTGTACATGTCTGCATCTCCAGTGTGTGTGTATACATGTTTTGTGCATGTTTCTACCACTCACTGTGTCTGTCTGCCTGGGTGTTGCATATGTCTGTGTTTATCAGTGTGTCTACATTTCAGACACGAATGCCCAACGGTCATAACATGAAGGGCAACGCCATCCCACATTGCTAGTATATATATATTTTTTTTTTTTTTTTCAGGGGTGAGGTGTCATCAGTATGCAGACTATGCTTGTACCATGTATTTACTCCCCCAATGGGTAGATATTTATACCCATAGTTTTATTTTATTTTTGGAAACATGTATGTTGTCTACTAGTGTGCAGTACTTATGGGGTGTTATCTGACGCACATGACAATGTTTTTACCTTTGGGACATTCTGTGTATTTCATCACAGCCACTTTTAGTACATTTTTTAGTACATTTATATTAGTTCCTGGCATTTTGGTCACATCACACCACATTTTTAGTACATTTCAGACATTTTTGTTACATACATATTCCATCAAGTGTTATCTTATTCTTCACTTGTTTCAATATTGCTTACTGGATATGGATTTCAGGCAATGTCTACACATATATCAGTTTTTCTACTATGGGTTTATCAAATTATTTATTTATATTATTACCATTAGTTTCTATTTAGACACAGTTAGGTACAGAACACAAGGGTTATTGCACAATTTAGAGGATGTGCTTAATGTTAGGGAAGATGGGTGCATAGACTGGGGTTTGCTTTGCCCATGTGGAGGGCCCATTCAAAGGGCTCTCCAAAGACCTGTTCATTAACAGAACAGTACAAAGGACAAGGGGTCACCCACTTACACACGAGGACAGGATATTTAATCTAAAACAGCGGAAGGGATTCTTTATGGTAAGGACAATAAAGGTATGAAATTCACTGATGAGGAGGTGGTGATATCGAATACATTAGATGCCTTTAAAAAGGGCCTGGATACTTATTTAAAAGAGCAGACTATAGAGGGCTATGTACGTTAGTATTGGGATTAATATTTAGTTAGTGCTTGTTGATCTAAGGAGAAATCTGATTGCCATTTGGAATCAAGAAGGAATTTTTTTCCCCCATTCAAAACAGAATTGGAATTTGCTATATTGAGGGGGTTTTTTGCCTTCTGTAGGATCAACGACGGTAAACAGGAATAGGAAAAGGGTTGAACTTGATGGACACAAGTCTTTTTTCAACCCAAATTACTATGTAACTATGTCCTTTTGGGTGGGCTACAAGTGGTATGATTTGAGGATTGTGTATTTAGACTGTTTAGGAGTGTGTTATTTTTTATGTTTATGTTTAGAGCTGTTATTATTTTAGTATAGTAATAACTATATTTACTGACCACATTAATTAGCATCCACTTGAGAATATAGTGTTTGTAGATTTATCAACCATATTAATTTACATCTACAGAAGAATATATTGTTTGTAGGTATTTTATGTCTATGAGGCTCTTTGGATGCCGAGTGGCACGCAGCATGCTTTTGGATGGTGTGTTGGGTGCCCTCTGGCACCCAGAGTGCCAATGGAAAATGGAGCCTTTAATTATAAGATGGATTTCAATAATATTTTATATATTATCCTGAGTTTCTCCCGACATAGGTATATTATGCTATTAATCTATAATATAACCATTGGTCCTTACTTTGGACATTGTCAAGTGTAGAACATTAGGGATCATTGTACATTTGAGGATTTATTTATTGGTAGGGAGGACTGGTATGTGGGTTAGGGCTGTATGGTTCATATCGGGGGGTGTATATGTGTATATGCCTTTTTCTTTGGGGTATTATGTGATTAGATTATTTGGGTGTGTTATGCACTCCTATGCTTATAGTGTGTATGTTATTAGTTAGCTAATGATGCCATTAAGTATTAAAGGGGCATTAGAGGGTTGATCCAAGACTCTTAACCCACTGTCAGTGCCCTTAGAGCTATAGGAACTTTTGTTCCCATCTCTCAGAACTCACCCATTATCTGCCGTTTGCTGTGCATATCACAGAAATCTGCACAGAGCTGGGTGTTGTCAGCACCTTCCCCTGTTCTCATGGGGGCTTTTTCTTGTATCCATAAAAGTCCTTGGATGGTGAACCTGCTAACATGAGGCTTTTATGGAAACAGGAAAAGCTCCCAAGAGTGGCAAGTAAAGAGGTGACATCACCCAGGTCTGTGCAGATGTCTGTAACCGGCAGATAATGGGTGACCCTTCCCATAGTTCTGAGGGCATTAGCAGTGGGTTAAATATTCTTGTATGGACTCTTTTACGGAACATTTATAAACCTTAAAGGGATAGTAATACTTAAAATGTAAAAAAAATATGTTGTAGGGTTTAGCTCCCTGAGTACAACAAAGGTACTCTCACTGCTGAAAGGTGTGTTATTCAAAAGTTATTACAGCTTAAACTTGATTTTATAGGGGCAGTATCACAGTCTGAAAATGTATAGTGGCGCTGTTGCTACACCATCCTATGGCGATTTATGGTCAACTGGCCAGAGGTGTCCATAGGATTGTGTAGTAACAGCGCCACTGTACAATTTCAGGCCACTGTGATACTACACCTAAAAATTTCAAGTTTCAGTTGTAATAACTTTTGAATAAAAAACCTTTCAGCCATGAGCGTACCCTTGTTTTACTCTGTGGGATAAACCTTACAACTTATTTTTACCATCCCTTTATTACAATCCCTTTAAATAAACACTGATATCATGTATTCAGTATTAAGGAAATAAGTGCCTGGTTTGTAATTTTAAAATCATATAGTAGATCTATCCCCTTAGAACAAGTCTAGTCTGTTATGCAGAACACTAAAATCTGCCTACACATTGTTCTAGCCATTTTTTTGAGTGCCAGATGGGGTACACAACACTTAACCCTCATGAACTGAAATGGTTACAGCTTTGAGAAATGAATCTTCATGTTTTGTGGCAAAGTGCGACACTTTAAGCTAATTCCCTGCACAGTGTGCTTATTCGTGTTCATTATCATCCATTGTGGCATTGTATCAAAATGCATTCCACAATCCTTGTATTAAATCTACTGCACTGAGCTCATTAACCGGTACAGTTACTCCCTAAAGAAAGATAACATGGTTTATATGGTATAACTTATACCTCATTAAACTGTTATGGTTCTTATTAACCTCTTCGATTCTGGAAAACATCTCCAGTGTATTTGTAATTATTGGATTGGAGATATCTTGAATACCAAAATGGTTAAGAGTCAAACTGTGATGTTGGTCCCAAAGAAAACAATGTTACTTTGTTGTTGTAATGCACGTACAGGCAAGTCTAATGTTTACCTTTTGATCCACAGGCTTTTAATTCATTTTGACATGGTTGATAGCATCAACCGCAAAGACAATTTCACGTCTATAAAATATGAGTGATGTCAGTCTATTATCCCCCTATGTCTAGAAATGCACATGGTTATCTTATGTAGGCTCATGTACTCTATCTGCTTCATTTTGAAAAAGTTGCCAGCAACTATCATGTTTGCCTCCATACACGACACCTAGGACTGATTTATGGTATCATTCAAAGATGTTGTCCTTACTTCGCTGCTAAGCCTTTTCACTTCTTAACCCTTTGAGTGCCAGAGGGATACGCAACGCATTGCTTTGCAATGCGCTGCGTACCCCTCTGGCACTCAAAGGGTTAATGCATACCTCCCAACATTTCAAATGGCCAAAGAGGGACACTTTCATCATAGGTGGTGTTTATGGGGGTGTGACTGGTGGGCTGGGCATTACTGAGAATAATTAGTTTATTTCAAGACCTATTTACTCATCTTTGTGTAACTGAATACATTATTTATGTGAGTTTTATTGCTGTGGAGCAATGTGGTACACAATACTTATCCTGATCTCCAGAAAAGAGGGACAAAGGGGTAGAAAAGAGGGACAGAGGGATTTGGATCTTAAAAAAGGACTGTCCCTCCTAAAAAGGGACACCTAGGAGGTGTGTTTATGCCAAGCATGCTTTCACACTTGCTATTGTTTAATTTTAAATGAAATTTTAGGTGCTTTTCTGTGAACAAACCAAACGTCATACACTGTTTTTTTCTAACAATCCCTTCACATTCAAAAGTTATCATTGCTTTGTGGCTAACCCCTAAGGTGACCAAGACATATTACCCAGAATGCAAAAAGCTTTTATTTATTGCACTTCCGGTAAAGTGAATGACAAACAACTGCCCTGGAATGCATTTTTAAAATGTTCTACTAGCAAATGTTTATGATTCTTAGTATTAACTCACCTTCCTAAAATATCTGAATTTGTGTTTTTATGCCTAGGTCTTGCTATAACAATTAGCAACTGCACAAAATTAACATTTTCTTTTTTTTTCCATTTTGTTCCCATTCTTTATTTCAGGCACAAAATAAAGAGATAAATCATGTAACCAATTGGTTCCCAAACTGAGTAGCATGAGGCTATATCTCAGAACCAAGTATCCACATTGCTGTGTAACATAACATTACCTATACTCAGGGCCAGTGCAAGGATTTTTTTATACACAGGCGAACGTGCATTTTGATGCCCCCCCCCCCGACCCGGACACAATCCCCTGACCCCCCCCCCCCCGACCTTGCCACAATCCCCTGCCCCGCCCACATATTCACCTCCACACTCTCCCCACCTCCAAATTGCCCCTTCCACAATGCTCCCTTCATCTCCACAATGCCCCTTCATCTCCACATTGCCCCTTCCACAATACCCCCTTATCTCCACATTGCCCCTTCCACAATGCCCCCTTATCTCTGCATTGCCCCTTCATCTCCACAATATCCCTTCCACATTGCCCCATTATCTCCACAATGCCCCTTCCACATTGCCCCCTTATCACCACATTGCCCCTTCCACAATGCCCCCTTATCTCCACAATGCCCCTTCCACAATGCCCCCTTATCTCCACAATGCCCCTTCCACAATGCTCCCTTCATCTCCACAATGCCCCTTCCACAATGCTCCCTTCATCTCCACAATGCCCCCTCCACATTGCCCCTTCATCTCCACAATGCCCCCTCCACAATGCCCCTTCATCTCCACATTGACCCTTCCACAATGCCCCCTTAACTCCACATCGCCCCTTCATCTCCACAATTCCCCTTCACAATGCTTCCTTTATCTCCACAATGCCCTCTCCACAATGCCCCCTCCACATTGACCCTTCCATAATGCCCCTTCACCCCCTACCTTGAGTCCCTGGTGGTCTAGCGGCGTGCCACAGCTTAGAGCTCTGTGCCTTCTTCGGCACAGAGCTGAGGCTCCCGCGCGCTGCCCTCAGTAATGCAGAGCGCTGGGAGATGATGTCATCTCTCAGTGCTCTGTATTACTACAGAGCCTGGGTCTCTCTGCGGTGTGTAACATAGACGCTGCGAGGGAGTGCTGATTTACACTACCAAGCGCTCCCTCGCGGCGTCTTTGTAACACACCGCAGAGAGACCCAGGCAGATATATAGATTATAAAAAAAAAATAAACTTCACTCTTTTCGGCGCCCCTCCATTGCGGCACCCTAAGGCAGCTGCCTGTTCTGCCTTAATGGCAGCGCCGGCCCTGCCTATACTGTCTTACTGTTAAAAAGGGATCACAGTCAGAAGTTTGGTAAAAGTTGGTTCAAACAACAGAGGTAACAGCAGATACTAAATAGGACACAATTGGTATTGTTCTGCCATGTTTGTATAATTATATACATACATTTAGCAGGAAGCCTACACACACACACACACACACAAACACACAAACAAACACAGAGCTGTATACAAAAGTGTGAACACCCCTTGCCAAATTACGTTTTGTTCATTTTCTAAGTGACAGGAAGTAAACACAACCGCTGCAGTGAACAAACTAAAATGTGACATATTTCTGCAAATTGTAATGCACAGTTACTATTTGCTGAATTTAACAGATTGAACAAAATAAGACAGAAAATGTGCCATGTGCAAAGGTTTGTGCACCCTTTTAATCAGTACAACCCTTTTGGTAGAAATCACACCCTCCTAATGTTTCTTGCAGTCACTGTCTTTCCATTCTTTCATTAGGATTTTTTTCCCGTTCTTGCTTGCTTATAGTTCTGAAATATACTTAGGTTGTCTTGCATGCACTGAATGTTTGAGATCTACATACAGATTTTCAATAATATTACTGTCTGTGGACTGTGAAGGCCATTCCAAACCCTTTGTTTCTTGAATTAGTTCAAGGCTGATTTTGAGTTATGTTTTGGATCATTAGGGTCCAGGATTTATTGATACTTAATCTATTCTTCCCTCTGCCCACACAATATTTCCTGTGCTGCTGGCTACCACACAACCCCAAAGCATAATAGATCCACCCCCATGCTTAACAGTTGGCAAGGTGTTCTTTTCTTCTAATGCTTCTCTCTCTTTTTTTTTTTTTTTTTATCCACACGTACCTTTGGGGACTGTAGCCAAACACGTTAATTTTAATTTTAACAGACCACAGCACTTGTTTTCAAAATGTCTCTGACTTATCTAAATACTGTGTTGAATATTTCAGATGTTGACTTTTATGATAAAATCACAGGTAAGTTTTCCTTCTGATGACTTTAATAGCCATCCTGCACTGAAATGGCCATGGTTTAAGATGTAAATAAAAGGCAGACAGGGTATACCATTTTGGAAAGAAAACAACCCTCTCCATCAAATGAGATGCCATTGCCTTTCTACCCCTCTCCCTGTGTGCATAAATGTTTCCTGAAGATGGAGCTACAAGAAAATATATATTTTTTATACTTCCACTAACTGAAACGTACCAAGTTATTTGAAAACCATGGACTTTCCTAATGTATTGAGCACATACCACACTGGTATGGCTTGCCATACTGTATGGAGTGCCAAGAGCACTAATCTATACCCATCAGTTTTTTAAGTTGCCTATGTGTACTACAAATAAACACAAATGCACATCATGTGATCACCTGATATTAACCCTTTGAGTGCTAGAGAGGTACTGCAATGTGTTGCATACCCATATAGCAATGACAGATTTAACTCATTCATGACAACCTTTATTGGAAAGGGGAGAACCCCCTTTCTAACAATGGGATATTCTTATGAATTATAATTATACACACTGTAGGGCTTTTTCTGCCGAGTAAAACAAGGGTACTCCCACTGTTGGGACTCGGGAGATGGAGAAATTGGTACAGATTATTTTTATATATTTTTTTTTTTGCATTTGAACTCTGTTTTGGTCTACAGCTGGACAATAGCATAGCATTTCTCTATCTGAAGACATTTACAGCAGTGGACTCAACTGAGAGTTTTTTGGCATCTGCAAGGTAATTGACAACCTGGTATTAACTACTGGGTGTTTAATTCTCTGTGCATGATGTATATCCTAAGCATTGCATGTTCTAAAGAAACATGGGTGAGTCAAATTTCTAAGAGTTTACTTAGACTGTTGAAGCCTACTGCCTGTTCTGAGTAGATCTGAACTAAATGCAGACTTCATTAAAGAGCACTACATACCAGCAACTGAAGGTACAATGTAACCAATATTTAGATATACCAAACTGCTGTTTAAAGGAAACCTACGTTGGGTAGTCCTTCTAAATAACAAATTAAGAATAGCTTATGCATATAGGTATCATTCTATTTAATTTTATCATCCTGCTTTTATGACATACTAACCTATTCAACAGTATTGTACATGAACTTTATTGATCTTCCCTCTAATTAATATTATAACAAAAATATTTTATTGTACATAAACTCTCAGATTATGAATGAAGGGGAGAGTATGCCCCCTCAAAAACATTAGGGTTAAAATAATTTATGTTTTTCTTATCGTTTTCCATGGCAGTGCAATATTTATCTTGGCCCCTATGCTTTTTAATTTGTTTATGAATGATCTTAAAGTCAGTATTTAAAGTATTGTCTCAAACTGTGCTGATCGTACAAAACTATGTAAGCCAGATTTCTTTTTCTCTGCAGAGGGATTTAGGAAGACAGATATGTGGCAGATTAGGCGTACTATAGATAATGCATTTGGGTTGCAGAAACAGGCATGTTACATATACAATACATGGAAAACTACTTGGGGAATCCTTGTTAGAGAAAGACTACTGCTGGACAATAGATTTCACAGTGCGCAGTGTCACACAGCTTCTACAAGAGCTAAAACATTATTATCATGTATAAAAAGGGGTGCAGCTGCATGGAACGGGAATACAGTTCTACCTGTTTATAAATCCGTTGTTATATCTCATATAGAATATGAGCTGTTTTGGTCGCAAACTTTACTGAACCTGAAAAAGTACAAAGACATTCAACAAAATATATAAATTGACTGGAGTGTTTTAGTTATAAACGGACACTAGACAAACTGGGTTTCTTTCCATTAGAGAAAAGGCATCTAAGTAGGGCTATGATTGCAATTTACAAATATACCCAAGTCCAATACAAATAATTATCTGAGGAATTATTTACTCAGTAAGCTAAGCAAAAAAAAGGTGGCATCCATTAAATGGACCTATAACTTAAAAATAACTTGCTCTTAATTTGTTTAACACACTGACTTACTCAAGTAAGTGTTCTTCATATAGCAGTCCAGTAATTTATTTAGTGTTTACATTATATGTGCAGTTTCCTGTATATAGTGATCACTCTTGAAGTCTGCATCTAGCTTACACTTCTTACAACAACAGGCTCTAATAGCCCTGACTCATAAGGAACTCTAGTTATCAGATTGAAAAAGACTTAAACTGAAGCAATTAGCTTTTGCATAAGCCATAGCTCAGTGTAAACAAAAACAGTAAACATATATTACTGACTGCTAGTTGAATGACATCAAGTTAGATAAGTCTTTCTGATAAACAAATTAAGGCCTCATATTAGTTGGATATAGTTCCATTTTAAAGGAACACTAATAGCAACATATAAATGAGTCCATATTATCTCTTTGCAATAAATGAAGCATCATGGAGCCTCCTAAAGTGCTCTGGTGGGCTCCATGTGCCAGAGAGAGATCCCCTCTAGAACATAGTAGCCACTGCATTTTTAAGAAGAAGATGTGGCGATTTGAAAGACCATCTATCTTCCTTCTGTAGAAAAATAGTGAGCACATTTCTGGGATCATGCCACTGGGATCAACATGTTATTCCATGGAGCACTATATAGATGGGGAGCCCGGGAGTCTGTCAGAAATGGAGATGGCTGCTGCTTTGGATTTTGCAGCAAGGGTTCATCTGATGTCTCTATCTGGTGTATGGAGCCCATAACAACACTTTAGGAGGCTTCATGATGCTTCATTTATTGAAAATAGGTAATAGGTGTATGTTTGTGTTAGTGACCCTTTAACCCTCTGAGTGCCAGAGGGGTACGGAACATATTGCAAAGCAATGTGTTCCATACTCCTCTGACACTCAAAGGGTTAAGACTGGAGGAAAGCAGTATCTGACTACAACAAAGGTTAAGATTTTTATAGTAAAGGCCAGTGCCGGATTATCCACTAGGCAACCTAGGTTGCTTTAGAATATGCTGACTCCTCTAGCATTTACGGAATTTTACCTGATAGCAGTTTTAGTATTAACCATTTGCTTTGCAATGTGTTCAACATCCCTCTGGCACTCAGAGGGATGTACTTTACGTTTCAACAGTGTGAATGTCACGGTTTGCAAGCAAGACAAGAGTTAGACGGTATAGTTAATATCACTTTATTAATAATAAACAGACAGGTTCATGGAGTAGCAGAGGGTGACTAGAAAGGCTATAACCTCTATCAGGAATAGGAGGCCGCCCAAGGTCAACCACAACTGCAAGAGACTAGGCCGTAGCCACTGGTAGTGTCAGTAATGCAGGAAACCCAAGGAAGGCTCTCATGATCTCCCATAAGGTGGCAACAAGGAAGACTACTGACTCACGCCTGCAGTCAGTCAGTCGAGTCTGCTAGAGCCCCAGGTCTGCACCAGAAAGGATGTCCACTGAGCAAGAGGTAACACTGAGAGTATTATTGGACAGAGCCACAGGTAAGCACCAGATAGGATAGTCAGACACAGAGATAGGGTCATATACAGATAGGGTCATATACAGAGCAGGTAGTCAGCCAAAGCCATAGGTCTGCACCAGACTGGATGTCCGTAGGGAATGGAGCATACAAGAGAATGGTCAGACAGAGCCACAGGTCAGCACCAGAATGGATGGTCAGACAAGCCGGATCATACACAGAATACTTGAACAGCAACTAGAACTGACTGGACACCAAGGTAAGAGTAACTGGATAATGATCCAGTTACCTTAAATACTAACACCAGGAAGTAGATAGGAGGAGACTAACCAGGCCATCCTGTATAAAGCTGAAGCCTGTGTCAATACGCAGCCTTGCACCCATAGATGACACATCTCGCCGAGATGTATCAAACCCCTGCACCATTCCCGCGTCAGTCTAAGCCACCGGCCCACCTAGCCAGAGGACACGGGTGGTTGCTGAGGAACGCCAAGAGCGCCCAGGCCCAAAGCCCAAAGCGACGTGCCAGATGACGCAGAAGAGTCATTTCATGCCATCAATCTCCAGCATCGCCTGAAATGGCGGCGCTGGAACTAAGGTGAGCTGAGACAGTGAAGTCACGTTGGAGAACATCTTTAATGTCCACAGTACTGATTAGAGCCCTCATTCTTGTCTTCCAGTATCTCTTTTTCTCTTTCTCCACCAACCACCCTCCTCAGCAGTCTGTCTCCTTCCACTCAATTTTTACCCCTCATCCCAGATCTTCTTTGCCTCCAACTAGCGCTTTTCCATGTCTTTCCCTTAACCCTTTCTCTCTTCATTCACTCTGCCTGTCTGTCCCCTCAGCCTTTTGCTCTCTCTTCTCCTGTCCCTTCTTCTGTGTCTCTTTCAAACCCCTCTTGAACTCTTCCCTATACCCCCTTTCTCTGTCTCACTCTCCAACCCCTCTCTCTACCCTAGCACCCATCTGGCACTCTTCCCCACAAAATTTAGTTTGATGCAAGGCTTGAGGTTTTGAGTGGGATTAGGGACTAGGATTAAGGAAATTGCACATGCTTGCAGAAGAATATTGTAACAACATGATTGAAGGCTGGGTTCAGGTGCGTCAGCGTGAATTAAGTGTGTCTTCAGGTACTGTACTCTGCCTAGGCCCTATGGAGCCTTAATCCTTCTCTGGTAAAGGAAGAAAGGATATACAAATCTTTGCCTCGAGAGGCTTGTTGGCAGATACATAATTAAACATCATTGGATATCTTTTAGCCAAGAACAAGTCAGAGAATTATGACATTTTGTTTCTATTAAGGTAAGATATTGATCCAGTCAGAAATCCAACTGCCACTTGGAGGATAATTGGAAAATCTTCATCTGAGTTTTGTTTGCTTTAATCCAGATCAACAGTGGTGCTAAGGCAATGGTTGAACCTGAGAACTTGTCTTTTTTCTTTTTTATGAACTATATTACTATGTTAGTATTTTTAAGTAGAGGTTAAACAGAGGAGTTTTTTAATGTGCAATAAACGTTTCAGCAATACATATACTTACTACTGTATTACATCATAAAAATCTCTCTTTAGCTTGTTCTTAAAGGGGCATAAATCTTTGGAATGAGTGGCTCTTAATTTATTCAATACAAGGAGTCATATAAGTATGTATCCTTCATATTTATTTCTATATATCCATTTACGCATTTTTGCATTGTATCTACAGTTGCCTGTATATAATGATCTCTGTTGAAGCCTGCATTTAGTTTACATCTGTTAATAATAAAAAGGGACCATTAATAGTCCTGAATGGTTAATATGGGTCAATTGTCTTTGACAGATTGTAAACAAAAGCTAGCTTTAGACTAAAACAATAATCAAATGCCAATAAATAAGAAATAAGTAGAACGCACTTATATAGGAAAGACATCTACCTAGTAAAGTGTGTCTGTTTAACAAATTAAGAAATACATATTCCTAATGAACAGTTCATCTTTAAAATGAAAGCAACACTTACCTCTAAACATAAAACAGATTGATATAATTTTAAATATAATGCACCTACAACTGATATTTAGTCTGATAATAAGATGTCTTTCTGAATACAAGAACAGTGAGCACCAATCACAATAAATTAACTGACTTTGAAGGGATAGTAATGTTTCACAAAAACAGCAGCTCCAATTAATCTTCATAGTAATTGGGCCATGGAGAGTGTTATTTTAATACTGTCAGAGTTGTAGTTCAAGAGTAATTGATTGATAAAGTATCCCACTCCCGCCCATTTTACTTAGTACGGAATCTGGTCCCTGGACCAGACATATCACAGCTAGGGACAATCTTCTTACTGTGAGCATAAGGAAAACCCTGTCCCCCTTGACAGGTTTTTCCCTTATGCTCACTGAAGACTGTCCATCTGTGCGATCCATCTGGACAGTCTTACTGCTCTGAGGTGAGCAGTGTTACATCAGTAAAAAGGGCGGAAGGGGGATACTTTATCATTTTATCATTCAACTAGTTTTAAAGCCTGTGTACATGGGCCACGCTGCAGTCATGCTCAATACTAACTGCACTCGCCACTGCTGATATAGAGCAGGGAGCCCCGAATTCAGAACGTAGTCCTCTCTGCGCACCTTCCTGGGACCAAGCAGTCCCAGGAAGGTGCGCAGAGAGGACTCCGATCTGAATTTGGAGCACCCCGCTCCGTATCAGCTGTGGCGTGGGCAGTCTGTACTGCGCATGACTGCAGTGCTTTGCAATGCATTCCGTACCACTCTGGCACTCAAAGTGTTAATTGGAGCTGCTTTTATCGTGAAACATTACTATCCCTTTAAGTGCCATCATTAAGTTTCAGGGCAATGATTCCATATGTCTCCCTGCTACACACCATCCCTCAACAGGGAAGAGACACTGTGGAGTGAAAAAAATCCTATTTTCTTTCTTCAAATGTGGAAGAGGTGAATGAAGGGAAGAAGACATATTCTTTTTATGAAAGTGAATGATTTAAACATTTCAGTGGCAAAGGGGTATACAACACATTGCTCTGCAGTGCTTTGCACACCCCACTGGCACTCAACTGGTTAACAGACGCTCTATGGGGTGGGCTATGTCTGCACCCATATTAGGAACTGAACATAGCTACCTCTGTACCCATAAACCTTTATTTAGACAAGGGACAAAAAGGCACTGCCCCCCCAAAAAAATGTGTATGTCATATTTGTAATACAGTCCAGTGTTTGCTGTATTTGTAGTACATCAATTTGTGTGTGTTTTCCTATTACATATATGCTGTCTTGGTATTTACCCTATAACGTCACTGAGACACTCTACAGAACTAGCAAAGCAGGTTATGCAAACCTTTGTACCTAGAAAGCAAAGCATCATGTAAATGGATAGGGATTCTGAAACTGACTTAACAGACCAGTATAAAAATAACCCAATCAGCATAAAATGTTGTTATATTATGTTAGATCCCTCAAAGGTAATCTGAAACCTGCACTTTAATGTATGTGTAGCCTAGCATATGAAACACAGTTTAATTAATTGTTTGTGCATAGCTACTGATGTTAATGTATTAAGATTAGTACCCACTACTCTTCTGTTCAGAAAAGCTGATATCACTTTTGAAAAACGTATCAGGACTGCTCTTGTGATTGGACTCCTGGGACCCTGGAAAAGGCAGGAATGGGAGCCCACCTGAGAGGATATATCTAAGATGAGGTTTTAGTCCTCAGAAAGCATACATAGAATCCTTACAGAGGCTAGCATGGAGAACAGGGTATTTAGGTGTGCATGACCATGGATCAACCTTAGGTGTTATTGTTTTTTTAAGTAGAAACTACACCTTCACAATGGGGGTTACGCACTAAGGTGTGATAAAGAGGTGATAAAATGGATATAACTTTTCCAGTGATATCACTTCTCCAATTCCTATGTTATTTTATATCGCCTATGCGCTAAGATGTCCATATTTGGAGAAATCTTAATGCATAGACTCCATAGAATAAAATAGGAACTGGAGAAGTCATATCACTAGAGAAGTCATCTCAATTTATCACCTCTTTACCAGTCCTTAGTGCATAACTCCCAATGTATACTTTTAATTATCTGTTATTATGCTTTCTTAGTTAGTATTATCTTGTAATAGATAGACTTGACTTTACACTTTTATATATATATGTATATATATATATATATATATATATATATATATATATATACTTGATAGTAGTAGAGGCACTCACGTTTACAATGGTGGCTACAGCCTGGGTGCTATTGTTGAAGCAAACATGTAAGTCCAAAGTAAAACAAAGCACACACAGGTCTTCAAAATTTTAGTGACAAAAAGTGGATGATTTATTGTATCAACGTTTCGGGTGCATTACAGCAGCCTTCATCAGGATATCAGTGCAAACAACAAGCTTCCCCATTTAAACCTTTAGCTCCCCGTTTGCGCCAGAATTAGCACCTGTGATTGGTGCATTTAAAATCTAATGACAAGCTATTGTTGTCTAGAGTGACAGATAACGGTGCTGATGTGAAGCGCATCTGTATGGGAAGCATAAAATCTCCCAAGCGCTACTAAACTGCTGATTCATGTTAATGTATTGGTTATAGACAAACTTGACCCGCAGTGAACCCACAGAGATACGCAGTGTATTATACACATGTGTTGAAGCAAATACTGTGTATATGGCATATAGTTGATCGTGGGACAAGCTGCATGGGCTGACCGTTAGAGCAACGATGCTGTACGGGACCCGGCAAGCGCTGTGGAATGCGGTGGAGACCGGACAGGTCTAATGTATCTCGCACAAACAGCTCTATGCCGCAGCTCCCGCACACCAGTGTAGTCTTCCATTTAATTCATACATCAGAGTTAAGTGTATAGCATAGCTTACTTTGCAAGTCAAGTCAAAGCATTGTATACAGTCCAAGCGGATCCGCTAATTTGCGCAGTGCATACTGATAAAAAGTAACAAAGGGGACAATCGGCAAATACTTAAATAATAAATGCACATATTGAACCTTAGCTCGGTCAGGTTACCTGGTGCTAATGCGCTGCTTGGGTCACAATGTACATATCAATTGAGCGCGGGATACACGGTAGAATGAATGAATTAAAATGTAACTGTGTCCAGATGCCGACCAAGTTCTATACGAGGCAAATGTATAAACTATTGATGTTTGTTAATAAAGAGGTGCATCTGGACAGAGTCAAACTGAGAAAGTAACAGTCTACCCATACTATAAAAGATGATATCAGATACCCATGCGATTCATACTGCATACTATGTATCTTCATTTTAAAAGTCATGCATGTTCTACAGCGTCTGTTGTATAGCTTTGCAGTCTCTGCGTGGGCTATGAACGTGTAATTAATCTGTCAGCCTGGGCATATTTTGGATGCTAGTATCAACATATTTCATAGCTCACTCAAAGCTGCAAAGATCCCGTTGCCCAAATAACAGCTTCTACCAGACCAATAGGTTCAAACGCATGACGTTTCTAGATTCTGGTCAAAAGATGTTAAGACAAGGTTCACACTGGAAATACAGTGTAATTAACATTCTAAGGCTGGCGCCTCATCTCACAGAGACATAGTTAAAACATACTTGGACCTTAAAGGGTCAAATCCCATGTTCTTCAATATATGGGTCAAATACAGAGTATATCTATTATGTAGGAATGAAATCGTATTCTGCATTCTTAAGAGTTAAAGTCAATGATGCCAAATTTATTGTTCATGTGTCCCATATTATATGATAACTGCCGACCACACCTCAATCATAGCAATCCACACTTAATTTGCGTCATAATTGTTGATTGCCATAGACCACACTATGTCGTTAGTGCAGAGTTGGGGGATGAATCACTCCTCGCAAATGTTCATGTTTAGAGTCATGCCACTCCATGCATGGAAAATCAGATTATAAGTAGAATCAAAAAGTAGTTGAATAATAGATGTACCAAGCACATGGAATGAGAGGAAATACCTTACCGGTGGTACCAACTATGCTGGACACTAGGTCCTATGTATGCATAAAGGTCCACATCATCAAGGCATAGGTACTCCTTTTTTTAAAAAAAAATGAGGCGTATGACAGTTTTTCAATCAAGCCACATGGTGCAACAGTATTTAGATGTTGAATCCAATAGGTTTCTCTCTGTAGAAGTTTGATTTTTCTGTTGCCACCCTTCCTGGTTAGTGGTACATGATCTATGATCATAGATCGCATGGATGGTATAGTATATTGTGCTGCAAGAAAATGTCTTGGAACAGGCTTGTCAGTTTTTCCAGTGGTCAAGGCAGCCCTAATGGATGAACGATGATGGGCCATCCTTTCGCGAAAGGTTGTTTCAGCCTTGCCAACATAATATAGGCCACATGGCACATCAGAATGTATACCACATATTCAGTGGTACAAGTGACTCTGCGGCATATGTTAATTTTCACGTTAGTGTGTGGATGGCGAAAGTATGATCCACTTAACATGCTGTTACATGTTGTGCAGTTAATGCATTTAAAGCATCCCAGTTTCTTTTGGGCACCCCTTAACCAGCTTCCATGGGTTTCTGTAATGTTTGTGGCCAGTGGTGGTCTGTCAGGTTGCATTAACATATCTCTTAAAGTTCTGCCTCTCCTGTACGCTATGTGAGGTGGTGGCATATTAGTGAATGGTAATGTGGGATCCAATGATAATAAGTTCCACTGTTTCTGTATGAATTTCCCAAGTTGTTCAATGCCTGGCGTGTAGTTTAACACAAATGCCAGTCTGTTGTCTTTCTCTTTGGGTGGTCTCCTTAATAGATCATCTTGTTTGTGGCTTAATGCTCTTTGTAGTTGTTCCACTAATATTTTATCCTTGTATCCTCTTAATTTAAAATTATTAAACATTTCTGTTAATTGACTGATAGCAATGTCCTGATTGTTGTTGTTTCTGATTACTCTCACGAATTGTGAGTAGGGGATGCCATTTTTTTGTGCCCTAGGGTGACAACTAGATGCATGTAAAGTGGAATTTCTGTCGGTAGGTTTTTGATATAATGTTGTCCCCAGAGAGTCATTTTGTGCAAATACTCTTACGTCCAAAAAGTCAACAGTCTCATAGCTGCAACTGTGTTTACAGCGAATACAAGAGTTCAATTGATTCAGCATAGAGATCCAATCAATGAGATCTTGCATGTTGCCCCTCCAAATTAAAAATAAATCATCTATGTAACGTTTATAGAAAATAATGTTAGGGTGCTGTAGATGATTCATTTCATATTGATACATATAGATGTTTGCGTATGAGGGTGCGACATTTGACCCCACTGAGGTGCCCGCAATCTGTAGATAGTAATCATTTTCAAAGCGAAAGAAGTTTTTAGTTAATGTCAATTCCAAGAGTTCGCATAGCATCTCAATGGGGTATTCCAATTTTTCCCTATTTAAGCATAGGATCTCTCTGACAGCTTGAATGCCATCAATATGTGGAATTACCGTATAAAGACTGTCAACGTCCATAGTTACCAATATATCTGTCGATTTGGATACTTCAATAGTTTGTATACATTGAAGATAAGAGTCCATTCTTTGAACTATAGGTTGTAATATAGTGTCAAGGAAAGTAGAGATGGGTTGTAGAAGAGAGCCTCTTGCTGATATTATTGGTCTACCTGGTGGATTGATTGATGTTTTATGTATTTTTGGTAATAAATATATGATGGGACAAATGGGATCAGTGTTAAATAAGTATCTGTAGAGACTGTCAGAAATATATTGGTTTTGTTTTGCTCTACTGAGTATGTTCTGTACGTGATGTTTGATGGAATTCGTGGGGTCCACTGGTAGTTTTTTGTAGGTATTATTATCAGAGAGCTGGCGTAAGACCTCTGTCCTGTATGCTGTGTGGTCTAGTATGACTATAGCGCCACCTTTGTCAGAAGGTCTGATGACAATACTTTTATCACTTTTAAGTGCTAAAAGGGCTCGTTGTTCGGCTTTGGAAAGATTACATCTAGTCCTAGGAAAGGTCATGGTATTGACTTCTGAAATGATGTTCCGTGTAAATGCTCGAATAGTAGGACTAGTCATAGGGGGGTCAAATATGCTCTTAGGTCTTAAAGTGCCCTGAACTGGCGTTTGTGATTTCTTAAAGTAATCTTTAAGATTCAAAGTCCGTTGGAATCTATGTGTATCAATCTCAAGCTGAAACAGATTAGGTTTGGTAGTAGGGACAAAAGATAGTCCTCTAGATAGCAAAGTGGTTTCAGCTAGGGATAGTGGTCTTTTACTTAAATTGAATACTAGTTCCTGGGCATGACTGGTGGTCTTCCTTTGGTTTTGTTGTCTACCGCCACGTCTAGGATGGGGGCGTGTGTGGCTCCTGCCCCTCTTCTGCTGGCCCTGGTTTGTACCCCTAAAAAAACAGCCTGTGAGGTTTGTGTATTAGATTTATTTGGGGTGATGGTCTGAGTGGAATTAGTGGGCTCTTCAGTGTCAGATGAGGAGTTACCAGAACTCAAGTCAATCGTAGTTAGGTCTCTAGGTTTTAGAATTTTTTTGGTTCTTTTTGGGTGTGTTGGTTATTGTCTCTGTCCCAAGAGCCAGCTATAAACTCTTTTTTCTTTATAATCCTCCTGTACTTTACGTAATTTGCTGTTTTTAAAGGTTATAAGTTCCTGCTTATAGTTGGCTGTCACTGTCTTAAGTTTACTGTACCAGTCAGAGGTAGTATCTGCTAGCAAGATTTCTTTATATGTTGTGTCAAAGGCTTGTATGTCTAGTCGTACCTGTTTTAATACTTTCCCTACCTCCTCAACAACCAGTACCATTAAGTCAAAAGAACACTTATTTAATACGCCACACCAACGTTTGCAGAAGTCTGGATTTGTGCGGCCTATGGTAGGAATATTACGTACTCTAAAGCCCCTTGGTATTTGTCCACTGCGGTGATAATCAGATAAAAATAATCCGTGCAGATATAGGTCAATTTCTCTTTCCTAGGACTACTACTTTGTTGATTGAGCAACTTTATTTCAACTGACTTTGCCCTTAAGTTGTAGGAGAATAGGATCTACTCCCTTTCTATTTTTCTATATCTGTGATGATCATCATTTTTTGCTCAGAATAGATGTAGATGCCGGCATCTAGCAATTAGGATCTATTGTTTTTATGTGATGGGGTTATATGTGTGTGGGGATCGGGTGGAGCATGGGGAGCTATTACCTAAATGTGTTCCTTATTTTTTAGAGCGTACTCCATAATAAAGGTATACTGACATTATTATATGGGTTGAGTTATGTTATTTTTCTTTAGACAGTGTTTAATTTGAGGAGAACAATGCCTTGCTATAAATACACTTTTTTTTTTTCTTTTGATCGTTGACATATAAAATAAGCTATGTTGATGTATCTGACTACTGTGAGAAGGACACTTACCTACATAAATCTTTCTGTAGAGCCACTTATTCCTAGGGCATAGTTCCACTTTGATCAGAAAGCTTTATTCTTCCAGTACTGTCTCAAAACAAGCATATTCCTTCCCAATTAGCTCCAATTCGCTTAAAAAGGCTATTATGTACTGATAGTTGGTCTATCAGCAGATCTCCTAGTGGCAAATATGAAGATTAAAGGGATAGTAATGTTTCATAATAAAAACAGCTCTAATTAATCATCATAGTATTTGGACTTTGGAGAGTGTTATATCAATTCTGTCAGAGTTGTAGTTCAAGAGTAATTCAATGACAAAGTATGCCCCTCCTGCCCCTTTTACTGATGTAACACTGTTCAGTCAGATCAGAAGGGAGGTGCCCAGGTAGACTGCAGAGAGGGACAATCTTCAATTAAGATAAGGGAAAAACCTGAAAAACTTGTCAAGGGGGGCAGGGCTTTCATTGTTCTCATAGGAAGAAGATTGTCCACTTCTGTTATCTGTCAGTCTTACAACCAGATTCCACATCTGAGAAGAGATGGCTTAAACTAGGTAAAAGGGGCAGGAGGGGGAAACTTTGTTTGTGAATATCTCTCAAACCATAAAGGTTTGAGAGATAAGACATATCGTTCTTCATGTTTTTTTAATGCCTACAAAATAAAATAAAGATAAAACGAAGTATTACTATCCCTTTAAGCTTGGGCTGCATTGTGAGCCCTGGACGCTCACTGGGTAAGCAGAATAGAGGTCTGAAAGGAGGCACCAAATGTTCTCCCAGTTTATCTGTGCTGCACTGTGCAGGACAGTGTCCTGTCCTGTAAGTTGCAGTTCCCTACAGACCAATTGTATTGGGCTTGAAAACCATACAGACGAAGTGTATAAAATGATAAAGAGTAATAGGAGAATATTTACATTCATTAACAATTACAGCCCTTTTTATACATAGTCCCTACATTTTCGAGTACCAAAAGGAGTTGGACAAATGACAAAACCTTAAAGTCATCATATTCAGTACTTTGCTGCAAGTCCTTTGCATTAAAAGACTGCCTGATGTCTGCGACCCATAGATATCACTAGAAGCTGGGTATCTTCCCTCAAGATGCTCTGCTGGCCATCTTCTGTTACTGTTTGTTTTGGGGAACTTTTCCCTTTAGTCTTGTGTTCAGTGAAAAGCATGCTCAGTTGGATTCAGATCGGGTGATTGACTTGGCCAGTAAAGAATATTTAATTTTTTCACCCTGAAAAACTCCTTAGTTGCTTTAGCAATAGGTTTGGGGTTATAAGGTGCTGCGTACACTGCATGTCGTCATATAAATAAAGATCGACATTGTCCTCCTGCAAGGTAAAGTATCTTCCAATGTGTTTTGAGGCATTTGGTTGGATCTGAGCAGATAAGAACAGAATTCATGTTATTGTTGCATTCAGTAGTTACATCATCAATAAAGACAAATGAGCCAAATCCAATAGCAACCATAGATGCCCTTGTCATAACACTACATCCAGCATGCTTCACAGATGAAATCATCTGCTTTGGATCACATGCATTTATTTTCTTTCTCCACACTTTACTCTTTGCATCACTCTGGTACAGATGAATGTTCTTCTCATCTCTCCATAAAACTGTGTCTCAAACATCTACATTTTTTTATGTTGTTTTTAGCACATTGTACCTGGCCTTTCTGTTCTTGAGGCTTACCATTGGCTGGCATCGTCTGCTAAACCCCCTGTGGTTATGCTAGTGTAGTCTTCACTTTATGGTACTCTTTGACACTTCTATGTCTATATCCTGGAAAGTGTTCTTGATCTGTTCAACAACTGAAAAAAGTTGTTTTTTTTTACAATTCCAAGCATTTTTTGGTCATCCACTACAATAATCTTCTGTGGTTTACCAGGTTGTTTGCTATTGCTGAGCTCACCAAAGAATTCTTGCTTCTTAACAATGTACAACACAGCTGATTTTGACACACCTAAATTTAGATTTTTTTGCCTCATGATGACTTGCTTTAGTAGAAATTACATTTCTGTGCTCATTGTGTTCAAAGACAACAGCAAGACACTCCAAGTGCCACATCTAGAATCCCCTCTAGACATTTTATTAGCTCTCTTGAGCATGAAATAATGATGTAATGACATACACCTGGCCAAATAACAGATGAACACCTAATGTCCAATTACTTTTGGTCCCCTAAAATGGAGGGACTATGTTTAAAAAGGGCTGTAATTCCTACACGGTTCATGGTGTATAGATGTAAATGTACTCAAATTAAAGCTGGCAGTATGTACTTTATCCTCTTAGTCACTGTATCATGTCAAATGCAATGTATGGAAGTACAGAGCCAAAACAACAAAACTTGTGTCACTGTCCAAATAATTATTGACTGTATTGTAGAAATGCCAACATTCCCATTGATTTCAAAGACTCTAAACTTTTTGAATGATAGATAGCTCTTCATGCATGGTGAAACACAGAATGGGAGACCTTACAGCATTAATGTAGTTCAAAGTCCTATATAAATCAATGGTCATTTTGTATTTGTCCAATATTGTGAAGTTGGTTTCTCCAGATTCCCTCCAGTTTTCTTTGCATATAATTTCCAAAGTCATCAAGCATGCACAGAAGTTGTTGAATTCTTGCTAGAAGGAGACAGACCCAAAATGTTATGTCCTTGTATAGAGCCTTTAACTACCCCTGCCCCACAAATGTTTTTGTATTCCTTTCCTGAACATAATGCTATGTATGACCTTCAGACTTGTTACTTGGATTGTGCTTCTACATTCAGCTTTATTTTGACCTCAGCTTGTGGTTTTGACATTTTACTGTCTGCCACCACCTGTCTTCATCTCTGCAGGTGTACCAAACTACTTTTATTTCTGCCTGCCTTATACCTCTGGCTCCAAACACAATAAGAGCTGCCTGTTTTCACCCTCTGAACCAAAAACCATACCAACTGACCCCAATTCCAGTACTGGAACACACACAGGACATCGTTCCTAAGAGTTTGGCCTGTTTATACTTATCAGGTCACTTTCCTGCATCGTGCACCAGCAATGTTCCATCTTAGGTTAGGTTCGTTATTGCAACATGAATGTATTGCTCTGTTGAAGCCTCCTGTTTTAACACTCTGATATGTTGGCACTCTGGTGTGTGGCAACGGCATGACTGATAAGCAATATTGCACACGAACAAAGATCTGCGCCAAAAAATAACTATATGGAGATGGTAAGAGTAGTAATCGTGAATCAAAATAAAACAAGGTTAAGGGCCTAATATTGGGACTAAATCCCTTAGAGAGTCCAGTCCAATTCAAAAAATAAATAATGCATAACAGAATATATATACTAGCAATGTGGGACGGCACTGCCCATCAGGATATATAGGGAATTAATGCACACACACGGATGCAAGACAAACACACACACAGAGACACACACGCAAATGCACACGCATGCACTGAGATCCATAAAGAGCGACACGGTCATACACACATACATGCAATGCACAACATACAGACACATAGAGTGTGATACAGACATGCAAGACACACAGTGAGGAACACACAGGCACACACAGAGACACACACACACACAGAAGTGAGTCATAAGGGGGTGACTTATGTGTCATTGTAATGAGTTTGTGTTTGTACTTATGTCTCCACTGTGGCATTCACTCATATAGTTGAAATGCATGTGGTAATTGCACATACTATGGTGGAAGGTGGATCATGCTGGCTCCCGGGGTGTGAGTGAGTGTGAGTGAGTGGCATTCATTCATGTAGTTGAAATGCATGTGGTAACTGCACATACTATGGTAGAAGGTGGATAGTGCTGGCTCCCGAGGTGTGAGTGAGTGTGAGTGAGACTATGGTGGAAGGTGTATCATGCTGGCTCCCGGGGTGTGAGTGAGTGTGAATGAGTGACAGTGAGTGATTGAATGTGAGTGATTGCGTGAGTGTGTGTGATTGAGTGAGAGTGTGTGACTGTGAGAGAGTGTGAGTGAGTGTGAGAGTGTGTGAGTGAGAGGGTGTATGAGAGTGAGTGTGTGTGATAGTGTGTGAGTGAGTGTGTGAATGAGTGTGAATGAGAGTGTGAGTGAGAGAGTGTGTGTGATTGAGTGAGACAGTGTGAGTGTGTGAATTATTGTGAGTGTGTATGATTGAGTGTGTATGATTCAGTTTGTGTGAGAGTGTGAGTGTGTGTGATTGAGTGTGAGTGTGTGTTAGTGTGTGTGTCTGTGGTGTAGGAGCGAGTGGCAGCCATTTTGTTTTTTCAGTTACTTGGACAGTGGTGGGCGGGCTGGATAGTGGGGGCAGGCCAACTCCCTGCATGATTTAAATCACTCCCCCACTGAATCACCCAATGGGAGCAGTAACTCCTCCTTATTTAACCCTTTGAGTGCCAAAGGGGTACGCAACGCATTGCTTTGCGATGCGTTGGGTACCCCTCTGGCACTCAAAGGGTTAAGTTGAGGTAACATAAGAATATAACACATGGTGGCTCTTCAGTTGAGGCATCGTAGCAATATGCTGAGGGAACAAATAGAAAGTGGTGTTTGAGGCTCGCCCTCTGTAACATACAGCAAAGCATCTCTCTCCCTTTAAGATGAAAGGGCGGGAAGCAGGAAGTGGAGGAGTGACAGTTGAAAACAGACAGTGAGATTGACTGAGGAGATGAAAAGAGTTAAATAAAAGAGTTGCTATTAAATTTATCCCTGAGTTTGTATTTTATGTAAACATTACACCCTCGTACTGAAACAGAGTGTATGGAGGGTTACAATTATCTGTGGGAGGTGAAACAGTGTGTTTGTGGGGTTATGATCCTGAGTGAGAGTGTGTGTGGACCGGGAGAAGCTATTGATATCCCCTACTTCAGAAGCAAGTGGCAGCTATATTTTTTTTTGTCAGTTGGATAGTGGTGGGCGGGCTGGAGGGGGCGGGCCAACTCCCTGTATGATAAACATGCCCCCATTGAATCACCCAATGGGAGTTGTGTCTCCTAATGAGACATAAATTATGTAATGAGGCATTCTGTTCAATATGTGTTTGTTTTCTGAGGAGACATAAATTATGTTCTGTGTGTGAGGTACCATAAAATATGCAGTGAGGCTTATTCTTTTATATATATAGATATATAGTCCAAAGATCTGTAAAACAGTATCTGTATATCAAAGCCGCTTAGTGGTACTTGGATCAGACATCTGGATCAGACATACCGACCCTGCTAGACTGGGAGAGGAACCTCCTCTCCTGGTCTAGCAGGGCCAGTATGTGTGATCCAAGTGCTGCTAAGCGGCTTTGATATCCACGTGGCTTATGGAGTCCTCTGTGTAGGGTTCTTAACGTCCTTCTGGTCCAAAGGACTGGTAGCTACATTGTGGAATCGCACCACTTTTCGATCACAGACTCAACATCTGGACACAGTGTTGCTGTTTATATGGACAATTCAAGGTATCAATTCAGAAGCGGCTCGAGGACTGAACAGAGATCCAGAGGACAGGCACAGCATCATGGCAGTTAAAGGGTTGGAACCCCTGAGATGCCTAAAGCTCAAGAGGAGTTTCTTGTGAGTGCAATGGGAGAAGGGGGGTTTCGTTTTGTCAATATATACTTATTTGATTGAAACTTTTGATATATACCTTTTATTAGTTTTCAAGTATTTATTTTTATACAATTATTTTAAACATTTTTTACTGATATTATTCATACTAAGAAAATATATTTGTGTTTTACCTTCTTTTGTTTTATTATTGGTTATAATAAATACTACACTTAGTAGACTCCTTTGGTTTTCCTTTTTTATTTTTGCTGTTAAGCTCTATCCTTCCAGATTGCATGACTGATAGGCAACCTACATTAGCCAGCAATGTATCACTGGCTGAGTCCCCAATTCATTGGACATTGTGATGCACATCACAACATCCAGGTCTCTCGTGTCAAAGATATGCAGCTCTGCTCAACTTTATGTAGGTTCTTCAGGTTGCGTTCATGCATGGCAAAATCACCAATGTAATCAGCCTAATAGGCAGCAATGTGTTTTAAGGCATTTGCAATTAGTGCAGGGTGTGAAAACTCTGTACTAAAATCACAAGTGTGAATAAGCCCATACCCTAGATCAAATATTATATTACAAAGCAGTTGTAATAACACTTATGTTAAAGATTCACTGTCAGGCTCTAACCTTACCTATCCTTTTAATGCTTTGGATGTAAGAGGCCTCTCAAATGCATTGCAAAGCAAAGTGTTCAGGAAGTTCTAGCATTAAAGTGGTTTCATTTTCCTTATCACCTCTCTGTTGCATTAGCCATTTTTTTATTGAGAAAGCTCATTTTGGATTTATTTAGATGCATAGATTATGCTAATTAAAGGGTTAGTAATGTCTCTTTTAAATAAAATGTAATATTGTAGATATTACAAAAATAAACTAACTGATCTCAGATGTCTATAGTTTGAGATCCTGGTCCCAGGACCGTCCGGAGCTCTTCAGCAGAGCCGAAATACCACAATTTAAAAAGAAATACTTAATTGGAACGGTCTACAAAGTGTGCTTGCAAACCAAGCACACTTTGTAGACAGTTCCAATTAAGTGTTTATTTTTAGACAGTGGTATTTCGTCTCTGCTGAACAGCAGCCGTAGAGTCGCTCAACTTGAATCTCCTTCTGTCAGCTTTACAGGTGGGAGGGGGGAACTTTACCATTGTATATCTTTCAAACTATAAAGGTCTGAGAGACGGGACTTGGCTCAGTTAGTTTATTTTTGTAATATCTACAATATTACATTTATTTAAAAGATACATTGCTATCCTTTTAAGCCATTTCAGCCCTACATTAGGTCCCCCACTCACTCACACTTCTCAGCAATGTGTTGCTCACATTACATAGCACAAAATGATTTAAGTGCGAGTGAGTGGTGGAGGTAATGTCAAGACAGGAAGTGCCTGAGTGGCATGCCTCCTAAACTAGTTTTCCAAATAAAATAATTTTAATACAACATATACACGATTCTCGAAGCTCTTTCAAAATCATAGAGGTTGATTTTAGGTGATAGGATCTAGTTAACACGTTAAGAAATGTACTGCATGCCACTCTGGTCTTTTAAGGGTTAAAAAGCGATATCTCACAAAATTCTATATAGCGCCTGTTACCAGTAAAACAACAGCCAAAGATTGCTAACTAACATTAAATTACACTAAGATAACCCGCAAAACTGGAACTTCTCATGATTTGACCTTGAGATACAAGATTTTAAGCAAAATCTCAGTCTCTGAGTAAAGAACCAAATTATCCAGGTGAGAAAGTCCAGTGTTGACTACTATAGTGTATAAATATGCCTGAACCACTGCACTGCAAAACATGTATCTTGTATCCATTGACCTGGCAGTTTATGTGGCTGGAATTTCTTGCACTGTAGCACTTCCACCTTCTGTGTCCCACCCTACATTACTCTAGGCCAATAATTCCCTGCCCTATCTTCAGCGACCTCTAACAGGCCATGTCTTTAGGACAGTTGTTCCAAAACTGGGGAGGCTGGGGTGAGGTGTCTCCAGATGCTGAGTGAGACTCCATACCTCCCAAGTGTCCCTCTATTAGACCCAAATTCCTCTGTCCCTCTTTCATACCCTGGTGTCACTCATTTTAGGAGATCAGACTGTGCGTTGTGCATATAAGTTTATCACATTACTCCACAGCAATAAAACTCACATTAATGATTGTTTAAACTTCAGTGTGTGTTTATAAATTAGTCTGTATAAATACAATTCTTTATTATTCTAAATCATTTATCAGTTACATAAAGAGCCGTCAAAAGGTCATATAATAACCTAAACATTTTTGGTAATGCCCCGCCCAAAAGTCCCATCCCCAGCAACACCCCCTAAAACAAAAGTGTCCCTCTATGGCTGTTTGAAATCTTGGGAGGTATGAGACTCTGTTTCAGCACCAATTATCTGCATTACTACGCAACATAACAGTATCCATATTGTCAAAAGTTATCATGGTTAAAAATTTGTCAAAGGCTGTTTCAGATAATGGTTGTAAATAGCACAGTCGACCATGCATGTAATCACGATAAGGATACATTTAGAATTGAGCCTATAATATTAGTTTGTAAAAATATCTGAAGCAAAGAAAAGGGAGTATAATTAGTTGGTGACAGAAACAAGAATGCAAATAGAAGTACTACAACTTAGAGCGCTATTTACACATATCCATTATATCAAATAGTGGTACTCACGGAGCTGGTCTCACCAGTGTTCACAATGCACCTGTGTGGATAATTGCTTGCAGGGAGTATTAGCTTGTCCCTGCTCAAGCAGCTGAAACTTTCTGCTTCTTCCAAGTGTAATTCTGGCCAGTTTCCAAAGGGTTAATTGTGGAGTCAAGAATGAGAAATAGTATATCAAGTGTGCTTAGCAATATATAACAATTTAGTTTAAAAAATATATATATTATTATTCTTTATTTATATAGCGCCAACTTATTCCGCATCTCTGTACAATAGGGAATAGACATACAGAGATATTAAATAGTATAAATAAAGTGTGGAGAACAGAAGGATAGAGGGCCCTGCTCGTGAAAGCTTACAGTCTAGAGCAAGGTAGGTTGGACACATAAGGTGTAAGTGCTATTGGGTGTAAGTGCCTCCTGCCACATGAACAGTGGGTGGGGGAGAGAAGTGCTACTGAGTGCAGTGGTCCAGGGAAGGGGTGGTTCTTGGTGATAATATTTATGGAGGTAGTTGATATGCTTCCCTGAAGAGGTGAGTTTCAGGGAGCGTCTGAAGATCTGAAGGCTGGAGGAGAGTCTGATGGGGTAGGGGAGGGAATTCCAGAGCTCAGGTGCAGCACGGGAAAAGTCCTGTAGTCGGGAGTGGGAGGATGTAATAAGAGCTGTGGAGAGGAGAAGGTCATATGCAGAATGAAGATGGTGAGTGGGAGTGTATTTGGAAATTAGAGATGAGATATAGGGGGGTGCGATGTTAGTAAGGGCTCTATAAGTTAGCACCAGAATTTTTAATTTAATTCTATATGCTAATGGGAACCAGTATAGAGATTGGCAGAGGGTATTGGTGTTAGAGAAGCGATGAGTGAGGTAGATTAGTCATGCTACGGAGTTCACTACGGACTGTAGTGGGGTTAGTCGGGTGAGAGGAAGGCCATGTAGTAATGAGTTACAGTAGTCATGACGGGACATGATGAGTGTTTGGATTACAATTTTAGTAGTGCCTTGGGTGAGGAAAGGCTGGATACTAGAGATGTTTCGGAGGTGGAGGTGGGATGAGTTTGAGATTGACTGGATGTGAGGAATGAAGGATAGGGCAGAGTCAAATGTGACCCCCCCAGGCAGTGTGCTGTAGAGGTTGGTGTGATGGTATTGTTACTGACAGTGACGGTAATATCTGGGGTAGGGCTGGTAGGAGAGGGAGGGAAGATAAGAGGATTTTAGCCTTACCTGTTAAATCCTTTTCTCTTACTCCATACAGGTTACTGGTAACTTTGGGTAGGCGATCTGCACTTTGTAGGCAGGAACAATTCTAGAATTGTATGCAGGGGGTGGAGCCTACCTTCTCTCGTTGGCTGCAGCTAGCCAACCATCTCCAGAAAGATTTGAGACACAAACTATTGACTAGATAGTGGAAGGGAAAGAAGACTCCGGTGAGCATGACCCCGAAGGACCCCAATGGTCTGCCACAGGAGAGCCAAGCATAGTCCCTTGACATGGTGAGAGACCAGTAACCTATATGGACTAAGAGAAAAGGATTTAACATGTAAGACTAAAATCCTTTTTTCTCTGTCGTCCAATACAGGTTCTGGTAACTTTGGGATGTCCAACCACTGAGTTTCCCAGAGGCGGGAAGTAAGGCAAGGACCAGGTGCAAGGCCCCCAAAGTCACCAGTGCAGATATGAACCATCAGATCAGAGATAGCCCAACAAAACTAATGAAGTGTCAACGGACACTGAACAGGGGTAACAACACCCCAACTGTTACACAGCACACTGAACTAGAGCCAACGGGGCTCAAAAGTGAAGGAAGCACCAAGATCCAAGAAAATCCTAGACAGGCAAAACTGCCTCCAGGATTTTCCTCCCAAAGCGGGCATCAGCCGATGCCAGTACATCAACATGGTACTGCTTTGAAAAGGTGTGCACAGACGACCAGGTGGCAGCCTTGCACAACTGATCAGCAGAGGCCTGATTCTTGAAAGCCCAAGAAGCCCCAATAGATCGTGTAGAATGAGCCATGGCCCTGAAAGGGACAGGCTTCTTCCTCAGCTCATAAGCCTTATGAATAGTGGACTTGATCCAAGAAGCAATAGTCACTTTAGATGCAGGTCTTCCTGCTCTAGGACCCACAGGAATGATGAACAACGCATCAGATTGCCTGATAGACTCAGTGAGATATACATAAAACATGAGACAACACGCCACGTGTAACAAGTGGAGATCCCTCTCCTTGTCAGAGGTGGGGTCAGGGCAGAAGGAGGGCACCACAATCTCCTGATTGATGTGGAACTCCGAAACCACCCTCGGAAGAAACTCCTGAGAGGTGCGAAGAACTGCCTTGTCCTTATGAAACACCAAACAGGGTGGTTTAAAGGACAGAGCATGTAACTCTGCGACATGGCGGACAGACACAATCGCCAGGAGAAAAGCCATCTTCCACGTCAACAGGCGTAGAGGAATAGTAGCCAAAGACTCAAATGGAGGGTGCTGAAGAACGCTCAAAACCAAAATTAAGATTCCACTGAGGTGCGGGATTCTTGAAGGCAGGACGAGTATGAGCAATGCCCTGGAAGAAGACCTTGACATCAGGAAGGATGGCAATGCACCTCTGAAAGAAAACAGAGAGAGCAGAAGTCTGAACCTTAAGGGAACTCAAGCTGAGGCCCTTATCTACACTGTCCTGCAAAAAGGCAAGGACCGTAGGCAGATCAAATTCCTGACACAGGTCCTTATCAGCACACAATGATGGAAAGGTCGACCAGACACAATGGTAGGTTTGCGGGCACTGAGTATAGTAACCACCACCACCCCAGAAGAAAAACCTTTCTTCTTCAATATTGAGGATTCAACTTCCAAGCCATCAAAGCTAGCCGATGAACATCCTCCTTCCACAGGTAACCCTGTAGAAGAAGATCCGGACGACAAGGGAGCCGGAATGGCTCCGCCACTTACAGATCCAGAAGCTCTGGAATCCAAGCTTGGAAAGCCCAGTAGGGAGCAATCAGAATGACTGGACAGCGCTCCAGTTGTAATTTACGTAACACCCAGTGCATTAGTGGGAGAGGAGGAAAGATGTAGGCCAGAGGAAATAACCAAGGAATGGACATGGCACCCATCACCAGAGCTAGAGGGTCCCTCCATCGAGAGCAGAACCTCGGAACCTTCCTGTTGTGTCTTGTCGCCATCAGGTTGATGTAAGGAAGACCCCACTTCTGAACAATGAGGGTGAACACCTCTGGGTGCAGTTCTCACTCTCCGCTGTCCACTGTGTGCCGACTGAGGAAGTCCGCCATGTCGTTGTTTACGCCAGGAATGTGCACTGCAGATATGGCAAGAACATGTTCTTCTGCCCAGGACAAAATAGCCTTGACCGTTAACCAAGCGGCGAGACTTCTTGTTCCACTCTGCTTGTTGATGTAAGCCACGGCAGTGGCGTTGTCGAAGTGTACCCGGACTGGACAGTCTTCCAGCTGTGATGTCCAATGACGAAGGGCATGGAATATGTTGATGGGAAGGAGAGATTCCTCTGGAGACCATCGACCCTGAGTGCTCAGGCGAACCAGGACCGCTCCCCAGCTAGAGAGGCTGACATCCGTCATCACAGTGGTCCAGAAGGATACCAGGAAGGACTTGCCCTTCAGCAGATGCCACCATGACAAACTCAGTTCCACATGAAAAGGGAGGGACACAGACATCTTCAGAAGGTCCGGCTGACCCCTGCACACATGGATCACAAACCGCTGGAGTTTCCTGTTGTGCGCCATGGCAAACGGCACCGCTTCTATGGTGGAAATGCATTTCCCCACTAGAGAGGACAGCTTCTTGGCTGGAACTGGATCATGAGCCAGGACTGCAGAAACCCTGTGGGCGATCTGGTGAGCCACTTCGTCCGTGAGAAACACCATGCTCTTCTGGGTGTTGAAGAGGAGGCCCAGGAAGACCTTACGCTGGGATGGAACAAGATCTGATTTGTCCAAGTTGATGATCCACCCGTGATGGGTGAGAGCATGAATGCATTGCTGAACCTGCTGATGAAGAAGTTCCGCAGAGGGGGCCTTAGGAAGCAGGTAGTCCATGTATGGAGTAACTCTGATGCCGTCCCGGTGGAGGATGGACACTAAGGCTCCCAGGACACAGTTGAAGACTTGAGGATCTGTCGTCAGACCAAATAGAGGCTCTGAAAACTGAAAATGCCCCCGGTCGCAGGCAAATAGGAGATACAGCCAGCTCTCTGGATGAATGGCGATGTGTAAATACATGTCCTGAAGATCCATAGAAGCAAGGAATTCCCCCGGGGACACGGCAGCAATCACCGTACGTAGAGATGCCTGGTGATAATGAGTTCGAATCACAAAGGAATTGAGATCCTTCAAGTCCAAAATGGGACGAAAACTGCCGTCCTTCTTGGTGACCACAAAGAGGTTTGAATAAAAACTCATACCTCTGTCCTGGACAGGAACCGGCTCTAGAACATCCTTGCCCAGAAGAGCCTGAATAGCGCTGTCGAACAAACGGCGTTTCTCTGCGCCCTGAGGCGTATGAGAAGGAAAGAAGTGAACGGGAGGAAAAGAGATGAAAGGGATCCTGTACCCTTCCGTCACCACCTGTAAAACCCATGGGTCCACCACTGAATCCTCCCAAATGCTGTGATACTGATGCAGACGACCACCCACAGCAGAGTGCAGACCCAGGATCGGTGAGTCATGCCAAAGAAGGCTTGGAAGCCTTGGGCTTGGAGGAGTCCTTGGGCTTCCATTGCTGTTTGGGCTTGCAGGAGGTACACGGAGCTGAAGGAACCGTCTGGTTCGCCGGACGTGTCTCATTCTGAAAGGAACGAAAATACTGGTTACGCTTAAACGGTGTTTTCTTCCTAGGGACCAAGAGTAGAAGGGTACTCTTTCCCCGTGTGGCCTCAATGATCAGATCCTTAAGATCCGGCCCAAACAAAGAAGTGCCTTGAAAAGGTAAGGAGAGAAGTGCTTTCTTGGAAGCAGTGTCAGCAGACCAGATCTTAAGCCAAAGAGCCAGTCTGGCAACCACAGACATGGTGGAAACCCTAGTCACCAAATGGATGGCATCAAATAAGGCAGCAGAAACATAGCGCTGAGCCTCAGAAATGTTGGCAAGGAGGCACAACATATCTGAAGTAGGAGCACCCTGAAGAACAGCATGGGTGAGCTGTTCAGTCCAGACCACAATGGCCCAATTCACCCATGCTGCAGTGAATGCTAGATGCACGGCAGTACCAGCAGTGGCAAATATGGACTTGAGGGAGACCTCAAGTTTCTTGTCAGTCCAGTCCTTTAAAGCAGACGCATCAGACACTGGCATGGCAGTAGACTTAGATAGCCTGGAGATAGGAGCATCCACTTTGGGGGGATGAACCCACTGAGCAAGCACAGCCTCAGAGAAGGGATAAAGCTTGGCAAATTTCTTGGAGACAGATGACTTTCTGCCCGGAGACTTCCACTCTTCAGACACAAGGTGGTCAAGAGTGGGGTTAGGTGGAAAGCAAGTAAGGGGCTTTTTAGGCTCCTGAAATACATCAGAAGGGTCAGAAGGAACCTCCTGCACTAATGGAATGTTTAGGGTATTTAAAACAGCCCTGATCAGGCCCTCAGCCGAGGGCTCAGGATCAGCCTCAAAAGGATCCCCAAAAAACTGAGAGGAGCCCACCGCAGAACATTCCTCAACATCTGAATCCACCAGCAGTTCCTCCTCAGAGGAATCTGACATGTCGGATATACCCTGAGGTTTTGGCAGAGAAGACTTGACTGAGGAGGGGGTCTGCCAAGAATGGAAGACCCTCTGTAACTGGGATGGAAAGAGTTGCAATGTGGACCTAAGGTCCCTAGTAGCAGCCTTGAACTCTTGCACCCAATCTGGCTCTAATGCATTGCTGAAGGTCCCTGGAAGATGCTCAGGGACATCAGAACATGCTGGGCAATGCGCAATAGAGGATACAGAGACCCCAGCATCCTTAGTCTTAGGTCTGACCCCAGGTTCCAACGGTATAGACATGTTCACAGTGTCAATAACCTTACATTATAATAAATCACCCAATTACAGTGTGTAGGATTAAAGTTTCACCCCAGAAATCGCTAATTTAGACTTATCAGGCAGGCAAAGAGTTAATCAGCAGAGGAGAGAAGGAGAGTCCAAGCCCTGCTTAGGATACTCATTATGGAAATAGCATAAAATGGCTGTCACGGTGGGAGCCAATCAGAAACGAGCGCACGAAGCAAGCTCTCATGTGAAATGTAGTTTCCCCAGAAAAAGTACCCCAACAGTGTCCAAAGCCCCGTGAGCCCCGCAACACACTGGAAACATGAACCGGATGATAGAGCAAGGGCAGACGAAGAATGAGTCATCTCTGAAGTTGCTAGGTTAAACGGTTACAGAGATATGTCCCAAACTGTACAGTCCCATAGGAGTGAATGGAGCAATGGCGCCTAAGCGGTAAAGCACGCCTCTAAGTCAAATTTTACAAAATTGAAGGTGTAATATTAAAAGGCATGAAACATCACTAGAACATGTTAGGATACCCAAAAAACACTGAACCAGTAGGAAAAGTGTCAGAAACCCCCCCAAATGAATGCCAAACCAGCAGCTAAAGGGTTAAGTACCACATAAACCAGCTCCAAAACACCCAAAAGACATACAGATAGACCCAATGAGTGCAGGAGTGTGCAATTGGCACTCCAAGGAAAAACCCCTGTGCGGAAGGGCACTGTGGGATATGTGGACCTGCAGCACTCAAAGGGTTGCTCACCTTTCCTGCAGATCGTCTGTCTTCAGATTACCAAGTTTTAAGAAGAAGCCTCCGTGGGCAACTCCTGAGGAAAGAACTTGTAGGCAAGATTTTCCCCCCAGGGCTTAAGGTCCACAAAAAGCACCTGGTCACTGAGCTAGCCACATCTAAGGGCATTGTCAGTTATGGTAATCCGCCTAATGGTGGTATTCCATTTCTAACAGAAAAATAAAAAAAACTTCTAAAGCTATAGCAGAACTGTTCTCTTGCCTGTGTTATCTTCACCAAGGAACAAATCTTTTTTGGCTGGCTGCAGCCAAGGAGGGAAGGTAGGCTCCACCCCCTGCATACAATTCTGGAATTGTTCCTGCCTACAATTAAAGGGGCGGATCGCCTACCCAAAGTTACCAGTAACCTTTACTGGACGACAGAGAAAATTAGTTTGGTTTTACCAAGGTTAAGTTTGAGTTGATGGGGAGGACATCCAGGAAGACACAGCAGACAGACAGTCAGATACCTGGGACAGGAGGGAAGGGGAGAGGTCTGGGGAGAAAAGATAGATTTGAGTGTCATCAGCATAGAGATGATGGTGAAACCCAAAGGAGTTTATTAGTTTTCCAAGGGATGCAGTGTAAATTGAGAAGAGCAAGGGGCCCAGGACTGAGCCCTGAGGCACTCTGACAGAAAGTGGGAAAGGTGGGGAAGTAGAGCCAGAGCAGGACACACTGAAGGGGCAGTTGCAGAGATATGATGAAAACCAAGAGAGGGCAGTGTCACAGAGACCTAGGGAATGGAGGGTTTGGAGGAGGAGAGGGTGTTCTACTGTGTCAAAGGCAGCTGACAGGTCCAGGAGAATGCGCAGGGAGTAGTGGCCTTTTGACTTTATGAAGAACAAGTCGTTGACCAGTTTATTGAGGGCAGTCTCAGTGGAGTGATGAGGAAGAATTCAGATTGCAAGATGAGCGAGATGCTCATATATATATATATATATATATATATATATATTTATTTATATATATATATATATATATATATATATGTTATATTGAAAAATATTTTTTTGAAGTACAGATGAACATCCAGACAATACTTTAAAAATCGCTTATCTATTGTAATGCTTATTGTGGCATTCAACTGTATGTCTTTTTAATATAACATATATATATTTTAAATAAATTGTTATATATTGCTAAGCAAGCTTGAGATACTATTTCTCATTTTTTACTCCACAATTAACCTTTTGGAAACTGGCTAGAATTACACTTGGAAGAAGTGAAAGTTTCAGCTGCTTGAGCAGGGACAAGCTAATACTCCCTGCCAGCAATTATCCACACAGGTGCATTGTGAATACCGGTGAGACCAGCTCAGTGAGTACCACTATTTGATATCATGGATATGTGTAAATAGTGCTCTAAGTTGTAGCACTTCTACTTGCACTCTGTTCCTTTCACTTTTGGGTCCACCGGGGACAGCATTCTATGTGAACCTTGTTGGTCTATTCAGAGCAGCTATTAGACCCCAGAGGAGAGAACCCAAGTGGGAATGGGTAACTCATAGCTCCCATCTGAGAGTTTTGTCTATCCTACATATAATTGCTTGATAGACTGATTTTAAAGGGACAGTAATGTCCCATAAAAACATATTATAGTTTTGTAGACGACAAAAAAATAAGCTTAATGGCGCAAACCCTGTGCCAAAAGGCACCGGAAGGGACTGACGACACACGCGCGCAGACTGCAGTAACATGGCTGTCAGTCTTAGAAGATTAAGGATTTCTGTCCTTGTGAGAGGTAATATATCTATTGCTAAGCTAGTTGCCACCTGCCTAATTATTGCAGGGCAAATTTATCTTTGATCGTAGTTCCGATTTAACCAATGCATTGAGAAGCAGTACGTTGAGACCTCCCTAGCATTCAAGTGGTTAAAAGCCCCAGATAAATCAATGTGCATGTTTATTTCTCCCCGTGATACAATTGGTTTGTCCCCAAATCCCCCCACTTTTCTTTTGAACATAAGGCTCTTAATTCCTAAAGTAACGTAATGTGAACCACAATCCAGTGTTTGGTGAGACTTAAAGGTCCCAGCGTTTTAACCAGGTAACAAAGCGTGTTCTTTTTTTTTCCATCTGAACTAGCTCAGAAGTGGGTTACAGTACAAAGCTCACTTTTGTACATCGATCGAGCTGGTGGTACAGGTCAGATTAATATCTCCCATACCGAATGCGAACAAAGGCCTAGAAAGGACTTCTGGCCATGATTAAAGGGTAACTTATACAGCTGTGTGAAAGCAGAGTAGAGAATTCTTCTACTGTACAGGGTATTGCTATGTAGTTACCTTTAAACCCCCAAAAATGATTAAAGGAAAGGGATCTTTAAAAACAAGTTATGGATAATTAAGCTTTAATAATGCTTATTCTCTTCTTCCTCCTTTAATTTTATTCAACTGCACAGCTGCAATCTGCAGTTTGTTATTATTATTAGTAAGATAAGTCATTGATGATTATTTCCATTAAAGGTCAGTTAGTGGAACAGGTAGTCAACCTTAGGCTCTCCAGCTGGTGGATACTACAGATTCTATCATCCCCAACCACTCAGTAGCTGGAGAGCCAAAAGTTGCCTATCCCTGTATTACAACTTAAATTAGATTGTGCAGCTATCAGTAATAGCCAATCACAACTACAGATGCATATCCCTGATTATATAACACTTTACAAGCAATTGTGTGACAGATGTACTAATGGACTTGTCATTTGTGATACCAGCACTCTGCGTGGACTTATCCTGTTGCATCACTGGTTTATTTTACTAAAAATGTGGCTTCCAATCCTAAATTAAAGAACCAGTAACCCTTTATGGTGACTTTACATATTTTGCAAGTACTTAATATGTAGAGTCAAATAGCCTATAGTTTTTATTATTTATTTTTATTTTTTCATACACTTTTTATACACTTTTATATCACTGACAGTGAAACACCGGGATATCTTTAATGAGAGCTTTTTGTCAGGTATCATAAAAGTGGCTATAGATACAATGTAAAGAAAACTGCACACAAACCATTCTTTGCTTCAGAGAGACTGCAATTAATTGTGAAAAAGACTTAGACTGGGCTAATCTAGACTAAACAGAATGGAAAAGGAATAGGTGGATAGAGGGGTGTTGCTAGGTTCCAAAAAGATATGGGGCTAGAGCCCATGGCAAAGTTCAACAACAACACACACACACACACACACACCTTTTGGATATGCAGAGACACACACATACAGGCCCTCTGGGTATGCAGACACATATACAGGGGTCATGCAGAGATACACACATACAGACCCTCTGGGTATGCAGACACATATACAGGGGCATGCAGAGATACACACAGACACTCAGGACATTCAGAGACACACACACAGGCACTTAAGGCATGTGGAGACGCACACACACACACACACACAGACACCTGGCATGCAGACATACATACATACACACACACATAATGTGGGCATACAAACACACACATTTTGGGCATTCAGGGGCAGACCTACACAAACCACCTGGATATGGACCTTCACAGGCACTGTGGTTATGCAGGCTTGGACACACACACATATATACACACACACACACACACACACACACAAAGAATCCATTATTAATTCTGAATTATGTTTAATATTCAAACTAATTATTTCTGAGTGCTTACAACTGAAATGGAGATGCACGGGTGATACCAAAGAGCGTACAATTGAATCTGAGCCACAATTCTAAGAGTGCTAATGTAGGCATGGAGAGGGTAAAGACAGAGATACAGGGCAAAGGGAGAAGAAATGAAAGTGGGAGGACAAGATGAAGTGGGGAGATGTAGGAGAGAGGACAATACATGTTTTATTAACCCAGTGATGGCTCTAATGCCTGGACACCATTCTGGCACTGAAAGGGTTAAAGAATAGGGTTGCACCGATACCGATACTGGCATCGGTGCCGATACCAGCATTTGCGCGAGTACTTGTACTTGGCCGATGCCAGCACCGATACCCTGTGTCAGGGTCGGTGCTGCAGAGAGGGAGCCCGGGGAGCTGCTCACAATGCTCCCCGGTCACCTCTCTCACTCCTGCAGTGTCGGAGCATTGCCGCGGGTTACCATGGCAACGCTCCGACGCTGACCTCTGCCGGGGCTCGCGAGAGAACAGCGAGCACCCGGCAGAGGAGAGTAAGGGAGGCAAGATGGGGCAGCGGGTGGTGAAAGAGGCAGAGAGGGGGGCCAAGAAGGAGAAAAAGGCAAAAGGAGGAAGGATCAGGAGAGAGAGAGAGGCAAAAGGGTGAGTCAAGGAGAAGGAGAGGGAGAAAGGGGGCTCAAAAGAGAGAGAAAAAGCCAAGGCAAAAGAAGGGGGCTCAAGAGGGTTAGAATGAAGCAAAAGGGGAGAATCAAGAGGTGGTGTGTGTGTGTGTGTGTTTGTGTGTATGTATATATATATATATATATATATATATATATATATATATATATATTTCAAGTACTCACCAATACCAATTACCAATACTTTTTTTTGCGGTCATTTGCCAGTTTTCCAAGTACCTAAAGCATATAGGTACTTAGAAAACTGGCAAATGACCGCAAAAAAAGGTATCGGTAATTGGTATCGGTGAGTACTTGAAAAAAGTATCGGTACTCGTACTCGGTCTTAAAAAATCGGTATCGGTGCATCTCTATTAAAGAACAAGTTCAATGACTTTGCAGCTAACTTTTTCACTAGCCATATGAGCTCCAGAAAGTTGTACAAAGCTTTGCTCCTGAATGTGTTGCACAACCCACTGGTATTCCAATGGTCAATGGGAAAGTTAGAGAAGGGAGCTGCAACCTTGTATATTCTTCCTACAACACCCCACCACCAGGAGGCATCAGTTAGAGCATAGGAACGAGTGTATCAATCAAGCCATACACTTTTAATGGTGAATTTTAAATTACCAGTATGTTGTCTCTTTGATTAGTCAAAAGAAGATAGCTTTCAGTGACAATTAAGAAGGTGCATTTTGGAGAGGAATGTCCCAAAAGTTTACATTAGAAATGCAGTTTTGAAAATTTGGAAGTGCAATGCCAAATTCTGCACTGAAAAAAAAATTCACCCTTGGGATGTTTATATTTCCACTTTTGCAACAGATTTACTACAGTTTTGCATGTTTACACAACATATGTGCTAAGGCACCAGAACATTGTGACACAACGTAAGCAGAGCAATACACCATCACAGACAACCAGCAGAGGAAATACACCAGTGGTTCTCTTTTTTTTTTTTTTTTTTTTTTCCTCTCAAGGCACCCTAACCTGCAATCTGGTATTTCCAGGGCACCTCTAGCATTTTAGAAGTATTTTCTCAAGAAAGTAATAAAAGGGGAACTACACAAATGTATAGTTTTTCTTAGGTCTTACAGACATAATGCCAACAAAGAGCATATTTTGCATAATAATTTCAGTAAATATACATTAGAAACTCAACTTGAACATTTGTCAAAGTCTTGAAAGAAAAAATAGGCACCTTAAGCTGATATCCATGGCACACTATTTGAAAACCACTGAAATACACTATTACACGAGACCAGCAGGAAAACACATTACAAGAGACCAGTATTCCCTAACACCTGCTAGATAATGCGAGATCAGCAAGGCAATGCACCATTGCATGACTCAATAGTCTGATGAATGGGTATGGGTAATGCACATACAGATATGCAAATACCCTCAGTGGCTCTGCACACTCTGCACACTCACCCAGGAGTGACAGAGAAAGGTGTGATGGTACAAAATAGAGAAAGGGATAGGGTGAAGGGAGAGGAGAGATAAGTAATGGGGTGGCAGGAGAGCGAAGAGGCAGGTGATGGGATAACTGAAGAGAAAAAAGGAGGTAATTGTGTTATGTGAGAGAGAAGCAGAGAACCAGGTTATTGGAGAAAGAGAGAGGCAGGTAACATGGAGAGGGACGTTAGTTATAAAGACAAAGTGGAGAAATTAGTTGGATACCTCGGTATCCTACAAGGGGATAGCCCCTTTAAAATGAATATGAATATATAGGTATCCCTTACATATATAAAGTCTATTGTATAGACTGTGTGCAACTCCCCCCCCCCCCACATGTACTCTTTTTTCATATACATTCTTCTGTTCCACCTTCTGTAGTAAATTTTAAATACTGGACTTTAATGTAGCAATCCTCCCTGGTAGTAGTCCTTCAGTAATGCACTCATTTGTATTGTCTTTTAACCCTTTGTGTGTCAGATCGCTGTGAAACACAATGCTTTGGAATGTGTTGTGCACCCCTCTGGCAATCAACAGGTTAAATCACTTACTGCAAGAGCATTTACATTCATTTGAGTGTCAGAGGAGTAGAAACAATGCTTTGTGATGTATAAGACACTCTCTGGCAATCAAATGTTTGAATGGGAATTACAACCGACAAATTAAATTATTACGGAGCTCCATGCCTTCCTTGTCAGAAATAGCTACAGACACCTGCTTCTTGGATATCTCAACACCTTAGACATTTATGTCATGTTTTATGTGCTTTAGTCTTAATGTTGGTGCTCTTTCCCTAAAGTCAAGATCTGGAACACCAATAGTAACAATAAAAATACCTGGAACATGTTATAAATCTCAATGGCTGCCGTATCTGAAGACAGACATCTGTAAGTTTCTATGAAAAGCAGATCATCTATTAAGAACACATTGAGCACTCAGCTACAAACTTAAGAGAGAAAACTAAAATACTCTTTTAACCCTTTGAGTGCCAGAGGGATATCCAGTTCATTGCAATGGTTGCCAATTAGCACTCAAAGGGTTAAATTTAACAACCAGAACCTTTCCCTTAGCTGCCTGCAGGCAGCAAATCTCACCTGCTCACTGCAGCACTTAGAGATCCTCTCACAATGTCATACCTCCCAAGTGTCCCTCTTTAGGAGGGGCAGTCCCTGTTTTGGACCCAAATCCTTCTGTCCCACCCTGATGTCTCTCTTTTAGGATATCAGATTGCATGGTGTGGATATAAGTGTATCATATTGCTCTACAGCAATAAAACTCACATTATTGTTTGTTTAAATGTCAGTATATGTGTTTATAAATTAGCATGTGTAAATAAAGTACTTTGGTCTTGCTATAAGTTATTTATTAGGTAACACAAGGAGGCCTCAATAGGTCATGAAATAGCCTAAAAAGTCTCTGTAATGTTCCACCCACCAGCCACGCCTCCCAGCAACACCCCCTAAAACACAAGTGTCCCTCTTTGGGAATTTGAAATGTTGGGAGGTCTGCAATGTCAGCCACAGGCAGCCGGGACAATTGCAGACGCTGAAAGACAGATTCAGAGGGAGAGACAGAGCCCAGCTGAGCACAACAACATCAGCCACGAACATCTTAAAGTGTAAGTGTGGACTGAGGAGCTGGAAATTTTAGGCATCCCATGCAAAGCAATTTCTCATCATGTGAGGTGTAATATGTGGCTGCATGTGATTTCTCAATCTCATTTTCTCTGCGTACTGTAAACATTGAGGGTATGTACTGTCTGCAGCTGTCACGACCCCGGCTGATAGGAATCCGTGGGGTGCCGGCTCAGGTTATGGTGCTAGCATGAGGAGCTGGGGTGCGAAGCTTGGGAGCGGTGACGGCATGCCAGGTACTCCTTTGCTGCAGCCGAAGCTGTCTAAAGGTGGTCGCGAAACCAGATTGTTCCACCCCAGTTGAGACGGGGTGCAACCAGGATAGGAGTATCCAGGAAACGTTGGAAAACCAGGCCAGCAGGACGGGCGAGATACCAAGCAACGAGGTCTGAGCAACAGGAATGGTCAAGCAAAGCCAAGGTTCAAGGTGGGAGCGGAGTTCAAGCGAGGTCAAGAGCGGAGCCAAAGGTCAAAACCAGGAGCGGAGATCTAGAGTAGTCAGGAGCAGAGCCAAAGGTCAAAACCAGAAGCGGAGATCTAGAGTGGTCAGGAGCAGAGCCAAAGGTCAAAACCAGAAGCGGAGATCTAGAGTGGTCAGGAGCAGAGCCAAAGGTCAAAACCAGGAGCGGAGGACAAGAATGCTGATCTGTAATTGACAGGCAGAGGTCCAGAGCCCAGAACCTAGCCAGAACACTAACTTATGGAACGGGAGCCCTATGCCTGGGGCAGCCCGTTTAAATACCAGGGCTGACCAATGGCCTGGTGAGTGAGAGGGGCTCGGCTGGGAGCCACGAGAGAATAGGAGGAGGACTGGCCAATAGAGCGCCGGGCTCAGCGCATGCGCATCCGCCATGCTGTAGGCGGAGGAGATCTGCGCATGCGCGACCCGATCGCTCTGAAACCCGGAACAGCCGCCGAGTGAGAGGAAGAGACGCGGCCCGGGAGCGATCGCAATGGTGACAGCAGCCCAGGTGTTGTATTAGCCATTTCCCTGTAATAGTTTTTGAAGATCATCCTTTGTGTTTTGGTGGCACAGTGTGAAACTTTATGCCAAGTTCCTGCACATTACGCTAATTTGGTCTGTTCTGGGACAAACATCACTTGCTGTGCTATTAGAAATGTCCCCAGTGTGCCAGCTTTGTCTAATGAGTCACAGTACAGTATGTACCATATTAGCAAAGTATTTAAACGAATTAGCATAAAGTGCCACATAGTGTCGCCGACGTATAAAAGTTAATTTCTCAAAAAATATTTATATTACAAACAAATATGCAGAACATATTGGCAGTTTTTGATCCTATTTAAAATTAAATAAATGTACCATCTCTTTCTCTCAAGAGATAGTTCTCCCTTATTTATTGCGCTAGGGTACATGATAGGATGATGCTGAGCCTGCACTAAAATGGGAGGATGTTTTAAGGCATCTGACAGTCATTCACTTCCAACAGGGAGACAAAAAGTAATTATCTTCACCACTGGATGTCTTGAAACAGCTTTCCCATCCATTTCAAGTTCATTATCACCAGATGGGAAGCGGAATACAGCACTGAATATATTATATGAATATATATGTTAAAAAAATAAATAAATAATATATATATATATATATATATATATATATATATATATATATATATATAAAAAACGGTATACTCAGCCTGGGGCATCCCGGGTTGTAGACAGAGACAGCATTCCGTGATATCAAAAAATGTCAACATTTATTGCATAGTTATTTCAAGCATATTGCCAAACATTTTCGGAGATATATATATATATATATATATATATATATATATATATAATAGCCTAATGGACCCCAAGGGACCCCACATCACATGGAGCAGATGGGAGCCCACGGCAGGTAAGTGTTTGGGGAAGGGGTGACAGTATTTGGAGGGGTTAAAGCACCTGCAGTAATTATGGCAGAAAAAGGAAGCGGGCTAATTCTCCAAATTACTGCCCCAGTGCTGGTAATGGGTTTGGATTCTGTCAGCTGTAACAGGGGTGAATTTACATAACTTCTCCTTACTGCCAGCCCAAGCGTGCTGCTAGCACAGATCCAGTGACATATCACATCACTTTCGTTTTTATATATAGAAATTGCTGTTGTACCCACTAATCTCCATAGCAGTATCCTATACTAGCAGCCCTCAATGTACAAGATCCCCTCCCCTCATTGAGGTTTTGCTATGAGCATTACAGAGGCAGCAACAATTCCTATTGACTGCCGTGATTCCACACCCATCTGAACCACCAATAGGAATGAGGCTTGCAATAGCAGCTTCAGCTCTTGCAAGAAGAACAAGAAGCTTGAGGTAGACCTTTACAGTTATTAATCCCAAAGATGACATAGGTGGGGTTTAACTACTAAAAGGACACATTTTCAAAACCACTGTCTAGACCAAATGCAATAGATACAGTAACCAACCTTGTAATGTCTATGATATTTGTATTTCTGTGCCAGAGGAATAAGATGCAACTTGTAAAGAACACTGTGATCTCTCATAAAACAAATTATACATGACTGTATTATAAAAGCCTATGACTCTAATGTACTAATCATAAAAGTCTATGAGGCTGATGTACTAAGAAGTGGAGTTATTCTGGAGCAAACCAACTGTACCATAGGGGACAAATAAAAATTTGACAAGTTCTCATTGATTAAAATGTGACTTTCAAACTTTTGCTTTGCGATAAGTTCAAGGGGTTAAAAGCCCCATTTAAATCAAAGGGAATGTTGATTTGTCCCCTGTGGTGCCGTTTGTTTACTTCAGAATTATGCCAGTTCTACTTAATATATCAGCTTCTTTGTGAGCAGCATGCCACACACATTGACAAGACTAAGACGGCAGAAGTACTAAATTAGCACATATACCACAGTGTGTACCTTTCTCCAGTCATCCAGGAGACACACTGCAGTACTTTTCAATGAACCCTTGTTGCCATGCAATTCTGAAACCCACTGGATGCTAGTGACATCTCCTCTGGGGAAATCTTACAGGACAAACCAGATAGTTCATGTTAAGGTAATTCCATATATTGCTGTCAATTTTATCCTAAATGAAACTAACCAAGAATAAAACTGTTTTTGTTTTTAATACTTTGTAGGTTTCATTTGAAAATAATCTATTTAGTTAAATCAATGACATCACCAGCAAGATCAAGGAACTACTTGAGTGTCATAGGGGTGTTCAACACATCAAAGAGCAATCCACTGAACTTCCCTCTTTCACTCAAACATTTCCAACAATATGGGATCACACGTGGATCAAAGAACAAAGCGCTACCATACAGTATGCCACAATAGAAAACAATATAGTGCCTATTTATCAATATACATAGTATGTAGAATATACAATACATTGACAGATAAATACTTCCCCATTTACTCCCAAAGCAGTAGTTTCCATAAAAGGTGTCTGTAACTTTCTCTGCAGTTCACTAAGACATGATTAGCATGTCTATGATAAATCCACCTGTGGTCAAACTTCCATCTCCAGACTGGTTACTACTCATTACGTAACTGAGTGTCTAATGGCTTTATGGGTCTGAAATTACACCGCAATAACACTAGCTCATTGATAAATATGCCTCTGTATATGTAAGATAGTAACAGTCGTGGGTGCACACCTCTATGGTTATAGTGAGGTGCTGGCAGAGGTGTTATCCACTATGCCACCTATTCTAAACAGTAATAAACTATCGTTGCACCAGACCCTTTGAAATATTCTGTTTTGTACAGTGCAATGTGCCTTCATTAGGTCACACACTAACACAAATCCTGTACCTACATGTTAATCTGTTATAAAACACAGGTTATGTTATCACATCATAACTGTTTTGTACGAATTATATCTATAACTAAAGCAGTTATTTATCTGTCGGGCAAAAATCATGTATATGATAGTTTTGTACTATGGTTCCATGATGCCACTGATTGCAAAGTATATATCCAATACATCTCCCTCTGTAGGCTTACCTGGGGGAACCTTCAAATGAGCTGACCCCAACACTGTTGAGTTATTCATCCTTAAAGTTCCCCAGAACATAGATTCTAGAGAATATATCCCTGCTTGTTCTAACCCAGAGGTGTTCCAGTCAGTCCACAAGGAACACTTAACTACCTGCTACATCATACATATATTACTACCTGGACACACACAGTACAAGCAGGGCATCTCAACCCTGCTTTTTCTCATATAAATTATGATAATTTAGAGACTAAAGAAGTAGTTAATTGGTGCAGATCATGTAGTGGGTAACACTGGACTCTCTCACCCTGAGACTTAGGCCCGTCACCCAGGGACCCTAATATTTGGGTCAAAACCCTGAGTCTTAGGGTAAAGACCTGTGAGTTGTCTGGTATGTCTGTAGGAAGAGGTTGGATCTATCTCCAGCTCCATGGAGGAACAGTACATGTTCAATAAACATGCTCTGCAAGTGGGAGGCAGTGTGACTGAAATCCATATATGCTGGACTAAGACTATTGCTACTGAAACCATTAAGCAATCTCTCTACAGCACAACGGATATTGCCTTTATGCTCAGAAATCCTCACCCTTAACACTGCCTGTTTAGCCAGCATACATAAGTCTGCCTCATAACCTGAGATCACACACACACACAATAATCCGTTATGCAGTTTACATAAGACATCCTCCCATCCAAACCCAAGTGTGGAGATGATTGAAGTAACTTCCCTGGATGAGACTATTGCAAGTGCACGGTTGTGACACTTGTAACCTCCCTTTTATATATATATATATATATATATATATATATATATATATTGATTTTTATCAATCTATCTGAGTGTTCTCCCTCTTTTATATGTGACTGGTAGATTATTCCTAACTACTTCACATCATGAAGTATGAATTTTCAGTTTGAATACATTTCATAGTAACATAGTAGTTTGGGTTGAAAAAAAGACTTGCGTCCATCTAGTTCAACCCTTTTCCTATTCCTGTTTACCATTGTTGATCCAAAAGAAGGCAAAAAAAACCCTCAATATAGCAATTTCAAATTCTGCCTTGAATGGGGGGAAAAAAATTCCTTCTTGATTCCAAATGGCAATCAGATTTCTCCCTGGATCAACAAGCCATAACTAAATATTAATCCCAATATTAACGTACATAGCCCTCTATGTTATGCTGTTTTAATTAAGTATCCAGGCCCCTTTTAATGCCATCTAATGTATTCGATAGCACCACCTCCTCAGGCAGTGAATTCCATACCTTTATTGTCCTTACCGTAAAGAAACCCTTCCGCTGCTGTAGGTGAAATCTCCTTTACTCAAGTCTAAGTGGGTGGCCCCTTGTCCTTTGTACTGTTATGTTAATGAGCAGGTCTTTGGAGAGCCCTTTGTATGGGCACTGAACATATTTATATAGTGTTATCATATCCCCTCTAAGACTCCATTTCTCTAGTGTGTGCAAGTTTAACTTTTCTAGCCTTTCTTCATAACTAAAACTTTCCATTCCCCTTACTAGTTTTGTAGCACCCCTCTGCACTTTCTGTAGTTCCATAATGTCCTTTTTCAGAAAAGGTGCCCAGAACTGAAAAGCATATTCTAGGTGGGGTCTTACCATGGACCTGTAAAGAGGCATTACTCCTAAATCCTTTTCATTAGTGGATTTCCCCAGAGAAACGCCATTTAAACTATATGTTGCATTTTCATTATTATAACCAAAATGCATAACTTTACACTTGTCTATATTGAATCTCATTTGCCATTTTCCTGCCCAGTTACTCAATTTGTCCAGATCCTCTTGTATTGAAGACACATCCAGTTCAGACTTTATTACCTTACTTAATTATGTGTCTTTGGCAAACACTGATACATGGCTCCCTATGCCCTCTGGGAGATCATTAATAAACAGATTAAAAAGAAGAGGACCCAGGACAGATCCCTGAGGTACTCCACTTATCACATTTGTCCAATTGGAGAACTTCCCATTTACTACCACTCTTAGCATTCTATCTTTCAGACAGTTTCCAATCCACACACAAACGTTTTCCCCTAAGCCTATTTAATTCAGTTTGTACAGTAACCTCTTGTGTGGAACCATATCAAATGCCTTGGCAAAGTCTAAATAGATCACATCAACCGCCGCTCCCACATCTGTATTTTTACTCACTTTTTCATGAAATGCAATCAAGTTAGTTTGACAAGACCTGTCTTTCACAAAGCCATGTTGGCTCCTGCTAATGATATTCCTGTTCAAGCTGAGTTCTTGAATATATTCCCTTACCAACCCTTCAAACAGCTTCCCTACCAAAGATGTCAAGCTTACAGGTCTGTCATTTCCTGGCTGTGATTTTGATCCCTTTTTAAATATGGGCACCACATCTGCTTTACGCTAATTCGTGGGCACCATACCTGAAATAAAAGAATCCCTGAAAATCAAAAGCAACGCTCTGGCCAGGGCCTGGCTTAGCTCTTTAAGTACCCGTGGGGTATACCATCCGGCCCCGGTGCTTTGTCTACCTTAACACCATTCAATTGTTTTAAAGGGATAGTAATGTTTTATAATAAAATCAGCTCTAATTAATCATCATAGTATTTGGACCTTGGAGAGTGTTATTTCAATTCTGTAAGAGCTGTAGGTCATGAGTAATTCAATGACAAAGTGTCCCCCTTCTGCCCCTTTTACTGATGTAACACTTTTCAGCCAGAGCAGAAGGGAGGTGCCCAGGTAGACTGCAGAGAGGGACAATCTTCAATTAAGACAAGGGAAAAACCTGAAAAGCTTGTCAAGGGGGGCAGGGCTTTCATTGTTTTCATTGTAAGAAAATTGTCCCCTGCTGTTATCTGTCTGGTCTTACAACTTGAGAAGAGATGGCTTACACTAGGTAAAAGGGGCGGGAGGGGAAACTTTGCTTGTGAATATCTCTTAAACCATAAAGGTTTGAGAGATAAGACTTATATCATTCTTCATATTTTTTTAATGCCTACAAAATAAAATAAAGATAAAACGAAGTATTACTATCCCTTTAACACTTTTTCTTGTGTTAGCCAATCCCATGCTTGCTGTGACTGTTCTGTAAAAGTAGTTTGCAGGTTCTTGTCCATTGGGTCTTCCTTTGTAAAAAGTGAAGAAAAGAAATTATTTAAAATAACTGCTTTCTCTCTGTCTCCACTGACCATCTCACCCGTTTCAGATAACAAGGATCCAACATTATCAGACTTTAATTTTTTGCCATTAATGTATTTATAGAATTTTTTGGGGTTGCTCTTGCTCTCCTTAGCAATAATTTTTTAATTTTCCAGTCTAGCTAATTTAATCGTCTTTTTACAGGTTTTGTTGGCATTTTTGTATTCTGCAAATTCCTCTGCTGATCCCTCAGCTTTATAATGTTTAAATGCCGCTTTCTTGTTTTTTATTTCATGAATTACTTTACTGGTTACCTACACTGGTTTTAATTGGCTTCTTTTGTATTTGTTTCCAAAGGGTATAAATTTATATGTATATTTTTGTGATGTTATTTTGAAGGCATTCCACTTACCATCTGTGTTTTTTCCAGAAAAAAATCCATCCCAGTCGAGACCAAGGGATGAATTAAACCTGCTAAAGTTGGCCTTTTTAAAATTCAGTGTTTTGGTGGAACCCAAACCAAATTGCTTTTTGAATTAATCTCCAACAATACCATGTTATGGTCACTATTCCCCAAGTGCTCCCTTACTTGGATGTTATAGATAAGTTCTTCATTATTACCAGATCCAGACACGCATCCCCTCTGGTTGAGATCTGCACTAGTTGAGACAAAAAATTGTCATTCAACAAGTTCAGAAACTTACTGCTTTTAGCAGAATTAGTTGTTCCATGTTTCCAATCTATTTCTGGATAATTAAAATCCCCCATAATTATAGTTCTCCCTATTTGAGAAGCCTTTTCTATTTATATTAATAGCTGTGATTCTTCAAGGTCACCAATGTTTGGTGGTTTATAACAAATACCCACTAATATTTTCTGGCCAGTTTTACCAACATTGACTATTTCAATCCTAGAATCTATTAAAATTCTATTAAAGAGAGATTATAATACATGGTATAAAAGTTTGTATATGACTGACTGCCTTTTTCCTATTTTAAGCATTTTTTTACCATTCTTATTTAATCTACTTAACCCTTTAAGTACCAGAGGTCATTGATGTAAATAAGGGCTCTATCACATCAGCAATGACTGTAGCACTATTTTTTGTAGCAAGTGAAAATGTACTTGTGTTTTTGGGCTGTTTCACTTGGGTCACAACTGCAGCGGCTACCTGCTATAGTTCTTTTACCTATATTATTTCACTGCCCTTCTATGGCATTCCACCTCCAACTGGGACACAGGAAGGGCAAGTCTGACGGATGTCTCTTGTGAGTGCCAGGCAATATTACTGGCTGGCAACTATGTGGCTCGGCTATTTATTGGAGATTGTGATAAGACTTTCAACCTCAAACAACATTCGTGTCAAAGGTCTGACCGTGGCTTTAACCCTTTGAGTGCCATAGCAGTATGCAACACATTGCATAATTCTGTCATTAAGGAAGGCAGTAAAGATGCAGCTTACTGGACATTGGTGAGTTCACATAAGGCAATAGTCAAGGCACCATAGCCCAGCACAGGGCCGTTCACAACACAGCATTGCCACAGTGCTGTAATGTAGCAATGTTTTCCTAGCATCCCGTTTGCTCAATATAAACAGAAGTGACAAAATTACAGACAACTGTAGTTAATTGTGATAGTTGTATGATTCCATTGAACAATTTGTGGGGGGGGGGGGTTAGTTGCAGCATACTGCGACTCTCTGTGACAATTGAACATGCTGCCCATGTGAAATGACCCTTGGGAAACAACGCTCTACAAAATGTGTTTTTTATGTATTGCTGTTGCAGAGACAATGTCACTGGTGTGAAAGGGGATTAATAGTATGTCCAAAACGGCAATGTTCAAAAGTTGTGGTGTCTGTAATTGTTGTTAATGAGTCCGAAAAAGTTCTTATGTCATGGTTCCTCAATTCTCAGAGGTATTACCATCATTTTTGCTGTCTTCTTCAAGGGAAAAGGGAGTCTTAAAGGGATATTAATACTTAAAATGTAAAAAAATATATGTTGTAGGGTTTATCTCCCTGAGTAAAACAAGGGTACTCCCACTGCTGAGAGATATTTTATTAAAAAATTATAACAGCTCAAACTTGAATTTTTTAGGGGCAATATCACAGTGGCCTGAAATTTTACAGTGGTGCTGTTGCTACACCATCCTATGGACAGCTCTGGTCTGTAGACCATAAATCTCCATAGGATGGTGTAGCAACAGCACCACTGTAAAATTTCAGGCCACTGTGATATTGCACCTAAATAATTCAAGTTTGAGCTGTTATAATTTTTTAATAAAATATCTCTCAGCAGTGGGAGTACCCTTGTTTTACTCGGGGAGATAAACCCTACTACATATATTTTTTACATCTTAAGTATTACTATCCCTTTATCTCTCTAAGTGCCAGGTGCAAAACTATGTGTTGCTCATCCCTCTAGCACTCAAAAGTTTAAAAGTGGCGGGGGTTTAATCTAGATTCATGTTGTAATGAATTTCAAAGAATTCTTCTAGCCATCATTATTTGTCTAATTTCCATAATTTTTTCTGGCACAATCAAATGGTCTAAACTTGAAGGCAGATTAATGTAATAAACCACAATAGAAAGGAAAGAAAAAGAGTTGGCACTCATCAGGTTAAAATTCACCTTTTATTAGATTTCATGCTTACACAACACAGTGTTCACAGGGGTAGGTGATCCAGTAATGGATGCCTTGACAACGTGCCGGTAAGGCACAAAACAGCTGTTGGCTTGCTGCTGGGAACGCCACCTACCCCCTGTGAACATTGTGCTATTTAAACGTGAAACCCAATAAAAGGTGAATTTTAACCCAGTGAGTGTTCATTTTTCTTTCCTTTCTATTGTGGGTTATTGTTTGAAGATATATTGGAGTTTGAGCACAGGGAACCTGTTGAATTGCTGGGGCGGAAGATTATATGCCCTAAACACTAATATATGGTGGTTGGAGAAGTAGTTTTTTTTTTAAAGTACCGGAGAGTATTGCACCAGCACCTCCAAATCACATAGGTCATTGGGTGTGTTTAGCCAGCCAGTTTCTTTTGGAGATAGATTAAATTTAGTAATATTAGCAGACAGGAGTGGTGTTAACTGGTAAAAACCAATTCTTAATCTCTTTAAAAATGTGTACTTTTAAAGAGGAACTACCATCATAGTTAAAGTCGCCCTGCAATAATTAGGCAAATGGCGACTAGCTTAATAATAGTTATCTTACCTCTAAGAACTACACTATTAAAAAGAAAGCCTTAATCTTCCGAGACTGACAGCCACCGGAAGGGACTGACGGCGCAGACTGCACTAACCGTGCAGTCTGCGCCGTCAGTCCCTTCCGGTGGCTTTCGGCACAGTGCAATGCTTCTTAATGGAGACCAGGACTGACCGCGCAGGCGCGCAGACAAGATGTCTGCGCTGATGCCTGGCTTCTGGTCTGGGAAGATTAAGGCTTTCTTTAGAATCGTGTAGTTCTTAGAGGTAAGATAACTATTATTAAGATAGTTGCCATCTGCCTAATTATTGCAGGGCGACTTTAACTATGGTGGTAGTTCTGCTTTAAAGATAATTCTGACATTAAAAATATCATAATGGCAGTATTCATGAAGATCATCATAACACAGTTTTGAACTCTTCAAGACATTTTCAAACATTACACATTTACTTATGTAGTTCTTTTACCACCAACCCACCGTTTCATTAAAACAACTATTTGAATTTTGTTCCTCAAGTCTTTCCTACAGGAATCCATTTAGAAAGTGGGACAGTGGAGCTATACGTGGAAAGCTCTGTAATAAAACATTACCAGACTGCTGTTTATTGATCAAGAAGCGGGAAAATTCTAATGAATAACTAAAAAAAAAAAGGATTGTACATAACGACAAGGGGTACAGAGGGTGCCATTCTAAAGGGGCCTGGATTCCAAGGGGTGGGCATTGGCTCTGCACTAACCTTCAACTGCTTATAATCAGACCACTGCTGACAAGTATGATAAAATTAGAAATTGTGAGCCCTTTCCGTTTTCTTTATTAACCCTTTTAGTACCAGTCCATGAGGAAACGGGGGACCAAATCATTTTAGTTATGCCCATGCTCTAAGGGACCCATGTTCAAAACAAATGGAGTAGTTATTGGTCAAATGAACTGCACCAAAGTGGGAAAAATAAACATTGTTACTGATTGAAGTTAGACTTTTAACCCCTTGAATGGCAGAGTGGTCTCCAATGCATCTAGGATTCCAGGGCTTAACCCTTTCAGTGCCCAAGGGGTACACAATGCATTGCAGAGCAATACTTTTCGTACCCCACGGCAACTGAAAGGGTTAAAAGTCATATTTATATCAAAGGGAATGTTCTTAATTTCCTTGTGGTATAGTTGGGCCTAAGTCTAAACAAGCAGATAAGAGTTTAAAGGAGAACTATCACACCAATACAAGTTTGGCTAATAAGTTACTAAACAGAGTGACTAGCTTGAATAATTGTGTAATTTTTTTTTTTATTATTTTTATTCGTGGTTTGGCTAAAACTAAATGTTTAAAAATGATCTGTGCCCTCCTGGACACACTGCGGGTACAGATCTGCATCGCAGTCTGTCACTCTTCCTCTGCTCCCCTCTCTACATACCATCTCGATCCAGCCTCCTCCAGTGACAGAGGATTTCTTCTTGTAAGCTTGAGCGCTCTCTGGCCAATGACAGAGGATTTCTCCTTGTAAGCTTGAGTGCTCTCTGGCCAATGACAGAGGATTTCTCCTTGTAAGCTTGAGCGCTCTCTGGCCAATGACAGAGGATTTCTCCTTGTAAGCTGGAGCGCTCTCTGGCCAATGACAGAGGATTTCTCCTTGTAAGCTGGAGCTCTCTCTGGCCAATGACAGAGGATTTCTCCTTGTAAGCTGGAGCGCTCTCTGGCCAGTGAGAGAGCTCCAGCGTACAAGAAGAAATCCTCTGTCATCGGAGGAGGCTGGATTGACACGCAGTCTGTCCGGAAATAAGGGCACAGATCATTTTTAAACATTTCATTTTAGACAAACCATGAATTTTTTTTTAAATTACACAAGTATTCAAGCTAGTCTCTCTGTTTAGTAACTTATTAGCCAAACTTGTACAAGGGTGATAGTTCTCCTTTAAAGTGGACCTATTACCTACACAGCTTTTACGTAGTTTCATTAAATGTATCTGTTTAAAGGGATAGTAATACTTAAAATATTAAAAAAAAAATGTTTTAGGGTTTATCCCCTTGAGTAAAACAAGGGAACTCCCACTGCTGAAAAGTGTTTTATTCAAAAGTTATTACAGCTCAAAGTTGAATTTTTTAGGTGCAATATCACAGTGGCCTGAAATTGCACAGTGGCGCTGTTGCTACACCATCCTATGGACAGCTCTGTTCCCGGGACCATAAATCTCCATAGGATGGTGTAGCAACCGCACCACTGTACAATTTCAGGCCACTGTGATATTGCACCTAAAAAAATTCAACTTTGAGCTGTAATAACTTTTGAATAAAACACCTTTCAGCAGTGTGAGTACCCTTGTTTTACTCAGGGGGATAAACCCTACAACATATTTTTTTTTACATTTTAAGTATTCCTATCCATTTAAACTGCCTATACAGTTTGGTTGGGGATGATGGGAGTTGTAGTCCCCAACAGCTTGAGGTCTGTCTACACCTGTCTACACATTGAGCTTTTTGTTTTACAAACAGGCTAAAGTGTAACTTTCACCTACTTTGATCTGACCCCTCGGAGTTCCACAGAGAGAGAGTGGCCATCTTTGTAATGTATTAGTTGATTGGCAGTGCTCTCCTGTTACGCCCTTCCAAAGCGATGTTGAAAATACTGCCCCCCTTGTTTTTACCTATAAGAGCAAGCCTGCGCGTTGGAATGGGAGTGGGCAACATTTGCACAGGGTGCGGTGGAACTATTGAGCCCTGAGGTACAGTTGTACCGCACGGAACAGAGGTGACGTCACATGGTACATTTTTTTAATCTGAAATTTCTTCTAAACAGTGTTGAATTGAAAAAAAAAAATAAACAACAATTTCACACTACAGTGAAGTGATTAATCAACCAAGAGCAAGTTCATCTGAGGTGAAAGCTGCACTTTAATAGTTTGAAATGTTTGGTTTCATTGTTGCGGAATCTAATCTTAGCAACATTGTTGTCTGATTTGGGGCTGGATTCAAATGCAGGTGCCTAGACTTCAATAGGAACATTTCTGATAAAACGGGAGGTAACATTTATCGCCTGGATTTGAATCCAGCCCTTGGTCAGGTAAAGCCTAAATAATTGCACACATGTCCAGAAAAACATCTTTTTAGGCTGCTAAAAATGTTTTCAGTTTCCGCCAGAGGGCTGGAATAAATTAATGGGGAGGGAAACTCATTCATCCCTTCAAGATGGGACATTTTAGAAAAAATATCCATAATGAAAAGTAAATGTGTGATTTTTAATTAATAGGTAAAACTGTTTTTAAAGTAGTAGGTTTGCTTTACCATCTTTCTTCAAAAACACGTGTTCTGCATTGCATTATCAACACAAACCCTAACCTAATATTTGATGATGTGCGTATTCACGAATAACACGACGCTTAATTTTTTATTTTACATTTCTATATTACTTTATGATACACAAGAGGACCATTATACAAATCTACTAGCACAGTTCATTTCTGATCTTATACTTTGAAACATAGCCGTCCACAGAAAATGTTCTGGTAAGAGGCAAAGCCACAATATGCCCCCGAGGCCAGCCCACCCAGTCCCTATGTTTACCCAAGGAGGGGACACCTTTGCTTTAAAGACCATCTGCTCCTAAGGGTACACATTATTGCTTTAGAGCATACCAGATAATGTTTCGTTGAACCTTTTAGTGACACTCTGGCATTCAAACGGTTAAGAAAGTACTCACTAGGGGAACTCAGACGAGATTTTTCAGCTCTGTTTCTTCAAGAAGGCTAGGAAATGGTTGGAATATATGCACAGTTGTGAATAGCAGCATTATTAGGTGAGGGGAGCTTGTGTAATAAGGAAGTTAAGAAAGCATGACTGCTGGAAAAGCTAAAAATAAAAGACCTAGTTGGGTGACCGAGAAAAATAAACAAATGTCAGATTTCTGAGAAATGTAAATGTCATGCCATCTGCAAATATTTATATACTAACATACAGAAACGTGAATATATTATATTACAGATAAAACTGATGAAAAATAATTACCTATATATCATTAAAGCAGAACTTTCACCCTTTATCAAGTCCCTCCACAATCATTACGCATATTGCGATTAGCTTCCTAACAGTGATATCATCCGGCGCAAGTACCACAATCTGAAGTAATCCGTCAGTCTCTTCCGGTGCCTTTCAGCACAGTGCAGTGCCTCCTAGAGGAGACCAGGACGTACAGCGCAGGAGCAGAGACGTCTCTATGACAAGATGTCTGCATGCATGCCTGGCTGCCGGTCTCGGAACAAGGAGGATTACTTCAGATTGTGGTACTTGCGCTGGATAATATCACTGTTAGGAAGCTAATAGCACTATGCATAATGATTGCGGGGGGGACTTGATATAGGGTGAAATTTCCTCTTTAAGAACAAATGCACTCTCAGGAATTGATTGTAGAAAACAAATATGCAGATTTATTAAATCAACATTTCGGCCCATGTTGAGGCCTCTGTCAAGATCACAGTAGGTTAATAGTCCTTAAATACCCCTAAACTGATTTGAAAATGTACATCAACTGATGTCACAAATAAGTGGGTGGAGACCAGAGGATAAGTCCTGAATATGTACATATTAATGAACCCAGTACGTAATTTTATATGAACAGAAGAAGTGTGACCCGTAACAAAAGAAAAAAAAGAAATTTATATAAGTACAAAAATATCCCGATAATATACATACATCATATATTCTTTATTGCCAATTCAATTCTAATTACATCTCTAAGGGAAAATCTATGCAGAGAACCACATTCAAACACTCATTAATAAACAATAAAGTGGAGTATACAATGACATGAATATAGCAATCAATAGAAAATATCATCAAAGCATGTCACAAACTATGTAACAAAATGTAACAAACCATGACAAAGAAATTGAGGACAGCAATTATTTGCGAGAAATAACATCTACATCAAAGAAAATGAGACCTTGTTCAGCTGTGAAGATCTGTCATCCATTGCAAGCAAACATGCTGTATCAAATAAAAAAAAAACAAAGCATAAAAAAGCCAAATAAGGCAAGAGGAAGATACATTATGGTACCACATGTAGAGTAATGCAAACTATGCTAACAACTCTACAAACCAAAATATGCAGTGTTCTACCGGTAGAAGCAGCGTGTGCATTCCCATGGCAATCAAAATAACAGTACACACTGTAAAATCAACATGCTCATAGGCATTCCCCTCATGTATGACACACCATTCTCCAACACAATTAAGCTCTAAAAAAACTACGACGTTGAAAATATGAATGAGAGGCCCGTGTGGTGTATAGAAACCAATGTCTGTGATAAGGAAACTGTCCATTGGAAAACTGGTCCCAAGGAGAAATAGAACTACCACAAACCAAATAATTGTTGTAACTTTACTTCCTAGATTGTGCTACAGAGTTGATGCCTGGCCTTGCTCACATTAAGTTCTAACAACAGCAGAGTGCATGCACTGGTATTCTTCCAGAGCAACAGTGACAGAATCAATCTGTGATCTGACAGCCAGACATAACTGACATTTTCACTCTCAGGTCCCTCACAAACACCCACTCACATATCTCACTCTCTATTATCAGTTAGGAAATGTATTACTAGCGGTACAAGGTTATTAGACAGGGGTTGTAATACTAAGGGAAGGTATAGAACAAAGTGTGGGAGACATGAGAGAAAATAGAGATTAACTAAAAGCTGGGACTTAATATCCCAGCTAGGGTTGCCACCCAGCCGGTATTTTACCGGCAGGCCAGTAAAAAATTGGCTTCTGTCCTATGTTAAGTCTATGGAGGGAATGCCATGGCCGGTATTTTTCTGAAGAAAAGGTGGCAACCCTAATCCCAGCCATTACTTCAGATCCACACCCACATTAAACTCACTAGCTCTCCCCTTCCTATCACTGACAAAATGACAGGAAAGAGTGGTATATGGCAGGACTGAAATATTTAGTAGTCTTCAGCCTTTCCACTAGCAAGAGGCCGCTACAGTAATTTTCATACCTTCATTCAGGGTGAATGGTAGTAAATAAGAGAAACTACAAATGTATTCACATCTACCACTATTCCCTCTTTTCTCTTTTGCCCTGTTTGGCACACATTCACTATCCTAGCTTGCTAGGTCGCATGTGTCATCATTTTCCAAATATATTCAGTCTCCTCCACAGTCACAAGTTACAAGCCTCTGGTTAGGCTTATCCTTGGGAAAAACTTTAATCCAGCCCCTGACTAAGGGAATGGAGCCATGTTCTAACTGGATGGATGCAGCTGCCTCACCTAAAGGGATTCAACAACTGCCACAGTCATTCAACCACAAACTCATAAGGGGGTCCTGCAATCTTGTTAAAGGAGAAGCCACATTGGAGGGATGTTACAGGTAATTTAAGTGTGAAAGGGGTGGAACTGTCCTCCTTTTTACACCTGCTTAAATTGTTATTTAACCCTTTGAGTGTCAGAGGGTGTACAAGGCACTGCTGAGCAATGCAATGGTTTGGACACCCCTCTGGCAATCAAAACTTACCCATTCTCCCAGTCTGTCTTTTTTGGGACCCTTTCCCCCTCCTTTTCTTTACCAGCCTCTTCCCCACCCACGCACAGGTATAGATAAGAGTTCCCTTTAGTATCTATGGGTAGGAAAGGCCAAGGTCAGTGGTTTGACCTAGAGCAGGGTAGGGGAACCATAGGTTCCTTTGCCTAGGGGCTCTAGAGATGCAAGTCTGGGCCTTATTGTGTACTATTTACATAACAGGAAAGTGCTGACTGATCTTTCATACAACTTTGGTATATTGTTTGCTGCACACCTTGGTATTTTGCATATGGTTATTCGCCCAGAGTGATGGGATAATATGCCACTATTGGTTTTGTATCTGAATAAGACAAGTGTTGATTTCTCTTTTCCTTTTCAACTTCTGTCACCCTCCTTTAATACCGAACCAGTACATAGTTTTTATTCAGTTCAGTGGTCTAAAATTCTTCAGGTGGGAAGTTCACATGTTAAGAGGAACAAATGGCTTATTTTATAAACATCATGTTTAACCCCTTTGATTCTATAAATGATGAGCTGCAGACGTTTTGTCTCCATCTACCAAGGGGTGAATAAACATAAATATAATTTGTATTTGCCATTTCATTGCCATACTGAATTTGTTATACCTTTGAGTGCCAGAGGGGTACGCAACACATTGCAATGCAATGCGTTGCGTACCCCTCTGACACTCAAAGGCCTAATGCAATCAAATTATACTATATTGATTATTTTATTAATATAACTACCAGAAAAAAACAGCATATAAGTATATGGTACTTGAGTTAGGGTTAATTAGTGATAAAAAAACTGAAATATTTCATCATGCTAACTACTGTTCATTCAGTTCCTTCAGAGCTCCTAAGCCTGGAATAACCTACCTGAAAAAAATCAGATCTTCTTTAGTCTGAAATCCTTAAATATAACTGCTTCTTTATATCCAAAAACAATATGCAACTGTATAAAACATTATATATATATATATATATATATATATATATATATATTTCAAAAAATGGGGCAGCACCAGTGGGACTTCTCTAAAGAAATATTTATTAGTGAAATGACAATCTACAGGTCAGGTCAATGTTTCGGTCAAAACTGACCTTTCTCAAGGAGAAAGGTCAGATTTTGACCGAAACGTTGACCTGACCTGTAGATTGTCATTTCACTAATAAATATTTCTTTAGAGAAGAAAGGTCAGATTTTGACCGAAACGTTGACCTGACCTGTAGATTGTCATTTCACTAATAAATATTTCTTTAGAGAAGTCCCACTGGTGCTGCCCCATTTTTTGAACTTTCTATTATCTGTTGGGATAGTGCACCTGGACCTGAAGTTTGTTGGAGGAGTGAGTGCTTTCCACCATTTTGATTTTATATATATATATATATATATATATCTATAAAAGAATAAGCCTCATTGCATAATTTATGGTACCTCACACACAGAACATAATTTATGTCTCCTCAGAAAACAAACACACACTGAACAGAATGCCTCATTATATAATGCTTCATGTAGCTCGGAGGCAGGCAGGCCCAGTACCAAATCCTTCATGTTCCCCCTTCATGAAGCACAACACTCCACCCTGCAATAGCCCGGTCATGCGGCCCTTCAAGGAGCTCTCTACAAGCAGCAGCTGGATGCGGCTATTACCCGTGGCTGAGGGGCTGGAGACAGACCATGCTGGGGCCACTCTGTAGTACACACTCTTACACACAAGCTTCTTCACCGCCGCTCTCTGCCCGCTGTCACACACCTGCATTGTGTAAGTACCCTGGCACAAAAAATATACATGCTGCACAATGGCTGCTCCAACAACACACACCATCCCTGCTCCAACCACACACACACCATCCCTCCTCAGTTCCCGCTCTCGGTGCCTGGGCTGAGTCCCTAGTAACGCTCTTGGCCGAGGCCTGGGGTAGGAGGTGTCTTCCTGGCCAGGGAGCCAGGGCCGGCGGTTGTCTGGCAGCCTCTGAGTGTGCATGTACAGAGTCCACTTCAGGGACTGTGGACTCCATGACTCTCGCTACATACTGGGACAGCTGGTTAACCCTTCCAGTGCCAGAGGATTAAGCAACACAATGAGCAATGCCTTGCCTACCCCTCTGGCACTTACAGGACCGTAATAATATCTGTATGTGTGTGTGTGTGTGTGTACGCATGTATGTACGTGTGTATGTATGATCAATGTCTGTATATGTCACTGTATCTGTGTGTGTCTATGTATGTGTGCAATATGATTCTTTCTGCTTCACACAGTACACAAGAAAACATAATCAGTCAATACAGCTAAATGAAATGTACAATACAAACACAAAAAATTCTTACAAAATACCTTCTACATGCCACCTACAACATTTCAAACAAAAAATGCTACATAACACATACCCTACTACAATGACGGGCAACGCCGTCACATATTGCTAGTGTATATATATATATATATATATATATATGTGTGTGTGTGTGTGTGTGTATATATACATACCTGGGAACTCTCAGGGTTTGCCCCTGAGACTCAGGGTTTTGAGCCAAATCTCAGGGTCTCAGGGTGAGGGTCCCAATTCTCAGGGTGAGAGAGTCCAGTGTCTCCTAATATATGATCTGAACAAAACAACTGGTTGTTTAGTTTCTTAGTGCCATTTGTAACTGGATGGAAGAGGGAGAAGTTCTGCTTGTCTTGGATGTGCCCAGGCAGTGATATATCTGTGTTGTAGTATGTTATGGCTTCCTTGAGGGCCGACTGAACACCAATGGGTTAGTGCAAGCAGAGCAATTTAGCTTAGAATCCATGTTCTCAGGAGCTTTAAAGGTTAATATTTTAAAAAATCTCAGGGTCAATCCATTCTGAAATTTCCCAGGTATGTGTATGTGTGTATTTATATATATATATATATATATATATATATATATATATATATATATATATGTATGTATATATATATATATATATATATATATATATATATATATATAAAAGAATAAGCCTCATTGCATAATTTATGGTACCTCACACACAGAACATAATTTATGTCTCCTCAGAAAACAAACACACATTGAACAGAATGCCTTATTACATAATTTATGTCTCATTAGGAGACACAACTCCCATTGGGTGATTCAATGGGGACATTCTTGCTCCCATTGGGTGATTCAGTGGGGGCGTGTTTATCATACAGGGAGTTAGCCCACCCCCTCCAGCCCCCCCACCACTATCCAACTGACAAAAAAAAAAATATAGCTGCCACTCGCTCCTGAAGTAGGGATATCAATAACTTCTCCTGGTCCACTCACACTCTCACTCAGGATCATGACCCCACAAACACACTGTTTCACCTCCCACAGATAACTGTAACCCTCCATACACTCTGTGTCACCTCCCGCAGATAATTGTAACCCTCCATACACTGTGTCACCTCCCACAGATAATTGTAACCCTCCATACACTCTGTTTCTGTACGAGGGTGTAATGTTTCCATAAAATACAAACTCAGGGATAAACTTAATAGCAACTCTTTTATTTAACCCTTTCAGTGCCAGAGGGGTATGCAACACATTGCTTTGCAATGCGTTGCTTACCCCTCTGGCACTCAAAGGGTTAACTCTTTTCATCTCTTCAGTCATCTCACTGTCTGTTTTCAACTGTCACTCCTCCACTTCCTGCTTCCTGATTCCCGCCCTTTCTCCTTAAAGGGAGAGAGATGCTTTGCTGTATGTTACAGAGGGCAAGCCTCAAACACCACTTTCTATTTGATCCCTCAGCATATTGCTACGCTGCCTCAACTGAAGAGCCACTGTGTGTTATATTGCTATGTTACCTCAGCTTAAAGGGATAGTAATACTTCATTTTAACTTTATTTTATTTTGTAGGCATTACAAAAACACGAAGAATGATATAAGTCTTATCTCTCAAACCTTTATGGTTTATGAGATATTCACAAGCAAAGTTTCCCCCTCCCCCCCTTTTACCTAGTGTAAGCAATCTCTTCTCATATGTGGAATGCAGTCTATAGACCAGACAGATAACAGAAGGGGACACTCTTATTCCTATGAAAACAATGAAATCCCTGCCCCCCTTGACAAGCTTTTCAGGTTTTTCCCTTATCTTAATTGAAGATTGTCCCTCTCTGCAATCTACCTGGGCACCTCCCTTCTGATCTGGCTGAACAGTGTGACATCAGTAAAAGGGGCGGGAGGGGGACACTTTGTCATTGAATTACTCTGGAACTACAACTCTGACAGAATTGAAATAACACTCTCCAAAGTCCAAATACTATGATGATTAATTAGAGCTGCTTTTATTATGAAACATTACTATCCCTTTAAGTAAAGAATTACTGTTCCCATTGGGTGATTCAGTGAAGGAGTGATTTAAATCATTCAGGGAGTTGGCCTGCCCCCACTATCCAGCCCGCCCACCACTATCCAAGTGACTGAAAAAACAAAATGTCTGCCACTTGCTCCTACACCACAGACTCACACACAAGCCACACAAACAAAGAGAGGGCGGGATCAGCTCCAGTGTACCTTCATTTCTGGTATCCGCAACAGAACAATGCTTTCGGCTCCTGGTGCACAATGTGCTTTTGCTGCAGGAAGCCCAGCTGCTTCATGTAGCTCGGAGGCAGGCAGGCAGGCCCAGTACCAAATCCTTCATGTTCCCCCTTCATGAAGCACAACACTCCACACCGCAACAGCCCGGTCATGTGGCCCTTCAAGGAGCTCTCTACAAGCAGCAGCTGGATGCGGCTATTACCCGTGGCTGAGGGTCTGGAGACAGACCATGCTGGGGCCACTCTGTAGTACACACTCTTACACACAAGCTTCTTCACCGCTGCTCCCTGCCCGCTGTCACACACCTGCGTTGTGTAAGTACCCTGGCACAAAAAATATACATGCCGCACTATAGCTGCTCCAACCACACACACCATCCCTGCTCCAACCATACACACCATCCCTCCTCAGTTCCCGCTCTTGGTGCCCGGGCTGCGTCCCTAGTAACGCTCTTGGCCGAAGCCTGGGGCAGGAGGTATCTTCCTGGCCAGGGAGCCGGGCCGGCGGTTGTCTGGCAGCCTCTGAGTGTGCATGTACAGAGTCCACTTTGTACAAATTGTACAAATATGCAACTCTTTGCTATAAACACTTCAGGACATACTTGAAAACGAGAGAAATCACAATGTATTCTTCCTGATAAAACATTTTCTAAATACATAATAAAATAAATAAATAACAAGGCTGATTTATATAGGGCTGCTGAGACTTTGGGGGGGTTTCAGCAGTATTACATTTTGTTCAGTGTATTAATCCATTGATGGACGGTAAGTAGGTGCCACATGGTACTGGAAGAGTTAAATTAGCATTAACACGTAAAAATGATCTCAGGTCACACACACACGCACGTAAATCATTTGTGAGTACATGCTAGCCTCTGTAAAAATTATCTTATTGTTACCTGACTCCTTAAATCTCGTATTACCTATGTACTGTAGAGGCTCCTATTTCTGCTTTCTTCAGGGCTCCAGAGATCCCATTACCATTGATTGGGTGTTACCAAGTGATTGTTCTGCATTAGAAGTGTATTAGGTACTAATCTCAGCACATTAACAGTATTATCTTTGCACAATAAACCAAGTTTAGGATTGGAGTTTATTGATTTTTAAAAAATATATATACCCCAACTTAATTTTTAGGTGTTAGTGTCCCTTTAAGGCGTATTGAAACACTGTCCTACTAAAATGACAGAGTTAAAACAATAAACCCTTTTATGGATCTGTTGCCTAGCTTCTCACTATGTTTGCAATTCAAACTCTTTATTACCAATCCAGTCTGTAGGCAAATCTCAGAGCTGTATGGTGAATGACTGACAGTGTCTGAAGTAAAAACAGCAGAATGATGAAGCGTAGGTTTATTACAGGGTAGGCTCTTGTGTTGAGTTGATTCTGTGTGAATGGAAGCTTTGGAGGGTTCCCTAAATCCAATGCTAATATTATTTAATGTTTGTGCCAAGCCAAACATACAATGTAGAGATGTTTCTGTTTCTGGTGCCAGACAGCTAAGCCAGTAAGTATAAGATTGATATGTATGTCATTGTGGTGCCATGAAATAATTAGGAGGAAGTGATAATATACATTAGAATGGAACAAAGAGGGAACCCAACAACCCTTTGAGTACTGGGAGAGGGAGGGGTCTAGGAGAACAGTGCAATGTACTGGACTCCACTATGGCACTCAAAGAGTCAAAAAGGCTACTGATATGATTATCAATGTATTGTAATGTAGGAGGTATTTTTGTAGAGCTAACAGATTTCATTGCGGGTATTTTTTCATAACTGCCTGAATATTAGTTTTTTTGCTATGTTTTTTTTTTAAACAAACAAACACACAAAACAGTATGCCAGTTATTGATTAGTAATCATTTGAGATTAACCCTTTGAGTGCCAGAAGGGTATGCAACCCCTATGGCTCTCAAAGGGTTAAGGTCCCAGCTTGTGTTGATGAATTGTGTATAGAATCTGCTATGAGAGTTTTATTCTTTTTATTTATGTACTAGTGTAAAAGCCTGTGTACACGGGCCAAGGTCCGGTGAGGTAAAGAGGCCGCTCCTGCTCTGAGTACTGCCGCCACCTCACTGTCGGTGCACGCGATGCAGTCATGCACAGTAGAGACTGCCCGAATGCACAGAATGCTCCCAGCATTCCTACATCTCCCAGCATTCTGTGCGTTCGGGCAGTCTCTACTGCGCATGACTGCATCGGACAAACATTCTGGCCTTTTATATTATAGGATTTATTTATGTATTTATTTATTTATTTATTTATTGAGAAAGTGCTTTACCAGGAAGAATACAATGAGGTTCATTTCATTTACAAGCATATCCTGGACAGCAATTACAATACAAATTTACACATTTACACACACACACAGAAACAAAAATAAAATGATAACTGTCAAGGAAAACACCGGGCGCTTGGCTCTGGAGAGGCCTGGGGGCCAGCCCCCTTCCTACAGACTATGGACTCTATGTGTGGGGAAGCGGCTTTCCCTAATTCCCAGTCCCCTCGTGGGTCTAAGTCACCCTGTGCTTCTTGGTGGGCACAGGGTATCACAGAACAGGATTATAACATTTGAAATATAGCTCATTGTATTGTATATTGTGTGGTATAATGTAATAGTGTGTGGTGTTACATTTTAAAGTCTGTAAAGGCGTTTGGTGGAATGGGGGTTGGGCAAAGCTTGCAATGTACTTCAGGTCTGTGCTATGGAATGATTGGAAAGGTAATTGATTCCTGATGTGCTTCCTTGTCCAATCAGGGGAGGTTATTTATGATCCAGTTAGAATGCCCCATTTTCAAGTTCTAATTTGCATTCTTATCTTGATAAGGGTGTTGGTGGATGATTGGTCAAGTGTAGCAACACTGTCCCAAGTCATAGATTACATGCTGATCTTGATAAGAGTCTCTGTAAGTGTATATAAGCTGTGTGTTTGATTCAGTAAAATAATTTTTATTTTAAACCTGCTTGGGGCTGCTTGCTGTCTCTAGAGTGTGTGTTCACCCTACACTGAGTCCTGCCTAAGTGACTGGGTGAATGGAGCTATGATCCTGGGTCCTGGCTGGTGGAGTTAATGAGTGTTGTCCTGGATTAAGGAAGCACAGTTTTGGCAGAGCTACTCAGTCTGAGTACGGGTATCCGTCACATTGGTGCAAGCCGTGGGATGCTTCCAGGATTGTTTAGCCTGAAACGGATGGATCGTCGGTTCGCCTGAACCGGAGTAAGCATTATTTTGGCAAAGCCGGTGGAGGATCTGCTGGAGTCCAGAGTGCAAGGAGGGGCCCCAACTTGCGGATGGCTAAAGCAACTCTGATTTCGGAACTGATGGAGGGCACCCAAGTTAGCAACTCCTGCTCTGTGGCTACAGACATTTCAGAATTACAGCGAGAGGTCCAGTGGCGCCTGGCCCTCTACGGATCTACTCCCCCCAAGAGGTGATCACCTGACTCATCAGTGAGGCCACCAACCTGGGGATGGCTGAACTCCAGGTGGCATAAGTCCAGGCACGCTCCGGAGGTTCTGCCTTCCCAAAGGTACAGCAGAACAAGCTGGTTCAGAGGGATCATGCCCGCCAGCAGCTCTGGAAGGATGTTATCAAAGTGCAGCAGGAATACCTGGGAAAGATCCTCCCAACCTCTGAGGAAAAGTACTGGCTCCAGCTGGACTTGCGGATGCCATTTCTGGGGGAGCAGCCCCAGGAGGAATGGGTGTCGGACTTGGAGGGGCTGGTCCAGACAGAGATGGTGGTAGATGATGGATACAGGGCTCTACGCTGGTATGCAGCACAGTTCTGTTCAAGGCTGGAGGAGGACGAGCCAACAGAGGGTTATGACTTCGGATGCCCGGGATTAGTACTTGAAAACCTCCACGAAGATCCAGACTTTGGTATTGCAGCAGAATGGCAGAGGTGGGACCTCCAGGATGCCAGGGAGCTGAATATCCCAGTTGCACTCGGGCTGAGAGCGGATCTGGACTTTACAATTCTCCAAGAATGGGACCTGGAAAAGTCATACAAAAAGTTGCTCAACCTCGCTCAACAGCATGCCCCAGAGATTGCAGATTGCCCAGATTTCCGATCTGAGGATGTTGACCCAGGAGGGGTGGATTAGACTGTGGTCTCCACACCTGGGACACAAGGATGCTGGGCAGTCGGCCCTGCCGTGGTAAGTGGGACCGAAGTCCTCACCAGCGGCTGTGTTACCTCTGCCCTGGAGAGTGGGATGCCTATCCTCCGCAGTGGCACTGTTACCCCTGCCCTGGTGAGTGGGACCAAGGTCCTCACCAGAGGCGCTGTTGGCCTTGTCATGGTGAGTAGAACTGAAGTCCTCACTAGCGGCTTTGTTACCCCTGTCCTGGAGAGTGGGATGCCTATCCTCCCCAGTGGCTCTGTTACCCCTGCCCTGGTGAGTGGGACCAAGGTCACCACCAGCGATGTTGGCCCTGCTGTGGTGAGTGGGACCGAAGTCCTCACCAGTGGCTTTTACCTTTGCCCTGGTTAGTGGGACCAAGGTCCTCACCAGCGGTGCTGTAACCCTTACCCTGGTGAGTGGGACCGAAGTCCTCACCAGCAGCTTTGTTACCCCTGCCCTGGAGAGTGGGATGACTACCCTCCACAGTGGCTCTGTTGCCCCTGCCCTGGTGAGTGAGACCAAGGTCCTCACCAGCGGCACTGGCGCCCCTGCCGTGGTGAGTGGGACCAAAGTCCTCACCAGTGGCTTTGTTGCCCCTGCCCGACGGAGTGGGAATGACATCATCCCCCACTGCTCTGTCGCCCCTACCCTGGGGAGTGGGATCAAGATCCTCCCCAGTGGCTCTGTCACCCCTGCCCTGGGAAGAAGGATCAAAGTCTTCCCCAGTGGCTTTTTCACCTCTGCCCTGGAGAGTGGGACACCTGTCCTCTCCAGCGGCTCTGTCACCCCTGCCCTGGTGAGTGGGATAAAGGTCCTCACCAGTGGCTCTTTTGCCCCTGCCCTGGGGAGTGGGATCAAGATCCTCCCCAGCGGCTCTGTTGACTTGCCCTGGAGAGTGGGACCAACATCCTCTCCAGCGGCTCTTTTGCCCCTGCCCTGGGGAATGGGACCAACGTCATCCCCAGTGACTCTGTTGCCCCAGTCACCCTGCCTACTCTCCAGCATCTGGGAGGACTCCAGGGAGAAGGCGCAATTGGCCCTTCTCTCCAGCGGCGGGTATGTTCTTTGGGAGAGGCAGAGGTCGGCTGGTGAAATGCTGCTCTTGCATGGGCAACTTGTTTGGGGTACCGATTTGGGGCTGGCATTGGGAGGCTGGATGTACTGACTGACTGAGGAGTCCACCCATCTGGGGTCGCCTCCGGTGTTAGTCTCTATCACGGCGCCCGTGATTCCAGCGACATTCTGACAGGCTTATTTCCTGGTGCCTTTTCATTGGCTGCACTGTACAGCTCCTCCCAGTGCCAGCCTTTATATACTCTGGGCTGTCACTTATGGGTTGCTCTTTCGTGGTGTACCTGATGCCTAGCGCTTGTTCCGTTATTTTGATACCAGTGTATGACCTGGACTGCCTGACTATGCTATTCGTTACTGTTCCTGCTTCTGTGTAACGATTCGGATTGGCTGACGTTCCTGATTCCTGTTCTGACCTGGCCTGGCTGACGTTCCTGCTCCGTGTACCGACCCGGCGAGACTGACGACCCTGTTCCGTGTACCGACCCGGCTTGGCTGACGTTCCTGCTCCGTGTACCGAATCGGTTTGGCTGAAGTTCCTGCTCCTTCCGTGCTGGCTGGGTGAAGATCCTGATAGTGCCTGTTGCTGTCCTCGCTCTGTGCACTGTCGCTCACGTTACCGTACACCACAGAGCTACGGTACTCCGTTACTGTCTGTAGTCCAGTCCATGGTACGAGTCTCATTGTGCCAGTTATCCTCCACACCGTTACACTTGATCGCTTGGTCTTCCGCCTTGGGTTCAGTTGGGCGCATCCGGTGGCCTTCCGCATTTAGACCATAGCGTTCATTAACCCCTCCCGGGGTGGTGTCCTTGTGCCGCTACTTGTTCCACCACTGCCATCCTCCATACCGCTATACTCGATCGCTTGGTCTTCCGCTCTTAGGTTCAGTTGGGCGCATCCAGTTGCCTTCTGCATTAAGACCATAGCGTTCATTAACCCCTCCGGGGGTGGCACAGGGACACGGTGGTGGATAGTCTCCGCTGGGCATACGTTCTTGGCACAAGCACTGACTCATGCTGTTATAGTCTCCGGTGGGCATTCACCATTGCAACCTCCCGCTCCAGTGGCCTTGCCTGCTCTATGCTAACATCTTGTCACTGTCACTATCTCTGCCTGTAGACAACATTGGGCCTCCTCTTATCTGGGCTCCTCTTATCAGTGGCTCCACTGTTATCTCTGTACTCTCTTATACTGTATCAAACATATTTACCTGACCTGTGCCAGTATTGTATTCTGTTGTACATACTGGACCCATGTGGGTTAAACTTGCTAATGTAACCTGTCCTGTGTCAGTTATCTATGTGCTATATGCTGGACCCGTGAGGGTTACGTTATTCATTGGGTGCTTTAAATAAAATTGTGTTTTTTACCAACATCTACCATTTCTGAGTGTACTGAACCGTAACAGTCTCCTTCCGAAGGGAGAGAAATGTCACGAAAACCATGGGGTGCTTGGCTCCTGGAGGGGCCAGCCCCCTTCCTACAGACTATGGACTCTATGCATGGGGAAGAGGCTTTCCCAGATTCCCAGTCCCCTCATGTGTCTAAGTCACTCTGTGCTTCTTGCTGGGCACAGGGTGTCACAGAACAGGACAATAACATTTGAAATATAGCTCATTATATTGTATATTGTGTGGCATAATATAATAGTGTGTGGTGTTACACTATAAAGTCTGTAAAGGCATTTGGTGGAATGGGGGGTTGGGTAAAGCTTACAAAAAATGGTATGTGCTATGGAATGATTGGAAAGTTAATTGATTCCTGATGTGCTTCCTTGACCAATCAGGGGAGGTTATTTATGATCCAGTTAGAATGCCACATTTTCAAGTCCTAATTTGCATTCTTATCTTGATAAGGGTGTTGGTGGCTGATTGGTCAAGCTTATCAACACTGTCCCAAGTCCTAGTTTACATGCTGATCTTGATAAGAGTCTCTGTAAGTGTATATAAGCTGTGTGTTTGATTCAATAAAAGAGTACTTATTCTAAACCTGATTGGGGCTGCTTGCTGTCTCCAGAGTGTGTTCACCCTACACTGAGTCCTGCCTAAGTGACTGGGTGAATGAAGCTATGATCCAGGGTCCTGGCTGGTGGAGTTCCTGGGTGTTGTCCTGGGTTAAGGAAGCACAGTTTTGGCGGAGCTACTCAGTCTGAGTACGGGTATCTGTCACAATAATAATAAAAAAATAGATTTGGACTCAATTCCGTAGAGTCTGATAAATCCCTTGCTAAATGCCAGGCACATGCTGGCCATAACATGTAACCTTTTCCAGAGGGTATTCTGCTAATTGCCCCGTAGAATGAGCTATGATTGAACGCAGCACAAATCCATGGTGACGTTTAACATGCATTGCGGCTGTTTCTCCATACCACATGTAGATTTGTAATGCAAAATACAATGAGAACTAGCAGCTCAACGTAAAATACCTAACCTGACACCCCAGCCTTGGCCCGCTGGTGGACAAAGAATCATAAATAATCTCCCCAGTATTGTTCCACTGGCAGCTACAAACGACACATAAACTGACAACACCGCCATGTCCCACTGGCAGCCACAGAATCATAAATAAACTTCACAGACTTGCCCTACTGATCCACTGGTAGCCACAAAACCACGCATAAATTAACACCCCCAGTCTTTTCCCACTGGCAGCCACAGAATCGCACACACACTGACAGTCTAGCCTTGTCCCACTGGCAGCCCTAGAATAGCACATACAATGACACTAACCCACTAGTAGCCATAGATTTACACATTCAGAGGCAGCCCAGTTTACTTCCACTGTCCCACTGGTAGTTTTTCCTTTTCCCCTTCTGAGTTTCCCACTTTCCCTTTCTCCTTTAAATCCTCCCCTCTCCTTTTGCCCTGTGGTCTCTCAAAGTAGTAGTTCCAGTATGCATTTGGCCAATAGGCGGCGCGTCTGAATACCACTGACTGAAGCTACATCCTTTTCTTCTGCTCCTCTTTAGTACATCACGTTCAATAAGTCATAAAGAAAAGCAAAGTGATGTTCAGAGGACTATTTTTTGGTCTAACTAGCTTATTAAATTGGCAGGCAAGTATTGAATTAAGAAATCAGTTCCAGCACCTATTTAAAGTGGAATCTTATATATATATATATATATATATATATATATATATATCTCCTATATAATAATTTGCTAAAAGTTTATAATAACGCAGTCATGTGCAGTAGATACTGCCCGTAACACGACTGAGTGGCTGATACGGAGCTGGGCGCTCCAAATTCAGATCCTGGTTCTCTCTGCACACTAAAGGGTGTGCAGAGAGGACCATGGTCTGAATTCGGAGCGCCCAGCTCCGTATCAGCCATGTCACGGGCACTCTCTACTGAACATGACTGCACCGCAACCGGCCGGCACTGTTGCCCGTGTACATGGTCTCTTCAACTACTATATATATATATTTGTGTGTGTGTGTTTGTGTAGTGTAACAGTGGGAAGGCTTCAGATTACCTATTACTGATCTGGGGATATTTCAGTGTGATAATGGTGCAACCAAGTTCTTATCTAGATAAGGAACTGTACAGAGTAAAAACTTTTATTGTTGTGATAGGTAAATAATTAATCTTGTGAGACAGCTTGAGTTTCTAGTAACCGTATTTAGTTTTACTAAGTATTTTTATCAAAACTGTGCTATTTAGAAACTGAGAACATTCAGATGATTTGTTTATTAATTATTTATTTGTCCTCTTCCAAAGAAAATGAGTTAGTTGTTCAGTTCTCTACAACAAGAACATCTTAGTACACTTACTTTTTTTTTTAATTTTTAAAGTACACTTACTTTTAATATATATATAGTAATGGAATAAATGTGAGCAGGCCTCCACTGTAATGCAGGACACTTATAAGAAGTTTATTCTGCAGGGCTGTATGAAAATCAGTACATGTTTACCATAAGTATCCTGCTTTGCAATGCATCGTGAAAAGGGAAGGCCTGATTATTTAAAATCTCAAACAGGCATCATCAATAGATTCTTCTATAAAAGAGCAGGCACAGCAGTTCCTTTTCATTTTGCATTGCATAATTGTGCAGTATTTGTGCAAATATATATATATATATATATATATATATATATACATACATATATATATAATAGTTTGCTAAATAGTTCGCAGTCATGCGCAGTAGAGACTGCTGCGCGTACTGCAGTCATGAACAGTAGAGACTACTGTGCATGACTGCCCCGCCACCGGCTGTCACCTCAACTAGTGTGTATATATATATATATATATAGCTTAACACACCCAAGGGCAGCAGTAAGAAGGAGATATGCATATCTCCTCTATACTGCCCACTCCTGTGAAAATCTCTGCAAGGACCTCACCCTCCACCACAGTACATACCTCCTCAACACACACCCTCCCTCCTGTTCGACACATACATAAATTCATCATCCAACCTCTCTGCCTAACTATCATGGTGCCCGTGATCCTGGCTGCGGCGCAGAGACATTCCTACTTCCTTGTTTTCTATGCCGCATTCTTATTGGTCCCTGGACCTGACTCCACCCAGGGCCAGCCCTTTTATACCCTGTCATGTCAGTATTCGGGTACCCTTTTGTGGTGTACCTGAACCTAGCGCTAGATACTGCTGTTGCTCTGTTTGTGTATGACCTGGCCTGCCTGACGACGTTCCTGCGTATACTGAACTTCTGCTGCATCCATTGCTGACCTGACTGGTTGTGAACCTGCTACGTTGCTGACTGGACTGGCTGAGAACCCGATACATTGCTGACCTGCCTGGCTGAGAACCCACTACGTTGCCGACTGAACTGGCTGAGAACCCGCTACGTTGCTGACTCTGCTGGCTGAGAACCTGCTTACATTGCTGACTGGATTGGCTGAGAACCCGCTTACGTTGCCAACCTTTGGCTGAGCACTAGATGCTCTAGCCGTGCTTACTGGTATCAACCGCCTCTGGCGGTTTGCACATATGGAGTACCGGTTTCCATGCTGTCAACAGTCGGGCTGAGTTACTCATTACCTTGCTTACGTGTCCGTATTACCACTGTCACTAGCTGGGCTCACTCCCGGTTGGGAGTTATAGGCATTCCTCTGGGCGTACATACCATTGTTGAACCTCGCTATCACCTAGAGTTCTAGGTTCGGTTCACTGTCTCGTCCTGCCTACTCTTCCGCTGTAGCCGTAGGGCTCAAGAGCCAGCCTAGTGTGGTGGTCCCGCTCCTGTACTCTACATACTGTGGCAGAGCCGGATCATGGGCAAGGCACACAAGGCGCCTGCCTAGGGCCCGGTTAAGTTAGGGGGCCCGCAAAGCTGAACCGGCCCATCAACAAAAAGTGTGGCCAGTGGGAAGATCAGACATATCTCCCCATGGGCAAGCTGAGATCTGAGATTGATGTCCTCCATAATGCAGAGTGCCGGGATATGACGTCATCTCCTGCACTCTGCATTAGTTTAGACTGGACCGCGCGGGAGCTGCTGTTAGAGGTATGTACCGAAGACGGTACAGACCTCTCCTTCAACACCGCATTCGTCTGAACGACCAGGGATAAAGCCCTCTCCTGATCCAGCAAAGGTAGGCGTGTAGGAGGGGGCCGGGAAAAATAGACGGGGGGGGACAGAAAAAGGGGAAACAGACTATGGGACCACAGAAATGGGGAAACTGACTAGGAGGAAACAGACTAGGGTCAAAAGTGTGAAATTACACTGTCAGTTGTAATCAACATAGGATGAGGTCCCTTCTCAGATGCTACCACAACATTAGAGATTTACGAAGGACAAAGAAAAGTGAAAAATATTGGACTTTGTGGACTCTGCCTGTTATTAATAAAACATATTACTTTTATTAGGATATAATTAAAATCCATGTGTTCTAATGTGAATAAGAAAAAAAATCTAAAAACAGAGTGAATAGATCACTGTAAAAAATATGTACTTTAATAACTGAGTAAAGGCAAGTTTATCTGACCACTAGCTGAGTCTGATTTATGCACATAAACATTATCCCAGCTATAGTATGAAAGGAATAAATGAAGAAAGACAAAATCTATCTGTTCACTATTGTGTCAGATTATGCTGAAAAAGTGAGGGGATCCCTGATCAATTGTGGAATAAAGGGAGGCCCTCAATATCCTAGAGCACAAAGGAAGAGAATAATTATCAGTCATATTATCCTTAGTGTGCCCTGGGATATTGAATGCCTCCCATTATTCCACAATTGATCAGATAGTGGTCAGATAAACTTGTATTTACTCATATATCTCCATTTGTTAAATTACATAATTTTCTTCTGTGATCTATTCAATCAGAGTCTGACTTTTTTTTTTTAATTCTTATTCACATTAGAACAACTGGATTTTAATTGTATCCTAATAAAGTTAATATGTCTTATTAATAACAGGTAGGGTCAAAGTGCACCTAGTGAAAAAGACTAGGGGGCAGAAAAAGAGGGAGAAACAGTCTAGGGAACAAGTGAGGAGAACTGAGTAGGGGGGCAGAAAAAAAGAGAGGAGAACTGAATAGGGGGGCAGAAAAAAAGAGAGAAGAACTGAGTAGAGGGGCAGAAAAAAAGAGAGGATAACTGAATAGAGGGGAAGAAGAAAAAGAGAGGAGAACTGAGTAGGGGGGCAGAAAAAAGAGTGAAGAAAGTGGGAGAAACAGAGAAAGTGGGGCAGAGAAAGTGGGAGAAACAGATTTTCCCCCATTATGACCTTCCTCTTTATTTGTTCCCTCTTTTTGCCCTTGCCATTGTAAGCTATGTGGAATCAGTGGTGTAGCCCCATATCAGTTGTAAGCTGCGTGATATCACTGACATAGCTCCATTTCAATTGTAAGCTATATTGTATCACTGGTGTAGCCTCATTTCAATTGTAAGCTATATGGTATCAGTGGTGTAGCCCAATTTCAATTGCAATCTCTGCGGTATCACTAGTGTTGCCCTGTTTCAATTGCAAGCTCTGTGGTGCCACTAGTGTTGCCCTATTTCAATTGCAAGCTCTCTGGTGTCACTAGTGTAGCCCCATTTCAATTCTAAGATCTGTCGTGCATTGTTTTAATGTATTTAACCACTTGGATGCCAAGGAGGTGATTATTGCAATGCTTTGGTGACCTTTCTGACATAAAGGGATTAAAGCATTAATTTTATCTTTTATTAAGTAGGTACTAATAGCTCTACTCAGAAAAACAATGGGTAAATCGAGAGTGTGCGGATGGGCAAACTGGCAGGGGTCCCCAATTTGGAATCCTGCCTAGGGCCCCATGGAGGCTTAATCCGGCTCTGTACTGTGGACACCCGTTGCCTTCCATGGTCTGTTGCCTCCGTTACACCACTAGCGTTCTAGGGTCTTTGCTGCCAGTAGCTGTGTGTGTTGGGCCTCATACTACCCTAGCGTTCTAGGGTCCTTGCTGCCATTACCTGTAGTCTAGTGCCTCCTGTTAACCCTAGCGTTCTAGGGTCTTATGCTGCCGGTATGTGAGTCTTGGACCTCCTATCGTTCCAGGGTCCTCGCTGCCAGTAGTCGTGGTCCATGTGCCTCTGTCAACCCTAGCGTTCTAGGGTCCATGTTGCCAGTATCCATTGGTCTTGGGCCTCCGTTTACCCCTAGCGTTCTAGGGTCCTTGCTGCCAGTAGCTGTGAGTCTCCACTCTACCCTAGCATTCTAGGGCCTCCGTGTCGCTACCAGCAGGTCGCTGCCTCCACCTCACCCTAGCTCTCTAGGGTACCTGCTACCAGTTCTGTACATTATTGTTATACTGTTCCTACCTAACCTGTGCAAGTTGCGGGCAAAGCTAGTACTGTCTTCTTCTGGGCCTGTGTTTAGGGAACATATTTATTGATTGTACTTTATATTTAATAAAGTCTTTTAACCTTACAAGTCTTGTCTGAGTGTTCTTCAAAATCCGTGACACTACCTCCTCCCCTTCGACTGACAGTTCATATTTCAATCCCCCCCTTCTACTGACAGTACATCTTTGAACCCCCCCTTCTACTGACAGTTCATCTTTGAATCTCCTCCTCTTCAACTGACAGTTCGTCTTTGAATTCCCTCCCCTTCAACTGGCAGTTCACCTTTGAATCTCCTCCCCTTTGACTGACAGTTAATCTTTGAATCCCCCTCTCTTTACTGGCAGTTCATCTTTGAATCTCCTCCCCTTTGATTTGCAGTTCATCTTTGTATCTCCCTTTGAAACTCCTCCCCTTTGACTGACAGTTCCTCTTTGTATCTCCTCACCTTCCTTCAATTACACGTCATGTCACATGTATTACTCTTTTCCACATAACTCACTGCTTTCAATGTCTCAACACACATTGATTTCACCAACCACCATTTCAGTATGAGCTGTCTTACATACAAACACACAGCCAGGGACGTGCACAGACATTTTGGGGGGCAGGGGCTCAAATGAAAAAAAGGGCACTTCTCATAATTATTATTATTATTTTTCTTTGTTAAAAAGTCACAAAGGCACTTTGGACAAAAAGGGCAGGTGCTCAAGCCCCCCTTGGTGTCTATGTGTGCACGTGCCTTTACATTAAGGGGCTGTCCATTGGCTGCCTGCCTACAGCCCGCCCTGTATTGCCTATTTAGACTGAGCTTGGGCACCCTTTGGTTGCCCTTTCGTGTTGTCTCTATGTCACCTGCACCTGTATTGTGTTCCTGAGCTTCCTGGGCCGTGTTACCTCTTTGCTCTCCTGTGATCGCCTGAGTTCCTGCCTGACAGCTTCCTCGGTTCCAGCTTCCGTTCCTGATCCGGTTGGGGTTGCTATTCCTGCTGCCGTTCCTGATCCAGTTGCCTGCCATGGTGATTCAGTTCCTGTCCTGACCGGCTGTGTTCCTGCTCCTGGATTGCCTGCAGAGCGTCTCTCTCTCCTCCTGTCGCTGTGGCGACATTTTCACTCTCTTGAAGGTGTACTCCAGTACGCGGGTACTGGTTCGCTCCACGTTAACCGGCTGCTTGTTCAGTCCCTCACAGCACCGGTAGAGATTGTGTTACTCCAGTACTCGGGTACTGGTTCGCTCCATGTTAACCGGCTGCCTGTTCAGTCCCTCACAGCACCGGTAGAGATTGTGTTACTCCAGTACGCGGGTACTGGTTCGCTCCACGTTAACCGGCTGCCTGCTCAGTCCCTCACAGCACCGGTAGAGATTGTGTTACTCCAGTACGCAGGTACTGGTTCGCTCCACGTTAACCGGCTGCTTGTTCAGTCCTAGACAGCACCGGTGGTGTTTGTGTCTCCCCAGTATGCAGGTACTGGTTAGCTCCATGTACGACCGGCTGCTGTTTTGCACCGGTAGAGGTTATGTCACTCCAGTACGCGGGTACTGGTTCGCTCCACGTAAACCGTCTGCTAGACAGCACCGGTAGAGATATTCTGTCACTCCAGTACACGGGTACTGGTTCGCTCCATATTGAACCGGCTGCTTGCTCAGTCTCAAACAGCACCGGTAGAGATTGTGTTACTCCAGTACGCGGGTACTGGTTTGCTCCACGATAACCGGCTGCTTGTTCAGTCCCTCACAGTACTGGTAGAGATTGTGTTACCCCAGTATGCGGGTACTGGTTCGCTCCACGTTAACCGGCTGCTTGTCCAGTCCTAGACAGCACCGGTGGTGTTTGTGTCTCTCCAGTACGCGAGAACTGGTTTGCTCCCTTCGCACCGGTGGCTTGTTGTGCCCAGTTAGCACCGGTAGAGACTGTGTTCCACCAGTATGCGGGCACTGGTTCGCACATAGTACACTGGCTGCTTATTGCACCGGTAAAGGTTGTCACTCCCGTACGCTGGTACTGGTTCGCTCCATTGTTGCATTGGGAGCTTATTACAGCTTGACAGCCCAGCAGGCCTCTGTTGTCCATCATATGCGACTGGTTGTTACATCTTTGGTCAGTCGCTGAGGTCAGCTTAGCCTATGTTCCAGTCTTGCAGTCTAAGGCTGCCTTGCCCGGTATTGGCAAGGCCGATAGAGCCTCTATACTAGTTGTACCAGTCTTAAGGCTGCCTTGCCCGGTATACTGGCAGGGCCGGTAGAGCCTCACACTCGGTGTACCAGTCTCAAGGCTGTCCTGCCCGGTATATTGGCAGGACCAGTAGAGCCTTTTCTCTTCGTGAGACCAGCCTCCCAGGCTGCCTTGCCCGATATATTGGTAAGGCCGGTAGAACCTATTCCATGCTGTAGCCAACCTATGGTTGCCTTACCCGGTATTGGCAAGGCTGGTAGAGCCTGTCCTACATTCTGCTACCACTAAGCTATATTATTGTGTATTGTGTTTAAATGTCGAATGTGAATGCTACCCGCAAGGTTTCCCTTTAAACTTTTCAATAAAGTTGTGTTTTTATCTTAACTCTGTGTCTGAGAGTCATAACAAACCGTGACAAAAACACAATGCATAACGCCCATGTCACCACCTTCACAAGCCTACCATACTCTTAAACAAGTCACCACACCTTATTAATGCAAACTGTGTGCATCTCCTGCCACACATTTAAACAACACTAACCACCGGCCATTACTTCATTTTTACTCTATGCCTACTGCATTCAAAAACTATTAATGTGTCAATGCTTTAGAACCCTTTACAACACAATTCATTTTTTCACACATACGTTCACAATTTGCCATTTTGTCTTCCCTTCACAAAAATCCAATGCAGTTGTCTGATACCCTCACAACCCCTTTAATTAAACACAACACACACAATAAATTTTCTTAAATTTACATCATTCACATTAACCAAAGGCAACCCCAATTTGCTAGTAATATCTATTTTCCCCCATGCTAGTTGAAGATATTGCCTCACTTCTTGTACACAAGCAAAAGGTCACATATTTTTAGTTCTGGAGAATACGTGTGTCTGGTGACACACCCGAGAAACTAGTTAATGTGACAACACGTCAAGGTTTGCTGCTCTAATCCTTTGTGTGCCAGAGGAGTATCCAACACACTGCATAGCAATGAGTTAGATACCCCCGATCACTCAAAGGCTTAAAAAAATCACACCCATAACATTTTTGTGAAATATATTAGGGACATATTAACCCTTTGATTGCCAGACGGGTACAAAGCAGTGCATTGTGTACCCCTCTGGCATTCAAAGGGTTAACCCTGTGAGGACCAGAGAGGTACACAATGCATTGCAATTCACAGCCCTCTGGTGGTCCTCAAGGGGTTAACAAAGAGAATGAGTACTGAGGCAAGCCATCTGAGCCATAGGGGACAAATACAAATTCCACATTCCCATTGTGTTCAGTGGTGCTTCACAATGTGTTGGAGACCTTGCTATCATTCACTAGGTTCAAAGCCCCATTTTTTTTTTTTTTTTTTTTTTTTTTTTTTTTTTTTTTTTTTTAAATTTCAAGCTAGTGTAAAAGCTTGTGTACCTAGGCCAAAGTGCGTAAAGAAAGACATTTTCAGACCGCAGAACTACACCTCCCACCATTCTGTGCATTCTACTGCGCATGACTGCATCGGACAAACATACATCTGGCCTTTTGTATTATAAGATATTTTTATAGTAATATGCATAGTAATAAAATGCATACACAAATACCAAATCACAGATAACAATGGTACTGTCAAAACACGGAATATAAATTGCACAGATGTGCAACTAGCCTGGACAGCAAATAAAAACAGAACCAGAAAATAACAGATATAGGCATGCCATTTGGAAAAACACCTTAAACATGTGAATATAGTTACTCAATAAATTGACAGCCTGAACAAAGCCCCATTTAAATCAATGGTTATTTGTATTTTTCCCCTTAAGTGCAGTTGATTTGCCCTAGAATTGCTCTTGTTTTTCCTTGTGCATATGTTCCTTAGACTTCTGAACACAAATCCTATAATATAAAAGGCCAGATGTATGTTTCCGATGCAGTCATGCGCCGTAGAGACTGCCTGAATGCAGGCCAGCTAATTGGCGACTGCCTGAACGCAGGCCAGCTGATGGCTGCTGGCTAGCCTGCACTAGGCTGCTTGAAAAAAGCAATTACTGGGCCCAGTGGTTGTGGTATTTCTGCATGCCCCCATCACATTGGGGGAAGTAAGGAGGAATAAGCCACTCCGGAAGGAGCCGGCTGTGTGTCTATGCGGTCCCTGCTACGTAAAGCCGGAAGTAGAAGGGGACCGCCAGATGTGACGTCATTTGGCAGGGAGAGCAATGCACAGACGCAGGGTGGCCACGGCATAACAAAGGACCTAGCGAGAACGCAAGGACATGCCCAGTGCTGCTCTCAACCAGAACCACCTAGCCAAGCCCCAGATTCCTTCAACCCAATAATAAACAGGGGTAGCGATTTCGGGCACCACAGCAGTTTCAAGGCTGCCCCAGCTGCTTGATGAAAGGAGATACGCACTTTGGCCCGTGTACAATAGTATGCAATAATTGGTTCTCTGTTATTCTTAGGTGCTAGTTTACCCTATCAATGTCGGAGGGGGTGTCCCAACATTGCCCTGCCTATTTCTCCATAACCACCCTTCACTGATTTATTGTCTACATTTAGTATTTCAGCAGAGGAATGGAAAATGTACAGGTATAGAAATACTTTCCAATTGATATAGTTTAACCATATGGATGCCGCAGTGGTGTGAACAATACACTGGGATACTCTCTTACCCAAATTATCATACCTGGGAACTCTCTGGGTCTGTGCCTGAGACTTAGGGTTTTGACCCAAATCTCAGGGTGTCAGATAGAAGTACAGTGTTACTTCTATATGATCTGTACCACTTAACTGCTTCTGTAGTCTCTAAATTGGTGCCATTTATACCAAAAAAGCACAGTACAATGTTCCACTTGTCTTGGGTGTGTCCAGGCAGTCATGCCCTAAGTTACATCATCTTAAAGGGTACTTGAGGAATGACTGCATAAAAAGGGGTATTGAAGCAAGAGTGGGTAAGGGGTTAAAAGTGGTCACAGCTTTTTTTTTATTATTTATTTCAAACTTATTATTTTAAACAACATCATTAAAACAGAGATCACATAATTTCAAATAACCCCATTATCTAACAAGTTATTTATTTTACAGTGTGACCACCCTAGCTTTAAGCTGTATGAATAAAATTTTACATATAGATATATAGATGTATAATTTATTGAAGGGAGTAACTAACATGTGCTTTTTTTAATGCTATGCAGTTTTAGGTGGTGGGATGTGTGTCCCTTTAAGCCCACCTCACTCTCTGGGAATACTTTTCCTATCAACATATCATTGACACTGGTCCTGTTTCATACCTCCCAACATTTCAAGTGGCCAAAGAGGGACACTTGTGTTTTAGGTGGTGTTGCTGGAGGCGTGGCTGGTGGGTGGGGCAGTAACAAGTATTTTTAGGTTATTTCATGACCTATTGAAAACTCTTTGTGTTACTGAATAAATGCTTCAGAACAAGACCGAAGTGTTTTAATCACACAGACTAAGCATGTACTGAAGTATATACAAACATTAATGTGAGTTGTATTGCTGGGGAGCAGTTTAATACACTAATATACATACCACACAGTCTGATCTCCTAAAAAGAGGGACACCAGGGTGGGGAAGAGGGACAGAGGGATTTGGTTCAAAAAAGAGGGAATGTCCCTCCTAAAGAGGGACACTTGGGAAGCATGCTATTTCCTTTTATTGTGGACTACAGCTTCACTTACGTTTAGGCTGTCAGCAGTGGTGTGATAAAATAAGAGGATATAAACAAGCCATGGCTTATTTACTTTATACACCTTATCTCTCTTCACTTTCACCTCATCTTTCCCTGGCTTCTTTGAAGGCTGCTTATACAAGTAGTTCTAGAACACAGAAATGCAGGAAGAGCAGCTTTTGTGGCAGATTTAGTTGACGTTAAAGAGTAGTTATCATGCAGACTTAGTACAAAAAAACTGGAGCTGCTGGAGGATTTTTTTTTTGGAGGGAGGTAACAAAAGGATCTTATTGCAGGCAGAATACAGTTATTTGAAGCAGTAGAAAGGTGAAGGAAGGGCTTTCTGGATGGTTTATATGGCTGCTGGGGAGAATCGGCTTTCCCCAGGCAAACATCACGGTAGCACCTCTGCCTCTTTATGTCCTGCCTCCTGAGGGACTACTGCGCTAAAAGGCTATACACATTTTAAGGCATTTTCTAAAGTAAAAAAAAATGCAAAATATGATTATTTGGTGCCAGTCATACAAAAACTATACTACTACTATTAATTCTTTAACATCATTCATTCTTGAGAAGCCCTGAAGGGAGTTGTACATAATTTGCACCGCTTGTTGAAAATGTAATTGTAACCTAGGATCCATATTATTAAGTCAGTTAAAAAGTTATAAGCATTTGGCAGTTTATACAGCTCTTCCATTCAATCAGTAACTATGGCAGCACTATCACATTGCTTTAATAATCCCATTTCATTTTTAGGAGTTTGTGGTCCACTAATATTAGATTTTACCAATTTTAATGCACTTAAATGCAATGTGTTGCACACTCCCCAGGCAAACAAAGCGTTAAAGATTGTGCATCAGAATTGGCATTGGTGCAGGTCAGGGTATATAATGCAGTTAGTACTGTCCTCAGTGGCACTAACGGTCATAGGGTAGGGAATGAAGTGGTGTAATACTGTTCATATATGTCCCTAATGGTAATGGTGCAGGATATGTGATGGTGTAATACTGTTCTGATGTCCCTAATGGTAACCATGAAGTTAGGTTGCATGGTTCCCTAATAATGCAATAGATGAACCCCAGCCCCAGGTGTCTGAGGAACCTGGCAAATGGCAATAATGCATTAAGTGTACCCAAGACCTCATTCACTTGAAAATGCTTTTGGATACTATGAATCTTATGTATAAAGTCAAAGTATAATAATTCCCAAGCAAATAAACTGAACTGCAGGGAACAAATAAATATTTATATGGTTAGGAAGGAGGTGGTCTCTGCTTTACCAGGTTAGATAAGTTGAAAGTGAGCTCTACACCAAATGGGACCCAAATGTGGCTTAAAAGAGTTTCTCTGACAAATTCTGCCACAAAAGCTGGGACACCTTTTATTACAACTTAGACATTTTGATCAATCCAAAAGTAATGAGTAAGCTGACCCAATTCTCTTCAAAGCAAAAAAAATCTTCCCTGAAATAACTGAAACGATCTAAGATTTGTGGTGATGCCATCGCTAAAGCCTGTAAATCTGGTCAACCACCAGTGTAGGTCACAAATGTAAAAGGGATCCCAAATCAGGAAATGGAAGCCTCAATCACCCTAGACATAATTAAATATTTTCTTTCATGATAAAAGAGGATTTTAAATACTCACTAGCTGAACTTCAGGACAGTGTTATTATGACCTTTGGATGTATAACATTCGCTTTGGTGAATATGATTCATGATCTCATAAATGATCACAAAGATCTAAACCACAAATACAGCTTAACAGACAAGCATGCTAGAACTGAAACTAGCGGATTAGGATGACTGGGCCAGGAGGAACAGAATGAGAATAAGAGGCGAACCGTAGAAAGTGGCCCATAAAGACTTGCCCATATTCTTATAGAAATATATGCAAGTACTCGTTTCGGACCAAAACAACTCCCTGTCAAAAGCCCAGGAGACGTGAATATAAGGATACACTTTTTCTCCACTAAAGAACATCTGCTAGCCCCCATTCATCACAAGCATGTCACAAAATGTTTAAGGAATGGGAATACGGTGCACCATCTCTACCAGATCCCTCATATAGAAAATACATTCAGAAGCATACAGTCTCCAAAATGTAGAAGACAAAATTAAGGAACTTTGCGATTACATTGTATTTTCTTCTAAAGTTTACTACTATCTATTATTTCTCATAATTATTTATGTAATGATGGCTGAGACCATTAGGCAGTCCATAGATGTCAAAGTGGGGTCATTAATACACAAAACAGTGTCAGCAAAAAAAAAAAAAAAAGCTAACAAATCTTAATCTCCCTCCCTAACATATACTTCATCCTTCACAACTTTAGCCAGGCTTCCCTGCACATGGGTAATACAAATAAATCAGAAGCACTAAGTTTAGGGCTTCATCTAAATAGTATTCATTCTCTCAAATTCTCCTTCTACTCTTGGAAACATTTGTATATAAAATACTTAGGTGTCAAAAACCCAAACGACCCACCTGATATTTTCACCCTCAGTTATGAACCCATCGTAAACTGAACTAGAACGTCTTTAAATACTATGATATTTCCTGGGAAGGGAAGATAGTGATCTTTAAATTAGTGAGTCTTCTCCATCTCTTATGTCTTCAGAACTCGGCCAGTCCTCCGACCTAGGACTTGTTCTTATAATATTCAACAACTAATCAATAACTTCATCTGGGAAATAAGACAACTCATATACCTAAAAAATATTCAAACAACTAAAATGACTGGGGGGCTCTCAGTTCCAAACTTACAGGTTTGCCACCATGCCGCACTATTATATCAAATCATCATGTGGCACTTACTTTTATCTTCCAAAAGATGGCTGCAAATCGCAACCCATTTCACACGTACTGCTTTACTAACCTCAATTTTGTGGACTCGCACTTCACACAGACCTCAGATAAAAGGCAGCAAACCACTTCATCATTCCCCCTGAGGTTATGGGACCAAATCATAGTTAAATCTATAATAGTAGACTCTGCATCAGGGTTCTTTTCTTAGTGACTGATTACATTCAATTTCATATTCATCTTGTTTACTTTGTTCTTGGAAATCTCAATCTAAATCGATGAATTGTTCCTTACAAACATTCCCAGAACCTTTCAAGAACTGCAACTCTCTGGCTTTTGTACATTCCTACAGATTTCTCATTTCATGAAGCATTTCAAACTCAAAGGACATCTCCCAAATGAGACACCATTGGAATCAATGTTCTCAAGGCTTAGAATAATTTACTCATACAACAAGGAGAACATGACTTTAAAACTCCATGTACGAAGAACTGGAAAGAGATTTCAGTTTAAATGTTTGAGAATTATGAATGGTCAGAAACCATCAAACTCTCTATGAAAATTTCCATATGTACCTCAAAAATGGAAGCAGCTATAAAATTCACAATGCACTGGTATGTCACCCCTGAAAAATAAGCCAAACCATATAATGGTATAAACCACAAATACTGAGGAGGATGCAATAAGATACCATTGTTACATATTTAGTGGACATGCCCAGTCATTCAACTCTTTTGGATTAAATGTTTTGCCAGAATCAATTAAATTATAAATATTTCTCATAGCCCTTTCCCTGAATTAGCCCTGCTACATCTAAAATGTGAGTTATTCAGGTGGCTACTCCAGATTCAGATAGCCCACATACTAACTTCTACAAGAATATGCGGAACAGGACACTGGAAATCTATTAATCCACCTACTGTTGAAAAGAGCTCTGCACACTCTGTGACACCATATAAATAAAGCTACACATATACAGCTGTAATCAGAATTATTCAACCCCCATTGCAAATCAGGTTTATTGTCAAAATTGACAGACTTTCAGCTGTTTGCAATGAACAAATCAAACAAAAGCAATTTAAATAGCCCAACACAACGAATGCTTCAAGTGGTTTCCCCAAATTCAATTAAAACTGCAACTTATATTGACTTTTCCAGTCTCAAAATTATTCAACCCCCTGAATAGATTCCCTCACAACAGCACAAATATGCAAAACAGATGTTGTCTCAAGCACACCTGATGCAACTAATCAAGGGCTTCATTAGTTGCGCCAGGTGTGCTTGAGCTGGAACACATGAAATACCTGAACTGGCTAGGTAGGGGTTTGTTGAGTGTCACATTTGACTGCATGTTAGAAATATAGCTAAGTCAAAAGAATGGTCCAAAAAGTTAAGAGAAGAGATCATTGCCCTCCACAAACAAGGAACAGGATACAAAAAGATAGAGAAGGCACTGAATGTTCCTAGAGACACAGTTGGAAGTATAGTTTGCAAGTTCAAAGTCAAAGTAACAGTGGTTACATTACCTGGACAGGGCAGAAAAAGGAAGCTATCAATGGCTGCAACCAGATTTCTGAGAAGGCAGTTTGAGAAAAACCCTTGAGTGAGTGCAAAAGACCTCGAGCAAGTCTTGGTGGCAACAGGCACCAAAGTTTCAGTGAGCACAGTAAGGCACCTACTAAACACAGAAGGTTTCCATGCAAGAACCCCAAGACGTACACCACTACTGACCCAAAAGCACAAGTCAGCTAAGTCAGCTCCAATATGCTCAAAATCATATAAATAAGCCACTGAGGTTTTGGGATTCTGTTCTGTGGAGCGATGAAACAAAACTGGAACTGATCGGCCCAATGGTGTTACATTTCTTGACCTTTGACCCTGCTCTCTCCAGACTGGCCACTGAGGCTTTTTAGGGGCATCACTTCCTCTCCCTGATGCCTGTTTGTTGTTATTTTCTCTCTGTCCGATTCCTGGCTCCTGTTGTCTACCTCGAAGTGACCTCTGCCTGTCTGACTACGCTTTTGGATCTCCCTAGTACCTTGCACCCGTGCCTTCTCCGTTGTTGACCCGGACCATCTAACTACCGCTCCTTCCTTGCCCAGCTGCTGCCTGCTTCCGGATTCTGCTTCTGCCTGTCGGGGGCCGGCGCATCACCCGCTAGCTCCAGAGCCAGTCCTCGCTCCCATCTGCCGCTGACACCAGTAGGAGGAGGGCCTAGCCCTCGGGGCCACCTCCATTCCGCTCCAGTGTGAAGCGGTTCAGCGCCTCGCTCTCTAGAATCGTTGGCGGGCTTTCCATCCTTCTGCCAAGCCATAGTCACGGCACCTCAGAGCCTTGCCCTATAGCAGACCCTCATTCTCTGGGGGGCCCTCTTCCAGCTAGAGTCTGTCTTCTGGTCTCCCTTATCCTACCCAGCTATCTTCAGTGGGTGAGTGAAGCAAGGGAGAGTACCTTCTGGCCTAGTTAGAGGCCTCTGGCCCCCTTGTTTGTTGTCTTCCATGGTCTGTTGAGAGTTTTAGCTCCCTTATCCTACCCTGCCTTCCTCCTATTTTCTGCAGGGGTAGTAGAAGCAAGGGAGGCTTTCCTGACCTAGATAGAGGTCCTTCTTTTGGCTCTTTCTCTGACTGTGGGGATCTGTTCTCCTGTGTGTCTGGGAAGGAGTGTGTTTTTCCTGGGTTTTCCGCCGTGGGATTCTTGCCCGCACCCAGGGCCTCTTTCTCAGCCCCTTGGCTGCTTCAGCTCTTATTTTTGGAGGTTCTATTTTCTGGGCACTGGGCCTCTTGAGCGTTCAGACTTCAGTCCCTTCTATCTTTCATTCTTTAAGGTCTGGGCTTTCTCCAGAGCAGCTTTTGGGTACTGGGTCTAGCAGGTACTTCTTCCAGGGCATTTAGTTTTTGGTCTTCTGCATCCGGCCTACTAGGAGTCCGCTTTATGGGATCCTCTTGCTGGCCTTCCAGGTACCTACGGTTGCTTCCAGATTGAGGGGTGTTCATCCTGGTCCCAGCCCGGCTCAACTGGGGTCAGACATCTGGCTTCATGGCCAGCACCTTTACTACAGCTTTGGCTGCCGCAAGAACACTCCAACAAGGCTCCTCCGCTCCTGAGCTCCGAACCCTATTCCACGCACCCCAGCTACCATAACCTGTAGGCCTGGGAATCCCAGTATCTCCTCTATTGCTCCATGAGGGGGTAACAAATGGATCAGCGGTATGTCTGGAGAAAGAAGAATGAAGGATATGCTGAAAAGATCACTCTGCCTACAGTTAAGCATGGTGGTGGCTCGGTGATGCTCTGGGGCTACTTTGCATCTTCTGGCACTGGAAACCTGCAGCGTGATGAAGGCAAGATGGATTCATTGAATTATCAAGAAATCCTAGGAGAAAATGTCATGCAATCTGTGAGGAAGCTGAAGCTTGGGAGTCATTGGACCTTCCAACAGGACAATGATCCCAAGCATACCTCAAATTCCACAAAGGCTTGGTTGCAGAAGTCCTGGAAGATTCTACAGTGGCCATCACAGTCACCTGACTTGAGCCCCATAGAAAATCTCTGTTGGGATTTGAAGAAGGTGGCTGAAGCATGCAAACCCAAGAATATTACTGAACTGGAGACCATTGCTCATGAGGAATGGGCTAAGATTCCTCATGAACACTGCCAGAAGCTAGCATCTGGCTATGCATCTTGTTTGCAGTAGGTCATAACAGCAAAAGGGTGCTCTACTAAGTACTAAAGATGCTTGCCATGAAGGGGTTGAATAATTTTGAGACTGGAGAAGTCATTATAAGTTGCATTTTCAGTTGAATTTGGGGAAACCACTTGAAGTGTTGAGCTATTTCAATTGCTTTTGTTTGATTTGTTCATTGGAAACAGCTGAAAGTCTGTATATTTTGACAATAAACCTGATTTGCAATGGGGGTTGAATAATTTTGATTAAACTGTATACCTGAGAGGAGGTCTCTGAAAGCATTAGTAGGAATTTGTTAAATGAAAGGATGATTTTCAACTTAACCCCTTAATGACCACCCGATTTGGCACATGGGCAGTCGTTAAGGACCACTGAGCTTTTTATTTTATTTTGCTCAATGAATTCTGAGATGGCAGAGCAGCGTGCAGCAGTGCTGCCATCCCAGAATTCCATGACTTGCCAGGACCGTCACCAGTCCTTAAGTGCAGGAACCACCATGGATCCTTAAGGGGATAAACAACAACATTACAGATGTCTACAACATAAGGGTTCAAATTATTTCACTCAGGAAATTTCTATGGTGCTTTGGAACTACTCTGAGCTCAGTTGCATGGGTGCCATCTTATACCATTTTTATTCATTGTTTTATATAATTTGAAAGTATTTTACAAATTATCAACCTACTTAGACTGTCACAATTATTTTGTAATATTTTCTTTGTACTGTTGCTATAATTAAAAAAAAAACAGTTGGGAAAAATTGCATTGATTTACATGGGACTTGTAACCCCTTGAATGCTGGAGAGGTCTTATCACACTGCAGAATTCCTGAAATTCCCATTGATTTAAACGGAGCTACAAACAAGTTGGATTCTAGAAAGGTCTCCGATGTGTTGCTTTGCAATGCATTAGAGACCTCTCTGTTATCCAAGGAGTTACAAGCCCCAATTAGATCAATGGGAATTCTTCCCCCCATGGAAAAGATGACTTGTTCTAAAATTGCACCTCTTTAGCTTGATGAATAAGCCCTATAGGCCCATATGTATAATAGAGTTATTCTGGAGTAAACCAACTGCACCATAGGGGACAAATAAAACTTCCTGTTAAATTCAATTAGGCTTTTAACCCCTTGAATGCTGAGCAATGCGTTGGACACTTCTCTGGCAAGTGCCTTATTTTCTTCCCTACGGTGACAATGGTTTACTCCAGAATAACTCCAGTTTGCCAAAGGGCTTTATGTTTAAAAGAAATGTGATGTCATTCTGGGCAAATTATTTGCATTATAGGGGACTATAGCTAATGTTGGAAATCTTGCTAGCATTTAAGTGGTTAAATCAATGGGAATTTTAAATCAGTGAGTTATCCCATAACCTCCCCACGAGGCCTGGAAAAAAAAAAGGTTCCCACGTGATTGCACATTTTTCTACAATAGTTTTTGTACTATTAAAGGAATGTACCTTTTAAAAACAAGGAGCTTTAATATGTAATTGCAATAACAAGTCCCAACAATTCACATCGCCCCCTCATCTATAAAAAGAAAAATGTACTGCTTTGTAACAATATCATTGTGAGAACTGGTGACTTACAGTCACTATGCACAATGCAGTTTTCTGGAGCTACAAGCCCTTAGGAAATGTAAAAAGTTCATACTTCATCGTTATTTTCAAACTTAGTCCTAGATTACAATGCAGGTTATAATATTTAACACTTGTTTTATCTAACAGATTTCAATTTAAGTCTACAGAGAATTGTTTAGAAAAATCACTTGATGCACCTGTGGTGCACGAAAGCAAGATAAAGGTGTTATAAAGAGGGGAAAACTTCTCCAATGTGACAAAACTCCCCAGGTCCTATGTTACTCTATGGGGCCTGTTCACTAAGATATCTCAAACTGGGGATATCTCAGTGTATAAGCTCCATAGAAAAACACAGGACCCGGAAAGTTTATTACATTGGAGAAATGTTCTCATCTCTATCAACTCATTATCATACCTTAACCCCTTAATGACTTAAGATATGCCAGGACCGTCATGGTAGTCCTGCACCTAAAGGGACAGTAATACTTAATATGTAAAAAAATATATATTGTATTGTTTATCCCCCGAGTAAAACAAGGATACTGTCAGTGCTGAAAGGAGTATTATTCAAAAGTTATTACAGTTCAAAGTTGATTTTTTTAGGTGCAGTATCACAGTGGCCTGAAATTGTACAGTGGCACTGTTGTTAAACCATCCTATGGACAGCTCTGGTCCGTAGACCATAAATCTCCATAGGATGGTCCTGGCACGTCATGGATTTCACTACTGGGAAGTTTAACCCATGGCATGCCATTCTGGGGCTCAATTCTCTTTGGCTCAGTAAAGCATTCATTAGTGCCAAAAAGAGCTCCATCTGATACTCACATCATTGTACAGCAGAATTCTGTTCTCTGGCCAGAATCCTCCTCGGCGAGTATTAGTCGCATAAAGTCCCGTTTGCTCCAAGGAGGTGGAAGTGGAGAAATGCATGGAGAGTGTGTGCTCTAGTATATACCCCAAAGAGCAAGTGCTTGAGTAGTAAGAATGTCCACACCATGAAAATAAGCAGCATTGCAGGAAAGCAATATAATGGAGACACCTCTCTGGCATGCAAGGGGTTAAAAATCCCATTTAAATCAAGGGGAATGTAGGGAATTTTTCTTTTATTATTAGGATTATGGATAAAATGTAAATAAGAGTACCCTAATCAGAACACGGCATTTCTTGCTTGCTATGAGATACGATAGCAGGAGGGAAATACTGTACCCGCCTTATTTACCTTTCCATAATGATACTTTACTACCAGTGCCCTATAAAGCATGTTTCGGAAGTAAGTGGCATTTTAACCTTTTTAAGTAAATATTTGAATAGGTTTCATTATTGTGTATCTTTCTAAGTCTGCAGAAGGGAAAAATTCCACAGACTATACATGTGTGAGCACTCAAAGGATCATTTACAGATTAGTTCCTTTACATCAGTGGTTAAACACAGATACACAGAATATGACAGAAGAAAAGAACCATCTGGCCTATCCAATCTACCCATTTCTCTATCAAACTAAAAGTATACAATCTGACATACTACTCAGAATAGGTTTATATCTAGCCCAGGCATTTTTAAATTCCCTAAAGTATTTGTCCATACCACCTCTTCTGGGAGGCTGTTCCATGCATCTACCACCTTTTGCATAAAGTAGTACGTATGCACTTTATTTTTGAATTTTCTGCCTTCTAACTATAGATCATGACCTCTTGTTCTAGTATTTCTGATTTTCCTATTATATCAGCTTTCTCTGTCCTTTCTCCCATGCTGTACATATTAAAGGCATAGTAATATTTACATTTCCAGAACGTTGCAATTCTTTCTTATTGTGCATACAGCTGATCTGTTATGTTAATAATGCTGAATTCGCTATAGAACTTGTGAAATAGTATTATGAATTATCCCCCTCAAGCCCCTTTTCATCAATCAAGACCACCTGCCTTTAAATATTTTGACTGGTCAGAGAGCTATGAGGCACAAACATCCTTCATTCAGTATATGGAAAACCCTGCACCCCTTGAAGAAGGAGGGCAGGGTTTTCCATATAAGGAAAGAAGATTGTCCTGTGTCAGCATCCTCTTGCAGCTCTGAGGGTGATCTAAGTATAAGGGGAGTGAGGGGGATAATTCATAATATTATTTCACAAGTGATATAGCGAATGCAGCATGACTAACATAACAGATCGGTTGTATGCACAACAAGAAAGAATTGCAGCATTCTGGAAATGTAAGGAGGTAATTATTCTGGCGACTAGCACTATTGATCAGCTAGTCGCCAGATGGGTAATTCTTGGGATTTAACTTTATGTGAGGTGGTAGTTCCCCTTTAAATCAATAACAAGTGGGGACATTTGTATGTGTCCCCTATGCTACAGCTGGTTTAACCTAGAATTGCATCACCTTACTTTTACATAATGCCCTAAGGGCTGTGTGTTCAAAAGAAAAGTGGAGGCGCTCTGGAGCAAACCATTTGCACTATAGGGAACAACTAAAAATTCCCCAAATTCCTATTGATTTAAATGGGGATTTTAACCCCTTGAATGCTAGAGTGGTCTCCAAAGCATTGTGGAGCAATGCGTTGGAGACCTCTCTAGCATTCAAGAGGTTAAAATCCCCATTTAAAAATCAATGGGAATTTTTAGTTGTCCCCAGTAGTGCAAATAGTTTGCCCCATAATTCCTCCACTACTCTTTTGAACATACAGTGATTAACCCCTTGCACGCTAGCGATGTCTCCATCATACTGCAAAGCAATTCACTGACAACGTAATACACTGGCTATGTATCTAGCATCTAGGTGGTTAGATGTTAGGTTTACGTTGTTTATCTCCATCTCTTCAGTGTTACACAGGCAGAGTACTATAGAGCGATAATAAAGTACTGTCTCTGGTACTTATTAACCCTTTAAGTGCCAGAGAGGTAGCCAATATTTTGATTCTCAGTGCATTGGATACTTCTGAAACTCGAAGGGTTTAGTAAGTATGTGCTTAATAATCATGGTGAGCCATACAACAATTATGCACTTGATGCAACTATCATCAAATAGTTGAACCAAGTAAGAAGTTAATTTGAATAATTTTGAGTAATGATTTTTCATTTTTGTTTTGCAATATAGTCATAAACAGGAACTGTATTTTTATAATAAAAAGCATCTTGTAACAGTTCATTTCCCCTTTAAACTTTTCTACACAAAAATAAAATGAGGTAAACATGAAAATAAAAGTAACACATTTACTTCAAATCAGTGGTTCTAAAACATCTTGAATGGTGGAAACCTTTGATTATCAATGTGGAACCCTAATGACCAAAAGCTGTGTGGAACCGTAACAAGACTCTATACTAGTGTTGGGCAACATGGGGCCCTCCAGCTGCTTCCAGACTCAACTCTGAGAATGATGGTAGTGGCCGATAGAGAACCTCATGTTACCCATCTCTGCCTATATCCATTAGATCGCAGCTGGCCAACCTGAGGCCTTTCAGCTAATAAGGACTACAGTCCCCATCCCCATCCAGTGAGCTAAACACTGGCCAAGGATAATGGGAACTGCAGTCCTCAACAGCTGGAGGGCAAACCAAGCACACGTAGAAGACCATTTCAGTGAAGGATTTCTGTTTCTATAATGAAATCTCAGCACTGCTGCAGAGCCGACACTTGCTCACTGACCGGATTCCCCTGCTCTCAGCTAGAACGCTGACATCAGGGGAGAGAGAAGGTGACGGAACTTTGAAAGCGGATATCTCTCAAACCATAAAGGTTTGAGAGATGCTGTTGGTATAGTTGAATTCAGAATTTTAAGGGCTACAACAAGGGGGAATAATGAAGTATTACTATCCCTTTAAGTTGCCCAACCCTGCATACTACAAAGGTCTGTAACACATTGGTTCACAATGCATTTATGACCCCTCTAGAATTCAGTGGGTTTGTACTAGTAACTTACAACTAAGTTACAAGGCTAAAATTTTACACAACATTTACCAGGATATTGTATCCAAAATATTTAATTTTATCTTAATTTGCAGCATCTAGACCAGTGGTTCCCAAGCCTATCCTCACCCCAAGATCAGAGGCATAAGTACAGGGGGTGCAGAGGAAGCAGTTGTATGAGGCCTAAAGTCAAAGTATGCCCCATCTGCCCCAGAGTTGAATATATTCTAGTTTTGACTCTGAAAACAATTTTGCTTTAAGAGCCAAAAAAAATGTTTGCACCACTGTCCACCAATGACTGGTTTCAACACTGCACAGGAGTCAGTGAATTTTTTCCACCTCTGATAATGATAACATTTACTGTTGGGGGGATTGAGGGCAGATTAGGGGAGCACTGGGTTGGGTACAGGAAGAACCACTAGAAATCTGCTGCCTACATCTTGTTCCACTGGAAACCATTGTACCTCTTCAGGGAGGCCAGGTTCCATGGAACACAGTATGAGAATCATGGCTTCAGAAGACGGGAAAAGTATAAACATAGTCTAACTTTCCAAAGGCTTCAGTACAAACTAGGTTAACTATGTCATCACTAGTAAGGAAATTACAAGAATACGTTGGAACAAAGGATTGTAGGAGACTTAAAGACAGCAAGGGTTTGTGTACAAAAATCTACACAATTCTTCTGAGTGACTCAAAAGAACTTACGAGGGTGTACAAGATATATTGGCTTATATAGATCTTAGAAAGGAATGTTGCATTGTCTTTCACAGAAACAAAAAAAACACTTTGAAGTCATTGAGCTTCAATAGAGTTAAAAGGATGTAACAATGATGAAGGAAGAACAGATTATGAAATACCTAACAGAAGGAAATGACTAACATATAGGCTTTAGGCAAGTCACCGAGGCTGATGTACACAGAAACTGGAGACATTCTGGGGAAAACCAACTGCACCATGGGGGACAGAAAAATAGTTCCAAAGTATGGAATGCAAGAAAGTAGAGCAGTCTCCATTTTTTGAAAGCCATAAATGTATGCCCTATTTGAGGTTGGTCATGTGTTGATACAAGAAACCTTCCATTGCCTTGATGCTGAATAGCACATGATCCTAAACTAATGGCAAAGTTCATGAAGGAGCCTAAATTAATGGCAAAGTCAGCAAATGCCCCTAAATTAATGGAAAAGGTAGCAAATGCCCCTAAATTAATGGTATCATTAGCCAGATGTATGAAAATGTGAGCTACTTGTTTTGTTGAATAAGGAGCAGTAGCTCATCTTCCCAAAAAGACAGACATTCTAGCCACACCCACTTTTTGAAGTACACTGTAGAGAATGAATGATTTATATAGCGCCACAAGTGCACGCAGCGCTTTACAATTTAAGGGTTTAAACAATACAGGGTTACAGGTGCTTTGTAGAGTGAAACATTGGGTGGGGAGGTCCCTGCCCGAAAGCTTACAATCTAAAGAGAGATTGCACACGTTTCTTGCACTCGGCCCAAAGTTCCATCAATTTAAATGGGAGGTTTAACCTCTAGAATGCTAGAGAATTCTCTAGCACATTGAAATGCAATTGTCTAGCATTCAAGGAGTTAAAAGCCCCATTTAAATGAATGTGTATTTTATTGTCCTCTATGGTGAGTTTTTTTTGTGCCAGATCATCTTAGTTCATCAGCCTTACTATCTCTCAGTACCTCTGGCACCGAACCTAAAGGGACTCTAACACCTACAATGGAATTGGGTTATATCATTTTAAATATCATGTATATCATATATGTTATATCCCTACGATCTAAGTTTGAACTTGCATTTTTCTTACATAGACGCAGTTTGGTTAATTGTTTGTGCAGAGATAATACTGTTAATGCATTGTTATTCTTTTATTATTTTTTTTTTACCATAGTCAGTCCATTTAAAGGGGATAAATTTTACTATCCAGCATATTGTAGCCCTTAAAAAAACTAATTAAATTACCCCAGCGGCATCTCTCAAACCTTTATGGTTTGAGAGATATCCGCTTTCAAAGTTCCCCCTCCCCTAACGTCAGCGTTCTAGCTGACTGCAGGGGAATCCGGTCCCGGGACAGGCAGAGGCTCTTCAGCAGAGCCGAGATTGCGTTATGGAAGAAGAAATCCTTCACTGGAATGGTCTTCTACGTGTGCTTGGTTTGCAACCGCATGTAGAAGACCATTGCAGTGAAGGATTTCTTCTTCAATAACGTAATCTCGGGGCGGCTGAAGAGCCTCCGCCGGTCCCGGGACCGGATTCCCCTGCTGTCAGCTAGAACGCTGACATCAGGGGAGGGGGAACTTTGAAAGTGGACATTTCTTAAACCATAAAGGTTTGAGAGATGACGCTGGGGTAATTTAATTTGTCTTTTTAAGGGCTACAAGATGCTGGATAGTAAAATTGAATTATCAACATCTGCAATGAGTTTGTATGTTCTCACTGTGTTTGCGTGGGTTTCCTCCGGGTACTCCGGTTTCCTCCCACACTCCAAAAAACATACTGATAGGTGAATTTAGATTGTGAGCCCCAATGGGGACAGGGACCAATATGAGTGTAAAGCGCTGCATAATTTGTGTGCGCTATATAAATAAAGGATTATTATTATATTATATTATTACCATCCCTTTAAAAACAATACAGAACACTAACATCTTAGACACCCTATAAATATAGCTCTGGTAATGGGAGCCCCGGAAAAGGTAACAAATGGGAGCCCCCACAGAACATAAGTACAGTAGATTTTAGGCATCAGAAAACCAATAGAGAATTTTTAGCATCAAGTACAGGGTATTTACGGGATGATGGTTTTTAAATCCTAATTGGCCAATCAAATAAAAACCATCATCCCGCGCTTTTCGCGGCTTAGAGCTATTGATATTTTCGAATTATCCTGAGGAAGGGGCTACAAGCCCAGAAACGCGTTGAACAAATAAAAGGATTTATCTATCAAGTGTTAACAGCTATTTTTATGAGAGGAATCCCCAAGAGAAACAGCAACTTGTATATGATCAGCACAGCACAGCTGTAAAGTACAGGACTCGGACTTCACTGGCGAGACTGGAGAGGAACGGGCGCCTGGAACAGACAGGAAGTTACGCGCAGAGATCTCCTTTTGCTTGATGTCCCTGTACCCACGGGGAATCTGGTGAGCAGACTACTTTACTTGTGGGGTTTTTAACTATACTCCTGAGGATCGGATGAGAACTTGTTCGCTCCAGTTATATTTATATATATCACCCCAGTACAGATTTAGTCTGCAGCCTACCAAATAGTGTATCTGTGGATATGCATTCACTCTATTCCTCTCCCCAATCGAGCTGTGTGATTTTTAGAATCCCTTTTTTATTGATATGTTCATATATTATTTTATTTAATTTCTTTTGATGCAGTGATTGTCTTTCCTCTGTTATACACAATAAATATTTATCCCCTTTATTTGCCCTCCACCTCCCCTTATTACATTGCATTTTATGTATGTACTCATTTATCACTATACTACACTTAGACCACTGGTATGCTGTCTCTTGTTTTGTTCTTTTTTATATATATATCGGCTCGAGTGGACTCCGAGCTCAGGACAAGCTGCACAGTGAGATTGAGTAACATTTGAAAATATTTGGACCCTCCACCATTGTTTGATCCATTTCATCCATCAATATTTTACCATATTATCATTACTAACTTCTCTCATCATCCATCAGTCATCTCTCATCTGTCTAAGAACTAACTTCTATAATTATCCAGAGACTCACGCATTGTGAACTTCACTGGTATATCCGCAATAGCGGTTTTATGCTTTTTTTGGTATATTCACACACTATATATGCTTCTTGATCATTATCTTTATTATTGTTGATGCTTAATGATTCATTCCTTTTGTTTATGACCTCCAATTTCTTTTGATTATTCTAGATAAATATGTATATATGATTATAAGTTTTGATGCTGTAGGTTATTGTGATTCACTTATTTCATATAGTGTATATTTATCATCCGTAAGCTCCCTATTTTTTGTCTTTACATATTACACTATTTCTATTCCTGATATATTGGTGAGTGCTCTCTCTATATTTATATATCTAGGTGTATAACCCTAGATAATTTTTAGGTATTAGAGTCTCTTAAATAAAAATCACCACTAGTAAGTGAGGTATAGAAGAGACCCTATCTTTCTTTCTTTCTATCTATCTATCTATCTATCTATCTATCTATCTATCTATCTATCATACGATCCATGTTGTACTTAGAAAACTAGTTTTGGAGCAATGTAGATTTATAGATGATGCTAATTAAATCTTGCATTGCAGCACTGGCTGTCTTAGCGCTACATAACTGACAATTAACCCACTCATTGCTGGGGAGGTGGGCAGTGCATTGCTGAGGAGTGTCAGTGAGTGTGGGAGGTAATGTAGGGCTAATACAGGAAGTGCCTACATGCCTGAACCCTTTGAGTGCCAGAGGGGTATGCAATGCAGAAAGGGTTAATTAGCATAATCTGTACATCTACATAACAGCTGAGAAATGGAAATAAAATAAAAATGGATAATACAAAGTACCGGTGATTTAAAAGATATTTCAAAATCACCACTGCTGTGTTAAGGTGGTAGGATCCCTTAAATAAACTTAAAATAGTCTGTTTTTGTGTTGTCTGGTCTTTAGCAAAACTTTTTTTTTCATTGAATTGCAATGTTCAGCATTTTATTGGTACAGTTATCAGAGATGCAGAGGGAATCACAGGGAAGTTATCTCACCTAAGTTATAAATCGCTTAACCTCTATCTGACTAGCAACTGCTCAACAATTTGGTAATAAACACAGCTGACTGGGCATGCTGGGAATTGTAGTTCTGAACAGCTGAAAAGATTACCCACCTCTGACCTAGAGGATTGCCTTCTCTGTCTCATCAGGTTAATAGACCTTTGATGTATGAGGGACAAGTAGCCTGGCAAGTCCTACTTTAAACATGTTGACCCCTTTATGAAGAGCAGTCCGTAGAGTAGATTCCCCTTAAGGACCGCTTTGAAGTTGGTCGGAGTGCCAGCACAGGTGACTGATGACATATACCTGCATGCCGATCGGGTGTGTGATAAAGACTGCTCCTGTCTCGGAGTGATCAATTTCAGACCCCACTAATGCTCACAGTGCTCCCATAGAAGCACTGTAAGCACAAAATACATAACGTGGCAGGACTGTCACTAGTCCTTTAGGCAAGTTTATCGGTGACAGTTCTGGCACATCAACGGTCCTTAAGGGGTTAAGAAACACTTCTTTCTAGAGTCACAGTTGCACAGCTACAGGCCTATGAGCAATTAAAGTGTGACCTATTGCAGATATGCATGCATTAGATTAGAGTACAAATTCTACTGGGTGGCCACAAAAGTTGAACATGGCTAGAATGCAGTGGCATTACACTGGATGCCCCAATATAAATATTTTTAGGTTCCCCTAACACAGATTTTCTCCTAGAGATATAACTAGATCCTATTGCGCCCTGGGGCCGATGGTCCCCTTGGGATGCCGTGCCTCATCACAGCTGTATCCCAGGTAATTATGTTTCTGTTACACATCATCATAACATTTCTCAAATGGGAGTGGGTGTATTCATGGTATCTCTACCTGAACTGGTTATGTAGGTGTATAAAGAAAATTTAGATAATGCACATGGAAACAATTCTTAATACATATCTCAATATAAAAAAAGTGAGAGAATCTATCAGGGTCATGTAGTTCTCAGCTGCCATCAGCCCTGCCCTATACAATGAATGACAATGGTAGAAAGCTCCTCTGCACTGCCTTACCTTCCACTGACTTCCCAATACTGTGCAGATAGGTTATAGCTGGGTAACTTGTACTGAGATTCTTCAGATAATTTTCTAATTCTTGACTATTATGGTAGGTAAAATCCAAACTTTGTATTAAAGCAGGGATTACACCCAGCCACAAACAGGACTCCACCACCTGTGGGAGAGAACAATGAGAGTGTAAGGGGAATGTACCAATAAAGCACAATTACTGGTGAATAAGTTGTGTTCCAATTCTTACTTGGATATGACAATTTTTATTTTTCAAAAAAGTGGACTGACTGGAGTTACTACTTGAAGGAAATGCTGGTAAACGTTTATACATATCCTTATGTTGCACTGTGACAATTCTACAGTGGAACTACCACCATAGTTAAAGTCGCCCTGCAATGACTAGCTTAAAGGGATAGTAATACTTTGTTTTAACTTTATTTTATTTTGTAGGCATTAAAAAAACATGAAGAATGATGTAAGTCTTATCTCTCAAACCTTTATGGTTTAAGAGATATTCACAAGCAAAGTTTCCCCTCCCGCCCCTTTTACCTAGTGTAAGCCATCTCTTCTCAGATGGGGATCTGGTTGTAAGACCAGACAAATAACAGCAGGGGACAATCTTCTTCCTATGAGAACAATGAAAGCCCTTCCTCCCTTGACACGTTTTTAAGCTTTTCCCCTTATCTTAATTGAAGATTGTCCCTCTCTGCAGTCTACCTGGGCACCTCCCTTCTGATGTGGTTGAACAGGGGGGGATACTTTGTTTGTGAATATCTCTTAAACCATAAAGGTTTGAGAGATAAGACTTATATCATTCTTCATGTTTTTTTAATGCCTACAAAATAAAATAAAGTTAAAACAAAGTATTACTATCCCTTTAATAATAGTTATATTACCTCTCAGCACTACACCATTCTATAGAAAATCTTAATCTTCCCAGACCGGAAGCCAAGCATCAGCGCAGACATCTTGTCTGAGCTCCTGCGCAGTCAGTACCAGTCTCCAATAAAAAGCATTGCACTGTGCCGAAAGGCACCGGAAGGGACTGATGGCGCAGGCACGCAGACTGCACTAACCTGGCCGGCAGTCTCGGAAGATTAAGGATTTCTGTAGAATCTTGTTGTTCTGAGAGGTAATATAACTATTATAAAGCTAGTCGCCACTTGCCTAATTATTTCAAGGCGACTTTACCTATGGTGAAAGTTCCGCTTTAACCGTTTGAGTGCCAGAGGGGAATGTAACGCATTGCAGAACAATGCGTTGTGTACCTCTCTGGCAGTCAAAGGGTTAAAGACACCTTCTTTTTAACTCCAGTTTGATGCATCTCCCCATAGGCCCATATTTATAAATTCAAACTGGAGTTATTCTGGAGTAAACTAACTGTACCATAGGGGAAAAAATAAAGAATTCCCATTAGATTAAACTGGGCTTTTAACTCCTTGAATGACAGAAATGTCTCCATAGCAAAGCATTGGAGACATTTCTGGCATTCAAGGGGTTAAAAAGCTCTATTCAAAGACATGGGAATTTTTATTTACGGTGCAGTTCGTTTACTCCAGAATAACTCCAGTTTGCATTTATAAATATGGGCCTGTGGGGAGATGTATAAAAAGTGCTTTTGTGAATGGATCCTTAAAATGTCCTTCTTCCTTATTATGAGTGCTACTATTTATAAAGTATTCTATATACATTTATAAATGTGGAGACTACAAAAATAAGAATAGGTCAGACACGGCCTTAATGCGGAACTACCACGTTAGCTAAAGTCGCCCTGCTATATTTAGGCAGGTGGCGGCTAGCTTAATAATAGTTATATTACCTCTCAAAAGTAGCAACTTGTAAGGTAATCCTTAAAGGGATAATAATGTTTCATAATAAAAGCAGCTCTAATTAATCATCATAGCATTTGGACTTTGGAGAGTGTTATTTCGGTTCTGTCAGAGTTGTAGTTCAAGAGTAATTCAATGACAAAGTGTCCCCTTCCCGCGCCTTTTACTGATGTAACACTTTTCAGCCAGATCAGAAGGGAAGTGCCCAGGCAGACTGCAGAGAGGGACAATCTTCAATTAAGATAAGGGAAAAACCTGAAAAACTTGTCAAGGGGGGAAGGGCTTTCATTGTTTTCATTGTAAGAAGATTATCCCCTGCTGTTATCTGTCTGGTCTTACAACAAGTTTCCACATCTGAGAAGAGATGGTTTCACTAGTTAAAAGGGGCGGGAGGGGAAACTTTGCTTGTGAATATCTCTTAAACCATAAAGGTTTGAGAGATAAGACTTATATCATTCTTCATATTTTTTAATGCCTACAAAATAAAATAAAGTTAAAACGAAGTATTACTATCCCTTTAAGCTTTCGAGAACGGAAGCCAGGCATCAGCGCAGACATCTTGTCTGCACGCCTGTGCCGTCTGTCCTGGTCTCGCTACAGAAGCATTGCACTGGCCCAAAATGGCACCAGAAGGGACTGACGGCACAGGCGTGCAGACTGCACTAACCTGGCCCTCAGTCATGGAAGATTAAGGATTACGCGGCTTCTTTGAGAGGTAAAATAACTGTTATAAAGCTAGTCGCCACCTGCCTAAGTATTGCAGGGTCACTTTAGCTCATGTGGTAGTTCCGCTTTAAATATTTAGCGAAAATTCTGATGCTAAATTGTTGCATTTGCATATAGTGACATTTCTTTATATATTCTCTGGGCCCCTTTGTACAAACTTCCTTACTCCATTTTAGAAAGAAATGTACTACACAGCGTTATTTCCTCCTAAATTATTGTTAATACTTTTATAACTACCAGCGATGATTGCACAGCCATTTTAACACTTCTTTTCCTTTAACTCTACTTTTATATATCGCCCACATTGAGCCTTATTCATTAAGCTAAAGAGGTGCAATTCTGGAGCAATCCAGGTGTATCATGGGAAAAATCCCTAAATTCCCATTTATTTAATTTGGGCTTTTACTCCCTTGAATGCTAAGTAGTATACTGGAAACCTCTATAGCAATCAAGGGGCTAAAAGCTCAAATTAACCCCTTAACGCCCGAGGACGTACATGTATGTCCCGAGCAGATGTCCCAGGTGGACAGTGGACGTACATGTACGTCCCGGAAGTCATTCAGTAGAATGAAAAAAAAATGTTCAGCTGGGTTAAATAAATTGGAATTTTCTTTTTTCCCATATGGTGTAATTGGTTTGCTCCAGAATTGCACCATTTAGTTCATTAGCACATTCTGCAGCATAACTTGTCATCTCCAACATAAAGCTGATGTAAGGAAAACAGAATAGCCCTCCCTGAATTTCACATACACTCACATGACCCTCTAGTACCTGGGAACTCTGAGGGTTTGACCTTAAGACTTGGGGAGGTGATGCACTAAGGAGTGATAAAGAGGTGATAATCAGAGATGTCTTCTCCAGTGATATCACTTTTGCAAGTCCTAGGTTATTCTATGGAGCCTATGCACTAAGATTTCTCCAACTATGGAGAACTTAGCATAAACTCTATAGAATAACATAGGAACTGGAGAAATTATATCACTGGAGAAGTTATCTCAGATTATCACCTCTTTATCACACCTTAGTGTATAACACCCTCAATGTTATGACCCAAATCTCAGAGCGAAGGGACACAATCTCAGAGTAAATAGAGTCGAGTGGTACACATTACATTATCTGTACTAATTAACTGCTTTTCAGTCTCTAAATTGGTTCCATTTTTACCAAAAAGTTAGAGGGAAGAAGTCCTGTGCAAACAGTGAGATCTCTAGGTTCACTGAGAACTAGGTTACAGCAAGCAGGAATATATTGCATTGAATCTACATTATGTTGAACGCTAAGAGTTAATATTTCAGTGTTCTCAGGATCAGCCTATTTTGAATGTTCCCACCCCTTGTGCACGTGAGGCAAAATAGCCATTTAAATATGCAACAAGCAATATACATAGGTGTTAGGCAGGCACAGGATACAAAAGCAGTTTGCTGTGCACTTGTGTGCTCTGAACTGGATTGCCCTTTGTATCAATGACCTGACTGTCTTTCTTCCTTGTAGCTGTCCTCATTCCAGTATTGTGACGAGTACATACAGGCTAAAGACCGGAAAAAACACACTTCAAATACATTTTTAACTATCTTAGTGTCAGAACTCACTGTGCATTGACAACCAAATGGTTAAAAAATTCCTAATCAATAAAGGGAAACAATTTTGGGACAGCCCAACTGTAACACAGAGAACAGAAATACATTGCCAAGATTCCCGGTGATTTTAATGGGGCTTTTAACCCTTTAGATTCTAGAGAAGTTGCCAACACATTAGGAAGAAGTATGTTGGGATGTTTCCTAGTAATCAAGAAAGTAAAAGCCCCATTTAAATCAATGGGGATTTTTAATTGTCACCATCAATTGTATTGGCTGCACCAATACCATGCAAACTTGGCTACATGTAAATATCTTTATCATGTAATCTATATGTGAATTAACATAGTCCTGGGGTTGTTGAGGAATAATAAAGAGGTTTACAGACAGGGAGATGTCTTCTTGAGTAGGTGCTTATGCGTATCCAAAAGCTTAATAGTGTTTCACTACTAATCTTTATTCCTCAACAACCCCAAGTCTATGTTGATGCACTTTTACATTACATAATAAAGATATGGTTGCTTTTAACCCCTTAACATCACATGATGTGCCAGAACTGTCACCCTGGTCACGGCACATCATGGAATTCTGGGATGGCAGTGCAGCTGCACTCTGCTCTTCCATCTCAGAATTCATTGCAAAGAAAAAAGTTCCGTGGTCCTTAACAGCCGCCTACCCCCAGATCGGGTGGTCTTTAAGGGGTTAAAGTAAATTAATGCAGCCAGGTTGGTTTGTTATTGGTGAAGCTGATACGAATACATGGGAGCTTGCTCATCTTGAGCCCCCAAAGAGAGCTCATGTGGTGCCGACAAGAGGATGTATATGACACAATTCGCAGAGAATCCACCATCCCTGGAGACCCGGTAATTCAGTCTGAAAACCGGAGTCTCTGGGGCAGATCCAGGAATGGAGATAAATTTGATGTTGGTTACAATTTAGAGAAGATAAGAAGGTCTTTGCTCCTTGTGGCTTTCACAGTGAGACTTGTTCAATGATTGTATGGGAACCTCAGATTTAAATTCAATCAGATGATACTTAACCCTTTATGATCTGGCCTCGCTACTTGTAAAGTTACATTTTTATTTGTCCCTAATGTAGACCTCACCTTTAACTGGGGACGCATATGAAAAATGCATACTGCGGGGCTGCTTTGACTTTGGTGCACTCCTGAAATATGCCTATTTCCTATGTGTCCCCGGTTAAAGGTGAGGTCTGGTCAGCCTCCCCTAATGGTGCATTTGGTGTGCTCCAGATTTTCTTGTGTTCATTAGACTCTCTGGGCCTTTTGTTCAAAACAAAAGGTGAGGAATTCTGGCACAAACCATTTGCACTATGGGGGGAGAACTAAAGATTCCAAATTTTGATTTAAATGGGGATTATAATGCTTGAATGATAGAGAGGTCTCCAGTACATTGGACATTTTTAGTTCTCCCCTATAGAGCAAATGGTTTACACCAGAATTCCTCCAATTTTTCTCTAAACATATGGTCCTCTGTGTACAACTGCTTGTGTGCAGCATACATTTTCTTACATTATAAATAGAGGGAAAATAAGCACATCCTTCAACTTGATATGATTAAGCCAATTTTCAAAGCAAAGTAGAAAAAAAACCTCTTAGGGTCATATGCAGAATGTAAAAGTGGAATAAATCTGAGGCAAACCAAATTCACCCTAGGGGACAAATACATATCCTAGCTGAATTAAATGGGGCTCATAATCCTACAAGTTCCAGAGGGGTGTCCAACCCATTGCAAAGCAATGCACTGGACACCCCTCTGGCATTCAAAGGGTTACCCCCTTTACTGTTAGAAAGGTCTCTAACTCAATGCATCATAGATTGGGGGGGGGATCTGCCAATTGAGCCCCATCCACATAAAAGCTGCACTTTAATCTCCTGCCTTCAATTCACAGAAGAAAATAGGGGGAGTTCAGGGGTAAACCAACTGCACCATAGGAGAGAACTGAAAATTCCAAAAATGTCCATTGATTTAAATAGGGAATTTAACCCTTTGAATGCTAAAGTGGTCTTCAAGGCATTGCTTTGCAATGCGTTGGAGAACGCTCTAACATTCAAGGGGTTAAAATCCACACTTAAATGAATGAGATTTTTCCATTCTTCCCTATAGTGCAATCAGTTTGCCCCAGAACGCCTCCACTTTTCTTTTGAACGTATGGCCCTAAGACCGCTTAAAGGTATAGTAATAGATGGAAGTAAATGGAGCTCAGATTCATTTGTATAACTTTTTCACCATGCAGAGCGGTATATCAATCCTGTCGAGTTGTAATACAAGAGTTATTAAAGTGTTAGTAATGTCCCAGAAAAAATATTTATCGTTTTGTAGTGTGTAAAAAGTTCAACTATATGCAACAAATCCTATCTCTCAAACCACTATGGTCTGAGAGATACTCGCTTTCAAAGTTTGCCGTTTCCTGCTGTCAGCTGTAAAGAGCAGGGAGTGTGTAACACTTTGCTTTGCAATTGGTTGCACACCATCTAGTACTTAATAGGTTAAAGTAGCCTGTATCAATCAGATTTTAATTGTGTAACAATTTATAAATATACTTGCAGAGCACTGATATGATTCTTTGTGTTTAACCCCTTAGATGGAAGAGCTATCTCCAGTTAACTGTAAGAAGTCTCTGGCATCTAAAAGGCACCTCAGCCGACGTCTTCATCACCAAGCCATCCCCACACTTCCATATTGGTACGGAATACAAAATGATAATTTAGGCCATGGGAGTTCACACAGGATGAGGTGGGGCAAAAGGAGCCATTTGTTCCCCCACTCCCAGGCCAGATTAACATAGGAGCTGGGCAGACTGACATCTGGCTTTGCCCCCCCCCCATGTGATTCCAATGTTTTAGGCAATCAGCTCTTACCATTATACCAAATCAGAGAGTCTGATGTACCATGCAGAACTGGAGTAATTATGGGGCAAACATACAGCACCATATGGGACAACTCAAACTGCCACTGATTGTAAGATGCTGGAGAGGTCCCTACCACATTTCTTTTTAACACACTGTTACATATCTAACACTGAAGGGGTTAAAAGCCCCATCTAACTCAATGGCAGTTTGAGGAATGTTTAATTGTCCCATATGGTACAGTTGATTTGCTCCAAAATTGCTCCATTTTATTTTAGTACATCAGCCCCATAGACAACTTTACTTAATAATAATAATAATAATAATAATAATAATAATAATAATAATAATAATAATACAAAAATAGTTTATTATTATTTAAACAAACTGAACACACTTCTTTTCACAGTAAAAAAAAGAATTAAGATAATATAATCAAATAGAAAAACATATCTGATACGAAAATACTCTCTATAACAGCATAAAATATATATTAGGAAATGTGATTTATCATATAGCAGTGGGTGATTCCAGTCAGAACACAAAGACACAGACACATCTAAGCCGATAGGTGTGATTTAATTTACTGGTAATATATAGCAAAGTGTAAGGAAAGTCGTTATTTCCTACAGAGAAAGTTCAAGGCAGTTACTGTGAGAACGTTCCATATTACCCAGTGCATGATCGGTAGTGTCCTGCTGCTGTGTAAGTTTCCAGTGATCACCAGGAACTGTGCATTGCTCTATTGCCTCTGATCTTCACAGATACTTCTGTTACTACTAACTGCTCTCCCACTTCACATGACTTACCCACCTCCCTCATAGACCCAGCCTCTCTCTCTACACATTCTGCACCAGGACAGCGACACTCACCCTTATCTGCCTAGCCCAAGTAGCTCTGACTGACACTTGGCGACACCTAGTGGACGCTTTACTTTTACAGCTGAATGATAACTGAGACCTGTTCGGGTCGATTTACGTGCGTTGTATTGTCTGGGACAATGATTTCAAAGTCGTTTTTTTCTTCCTCAAAGTACCCCTAACTCACAGTATAGAACGTTATGGACACCCCTAACATTTTATAGGTGTTTGCAAAGGAGTTAATTAAGGAGACAAATAAATACATAAGTATATAGTTAGTGGCAAATAAGATATGGTATGACAGGTGCCGCTGTTATATATACTGAAGTGCGTGTACACTGTCACACTTTTCTACTTACTGTCACTCCCATACATACAAAATAAAATGATTCATAGATTCACACACACACTTGAGAAATAGGCACTGTCTCACACAGAGACAATTTCACACACACTGAGATACACAGGCATAGCACTGTCTCACACAGAGACACAGTTTCACACTCACAAAACACACACACATTCTTGCACACAGTGAAGGAAATGCACTAAGAACAGGCAGACTGAGTCATAATATTAACTAGCATTTATATATCACCTTTCTCCCAGTGGAACTCACAGTGCTTTCACTCTCAGAATTAATGGAATGGCAGCTAAATAACAGATGTTATTATTACCTAATCAATGGTACTCATTTATCAACCTCTGAGAGATGAAGGGCTGAGTTGGCCCTGCCTGGATTCATACCTGCAACCATGAGGTTTGAGCAGGCCTTGCAGGCAGGGAATTTACCACTGAGCTATCTCACCTGTTCTGTGTTCTCAGCACCATGCTACTCTGTGAACATATGTAATAAAGGCTTCCTCTGAGCACTTGTGCATAGGCAGATTTCTTGGGTCAGGGCTTGCTGAGCCTCCTAAATTGGATGCAAGAGAAGCAGGCAAACATATTAGTCATGGGTAACCAGAAAGGCAAGACCCTCCCCAGGCTTCTGTCTGACCCAGGCTCATGTCCATGGGCGTCCGGAGGGGGGGGCAAGGGGGGCAATTGCCCCCCCCCTACAATTACCCTCCTCCATATAAATAAAGGGGCTAGATGTGCTGGCCTGGTGGTCATATTATGGCTTTGCCCCCCCCTGGAAAAATGTCTATGGACACCACTGCTCATGTCTGACTACTCTACCCAAAACACCCTTCCCACGTAAACATGTTCCCTAAAATAACACCTCCTTTGCCAGAACTTATTTGAACACATTGCACTTCAACAATCTCCAAGCATACCATGGAAGGGTTAAGTCAAACAACAACAACAACAAAAAAACACCATACAGTCCTCACTCTCCAATCCTAAACTGAACACAGGTTAATAATTCCATTGCTGGATTAGATTATATTAGCCAGTTTGTCAATAGAGGGGTTAATGGTTTTAACATAAAACATTTGGTCTTACACAAGGCCAAAACAGTCTTAAATAAATAAAATGTGTGGGGCAAATTGTATCCCCCAGCCCTCCATTGGATCAGGATGGAGAGTGATTCAGGATCCCTTTCTTTTTTGGTCCACCTCGAAGGCAATTCTTCTGGGTCATATCATACACTACACAGCTGCAAAGCGCAAACACATCAATGACAAGCTCCTTAAGTTGCACCATAGCCTGCTTATATAACTTACAAACACTCCTCACTAACCAACACAAACAGGTTTATCTTAACGCTAAACAGCTCTAGGACACTATGCTTTTTTAGAAATTCCAGCTCTCGCTTAGTTATGTTAATAGCATATACCATAAGGAAGCAAACAAGTCTGGACTCCTCCTGGCGTCAGTCATAAAGGCACATAGAGGCACTTTCTATATCGCCTCCATTACTGACAAGCAGCGTAACCCATATACTTCCCAGGTGGAAGTACACAGCAAATTCCTCTCAGTTACTATCAGCATCTTTATAATGCCCAACCAGATGACCCACAGGCACACGCTTCCTTTCTAAGTTAGGTACACCTCTCTTGCCTCTCCCCATCACAAAGGGAAGACCTGAATTCCAGGATTACTGACCAGGAGATTCTTTTAGCCATTACGGATCTTAAAAATCTTAAAGACTCAGGCCCAGATGGCCTCCTAACTGAATATTACAAAATTCTGAAGGACCAAATTAGCACTCACTTAACGGCCGTGTATAACTGACTCCATGAAACCTGCTTGATGCCTGTTGACTGTACATTAGCCAGAATGATTCTTCTACCAAAACCTAATAAAGACCCTCAATATGTTGAATCGTATAGACCAATTTCCCTGCTTAATTTTGATTTTAAAATTATTGCCAAAGTTATGGTCAACCGGCTTAAAACCATCCTCCCGCACTCATTTCCCCTGACCAGACCGGGTTCCTTCAAAAGAGACACCATGTCAAGAGTATTAGAGCGGTCATCGCTACTCTCTTATCAACCCGTGACTCCCTCACTACTGACCACATGGTGGTCAACCTTAATGCTGAAAAGACCTTTGATCACATAGAATGGCTTCATTTGTTTCAGGCCTTAGAAACTCAGGATTTTGGGGATCCTTTTCAGAATTTCATTAAAACTATATATCATAACCAGCATACTTATTTTACTGTCAATGGGGCCAATATTGAGCATTTCACTTTAGGATGCAGGACTAGACAATGTTATCCACTATTCCCCTTGCTGTTCAACATAGCCCTGGACCCTCTTTTGAGGTTGCTATCCTCGATAATCACATTCCAAAGCATCTCATCCACACTGGGCTCACTCAAACTTACTGCATTTGCCAATGACATTCTTCTGTTCATAGGTAACCCATGCTAGGCACTACCACCTATACTATCTAACATTGACGCTTTTCATACATGTGCAAATTTCAAAGCAAATCTTGATAAATCACAGGCGATGTATTTAATGAACCCCATCCCATCAGATATACTTTCTATTACCCCGTTCCACATGGTGCGAGACCACCTTTGGTTCCTGGGCATCAACTTACCCAGATGTTCCCGATCTTCTTTATGCTGTCAATTTCTCCAACGTTATTGCACAACTTATCTCAGATCTGCACCAGTGGTCTTCTTTCCCGCTCTCTTTTATAGGCAGATGTAATCTAATAAAAATGGTGAGTTTCCCTCGCATGCTCTGTATCATTCAAACTCTGCCATTACTCATTGCTCGAGGTGATCTGGCAAAACCTAATAATTCCTTCAACAACTTCATCTGGCAGGGCAGAAGACTATGTATTGGCCTCAGATCCCTGCACCTCCCACCCTCCTCAGCAGGTCTCTATCTCCCAAATACTCACTTATACAACCTGGAAAGTCTGTTACTCTTTGCCATCAATTGGAAAAACAATACAGATTTCTTCACCTCAGTCCACAGAGACCAAACTTTGGCCCACCCTCTCCGCCTACACTATTTGCTACAGCACAACCTTCCTACCTGCAGCTGGTCATCAAGGCCAACCCTCTAGTGGGGCCAATATTTGTGCATGGCAACTCGTATAACAGAAACTATACAATACAAAATATTATTCTTGCTACCTTCCTTTCCAGGGAAATCCAGATTTTCAGGATGGCGCCCCTGACCCCTAATTCAAGGTCTGGGCTTCCAGACACTTAATTAGGGTCAAGGACCTGATAGATTCTATTACTGACAGGATATGTACTTTTCAAATTGCACCGTCCCCTGACTTTCACAGCCACAGCAATGGGCTGGTAAATCTATGCATCATCACTTACTGTATGTAAAACCTCAAATATTTATAGACTCTTCCTATCTGAACTATATTTAGACAACCATTCCCTTACCCCTCCTGTACCCAGGCACTGGTTGGGCTTGGTCCCGGACACTACATTGAAATCTCTCCTCATGGGGTTTCATCAGCGGCTTAGGGCAAATTCCTCAGCATATTGTCATGATACCCGCTATATGTTGTATCACTATTCTTATATCTCACCCTCAAGGGAGGCTTTCCAGTCACCTTGCTGTTGATACTTATGATGTCATTTGTCATTTACTTCCATCTGTGCTTATATCCCAATGGTGAATAGTGTTGTGTTCTCTTGGAATTTTATGTTATTTCAATATTTGAAAACTAATAAAATGTGTTCAAAAAAATAAAGATGGAGAGTGTGCTGAGGCATATCTCAAGCAGCCTTACAGGCAGGTCAGTTCACCTGTATAATGTAACATAGTAACACAGTAAATTAGGTTGAATAAAGACACAAGCCCATCAAGTTCAACCTTTGCCTCATACCCTAGTGACATGAGAACTGTAAAGCTATCCTGCTACCAAATAAGTTAGTCTTTTTCAGACTTTCCTGATCTGCCTACTAATAAACAGTATAACCCTGTATGTTCCCTTTTGAAAGAAATGTATATAATCTTCTCTTGAATGTATCCATTGTATCTGCCATAACTCCCTCCTTGGGCAAAGAATTCCACAATTTAACAGACCTTACTGTAAAAAAACGCCTTCCTCTGCTGAAGTCTAAACCTCCTTTCCTCTAATCTCAAGGGGTGTCCCCTGGTCACCTGATCAGGCCTTGGAATAAATAGCTCACCACAGAGATCCTTGTATTGACCTCTCATATATTTGTACAACGTGATAAGGTCTCCTCTTAGTCATCTTTTCTCTAGAGTAAATAAACCAAGTTTGTCTAGTCGTTCCTCATACGTCAAGTCCTCCATTCCCTTAATTCATTTTGTTGCTCTTCGCTGTACGCTCTCTAGTTCTAGTATATCCTTTTTCAGAACTGGTATCCAGAACTGCACTGCACACTCAAGGTGAGTTCTTACCAGAGATTTGTACAATGGCAAAATTATGTTATCCACTCTTGCTTCAATACCTCTTTTTATGCAAGACAGGATTTTGTTTGCCTTTGCTACTGCTGTTTGACACTGGTCACTGTTTCCAAGTTTGTAGTTGACAAGGATACCCAGGTCTTTCTCTAGCAACGAGTCCCCTAAAATGATTCCATTAAGTTCATAAGTAGCCTTGGGATTATTTCCTCCCAAATGCATGACTTTACACTTCCTCACATTAAACTTTATATTCCCACAGCCTTCTGTGTGGCACTGTATCAAATGCCTTTGCAAAATCTAGATATACTACATCAACTGCCTTGCCATTATTAAGGTTGCTGCTTACTTCCTCATAGAAGCTGAAAAGGTTAGTTTGGCATGAACTATTCTTCATAAATCCATGTTGATTCCTGCTAATTATCTTATTTTTTTGTGTTGTAATCCTGAATATAGACCCTTATTATTCCTTATAGCAGTTTCCCCACTACAAATGTCAAACTCACAGGTCTATAATTTCCAGGTTCTGTTTTAGTTCCCTTCTTAAATAGAGGCACTACATTCGCTCTTTGCCAATCTTGTGGCACTGAGCCTGCGGTGAGAGAATCTTTAAAGATTAAATATAGGGGTTTTGCTAGAACTGTACTAAGTTCCTTAAGAACCCTTGGATGTATACCATCAGGACCCGGTGCTTTGTCAGTCTTAATTTTGTTCAGTCTACCCATGACATCTGCTTGAGTTAACCCAATATCTGATAATAGTATTGCTTTATTAGTTACTTGTTGAGGCTCTTCTACTATTCCTTGCTCCCTTGTATATACTGATGCAAAAAAAGTGTTTAGAACATCAGCCTTTTCCTTATCCTCACTAATCAGCTCACCCATCTCATTTTTGAAAGGTCCCAATTAAGTTTTTTGCTATTTATATATTTGAAAAACTTTTTGGGATTAGTCATGTCTTAATGACTAGTGTTCCAGTGCTAAGATTCCTGTTTCCTGTGCATGACCTTGGTTTTCTACCTGTTCTGACATATGCTTAGCTCCAAACCTGATTCTGTTTGTTGATTTGGATCCTTCAGCCTTGTTTGTTTGTGAGCTCCAAGTCCCTGTTCTTCTGTGTGAGCTACTTGTAGTTGGAATTGCTCCCTAGCCTTCTACCCTGTTGTCATGCTGGCTAATAGGGCAGGAGACAGAGCCGCAGGGCTTGGGGGTGATTGGTTTACTAGGCAGAACATATGCAGAAAAAACAACTAGTAACAGTCACAGAGTACTTACAGATAAAAGCTAGATGATGGGTGTCCACAAACTGGCAGACAAAATTAACTCTCAGGGCTGCTGCTGAGAGCTGCTTGAGAGAGAGAAGCTAGGGTAGAAAGCTAGGGAGCAATGTCAACTGCAAGTAGCTCACACAGAAAAATAGGGACTAGGAGCTTGCAAACAGAATCAGGTCTGGCGTTAAGCATATGTCAGAACAGGTGGAAACAGGAATCTCAGCACTGGAACACTAGTCATTAAGGCACTATACAGGTGCACTGAACTGCTTGTAAGGCTGCTTGATATAAGCCTCAGCAGCTGGTGCTGGAAACAGACTGGAAGACAGGTAAAAGCAGAGCTGGAATGAATAGAGCAGGTGCGTCCAGGTAAACAGGGAGAAATGAAGATAAGAACAGAGCCAGACTTTCTGGACTGGATACTTACACCTGGTCCACCGCTGAAGTTCCACTTTTCAAAATTATTTAAATAAAATAAAGTCCCTATACACACACACACCCAGTCTTTCCTGGGCCATTGCCCAAGATGTTTTGGGAAAAAAATTAACCAGGATTGGTCTTTATATGGCCATTCAAGGTATACATTTCTTCCTATGCTCGTATTGGATGGGAGCTGGCGTTATGCACTGCACCATTGAAACAAATAAATATTCCCAGAATTTCCAGTGATTCAAATGGGGCTTCTAACTTACTGAAGGCTATGGAGGTCTCAAAAAAATTATAAAACAATGAGTTGGAATTTTTCATTTCTCCCCTATGGTGCAGTTGGCTTTCTCCAGAACTGGTTATCTTTTTCTTCTTCAATATGTCCTTGACAAATGACCTTTAAGATGAGAGTGGTGCCCTGAAAATGCCAGACAGTGGGCCTTATTCACAAAAGAAAAGAGGTGCAATTTTGGGTCAAATCAGCATTATAGGGAAAAAAATCCCATTGACTTAAATGTGACTTTTTTTTTTTTATAAACTGTTTATTGAATTTTTATAACATAAATATAAACAATCGCAATGAAAAGTGGGACAGTATGAAGTACAAGTAAGATGAAAAAGGAGCTCAGCACCAGCGTGCTGAGTAAACAATATAGATATTTCCCCCCATAATTGAAAAGTATGTCATACATTGACCAACCTAGTGTATTTAGAAGATATATGGAAAAGGATTATTGATAGAATAGATAATAAACAATGAGTGAGCAAAGTTATAGCCCCAAAATGAATGGATACAACATTTATTGAGCAAAACCCCAGTGCGAAACTATAAAAACTGACAACAACCTAAAACAAGAGACAGAAGACAAACGCACGCCTCTAGAGGAGCCCAAGCACTCCCCCCGCTCACCTAATAGAGAAAAAGAGACTAGAATTGTACAGAAACGCCAGACACTCCCAGATTTCCCCCCTCCACATCCAGACTGGGCATCCAAGAATCAACCTCCTACCCTCAACCGCCAGCAACTGTTCCAAGGAATCATCTGTTAACAGCCTCTTCTCCATCCACAAAGTAAATTTGAAGCAATGATAAAGTACTCTCTGACGGTCAACAGGTAAAGACAAAATGAAGGGTTCCCAAAGAGAAATGAAACGGACACCCAGCACCTTCTTGTCAGAAAGGGCAAGTGTCCAATGTAATCTAGTAAAGCAGAATAATTTAAGCGTCCAGTGATGGAGCAGAGGAGGCCGAGGGGATAACCAAAGCCCCAATATACACTTCATCGCCACCATAATAGCAAAATCAGTTAATTTAATTTGGTTAGTAGTTAGTTGAGAAGAAGAATCATATATCCCTAGGAGAAAGGCTGGAGAGGTAAAGTCAATGGGAAACCCAATTTTTGTTGTCACATAAAAGAAGACTTTTGTCCAAAAGGAGTATACATGTAGACATAAATATATCATGTGAAGTAAAGCTGCCCCAAAAGATTGACATTTAGGGCAAGAGGGGGCTGGGGTAAGACCAATACGATGAGCCACCACAGGAGTCACATAGACCCTATGCAGTAAACTATAGGAAAGGTCGTGGAAATAAGTTGAGGAGGAACACCGTAATCTACGCAAAAAGCTGGATTCCAACACATCCACCGTCCAGAGTAGGAACATCAAGGAACCAGCCCGATGAGCTTAATGGATTTTTATCCCTATGAGCCATAGAGAAGATAGTCCTATAAATACGAAAAGTTTTGAAAGACACTGCTGAAAGTTTTTTAATTAAATAATCTAATGGGTTATCTGTAAGTTGGGGGGATAGTGTCGTTAGAAGTGATTGAACATAGTGTTTAGCTTGCAGACAAAGAGGTGATTAGATGGTAAGGTATATTTCAATTTCAAATCCGGAAACGACTAAGTAAGTTGAGTCAAAGGATCCAATAAATGGCCCACCGAAATGATACCCTGGAAGCCCAGTAAAGAAACCGAGGGTCCGCCATCCCTCCCTGGAAAGAGGAGTTACGGAGGAAAGGTAGAAAAACAGAAACAGAACGTGTTTTAAAAAGATGATACCTAATGTATTGCCAACCCTTCACATCTGAACGAGGGATTAGCAGCACAAAGTGGGGGAAGGGTGGATAAAGACATATGTAAAATATAGGGAAGACTGAGCAATGGGCAAAAATACTGGTCTCGATCTGAGTCAGTATAAACCGAGGTGCCCAGCAAATCCTTTGCATACTGAAGAAGGCACGCTACATTATAAAATCTTACATGTGGAAAATTAAACCCCCAGACCTTTTAGGCTGGGTTAATTTAGCTAAGCTCAATTTAGGTCGTTTACCACCCCAAATAAATCCCTGAAAGCCATGATTAAGTGATTGAATACCAAGTGCAGATAAATATAACGGGAGCATATGTAATAAATATAAAAAGCGAGGAAAGACTATCATTTTAATCAAATTATTGCGGCCGATAAATGTTAGTGGTAGAGCCTTCCAAGTGAGAAAGTCAGAAGTTAGCTTAGTTAATAAAGGACCAAAATTGTCCTGGTGGAGGAGGGAGATATCTCTAGGCAGAAGGATACCCAGAAATTTGAGATGACTGGTAGAGCAATGTAATGGGCAAGAAAATGGTAGGGGAGGAGGAGGCCGCGGAGAAAGCCACATTGCTTTACACTTGGCAAAGTTGATTGTGAAGCCCACTACTCTTAGAAAATTCTCGAAAACTTGCATAATGGAAGGAAGAGCGGAGTGCGGGTTACGTATAAACAATAGCAAGTCATCTGCAAAAGCAGCAAGTTTGCACTCCACAGCCCCCAACCTAATGCCCTGAAACTCTCTCAGCGTCAATAGAGTACGAAGAAAAGGATCCAACGCTAGATTGAAAAGGGGGTAGCCTTGTCTAGTACCTGTAAAAAGCAGAAAGAGAGATGAATTGAGAGAATTAGTAGAAATTGTGGCATGGGGTGCCGAATAAAATTGTCTAATTAAAGCATGGAATAGAGGACCAAAGCCCTGAACCTGGAATAGATAAGGCCAAATAATTTTATCAAATGCTTTTTCGGCATCAAGATTAATAAGCAGATTACTGTTACAAGGGAAGTCCGAAGATTTAATAAGAGCTGCTATTGCAGTACGGATACTAGTCACAGAGTACTGGCCTGGAATAAAACCTGTCTGTTCTGGTGAAATGAGGTTGGGCAATATTTGACTGAGTCTATTTGCCATAACTTTACCAAGGATCTTATAATCTGTATTCAAAAGCGAGATCGGCCTCTAGGATTCAACCTGAGTGGGATCTTTCCCAGGTTTAGGTAATAGAATAATCATATCGAGGGTGAAAAAGGAGGGCATGACGTGTGAATCAAAAATAGTGTTATATAGAGATAACAACGAAGGAGAAATATTGTCTCGCAAGATTTTATAGAATTCGGCTGGGAGACCATCAGGTCCCGGCGATTTGACATTATGTAAAAATTTGATCACCGACGTTAATTCTGTGGCATTGATGGGAATCTCCAAGAGTGAACGATGATCATTTGTAAGTGTAGGTAAAGAGAGGCCACTCAAAAATTCTGTTCGAGCTGAAGAATCATCTGGTTCAGGACCATAAAGACAGGAAAAATATTCTACAAAAGCTGCACTAATATTCGCCGGGTCTGAAGTAAGCGTTGAGTTACTTGGTTGAATAGATTGGATAAGATTAGAACCACGGGTAAGCTTGGTTAGATGAGCTAACAAACTGCCCTTTAGATTAGCATGGTGATAAAGGTGTGCTGCACGTTTGGTTAATTGAAATTGTGCAGCTGTAGATAAGACCATTTCATATGCCTTTTTGACATCTAGATATTTAGAGCAATTCACAGCCGAGTCAGCAGCAAGGTAAGCAGAATAACGAGCAGTAAGTTTACGTTGTAATTTCGTAAGTTTATTCGCCGTCTCCTTTCGTAGTTTCGTGACATAAGAGATTATATGACCAGTCAATACAGCTTTAGCCGCTGGCCAAAACAGGATGGGATCAGAGGAATGGAGAGCATTGTCGGTTTTGAAAGCAAGCCATGCATTCCGTAAACCTGTGCAAAATTCAGGGGCTTGGGACAGAAAGGAAGGCATGCGCCAGTAAAAGGAAGAGTGTAGAGGAAGACGAAAGGAGAGATGTAGAGTGACCGGGGTGTGGTCTGAAATAATAATGTAGTGAATCTGACAATCAGTAACCAATGGAAGAATAGTTGCAGAGCCAAGGAAATAATCAAATCTAGTTAAAGTGTCATGAGGATGAGCGAAAAAGCTATACTGCCTATCATTGGGATGAAGATGACACCAGATGTCCGTAAGGGGGACTTGATTCATAAAACAAAGCAAAGGATTAAAGGAAGAGGTCCCGGAAATGACAGGGCGTCCACTTCTATCCAATCTCTGATTTAAAATTATATTGACGTCCCCACCAATCAGGATATTACCAGAGGCATACGGCAATAAGTGGGGAAAAAGAGAAGCAAAAAAAGAATAGGTAGGATCATTGGGGGCATAAATGTCACAAATCAGAAAAAGGTTTTGATCAGTCTCCCAGTGTTCCAACAAAAAATGGCCATCAGGATCTCGAATAGTCTGCAAAGATATAAAATTGAGGGATTTATGAATAAGAATAGCCAAGCCATGCTTTTTGCTGGAATATGAAGCGTAGACACAATGCCCCACCCACTCGCTACGAAGTTTAGAATGTTCCTCATCTGTAAGGTGAGTCTCCTGTAGTAGGGCAACCTGAGAGTGTAATTGGCGCAAGTGGCCTAGAATTTGTTTTCGTTTAACCGGGCTATATATGCCCCCAACATTCCAGGAAGTAAAACAGATAGAATGAGGGATCTATACATTGTGGCATGAAGAATCCGTCATGGAGGCAACCAATAAAAGAGAAACCATAAAAGATGAGCATGAGTGAAACGGGCCAGCGACTCACCCAGCGAGGAGCCGCCAGCCCTACAAACAAGAAAGGGAGCGGGGCAGGAAGACCCCCGGTCTACCTCACCAGAGGCGCACATCGACAAAACACAAGACATAGACAACAAAAACAAATGGAACATGATCCATAATGAACTGGTTAACATGAACAAGAACATAAGTTTTAATAAACCTGTGGGTCAATCCCCAAATGAAACAGTGCAATGTATCAATAGTAGTGGCATCACAGCTAATAAAGAAACCCAGTGTCAGGCCAGACCACATAGGTAGTCTCCACTGTGGCACTGCGTCTCCCCAAAGAAGAGAATAATTAACCAGATACACAAGATATTCATATCACCCAACTGAAGATTACTAAAAGAGATCCCTCTATACTCTCAAGAGAGCATGGGCAACCAGATGAGTAATACCCACTTAATTATGATTGTCTGGGTCCCCAAGTACAAAGAATCAAACCCTGTAAAAAATAGAATTCACTATCTGGTCATGACCAAGCAGTCCGGGGAACCCTGGGGCAATACCGCAATCGATCCATGGAGAGAACCAGATAGGGAATGAGATCACTTAACCCTCAAGCAGGGCGATAAGAATCAACCAAAATCACCAATCAAAAATGATAAACAGCAAGTAATGTAGAAAATCCTCAGTATCAAACAGTGACCCCCCATGTAACCCAAAATTTGCAGTCAGTCTGATCCCCCAACAAACCCAGACGGGACCCAAAGCAGAAACAGAGCTGGTTCAGGGGAAAAGACTGACAGAGAACACCATTCCGGAACCTGTGTGGGGGGAAAGATCATTAAGTACATAAATCACATGCAGAAGCATAATGAGAGAACATTTGAATATGGAAAACAAAACAAATCTTTTTCGGTCTCCTCCCATTTCCCAGCTCAGTCATGGAATAACAGGAATGTTTGGCATGGCCCAGAGGAGAATTGATAACTGTTCAGCGACCCAGAGGGGGATGATTATGGAGGACGTCATACAGGACACGAAGGGCCTCAGCAAGTAAATCAAAGTCTGTTGAAGAATTCCCAGAGGTCAAGGTAATAGGGAGTCTTGCTGTAGTGAGACGAAGGGTAACAGAATCGGTGACATCAGCAGTGACCCCCAGCCCGCCTTTCACTGTTGCTGGCCGATAAGCTCTCATAGAATCTTCGAGCCTCCTCAGGTGATGAAAACCAGTGGATAGTGGATCCGTCCAGAACTTTGAGGCAAGCAGGATACAGCAGAGCAAATTTGATATTTCTCTTAAAGAGAGTGCTGCAGATTTCCGAGAAACCATGTCGTTGTGCAGAAACCTTGGCCGAAAAGTCTTGAAACAGGAGGAGCTGAGAATTAAGGTGTTCAACTTTGCCAGTCTTTCTGTAGGCAAAGAGCAGTCACTGCCGGTTCTCATAGTGTAAGAGCTTAAAGATGACTGGCCTAGGTCTGTTTCCTGGTACGGTCGTGAGGACACCCGAAGCCACAAATAAAGATGGTCACAGATAGCCCGAAAGACAGGGAACAGCTACGGAGAAGGGTGTTGCAGGAATCCTCGAGTAGGAGGCTGATGATGGTTGATTTTATGAATCGGTGGAGAGAGCCGAGCCAAAACGCATCTGTACACAATGGCCAACAAGCCACGCCCATAAATGTGACTTTTAACCCCTTGAATGCTAGAGGAGTACAGGGTCTCTAACACATAAATCAGTGAGATTTTTGAGAGCTGTTATTCGTCCTCAAAAGTATGCAGTTGGTATTATAGGTATTATAGGTACCTGGAGCTAAAACAGATTTAGATTCACTGGTCTGTGGGAAGGGGGAAGGAGGTAAAGCAGGTTAAATGATTGAAAAATGATACTTATTACTAAATATAGTAATATACGTATTATATATATAAATCGTTTTTAAGATTGCTGTTTGTATTACAGTGCAAAATAAAGATATATTAGTATCTATAATAGAATGCACTATATATATGTGACAATGTATCAAGATAATCTGTGTTGAACAGATTGTAACAGGGATGTAGCTAGAGTGCAATATGGTCCAGTAGTGGCCAAGAATAACAATTGCAAAGCCCAAAACATTCCCAAGTCACCAGATGTCACACAATGAGATAAAAATCATGAGTAATACACAATACCATGCAATAAAAACCAATAAAAACTGTAAAAAAATGTTTCCAAATATCAAATAATACATGGAACGAACATATAAAGAGTGTAATACATATTAAAACGGGGTGGGGGGGGGAGGGATTCACAAAGCTGTGATAAAGAGGTGATTAAGTGGAGATGACAGTTTATCACTTCTCCAGTTCCTATGGTTTTCTATGGAGCCTATTCACTAAGATCTCCAAAGCTGAAGAAATCTTTGCACATAGGCTCCATAGAATAAAATGGGAATTGGAGAAGTGATAAATTGGATAAGTCATCTCCACTTTATCACCTCATTATCACCTCTTAGTGAATTGTCCCCAGGATCTTCACAGGTAAAAAGAAAGTATCTATGATCTTTTCCAAAAATTAGCAAATGTAAATATAGATATAGATACTCATAACTCGAAACCCCAAGACTCTATACTCAATCTCAGGTGAAATATGAAGAACCACATAAAAGGATAAGATTCAGGGGATATATAGAAAAAAGAAAAAGGATGAAACATAGCGTGATCTTTTATAATAAAAGGATCTTGCCCTTTTTAGCTCATACTATATAAGCACAATAGAATAAATGATCATCTACTAATATTAAATGTATCAAATATAAATCACTGCAAATCCCAAAAAAAAGTCTCAATGTCCAAATCTGAGCTGTAATAATCTCTTTAAGTCAGAAGGCTTTTATCTGTCACATTGTACAACCATTGTAACAATATTTAGCCAGGTGTCACTCACTTTAAGGACCACCTCGTGGTAGGCTGACCATATTTCCTTGAGACAAAAATGGGACAGGGTTATGTAATATTATATTTCGTATTTATTTATCATGAAAAAGTAGGACGATTACAAGTTAGTTTTATACTTTTATTACGTCTGATTCTGAACATATTGAGATAACAATTATTCTTCAGTGACAGTCAGGTAGACATGTAGGTAGACATAGAGGGGGACTGTATGTCACCACTATTGTACCATGAATATTTCTCTGTTACAGTAATCTTACGCAGCAAATGTTGGTCTTTCAACACCTTACCATAAAACTTCTCACACTCCATGACACAATTTTGTTTTACAACTAACATAACCCTCATTTTCTCAACACTTAATCTAGATTTCTCCTTTGACCACGTACTGTTCATAACAGAAAATATTCTCTCGACAGGTGTTGTACTTCCTGGAAGACAAAGAATAAACTCTACAATATTACAAAAGTCTTGAAAGTCTAGGAGTTTTTCGCTCATTTCAGAAAAAATCTTTACCCATCTATCAGATACAGAAATGTTTTCTTTATTCCATGTATCCAACTGCCTCACAATTGTAGATTTTATGAGGGTCCACTGATCGAATACACGAGTTTCTTCTGTTTCTGTGCGTGTGATGAGTTCCTGGTTCAGGCTGTCCTGTATTTCTTTCCATTCAGGTGTCTTCCTTATTAGCACCCACTTCAACTTTTCAGTGTTTCCTATATTTCACTTCCACTTGTTGATATATTCTAAGCTGGTTTCATTGAAGTTCTCAGCTACGTCAAATTTCTCCTGAATCTACTAACATTTTCAGTTGTTTTTTTTTACATCAGTAGTTACAAACACTTCACTTTTTCTGGACTCTAAAATTTTTTACAAGATTTTCAATGTTTACAGCTACCTCTGTAGCTGAAATATTATCTTTTTCAATTAAACTAATGTATGTTTGAAACGTAGACAGTTGATCTCTTGCAAATGACAACCACAATTTCAAACAGGTATCTTCAAACCATATTCGCAACATAACAGGGCATTTTTCTTGAGAAGAAAATAAGAACAAAGCCCATCAAACATGCTTAATCCCTTAAGGACCAGCGGTCCTGGGATGTTTCCGTCCCATAAGGACCTCTTTGATCCCAGCCAACGCGCCGGTACACGTTACCTGTTGCGTGTATGGGCACACCGCTTAGGGGCCTGAAAGAGATTGCTCCAGTCTTGGAACGGTCAATTTTAGGCCTCATTTTTACTTACAGCTCTCCCGGTGGAGCGCTGTAAGTAAAAAGTACGTGACATACTATGACAGTCATTGGTTCTTAAGTATTTAAGGACCATGACTGTCATAGTACGTCATGTAGTCCTTAAGGGGTTAAAATTCTATTAATTGATGGACCCAAGGACAAAAATTTTGTATTTCCATGCTCTAGCAATGTAGCGTAATTGTTTCCTGCAAAGTCACAAAAGTTTTTCAGTTCTTCAACTCTAATTGTGTATATATGGAAGTATTTGTATACTTTCATTGCAAAATATTCAATATCAATTGGTAAACAGTCAGTGCCGGCCCAAGACATTGTGCTGTCTGGGTCCAAGGATGAAATGCTGTCCCCCCAAACCATGCCCACCAAAACACACCCACATCCATTATGTGATATTTTAGAACTGTCTATTTTTTACAATTGCAGTAGTGTTAAATAGCAATCTTTCACACAGGACACCACATTAACCATTTCATAACCAGGGATGTCTGTGCCTGTATTCAGAGGGTTAGAAATTCTAACCCTTTGAGTACAGGAGCAGAAATTCTAACCCTTTGAGTACAGGAGCAGCATCAGAGGTGATGTAGACTATAGATACACAGGGGAGAAACAAAGCAAATTCCTCATATAATTGACAAGCAGATGTTGGGTCAAACTAAATATCAGTTATGCACTTACACTTGGTTGGTGTCGACAGACATATTGTAAATCAGCGTGCATGTTTACAGCCCTCGTGTCTATAGACACAAGACCCCAACATCATATTTACTGGCTGAAATAATTTCAGCCAATAAATATGATGGTGGGGTCTTGTGTCCATAGGCAGGACCTCTCTTCCTCATCAGTGGTTGGCTGGGAGGTTAGGCTACTTGAGGGAATGATCTGTGCCCTGTGTAACCCCACCTCTTGTGCCAATGGAAGCATGGGAAAAAGTTAAAGTAGAATTTGCTTTTAGTCCATATAAAAGCAAATTACATTTTCTTCTGTACACAGTGGCCTGAACAATGGCTTAGGAGGGCTAAAGAGGTTTTGTGGGTTATTAGGGATTTTTGTTCTTCGAATTTTTAACCATGGACTGTAGTGGAGGACCAGAACATCACAGACACAGCTTGGACCTCAAACATCCAAAGTGTTAATGACCATAGGGGGAAGGAGTGAATTAATAGTGGCCTCTGGGACTCGTTCCTTGGATTTTTTTTCTTTTTCAATTAATATGGGCCTTTGGTCCCCATATTAATTCATGTTATATCATTTTTTTTACATAAAAATGGAACTAAGCAAGAGGGAGGAAGAGGTGGTGAAATACATTTGTCAAAGCAATAGTTCTCAATGCTTTTTGGTTCAAGTCACCCTACCATACAATATGGAATTTTCAGGGCACCCCTGGTATTTTATAGGGAATTTCACAAGGACCTGAAGAATAGTACAATACATAATTGTATAATTATTGGGCATAATAATTTCCATAAATATATATTAGAAAATATATATTGAAGAAGTGGGGCATAAGCTGATGTCCAAACCCACTAGTTGAGTATCACTAAGTTAAACAGACAAAGGAGGCACTCAGAGGAGTAAGGGGGATTAGGAAGCATGTTGATTGAACTTGTATGGAGCGGGGTTATTTTCTTGATGGGATGTGGAAGGAGGGTGGTTTTGGGACTCAGTGTTTGGATGATATGTCCTCTTGTTGTGTATGCTCATTAAATAATTGAATATGGGTTGTAGAGACCCCATAATATTTTATTGTGTTTAAATGTATTTAGAAAAATATGGGGTGAATGTACCCTATAGTTTTTTCCCATTGAAGGAGGGAATGACAGTGCCCTTTCTTTAACAAAAACGAATAAATAAACAAAGAAAAAAACAAACACTCTACATCTAAATGAGGTGGGGGAAATGTTATCCCCCACATTTTATTTAAAGCCATTTTGGCCTCAAATGATATCTAATGTTTGGATTGTTTAATGATTAACCTCTCTGTTAATAAAATTTAATGTTTCACTTTTTTAACCATTAACCCTTCTGTTACCCGTTTGGCTCATACAAGCTGATCCAGCAAGGGGTGTGTCTTATCTGTGTATAGGTTAGGATTGAGGGGTTGAGATACGGGGTTAAGCTTGAGTTAACCCTCAGTTGCTGGTACGATTAGGACATATTGCTGCGCAATGAGTTCCAGTCAAATACAGTAACAGAGGGTTAACAGGTAACTTGTATGTGTGGGGAGGGTGTCTAGGGAAGTAGGTCACTCTAGGGTCAGAGTGGTGCTCAGGAGGGCTTTTGCCCTCCCTATTGCACCTTCCTCGTCCAGCAGCAAGGGAGCAGGTATATATTCTACCTGTTTCCCATACACCTGATTCATTGAAGCAGAGCTGGCTGCACCTCCAGCAGGAAGATATAGCCAGCCTTGACTGGGAAAGCCACCTATGTACTAGCTCCCCTTTTGTACATTAGCATACAGCGAGGCTGTTAACAGAAGGATTGATGTGCCTATAATACTCACAAACTTCATCCTCCTATTGACTGTAGGTAGCAGTTATGCTGGGTCCCACGCTGTGTGGAGCCGACAGCTCCGCACTGCCTCCACAGAGGTACTTCCATGCACACTGAGGTGACCTCACCTCAGTGCACCTGGAAGTAAAAGCGGAGGCAGTGAGGCGCAGATGTCTCCACACTGAAAGGGAAGACAGAGTGGGACCCAGCATAACTGCTACCAACAGAAAATAGGCCTCCCGGCCAGCAAATGACAGTGACACAAAATAAACATGCCTTGGGGTGGCAAATTGCCGCCCCTGTCAAAGTGCCACCTGGGTTGATGGACCCACCTGGACCCATGTAAGGGCCGGCCCTGTAAACAGTCGACAGCACACTGGAGACAATTGTCTACAATGTGCGCCCCACAACCAATACCGATAATCAGCCTCAGTTCAGTTTGACGTTTTCACCACACATTATTTTTGCAAGTCTTTTGCAACCACCAAAACTGGTGTTCGTGTTATCTGCACACAAAGCAACAATGTTGTTTTGTAAGGCAAATTTGTCAATTACTTCCTTCAACATAGCACACTGTAGATCGGATGTTTCACCAGGTAAGGAAACAAAGTCTATAATTTTGTCTTGAACACCACAATCTGGCAAAAAGTACTGCACAACGATTTGAAAAAGATTGATGTATTTTTTGTTTGATGCATCTAAACTGAATGTAATGCTTTTTATTTTATTCAAATCCTCTATTACTTTGTCCAATATGTATAGTGATAAAATGTTGGTAATTATTGCTTCTGATTTGGTACATGCTGAAGAAAATTTTGGTTCATAAATTTTCTATATCAATATCGACAAGCAGTCATTTGCGTGAAAACTTTGGCCATTACGAACAGTATGATAAGCAAAAAGAGCTTCACTTGCTGTAATTTTATCGCTTTCACTATCACCATCACGTCACATAAATGAACTGATGTTTTTAACTGAAGCAAGAGTGTTTTCAGCATCCTTATGTTTCTGGCTACGTAGATGTTGGTTGATGTCACTTCTACATCCATGAACAATGGAAAAATGGACATTACAATGTTGGCATACTACTTTTGTTCCACTACATAGTTCATCCGGTTTAATAAATTTTAATTCCTTCTGGAGATCGTCATTAAAACTGTAATTTCACCTCTTTGTCTTTGGCATTGCAAATTTGCAAGTGAAGTCACTTGACTACTTGACTTGGACGCCATTACTCCACAGCGAGAATGCGTTTGCTCTACTCACAGTATTCTCTCTCTGGCCAAAAAGCCTGCCCCTGGAGTAAATTGGAACTTCCTCGTTGTCACTCACACTAGTGATTTTACTGTAGTTATATTGTACGGAATATGCATTGATTCCCATAGAGTCTTATGACTCGTCATATAACTGTCTAAGAGACGCTATGCTAATTTACCATAGGGTCTTAGACAGTTATGAGTAACTCGAATCATAACAAGACTCTATGGTAATCAATGCATACAGTTAAAACCACAGTAAAACCACTAGTGTGACGAAAGGACGTTCCAATTTATTTTATCTTATGAGAAATAAAACAAGTTGTGTTCAGTTTTTTACAAAAAAATTAAAAACTATATATAGTTTATTAAAAACGGGACAAAACTGACATTTATATTAAAACAACAGAATGGTCAGGAAATATGAAAAAAACGGTACTGTCCCATTTAAAACAATACGTATTGTCAGCCTACCTCTTGGCTGACCATAAAGCCAGATAAGATGAGGTAGCATGTGGGGATATATGTTGCTGCCTGCACTCATCCAACTTCTCTCAGGATAGTACGAGATATGCACAATTTAAAAACTGGAGAAGGGTACTCACGACTGGAAGATGGTGTCACGGTTTTTGATGAATACTCAGATAAGACTAGTAAGGTTAAAATAATTTTAATGAAATAAAGTACAGACAGCAATAATGTAATATGCACACAATCCCAAAAGGACAGTACAGGTACAGTACAATACACAATGGTAGAGTATGCACAATATGAGGGAGGTGTACTGAGAGTAGCAAGTCCCCTAGCGGGGTAGGGTGAAGAGGAGGCAGTGACTTGCTAATGATGGTACTGAGGCCTAGAACCCAAAGGAGTATCGGAGGCCCACGACTCAGACTACTGGCAGCAAGGACCCTAGATCGCTAGGGATTAATGGAGGCAACGCAGCACAGGCACTGGCAACGGGGACCCTAGAACGCTAGGAGTCCAGAGGCAGACAACTGGCAACATAGACCCAAGAACGCTAGGGTCAAACGGGGCCCAGTAGAGGATACTGGCAGCTAGGACCCTAGGACACTAGGGTATCAGAAGGACCAAGGCAACCGCTACTGGTAACAGTGACCCTAGAAAGCTAGGGGTGGATCAGAAGCAACGTATCACGGAAGGCAACAGGTGTCCAAGTACATACAGTACCAAGATGGTACACCACGCAACAGCTGTTTCTTGAGCCTTACGGCTTCTGCAGATGGCAGGACGAGACAATGAACCAGCTTAGAGAATCTAGGTACAGGAAGGTTCAGGAGGTAATGCGCCCAGAGGAATGCCTGCAACTCCCACAGTGAGTGAGCCCAGCTAGTGGTAATCAGAGCAGAGGACACGTACAGGTAACAAGAGTACACAGTCCAAGCTGAGACAGCACGGAACCGGTACTTCGTATGTGCACACCGCCAGGGGTGGTTAAACCAGTATGAGTGGCTACAGCAGCAAGTGCTTAGCCCAAGGTCGACAACGTAAACAATAGCTCCAGCCCAGCGCCACATCAGCAGAAACTCAGCCAGATCAGTCAGCAGCGTAGCGGGTTCTCAGCCAGGCCAGTCAGCAATGGAGCGGGTTCTCAGCCAGATCAGTCAGCAATGTAGCGGGTACTCAGCCAATTCAGTCAGCAACATAGTGGGTACTCAGCCAGGCCAATCAGCAACGGAGTGGGTTTTCAGCCAGATCAGTCAGCAACGGAGCGGGTTCTCAGCCAGATCAGTGAGTAACGTAGAGGGTTCTCAGCCAGGCCAGTCAGCAACGGAGAATCAAACAAATCAGGATACGCAGGAACGTCGTCAGGTAGGCCAGGTCATACACTAACAGAGCTGTAACAGGAACTAGCACTAGGTACAGGTACACCACGAAAGGGCGCCAGAGTACTGTCATGACAAAGTATAAATAGGCTGACCCTGGGTGGAGTCAAGATCAAGGACCAATAAAAGCGAGGCAGTCAAAACCAGGAAATGAAAGTGTCGCTGCCCGCAGCCAGGAGCACGGGCATCGTGATAGACGGACCGAGGAGTATGCGACACAGTAGAGCTTTTTGGGGATAATTTGTGTACCACCACCACTCGGTCACACAAATGTGAGCTTCTCAATCATTCAAACTCTTGAATTAGTGGGATGAAGATCGAATACGGTATTGTTGTCAAAAACTCCAAGTTGATAGTAAAAAAGTCATATTTATTACAATTTAAAAAATAAATGTACAAGTTACATCAATTATAAAAAGATCCTGTTTATATTAAGGAATCTCAATAAAACAGCTTAACACATTTCATAACCTGCTGGTTATTTCATCAGGAGCAAAAATATTCGGTCTTGTATTCTTATATGGGTCTTCATATTTCACCCTTGAATAATTATAGGGTTGATGTCTCTAAGCCCCTCCGGATAACTGAGGAGATCAAATAATTTGAGTCACTGATATAGATAAGAACTTGTTTTATATTGTAATAAAATTTTCATGTTTTTAACTACAATGGGAGTGTTCAACATTGTGCGGTAGATTTGTGGATGAGTGGTCAGTTGTGAGGACCTGGGAAGGTCACTTTTCTATCCGGTCAAGGTTTTGGTAAGTACATCCAAAGAAAAAAAAACACATTTAAAATTGCTGAAGTGCAACCAATTTTGACCAAAATAGCTAAAAGTAAATACAAAAATATAGGTGCACATCCAAATTTTCATCACCATTAACCCTTTACTCTGTGGCATTGTGCCTGCATATCACTACTATATTAAAGATGAGGATGTGGTCACATCATATCGCCATAGAATGCTAAGCTTGCCACCAACGCCAAGGTACCTCATATTTGGCAAGTACCTAACCTTATTATGCTTTGTCTTATGAGCTGAAACTCTCCTGCTTTAGGCATTTACCAACCTTAATTTACTTTATCCTGAGAGCTGAGTCTTTGTCAGCTTTACTCATTAATGGAGAGAGACTCTCTGATAGGCATTATATAGTGTCCTAGAGACAATGAGCATTGCACCTGGGGGTGGGAGGGGTGCTTAAACCAATAGAAGCTGGTCAAGACTTCCAAAAGTACAATTCCAGTCCAGGTTTTGGTAAGCACACCCAAAGAAAAAAAAAACACATTTAAAATTGCTGCAGTGCAACCAATTTTGACCAAAATAGCTAAAAGCAAATACACAAAATATTGGTACACATCCAAGTTTTCATCACTATTAACCCTTTACTCTGCGGCATTGTGCCTGCATATCACTACTATATTAAAGATGAGGATTTGGTCACATCATATGGCCAAAGAATGCTAAGCTTGCCATCAACACCAAGGTACCTCATTTTTGGCAAGTACCTAACCTTACTATGCTTTGTCTTGTGAGCTGAAACTCTCCTGCTTTAGGCATTTACTAACCTTAATTTACTTTATCCTGAGAGCTGAGTCTTTGTCAGCTTTACTCACTTTTCTATCCGGCACATGTGTTTCTGCTATCCGTTTGGAAGGACACTGTGGCTGAACTACAAGAGGTTCTGGTAGCTCCAGAGCCACTTAAATGTTTCTTCAGCAGTTTTCAATAATTATAGGGTCTCAGGGATTCCAGTTGCATCTATATCTACATTTACATTTGCTAATTTTTGGCAAGGATCATAGCTCTACTGAACCAGATCCCTGTACCTATCATGTTTTATATTTCACTGTAGCTTATTTGTTTGATATAACAAAATTTATTAATTACTATTCCTGCATAATTTCTTTTTTCACTCTAGCGCCCACCTTGATACTATACACATATTTTTTTCACTCCCTAGGATAGAGATGTTTGAGCAGCTCACTTTAATTTAGTAGACTATTTCACTTATATATTTGTATAGATTATTACATTTTAGCACCTGTTTACTCACTTATTATATTCAACCTTTATAGTAACTGTCTTAGGAACTCTAACAAAAGTTTTACACTGGAGATGTCTCTAGCATGCAATGAAATGCATTAAAACACGACATACTCTCAAATGGAAGAGAAAAGGCAGCTGCATCTTTATTTAAGTTTTGCTATTTTATTAGACTTTGTTCACACAGGTGACTTAAAGGGATAGTAATACTTCATTTTAACTTTATTTTATTTTGTAGGCATTAAAAAAACATGAAGAATGATATAAGTCTTATCTCTGAAACCTTTATGGTTTAAGAGATATTCACAAACAAAGTATCCCCCCCCTGTTCAGCCAGATAAGAAGGGAGATGCCCAGATAGACTGCAGAGAGGGACAATCTTCAATTAAGATAATGGAAAAAGCTGAAAAACTTGTCAAGGGGGGGAAGGGCTTTCATTGTTTTTATACAAAGAAAATTGTCCCCTTCTGTTATCTGTACTGTCATACAACCAGACTCACATCTGAGAAGAGATGGCTTACACTAGGTAAAAGGGGCGGGGAGGGGAACTTTGCTTGTGAATATCTCATAAACCATAAAGGTTTGAGAGATAAGACTTATATCATTCTTCATGTTTTTTTAATGTCTACAAAATAAAATAAAGTTAAAACGAAGTGTTACTATCCCTTTAAATGTATAATAATGTTTGTTATAAAAGCAGTTCTACATAGTCTACATAGTTGATGAGGCTGAAAAAAGACATGCATCCATCACGTCCAGCCAATGCCAAAAAAACACTGCTGTTGATCCAGAGGAAGGCAAAAAAAAAACCTCTGAAGCCATTTCCAATTTAGCCCCAAGTGGATAAAAAAAATTCCTTCCTGACTCCAAACGGCAGTCAGATAGTTCCCTGGATCAACAGTTCACCGAGTCTTCTTTATATTAAAAGTAAGACACAGCGCTATATGTAGCGTTTACTTGTTTGTAATTCAAAAGTTATTAAGTGGAGAAAGATCCCCCTCCTGCCGCTTCTGACCACGTCACTCTGAATCTGCAGTCTGGTCTTGATGGATGCAGCAAGGGACAAACTTCAGTATGCAAAGGGAAATCCTGCCGTCCTTTGTCAAGGGGTGCAGGATTTTCCTTAGACTTACTCACTGAAGTTTGTCTCTCGAAGCATCAGCTGGGATCTTTCTACACTTAATAACTTTCAAACTAAAAACAAGTAAGCTCCTACACATAGAGCAATGTGTTACTTTTAATACAACGAAGACTCAGCAAACTGCTTTATAACAGACATCACTATCCCTTTAAACAGTGCTCTGAACAGCATCATTTAATACTCCCATTAAGTAAGTGCTACTCACCAGCAATCTCCAATGTTCTCCAAGTGATCCTTTTGAACTAGGGGGGAGGAGGCAGGAAGATGCGAAAAGCATTTAAATCTCAAGGTCAATACAAAGAACTCTCCAATTAATTATTATTCAAAGAGCTGAGCTAAGAATGAGAGGTCATCCACTGAGACTAGAGGAAAGACCCTTTCAACTAAAACAAAGGCAGGGTTTTTATACAGTAAGGGTGGTAAATATATGGCATTCTTTGTCCCAATATGCTGTGCTTGCAGATACTGTAACTGCTTAAAAAAAAAAAGTAATGGATACCTATGTACCAAAAAATAATATTGAGAATTATGAAAGATGGCTTCAATGCAGATAGGATGTTGATCCAAGGAACTATCTGACTGCCCTTTGGAGTCAGGAAGGTTTTTACCCACTTGGGGCTTAATTGGAAATGACTTTACTGTTTTTTGTTGTTGTTTTTTTTGCCTTCCTCTGGATCAACAGGGGTGTCATCATGATAAAGATGTTGGTCCTAAAGCACTATTATTTTCCTTGGGTATGGGTAGTTTAGGTTTGGGGTTTATGGTGTTGATGCATACCTCCCAAGTGCCCCTCTTTAGGAGGAACAGTCCCTCTTTGGGAACCAAATCCATCTGTCCCTCTTTCCAACCCTGATGTCCCTCTGTTTAGGAGATCAGACCGGGAGGTGTGTAAATAAGTGTATCACATTGCTGCACAGCAATAAAACTTACATTATTGTTTGTTTAAGCTAAACTATATGTGTTTATAAATTAATCTGTATAAATAAGATAATTTGGACTTGTTTTAAATCATTTATTCAGGTACACAAAGAAGCATCAAGAGGTTGTGAAGTAACCTAAAAGTTCTCAATAATGTCCCACCCACTAACCACTCTCCCAGCAACACCCCATAAAACAAAAGTGTACCTCTTTGGCCATTTGAAATGTTGGGATGTGTGTTAATGTATTTATCCTGTCCTTTGGTTTTGGCTTGATGACTTTGTTTTCTCTGTCTTTCCCTCCAGGCTTCGGCCTATTACAAACCTTTGTTATATAGCAGCTCTTCTCCCTTGTGCAGGTTTATTCCTGCTTGGCTCCCGAACACATCCTGTCAATTCCCTCTGTGTAGGGCTATGGTAAAATGCCAAAATGCCTTATCTGCAAGTGATGTGTTGGAAACAACTCTAGGCCCAGGGGGATTAAAGAAGCTCCCAGCAGCTTTTCTCAACCAATGAAGTATCAGGCTGCCTCTTTAAATCTGGCACTTTTTGCCTTCCTCTGAATCCATAAGGGTGATATGGCATAGACTGGCCATGTTGGACCATGTTTTTTCAGCCTCATCAGCTGTGTTGCTATGTTGCAACTCTGTGTGCACCATAAAGTGTGTGGCCCTGATATCACCCACCCACATATAGGGTGACTACATTCCAATTCTGCCATTCAGGGACACTGAGGAAATTAGTTCTAAACACTAGAGGGAGCACTGCCCATTGACTGCTGTGACAGAAAGCAAAGCCTATAGTGGTCTACAAGACAATATACATCATTCCCAAAGCCTTAGCCTACTGTTAACCTTCAACAAAATTGCACTGCAGCACCTGTTTGCTATCAGGATCAAGTCTCTAATGTTTAGAGCTATGTCTGGAAGATATTTTTGTATCTCTGCATTTCTCCTTCTAGTACATAAAACTATGTGCTCTGGAGTCTTCATTCAGGGACTTTGTAATGTCCCAGAAAAGGGATGCCCAGGACAAGGGACACATATTTAATATACAGGGCTGTCCCTGGCAATCCGGGACACCTGGTCACCCTACCTACATACTGTGGGTGACATCGCAGGACTCAGAGCCTTATTTAATAAAAAGAACTGGAACAATTCTGGGGCAACTCACCTGCACCATAGGGGACCAGATAGAACATTTCCAAGATCCCATTTATTTAAATAGTACTTTTACCCCTCTGAATGATGAAGAGGTCTTCAATGAATTTCAAACCTTTCAAGGGATTAAAAGCATAATTTAAATTGGTGGTGATTGTCATTTCTCCCCTATGGTGCAGTTGATTTGCCCCAATCCTATATAATATTTCGCTATGTATGTTTGTCAGAAGCTGTCATGCGCAGTACAGATGGCTGCACGCGCTGCAATCATGCACAGTACAGACTTCCTGCGCACCGGCTCATAATGGAGCGGGGCGCTCCGAATTCAGACCATACAGTGCACAGAGAGGACTACGATCTGAATTCGGAGCGCCCAGCTCCATTATCAGCCGCGGTGTGGCCAGTCTCTGCTGTACATAACTGCATCATGGCCGTTGCTGCCTGGCACTGTGGCCCATGTACATGGGCTGTTCAACTAGTTCTTAATAATCAGCCTCACAATATGTAAATAGTTTATTTCAAACATATTTTCCAACACAGGGCTCTGTATTCTATATATTAATCCATTTAGTGTCTGCTAAATTGTGTACAGTGGTTAACATGCCTGTTAGGAACCTGTACAGGAGAAACTTGCGTAGTCTTAATGTCCTCGGTGAGGGAGTAAAAAGGCATTTAGTGAGGACCAGCCATTGGGTGAGATAAGAGTTGGGTTATCTATTGTGTTTGTAGCATGGTGCTCATTGTATAAAGTTTGAGGAAAAGACGGGTCCTGTATTTTACATATGCCTCACATGTCTTACTGCAGTACGTACTAGCAAGTGCAGTCACTGGACTGTAACCAGATATTGGACAGTTCATCCAGAAATATCACAATTTGTAGTCATGGGAGAAGAGATCTGCTCTCACAGAATTCTGTGAATGTGGGGCCAAATTGTGAAGGTCACCAGATGGTGACTGAATGAACTATGGGCCTAATTCAGCAAGCCAAAGTGAAGCAATTCTGGGACAAACCAACGACATCATAGCGGAACAAATGAAAAGCCCCCAAACCCTCATTGATTTGAATGGGAATGTTAACTCTTTGAGTGTCAAAGGCATATCCAATGCATTGCTGAATGACAACCCTTGAATGCTAAAGAGGTCTCCATTGCATTGTGAAGAAATGTTCCCATTGATTTAACTCTTTGAGTAGCAGAGAGGGAGCAATGCATTGCAATGCTTTAAATACCCCTCTAGCACACATAGGGTTAAATGGGGCTTTCAACCCCTTGAATGCTAGTTCGGTTCCCTCCGCACGTTGTTGTCCCAGAATTGCCCTAGTTCTTATCACTAAATCAGCAGTGGCAGGCAGAATGATGACATCTATATCATGCATTTATATTCAGATGGTCTTATTAATCAGGCTAAAAAGGTGCAATTCTGGAGCAAACCAGCTGCACCATATAGGAAAAATAATAATTATTTAAATCCACATTGATTTTAATGGGGCTTTTAACCCCCTGAAAGGTACAGGTCTCCAAAGCATTGCTTTGCAATGAGATGGAGACAGCTCTGGATTTCAATGGCTTAAAATCCCCATTTAAATCAAAGTTTCATTTCCCCCTGTAGTGCACTTGGTTTGTTCCATGATTGCACGTCTTTAGTTAGACAAGTTAAGATCTGACAGTTTACAAGGTGGTGTGAATAGCAGCCTTTTCTCCCCATCAGGTAAACTGTAAAAATCCGGTGGTGGGCTGTTCCTGATAACAGATGAGAAAACAACAGCGAGAATAGTCCGCTTCTTACCAAGAATCCACAGATTGCAGCCCATGCCCATGTGAAATCACAGTTTAACCCTTTGAGTGCCAGAGGGGTATGCACACATTGCTTTGCAATGTGTTGCGTACCCCTCTGGCACTCAAAGGGTTATAACTCTATAACGGAAGGTCAACACAAAACATAATAAATTGTTTTGAGTGGTGAGGGATGTAACATATTTTGGGTATCTAGCCAATGTGCCTGAGCCTGTGGTAGACCCCACGTAACATGCCTCATGAAGAGATCTACATTGTCTTGAAAGCTTGCACTCTACAGCTATTCAGCCGATAAAGGTATCACTTTTACTCTACCAGTCTCAAGTATATTTATAGTAACCATCATACAGAGTATATTTGTTTTTGTTCATCTGCTCGTGAAACCTAAAACATCTCTATATTTATGCATTTGTACCTACATTACATCCTTGACAAATAACTCTGAAAATTCTACACTGTGTGTAAGGGATGCCTTAAGTGAGAACTACTTCTATAAGAAATTCCCCGGAAGGGACCGTAGGGTACAGGAGGGGAAACATGTCATGGGGAGGGTTGATTCATATAGGAAGTGTGTGTGATGGGAGGAGTAAAAAGGAAAGGGCATAAAAGGGTTGGTGACAGGAAGTGCGTTGTTGTTTGGAGGACGAAAGGACAGAGGAAGCATGCTCCTACCCGCCGCTGTCTGGTTTCTGGCTTTCCTGCCTTGTCTCTCACCATCAGTTCTCCTGGTGCTTTGGTCACTCTCTTTACACAGTCGGGGGCTCCCTGCTTCAGTCTGCTCCATTTCCCTGTCTCCTTGTAGCTGTACTTCATCTGTTTTCTCATTCCTCTGTCTTTCCCCTTGCTCATTCTCTCCCTCCCATTTATCATCCTGCTTGTGGCTTTCATCAACCTCTTATCTCTTTGTCTTTACACCCTCCTTGTGCCATCTTTCCTACCCATTTCCTTGCCAGGCCTGTCCTTGGCTCCCTGACCGGGCGGAGGGCCCAGTGTGGGCACATGCAGCTGCATTCAGATGAGCCGATCCACGGCCCAGCACTGGAGCATCTACGGTCTCTTCCTTACAGCGCAGGTGCAGTCTACAGCCACTGCCTGTTGGGGCAGTCTTTGGATGGAACAGCTGGCTTTGGAGGGTAGGTTTCCCCTTCCTTCAGGGCTTGAGCTCTTCGTTTCAGTGGCCGCAAGTTCTGCTTCATTCCATGTTCGTGTGCTGAGGGAGTTTGGACTGGCGCCAGATTTTGACACTGGCCCCAAGAGTGCCACTTTGGGGTGCTGGCTGCCTAGCAGACGAGAGGTGTGGATGCTGCGAGTCGGCGAGTGCATCCTGCTCCTCCCATGGGACCTCTGTGGCTCTGGGGACTGGGTGGGACAGCGTGTGCTGGTTTCTACTCCGGGCGCGCAGCTCTGTCCACTGGGTTGCTCTGCTTTCTGTTATCTCTCCCCCTACTTCACTACTGGACTGGCAAGAGATTGAGGCCAGGGTGAGCGGTGGGAATGGTATGCCAGTGTAGTGTGAGTGCGCTCCTCCTCTGACCTTCCCTGAGGTCAGGTGGCTTGGTTTTGGAGCTGGCCCTAAGAGTCATCGGCTTGCTATACTGCTGTTTTGTTCTCCGTGCACGGGCAGTCTCATACACCAACGAATTGAATATGTGTGGCCTGTGTGTGTAGGTGAGTCTGTAGGTGGATTGGTGCGTGTCTGGGTATGTTAGGTGTGTGTCTGTGTGGGTGTTTGTGTGTGGTTATGTGTGTGTGAGTGTATGTCGGTGTAATGGTTGTGCCTGTCTGGAGGGGTTACGCCTGGGTGTATGTTTGATGGGGTTATGTATGTGTATATGTCTGGTGGGGTTATGTATTTGTGCATGTCTGTGTGTGGGTATGTGTGGATGTCTGTGTGTGGGTATGTATGTGTGGGTCTCTGTATATACCTATGTTTATGGGTGTAGGTCTATATGTTTACCTATGTATATGGGTGTGGACGTGGGTCTGTGAGTATGTCTATATATAGGTGTATAGCTATATGCCTATTGTGGATGTGATCTATGTGCATGTGTCTATGTGCATGGGCTAAAAATGTACGTATTATACCTGAGATTTTACTATATACATATATATATATATATATATATATATACTTATGTATATGGGTGTGGATGCGTGGGTCAATATGTATATACCTTTTGTATGTGAGTGTGGATATGTGGGTCTATGTGTGTTTTTATTGAATATGTGTGTATGTATATATGTGTGTATATATATATATATATATATATATATATATATATATATATATATGTGTGTGTGTATGTATGTGTACCTGTCTATGAGTGATATATTGGTATTTATATGTATGTGGATTTGTGTTTGTGTGTTGCCCTTTGTAGTGGACACTCAGTCTGGTGCAAACCTGTGGCTCTGGCTGACTACCCGCTCCGTGCATGACCTAAGCTTGTCTGACCATCCATCCTGGTGCTGACCTGGGGCTCTGTCCAGCTGACTTCTGCGTTACCTCTTATTGAGCAGATATCCTATCTGGTGCAGACCTGTGGCTCTTACAGACTCAGACCTACTGACTGCAGGCCTGAGTCAGTGGGTTCTTTGGTTGCCGCTCCTTCTAGCGACGGTCTTCTCATGGCTGACTGCAGGCGTGAGTCAGTAATCTTCCGATCACCATCTAGGGAGAACCGTCTGGCTAATTCTTCCTCTCTGACTTAGAGACTACCATTGGCTTCGGCTTATTCTCTGCAGTTCTGGGATCTGGAGACATACTACTATTTCTGTCTCTTGGTTACCCTCTGCTCCATCCCGAGTATCGTTATTACTACTCTTACCTTATTAAAGGTGAATTTTACTTTACTGTCTGACTCTAGTCTTTTCTTGCAAACTGTGACAGTACGTTAGGGTCATGACAACAGGCAGTAACAGTGATTCACCTTTTCAGAGCATAGATCACTTGTCCTTGGCCATGCAAACCTTGCTTAGTCGCGGTTTTTTGAACCAATTGAGCATATATCTAGAAATAGTTCCGCAAGCCTTCCCTAGTGAGCGCAGTAGGGTTGGTCTAATGATTTCATTGTTGTCAGAGACTTTGTCCTGGGGGAGCATACAAGGTTAATTCTCATTGTAGAAATTAGCTGAAATTCTTTTTAAAATGTGTTCAAATTACATCATGTGTGAACAATGGGCCATTGATCCAAGGTAGGGAGTAAAAATAACTGAATGTCAGTTTAATGGCAGATGGATAGTCAGTTGGAGACAAAACGGCTAAGAGAGACGGACTCCCTTATGTGAAAGACATAGCAAAATGACTGGTTTATGAGGTTTCTGATAAACCTCCTGACCTTTCTCAGTCTTGACGAAAGCCATATGATCTGCCACATATAAAACTCTAATATAGAGTAATAGCACCACCTGCAGTCTTTTATATTTTAAACTAGTCATAATGTTTTTATTTATCTTTGATTAGCATAAGATATGAGTATCCAATCAGGTCTGACCGGTGATATCACGGTATAATGAGATGGATCTTTGTCCAATCATTAGAAAAAGGTGGGGATTACTGATAAGGCAAAATTTGTCAATATAATCCCCAAAATACTCTTAGTTGAGAACTTAACTTGCTGAAACAGAAAAGATCCTTCACTTCCTGAATAAGAACTCCTGGGTGATTCCTGACAAAAGAAGGCTTTGCTGATTAAATTCCTGATCCTGCCATCTCACAGAGGAATACAAAGAATCTTTGATTGGTAACTATATCATTTATTCATTTAGATTAATTTAATCCAGAATTTCACAATTTTTCTTCTGTTTGAAGAAACTTAGTCTTATAATTGTCTTAAGTGGACTGGCCAACCATCTGGGATAATTTATAATAAGCTAGATTTAGATTTACATTCTGGAAGTAATAGAATATATATATATATAATTATTTATTATATTTTGTCAATCAGTGTAATACAGTATATAGTGTGGGTTATCTATATTAGCTAATATAAATCTTGGTATTCCTAGAGTAATATTTTGTGGTTCTGGGAAGATTATAATAGTTAATATTTGATACCGGATATTCTTTGAATCCAGTTATTAACCCTTTAACCGCTATTTGTCTGCTGTTAGTGGTGTTTTCTTTGGAATTCTCTGTATATGTGCTAGGCTTATATTTTGTAAATTGGAAGGTTAACTCAATAGACAAAATAACTTCTGGGTGTGGCATCTATTTTAAACGTGTGGAGTAACCCTTGGAGTGCCTATAGGTTTTATATATATTGCTGTAGTCAAAATTATGATAAATGTTGCATGAAGTAATTTTAAGTAGATTATTTGTGTGATTTGGATTGACTATATTAATTGCAATTTATATATTTTATTCAGAGGTATTCAATATTGAATTCAGTAGATAATTAAATTATAGTGATTTAAATCTGGGATTTTATTCCAGTTATTCTCTAAATTTGATTATTATTGATATATGATACAAGGAATTGTTAGAGGAATTATTTAATTAATCTCACAATACCCCTTACATCATAATTGGCATAGTCTATACAGTTTCTGGGGCAGAGGTATTAAAAGACCCTGCAGCCAACTGTATTATATTAATTGTAACAATCAATTAACCTATTCTATGCTGCTGAATGCAATTATTGTTATTATACCTCTGAATATACCTATGTGTGGTTAACCCTTGCACCGCTGGTAATCTTTATGATAATAAGTGTGGTTTGATTTTCTGTGTACCTTTTATAATTGCTAATCACTTATATAGTTCATTGTTGCTGATACTTGTATATATATTGTATTTTAATAAAATATATATTTTTGCACAAATATGAAGGATTGATTCTTGTGATCAATTCGTTACTGTGAAGTAGCGTGTCAATACATATTAAAGATAAAGTTCTCGAATTATTTTATTGTCAATTGACTATTTAAGTGAAGAAATCCAACCTGAGTGGTTCTCTGTTTTAACCCTTTGGATACCTTCATATAAATAGCCCGACATTGTTGTCTGACAAGGCATTGGCATGGGCCAATCCATTATGGGAGAAGGACAAACCCATAATTTACAATTATAATGAATTTGTGACTTCCTTTAAACATGTCTTTGATGTGCCAGGTTGCGTAACCTCGGCTTCTAAAAAACTTATGACCATCCACCAGGGCAATCATACAGTGGCAGATTACACAATTGAATTCTGGACCCTGGCAGCCGAGGTTGGCTGGAATAATGAGGCCCTTTTAGGCACCTTTTACCAAGGGCTTGGGGACTATATGAAGGATGAGCTTGCTTCCTGTGACTTACCTAAAAGTTTGGATGAACTGATTACATTTATCATCCTAATAGACACTCGGTCTGGGAGAGACCCTATTTTAAGGAGCGCCTGGGGAGGCATCCTTCCGGAACGACACCTCACTTTACTTGCCCACCTAGTCCTCCCTCATCTCCCATGCCTCCTGGTTCCGACTCAGGGGGTGGGGAACCTATGCAGGTAGGGGCCATCCGGCTTTCTAGGGAGGAGAGGTCCTTTTGTAGGAGGGAGGGACTGTGCCTATACTGTGGGAAATCTGGACACTTATTGAGGTCTTGCCTGGTCCATCCGGGAAACGCCCACACCTAAGGTCCTTTCAGGGACAGAGCTTAGGTGGCATCTCTCAGTCCCCTGAGGCCTCACAGGATAAACCCATGTGTGATGTGGTCCTTTCTTGGGCTAATGAGTCTGTCTCAGTTGCGGCATTAATAGACTCAGGTGCTGCCGAATACTTTATGGACATTGAATTTGCCGTTCAGAATGGTATTCCCCTACTGCCTAGTACTTCTCCATTGGCAGTAGAGGCCATTGACAGTAGACCCCTTCTGCCATCACACGTTACACACAAAACCTGTCCGCTCACCCTGAGGGTGGGAGCCCTGCATAAAGAAAACCTGAAGTTTCAGTTGATCAACTCACTATGCCATAGTCCTAGGGTTTCCATGGTTGCAGACGCCTAACCCTAGGATTAATTGGAAAACTTGTGAGATCATGTCTTGGGGTTCCCAGTGTGACGAGACTTGTCTGTCTATTCCAGTTAAACTGGCTTGTGTGGAGCCTTCAGGCTTACCTGAGTCCTATTCTGAATTCGCTGATGTGTTTAATAAAATCCAGGCCGGAGCGTTACCTCCTCATAGTCCGTTTGATTGCTCGGTGGAGCTGCCACCTGGTACAACACCTCCTAGGGGCCTTGTATACCCCTTGTCTGTGGAGGAAAACAAAGCCATGGAGTACGTCTCTGATGCCTTGGCTAGGGGCATTATTCAAAAATCCTCTTTCCCTGTGGGCAACGGATTCTTCTTTTTAAAAAAAGGACGGAGAGTTACGTCCATGTATTGACTTTTGAGGTTTGAAAAAACTGATGGTGAAAAATGCTTATCCGATACCTGATTATGGAACTGTTCAATCCGTCTTAAAGGTTCCAAAATACTCACGAAGCGTGACTTAAGGGCGGCTTACAACCTGGTCAGAATGAAGGAGGGCCACGAATGGAAGACAGCATTTAACAACCAGGCATTATGAGTACCTGGTCATGCCCTTTGGCCTTTGCAATGCTCCTGCTGTGTTCCAGGAATTTATCAACAACGTGCTAAGAGATATATTACAGAGCTGTGTGGTGGTCTGTCTGGATGATATTCTCATTCATTCTCCTACATTGGAGACTCATCGATCAGATGTATCCAAAATCCTGCAATTACTGAGAGAGAACAACTTGTTTTGCAAGTTAGAGAAATGCGAATTTCACAAACCGCAGGTGACCTTTCTGGGGCACATTATTTCTTCATCTGGATTGGCCATGGACCCCCAGAAATTATCCGCAGTGCTGCAATGACCTATTCTGGTGGGGATTAAATCTATTCAAATGTTTTTGGGCTTCGCTAATTACTATCGGAAGTTTATTAAAAACTTTTCTACTATTGTCAAGCCTATCACAGATATGACCCGTAAAGAGGCCAAGGTTACAGAGTGGTCTCCCAGTGTGTTGCTCATCTTTGAGGAACTCAAGGCAGCATTCACAGCGGCCCCTATTTTGGTGCACCCAAACCCTGCCCTGCCCTTTACCCTGGAGGTTGATGCATCTGAGATTGGAGTAGGTGCCCTCCTTTTTCAGAGCTCGGCTCCGGGGAAGGCCTTACGCCCTCCCCTGTAGCTACTATTCTAGAAAACTATCCAAAGCTGAGATGGTATATCAGATTGGGGACAGAGAGTTACTGGCCATCATACTGGCATTACAGGAATGGCAACACCTCTTGGAAGGCACCAGTTCCCCGATCTTGATTCTCACAGATCATAAGAACCTAACGTACTTATCCGAGGCTAAACGCTTGTCTTCCCTTCAAGCTAGATGGGCATTGTTCCTATCCAGATTCAATTACGTGATCTCCTATCTTCCGGTTCTAAGAATGTTAAGGCTGTTGCACTATCCTGCCAGTTTTGCAATTTATCCAAAGAGGAGGTTCCGCCCACACTGATCATTCTGGCTGATCGGATTCTTGCCACTATCCGTACATGCATTACGTCTCCTCTTGGAGAGGAGATATTGGCCACCCAAACATCATCTCTGGCGGAGAAACCTTGCGGGAACTGCTTTGTTCCCACTCAACTGCGCATTAAACTACTTTAGACTTAACATACTTCCAAAATCGCTGGTCACATTGGTCGAGACCAACTGATCTGGTCCTTGTCTAGATTGTTCTGTTGGCCAAGCCTTTGATCTGATTGTGCTGCTTTCACGGCAGCTTGCACAACTTGTGCCCAGAATAAATCTCCTCGACACTTGCCTGTCGGTCTCCTTCAACCTGTGGACAATGGGGAACGTCCCTGGTCTCATCTGTCCATAGATTTTATGGTTTATCTGCCAGTATCTTCTGACTTCAGGGTCATCTTGATGATCGTAGACAAATTTTCTAAGATGCCCTATTCTGTACCACTTAAAAGCCTACCATCCGGCAGGAGCTGGCGGTGGTATTCGTTAAGGCTTCATGGCATACCCAGGGTTATTGTTTCTGACAGAGGTAGCCAGTTTGTGTCTCGGTTCTGGAGATGCTTTTGCTCCCAGATGGGGATCCAGCTAGCATTCTCCTCTACCCTCAGTCTAACAGTGCGACTGAACGGTCTAACCAAGCCTTGGAACAACTTCTCTGCTGTTATATCTCTGACCACCATGACAATTGGGCTACCCTGTTACAATGGGCGGAGTTTGCCCGGAATTGTGCCATGAGCTCTTCCGCACAGAGTTCTCTGTTCTTGATCAACTATGGGTTTCAACCCTCTGTCCTTCCCGAGGTCTTTCAGGCACAAGAGATTCTGGCTCTGGATGAGCATTTGAGGGTGCTCCGTTCCTCTTGGGTTTGGGAACACCCTACGTGGCTCTGTGCAGTGACAAAAGAGGCAGGTGGACCATAGACGGTTATCAGCACCTACCTTCCAGGTGGGGGAGAGGGTTTGGCTGTCATCCCTGGAATCTTAACCTCCAGGTTCCCTGTAATAAACTGGCTACTCGATTAGTTAGCCCATTCCAGGTGCTGTGCAAAATTAACCCCGTGGCTTATGCTCTGGAACTTCCAGCCTCTATGCGCATTCAGAATGTGTTCCACATCTCACTGCTCAAACATCTGATTTGTAACCGTTACACTACTACTACGGTCCGACCAGCTCCTGTCAAGATTAATAATCATGAGGAATTTGTGGTTCAAAGCATTTTGAGCTCCAGGTGGGTCAGAGGGCGTCTTCAGTACTTCATACACTGGAAGGGTTATGGTCCAGAGGAGCACTCCTGGATTCCCTCCAGGGATGTACACGATCCTCTTTTGGTGCGCAGGTTCCATGCTCGTTTTCCTGACAAACCACGACAGGATCCTCAGAGGAGGGGCCTTTGAGGGGAAGGGGGTACTGTCACAGCTTACCTAGATCCAGCATCCCCGTTTTGGCTGATGCTGGAGTTGTATTGCTCTGTATGATGCTTCTGCATCATCCCACTCATTGTTGGTTGGACTGGGTTTGAGCACGCTTGGCGGACGTACGGACGCCCGTTTCCTCATGCTAAGTGACTAGGGCGCTCCATTTGACACTGGGGGGGTTCAGGCATATGACGCATCTCGCAGCGAGATGCGTTAATTACGGGAGCATAATGCTTAGCTGACGCAGGCTTCCTTCTTATCTTTTTGGTCTGGTCTGGCTCCTCCTATCCATTTCCTGGTGCCTTGTATTTAAAGGGAACTGCATCCTCATCCAGTTACCCGTACGTTGGTGTGCAGTACAGTTCTCTCTTGCTTCTGATCTTTGTGTATGACCTGGCTTGTCTGACCATCCATCCTGGTGTTGACCTGTGGTGTGGTGTTGACCTGTGGCTCTGTCTGACTACTCTCTAGTGTTGTCCTTTGTAGTGGACAATCAGTCTGGTGCAGATCTCTGGCTCTGGCTGACTACCCGCTCCGTGTATGACCCTGGCTTGATTGACCATCCATCCTGGTGCTGACTTGTGGCTCTGTCTGACTACTCTCTAGTGTTGTCCTTCGTAGTGGACACCCAATCTGGTGCAGACCATACGCTCCATGTATGACCTAGGCTTGTCTGACCATCCTTCCTGGTGCTGACCTATGGCTCTGTCTGACTACTCTCTAGTGTTGCCCTATGTAGTGGACACCCAATCTGGTGCATACCTGTGGCTCAGGCTGACTACCCGCTCGGTGCATGACCTAGGCTTGTCTGACCATCCATCCTGGTGCTGACCTGGGGCTCTGTCCAGCTGACTTCTGCTTTACCTCTTATTGAGTGGATATCCTATCTGGTGCAGACCTGTGGCTCTGGCAAACTTGGACCTTACTGGCTGCAGGCGTGATCAGTGGTTCTTTGGTTGCTGCTCCTTCTAGCAATGGTCTTCTCCTGGCTGACTGCAGGCGTGAGTCAGTAATCTTCCGATCACCATCTAGGGAGAACCGTCTGGCTAATTCTTCCTCTCTAACTTAGAGACTACCATTGGCTTCAGTTTAGTCTCTGCAGTTCTGGGATCTGGAGACATACAATTTCTGATAGAGTCCCTGTCTCTGGGTTACCCTCTGCTCCATCCCGAGTATCGTTATTACTACTCTTACTTTAATAAAGGTGAATTTTACTTTACTGTCTGACTCTTGTATTTTCTTGCAAACCGTGACAAGGACGGACTGAAGCCTTAGTATAAAGGTTACAAACCAGAGGTTTGAGTAGCGACACATGAAACACATTGGAAATGCGCATGTTAGTGGGAAGCTCAAGGCCTTACATCACAGGGTTAACCTTGCGGAGAACCCGAAAGGGACTCACAAATCAGGGAGCCAGCTTTTTACAAGGCACCTGGAGATTATGATTGCATGAGGACAACCAGACTCTCTCTCCCACCCGGAACACCAGAGCTGGTAATCGCCTACGGTCTGCTTGTCTCTTATAGCACATCATGGAACTCGGCAGGGATCTCTGAACCCCTACCCATGTGAAGTGGAGCACCCTCAAGTGCTCCTCCGGAACAGGAATGTTCTGTGCCTTGAATGGCTCAGGCAGGAGAGAAGGTTGGAACCCATAATTAATCAGAAAGGGAAAGTTCCGAGAGGAGGAATTTACTGCACTGTTTCTGGCCAGCTCCAACCAGTTGTCATGATGGTAAAAAATGAAACAATGGAGAAACTGTTCCAGCACCTGATTAGACCTTTCAGCAGTGCCGTTCGACTGTGGGTGGTAAGCTGAGGAGAACAAGACATGGATCTCCATCTGACTGCAAAAAGCTCTCCAGAAACGTAACACAAACTGGCTCCCACGATCCGATACCACCACCTTGGGTATACCATGGAGATGAACTACTTCCTTCGCAAAGATCTCGGCCAGCTCCTTGGAGGAGGGGAGTCCCTTAAGAGGCACGAAATGGGCCATCTTTGAAAATCTATCCACGATCATAAGAATGACCATGTAAACCTCAGAGATCAGCAACTCAACCATAAAGTTAATTGACAAGTGAGACCATGGACACTCCCCATTCGGGATGGGCTGCAGGAGGCCGACCGGCAGGTGACGAGGAGTCTTAGTCCACGCACAAGTGGAACATGCTGAAACAAATGCGGAACAGTCTGCCCTCGTGATGGGCCACCAAAAGAGTCTGGACATCTACCATGTCAGTTGGTCTCTACCAACATGTCCTGCAGCCTTAGAGGAATGGTATGTCTCCAAAAGTCTGGTACGGAGGGATTCGGGCACAAAATATCTCCCATCAGGTCTCTCCACCAGGGCGGAAGCTTGGGCAGCCAAAATCTCCTCTCCCAGCGGAGATGTAATACTGGTGCATTTCGCAGCCAAGATGCAGTCAGGAGGAATAACAGGCACCTGAGGATACTCCTCCTGGGACTCAGACCCAAATTGTCAAGAGAGAGCAACCGCTGTAATATTTTTGGTACCAGGAAGATAGGAAACCAGAAAATTAAACCTTGAAAGGAAGAGGGCCCATCTGGCCTGACGTGAAGACAACCTCTTAGCCTCTGATAAATATGTGAGGTTTTTGTGATCCGTCAGCATCAGGATCGGAACCGCTGTGCCCTCCAGCAGATAACTCCATTCTTTCAAGGCCAAGATGATGGAGAGTAATTCCCGATCACCCACATCATATAAACTCTCAGTCTTCAACAGTTTTTTAGAGAAAAAAGCCACATGGCCACAATGGTTTGCCATGGGCCGTGTGCTGGGATAGCAACGCGCCTACACTGCACTCCAAGGCATCCACCTCCAGTGTAAATGGCAGGGAGGGGTTTGGGTGGGACAATATCGGGGCCTTCGTAAAGGCAGACTTCAAGTCTTCAAAAGCCTGAAGTGCTTCAGTTGCCTAGTCTAAAGTATTAGCGCCCTTCTGAGTCCTGTCAGTGAGTGGTTTCATGACTGAGGAAAAGTTTCGTATAACATTTCTGTAATAATATCACGGCCCCCGTGATTCCATGTCACTCTTTGTGGTGGTGCTCTTCCATTGGCAGAGCTTGATTGGCCCGCCCAGGGTGTCCCTTTATATTCTAGGCCTATGGCACCTGTCAAGTGCCCTTTCGTGGTGTTCCTGTTCCTGCGCTTTTGTTGCTGTGATCCTGTATTCCTGTGTACCGACTCGGCTCGTCTGACTACTCTGCTGTTCCTGCTCCGTGATTGACCCGGTACTGGCAGACGTTCCTACTCTGTGATTGACCCGGCTCTGGCTGACTTCCTGCTCCGTGATTGACCCGGTTCTGGCTGACGTTCCTGCTCCGTGATTGACCCGGCTCTGGCTGACTTCCTGCTCCGTGATTGACCCTTCCTGCCCGTGATTGCTGCATTCATGTGTCTATTACCTGTAGGGGGCTCCCATTGGCTGTCTGCCTTCAGCCTGCCTCACATTGCCTTTTTAAACTCTGTCTGGGCACCCTTTGGTTGCCCTTTCGTGTTGTCTCTGACAGCAGCCTCTTTCACCTTGCTACTGTTGCTATTTGGGCCTGTTGCTGTGTTCCTGAGTCGTGCTGTTCCTGAGTTCCTGCCTGCTGTGTCAGTTCCAGTCCGGTTCCGGTTGCCATCGTGAGAGGTTGCTGTTCCTGCTGCAAGTCTTCTCTTGCTGTTCCTGATCCGGTTGTCCATCTCTGCTGGTTCCTGTCCGTTTCCTGCTTCCAATTCCTGCACCCATGGCGACATTGTCATCAGTCGCCTCGGTGACAGTCGCTATCCTGCTGGTTCCCAGGGTGCGGACGCTGGTTTGCTCCATTAGCCTTGCGGCTACACTCACAGCCTGTTGGTTCCAGCGTGCGGACGCTGGTTTGCTCCATTAGCCTTGCGGCTACTCTCACAGCCTGTTGGTTCCAGCGTGCGGACGCTGGTTCGCTCCTTGGCCTTGCGGCCTATACGCTATCTGTTGGTTCCCAGCGTGCGGACGCTGGTTCGCTCCATTAGCCTTGCGGCTATACTTAACAGCCTGTTGGTACCAGTGTGCGGACACTGGTTTGTTCCTTGACCTGACGGCTTGCTATTACTAGCCTGCTCCCTCCAGCGTGCGGTCGCTGGTTTGACCCACTACCTAGCGATATATTATTGTCTGTTGGTTACCAACGCACGGGCGTTGGTTTGCTCCATGACCTGTGGGTTTACTCAATATTATGCTTGATGTTTCCCAACGTAAGGGCACTGGTTTACTTCTTGTCTCTTGCTCTTGCACTTGAGGCTTCTCAGTGCGCTGTCCAGTCCTAGACAGCTACCATTCTGATGTACACGGATACTGAGTGCCAGACTGTAGTGAAACCACTGACCTGGTAGCCTTTATATTCGTCACTACTGTCTATTGACCATCTTACAGTCCCTGAGGTCATTGTGGTTGTCACCTTCCTTTTGGGCTACCTTGCCCGGTATATTGGTAAGGCCGGTAGAACCTTTTATTATTCCATCTCAAGGTTGCCTTATCTGGTATTGGCAAGGCCGGTAGAGCCCACTACCTTGGTATTCCGTCTGGCTGCCTTGCCCGGTATATTGGTAAGGCCGGTAGAACCTCCTATTATTCCATCACAAGGTTGCCTTACCCGGTATTGGCAAGGCCGGTAGAGCCCTCTACATCTATTCTATCAGGCTGCCTTGCCCCGTATATTGGCAAGGCCGGTAGAGCCTATTCTTTGGTTTCCGTTAGGCTGCCTTGCCCGGTATTTGGCAGGGCCGGTAGAGCCACCTATTGGTATTCATCCAGGTTGCCTTGCCCGGTATATTGGCAGGGCCGGTAGAACCTGTATTGCTACTGTTATGGACATTTGCCTATTCGATGTATTGTCTGTATGTGTACAAAACCCTATGGGATTGTCTTAAACTTTTCAATAAAGTTGTGTTTTTACCTAACCTTACGTCTGAGAGTCTTAACAAACCGTGACAGTACGAAAGGGCCATGACCTCAGATAACAAGAGTGATGGTAATACACAGAATATCCATTGGAGGATGGATATGCTTGAGCAACGTTCGGATCAGTTGGCGGTTGCAATCCAAACTATCCTTGAACGCACTGTACTTATTGACAAGTCTGGGTCTAGTCCGGTGGTCTCGCCAAGTCAGACACTGGAGAATGATACAAGGCCCTTAGGGGCTGCAGTCAAAGGGTTAACGGCCTCTGCACCCTTGCCGCTTAGGTATGATGGTGACCCTAATCTCTGCAGAGGGTTCATCAACCAACTTGAAATATTTATGGAATTGACGGCACATGTGTTTCCCAATGATCGTAGTAAGATTGGGTTCATGATATCCCTGCTGACTGGAAGAGCATTGGCTTGGGCTAACCCATTGTGGGAGAATGCTAAACCTTGCACTAAGAGTTTCAGAGAATTTGTGCAGTCCTTTCGGAGAGTATTTGAGCCTCCTGGTAGAACCACCTCTGCTGCTAAACGCCTTATGGAAATACAACAGGGCAAGCGCACGGTGGGCGATTATGCCATTGAATTTCGCACCTTGGCAGCAGAGGTAGGGTGGAATAACGAGGCATTGTTGGCAGCCTTTGCCCAGGGCCTGAGTGACCAAATTAAAGATGAGATTGCAGCAAAAGAATTGCCTACTGACTTAGATGACTATATTGAATATGTTATACTAATTGACTCCAGAATACGTGACAGACTAACCGCCAGAGATCGCAGGATACGGTCCAAAAACAATGGGTCTAGTAACATATTTTGCCCACCCATCCCTCCCCTGGCATCTAAGCCTAGTGAACCAGTACGGGAACCAGGTGAACCTATGCAAGTAGGTTTCACTAGGCTAACCAAGGAAGAGAGATTATATCGCAGGAAACAAGGGTTGTGTTTGTACTGCGGTAAGAATGGGCATTTGCTAAGATCCTGTTCGGTACGTCCGGGAAACGAACACATCTAGGGTACCTTGGGGGACAGGCCCTAGGTGGTGTTCAATCGTCCCCAGTCTTGGGTACAATAAAACCCACCATACAGGTGGTACTATCTTGGGCACAACGCTCAGTGGAAGTTTTGGCCCTGGTTGATTCTGGTGCAGCTGGGTACTTTATGGACAATACCTTTGCTGAATTGCATGGGGTACCACGGATTGAAAGAGAAACCCCTCTTGCTATTGAAGCAATTGATGGCAGACCCTTAGAACCCGCTCAAGTTACATTTGAAACTATGCCATTATCCATGACCATTGGGGCTCTCCATAGAGAATAGCAGCAGTTTCAACTGATTAACTCTCCTCACCATGCCGTAATTTTAGGATTTCCTTGGTTACAGCTGCATAATCCACAATTTGATTGGCAAAAATGCAAAATCTGTGCTTGGTCTCAGTTCTGCATGGATAAGTGCGTTACCCATCCAGTTAAGGTCTTGTGCACCTCCCCTTCACTACCAGATGAATACCAGTAGTTTGGCGATGTTTTCAGTAAGGGAGAGGCTGGCACCTTACCTCAGCACAGACCATATGATTGTTGCATTGATTTGCCTCCTGGAGTAGTGCCCCCTAGGGGACGCACATACCCATTGCCTTGTGAGGAGAACCAAGCTATGGAAGAATATATTTCTGATGCCCTTGCCAGAGGGATCATAAGGAAATCTACCTCCCCAGCGGGGGCCGGGTTCTTTTTTGTAAAAAAGAAAAATGGCAAACTGAGACCATGTATCGATTACCGTGGGTTGAATAAGCTTATGGCAAAGAACGCTTATCCAATACCACTCATCACCAAGCTTTTCGACAGACTCAAGGGTTCCTCGATTTTCTCCAAATTGGACCTACGGGCGGCATAAAATTTGGTTCGAATCAGAGCCGGTGATGAGTGGAAAACTGCCTTTAATACAAGATCTGGGCATTATGAGTACCTAGTCGTGCCATTTGGTCTGTGTAATGCACCCGCAGTATTTCAGGAACTGATCAATGACGTTCTCAGAGACATGTTACAGTCATGTGTCGTGGTTTACCTTGACAATATACTTATTTACTCCAAAGATTTATCTCAACACATTAAAGATGTGTCTGAAGTATTGCTACGATTATGTAAAAATAAATTATTTTTTAAATTGGAGAAATGTGAGTTTCACAGAACTAGTGTGCCATTCTTGGGGTTCGTTATTGGCAAAGAAGGCATTGCCATGGACAAGGAAAAGTTAACAGCAGTCTTACAATGGCCACGGCCTAAGGGCTCGATTTAAAGCCAACCGTTAAACCAGCCGCTAAGTGAAAAAGGCACATCGCTCGCAAATAATACAGGAGTTACGGCAGATTCAATAGCTACTCTACAAGAATAGCTATCGAGCGTAGGCACACAAAAAACACGTAACACAAAACCCGTTGTCGCTCATGTTAATGCACAACGGGCGGCCAAATCACACGATAACTGAGCTCCAAACAACATGTAATATAACGGCTGCCGTTGTCAAGCAACCATGATTGATGCCAAAACAAATTCAAACACACAGCCAATCCCAAAGCCCCAATGTATCAAATAACTTCAAATACACCTATATATACCCAAAAATAACCGCCACACACTGTCTGTTATCGAGTTCTTCAGAGCCAGATATCAGGACCCAGGAGCGGAGGATAGTGATTAGAGAGAGGGAGACAGGAGCGTTCATTGGAGGTAGAGGAGGTTTGGAGTTTGGAGAGAGGAGAGCATTGCACAGAATACGACACATAGCACACCTTTGCACATATTACATACACACATACAAACACAAACACATACACATACATACACATAGTCCTTTTATTTCATAACACCTTACACATTTTACTTTTTATTTTGACAGTGTGAATCTGGGAGTGAAAGTGTGTGACAGAGAGTGACTGGATCGAGTGTGTCTGTGAGGGCCTGTGGGAGTGCCTGGGTGTGACTGGGTGAGTGATGGCAAGGAGAGGAGGACAGGAGAGAGGGATGGGGAGAGTAGTGGAGGAGGAAGAAGCTCAGGAGGGGATCCCTCAGCAGAGCAGGGGTGGGAGAGGGAGATCCGCAGGGCGGAGGGGGACCAGGCCCACAAGAGCAGGAACACGCAGGACAGGGACAGAACCTGCAGTGGGACGAGGGGTAGTTCCTGGGGAGCACCCCACACAGGGAGGGTCAGACCAGGCAGGGCACTCCGGCTCTGAATCCTCCCATGCCGGAGCTGATGAGGGCAGGATCAGGGATCCCAGATATAGTGAGGAGGAGAACACGGCTCTTGTGGAAGCTGTCCTGGAGAGGCAGAGTGTTCTCCACCCGACGGCAAAGGTCCCTGGCCTGGCAGCGCGGAGGAAGGCAGCCTGGAATCAGATCTGCAGCCGGGTGAACGCGGTGGCAACATGCAGGCGGGACGTGGAGTCTGTGAAGAAGAGATGGGGCGACTGCCGGAGGGTGGTCAAGAACAAGATGTCTGACATGGCCAAGCAAGCCCGAGGCACCGGAGGTGGCCCATCTGTGCCCATCACATTCTGCGGCTGGGAGGAGATGGTGCGGCAGAACATGTCCCCGACCATGATCGAGGGGGTCGTGGGAGGAACTGACACTGAGGATGAGAGGAGCCTCCACACTACCGGTAAGTGCAACACTACAGAACAACACACTACAGCAACCAACACCAGCTGCACACACACTCACACCTCAACACATGGCCATCACTCAGCCATACAACTGCACCAACACAGCACCATGAGGGTTAAAAAAAGGACACAACACCTGGACAAATGGCAACGTCCAACTTGGGACAAACCTGTCAAAGTCCTACTTCAACCCTCCTGTCGCTGTGCTCATTACACACAATACACAAACCTTCATTTTCAAATTGTCGACTGTCATAGATCATCACTGTTCACACACAATGTCACCCATGTCCCCACCCCCACCCTAACCCCTTGAGTGCTAGAGGGATCATCAATGCATCGATCAACAATGCATTGGCAACCCCTATGGGACTCAAGGGGTTAACCTGACAACAAACAAGTCAATAGGACAACGATCACATGCCACACAGGGGACATTCACTAAGCGGTGACAAACAGATGGTGGACACAAAGTAACCCTCACACACCCTCACTTCACCAGTACCAGTGTTAGTCCATGGAGAATATGCCAAAACAAGAATCAAGTTCATAGGGTCCCATTGTACAGACTCCATGGAAAACACTGGAAATGGGGAAAGGAGATCACTGGAGAAGTCACCATCATGTTCATTTCATCAGTTCAACATCACCGCTTACTGAATCACAAAAGGGGGCATCAGATCACACATCACAGTGTCACACAGAATAAATGCTCGTAGGTGCAACACACAGGCCGAAAACTATTTTACAGAATTCAAGCTGGAAAAAGTAGGCATTGGTGTTGTGGCTGCAATCATTTACTCTGACTTGAAATGACATATCCCATATCTGATTCCCACATGGATCCACAGGGGTGCTGATGCCATGGATCGATGGTACACCAGCATCTCTATGCAGGATACATATGGGAAACAAATAGCAAACATTGTACCTTGGTCACCAACAGGCCATGACTGATGGATATCTAGGACTGAGTACGGTTGCCTCACACAGAAGGATGGATGGGCTCATACACAGACAAAAAAACAGGCCTCAATCAAAGATATCCCTCACTACTGGCTGGATTGTTGCCCTTAGGATTCAAATGTTACTAAATATGTTCCAACATGATGTGAACACAGAGATCACTTCACTGGATGTGATTGCCTTACTGGCCAGATATGTGCACCCATCACATATCAACCTACATTGCTACCATCCAAATACACATACATAGTATATCACACCCTACGTAGATGGGATATACGAGGTATGTTCATATCCATCATATCAATACAATGTCTTGTTGGATGGGTGCACATATATAGCCAGTAAGGCAATCACACCTAATGAAATGCTCTCTGGCATCACATCTTGGAAGGATATTACTCCATCCATATGAAGGGTACATATCCACATACATATATCACCATTTCTACTTGTGTGTCACTGTAATGGGATAGCAATGGGTAATGTCATCATGATGTCATATCATTGCCATCGTTAACAGATGTGTCTTGATCTAAGTCCCATCCCTCCAACACTCATGGTTATACAGATATTGCTCCATGTGACAGGTGAAGATATCCATCATTTGACCACACGGAGGCTCTTCAGCAGAGCCAAAGTCACAACATATCGAGAGAAATACCTCTTTGGAATGGTCCACAGAGTGTGCTTGTAAATCATGCACACCCTGTACACCATTCCAATTAAGTATTGTTCTCTAAATGGGTTGATTTTGTCTCTGCTGAAAATCCCTCGTGTAGACAAATGACTGAAATCTACATCCGTCACATAGAGCATTATCTGAACAACCATGAGGGTAGGAGGGATAGGACTAACAGAGAACAACATCTGTTCCCACAATGTCTACAATCTGACATCAAGGTGGACTTAACCTTTGCCACCCCCCTGGAGGGATAGCTATCCCTACAAGTTGTGAAGACAAATATATGTTGTTGGATCCCCCCCCCCCCCGAGTTAAACAATGGTATTCATACTGCTGAAAGGTGTGTTGATGCAAAAGGTATCACAGCTCAGACATGGATATGTCAGGGGCAATATCCCAGTGGCCTGATATTGTACAGTGGTGCTGTTACTACACAATCATATGGACAGCTCTGGTACAGGGACCAGATATCTACATGCGAGGGTGTAGCAACAGCCCCACTGTACTATTTCTGGACACTGTGATATTGCACCTCAAAATGAAACCTTCACCCGTAATAACTCAAACAACACCTTTCAGCAGTGGGAGTACCCTTGTTTACCCAGGGGGATTAACACAAACACATATATTTTTCTTCCCCACATATCAAAGTAGAATTGTCTCCACAAACATATGGCTAAGGTCACTAATCACAACATCTTCTTCCTCCACACAGCTTACGGCCGTCAAGCCCAGCGGGAGACAGTGGAGGAGGCTATGTCACCCCCCAGTGAGGAGGACACAGAGGAGGGGACCAGCCGGTGGTCACCTTACCCACCATCACCATCCCCTCCAACACAGGCTGCATCACCACCTACTGCACCACCCCAGGCTACACCACCCCTTCCAGCTGCACCACCACAGGCTGCACCACCCCTTCCAGCTGCACCACCACAGGCTGCACCACCCTTTCCAGCTGCACCACCACAGGCTGCACCACCCTTTCCAGCTGCACCACCACAGGCTGCACCACCCTTTCCAGCTGCACCTCCCCAGTACAGTGGCTGGATGCTACAGGAGGAGAGGTGGACACATCCATCCACCTCCACCAGCTACTACCCTCCATCAGCAGCACCACCACCGCCAGGGAGGCAATGGCTGCCAGGGACAGTGGCCAACACCCAATATGGGCCATATGCCTCCCAGATCAACCCACCCTCCTGGATGGCTCCACAGCATGCCCCAAGGTATGATCCGAGGTGGGGTCCCACCACCTATCAGTGGCCACCATATGACCCTTGGCCACTGGACTACACACACCTGGGCCTGATTGGTGAGCCCCAGCGCCCCCTACCCAGGGACATATTCACACCTCCACCAGCACACACATCTCTGGGCAGCTCTGCATCACTTGATGTGGTGGGCATATGTCCATCATCTGCACCAGCCACTCCAACAGCAGCCACAGCACCCTCAACAGCAGCAGAGAAGGAAAGAGCACCCCCAACAGCAGCAGAGGAGGAAAGAGCACCCTCAGCAGCAGCAGAGGAGGAAAGAGCACCCTCAGCAGCAGCAGAGGAGGAAAGAGCACCCTCAGCAGCGGAGGAGGAGGAAAGAGCACCCTCAACAGCAGAGGAGGAGGAAAGAGCACCCTCAACAGCGGAGGAGGAGGAAAGAGCACCCTCAACAGCAGCAGAGGAAACAGCAGCACCAGGGACACCGGGCACATCCACCTCCAGCACCGCACGCCTCACAGGCATGGAGGCGGAGTGTATGGCCCTTCAGAGGAGACTACTCCGGTCGAGCAGGAGTACTGACAGCAATATCACCAGGAGCAGGAGGCAATCCAGGAGGAACATTGGCCAATTGGAGAGCAGGATCCAAGGTTTGGAGTCGGAGGTGTCCAGGGGGAATACACTACTCCAGCAGCTCAGGACTGGTGTGATGGACATGTTAACACAGGTCCTTGTGGAGCTGAGGGAGATAAACCGCAGGGAGAACCTGAGGATGGAGAGGGAGAACTTGCGTTCCACTGAGGGGTCTACTGCAACCACCACCCCCTCTAGTGTTACCCCTGAAGCAACACCTAGGGGGCAGAGGGTTACCAGGAGATCCACAAGGGCATCCACCTCTGGCACCCAGGCTAAGGCCCCCCACCCAAAGAAGAAAAAATGAAAGGCCCAACCTGTTAAGTTTCCCCTCAATAAAGAAAACATTTTTTTTTTAATTCCAGTCTGATCTGTTGTGTCTTCAGTTATGGATTGGGTGGCAGGGTTGTCTCCAATGCATTGCCATACAATGCAGTGAACACAACCTCTGCCTATGTGAAATGTTAGTGGGATGCTACAACATGGGTTCACACACACACCGTTGTACAAATTCAACTTGTAATACATCCCTGGAGCCATATTACACCACTGTGTTATATGGCGGTGTTGTGTGTTGAATTTGAACAACAAAACATACCCCTTAGCACAACAAATTGTACAACACTGAACATTTGTCTACATCATATGTTGTGTTTAACCCTTTGAGTGCCAGAGTGGTAGACAACGCATTGTCAAGAAATGCGTTGGGGACCACTCTTGCACTCAGTGGGTTAATGGGATAACCAGACAAACAGCTCTGTGATTTAGCAGGGACATTATAAGCAGGATAGATAAATGGGACATGTATCCATGTTGTCTTGGATTCACACACTCATTGTGCAACTGACTTACTGGAGAAGCCAATGTTTTTAACCTAGGATTTCAACGTGTAGCACACACATTGATATCCTGGGCTGAGCATTGGGGTCTCCTGTAAGTTGAGTTGCTGTTTCCCTAAGGGTGTAACAGACTTCACCAGTGATAACACATGTCCACTTAGTCTGGTTGTTCGTTAGCCCATGTACTGAGATATGTCAAAGTGGAGCAAAATCTCCGAACATGGATTATACTGAGCAATACAGATACTGTGGACAGGTATTCACTGTGGAAGTATGTCCCCTGTATCACCTCTTCATCACTCCCACAACACATCGGTGCATCACTGCCACCATCATCTGTTTGCATGGATACATCACAGAGTCCAGTCACTGACAAACAAGTGGTGGACTCCTGTGATGTGGGTGATGCCTTTCCATGTATGGGGCATACTCTACCCTGGGTGTGGTAACACATTGACATATGTGTTCTCAAATATATCCTCCTACAGACACAGATAGAATGGTGATGGTTCATCTTTATTGTGTCTCAAAGTACATTAGAATGTACATGTGTTTTCTGTGTGTATTGCCTATATGCATTGAACACCTGTATGAGAACACTAAATGTACTTTGAAACTAAATTGTAATACTTCAGTAACACTGCTGCCCTGCTCATGTGTTGTCCATGAGGTTTGACAACTCTGTAGCTGAGCATCCTGACTGTACAGGTTAAAACACTCAAGAATGAGTGTTTTCTGTGTCTCTATGAGAATGTTCCAGTAGAGGTTTGTGTGAACCTCAGGTCAAACTTTGCATCACCAACAACATCACCATAAACAGCAAGGGGTGATCTTCATGAAGGTGTTGTCAAGACATCAATCCAGTCACATGGAAGATCTTCAGTTCAAGGATGGATCATGTTACGGATGCCTGCGGGACAAGAGGACAGGATTTGGAGCAGTAGACCTGAACTGATCATCAAGCAACAACAATTTAGTCTTTTTCATCCCCTCAGTTTTCACAGTTACAGGTGAGTGCACAAACCATTGCTTGACAATGTGTTGTGTACTCATCTGTAACCAATTCTGTGGGGAACTAAGGACATGTGCATCAGTCCTAGGAATATGTGCCCCTGACATGTATACACACATTAACAAGTGTTCTGAGAGCTCCATGGAAGTAATGACATTGTGCTGCCACTGTGAAAGTGACAGTGGCAGCCCAATGTCATTTGTTCCATGGAACTGTTAGGACACATTTGTTGATGTGTGTATTCATGTCAGGGGCACATATGTCTGCACACTCACAGGTCTGCATGGAGTCCGTGGTAATCTGATCTACGTCTCATGACCTCTACATTGTGTGCCCATACCACTGTACATCCACCCCTGTGCTGCTCTTCTCAGCTGTAGCACAGTACAGGTCCCATATTGAGTCTGATGTCCCTTCTCATGCAAATCATTAGATAATACTCTTTCGCTACTGGGCTAGCATGGTTGTTCAGGCTCTAATCATGGCATATCCAGTTAGTTGCTGTCAATCAAGCCGTGTAAGGTGATGAACATGGGTAATATGTTGTACCTTGTTTCTCCTGGGGGTGTGCGTGATATCATTGGGGTCTGTATGTCAAAGTGGAGAGTGGAATGGAGGATGGTTGTTGAGTCCACACACACAATTTTCCACGTCCACTGCCAGTGCAGTGCTGTGTCACTGTTCCTGTGGGGTGAGACAGAACAAAATGTGCAGTGTGGTTAGTGTCACAGGACTGCTGGGGGACTTGCATGGATTGTTTGCATGCATGTGTTATACTCACAGGTGAAGTATTCCGTGATGAGCCTGTCTCTGATCTGTGCCCCTCTCATGGGCCCCTCTCATGGTCTCCTCCACATGCCCGATGTCCATGGCCACTTCCTGTATGGGGGGGTCCGGGATGTGCTCCAGCAGCCTGGTGTCCACTGCGATGTTGTGCAGTATTGCGCACGCCACAATGATGTCACACACCTTAGCCGGTGCATACTGCAGTGCTCCCCCAGAGTGGTCCAGACATCGGAATCTTGACTTGAGGAGCCCAAATGTCCGCTCAATAGCATTCCTGGTTCTGGCATGAGCCTGGTTGTAGCTTTCCTGGGCATGTGTTTGGGGATTGGCCAGAGGGGTCAGTAGCCAGGACTTGCATCCATAGCCAGCATCACCTGTGTAATGTGAGTGACATGGTGAAACAGGGAGCACATGTTGTGTGAATGATGTTTTGTGTGGTGGACGTAGTAGGTGTGGGTCAGGTGCATGCTGAGCTGAGTGGTGTGTACGCCTGTGTATGTGGTGTGATTTTGTTTTGTGAACTCACCCAGTAGCCATCCCCCTGTAAAGGTTCCATTCTCAAAATCTCTGTGGACTGAGGAGTTTTGTAGAATGTATGCATCATGTGTGCTGCCAGGATATTTTGCACAGACATTCATGATCCTCATGTTGCTGTCACACACCACCTGCACGTTGATGGAGTGGAAGTTCTTCCTGTTGATGAATATCTGTGCGTCACGTGCTGGGGCATTAATCCGGACATGGGTGCAATCTATAGCACCCATGACCCTGGGCATGCCTCCCTTTGCGTAAAAGGCCTGCTTGACGTGTATCCAGTCCATGTCGGTGGTGGGAAAATGTATATGGGTACTGGCCTTGCTTTTGAGGGCTGGCAGGACCTGGGCCAGCACTCTGGAGAATGTGGCCTGTGACATGCCAGATGCGTAACCCTCAGTGGACTGGAAGGCCCCGCTTGCCATGAAGTGTATGGCACAGAGTAGTTTCTGCAGGCCAGTTAGGGCATGGTTGTGGATGTAGATGGGATCCACCTGCTCCTTGATGACCTCATACAAGGCAATGATGCTGTCAGGCCTCAACCTGTAGCGATCAATGACCTCGTCATCAGCCATTCCAAAGAGTGTGACCCTTGGGCGGTATACCCTGGGCCTTGGTGGTCGTCTATACATCCTGTGCCCTCCAGGTGGGGATGGACTCCTGTGTGGCTGGTGAGCCAGAGCCTCCTCACTTGCAACAGGTGAAGGCTGTTGATGAGGTGTACTTGGGGTTTGCTGATGTTCCCTAGCTCTCTCCCTTGCACGCCTTCTACGCAGTCTTCGCAACAATATGTAACCCAACATACTGTTTGCTCTCTCTATCTGTCTCTATCTATCTGTATCTATCTGTCTCTCTCTCTCTCTGTCTCTCTCTCTCTCTATCTCTCTCTCTCTCTCTCCCTCCCTGAGTGGAAAACAAGCCACAAGTGAGTGTGTTGAGTTGTCCCTTTAAGTACTTGCTAGGGCGTTGTGTAGGTGTGGTGATGAGGTGAGTGCTGACCAATGGTGAGTTGTTTGTGTCCAGGTAAGTGTTTGCAGGTGTGTGTGTGTTATAAGATGTGGTGTGTTGTGCTTGTTCTGTGTGTGCCATTTGCGGGCGTGCAGTTGTGGGGTGCAGGTCGCGTGTTGATGTTTCCCAGGTGAGCTTGTATTTGCAGGGTCCGCTTTGTGTGATGACCCCCATTGTTCCGTGCCATGTTGTGTTGTTGTTTTTTTGTGTGTCATTGTTCCTGTGGTGTTGGTTGTTGTTTTGTGTGTAGTGATTTGTGTTGTGTGTGCATGTTTTTGTGTTGTTTTGGCATTGCACGGGTTAATTTTCCCATTTACATGGTTGTGCGGTAAGCCTTTTGTGTGTTTTCCTCTGTAACGGGTGTTTAGTTTTGGCCGTTAAGTGTCTAACGTGTGTGAGAAGTGGGTCTTAACTTTTAGCCGTTAGGTGTGTCTTTTTTTCAGCCGTTATCAGTACCGCAAGCCTTTGAATAGCTCTGGGGTATGTTGTTCCATGCGTCTGAATGCACGTAAGTGTATCGGCCGTAGGAATTGTGCAACTGCCGTTAGCTGTTGTTTAGACGGATCTTTGAATTGCAACATGACACTTAACGCACCCGTTAGTGATTTTTTTGGTTAACGGCTGCCTTTAAATCGAGCCCTAAGAGTCTTAAGGCTATCCAGCGATTTTTGGGCTTCGCTAATTATTATAGGAAGTTTATTAAGAACTTTTCTTCCATTGTTAAACCTCTGTCTGACCTCACGCATAAGGGCGCTAATCCATCTCTTTGGCCAGTGGTTGCGGAGGAAGCATTTGAAAAACTGAAATTAGCTTTTGCTAATGCTCCTGTGTTATCCCACCCCAACCCATTACTCCCGTTCACCTTAGAGGTTGACGCCTCAGATATTGGGGTTGGGGCAGTGCTTTCTCAACGACACATTAAAGGTGGAACACTCAGACCCTGTGGGCTCTTTTAAAAAAAATTGACCGGAGCTCAGAGCCATTATGAAATAGGGGACCGCAAATTATTGGCCATTATCCTCGATCTTAAGGAATGGCGTCATTTACTTGAAGGCACAAAGAATCCTGTTTTAATCCTGACGGATCATAAAAATCTGACTTATCTCTCTGAGGCTAAGAGATTGTCCTCTCGCCAGGCCAGATGGGCATTGTTCCTGTCCCGGTTCAATTTCATTGTGTCGTATTTGCCGGGATTCAAGAATGTTAGGGCTGAAGCACTGTCAAGACAATTTGAGGCTGAAGTTGACAGAGTAGAAGCACCAGCACCTATCATTCAACCCAGAGCCGGATTAAGACTGTATGGGGCCCTAGGCAGGAACCCAAATTGGGGCCCCCCTCCCCCGGACCATACTAATACTATACTGGCTTCTTTTATTTATACACTATCTAAATAAGGTCTCTCTAGTAATTCCACTTAGAAAAATAATGCACTGCAAGTCTCAAAATTATACACTAGACTAGAAGAAGAAGACTTACAGTATAACTAGGGGTACTATCATAATCCACCTCTACACCCTGTGTCCACACCCTGTGTCCACCTCTACACCCTATGTCCACACCCTGTGTCCACCTCTACACCCTGTGTCCACCTCTACACCCTGTGTCCACCTTCACACACTTCAAGTGTCCACCTCCACACCCTGTGTCCACAGGCGCACTCAAACCTTTCATCAAGCCCCCAAACAGTGCATGTTTTGGGGCTGCTCAGATTTTCTATTAAAGTATTGCTGTTAACCCATTGAGTACCAGAAGGTTAACAACACATTGATTTGCAATGAGTTGTGTACCGCTATGGCTCACAAAGGGTTAAATAAAGACAAGATAGTGAAGCTAGCAATATGATCTATATGTTTACAGAATTCCTTATGGTACACAGCGTTACAGACAGATGGGAAGCAGACTGAATGTATGGTCCCTAAGTTGCATAATTAGGGTGACTGAGCAGAGTTGTTTTCTGCATGGGAGTGAATGACCTGCAGCACTCGGCTGGTTTTAGACTACAACTTCCATCATCTTCAGTTGCCTCCTTCCTGATGTTGTTTGACTACAGCTCTTTCATTCTCATTCGTGCAAATCCCACTATTGCGGTACTAGACCTCTCACCATCCTCCGTTGTCCACCCAGACGCAACCTCACAGCGCACACGCAGTCAACAGACTCCATGAAAGGAGCTGTAGGTGCCAGGATCCAGAGCGGACTGCAGGGCACTTAGGGCAGCAGTACAGGGGGCCCTGGTGATGCTATTGATTGGCAAAAAAAAAATGTAAAATTAAAAAAAATAGGGCTGCAACTAACGATTATTTTGATAATCGATTAGTTGGCCGATTATTTTTTCGATTAATCGGATAAAAAAAATATATGCTAATTTTTCATTATTTAAACTGATTTAATGAACAGTGTTAAAAACAAACAGCAGAATAAAAAACTTTACACATTAACATGTGTCATTGTTATTATTTTACTATGGGGTCTATGCACCTCTTTCTCCCCCCCTTGTACTTCTCTCTCTCCCCCTTGTGCCTCTATTTCTCCCCCCTTGTACTTCTCTCTCTCTCCCCCTTGTGCCTCTATTTCTCCCCCCTTGTACTTCTCTCCCCCCCCGTGCCTCTTTCTCCCCCATGTACTTCTCTCTCTCCCCCTTGTGCCTCTTTCTCCCCCATGTACTTCCCTCTCTCCCCCTTGTGCCTCTTTCACCCCCATGTACTTCTCTCTCTCTCCCCCTTTTGCCTCTTTCTCCCCCATGTACTTCTCTCTCTCTCTCTCCCCCTTTTGCCTCTTTCTCCCCCATGTACTTCTCTCCCTCCCTTTTGCCTCTTTCTCCCCCATGTACTTCTCTCCCCCCCTTTTGCCTCTTTCTCCCCCATGTACTTCTCTCTCCCCCTTTTGCCTCTTTCTCCCCCATGTACTTCTCTCTCTCCCCCTTTTGCCTCTTTCTCCCCCATGTACTTCTCTCTCTCCCCCTTTTGCCTCTTTCTCCCCCATGTACTTCTCTCTCTCCCCCTTTTGCCTCTTTCTCCACCATGTACTTCTCTCTCTCCCCCTTTTGCCTCTTTCTCCCCCATGTACTTCTCTCTCTCTCCCTTTTGCCTCTTTCTCCCCCATGTACTTCTCTCTCTCCCCCTTTTGCCTCTTTCTCCCCCATGTACTTCTCTCTCTCCCCCTTTTGCCTCTTTCTCCCCCATGTACTTCTCTCTCTCCCCCTTTTGCCTCTTTCTCCCCCATGTACTTCTCTCTCTCCCCCTTTTGCCTCTTTCTCCCCCATGTACTTCTCTCTCTCTCCCCCTTTTGCCTCTTTCACCCCCATGTACTTCTCTCTCTCCCCCTTTTGCCTCTTTCTCCCCATGTACTTCTCTCTCTCTCCCCCTTTTGCCTCTTTCATCCCCATGTACTTCACTCTCGCTCCCCCTTGTGCCTCTTTCACCCCCATGTACTTCACTCTACCCCTTGTGCCTCTTTCACCCCCATGTACTTCACTCTCTCCCCTTGTGCTTCTCTCTTTCTCTCCCCCTTGTGCCTCTCTCTCTCTCCCCCGTACCTCTTTTTCACTTTCCTGCACTGCCGACATCCGGAGAGCAACCACTCCAAACGCGGAGACGCCGCATGGAGTGTGCAGGGGTTTTCTTCCTCTGTCTGGGCGCCAGTTTTAAACTGGCCTCAGAACAGAGGAAGAAAATACCTGCACGCTCCACACGGCGTCTCCGCGTTTGGAGTGGTTGCGCTCCGGATGTCAGCAGTGCAGGAAGTAAGACAGCAGTATCCGGCGGCTGTGGGGCTGCAGAACTAATCGGTGCTCAACGAATCGATAATGAGAATCGTTGACAACGATTCTCATTATCGATTAGTTGTTGCAGCCCTAAAAAAAAAAAATCTTGCAGTTTCACCAGGTCTGGCTCTGCTTTCCCGAAGCAGGGCTAAATGTGATAAAAATTTATCTGCCCAGCGCCCCGGAACTACATGTCCCGGGCGTCGGGCGATATAAATTCCATAACCCTGGCTTAGCAGAGTCCAGGATGAGGTTTCCGGGCCCCCCTCATTTGGCCGGGCCCTAGGCAGGCGCCTTGCCTGTGATCCGGCACTGATTCAACCTGATTGAATATTGGCTACCATACGTACTAGTATCACTTCACCATTAGGGGAAGAAATCCTGGTCTCCCAGGCCTCCGCCCCCCATGAAACCCCGGTGAGCAAATGTTTTGTCGCTGAACCATTCCGTACTCGATTACTTGAAACTTACCATTCCTCTAAGGCTGTGGGACATATTGGCAGAGACCAACTGTTATGGTCCCTTTTTCAGTTATTTTGGTGGCCTTCTATGAGATCATATTGTGCCCATTTTACTAATGCCTGTGCCACCTGTGCCCGTGCTAAAACCCCTAGAATCTCCCAGTGGGCTTACTTCAGCCAGTTCCTAATGGTGAACGCCCCTGGTCTCATGTTTCCATTGATTTTATGGGAGAATTGCCCACGTCTAGAGGGTATTCCTTCATATTGATGGTGGTGGACAGGTTTTCTAAAATGGCTCATTTTGTGCCCCTCCGTGGCCTTCCCTCGGCTAAAGAATTGGCAATGGTGTTTGCTAAAGAGGTGTTTCGGTTGCATGGTGTACCCAGAGTACTGGTGTCCGACAGGGGGAGCCAGTTTGTGTCCAGGTTCTGGAGGGCATTTTGTGAACAGATGGGCATACAGCTATCCTTCTCCTCCGCTTATCACCCCCAGACTAACGGAGCCGCTGAACGTGCCAGTCAAGGCTTGGAACAGTTCCTACGCTGTTTCGTTACTGACCATCATGACAATTGGGCCGACTTGTTGCCTTGGGCAGAGTTCACCAGGAACTGTGTGGACAACTCTTCGTCCAGGAGCTCTGAGTTTCTGATTAATTATGGGTTCCAATCCTGTTTGCTCCTGGATTCCTTTCAGACACAACAGATTCCAGCTCTGGATGAGCATATCGAGCAACTCCGTTCCACATGGGCACAAGTTCAGAGGGCACTTGGTCAGTCTTTTCAGTGCCATCAGTGCCATGCCAATCGCAGAAGGCTTCCAGCGGTTTCCTTCCAGGTTGGGGACAGAGTATGGCTCTCCTCCAAGAATCTTAAGCTTCAAGTCCCATCTAATAAGTTGGCACCTCGGTTTATTGGACCATACAGAATTATCCGTAAGATTAACCCTGTTTCCTATGCCTTGGACATACCCGCATCCATGCGCATTCATAATGTCTTCCATGTATCTCTCCTTAAGCCTCTCATGTGTAACCGTTATACTACTACACCTGTGGTGCCAGGGCCTGTCGAGGTTGAGGGTCAGGAGGAGTATGAGGTGCAGAGTATCATTGATTCCCGAAGGCTTAGAGGAAGGGTACAGTATTTGGTGCATTGGAAAGGTTATGGTCCTGAAGACCGATCTTGGGTGGACAATAAGGACCTTCATGCACCCAAGTTACTTCATGCTAAATGCCCTTAGAAACCCAGACCTAATTCTAGGAGAGGGGGTCTTTGAAAGGGGGGTACTATCACGGTGCCCGTGATTGCTGCATTCATGTGTCTATTACCTGTAGGGGGCTCCCATTGGCTGTCTGCCTTCAGCGCTCCTCACATTGCCTTTTTAAACTCTGTCTGGGCACCCTTTGGTTGCCCTTTTGTGTTGTCTCTGATAGCAGCCTCTTTCACCTTGCTACTGTTGCTATCTGGGCCTGTTGCTGTGTTCCTGAGTTGCTGAGTTGTCCTGTTCCTGAGTTCCTGCCTGCTGTGTCAGTTCCAGTCCGGTTCCGGTTGCCATCATGAGAGGTTGTTGTTCCTGCTGCCAGTCTTCTCTTGCCGTTCCTGATCCGGTTGTCCATCTCTGCTGGTTCCTGTCTGTTTCCTGCTTCCAGTTCCTGCACCCGTGGCAATATTGTCATCAGTCGCCTCGGTGACAGTCGCTATCCTGCTGGTTCCCAGCGTGCGGACGCTGGTTTGCTCCATTGACCTTGCGGCCTATACGCAATACTGTTGGTTCCCGGCGTGCGGACGCTGTTTCGCTCCTTAGCCTTGCGGCCTATACTCTATCTGTTGGTTCCCAGCGTGCGGATGCTGGTTCGCTCCATTAGCCTTGCGGCTACATTTACAGCTTGTTCGTCCCAGCGTGTGGACGCTGGTTCGCTCCATTAGCCTTGCGGCTACATTTACAGCTTGTTCGTCCCAGCGTGCGGGCGCTGATTCGCTCCTTGGCCTTGCGGCCTATACGCTATCTGTTGGTTCCCAGCGTGCGGGCGCTGGTTTGCTCCTTGGCCTTGCGGCCTATACGCTATCTGTTGGTTCCCAGAGTGCGGACGCTGGTTCTCTCCATTAGCCTTGCGGCTATACTTATCACCCTATTGGTACCAGTGTACGGACACTGGTTTGTTCCTTGACCTGATGGCTTGCTATTACTAGCCTGGTCCCTCCAGCGTGCGGTCGCTGGTTTGCTCCACTACCTAGCGCTATATTATTGTCTGTTGGTTTCCAACGTGCAGGCGTTGGTTTGCTCCATGACCTGTGGGTTTACTCAATATTATGCTTGATGTTTCCCAACGTAAGGGCACTGGTTTACTTCTTGTCTCTTGCTCTTGCACTTGAGGCTTCTGAGTGCGCTGTCCAGTCCTAGACAGCTACCATTCTGATGTGCACGGATACTGAGTGCCAGACTGTAGTGAAACCACTGACCTGGTAGCCTTTATATTTGTCACTACTGTCTATTGACCATCTGACAGTCCCTGAGGCCATTGTGGTTGTCACCTTCCTTTTGGGCTGCCTTGCAGGTATATTGGTAAGGCCGGTAGAACCTTTTATTATTCCATCTCAAGGTTGCCTTACCCGGTATTGGCAAGGCCGGTAGAGCCCACTACCTTGGTATTCCGTCTGGCTGCCTTGCCCGGTATATTGGTAAGGCCGGTAGAACCTCCTATTATTCCATCACAAGGTTGCCTTACCCGGTATTGGCAAGGCCGGTAGAGCCCTCTACATCTATTCTATCAGGCTGCCTTGCCCGGTATATTGGCAAGGCCAGTAGAGCCTATTCTTTGGTTTCCGTTAGGCTGCCTTGCCCGGTATTTGGCAGGGCCAGTAGAGCCACCTATTGGTATTCATCCAGGTTGCCTTGCCCGGTATATTGGCAGGGCCGGTAGAACCTATATTGCTACTGTTATGGACATTTGCCTGTTCGATGTATTGTCTGTATGTGTACAAAACCCTATGGGATTGTCTTAAACTTTTCAATAAAGTTGTGTTTTTACCTAACCTTACGTCTGAAAGTCTTAACAAACCGTGACACCCGGTTCTGGCTGACATTCCTGCTCCGTGATTGACCCGGTTCTGGCTGACGTTCCTGCTCCGTGATTGACCTGGCTTTGGCTGACTTCCTGCTAAGTGATTGACCCGGTTCTGGCTGATGTTCCTGCTCCGTGATTCATCTGGTCCTGCCTGACGTTCCTGCCTGGCGACATTCTGAGCCTACTCGCAGCTTGCACTGACTGATCACGCCTCCTGTGTTCTGTGGCCTCCCATACTGAGCCCGTTTGTTGCCTCCGTTACCGAGACTGTCAGAGAGTACTGCTGAGCTATTACCGTTGTTACCGAGTCTGTTTGAGAACACTTGCTGTGCCGGTTGCCTCCGTTACAGAGCCTGTCTGTATACACCTGCCAAGCTTGTTGCCTCCCATCCTGAGCCATATTAACACTCGTTGAGCTGTTGCCTCCTACACCGAGCCTATCTGTTACCACTGCAGAGCTGTACCTCTCGTTAGGTGCTCGTTTCCAAGGAGTTGTCGCATCGCGTGGTGCTAAGGGCATTCCGGTACTCTGTCAGTGTGTGCTCCGTTTCGGCACCGGAAGGGTGCATTGCCTCTGGTCCACTCTCGCTCACTGTGTTGTTCCATCAAATCACACCTGGAAGTGCGTTTGGCTCAAAGTATATTGGCTTGGGCAGTGTCTCCTCCGTTACAGCACCTAAGGGGTGCTTTGGCTCCGGTCCCATTTGCACACGCAGTGTTCCTCCGTTACCGCACCTAGGGGTGCTTCTGTATCTGGCTCCATTGGCTCTGGCAGTATCTCTCCTTCGTTACTACACCCCAGTAGGAGTATTGGCTCCAGCTCCAGTTGGTCATTGCTATACTATTGGGCATTTCAATACAGTTATCTGGTTGTGATTCAGTTCAGTCGCACTGCTTGAGCTCTCTAGCTGCACTATTGCTACTGGGACTGTTTATGCACCGGGCGTTGGCTAATCACCACCACAGAGACTGACTACCTGTTTGAGCATTAACCCTTACCTGTGTTTATGCTATATTCTGCCTGCTCCTGCTGTATTGAGCCTGTACATCATTCATTACTTATATCACTGTAATACCGATTCTGGCCCCCAGGGGCACTGTTCCTTATTTTATTTTAATAAAACTGTGTTTTATTTCTAACCTTGGTCTGAGTGTCAGAAAACCGTAACAAATAATTAGTGAAGCCCAGGAACCTCTGTATGGATGCCCTAGGGGAAGCATCCACTGACAGACAGCAGACAGTTTTTGCGGATCCATGGCTAGACCAGTGGATAAAATCACGTACCCCAAGAAGGTCACCTGGGATTTGTGGAATTCACATTTCTCTAATTTGCAGAACAACTTGTTCTCTCTTAGCATTTTTAGAACCCAGGTTACATCTGCTCTATGTGTCTCCAAGGTAGGAGAATGGATGAGTATGTCGTCCAAATATACTGCAACACAGCTCTGGAGTAGGTCTCTTAAAACGTCATTAATGAACTCCTGGAAGACAGCAAGAACATTGCACAATCCGAAAGGCATAACCAAATACTCATAGTGCCTGCTCCGCATGTTAAATGCTGTCTTTGATTCATCGCTCTCTCTTATTCATACCAAGTTGTATGAGGCCCTCAGGTCAAGTTTTGTGAAAATTGTCAAGCCTTTGATACGATCAAATAGCTCAGTGATCAATGGTATAGGATAAGCGTTCTTTACTGTTAGCTTATTTAGGCCCCTGAAATCAATACATGGTCTGAGCTCCCCATCTTTTTTCTTAACAAAAAAGAAGCCTGTGCCCACAGGGGAGGAAGACTTCCAAATAATGCCCTTTGCTAGGGTGTCCTCCACATAGTCCTCCATGGCCTTGTTCTCCTCCACCGACAAGGGATAAACTCGGCCCCTAGGAGGTCTGGCCCCTGGTACCAGATCAAAAGTACAATCGTAGGGCCTGTGTGGCGGCAATGTACTGGCCTCTACATTATTAAATATCTCTTTGTAGGCCTGATACTCAGCAGGTAACAAGGTAGAGGTACACAATATTCTTGTTGGCTGCTGAAGACAAGACCTCGCACATAGAGATGACCACAACAGGATGTTACAGGTTTGCCAATCAATTCTAAGGTTATGAGTCTGCACCATGGAAACTCCAGAATGATGGCATGATGGGGGGAATATATCACCTAGAACTGTTGTGTCTCCACATGGTGTGCCCCTACCCACAGAGACAAGGGATGAGTCTCATGAGTAACTTGTGCCGGCTGTAGAGGTCTGCTGTCAATAGCCTCAATGGCCAATGGAGCAGAGCGAGGCAACAATGGAATAGTGTGTTTGGCCGCGAAGTCTGCATCAATGAAAAACCCTGCGGCCCCTGAGTCCAGTAGTGCTGGAGCCACCACAGAAGACTCGACCCAAGATAGTACAACCTCAAAAATTGGCTTGTCCATTACTGTCTCTGGGGACTGTGAAATTCCACCCAGAGTCTGTCCCCTACTTGACTCTAGTTGCGGGCATTTTCCTGGCCGAATAGGGCAAGCACGCAACAAATGGCCAGGTTCCCCACAGTATAAGCTAAGGCCCCCCGTCCTGCGCTGAGCCCTCTCCTCCTCAGAATGGAGTGTAAAGCCTAGCTGCATAGGTTCCCCCCAGGCGGGGTCAGAATTAGGAGGTGTAGGAGGACAGGGTGGGTATGAGAAACTAGGTGCCAACCGGGGATCTTTGAATGAAGACCTTTCACAGATTCTCGTGTCTAACAGGATGGTGACTGAGATCAACTACTCCAGATCACCAGGCAGTTCCAGGGCTGCCGTCTCATCCTTCATTTTGTCATACAAGCCCTGGGAGAATGTGGCAACTAGGGCTTCATTGTTCCAACCAACCTTCACCGCCAGAGTGTGGAACTCAATAGTGTAGTCCACTACAGTATGTGCTTCCTGCCGTATTGTCATCAGTTATTTGGCAGTGGAGGTAATACACCCAGGAATGTCAAAGACTCTTTGAAACTAGGCTACAAATTCCAACAAATTGTGGATTATGGGCTTCTCCATCTCCCATAGTGGATTGGCTCAGGCCAATGCCTTGCCGAATAGAAGGGAGATCAGGAGTCCCACCTTACTTTGCTCAGTAGGGAATGCATGGGATACCATCTCTAAAAAGATCCCCAGCTGATTAAGGAACCCCTGACACATAGCAGGTTCCCCATCATATCTTTGGGGTAGAGGAGCAGAGCCAGACAATCCTTTACATATGCCCGCCTCAGGGGCAGTGGCCACAACCAGTGCAGGTTGCGAAGCAGAGCGGTCTAGGTGATCCATGCGATTTAACAGTGTCTGCATAGCAAATGACAATTGGTCAATTCTCCAATCCTGAGAATCCATCCTGGATAGGATGCTCTGATTAGGTGGACTGCCTGTACCTTCACTAGACATGGCCCTTACTTACTGCCACTGTAATAAGGACAAACACAAAGATAAAATATAACCACCTTTATTTATTATAACAACAATAATGGTAGAGCCCACACAGAACCCCAGAAATATGTAAATAGGAGCCAAAGTCCCACCGGAGCTGCACACTTTGCTGTGCATTGCACTACTCAAGATCTCGATATTAGGGAAGCGGCTCAAGTGGGAAAACAGAAGAATGGTAGAATATGTGTAAATCACCATTTGGTCTCCAAATGGAGGCAACAGAGAGCAAGAGCAGACCAGAACCAGGAGACACTGAGACTACAGGTCAGGCAAGCAGGTAGTGTACGGAGCAAGTGGGCAGCCAGAGTCACAGGTCAGACAAGCAGGGGACTACATGGACTGAGAGTAACCAGGCCACTGGTCAGGCAACCAGAGACTATGCCGAGTGGGTAGGAGCCAGAGCCACTGGTCAGGCAAACCGGGGACTATAAGGAGCGAAAGTAAGCAGGCCCTCAGGGAAGGCAACCGGAGGTTACACTGAGCGGTTAGTAGCCAGAGCCATTGGTCAGGCAAGCCGGGGTCATACACAGAGCGAGTACTAAGCCAGAGCCACAGGTCAGAACCGATGTGGGTAGTCAGACAAGCCAGGTCATACATAGAGCAAGTAGTCAGCCAGAGCCACAGGTCAGAACCGATGTGGGTCATGCATGGAGCGGATTCTCCGATAAGGCACGGGTCACAACGGAGCACAAGAGACAATAGCAGAAACACCATGTAAGGGCAATGACTCCTAGCCCCAAGAAGGATTATAAAGGAGCAGAAGGAGGCGGGATCCAATTAGGCCACCCAGAATAGGCACATAAACAGGCGACCGAGCCAGTGCCTGTAACAGACATAGTAATGCAGAGGTGGCCGCAAGGATGCCGGCAGACACGCCACAGAGGAAGGAAGCACAGGCTAACCTGGCCTCAAAGGTTGACTGTGATAAGAGTAAAATACTTTCAGATTTTGCAGTTGTTTTTTCACTTCAATCACCACAGATCGCCTCCAGATTTTCTCTAGAATATCTCCTTGTACACTTACAATTGCTTACTTCCAATTGCTGCGTTGCCCAGCTAGTAATTAGCCTAGCTAATAACAAACCCACTTATATACACAGAAGGCAACTCCCATTAATTAGTAAAGCAGTATGTAACTAGCTCTAACACAGTGTTTCTCAACTCCTGTCCTCAGGACCCACTAACAGGTCAGGATTTTATGATTTCCTTGTTAGAGCACAGGTGAGTTAATCAATGTGAATGAGCCTCTAATGCCCACACCTGTGATCTAGCAGAGAAATCCCTAAGTCCTGGCCTGTTAGTGGGTCCTGAGGGCAGGAGTTGAGAAACACTGCTCTAACAAGTACTAATTAACACATCAATCCCAACTACCTCAATGTCTCAGTGTTCAGATTCCTTACCAAGTATCTAATCAACCCTCAATTATCTGCAGTACTTAGGAATAGATTCAGACAAATTTTTACCTGTGAAAGAGAAGAATAAATATCATCAAAATAGATACAAAATAGATCTCCAGAATATCTCCTTGTACACTTACAATTGCTCATTTTCAATTGCTCACTTTCAATTGCTGCGTTGCCCAGCAACACAGGTTAGGTTAGATAGCTAGAGGCCTACTGAGTAAAATGTTACCTCATTGGCATGTGTTAACAAACTATAGGTAGTATCAGGACCACAAAACTGTACGGACCACAATCTTTCAGTTTTATCTTTTTTTTTTGCATGACCTGCCTGCGCTTAAATATGTGTAACAACTAGATACAAGAAGAAAAGGTAGATAAGTAAAGAAGACAACCCCTTGCATGAAGTGAAGGGTTGCTTGCCTTTCTATCCATAGCCCATGGTGCACAAGTGTTTCCAGAAAATGGAACTAAATACATTTTTTTTTTGCATTTCTACCCCTTTAAGGGAACTGAAATCTTTGAAAACTACAGTAGAGGGGACATACCATTCTTATATTCTTCAAATATGGCCTGCCTATAGCAAAATGGCTGTACCATCTACTAATATGAAGAAAAGGTATACACAATTACCACATTAGAAAGAAGACAACCCACTGCATCAGATAAGGGACCACTTGCTTTATTAGCGTTAAGCTGGGGAGCACAAATGTTTCCAGTATGCGTACCTGGACGTTCCAGGTAGAGTGTTGCTTTTCTCATCTGCAGGAGCCTCGGGCTCAAGAGCCAGCGTTACGTTTCACATCCTTATAGAGGGGACATTGGTATTTCACACCACTATACTCACTGTGCTGCAATCCACCCCTAGCGCTCTAGGGTTATTTCTGGGAGAGTTATCTTGGTCTGTTGCCATCCAGTGCCAGGGCCTGTGTTGCCTCTATCCGTGGGTTCTATATCGCCCAGGCGTCTGGGCTGTGCCAGTAGTGTTGCCTCACTCCTAGGGTTCCATGCCTCCCAGGTGTCTAGGTTGTGCCAATAGTGTTGCCTTCCTCCTTGGGTTCTGTGCCTCCCAGGCGTCTGGTTGTGCCAGAAGAGTTGCCTCACTCCGCAGGGTTGAGCTTGCTACCCTCCTTGGACCACCTAGATCAGGTCCTGTGCTCATTCCACTGCCTACTGATCCTGCCAGCTGTCCTGATTCAAGCCAGGACCTATTCTGTTTAAAGATTGTTATTTTCACTACATGTAACTCCTATATTGGCATGTACTGTTGTATCCACTTGCCTGTATATCTACTCTGTTGTATGGGCCCTAGGCCGACCTATGTCTTTGAACTTTGCTTGAATAAAGTTATTTTAACCTTACCAAACTGTTCTGAGCGTTCATCAAAACCGTGACAAAGTCACCCTTGCCCTCCACCCAAGCTTGCCCCCCTGCTTAAAACCTCAGCCCTCAGAAGCTCTTCTGGCATGTTATCTGGGGACATGGACTTGCCTGGAGGGGCCAATAGCTTTCTCTCTTGCACATCCAATTGGCTTTCTTGCACCATCTTCACCTCCCTTGCTCCAGGCTAAGCTGCTTCTGATAGTTTCTGTTCCCAAGATCAACTGAACCTCCAGAAGGGTGGCTGGTGACCATGGTAACCTAGTTTTCAGCTTGGGCTTTCTGCCACCACCAGACTGGTGATAAGATTCAGAGGAAGATAAACTTGTCTTAGTACTCCAGTGAGTGCTTGGCTGTTGGAGTGGTTGGGTGCTGGGCCCTATCAGATGGTAAATGATCCCCCTCCTTCATTAGTCCTCTACCATTGCTCCTCTACTACTCAGTGGATAGAATCCCCTGGACATCTCCTGCTTTTAGAACTGTGCCTTTCTATCTGTCTTTCCAATTTCAGCTTCTGTTCTGGGGCTTGGGGAGAGAGTGACTGCTCCTACACTGGACTCCTCTGGATCTCTGGAAGTCAGAATGGGATGAGGTTGCTCAGAGACATCCACTGGGCCTGGGTTGTTGAAGCATCTGTAGCCCAGTCTTAAGGAACTTTCTGATAGCCTAAGGCACGCTAATTTCCCTCCAGTTGCTAGGTAGCTGGAATAATCATGTCCCTCTCAGGAAGGGTGTGCGTCTTCTGCAGTGGAGAAGAGTCCGTATTTTGAATGGTAGGGCTCTCTCTCAACTGTGGGTCTGTCAGTAGGGTGGCCCCTGCTCCTGGATTATCTCTACTCAGTCAGTGATCATCCAAACAATGACTGCTGTGCTATCCATTTTGCCATGATGGGTTTGGTGCAGGGTACTCCAGTGCCTGAGCTTACCCATACTAGCTCCCACAAACCAACAAAGGTCATCTTGTGTACCTGATACCATGTTTATTATACCAACAAACAGAATCAAGTGAAAGTTTGAAGGCAAACTCTTTCCAAACTTTACAAACCTTGAACAGTGCTACCACCAGTTTTAATGGGGAGACACAGGTAGCAGAGAGTCTCTTCAATTAACAACATACCTGACAGACTCCTACAGCTTTGAATTCTAAGGTTACCTTTAAAATTGGGTCAAGGACCAATTAACAATGCCAGAGCATTAGACTAAAGATGTGGCTATCCTATAATATAAAAGGCCAGATGTATGTTTGTCCAATGCAGAGACTACCCGATGCAGTCATGCGCAGTAGAAATCGCCTGAACACAGGCCTATGCAGTCATGCTCAGTAGAGACTGCCTGATGCAGTCATGCACAGTAGAAATAGCCCGATCGCAGGCCGATGCAGTCATGCACAGTAGAGACTGCCTGATGCAGTCATGCACAGCAGAGACCGCCCAAACACAGGCCGATGCAGTCATGCGCAGCAGAGACTGCCCGATGCAGTCGTGCAAAGTAGAGACTGCCCGAATACATTTTGTCCCGTGTACACGGGCTTTTACACTAGTAATTATATACACATTTAATATGTTACTATTACACTAACAAATAACTCAGGTATACACAGGAATCCCATGCAAATCTTAATTGACATGCAGATCTGGTGAGTACCTTATTTGGAAAAACATTAACCAGCAGCATAGACGACAGAGTTTAAAAAACTTTGAGCCATGCATTTCTACCTCCAGGGCAGACAGAGTTGGTTCTCAGGCAAGGAACCCTAGGGTCCTCACTAGGACCCTGTCAGGTTAAGGGGACCTGATGGAGACTGCTCCCCCCAAACACAAGAACTCTGATAGTTGAACCACTGGAGTACATGCCCACGCTTGTCCCAAAGCAGACCACTTAGTGCATGTGTCAGGACTCTTCCTGTTATCCTGGCACATGTGCACATGTGGAGGGGAGGGAGGAGTTAGTTACGTGGCAGCAGAGCTCATATGTTAGAAGAGCTCCCACCCACTCCTCCATTTTGGTGTTGGACTCATCCCCAGTGGAACCTTATAAGGTAGAGGTGCACATAGTAAGGGTCAGGGCCCAGCTAACGTGTCTAAAGGTTTCTTCAACAACAACATTAACTGTTTAACACAGTGGTCTAAATGATATTTAGGCATTGGCTATCACATCATTCAACCTTTGAGTGCCAGAGAGGTACGCACCAAATTGCAAAGCAATGTGTTACATACCCCTCACTGGCATTCAAAGGGTTAATTTTCAGTTTATTTACAGGGGTCTCCAGTGGCAGACTGGCCCAGTGGGTAGAGAGAGGGGCTAGAAAAAAGCAAGAGGGTATAGAAAACAGGAAAACAGATTGGGAGGAGAGATAATGAGGGACACAGACCGGGGGGATGAGAAAGAAGGAAAAACAGACTAGGGACAGAAAAAGTGTGGGAAAAACAGATTGGGGCTTCCCCCATTTTGCCTTTCTTCTTTCCTTTGTTCCCTCCCTTTGCCTTTTCTTTCCCCCTTTTGCTATCACTAGTGTAGCCCTATCTCAGTTATAAGCTCTGCAGTGTGACTAGTGTAGAACCATGTCAATTGTAAGCTCTGTGGTGTCACGACTGTAGCACTATTTCAACTGTAAGCTGTGTGTTGTCACTAGTGTAGCTCCATTTCAATTGTAAGCTCTGTGGTGTTACTAATGTATCCCCATGTGAAGTGTGAGCTCTGTGGTGTCACTAGTTTAGCCCCATTTCAACTGGGAGCTCCTTTGTACAATTTTTTAATACATTTAACCCACTGGATATCAGGGAGGGACCTAATGCAATGCCTTGTTGAACTTTCTGGCATGAAAGGGGTTAAAGCATTCATATTGTCTTTTATTAAGTTGGACTAATAGCTCTTCTCAGAAGAACAATGGGCAAATCGAAAAAGGACTGTGGCAAGAGTGAGGGGCCCAAGCTCGCAGGGAGCGTCCAATTTGGGACCCTGCCTAGGGCCCTATGGAATCTTAAAGGGATAGTAATACTTAAAATGTAAAAAAAAAATGTTGTAGGGTTTATCCCCCTGAGTAAAACAATGTACTCTCACTGCTGAAAGGTGTTTTATTCAAAATGTATTTCAGGTCAAAGTTTAATTTTTAGGTGCATTATCACAGTGGCCTGAAATTGTTCAGTGGAGCTGTTGTTACGTAGCAACAGCGCCACTGTACAATTTCAGGCCACTGTGATATTGCACCTAAAAAAATTCAAATTTCAGCTGTAATATCTTTTGAATAAAACACCTTTCAGCAGTGAGATTACCCTTTTTTTACTCAGGGGATAAACACTACAATATATATTTTTTTACATATTAAGTATTACTATCCCTTTAATCAGGCTCTGCAGGCAGGTGTAGCTGCAGGCTCCACACTGCCTTTTTCTCTTGGGCAATTGAGAACAAAGGAATCAAAAGTTCCTGCTCTGACTGTAGTAAGCAACTCTGTCTCCCCCTCCCCTCCCCAGCCATCAGAGGCCACACTTGGTATGACATTAGGAGTGTGAGCTAAATCTACTCCCCCATGGAATTCCAGAAGAAAACCTTATACTTGTCTTCGTGATGCCTGTCAAAGAAGATACCAGCCTGATGTTCACAGCATGAGTATAACTACAGGGAATACCGAGGGTGCAGTTTTATTACGCAAAGAAGTAAAGGGGCCCCATCTTCCTTAGAGTTAATAAGTCCTAGTTATGCCTCTGTAATGATATTTTTGTATTAGCCAGACAAAAAAAAATGTTTGCACATGGGCCACCCATTGACTAGTTACACTACTGGCTTGAAGAGTTCTGTCCTTTCAGATGAGACCTGTTATAGGGCTGTCCCTGCTCTCTTTTCTGTCAGCTTGTGTAATATACCTTCTGAATAAATTATGTGTGTTGGCTGTCATCTACTTCTTATGTTTAGTCAAAGTAATAAAATCCTGAGAATATTGCACCATTGCACCATATCTAGTTTTGAGGTTATTCCCAAGTTGCTTTCAGTGGTGTATGCATCAGTCAATTAGAGTTGCTTCTTTATTTTCCTGGAGGCAAGTCTAAATGGAGGCAGTCCATAATACCCTTCACCTGCTCTTTCAGCCATCATGTGAGCATGCTGATGACTGGCCATCTATTTTTATTATTTGGCACAGTTTGTGTTTATGATTCATACCATGAGACACACTTTTTTCCATTTTTATAAGCTGCCCCCCCTTGGTTGGTCTTTAATGCATATCCTAGAGCTACTGGGTTAAATATCAAAATATCTTATATGGTAATTAATTAGTTGAGTAAATTTGTAATTAAACATTGTGGCAAAAATTTGCAATAAAAATAAGTTAGATGTTTCAAAATTGTTTTATTTTTATTTTGAAATAGCAAATAACTTTAGAATTCTCTTAGTCAGGCTAAAAGAATGCAAACTAAATGAGGAAGTCTGTTTGTGTTTTGTGTGTTCTAATAATTGGAAATCATAAGGGAAATGGGAGACAGGATGCTGGAATATTCCCTATGCTGACAGATGGAACACATCAGGAGGAGCTGGCTTAGAGTCATTATAAACCAATCTAACCTGCTTGCAGTGGGACCTCTGCGGTGACTTCCACAGCACCAGCACAGTTTCATTCACAGTTCCACAACTGCATTGACTCACCAGATAGCAGAAAATCATCATTGCTATTTACAAGAGGTAAAATGCATACTGAGTGGAAATGTATGCCTCTCCAACTACTGTATTATAAACCCTGTCATCTTCAACCAGCTAGCTGCTGGCTGATGACTGGAGTTATACTCAAACAGCAGTAGAACCAGAGGTCGCTCATTTGTCCCTGAAATTAGCACTGAAAACTACTAACAACAAAACTAATAAAAAACTGCTTTTATATGAAATGCTATGTTACAAACGTCAGATAAATATGTAAAATATCAAATTGATAGAACTTCCCCCTCTGCATGACAGAGAGGTATCCAACACATTGTGCTGTTATGTGTTGGACACCTCCCTAGCACTCAAAGGGTTACAATATGGTATTACTTGTGTTGTTTTTCTCCAGGCTCGGGGAATTGAGGGCTTTATTTATCAAGTTAAAGAGGTGCAATTCTACAAAAAAAAATTAAACTAGCCCTTTAACCCCTTGAATGTTAGAGGTTCCCAAAACATTGAAAAACATTTTAGGGGTTAAAAATCCCAATTTGAATCAATGAGAAATTTTGGGAACGTGTATTTGTCCACTATGGTGCAGTTAGTTTGCCCCACAATTGCTCCTCTTTAGCTTGACGAATAAGGCCCTAAATGCCTTAGAACCGCCCACTTCCTGGTCCGGAAACTGCACTTCTCTGTGTGAGAGCCCACAAAGTGAGAAAGTAAAATAAAATTACTTCCTCAAGCCAGCTGAAAAACACGGCATGCAATATATCCAAAGTGCTACTGAGATCTGGCAAATATTAATGCATGGGTATACCTTAATATTACAAGGGGCCTCACATTAGCTCCCATTTGTCCCACGGTTTCTGCAAGGAGCCAGTTTCATTATAAGACCACCTGGTTAGAAAAATAATGAGGATTTCCTTCTTGCAGACCTTGGGTATTATGTATGTTGGTGTCCTCTTTATACCCAGGTGAAAACTGTGATGCACAACCAGAAGATCTGTTGATGTGGATGCAGATAGAGTTTGTGCCATGCAGACTGCAAACAAACTTTATGCCCAAGTGAAGACAGCGGTGGTGAGTCCATAATAGTGGGACAGTCAACACACATAGTTATAGAGTTATTTTGCTGAGATTCAGAGTGATATTCCATCTGTGTGTGTGTTTAACTGTCAGTTCCCTGTCAGTCTCTGGAGAGAGAGTTGCTTAGAGGTTAGGGAGCACTGAATAGAGTGCGATGCTAGCTCCACCCAGGACCTGGGGAATCCTTGCTGTGGCCTAATCTGGGTAACGTTGCTGGGCGCAAGGCCAGATATCCAACACCAGAGGAGTTGGGAGTTGGATAAGGATGAACTACCCCAGGTAACTGCTGGTAGGCAACTCCTAGGAAGGGAATTACAGGTGAATCCCAAAATGTAGAGGTGTGATGAGAACTGAAGGATGGAGGTGCTGTGAGAGTCAAGAGCACAAAAACAGGGAATGAAAAGAACCAAAGGCAGGCAGGGGTCAAGACTGACAGACAGCAGCTGCCAAGGAGTCAGGAATGAGTTAAAGTCAAGACCAAGCAGGAGTTAGAAGCTCAGGAAGTTTTATGCTGTATGAATTACATGTCTAATCGGGGTTGGAGCACAGGTAGTTGAACAGAAAAGGATTCGGAGTTGGAAGCACAGGAAGTCGAATAGGGAGACTGTAGCAAGCTGAGTCGGAGGTCTAGCCAGGGTAGAAGCATAGGTAGTTGAGCAATCTAGGAGAAGGCAGAAAGCAAGGTCAGTCAAGCCAGGTCGGTACACAGGAATAAAGATCAGATGCTGAATCTGAAGGGTAGACTGGCAACATGGTCAGAAGAGGGTCAAAGCACAAACTATCAGGAAACTATCAGGATACTCTGACGTAACAGGCACGTCGAACATCTACCTGTCTGCACTGATGTCCACTATTGGGGATTCCTCTGCTGAGGAAGGGGAGATTGATGACCTGGATTTGTCCGTGTATGTTGGGGACTCTTATGAGGAAGACCCCAGTTCTTCCTCTGAGGGTAGTATTCACACTATCCTGCAGTCTCTTAAAGTTTCAGAGGCATCAGATTCTAGTTTCTTTTCCCTTGATATTTTCAAGAGATTAAATTTATCCTCTTCACCGTTCCATAGATCAGGTACTCCTGGAGGAATGGAGGAAGCCTGAAAGTAGGTTATTCCTTAATCGGTGCATCTCTCTTCTGTAGTCTTATTTCTGCCGAGGTTTAGCTTAGTGGGCTACCCTTCTGCGGTAGACACCCAATTTCTCACCTTGCTAACAATACAGCTTTGGTTCTTAAGGCTCAGATAGACAAGTGCCTGGATTATTTTTTGAATGCAAATTTTGTGGCCTCTGGTGCCACATTATGTACTGCCTTTGCTATCACGTGGGTAACTAGGACTATGGCTGTTTGAAGGAACCAGTTGTCCCTTCAGGTGTCTAAGGCAGTATGTCAACAGTTTGTGACAATGCAGGAGTAAGGTACTGGCTACCTAGTTTCTGCTCTTGAGGCAATCCCATTTGCTCAGTTTTATGCTTGGGAGCTGCAGTTGGAAATGATCCAGACAGGTGTCATCTCTCCCGCGTCTGTCCCTGTCCAAACAGACAAAGGCAGACCATTGTTGGTGGCTTTAGAGAACCCATCTATCATTGGGATGGCCATAGTTACGACAATGGTGGGGTAGGGTGCCATGCTAGGTCCTCAGACTGCTCAGGCTCTGCCAGGGACACCAAGCAAGTCTTGCTACAAATGTCACAAATTGAATGGCAACATCATTATTCATGGTTGTCGGCTGATGTTACCTCTTTGTATTTATCTATTCCACATGTTCTGGGGCTTCAGGCTTTAGGTATTCATTTGGAGCATTTTTCCAACTATGCAGGCAACTTGATTACTTTCCTTCTCCATGTGACTGAGTACCTCCTATTCCACAATATTTTTGTGTTTAGAGGGTTGTTTTACCTCCAGAAGTGTGGTGTGGCAATGGGGTCTACTTTTGCCCCCTCTCGCCAACATTTTTGGGGGTGATGACCCTCATTGGGATAAGATTTTTTGGCATGGGAGGTACATAGATGACCTTTTGTTTACTTGGGCAGGTACTGAAGGTTTTCTTAATACCAGCTCTTGCAATCGTAAGTTTATTTCCACTTACCAGCTGTCACCTCAGCCCCAGGCCATTGTATGTTTTTGGCTTCCTCCATGTTTGTCTGGACTCTCCTGTTGTTGCCTTATCACACAGCATTGTTATGGCGACGAGAACATGCAACATCTTTTTGGCGAAGTGGGCATGCAGCTTAGTTTCAGCAATGTGGGCTCACTGCATTTTTTTGGCGATATCATCACTGTGCTACTATTTATGTAGTACTCAGTGATCAGTTATATTTTGTCTTTAGATATCTGAGTTACTTGTTTTGCTGCTTGAACCTCTGGACTAGGCCTTGGACCACCTCACCGTTTATGCATCACTGCAGCCTGCCCTGACCTTTTCCTGACCATCAATTCTGATTCTACACTGCCTGCCCTGACCTACGGCTTGTCCAAAATTTCTGAACTTTAGCTACCTGCCTTACTGCTTCACCTGTTTACTGGTTATACTGCTCCTGAGAATCTGGGCTTCATTCCTGTTCACTCCTTCCAGCGGCTACTGGAGTCTCTTGATACCAGCCCTCCTCTATTCCTTTCCTGGACTTGGTTCTCTGCCATTGGTAGCATCTCCATTGGGAGTTTCAGGAAGTCACAGCATGGAACAGTCTTTTTCCTGCAAACTCTGTACAACCATGATTTCAAATCAATAATAAACCTAAAGGCCAATTTTTGCATGTACGCAGAAATTGTTCCTTGGAGGAGGAATTCGAAAAAGCCTCAGCTGATATGTTTTGGAGATTTTGTGCTACAGGCTGTGATGACAGTTTACTTTCTCAGGCATATGAGTTTGCCAAAAGCAGGCCCAGGAAAGAATTGTTGGAGGAGCCAGGTTGAGACAGGAGGTTTAAGGTCTCTGATGAAACCAATGTCAGATTCATTAACACCTTCAGTCCTCAATATAAACATTTTTGCAGCATTATCATTTTGCATACGGATGATAACCTTTCATGTTTGCTTGATAGCAGTTTTGTGGCAAACAGAGGTTGGGAACCGTGTATCACCCAGCTTGTTTATGAGTAACAGGGTGGTCCCTACATAAAGTCTTTTTTAGATGTGGTGCATTTATTTGTAAATGTTGCAAATATGCTCAGGTGTCTAAACAATTATCAAGAGTTTTATAAACTATAATTTGTAATAAATACAAAAAACTGAGTTTGATATTTCTTTTTATCACTGAGTTGGATCTTAAATGAAGTGCTCCCCTTTTTGTTTTGGTTTTTTTTTGTCACAAATATAGGAGTAGCACACTTACCTTGGGATGTGACCTAGCTTACAACTCTTTTGCCTATTGCACATAAAGGTATCCCTTTAAATCTAAATTCAAATATATAATAGCAGGAGGTCAGGAGTACAGAGATCAGCAGTGGTCAGTTTGGATAGCCAGCTGTCAGGAGTCCAGAGATCAGCAGTGGTCAGTTTGGATACGCCAAACGTCCTCTGCGTTGATGAGAATTCATGATCTCCTGCACCCCATACTCCTCCTGTTCATTGATAAGAAGAAGCCCAGAATGTGGTGACTGCTGACAAGGAAATTGGTTCAAGATCCAGGGTTTGATCAGGGAGACATGGAAAACATGATGGATGTTCATGGTAAATGCAGACGTGAAGACAACAGGAATGTAGTGCTCACAGATCCCAATGAAGATGGAGTCAGTCAGGATAACTTAAAAACTTCAAAGTTTATTTAATATTAAATCTTAAAAAGATATCTTCATGCAACACACACGGAGGATTGTATAAAGAAAACTCAAACAATTCGGCTAACGCGTTTCGTAAAGCACGTTACTTAATCATAGGCATGAATCAGTGTAACAATCAAACGCCTTATAAAGCATTTAACGCAAGTGATTCAAATTAAAAACATCAAATATAACAATTTCATTGGTCTGACTCCGAGTTAGGCATGTATGATTGAATGAGTAGACTTCCCATATATCCTACAAATCTCATCATGCTGTAACTATGAGTAGTCAGTCCATTGATATCCAAAGTCTCCTGGATGTCAAAACTGAAATAGCTCTATAGTGGTTAGTCGCTCTATGACACCCATGTGAGAGACTGGAAAACTTCAGATTTTTATCATCAGCGAATATTAATAAAAGTGCCAAAGTATAGAGATCAGGAGCTGTCCAGTGTAAGGAGGATAATACTACAGAAAAAAATGGAGTAAAAGTATAATAGTCATATTATGGTTCCAAATATGTCAACTTATACATCTAAATGTGGATGAACAACAATATTTTATCTCTGTATAAACAGATTGACATCATTGTTAGCGTTCAGACCTTTAGGATGTCTAGTAGACACATGTAGGATCCACTTAACTTCCATTTTATCCAATTTGGTCTGTGTGTCACCTCCTCTCTCATGTGAAAACACTCTTTGTATGCCCTGGAACTTAAAAAGAGATAAGTCCCAGTTGGTACAATCTATGAAATGTCGTGCCACTGGCTTTAAGATGTCTATTTTTAATTGACAAAACATGCTCCCTAATTCTGTCTTTTAACGGTCTTACCGTGCATCCCACAGATTGTTTAAGACATTTCTGACAGGTGAGCAAGTAAACAACATAGCTAGATTTACAATTCATATAATGTTTCATCTGGTAAGTTCTACCTGTTACAGTGCTCCGAAATTCTTTATTAATATCTACATATGTAGCATAGTAATTTAGGTTGAAAAAAGACTTGCATCCATCTAGTTCAACCCTTTTCCTATTCCTCTTTACCATCGTTGATCCAAAAGAAAGCAAACCCCCCCCCCACACACACACACACAATATAGCAATTTCAAATTCTACCCTGAATGGGGGGAAAAAATTCCTTCTTGATTCCAAATGGCAGTCAGATTTCTCCTTGGATCAACAAGCCCTAACTAAATATTAATCCCAATACTAATGTACATAGCCCTCTATGTTATGCTCTTTTAAGCAAGTATCCAGGCCTTTTTTAAAGGCATCTAATGTATTCAATAGCACCACCTCCTCAGGCAGTGAATTCCATATCTTTATTGTCCTTACTGTAAAGAAACCCTTCCGCTGTTGTAGATTAAATCTCCTTTCCTCAAGTCTAAGCCGGTGGCCCCTTGTCCTTTGTACTGTTCTGTTAATGAACAGGTCTTTGGAGAGCCCTTTGTATGGGCCCTGAACATATTTATATAGTGTTATCATATCCCCTCTAAGACGCCGTTTTTCTAGTGTGTACATGTTTAACTTTTCAAGCTTTTCTTCATAACTAAAACTTTCCATTCCCCTTACTAGTATTGTAGCCCTCCTCTGCACTCTCTCTAGTTCCATAATGTCCTTTTTCAGAAAGGGAGCCCAGAATTGAACAGCATATTCTAGGTGGGGTCTTACCATGGACCTGTAAATAGGCATAATAATATCTTCCTCCCTTGAGTCAATACCCCTTTTAATACATGCCAATATCTTATTGGCCTTTGCAGCTGCCAGCTGGCACTGCATGCTACTGCTATTGTTTACCATTACCAACAAAATCCTTTTCATTAGTAGATTTCCCCAGAGAAAGACCATTTAAACTATATGTTGTGTTTTTATTATTATACCCAAAATGCATAACTTTACACTTGTCTATATTGAATCTCATTTGCCATTTGCCTGCCCAGTTACTCAATTTGTCCAAATCCTCTTGTAATGAAGACACATCCAGTTCAGACTTTATTACCTTACTTAATTTTGTGTCATCGGCAAACACTGATACATGGCTCCCTATGCCCTCTGGGAGGTCATTAATAAACAAATTAAAAAGAAGAGGACCCAGGACAGATCCCTGAGATACTCCGCTTGTCACGTTTATCCAATTGGAGAACATGCCATTTACTACCACTCTTTGCATTCTATCTTTCAGCCAATTTCTAATCCACACACAAACGTTTTCCCCTAGGCCTATTTCATTCAATTTGTACAGTAACCTTTTGTGTGGAACCATATCAAATTCCTTGGCAAAGTCTAAATAGATCACATCAACCGCCGCTCCCTCATCTATATTTTTACTTACTTTTTCATAAAATGCGATCAAGTTAGTTTGACAAGACCTGTCTTTCACAAAGCCATGTTGGCTCTTGCTAATGATATTCCTATTCAAGCTGAATTCTTGAATAGATTCCCTTAGCAACCCTTCAAACAGCTTCCCTACCACAGATGTCAAGCTTACAGGTCTGTAGTTTCCTGGCTGTGACTTTGATCCCTTTTTAAATATGGGCACCACATCTGCTTTACGCCAATCCATGGGCACCATACCTGAAATAAAAGCCAGTACATGAGAGACATTTCTAGCTCCACAGGTGAACATACCAATAGTGTTCAACCATGTGGGAACAGGTTTGGGACTACTATGGAATATACTAGGTGATAATTTACTTCCTAATGTAGGAGTTTTTCTTGAAAAAATGTTATCCCTGTATATGTGTGGGGTTTTAAACGGATGTCGCTCCAAAGTACTGGAATATGGTAAATGCAGACGTACAACTGCTGGATTAAGCACTTGATCTCAAAGGGTCCAACGTAATGGGGCCCCAGCTTCATTGATGGACATGAGAAGCGTAGATTAGTGATAGAGAGCCACACCTTATCTCTTGTAGGCAGGGGTGGAGGAGCTCAGTTTGTCTGCATAATGTTTGTCGCTCCATTGAGAGGTTAACAGTGATCTCCAGATGCATAAGTTGGTCTGGGCCATAGTTTGCAGGTGTTCGGAGACACTAGTTACAGGACAAGACACCGGAGATCCAGGAAGCATGATGGGGTGAAGGCCAGTGTTAATGAAGAAAGGAGTCATATTGGTGGACTGTTGGACCTGAATGTTATAGGCAAATTCTGCCAAAGGAAGAAGGTGGATCCAATCATCCTAGAGATATGTAGTGAAGCACCTAAGGCACTGCTCCAATATGTGATTGGTGTGTTTAGTCTGCCCGTTGGTTTGAGGGTGATAGGCTGTAGAAAGAGAACTTTGGAAGTGAAGGGCATGGCAAAAGGCAGACCAAAAGTGTGAGGTGAATTGCATCCCACAATCAGAGACTATGGTTTGTGGTAGACCGTGGAGGAGGAAGATCTCCTTGATGGATAGGTTTGCTGTCTAAGAGGCAGAGGGTGTCCCTTTGGAAGGTATAAAATGAGCCATCTTCGAGAACCTGTCCACCACCACTAAGATGCAGTTCTATCTCAATACAGGAGGAAGATCAGTGATGAAATCCACAGACAGGGTCGGTCCAGAACTGGCAATGGCTACAAGAGACCAGTAGGTTTAGCATGAGGATCCTTGGGCAAGGCATAAGTAAGACAAGATGCAAGATAGCTTATAACATCTCATTGTACATGGGGCCACCAGATGGAGCATAAGATCAGCTCCTCTGTTTTTTTCTGACCTCCGTGACCTGCCAAAGGAGAATCATGGGACATCTGAAGGACCTCAAGATGGGCAGAGGGTGGGACAAAGATGAGATTTTGTAACATAAATATTCTGTCTGAAGGAATATGAGATGGTTGACCTTGGGATAGGGAGATGCCCATCTGGGAACGGATATAGTATCAGGAGGTAGAAGAGGCTGCTAGGAAGGACCGTCTAAATGAGCTTAAGAGGTTCCTCAGTAAGAAAGAGCATCCACTTTCCCGTTTTTCATACCCGGATGGTAGATAATATGCATCATCAAATGACTAAAGTACTATGCACAACGGGCCTGTCGAGGGTGAAGTCTACGGGCTGAGCGGACATACTCCAGATTCCGATGGTCAGTGTAGATCACTATAGGATGCAATGCCCCCTCCAGTAGATACCTCCATTGTTCTATTGCTTGTTTGGGAGCAAGAAGCTCTCTGTCTCCAACATTGTAATACCTTTCAGGGTTATAAGGGGACATGAATAGAAAGCCACAGGGTGGAGTAGTTCCTTCTCACCCCTCCTCTGAAATAGAACTGCTCCTATTGCCATTTGGGAGGTGTCAACCTCTACCTCATATGAATTCTCGGAGTTAGGGAGCATTAAGATGGGTGCTGAAGTAAATTGATTTTTTTAAGATGTTAAATGCCTCTTATGCTTGATCCGACCAGAGGAAACATCCTGATTTTTTAGTCAAGGCCATGATGGGTTGAATTATATGGGAGAAGCTTTGGATAAACCTCTGATAGAAGTTTGCGAACACCACCAAGCACTGTACTCCCCTCTTGTCAGTAGGTGGTGGCCAATCCACAACCGTGAAAAATGTACGGGGATCCTTCTGAAGACCACTAGCCGACAGTAAATATCCCTGGAATTCTACCATACGCACTTCTCCAACTTGGCGTATGAACTGTGTTACCGTACACAGGAGAGCACCTTGGTCATATGAATGTAATGTTCCACCAGAGCTGTTGAGTAGAACAGTATTTCATCAAGATATACTATGACAAAGACGTCCAGGTACTCTCTAAACACATCATTATGGAATTATTGGAAGGTAGGAGGTGCTTTGCAAAGGCCAAATGGCATTACCCTGTACTTGTAGTGCCCATATTGTGAATTAAAGGTTTTCTTCCGCTCATCACCCTTACGAACACGCACCAGGTTGTGGGCCCCCATTAAATCCAGTTTGGAGTCAACATGTGCCATACTCCACCTGTCCAGGAGTTCCGAAATCAAGGGCAGTGGATACCGGCTCCTTACTGTAATTCCGATCAGTTCTTAGTAATCCACACAAGAACGTAATACTACATCCTTCTTGTCCACAAAGAATATTCTGGCTCCTGCAAGTGATGTGGAGGGATGTATAAAGCGATGGGGAATGCAAGCAGGGCACTGGGTTGTATAGCTAGGGGCATTAGTAGCAGAAAAAGGGAAGTAGTCATGCCACTGTACAGATCTCTAGTTAGACCTCACCTAGAATATTGTGTACAGTACTGGAGACCCCATCTCCAGAAGGATATTGATACTCTAGAGAAAATTCAAAGAAGGGCTACTAAAATGGTGACTGGTCTACAGGAAAAGAAATATCAGGATAGACTAAAGGATCTGAATATGTATAGCTTGGAGGAGAGAAGAGAGAGAGGGGATATGATAGAAACATTCAAATACATGAAGGGATTCAACAAAGTACAGGATGGAAATATATTTCAAAAGAGTAAAAACGTCAGGACAAGAGGCCATAGTCTAAAACTAGAGGGACACAGGTTTAGATGTAATGTAAGAAAGTTTTACTTCACTGAGAGGGTAGTAGACAAGTGGAATAGCCTACCAGCAGAAGTGGTAGATGTCAATACAGTGACAGAATTTAAGCATGCATGGGATAGGCATAAGGCGGTCCTTAACATAAGAAAAGACCAAGGACCAAAAAAGGTTTGAGGGTTTTTTTTTGTTTTTTTTTTACACAGTAGGAAATTGGGCAGACTAGATGGGCCGAATGGTTCTTATCTGCCGTCAAATTCTATGTTTCTATGTTTATGTTTCATTCTTCAGGTTTTCCCCAATGTACTCCTTGAGGATCTTCAATTCTGGCTCAGACGGTAGAAATATATGACCAAAAGTAATAGAGTCTCCTGGGAGGAGATCGATTGGACAATCACAAGGATGATGAGGCTGTAATTCTTCTGCCTTCTTCTCGAAGACATCTGAAAACAATGCATAAACAGGGGGCACAGTAGGTCTCGTTTCTTCAGAGTCCTTCAATTCCATGGTGAGACAAATCTCTGTGGTAGAAGGGAAGCAGTGGTGTCTGCAGTGGGCAGAAGAGAATGTAATGGTGCCACAAGACCAATTAATCAGAGGACTGTGGAGTTGGAGCCAAGGTAACCCTAGAATAAGGGGAAATAAAGGCAAAAGCACCACATCGAAGTGTAAGACCACCATGTGACATGATCTAAAAGAAACTAGCAAGGAAACTGTCTCCTGGGTAACTGGACCAGACTTGAGTGGAGTCCCATCCACAACTTGTATCTGAAGAGGAGAAGCCTTTGTCAGGGTAGGTATGCCAAAGGTAACGAGGCTGTGATAGATAAAGCACCCATTGGCTCTGGAATCGATCATGGTGTGGTCAGGAATGACTTTCTCAGTCCACTGTAGAAAAAGAGAAAAAGAAAGATGAGGAAAAAATGCCCCAGAAGGAAAATGGGTAAATGAGGTAAGAAGAAGGAGCTCTGAGGTATCTCCTTACAGTCATGAAGGTGGTGGCCTGGTTTACCACAGTACATACAGAGATCCTGTGTCCTCCTGCGTGCTCTCTCTGCAGAAGTGATGGGACCCCGAAACAGGCCAACCTGCATAGGTTCTTCTGTCTAGGTAATATCCAATCTTTCAACAGAGCTAAATAAATGAAAATAACACCAAGTATATTATATGACCTGAACAAACAAAGGGTCTCTTAACAGTCCTCCAATAGTGGTTTCTGCCGTTCTCCCACGAACCGCTGGTAATGAGTTCTGTAGAGACTACGTAAAAAAGACACAAAAAGAGAGAAGGAGCGCACAATCTAAATGTAGACCACTTGAATATCAGGGTGTGCTACACCTCCACCGTATCTGAACTTCTCTTCCTTCACAGTGCCAAATAAACACCCGTTGTAGTGAGAATAAAAGCACTCACCTTCTCATGAGGCAGAACCAGCCTCATGGTATCTTAGCCTTCACTGGATGACCCCCAGTGTCGGTGTCTTTTGGATGATCGGTCTCCACTTCCCAACTTCTCAATAGTCTCTTCAGATCTCACCATTCTCCTTGTAGTCTACAAATGGCCCTCTATCTAGCATCAAGTAAGACCTAATACATGGGAACTAAGGTGGAATAATAATGGGACTTGGGAGTAATGATACCAAAATATAAGCTAAATAATTACATTTATTTGAAATAAAAATGTAGGTGTAATAAAAAATATCAGTTTACAATACAGTAAAAAAATAAATAAAAACAGTGATACACGAATCACATCAAATATGTGATATTGTGTAACTCACTACCGCCCAACAAGTTTCTCAGCATTGCACTGCTTCATCAGGTGATTATAGAGTGAGTGACCCAAACACATCCTCTTTTACATCATAGCCCTTGGATGCAGAAGACAATTTTCCTGCTACGCTGATCCTTTGTGCCACTCCATCCTGCTAGCTCTCCCCCTGCACTAATCGGACCTGGATAGTGATAGGAATAGAACCTTGCCTATGGCTCTGTCTGGTAGTCAGCAGACCTACCAGGGTAATATGCACCTGTACCACACAGATACTGGAATGTGTGAGCAAAGGTAATCGCAACTGGTGAAAGCCCGACCAGCGGTACTGATGAGTAGGTAGCCAGACAAGCCAGGAGTAATGCACAGAGCAGGAAGTCTGCTAAAGCCAACGTCAGTAACTAAGCGGGAACTTAGACAACCAGGGTCAACATAGAGCGAGTAAGCAACCAGGGCCACAGGCCAGAACCGATGAGGGTAGTCAGACAAGCCGGGGTCATACACGGAGTGAATAGTCAGCCAGAACCACAGGTCAGAACTGATGTGGGTAGTCAATCAAGCCAGGGTCATTCACTGAGCGAATAGTCAGCCAGAGACACAGGTCAGAACCAATGTGGGTAGTCAGACAAGCCGGGGTCATACACGGAGCGAATAGTCAGCCAGAACCACGCGTCAGAATCGATGTGGGTAGTCAGACAAGCCAGGAAGAAGACACAGAGGAGATTCGGAAGCCAAGCACGGTCACAACGAGATTCAACAAGACACAAGGATACTAGCAGGAACCCCACGTAAGGGCAACTACCCCTATTCTTAGGGTAGTTTAAATACACCTCCACAAGGTGGGAATCAATTAGGCCAATAGAGTAGAACCTATAAGGGCAAGCGCAACATCACTGGTGACTCGTACGCACACCTTTGCCTGTGACCACCAGGAATGCGGAAAAGGCCGGAACCCGCTGCTGACTGTCCACAAGTTGGAGCAGAGGACAGGGGAACAGGGGGCAGAAGGCAGGAAGACTGCTGAGGTACACTGTGATAGTACCCTCCCCTTAAGGACCTCTCCCCCGGGAGAGGGTCAGCTCCAGCAGGGTAGCGGGAGTGGAATTCACGTATGGTAGCTGGAGCATGTAAATCCCTCTTGGCAACCCAGGAGAGTTCCTCAAGTCCATAACCCTTCCAATGTACCAGGTATTGCACTTGGCCTCTGACTCTGCGTGAGTCCAGAATACTTTGCACCTTATACTCTTCATGATCTCCCACTCTGAGAGGCCTAGGACAAACAGGAGCAGATGTGTAATGGTTACAAATCAAAGTCTTGCGTAAAGATATATGAAACACATTGGAAATGTGCATATTGGCCGGATGTTCAAGGGCATAGGCTACAGGGTTAACGCTACGGAGGACCCAAAAAAAGCCAGTTTCCTACAAGGCACTTGGAGGTGCAGATTACGGGAAGATAGCCACACTCTCTCTCCCACCCGGAAAACATGAGCTGGTAATTGTCTACGGTCTGCGTGTCTCTTATACCGTTGCGTGGACCTTAGCAGGGTTCTCTGGACCCACGGCACTATTCCGGGCAAACTCGGCCCACGGTTACAGGTTCGCCCAAATGTCATGATGGTCCGAAATAAAGCAACAGAGGAACTGTTCCAACACTTGATTAGACCTCTCTGAAGTACCGTTAGACTGAGGATGGTAAGCTGAGGAGAACGAGAGTTGAATACCCATCTGTCTGCAAAAAGACCTCCAAAAACGAGACACAAACTGGCTCCCGCGATCTGAGACCACAACTTTCAGTATAACGTGGAGGTGGACTACCTCTCTAGCAAAAACCTCGGCCAACTCCCTGGATGAGGGGAGACCCTTAAGAGGAACAAAGTGAGCCATTTTAGAAAATCGATCTACGATCATAAGGATGACCGTGTAGCCCTCCAATACTGGCATTTCTACCGTTAAGTCGACTGACAAGTGCGACCAAGGATGTTCCCCATTAGGAATGGGTTGGAGGAGACCCACAGGAAGATGCCTGGGAGTCTTGGACTGCGTACATGTGGAACATGCAGCCACAAACACGAAACTGTCTGCTCTCAGGCTCTGCCACCAAAATAGCCAAGATATGGACCATATGAGTTGGTCTCTCCCAATGTGACCTGCTGCCTTTGAGGAATGATATGTCTCGAGCAATTTGGTACGTAGGGACTCGGGTACAAAACACCTCTCCCTGAGTTTGTCAACAGGTGCGGACCCCTGAGCAGCCAATATCTCCTCTCCCAAAGGAGAGATAATACTTGTGCGGTCAGAAGGAATGATAGGAGTAGGTGGACTCTCCTCCTCGGAATCTGCCCCAAACTGCCGGGAAAGGGCATCTGCTCGAATATTCTTCGTATCAGGGAGATAAGAAAACATCATTAAATCTTGACAGAAGCAAAGCCCATCTGGCCTGTCGTGGAGACAACCTCTTGACCTCAGACAGATATGTGAGATTCTTGTGAGCTGTCAAAATCATAATTGGAGTGCTCATCCCCTCCAATAGATATCGCCATTCTCTAAGAGCAAGAATAATGGCGAGTAGTTCACGATAGCCAATGTCATACAGACTCTTGGCTTTCAACAACTTCTTAGAGAAAAACCAGCAAGGCAGTAATGCCTTACCAGGAACCGAGCACTGGGACAGAAGAGCGCCTACTCCAGACTCAGAAACATCAACCTCCAGGGTAAAGGGTAGGGTGGGATTCAGATGGGACAAGATAGAAGCCATGGCAAATGCCGATTTCAAATTCTCAAAGGCTTGAAGGGCGCTGGGCGACCAGTCTGAAGGATTCGCCCCCTTCTGAGTCATGTCCGTGTGTGGTTTGACCACAGTAAAGAAGCTTCGTGTAAACTTCCTGTAGTAGTTTTTGAAACCCAAAAATCTCTGTAAGGGCTTCAGACCAACTGGAAGTGGCCATTGCAAGACTGCAGAAAGCTTTTGTGGGTCAATAGCTAGGCCAGACGAGGAGATAACGTACCCCAAGAATGTCACTTGGGATCTATGAAATTCACATTTTTCCTATTTTTGTTCTCCTTTAAGAGTTGCAAAACCAAAGACACATCCAAACGATGGGCCTCTAAGGCAGGAGAATGGATGAGGATGTCGTTCAGGTAGACCACGACACAACTATGTAGTAAATCTCTCAAGACATCATTAATGGATTCCTGGAAGACAGCGGGAGCTTTGCACAAACTGAAAAGCATCACTAGATACTCATAGTGGCCACTCCGGGTGTTATATGCCGTCTTCCACTCGTGGCCTTCTTGTAAGAAGCCCTAAGGTCTAGCTTACTAAACACAGTGGAGCCCTTAATATGATCAAACAGCTCTGTAATTAAAGGAATGGGGTAAGCGTTCTTGACATCAGATTACTCAGGCCTCTGAAGTCGATACATGGTCTTAGTTCCCCATCCATTTTCTTTACAAAAAAAAATCCTGCACCCGCTGGTGAGGAGGATTTGCAATTTATTCCCCTAGATAGGGCATCAGCCACATAGTGCTCCATGGCTCAGTTCTCCTCAGTAGACAAAGTATAAATACGACCCCTGGGAGGTATGGCACCCAGGACCAGATCAACAGTATAGTCGTACGGCCTGTGTGGCGGCAACGTACTAGCCTCTACCTTGTTAAATACCTCTCTGTAGGACTGGTACTCTGCAGTTAAAGAGGTTGAGGTACATAGTATTCTTGTAGGTTGCTGAAGGCAAGACTTAGTACACTGGGGGGACCAAGACACAATGTTAAAGGTTAGCCAATCAATCCTAGGGTTATGTGTCTGCAGCCAAGGAAACCTCAGAATGATAGTGTAATGAGGCGAATGAATGACTTGAAACTGCAGGGTCTCCATGCGGAGTGCCCCTACCCTCAGAGGCAAGGAACATGTCTGATGCGTGAAATGCGAATGTTGAAGCAGTCTTCCATCAATGGCTTCAATGGCCAACGGAGAGGAGCGGGGCAGCAAGGGAATAGAATATTTAGCCACAAATCCAGAATCAATGAAAAACCCAGCCAGCCCCGAATCTAACAGGGCTGGGGCGACAACTGAAGACTCGGCCCAAGACAGGACTACCTCAAGGATAGATTTACCTTGAAGGATCTCTGGGGACTGTGAAACTCCACCCAGGGTCTGTCCCCTACATGACCCTAGGTGCAGGCATTTCCCGGCCGGACGGGACAAGAACGCAATAAGTGACCAGGCTTCCCACAGTATAGACATAGACCCTCTTTCTGACAGAGAGCCCTCTCCTCCACCAAAAGGTGTGTGAATCCTAGCTGCATGGGTTCTCCCCTGGTGGAGTCAGAACCAGGAGTCATGGGTGGGTGTACAAAGCTAGGTGCCAAGTGAGATGAAGGCCTGCGCATACATTCCTTGAACAAAGGTCTCTCTCAGATTCTGGTATTCAGCAGGATGGTGACCTCAATCAGTTCCTCCAGATCACCAGGCAGCTCACGAGCTGCCGTCTCATCCTTGATAGAGTCACATAAGCCTTGGGAGAATGTGTCTACTAGTGCCTCATTGTTCCACCCTACCTCCACTGCTAGTGTGTAAAATTTGATTGCGTACTCGGCCATCGTACGTGTACCTTGGAGGATGGTCATAAGTTGTTTGGCAGCGAAGGCTGCAGGACCAGGAACATCAAAGATTCTTTCAAAAGAGGCCAAAAGTTAGAGATAACGGGTTTGTCTGTCTCCCAAAGCGGATTGGCCCATGCCAAAGTCTTGCCCGACAATAGTGAGATCAAGAATCCGACCTTACTTCTTTCATTTGGAAATGCCTGCGGTACCATCTCTAAGAATATACCCAGCTGACTGAGGAACCCACAGCAAAGTGTAGGTTCCTCCTCATAACATTCAGGTAAAGGAGCATGAGCAGCTGGTGTCGACTCTGGGGAGGCCACCGGTTGCCGAGTAAAGTGCTCCAGGTGAGCCGTACCATTTAACAGTGTCTGCATGGCCAAAGATAACTGATAAATGCGTTGATCCTGTGAGTCCATCCTGGTCAGAATGCTTGGAGTAGGTGGATTAATTGTACCTTCAGTACTCATGGCCCTTACGTACTGTCACTGTAACCAATACAAAGAGATTCAGACACAGGTACAGTAAGTTAAAATCACCATTATTAATAATAACAAACGAAAGAGGAAGACCCCCATGATCCCCAGAACACAGGAGGATGGACAGTAATACAGTCCACTACTCACAGCTGTACAATGAGCCGAACCCTGCACTAATCGGAGCTGGATAGGAATAGAACCTTGTCTGTGGCTCTGTCTGGTAGTCAGCAGACCTACCAGGGTAATATGCACCTGTACCACACAGATACTGGAATGTGTGAGCAAAGGTAATCGCAACTGGCGAAAGCCCGAGCAGCGGTACTGATGAGTAGGTAGCCAGACAAGCCAGGAGTACTGCACAGAGCAGGAAGTCTGCTAGTGCCAACGTCAGTAACTGAGCGGGAACTTAGACAGCTGGGGTCAACACAGAGTGAATAGTCAGCCAGAGCCACAGGTCAGAACCTATGTGGGTAGTCAGACAAGCCGGGGTCTTACACGGAGCGAATAGTCAGCCACAGCCACAGGTTAGAACCGATGTGGGTAGTCAGACAAGCTGAGGTCACATGGAGCGAACAGGTCAGAACCGATGTGGGTAATCAGACAAGCCAGGAAGCAGACATGGAGGAGAATCAGAAGCCAAGCACGGTCACAACGAGATTCAACAAGGCACAAGGTTATTAGCGGGAACACCATGTAAGGGCAACTACCCCTAGTCTTAGGGTAGTTTAAATACACCTCCACAAGGCGGGAAGCAATTAGGCCAATAGACTAGAGCCTATAAGAGCAAGCGTGACATCACTGGCGACTTGTATGCGCGCCTGCGCCTGTGACCACCAGGATTGTGGAAGCGGCTGGCACCTGCTGACGGCTGTTCGCAAGATGGAGCATAAGACAGGAGAACAGAGGGCAGAAGGCAGGAAGACTGCTGAGGTACACAGTGATAGTGGTACATTCCAAGAAGCATCACCAGAGATTCAAAATGCCCATAATGAGTTTGGAATGCTCTCTTCCATTCATCTCCATCCCGTATTAATTCCAGGTGATAAGCCTTACGTAGGTCCAATTTATAAAAATGGTGGTGGATCTCATGTGATCGAATACCTCCACAGTGTTTATTGATAGTGAGCTGTAGGGCAGTAGATTCATGAGAGAGAGAGCCTGAAAGCATTGGATTCCCATCAAGTACTCGGATATGGACAGGATGAGTAATAGCTACCACATGTATTTGGAGAATAGATTCCAGATGTAAGTCAAGTAAATTGTTAGTAGCTTTGAAGCAGATAAGGACAAAGAAAGGAAGCAGTGAGAAATCGCAGTACTAGGACTGACAGTCAAATGAGGAATGATTTGCTGAGTAAAAGTAAAATATCTGAATTTATGCTAGAGTGTGACCAATTTGTGCCATGGTGTGATCAGCATTTGTCTGAGGAATTAGATTCTGTAAAAAAAGCTTATAACCAAATCCTTATATACCGAGTAGAAAATTGTACTGTGGAGGTGGAGAGAGCTAAAAGTGTGTGCACAAAAACAAATATAAAGCATAGGAGAGTTAGAAAAAGTAATTATACTAAAAACAGCAACAACATCCCAAGAATTAGAAGAAAACATGGAATCATCATCACAGAAAGACACTCTGGTTTCTCAGGAGCAGCTGCAATCTTATGTATGTAGTGGTGATTGTGGTGGTTGTAATGGCACTGGCACTTCTCTGTGGGACTTGCTTCCTGAATATGGCTTGGTAACTGATACATAGGGACATAGTCTAGGTCAGAGTGGCCCCACTGCATGTGAGATGGTTACATGTAAGATAACTATGTTCTAGGCAGAAATGATAACCCACTGGAGTACTGGCAAAAAAAAAGTTATCTGCATGGCCAGCAATGGTACAGATTACAGTGGAAACACTTAGTTGCACAACAGCAAGTGTACAGTCAAAGGACTTTCAATGCTGTTGTTTATATTGTTAGAGTGTTGGACATGACTATACAGCAGCAATGTTGGTAGACTAATTTTTATAAAAATGAACCAGAAACTCATACCGTTTGATTATCATGTAGCAGAACTAGAAAGAAGTATTCAAAACACAGAAGTCTATGGAACATGTACAACTCACAGCAACACTGATGACTAGGAGGTAATTTCAGAGTTGCCAGGCCACTTCCAGCCACTAGGAAGGATCAGTGCTATCACTGATGAATGAGTGCAACTTACAGATTATATTGTTAGGGCATACAGAATGTAAATTTTATGCTACATATAAGTTGTCTACAATGTCATTACTATTTACATTATCATAACATATATTCTTTGCCTTCAGTGCCCACTGCCATGATACCTTAAAAATCCACATTTTATATTCACATTATCTGTATCTCAAATATAGTTTCAGGCTTATTATAAGGTAAACCTTTAGAAAAAAAAATATGTGCAAGCTAATAATAGCAAGGCAATAACTATTGTTTACAGACTTCGTTATAACAAGGGGAGACTTAAGAAAAATAGTTTGGTGGATTACGTAGCAAATGACGCAAAAAAAATATAAGCAGGTATGTGTGACAAGGCAAACCTTATAAAACGGTGGAAGCCAAGCCAGTAGTATGTCATCAGGGCCAGCCAGAAACAGATGCCACCCATATTTTACATGATGGTGTTTTCTGATAATTTAGTTCTTATTAGCATCATATGTGACAGCAGCTGCTGTATCCACCATGCCTATGGTGATTGGTAGTAATGGTGATGGGAGGAGTATGACTGAGATTATTCAGTTGCAGTGACATGGGACAATTGGTGGTGGTCATGTTTCTTCCTAATACTATCCCCAGTGCTGTGGATACAACAGAGGCAGCAGCAGCACAACCAAGTCAATTCAGGCATCATCAACACACTACTTCTCTTCCTCCCACTCACCAAAATCATAGGTAGTGGAGTATGTTTCCTTTGGGGCAGAGTTCTCAACAACTGCAATGTGCACTCTGTGTGAAAACGCTGTGAAAAGTGGCAGGGGCTAGGATCAAATAACTGGCACATCAACACATAAAATATGCCCACATTTTTGAAACATTAACCTGAAAGTGCTGGTTGTGTTAACTCATGCCCCAAGAAATAACATGCTGTCAGTTACTGACTAAGGCTTTGTCCATTCTACAACATAGTCACTTGATGGTGGGTGATGGAATTACTGTATATTTAGCTTACCCTCCTAGCTATCACCTTGTAATATTCAGCACAGTTTCTGTGTAAGGTGCTCCCTCATGCCCTGCATTCTACTGCTCTCCACAATATTGCCACAATGTGCAATGTATGAAGATATACTGCCAGATCCTCACATGTGCAGAGGCACTGTCTGCAGGTGCTCATGGTGGTGGTGCTGGCATTACTCCGACCTACTGATGGTGAAGACTTGGAGTGCTGCCCCTTTCCTGCTGGTGGGGACCTGCTGAACTTGCCTGCTGGCTGGGAGTGTGAAGGTTTGCAATTGCATGCTATCATAACAAAGTTTGTTGCCCCACCATCAGCAGGTCCAGATGTCTCCTGTGTTTTTTCCCACACTGCAAACAGACAAGGGGCTCAGTTACATCTACAGCATGTACTTGGCTTTCCTTGTAACTGAGATGGTTCTGTGCTGTGCAGTTTTGGGTGGTTGTGTTTTACATGATTTATCAGGGCATATGTGTTGAGGTTTGACCCTCCTACCCCCTCTTCACATGTTTTTCACACAATCACACATTGTGTACAGAGCTGATGCTGAGGATTGAACAGTCCCTGCCCCCAAAAGAAAAATAAACCAATACATATGATTTTACAAGGAAAGTTTGAGAGGAATGGGCTGTTGACTCTCACCACCTTAAGTGCCTTCTTTTGTTGTTGCTGCTGTCTCACCAGTACTACTGCAAGAACTAGGAAGTGGAACAAAATCTTCCTCTACTGCCTACACCATGTTACTACCACTAGGAAATCCATCATCTTCATCACCACTACATCTACCACCAATACCCATAGTGAACAGGGTGGATGCATCAGCTGCTCTGCCTGTTACTGCTGTGACATATGATAATCATTGTTGGTACCTATAAACAATTCAGCAGAAGGATCTAACCATACAGCTAACAACATAATTTCACTAGTAATGGGGTGTTGGTGGTACCTAGTCCCTCCAGATCTATCATCAGTCATAGTATCCTGTGATTGCAGGAAAGCAGATGTAGTACCATTATTCAAAAAGGGGCACAATCTAAAACAGGAAATTATAGACCTGAAAGCCAAAGTGAGTAACATATTAGAAGGTTACTAACAGATAGTATTCAGGACTCGCTGATGATCAACAACATTATTATTAGTAGGGATGGGAGAAAATTTCCACCTCAAACTGAAATCCGCGAAAAATGGCACTTTCCGCTTGGTCAAGAAATATCCTGCAAAATATGCCGATTTTCTGCTTTTTCCGCCTAGCTCATTCCATTGAAATCAATGGGAACATTGAAGTTAGACACAACATAAAATAAATATTATTTAATTTCCTAAAGGCATCGTATAAAAGGGGCATGAGGGTGTCTGTGTTGGTGGGGTGTGGGGAAAGAATCAGTTGAACAGGGGATGATTTTGGGGGGGTTTACTGGGATTGGGGGGCAGTTAATAAAAAATAAATCCTAAATAAAATAAAAACAGGGAATTTGCTTTGGGAGGTTTCTTGACTGCTATTGGGGGGACAGTTAATTAAAAAATAAGAAGAAATTTGTATGTAAAGTGATAGAGACAGGAACCCCCTGACATAAGCTGTCACTGGGGTGGACTGATACTTGACCTGATAGAGTATTTTGTACAGGATGATTTGTTTGATTTGTTGTTAGAGGCCTTTGTTGGACTTACAGGAGGCAAATATAGTTTTTGATACCTTTTATTGGCTAACTAAGCAGATTTAAATGCAAGCTTTCAAGACCTTAGGTCTCTTCCTCAGGCATGTTATAACATGCCTGAGGAAGAGACCTAAGGTCTTGAAAGCTTGCACTTAAATCTGCTTAGTTAGCCAATAAAAGGTATCAAAAACTATATTTGCCTCCTGTATTTCTACGGCTAACACGGTACCAACTCTCATCTGTTATCAGAATGGAAGATACCCCAATGTACCGCACACAAATGAATATGAGAAACCTCCTAAAGAGGTATAACATGCCTGAGGAAGAGACCTAAGGTCTTGAAAGCTTGCATTTAAATCTGCTTAGTTAGCCAATAAAAGGTATCACAAACTATATTTGCCTCCTGTATTTCTGCGGCTAACATGGTACCAACTCTCATCTGTTATCAGAATGGAAGATACCCCAATGTACCGCACACAAATGAATATGAGAAACCTCCTAAAGAGGTATAACATGCCTGAGGAAGAGACCTAAGGTCTTGAAAGCTTGCATTTAAATCTGCTTAGTTAGCCAATAAAAGGTATCACAAACTATATTTGCCTCCTGTATTTCTACGGCTAACACGGTACCAACTCTCATTTGTTGGACTTAGACTTATTAGAGGCCTAAGCCCTGAAGAAACATTGATTTGTAGGACTTAAGCTTGTTTGGCACAAGCCATAAGTAAACATTGATTTGTAGGACTTAGGCTTGTTAGAAACCCCCAAAATTGTTTATTTTCTTGTAGGGCTAGTTTTTTTTTATTTATTTTTTATTTTTCAAAACACAAGCCCTGAGGAAAAAAAAAAAAAAAAATTCCAGTAGGTCATCTTGGCCAGTGGACACTGTCAAATGTCCTCCCGAGTTGCAACTGCTATTCGTACTGCTGCTGCTGAGTTGTTTAAGCAGCAGGATGATTAGGCAGCTGAAAGGGAATGGGATCAACAATAGCAGTAACATGGAAGATGGATGATAAAGGTTCCACTTGCCACGACTGGCTCCTAGTCTATGTGGAGAAAAGAAGAAGTTGGCCATTAAATCTTCTTCACCTGCCCCTTCTCCAAAATCATGGGTGCGTTGTTTTTAGAATATATATTTTTCCCTTGAGAACAAGAACTGTGGCTTCCATCAGCAACTGCAATGTACATGTGGTAAATAACATCTGGGGGCACAACTGTATCCAAACACCATGACACCTGAAACCAAGTACTGCCGCTGTCACTTTATCCCTTGTCCAGACCCCACTAAGGACACATGACAACTTGCTGACAGTTTAATAGTAATGATGAACCCTCCCTGCCAGAATCCTAGCATATTCTGCGGGATGGAATCTCCTCAGATGCCACCTGATGACCTGGTATCGATTCTCCTCCACCACACTGGCATGTGTGGTCAGTGCACCACACAGTGTGCAATGGGTAGAGATGAACTGGCATATCCTATCATCAAAACAGTGGCTATCATTTGGCAGGGGAGGTAACGATGAACAAGGTGGATTGGCAGGAGATGTAATTGTTACCCTAGAGGAAGAAGGTGATGTTGATGGTGAGCTAGTTGTTTCGCTCGTCATGGAACTTCCAGAGTCTGTCTGGGTTTCTTTAGTCTTCCTCCTCTTTGATCTCCACCTCACCTCTTGGTGCCTTTCTGGAGAGTCAGAGGGTACAGTAACAGCGGTGCTAGATTTCTGTAATGGGTGTTTGGCTTTAACATGTTTGATATAAATGTCACTGTGTCTGTGATTCATGTGTGTTATCAGGGAGGTTGTGACAAGGTGTGTTCACTCCTTTCCCCTTCTCACTAACTTATCACAAATTTTGCATTGTACCATTGTTGATGATGACTGCATTGTGCCTGCCGGAAAAGAATAATAGTCCCACACCCATGACTTCTGAGGGGAGGGATAGGGAACAGGTGGAGAACAATGGTCTCTTTCTTCTGGTCCTCCACATTCGCCTTCACTTTTTGTGGCAGCGGATAATGTTGCTGCTACTGCCTCAGATTTAGTACTGTAACTAGGACCAGGAATATTGCTGGCGCTGGCAAGTGGAACCTGTCCTAGTCCCGCATTATTTGTTGACCCCATTCCCACTGTGTCCAGGGTGGTCTGTGGCACACTAGCCTGCTCCTCAGCACCCTGCTGTCCTTTCATCTCAGCAGCAGCAGAAATTAGAGCAGTTGCAATTTCTGAAAATTCCAAAACCTGATTGCTAGTGGTGGTGGTGATGCCCATCCTCATCCCTGCCTCCCATTCCTTCTCAGTTTCTGATAAAAAGGCCATCAATGTCTCTTCTACCACAGCTTCTCCAACACCACCACCACTAGTCCCTACATGATGCTGCTCTGTTCCAAACATCTCACTGCTTGGAGGAGGTGATGAGCAATGTGACAGAGGGTCCCCTGCTGTCACACTTGGCATCATTTTCTCCTTCCCCCCTGAGTACTACAAGAAACACTAGCAGCAGGCAAAGTATTGATGGCAGCAGATTCAGCACTGTATCACGGTGCCCCGTGATTGCCTGTGACTGACAATGCCCTGGAGCGACATTGTTTACTATCTAACCGTCGCTCTTGCTGAGTCGCTATTCTTATAGGGCACCACGCTGATGAGGTCATTGCTCCACCTAACCATCAGGGTTTTTAAACCTCAGCCTGTGTCACTCCCCGTGCCCTTTCGTGGTGTACCTGAGCTTATTTCTGTGTTGGTGCATTACAGTTCCTGTGTATTACCTGGTTACGTCTGACTACCCGTTCCGGTTCTGACTCCTGGCTCTTCTGACTACCCATTCTGGTTCTGACTCCTGGCTTGTCTGACTACCCGTTCTGGCTCTGACCTCTGGCTTGACTGATTACCCGTTCCGGTTAAGACCATTGGCGACGTCTGACTGATCCAGTTTTGACCTTTGGCTGTCTTCTGGTTTACCCTCTGTTTTGCGCTCCGTGACCATTCCGTGTTTTGGTTTGGTTTCCGTGCTGCCCGGTGTCTTCTGCTTTGCGCTCGCTAGGCCGGTGTTGCCTAGCCTATCTCCATCTGGCTACCGCCTAGTGTATCCTCTGTGGGGATACTGGTCTACTCCACTTATTTGCCGACTTTGTGTTTGGGAGTGCTCTGGGCCATTCCGTTCATACCACCTGTCCTGTGAAGGGTGAGGAAAGTGCCCGCACTGTTCCTCTCTGGTCTCGTGAAGGTGTGCCATCTGATCCGGGTACAGGAGTGCTCTGCACTGTACCCACATCTACCGTGTAGTCCAAGGGCCATTCCGTTTCTGACCACCTGTCCTGTGAAGGGGAGGAAAGTGCCTGCACTGTTCCTATCTGGTCTCGTGAAGGTGTGCCATTCCATCTGTGTATGGGAGAGCTCTGCACTGCCCTCACATCTACCGTGTAGTCCCAGGGCCATTCCGTTTCTGACCACCTGTCCTGTGAAGGGTAAGGAAGCGCCTCCATCGTTCCTAATTGGTCTCGTGAAGGTGTGCCACTATCCACTGCCACTTTTGTCAGCAGAAAGACGTGCTCTATCTACTGCCACTTGTGTCATTTTCATACTACTGTGTGTCATTTATTGCCATTTGCCCGTTGCCTTATCTCCTGCCTTTCATATTACTTAATAACGTTTTCTATTAAGTTCATTTGTACTTGTCAGTGTGTTCATTTCCTAGTCACTCCGTGACACACTGGCAGCAGGTACAACACTAGTGGCAGCACATCTGGCAGCAGATACAACATTAGTGGCTGCAGGTACAGCAGTGGTGGCACTGGAAGCAGGGGCAGCACATCTTGCAGCAGGCACAGGCAGCTGACCTGTCCTGCTCTCACTAGTACTACCCTGTTCTTCCTCCCTTCCCATTACCTTTTCTCCCTTCCTTCCCAATCCCTTTTCTCCCTTCCTCCATTTCTATCTCGCTCTGTAGCTGCCTCTATTGTGTCTGCCTTCAGTAAAAACATCACCTTTTTATAGCGGAAGTGCGAAAACAACGTAAATCAATAGGCAGAAACTTTATAGCCATTGAAAAAATGGTGAAAAATTTTGGCCAATGGGCGAAAGATGCAAAAATTTTAAGCACAAGTTTTAAAGCAGATTTTCCCATGAAAAAGTGGATAACAATGTGGTTTTTGCTAAATTTCCTGCTGGAACACAGCAACAAGTTTTGCCCATCCCTAATTATTGGTATGAGGCAGTATGGTTTTATGAAGAATAGATCATGGTAAACTAATTTACCTACATTCTGTGAAATATAAAGTAGTAAGTTGAACACAGGTATTGCTGTAGTATACCTGTGTTCAACTTACTACTTTACTACTGTCACAACAGGTTACTACATAAATTAAAAGGCTAGAGTTTGGGAGGTGGTATCTGTTTATGGATAGAGAACTGGTTAAATGATAGATGGCATAGAGTTGTTGTAAATGTAACCTTTCCAGGTTGGTCTAAAGTTGTAAGTGGAGTGCCAAAATGTACAGTTCTGGCTGGGCCCTATGCTTTTTAACTTATTTATTAATTAATGGTTAGAGGAGCTCTATTTTCTGGCCAATTTAAATTTGTTGTTCTGTTGAAATAACTATGAGCCAATTTATCCTTTATGCATTTTTAGCTGTTAATTGCAGTTTAACACGCATAATTCCTTGAGGTTTTTGCCTATTGTTTGTCAAATTCCGTTCCAGGGTTTGATGTTCTCTTACCTGTTTACTCATGGTTCTGCCTTACGCTCCCTTTAAACCACTTTCCTCTACTGTTCTGGGCACATCCAAAGAGTTTGTCTCTGTAGCTTTTCTGAGTGTCCTGTCTGTGTATCCTGTATTCTTGTGTATTGACCCCTGCCTGCCTATGTTACCTTCTCCAGCCCTTGACCTCTGCTTTCCTGTTGCCTTTTCCAGCCATTGACACTATGTTGCCTGACACTTCAGCCTTCAGTGTGTATCCTCTCCAACTAGCACCTCTCTAGTTTTAATTTGCTGCTTCTTGCAGCTTGCTTCCCCTCAGTCTCTCTTTCTCTGTGCAACACTTAGCTGACTGTCACCTGTCTGCCATTGATGGGTATTCCTCCCTCCTTCCTTGCTGGATTACCTCTGACATTCTTTGCCTTAGGAGGCTCGTTGTTTTTTGGTATACGTCTAGACCTTTTTTTGTGTTTTGCTCCCAGTACCTCTTGGCTAATCTCACCCTCTCCTGGTTTGGCATAGTGCCACATTTGTGCCCTGCTCCGTTACCTCTCTCTTTATAAATTTTTCTTATTACTCCCCCTGTTTTTTTAAGTATTTATTTATTCTTCCTCTTATAAACAATTTAATATAGAGACTTCAATACATATTAATGTGGGGTTATTTTGGACTTAAATAAAAATGAAAAATTGTGTGTTTTTAAACCATTACACCTTCCATTACCTGTGTACCTTACATTAGTCTGCCAGGAGTTTAGTACATGACCTTTAGTGTACAGCTACCTGAGTTTCATACATACCATTCAAGGGGCTAAAGAGGTGCATATAACCTAGAATCTCTGAAATCAGTTTTACAGCATGATAACGAACAATGAATATTCAGTTACATTGCAATATGTCTAATCTCGCATCTCTCACTCTTCCTTGGGTTACTTTGTTCCTGTCGTTGCATATTACTGACATGGAATACTGTGATCCCTAACTCCTGAATAGTAATTTTAGTTAGAGAAATATTTATTCCATGAGAGTCAGATTTCCTATTAGGTAGAGTAGGCAAACAGCTTAAAGCACCAAGATCTGAGGGATCTCTCATTTGTGGTAGTCACTTCCACATTACAAATTGTAATATGGGTAATGCCTGGTACCATGTTCCACAGAGAATGAGGGAGACTAGAAAAGTAAAAATGATACCTTTATTGGCTAACTGAGTGGCTCTAGGATGCAAGGTTTCAAGACAAAAAGGTCTCTTCTTCAGGCATAATAAAAATGAATGCACAATACATGACTTTAAAACTCATGCACAATATTTTTACATTCAAATTCTACTGGCAGTAATAGTATGGACCATAAATAATTCTCTAGACTATAGTAAAGTCTCTTTGAAGTGGACTAGAAAATGCAAACAAGATTAATTACCTTTTTAATTCTAAGAGATGGGTTGTGCATTTCTCTGGTGCTTGGAAGGTTGACCCATTCAATATACTTAGCCTTCTCTGGTTAAATACTGGAATTTACTGGAGAATGAAAGGTAATTAATCACTTTACATTTTCTAGTCCATTTCAAAGAGACTTTACTATAGCCTATAGAATGATTTTTGGTCCATACTGATAAAAATATTACTGCCAGTAGAATTTAAATGTTAAAATAATGTGAATCCTAGAGCTACTCTGTTAGCCAATAAAGGTATCATTTTTACTCTACTAGTCTCCTGCATTCTGAATTGTACTTGTGTCCAGTTCAATCTCAATGTCCCTGCACCAGTTTATATACCCCTTTCCTATCTATATAACTCTTTGGATGCTAGAGAGGTCTCCATTGCATTGCGATGAAAAGTGTTGGCGTCAACTGGTTAAAGCTTTTTTCGTTTTTTTGTGAGAGTCTCGCCCTGCATGAAAAGTGCAAGATTCTCATGTCACTGGCTTAAAACCTGCCATGTGAAATTTTTTACCCCTTCTGCACGGGAAAGGTACTGCGTTGAAATCCGACAAATTCAGTAACTCTGCAACTGTAACTGGCTCCTCATGCTCATGGCAGTTGCCACCGTTAATGGATTTGTCAGATTTCAACGCACTACCTTTCTGGTGCCGAAAGAGTTAAAAAAAAAAATTACACAGAGAGTGAATCTCCAGAAATCGCTGCTGCTGAGAGGAGGAGGATAAAAAATTTGCAGCCTCTACTATTTCACATGGCAGTTTGATATGATTTTCAAATGAGAATCTCGCACTTTTCATGTGACCTGGTGAATGCACTAAGGCAGTGATTCTCAACCAGGGTGCCACAGGCATCATCTTAGGGTGCCCCACATTTTCTATGAAGATTAACAAAAATGGACTTTTAAATAAAGATTCATAGAAATTGTTCTGCATAATATGTTTAGTTTTGTTACTATGATTGTAAGACCTAATAATAACTGTATATTTATGTATTGTACCCTTCAATATGCCCTTGATAAAGTATATTAAATATGTTAGGGGTACCCCGATGTTCTAGATTATGTGTTAGGAGTGCCCTGAACAAAAAAAGATTGAGAACCACTGCACTAAGGGCTTCTAAGGTACTTTGCCATGGTCATAGATTGCCATTACAACTATGAGAAGATGAAACATGAGTCACACATGTACATCCAGGATGTGCAGATCTGTCTGGATCAAGTGTCATGGGCATCCACTGGGGAGGCAAGATAGGGCACTCCTCCTCTCACTTGACCAAGGCAAGTTATATAATGGTACCAGTGAAAATTATTACTTGTATGTCGCAATTCCACTTTCTATGAGAACAAAAAGCACAGATGACCTAGGAATTTCCCCGTATTAGTTTGATCCAAAGAATTCCTATGTCATCACAGGGAACCATTCACCATATTGTATGTTGAACATTTCCCTAGGATGACCAAAGCAGGATTAACCATTGGCAGGAATTTCAGTAACTCATGGTCACAAGGCTGCCTATCAGACTGCTTCAGGTCTGAGTGGGAATCCAGAGAAGAAGGAAACTGGTAGCCCTGAAGTGCTAAATTGAGTAGCTTGTCTTCCTGCATCATGTCATTGCTGTAGTAGGGGAACTCCCTGCTATGGAGAATTAAATGTACCATTTAGCCTCTACAGTGATCTCTCTACAATATGTTCTCATGTACAGATCGTCGTAACTCTCTTTGTCATATCTGAGGAGCTTGGCTATCTGCCTTTTAGACCTTCTCATACTGGATCCCCATATGAGAGGGAGTAAGAAAAACAGACTGCAAAGTTGCTCAGAGACATGGGGATAGCAGGCAGAATTATGGTCAGCTGTACAAAAGAACATACATCCCAAAAGCAGCAACTTGCAAAGTGAGTGACTCACCAAATCACCCATCTGTTTACTTTCCAACCCCCCGTAATTTCCTATCGTCCCCTATTAACTTCACCCCCTCATAGTTCCCCAGACTGCCACTATTCACACGCCCCTTCTCTCTCAGCATCCATGTCATATCACTGGGACGTATGTACAACAGTGGAGCAGTCTGGGTCAAGCCATCTATGTTATAGAAGACAAGTAGAAAGGCATACAAAATAATGATAATAATAATAATAATTAAATTAAGCCTGTATCCCTTTGAACACTAAAGTAACATAGAGAACTCAAGTAATTAAAAGCCCCATTAAAATCAATAGTTTTAGAAATCTTTATGTTTCCCTTATGGCACAGTTTGTTTGCCCCAGATTTCTCCAGCTTTGCCTTTGTGCATATGACTCAGTGGGTGGGTGAGTGATTGTGCTGGGACACATCCCATTCATATACAAAGAAAAAGTGGAGCAATTCTTGGACAAACTAAAGGCATCACAGCATTTCCCAAATATCCATTGTTTTACATTGAACTTTTAACGCCTATAGTGCCAAATAGTTCCCAATCTTATTGAATTTCAAAACTCTGGTGTATTTCTAGAGTGGCTCCATTTCAATTATAAGCTATGCTGTATCTCTAATATAGCTTCACTTCATTTGTAAGCTCTGGTGTATCACTATTGTAACTTCATTTAATTTGTAAGCTCTGGTGTACCTTTAGTGTAGCGCCATTTCATTTTTATGCTCTGTGTATTTAATAGTGTAACTCCATTTAAATGTTAAGCTCAGTGGTATCACTAGTATCGCTATAAATCAATGTTATGCTCAATGTATCACTAATGTTATTCCATTTGAACTGTAAGCTCTGTGGTATCACTAATGTAGCTATGAATCAATTTTAAGTTCAGTATATCACTAATGATACTCCATTTCAATTGTAAGCACTGTGGTATCATTAGTGTAGCTCTAATTCAGTTGTAAGCTCTGAGCCAGTGAATTTCAACAAGAGTGCCATAGATATCCACTAAGGGTGCCCTATATTTTATGAATACTTAAAGGGGATGTATCACCTTAACAAAAGTTTTCCTTAATCTCTTTGGCTTAGCTATACTAACAATGCTGTGTTGGTTTTGTTTTTTTTTGTTTGTTTTTTTTTAATTCTAAAGAAATCCAGTTTAAAAGCATACTTTTTCCCCGTGACGTCTTCTCCTCACTCTGATCAGCAATATGCTTGCCGACAAGAATACAGGAGAAATCCTTCTCAATGCTGGTCTGTCAGTATGCTGGTGAGCTCACTGGCTAGATATCGATCTCTGCCAATGAGAGAGCTTCAGCTTACAAACAGACCAGCGTTTCTCCTGTATTCTCGTTGGCAAGCGTATTGCCAATCAGAGTGAGGAGAAGATGTTACGGGGAAAAAGTAAGCTTTTAAACTGGATTTCTATAGCATTTAAAAACAAACAAACCCCCCCCCCCCGAAAAAAAAAACCCAAACACTTTTGTTAAAGTGATACATCCCCTTTAAAAATGTCAAATTTGAGATTCTAATGTATATTTATAGAAGTATTTAGGCACGGTTTATTTGGTTTTGTTATTCTGATTGTGAGACCTAAGAATAACTCAATATTGATGTGCATTTATGTATGTATAGGCCCATGATAATTACATTTAAAATTTTTGGGGTGCCATAAAAATTCCAGACTGTGTGTTAGGGATGCGTCGAGCAAGAAAAAGATTGACTGCTCTGAGGTATCACTACTGTAACTATATATCAACTGTATGGTCAGTTTATCACTAGTATAGATCCATTTCAGTTGTAAGCTCTATGATATCACTAGTGTGTCACTAGCGTAGCTTTATGTCAATAGTAAGCTCTGTGTATCACTAGTGTAGCCTCACTTCAATTGAAAGCTCTGTGGTATCTCAAGAATAGGTTAGAGATGAAAAATAATTCCAAGTTAATAATCAGATTGCCATATTACCAAGGCAGGTGCTAAATGAGCAAAATCACACTGCAAGTCTGTACTACTCAAACTGTACATCTTTTAAATTACTGATTTACACCTTATTTCTGAATATTCATTTTAATTATAAAATTAACAAAAGGGAGGGGCTGGGATCATGGACTGGAGTAATAGTAGAAATGGGCCAAAATGGTTATTGGGTTAATATTACAGCTGCCATGGTTCCAGCCCTGTTTTGACAATGCCCTGTAAATTATCCCTAAGGGAATCTGGAATGTAAATTCTGATACAGACTTTAGGGACCTACCCTTTGGCTTTGACACCCATGGTCAGTGGTCGCATCGTGAAAAAATCACTACACACCCCTTCGGTCCATAAAGGGTTACCAGGTACAGCAAGCAAAGCTTGAGGTGCTGTGGTCCTGCCAGCAACTGTCATGTCTGCCTTCAGGAACATGATATATTCAGGACTGACTCTTGAACAAAAGGCAAAATATATAGGGGACATTAAGATTTTCTGACCATAGTAAAACAAGTTGGGGTTATTAGGTGGTGTCAGTTCCCCTTCAATGTGACATATACCCCTTGTGAGGAACAGTCTCCATGGTAGAGAGAATCTTGGCAGTTGGCTAATTTTGAAGCAGCTTTAAAGGACAATTATCACATTTATCAGTTCTTCTCTTGTGGAAGCAAACTTAGTAAAGGGCCTCAATATAGCTCCTATTAACTTTTGGAGGGGTCCGAAAACTGACCCTCTCTGCAGAAACACAACCCAAAGTCTGTGTGTCTAAGTCACAGACTCCAGGGTTGCATGTGCAGTGCCCATAGACATGCTGTGGAGGTCTTTCAAGGCTGATACAGTGTGTTTCTTGACACCTGCATCTTGCAGACAGGGCTGAATTTACATCACAAATACCCCTAGGCAATGCACCTTAGGCACCCATTACCAAATTGGTCTCAAATGACTGCTTACAGACCCATGACACAAAAAACACTCTTAGTATATAACATGCAAGTGCAAAAATAAAAAAACATTTAACCCCTTGCAGTGCAGTGGAGACCTCTCTAGCACCCACTGGGTTTAATAACAAAGGGATATTTAAACTGGTGAAGGGACACTGAGATTGCACTGGCCATACCCACAATTCAAAAGTGGATGTGGCCATCACAGATGAGGCACCCCTCAATATTTGCTGTTCTAGGTAGTTTCCTACTTTACCTAATGTGAAATCCAGCCCTGCTTTCAGGAGGTATCCTTTTGAATGGTCGCACGCAGAAGAGCATGCGACCATTTAACTCTTTCACCATGTTGCCTGGCTGAAAATAGTAATGTGACAATCTCGCAGTGAGGTGACTTAATTTGCTACAAATCTGAAAATTGGGATATAAGTATAGTGGGAAGAGGCCTCCCCGGCACAAACTGTTAGAGCTGAAACAGAATGAGGCCATTGACTAGGCGACGTGACAATCTTGCGCTGTCATGCACTGCAAAATTGTCACATCGCTATTTTTAGTCAGGTGACATGGTGAAAGAGTTTAAATGGTTGCACGATCTTCTGCATGCAACCATTCAAAAGTGAATCCTTTCAGGACAGGAGGTGAAAATATAGCAAAGATTCTACCCTAAATGAGATGATGGAATCGATTTAGACCCTATGCCTATCCAATAGCAATTTAATAAACTATTCACACCAAAATGTATCCCCTTTAATGCTGCTTGCACCAAGGTGATGACAATGGAGCAGTCTATGGTTTGTGGGCTGTTTGTTTGTATGCAGTACACTCATTCACTAGTGCATACCCTGAAGCCCAGCATCTGGTTTTAGAGACCAACGCCAGTGAAGCTACTCTGGCAAATTTGTAAATTCGACTCAGGAAACGGGCTGCACAATGTAGTACTGTGTCTCCCTGGAGGAGCATTGGGGGTCTTTTCAAACACCTGTTCAGCAGGCGTTTGAAATGCTGCCCTTGATTTTACAGGTCTACTCAAAGGGGAACAGATCTGCCAATGGGTACAACTAAAGCAACTGTACTGTGACACGGACATAGTTTTTTAAGTCCATCAACAAATGTAAAATACATCATCATGCCACAGAAACTAGCTTCCTTGGAGGAAAATCACAGACTTTCTTTAATAGATGAATTTGACCACAAGTCTTACTGGCTAGCTTTTGCTATAAATATTAACATTTGTCGTGATAAATATTTACTGGCTTCATTGTAAATAGTTTTATTTTGTAATGCATGAAATGAGTTTTTATTTATAAATAAAGATACAGCCAGATGAGATGGACAGAAGATAACTACCCCAGAAATGACATTCAGTCAGGTTCCTATTTTACCTCAGGTGAGATGCAAGGCTTGATAAGGGGCCAGGGTATAGATATTGTTGCATATTTGCTTCAATTACATCTTGGTATATGCACTAAGATGTCTTTGCCATTATATCCATGTGAACATTCCACAAATACACCAATATCTTCAGGGTTTCCCTATACTTTTACAAATAAAAACTATAAGGTGCTCAGCTGAATACACTTCAATTATATAAATCCAAAAAAGTCCAAATCAATAGTCCATTTAAAATATCTCATATGAGGGACTCAATGCTTCTATCCCATGAGCAAGTAGTGCACACTTGCAAGGAGTATAAAACTGCAAAAAAAGTAAAACACAGGAGAGCAGAAAAATCCCTCTAAGTGTAGTATTAAACTTTATTCCAAAATCCGAAATAAAAGCAACCAAAATTCCCCTTCAGGGGATCTACTCACAAGAGACAGAATAAAATTCACATCCAAAGAAATAATCAGAGCTTTTTTCATGGGTCCCGTCTCCTTCTGGACTTTCCTAGGCGTTCCACACGCTTCTCACCAAGCCGTCTCCTCCTGACGATGTCAGTCAGAAAGGACGCTCACACTGTTGGAGCTATGCATCTATAGCCTCGTTCCGGTGCTGATACTTTGTTTCCTGTTAAGACTCCGATAATCTCTGAATGATCGTGACTGGTAATCTTGACGTACGTTTTGTGGGGAAAACCAGTTCTCTTGATGAAGTGACTGGTAATCTCGACGTACGTTTCGTGGGGAAAACCAGTTCTCTTGATGAAGTGAGTTTTCCCCACGAAACGTACGTCGAGATTACCAGTAACGATCATTCAGAGATTATCGGAGTCTTCGCGGGAAACAAAGTATCAGCACCGGAACGAGGCTAGAGACGCATAGCTCCAACAGTGAGAGCATCCTTTCTGACTGATGTCATCAGTAGGAGACATCTTGGTGAGAAGTGTGTGGAACACCTTGGGAAGTGCAGAAGGAGACAGGACCCATGAAAAAAGCTCTGATTATTTCTTTGGATGTGAATTTTATTATATCACTTGTGAGTAGATCCCCTGAAGGGGAATTTTGGTTGTTTTTATTTTGGATTTTGGAATAAAGTTTAATACTACACTTAGAGGGATTTTTCTGCTCTCCTGTGTTTTACTTTTTTACCCCATGCTTTTGGATTTGAAATGACTACTACTACTACATAAAACAAACCTACATAAATAAATTGGTACCTAGAGAGTGCCACATTTCTTCTTCTATGCTGTCAGGGTTCACAGTACAGACTTTGCTCACCTGAGGTTGAGAAGTTGAGATCATCCCATCATTTTCTATGGAGCCAGAGTACAGTTTGTTGTCTCTTCTGAAAAGCAGAGACAGCAGATGCCCTACCTTAACCCACTGAGTGTCATACAGATGTGGCACAGAAAGGGTTATAACATTATGAATCAATTGACAGGATTCACAGTTCATTAAGAAACTGGGAACACTGGAAAAGCATATGTTACATATAACAGTTTCCCTGCTGGTTCTGTCCTTACAAGAAGCTGATCAGCTCTTTCTAGTCCTCAGCTGAGTATTCACTGATCAGATGATTCAAGTAAAGAGAGGACTCACAAGGAACTCTCTTGGCCTTGCAAGTTTTGTTTACATGAATGATGATTGGTGGATATTCCACTCAGGACTTGAAACAGCTGATCAGCTTTTTCCTTTAAGGACAGAACAACATAGAATCTGTCTGATGGTTCTCCAAGTTTCTGAATGAACTGTGAAGCCGGTCAATGGATTTTTAATGTTATAGCCCCTTCAGTGTCACAGTGATGTGCAATGCAGATCCCTATGGCACTTGAAGAGTTAAGGGACAGCTATGTAATTCTTGGTGTTGAAGTCTGAAGGCATCGTCTCTGCTCCCCACTTGCCCTTCCTAACACAATAGCAGCATTATGCCAAACCTACATATTTATTTTATATTAAAGCGGAACTGTCACGCTTTTACATCCCCAGTCCCAAGCATTGTTCACTTCAAAAACATAATGAAAAAAGCATATTAATTATATTCAATGATTTCCAATAAAATAAAAAAATGAAATATTTGTTGTTCGATAGTGTGAGGGAGAGCTGACATTTCCAATGACTGGCAGCTCTCTCCTTCATGAGTAGCTGCCAGTCTTACTCCCAAAGCCTGCCTCTTCGCTTGGAGGCAGCCAAATGTAAAGTCGTGTGAAAAAGAAAGTACACCCTCTTTGAATTCTATGGTTTTACATATCATGACATAATAATCATCTGTTCCTTAGCAGGTCTAAAAATTAGGTAAATACAAACTCAAATGAACAACAACACATGACATATTATACAGTGTCATGATTTATTTAACAAAAATAAAGCCAAAATGGGGAAGCCATGTGTAAAAAACTAAGTACACCTTATGATTCAATAGCTTGTAGAACCGCCTTAGCAGCAATAACTTGAAGTAATGGTTTTCTGTATGACAATCAGTATCTCCCATCATTGTGAAGGAATTTTGGCCCACTTTTCTTTACAATGTTGCTTCAGTTCATTAAGGTTTGCAGGCATTTGTTTATGCACAGCTCTCTTAAGGTCCCAACACAGCATTTCAATCAGGTTGATGTCTGGACTTTGACTGGGCCATTGCAAAACCTTGATTATTCTCTTTTTCATATATTCTGTTGTAAATTTGTTGGTGTGCTTGGGATCACTGTCCTGTTGCATGACCCTATTTAGGCCAAACTTTAGCTGTCGGACAGATGGCCTCACATTTGATTCTAGAATACTTTGGTATGCAGAGGAGTTCATGGTCAACTCAATGACTGCAATGTTTCCAGGTCCTGTGACTGCAAAACAAGACCAAATCATCCCTCCTCCAACACTGTGCTTGACAGTTGGTATGAGGTGTTTGTACTGATATGCTGTGTATGGTTTTCACCAAATGTGGCACTGTGCATTATGGCCAAACATCTCCACTGTGGTCTCGTCTGTCCAAAGGACCTTGTTCCAGAAGTCCTGTGGTTTGTTCAGATGCAACTTTGCAAACCTAATCCATGCTGCCATGTTCTTTTTAGAGAGAAAAGCTTTATCCTGGCAACCCTTCCAAACAAACCAGACTTGTTCAGTCTTTTTCTAACTGCACTGTCGTGAACTTTAACATTTAACATGCTAACTGAAGGCTGTAGGGTCTGAGATGTAATGCTTGGGCATTCTGCAATTTCTCTGAGCATTGCACAGTCTGACCTTGGGGTGAATATGCTGGGATGTCCACTCCTGGGAAGATTGGCACTGTCTTGAATGTTTTCCACTTTTGAATAATCTTTCTCACTGTAGAATGATGGACTTAAACTTGTTTGGAAATGGCCTTATAACCATTCCCAGATTGATAGGCAGCAGCAATTGCTTCTATAAGATCATTGCTGATGTCTTTCCTCATTGGCATTGTGTTAACACACACCTGAATGATCCATGTCAGCAAACTACTAAAACTTCGGCTTTTATAGGGGTGGTCACACTTGCTGATGTTCAGTTAATCAAGGGCATTTGATTAGCAGCACCTATCTGCTACTAAGCATCTTAATTCCTATGGAAGCAGTAAGGGTATACTTAGTTTTTCACACATGTCTTCCCCATTTTGGCTTTTATTTTTGTTAAATACGTCATGACACTGTGTAATATGTTATGTGTTGTTGTTCATCTGAGGCTGTATTTTCCAAATTTTTAGACCGGCTAAGAAACAGATGATTGTTATTATGTCCTGATATGTAAAGCCATAGAATTCAAAGAGGGTGTACTTTCTTTTTCAAATGACTGTACATAGACATTAAGGTGCATGGGGATAGCTGGGACGGAGAGTGGGTGGGGAAATTAGAACACAGAGGGCAGTTCCATAGGAGTAGTGTAGAGTAGTTTTTTTTCTTTTAGTGCGATTTTTTAAAAATTATTTTCACATATTAAGAGTTTGTTTTTCTAGGTAGATCTGCTCTGGTAAAGTTTATTATGGGGTGAAAGTTCCTCTTTATAAACATTTTATTATTTTTAATATTGAAAAATAAACATGTCACAGATTTATAACAGATCAAGGAGTGTCAGCATTGTCCATATAAAAATATGAAAATAAATTTGTCTAACTGTTATGAAGTGAGGCCAAACTTAAAAAACTAACCATAGAACTGAATAGAACCCGAGGAGGGGTCGGTAAGAAAAAACAAAGGGGAAGGAGGAAGCAGAATGATAATATTCTTATAAAATAGCTGTGAAAGAGATTAACCATCCTTGTTGAGAAGTCTCATCACAACTGAACATCAAGACAATGTTATACAAGTGACAAAAAAGGAAAGTCATTCATCTCTGATTGTCTGTTGGAGTCTCCAACTAGTGTCTTTAAAGCATAGTGTGAAATTTGTCCTCTGTTCTGCTGGGAAACAATTGATAAATGGTTCCCATAAAACCCAAATCTAGTCCTCTGTTCCACTGGGAAACAATTGATAAATGGTTCCCATACAACCCAAAAAACAAATATGTAATCTCCTTTTCCTGCAAGGTTGCTATACGTTCTGCTTGGGTGATTTCTGTATTATTGAGCCAAAAAGATTTTGCAGGTGGAGATTTACACTTGAGGGGAGTTGTGGCTTAAAAGTAATGATCTAGGGCTGTGGTTATCATGTCCATAGGGAGGTGTTTAATGACAGTGGTGGCATAGTGACAGGATTGTAAGTACAAAAAGAGATGCTTAGTTGGGAGTTGATGTGCAGATTTAAGATCTTGGAAACAAAGTACTGATTTTCTGGTTTGGTCCAACATATCTCCCACCATCTCCAAATGTTTACTCATCCAAGTTTTAAATCTGGGATGTGCGGTCCCCCCTTGGAAATCCAAGTTCCCAAAAAAGGTAAATATATGGAAAAGTGTGGTGTGTTAAATAGTTTCTTTTGAATAAGTTGTCATGCTTTGCAGAGGAAAAATAAGGGAATTCGTTTTGATACATAGTGCAATCATTTACTTGAGAATGCAGTATCTTAGATGGATGTGATATGTCATCTCTTTATCTCTGATGACTGTGGTGAAGTATTCAAGTTATGTATCCAGTCTATAGCTATTCACAGGAGACTAGTCAAGTTATAAAATCTAATATTATGGAAATTCATACCAGCAGATGTAACTGGTACCTGGAGTTTGAGGATACGGATGTGTGGTCTCCTGTGTTTCCGCCAATCCTAATTACTAGCGATTAAACTGTCCCCTCCTCCCTTTAGTGTGAAGTGTGCTGTAGTCTCCATAGCAAAGTGATCTTCACACATTGCCAGGCACACTTTGCCATTGCATGAATCCTCAGTGTATCTCCTCACTGGTATTACATGTGACTAGCAGGGCAATATATTACTCATTATTTGCCAGCCAGATAATACACCATTATGTATTTCAAATGAGTTAATCCCAAAAGCTTTCCATCCCTCTAGGTAAGTGAGCAAGTGTCGGTTTTCCCGCTACCCACCCACAAGGTCTCATATTTCTTACAAAATGCGTCTCCTCTGCTTTAAGGCACTTTTTTTTCAGCACCATTTTTTCTTTAATTTCTGCACTTATTTCCTGCTGCACCCCTTTCTACATTCTTCTAAAGGGTTCTTTCCGTCCGCCATATCTCTGCTGCAATCATTTTCACTGGCTGCTCCTTGACTTTGGAATGCCTTCTCTATCACCATTCATCCACACTCATCACTTTCAAGCATCTCACATCAAAATCATTCTGCACTTCCCTTACTGAAGCCTTGAACTTGCACTAATGATCTTCTTCATACTGTCTCTGTATTGTCATGGGTAATCATTGATTATGATTAGTCTGGTATTGAGAGCAATAAAAATAGGTTCTGGGCATATAATGGTTAAACACATTTTACCATTTTGTTACTTATTTTTTTTCTTATAGCACTGTGTGTACCAGGTCATTTGCAGACTGTATTTGAAACTGTGTTTATAATTAGTGCATCTAGTGTTTAGGACTGTTTAGAGCCTTATCTTTTGTTTATAGAACATCCTCTGTCTAGGTAAACAAGACCTTTTCGTTTTTTATTCTTAGTTGTTGCACACTTGTGGCTAACCTTTTGTAACATTACACTGATCAGGTAATAGAATACAGGTAGCTGTTTTACGCCAGAATACATCTTTTTGAGCCAAAATAGAGGATTTTTTTTACTAAAGTAGAGAAAAGATGTGGCAAAGATGTGGATTAAAGGGATAGTAATACTTCGTTTTAACTTTATTTTATTTTGTAGGCATTAAAAAAACATGAAGAACGATATACGTCTTATCTCTCAAACCTTTATGGTTTAAGAGATATTCACAAGCAAAGTTTCCCCTCCCGCCCCTTTTACCTAGTGTAAGCCATCTCTTCTCAGATGGGGAATGCAGTCCATAGACCAGACAGATAACAGAAGGGGACACTCTTATTCCTATGAAAACAATGAAAGCCCTGCCCCCTTGACAAGCTTTTCAGGTTTTTCCCTTATCTTAATTGAAGATTGTCCCTCTCTGCAGTCTACCTGGGAACCTCCCTTCTGCTTTGTCTGAGCAGTGTTACATCAGTAAAAGGGGTGGGAGGGGGACATTTTGTCATTGAATTACTCTTGAACTACAACTCTGACAGAATTGAAATAACACTCTCCAAATACTATGATGATTAATTAGAGGTGCTTTTATTATGAAACATTACTATACCTTTAAGTGTTTGAGTGGTATTGAACACATTGACTGAGAACAGTTTGTGTACGTTTGCGGTAATTAAAGGGTTAAGTGTTTGACAGCCAAAGATATATCTGGGCACTTTTTTTGTTCCTTGTGGTGCTGTTGCATTGGCCCAGCATTGCTACACTTCTGTGTTATGTATATTGTCCCGTGTGCATTTATGTCAGATTTGGTCTGTGCCTGTAACATACTACATGTGTTTGGAGGCACTGCTTTACTGCTGATTGGAGGATACTAATGTTTATTTTTGGATGGGTCATGAACAAAAAATAGGAACAATTTTTGAGGCATGCAGAATTACAGTAACCCAAGATTGGGTTATGTACACAGGCAGACATATAGAAAGACGCTAATAATTTGGAGGGCAAAGTAATTTGCACAAGTGCAGGCTCCTGCCATTTTTTAAGCCCTGGTGTAAACATTACTCCTGGTTTCTGTAACATACCACAGTTGTGTATTTGCGGTACTGGCCTGGCAGCATACCTGGGAACTTCCAATTAAAGCCTACCCATTGGGGAGTCCTCTGGTGCAGCAGGGGGTGACAATAATGACGCGGATTGCGTCAAAAAGGGGCTGGGCTTGACACAAGTTGAGGGGGCATGGCTTAAAGGTGTCATAAAGAAGGCTGGGGAAGGAGGAACACCGGGAGAAACAGCAGATGTGGGCAGATTTTCAATAGAAACTCCCCATATCCGGAGGAATCAGCTTCTGCCCCGCAGACCCGGTAAAGTTCTGTCAAAACCGGAGTCTCCGGTGAAAATCCAGAGAGTTCCCAGGTATGCCTGGCAGATACTGTTGTATTTGTGTGGTTATGACATTTTGTGTCCGTTACTCTCTGGTCCTCTTGTAGAAGGGAGATGTTATTGTTTGTATCCACATTTTAGTGCAATAAGCACATTTAGGAATATATATTCATGTGTTGTAGTGTAGTGCCCACTAAGAATGTACTATAGGAGCAGTTGTGGAGCAGGCTGCCATGGCACTTTGGTGAGATAAGGGAATCCACATAGGGTTAGACCCCCCCTTGCTACCTTGTAAGTGCTACTTACCATCATATGACTTACAGCGTTGTACAACCAAGTAAACGCCTGACATAGTCTGCATCACAATGTGAATGCTGTCACCAAGGCATACACAGAAAAAAAACAGAAAGGGAGAGGAAAGAACAGATACCACTTTGTTGGCACTCATTATCCCATCCTATATAATAATTCGCTAAATCGTTTGTAACACCGCGACATGCGCAGTACACACTGCTGCGTGTGCTGCAGCCATGCGCAGTAGAGACTGCCCGCGCCGCGGCTGATACAGAACTGGGCGCTCTGACACTGGCAGTCTCTACTGCGCGTGACTGCCCCGCGACCGGGTGGCAGTGGCACTGTGGCCCGTGTAACGGGCTGTTCAACTAGTCAAATAATAATATGATATCCCAGTCCAATAGATCGCTCCAGTAGAATTCTCACACATAAAAACAATACTTTATTGGTGATTTGGTTAAAAATGGAGAATAAAGAAAGAGCTTAAAGATCAAGATAACATTTCAAATGTAGAGACTCCTTTATTATTCTTAGTACACTATGGGCAGTGTCTCCTGCTGTAAAGAGGCTATTCACAAACTGTCAATCAATGATCATACTTACAAAGATGACCTAGTTATATATTTTTGGATAAATCCGGAGTATGCTATATACCCTCCTTCTAGAACACCTTCTATAAATATTTTCAAAAGTTATGTCGCTAATCCGGTACTAAAGTATCCTTGAACCGAGGATCTGTGTGCTCTAAGTTATTAACTGTCACTCTATTATACTGGCTAATTGGTGAAGCTGAGAAGTCACACCTAATTGCAAACTTCTCTGCCATAGCTTACTCACATACAGCATACAGTTTGCAACACTGGCTCAGTTATGGGCAAAATGTGGCTGAAAGTTAATTCAAGTCTAGTACAGGCTCGTGCGCGCCAGGTGACGTATCACATAAGGGCAAGACAAGGAGGACGCAGGCAGGATAACAGAACAATGGGAGTGACTAAGTAACCACACGGTAAACAGATTGACAGGCGCAGTAGCGCTCACAATGATCTACACGTCACAAGGTTAAACTTTAATCTTCTTTTGTGCCTTATCGATCAGTTTTCTGATTTTTAAAATTACATATTGCTTTATAACTACATTAATGCTACATACACAGATAAAGTCATGGTGGGGGTGAAAGTTCTGCTTTAAAAATACTTAGGACCTTTTATGGTCCTTTGCACATTTAACACGGACAATATGTGCTAAGATCATCTAGATCTAAGAACATTGTGATGTATCTTGGAGGATCCAAACTGGGGAAATATTTGTCTTTCTTATATTAATATTAAGGACTTTCAAGGAAATTTGACATATCATTTATCCATTAAACATGTTTCGAAAGTTACAAATTTCCTTTTGAAAATCGGAGGTCCCTGGACTTGATATTCTTTAAACCTAATCTGAAACTTTAGATTGGGTATTTCTTGAAGCTAATTTGAAAATCTGGAACATACTAATATGAGTTATGCAATTGTTCTGTATAGTGGAAATTTGCCATTGTCTATTGACTTCTATGTATGTGTGATGTGTATAGTTTGTATGCTATTAGTTGTTTATAATACTTTAAGAGATGAAGCACCGGGTGTGCCTTTCTCTCTGACCATTTAAATTAACCGCATAGTACAGTTTTCAGTAAGGACATCAATTTGAGAGAATGGGTGTTCTGGGTGTCCATTGGGGAACAATTCCTTACTTTAACTATATTGGGCTTAATTGGTAACAGTGATATACCATAGTTTATAAATATTTTTAAGACATCAAATATATATATTTTTTAAAAAAATAAAAAAAGAATGTATTATGACTGCTCGGATAACACGGTATACGTTTAGGTAATGTACAATGGGGATATCCCATCCCGTGTAGATATAATTTTTCAGAGCAGCCACCAGTACCAATTCTTTTGGTATACATAGCGGCCGTGGAATAAGATATGCTAATTACCATTTAGGATCATATGTAATGCCTAACAGCTGTATATTGAGATGTTAAGTTGGCTTTATATTCGCTGCCGACAGGGTCATGTCAGCCATTATCTAGGAGGGATGTTTAGTCCATTGAATATATGTGCAAGCGTCTATGGTATCGGCGACGAGAGCATGCGTATTATGAATAGGATAGACTTTGGATTACACAATAAGTCCTGTGCTTCAGTGCACAGGCGGTAGAAACGGATGTTCTACGTATGCGCACCTTTTGGGGGATCGGGAATATAACAATAACGTCTTATATTTGGATTTAGGTATTCTAACGTTAAAGATGATATTTATGGCAACTATGTGTATTTATATACAATGTCTTGATTTGTTTCCATTATAGTTTAACTCATAGGACCGTAGTTTTACCTAATTCTGTCTCGGGGTTTAGTGGGTGAGTGTTCCGATTAGACGGCAGAGCATTCAAAAATCGCAGCCGTTAGGTATAATGTATCCCCTGACGAAGCCGGTAACAGCTACACGCGTTGGGACTTTCTGCTGCTGTGGAGGGGGATCTTTTTTCTTTCCAGTTCTATAGGTGTTCCATTGTACCCTAGGACAAACCGTGGGCTGCTTTATGGTCTAAGTATTTCTTAATTGCATTTTCTTCTTTTTTCACGTGTATCATTTGCTTGTTCATATTTTGCCTTAGACACAGTTTATTTATACACCTTGATTAGGTGGTGTTATTTGACTTTATGAGGGTCACATTTTAATACTTTCTTATACTTGTATATTTGAAATATCACATTGATTATATGGGTGTCCTAGAGACAATGGTATTTTTTGATATATGATTAATCATTATTTATTGTGATTTGTGATAGATTTATATTGTATTAGTATTTCTCATATTATTACACCTGGCCACTGGAAGGACTCGCCCCTTCACACAATATTTTAATTGTTTTTAAATTTTTCTCTGTATCCATCCTTTACATATGTGAATAAAGCATTTATATATATATATATAAATATATATATATATATATATATTTATTAGTATTTTTGACTTGCTGCTTTTGAGTGCCTCAAAGATTGGACCTTTCTTTATAAGACAGGAGTGGGGGAGAGTGTTTTTTCTCCTTTTCCTATCCCCTTTCTAACTCTCTCTTTCTTTATATTGTGTCTGTAGTTAAGGTCCACAAGTGCGCCACGCCACTGTATGGTGTTATATATTGGAGTAAGACTTGCGATTTACTCCTTGGTGCCTGCTCAACCTATTGTTAGACATGTTGTGTTTGTTTGGGTCCAAGTTTAATGGACCTGTTCTAGAGTAGATGCACAGAGTATATTCTTATTATGCTCTCATATGGTTTTTTTTTAGATGGATTATTGATGTCCCCTTACTATACTGAACAAAAGTTGTAGTTTGGTCTTTTTCTCTGCAACATTATGGCATGTAATATAGATACTTTAGAGTCTGCTTGGATAGAAAAACTATCTAGTATCTTTTCGCGGGCTGAACCTGTTGTTTGTACACAAGTGATAACAACTGATTCTTTTGCAGATAATGTAACCTTATTAGACAGTTGCAAGTGTCAATTCGCAACATTGTGGTGGAGTATACACAGTTTGGAGAATTAAATCAAATGTAATCTTATACCTCGAGGACTTAGAATACAAATCTTGCCTGCATGGGAGGCTAATTCAGAGTTCAAAACTAGATGGGAGGACATGTTGAACAAATGTTCCTTTGAATTAATGGGTTTACTTATAGAACATGATAAAACACTATTGATGTAAGTAAAAAGGGAAATTGCATCCTTTAATATGAAATTATCAGAATTTGACACCAATACTAGGGTAGTTCCCTTTCAAACAAAGCTTCAAGTGGAAGTGAACAAATATGAACATTCAATAGTGGAAAAAAAAGAAAATCAAATTAGAACGAGATAATAAAGATTTTGCAAATAATCATATATATAAATGGGAACATCTGGGAAATAGACGGACGATTAAGTTCCGGAACAGGACAAGTAAGTATCAGGCAACAACATTAACCACTAATGCACAATCAAATGCTGCCTTTAACTCGGGTTCAGAATCAGATGTGCAGAGTGAAGAAGAAAGCCTAATATCATTGATGCCTTTTTTTTAGTCCCTACCCATACAGACGTACCCGTAGGAGCAGACCAAAGAGAATCAAGAGATTGACTGTTTTGGGGTTATCAGACCAGGAACAAGCAGTCTCGCAAGAAATACAAACATCAGAATCAGGGTCACGAAAATGAGTATTTTGAATCTGTCTACACATCACATTTCTACAATTCAAAGGTCAGTTCTAGAAAGAGGATTGTCTTTCTGTCCAGCACAACAACTTAATAAGTTCATGTTAACCAAAGATGTATATTAATTTTGTAGGAAATTACTGTTGAAAATTTTTTTTGATAGTCCTAAGAATGAAAACCCTGATACAAAAGACAACCTCTACCTAGATTTATTAGACCTTTTAGAAGAAAATCAGATGAGTGAGACGGATTTGAATCCATGGAAAACAATGTTTAAACTGACTGAATGTAATATCCTATTATCACCATCTAGCCCAGTGGTTCTCAATCTTTTTTTGTTCAGGGCACCCCTAACAAGTTATCTAGAACATTTGGGGCACCCCTAACATTTTGAATTTACTTTATCAAGGGCATAATCAAGGTACAATACATAAATATACAGATATTATTAGGTCTTACAATCAGAATAATAAAATTAAACATATTGTGTATAACAATTTCTATAAATCTTTATTTAAAAGTCCCTTTTTGTCAGTCTTCATAGAAAACATGGGGCACCCTAAGCTGATGTCCACGGCACACCAAAATGCCACGGCACCCTGGTTGAGAATCACTGGTCTAGCCACTGGAAATAGAGCGATGATGAATTACTTAGAGTTGCAATCATCTGATTCACACTTAGGCAGAGTAAGGGTTAATTATAATACCTATGTCAGATGAGAACTAGCTATCGTAGATAATTTTATTATCAGGTATGAATATTCAATGTCATAGTTAACCATCACAATAGGACAACGGCAAGTAACTGTCAGGTAAATCTTTGGTGCTGGTAATAATCCTTTGGTGACTACATTTTACATTTTTAGATCACCGTATAGCCATTTGTAAGAGTGATGGTGTATTACTTAGAGTTCCAACTCTTTGGTTGACACTTATACAAAGGTCCAATGACAATACCTATGCTCTATGTGAGTAAGCTATGGTAGAGAAGTTTGCAATTAGGTGTGACTTCTCAGCTTCACCAATTAGCCAGTATAAGAGTGACAATTAATAATTTAGAGCACACAGATCCTCAGTTCAAGGATACTTTAGTACCAGATTAGCAATATCACTTTTGAAAATATTTATAGAAGGTGTTCTAGGAGGGTATATAGCATACTCCGGATTTATCCAAATATATAGAACAAGATCATCTTTCTAAGTATGATCACGGATTGGCAGTTTGTGAATAGCCGCTTTACAGCGGGAGACACTGCCCATAACGTACTAAGAATAAAAAAGGAGTCTCTACATGCAAAAATGTATTTTAATCTTTAATTTCTTTCTTTATTTTCTGTTTTTTAATCAAATTACCAATAAAGTATTGTTTTTATGTGTGAGAATTCTACTGCAGCGATCTATTGCTCTATTGGTCTGGGATATCATATTATTTGATGGGATAGTAAGGAGAGCCAACAAAGTGGTATCTGTTCTTTCCTCTCCCTTTCTGATTATAATTACACTACTCACGAAGGCACCCAAACTATAGATTAGTGTTTTACCCTATTACCTTTTTGTTAGTGCTTCAGATTTTCTTTTATACACAGAAAATAATTACTTAACCCCTTGAGTGCCAGAGGGGTATGCAGAGAGTTAAGTAATGGTTTTCTGTGCATGGCTTGTCCACAGCAGTCACATTGCTGCTGCACGTAATGCATATTATGTCAGGCATTTACTTGGATGTAGAACAATGTAAGTCATATGAATAGTAAGCAGGATGTGCTCCATTTGTTTATCCGCCTGAATAGCCCCCAAAGCCGCTGGATCTGGGCCCCGAGCTGCCACCTCCCATTTCACCGGAACCCCAGTGCATGTGAAGGGCCATCCAGAGCCTCCTTAGATCCGAGCGCAGGGCATGGGTGTGTGTATAAGAGGTCCCCAGCCAGAGTTGCCAGTGTGTCCAGAGCAGCACCCCCAGTGGCCAGGTACCCACTGTAGGTCACCCAGGAACTCAGAAGACGTCTTACAATGAGTGCTTTAATGGAAGCACACATAAGAATGTCGACCTCATCACAGTAATTAGTGCCAGAGGTGTCCCTAGATGGAGGGTATGCATTAGGCAATGGGTTGTTGCTTATTTGGGGACATACCTTCTGGCAGTGTGTGTATATATGTGTGTGTGTGTGTGTGTGTGTGTGTGTGTGTGTGTGTGTGTGTGTGTGTGTGTGTGTGTGTGTGTATGTGTATGTGTGCGTGTAAACATGTGTAATTGAGCCTTTTTTTTTTTTTTGTTTCTTCAGAAGGATACTGGGGGCGAGCCAACTCCCTGCAGTGATTTTCACAGGAGCAGCTGCCCCTGCAACTCCTGTGAAAATCACACCTCTTATATCCGCCCGGGGTGTGTGGGGCCAGAGATGGAGAATCTGGCACCCTGCCAGGCTTCTCCTTTTAGTAATACAGAGATATTATTTATGATACAAGTGATAAGACTCAGAGCAGAGAGAGGTTATCTCTGTGCAGGATTAATGGTATGTAATACTTTCATATTGCAAAAATGTTATTTACTTATACTCTGCTATTTATTCTGGATTTACTAATGATATTTACTAATCATACTTTTTATATTTCTGGATCAGGTGGTATGTGCATAATTATATATATATATATATATATATATATATATATATATATATATATATATAGATTTATTCCTCGTTAAGTATATTTGAGGAGTATCATGTTTTTCTCCTCTTGAAACTTGCAGCGTAAATATTCACACAACTTTAGAAACAGTATTGGCATACCTGGGAGCTCTTTGTCCCCAGAGATCTACTACAGTTTTCTTCTCAACATTCCACACATTTCCCACCACTATCCTACTCATTCACTGCTTTTTCTCATCCCATTATCCTACAACCCAGTTTAAGTCCTACCCTCTACATAATGCAAATATCATCATTTGGACCCATCCCATTTACGGGCTCTGAACCACTAAAATTGTGCAGGTTCTATTTTTCAAAAGACTGCTAGACGTAGCTTTGCTTACACTCCTCCTTCTTGTTATGTTTTAGCACAGCAGAGAACACAGTGTTAAGACCCAGAAAGGATAAATCTGATTACCCTAGCCTGCTGAAGCACAGCTACATGTAAACAGCCAGCCTGTCTCTGGGCCAACTAGTTTGTGGCGGGAGATGTGATTGCAGTGATTTTGGCATTAGCAGCGGCAGACTGAAACACACAAAAAAGCAGGTATAATGCATTAGTGGTTATGCACCAAGGCATTATAAAGAGGTGATAAAGAGATGACTTCTTCAGTGATAGCACATCTCCAGTTCATGTGTTATTCTATGGACCCTATGCACTAAGATTTCACTTAGTTCCATAGAATAACATAGGAACTGGAGAAGTGATATCACTGTAGAAGTCATCTCCACTTTATCATCTCTTTATCACACCTTAGTGCATAACCCCCATTAAGATTACACTCATTTGAAGCATCCTAATGTCTGGGAAAATACCTCCTTCCTGTTCCCCGTCTATCTACCCATCATACCCAGCAGAGCATTACTACAGCAGATTGGGGGGGAATATGTGGCCCTCCAGTGTTGGACTACAACATCTATCATCCTTATCCAGGATGCAGAAGTGGTGTCATCTTATCCAGACAGTAGAGGGGCATACTTAATACAATCTTCCATTATGCATAGCCTTCACTGACTATGAAAATACCTTTAATTCCGTGAAAAAGTAAGCAATAATTAATGCCCTGGTCAACCAAGCAATAGATAGAGCTTACATCAATATCCTCCAATCAATATATGAAAACGCAAATGCATCAATACAGTTTAACAATGATAAAGTTCAGATCAACATGGAAGAGTGCCAAGACAAGGAGACAATTTCCCAAAACTATTTTCTTCTTGCTAAAAAGACATGGAAAGCATTTGGAAAACTTAGTAGTAGTGTCTTCAAGACTAGTTTGCCACTCTGCCTCAAGTGAAAAGGTTTTGATCAATGTATCCTCCAATTTCTTACATATGGCTGTGAAACATGAACACTAAATTGCAAAGCCATACAAAACTTAAGGTTACACAGAGAAATATGGAACATCGAATTTTTAACGTACCAAAAATGTGTGCTTGGATTCCACAGCAAACAAAGGTTTACTAAATTATTGAAAGAATAAAGAGTCTATAATGGAAATGTGCAGGTGAAATAGCAAGAAGATCTGACAGTAGATGGACCAAAATAATTTTGGAATGGATTCCACTTGATTCTAAATGCCCAAGAACAAAACCAAAGATAAGATTGGTTGATGAAATTACCAATTGTGTTGGTGCACAGGATTGAAATTGTTGGAGGATTAATTGCTTCACCCTGCAGTTGTTCGACAATAGCTGGAGAGGATGAGAAATATAATATATAACAAGGAATTGTGCAATGGCCATGAAGAAGAAGAGCACTCACTGGACTTGCTTGAAGAATTACGTTTATTTTGAGCGTTTCAACTCCCCTAGAGGAAGTCCTGTGAGTGCTCTTCTTCATTACGACCATTGCATCATTTCATGTTCATAATTGTCCAGGCATTGTTCATTATGGATTTAGGCAGCCTCAGTTGTTTCTCTCTCTTCATGTAATCCCAGACAGACTTGATGATGTTGAGATCAGGGCTCTGTGGGGGACATACCATCACTTCCAGGATGCCTTGTTCTTCTTTATGCTGAAGACAGTTCTTAATGACTTTGGCCTTATGTCTGGGGTCAATATAATGCTGCAGAATTTGGGGCCAATCAATTGCCTCCCTGGTGGATAAGAATCTGCCTTTACTTCTTAGCATTGAGGATACCATTAATTCTGACAAAATCACCAATTGTTTGCAGAAATCCAGCCCAAAACTTGCAAGGAACCTCCACCATGCTTCACTGTTGCCTGCTCTCCAGCCCTTCAGAGAACAAACTGCCTTCTGCTACAGCCAAATATTTCAAATTTTGACTCATCAGTCCAGAGCACATGTTGCCATTTTTCTGCACCCCAGTTCCTGTGTTTTTGTGCATTGTTTAGTCACTTGGCCTTGTTTCCAGGTCAGATATATGACTTTTTGCCCGCAAGTCTTCAATGAAAACCACTTCTGACCAGACTTCTCCTGACAGTAGATGGGTGTCAGGGTCCCACTTTTTTCTTACAATTCTGAGCTGATAGCAGTGCTGGACATCTTCTGATTGCGAAGGGAAGTAAGCATGATGTGTCTTTCATCTGCTGCAAGTTTCCTTTGCCGACCACTGCCTCTATGGTAATCAACATTGCCCGTTTCTTTGTGCTTCTTCCATGTGGACAGCACATCTGGAAACCCCTGTCTGCCTTGAAATTTCTGCCTGGGAGAGACCTTCCTGATGCAGTATAACCACCATCTGTCTTGTTGCTTTGCTCAGTCTTGCCATAGTGTATGACTTTAAACTGTATTCAGCAACCTCACCTTGTGAGGGTTTGGCTGTTCCTTACCCAGTTTTATTCCTCCTACACAGCTGTTTCTGTTAATTATTGTGTTCAACCTACATAGTAAATTGATGATCATTAGCACCTGTTTGGTATAACTGTTTAATCATCCACCTGACTATACAACTACAAAATCCCTGACTGAGCAAGAGTAGCTAAAAAAATGGATGCTCTTTTGAAGGCAAAGGGTGGTCATACCAAATATTGATTTGATTTAATTTTTTCTTCTGTTCACTCCCTGACTGAACACTGACTGCAGGGATATCCGGTATAACTTGCATCAGGCAGCTCTGCAGCATTGCTGAGATCGCGTTTATAAAAAAAGAAATCTTTTACAATAACGGTCTTCTACGTGTGCTTGCAAACCAAGCACATGTAGAAGACTGTTTCAGTGAAAGGATTATTTTTTATAAACGCGATCTCGGCTCAGCTGCAGAGCCACCTGATCACATAAGACTGTCGTACGACAGCTTCCCACGAGTCAGAGTTCAGTCAGGGAAGGGGGAACTTTGAGCGCTATCATCTCTCAAACCATAAAGGTTTGAGAGAGGACACTGGGGCAACAAGTTTCTTTTTAACAAAGCTACAATATGGGGATTAGTAATTTGCAAGTATTACTACCCCTTTAAGTAATAACAAGTTTACTTTGATAGTTATACACTAATTGTATGTTGTCAACACTAATTTGGGTGGGAGCTTTGATGTTTCCACTGGTCACAGGGTATAAAGTGGGGGTTGTTTGTCTTGTTTGTTAGTAACATAGTAAATTAGGTTGAAAAAAGACACAAGTCCATCAAGTTCATCCTTTCCCTCATAACCCAGAGACATGAGAATTATATAGCTTTCCTGCTACCAAATAACTTAGACTTATCAGATATTCCTATTTTGACTACCAATACACAGTATAACCTGTATGTTACCTTTTGAAAGGATTGTATCTAATCTTCTCTTAAACGTATCCATTGTATTTGCTATAAACACATCCTTGGGCAATGAATTCCATAATTTAACAGACCTTACTGTAAAATAAGCCTTCTTCTACTGAAGTCGAAACCTCCTTTCCTTTAATGTCAAGAGGTGGCCTTGGTTATTTGATTAGGCCTTGGTATGAATAGCTCACCAGATAAATCCTTGTATTGACCTCTAATATACTTGTACATTATGAAAAGATCTCCTCTTAGTCGTCTATTCTCTAGAGTAAATAAACCAAGTTTGTCTAGTCATAGATGTATTTATGATAATACATTTTTTTTTTTTTTTAATTTACTCCTCTACTCCAGACCTCTTGGTTTTCCGATAATGTTTGATTCATGGACCTACCTTTCATATCATACAACAGAGTACAAGACACAGATACAGCTGCTGAATGGTGAACCGGAGTTGTTCCAGTCCACAGGCCTGGACCACAAGAGGGTACCTAGTGGACAATAAGGCGGCTGGTGAGAAATAATATATATTATTTTCCAATTAATTGTTGTCTCTATAGCAGGGAATATTGCAGGTGATTATCTGAAAGATACATTGATGTACTTGATCTGAATATCACCTGAATCTTAAATCCTGGAGTGTTGTTTTACTGAATCTGTGGTTACAGATTCTATAAAGTATAAAAGGAAGGTTCTTGCCAACACTGCACCTAATTCCTGAAGAACCCTTGGATGTATACCACTAGGCCTCATTGCTTTATCAGTCTTACTTGTATTTAAATAATGCATCCAGACCACAAATAGAGTCTCAGCAATATTGTTCATGTGGTAAATTGTTCCTTATCTGATAAACGGCACATAAATGGATCCTCTGTTGTAGAGAGCGTGTGTTAACCCTTTTCGAATCACACAGGACATTCACTATTTCTATGCTAAGGATCTAAAAATGAAACTTATTGTATCCTATTCAATTTTTTCTGTTTAAAACAGAAACATATCTATAATTGTTTTGGTCTCAGTGCTTGAATTCACTGCTGTGCTCGGGCCGCAGACAGAGTTTGAACTACAGTATTACTGATTATCGTACCGAGAATACTGCAATAAATAGTTTTTTTATGTAGCATCTAGCAAATCAACATTGTTAGGAAACCAAAAGAAGTTCTGACAGATCCACAGTGCCACCTTGTGCTAGGAGTAAGAATAAAAGCAATAAATATTAACGCATCCTACACAATACTTCTAATACATAACAATTGATCAAATACACAATTAATAAAAAAAATATAAAAAATTATATATTATATATATATATATATATATATATATATATATATATATAGTGATGGGCTAAATTGTTTGGTGTAGAGGTTATTTAGATGTTTTGCCCAATATCGATCTGCATTACGCTCAAACTTCTGTTTTTCTAATGTGACTTAGGGAATTATCCAATCCCATGGTAGCTGGGGTTCCAGTAACAGGAAAATTTATTGCTGTTATACAGAACTCTAGGGACTTTTTTTTTTTTTTTTTACTTATGTAGCAATTTATGCATATGGTGTATGCAGGAGACAGTATGTGGAATGTGTTTAAACGTTTGCATTTTCAATAAGTGAGAGGCTAAATACTACAAGCAAATCATAAATATAAATTCATACTGCACGTGTACCAAATTAGAGATTAGTTTCAGTCTTAGTGGCCTAATTTGTTATATCAGCACTAGGCAACACCCCTTAACAACAATTTAGTTTTTAATATCTCCAAATATGGATTATTACTTTTAGGAGATTGTTGGTTTAAAGAAATAATCATAGTTCAGCGCTAAAATTGCTACTATTTCGTTCTTATTATACATAAGAAAGACTACAATCATTATGAATCATGGGATGTGCATACAGGACTGGTCCCTTAATATAGGAAACTAACATGCTCTCAGTATTGGAGCTATCTTTTCTATACTTCTGTTTTCTTTTCTACTTAAGTTTACATGTCCAACTGGTCATGAAATGAGGCCCATGTTGCTTCCCTGTATCTCTTCTGGTGAAACAATTGCCCTCTTAGCCCAGGGAGTAGAAACTATTCTGGTGGAATGAACATTAATATTCAAGAAGTCCAGGCTGCATCCTTATGTTTGTCTTATACAACATCTTGTCTATCTGGAAATGGAGGATCTTGAGTGTAGGAAGCCCTTAGCCATTCTGAAAATATATCCCAGACCCTGAATAACTTAGGTGCTACAGGTTATCTAGAAAAGAAATAATAGTAATTACTTTATTAGGAAGGAGATCACATTTCAGTAAGATATTTTACCATCAGGTGTAAACCTTATATAAGATGTTCACTGGGGGAATTTCAGGGACAAAACCTATAATGCTGAACTCCAGCTAATCAAAACTATGTCTTATGTCATACTAAACTGAGGGAGAGGAGTCTGTTGAACCACTGAAGGAGTGTTCACATCCTGGAGACAAGTAGCACGCAGTGTTTCTGGCAGCCCTCCTCTAGCACAGCTTAAAAGAAGGCAACGGGAGGATGCCACACTCTCCATATGAAAAAAAATATACAAAATGCATGCACATACTATACATTAAATAACAGTGCAACACCAACAACTACATGATAAACAAGGAGACATCTCAACTTACATTGGCACAAAATAGAACTGCTGGAGCCTCCCTGAGATACATGACAACTACTGTTGTGCATAAAAAGTGGTAGGGGAAAGTTTAGCTACCCAAAGCACTGGCCATTGTGGCCTCCCGTTAAATAAGAATAAACTTCTCTCTCACAGCAGCTGCTTAATAGAGGAGCGAGACCGCTCCTGGGCAAATCTGCAGCCCTTTCCTTTTACACAAATAAGCTCCAAATCCCTGAAGCGACACAAATAGCGTACTACCTCCATGTGCTCAACGTAAAAAACAGCCAAAAGGAAGAGACCACAAAACAACCTTGCATAAATTGAAAAGCAAACCAGCGGACCCCTCAGTAAATCAGGATAGCATACGAATAACAACACCCTTCCAGTACTGATCACGATAAGAAGATTAGTGGCCAACAAAGTTTCCATCAGGGTCCTCACGTAACCTACCAAACAAAATATAGTTTCTTATTAGGTATTGGTTGTTCATAAACATACACTTAAAACTGTCATTTCATCGTGAACTGCAACAAAACTGAAAATATGCTTGTCGTTGGAAAATGAAAAGGCTTAGCAGAACAATTCTTACACGGGACATTGGACGATAGCGAAGTTCCCTGCGCATCACAACCCAATAACTTCTACAACATTCAAGTAATTAAAAGCCCCATATAAATCAACTTGAATTGTTATTTTCACCTACATTCAAAGTGATATACTTCATAGTTAGTCTAATTCTTAAATAAGCCTTTACAATGCCGAATATTCTTGATTTATCTTACATCGTACACAAAAAAGCTACATGACAGTTGTCTTTGGTCAATAAAGTTTATTTTAACATCATTTTCTGTTTTCAACATGCACGCTAATGCTCTACGGCTACGCTGTAACGCCAGGAAGTGACGTTCCTTTTCCCGCTTTGTTTTCCCCTCCCTCGATTCCATCTGTTCTGTCGTCGTCCCCGTGACTGGTTCGAGCTATAGCTCGAGACAGAAGATGGCGGACGGAGTGGATCATATAGATATCTATGCGGATGTGGGAGAGGAATTTAACCAGGTAATGGCAAGAGCGAGCTGATGTGTGGTTCAAAGAGATATCGAAGTGGGATTGTACGCTTGGGCTGCCTTCACGGCCCAAGCGGATAGAGGCCTAAGTGCACGTAGTTGTTTTTTTTGGGCCTGGTGCTACAGGCTCTTTTCTCTTGGTTTCGCGGTGGAGATATTTTTTGCATTTCTCAGGTCTACGAATTGGGATATTGGGGTTTTAGCAGGTTCTCACTACTTCCATTGTATAGGCCTCACGTTTGGCAGTTGTGTCTGGGAGTACACGGAATTAATTTAGTTTTGTTTGAAGTGGAATTGTGTTCATCCAGTCCCACTACTTTCAGAGAGGCTAATCTCGAATTAAGAAAAGACGATGCAGTCTTGGAACAATTCGAGCGCACCATTGGGAATACGTTAAAATAATCACATTGGTTTTTGAATGGGGCTTTTAACACCTCGAATGTCAGGTGACACCAACACGAGTCCTTTAGCATTGAAATAATAAAATGCCCAATTTAAATCAACTTTGAACATATGGAAGTTTTGTTTTTCCTACTTCGCACTTAGCTTGCATCAGATCTACACTTAATACAGTTGTCACACTGTGAGTGAGATCACTGACATCCTCGTTCGTTAATTCTGTGTTCTCTGGCTGTGGATAAGCAATGTGGTAAAGACTACGTTTAGGCTCTGTTATGCTCAGTTAACCATTTGAGGACCAGAGGGATGTTTTTATCCCATAACAATACATTGCACACAATTCCACTGATTAAATACTACAGCAACCAAATTTTATCCCAAGTAATTTAAAATTAAGTAGCTTTTTGTTAACTTCTTGCCAGTTGCAATTTCAAGAGCTAGTTTTTATGATTAAAGACAATAACACATTACCAGGAACTACAACTTTTGGAACTGGTTATCACCTGGATGCAGTGCACTGCACAGGATCGCCCACCTCTTTCAGACTCAAATTGATAAACAGGCACACAGCGATCGAGTTAAAACAGTATGGTTATTTTTGTTAAAGAGATTGTTATCACAACAATGTTTTGGTCCAGTGAGGGCTGACAAAAAATGAGATTGAGAACCAGTTGTGGGCAAAACCCCCTTTTTAAAGTGAGAACATTGCACATAATGTATTACTTTAATTTGGATATGTCACTTTGAGTCAAGTTTGCACATTTGAACGTTTCATGAAAAAACTGCCTATATGTCATGTCGGCCAAAAGACCAGCAAATGTACAGTTAAGGAAATACTCACACATTTGTATCCTATGCTAATTGCGGTACTTGTGCAGTTCCAGTGACTATTCATATGGTAATGAAGATTTTCATTGAGATTTCATAAGCTAATAAAGCACTCTGCTTCCTCAGTACTCTTTCACTTTCTCCCCCAGAAATGTTTTTTGAATATTTCCTAAACTTTACATCTGCTGGTCTTTTGGGTAACGTGGCAAATAGGCAGTGAATCAGCCAATCCCATTTCAAATGCTGGTACACAGAACAATCCATTCAAATGTGCAAAAACAGTAGTGCTTTAACCCTTTCAGTGCCAGAAGGGCATGCATTGCGTACCCCTCTGGCACTGAAAGGGTTAAGCCAGCGGTACTCAATCCTGTTCTCAGCCCCCTAACACAGTGTAGGTTTTCAGGATCTCTTTGCATGAACATGGGTGAATCAATTAGTGGTTCAGTTATTTTAAAGGATCTCAGAGTTGATGGTCATTTGTTTTTGAGGATGTCTTGAAATCAAGTACGGTGTGTGGCAGGCTTGAGGACAGATTTGAGCTCTCCTGCCTTATTAAGGACACATACATTGATATTGCCTCTGTGTTCCTGTCAGATAAATGACACTAACAGAAAAATGCTTTGGTTTACAATTCTAATCAGGGTATAACAATAATTAAAAATTATATTGCAATGGTTCTGAACATATCCACCCATACAAAGTGGCTATGCCCTAGAAAAGAATATATTTTAAACTTTGTCTTTATTTTCCTGTAAAACACACACACACACACACACACACACTCAACACGGCTCAGTTCTTTATTAACTGCACCAAACAAAATGCAGATAAGTGATGTGTTCTGTTCTATGCTTACAAGTGGATGAATGCTTAGGGGGTGATGTATGTGGTTCTGTGACAATGACTGAAGAGTATAGTGATGAGTGGTCCTGTGACAATGACTGAAGAGGGAAAGTGTAATTGGTGCACACTAAAACATAACATTTCAAAGCTTAATAAAAGTAGTGGTGTAGAACACTCTCAATTGTTGACATTAAACTTTTAGATGCTTTGTGCAAGTTAAGTATAAATCCCAATCTCTCCTAGTCATTGTCTCTAAAAATATGGCAAAGAGCCAGGGGTCACAACCTTTGGCTCCAGTCCTGTTATGCTCAAAATAAGCTTGAGTGAGTCTGCATTGGTTAAATTTGTATTGTCACACAGGAGTATATGTGCTGATTGAGGAACTTAGTATAGTGAAATTAAAGCAGAATTTTCATGCATATTAAAGAGGGACTTTCATCGACAATAAAGTCGCCCTGCAATCATTAAGCAGGTAACGACTAGCTTTATAATATATATAATTACCTCAAATGTATCATATTATACATAAATCCTTTATTTTAGGAGACCGGAAGCCAGGCATCAGCACAGACATTTTGTCTGCCCGCCTGCGCTGCCAGTCCCGGTCTCCATTGAGAAGCATTGCAGTTACCACAAGGTAACCGGAAGGGACTGACTGAGCAGACTGCACTAACCTGGCTGTTAGTCTCCTAAAATAAAGGATTTCTTTATAATCGGATACATTTGACAGGTAATATAGACATTCTAAAGCTAGTCGCTACCTGCTTAATTATTGCAGGATGAATTTATATCGGATGAAAGTTCCGCTTTAACATAGTGTTAGGCATATCAATACTTTTATTATCCTTCGTAAGTCCAGCTGTATTTAGAGATCTAACTTCTGAGACTCACCAGCAGACAACAGTGCAGACATCCTGCGGAAGAGGAGTCTGCTCCTCCGCTGTCAGTCCCTGTCTCCTGATTGATTGGAAAGCGGGAGCGGACAGTGCAGGTGCATAGATTCGTCTGTCAAGATGCATGCTGGTGAGTCTCTGAAGAAATTACACTTCTTCTGTGTATTATTCACGACAAGAAAAATGGGTATTGACTCCGCCTCCCAGCTGGCAGGACCATCAAATGCATAAAAGGCCACTCTCCTTACTTTTCATGTTTTTAATTTTATGTTACGCATCTAGTCTACAGCCACAAGGTACATGGATTGAGAGCCCAGATACCCTCCAAACACGAGGGTCGCATGGGGCATACTCTTTAAATATCAGCACAACCTCTTGACCAAATACCTTTCACTTCGGAGCGTCGTATGGAGCTTTCTTGGCATGTATTCGCACCTGTCTCTAGCACTCTTACCAGATGTCTCATTCAGTCTGCTTCCGTGTCTTAGCCTGAAAAGCACTGAGATCATGAGCGAGGCATGCAGGGGCCGTCATTGAATCGACAAGACGCCAGAGAACGTTTCAACCTTCCACCGGAAGTACGCTCGCGTGCATTCCACTGTTGGAACGCACACACATTCTCATGCTTTGCCATCACAATTCTATCAGCGCCTCATGCTGGTAAGTACATTGAGTTTGCTTTCTTTAACTTTGCCTTATTTTTATTTTATTTATGACTTCCTCGAATTTCAGTCCTGGGGAAAATACTAAAATCCCTGGTGTGAACCCTGTCTCCATGGAGAGTATGAGTGCCCAGAAGCTTAAGATGTGTGCTGATGGCGAGTTTAAGCTTCCTCAGACTGACTGTGCTAAACGGTCAAAACACATGTTGCTGTTTAAAGGAATTTTCTTCAGTGATGTCCTCTGCTCAAGAAGGTAATTAGCTGGAGTCTTGTTCTTCCATCTAGTTCTTATAGGCATGGATTTAAGCCATGTAAAAAGTAATTGGGCCTCACTATAATGTAGATAGACCTAGACTCCATGGTTTTGACTTTTTGGGTCTCAAGAACACTGTCCTAAATATTCCTACTTATTTTCTCTTCATAATCTTATCAGGACAGATTGAATGTTAGGAGGAAGGATTTATAGAGACTAAGTAATCAGTATCATTGCTACATAAGGCAACAATAAGCTTAGCTTACAGACTATAATTTTCCAGAGGATGGTATAACTTTAAAAAAAGACGCTGATGATGCTCTCAAGCATCAGTCCTCTATTGGCTGCCATAACTTTAAGACCGTAATAGCAATGTATCTTACCAGGAAGCATACCCACTGAGATTCTGTCCTGGGTGGTGTAAATGTCAGTGCCCACTTTGGTGGTTCTTATTTCTCTACCTCAAGAGATTAAGGGCTAAGTTGGTCCTATTATGGCTATGTAGACCAGGCAAGCCTGAAAATTCTTCAGAATAAACAGACTATGGTCTGGAAAGTCCCTGCTGCCTACAACCATACAAGCTTGAAATGCACCCAAACTCATTTAAATTTGGAAGTGAAACAGGCAATGACCTGGAAAGTACCTGGATGGGAGACTGTCTGGGTTCTTCAGGTACCATAGGCTATAGGAACCTTTAACCTTCAGGTTTGGACACATTTAGATAGCTTGTGCATTAACCAATCTGAGCCATCTCTCCAGTATCTCCTGTGGCATGCATTTCACAACACTGGGACGTGTTGCATCCCGGTGTTTAAGTTTTCAGACGTAATTTCTATCAAGGTGTAGTTGCTTTTCTTTGATAATTCTTCGATGGATAGCAAAGAGTTTACTTGTCTGGTCTATAGCTTCCCTGTTATGGCCAGCAGATATCTGTGGCTCATGGTTTTGGAAACATAGGCCTACTTTTATAGCACATTAGTTTCGTAGGTTATATACTTTGGTGACTAAAGATCTTTTCTGGGTAGGCAAGTGTACCTTTTGCCTTTATGAAGGAGTAGTGCGGCCTCTCCTTCCGCATGACTGACTCATCAGTTCGAGGTAATTTTGCAGTGGTTTAGCAGATGTTTCTTCTGTAGTTGAAGTCTGTTCCAGCTACTTATACATTCTCGATCAGTGATTCTTCTAGTCTCCAACAGAAGGAAGTTGTAAGTAGCAGAATGGAGTCCTAACATCTACAATCTCTGTGGATTGAAACAACGGAGTACCATCCCTAAGCCTTCAGGTGGTATCAGATTATTTCTAGATGAGATTGATAATTCAATTTCTTTTCAGAACATATAGGTTCAAGTTGAATTCTGTCGTCAGTGCTCATGCAATATCCCCTTGGCCTATCGGATACTATAGACCGTATGTGCTTACCTCCAAGTTTTAATAAGTATATTTTCAGATGGTGTCTAAGACCTTCCATCACTGGATATTTCCAGTTTTCAAGCCCTACCCTTCAGTTTGGTGTAGAACAATTCAGAATTAATCCAGGATAAAGCACAGGCTTTTGTCTACTGTATTTGATGAATCCAGTATGGCTCATCAAATGAAGCAGTTAACTGTGCCTCTCCCAGAATGGAGATATCTGAGAGCGAATTTAATACCTTAACAGGAAGTGCCTTTTCTCACAAGAAAGAATAAGACTCATGGAAATGGACTATCATTCAACCATGGAATTTTTAAAGCTCCTGAACATCTTTCATGAAACCATCAAAGTTTTGCTATCAGCCAAATGTAATTCTGAAACAGTCTATGATAATGGAAGAGGGATTTAACCAACTACTTGCAGTATATTCATCTCAGGTGTCTGCCAGCAGACAGCTGAAATAGTGGAGAGAGTCAACCATCATTTCAAATAATTGCTGGATAACTTAAATGACAAATCTAAGGAGAGCAAGTCTGCTGAAATTTAGGAAACCGTATACATTCTATATCAAATGGCTATGAAAAGACTTAAGTTTTCACATCCCCCTATCATAAGGACATTCTGGTAATACCAGAGGTTTTTAATGCAGTTTTCTCTATAGATCTTAGAAACGGATCGTACAGTGTCAGAGGTGTGTATGTGTGTGTGTGTGTATATATGTATATATATATATATGTATATATATATATATATATATATATATATATATATATATATAATATAGTGGGGCAAAAAGTATTTAGTCAGCCACCAATTGTGCAAGTTCTCCCACTTAAAAAGATGAGAGGCCTGTAATTTTCATCATAGGTACACTTCAACTATGAGAGACAGAATGAGACAAAAAAAATCCATGAAATCAGTCTGATTTTTAAAGAATTTATTTGCAAATTATGGTGGAAAGTAAGTATTTGGTCAATAACAAAAGTTCATATCAATACTTTGTTATATACCTTTGTTGGCAATGACAGAGGTCAAACGTTTTCTGTAAGTCTTCACAAGGTTTTCACACACTTGCTGGTATTTTGGACCATTCCTCTCCTCTAGAGCAGTGATGTTTTGGGGCTGTCGCTGGGCAACACGGATTTTCAACTCCCTCCAAAGGTTTTCTATGGGGTTGAGATCTGGAGACTGGCTAGGGCACTCCAGGACCTTGAAATGCTTCTTACGAAGCCACTCCTTCGTTGCCCGGGTGGTGTGTTTGGGATCATTGTCATGCTGAAAGACCCAGCCACGTTTCATCTTAAATGCCCTTGCTGATGGAAGGAGGTTTTCACTCAAAATCTCACGATACATGACCCCACTAATTCTTTCTTTTACACGGATCAGTCGTCCTGGTCCCTTTGCAGAAAAACAGCCCCAAAGCATGATGTTTCCACCCCCATGCTTCACCGTAGCTATGGTGTTCTTTGGATGCAACTCAGCATTCTTTCTCCTCCAAACACGACGAGTTGAGTTTTTACCAAAAAGTTCTACTTTGGTTTCATCTTACCATATGACATTCGCCCAATCCTCTTCTGGATCATCCAAATGCTCTCTAGCAAACTTCATACGGGCCTGGACATGTACTGGCTTAAGCAGGGGGACACGTCTGGCACTGCATGATTTGATTCCCTGGCGGCGTAGTAGTGTGTTACTGATGGTAGCCTTTGTTACTTTGGTCCCAGCTCTCTGCACGTCATTCACTAAGTCCCCCCCGTGTGGTTCTGGTATTTTTGCTCACCGTTCTTGTGATCATTTTGACACCACGGGGTAAGATCTTGCGTGGAGCCCCAGATCGAGGGAGATTATCAGTGGTCTTGTATGTCTTCCATTTTCGAATAATTGCTCCCACAGTTGATTTCTTCACACCAAGCTGCTTGCCTATTGCAGATTCAGTCTTCCCAGCCTGGTGCAGGTCTACAATTTTGTTTCTGGTGTCCTTCGACAGCTCTTTGGTCTTGGCCATAGTGGAGTGTGACTGTTTGAGGTTGTGGACAGGTGTCTTTTATACTGATAACAAGTTAAAACAGGTGCCATTAATACAGATAACGAGTGGAGGACAGAAGAGACTCTTAAAGAAGAAGTTACAGGTCTGTGAGAGCCAGAAATCTTGCATGTTTGTAGGTGACCAAATACTTATTTTACCGAGGAATTTACCAATGAATTCGTTAGAAATCCTACAATGTGATTTCCTGTATTCTTCCCCCCATTCTGTCTCTCATAGTTGAAGTGTACCTATGATGAAAATTACAGGCCTCTCATCTTTTTAAGTGGGAGAACTTGCACAATTGTTGGCTGACTAAATACTTTTTTGCTATATATATATATATATATATATATATATATATATATATATATATATATATATATATATATATATATATATATATATGAAAAAATATATATATATATATATATATATATATATATATATATATATATATATAATTTTTTTTTTTTTTTTCCAGGAGACAGGTCCCTAACAGGGAAGCAGCACAAAGTCTTCTCTGTACAGTTATTACCAACCAGAAAAGCTCTAAGAAGTCTGGTTTTCAAGGGAAGAAACAGGAGTTCATTTCTGTACAGTAAAGAATTCCTAATATCTGCATTCCATCTTTCAGGAATATTGAACAAGGACATCCTGGGATTTACAGCAGTGTTTTGAGTATGGAATACAAGCCCCATAACAGCATTATGGGGCAAAAGCATCAATTTGACATCATTGCTTCAACAGAGAAAATCCGGATTAGCCAGCTTTCTGGCCACATGGAAAGTGAGGAATAAGGCTGGGATCCTTTTAGGTTCAAGTGATCTTATCCCCTGACACTCTTCCCTCCTACCTCTCCATTTTGGTGGTAGTTCGTATTAAGAAGACAGTGAATGTCATTCTCTTGCCTTTTTTTGGGGGGTAAGCTTTTTGTTTACAGGCCTGGAAAGATTGTCAGCCCTTCCTTTCGGTATACTAGATCCTATTGTCTCCAGGTCCGATATTCCATCCTCTTAGCTTTTTTATTAACACACAGGCTTAGCGACACTTAAGCATCCAGGTATTTGTCTACTCTGAGTCTCTTAGCTGGAAGTATCTCCACTTCTTCATTGCATATCAATCAGGGCTGGGCCCCTTTTCAAGTAGTACAGAGATAGGAAATATCCAATATCTTATTCCTTTGGCATATTTTAGTTTTCTACATGTAGAATTTCAGTAACATCTTAGTTTTCCTCCTGTACTGTAACATTGTATGCTGTTGATAAGCAGCTCTCCTCTTGCTGGAGTTTTTGTCCAAAATTCAACCGTCTCTAGTTTAGGCCTGCTATTAGGGAAATTGTTCCTTCATGGGACCTTACCCTAGTTCTACTCTCTAACTTCTATAGGTTTGGACTTTCTCAGCCATTTTTTTTACCTTATATTTCTTTTCCCTAGGTCATAGCGATTTTCAGGCCTGAACCCTCGTTCAGATTAGCTTGTATTTGTCTTTCATCTCAATCAGGAATTAATTATGAAATAGCTGTTCCATACCTGGTTTTGTTTGTGTTTTTCAGTTTAATTTTTCAGCGCTCAGACATCATGCATCTGATTTTTTTCATTCCTTGGATTATGCTAAGAATCTGCAGCCTTTAGGCTTTTATTGCCTGCTGTTTCAACACTTAGGTTTTGTTTCACAGTCGATCTAGCAAGAATTCAGCCTCCTATCCGAGAAGGCTCGCAAAGAGCACGTAACCCACATCATGGGACTGGAGGCGGTCCCTTCCCCGGAAGATGTCTGTAGAAGGGCAACTTGGTCATCTTTATATATGATGATTAAACATTATCTACTACATAGCCAGATCTTTGCTGAAGCAAAGTTTGGTGGTATGTTCTACAGGGTTAGCTCCTGGATTAGGGTATGATCTTTGCCTGTTGTCTTGCCTCCCTGTTATGGTACTGCTTTGGGAAGTCCCATTTTTCTTGCTGTGGATACTACACAGAAGAAAAGAGGAAATTTACTCGCCAATATTTGATTTTCTTCTGTGTCCGTTCCACGACACTCCCTCCCTTTAGGGGTTATGGGGAAGTGTGTTCCTGCCAGTGTTATGGGGTTTTTCTTCTATGTATATTGTGAAGTATGCATTATTCCTAATTGTACTGAGATATATTACTAACATGTCTAATTTCATCTTGGACAAAAGTATAACTGCCAGGTAGAGGGGAGAATTGCCTTTTATACTTTTGATTGGTCCTGCCAACTGGAAGGTGGAGTCAATACCCATTTTTCTTGCAGTGGAACGGACACAGAAGAAAACCAAATATCGGTGAGTAAATTTCCTCTTCTAAATAATGGTGAACTTACTAAGGATAATAAAAGTATTGAAATGCTTAAATATTACACATTGGAACCAGCTAGCTTTTGCCTCCCTAGTTCTGAATGCCCAGTCTGCATTGATAATTACACCACCTTGAGATCAGAGAACCCCTCCTTAATTAGATAAAGCATCACAAACATCTATTGATATGCCTTTTTTGCATCATTTGACTCATTTGTTATAATTTACACTGTAGAAATTGCTTACAGGTTGTGATGTGGTGGTCTGTCGCATCTCTTGCCAAATATAGCTTCTTGCAGAGCATCACTGAGTCACTTTCCAATTATGAAGACAGAGGCAATATGTTGTGGTTATTAAATGTTCTTATGTAAAAATTTACTCTGTGCGACAATATCTGAGCGATGTGATGGTCACCCCCACACCTCTATTTTGGTAGTGGCTGTATCATTATGACTATGTAATATATCTAAGCAGAGTGCTGCCATCTTGGTGATGTGGGATTTATTCGCCTGCGATGTACTGCGCGGTTTCAATGCAACTCCCCCATTGGCAAATCCATGTGAGTACCGAGCCATGGAACCTTACAGTACAGGTGCACAGATCCCACTTTGTCAAGATTGCACCACTCTTATGCATGTAGGTCCTTTATGACACTGTGATTTTAAATGGTGTCTACACTTTACAGACTTTATTACCCAATTTTCATTATTCCATGTATACTAACACATTTTATAGAGCATTTCCTGGTGAATAAAACAAGGGTACTCCCATTGCTGTCAGATGTTTGGGTTTTTTCTTTTTTTTTTTTTTTTTCCAAAATTTATAGCAGTCCAAATAACCAGGAAGTGAATTTACTGTGTTTACTTCCTGGTAGTTCTAACTGACAGGAAGTGACAGGCAGTCTCTATCACATTCTATGGAGAACTGTATGTCTCTGACTCTTCTGACTTTCCTCTCCATTAGAATCTAACAGGAAATCTAATTAGAATATGACCACTAGAGGGCACTGCTAAAGTAAAAAAAAACATGGGTTTAAACTGTAAACTCTGAAAATATAAATCTCTCAGCAGTGGGAGTACCCTTATTTTACTCAATAGGAAAATCCCTACAATATATTTTTTCATAAAAAAAGTTTACTGCTCCTTTAAAGGGACACCAATGTCCCATAAAAAATTATTGTTTTGTAGCTGTAGAATTTTTTATTTATTTATTTAGCCAATCCCTTCTCTCAAACCGCTGTGGTTTGAGAGATACTAGCACTGAAAGTTCTGCTTTCTTCTGATGTTAGCGCTGTGCTGACAGCAGGAGATACCGTTCTGGGGACCAGCCGGCAGCTCTGCAGCAGACCCGAAATCGCGTTATTTAAAAATAAATACTTAATTGGAAAGGTCTTCTTTTTTTTTTTTTTTTTTTTTTTTAATGGGACATTACTGTTCTGTAAATGCCCACAATGTTTCTGAGGGATTTTAGTTTCAGTAACTGAGTGTTCTATATGACTTTACAATTGAGCCATTCCATTTGGTTAGCCCAATACCCCTCTTAAATTCATTATCTATATAACTAGTTTTAAAGCCCATGTACATGGGCCAACACTGGTGGAGCTGCAGTCATGGGCAGTACTGACTGCCCGAACGCGCCACAGCTGATACGGAGCGGGGCACTCCAAATTTAGGACGCGGTCCTCTGCGCACCTGCCTTGGTCCCAGGAAGGTGGACAGAGAGGACTCCGGTCTGAATTCGGAGCGCCCTGCTCCGTATCAGCCGCGGCACGGGCAATCTCTTTACTGGGCATGACTGCAGCATGTGCAGCCATCTCTACTCAGCATGACTGCTTCTGACAAACATCCTAGCGAATTATAATGTAGGATTTGGATGGTGCAGTCCCTAATGGTGGACAGTGGGTCAAGGCTGGTGAATCAGCTTTTTTATAATGCCAGGTGATTGGACCATTTCCTGGCATTAACCCCTTAATCATTGCCTTGTGTTTTTTGTAGACTTTTCCTTTCCAAAGGGTACCCTTATACGTCTGGGAAGCAAGAGGGCCAAGCTATGAGCTTCCCCACCTTTTTCACCTGGCTATTACCTGATCTAGAGGATAAGGGCACAGAAATATCACATCCATAGAGTCTGATGGTTGTGTTGACGATATATGTATAGGCCCTCTTCTCCATATACTGTGGGGCAATTTCCTTAACTTTTGAAGGCTCTGTTAAGGGCATTGCTCTTAACATCCTTAACAGCCAAGTGGTTACATGCCTAACAAGCAAAAATAGCATCTTTTTCCTACAATTTAATATAAATACGTGCATAGACAGTAGCCGTATAATACTAAATATCAAACCTAAAATGTCCAGTATGCAGAGTATCAGTCTGTAATATGAAAGTCTTAATCTCATGACCAAGTATAAAAGTAGATACAACAAACGGCGAGCTTATTTCTACTGTGTTTCCCACCTCTGTGTGTATGGAACGTGTAAGTAGTAGTACAAGGCGCTATTGATGAGGAAAAAGTTGTAAAGCATAATTTAAATAAGTGTCTTTTGTCAAAAAATACCCCATTTGTAGCAGTTACAGCCTTGCAGACCTTTGGCATTCTAGTTATCAATTTGTTGAGGTAAAATTAAGAGTCCCCCATGCTTCCTAAAACACCTCCCAACACTGAAGTATGTGACCCAACAATACCTGTCCTCTGACCTCTTATTAAAGGGGATGTTTCAACTCGTAAACTTTTTTTTTTACTATACATTTTGTTAATAAAGTAGCAAGGTGGGTTTGATTTAAATCAAGTCTATTTTAAATTGTGATTTAAATCACTAGGCAGACTTGATTTAAATCATGATTAAATCATGATTTTCTGGTAGTTAAAACCATCAATATTTGCAACCAGGTGAAGAAGTCATATTTCTGCATGACTATACAGCCTCAGGTACATAACTAAACTCTGTTTCAGATCAGATTGATTTTGTCCATAATAGGTCATCATGCAATAATTTCAGAAGGGTGTTGAATATTTTGGACTTGGTTAGCAAGATGCAGGTTCCCCTGCTAACCCTGTCATTAGATGCTGAAAAAGTATTTGACAGGGTCAGGTGGGATTATATGTTTGCAACTCTGCAGAAGTTTGGCCTGGAAGGGTGGCTATTAGGTGCAATTAGAACATTATATAGTAATCCGCAGGCGAGAGTAGTGGGTCTGGGGTTATGTTCAGATTGGTTTGATTTGAAAAACGGTACAAGACAGGGTTGTCCACTGTCCCCAATATTGTATGTAATAGGGATAGAACCATTTGCAATGCATATTAGACAGCATAAGATCAGAGGGTATCAAATAGAAAATATTGTCTCTAAGATGTAATATGCTGACGATATATTGATAACTATAACTAAAATACCTGACTCACTGCAGGCGCTTATGAAAGAAATAGAAATATATAGTATGATAGCAAATTATAAGTTAAATATTAATAAAACTGTGATACAGTTTTATAATGTTGCCTGTCAAAACAAAATAGATATAAAAAGGTTGTATGGCTTTGATTATGAAAATAAAGACTATAGATATTTGGGAATAATTATACCAGCGGACTTTAAAAGAATAGTGGAGATTAATTGTTTAAAGACATTGCAATTAATAAATAAAAACTTAAAGGAGTGGGGGAATAAATATAGTTAACCCCTTAAGGACCAGCGGTCCCGGGGCGTGCCATCCCTTAAGGACCACGTAGGAATCTTTGACGTGCCGTCCCACGTGACTGATCACGTGGGGCGGCATGTCAAACGGGGCAGTGGAAGAGATCGCTCCGGTCTTGGAGCGATCAACTTCAGTGCCCGGTATTACTCACCGCGCTCCTACAGGAGCGCGGTGAGTAAAAGTACGTGACGTGCTAGGACCGTCACTGGTCCTTGAAGGGATAGTAATACTTCATTTTAACTTTATTTTATTTTGTAGGCATTAAAAAAACATGAAGAATGATATAAGTCTTATCTTAACCTTAATGGTTTAAGAGAGATTCATAAGCAAAGTGTCCCCCTCCCGCCCCTTTTACTGATGTAACACTTCTCAGCCAGGGCAGAAGGGAGCTGCCCAGGTAGATTGCAGAGAGGGACAATCTTCAATTAAGATAAGGGAAAAACCTGAAAAGCTTGTCAAGGGGGGCAGGGATTTCATTGTTTTCATAGGAAGAAGATTGTCCCCTTCTGTTATCTGTCCAGTCTATGGACTGTATTCCACATCTGAGAAGAGATTGTTTACAGTAGGTAAAAGGGGCGGGAGGGGGAAACTTTGCTTGTGAATATTTCATAAACCATAAAGGTTTGAGAGATAAGCAAAGTTCCCCTCCCCGCCCCTTTTACCTAGTGTAAGCCATCTCTTCTCAGATGTGAGTCTAGTTGTATGACAGGACAGATAACAGAAGGGGACAATTTTCTTTGTATGAAAACAATGAAAGCCCTTCCCCCCTTGACAAGTTTTTCAGCTTTTTCCATTATCTTAATTGAAGATTGTCCCTCTCTGCAGTCTACCTGGGCATCTCCCTTCTGATCTGGTTGAACAGGGGGGGATACTTTGTTTGTGAATATCTCTTAAACCATAAAGGTTTCAGAGATAAGACTTGTATCATTCTTCATGTTTTTTTAATGCCTACAAAATAAAATAAAGTTAAAACGAAGTATTACTATCCCTTTAAAGTAAAAATGTCCATTAAAAAAAACAAAAACAAAACTTGTCTGGTGCTCTATATTTATTTACACAAAGCTTCCTGTTGGACTAAGCAAGACTGAAACAATATAGAAAGGCCTGACTGTTATCTGCCTGTTATCTGCAGCATACAGTTTGCTTAGTACTGCAGAGATTTTGCAACATAATATAACTAGCCGTGCTTTCACAGCCCCAGTTAGAAAGCTTTCAGGAAAGCTATAGGAGTTGAAAAAGAGGGTATGGGGTGAAGGGGGTGTGTGAAGATGTAAGTAAATAAAACATATATAAGCAATTTGACTTTACATATTCTGCACTTGTAGTGAAGGAGGTTGACTGCATTATCAGCTTAATTTGATCAGTGCCTGTGGTATGTTTACAGCTGGAATATGTGTATATTGAGTGTCGTGCATTACTGTATTACAGGAGGGAGAATATGGTGCACACGAACAAATTGAATTGTATGAGGATGTCATCTCACCTTCTGCAAATAATGGAGATGCTCCAGAGGATCGAGACTACATGGATAACCTTGCAGCATCAGTTGGAGATGATGTGAAAGGATCAATTCCCAATGTGGTTTATACCTATACTGGTAAAAGAATAGCACTGTACATTGGGAATCTAACATGGGTAAGTAGAGATTTATTTACTTATTTATATATATATTTTTTCAATTTGCAATGTTAATTGACTCTAACTGGCTTAGCCGCTGCGATTCAGGCAATCCCTAGCCATCATTTCCGCCCTGCCCAGTCTAAGATGCGGCTACACTTTAAGTAGACAGGAACAATTCTTGAATTGCAGGGGGTGGAGCCTACCTTCCCTCCTTGGCTGCAGCTAGCCAACCAGCTCCAGAAAGTTTTGTTCCTTGGTGAAGATAACAGACAAGAGAACAGTTGTGCTATAGCTTTAGAAGTTTTGTATTTTTCTGTTAGAAATGGAATACCACCATTAGGTAGGTTACCATAACTGACAATGCCCTTAGATGTGGCTAGCTCAGGGACCAGGTGCTTTTTGTGAACCTTAAGCCCTGGGGGGGGAGGAATCTTGGCTAAAAGTTTTTTCCTCAGGAGTTGCCCACAGTCTCTTCTTTAAATATGGTAATCTGAAGACAGAAGATCTGCAGGAAAGGTGAGCAACCCTTGAAGTGCTGCAGGTCCACGTGCCCCTCTACACGGGTTTTTCCGTGGAGTTCCTATTGCACACTCCTGCACTCATTGGGCCTATCTGCATGTCTGTTGGGTGTTTGGAGCAGGTTTATGTGGTATTTAACCCTTTAGCTGCTGGTTTGACATTCATTTGGGGGTGTTTTCTGACACTTATGGTTTAAGAGATATGGGCGTTTAAAGTTTGATTTCTCCTACTGACAGCTGCAAAGCTGTCAGCAGGAGATCCGTGTCGGTCGACATGCTGGCGCTTGAGAAGTGCCGGTATCTCGTTACTTACACGGAATCCCTTCATTGGAATGGTCTAAAACGTGTGCTTGAACACCAGGCACACGTTTTAGACCATTCCAATGAAGTGATTCCGTGTAAGTAACGAGATACCGGCACTTCTCAAGCGCCAGCATGTCGACCGACACGGCACACGTTTTAGACCATTCCAATGAAGGGATTCCGTGTAAGTAACGAGATACCGGCACTTCTCAAGCGCCAGCATGTCGACCGACATGGCGCACGTTTTAGACCATTCCAATGACGGGATTCCGTGTAAGTAACGAAATACCGGCACTTCTCAAGCGCCAGCATGTCGACCGACGCGGATCTTCTGACAGCTTTGCAGCTGTCAGTAGGAGAAATCAAACTTTAAACGCCCGTTTCTCTTAAACCATAGTGGTTTGAGAGAGACGTTTTTTTGCATTCAGATCAGCTTTTTAAGCTCTTCTAAATAAAAAAAAAAACCAAACAAAACTTTTTTCCTTATTTGACACTGTGAGAATGTCTATACCATTGGAGCTTGGGGCCAGACCTAAGACTAAGGATGCTGGGGTCTCTGTATCCCCTATTGAGCATTGCTCTTCCTGTCATTCAGGGTTACCTGGAGAATTCTCAGGTCATTTATGCCCAGAATGTTCTGATGTCCCTGAGAGTCTTCCAGGGACCTCCAGCCATGCAATAGAGCCAGTTTGGGTGCAAGAGTTCAAGGCTACTACTTAGGGACCTTAGGTCCACATTGCAACTCTTTCCATTCCAGTTACAGGGGCTCTTTCATTCTTGGCAGACCCCCTCCTTCGTCAGGTCTTCCCTGCCAAAGCCTCAGGGTGTACCTGATGTGTCAGATTCCTCTGAGGAGGAACTGCTGGTGGATTCAAATGTTGAGGAATGTTCTGTGGTGGGCTTCTCTCAGTTTTTTGGTGACCCTTTTGAGGCTGATCCTGAGCCCTTGGCTGAGGGCCTGATCAGGGCTGTTTTAAATACCCTAAACATTCCATTAGTATAGGAGGTTCCTTCTGATGTCTTTCAGGAGCCTAAAAAACCCCCTTACTTGCTTTCCACCTAACCCCACTCTTGACCGCCTTGTGTCTGAAGAGTGGAAGTCTCCGGACAGGAAACCTATCTCCAGGAAATTTGTTAAGCTTTATCCCTTCTCTGAGGCAGTGCTTCCTCAGTGAGTTCATCCTCCTAAAGTGGATGCTTCTATCTGTATAGGTGAACCGGGCCATTGCGGTCTGGACTGAACAGCTCACTCTTGCTGTCCGTCAGGGTGCTCCTACTTCGCATAAGTTGCGCCTCCTTGCCAACTTTTCTGAGGCACAGCACTGTTTCTGCTGCCCTATTTGATGCCATCTGTTTGATGGCTAGTGTTTCCACCATGTCTGTGGTTGCCAGACGGGCTCTGTGGCTCAAGATCTGGTTTGCTGATACTGCTTCTAAGAGAGCATTTATCTCCTTGCCTTTTCAAGGTACTTCTTTGTTTGAGCCAGATCTCGAGGATCTGATCAGTGAGGCTACAGGGGGGTAAGAGTACACTTCTACCCTTAGTTCCTAGGAAGAAAACACTGCTTAAGCATAACCGGTAGTGTTGTTCCTTTTAGAATGACACGTCCGGCGAACCAGACGGTCCCCTCAGCTCTGCGTATCTCCTCCAACCCCAAACAGCAGTGGAAGCCCAAGGTCTCTTCCAAGCCGCCTTTGTCATGACTCACCGAACCCGGGTCCACACTCTGCTGTGGGTGGTCGTCTGCGTCACTATCACAGCATTTGGGAGGATTCAGTGACAGACCCATGGGTTTTGCAGGTAGTGACGGAAGGGTACAGGATCCCTTTCGTCTCGTCCTCCCTTTCGCTTTCTTCCTTCTCATACGCCTCAGGGCACAGAGAAACTCCATCTGTTCGGCACTGTTCAGGCTCTTCTGGACAAAGATGTTCTGGAGCCGGTTCCAGTTCAGGGCAGAGTTATGGGATATTACTCAAACCTCTTTGTGGTCTCCAAGAAGGATGGCGGTTGAAGGACCTCCATTCCTTTGTGACCCGGACTCATTATCACCAGGAGTCTCTACGGATTGTGATTGCTGCCATCTCCTCGGGGAATTCCTTGTATCTCTGAATCTTCAGGATGCGTACTTACACATTGCCATTCATCCAGAGAGTCAGCAGTACATCCAGTTTGCCTGCGAACGGGGACAGTTTCAGTTCTCAGCTCTTCCATTTGGTCCGACAAGAGCTCCTCAGGTCTTCAACCGTGTCCTGGGAGCCTCAGCGTCCATTCTCCACTGAGACGGCATCAGTGTTACTCCATACATGGACGACCTGCTTCTGAAAGCCTTTTCTGCGGAACTTCAACAGCAGGTTCATCAATGCATTCATGCTCTCACACATCAAGGGTGGATCATCAACTTTGACAAATCTTGTCCCATCCCAGCAACTGGTCTTCCTGGGCCTCCTCTTCGATACCCAGAAGAACATGGTGTTTCTCATGGACGAGGTGGCTCACCAGATCGCCCACAGGGTTTCTGCGATCTGGTTCAAGATCCAGTTCCAGCCAAGAAGCGGTTATCTCTCATGGGGAAATTCATTTCCACCATAGAGGCGGTACCGTTTGCCATGGCTCACACCAGGGAGCTCCAGAGGTTCGTGATCCAGGTGTGCAGGGGTCAGCTGGACCTTCTGAAGATGTTGGTGTCACTTCCTCTCCATGCGGAACTGAGTTTGTCCTGGTGGCTCGACCTCTTCAATCTGCTGAAGGGCAAGTCCATCCTAGTTTCCTTCTGGACCACGTTGACGACTGATACCAGCTTTTCCGGATGGGGAGCGGTCCTGAGTGCACAGGGTCGGTGGTCTCCAGAAGAATCTCTCCTTCCCATCAACGTGTTGGAGCTTTGGGTGATATTTTATGCCCTTCGTCATTGGACATCTTAGCTGGAATACTGTCTGGTCCGGGTAGAGTCTGACAGCGCCACGGCAGTGGCTTACATCAACAAGAAGGACGGAACAAGTCTCGCTGCTTGGTTAGAGGTCAAGGCTATTTTCTCCTGGGCAGAAGAACACGTTCCTGCCATATCCGCAGTGCACATTCCTGGTGTAGACAACGCCATGGCGGACTTCCTCAGTCAGCACACGATGGAGAGTGGGAGCTGCACCCAGTAGTGTTCACCCTCATTGTTCAGAAATGGGGTCTTCCTTACATCGACCTGATGGTGACAAGACACAACAGGAAAGTTCCGAGTTCTGCTCTCGATGGAGGGACCCTCTAGCTCTGGCGGTGGATGCAATGTCCATTCCTTGGTTATTCCCTCTGGCCTACATCTTTCCTTCCCTCCCAATGTTGCACAGGGTCATACGGAAATTACGACTGGAGTGTTGTCCAGTCATTCTGATTGCTCCGTACTGGCCTCACCAGGCTTGATTTTCGGAGCTTCTGGATATGTCAGTGGTGGAGCCATTCCAGCTCCCTTGCTGTCTGGATCTTCTACAGGGTTACCTGTGGAAAGAGGATGTTCATAGTCTAGCCTTGACGGCTTGGAAATTGAATCCTCAATATTGAGGAAGAAAGGGTTTTCTTCTGGTGTGGTGGCTACTATGCTTATTTGCCCGCAAACCTGTTTCTTCCAAGATCTACCATCTTGTCTGGTTGACTTTTCTGTCATGGTGTGCTGACAGGGACCTGTGTTAGGAATTTGATCTGCCTACAGTCCTGGCCTTTTTGCAGGACGGTGTAGATAAGGGCCTCAGACTTCTGCCCTGTTTTCTTTGAGGCGCATTGGCATACTTCCTGATGTCAAGGTTTTCTTCCAGGGCGTTGCTCATACTCGTCCTGCCTTTAAGATTCCTGCTTCTCCATTGGATCTTGGTTTTGGGCATCCTTCAGCTCCCTGCATTTGAGTCTTTGGCTCCTGTTTCTCTATGCCTGTTGATGTGGAAAATTTGTTCAGTCTTCTCCCTTTGAAACGGACTTCAAATTCTCTGTGATACTTGACTTGTAATACTGTTCTTCATATTTTAAAATGCGGTTTGCTGTCTTCAACCATATGTGGATTCTACCCATTCTTTTCACCATATGGATACTGTTCTTCCTGAGGCTCCTAGGAAGCGCTGCCTGGCTTTGTAGATGACTTTGGCTTACTCCCCATTCGGCTTGCGTGTTTAGCACCTCCGTGGGCTTTCAAAAATCAGGACTCTGTGGGCCAGCATGGCAAAAGTGCTACTGGACACTTTGCTAAGTTTAATCAGTTTTGCATTTTTTTTTTTTTTTTTTGCATCTAGCTTTGACTCTAAAATTTCTCAGTACGTAGTTCCTTACCTTTGCTTTCCCTCCCTCTGTTTGGGACTGCTTTGTGACATCCCAGTTTGCATCCCTCCTTGGACTTATAGAAAATGTGATTTTTATTTTTTTTAAACTTGCTGATAAATCCTATTCTTGTAGTCTGTAGAGGGATGCAGGGCATCCCACCGGATTAACTTTTTGGCTTGCTTGGTGGGTTCCCTGCACTGCTGCTTCTGTTCTGTGGCGTTCTCTATTCATCACCTGGCTTTGCTAACCGACAAATGGGTAGTCTCTTGCTGCTACTGGAGTATACAGTGTGGACAGAGGGAGAAGCTTTATGTTGTGCCCTATATTCCTCATGGTCCCTACATCCGTCCATGGACTAGGAGAAAAAGCTCTATTGATAAGTAAAAATTCCATTATTCAAAATGCTGGGTTTTGAAACATGCAAAATTAAACTTTAAAACTATCTCTGTGCCAGTGTGCGTGATGAGCACTGATAAATCTTACTACTTTAACTTTTGTGTCATTGAAGGGTATAGAGTTCCTTCTTTCCAGGAGGCAGGGTATGCCAAAGTACACCCACTTGCTAGAGATTAGTTTTTTGAGAAAGCTGTGGAGGTATGATGTCTCTTTCTTTGTGGGAACCTGTTTTCTTGGTTTGCTCCATTCCTTGCCATGTATTTCACCTATTTCTCTTGGTGTCTGTAGGCTTGGGACTTTGAGTCCTGACTCTCTCACTTACCAACTCCTAAAATGGGGAATCTTACTGATCGCATCTATGACAGTGCAATGAATATACTCATATATTGCCATAAAATCTTGGATTTAATACACACCTGTGCATAATATGTAGATGTAAATTTTTACCCACGTTTTTAGTGAAAAATGGTTGTGAACTTGTGATTTTACCCTGCCTCTACCCACACAAAGTTGAAATGCAAGTATCAAATCCCCATCGATCTACTAAATGTATATTGCTTCCAATAAAAGAGCGCAAAAAATGTTTCCTCTAAACGTGCATCCTCTGGAGTGAAAAATAAAAACACTAAATATCTTAGTGGCTGCTGTTATATCTTTTCTATAAAGAAATTAAATGTGTTTTGAGCACTAAGTTACAAAACAAAAGATGAACTAAGAGCAACAATATCTGTGCCCACCTCACACCTGCTATAGTGCCCTGTCTGGACCTTTAAGTCCTGAAAGGGCAACAGAGGCAGCGGGGTGGCAAATGCAAGCGTGTTAACGGAGAGGCTCATCGGGATGGAAACTGCAATATACATTTAGCTGTTTGAGGAGGATCACATAAGTTGTACCAGAGATTTTCCAGTACTAACAAATTGGTAGCACAACATATGATCTAAATTTAGATGCCAGTTCCTTGTTCAACTAAGATTTAAAAACATTGAATACGTAATAATCATTTTGTAAATCTTGGGCCCCACTTCCTACAAATAGCTGTTGGAGTGAGCATTTTCACTGGAAAACTGCACAGGGGCACATTGTGTCAAAACATTGACAGTCCTTGACAGAAAAATCTTTTAAAATGGAAGTTCAGTGAGCTTCTCAGGAACATGCTAAAGCAATAATATAAAATAATTTGACTTCACATTCTGCAAGTGTATAATATATAAAGTGAAAAAAAGTGTGTTTAAAAAAAAAAGTGTGAGTGTCGCTTCAAGGTGTCATGGAGATTTTTCTTTCTTGTTTTCTTATGTAGTGGACAACAGATGAGGACTTGACAGATGCTGTTCATTCTTTAGGTGTCAGTGATGTTTTGGAAATAAAGTTTTTTGAAAATCGGGCAAATGGCCAGTCAAAGGGGTAAGATTTTGATACATTTTTCCTTATGTTTTTTTTTTTTTTTTTTTTTTGTGTGTGTGCATGCTTTTGTCCAAGTTTCTTATAGGATTATAATCGATACTTTACTGACCAGTTATAGGAGCAGTAAATAGGAATAACTTCTGTAAAGTGCTATGTACATGTATGGCACATACATACATACACACATACACACATACACACATACATGTGGACTGGTAAATAGGTTTGTCAAACAGATATGAGAATAAAGTTCCCATTGTTTAGGATGCTCCTTTTCACCCGCTGATGGGGCTGATGAGGTTTAGTGCTTATGTAGAGGGAACAACATTGTTGTTGAGTCAAAGAAGCCCTGTGTCCTAAATTGTGCCATCATTTGGCATCCATGGAGTGTATAGATACTTGCTGAGTGAGGAGCTGTACTTTTTATATAGAATGATATATGCACAAAACAGTGTGAAAAGCATTGTATGTGTTAGTGTTGTTGCTGAACACACCCAAGGATGGCAGTGGGCCAGAGTGAGGCAAGCTGTGGCAGAGCCCACACATTCCTGTGCAGGCAGGGTGGTGTGGTTAAAGGTGTATTCAAGGCCTCCATGCATTTCATTTTGTGCCCACTTTCCCTGCTAGCCGTTACACAATACAATTCTTGCCTGCTATCACATCCCTCCAGTGTGTCAGCCCAGATTCCCCTTACCATGTCTAGCGTCTTCATTTCTCCACTTTAGTTATGTGGTTTTTCTCTGCCTCTTTCTCTGTCTGGCGCTCGCTGTCTCCACAGCTGGAGAGCGACTGGCTACCATCCCTTCTTTAATCTGTTCTCCTTACAGCAGAAGGTGTTCTGAGTCTGGGAACATACTATCTGACCACACACAAACCAGTTTGTTGCTATAGGCCCTGAGGGTCCCACATTTGTGGTCTGACTCAAGAGTTCAAACCAAATGAGAGAGAGGTGTGTGTGTGTGTGTGTGTGTGTGTGTGTGTGTGTGTGTGTGTGTGTGTGTGTGTGTGTGTGTGTGTGTGTGTGTGTGTGTGTGTGTGTGCGTGTGCGCGCTCTGGGTGAAGCCCTTGGCTGGGCTGGTAATAATGCACGTGAGTATTTTGAGAGTTGTAGTCCTGCCCCCCCCCCCCCCCCCTTTTTTTTTTTTTTTTTTTTTTTTTTTTTTTTCCTCCATTTCATGACCGCATTTAAGCTTAGAAATTTACAAATTAGCAAAATGAAAGCAGAATTTGGCATTTGTAATAATAATTATATTATCTGTATCTGATCATTCAGATTGTCAGGACTACAACTCTGGTGTGTGCATGGACAGAGTATGTGGGGTTCTGTGATTACCAGTAGAAGCAGGTTGTGGGGGGGCGGAAAACAGTGTATATGAGGGTCAGTGTGTGTGTGGATCTAAGGCTATCATTACAGTTTGTTTTCCCCCTGACATTTCTAAGAGATGCAAGAAGGTTTTCATTTTTCCTCCTCACCATTCTTTGGACAAGGGTATCCAGGATGAATGGAAGACCTCAAACAGGAGATTGTTCCTTAATAGGCGCATTTCTAATCTGGATCTATTTTCTGCTGACATTTTAACACAGTGGGCTAGCCCTTCTGTGGTTGATCTCCCCCCCCCCCCCCCCCCCCCCTGTTTCTTTCTTTGCCAAGAAAATGGAATTTCCACTGGCAGATGCTGCTCCTTTAAGGACCAGCTAGATTTCTAAACAGTAACTTTGTGGCATGTGTTGCTGCCTTACACCCTATGTTTGCCGTTGCTTGGGTGAGTAGAGCCATGCATACCTGGGGCAATAAACTTTTTGATGCCATCCAGGGGGATCCTTGTAAGGAAGACTTGGTGGTACTGTCCAAGGTTCTCAAAGCTAATCCTTGTATTACTTAATCGGCCATTGATGCTGCTAGATTCTCTTTGAAAGCTTGGGACTTTTAAGTCTCCACTCATTGCACTGTGTGAGATGTTTGGTTTATCAGTATTTCAAGAAGTCTCTGGTTTGCCTTCCCTTTAGTTGCAGGCAATTATTTGGCCTCAAAATTGTAGAAGGTTATCAGCCATGCTATTGAGAACCCTATTGCCTCAGGTTACAACTGAGTGTGACCTATTTGTGTGTATGACTTGTTTCGTTATCCCTGCCAGTTTGTGTACCCCCCTGCTGCACATGTGTCCTTCCTCAAAGCAAGAAACCTGCTGAGAATCCTAAGGCTGACAAGTCTACCTCCGCATAACTCTTCAGGGTCTGGCCTGCCTCTGCCTATAGGAGGTTGCCACCCCCCACCCACATATGTGGACTATTGCTGTGGTGGACCAGTGGGGTTTTGCAGGTGATTTCAGAAGGGTATCATAGATCTGAAGTCCCTTGCTGTTTTTCTTGTCTAGGTTTCCTCAGGATCTGGATCACCCTCAAAAAGAAGGGTGCTGTCCTATTCTGAATTTAGCATCTCTTGTGCTAGTCCCGTAGTATGGAATCTTTGCTCTTCATATTTGCAGCTATTTGTCCAGGACATTTCCTAGCCTCTCTGGACTACACATCCTGATCATTGTTTGCAGAAAGTGACAACCATGTCACTGCCTTATACAACTGCTCAGGAAAGGCCTAATTTGTTTAGGACCAAGATGCGCCCACAGACCTGATACAATGTGACAAAACCCAAGGTGGCACTGGATTCCTCCTTAGAACTTATGCCTGGTGAATGGTCGCCACAATCCAACAAGCCACTGTTCCCTTCTCTTAGGCCCAACCCATCCAAGGGCCCTCTGACATAAACAGTGAATAGAATCTGAGTCCACAAAAGCGAATTTGAAGGATGCTTTAGTAAAAGCTTGTCCAGATAGGGAGTAAAACTAAAAAATCCCTTAAGAGCAGATGTGGGCCACTAGGGCTGAATACCGGAGGAGCAAACGCCAACCCAAATGGGCAGCTTGGTGAACTGAAAACGACAAATGTGGAAAACAAACTGTAGGAAAAGCAGATGGTGGAGCGCGGAGTCTTATGTCTAGGGAAGCCAGTAACTAACTCCCCCTGACACATAGCAATGACTGAGTGCAAAGACTCCATACTGAACAGTGGTGAGCAAGCACAAAAACAGATGTGCAGAATATGACATCTGCAGTCCTTGGGACTATTACAAGACTGGAAAAGAATACTGTAAATAATTCCAAAGAAGGAACCTGTATTAACATCTACATTTTTTATCAGGGAAGTCATCACATCCAAAAATATGCAGCTTCTCTCGGAAATGACAGGAACTCTGGACAGGAAGAAACAATGTTGAGGAAGGGGCTTGAAATCTATACTGTACCCTTCCAAAATTACCTGCAAATCGTACTGGTCTGCCACAAAGACCGCAAATGTGCTATGAAAAAATATGGAAGCAAAATATGGCCTGTGACTGACCAGGCCAATGGAAGTCATGCAGAGTGAGGATGGTCAGTTTTGGGATCCTGCATGGTATTCTCGCCCACCCAAGCCTGCTTGGGTTTTGGAGTGGGAGACACATGGATCAGTGATTAAAGTGGTACCCTGTGATCACAACATAGAAATATAGTTGCCATGTGTGTCTGTTCTTAAAGGCACAGCGACTGCACAAACGTTAGGGTAAATAATAAAAGGTTAGCAAAAACTGCTAAAATGCATGAAAGTATAACAGCACCACTGCCAACAAGTATCCTACGAGAGAGGTCCCTTAGCGCAAGGAATCCCCACAGACAGGCAGTTCAGGGTTTAAATACCCACTATAGCTAGAACAGGAACATAGAAGAGCTATCTAAAGGTGTTGTTTCTAAGCAAGTCGGCAATGTAGTTCACTGCAGGCTATCAAACCACATCAAAATGTGAATGACAGATGAGGAAACGGGTGCATTCTCACACGACCTGTACACTCAGAAGAATTCTGTCTTCAATATTCAGATTCCCATTATAAATGGAGATGTTTCATTCCAAGAGGAATAATAGGTGTGACAAACCATCCTCCACTGTAATGGTCCGAAGAATTCTGTGCAATGGTTAATCCTTACAAATGAGGGGGGGGGACCTGAAATCCAGAACACAGGAAACCAACACATCGCCGATCACAAATTCAAGGAACACACCTACATAAGCACCACAGTCTGTAAGGAGTACTGGCAGGAAACAATGATCAGGATGTGTAGTCCAGAGAGGCTAGGAAATGTCCTGGACAAATAGCTGCAAATATTAAGAGCAAAGATTCCATACTACAGGACTAGCACAAGAGATGCTAAATTCAGAATACTGTGTTAATGTTTGCTTCAGCTGAAACCAGCTTTGGACGGAAGGTCCTCCAGACTGGTGTTTGTGTAGTGGTTTTTCTTGATTCGTGTTGGGCCAGTGCCATGGTTTGGTTCCTGTTCTTTTGTTTGTAGTATTAATGTCCATTGACAACTGAGGTTCTTGTTCCAGTTCATTCCTGTTGAGCCTGGTCTGTGTTTTGAGGGGGGTTTTCTCTCCCTCCCTAAAATCTTGGTGAATGCTTTGATATATCCCTATGGTTCCTGTATTCCACATAGGATGTAGGAGAGGGGCTTTGTTTTGTACTTGCAGTTTAAATCTTTCTCTGTTTGAGTCCCAAGCGTGGGAGTGGTCTTGAGCTCTCTGTTCATGGCATTCCCTGTCTTATTCCACTTCTGTTTCTTTTCTTTTGGCTTTGCTAAACTTCAAACTGTCCTTGTCTGGGCAAGATTGAAGTTTCCGCCTCAGATCCTTACAAGTGCACTCCCCTTCGGAGGAGAGAACTTTGCCCCATGCTTCCTGTTTCGCATGAGAAAATACTCCGTTAGGAGTTAGTGAGAAGATATGTGCCAGATCTTTCTAGCATCCAAAATGTTAATTTGGTAAATATTATTGTGCAGTTGATTTGCTGCACTTTTGACATTAAACCTGTGCCCTGTGAAGTAAAAAGACTCTTATCAGTTGTAAAAGTGAAGATGCTTATGATTTTTGGTTTGCAGACTTTCACCCCTTGCGTGTTTGCTGCCTCCATTTGTTTACTAGAATGCATTATCTATTTTTTTTTTTTTTTTTTGTATATATTTTTACAGTGATACCAAATATATAGACTTTTTTTTTATTTATTTTCTTTCCCTAAAAGATTTGCACTTATATGTGTTGGTTCTGAATCATCGTCAAAGAAGCTCATGGATCTGTTGCCTAAGAGAGAGTTGCATGGACAGAATCCAGTTGTAACACCATGCAATAAGCAGTTCCTTAGTCAGTTTGAAATGCAGTCAAGGAAAAGTAAGTTATTATAGTAGTATATGCTTTATAAATTGTTCTCTTCTTGCTCTAGGCAATCTAATTTATTTTGTATGAAACCTTTTATCCTGTTAGTTTTAGAATGTATGCAACAAATGTGCAGTATACTGTCTACATACTCTAGCCCAGAGATTTCAATTGTTACTCCTTAGAACACACCAGAAGGTAATGTTTTTAGGATATTCCTTGGTAATCCATTGCTGCTTTATTGCATTTGCACTGTCTGTTCTTAGACAATGAACCTCCTTTTTTCACTCTGCCAATGCATAACATGCAAAATCAGATTACCAATGCTTTGTGGTGGGGGTGGGGGGGGGTTTGTTACACTTGTGTCCTGACACAGAGTTCCCTGAATCTGTTTTCAGGGAGCTTTCAGTCTAAGACACTGCAACATTGTATAATTCTCTTCCTTCAGTCCTTCTGCAGGTTCAAGTGATCTGTATACAGTATAGGCAGAGTTTTCTACATTATTTCAGTTTTTCTTTTTTTCCTCAACTCTGCTTTCCCAGAAAGCTCTCTAAAAAATAGATACATGATAAAAGTATGCACTAGTAGTATATGTAAAGTCTAAAAGGAGGTTGACTCTCTTTAATCGGGGATATCTTGAAAATCTGACCTGTTGGTGTGTGAAGAGCAATTGTAGTTGAGAATTACTGCTGTAGGCTTGGTTCATGGCATATATGGGTTAAAATAAAGCTGGCACTGATTGGATAGATTTGTAATGGTTACACATCTACTTGATATGTAAACCCTTTAGTCTCTTGTGATGCTTGTAAAGTGCTGTCTTCTCTGGAATATCCTATCCAGACATGTGAATGCTGCAGTATGGTATGTCCTATTAACTGACAGTCAACAACTCCTTATCTTTAAATCTACTGAAGCTACTCTGATGTTTACATTAGTTTTAACAGATTTTTACCAGTCTAATGCTTTGCTCACCCCTGTCACTTAACCAGTTGCAGGCCAGAAGGGTATGCAATGCATTGAAATGTGCTGCTTAACTCTGGCACTCAGACGGTTAAAGGGTGAATGAAATGAGGGTAATCACTCTCTGTATTTTTAATTAAAATATTTGATAGGACTCTTGTAGTTTCATTCTAATAGCTTTTTACTAGAAAGTATTTTTGATTTAGTGTGAAGGAAGGGGGCAGGGTAGTTATTTGAGGTATGCAGGGCATGTTGGGCAGTTGGCAAAAATGTAGTATGCTAAATAACACTAAGCACTGATAATAGGTGAACCTAAAATTACCTTGGAAAAATGTTATTTCAAAGTGTTTGAATTTATAAGCTACTTTATGAATCCTGTACCTCAGAAGCAAATGCTGGAAACTGAGAGCAGGTTGTCTTTGAGAGCTGGATACTTTTTGTTCTATTTATATTGTTGCAGCTACACAGGCTGGCCAGATGTCTGGAGAAGGTAAAGCCGGTCCCCCTGGCATCAATGCTCGTTTACCATTTCCACCAGGTGGCAGAGGGAGAGGTCGATTCCCAACGGCAGGCCCTGGTGGGGACAGGTTTCCTGGGCCTGCTGGACCTGGTGGGCCTCCACCTCCTTTTGCAGGTAAATATTATAAAAAAATATAAACTTAAATTGTGAAGCACGAATGGGCAATTATTTTAGCCCAAGAGCCACATATTTATTAAATCTGAGGTCTGTGTGTGTGTGTAAGATATAGATACATTTTTAGAATTGCATGCATCTGTCGGGGTTGGTCAACCCAAGGCCCTCCAACTGTTCTTCCCTTAAGTGGTTAGCTTTTTGTGGGTGATAAAATAATAGTTCTCTGGAGGGCTTCATGTTGTCCCCTCACTAAGCTTTTTTTGTTTATTTATTTCCCCTCTCCAAGGAATGACTCCGCCAAGGCCTCCCATGTGCCCCCCAGGTCCTCCAGGACCACCTGGCCCGCCTCCACCTGGACAGCCACTTCCTCCTCCATTACCTGGACCTCCTAATCGTGGTGATCGACCTCCTCCTCCAGTTATGTTTCCTGGACAGCCATATGGTCAACCCCCCTTAGTTCCACTCCCCCCTGGCCCACCTCCACCTGTTTATGGTCCTCCACCTGGCCCTCCTCCTCCTCAGCAAGGCCCACCACCACCCCCTGGTCCCTTCCCTCCCCGTCCACCTGGTCCCCCAATGGCACTTGGCCCTCCACCCCATTTACCAGGTCCACCCCCAGGAGGACCCCCGCCTGCTCCTCATGTGAATCCAAACTTCTTTCCTCCACCCGGTAACGCTGGGATGCCTACATCAGATAGTCGCGGTCCTCCGCCATCTGACCCGTATGGTCGTCCACCACCATATGATAGAGGCGAATATGGACCACCTGGAAGGTTAGTTTTTTTTTTTTTGTTTGTTTTTTTTCCTTTTTCTTTTCAGGCGGAATCTCCTAAAGAAAAAATGGAGAAATTCTGGGGCAGACAAACTGCACCTTTTTTCTTGGGGGGGGGGGGGATTCCTATTGATTTGAGTGGAGGTTTTAACCCCTTGAATGGTAGAGGGGTCTTCAATCATAGTGAAGAAATGCATTTTTTTTTTTTTATTTTTTTTTCCTTAAATATACAATTCAGGACATTATTGTCCCAATTTAACTGAATGGGGGAATTCTAAACCCTTTCAGTGCCAGGGTGCTTACCCTTCTGGCACTAAAAGGGTTAAAGTGCAGATTTGGTCCAGATTGCATGCGCTTTTCTTTTGAACATACAGCTCTAATCATCTACAAAACTTTTTTTTACTTTACCTTAATTTGATACCTTCAGTAAGACTTTGTGTATTGCAGAGACATGGATGTTGGAAGAACACCATTAAGTGAAGCAGAATTTGAAGAAATAATGAATCGCAACAGAGCAATTTCAAGCAGTGCTATATCAAGAGCAGTTTCTGATGCCAGTGCTGGTTGGTGCAATAATTTAATACGACACTGGGTTTAGTGTCATACATTTAGGAAAAGTCAGACTTAATAGGCTATGAACACATGGGTATCTCTTGTAGCAGTGTTAAATGCAATTATAATTGTATATAAACAAGAGTAAAACTACTTTCTCGTTGAAGCATATTCTACAAAATTGTTGGTGCATGTAACATTACGCTAAGCTGCATTGACTTGCAATACCTGCTGATAAAAAAAATCACCAGTGTGATCAACCACATAATACATAATGATGGCAGGATCTGGTATTTTAAAGAACCAGAATTACCGGACTAAAGTCACCCATGTGAACAAGCCTTTGTCAGTCTGGACTTGGGGCAGATTGGTTTCTTGCTGCTGCTTTAAAGAGAATTATATTTCTAGGAATGTTACTTTAAACTTGTATAAAAGAAGAATCTACTTTTAAATAATTAAAAAAAAAAAAATCTTCAAAATAACTTTTGAAAGCTTTATGGGATAGTAGTACTTAAAATGTAAAAAAATAATATATGTTCTAGGGTTTATCCCCTTGAGTAAAACAAGGGTGCTCCCACTGCTTAGAGATATTTTATTATAACTCAAACTTGAACTTTTTAGGTGCAATATCACAGTGGCCTGAAAATTTACAGTGGCTCTGTTGCTACACCATCTTATGGACTGCTCTGGTCTGTAGACCATAAATCTACATAGGATGTAGCAACAGCGCCACTGGAAATTTTTAGGCCACTGTGATATTGCACCTTAAAAATTCAAGTTTGAGCTGTTAGAATTTTTAATAAAATATCTCTCAGCATTGGGAGTACCCTTGTTTTATTTATTTTTTATACTTAAGATGTAAAAAAAAAAAAAAAACAACACCTGTCCCTTTAAAGGGATAGTAATACTTAAGTAGTACTAATCACTATATTAGTCCTATTAAAAATAAATGTATTGCCCCCAGTGTCATCTCTCAAACCTTTATGGTTTGAGAGATGATCGCTCCTAAACTTGACCTCCCCCTTCCCCGTAGCCAGCGTTGTAGCTAACTGTAGGGAAGCCAGTCGTACAACTTTCAGGCGGCTCTGCAGCACAGCCACAAACGCGTTAATAAAAAAAAGAAAACTTTCACTAAAACGGTCTTCTACATGTGCTTGGTTTTCAAGCACACGTAGAAGAACGTTTTAGTGAATTATTTTTTTTTTTTTCTTTAAGCGGAATATGTATAATACACTAGAATAAAGCAATGTTTGTTTTTTTTTGTTGGACAGATTTCACTATCTGAAATATTTATTTCTCAGTGTGCAGGGCTTCTTTCCTATAACTTTTGTGAAGTCTGCATTCTGTTAAGAACTGTGATCTAAATACAAACCTGAAGTGCCATAAATGTTTTGGCAGTGTTTTTAACATGCATAATTTCTCTCTGGTCCTGTGGAGGACACAGGGATTAATCGTCACTCCTTTGCAGGAGATGGGACACTTAAATGTAAAGCCTGTAGCAGGGATGCTCTCTTTCTGACCCATAGAGGTAGACCACGCTGCCCTTTCAGTTTTAAACATTGTTTCTACCAAGACAGCCCTTGTTCGAAACATCTTACATTTTCATTAGTTAGGTTATTTATTTAATTTTTTTAAACTAAGCACCAAGAATGTGTTGAGGGCCTGGACAGGCTATGGTGTATATTCCTTTTACTCATCTCCTACTTAGGAATGAGGCTCCAATTTTTTTTCTGTACATATTCCTTCGAAATTAGGAGCAGAGGAGGGATTCAGAAAGTTGACCTGGTTGTGGAGAGTCTTAAGTATTCTCAAAAATATAGTTTTCTTGTTTCTTTGAATTGCATACATTTCAACGCTTAAAAGTACACTGTGGATATTAACATCGGTTCAATGTGAGATTAACCACTTGATGGTGATATGTTAGTGTTTTGCCCGTCAATTGAGAATTTTGATGTGTAATAGAATGTTACCAAAGAGAACATTTCATCTGTCCCTGGTTCTGGGGAGTAGCAAAGAGACATACAGTTTTCCTTCATGCTATAGATAACACAGGAACCATGTGTAAAGTATCCTCTGGTCAGAGGGGCAGGGTATTTTCCTAACAAAGCTCTCTGGAGGTGGAGATTCCCTCTCCTGTCCACTTTACCTCCACCAGATAAGCTACATTTTAAGTGACATCAAAGAGATACATCAGGGGAGTAACATGGGGTTCTTCAATTCCCCATTAGGGACTCATTGATAGAATGCAGACCAAGCTGCTGACTTAAGGAACCTGTAGATGCTAGAAGATGGCTGTTTGCCTATTTAATCTTTCACTTATTATGATTAGGAGGCTGAATTGATTCCAGTTTGTGTGCAAAGTCCTGTGAGTATGCTTTTGTCTGTCTAGCAGCCTTATTGTGAGATCTGTTGTCCGATTTTTAGTTCTGCACTTCGTACTTCATTTCTGTTTCCCTTCCCCTCTGTATGGGTGTTGGCCTCATTAGTTTACTTTATTTTAGCCATACTCTGTTATGGGTCAGTGGTGTTTTTAAGAATCTGGTGTTTGCTTTGCCATATTGGATGGGGCATTGTCAGCAACATTAAGATTTCTGCTGCACATGGTGGACTCTGGTGGACAGTGCGAGACTGTTAATTTGGCCTATTTCTGAACTGAGTCCATCAGGTATCCTAGTTATCATTTTTTGACACATAGTTCTGAATCAAATCTTTTCAGCTTCCAGGGCATAGAAAAGGTAACCAATATATTAAATGTTATGAACATTACCTTTGTTTGGAGGCTTGATCAATGTTTTATTGTATGTTTTTAATTGTTACCTGGGTCCAGTTGAGATGGGAGTGGTTTAGGATTCATAACCTGTCACTTCCGTGGCAGCTTTCACTTATTTATGGTTAAGGACCATTTTGGCCCGAAACTCATCATGTGGCTATGGACAGTTTGTGATATTGGTATGGTTTCTTACTAGTTTTTATATTTATCTTGTAATAAACTGTTTTTATACTTTCTGTAACAAGTTGTGTTGCAGTCTTTGTTCTACACCTTTTTGGTACTAATCGGAGGAGTCGCCTGTGCCTGCACCAATGTTTTTGCTGTGTAACAAGTTCATTCCAGCATATTTTCAGTGTGGTGTTTGCTAGGATTTGGGTAGTAAAGCTCCCATATACATTTATATTCCCTTTGTGAGGCTTGAAGAGAGCACCTTGAAGTAGTCTTCCTGACACCTTGAGCTCTGGTTCAGGGCCTTAAGTCCAAGAGAGTCTTCTATCCATCAATGTTCTGGAGCTTTGGGTGATTAGTCTTGCTCTGCTGCATTCATCTCTACTCCTCCAAGCTCAGCTGGTGAGGACTGCTCAAAATGTAACGCTAGTGGCCTGCGTCAACCTCCAAGGAGGGACAAGGAATTCAGTCTTGTGGAGCTAAGTTTTAGTTTCATATTAACCAGGAAATGTTGTTCTTCTTTGTCCAGCTCTTAAGTATCCAGCAGGCAGATATAGAGAGAGAGAGATGCACACACTAGCCCTAACACCCTTTGAGCATGAGAGGTGTACAGTGTTTTACGAAGTAATGCGTTGCAAAACTTTTCCCTAAGGGCTTAAGAGAGTGAGAAGGTAAGGATCGGCAGGTCTGAGAGAGAGTTGAGATTGTAATTCTTGGCAGCAGGGATAATGCCTTACAGAGCCTTTATTCAGTGTGCAGTTCTCTATACCAGGGGTTTGTATCAAATTTTTATAAAGTACCTCTCCAGATAGCAACATACTACTACTCATATCTCTTGCAACCTGCTGAGCTTGATAGGAGTTGAACTGTCAGCTGGAGAGCCAAAAGGTTCCAACTTCTTACTTTAACTTTTTTTCTGTGCACAAAAGCTGACTCATGGCTGCTAACGTGGCCAAGCATGATTGGAATGCGGAACGTGCATTATTTTGAAAATCTCTTTGGGAGTGTGCTCAAATAGAGACAGAGAGAGGACAAGATGTCCGCTTCCAGCTTCAGTGACAAGGGATGCTGCAGTTTTATATATATGTGTGTGTGTATGTATATATATTATATAATATATGTCAGAAGTTATTGCAGCTCAAACTTCTTGTTTTAATTTTTAAAGGTGTAAGAAGTCTTGAGTTTTCACCCAATAACACTCTTGATCAGATACTTATGGATGAGTGTAAAACGCCTGATATAAGGCATTTCCTCAATAAGCCCTTTTCTAAGATATACACTTTTTCGGCTGGAGTTTTGGCACAGTGGGCTTCTCCCCTCTACCATGGATCCCCCCCCCCTCCATTTCACGGCTGGCAAAGAACACCGCCCTTCTGCTGGCAGATGCAATGGGATTTAAGGATCCGGCATAGGCTCTATTCTCTTCTCAAGGCTGCCTTGAGTGCCACGGGGCAGTACTAAGACCTATTTTCGCATCTGCCTGGGTGAGCAACTTTCTGATGCTCTACGTGCTGATGCTGCCAAGAAGGGTTTATTGGTTCTGATGGCTAATGTTATGGAGACCAACACTTATGTCTGTAAGGCAATATTTGACGCTGTCAGATTTTCAGGGAACGCTGCTTCCGTTTTTCTGTTGCTGTGTACTGCACCCTTTGGTTTAGAATTTGGTCTGCAGACCAATCTTCTAAGTAGTCACTGGTCACCTTGCCATTTGAGGGTAAGTCCCCTTTTGGACCTGAGCTGAAACGAATCAACAGTGTAACATACAAGTGGTAAGAACACTTTGTTGCCACAGACCTCCACTAAGCTTTCCTTTCTGGTGAGGAAGGATCTTCTTTTTTTGCTTTATATTCGAATCATTACCAATTCATGGCTATGCAGTTTGGCCTGACTTTGGAGGCAAGAATCTTTTAAAAAGATCATGTTGTCCCTGGCTGCCTTGATTCACACATGGTGTCTCTGACACTGGATTTGGATGACTTCCTCATCAAGGTTCCTTTAGGTGAGCTCCTTTTATCATCATTTCCAAGACTGCACCCGCATTCTAGTTAACCACTGTCAGATCCTGAAACTGCAGAAATCATTTCGACTTCCCTCCCAGGTTCTGGTTTTCCTGGGCATGAGGTTTGACACCCTTCAGGGTGGGTTTTCCTTCCGGAGGAGAAAATTTAGCTTCTGTTTCTTGGGAGCAGAAGTACTCGTCTGCCACTATCAAGGATTTCATGAGGGTGTTGGGTCTGTAGGTGTCCACCCTTGAAGCGGTTGGATGCATTGTTCCACACAAGGTAGCTACTGAAGGATGTTCTCAGGAATTGGTCCAGGAATCTGGAGCATCATCTTCAGCAGATGTCTGTCTCTCAGGAGGCCTGGGAGGGAGGATCTCCAGTGGTGGTTACATTATCTGAACCTGGAGCAGGGGAGACCCTTTGTCATCCTGGAGTGGGCTCTGGTTGCAATTGATGCCAGCCTGTGGGGCTGGGCTGCCATCCTGGGTCACCTGGGTGTCCAGGTCAGGTGGAGTCCAGACAAGTCTGTCCATCAACATTCTGGAACTTTGGGTGATCTGGCTGGCCGTCCTTAATTGGTCTCCAGTTCTCACAGGCGTTCCAGTGAGAATACAGACTGACAACTCCACAGCTGGTGTACATCAGTTGCCAGGAAGGAACTCTGAGCAAGGTGACATGGGCCTACGCCCAACTGAGCAGATGCTTCACTTCTCCATGTTGCCTCTCCGAGAGTTCCTTCCTGGCAACTGATGTTCACATTTCAGAGGTAGAAAAACATGCTGCCTGACTTTGTGTCCTCCGAGATGTAGATCCAGGAAGCCGCGAACTCGGTCCGTTGTGGTTTTACCTGATAGTCCATCAATGGAGTGTGCAAACAGTAGACATAATGGTAACCAGAGAAAACTGGAAGCTTCCAGCTGTTTGCTTCCAGCCTGGTTTGAAAGCACTCGTAGACCATTCAAATGAAATATTTCTGCCTAACTAGCGTGATCACGGCGCTGCTGAAGATCGCAGGACGGTCTGTTGAACGGGATCTCTTTCTCTAACTTGGAAAGCTGATGTACGTGCAAGGGGAGGGAAAAGGGAACTTTGACAGCTTATCTCTAAAACCATAGAGGTTTGAGAGAGAGGACTTGGTGCAAGTAAATTAGTTTTTTAATACCTATACAATTAAAAATACTTGTTTCAAAGTATTATCCCTTTAAAGAAGCGGGCTTTGGCTGAACAGCTGTGCGAGGCTGCAGCACTACCTTGTTAATGTCTTGGCCTTGTATTTGGCCAGTTTTGCCTGTTTTTAAGAATCTACATTTTCCTTACTGCCAGTCATTCAGTAGTTTGAGCCATGTTGGCTCTTTGTTTAGTGGGCTGTGTAAGTTCAGTGTCTGACACATGTTGCTTGGATTATTCAGATTATGAATAGTCCTAGGGATGTAAGAGAGGTCTTTTCTCCTTTCCCTCCCTGGTAATGTGTAACCAGGGTTAGGAGGATTTTGGACCTAATATTCAGAGCCCCAAATACAGATGAGATTTGAAGTCAGGAAAAAGCTGAAAGAGTGTATAGTCTCTGGTCTGCTGATGTCGAAATTAGTTCTCCAACAGGGGTTGTATTGAAGGAAGTCAAACAACTGAGAAGCACCACAAAGTTTATGGACTACAGGATATTCAACTGGTAGAACTCGACTAACAGTCTAAAAAGTGTGATTGCAAACCAGGCACACTTTGTAGACCGTTCCAGTGAAGTATCTCTTCTCGCTATTGCTGCTCTGCTGAAGAGCCGCCTGTCGGTCCTCACACCGGGAACTCCTGCTGTCAGCTTACAGCTGATGTCAGGAGAAGGGGGGGGAGGACTTTAGTACCGAATATCTCTCCAACCTTAAAGGTTTGAGAAATGGGATTTGCAGCACAGAACTTTTCTTTTTATCTACAAAACAAAACAAAAAAACATTTATATGGGACATTGGTGTCCCTTTAACAGATGAGCACTAAAACGCTATTTTACAGCACTTCTAATTCATTCCTTGCAGCAACACAAATGAGAGGGCATTATGCAATAATTTATTTTTCTAAACTGTGTCACCTTGGCTTATGCATGCTTCTTTCATAGCGAATTACACAAAGCATGGGTTGGAAATGCATGAACTGTTGAACATAGACAGCTATTACCTTGTGTCTTTCTTCGATGTAAAGTACTTAATTGATTCATAATTGGGAATCTGGTAAAAGACTGTGCCAAGTGAGCAAAAAATGACACAACATTCCACTTACAGTACGTATAGCCTGTGTTCTGTGTGAGACTAGTTGACTAACTCACAAAAGACCCACAAGGTTGAAACTGCTTCCTGTTGGAAGGATGAATGGCTCATGCATTTCTGATCAGTGCTTTGCAGAATAATCTATGAAAACATCCAGCATAAGCAATGATGTGGCATTCAAACGAGTCCTCAAGTGACCCGCCACCGCAGCAGTATATGTTTTCAAGCTATTCTCCATTACACAAGTCAGTGTTGACTCTGGAAGATGCTTCATAATGAATGGACCATTAATTGTCATCTCTATTCATGGGAGGATAGCAAAAAAAAAAAAAAAAAACAAAAAAAAAAACAAAAAAACAAAAACAAAACTAATTTGCACGTTACTGCAAGAAATGTATGGAATGCGGAAGAATGAGGGATTCTTTGCATGCACAATTTCAAGGGTTAATGGGGAAGCTTGAGGGCAAGATGCCTCTGTTCAATATTCATCATGGTGTTGGATACTGTTTTCACAGACACCTGTTTTTATGTAATGTGAGGAAAGCAATCTTTATTTTTCGTATCGTTATAACTCAGTATAAATGTTTTATTTATTTTTACAGGGGACTACGGAAGTGCCATTGAAACTCTGGTAACAGCTATTTCTTTGATTAAGCAGTCCAAAGTGTCAGCAGATGACCGTTGCAAAGTTCTCATAAGTTCCCTGCAAGATTGCCTTCATGGAATTGAATCAAAGTCTTATGGTTCAGGGTCTAGGTAATGTCCTCCTCCCCCACAAACACATTATTTTCATTAGGACTCATACCCAAAAGTCAAAAGTAACTAACTTGTGTTCATTCAGTATTAATAAGCATATGGGTGTCCGAGGCAAACCTCTGTCCTTCTGTCTTTCCTTTTTTTTTTTTTTTTTTTTAAGTGTCTAGCCAAGAATATGGGCAAACAATGCTTTGGACACCCCTCGAAAGTGATGTTCTTATTCATAACAAAGGGCCCTATTAAGGTTTCAGAACTGAGTATATAAACAGTGAAAGATCCAGCTTGAGGGTTTAAATAAAATACCTATTCCAGTGTTTACATTACATCTGTATTTCAGTTCACCCTTACTGGCCATTAAGAGAGCTTTTCTTCTCTCCTAGTGTGTATCTGCCTAAGAGAGTTTAGAAATATCCGAATCACCCACTAAAGGCTGTAACAACTTCACGTAGTGAGAAGTTGATTGTTTGAGTCAACCTCGGTCTTGAAAAGAAAAGCATTTATTGATCAATAACAAATCTGCTTAACCTGAGGATCTTCTGTGACTTTACAAGCAATAGCAGCATGATATCTTTATAGAAGACTTTTTTCCAGTGTGCGTTGACTTGGGTGTTTCTGTATACAAAGAGAGAACCCCCTTATTTATTGAAGTGGCTGTATTAGTGCTGAGGAGAAATTAATCAAGTGATTTCCTTTAGAAGACGTGAGCGTTCAAGAGAAAGGGACCACAGTAGGTCAAGAGAAAAGAGCAGACGCCACAAATCCCGTAGCAGAGATCGTCATGATGACTATTACCGTGAAAGAAGTCGCGAGCGGGAGAGGCACCGGGATCGAGATCGGGATCGTGATAGAGAGAGAGACAGAGAGAGAGAGTACCGTCACCGTTAAGAAGGTGGGTATTTTAAGAAAAGGGAGAAAAGGAATTCCTTGAAAAGATCAAATTTCAGTTTGTGAGGTTAGACTGCGTTCATTTCTACCCATTCAGTAGGCAGAATGTTTTAACGTCTTAAAAAATAAAAAAAAAACATAGGCGCGCTGGTAAATAGGAAAAGGATTAAGATGCCCTTCATTAAGGACCAGAGTGGTGTGCAGGGCATGGCCTTTCAATGTATTGCACACACTGATCCTTAAAAGGTTAAAATGTTAATCAAATTTTCTGTTTCAAAGTACGTTTTTCGTAAAAGTTGTGATACAGATATATAAATTTATTTTTATGGGGGGGGGTGGAAATGCTTAATTATTATATGATTCCCTTTATCCACTTTTTATTTCTTTACAGTAGGAGACTTCCCAAACAGATGTTACTTCCAGCTCCTTTTAGGAGTTGCTAACATTGTTTTGTTTTTTTATTAATATACTATTCCTTGTTTGGAAGCAGCCTTTGCTCTCCCTGAGAAGCAGTTGTGAGTATGAAGTGTAGTAACTTCTTGATGCTGAAGGCAGGACCAGTGAGGTTCAAACTTAGCGATTTAAAGGGACATCACCTGTTTGTATTTAATACATTTTACAAAAATATAGGACATAATGTATGCATTTCCACTTGCTATTGTTGGAAGATGGGAATTGTAGTCCAAGAACAGTGCAGGACAGTATGCTACCCTCTACTGCTTTATATTTAGTGTAACAGATCTTGCATCAGATACTTCTGACTGGAAACTTGTGTGTTCTCTGGAGCAGTTACAGAATATTCATTGTCCATAATGTAACAATCTGTTATTTCCCTTGCTGCTGTTAGCTCTGCTCCTAATTTGTCAGAGAATAATATTTACAAAATCTAAAACTCCATGTAGCATTGTCAAACCTTTGGGTCAGTTGGAACCTTCCAATTGCTCTCTGTGTTAACACAAAAAAAAAAAAATCAGTGCACCATGGAGAGAGTACTCTTGTCTCAACAATCCCACAAGAACGAAGTGAGCCTGATTCCCATGCTTATTCACCTATATTGTGGTGTATAAAGGGTAACCCTTTCCTTTATAAATCCAGGGCATAATCTGTTAGCCTATGTAAGTTTTTATCATTGGCATTAATTTAGTTTTGTAGCAGTTTAACATTAATGGTCAGAACAGGGAAATTTACAGTAACCTGTGTGTTTACTATATAAAAAAAAAAAAAAAAAAATGGTTGAGGGAGCGTACTCACAAAATGAATTAGGTGATGAGGAGTACAGCTAAACGGATAATAAACTGCTCAAAAAAGCTTTAGCCAGACCGAAATATCTATCAATTCTATAGCAAAATGCATATACAAATATGCATATATAGATTTAAAAAATCTACATGAAATCCACATACATAAACGTGTGCGCAAATAAATATATAGCGGATGACAAAAAGGAAACTTGAATGATGTATGTAAACAAACAAACAAATAATGAACAGAAGACCCCGATTTCTAATAAGTGTCCATACAGTTCAACAGTTGACACATTTAATAAGTGTAGGGAACCTCAAATGGTGGTCAGATGAGAACTGCGTTTTTGTTAATACTCCAGTTGGAAATTAGATGACTGTATGCAATGATGATCAATACATAAATTATTTGACTGGCGATAAAAAGAATGACATTGGTAGGTAAAATGTCATGATCCTTGTGCAGCTCTGTCTGAACTACCTTGTGAAATAATGCTAGAAAGATGACCTGAAAATTAGAAATCACCACAGTATTGCACTCACATGCACCCATCTTGGGGTCCCTTCCACCTACAGCCGAAGGTCTGTGCCCACCACAATGTCCTTTGTAGGTTGGTCTGAATTCCATGACATGTCAGGACCATCATGGGTCCTTAACTGAAGTTTTTCCCATGAGGGTCCTGGAAAGTCATGGGTTCTTAAGGAGGTTAACACATTTTGGGGCTTATACACCTAAGATAGTGTTGGCTAGGACTATTTAAAGAGGTAAGTGATATAATGCTGTAGTGATATTCCCTTTTAAGTTTTTTATAAGTTTTTTGTTTAGTATCATAACATTAATTCTGGAAGCTGACTTGTTTGTCCACTGACATCACTATTTATTAATGAAGCATATTAAAAACATAGGGGCATGTATCAAGGTATTGGAACAAAACATCTGTTCCCTGTTCTAGAACAGACCCATTTAAGACCTGTCACCTTGAATCTGTGCAATTACACATTTTTACGAATTATACCAGGCTTGCTGTGCTCCTGTAAGCAGTTCTGGTTTGGGGTGAGAAAGCTGACACTTTTAGCTGGAGCGCAACTCTGACGTATGTGACTCTTGGACACACATTACTGGGTTGTGCCTCCATGTCCCACTGTTACATCTGTTAATCCTGCTCAGGGTAGTTCAGTCATTGTCAGGTCCGCCAGGACAAGATGCTGCAAACCTGCCAATTGGGGGCATGTGGGGGATGCATGGCCATCTACTGTCCTTTAAGTCTGCAACTAGAAAGTCATTCTAAACTGCCTAGGTGTCATGTTGGCCAAAAGACCAACAGATGTACAGTTTAGGAGATTGTGTTGATTTGCCACTTTCAGAACTCACAATACAGAAATAAAGATAAGAATATAATCTAGTAGCCAGGTGTTTGGTATTTAAACTGACAGCTACACCTTAAGATCTGCTGGGTTTTTCTATTTACTAAACACTTTCATAAATATGCCTTTGATGTCTTGTTTTGTAGAATTGTTTCAAATTCAGTTTTTTTTCTCTCTTGTTCACTCTAGAATCTAATGGCAAATACCATAGAGGCCAAATAAACATATCATTATTTTAAATGGGACCAGAGGGTTAATCAGTACAGATCCACAGATAAGTACATAGCACAGCCATATATGCACAAATACAAATATATGGAGCTTTGATTGTAGGGTAAGATTTGTACCTTAGAAAGTGCACAACTTGGGACATTTGTTGTTCCAGATCACTTCTCTTGCATTTGCTTTAGATGTGTTATCACCGTCTAACTATATGTAACTCTCATAGCAGTGACAGAGAGAAAATCCCTGGTGGATGCAGGGAATTAAGCAGGGGCAGCATGTGCAGAGAATGACAGAGCTCTGGCTCATAATCAACTTTTATAAAAAAAAAAAGTCCTCTGCTTATTATAGTTTTGAGTGCCAGCATGTTGTGCAGCCCATAGCTCTGCAATACCCTGCACAGGCGTCTGGCATGCTTAAGGTTAATAAGTTAGCACCAGAATGTTAAATTAACCTCCCTGCTTTAACCACTACTATGTGTTTCTGGTTGTATTAATTGCGGAGTGTTTTTCTCCTCTTCCCCTCATGCATATTGGTTGCAGATTCAGTGTATTGCTCTTTCCAGAGGAGATCTCCATGGTTACCTTCCTCTTCACCGGAAGTAACATATCTTTGCCAACAGCAATTGAGGGAGTCTGAGCTCTGTTCCCATGGAGAAGACATTGAAATAGTGGTTTGTCTCTTAATATGACACTGAGATGTACATAATAGGTAGCACAGCTTACCCTTCTGTGAAGAATTTAAGTATATGTGGCAAATGGGTATGTAGTACACTGACTTCTGCAGTGCTAACAGGGTTAACAATAACATGGGAATCAGGAGGAGGAAAGGTGTGAGCACAGTGCAGCTCAGTAATGAAATGAGTGGTGAAAGTGAGGATTTAAGTTGTAGAGGAATAGGTGACCAGGCAGAGTTGGATAAACTGTTAGTATATTAGGGAGTAGATCAGGGATTGTAGCAAAGAAGAGTAGGCTTGTCTATGAGGAACAGTAAAAGAGGCAAACAGGTGAAGCATATGAAAATCGTGAGGGGAAGTAGCTATTGAAGGGCAGATAGTTTGGAGTGACAGCGGGAATGGAAGTGAATTTGTTGTAAATGTGAGAAGGGAAGTTACATGCCTAAGTTGTGAAGGGTGGGAGATGATGTGAGTGGGCAGACATGTGAAGAGGCGGGCATGTGCAAGTAACTTTGTGGATAGAGGGGGAGATACAGCTGGAGTATTGAAAGGTACAGTGAAGAGGTCTTAAAGTGTTTTTTTTTTTTTTTTTTTTTTTCTTCCCCTCTCTCTCTCCCACTAAGTTTTGCTGTTTTATTTACCATCAGTGGAAATGTCCATCTTGAAAGAATGAGTATTCTTATCAATACACTCCAGCCCTCTTAAATCTAAGGAGGTGGATGTGATTTTCTGGACGTGTGAATAATTATGTAGTTTTATCTGACAGTTACAGAACATGAAGACTCACTAACTACCAAATCAAAAATATCTAAAGCTACAAACCTGTTTGTAAAACACAGTGCAAGTTATAGGCATTTTTAAATAGAAAACTTAAAATTAGAAAACTTAAGCCATAATGCAAAAATGTATGGCTACAGATTACTGCTGTATGAAGAGCAACTGCCTGTTAAAAAATTGACACTTCTTGTTGTAAATTTGATGTATACCGTAAAATCGTGCATATAATACGCACAATTTTGCCCTTCACCTTATGTGAAGTGGGGGGGAGGGTGTATTATACACGAGAATAAAGTTTATTTAAAAAACAATGGTCACATTTTTCCCTTCCTCCCTCCTTCCCCGCTTACCCATGGCCGCCTCAACTGCCCAAAAGTTCATATTCACCATCCTGACAGGGACCAAGCGGGCGGCATCTTGTTTCAGCTGCCAGCTTCCAGCATGGCCCTGTCAGGACCCCCTCTGCCCAGCCAATGGTAGTGTCTTACGAGGACCGCAAGGTCCTTGCAGGGCAATACCATAGATCCAATGCACACTATGCTCATTGGATCTATGGTATGTCCATCCTTGTAAGACACTACCATTGGCTGGGCAGAGGAGGTCCTGGAAGTGGGCGGAGGATGCAAGCATGCTGCCCGCTGGGACCCTGTCAGGATGGTGAATTTGGACTTCTGGGCAGGAGAGGCAGCCATGGGTAAGTGGGGAGAGAGGGAGTAAGGGAAAATGTGACCTTTTTTGTGTATCCAAAATCCTGGGTATAATATGCACCTCCATATTATACACAGGTGCATATTATACCCAAGATTTTACGGTAAGTATTAGTGTCTACAAATGGTGGTCTTATTTACAGTCAGTTTCACGCTGGTCCCATAGTTAGAAGTGGATTATTGAATAATGCAGACCGGATGCAGTACTGTTAGGTCACAGGCAGTGGCTTTAGGTATCTAGGTAAGAGCTGCCTAATTCCACATATGTAATAAACAGGCTGTCTGTATGAAAGCATTAAGTCTACCTATTTGAGAAGGAACATAATGGTGCGGTTTCAATTTCACATTGTTCTCATATTTAAATTTCTATAACTAATGTAATATATAACTTTTAAGTACCCCCTGAAACTTTTAAGATTGATTTGTAGCTGGAAATTTGACATTTATGCAACATGCATACTGGGTAAAATGTAAAGTATTTTATTGCAGACACTATACATATGTCTCAACACCTAGAAATTTAGTGAATGTAGTAACTCAGCCCTTCTACAGGAAAGTTTAACAGGCGTTAGTGTATTTTCCTTTATGGAGTAAAAACCTGCTTTGAGGTGAAGTTCAATACATTGCAAAGCAATGTGTTGCATACCTCACTGGGACACAAAGGGTATTTTCTGTAGTCCAATATGACATATAAGTAACATGGGGGAGGCGCCAGCTCCTCCCAGTAGATGAACAATTCTAGAAAAAAAACTTGTGGGTGGAGCCTCCCCTCCTCAGCAGGTTAGCCCTGCCTCCAGTTAGACTTGTTCCACACCTGTATGAAGTCTGAGAACTTTTCTGCTTTAGTTTTTTTTTATTTGTTTGTTTTCTGGAGGATTGTCCAGGTGACAGGTGCTGTTGTGGACTCTTCCAGCCCTGTGGAGAGAATCATGCAGCCCAAGTTTCTCTCTCCTAACTGGGTCTTTCTAAGGTTCTTTTCTTACAATGGTAATCTGAAGACAGAAGGTCAAGTTTGGTGAGTAATTTATTTGATTGCTATGGTTCACTTGTCCCACTGTACCCCTCCATGCAGGGTGGTTCTTGGAGTCTAGAACTCCTGCACTCAAGTGTGGCATCTTCTGTTTGATCCCTGGATTTTTGGAGCTTGCATGGCTCCATTTATGTAATTAACCCATTCCCTGCTGGTTTCACTAGATTTGTGGGCTTATTTTGTCTTTTCCCTTCAGGATTGTCCATTTTTTATTTATCCCTACATCAGGGCTCAAAATTTCAAGTCCTGATCTACGAGCCAGGCCTGAAAAGTTACTCGCCACCAGTTTCCACGTCTAGCCCCACCCATCTCAAGTTCTTGACTGTTGCAGCCTTTTTTCCTACATGCTGAACAATCTCTACCCTTATTTGACTTCAGTTTTTCATTTTATTTATTGGTATCTCAATTAAGATTGTCTGAACCCACAATTGATGGCAATTGTTTATCACAGGGAAAATACATTTACATTTTAAATCCAGGACTGTCCTAGGAAATCTAGCAAGTGGTCCTCCTAGGGTATGGTGACCAGACCTCCACCTTAACCAGAGACACAGATGATAAATGAATACTGTAGGATTTGTTTGATCTCAGTGCAGCCCTGAAAAATGAGTATTTCCTATGTTCCCCTGGTTAAAGGTGAAGTCTGGTCAGCCTACCCTAGGGGCCCCATGTGCAAGCTGGCACATGCAACACAGGGGCTCCCCACACAAGCTGAGTTGCCCGTGCAATCTGGTACAAATAACACAGGAATCATGGTATATTAAAGGCCAGCATCAGCATGCAAAATGTTACACAAATACAACAGGTCCACATTAGTTGGCCCAGACAAGTGCAGTGGTCCCATGCAACCTAGCACAAAAATGCACAAGGAAGCTTGCACTTAAACCATTTTGCATGCTTGATAAATACACCCCCCAAGGAAGCTGAAAAACATGCCTGTACATAATTCTATTTACATTTTCCCTTTAACCCTTTGAGTGCCAAAGGGGTAAGCAACGCAATGCAGAATGCGGGACAGCATAAGAATCAACACAGCCATAAAGCATGTTTTCCTTAAATGATATGTATCAAAGGTGAGTTTTTGGCAATTTACAGTTCATACCACCCTCACAAATGTGCCTAACATGCACCCTGATTAGGTAATGGAGAGAGGAACAGCTCATCAAAGAAATCTTGGATATGCCACAATGGTTGTGTACCCCTCTGGCACTGAAAGGGTTAACAAATGCAGTTGTTACTTTATCAGAGAATTAGAGTAAACACACACACACACACACACACACACACACACACACACAACACATTGTTTAGTATAACGAGAGCTGCAACACCCAGCGTGCTCCCCGGCGAAAAGAGTGCTTGATTCAGGAACCAAGCCGACCATATTGCACACACAGCTTTCCCCACAGTACGTTCTCCATACAAGCCTCAGTCCCAGAGCACAGCTGCTCAGTGCACTACACGCTTTACTCTGGCAGTGAAGTTCTACAGCTGCCTACTGTACTGCTCCTGCGTAAGTGAGTCACTGGGGACAGTAGGTCCTAGTTGAGGCTGGAGGTTGCGTGGTATCAGACAAGGGTTGTGGACACAGCTGCAATAGGTGTTCTCTCTCCTGCTGCCAACTTGTACCGCTAATCAGCACTTCCCTTGTTTTTATATAGTAGATTGTGTACCTGTACTGTGCAGCAACCGGTGACTTTTCGGCTGGTTGTTGTGACTGAAGATGCCTGTATTTCAACACGTGGACTCTGTGCTTTGAGTGGCTTTGCTTCTTTCCGAGCCATTTTCATATAGGGCTTCAATTTCCACTCCCCTTCACTCAATGTCTACTCGCCAATTGCGAGCAGGCGAATGGAAATTTTGAGCCCTGCCTACATGTTCCCTTGGTTATCTGGTTAAATTCAGACACTAAAAATGTTGTATTTTTAGTGTTCCACGCCTTGTGACAACATGTGGGTTGTAAGTTGATGTATAACAAAGGTACATATCGTCACAGCTGATGGCAGGCTGCCAGTCAGTTTGCACTGTGTACATGTCTGTCCGTGTACCACGTAAACCAGTCATTCTCTGTTCAAATCCTCTGGCACAACAAGTCAGGTTTTGAGGATATCTCTAATTAAGCACAGGACACTCCAGTCAGGCGACTGAGCCAGTGATTACCACAGCTTTTTTGATGGAGCAGGGAAATCTGGAAGAAGCTAACCTGTTTTGCCAGAGGTCTAACTTTGAGAAACACTGTCCTAAACACTCCTATTAGGATGTGTGACATTTTTGACAGTGTTTTGCCTCTAAGTCTTTTATTCAAGCCACACACCTTATATACAGTTTTTTTAAGCACACTTAGGGTTTTATTTTGATATCACACTTTATATGGATAGTCCACCGTTTATTTTATTAAAAATAAGGAAAACAATGAAAAAAATGTGTGTGGCGGAGGAGACCCACAATATGTATTTTCTCTTGTGATCATTTGTGCCCAGTGGGTTAATTTTTAATAGAGACTGCAGTCTCCATGGAAGGTTTTACTGGTCATTCATACCGATGACGGAGGCTTTCTGCATGTAAGATGGAGCACTCTCATTGGCCAGAGTGTGATCCAGCATACATGCAGAAAGTCTCCATCATTGGAGGAGGCTGGATCGAGGGAGGAGAGCAGAGGCAGAGTGACAGACTGATACAGAGCTGGTAACCACAGTCTGTCCGGAAGTAAGGTGCAGGGCAGTATTTATTATTTAATTTTGGCCAATTGAAAACGTTATTACATCTAACACCTACATAAGCTCTTCAGACCAACATGTATAGATCCCCTTTAAGGGAAGTTTCCCCATGACTGTTCTGGCCCATCATGGGTCCTTTAACCTTTTGAGTGCCAGAGTGGTACGGAATGCATTGCAAAGCAATGCATTCCGTACCACTGGCACTCAAAGGGTTAAGGGGTTAAAGACAGTCAGCCTCCATATTGCTTCACATATTCTGTAAGTGAATAATCTGTAAAGTCAAATTGCTTATCCTTTATTTTTTACTGTCATATGTCTGACAGGGAGCTAGTGGAATATCTTTACATAGAGCTTGCCTGTCAAACTGTGAAAGCTGAACTGTTTATACAGTGTTGCAGCAACAACAGCTTTCTCCCCTGTAGAGGATGTATTTCTACATTATTCATTCTCTTTTACATTGTATTTTGTTCACATTGTCACATTATCTGCTTTCACAGTCAACAGAGCCAGAGTGTGTTCCCTGTCAAGGACTTAAAGCGTAACTTTTATCCAATTAATATAGAGCCCCAAACATAATTACATTAGCAGTATGCATAAACGTAGTTTTATTTTTAAGAATAATTGCTGCATTAAATAAAAATAGAACCTTTTAGGCAGACTGGCAGCGGGGAATAGTGCAGACATCTTGCAGGGACGGCATCTCTGAGTCTGTGCTGTCCGTCCCCTTCATTTCCACGACTGGTGAGTTGAATGCCTTTGTGCTTTAAGGCGCTGGAAGGGACTCGGTGCAGAGAGTGCCTACATCAAGATCCCAGTCGGTGCCTGTCTGCATAAAAGGTTCTATTTTAATTTAATGCAGCAATTATTTTTGAAAATAAAACTACGTGTGTGCATATCACGGATGTAATTATTGTTTGGGGCTCTATATTAAACGGATAGTAACCCCCCCCCCCCCCCCCCGAAAGGCATGAAGCCAAATGCTAGGAATCATCAAAACATACTTAACTCCCTTATTCCCATCTCTCAAACCGTTATGGTTTGAGAGATGTAAGAAAAGAAAGACCTCCGCTCCCTCCCCTTTCTGCCTGACGAGCTGTAAAGCTGTCAGAGGCAGAATCCGGTCAACCGACTTACGGCGGCTGTTCAGGAATGCTGTCATCTACATATCTCGGTATAATTACTTAATCGGTATGGTCTACAACATGTGCTTGCAAGCCAGGCACACGTTTTAGACCATTCCGATGAAGTAATTATACCGAGATATCTAGGTGACAGCGCTCCTGAAGAGCCGTCATCTGGTCCTGGAAGCAGGATCTCATGATGTCTGCCATACAGCGGATGCATGAGAAGGGGGAGGGAGCGGAGGTCTTTCTTTTCTTACATCTCTCAAACCAGAACGGTTTGAGAGATGGGAATATTTTTGATGATTCCTAGCATTTGGCTTCATGTTTTTCGAGGGGTTACTATCCCTTTAAATAGGTTGAAATTGGGAAAAAAAGTATAGGCAATTTGATTTCCCATATTATGCACTTGCAAAACGTGTAAAGTCAGACAGGAGGTTGGGGGTCAGAGTGCCAACACTGCTCTAGCAAAAATGCTTTATAGTAAATCAATTCTGGCATAATTATTCTGGATTTTCTGGGAAAGGAATTGGATATCTTTCCTATTATAAAGTTAACATTGTGTGAGGGGTTAAAAGGTTCACTTGTTGGGGAGAGAATCATTAAAGAAATGTGAACCAAGCTGTACATCAGTAAGAAACATGCATTTATGTGAAACTACACCAAAATTTAGAATCTATTTAAATTTGTCTAGAGAAATTTCCTTATGTACAGTTTTCATGAAGTACGTTTTGGAGGCATTAATGACAAAGTTGTTACAGGCTTGGGAGGATTGTTCGGCTATCAGTGTTGTAATGTTAAAGGGACACCAACAACAAAATTATTTTGGGCTATGTACACTTAAATATCTTTATGTAGATCAGTAAAAATTCTTTGAGTCCTGAAATCTTACGTATGCTGGGGGCGGGGTCTGCTGGCTTTACTTTTTCAAGGGGGCAATTAAAATATTGATACATTGTCTAAGAAGTGATGTGTTCCTTGTTGCCTTTGTTTACAGAGGTAAGGTAACAGCTTACTGAAGGGAGCGGTGGATGCTAATCTCTCTACATTAATAATTTAGATGTTTGTGTAGAGAAACGGTCTATATAGAAAGTTTATAAGTACATTATAATATCTCTCAAAAGTAGATTTTAGAGATTTTAATTAGAAGCACATGATATTTAAAACTATATAACCCAATTTATATTTGTGCATTGGTGTCCCTCTAAACTTAAGCAATATCCATCAATATTATATCAATGCATACAATCTTATTTTTATACAAAATAATGGTTTGTAGTTCTGCTGAAAGTGCCTAAACTTTGTTAAATTATAAAATCACTTGGTACACATTGACATTGTAATGTAGCCAGTGTTAAAGGCTTACAGTTTAGTCTTAAATTGTGTTTATTGTAATGCAATTGTTGTAAAGAGATTAAGATAGATTCAAAATATAACCTGTTCAACTGTGCTTGGGCATCTGTAGCACTATGTGCTATAGCACTCAGCACAATCTACATTCCCTGTCTGTTGCTGTAGTTCTGGCAGTACTGTACTAAACTGTTAGATCTGTCAGTGAAATGGTGTAGCAGTGGTGAAAATACTAGGGTTCTTATCAGCAAAGTAACTGTGCAAAATGGCCAGTAACCCAGAGCTGCTGATGACACCTACATAGCAATTTCCAACAGCATCTAGAGGCTGTATTCAGAACGAGGCAATTCCTCTGCAAACCAGATGCACCACAGGGGACAAAAAATGTGAAACTCCCATTGATTTAAATTGAGATTTTTAAATCATGGTTGGACAGATATTTCAGTGTAAGGGCTCTGTAAAGGACCATAGCTATAAAGTTAATGTATGCATGCATATACGTGTACATGTGGGAGAATGTTTTGTTTGATTAGCTGATATTTTTATGTTGTCACTGGCAGTGCTTAAAATTTGGTCCAAATTGATTAGAAAGAAAAAGCTAACCACCCATACATTATCTGCTTCCTCAACCTTCTGTGTTATCAAATCTCCCCCCCTCAATTCTAGTTTGCACCACATGTTCTTGTCACCCTTTGCATCTTTCTGCAACTTCTCTAGGTCTGTCACCCTCATCCATTGTCCATCAACACACTCACATTCTCCACTTCTCAACGTCTGTCTCCCTCATCCAGCCCACCAGCACGCAAACTTCACATCTGACATGGCTCTCCCTTTCCCTGCCCTCACAATCCAACAAACAGATTTTTAATCCTCTACGGGTCCACCCCACTCCCACCAACAGATGTCATCCATGACAATCAGGTGCCTATCTTCCTAACACCACCCACATAATATTGCATAGAGGCAAAGTCATCACCACATAAGGCCATATGTCCAAAAGAAAAGTGGAGATTTTCTTGGGTAAACACTTTGTTCTGTTGAAGGGAATTAAATATTCCCATTGATTTACATGGGAATTTTAACCCCTTGAATTCCAATGAGTTTTAGACCTCTAGCATTCAAGGGGTTAAAAACTCCATTTAATAAATAGGAAGTTTTAGTTCTCCTTTGTAGTGCAAATGGGTGTGCCCCAGAACTCCTCCGATTTTCTTATTGACATGGCACACTATAGGGAAAGTGGTGCAATTCTGGGGAAACCAGCTGCATAAAACCAATTTGGTTTAAATTTGGGTCATGTGCCTTTGTCTAAAACTCTGATTTGTGTGTTTCACAAAAGAAATAACTTTTTTGTTGAATGTATCACTACATACCACCACCTTATAATGCTTTAGTATCTGTTGTGCTTTTTATGGAATTGGTTGAATCTTCATTCTTGGTAAATGCAAATTTCAGCCTTTCATTAAATGCAAATTTCAGCCTTTCATTGTTTGTCAAAGGCGCACCAACACCTAAAAATGAATTGGGGTTATGCACGCTTAATCTTGTTCTCAGATACTTACAATCTATTATATATTATCTGATAGCTCCCATTACTGCATTTTCCAAAGCCCCACCCCTTACCATAGATATCTTGATATGTCTAAGAACTAATTCTTCTGAACTGTCTATGTAGGATAGTGTACACATGCATTAAATGTTAAAGGGACAGTAATGCCCCATAAAAAAAATTCTTGTTTTATAGAGGTTAAAAAAAAAAAAAAAAAGTGTTGCACAAATCCTATCTCTCAAACCTTTATGGCGGTCTACAAAGTGTGCTTGCAAACCAAGTACACTTTGTAGACCTTTCCAGTTAAGTAATTTTTTTTTTTAAATAACGAGATTTCGGCTCTGCTGCAGAGCTGCCGGCTGGTCCCTGGACCAGGATCTCCTGTCCGCACAACGCTGACGTCTGGAGAAGGGGAGGGAGGAACTTCACAGGAGAATCTCTCAAACCTTTACTGTTTGTGCAACATAATTGATTTTTTTTTTTTTAACTCTAAAACAAGGATCATTTTTATGGGGCATTAGTGTCCCTTTATGATTAGATTTCAAGGATATAACAAATAACTTTTCTGGACGATAACTGGAAAAACATAATTTATATAAAATAATTTTAATCTCTCCCCCCCCCCCCCCCCCGTTCAGAATGGGGGGAAGGTATAGTCAAAAGATGGGCAGTTCTGAGGGAAAACAGGTGTACCTTTTTGGCAACAAATCCCCATGTATATATGTAGGGGTTAATACCTTGGTTCATAGGGATGACTAAATGCATTGCAAAGCAGTGTGCTAAAAGCCTCTCTAGCATTCGCTTGTTTTATATATGTGCAGTTTGTTTGCATCTATTTTTATCCATGTTTTTCTTTAAACACATACCATGTACTTCTCATTTATTCTTTTGATCTTCATATCTTTGAAGTAAAACTGTTTTCTAAACTGTACAGATTTGTTATTCACTTTGCCTCAGAATTTTTCTTATTGGACCGTCACTAATGTATACATTTGTGAGTGCCATGAGATGTGCAAATGTGTGTTAAATACAAGTTTGGGTCTGCGGTATCACTAGAAATTAAACTAAAAGGCATTCTGTACTGAAACAGGCAATTGCTGGATTAATATTTGAGACAAAATGCTCTGAAAACCACCTTATTATTCTGTGTCCCTGGCGAGTTGGGTGACATTGATGTCTTCTGACTTTGGTCCATCCTTCCCTTCCCAAATCCAGTAGTGCAGCATGGTATACACAATTTGTATTCTTTGCACATGCTCAGTTGGAGTATAGGCATAGAGCATGAAAGAAGTTTATTCTTTATCACATCATTAAATAGTAGGAAAAGATCATAGACTGAAGATGCCAATGCACCCCTACATGCAGAGGGCTCGGGTAACTTACAAGGTAGTAGCACAAACATTTTCATTAATTGTAATGTTCAAATGTAAGCTGTTTACTGACAATTTAAATGTTATCTCTTTATAAATGCTCTTCCTTACCAGACTCTTGCTGGGACAGTTACTCACACATACCATTTAGTAATCCTCAACTGGTAAATTGAGATGTATACAGTTCAGTTGATATTACTGCCTGATGATGTAGATATATATATTATTATTATTATTTTTTTGTTATTTTCCTATAGTTCCAGCTGTAGTGTAGTTTTGCATGCAGTATGTATTTATAATCTAGAACATAATTTTTGCACACTCCGTCAACTCTTTTGTATGTGACAACCGAACTCTGTTAATGTATCTGATTCTGCCGATCACGCTGCTGTTAAACACTCTTAACACCACTAACACTGTTGTCCTTATTACCTGTACTAAGGGAAATAAAGATCCTGGAGACTCCTAAAGTCTTCATTTTGGGGGAATCTGAGCACCAGATACAGCCCCGTGTTAAGAGCCTGGCAAATGAAGTAACAATAGGAAAGGCTGCCTCTTTCTTTGGAGGGGGTTGACATGCTTCTGAATCTACAGCTACTTCAAGGAACACATCCATAAATATTACAGGTCACACTGAAGCCTGCTATGTGTACGCTGAGCACATGAAACTAAAGAGCTGCTGCTTTGGGCAGCAGCAGGGTTCAACAAGGGGGGGGGTGGCTCAATCTGGTGCTCAGATCTTAAATGTTAGTGAATAGTCAAGAATGTGACTTCAAGGGATAGTAATACTTCATTTTAACTTTATTTTATTTTGTAGGCATTAAAAAAACACGAAGAATGATATAAGTCTTATCTCTCAAACCTTTATGGTTTAAGAGATATTCACAAGCAAAATGTCCCCCTCCTGCCCCTTTTACTGATGTAACACTTCTCAGCCAGGGCAGAAGGGAGGTGCCCAGGTAGACTGCAGAGAGGGACAGTCTTCAATTAAGATAAGGGAAAAACCTGAAAAGCTTGTCAAGGGGGGCAGGGATTTCATTGTTTTCATAGGAATAAGAGTGTCCCCTTCTGTTATCTGTCCAGTCTATGGACTGCATTCCACATCTGAGAAGAGATTGTTTACACTAGGTAAAAGGGGCGGGAGGGGGAAACTTTGCTTGTGAATATCTCTTAAACCATAAAGGTTTGAGAGATAAGACTTATATCATTCTTCATGTTTTTTTAATGCCTACAAATTAAAATAAAGTTGAAACTAAGTATTACTATCCCTTTAAGTCTTCAGTCACACTCTAATACTTTGCTTTACATTTATAAGTCTTATACAAATCCACACCCATTTCCAACAGGACATTTTGGAAAGTCCAAAGTTGAGAATGAATCTACATTTAATGACTAGGTTTTTGTGTAGTAAAATGTAGTTTGTTTTAATGACTTCAGCTTGTCCAACATTTTTGCCACTCCTGTTTCCTAGAATTTTTGTGGTAGACATTATGGGAACACCTAAGTCCTGGTAATATTGTTAGCCATGATAAAAACGGATATGCACGAAAACATTCTAGTGCATGTATATATAGATGCATAACATGGAAAAATTATTGAATGCATTTTAAAATATGTAAAACACGTAAATGAGTAACAGCTTGCTAATAACCCCTCTGGCAAGTGAATCCGTGTTTGTTTGCTTGTAAAACTGATAATTGTATTATACGAAATGTAATTTTTAGTGGTCAATTTTATGTGAATTGGACTTCTTACAGTTAATTGGCTGGATGTCTTTACCTATGTTTTGTATGTGAATATGTAATGTTTGGTTTTGCATTATATGTTAAACTATATTACTTGACCGGAAATACCGTATTTGCTTAAATATAAGGTGAGGGTTTGTACCTGAAAAAACAGACCTTGCCTTCTATTCGAGGTTGCCCTATATTCAGGTTGCCCATTGGATCAGAAGATCTAACCTCAGACAGCCCATTAGAAGATCTCACATTCTCCCTCCCTTCCACTACCTTATATTTTATGGATCCCGTAGGCAAAAGATCAGTATGGTTGGTGGCATGTTTGAGTTTGCCACCCTCTTCCTTAACTACATCCCATGTACTTTCAGGACCTGTCTTCCAGTGTGCACATTCACAGATGGAAGAGTCTCTGCTTTGCAAGATGGGTCCTAGTAGGGGTTAATAGTGTAGTTGGGATGTAAGCAAAGAAGTGTGTGGAAAGTTAAATTTTGCTGCCAGCTGGACTGATCTTGTGCCTTTTGGATCTGTTGTGAGGTAGAGATTGGTTGGGAGGTGAGGGGGGACTCTACGGAGAAAGTGGGAAGATTTGGTTGAGGGAGGGGGAGGTCACCTTAAATTTGGAGTCCACCTCTATAAGTACGCATGCTTTTAGCTGAATTCATAGATGCACTTGACAATTTGAAATAAAATCAAGACATAAATGTAACGATGCATAAAGCCAGTTATGGTTTTAAAGTATGTATTGTATAGGAGTGTTTTCTAACTTTATTGTTTAAATAGTTCATGGGGAAAAAAATAAAGTGGTTGGTCAAACCCAAGACAAAAGGACCATGTATTTGACAGCTTTGTTTTTAAAGTTTTGCAATAAAACAAGCAAGACATTTTCTTTAATCCACAAATTAGCTTTTTGTTCTTTAATCAGCCTTAATACAAAATGGTAAATTCTTAGATTTTTTTTTTTTTAAATCTTTTCTTTGCACTTTTTTTTTTTCTTTCTTTCTTTTACATCCACACTTAGGTGCAATTTCTGTGTGGTTAAAAAAATTATGGATAAAATTTAGTGTTGTGTGTTATTTTTTTGTTTTTTTTTGTAACAGCTTTTGCAAGTGCCTTTGTCCATATAGTAAATCTTGAAATATGCAATGTGTCCAGCCTTCAAGGACTGTAAAATGGCTTTTAAATTGAAAATGTTATCCTAGGATTGTTAATAAAATATATATATAATATATATAATTTGCCCCATAACTTTTTTGGAAGTTGGACTAGTAACTGCATTGTCCTCAAACTTAAGTGTGCTTGTCCTTTAAGACCTACCCTGCTCTATATTTATGCAAGTAAAATATTTTTCTTGCCTAAGAGAAGATTATCATTACTTCATAATATTTTGAAGCTATCCTTTGTCTGCATTTTAAACAGGAAGTGTCAGTGGATATTTAATTTATAGATTTCTTATGTAAAGGTTTTGTTAAAGGAAACTAGTGTTTCAGGCCTGGCAGCTTTACTACTCTTTCATGGAACTAAAAGGGTATGAACTGGAAAAATAGCATTAATTGGTAGAAAATGTAATAATCCACCCAATGCAGTGCATAGATTTGCGTATACTATTTTGCCTTTTGTACTAATAGAAATGTCCAGGCCTGATATGCATTTATATCTCATTGCCTGTAAGTTCTAATTTAATATAGTAAAGCTTCTCTGTATAACTGCACATTCAATGTAAAACACATTTGTGTATTATAATGGCATATGGTGGAGATAGTCCACTTGCCTTGAAACCCTTTATCAAAATCTCTGAAATAGAATTTCTTCTGTAATGTGCATTTTTCCTTAACGCGGAGTGCCAGAGAGGTATCCAACTCATTGCATTGGATAACACTCTGAATCTTAAAGGGTAAATAAATGGCTAATTGCCACTGACTGCAGTCGCACATTTTCCTAATAAATTAGGTTGCCATTATGAATCTAAACAAGTGGGCTTGAAGGCTTGTAGTCTTTGGCAATAGTAAAAACTGTACAGCTTTTTGTAATCCAAATTGTATTGTCTAGTGCTGAAGAGAAATGAAATTCTGATTTTAGCTTCTGCAAGGATGAAAATGCTTTTGTAAACATCTAATTTCAGAAATTAAGTTATGAAAGTAACTTTATTAAATTGTGTAACATGTTTATAGATGTCATTTCTGAATGTGTAAATTGAGAAAATGGCTCAATTGGAGCACTAGTGCCCCACACCCATCTTCAAAGACTGCGACAGGCCAGATTTATGATGACCCTTGCTTGAGTTTAGGTGAATTAGTGATTCAATTTCACTGAGTCACCTGCCCTCAGGCCAGGATATCACAAAAACCTGGCCTGTAGTTGCACATGAGGCAGGCCTGGAGTGTCTGATTAACACAATTGGTGGTATTTGCAATATTCTGTCCCCCTCTCCTTCCTTTCTTCTGAATAAACTCTTCAATCTCTGTCCAACCTGTGTCAGAAATGCACATTCAGAAATGGCCCAGTACTCTTAATTGTCTCCTGTATGAGAACTGTTGTAACTGACATAATATTGCATTTCATAAAATCTAGTTATTTGATTAGTACACTTTACTGTATTTTGGTCACACTACCATGAATGATCTGTCCTGTACTGCTAATTTTGTACCTAATTTTCATAACCTATATAATACTCCGTAGTGCACCATTTACATTAAAGTTGCTGTGGTGAAGATGCAATAGTGTATTCTGTATGTACCGATGAGCACAATTGATGTATGCATTTTATGTATTGTAGCAAAAATCTACATCATAATTTTAACACATTACAGCTGACAGAAGAGGAACACAATGAAAGAACAGAAGTATTCACCATGCAGAGTGGGATGATTGGCCATCAGTTTGCTTCATATGATTCAGCCTCTCTGAATTCATGGATAAAATGAACAGCTAGATGTGAATAAAGCAAATCTGCAAACCTGGTAACCTGTAGATCTACTTTTATTTTTTATGTTGCTTAAATGTTTTATTTGAATGAAACCTGTGTGACTTAAAACATTAATAACCTTCACAATGTTGACTGGTTATACATTTTGACAATTTATAATGTGCAAGCAATTGCAAAGTCCAGTTCTTTCTTGTTTTTATAGTTGTTAAAATGTTCATGTTCTGAAAATGTCTGTAAATGGCGCCACCTTGATTACAGTAGATGTAGTGTTGTAATAAACTGTTTAATGGGGCTGGTGTGTAAATCTTTTCATGTTATTTGGTGTTTACACCTCAGGGAAAGCCTTGTTTTAGCAATATTAAAAGCAAAAAAAAAAATGTATCTCATAAATTTGCACAGCTAATGGTCCTTAGGTGTGCATTGTTGTACATTTGTTTTAAAACACATTATGGTCTATTTAACTTTTAGTTGTACTCCAATGTTTACTATTTCATTACATTGCCTTTCTGGTGCTTGGCATGGACATTAGATTAATGGGGGAAGTACTAGTAATATGAAGAGATTATATTGCAGGGTTTAGCCTACAAATAAAGGTGTTCCCCTGTTAAAAGCATGCGTTCAAAAGTTATTACAGCTTCTTCTTACAACAGCCTATGAAGGGTTATTGCCATTGTTTTAGCATCAGCGCCACCATGGAAGTACTGCACCCATAAAAAAAGTAAGTTGTCACTGTAATAATATTTGAATTAAAAAATTTCTTGGCTTTGGGAGTATCCCTGTGTTCATCAGGATAACCCCTGCAATTTATTCCTCCCCTCCATATTACGCAATACTTTAATGCATCCAGAATCTATATGTAATCTGTGAAACCAAAGTAGCTGCCTCAATAATGAGCAAATATGCCATGCTTAAATTTTTCCAGGTATTTCCATATTTATTTGTGATCCTCTAAGCAAATTTTTTCTTTAAAGAAAAAAAATCACCATCAGTGTTTAAATTTGCCCTTACTAAGCTTACCAATTTTTACTAATTAGCAATTTTAAATGCGTGTTTTTTTTCTATGCTGTGGTTAACTTCTCTTGAAACAATTTTTCTTTCTGTGAAAGATTTAATGTAAATCTTGGCCTCTTACTCTTAAATGTAATTATTGATCATTTTCTCAAGTTTCAGGATGTTTGGCATGGTTATGTATCACAGGTGCATAAGCAATTAGACTTATTCCACTCCCCTCAGCTGTAAAATGATTTAACCTACATTAGAATCTTGTGTTGTAGTTCAATGTTTAAAGGGGATGATACCCAAATAATGACACTGTAACAGCCAAAGCAGCTTGTATTCTTTTAGTATATTTATATTGGACCATTGCTTTCATGGTTTTAATTTCAGAATGTTTAATATGTTTTACGCCTTGGATATTTGTCTGTGTTTGTGTACCTCAGTATGTAGCAAAGGCAATGCAGATTTAATTCTTTCTAGTTATTACTTCTGCCATGAAGAACTCTACCCTTGTAAAGTAGAATGAATATACTTCTTGTAGATAAAATATTGCATTACAGGTAAGTATTGTATCCTGAACGATAAACTGTTTTTGATCAAGATAATTGCTGCCTAACAATACTGTTTAAATGTAATTTTATGTACATAAACTTTCATTTTATGGAAGGCCATAAAAACAAACTGCACTGTTAAAACTACAGCTCTTGTCCCTCAGTTATAATATCAAGAACCCTAGCAGTTACATTGCATGTTTTCCCATCAGTTCAACCATATGGTCTGCAGGACAGGTCTGTATGTGCATTTATTGACATGCACAATGGTAAAGAAATCCAACTGCTCCATAGAGGAAAAATACACATTTCCAAACCCCCATTTATTTAAAAGGGGCTTTTGATCTCTTGAATGCTAAAGGTCTTAGATATATATGAGACCTCTCTAGCATTTAGGTGGTTGAACGCCCCTGTAAATCATGGATATTGTATTTGATCCCTGTGGTGCATTGAACTGTCCCCAGAATTGCTCCTGTTATCTGGGTATATGATGTAATTACTATAAAACCTGTGCGGAAACGGATTTTCATGTTGTGGAAAATGCAACATTTTTTTTCCCCTCTGTCATCTTTGTAAATATTGCTTATGCATGACAGTATCCATGTTGAAACATTTATTTTCATACAAAGTGTTAATGTGTTGCAGTACTTTAGTTGCTACTAATTCTGTGTACGGTAAAGTGAGTTATGTTTTTTTCCATATTAAGTGATTAGCTTGTTCAATAGAGGTGTAACATGTAAAGCATTTTATAGGTAAGTTTTGGGTGTGTGAAAAGAAGCTTTTTGAAATGCTTGTTTTTCATTTGTTAAATTTTCATCTGTTTATATGAGAATAATAAACATTATTCATCACAACCTACCAAAATACTGTTTGAGTTGGTTTTACAAGCCAAGATAATCTTGTCTGTAAGCAAGTGGATTTGAAAATAGTATGGTCATTTAAGGCAATACCATTTGGATCAGCTGACCCAAGTACCCAGTGAAAAATGTTTCCTGTTCATATATGTTTAACAGGGCTTGAAATGTGAAGTCCTTTGCTACTAGCCAGACCTGAAAAGTTACTCGGCACTGCAAGTCATAACATATCCACCAGGGCTGAATTTCTACTCGCCAGGGCTAAATTTTCACTCGCTAGTGGCGAGTGGAAATTTTGAGCCCTGTGTTAAATATAAAGTAGTTTAAAATTGCAAAACTTACAAACATCCAAGCTCTCTATATATGAGCATTTTTTGAGTGAGCACTTCACACAGTGACTAGTAAGTAGTAGGCACATAAGGGTGGCCTTTAGTTAAAAAACAAACAAAAACTGCTTTTGTTGCAGGAGGCTGCAGATGTGAGACAATTTGTTTACCAGACTGTGACCCAATTAAATCCCTATCTTTAATGACCATTTGAGTGCTTTTGATATAAATATATTATAAATAAATATATGTTGCCTGGTCTTACCAAGATGAGACGGCACACAGCAAAGTAGAAGTTGAAGGTTTGATAATAAACAAGGCTTCAAAACACTGTTTTTAGTCCATCACTGGACCTTCATCAGGGCACTAATCAATGTGAAAGAAACTTATACCCGATAATCCTGAAAGGCAACCACCCAGCTTCCAGGTTGCCCTCCAGGTGTGACACCCACGTGGATCACATCCCCCAGAGCCCCGGTAAATTACATCACCACCTGGGGCAGACCTATTGGGCATCCCTGGAGGCATACTGCAGCAGCGGGGTGAATAATTTCACTCGCATAATGAACCTAACCAAAATTGAAATATAACACAATAAGTGAAAAAGAAAAAACAAAAGGGGCATAAAGACACACAGACCCAAAAAGCAAACTATCAATGCCAAAATGTATAAATACACATTACTGTTCTGGCTGAATGCAACAGTTTAACAAGAAAGTCCCTCCGGAATCAAATACAGAATACTAGTGTGTGTTCTGCAACGCGGCAGAGACATGAATGACTAAAAAGCAAATGTGACATTGCGTAAGGTCCATGTATATAACACCTGGGGTGATCAGTCCTGTGGGTAGAGAGCCAATGCATTCTGATGCAATGGAGTCACACCGCAATAATGCATTATAACTGTCAGAACCCTACTTGCTGCGATGTGGCAGCGAATCGCACTGCATGACAATAAACAAGGATAATGACCGCAATAAAGCATACAAGTATTGTAGTGTAAATAAAGTCCATATGTGCAGCTCGAATCTCTAAATCTAACCGGTACACTACATTGTTCCTGAAGCTCTCTATGCTTTAGAATGTCTAGTGGCTTTGCTACTGACCCATGGATTTGCTGGGCTCGGCATTTTGCTTTCTGTAGCTCTGTAACACAATGGCACAGGGTCTACTCCAATTCAGCCCTTTATGTGATTGTAAGGGTTTATTTTCTATAAGAGGGGGTGCTAAGTATTGAGCCTTACCCGGAAAAAATTGAGCTAGGAAGCTGTAAATTGCAGGGTGTACTGGACAATTTGTCTATATTCAATGGTGCAAAAATCAACTACCTATGATTTTAACTTATTTTTAAGGTCCAAATTGAACATGGCAACACCTCCAGAAAAGTTCACTGTGGAAGAGCATAGGACCAAAATCAAGTTCCTGTTTCTCCAAGGGAAAGGTGCGAAGCAGATCCATGAAGAAATGTCACAAACTTTGGGTGACAGTGGCCCTTCATATGCAACAGTTAAACGTTGGGTTGTCAATTTCAAAACTGGCCATTTCTGTGTTGAAAGTGAGAAACCCGATGGAAGGCCTGTTTCTGTCTCTGCGCCTGCAAATGTGAAAGCCATCCATGGCATGATCATGGAGGACGCCGAATATTGGCCAGATATATTGCTACATATCTGGGAATATCACATAAGAGTTGGTGCCATTATCCACAACAACTTGGAAATGAGAGAGCTTGCAACAAAGTGGATCCCAAAACTTTTGACACCCAAACAAAAGAGGAGACGTGTGGAGACATCGGTAGCTATTTTGGAACATTTTGCAAGAAAGGAGTCAGATTTCCTGGACAAACTGGTAACTGATGATGAGACATGGATCTACTGTTATGATCCTGAGACTAAGGAACAGAGGCACAGTGGTTCCCCCAGGCCAAAGAAGTGTGCAAAGGTCAGTGCAGAAGCAAATGGCAACGTTTTTTTGGGATAAGAAGGGAGTTCTGCTGGTGGGCTACCTCCAAAAGGGTTCAACCATCAATGCAACATATTACTGTGCTTAATTGAAGAAGTTGAGGCAAAACATCAAGGAAGAACGTAGAGGACAGCTCTCCAAAGGTGTCATCCTGTTGCATGACAACGCCTCATCACACAATGCAGGTGACACAATGGAAAAACTGACCTCCTTAGGCTTTCAAGTGATGCCCCATCCACCCTATTCACCCAACCTGGCTCCTTCTGACTATCATCTGTTCCCCAATCTCAAAAAACACCTAAAGGGACAACGATTTGGGAGTGTTCCGGAGGCAAATAATGCTGCAAATGAGTGGTTACACCAGCAGTCGGAAGAATTGTATTTGCAGGGACTTAAGAAGCTGCAGGGCAAATGTCGCAAGTGCATTGACTTCCTGGGGGAATATGTAGAAAAGTGTGGCAGTTACAGCTTCCTAGCTCAATTTTTTTCTTGGTAAGGCTCAATACTTTTAAGCACCCCCTCGTAGTACATAGAGTGGACATATATTGCTCTCGTATGATAGTCTTATCACATGCACAGAACATATTTGTATTTTTCTTGGACTGTGGTATTGATGCTATGGCATCCTAAGTTGCAATGAACTGGTTTCTAATTGGGAAATCTTTAAGGAAATACTGCAGTATTGCTGTGCGAGTCTGCACTGCATTGCAATGCATACACCTGTAGCGTACCAGTTAGATTTGTCACCTCAGGAACTGCACATATGAACGTTATTTATCATTACAATACTTGTATGCTTTACTGTGGTCATTATACCACTTAGCAGTGCGAGTCTCACAGTATGTAGGGTCCTGACAGTATAGATAAAATGTGTTATTGCAGTGTATGTTTACATCGCAGTGCATTGGCTCTCTACCCACAGTTCTGCTATAGTGTTAGAAAAATTTTTATTTTTCTATTAGAAATGGAATGCCAACATTAGGCGGATTACCAAAGCTGACAATGCCCTTAGATGTGGCTAGCTCAGTAACCAGGTGCCTTTTGTGGACCTTAAGCCCTGGGGGGGAAATCTTGGCTACAAGTTCTTTTCTCAGGAGTTGTCCACCGATGCTGCTTCTTAATACATGGTAGTCTGAAGACAGAAGATCTGCAGGAAAGGTGAGCAACCTTTTGAGTGCTACAGGTCACATGTCCCACAGTGCCCCTCCGCACAGGGGTTTACCTTTTTGGAGTTCCTATTGCACACTCCTGCACTTATTGGGTCTATCTGTATGTCTGTTGGGTGTGTTGAAGCAGGTTTATATGGTAACTTAACCCTTTAGCTGCTGGTTTTGCATCTGTTGGATGGTTTTCTGACACTTTTCCTACTGGTTCAGTGTTTTTTGGGTATCCTAACATGTTTAATGATTCATGCATTTTTATTTTAGTGTTTCAATTTTGTAGAAATTGAGTTCTGCTCCCTTAACCCTTTGAGTGGTACGCAACACATTGCAAAGAAATGCATTGTGTACCACTCTGGCACTCAAAGGGTTATGGTGCGCTTTACCGCATAGGTGCCATTGCTCCATTCGCTCCTATTAGACTGTACAGTTTGGGACATATCTCTGCAACCATTTAAACTAGAGACTTCAGAGATGGCTCATTTTTACTTGTTTGCCCTTGCTCTATCATCCAGTTCATGTTTCTAGTGTGTTGGGGGGGGCTTAGGGGACTTCGGGCACTGTTTGGGTACTTTTTCTGGGAAAACTACATTTCCCATGAGCGCTTGCTTCATTGCGGCAGCCATTTTGTGTCATTATCAGAATGAGTATCCTATGCAGGGCTTGGAGACTCCTCCTCCTCTTCTGCTGATTAACCCTTCGCTTGCCAGATAAGTCTGGTTCAGCAATTTCTGGGTTGAAACTTCAATCCTACACAGTGTACTTGGGTGATTTCTTATACTGTGAGGTTATTTGACACAGTGAGAATGTCTATACCATTGGAGCTTGGGGCCAGACCTAAGACTAAGGATGCTGGGATCTCCGTATCCCCTATTGCGCATTGCTCTTCCTGTCATTCAGGGTTACCTAGAGAATTCTCAGGTAATTTATGCCCAGCATGTTCTGATGTCCCTGAGAGTCTCCCAGAGAGCTCCAGCCATGCTTTAGAGCCAGTTTGGGTGCAAGAGTTAAAGGCTGCTACCAGGGACCTTAGGTCTACATTGCAACTCTTTACATCCCAGTTACAGGGGGTCTTCCATTCTTGGCAGACCCCCTTCTCTGTAAAGTATTCCCTGCCAAAACCTCCGGGAGTACCTGACGTATCAGATTCCTCTGAGGAGGAACTGCTGGTGGATTCAGATGTTGATGAATGTTCAGCTGTGGGCTTCTCTCAGTTTTTTGGGGGGATCCTTTTGAGGCTGATCCTGAGCCCTCAGCTGAGGACCTGAACAGGGCTGTTTTGAATACACTTAACATTCCATTAGTTCAGGAGGTTCCTTCTGATCCCTCTGATTTTCAGGAGCCAAAAAAAGCCCCTTACTTGCTTTCCACCTAAACCCCCCCCCCCCCCCTTGGCCGCCTTGTGTCTGAAGAGTGGAAATCTCCAGACGGGAAACCTTCTGTGTCCAAGAAATTTGCCAAGCTTTATCTCTCTGAGGCAGCTCTTGCTCAGTGGGTTCATCCTCCCAAAGTGGATGCTCCTATGTCCAGGCCATCTGTCTACTGCCTTGCCGGTTTCTGATACGTCCGCTCTGAAGGACTGGACTGACAAACTTGGTCTCCCTCAAGTCCATTTTGGCCACTGCTTGTACTGCCATGCGTCCAGCATTCACTGCAGCATGGGTGAACCGGGCCATTGCGGTCTGGACTGAACAGCTCACCCTGGCTGTCCATCAGGGTGTTGCGCCTTCTTGCCAACATTTCTGAGGCACAGCACTATGTTTTTGCTGCCTTGATGCCGTCCGTTTGGTGGCTAGGGTTTCCACCATGTCTGTGGTTGCCAGACGGGCTCTTTGGCTCAAGCTCTGGTCTGCTGACACTGCTTCCAAGAAAGCATTTCTCTCCTTACCTTTTCAAGGTACTTCTTTGGGACAGATCTTAAAGATCTGATCAGTGAGGCCACGGGGGTAAGAGTACCAGTCTACCTTTGGTCCCCAGGAAGAAAACGCCTCTCAAGCGTAATCGGTATTTTTGTTCCTTTCAGACTGAGACACGTCCGGTGAACCAGGCGGCTCCCTCAGCTCCCAAACAGCAATGGAAGCCCAAGGTCTCTTCCAAGCCTCCTTTGGCATGACTCACCGAAGCCAGGTCCCCACTCTGCTGTGGGTGGTCGTCTGCGTTGCTGCCACAGCATCTGGGAGGATTCTGTGGCGGACCCGTGGGTTTTACAGGTGGTGATGGAAGGGTACAGGATCCCATTTGTCTCTCCCTCCCTTTTAATTCTTTCCTTCTCATACGCTTCAGGGCGCAGAGAAACGCCGGCTGTTCAGCGGCGCTATTCAGGCTCTTCTGGACAAGGATGTTCTAGAGCCGGTCCAGTTCAAGACAGAGGTATGGGTTTTTACTCGAACCTCTGTGGTCTCCAAAAAGGATGGTAGTTGTCACCCCATTTTGTATTTGAAGTATCTCAATTCCTTTGTGATCCAGACTCATTATCACCAGGAGTCTCTATGGACTGTGATTGCTGCTATGTCCCCGGGGGAGTTCCTTGCATCTCTGGATCTTCAGGATGTGTATTTACACATCGCCATTCATCCAGAGAGCCGGCAGTATCTCAGATTTGCTTGCGACCGATGGCATTTTCAGCTCTTCCGTTTGGTCTGACTAAAGCTGCTCAAGTTTTCAACAGTGTACTTGGGAGCCTTAGTGTCTGTCCTCCACCGGGACGGTATCAGTTACTCCATACATGGACGACCTGCAAAACTGGTCTTCCTGGGCCTTCTCTTCGACACTCACAAGAGCATGGTATTTCTCACGGCAAGGTAGCTCACCAGATCGCCCACAGGGTTTCTGCGGTTTTGGCTCAAGATCCGATTCCAGCCAAGAAGCTGTCCTATCTAGTGGGGAAGTTCATCTCCACCAAAGAAGTGGTCCCATTTGCCATGGTGCACACAAGGGAACTCCAGAGGTTCGTGATCCAGGTGTGCAGGGGTCAGCGGGACCTTCTGAAGATGTCAGTGTCCCCCCCTCTTCAATGTGGAACTGAGTTTGTCATGGTGGCTCGACCTCGCAAATCTGGTGAAAGGCAAGTCCTTCCTGGTATCCTTCTGGACCACAGTGATGACAGATGCCAGCCTCTCCAGCTGGGGAGCGGTCCTGGGTTGCCTTAGTGCTCAGGGTCTGTGGTCTGTGGAGGAGACTGTGTCTTTATGCCCTTTTTGTTTTGTGTGTTTACTTATTTTGTTTTTCAGTTTTGGTGGGGACATTGTGCTCGTGATGTTGTTCACCCACTCCTGCAGTATGCCTCCAGAGATGCTCAGTAGGTCTGTCCCAGGTGGTGACGTAATTTATCGGGGCTCCGGTGGACGTGATCCACATGGGTGTTGCACCTGGTGGGCAACCTGCATGCTAGGGGTGGTCTTTCAGGATTATCAGGTAAATGTTTTTCTCATTGACTGGTTACCCTGATGAAGGTCCAATCATGGACTGAAAATGTTTGGTGTTGTGAAGCCTTGTTTATTATTAAACCTTCTTTGCTGTTTGTGGTCTTTGTAAGCCCAGGCTATATGTATCAGTTGATTTTACTATGGGATGTAATTGGATGTTATGAGTGCCACTCCCTCCCTTTGTTTGTCTGTGTGTGTGTCTGTCTGTGTGTGTGTCTGTCTGTGTCTGTCTGTCTGTCTGTCTCTGTGTGTCTGTCTGTCTGTCTGTGTCCTGTCTGTCTGTCTGTGTCTTGTCTGTCTGTCTGTGTCTTGTCTGTCTGTGTGTGTCTGTCTGTATATATAAATATTGGATAGATATAGCTCCCTGCTTTAAAAACAGGAAAATGCAGCAATTTTTAATATCTTGTTAGCATTTGCAGAAATTAACCATGGTGTGTGTAGCCCCCATTCCACTCCTGTCAAAATCTCTGCAAGGACTGGCAGGGGCATGATTTTGACAGGAGTGAGGAGGAGGCAAAAGCTTCCCTCACCACTCTGTCAAAAACTCTGCAGTAAGTCTGTCACAAATCCTTTCTGTACTATTGTTACATATCACGCCTTCCCAATGTTGCACAAACTTCTACATATGTTGAGGGTGTGATTTTGACAGGTGTTGGCAGGAGGGCAAAGCCCCACTGTCCACTCCTGTCTAAATCTCTGCATTGCATTTTACTTTACATTTACAAATTACCCTGTTCTGCACCCTTACATTACATGTTCGTACTTCACAGTGTGCATTGTCCATTACAAACCACTTTCAAGTGCACAGTCTGCACTGCACAGCAGCTAATCCCAGCTTAGCTCAATCAGTGTGGGAGTGGAAAGAAGTGTAGGAGTGTGACCAATGTGTGTTGAGCAATAAGCTGAGGGAGTGTCTTAATAGTCTGGGTGTGTAATTATATTTCACTGTCGACCAATACAGGTTGCTGGTAACTCTAGGAGGCGATCCACCTCTTTAAGTAGACAGGAACATTTCTCCAAATGTATACAGGGGGTGGAGCCTCCCCTCCCTCCTTAGCTGCTTCCCAGTCAGCTTAACACCAGAATGAGTTGTTCCTGGGTGCGTACACACCAGGAAGAGAACATCTCTCTTCAGTTTTAGTTTTTTTATCATTTTCTGTCAAATATGGAATACCACCATTAGACAGGTTACCATGACTGACAAATGCCCTCTCCAAAGTGGCTAGCTCAGTGTCCAGGGAATTTTGGTGGACCTTATGCCCTGATGGGGGAACAACTTGGCTTCAAGTACTTCCCTGGGGGATTATCCACTGAGGTAATCCTTTCTTTGCATGGTGACCAGAAGACCTGCAGAAAGGTGAGTCACCCTTTGAGTGCTGAAGGTCCACTTGTCCCACAGTGTCCCTTATTGGGCTTGTATTTGGGAGTTCTCATTGCGCACTCCGGTACTCATTGGGTGTTTATATATATATATATATATACACTTAATGTATATGAGTGTTTGTCTGAGAGTTTTGGAGCAGTCTATGTGGCATTTTAACCCTTTGTCTGCCGGTTTGACTTGTTTATGGGTGTTCCGTTACACTTTCTTTATGGGATAGTGTACATGTGTTTCATATGTGTTTTTAATCCTTTTATTGTTGGGGTTAAATTTATTAAATTTTATGTTCCGCTCCTTTAAGGCGCGCTTTTACCGCATAGCCGCCATTGCTCCTTTACTCTCTATGGGCTTACACTGTGTGGGACGTATCTCTGGAACCGCTTCACATTTTGTCTTCCCTTGCTCTTTCATCCGGTTCAATAGTCAGGTGTGTTGGGGGCTTCTGGCACTGTTTTGGGGTACTTTGTGAGAAAAACTACGTTTCCCATGAGCGCTTGTTTAGCGCCTTTTTTCTGATTGGCTCCCGTCGCGGCAGCCATTTTGTGAGTCCTTCTCATCGAGTATACTACCCAGGGACCGGACCTTCTCCTCTCCTCCGCTGCCAGATAAGTTTAGTTTTAAACGTTTCTGGGGTGAATCTTTAATCTTCACACTTTAATTGGGTGATTTCTGTCAGTGGGGTATATCTGACACTGTGAGTATGTCTACTCCGCTGGAGCTTGGGACTAGACCTAAGACTAAGGAGGCTGGGGCATCAGTTTCCCCCATTGCGCTTTGCTCCTCCTGTCATTCAGGGCTGCCTAGGGAATTCTCTGGTCATTTATGCCCATCATGCTCAGAAGGTCCTGACAGCATCCCAGGGCCTTCCAGCCATGCTATAGAGCCAGCTTGAGTGAAAGTTCAAGGCTGCAACTAGGCACCTCAGGTCCACTCTTCAACTCTTTCCCTCTCAGGTTCAGGGAGCACTGCAGGTATGGCAGGCTCCCTCTACCATCAGGACCTCCCTGCCTAAACCACAGGGGGCCCCTGACGTGTCTGATTCTTCCGAGGAAGAATTGTTGCTTGATTCTGATATTGAGGATGGTACAGTTATTGAGTCTGCCAGGTCTGTTGGAGACCCCTTTGAATGTGACCCTGAGTTTTCTGCTGAGGGCCTAATTAGGGTCGTTCTGTCCACTCTCAATCTTCCCTTGAGTCAAGAGGTTCCCTCTGACCCAACTGATGTCTTTCAGAAACCGGCTAAAGCCGATACTTGTTTTCCACCTAACCCTACTCTGGAACGTTTGGTTTCTGATGCTTTGAAAAATCCTGACAAGTCCTCTTCAGTCTCAAAAAAGTTTGCTAAACTTTCCCTTTTCTGAGGCTGAACTGGCTAAATGGGTTCATCCTCCCAAGGTGGATGCTCCTGTATCTAGACTGTCTAAATCAACTGCTTTGCCTGTATCTGATGCTTCTGCTTTGCAGGACTGGACGGATAAAAAGTTGGAGGTTTGCCTGAAGTCTATTTTTGCGTCTCTTGGCACTGCTATGCGACCGGCTTTTGCTGTGGCGTGGGTTAACCAGGCCATTGCGGTCTGGACCGAGCAACTCACCAAGGCGGTCCGTCAGGACGCGCCGGTTTCAGAGCAGTTGCTCTTGCTTGCCAATATTTCTGAAGCGCAGAACTGTTTCTGATGCCGCCTTTGATGCTGTTCGTATGATGGCGAGGGCTTCCACTTCTTCTGTCGTGGCCAGGCGTGCGCTTTGGCTTAAGATTTGGTCTGCTGACACTTCTCCTAAGAAGGTTTTGCTTTCCTTGCCTTTTCAGGGTACTTCCTTGTTATGTTCCGAGCTCAAGGAACTGATCAGCGAGGCTACTGGGGGTAAGAGTACCCTTTTGCCCTTGGTTTTCAAGCAAAAGTTGCCGGCTAAACGTTACCGGTCCTTTCGTTCCTTTCAGGCGGAGGCACGTTCGTCCTCCAAGACAGTTCCGTCCGATCCTCGTACCTCCTCCAAGCCCAAGCAGTCCTGGAAGCCCAAGGTTGCTTCCAAGCCTGCTTCGGCATGACTCACCGAACCCGGGTCTGCACCCTGCCGTGGGTGGACGCCTCCACCTCTTTCGCAGGGTTTGGGAGGAATCTGACGGACCCATGGGTTTTACAGATGGTCTCAGAAAGATACAGGATCCCTTTCTTTTCCCTTCCTCCCCTTCGTTTTCATCTGACCCGTTCTCCGCAGGATGCAGAGAAACTGCGGTTGTTCGGTGCTATTCAGGATCTTTTGGACAAAGAGGTCCTGGAACCAGTGCTTCCTATGTACATGGGTTTGGGGTTTTACTTCAACTTTTTTTTTTGTGGTATCCAAGAAGGATGGCTGGGGCCGTCCTATTTTGGATCTCAAGGATCTCAATTCCTTTGTGGTGAAGTCTCACTATCATAAGGAATCTCTGCGCACCGTGATTGCCGCCATGTCTCCAGGGGAGTTTCTAGCTTCTCTGGATCTGCAGGATGCGTATCTGCACATTCCTATTCATCCAGCGAGCAGGCAGTATCTGAGGTTTGCCTGCGCCAGGGGTCATTTTCAGTTCTCCGCTCTCCCATTTGGGCTGACAACTGCTCCCCAGGCTTTCCAAAGAGTTCTGGCAGCGTTGATTTCCGTCCTTCATCGGGATGGAGTGAGAGTGACTCCATACATGGACGACTTGCTTTTGAAGGCAGAGTCTGCGGAGCTTCTCCACCGGCAGGTTCAGACATGCATTCAGGTCCTCACTCGCCACGGCTGGATAGTGAACTTGGACAAGTCGGACTTGTCTCCATCTCAGTGTCTCATCTTCCTGGGGCTACTGTTAGACACTCAGAAGGGTATGGTGTTCCTGCCGGAGGAAGTAGCGCATCAGATTGCTCAGCGAGTATAGAGGATCCTGGCTCTCTAGTGGATTCCAGTTCCGAAGTTGCTTTCCGTGGTGGGGAAGTTCATCTCCACGATAGAGCCGGTGCCATTTGCGATGGCACACACCAGGGAACTTCAGAGGTTTGTGATCCAGACGTGCAGGGATCGTCCAGATCATCAGAAGTCAGTATCTCTTCCTCCTCATGTCGAGTTGAGCTTGGAATGGTGGTTGGACCTTTCCCCTCTCTTGAAGGGGAGATCTTTTCGGATACCCTACTGGACCATGGTCACGACAGATGCCAGTCTCGGGCTGGGGTGCTGTCTTGGGTCGCATCAGCGCTCAGGGGAAGTGGTCTTTGGAGGAGTCCCTTCTCTCCATCAACATCCTGGAACTTCGGGCGATTTTTCCATGCTCTACGCCATTATGAATCTCAGCTGGAGGACTGTCCAGTCACAGTGGAATCCGACAATGCCACCGCCGTGGCTTAAATCAACAGACAGGGCGGGACAAGAAGTCTCGCCGTGTGGCTAGAGGTAAAGGCCATTCTGTCCTGGGCGGAGGTTCATGTTCCTTCTATTTCTGTGGTGCACATTCCAGGCGTAGACAATGTCATGGCAGATTTTCTCAGTCGTCACACAGTCGACAGTGCAGAGTGGGAGCTCCATCCGGAGGTGTTCCAGCTTCTAACCCAGATGTGGGGTGTACCTTTTGGATCTGATGGCAACCAGACACAACAGGAAGGTCCCGACGTTCTGCTCCAGGTGGAGGGACTCGCTGGCTCTGCGTTCTACGCCATGCCGATTCCTTGGGTCTTTCCCCTATCTTACATCTTCCCCCTTTTCCAATGTTGATCAGGGTGATCCAGAAGCTGAGGGTGGAGCTTTGTCCGGTCATCCTCATTGCTCCAAATTGGCCTCGTCAGTCTTGGTACCTGGACCTTCTGGCTCTGTCGGTGGCAGAGCCCTTTCCTCTTCCCTCTCGTCCAGATCTTCTGATACAGGGTTATCTGTGGAAGGAGGATGTTCATCGTCTCCTTTTGACAGCCTGGAGGTTGAATCCTCTATTTTGAAGAAAAAGGGGTTTTCTTCTGCTGTGGTTTGTACCATGCTCCGTGCTTGTAAGCCTGTTTCTTCCAGGATCTATCACCGGGTCTGGTCGACCTTTCTCTCTTGGTGTGCTGACAGGGACCTGTCTCACGATTTTCACCTTCCCACTGTCCTGGCCTTTCTGCAGGACTGTGTGGATAAAGGACTCAGCCTGAGTTCTCTTAGGGTTCAGACTTCGGCGCTTTGTTTTTTTCCAGGAGCGCATCGCTATGCTTCCTGATGTCAAGATCTTCTTCCAGGGCGTTGCTCATGTGCGTTCTGCTTTTCGGAGTCCGGCTCCTCAGTGGGATCTTAATCTGGTCTTGGGAGTTCTCCAGCGTCCTCCCTTTGAGTCCTTGGCTACTATTCCTTTACGCCTTTTGTCATGGAAGATGGCTTTTCTTCTGGCTATTGTTTCTGTTCGCTGGGTGGCGGAGTTACAAGCTTTCTCCTGTAAACCACCCTATTTGGTGTTTCACAAGGACAAGGCGGTTCTTCGTACTTCCAAGGAGTTCTTGCCTAAAGTGGTTTCCGAGTTCCACAATAATCAGGAGATTGTGGTGCCCTCTTTCTGCCCTAACCCCTCTTCCGATAAGGAGAGGGATCTCCATTTGTTGGATGTTGTGTCAAGTTCTACGTGCATCGCACGGAATCCATCAGGAAGTCTCACGCTCTGTTCATCATTCCGGAGGGTCCTAGGGCAGGGAGACCGGCATCCAAAGTGACTATTGCATCTTGCATCTTAAGTCTACCATTCATAAGGCGTACAAATTGAAGAACAAGCATATTCCCTTTAGTGTTACGGCCCAGTCTACCAGGTCCATTGGGGCCTCTTGGGCCTACAAAAATCAAGCGTCTGCTGATCAGCTGTGCCGGGCGGCCACTTGGTCCTCTGTGCACACTTTCTCGAAACAGTACCGTGTGGATGTGCTGGCCTCGGCTGATGCCAGCTTTGGGAGGAAGGTCCTGGAGGCAGTTCTGCCTGTCTAGTTTCTTCTTCCTCTGTGGTTCTTAGTGTTTCCTTACTGTTGAGCCCGGTTGGCTCTTGTTCATTGTGCTGTGCTACAGTTCCTGGGGTCCGTTTGTACCCTTTGTTGGGGTCCGTTGACACTTCTGTTTTGTTGGGATCTCTGTCCAGTAGGTTCATGGAGGTCCTGGTGACTTTGGGGGCCTTGCGCCTGGTCCTTGCCTCTTTCCCGCCTCAGGGTAACTCAATGGTTGGACATCCCAGAGATACCAGTAACCTGTATTGGACGACAATGAAAAGAGGATTTTAGTCTTACCTGTTAAATCCTTTTCACTTAGTCCATACAGGTTACTGGTCTCCCACCCTGTCAAGAGACCATGCTTGGCTCTCCTGTGGCAATTTGTGGGAGTCTTATTCTTCTCTCCCTTTTCTGGTCAGTTGGTAGGGTCACAAATCATTCTGGTGTTAAGCTGACTGGGAAGCAGCTAAGGAGGGAGGGGAGGCTCCACTCCCCGCATACATTTGGAGAAATGTTCCTGCCTACTTAAAGGGGCGGATCAACTCCCAGAGTTACCAGTAACCTGTATGGACTAAGTGAAAAGGATTTAACAGGTAAGACTAAAATCCTCTTATTCCATCGAGGTGGTTGGTGTTTTAATAAAAGTGAAGTTTTAATTATTTCAGGGAAGTGCTTGGTGGCTTCTATGAGAATCTAATCTATATAATATTGAGCCTTGAGCACCCAATTACACCAGGGCGAGTGCAACAGTTTTCTGATCAGAGTTTGGTGAAGAATAGTCACATGTTGGCATAAGAGAGAAACATTGCTTTACTGACCGTGGTAATTCATCCTCAGAACACACTAAATGTTGCTGGTGTGCTGAATACAAACTACCACATTTCTTCTTTGCTATTACAATGCAAAAAAAAAAAAAAAAACACAATAGCAGGCTCACCATTACAGAGGAGGGCCTTGTCTCCTTATCATTGTAATTTCTGCAGCTCCCCCAACAACAATCAGTAGTTCCTGGGGAGTTGCAACAAGGAGTCAGTCACCAGTGTGAAAAACTAATAAGTGCAGCCTAATTAAGTTGATGTAAATAAATAGACTGTCTTTGGAATGAAAAGGAAAGGATTGAAATATCAACTGAAAACCTAAAACAGATAATTGATCAAAACAAGCTTGGTAAGTAATTAAACAAACCTAGTCGTCTTATGCGTTAACAGGTTTTAAAACCTTTGTACCAAAAGGAATGTTAACATTGTTGACCGAGTACTTAAACGATTGAGCCCTTTTTATTTTATGACGTCCCTATTTATGTAGCTTTTTAAAGGGCAGCCTTCACACTTTCATGGTGTGTGTTTTTATAGCACTGTCAAAGTTGAGAAGGACAGTCAAGTGGATGTATTCCAAAAAAAGAAAAAATCCTTGACCAATCCCTTACACAGCAGTCGCGGAGTGCAATTCACTGCACTCAAGGAAAGGGCACATTTTTTTATTTAGACTTCGACTTATACTCCCAGCCAGCATCTCCTTAACTTTGTACTTGGATTCTCATTCTAAATAAATGTTATTTTTATTACAAAGTTTTTGCACTTAGCTACTACTTTGACTATTTCTGTCTCTCCCCCCCCCCCTCTCTAAAGGTGTTATGCATGTGTAATAAACTGTGTTAACTATATGAATGTATCATCATTGTGTGCTGCCTTATACTACCCCGCTTTGGCTTTTCATTGTTTCAGCATATAAGGTGGGAAATATAACCAATGTAATGGAAATAAATGTACTGTAAACTCCCAACAATATGACTACTTAACCTAAATAGCATAAATCTCTAAAGTAGTGATTGTAAATAAATGTAAGCAAAGTACTTGCCTTGTAAAACTGATCCCTCAGCGCTTCTGATTGATTCAGTAATATTATCTTTAGGCTGAACTCCTATTTCTGATAACTCTCCACTTTCTCAAATACTGTACTTAACACAATTGTAAGGGTATTGAAAAGGGTTCTTGTTACCTGTTTGCATCACCTTTATGGGTGATGCATTATCCAACAGGAACCTTTGTCACTTTTCATCCTATTTAAGTTCTGGATGGTTCCCTCTAGACAAAAGGCCTTTGTTACTACACATGTATTAATACAAATTCATTAAACAGGATACTTGTGCAATTACCAACTAGTTCTGGAGAGGGGGTCAGACAGCAGCTATTGTGGAAATTAAACTCCCAGCCCTAATTTCTGATGGATCCCCAATAAATCACTTTTCAGTGATGTGCCCGCCTTCAATGCAAAAAAAAAAAAAAAATTGTAAGGTAAGTTTAGTCTTTTCTGTCTCCCTTTATTGATGGGAAAATGAACTCAATATTTATTTTAAATTACAATATTTAATACAGTTGGTGTAATGTGTGTTAAGTTTATGAAAGGGAAATTATAAACACAATCATATGCTTGTTTTTATAGTAGATTTATTTTATGGGTCAAACTGTTTCACATAACCGTATTCCTGGACTTGTGATAGAAAGGGAAGATTGTACACTTGTGCTTTTTGCATGACTTGATAGACCAGTCTAGTTCCCCCTCCTTGGATCCTCCTTTGACTCTCTCAGGCAAATAAGTACTTTTCTTCTACGTTGTATGTGGAACACAGGAACCATCAGGTAAAGTATCCTCCTGCAGGAGGGAAGGACACTTTCATTAAAAAGCTCTGAGGCAGAGACTGTCCCTGCTTCACTTTACTCCAACTTGTGTAGCTCTGTTTTAAGTGACCTTCAAAGGACTTTGATAAGGGCAAAGACTCTTGGCAAGTCTCTGACCTCCATTGTATGTTTGAACCAGAGCACAGCCTTTAGGGATCAGTCTGTTTAAAGGGATAGTAACACTTCATTTTAACTTTATTTTATTTTGTAGGCATTAAAAAAACATGAAGAATATGTCTTATCTCTCAAACCTTTATGGTTTAAGAGATATTCACAAGCAGAGTTCCCCCTCCCGCCCCTTTTTCCTAGTGTAAGCCATCTCTTCTCAGATGTGAATCTGGTTGTATGACCAGACAGATAACAGAAGGGGACAATTTTCTTTGTATGAAAACAATGAAAGCCCTCCCCCCCCCCCCCGACAAGTTTTTCAGCTTTTTCCCTTATCTTAATTGAAGATTGTCCCTCTCTGCAGTCTACCTGGGCACCTCCCTTCTGATCTGGTTGAACGGGGGGGGGGATACTTTGTGAATATCTCTTAAACCATAAAGGTTTGAGAGATAAGACATATCATTCATGTTTTTTTAACGCCTACAAAATAAAGTTAAAACGAAGTATTACTATCCCTTTAAGTATTGCTTTCATTATTGGCCCTCTCTTCTTTGAGTCCCAGGCAGGGGGTTCTCTAGGTAAGGGGATTCCCTGGTGTGGCTTGTTTTTTTTTCTAGACGTAAACGTATGAATATTCCCATCCATGCAGATGAGCGTTTCCTGCAGTTTAACTTTCAGGACAATCCTTTTCATTTAACCTCCCTTCTTGTTGGGATATTGTCTTGTCCAGGTTTTTACAAAGGACTTGGCAACTAACACTCTGTCTAGAGATTTATCTTGCTCCCTATTTGGATGACTTTTTGTTAGGTGTCTTCAGATGCAGACCTGTGTCCAAAATGGAAAAAAGTTGGGATCTAAACCTCAATCCTGTTTGGTTCTGTCCCAGGTCCTTAGCTTTTGCATCATGAGGTTCAGCACCCTCCAGGGACAAGTCTTTCAGCCAGAAGACTCGGGCCATGATTTGTCTGTCAGCAACCATGTGTTGAAGTAGGATTATCTCTTGTCTGCATTGGAGGTAGTCCCCTGTGCCCAGTTCTACATGCGTGAACTGGAGCTGTATATTTTTTCAAGAACTGGTCCAGGCAGCACTCTCATCTCTTCCGTGTGACGGTGGATTCACAGGTCCTGGTCATTCTGAATTGGGTAGTTACGACAAACGTCAACCTAATAGGCTGGGGAGTTAAATTGGGTCTTCAGACAGGCCAAGGTCGGTGTGGTGGAGTTCTGGGTGATTTTTTTTTTTCTAGCTTTGCTGCATTGATCTTTGGCCCTCCCAGCTTGATATGGATTTAGTGTGTCAATGCAAGTGGTGGTTTACATCAATAGCCAGGGAAGTACCAGGAGTGTAGCTGCATGGTCCAAAGTCTGGCTGACTCTTTCTTGGGTGAGGCTCATGCTCCATCTCTCCAGCATTCATATTCTAGGTATAGACAATGTTGTGGCATACTTTCAGTGTCTGGATCTGAGAGCTCAAGCAGACAGCAATTCTATAGTTTGTGGGCTGATAGAACAGTGGATATCATGACTGATCTGTTGGACAGCACGGTCCACCTATATTGCTCCAAATTCTGGGACCCTTTGGCTCAAGGTGAATCAGTGGGTCTGGTGTGCACTTCCTGTGGCAGCCGTTTTGGCTCCCCCTGATTCCAGATGTCTGACTCTGGGACCTCTGTACCATCCAAAGGAGTATAGGCTGGCCTTCATGACTTTGTTCTAGAAGTTAGTATTCTGAGGAATAAAGGTTTCTCAGATTGTCACAGGTAACTCTGAGAAGGTAACAGCCCCTTTATGTAGGCAGGATCAATTCTTGGAAAGAATGCAGGATGGAGCCTTCCTCTCCTCCTTAGCTGGTGACTAGCTAGTCCCCTCCCAGTTAGATTTGTTCCTTGTAGAGAGGCTACCGAAAACAGCTCTGCTTAGTTTTTAGTTTCTTTTATTATTTTCTTATTGGATATGGAGTGTAGAAATCCCCTATTAGGTAGATTACCATTACTGACTTCCCAATGGTGGATTGCTTGGTTAACAGGTGCTGTTTGACCTTCCAGCCCTGGGGGAGAACCTTGTCTGCTATGTTTTATTCTCCTGGAGGAGTCTCACTGAAGCTCCTCCTTGTTTCAATGGTAATCTGAAGGCTTAAGACCTGCAAAAAGGTGATCAACCCTTTGAGTGCCATGGTCAACTTGTCCCATTGTTTCCCCTGTGCACAGGAGTCTCCTTTTGGAGTTCCTGCACTGATTTGGCTTTATCTTTGTCTGTTTAGAGTCTTTGGAGCGTTTTGGGGTTTCTTTGGTATTTTAACCCCTTTTTTTTTGCCATGTTATGATGTTTGGAGGACGTTTTCAGTCATTTCCCTTGGAATGCAGTTTTCTGTGTGTTTAACAAATTCTGGTACACTTGATAAATTTTATTTGAATTCTGCGCTTTTAAGGTGCGCATTAACACATGGCTGCAATGCACCATTGATCAATATGGGACATATCTCTGCAACCGCACCACATACATAGTTCAGAGGCCGCTCATTTTTCTTGTCTGCCCTTGTTCTATGCTCCGGTCTACATCCTCAGTGTCCTGGGGGGCTCAAGGGGATTTAGGTGCTGTTCTTGGGGTACTCTGTAGGGGAAATTACATTTCTCATAAACGCCCGTTTCGCTGGCTGTTTCCTGATTGGCTTACTGTTCAGTCACCATTTTCTTGCTTTCCTCTCACGAGTATCCCACACATGGCTTGGATCCTTCTGCTCTCCTCAGATTAACCCCTTGCTTGTATTTAACTCTCTTTGGGGGTGAATTCTTTAAACTGTGTCAGTTTTTGGGCTGTACTGTTAGATGCTTTCTCCTGTCAATGTCAGACCTGTTGGGACTTGTGACTAGATCTAGGTCTAATGTTTCTGGGGCGTCTTGGACCCCCATTGATTGCTGTTCCTCTTGCCAAAGGGAGTATTCAGAACATGTATGCCCTTCATGTGCTGTGGCCCCTGTGTCTCCGCCAGGGCCTTCCAGCCATGAACAAGAGCCACATTGGGTCAAGGACTTAAAGTCCTCTATGGCACACCTTTCTCTTCAGGGGCTTCTTCAGTCTTAGAAACACACACACACACACACACTCACTCTCTCTCTCTCTCTCTCTCTCTCTCTCTCTCTCTCTCTCTCTCTCTCACACTCTTCAGGTATGTGGCCTCTGGCATTCCTTCCTTTTCTGTTTCATCTGCGGAGGAATTGCTGGAAGATTCTAACGTTGGTGTGTGTTCACAAGGAGGGGTTCCCAATTCTATGGCGACCCCTTTGAAGCTGACTCTGAACGCTCTACTGAGGGGCTCATTAAGGCAGCTTTAGCCCTTTGAGTGCCAGAGGGGTACGGAATGCATTGCTTTGCAATGCATTCTGTACCCCTCTGGCACTCAAAGGGTTAAACATTCATACTACTTCTGTGGAACCTCTGTCTACTTCCGACGTCTTTCAAAGGCTCAAGGAGTATTGCAAGTTTTCTCCGCCTCATCCCGGTTTTGACCAGTTTATATTTGCTGAGTGGAAGACCTGTTAAGCTTTTATCTCTAAGATCATCCATGCTCTGTCCATTTTCTGATGTGGCCTTTGCTCAGTGCGCTACACTTCCTAAGGTTGCCTATATTGCCAGTCTTTCTTAATCCTCTTCATTACCTGTAGTGGATGCTTCAGCTCTTACAGACTTAGTTGATAGGAAGCTTGATGATATTTTACAGGCTACATTCACTGGCATAGGGGCTTTATTGCGGCCTACCTTGGCTTCTGCATGGGTTAATAGAGCCATTGCTGTTTAGACTGAACAGCTGACTGACGCTGTCCTCTAAAGCTGACATTTTAACGTTTGGCTGATATCTCTGTTGCTCAGCGCTATGTTACTGATGCCCTGTGTGATGCTTGAGGCGAAGGCCTCTGCCTTCTCTGTGGCTTCTTGGAGCTCACTGTGGCTTAAGTTCTGGTCTGTTGACCTGATCTTTAGACAGTCACTGGTTTCCCTTCCAGGGTACATCCTTTTTTTTGTCCCTGAACTGAAGGACATCATATAGCTACGTTACTGGAGGCCAGGATGCTTGGTTTCCGTTCGCCCGTAAGCCCAGGCATGAAGGCACCATCTCTCTTGTGCTTGTCAAGATGGAATACAAAAGACGAACCCGGTGTTCTCAGGCACCGTGTTCCTTCCCCACACCTACGCAGCAATGGAGGCCAAACAGCTCCTCCAAGGAGCCTAACCTCCTTTGGCAGGACTAGTCAAACCTTGGCCCGCACGCACCTGTGGGTGGTCGTCTGCGGAGCTTTTTCTTTTCAGCTTTTGTGCAGATGTTGCAGACCCGTGGGTTTTCATGGTGGTTTCTGAAGGGTACAGGATTCCTTTCAACTTCCTCCCTCCCTTCAGTTTCTTCCCTTCTCGCTCCCCTCAGGGACCGGAAAAGCTTTCTTTTCCATGGGACCATTCAGGCTTTCTTGGATGAGGAGCATCTGGAACTGGTTCCCGAGGACTCCTGTTCCAACCTATTTGTGATTTCCAAGAAGGATGCCTGCTGTCTTCCTATTCTAGACATCCAGTATCTTAATTCCTTTGCTCTCAAGACTCTCTACCACCAGGAGTCCATACGGTCAGTCATAATGGCGATGTGTCCAGGGGAATTTTGCTTCCTTGGATCTGCGGGATGCTTACCTGCACATCGCTATTCATCCAGAGAGCCAGCAGTATTTCAGATTTGCTTGCGACAAGGGGTACTTCCAGTTCTCGGCTCTTCCCTTTGGTCTGACTACAGCTCCTCAGGGGAGTTGGGTCACTTCGTACAAGAACAACTTGCTCTTGAAGGCCCCCTCAGGGGAACTCCTCCACCAGCATTTGCAGGAGTGCATTCACACTCGCCTTTCACAGTTGGGTTCTGAACATGGACAAGTTGAACCCGACCCCGTTGCAGACATTGTTCTTTCTGGGTCTTCTATGCTATACCCTGCAGGGCATGGTCTTTCTGACGAGGATGTGGTTCAACAGATCACTGACGGCATATCCTCTGTTCTGGCTTGTGAATCCATTCAAGCCAAGAAGTTGTTCTCTCTAGTGGGGAAACTGATTTCCACCAAGGAAGTGGTACCATCTGAGATGACTCACGTGAGGGAACTACAAAGGTTCGTGATCCACGTTTGCAAGGGGATCCTCTCCAGAGCGGAGTCTTCCTTGATGGCTGAATCTTTCCAGCTTGCATAACGGAAGACCATTCATGATCCCATTTTTGACCACGGTGACAATGTATACCAGCCTATCCGGATGGGGTGGAGCCTGGGCCACCTAAATGTTATTGGTCGGTGGAGGAGTCTCTCCTACCCATCAATGTTCTGAGGTATTGGTCGTCTCATCTCAGAGGCTGTCCAGTTCGTGTCCACTTGGTCTACATTATGGCCGTGGCTTAAATCAACCAGCAAGGTGGCACCAGAAGTGTCGTGGCTTGGCTGGAGGCCAAGACTATTTTAACCTGGGCAGAAGAACATGTGCCTGCCATATCTGCAGTACATATTCCATATGTTGCATATTCTTAGCAGACTTCCTAAGTCGCCACACTGTGAACAACAGAGTGGGAGCTTCATCAGGAGGTGTTTGACCTTATCATTCAGGAATGGGGACTTCCCTGGTCGTCCTGATGGCCACCAGACACAGTTGGAAGGATCCGATATTTTGCTTCCACTGGATGGATCCTCTGGCTTTCGTAGTGAAAGTCCTTTCAATTCCTTGGCAGTTTTCTCTAGCCTACATTTTCTCTCTCTCCCTGCTCCCCAGGAAGTTATGGGTGGAGAGGACTGTCATCCTAGTTTCTCCATACTGGCCCAGGCAACCCGGGTTTCTGGAGCTACTGGACCTGTCTGTGAGCGGACCATTTCGGCTTCCACACAGACCGGGTTTCCTCCTACAGGGCTACCTGTGGAAGGAGAACGTGGAGCCTTCTGGTTTGGACGGCTTGGCAATTGAATCGTTCTTCTTGGGGAAGAGAGGGATCTCCACTTGTTGGATGTGGAGCGCAGCCATAAGTTCTATGTGCACCACACTGAATGTATCTGTCAGACTGATGCGCTTTTTGTCATCTCTGAGGGTCCTAGGGCCGGTAAGGCTGCATCCAAGGTGGCTGTTGTGTCTTGGATAAAGTCTACCTTTCGGAAGGCTTATGAACTCAAGAAGAAACCTGCTCCCTTGTGTATCACAGCTCATTCCACCAGGTCTGTTGGGTCTTCCAGGGCCTGTAAGAATCAGGCCTCTGCTGATCATTTGTGCAAGATGGCCACTTGGTTGTCTGTGCACACTTTTGCTAAACACAACAGTGATCTTTTCTTTGGCTGAAGACAGCTTTGGCAGGAAAGTCCTGGAGGCAATTCTGCCTGTCTAGGACTTTCTTTCCTGTATCTAGAAATCTTTTAACTGTTGAGCCCTGTTGGCTCTTGTTCAGTTTGCTGTGTTTACAGTTACTGGTGTGCTGTTACGGTTTAGCGTCCGTTGACACGTCTAGTTTGGGATATTCTGTGATCTGACTAGTCCATGAGAGCTCTGGCATCATGGGGCCGGCACTTGGTTCTTGCCTTCTTTCCAACCACTGGGAACTAAATGTTGGTACACCACGGGGTTACCTGTAAGCTGTATTGGACGACAGAGAAGAGAGGATTTTAGTCTTGCTTATTAAATACTTTTAGTCCATATAGATTACAGGTCTCCCACCCTGTTAAGGGACCATGCTTGGTTCTCCTGTGGCTGGTTGTGGGAGTCCTTTCGGGTTCATGCGCACATGAGTTTTTTTCCTTCTTGCTATCTAGGTTGATTGTCACAAATCTAACTGGGAGGGGACTAGTTAGTCACCAGCTGAGGAGGAGAGGAAGGCTCCACCCTGCATTCTTTCCAAGAATTGTTCCTGCCTACTTAAAGGGGCTGTCACCTTCCCAGAGTTACCTGTAAGCTATATGGACTTAAGAGAAAAGGATTTAATGGAAGAATAAAATCCTTTTGATGTGATGAAGGCTCAAAAGCTGGTTTTGTCCAAGCTATATGATAGGGTATGGTCTTTGTGTTTTGTTTTTTTGTGAAAACCAGGGCTTGAGGCTCTGCCCCTTTTGTCTTCCAGCTGTTATGTTCCAGTCAGGATTTGCTTCAGAAAGGGCTTCATTTTTGCTCTTTGTGTTTTCTAGAGACCTTGATTGTCAGATGTCTAACTTTTAGCAAGGGGTGGTTCATGCCTACCCTGTCTGGGGATCTCACTCACGGTGACTTTGTTTCAGGAGCTATCCAGTAGTCGCCTCTCAAGACTTTTCAGTTTCCCTTTAAGTTTTGGCTCTTAGCTGTCCTGATTGAGTTTGTGTGGATTGTTGCTAAACTTGTGGCCTTGTCTTGTAAGCCCTCTTCCTGGCTTTTCAGTCTGATAAGGTAGTTTTGAGAACACCCGTAGGTTTTCTGTTTTGAGTCTTGCGTTAGCCGGGAGACTTTTCTTCTTTGTCCAGCTCCATCTAATAGACTGTAGCAGGAACTTAATATTTTGGATGTTAGGTGCTTGAATTACTACATTTACAGGACACGCTACCATGTCAGTTTGTCGGTTTTGGGTAAAGCCAGTTTTTGGGCAGAAGGTCCTACAGGTTGTTCCAGCATAGGTTTCCTGATTTTTCTTTTTCTATTAACGTCTTATCTTTTACTTGTTTAGCTTGTAGGTGTCAATTGACATGTTCCTGTACCATTTCCTCTTAGATCTGTCCTGTTTAGGGTTTTTTTTTATTTCCCTCCTTGGAACCTTGATTGATAGGTGTGGTATATCTTCATGGCTCATGTGTTCCACATTACACGAAAGAGAAGAGGGTTTTTTTGTACTTACTGATGCTCTTCTGGAGAGAGAAAAAAAAAAACAGCTGTTTGAGTTCCAGCCAGGGAGGGAGGTCCTTTGGGTTCTCTGGATTAGGTGGCCCCTTTCCTACCTTGATTCTATTTTCTGTGTCTGCTGCGAAAACGGAGCTGGACTGGTGAGAGTAAAGTGGATCAGGAAAAATCTCCACCTCCACAGAGTTTAAGGCAAGTTTCCTGGCGAGGCTAAGAATGATTTATTAAGTAAGAATCCCCTTTTATTTAAAGGAGGCTTTTAAGCTCCTGAATGCTAGAACAGGTTGTGTGTTTTGTGGAGGTGCAATGTACTTGAGATCTAATTGATATGGGCTTACAAATCCCCATTTAAATTAATGGAAAATGTTTGGGCTGATAGCACAGTTGGCTTGCTTTTAGAATCTTCCTGCCTAGCCTATAATATGTAAAAAGGGGAAGTTGTGAAATTTTGGGAAAAACCAACATCACCACAATGAACAAATAAAAATTCCAAAAGATTTTAACTCCTTGTGGGACCCCTTTAGCATTTAATAGAGAAAAAGTTCAATTTAACTCTAATTGTTTTTATCTATAGGTTTTTTTGTTTTTTTTTTCTTTTCAGGATTGCTTATCTTTGCTTCTATACATTAGAACCATTTTATGCTATAACTTTTCAGATCATTTATGCAGGGGTTCAGTTCTATTAAAATACTATGCTCATTAAAATAATAAACTAGGATTACTATTTGAACTGGAATATGCCATAGAAGAATATTCTTGAAACAAACAATGGCTGTAGTTTTTGAGACCTTCCCAAAAACCTCTTTAGTGTGATTTCCTCATTTGGGTTTTTGTGAATTTGTTTTTGCTCACAGTACCATTTCTGGGGTAATCTCAATCCATTTGGTACTCAAAGGGCTAAACGTGGCGTTGAAACTCAAAATGTTAAAAACCTTGTCTTAATTGATTCTTAATCCACCAACCAAAACTTCTGTGAGGCAGAATGAGGTAGCAGGAACTGCAATCAGTAACCTGTATATGCTGGAAGATTATTAGCCTCAAAGCGTGTGCTTAGTGATTCTGGATGAACACCATTCTGCAGGTTTATGCACATACTTACAAACACACACGTGCACACACTTTGCAAGTTTTCTCAACATCCTAGCTCTCTTGTAATAGATGCAAAAACATATCCATGTAAATCTGGGGGTTGGTTGATAGTCTTCTAATGAAACAATTGTGCCCACAGTGTAACTGCAATTTAGTATATAGTAATTTAATGTAACAGAAGTTCATTATGAAAGAAAAGTACATTTTAGGTTTGCTGCAAAAGTAAAACATGGGTACCCCCACTGCTGGTCTGTGCTTAATTCGATAGTTATGACCGTTTCACTCACAAGATTGACTGGTTGTTATCTAACTGGAGAGAGACTAAAACTTGGCTCTCCCATAGAATGCTTAAGAAATGTAACCGAGAACCAAACTGATCTGTGTACTCCAGAAGGCAGTTCAGTTTAAAGGGCAGACCTAGAAACAAATTATGCATCGCTTGTTCCAAGCTGACAACAGGGTTGCAGAATGGTGTCTGAAACATGGATTCTGTTCCACTGTACTTAGTGATGGAAGTTCCCCTTAGCTCATACTTTGAGTTGAAAGCCATGTGCAATGGGTCTATAAGGGTCTGAACATGATATTCCAGAACTTTTTGACACCGCCACATATTTCTAGAATGTCTTCCAGCCTGGGGATCAGTTTTCTCCTATTTGAGCAGACTTAATAATAAGTGGTAATTGCCCTGGCTCATCTGCCAGCAGTTGGAGTAACCTCTTTTACTCAACAGGAAAAGGTGGCCTACCCTATATACTTTTATTTTTCTCCAAGATAAAACATTACTGCTGATTTTAAAGTCCAGGATTTTGAGAACTGATTTAAAAAGAGGGATGGTTAACCCTTTGAATGCCAGAGGAAAATGCAAGGCATTGTGCCACTGGCTCTCAATGGGTTAATTACTGTGTATTCCTTTTGCATATGTACTTGTGTGTGAGTCCATAGATGTATGGGACTAAAAATTTGAAAGTTTAGAATGTTTAATATTTTGATGAAATAAAGATTTTTAACTAAAATAACACCTGTATTTGTTTTTCTGTGAGACATGTTTTTATCTACTTTTATTATAGCATTAATTTCAAATGTTCAAATTTTATGATCTTGTCTTGAGATGTGTATGAGACGGTTTGCACTTATGGGGCAGTTCCCATCAGGACAAATTAAGAAGTACTTATGCACGTTAAAGGGATAGTAATACTTGAAAATGTTATTTTATATTGTAGCCCTTAAAAAAAACATGAAAAATGATATGTCTTGTCTCCCAAACCTTTATGGTTTGGGAGATATTCACATGTAAAATATAGTAAAATTATCTTTTCCTGGCTGTTTCAGCCAAGTCTGCCATCTAGTGGACAGATTTGGAATTCGGTCCACAGAGCAACTGGCAGCTCTTTAGCAGTGCCGAGATCACGATCTTTGAAAAGAACTACTTAATTGGAACTGTGTACAAAGTATGCCTGGCTTGAAAGCACACTTTGTAGACCATTCCAATAAAGATTGTGATCTCAGCACTTGTGGAGAAGCAAGGCTGGTCCGGGGACTGGATTCCAAATCTGAAGGGTGGAACAATGATGTCACTTCAGGGGCTACATTATAAAATAAACTTATCAGTGTAAAAACGTGCGATTTTAAAACCTTTCGCAAAAGCAATCCCACATTGTATACCTATACACCTTTAAAACTATATTCAATGGTAAAAAAAAAAAAAAGTTCATATCTGAGCAAGGAACCTGCCATAGTGCCATTTAGCTTTGGCGTTACATGTCTTCATGTTTTAGATCACACCCCCATCTTCCTCATTAATTTCTTTGCAGACAGCCTGTGTAGTTAACACCTTGGTTGCCAAAGAAGTCTACAACTTTTTGTTTTTTTTGCATAGTTATTGGACAATGAAAGGGTTAAGCATGTATTTAATACAGATGCAACATTTTAATTACCCTTTCTCTACTCCCATATGGGATGATTATTTATTTTATTGCACATGGATGCTGCTGCCAATTTGGCAGCTGGTAAATTAAACCTTTAATTGCACTGACTGCTTCTTGGAGTCGGCAGCAGTTCATGTTTGTTTTGTATATTAAAACTGTGACACATGGCAGGAGTTTAATATACTGTTGGGTGTTACGTGTGTTTGAAATGTTGCAATTTCTAGAAATTGGGAAACTGGTATTAGCAAGTGTGTGAGCCACTGATATGCATAAGAACATTTCCATCTTCAGATTCTTTAAACCTTTGAGTAGACATTACCTTGAACTGGGAACACACATGAAAGATACATACTGCAGGACTGCACTGATTTCAGAGCAGCCCTGAAATATGCATATTCTGTCACTGGTTAAAGGTGAAGTCACTGCTTACCTTTGAGTTCCAGGTGGATGACAAATGTGGTGCACACTCTGGCAATTTAAAAGGTGTGGGTGGGTATGCTGTGTGAACAGTGGACTGCATAGCACAAAGAAAATGCTAATCATTTGAAAACAATTGTAACAAGTAAAATGCATCTTACACAACATAAGTAATTTTGCAGGAGGTTTTGGAATTGCTTATGGTTACGGTTCTAAAATCTGCTTTTGTCCATCTCTCATTCACATGAAAATTGTTAAGGAAAGCTTCCTGTGTAGCAGTAATCTTTGCATTTAATTTGTTAGTCTGTCCTGAAGTATTCTCTCATTATGCTATTCCTTCAGTGGGTCATTGGTTGGAGATTTAAAAAGGGGACATAAGGAGTAGGAGACAAGGTGAATTAAGAGACTCTAAGATAGAGAGATACACACCGATCCACATCTGGCAATCTGTAAAATATACTTTTCCACCACTAGTGGCATTAAGAGAAGTCATTGAAGACATTTGGTACTTACTGAATACATCAAGCTGGTCCATTGCATTGAACAACCACTACAAGGAAATGAAGCTCACTAATGAAGTGTGAGAGATCAGCACAGCTCTCATTGAAATAAACACCAACCTGCAACTTTGTAAAAGCATGCAAGGTCTCCTTCGAAATATCAGTACAGGCCTGCAGTTAATAGCGCTTCTCTGCATAGCCACTTCAATACAGCACTATCCCATTCAGACCATGTTTGGGGGAAAAACCTAAGGCAGAAATCAAGGCAATAACATGCAATGTTATGAACAACAAAGCCTAACGCTATTCTCAAAGTAATCCAATAACGGACCTCATAGGGATGCTAAACTACAACCGTAATCCAATTTATAAGCCCTATATAGGTTAGGATGGTGAATAATAAAACGTGTAGATAAAGATACATAGGTACAACTAAAGGACACCAGGTGGTGAGTTTTAACTAGATTGAATTATATTCACTATGTCAAATGGCAGCACACACAAAAGGATGGCCACTCTGATCCTATAAATAACAGCACTTGTGGAGGATCCTTCTGCCGCTATGCATAATCAGGTGCACTTATCTCTTTTTTTCAGTTCAATAAAAAAAAAAACATTTATTGTGTCCTATTTGGAACACCAGCACTATGGGACAGAGAGCCTTCCTTTGGAGGGCAGGACACAGCTCAAAGACTGTCTTATGGGTGCAGACTTTCTCCTCCCCGTGCTGGCACAACCTGGAACACGGGGACTCTTTTGTGATACCAGAATGGACTCTGGTCAGGGTGGATGTCAGCCTGAGAGGCTGGGGTTCGGTTCTGGGTCATTTAGGAGTCCAAGGCAGGTGGGTACCAGATGAGTCTGTTCAGTCCATCAGTCTTGGAATCCCTGGCAATTCTAGCCTTTGCATACTGTATCTCCCTCTTGAAGGGTACGCCACTGAGTTCAGTCCGACAACTTCACTGTGGTGGCTTACATCAATCTCCAAGGGGGCACTTGCAGTGCTGTCAGTTGGTACAAAGTGAGGTATTTTCTTGGCTAGGAGGATACCTGTGTTCTGGCCATCTCCGCTGTTCATGTTCCAGCTGTAGAAAACTTTTGGCAGACTTCCTAAGTCGGCAAGGTGTAAACCCGGGAGAGTGGACCAGGATGGCATGGTTTGCAGACCTAGTGTCTCCATTCAGGACCTGCTTCCTTTTTCTCCCAGGCTGATTCTCCTTCTCCAGGGTTACCTGGGGTACAAGCAAGTTGGCTTTGACGGCATGGCTATTGAACCCTACATCCTGAGGTGGAAGGGTTTATCCACTGAGGTAATTTCCATTATGATTCATACTCACAAGCCTGTAGCCTAAAAAGGCCTACGGTTGTTTACGGTATATTTTTCACGACTGGTGCGCGGAAAGGCTGTGTCCGCACAGGAGTTTAACCTCCCTATTTGTGGTGTTTACACTATACTGGTGAATGGATAAGGGCCTCAGCTTGAGCTCCTTAAAGGTTTGGATTTCAGGTTTTTCTGTGGGTTTTTTTCCCTAGGAACATATTGCCACTATTCCGGATGTCAAGGTTTTTCTGCAGGAGGTGGCTCATGTCTTCCCAGGCTTTAAGGCTCACGCTATTCTGTGAGACTTTAATTTGATTGTGGGTGTTTTACAGAGCCCTCACTTTGTGCCCCTTCTATGCCATTTAATGCTCAAGATGGCTTGTCTTTTGACAGTCATCCCATTACAGAGTCACTGATCTGCAGGCTTTATCATGCAAAACACCTTTCTTGGTGCTTCAAATGTTGCAGGAGTTTCCTCCTAAGGGGGTTTCTGAGTCTGAGAAGGGTCTCCAGATGTTGTACATTGCCTTAAATTTTATGTGCACTGTACTGTGCCTTTTTGCACACCAGGCTGATTCAAAGGTCTCTATTGCATCTTGGATCAAAGCTACTGTGCGCCAGGCGTATGAAGTTCGGAAGAAACATATTCCCTTCAAAGCCACAGCACATTCCGCTACGTATGTGGGGGGGGGGGCCCTCTCTGGCCTACAAGAATCAGGCCTTGGCTGAGTGGTTGTGTAAGGCTGCGGCCTTTGCTTAAGTACTACACTGTCCATGTTCTGGCATCGGTTGATGACAGTTTTGGCCAGAAGGGCCTGCATGCAGCTCTAACTAGCTAAGTACCTACATACTTGCCATACTGTTGTTCAGTTATTTGAGCCCAGTTCTTATGTAGTTGTGTGTGTTGGCAATTCTGATACTGGATAGTCCTGGACAACTGTGGTATCATGAGGACAGGCGTGATGTCCTTTCATTAATTGTTTGTATATCGCAACATTACCTGTATTCCATATAGCATGTAAAAGACTAGGATTTTAGTGTTCTTACCTGTTAAATACTTTTCTCTTTAGTCCATAATGAGCACTGGTCTCTCACCCAGGGAAAGGGACATTTGCTTTTCCTGGGCTGTGGAATCCTCCTTTTAGAGTCTTTTTTCTCCTAGGAGATTTTCTTGTCCTGCTTACACTGGTTGTGTGGCTTCAGTCTCATTTGTTCTTGAGCACTTGCAGAGTGGGGGGGGAGGGTTGAGTAGGAGAGTCTCAACCCACGACAATCTCTTTGAGATGTGTCCTGCCCTCCAAAGGAAGGGACCACAACCCCATGGAACCTGTTCCATGTGGACTAAAGAGAAGGATTTGACAGGTAAGAACACTAAAATCCTAATTATCAAATATGGCTGACAGAGCTAATAATGCCTTTAAAGAACTCTGCTTAAACATGGCTCTTAGAAGATTGTGGTGCCTACTTCACAGCCAACAGCCATTAACTCTAGGTACAAAAATTTAACTGATACTTTTCTCCTTTTTCAGTGAGAGATTAAGATAATTATCGTCCCAGCACTTGTGTTACCCTATCTAGAAACAACAGTTTCTCTCTTTAGTGTGTAAAAAATAAATAGAATAAGAGTGCTTGAGGTTTCCAAAGACCTGAATCTTCTTGCACCACACATGTAAAGATTAGCATAGGCTGGTGCAAACTTGGTTCTCATACAGGCCCCACACATTTGGAGGTTGCAACACGCCCCTCCAACTCAACAATCTCATTATATCTGGGTGATGATGGATGTTACGTTCTTGTTCTGCCATTCAGCAATGGGAGGCTATAAGTTTCCTTCTAGAACACTAAATTCAGTACTCAGAAGACTTGGAGGGTTTTTTTTTTTTTGTTTTTTTTTTAACTTGCCCCCAAATAATCACCCATCTGGCGAAGAGCTGATCAATAGTGCTAGTCTCCAGAGTTATTACCGCGTTATTGAGAATTCCTACTGTTCCCGGGAGTGACAGCCAGGAAACAGCGCAGGCATCTTTACATAGTGACCGCCTGAGCTGTCAGTCCCAGTCTGCTCTAGAAGATTTTGCTAGGAGCTGCATGACACCGGAAGGGACTGACAGTGCAGGCGTCACTATGCAAAGATGTCTGCGGGTTTCCTGGCTGTCAGTCCTGGAAGCAGTAGGAATTCTCAATAACGCAGTAATAATTCTGGCAACTAGCACTATTGAGCAGCTAATCACCAGATGGGTAATTATTTGGGGGCGTTTAGAAGGGGTGGTAGTTCTGCTTTAATTCACTGTATTGAGTATCTACTGACCCACAACCAATTTCTAGGTGTCTCTGTCTCCAACGATGTACTAGTCGTAAGGCCAGTTTTCAACCAGGATTATTTTGATCTTTAGATGGGATGATGGGAGGAGTCCCATGTCTTTGAAGATTATAACACCTTTGACTCTATTTATTTGTATACTTATTGCTATATATAGGAATTTTCTCAAGTCCTATATGGAACACAAGAATGATGGGGGCTGAGCTCCCTCCTACAGGAGTGCAGGACCCTTCAAAAAGACAGGGTCTTTTCAGGGGAGATGGCTTCCTTTTCCAGCTCAACCACTGCCTCAGTTTTCCGGCTATGTGTCCTATGTGAAGCAGAAAGGATTGCATCTGGCACTTCTCAGGGGGTTTTTTTGTTTTTGTTTTTTTTTCCCCCTCCTTGGAGATTGGGCTGTATAAGCCACCATTTAGGAGGACTCCCACCACTGGCTTCCCTGGAGCTGGTTTGCCCAGTTCACAGGATCTTCTATGGACCATTTCCTTGTGGAGGCTGACTTAGATGTCTGTGCATCACAACAGGTTACAATATAAATTAAAAGGCTTCAATTTGGGTGAAGATATCTGCTCATGGATCGAGAACTGCTTAACTGATGGCAAAGAGTTGTTGTAAATGGAACCTTTTCAAGTTGATCTAAAGTTGCAAATGGGGTGCCACAGGGGTTGAGGCCAGAGCCCAAAGATTTTTAGCTAATTTACTTATGATCTAGAAGTCAAGGTTGAAAGTAGAGTATCAACCACTGCTGATGACACTAAACTGTGTAAGGAACTGGATCTTTTTTTTCTGCCGAAAGAGTTGAATAAACGGAGTGAATGGGTGGAAAAATGGTAGTTGAGGTTTAATATAAATAATTGTAAGGTTATGCATTTGGGTTGCAGAAACAAACACATTACATATACACTAAATGGAAACTGCATGATGGAATCATAGTTCGAGAATTATTTTTCTTCTGTGTCCCCTCCCACGGCAATTGACCTCTATGGGCATTGTCTCCTCCTCTCCAGCTGGTGTAGGACCAATCACAAAAAACTATTTAATATCATGCTACTCCTCCTCCGCCAGTCTTTTTTGGTCCTACACTAGCTGGAGTAGGAGCTAGTGACTCCTTTTTCATTTTCTTTATGGAGTCACGGCATCAAGAATTGCCGATCAGTGCAGTTTTTTTTTTTAAAAGAAAGAAGACGAACTTATTATATTCTACTTATCTTGGCCGCATTAAATTGCTGTCCCCACCGGGAAGAATCAGCTCCCCGAAGACCAGGCTCCGCTTCTCAAGCCGGCCTGGTATGTAGTACTCCTTCACGCTGATGCATCCGGATGTCGGCCTCAGTTCCCCTGATGACGCGCTTCCACTTCCGGGATCGGGTTACTGGAGGATCCCCGGCTGGCAACAATTGGCTTTCTGCAGGACAACTCCATGTAGCGGATCTGGCAGCGCATGAGGAGGAATACAGAATGGCAACAGCGAGGCTTTTAGGAGGGTGAGTTTTTATCTTCCTCTTATGTTTGTTCGGGCGCAAAAGTTGATTAGCTTCCGGTTGGGGCCTCTGCGTTCCAAGCTGAAACGCACGCCCAGGAGTACTACTATAAAGGCTGCAGAGCACCAGGACAATGTAAGTCCATTGTGTTTAGATTTAGATATATATGTATTTAATTATTTGCATACCTTTTTAAGAGAATATTAAAAGTTAAGTTTTAAACTTTATTTCGGCTACATAATGGCTACTACTCCTAAGCCCAGTAAGGAGAAGTCTTTAACTGAATCAAAGGAGAAGGAAGCAGCTATCAAACTTAAAAGATGTGATGGATGTGAAGCCAAAATTGCTCCTGAAATGAAATTTTGTGCTGAATGTGCAAAGAAGTCAGTTTCCTCAGAAGTCCCAAATCAGTTCCAGGAATTCCTTACCTGGATGAAATGCTCAATGCAGGAAACTTTTACTGCGATGCAAGCTCAACCAAGAAAAAGATCAAGAATGGATGATCCTGATGAGGGTACTTCATCTAGGACAGATCACGTTGAAGAGGAAAGCATATTTGAAGCCTTATCTCATGACTCTTCTGAAGAAGAAGGCGAAATTCAGGATGATGAGGAAGGGGCTTTTAATTTGGAGAAGATTGAGTCTTTTTTGAAATATATGAGGAAATCCCTTGGCCTAGTGGAAGAGCCAAAACAACAAGGCATATTAGATACGGCCTTCATGGGATCAAAGAAAGAGATGCCTACTTTTCCAGTACATCAGTCAGTATCGGACTTAATTAAGGCAGAATGGTCAAAGGGTGACAAAAGGATATCTTCTTCAAGACGACTTCAAAAGATGTATCCATTCAAAGAAGATGACACAGCAAATTGGACTTCCCCACCAAAGATAGATGCCTCCATAGCTCAAATTGCCAAGAGAACTACCATTCCGATGGAGGATGGATCCTCTCTTAAGGACGCTATGGATAGAAGAATGGAGGGCTCCCTAAAGAAGCAATTCTCCATAATCGGTCAGAACTTGAAAGTATCTACTGCCTTGGCATGCATTTCCAGAGCAACCAGGATATGGTTAACTGAGCTTGAGGATCACATAGAATCTTCAGTTTCAAGGTCAAAACTCCTAAAAGAATTATCTTCTATCAAGGAAGCTATTGGTTTTTCATGTGATGCATTCCTGGGCGCTATCAGATTGGCAGCTAGATCGTCGGCACTTTCAATAACAGCAAGAAGATCTCTTTGGCTGAGGTCCTGGGGAGCTGATGCTTCTTCCAAGAGTAAATTAGTTTCGTTACCATTTACAGGGTCACTTTTATTTGGTGAACAGCTTGATGATATAATTAAGAAGATGACTGGTGGAAAAAGTTCCTTTTTACCCCAGGATAGAAAGAGAAGATCATCCCCAGCCAATACTTCTTTCAGGAACCGAAAGCAAAATTTCCGGTACGATAGAAAATATCAGCCATCTAGAGGATACGAAGCCAGGAAGCAGTCAGCTTCTCAGTCAAACAGAGGCTCCTTTAGGAAAGAGGGGTTTCGGAAGAATCAATTCAAGAAGGAGTTCCCCTGAAGACCAGCGGAACCTGTTTCCAGTCCCAGTGGGAGGTCGACTGGGACTACAAATGTCCGCCTGGGAAAAACTTACCAACCTGGATGGCTGGACTCATCGAATCTTGGAAACAGGGTGCCCGCTGGAATTTCAGAACAGACCTCAGAACATGTTCAAAAAATCAAGATCTCCAGTGAAGGCAGAAAAGGCTGCGAAACTGGAAGAAGCAATAAAAGAATTACTCCAAAAGGAAGCCATAGAAAAGGTTCCATCAGGGGAAAGGAGAAGAGGTTGGTACTCCCCAATATTCATGGTACCGAAAGCCACAGGAGGATATCGCCCAATCCTAGATCTAAAGCTCTTAAATGCATCAATAAGGCGTCAACAGTTCAAGATGGAGACAGTAACATCCATAATTCAAGCCATTCAGTCAAACAATTATCTGGTGACAATAGATTTACAGGACGCCTATTACCACATTGGGATAGCTCAGGAGTTCAGGAAGTATCTCAGATTTTGTTACAAGGATCATCATTGGCAATTCAGAGTGCTGCCATTTGGTCTGACGTCGGCGCCCAGAATTTTTTCAAAAATCCTAGCACTTGCCTTGGAACCTTTGAGGAAAAAGGGCATCAAGATATTACCATATCTGGACGACCTTTTATTGATAGCCCAATCAAGGTCTCAAGCAGAAGCACACAAGGAAATAGTGATCAACCATCTTCAGGAATTGGGTTGGATAGTCAACAAGCAAAAGAGCCAGATGAATCCAACACAGCATCTTCAGTTCATAGGATTATCTCTGGACACTGCCAAGGGGATGGTTTCATTGTCCCCCAACAGAATAAAGTTAATCACATCAAAAGTGAGGAGATTCAAGAGAACAATATCTCACACAGCACAAGATTGCATGACCATCCTGGGATACATGGTCTCAGCACTTCAGGTAGTTCCTTGGACAAGGTTACACATGAGGCCCCTCCAGAGATGTTTCCTGGCACATTGGGACAAAAATCCAGTCAATAAAACTCAGATTATTCCAATTCAGTCAGCAGTAAGAAAAGACCTCAAGTGGTGGATGGTGTCAAAGAACCTAAAAAAGGGATCATCGATAAAAAAACTAGAATGGAAGAAGATCACAACAGACGCATGCCTGACAGGATGGGGAGGATGGCTTCAAAACAAATGGGTCCAGGGAGTTTGGTCCCAGAGAGAACAGAAGCTTCACATAAACGTGTTAGAGTTAAGAGCGATATTTCTCTGCCTCAAAAGATTCAAGAAGCAAATCAGGAACAAACCAGTGCAGATAATATCAGACAGTATGACAGCGGTATTATACATAAAGAACCAAGGAGGAACAAAAAGCACAACCTTGAATGCAGAGACAAGAAGGGTTCTCTTATGGGCAGAGGAAAACCTAACAGCGCTATCAGCAATTCACATTCCAGGTGTTCAGAATTGCCAGGCGGATTACCTAAGCCGCAACCCCCTAAATCAGGGAGAATGGGCATTAAACCAGGAAATATTCAAGCAAATCAAATTAAGATGGGGTCAACCTCTAATAGACCTGATGGCATCACCAGAGAATGCAAAATGCCAGTTATTCTTTTCCAGAACAAGACATCCACAGGCGTTGGCAATAGATGCCATGACTCAGGATTGGCACTTCAGCCTAGCGTACATCTTCCCTCCAATCCCATTGATCCCAAGGGTTCTCAAGAAGATCAGGCAGGAAAAGGCAAATGTCATTTTCATAGCACCAAACTGGCCCAGGAGAGTATGGTACTCGGAATTAGTCAGCATGTCCATAGAAGAACCATGGATTCTACCTCACAGACCAGACCTATTGTTCCAGGGACCAGTGTGGCATCCCAATCCGGGATTTTTGAAGCTAACAGCTTGGAGGCTGAGATGAACTCCTTAAGACTTAGAGGTCTATCAGAATCAGTGATTTCTACCATGGTGTCTGCCAAAAAGTCTTCTACCTCTTGTGTTTACAATAGAATATGGAAGATTTTTTCAGCATGGTGTTCATCAAATGCAGTTGATAGATTCTCTATTTCCGCACCACATGTTTTGAACATGGTTTTGAGCAAGGATTAAGACCCTCATCACTCAGGGTACAAGTATCAGCCATCTCCGCATGTTTGGTAAAACAATTTTCAGAAGATGAACTGATTAAAAGATATCTAAAGGCTATTGAAAAAATTAGGCCCAGAATAAAGAACATTATTCCACCTTGGGACCTCAATTTGGTGCTCAATCAGTTAACTACCTCTCAGAAATTTGAACCAATTGATAAGTGTTCCACAAAATTTTTAACACTAAAGACAGCATTCTTGGTCGCCATCACATCTGCCAGGAGAGTAAGCGAATTGCAAGCTCTTTCTTCAAAGGAACCATATATAATATTTCATAAGGACAAAATAGTCCTTAGGACAAGGACTGAATTCAGGTCCAAGGTAGTGTCCTCTTTTCACCTTAACCAGGAAATAGTACTACCATCCTTTTTTCCTAACCCCAAGAATGATGAAGAACAACGTCTTCACAAATTGGATTTATTAAGATGTGTGACTGAATACTTGAAAAGAACAGCCTTGTTCAGGAAATCTGACTCCCTATTTGTGCATTTTCAGGGAAAATTTAAAGGTCTTCCTGCCTCAAAACCATCTATTGCACGGTGGATTACTGAGTGCATTAAGGAGACATATCTGGAGGCAGGCAAAGTACCTCCTAAGATTATTAGAGCTCATTCCACCAGAGCAGTGTCAACATCCTGGGCAGCAAAGAATTCAGCTACCACTGAAGAGTTATGTAAAGCAGCAACATGGTCATCCATAACCACATTTATAAAGCATTACCACTTAGATGTCCAGTCATCCACGGCTTCTAAGTTTGGGAGAAAGGTCTTGAAAGCAGCCACTATTCCTACTTGGTAAGACCTTTTTCAATTTTTTCTACTACTTTAAATCTTTCTGTGATACAATTTGTTTTTGGAGGTACACAGATAGGGCACCTGTGTTCCTCTCTTCCTTTTGAGTTCTTGGGATACCCAGACAGTTCATGCATATCTGTACATATGTATAAGCATATATTTATATATGTACATATTCTTTAACCCTCCCTATTTTACCTTGCTTTGGTATATCCCATAGAGGTCAATTGCCATGGGAGGGGACACAGAAGAAAGGAAGAAATTTACTTACCGATATTTCCTTTTCTTCTGTGTCCCCCCACAGCACTCCCTGCCCTTATCTAACCTGTTTGTGTTTGTATTTTTATAGCTCTGACAAAAGTTGACTGGCGGAGGAGGAGTAGCATGATATTAAATAGTTTTTTGTGATTGGTCCTACACCAGCTGGAGAGGAGGAGACAATGCCCATAGAGGTCAATTGCCGTGGGGGGACACAGAAGAAAAGGAAATATCGGTAAGTAAATTTCTTCCTTTCTCTGTTGTCCAATATAGCTTACAGGTACCATGGGGAGGTGACGGCTCCTCCCACTAGGCTGGAACATTTCTTCAAGAAGTACAGGGTGGAGCCTTCCCCCTCCTCCATACAGGCTACCTAGACACTCCTGTCTTCCAGATAAGATTTGTTCCACCACCTAGTAGGAAGGCTGAGAACAGTTCTGCTTAGTTTAGTTATTTTCTCATAGATAAGGGGTGTCAACATTCCCCCATTAGGCGAATTACCATTACTGGCTTCCCCTGGAGGATTGTCCAGTTATCAGGTGCTGACGCGGACCCTTAGCAGCCCTGAGAGAGAATCTTGCAACCCATGTTTCTCTCTCCAGAAGGACAAAAAGACAAACCTGCGTTTGTCTATGTAAAATAAAGTGTGCCCTGTAATGTTTCTTAGTAAATATGTGCCCTATAATGTGCATATATGAATATTTCTTAGATTAGATTGCCACCACACCACGGTATTTTTGCATACTTGTTGAGGGTTTGGTACCAGGTAAGTCTGTTTTCTATGTTTTTTATGTTGTATGTCTTCTGTATTTAATTGCACAACACTGGGACCCACGAGCACTGGAAAGAATGTATTTAAAGGGTCCCCCCTCCAGCGTGTTTCGTATAACACTTCTGGGATTTTAAATCTAGATAGGGTTTTTTTTAAGTTGTATTAGAGTAGGATTTGCAGAAAGTGAGATACCGTGACATGGTGGCAGGCTTACCCACGACTTGGTCAATTTGTGAATACTAAATTCTCACTCATTTTTCTAAGAAATATTCATATATGCACATTATAGGGCACATATTTACTAAGAAACATATACACAGTACAGGGCACACTTTATTTTACATAGACGAGCACAGGTTTGTCTGTCTGTTTTCACTCTGGGGGATTGGAGAACCCTCTCATTCTCTGCTGCTGTCTTTGTATGTAGTCTTTACACTTACATTAAAATTATATATTCATATGGATATGTTATGGTGAGTTGGCGTATGAGTTTTCTTTCTTGCTTCTCTCCAGAAGGAGTCTCTCTGAGGTTTCTGCCATATCAATGGTAATCTGAAGAGAGACCTGCAAAAAAGGTCAGCAACCCTTTGAGTACCATGGTCCACTGGTCCCCTTGGCACAGGGGTCTTTCTGGAGTTCTTCGTAACTCCTGCACTCATGTTGGGTATTACTCTGTTTAATCATGAAGTCATTTAGAGCTAGTTTGGTTGTTTTTTGCTAAATTAACACCTTTCCTGCTAGGTTCACTGGTTATGAGCTTATTTTTTGGGGGATTTCCCTTAAAGGGATAGTAATGTTTCAAAATAAAAGAAGCTCCAATTAATCTTCATGGTATTTGGGCCATGGAGAGTGTTATTTCAATACTGTCAGAGTTGTAGTTACTGATATAACACTGCTCACCACAGAACAGAAAGGCGGTGTCTAGATGGCTTGCAGAGAGGGACAATCTTGAATTGGCATAAGGGAAAAACCTGTCAAGGTGGGCATGGTTTTCATTGTTCTCACAATAAGAAGATTATCATTTGCTGTGATTTGTCTGGTCTTAAGACCAGATTCCACATCGGAGGGGAGGTGGCTTACATTAGGTAAAAGGGGCGGGAGGGGGATAGATTCTCATTCAATTACTCTTGAACTACAACTCGCAGTATTGAAATAACTCTATGGGTCAAATACTATGAAGATTAATTGGAGCTGCTTTTATTTTGAAACTTTACTATCCCTTTAAGGATCATCCATTTTTATTTATTTCTGCATGTTCCCTTCGGTATTTGGGCATTTTTAATCACTTTAAAAATGTTTGTATTTTTGGTGTACTGCACATTTAAAGGGGAGCATTCACACAAAAAAGAGGATTTTAGTCTTGCCTGTTAAATTCTTTTCTCTTAGTCCATATAGTTTACAGGTCTGCCACTCAGTAAAGGGACCATGCTTGGTTACCTGTGGCTGGACGTGGGAGTCCATGCTTACAGGAGATTTTTCCCTCTTCTTTTCGATATCTAGCTCAGTATGTTTATTGTCTCAAATATATCTGGAAGAGGGGAGTGGCTAGGTAGCCTGTATGGAGGAGGGGGAGGCTCCACACTGCACTTCTTGAAGAATTGTTCCAGCCTACTGGGAGGAGCTGTTGCCTCCCCATGGTACCTGAATGTTATATGCACTAAGAGAAAAGGATTTAACAGGTAAGACTAAAATCCTCTTATGATTACTTATGGACAATAGACTTTACACCAGTATGCAGTATCACTCATTTAGATCTCATTACTACCATCTCTACAGTTCACTGCTGATTTCTAAGATTTGCCTTCCAGAATATCCATTACCAGTTCGTACTCTTTTTTTTTTTTTTTTTGTTTTGTTTAGATACAGCTCCAAATGTTTTCTTAAATACTGGCACCCCTAAAGCATTTCACCAAAACCTAGGAGTAAATCTGACTCCTTATGTAAACAACATATTAATCAAGGTCCTGTCAGCTCAGATGGTACATGACCAAGTTCAACAGACAATTGAAATTCTACAGCAATGTTTATGGGATACACACACACACACACACACACACACACACACACACACACACACACACACACCCACACCAAAAACACACACACACACACACCCACCCACACCAAAAACACACACACACCCACCCACACCAAAAACACACACACACACCCACACCAAAAACACACACACACACACACACACCCACACCCACACCAAAAACACACACAATTTGTTATAAACTCATTGTCTGGTGTTTCTGGGGATTGTCTTTGAACTCATCGTTTTGGAAAGTTATCCTGCCTTCACACAAAAGATTAGCTTTACAGGCAAAAGTACTGGCTCATTATTATCTGTCAGGGCTTATATGAGCTTGATATGGATAATACTCTCTCCGGTGGAGGTAGTACCATTTGTTCAGTTTCACCTAAGATCCTTGCTGCTGATTATGATCTGATATTGAAACAAGGATCCTCACCATTTTCATCAAAATGTGATCTTGTTCCAAATCACACAAGTCACTACACCGCTGACCAGCAGATGTCTCTCTTCAATCATGGATTAGAAGGTGGTAACAGCCAATGCCTGTCACTGCTGTTAGGACGTAAGGTGTGCTTATCACTTTACTCAACAATGCATCCCAACAGCAGTGTACCTTCCCATGATTCTGAGAGTGCTGTCCAAGATCAAGAGAACAGACCGCCAAGTTACTACTCCCATTCTGGCCAAGAAGGGGGTGACTTCATCATCTTCAAGCCATGTTCATAGAGGGTCCTTGGCAGCTTCCTCTACTGCCAGACCTGCTCAACCAAGGTCCCATTAGACATACCAGTCTGTCCAAAATCACCCTGATGGCATGGAACTTGAAGCCCAGTTGTCAAGGATTCAGTGGCACAGTTATCCAGAGATTGTTGAAAGCTTGCAAATCTGTCTGCTAAAGTATATAATAGAAATTGAAGAATTTATTTTCCTGTGTCTTGATCAACTTGAAAGTGATTCTCTGAAATCTAAATTTCCCTATATTCTGGACTTTTTGCAGGTTGGTGTGAAGAAGGATTTAAAGTGGACTATCCTCCCTGAAAGTTATTGGTATTTAAATTGTGATGTGCTCTAAGGTTTCAATCAGTTAATCTCCCCCACCCCACCGCAATCATTATGGGCATGGAGATATTAGCTCATAAAAAATTGCCTTCTGACGTAACAGGGTCCATCATTGCGGTACAGCTCAGTAACTTAGGGCTGTCTTAACACCACCCGTCGAGTGCCTTGATCCCTTCTCCCTCAGTGATCCTCAAACAATTGTGACGTGGCCTGTTCTTGTCTAGGTCATGGAAGCAAAAGTGAGCGCATTTTTGTGTGCTATAATTATATAACAAGTGCCAGTCCTCTAGCCCCCAGAGATATCCGCTTGTCTCTGAGGCTATTTTTACATCAGGAAGCAGACTGGCACTGATTTAATGAGAGGGCATGAAATCACGCTCACTCTGCCTCCATTAACTGGATGTGCATTGGAAAGAAAGTGCCAGGTCACATGATTATTTGGGTCTCACTGAAGGAAGAGGAGGGATCGAGGCACACAAGGTAAGATGGAGGCGAGGTGATAGACAGCCCTGAGGTACTGAGCTGTACTGCAGCTATGGCCCCTGTTACATCAGAAAGTAATTCTTTATAATCGAATATCTCCGTGCCCATAATGATTTAAAAAAAAAAAAAAATTATTAATTGATTAAAGCTTTATTGCACACCACAATTTAAATAGCAATAACTTTCTGGGAGGTGAGAGTTCCAAAGAGCTCCCTTATAGAGGAACTGTCATATAGTATACAGTTGCCCTCCAATAATTTAGCATATGGCGACTAGCTTCATAATATGTCTATTACGTCTCAGAAGTGCCAGATTCTAAAGAAATCCTTAGTCTTCAGAGACTGACGACCAGGTTAGTGCCATCTGCATGCCTGCGCCGTCAGTCCCTTCCGTTTACCTTGTGGCACAGTGCAATGCATCTTCGAGGAGGCGGGGACTGATATTGTCTGCGCTGATGCCTATAATCTGGTCTCTGAAGATTGATTTCTTAAGAATCTGAGAGGTAATATAAGTATTATGAAGCTAGTCACAATATTTTTTTATTGGCTGGTGACTGTATACAATGTGAAAGTTCTGCTTTAAGTTCTAAATTTCAGCCTTACCAGTTTTTTTGTTTCTGTTTGAATATTTTTTTGAAAATGGGACCGGAGGTTCCTCAGTCATCCCCTCCCCTTGAGCACTTAGTTTCAAGCATCTCACATATTTTCCTCACTGCTATTTCTTCAGAAAGACAAGTCTCGGATCACAGAGCTCTGTCTTGTAAATCTTCACACCCTATTGTTCATCAAGATTAAGTGATTTTACAGATTGTTCCTTAATTTCAACCTAAAGTAGTTGTATCCTTCCACAGTAATTAAGAATTCTTCTCACTGTGAGTCATAACATTTGCAATGAGAATAAAGTAGTCCTTAGACCTGATCAGATGTCTTACATAATATGTATGAGCTACTGACTCTTTCATGCAAACGGATACCTTTTTTGTTCTCCCAGAAGGTTCTAGAAAATGCAGACCTACTTATAAAACCACTATTGCTGTAAATTGTCAGAAATGTATCTTCGCAAATCTCGCTCAGATCCATACAGAGTTAAAGCCCATTTTACACATTTGTTAACCCCTTAACGACAGATGACTTACCAGGTACGTCCCGCAGAAACTGTCACTTAGTGACAGAGGACGTACCTGGTAAGTCACGGAAGTCCAGGTCTCCGTGCGGCTGCATGCCGCTCGGAGACTCCGGACTCGTTTGCAAACAAAAAAAAAATGTTCCTCGGGCGTTAAGGTGACAGCCGTGTACGAAGGCGGCTGTCACTAAGGGGTTAAGTATTTTATGGGGTAGGAGAGGATGGGGGGGGAGTGGATAGGCGCTAGGTCATCAATAACCGGAGCAAGGAGGATTCCACTCAGAGGGTCAAGATTCCTAGAACATTCAGCGTTTGCAGATATGGGGGCAGGGGGAATTGGTAACCATAAGTGTGGAGTGGTCTGCTAAAAGAAATCCCCAGATGATGAGCAAGGTAGCCCAACTACATGCAAGAGATTTGTCCGTCCAGGACCAGGCAGTTGATGCCATAATGTGCTGACATATAGCAGGACAACCCCTTTTTTTTCCCCTAACAAGTCTGAGTGGGCCTGTAGAAAGTGCATGTTGTTTCTCCATCTCTAGAAACACAGCTATTTTGGATCTCCATTGCACCACCGTTGGGGTACCTAGGGACTTCCTGTTGCACAGTATTAGGGATCTATCTGCAGTCAAGCAAATGTGAAGTACTGAGCCCTGGGCCAAATATCTCCGCAGGGTGGAAAAGATGCTTGAGTCCAGTCTAGTCAACAGGAAAACATTTGGGGAAAATGGTAGGTCAAGGCCTAGTTGATCTTGCAGGTGGGAGTGTATGGAAGTCCAAAAGGTAATGAGTTTAGGGCAGGACCACAAAATGTGTTGGAAGGAGCCTAATTGGTCAAAACACCTCCAGCATCTGTCCCAGTTGGAAGAAGAGAATTTAGAATGAATTTGTGGGGTTCTATACCATTTGGTGATGATCTTATAGTTAGTGTCCGTTAAGGCTTTGTCCTGTAATAAGGTAAGGTCCACCCTAATGATGTGGTACCAAACGTCTAGGTCGCATGTAACCTGGAAAACTGTTTTCCTTTGTATCAATAATTTCTGCTTACCCCTAGTGATGAGCTCGGTGAGAAACCTATATAGTGTCTATAAGGGCCTCTGACATGGGTTTGAAGATGTGATCAACTTTTCAAATGGGGCCACATCTCTGTTTGTGTGTGTGTGTATTCCTTTACAACTAATTTCAGTAGATAACGTGACAGTTGTTGATATTCCCATGCAAAAAATAAAATAATAATAATAATGGACTGAGCCTGTAATTCCGAGATTCTGAGTCCTTAGTAATATTACCTGTGTTAAGAATCGGAGATTGTAAAGTATGTATTATATTCTCCACGTCCCAATGGCAGAAAGCACACCGTTCTGTACCTGGGGGGAAATCTGGGCTTCCCCATATTGATAAACATGGCGAGGGGAATGGAGCAAGCTGTTTCCATCTAGGCAGTATGTTGTGAACAACTACATGGGAAGCAAGAAGTTTGGAGATGGAGTCAGGCTGGCGGAACAGGAGCAAGTCGGGGATTCTTATATTGCCAAACTAAGTCATTTTATCACTGTCTGTAAAGTATGTAAATAGCCGGGAGGGAAGTATGTGCAGGATCTGAAAGAGATATAAAATCTTGGGGAAGGCTATAATTTTTATGAGTTTAACCTTCCCAAACCAAGAACCTAAAAGTTGCCTCCACCCTCTGAGATCCAATTATTCAATAAGGGCAGATAAGTAGCAGAATATAACTCAGTGATAGTCTGGGTCAGACGAATGACCAAATAAGTTATTGAGACTGGTTGCCACGGGATATGAAATCTGTGTTGTAATTGAGTCTGATGTGAGTCCAATATGCCTACTTTGAGATTTCACACTTGGCAAGATTGATTTTGAAAGATGAAATATCCCTGTAGCAATTGACGGTATCAAGGAGGGGAGGTAAAGATCTCTCTGGTCACTAAGAAACACCAAGATGTTATCTGCATAGCAGGCTAACTTATTCTCTGATTATCTTCTAGAGGAAGAGTTGGGAATACCTCTAATGTCCTGGTGGGAACTAATCATGTTAAGAAGGGGCTCTAAGCACAGGACAAACAGCAGTGGTGACAATGGGCATCCCTGTCTGATGCCGTTGGAAATGGGAAACAGAGGCCATTTGCTTTAACGCTAGCTTTAAGAACTGAATAAAGGGTAAATACGGCATTGTTGAAAACAGGACCAAGACTGAAAATCATTAAGAATTATTTTAAGGTATAACCAATGGACCCTGTCAAATGCCTTTTCCGCATCAATCGAGATGAAGAGGGACAGTATTTTCTTATCCTTTGCAAGTTGGAGCAGAGATATAGCCTGTATGGTGTTATCTTTTGCTTCTTTGTTTTTCATAAAACCAGCCTGGTCGGGGTGAATTAATGAGGGCAGCAGAGGTTTGGCCGGTTTGACAACATTAAATAGCAAAATAGTTCTATAGTTGCTACACAGAGTGTGATCTTTTCCAGGCTTCGGAATAATAGAGATATGTGCTTCCAGGGCTTGGAAGGGAAGGGGTGCCCCAGATCATAGGTGGTTGAAAGTCATTAAGAACTGGTGCCCAAAACTGTACTCCATATTCTAGATGAGGTCTAAGCAAGGATTCACCATAACCTTTTAATAACTCTTTTGGACTTTGTCCTCAGTAATCCATGTAAATGATGGAGGAAATTATGTGAATCTGTCTATTTGCCCATGGCCTGCTATTGTTGTTCCCTTTTCTGTATGTGTGTGTGTATGTATATGTATGTATATATATATATATATATATATATATATATATATATATATATATAAAAATAAATACAATTGTGTTCAAAAGTTTGCATACCCTGGCAGAAACTGTGAAATTGTGGCATTGATTTTAAAAATATGACTGATCATTTAAAAAAAAAAAAAAAAAAAAAAGTATTTTATTTAAGGAGAGTGATCATATGAAGCCATTTATTATCACATAGTTGTTTGGTTCCTTTTTAGATCATAGGGATCACAGAAATCACCCAAATGGCCCTGATCAAAAGTTTACATACCCTTGAATGTTTGGCCTTGTTACAGACACACACAGGTTAAAATGGCAATTAAAGGTTAATTTCCCGCACCTGTGGCTTTTTAAATTGCAATTAGTGTCTGTGTATAAATAGTCAATGAGTTTGTTAGCTGTCATGTGCATGCACTGAGCAAGCTAGATACTGAGCCATGGGGAGCAGAAAAGAACTGTCAAAAGACCTGCGTCACAAAATAATGGAACTTTATGAAGATGGAAAAGGATATAAAAAGATATCCAAAGCCTTGAAAATGCCAGTCAGTACTGTTCAATCACTTACTAAGATGTGGAAAATTCGGGGATCTCTTGATACCAAGCCAAGGTCAGGTAGACCAAGAAAGATTTCAGCCACAACTGCCTGAAGAATTGTTTGGGATACAAAGAAAAACCCACATGTAACCTCAGGAAAAATACAGGGTGCTCTGGAAAAAGACGGTGTGGTTGTTTCAAGGAGCACAATATGACGATACTTGAACAAAAATGAGCTGCATGGTCAAGTTGCCAGAAAGAAGCCTTTACTGCACCAATGCAACAAAAAAGCCCGGTTGCAATATGCCTGACAACACCTTGACACACCTCACAGCTTCTGGCACACTGTAATTTGGAATGAAGAGACCAAAATAGAACTTTATGGTCACATCCATAAGCGCTATGTTTGGAGAGGGGTCAACAAAGCCTATAGCAAAAAGAATACCGTCCCCACTGTGAAGCATGGTGGTGGCTCACTGATATTTTCATGGGGGTGTGAGCTCTAAAGGCAATGGGAATTTTGTGAAAACTGATGGCAAGATGAATGCAACATGTTATCAGAAAATGCTGGCATGCAAATTGCATTCTTCTGCACGAAATCTGTGCATAGGACACTCTTGGACTTTCCAGCACAACAATGACCCTAAGCACAAGGCCAAGCTGACCCTCCAGTGGTTACAGCAGAAAAAGGTGAAGGTTCCGGAGTGGCCATCACAGTCTCCTGACCTTAATATCATCAAGCTACTCTGGGGAGATCTCAAACGTGTGGTTAATACAAGACGACCAAAGACTTTGCATGACCTGGAGGCATTTTGCAAAGACGAATGGGCAGCTATACCACCTGCAAGAAGTCGGGGCCTCATAGACAACTATTCCAAAAGACTGAACGCTATCATTGATGCTAAAGGGGGTAATACACATTATTAAGAGCTAAGGGTATGCAGAATTTTTAACAGGGGTAATTTCATTTTTTTATTTTTTGCCATGTTTTGTTTTATGATTGTGCTGTTCTGTTATAACCTACAGTTGAATATGAATCCCATAAGAAATAAAAGAAATGTGTTTTGCCTGCTCACTCATGTTTTCTTTAAAAATGGTACATATATATATTATAGTGGCTGAAGTATAATGAAGCATGGGATACTGACTATTATCTCTATTGTGTTGGGGTTTTTTTTCAGTATTCTCTGAAGCCTTATGTAGTTTCAACTGATTTGTGCTGGAAATATTTCATAGTTCAAATGCAAAAGTCTATAAGTTTCATATTCTCTTCCTTTTTTATTGTAGATTGCTGTCCACAAAGAGACAAAAATGAAAATAGCCAAACTGTATTTCTTTTACATGCATATTTATTGTATTCTTCTTTTACAGGAATAGTAATGTGTACAATAAAGTTAATCTCTTCTCTATTGTAAACATAACATTTTGCTCTGTGTGTAATAACTTGCTGTTCGGTAGTTCAAAAGATATTCAATGTAAAAGGATCCCGGTCGTGGGACTGGACGGATGCAGCGAGGGACAGACTTAAAGTGGAACTTTCATGTCGATATACCATTTGGCCCATGTAATTATATATTAATGTGTAGTACATAAAAGGTATTAACTGTACTAAAACAGTTTGCATGTTTCTAAAAGTTAGCTTTATATTAGAGCTTCGGAGTGATCAGGCCGCGGCCATCTTTGCTATTTGATTTCATTGCCATGCACCAAATTTTTCTTTAACCGTCACTCAAAGTTTTAGATCTTGCCTACTCATGTGTTGCAGACCTCCCCTTTGTCTACTGTGTGCTCTTGTACAGAGCCCGAGTAGAATCGCTAGCAAAAAAACACACATACACTTATTAGGCATGTTGTCTCTACAGACAGCTTTCCTCGATCTCTGTTATTAGACAGGAAAGCTGTCTGTGGATATATACTGAGAACGCTCTACATGCGCACGCTCTCAATATGCCCTGAACGCACCGCGTTATGAGAACTCGCCAGGTCATGTGGACAAAATAGGATGATGATGGGAGGTATTATCAATATGAAGGGGAGGTACTGTGAAGCTTGCGGCACCTACATAACCAGGTACAATTGTATTCTAAAATAAGGACAACATATGCAATAAAAAAAATAAAAAAACACACTGTGGGATTAATTTCAAGCTGTATAATCATTCTAATCTTATTAATATCTGAGTGAAAGTTCCCCTTCAAGTCAGTAAGTATAAGGAAAACCCTGCCCCCTCCCTAGAATGAAGAAGGACAGGATTTTCCTTTTTCTTACTGAAGTTTGTCCCTTGCCACTCTCCATCTGGACCACGCTTAAATAGTGCGATGTGTCCAGAAGGGGCAGGAGGGGGATCCTTTTACATTGAATAACATTTTGAACTACAGAAAATTGAACTATGTTTAATAACTTAAAGTGTTATGTTTACAACAGAGAACGCTCGGAGAGATGTCTGCGACAGATTTCTCTAGCATTCAAGATGTTAAAAGCCCCATTTAAATAAATAAGAATTTTCATTTGTACTCTCAGATGCAGTTGGTTTTCTCAGAGTTAATTCTGATCATCTAAATACATCAGCCATAGTATGTGTAAGCAGTAAACTGTTGAATTTGTGTCTGTCTAATCACCAGAGGATGGAAACATTTCCACATCTCCTCGGCACTCACCTGTATAGTTTTACTGCAGCAGATTAAAATACTTGGTAATGATGTTACCCTAAAAAACATAACAATAGAACAGAGAAAAAGAGAGTACTCTAAGGGCAATATTTATATATCCTTGGAAGAGGGTTATACAGATCCCAAAATCAATGGTTGGTTAACCGATAATTTATAAATAAATTGGTAGTAGGATTAACCCCTTAAGGACCGGTAAAATCTAAGTTCGATTTGACCGGAGCAATTTTGACTTTTTTGACTATGTCTTTGTTCAACTATATTTTCTCTTTAATTCCTTTTGTACACCCACACAAATTATATACTGTTTTTTTAAGCACAATTAGTGCTTTCTTTTGATACCACAATTATATGAATACCTCATTGTTTAATTTGATTAAAATAGAAAAAAAGAGTAAAAAAAATGAAAAAAAAACCACAACATTTTGCTTACATTGTCCTGTCAGGATTTACATACCATTAGTTCATTACAAAAAATGCCCCTAAATATGTTCATTTGCTTCTCCTGAATATACGAGTACCCCATCTGCCTAGTATTTCAATCCCTTTCTCACATTTACAAGGTAAATATTACCAGATGGATGCCATTATTTCCAACCTGTAATTTTTCAACAATTGGCATGTGAGCATTACTTAGTTGACGGTGCCAGAACCAAAAATGTCCCACAAAGGTACATGTTTCTGAAAACTAGACAACATAAGGTAAATAATCAGGAGAATTGTAGAGTTTTTTCTGCAGGTTTTTTTTTTCCAGAAATATTTTTCAAACTTGTGGTAATATTTTGTTTTTTTGCAGTTTTCACACTTACATTTCAATATTACTGTTGATATCAAGCACGGGATAGTTGAAAATGTAAAAATATCCATTGTTTAGTGTTCAGCCCCTTCTTCTGAGTATGGCAATACCCCATATGCATAGATTTCTCATGGTTTGGGGGTGCTACGGGGCCTAAATTGGAACATGGGCGTTTCCAGTTTCACACTTTGAATTTTCACAGCTTGCTTCACTGGTGCCATGTATCATTTGGGGTTATGTAACAGTGCTCCACTCTAAGATTTCCAACCAAAAGTGTATATTTTTGGAAAGAAGACACCCCAGGATTTCATTTTATGTATGTTTTCAAATTTTTTATGTAGCCATTTTACCACCAATCCCTCGTAAATATTGACGCAAGTAAAAAAAAAAATCAGCGTTTTTCACACTTTGACTTCAATGTTGATGTGAATTTCAAGCACGATAGGAAAAGATTTTTAGAAATGCATTGTTTAGTGTTCAGCTTCTTCTTCTGAGTACGGCAATACCCCATATGCATAGGTTTCTCAAGGTTTGGGGGTGCTACAGGGCCCAAATTGGAACATGGGCGTTTCCAGTTTCAAACTTTGAATTTTCCTTTTACAGACATGCCATTTTTACAGCTGGTGCCTTGTCTCATTTTAGGCTGTTTGGCAATGCTGCAATGAATTTTACCCCCAAATGTATATGTTGTAGAAGAGTAAACAACCCTGGCTTTCATTCTATTTGCATTTTATAATTTTTTTTGCTGCCACACTATCATCAATCCCTCCCAAAACTTGCAGTAAGGAAGAGAAACATCATTTTTTCACACTTATATTTTAGTGTTGCTCTGGATTTCAATCAGGTGATATTTGCAAATTTTTTTTAAGTGCTTTACATTAGTGGTGAGTTACATCGTCTGAGTTCGGCAATGCCCCATATGCATAGGTTTGTCAGGATTTGGGGGAGCTACTGCGCCCAGTAGGGAACATGTGTGTTTCCATTATCAGAGATGGAAAAAACTTAGGGTGCTTTGCTTCCCATTATATTTTGATAGTATTAGATCTAAGGAGGGATTTGTTTTGAAAAATAAAAAGGATATTTCAGGGGGAAAAAGTGGCCAAATAATAAAAGAAGCTTTACAGCACTACTGCATTGTGCCTGAATGGTATTCCTTGAAGCAGTCACCAATGCAGAAGCCAGGTTTGGAAGGGCAATCAGGACAGTAAGTGGTGGTGTCTGTCCGTATTCTCTTGCTGTAGCAAACCCTGCATTGCTTCTGTGATTTGTTCTTTTGGGGAGTTGGGGGGATTTTATAAATAAAATGTACAACCCCGGGTCTTGCTGGAATGATTTCTGGTGCACCTTGAAACAAAAATAGGTAAATAAGTTGTAGCTGATACTGTAAAAAAGTACATTTTGGATTGGGGTTTGCCAGTTTGAAAAGTAAAAATGAATTGTGTACTGCAGACTGCATCATATAGATAGCAACTTTTTTTGTACCATGCCCTACACTTTCTCATAGCGAGGTATGCTGCATTAGTTGATCAAACAGTTCAACTCCCCCCATGTTCTTATTATAGTCCCTGATGCAGACTGGCTTTCTCAGTACCCCTCTCCTGCCATGAACAGTGACTGCCACAGTTCTGTCTTCATGCATGGTGGTCAGCATGTAGACATCTTTTCTGTCCTTAAACTTGACTGGCAGCAGTTCCTGTTGGCACAAAGATAAGGACGTCCCAGTTTTTAGTTTTGTTTCTACAAGTTTTTTGGGCAACTCCCTGCAATTGCGCATAACAGTGCCACAGGCCACGGTGTTAAAACAAAAAAAGAGACTTAAAAGGTGGCTGATGTAATAGTTATCAACAAATAAGTGATAACCTTTATTTAATAAGGGGTAAATTAGATCCCAAATGATTTTCCCATTTGTTCCCATAAATTTGGGGCGACCAGGAGGATCAAGTTGGCTGTCCGCTTGGAGGGGTATTGCTTGAATCCTAACCTGCCTTTATACTTCATCTGGGATTCATCTATACTAATTTGTTTTTAGGGCATTTATATTTGGGTAATTTTTTTCTGTAAATGATTTATTAGGGGGTGAATTTTGTACAGTCTGTCATACTGGGGGTGTTCTTTTGGGAGGCACAGGGTATTATCACTAAAATGCATGAAGTGCAAAATCACTTCAAATCTGGACCTGATCATTGTCTTGGGGAATATAGGGGTATCACATATGGGGCTTTTCTCCAGTAGGATCTTATACTTGGCTTTTTATTATCCCCATTGCCATTATTAGGGCCCAGAATTGCTTAAATTCTGAGATGTCTGTGGTCTTCCATACTTCTTGCTTAACAAGGAAAGCTGATGGGTTGGCGGCAATATACTGCTCTGCATACAAATTGGTTTGGGATAGAATTTCCCCCAAAATTTCTTCCGCCAAAAAACTGATCATGGGTAAATCCTTCTACATCAATTTGAATTCCTGGGCTGCCGGTGAATTCTGAATTTGTGGGTTTAAATTAGTTGGCGATACCCATTCATTTGGATTAGGAGGAGTGGCAGGTCTTGTGGCATTTCTTTGGGCAGCTCTTTGGGAAGGTCTTTTGACAGTTACTGGAGCAGCTATTGGGGCAGTTGCTGGGGCAGCTCTTGGAGCAGTGCGTCTTTTTTCACAGAAGGACCAGCACCATCACTACTAGAGCTGCTCTCACTCTCTGAAAATTGCATTATATCAAAATGTGACGCAGTGTCTGTGGCTTCTGAGTCAGACTCCAAAAAGGCATATGCCTCTTCTAAACTATAACGCTGCTGCATTTCTCCTAAATAACTACCCACCCACTACTTAACTATTACTATGTAAATACTATACCTAACTCTAACCCCAAACTATTCACTATTCCTATGATACATTTTTGTTTTTTTTTTCCCTACGCTACTCCTAAACTTAAATCTATCCCTAAGCCTTACCCTAACCCACATATTTCCCGAACCTACCTAAACAACTACCTATCTAAACTAGCTTATAACACAAACTGTATTTTTAAATAAAATAAGCTTTTGGGGTTTTTTTTTGTTTTGTTTTGTTTTCCCTACACTACTCCTAAACCTAAATCTATCCCTAAGCCTTACCCTAACCCACGTATTCCCTGCACCTACCTAAACAACTACCTATCTAAACTAGCTTATAACACAAACTTTAATAAAATATACTTTTTCTGCTTGTTTGTTTTTTTGGGGTTATTTTTATTTTTTTTCCCCTACTCTACTCCTAAACCTAATTCTAACCCTAAACCTTTCCCTAACACACATATACACTAAACCTACCCATCTACCTACCTAAACTACCTAAATATAAATAATAATCAGTTTTATTAAAAAAAAAAAAAAAAAAAAATATATATATATATATATATATATATATATATATACTAGTTGAACAGCCCGTTACACGGGCCACAGTGCCTCTGGCAGCCGGTCGCGGGGCAGTCACGCGCAGTAGAGACTGCCCGCGCCACTGCTGATACAGAGCTGGACGCTCCTACTGCGCATGTCGGGCGTTACACACAACTTAGCGAATTATTAGATAGGATATATATATATATATATATATATATATATATATATATATATATATAATAATAAAAAAATGTTTTTAAAAAAATACACGGGGGATGGGGGAAGTACCCACAGATCAGCAAAACCTGATCTGTAGCGATTGATCACTTTTAGAGTTATCAGAGGGGGTGGATTTTATTGATCACTGCAGTGACAGTGATCAAGGGGTTAAAAAACGTTTTTTAAACAATTTTAATCTCTGGAACACTGGAACATGATGTCTTTCTGTCTCTCTCCACCTCAGAAGTGTCTAAGATGGAGGGAGGCAGAGAGATGTGACAGGGACAGTATTTACAAATACTGTCCCTGTCATTCGGCTTTTGCAACATGTGATTCGCTCATCAAGCGAATCACATGTTGCAGCAATGATTCTACTGGCTGTTACTAAGTGTCCCGGTACCGGAGCACTTAGTTACAGCCAGCTCGCGCTCTCCCATCGCTCCATGCGGCTGTGGTGGGAGAGTTTAACCCATGATGTACCAGGATAGTCATGGGTCCTTGAGTCACTTCTACTCATGATGGTCCCGGTACATCATGGGTTGTTAAGGGGTTAAAAATGTAGTACATACACACATAAACATACACTCATCAATCTATATATATATATATATATATATATATATATATATATATATATATATATATGTGTGTGAGTGTGTGTAAAGTAGATGAAATAAAAAAGCAAGCACAATGCAAATATGGATTAAGTAATATAGTAAGTTATCAATAATCACTATACTTCCAGGCAGATTGGGAGTACTGATGTACAAATGATAACAAGGAGGCCACTGAACCCTCCTATGTCTAATCTGCTTGATTCACATAAATATATAGAAAAACCTAAATATGATAGGTCCTGGATTGAAGTGATGTATACGGAGTCCCTGCTCATGAGTGTGCTTACTTTCATATAATATGAATTTCATAGAATATAATCAGGAAACTGGTGTGTCACTGGAGCGGTTTCGGGTCTGGCCTCCCTCATATGAAAAGTACTTTGAGACTTCTCTAGAACCTAATGGGTTAAAAGAACCATTTAATACTTTATTGTACCTTGATTTGTGGCAATAAACTGTAATAGAAAAAGTAAAATACGCATTTAAAGGACTGGATTTATATATCATGCTCTGGCCTTACCCACCACAGCTGGTGGTGTTTTATGCAGTTGTCTAATCATTGATTTGCTCTAGATTTGCTCCTCTTTCCTTTAATGGACGAGGCCTAAAGGTTTCAACTGTATGAAGAAATCAAGTTGTTTTCTATTCACAAGATCCAAGCATTAAAATCCGTACATTGTAAGTTTTGATGCAGTGTTGCACCTATCAGTCATTTAAACATAGAGCAGTTGCTTCAGAATATGTAATGTGCATGATAGGCATTACGGTCAGTTAAAGGGATAGTAATACTTCATTTTATCTTTATTTTATTTTGTAGGCATTAAAAAAACATGAAGAACGATATAAGTCTTATCTCTTAAACCTTTATGGTTTAAGAGATATTCACAAGCAAAGTTTCCCCCTCCTGCCCCTTTTACCTAGTGTAAGCCATCTCTTCTCAGATGTGGAATGCAGTCCATAGACCAGACGGATAACAGAAGGGGACACTTATTCCTATGAGAACAATGAAATCCCTGCCCCCCTTGACAAGTTTTTCAGGTTTTTCCCTTATCTTAATTGAAGATTGTCCCTCTCTGCAGTCTACCTGGGCACCTCCCTTCTGATCTGGCTGAACAGTGTTACATCAGTATAGTGATAACACTATATAAATATGTTCAGGGCCCATACAAAGGGCTCTCCAAAGACCTGTTCATTAACAGAACAGTACACAGGACAAGAGGCCACCCGCTTAGACTTGAGGAAAGGAGATTTAATCTACAACAGCGGAAGGGTTTCTTTACAATAAGGACAATAAAAGTGTGGAATTCACTGCCTGAGGAGGTGGTGCTATCGAAAACATTAGATGCCTTTAAAAGGGGCCTGGATACTTATTTAAAAGAGCATAACATAGAGGGCTATGTACGTTAGTATTGGGATGAATATTTAGTTGGGGCTTGTTGATCCAGGGAGGAATCTGATTGCCATTTGGAATGAAGAAGGAATTTTTTTCCCCTCATTCAAGGCAGAATTTTAAATTGCTAATTGAGGGGGGGGGGTTTTGCCTTCTTTTGCATCAACGATGGTAAACAGGAATAGGAAAGGGTTGAACTGGATGGACGCAGGTCTTTTTTCAACCTAAATTACTATGTAAGGGGTGGGAGGGGGACACTTTGTCATTGAATTACTCTTGAACTACAACTCTGACAGAACTGAAATAACACACTCCAAAGTCCAAATACTATGATAAAAGTGTGTGTGTACAAATGCAGCAAAGCAAATATCTCAATCTGCTCAAATCTTTCAATGACAATGCTGTGAAAGCGAACAAACGGAAACCAATGTAATGTAAATCACAGACTGTAGTAAGGCATGGCTCTATCAACTTTATGACCCACTACAAGCCAGTATTGTAGCCCTCCAGCAACTGGCTGATTGCAGTTTCCATCATCTTCAGATAACCAATGGCACCTGAAAATGATGGAAAATGTAGCCCAATAGTAACTGGAAGGGTAGGAAAATATAGTTATATATGCTATATTCTATAGGCCATAGAGAGAAAGACTAAAGTGGAATAATTGTGCAAAAAAAAAAATTAAAAACACACACACACACACTTTTTTATTAGTTCTCCCTGGTGCTGGTATTACATTAGTTCCCCTAGTGTTAAAGTGATAGTAATGTTTCACAAAAACAGCAGCCCCAATTAATCTTCATAGTATTTGAGCCATGGAGACTTATTTCATTACTGTGACCATTGTAGTTCAAGAGTAATTGAGTGATAAAGTTTCCCCCTCCCGCCCCTTTTACCTAGTGTAAGCCCCCACTCCTCAGATGTGGAATCCAGTCCCTAGACCAGACAGCTCACATCAAGGGTCAAAATTCATACTGTGAGAACAATGAAAACCCTTACCCCCTTGACAGGTTGTTCAGCTTTTTCCCTTATCTTAATTGAAGATTGTCCCTCTCTGCAATCTACCTGGACACTCCCTGCTGCTCTAAGCTGAGCAGTTAAATCAGTAGAAGGGGCGGGAGGGATATACTTTATCACTCAATTACTCTTGAACTACAACTCTGACAGAATTGAAATAACACTCTCCAAGGCCCAAATACTATGAAGATTAATTAGAGCTGCTTTTATTTTGAAACATTACTATCCCTTTAATGGAGGACCTTTTGTTCTTAGTTTAGCTGTTTGCATAAATAATTAATTGGATAGTTTTTTATATTGACCTTGAATATATTTGTAAATGGTAATCATATCACCCCTTAGACGTCTCTTCTCTAATGTAAACAAACCAAGTCTGGCTAGTCTCTCTTTATAACTCAGATCCTCCATTCCCTTTATCAATTTTGTTGCATATTTCTGCACTTTTTCCAGTTCAGTAATGTACTTTTTAAGAACTGGTGCCCAAAACTGTACTCCATATTCTAGATGAGGTCTAAGCAAGGATTCACCATAACCTTTTAATGTTTCTTTTGGACTTTGTGCTCAGTAATCCATGTACATGATGGAGGGAATTCTATGAATCTGTCTATTTGCCCATACCCTGCTATTGTTGTTCCCTATATATATATATATATATAAATATTTTAGGGGCTGAAGCATAATGATGCACGAGATACTGACTATTATTTCTATTGTGTTGTTTTTTTTCAGTATTCTCTGAAGCCTTATGTAGTTTCAACTGATGCTGGAAATATTTAAAAGTTCAAATGCAGAAGTCTATAAGTTTCGTATTCTCTTCCTTTTTATTGTAGATTGCTGTCAACAAAGAGACAAAAATAGCCAAATTGTATTTCTTTTAGAAGCATATTTATTTTAAAGGGGGACTACCACCCCGCAAAAACTTAATCTTATTTAAGTCTTCATCTGGCGACTAGCTGCTTAGTAGCGCTAGTCGCCAGAAATATTACCCAGTTTACAAGATTTTCGACTTACTCTGAGGCGGACAGTAGCAGGAAGCACAGACATCTTGCCATAGTCACGTCCATGCGCATGCGCTGGCAGTCCCTTTTGGAGCCAGCCGGATGAAGACTTAAATAAGATTATGTTTTTGCGGGGTAGTAGTTCCCCTTTAATCTTCTTTTAAAGGAATAGTAATGTCTACAATAAAGTTCATCTCTGTTGTAAACATAACACTTTGAGCTATGTATAATAACTTGCTGTTCGGTAGTTCAAAAGATATTCAGTGTAAAAGGATCCCTGTCACGTCCCTTCTGACCGCTTCCCCTTAGAGCTGCAATCTGGTTGTGGGACCAGACAGATGCAGCGAGGGACAAACTTAAAGCGGAACTTTCATGTCGATATACCATTTGGCCCATGTAATTATTTATTAATGTGTAGTACATAAAATGTATTAACTGTACTAAAACAGAATGATCTGGCCGCTGCCATCTTTGCTATTTGATTTCATTGCACATGTACCAAATTTTTCTTTACCCGTCTCTGAAAGTTTTAGATCTCTCCTACTCATCTGTTGTAGACCTCCCCTTTGTCTACTGTGTGCGCTTGTACGGAGCTCAAGTAGAATTGCTAGAAAAACACACATACACTTATTAGGCATGTTGTCTCTACAGACAGCTTTCCTCAATCTCTGTTATTAGACAGGAAAGCTGCCTGTGGATATATACTGAGAATGCGCTCTCAATATGACCTCATTATGAAAATGTGCCGGATCATGTGGACAAAATGGGATGATGCTGGGAGGGATTATCAGGATGAAGTGGAGGTACTGTGTGAAGCTTGTGGCACAACTCCTGGCGGCACAACGCGTACAACCAGGTGCAATTGTAATCTAAAATAAGGATAACATATGCAATTTAAAAAAAAAAACCCACAAAAACACATTTTGAGATTCATTTCAAAGCGTATAATCATTCTAACCTTATTCATATCTGGGTGAAAGTTCCCCTTTAAGTCAGTAATTATAAGGAAAACCCTGACCCCCCCCAGGAGGACAGGATTTTCATTTTGCTTACTGAAGTTTGTCTCTCACCGCTCTCCATCCGGACCTCAAAGTAATGCGTTTCATACCCCTCTGGCACTGAAAGGGAAAATCAAGAAACAGGTGTGTCTCTGGAGTAGTCTCATGGTCTGGCATACCTTTCTTGGTGTCCGTCATATGAAAAGTAATTTGAGACCTCTCTAGAATTCAGTGGGTTAAAAGACCCATTTAAAGGGATAGTAATACTTTATTATTACTATCCCTCTTATTGTAGGTATTTGCAAAATAAGTTAATAGCCCCCAGGTTCATCTCTCAAACCTTTATGGTTTGAGACATAACCAAAGGCAAAGTTCCCCCTTCCCTCCCCCTTCCCTGAAGTCAGCTTTGTGCTGACTTCAGGGATATCCGGTCTGACTTTCATCAGGCGGCTCTGCAGCAGAGCCGCGATCATGTTATTGACAAAGAATTATTTCACTGAAACGGTCTTCTACATGTGCTTGCAAACCAATCTGCTCAAAAATTCTTTCAATACCAATGCCTCAGCAGTGAACAAACAGAAACCAGTGTAATATAAATCACAGGCTGTAGTAAGGGCATGGCTCTATCAACTTTATGACCCACTACAAGCTAATATTGCAGCCCTACAGTTGTTGGATTGCAATTGCCATCATCTTCAGCTAACCAATGGCTCAATCGCAACTGGAAGAGTGGATAAATATAGTTATATATGCCATATTCTATAAGCCAAAGGCAGAAAGGCTAAAGTGGAATAATTATGCAAAAAAAAAAAAAAATACATTCCTAAGTACTTCAACGTCTGTTTGAACTACATTGAATTAGCCCAGAACCTTATGGTCAAACAGCACTCTCACACAATACCTATCCTCCAGAGAACACAGAGACACACACATACATACACCTACACACACGATTTGTATTAGTTCTCCCTGGTGCTGGTATTACGTTACTTTCTGGTTGTTTTAATGAACTTTTTATAGAATTGCATTTTACAGAAGCATGAACAGTATTCCAGTGCATACAATTCGTATTAGGGTGTTTATAGTTCACATGACATATGTTATACAAATGAACTCAGAGTACAATGAAAACCATGAAATTAGCCCAATGGTGAACTAAAAACATTGCATTAGGTTTAATAAGATGCAAGAACAGGAACTTTTTTAGAGAGGGCAGAGGACTGGTGGATATTGGTCTTCAATATCATTATGAATTATGTTGTTTCACACTGACATGCTTACTATCACACATACACATTTACTCTCACACAACCACATACACATTCACACACAAAAACAAAACCAGTTTCAGATAGTTACACAAACTCACCCTTACATTCAGACATACACTTATTCAGTCTTAAATACAAGTGCACACAGACTCAGACATTCTCTCTCAATTGGGCTATGACAGATAAATGGGATTGGAGCGGAGACTCTGCAAGATTGGAGAAAATATGGAACAATGGAGGTGATGCCTCTAGCTCAGACGAAGACAATGTATGCCCTCAAGTGCCACTAACAGTCCATATTTTCAGGATATCCCTGCTAAATTACAGTTGTGTTACTTAAATTGAATGAGTCACTGATTAACCTGTACTCAAGTAGAGATAACCTCATAACATGCTAGAACTGCGAACTTGTGTTGCCTAACTGCTATATCTTCTTTCAATTATGCTGCATAGGTTACTTCCCACTGAACTCTTTCAGGCTTTCTACCTATTCATTGTCACTGCCTCACATTGTGTATATGCTTTTGACCAGATGCAATACCTGTGCTTTGATACAAGAAAATAGCCATCAAGCCCGAAACCTTAGTGTCGCTGTACACTACAAGAAGATGGCTCCTCATCTCATGTTTGACATAAAGCAGTAGGGCTCAGTTGTTCACATTCTAGATTTTAGAACTCTGGGAAAAAGGCAGTTTTCAATTTCTAGAATTCCCCATCTATTGTTTAGAATTCTGTGCTGTGGAATGTTCATTCTAGGTCATTATATTGACTGCCCAGCACATGGGACACACATTTAAAATAAGGAACTGTTCTAGGCAATCAGAGGCACATTAATTACCTTAGTTACATTATCAAGCATAGCCACTGTCACAGCTTGTAAAATGGTGCTGGTGGCTAACCAACCACTTCTATATTGCAGACTAGTTCTCTCAGTGGCAATTACATCTGGCTATGTGCAAAGTATCCCCAGGGGTTCAAGAACAACAAGTTGGGAACCTAGGCTGTAAGTGAAGCTTGTGGATTAAAGGAACACTGACACCTCCTAATGGTATACCCCCATTTAAACTAATCCTCTGATACAATTGGTTTATCCCCACAATTTCTCTACTTTTTCTTTTATACATAGTTGGGTTACTAGTTATCCTTTTAAAAGGATAGTAATGTTTCATAATAAAAGCAACTCTAATTAATCATCATAGTATTTGGACTTTGGAGAGTGTTATTTCAGTACCGTCAGAGTTGTAGTTCAAGAGTAATTCAATGACAAAGTATTCCCCTTCCGCCCCTTCTACTGATGTAACACTGCTCAGCCAGAGCAGAAGGGAGGTGCCCAGGTAGATTGCAGAGAGGGACAATCTTCAATTAAGATAAGGGAAAAATCTGAAAAACTTGTCTAGGGGGGCAGGGCTTTCATTGTTCTCATAGGAAGAAGATTGTCCCCTTCTGTTGTCGGTCTGGATTATGGACTGCATTCCACATCTGAGAAGAGATGGCTTACACTAGGTAAAAGGGGCAGGAGGGGAAATTTTGTTTGTGAATATCTCTCAAACCATAAAGGTTTGAGAGATAAGACTTATGTCGCTCTTCATGTTTTTTTAATGCCTACAAAATAATATAAAGATAAAATGAACTATTACTATCCCTTTAAATGTGGGACACACAAAACACACACACTACTGGGTTGCACTGATACCCTTTGCAATTCAACAAAATGAAACTTTTATAAGTGTCCTGCATTTAAAGGGCTATCTGGTCACCAAAATGCTAATGAACAGTATTACAGTATTCGCAGGCAGAAACATGCTGTTAAAGCCAACATCAAAGTTGTTACTCAAACAGATCATGTTGCTTGTTATAGGCCAAGTGTATTTTATGTATCAAGAAACAGTGTATTTGACTGGGGGAGAGGTCATGGGAGGAGTGAAGGTGTGGCCATAGGCAGAGCTAAGGGCCCCTAGAGTGCTTTTCCTATGGGATCCTGGGATGTAAATCCAGACCCAATAATATCTAATAATAAACCCCTACTTATCATCACTGTACAAAAAATCCTAATGGCCAATATGTACTAATTATGTGCCAAATGGTTCCCCAAATATCTTTAGAACTCGATATTAAGTCCACAGAAGTGGAGATTATTCTTTGTTGCTGCAACTCAGGACCCCATTCCCAAGATTCTAATTTTTTTATGTGAGGTTTTTTAACCCCTTCAATGCTAGAGAGGTATCCAAATCATTGCTCAGCAATGGTGTGGAAGCTTCTGTAACATTCAAGGGAGTTAAAAGCCCCACTTAATTCAATGGGGATTTTTATTTACTCCCTGTGGGGAAATTTGTTACCTCCACTATTATTTTGTGTAAAAGGGACAGAAAGAAAATGTGGCCCCCTATCTGGCAACCCTGTAAATGCAATAGTATCCAGCTAAAAACTAGCTCACCATGGCTTATCCTGAGGTTATCATTAACCACTTGGTGGCTAAGAACATCATGGGCAACAGCTTTAGCAAACCCTCAAAAACTGCTATAATATCCTCAAAAATAAGGGGTGTATATTTTAATGCTTTGCGTGCCAGAGGGGTACGCAATTTATTGCAAAGGACCTGCAACTGTCATCAGGCCTCACCAGATCCTCTTGGTAGTACCTAGTATTACTTAACCCCTTGAGGGCCAGAGGGGTTAAGCAACACATTGGCTGTATGTTAGCGAATGGAGGCAGGGGAGAGCTCCTAGAAATGTCAAGGTTTAGTTTACGATTTGGGGTTTTCTTTATAATCAATTCAACAAATTAAAAGCCAAGTATTCCTGTAGTTCTACTTTAATAATCATGAACACAACCACATACTTTAATTACTCCTCATTTCACCCTCCCTCTGTCAGCACATTGAACTGGTGGGGGCTTAACCTGACGCAAAAGCTGTTTATGTGGTACAGCCAATTCCTACTCCTAGGTCTCCAATATAACAGCTTCATCCTAAAAATGTCACAAAGCACAAGAAAATGTTAATATTTATAAAAAGTATCATTAAATGTTCACACAAAACAAAGAACTACATAAAATTTACCCTGCATAAAATATATTCTGTTATCTCGGCCTTTAATAAGATGACTCCACTACAAGGAAGAGATTACAATATTCTGTCCAAACAATGCATATCTGCAGAATAAGAGGATCCAATCAGGTGAGCAAAGAAAAACCACTAAGGGGTGAAAGGCTAAGTGAAATCAGACTCTTGTTTGTATAGTGCTGCAAAGAAATCTTAACCTTTTGAGGACCAGTGTGTATGTAATGCATTACAAAATAATGTGTTTAACACGCAGTCTGGTCCTCAAGGGGTTACAGTGAACCTGTCTAGTTAATTTTTCCAGAGAATTAAACTCTGCTTATTTGTTGTGCTAGCCATATTTCTGTAAAATAAATAGTTTTCAAGAAATTACAATGTATTTTGTTGATACAGTGCTGCAGTTAATGGCAGTGGTTCTCATCTGGTGTGCTGTGGACCCCAGCTTATGGTTCCTGACTTCTGTGAAGACTTTGACAAAAATGTTAAAGCTTAGTTTTTAATGTATAGTTATAGAAATGATTATGCACAGTATGCTCTTTGTTGTCATTCTGACTGTGACCTAAAATAACTATACACTTATGGACTGTACCCTTCATTAACCCTTGAGAAATTACCTATAAAATGCTTGGGGGTGCCCTGAAAATTCCAGATTGCATTTTAGAGGTGCCTTCAATATAAACAATACTGAAAAACACTGGTTTATGCTAATTACCGGCACAGTAAGCTAATGTGTTGTGGTCACCCCTGGAGCTATAAGCAATTCCTCCAATGGGTGGGCTCTGAAATTAAAGCAAAAAGGATATAGCACTGATTCAAAATGGAGATTGCTATACACGTCTACCCAATAGTAGATAATAATTGTAAATACACATAATTTTCATTGCCAGTTCTGACAAAGGGACAGAAATAGTCCCTAACCGCATTGATCAAAAACACTTTTTTATTGAAATATATGAACTGAAAGTACTGTGAATAAAGAAGTGGAAAAAATGAGAAAAGCAGAAGAAGAAGTGCGATTGCACCATAACTATTGGGAAAACCAGAATTGTACCACAAACTGTGTATTGAGGAGCTACAGATATAAAAAAATACATCTGGTGAGTGTGTACAATGGGAACTTGTGGGCATTCACTTTCATTGATTGTGTTATCTACCTTCATAATTTTGTTGTTGTTGAAGTTTTAATTTTATTGAGATTTAACAGTTACAACAAACAATAACAATAAAATAATAGGCAATGCATCATACCAAATAATGATAGAAGTGTATGGCTTGTATTGAAAACTATTATATAAGTGATAGAATGTGTAGCCATGAATAGAAAGCAGGAAAAAATAGAGAAAAGAAGATACAAGGTATGCTGGAGAAGGGATAAAAGAGAAGAGTCATTTGCGGTTGCTCAAAGGATGTGGAGAGGAAAAAAAAGAAGAGAGGGGTGGAGAGTATACTATGAGAGTTTATATTGTGGACTGGTTGGTGGAGAGTCTGTAGCATGTGACTAAGGAGATGAAGATTGTTCATTTCTATTATTCTATAGGGTAACCTGAGAGAGGAGGATGCATCAATGAGGCCCAGTGGAACTACTAAGATAATCATGCCATAGATTCAGTGTGATGTTAAACTTGTCCAAGATGTGGAGGGACAGGGCATGTAAAAATTCTACTTCAGCAAAATTAACCAGTTTTCCACTGGGTGAGAGGAGTGGAGGGCTTTCAGTGTAGTGGTATGATGCTTTTTGCAAATAAAAAAATAAACAAAAAGCCAGTTTTAGATGAGATAATGGCATGCGAGGTAGTGGAGTCAAGTGTAATAAGCATGTTCCAGGGGTTAGTGGGATATTAGAATGGAGAATAGAGTTAAGAATAGAGAATACTTTCTGCCAGAAAGGAGCAATCAATGGACAAGGCCACCATATGTGTAGCAAGGAGCCAATATCTTGGTTTCAGTGCAGCAAATATTGGAGATATTTGGTAATGCTCAGGGCAAAGCTAGAGGGACTCTATACCAAAGTGTAAGAATTTTGTGAGTTCTTTCGAGATACATTTTTATTTAGGGTCTTGACTGGGAAAAGTCTAGAGATCAAATATTGATGGGAAAGTAGAGTTCAATTCATGTTCCCGCTTGGTCATAAAATTGTATTTGCTCTCTAGTCTCCTAGGAAAGAGAAGTCTGCAGGATTTAGATAACAGGAGGCAAAAATTTAGTAAAGTTGATGCCTTTATTGGCTAACTAAACAGATTTAAAATGCAAGCTTTCAAGACTTCTTATGTCTCTTCCTCAGGCATGTTATACAGATAAATAGGAAAACTTCTTTCTTACATACAAGTACACATTACATTGTTTGTAATGGAAATCAGATAAGAACATTAGTCCAGATACTGATTATTTGATCAGTCAGTGGTAGAGGATGTGATTTAAATCGCATTCTTCCTCTGAGTCCAGTTATTTATGGTCCCAGAGGGACTGTCGTAAAAGTTAATTCACAACGTGATAATGTGACAGAAACTCTCTGTCTCTATTCAGCTCATAAGTCAAAGAGTCGAATTGTAGCATTAATTTTATCTCCCATAATTTTCTGGCCCTGTGAGTGTGAAATTGTCCCATCAGTACGGTCAGTCTGATGTCCCTGACACTGTGCCCACTTTGGCAAAAATGTTCTCCCATTGGTGTCTCTGTCTTTTTGTTGTTAATGCTGAATCTGTGGGAATTAAACCTCTTATGTAATTTCTGTCCCGTTTCCCCCAAATAAAGAGCTGTTGGGTGTTTTGCACACATAATGAGGTATATTACATTGGATGATTTGTAGGTGAAATTACCGTTGATCTTATGGTGTAATTGGGTGTTCGGTATATTTTGTCTGTGGTGTAAATGTGTGCACACGTTTTACACCTACTTTGTAGTCAGGGTAATTTAGATAAGGCTCTCCTTGCCATTTCGGGTTGTGACAACATAAATTCAAATGACATAAGATCTCTAGGAGAGTTGCCAAGAGCTAATATATGTTGGTTGAAGTGTTGAATAGTAGGGCCAATATTGTGAAGTCATATTGTTTGGAAAAGGTAGAATAAGAAGGGAGGCTACCAGCATTGAGAAGTACCTGAAGGAAACTCAGGAAATTGATGTTAAAGCAGAGGGATAGGAGGATAAAGAAAATAAGCTAGTTTAGTATGCCATAAATCGTAAAAAACATCCCAAGATGGGATGTCTGAAACATTCTCGAGGGGTGAATTTTGGGTTGGACTAGAGTAACTGAGCAAGAAGTATGGAAGGAAACCCCAGGCATCTTGCAATGTTCAATGGTAGTCACAGAAGCCCACGCAGCATGTGTGACACCCCAGGCTTGTTTCAACAACAAAGAACAATACCTATCCTGTGACACCCCAGGCATATTGCAGTGTCTGCTGGTAGCCAGAGGATGACACATGCGTTGTGTAATAGTCCAGTCTTGTACGACTGGTAGCCACAGAATGAAACAAAGAGTGTGTGAGACACACACACAAACAGGCAGCATATAAAACATATTATAAGTATGTATGTATAGAATGGGAGTTATATGAGGTAGAAACATAGCAATTCGAAATAAACAGCAGCACTTTGTATACAGTGGCACATTATCACATGTTTACCAATGGTAGTTAACCCTGTTACATGAAAAATGTTACACACACGCACAAGCATAATCTTTTATACAGTAACATTCATTCATACATATACTCGTTCTAGACAGTCAGCCACACTCTTTCTTTCTTACAGCACACTGATTCATAATATATTATCTCTTGTAATACATACCCAAATATACCCAGCTCTGACTTTAACAGAACCCTACCGCTCTTTATGGCAGCACTTGTGTTTCACATTGCATCTATGTAGGAGGACAGTGCTACATGCCAGCCAATAGCCATATACAGGTAATGCATGCAAACTGTTAATCGAAAAAACTCACTAGCAGCTTAATGGTGCTCTAACAGACTCAGCCCTCTGACACTGAAAGATAGCAGATCCAGGAAACCATGGTTGCGGGAGCACTCACAGCTTGTTGGGTACATTGATTTTGGAACAAATCCATCTGAGCTGATATAAAAACTTGCTTTTATTGAAGACTATACAATACTTTATTGGTATAGATAGAACAGGACACAAAGCACATAGAAGAAAATTACATGGCAAACGTCTTGCGTATTTCTTGCTATTCAGCGCTTAATCATACACCTGAAAACAACTGGAAATGCCTGATTTAAAACATATAAAATGACTTATGATTGGACATAAAATTAAAGCTGAATCAGCTAGAAGTAAAGCTGAAGTATCTAGAAGAATGGCAGAGGTAAAAGCATCTTTACATATTCTCAAGCAAGCGAAGCTCAAGATCAGTACAGAGAGCCGTTCCCTATGATAGAAACCCCAATGACACTTCTCAGTGCAATCCAAAGCACCCGCGAGTATGTAGAATTACACACGGACATGTACACTGATCAACAGTCTAAAGAAGCAGTAAAATCATCAAAGGTCTCACTAGCAGAAGACAACTTTGATATAACTAGATGCTACAAAACTGAACCAGAACTCCAATACAACCAACTAAGTGGTTATGGACACAGATACCTATCTGTTGGTGCTTCCAAAAACCAAAGGAATGGGGACATAATCCCTCCTCATGTGAACACCAATCTGGGATATAGAGGAGAGATTTGCAGCGGAATAGAATGACCACATGACCAGGCAGGGTTTAGTAGAGCACCCCTGCCACCTCACCAGCCACAATCATACCACGTGCCTGTCCCCAAAGGATACTCATCTGATGCAGCAGGAGCTACAGATGTGACAAAGTACTTGATATGCCGTGAGATGGTGAGCTCTGGTCTCCTAAAGTTTGACGACCGTCCAGAAAACTATTGGGCCTGGAAATCATCTTTCCTTAGCAGCACCCAAGACTTAAATCTGACAGATAGAGAGAAGTTAGATCTACTCTTCAAATGGCTCAGACCAGAGTCTTCTGAGCATGCCAAGAGAATCAGAGCAGTACATGTTCATGATGCTACAGCAGGGCTTACAATGGTATGGCAGAGATTGGAAGACTGCTATGGATCACCAGAAGTAATTGAAGACGCCCTTCTGAAGAAAATTGAACATTGTCCAAAAATAAAAAGACAATCAGAAGCTGAGAGAACTTGGAGACTTGCTTCTAGAGCTGGAGGCAGCAAAAGCTGGTGGACACCTGCCAGGCCTCTCATATCTGGATATAGCACGTGGAGTCAACCCCATAATAGGGAAACTTCCTTACAACTTACAGGAAAGATGGATCACACAAGCATCAAAATACAAGGATGATCACGGGGTTACATTTCCACCTTTCTCCTTCTTCACCAAGTTCATTGTGAATCAAGCCAAAACACGCAATGACCCAAGCTTCGCCTTTTTTGAACATATGAGGCTCAAGCTCAATAAAGATAGAGAAGCAATCATCAGTGCATAATAAAGAACACAGAACAACAGTGTGTGTGTACGAAAGACAGAAGTCTCATCTGAGTCTGAAGCCAACCAGGATAAAAGCTCAGGAATGAAAGTTGAGGACCCAGACAAGCAGTGTCCATTACACAACAAGCCTCATCCCCTGAGAAAATGTTGCAGTTTCAGGAGCAAATAAATAGAACAGCACAAGTCCTATCTTAAGGATAAGCACATTTGTTTCAGATGCTGTGCTTCAACTCAACATCTTGGAAAAGACTGCGTGAAAGCAATCAGATGTAAAGAATACTGATAAGCATCTGTCTGCACTGCACCCAGGGCCAGCACCATGGAGAACAGAGAATCCAGTAACTCAAGAAGTTCATGGTGGGCAGCAAAAGGAGAGTGCAACACCATCAGTAACCTCAAAGTGTACTGAGATCTGCACAGAGACATTTAGCTCTAGATCATGCTCCAAGATATTTCTAGTCAAGGTGTATCCTGAAGGCCTCAGAGAGAAGAAAGTCAGAATATATGCTGTCCTAGATGAGCAAAGTAGCAGGCAAGAACAGAGTTCTTCAATATCTTCGGTGTTGGAGGAAGTACAGCTCTGTATGCTTTGAAGAGATGTTCAGGAGTAATGGAGACATCAGAGAGGAGAGCAAACAACTACATCATTGAGTCAATAGATGGAAAAACACAGCTGACTCTCCCCACTCTCATAGAATGTGATATGATACCAGATGATAGATCAGAGATCCCTACACCCAAAATTTGCACATCATCACCCTCATCTGATGCAAATTACAGACAAGATTACAGCACTCGACCCAGATGCTGCAATCCTCCTTCTACTAGGAAACGACATACTGAGAGTGCACAAGGTCAGGGAACAGTACAATGGGCCACACAATGTGCCATTTGCATAACGTCTTGACCTTGGATGGGTCATCATCAGATGTATGTCTGGATGGACCTCACATGCCAGTGAAAGTGAACATCTACAAAGCAAACGTGTTGCAAAACTGTTGCACATCATGTCTTAGCCCCTGTACCAACAGCATACAGATCAAAGAGAGACTGGACAGCTCAACACAGCGCCAGAGCATTCAGAGTAGCATTGGAGGCCATAGTTTCAGCTGAAGATGCATATGAGCTTGGTCGCAAAGTGTTCGAAAGAACGCAAGATGATGACAAACCAGCACCATCTGTTGAAGATAGCCTTTTCCTTGAAATCACGGACAAAGAAGTCTTCAAGGATGAGTAGAACAGCTGGGTAGCTCCCCTGCCTTCCTGCTCACCCCAACGTCATCTTCCAAACAACAGAAGACAAGCAGTAAAGCGCCTCACCATGCTGCAACACACTCTGGACAGAAAGCCAGATATGAAGTGACACTTCCATAATTTCATGCAGAAGATCTCTGACAGTGATCAAGTTGAAAAGGCACCAGTGCTGGAAGAGAACCAAGAATGTTGGTACTTACCCATATTTGGAGTATATCATCCTCAAAAACCAGGACAGATATGAGTAGTATTCGACTCCAGTGCAAAGCATGAAGGCATCTCCCTTAATGATGTCCTGACCTGAATAACACACTCCTCGGAGTCCTCTTAAGATTCCTAAAAGAACGTGTTGCAGTAACAGCAGATGTACAACAAATGTTCTACTGCTTCCTTGTCCGCAAAGATCACCGAGATTACCTGAGGTTCCTGTGGTATGAAGATAATGACTTCAATAAAGATATCACAGAATATAGAATGAAGGTGCACGTATTTGGGAACAGCCTCTCTCCAGCTGTGGCTATCTACAGTCTGAGGCAAGCAGCCCTAGGAGGGTGCAGAAGAGTATGGCACAGATGCTAAACAGTTTGTAATGAGAATTTTTTTGTAGATGATGGATTTACCTCTTTCTCCAGTAATAAAGAGGCTATCAATATCCTGAAAAGAAGAAGAGATATGTTAGCAAAGTCTAACGTAAGGCTGCACAACATAACTTCCAACAGCAGCAAGGTCATGAAAGCGTTTCCCTCAGAGGACCATGCAAAAGACCTCAAGGACCTGGATCTAGAAATAAATTCACTGCCCCTTCAAAAAAGCTTAGCGCTAAGCTGGGATCTGAAAACCGACAGCTTCCCATTCCTTGTTTCCGGAGAAGAAAAGCCGTTCACGAGAAGAGGTGAGTTGTCCACAGTCAACAGCCTGTACGACCCCCTAGGGTTCTTAGCTCCTATCACCATGCAAAGCAAGGCTCTTATGGGAGAATTTGCTATTGAACATGAGCAAAGTGAATGGAACACACATCCCCTTGAAGAGAAAGAAATACAGTGGAAGTTGTGGAGGGACTCATTGATAGAACTTGAGCAGTTCACCATCCAAAGGTCCTATTTACCTGTTTCCTTGTCTGCTATGCAGAAAAGAGAACTGTGTGTTTTCTCAGATGCATCCACTATGGCCATAGCAGTGGTAGCCTATCTAAGAATGATTGACATTGAAGGACAAAGTCATGTTGGATTCATCATGGGAAAGTCTAAACTTGCTCCATGTTCTGCTCACACTGTTTCATGCTTAGAGCTTTGTGCTGCTGTTCTAGCAGTTGAGATGGCAGACTTGATCATTGATGAACCGGACACTAAAATCCATGCAGTGAAGTTTTACACAGACAGCAAGATTATGCTAGGATATATTCACAATGCTTCCAGAAGGTTCTATGTGTACATGTCAAGCAGGGTGAAACGCATAAGGAAGTCCACACGCCCAGAACAATGGCACTACATCAGCACAGAGAAAAATCCAGCCGACCATGGTACTAGACCTGTGCCAGCAGCTGGCCTCAAACACACTAACTGGTTCTCAGGTCCATCCTTTTTAACTAGATCAGAGTCAGAAGAGACTACTCAGTTAGAGACTTTTGAACTTGTAGAACCTGATAAAGATTAAGAAGTATGTCCACAAGTTACAGCATTCGTTACCAAAGCTACTGGAGGCGATCTTAGCTCACACAAAGCTTATTCACCTGGCCAAATACTTCAGCAGAGCTACTAACATGAAAAATTGTAATAGCAATTATCTTACACAAGCTAAAATCACCATCATCAGATGTGTTCAGCAAGAATCTTTTAAAGAACACATGAAGTGCCTTATTAAATGAGAAGGGATCTCTAAACACAGTCCACTCAAAAAACTGAATCCTATCTTTGAAGAAGACAAAGTAATGAGAATTGGAGGTCACACGTCTGCAGTTAATATGACTGTGGATGAGAAACATCCCTTCATCATACCCAAGAATCATCACATTTCAATTCTGTTGGTAAGACATTATCAAGAGCAAGTTGCACATCAGGGTCGCCACTTCACTGAAGGTGCAGTCCGATCAGTTGGATTGTGGATAATAGGAAGTAAACGACTAGTCTGCAGTGTAATCCATAAATGTGTAATCTGTAGGAAACTTAGAGGAAGACCTGATGAGCAAAAGATGTCAGACTTACCTGCAGACAGACTTGCCTCAGATCCACCATTTACTCATGTTGGCTTGGATGTCTTTTGTCCCTGGAACATCTCTTCTTACAGGACCAGAGGAGGTAGTGCAGAGATTAAGCACTGGGCTGTTATGTTCTTTTGCATGAGTATGAGAATGGTACACATTGAAGTGATTGAGTCTATGTCTACCTCAAGCTTCATCAATGTATTTTGAAGATTCTGTCTGAGGACCAGTGAAGCAACTTCACTCAGATTGTGGCACAAACTTTATTGGAGCCTATAAGGAATTGAAGATCATCACAGAAGATTCTGAGACAAGTACTTACCTTCAAGATGAAAGATGCACTTGGACCTTCAATCCCCCTCATGCATCACACATGGAAGGAGCTTGGGAGAGGATGATTGGAGTTGATCGCCACATTCTGGATGCCATGCTTCTGAAGGTTGGCTCTACTCGCCTTACACATGAAGTCTTAACTACACTTATGGCTGAAGTCATGGCCATCATGAACGCTCGACCTTTGGTTCCAGAGTCTACGGATCCAGAAATGCCAGCATTCTTGACACCTGCAATGCTTTTGACACAAAAGATTGAAACAACAACAGCTCCCCGGGAGACTTTGATCTCAAATACCTCTACTCCAAGCAGTGGAAGCAAGTTCAGAGTCTTGCAGACATCTTCTGGAGATAATAGAAACAGGAGTACCTGGTGACCCTCCAGTCACGGAGAAAATGACAAGCTGACAAGCCTAACCTGCAAGTCGGAGATGTCTTTTTGCTGAAAGACACTGAGATTCCCAGGAACTAATGGCCTGTCGGACTCTTTGTTAAAGCTGTATCTAGCAGTGATAGTAAAGTTAGAAAGGTTGAAGTTAGGTGCAAATAGGTGCAAATGTTGTCAGTGTGCTAATGTATCTAAGTCTTTTCAGGGAACGGTGGATCGGACAACATTTGATATTAGTAGTTACATCAGTTGTGGTTCTGAGAGAGTGGTATATTTATGCACTTGTAAACGTAGCTTCATCCGATATGTTGGACGCACCATCTGCCCCCTGAAACAAAGAATCAGGGAACACATTTATCAAATAGAGAATTGGCAAACTGATTCTGCATTGGCGCGACATATTCTAGAGGCTCATGATGGAGATATGTCCTGTTTCAATTTTTTAGGAATTTAAAGGGTCAGACTCCCTTGGAGAGGTGGGGATATGTCTAGCTTGATAAATGAAGGGGAGGCATACTGTATACTCCATTTAAAGACTAGGATACCCACTGGCTTAAATGCAGAGTGGGATATCAGTGTCACGGTTTGTTTAAGACTCACAGACGCAGAGTTTGGTAAAAACTTAACTTTATTGAAAAGTTAATGCAACCCCATAGGGTAGAATACACATACACATAGATTTCTTTATTAGACAGGAATATGATGCAAATAATCGCAATAATGGCTCTACCGGCCTTGCCAGAATACCGGGCAAGGCAGCCAGGAGATCAAACTACGGAAATGAGGCTCTACCGGTCTTGCCAATACCGGGTAAGGCAACCCAAGGAAACGGGACAGGTTCTACCGGCCTTACCGTTTACCGGGCAAGACAGCCGATACAGGTGACTACATAGGCTCTACCAGTCTTGCCAATACCGGGTAAGGCAACCCAAGGAAACAGGACAGGTTCTACCGGCCTTACCGTTTACCGGGCAAGACAGCCGATACAGGTGACTACACAGGCTCTACCGATCTTGCCAATACTGGGTAAGGCAACCCAAGGAAACAGGACAGGTTCTACCGGCCTTACCGTTTACCGGGCAAGACAGCCGATTAATAGGTGGAGAAATAAGGGCAACCGACAGTGACTAGTTGGTGGTGAAACAGTCACTAGGATGGTAAAGAGGCAAATCAGTAAGCGAGCCGCCAGCAGCAGAGATTATAGCACTCAGTAATGCCTTACACAAACGTAACGCCCTACACCCGTAGAGCAAACAACTCTGTATGGAGCGAACCAGTACCCAATACGTGGGATGCACAATATCTATACTGAGGCAGCTGGGCAGCTTGCGGGGCGAACCAGTACACTGTACGTGGAACGCTATAATACTGATACAGCCGGGTGGCTTGTGGAGCGAACCAGTGCCCTGTATGTGAAACACACAACACTTAGACAGCCGGGTGGCTTGTGGAGCGAACCAGTACCCTGTACGTGGAACGCTATAGCATTTATACAGCCGGGTGGCTTGTGGAGCAAACCAGTGCCCTATATGTGAAACGCACAACATTTAGACAGCCGGGTGGCTTGTGGAGCGAACCAGTACCCTGTGCGTGTAACACTATAGCAAGTATACAGCCGGGTGGCTTGTGGAGCGAACCAGTACCCAGTACGTGGAACGCTATAACACTAAAACAGCCGGGTGGCCTGTGGAGTGCACCAGTACTCGCATAGTAACCGGGAAGATGACAATGTCGCCTAGGCGACTCAGGAACATCTGAAGGCAGGAATCAGCGAACGGAGGCAGGAACCAGCAGGCAGACGGTCAACCGGAATACTGGAGGAGACTGGCGGCAGGAAGCGGAGAGAGCGACCGGAACAACAGGAGGCAGGAACTCTTCACAGAGAAACACTGGAACGTCTAGAATACAGGTAGCAGGAACACAGCAGAGGCCCAGGATACTCAGGAACAGACTCAAATGCAACAGCATGGAGACAACACGAAAGGGCAACCAAAGGGTGCCCTGACTAGGTTTAAATAGGCTATACAGGGCGGGCTGACAACAGCCAGCCAATGGAGAGCCCCCTACTGGTGACAGACAAACAAAGAGAGCAATCATGGGCACCGTGATAATTAGTCATATACTTTGAGAGTTTTTTTCTAATATATTTTCTTTAATATATTTTTTTACCAATATTTATTTTAGATAAAGTATTTTTATATATTCCAGATATTACTGTTTTTAATTCTTTGGTTATAGTATCCAGTGTGCCTCCTTAATTGATCAATAAGCTAATTTTTTCACTGCAACGTCACTGCGTTTTTTTCTCTGCATTCAATATATTGGTCAAATATATGCATACATGGGTATCGATTTAATTATCTTTCTATATAATGTATTTTCGGATATTCTTTTTATCTTTGGATATTCTTTTGATGTTGTGGGAGCATCCGGCTTCTCACCTCACACTCTTCTATTTTTGTGAAGGGTGTTATGGTCGATACACAGAGACGAAGGTGGTTATATTGTTTCCTTTTTACTTCTGTCCAATCACAATTCATTTGATATGTTTAAAATCAGGCATTTCGAGTTGTTTGAGCGCTGAATAGCACGAAACGCATAAGACGTTTGCCGTGTAACTTTCTTCTATGTGCTTTGCGTCCCATTCTGTCTATGTCAAAAAGTATTTTATACTCTTTAATAAAAGCAAGTTTTTATATCAGCTCATGTGTATTTGTTCCGAAATCAATGTATCCAACAAGCGCTGAGTTCTCCCGCAACCGAACTTGTGTTTGACATGAATAATTCAGTTTGCATCAACCTCAGTCATGTGAGTTTTCCTTAATTCAGAGCAGGGGTGAGAGGAGGAAAGCAGCAGTGAGTAGTACAGGCCATGAGAGAGCAAATTCATTCAAAGAATGTCCATCCCAGAGAGAGTGAAGGCAAATATAGCCAAGTTGATACCTTTATTGACTAAGTAAGCAGATTTATAATGCAAGCTTTCAAGACCTCTCAGGTGTCTTCCTCAGGCATGTTCTACAGATATATATGAAGACATCTCACTTAAAGGGATAATAATGGATGAAAAAAGCTGCTCTGATTAAGCCTCATATGGCATGGGCCAGGTAGTATTTCAATATTTTCAGATTTGTAGTTCAAGAGTAATTAAATTCTAAAGTATCCCCCCTCCCCTTACACATATGCCACGCTGCCTCACTAAGCTGGTCGGATAGAGAGCAGAGAGGGTCAATCTTCACTGAGCATAAGGAAAATCTTGCCCTCCATTGTCAAAGGGGGCAGGGTTTTCCTTATACTTAGTGTATTAAGATTGTCCCTCGCTGCGGGTTGTCCGGATCCCTGGACCGGATTCCACAACTGAGGGGAGACGGCTATGGGTAGGTAAAAGGGGCGGAGGGGAATCCTTTAGAACAGATAATTACTCTTGAACTACAAATCTGAAAATATTGAAATACTGCTCTTCCTGGCCCACGGCATATGAGGCTTAATCTGAGCAGCATTTTTTTCATCCATTACTATCCCGTTAAAGGGATAGTAATACTTAAAATGTAAAAAAAAATATGTTGTAGGGTTTATCCCCCTGAGTAAAACAAGACTACTCCCACTGCTGAAAGGTGTTTCATTCAAAAGTTACTAATTTTCAAAGTTGAATTTTTTAGGTGCAATATCACAGCGGCCTGAAATTGTACAGTGGCACTTTTGCTACACGATCTTATGGACAGCTCTGGTCCCGGGACCATAAATCTCCATGGGATGGTGTAGCAACAGCGCCACTGTACAATTTCAGGCCACTGTGATATTGCACCTAAAAAATTAAACTTTGAAAATTAATAACTTTTGAATGAAACACCTTTCAGCAGTGGGAGTAGTATTGTTTTACTCAGGGGGATAAGCCCTACAACATATTTTTTTTTACATTTTAAGTATTACTATCCATTTAAATACAAGTCCACATTGCATTGTTTAGAATGGAAAGCAGATAAGATAAGCTCAGTCCAGAACCAAATTCTTTAATCAGTCAGTGGTAAAGGAGTGTGATGTAAATTGCAAGTAGCAGAAGTGGGCAGAGTTTTCTCCCATCATGTACCACCAGGAAACGGCTGTGCGAGGATAATGGGAGTTATAGTTAAAGCACAGGGAGGCTGGCATATTTGTACTGTATAGTTCTGATTGCCTTGGGCACATGGCAATTATGTAACAGAGAAGGATGAATGGCAAATAAAGTCCATCACGTGAGACAGCAGTACAAAAATAAGTAAGGTTTTGTGGGGGAGTGCATTTTCTTATGATCAGGCTTTTGTGTTACCTTCACTTGGGTCTGGCACTTAGAGATGGCATCTTAAATGTTGATGCTTTGAGTGCAAGTACTCCAATGTATTGGTTAGCAATGTCATGGACAGTGTGTGTGTGTGTGTGTGTGTGTGTGTGTGTGTGATGGTGGGCAATCCTGAACTAGAGATTGGTGGTACCAGTGTATTAGGCATATGGAGTATGGGAGGGTCATGTGAAGCGCAAGTGTTTGAGTGCCAGAGCGTTAAGCAACATGGGACAATACATTCCTTATGACTATAGCAGTGAAATGGTTGATATACACGGAGTGCTGTAGGTAGAGGGGAGAGCAGCAGCGATGAGCAGCCAGTAACAGTTCGAGTGGCAGAGAGGTTAGCAACATGGACATAGTGAGGACGTTAAGGTGGTGGCAGTGTAAGTCGGGCATGTTATATTTTTGCAACAGGAGATAGTGAAGACTCAAAGGGTGATGGTGGTTTAATTCAGCCATGTATTTTTATTTTGGTAAGTGAGATAGAGAGGAGGCAGAGAGTGGTGGTGGTGTAATTGGGGCATGTCATTTAATTTTTCAAGACTAGATGCTGAGGAGGGAAAGGTTGGTGGCCCATGAGGGGATAATGAGGAGGCGAAGGTTGGTGGCACTGTAAGTCAGCCATGTTTTTTTTCCCAAGCCAAGATACTGAGGAGGGGCCGAGTCCTTGAAGAGATTTTGACAGGAGTGGCCATGGGGCCGGGTACAGGTTAAGCTTTGTCTCATCTGTCCATAGAACTTTGTTCCAGAACGCAATAGTTTGGTAGGTCTCAACAAACTGTAACCTGACCTTTCTGTTCTTGAGGGATACAAGTGGTTTGCATCTTGTGATAAACCCTCTGTGGTTATGCAGATGTAGTCTTCTCTTTATGATACTCTTTCATACCTCTATGCCTACATCCTGGAGAGTGTTCTTGATTTGTTCATCGGTTGAAAAGTGTTTTTTCTTCATAATTGCAAGCTTTCTTCGGTCATCCATTATAGTGATCTTCTGTGGTCTATAAGGTCCTTTGCTATTGCTAATCACACCTTTGCATTCATGCTTCTTAACAAAGCACTACACATTTGATTGTGACACACCTCTTTTGGCTATATCTCGGATCTGTAATCGGCCCTGATGTTGAGAGACAACAGCATCAGACTCCAAATGCAAATGCCACACTTAGAATCACCTCTTGACCTTTTGTTAGCTCTCTTATGCATGAACTAATGATGCAATGACATACAACTGGCCAGAACACAGCTTTTGGTCAACAAAAATGGAGGAACTATGTATAAAATGGGTTATAATTCCTACATTGTTCATGGTTTATAAATATAAATATCCTCAAATTAAAGCTGACAGTCTGCACCTTATCCACTCAGTCATTGTTTCATTTCAAATCCAATGTGCTGGAGTTCAGAGCCCAAACAACAAAATGTGTCACTGTCCAAATACTAATGGATTGCATTGTATATGGATTTTTACTGAGCGGGACTGGGTTTTCTCGCTACCCCAATGGTGAATCTTCTGTATTGAACACAGGGGTGCTCCCCCTTGTCTTTTTGTCTAAATTTATTCATAATACACTGAGACTGATGTACTAAGAAGTGGTGCAGTTTGGGGCAAACCATAAGGGACAAACAAATATCCCCAAATTCCTGTTGATTTAACCTTTTGAGTGCCAGAGAGGTACCTAATGCATTGCAGCGCAACATATTGGATACCTTTCTGGCACTCAGAGGGTTAAATGGGACTTTTAACCCCACTGAATGCTAGAAAGGTCTCCAGTTCAATCAAAGTGTTACACACCTGTCTGACCCTTAAATTATTAAAAACATCTACATAAGTGCCATTTCCCCCATTGCACTGCAGAAATAAATGATTTCACAACCATGACGGAAAAAAAGAGGAACTGTAGAACTTTATACATTCCAGGAATGTTGCTAGATGACATCTCTCTTTCAGTCACAAGCCTTGTTTTTTTTCTACAGAGGTGGAGTTCAGGGAAATTATAAGAACTCACCAAATCAATCTCTGGTTACAGAATTATTCTAGACTAACAGGCTCAACAATGAAGCCCGCAATACTAATCCTAGCTGGGATTCTCCTGGGTCTTGCTGTCTTTGCAAATGGTAAAACGTTTGAAAGATGTGAACTTGCAGGTGCAATGAAGAAGATGGGGCTGGATGGCTTCAAGGGGTACAGCCTAGCAAACTGTAAGTCTGTGCATGGTATAGGGTTGAAGTATCCTATTGACTGCTATATTGAAGTGCAGCTTTCTGTGTACAAGTAGAATTGCTTCCATGTTTTTTTAAAAATCCTATGCTGCAGGAGACTTCTATAACATATTGCTCCAGGTGGTTAAACTAAACTATTAAAGCAGGCGTAGTCGATTCTCAGCCCTCCAGCTGTTGGAGCCTACAATTCCCATCATCCCCAACCAGCCATTGGGTAGTTAGGGATGATGAAAGTTGTAGTCCCCAACAGCTGTAGGTCCAAAAATTGACCTTGCATTAAAGGAAAATGAAATTAGCTTCACAGTTTAAGTAAAATATATTCATTAAGTATATAATGAATAATCGATCTTAACTTCATGTTCTGACATTACTATCTCTTTAAAGCCTGATCTGTTGGTATGCTCTCAGGACTGGGAATCCCTGGTCCAGTATATTCTGTGAACTTGAATGGCACATTTTGCTTGTTAGGGTCATTACATTTAACATGACTTAGGTATATCTACCTCACTCTCTAGAATCACCAGTCACAGAGGAAAACATGACAAAAGCACATGGTAACATGCAGCGTCTTCTTATACACACAGATTGTAAAAGTTGTTGGAAAAATGCTAGAACTTAAAGAGGCAGAAAACAGTAATTGCAAAATGTATATGTTGAAAGTTTTTTTCTGCTGAGTAAAACAAGGGTACTTCTACCGCTGAGAGGGGTTCAGTCAAACGTTGTTACAGAGATAACTTGCCATTTTTCTGATAGAGTTCAAGATAGATATGCTACTACCCCCATCTATACAAAGATCTTGTCTGCAACATTTGCTTTTCACAGGTTATAATAGCAACAGCGCCACCTGGCAGCATAAAAACAATAATGAACGCAAACTGTAGAAATAAATGCAAGCTTGCCATCTGTACCAACCCAAAGACAACTCTCAATACTAGAAACGCCTTTGTTTTACTCAATAGGAAAATCCAAGCAACACATATATGTTCATAGTTTCATCACTTTAAGATGTTATTAGTCTGATGTACTAAGAGGAACTGGTGTAATTTGGGGAAAACCAATGGCACTGTATTATCTGGATTTTGCACCCCAGGAATGCAAGATAAAGCTCCATTGCATTTAAAGCAATTTGTTGAAGATTTCTGTAGTGATCAAGGGTTTAAATGTCCCATTTAAATTCATGGGAATTTGGAGAATTTTAATTTTTCCTCTATGGTGCAGTTAACTTTCTCCAGAATTGAATCAGTTCCTCTTAGTACATTGTACTGAATGTGCTAGTTTCCAGCAGGATGGGAGAGGACATTTTTTCTTTACTTCCTGCTGTGTGAGTAGAGGAGACATGGAGATGTGGAAATGAAAATAGTACCACCTTGCCTTCTAGAAATCAGTACATGTAATATTATGTCTCTTCATTCTCTCTTTAAAGGAGCATTAAACATTTTATATGGAAAAAAATGTTATAGTGCTTTCCCTACAGAGTAAAACAAGTGGGAGATGTTTTCTTAAAAATGTATCACATCCCATACTTGTCTTCTGTCTGCCTTTCTCCTGCTCTATCAGTATGTATCCTTCTGTCTGTTTTAGTCTGAGAATGGTAGTAATTGAAATACAAAAGCTGGTAAGCCACATGTTGCCATCTCCATGTAATTAAGTCTTTAGTTGTTCCAGTTCCAGTCTGGGACATCTGTGATGTTAAAACATCAGTACATTTGTAATTGGGATGTGCAGATTTTTACTGCAGGAAATAGAGCAGATTTAATTAATGTATTTCCTGTCCATTTACCCAAGAAGATAAGGACCTCTACACAACCTCAGCTCTGCTTTTTAACTCCGCATGAAAGCAAACAATTCCTATTTTAGCCCTTTGAGTGCCAGAGGGGTACACAATGCATTGCGTATTCCTCTGGCACTCAAAGGGCTAAATATTATTTGCTTAGTTTTGGGATTCTTTTAACAGATTTAGCCAGAAAAATGTCAGTGAGGCATATTCTCTAAAAAGAATTGGAGAAATTCTGGGGCAAATCAGCTGTACCATAGAGAACATACAGAAATTCCAATTGATTTCAGTAGGGCTTTTATCTCTTTGATTTTCAGAGGGTTATGCAACACATTGCTAAGCAATGCATTGCATACCCCTCTGGCAATCAAAGGGCTAATCTCTTGAATGCTACAGAGGTCAAAACCCCATTTTAAAGCAATGTATTGGAGACCTCTCTGGCATTCAATGGGACATTTGGAAATGTTTATTTGTTCGCTATGGTGGAGTTGGTGTGCCACGTAATCACCCCAATTCTTCCTGGAACATTAGCCTCAGTAAGTAATGATAATGACTAGTTCTTGTAAATCAGCAGTTTGGAGGCATGATTGCTAAAAATCTCCACAGGGGTGTGTACGGCTTTCTATGAGAGCAGCTTCAACACAGCCCAAACAAATTTCAACAAGGGAGACAACAGCACTGACTATGGCATTCTACAAATAAACAGTCGCTGGTGGTGCTACGATGGGAAGACACCAAGAAGCCACAATGCTTGTAACATCAGCTGTTATGGTAAAGTATTAGCAGGGTTTACGTTTTCTTACTATGATTTGAATTCCAAATAGAACACACTCTGTAGTTTCATTCTGTAGCCATAAAACTGTTACAGCTTCCTATATACATTTCCCTTAAAGGGATAGTAATGTTTCACTATAAAAGCAGCTCCAATTAATCTTCATAAAATTTGGGCCATGGAGAGTGTTATTTCAATACTGTCCGAATTGTAGTTCAAGAGTAATGGAATGATAAAATATCCCCATTCCGCCCCTTTTACTGATGTAACACTGCTCACCTCAGAGCAACAAGACTGTCCTGATGGATTGCAGAGAGGGACAATCTTCAGCAAGCAAGGAAAAACTTGAAAACCTGTCAAAGGGGTGGGGGCAGGGTTTTCCTTATGCACATAGTAAGAAGTTTGTCCCTTGCTGTGACCTGTCTGGTCAAGAGACCAGATTCCACATCTGAGGGGAGGCGGCTTACACTAGGTAAAAGGGGCAGGAGGGGGATACTTTATCATTCAATTACTCTTGAACTACAACTCTGACAGTATTGAAATAACACTCTCTATGGCCAAAATACTATGGAGATTAATTGGAGCTGCTGTTTTTGTGAAACATTACTATCCTTTTAAAGGACATGCAAAACCTCCTAATAATTACTGGCCACTTACGGCTATAAGATCCTAATGCATAACAATTGCTAGGAGGACAACGAGATAAACTCCGCCCACAGTGCATGGTAATCTTATGTGAGCTGACTGGTTCAGTTTAAAAATACTGACTCCATCTGTCATGTCTGCTTCCATGGACATAACAACGTAGGTCTGATTGGAGATGTTAGCTACTGAACAGAGGAACAAGGACAACATTCACTGGGACAATTAAGGTTTTCTTGTCATAGTATGATAAGTTCAACTATGTCCCCTGACAAAGCTAGTTATAAACTTGTGAAACGCACATTGGGTTATTTAGAGAAGTGGTGTAAGGAAGCCAATGTATATATATTGCAGTCCATGATTCTCAGAAGTCAGAAACTGAATGAGATTTCAAAACATAAAGAGACAATGTGGGCAATAGAATTTAATAAGTTAGAAGCCCCCTATTTTTTTTCTTGCTGCTCAGTATGAATGTGACTGGTGTCGCTAGGGTTAAAATGGTGAAAACAATACAGATAAGGCTAATAATTCAAAGCCTATATGAATGTGGGAAAACTGTGATGATGAGATATATCCCTTAGCATCACTATAAGTGAGGGCCATAGTACTGATTTGTACTGAAGCAATCTCTGTATAAATAATTCACCCTCACAACCTTAACTATTAACTCATGAACTTCTGGATACAAATATCGTAATTTTTTTTTTTTTTTTGCACTGATGACCAAAAACATTTGACATTTTTTGATTCTACTTGTTCCAGTGTACTGTCTCTTAAAAGGCCAGGAGTTTCCCAGGCTGAGTATATCTTTATACCTGCTTTATCTTTTCTATGAGACGTGCACCTAATTATTTATTGGGCATTCAGCTTAGTGAGTGCCACTGTCTATGCTCTTTTCTACTATTAATGAAGATATAAGAAGATTATTCTATTAAGTAATATAGTCAACATATACTGAACATACTCAGCAACATCAGAAGGGAAAACTGATGACATTAGCACTGTATTTTTAACCCTTTGAGTACCCCTCTGTCATTCAAAGGGTTAATTGTGTGTATTTATTTTAAAATTTTTCCCCTTGCTGTTTAAGAAGCTTAACCCTTAGAGTGCTGTACCCCTTCGGCACTCAAAGGGTTAATAAATGTAATTTTTTTTTTAAGGTTATTGGTATATCATTTGACATCTCTGTGAATGTATTTAAGTCACAATATCCCAGTTTTGTAAAATACAGTTAGGGAGTTCTGTGCATTATTGCACTTTTGGAACAAACCAACTGCAATATAGTGGACCCGCAGCAGAGGAACCGAGAATCCCCATCAGAGGAGGACGAATCCAGGTTGTCTGCCTCAGACTCCCTTTCCCCAGCAGAGGAATCTTCAGCCATGGGGGCATTGTGCTCTCTAAAGTGGATAAAACACCTTTTAATAGGCACAGGGTCCCCCTGATTCCAAGAGTCTAAGACCCCTTGAACAAAGGAAGGGATAGAATTCACTGAAGAAATTAAAGCCATAACCCATGCAGATCACTGTTTAGGATATGAGAGCCTTGAAGGTTCTGTGGGGGCCACAGAACAAAAGGGACACAGAATATCAGAAAACTCCATAGGAAGACCAATCTAGCACGAGGAGCACAGGATTAAGGGGACCCTGAAGCTTTAGTAGTTGTAGTCTTCCTATTTATCCCTTAGGCACAGACATAGCCAAGAGACCCCTTAACATTTGAAGAAAAATGATAAAAGCAGAGTAAAAGTAAGATAAAAGTACTTATAAATCATTAAAATAACTTTATTTCAAATGGTTAATGTGGTAAGCAAAGGGGAGAGATCAACCTTTGCATAATAAATGGGGTCCCAAAAGAATAGTGCAATGGCTCTCCAGCTGTTGCTCAAAAGCATTCTTGATATTCGTGGGGGTCCCTTGGGGCTCTACTAAGCACCATCAGTCCCCCATACAGCCACTGGAATGCAACATGTAGCTAGAGAAGCCCTTATATGTGTTCAATGTTCCAGTCAATATGGCAGCCGTGCTTGCCTGTTTTAATGACATTACGACCCAAATAATAGGTGTGTGAAAATAAAGAAAAAAGGTTAGAAAAGTAACTGAAACCATAGGATCATAAGTAAAAGAAAGGATTATAAATGAAAGTGAAAATAAAATAAGCTATAAATACAGTAGAAGTAAACAACATAGAATGCCTTCCAGAAAAGCAGATAAATAGTTAATGTAAAGGAAAGACTCCTCTCTGATAGTAGAACAATCTCTAAAAGAGAGAAATATAAAAAGGAACATTAAAGTGGTAATATATGGATTTAAAGAAATGTAATTCGGTAGATATTACAAACCTGAATTAATTGCACTGTTTCCGATCTCCCAAACCTCTATGGTTTGAGAGATATCCGTTTGCAAAGTTCCCCCTTCCCTCCCCTTGCACTGACGTCAGCTTTCTAACTTACAGATGGAGATCCCGGTCCGTAGACTGTCCTGCGGCTCTTCAGCAGAGCCGAAATCTCTCTAGTTACAGAGAAATACTTCATTTGAATGGTCTACATGTGCCTGGTTTGCAAGCACACGTAGACCGTTCAAATGAAGCCGAAGAGCCGCAGGACGGTCTGAGGACCAGGATCTCTGTAAGTTAGAAAGCTGACGTCAGTGCAAGGGGAAGGAAGGGGGAACTTTGTAAGCTTATATCTCTCAAACCATAAAGGTTTGGGAGATCGGAAACGGCGCAATTAGTTCAAACACCACATATCAGAAATATGGGTGCCAAGGGACAGATTCAAAGGACTTGAGCACTCTGAATGAAAGAATACATCCTTTTCAGTCTTCAGGCTACTATGTACCAGGTTAATGACTGCGTAGACCAACCAAGCAGAGACTAACTGTGAGGAGAGGGCTGAAAATGCAGCCATCCTCACATAGACCCAGGCTCTGAGGTCTGTGCTCTGGTTCAAACCAACAAAGGATGCTAGCGATAGGAGCCAACCTAATGATAGATTATATAGCCCAGTGGTTCTCATCTTTTTTTTTTTCTGCTCGAGACACCCCTAAAACACAACCTGGAACTTTTGGGGCACCCCTAAGATATTTAATGTAATTTGTCAAGGGCATAATGAAGAATACAATACATAAATATACAGTTAGTATTAGGTCGCACAATCATAACAACAAAAACATATTGTGCATAACAATTTCCATAAATCTATATCTAAAAGTGCATATTGACATTTTTGTCAAAGCCTTCATAAAAAAAAAAACCAAGAACATGGGGTGCTCTAAGTTGATGTCCGTGGTACGCCAAAGTGCCATGGCACCCTGATTGAGAATCACTGATCTAGCCCCATCCTAACAGAATAAAACAGGTAGGCTAACTAAGAGAATCTGCACCCTGTTCTTATTCCAATGGAGATCATTTTGAAAATTGAACATGCCTAGTAGGGGTAAAGTGGAGTTGGGAGGGAGTCTCCGCCTCTGAGAGCCTTTTTAGACAAGTGCCCTGCCCTACTGGTTCCTCTGTTAAACATAGGAAGTAAGCAAAATTGATCTTACCACTTGTTTAAACAGAGGGGTCAAATGGCCATGCATAGCTGCTTCTGAATAAATAGGAGAGGCATGTTTATAACATATTTTGGGGGTTATGCACCTAACAGGTACTTTTTACAAATGCTGGATAGGATTACATGATTACAAGAGCATGAACCATATTGATTTTTATTCAATAATGACGCACAGATTACTGAGCGGCTTCATTCATTTGCAGCTTTTTCTTTGTATGAATAGGTTTAACAAAGGGTAGTCTTTGGACATATATTTCTTGTTCACCACTTATCGGTAACTCGATTCATGTTTATTCAATGTCTGTTAAAGTAAAATATAGTAAAAAACAAATTAGCTGTGTATATAGGATTGTCACAACATACAAAAGATTTAGAAAGTTCTAGGTAAAAAAAACAAAACCTTCAATAAAATCAAATGACCTGAATCGTAAACCATATATGAAAAAAAACCCAAAATATATATATTGCACAATCTCTTGCTTTTCAATGCTTTTAAAACATGTTATGGTTTATTATGGGTATTATGAAAATTATATTTAAATTTTCATATGATTTAATTGGGAAGGAGCAACATAGTATACATTAAATCGGAACGATCATGCATATAAAAGTGCCCCCAATTAATTCTTATCATTCCTTTTATTATCCTTATTAAGTCCGGCATTATTTAGAAATATAACTTCTTCAGAGACTCACAGGCAGACAGAGGAGCAGACATCTTGTTGAAGAGGTATCTGTGAGCCTGCACTGTCAGTCCCTGTCTCCTCATTGATTGGCAAGGGGAGTTGCATTGTACCTTAAGGTACAGGCAGGCACAGACAGCGCAGGAGCACAGATGTCTCTACAGCAAGATGCCTGCTGGTGAGTCTCCGAAGAGGTTAGATTTCTAAATAATGCCGGACTTACTAAGGACTGATATGCTTGATGCTATGGTAAAAATTATTTGAAGGGGGGCACTTTTAAATGCATGATAGTTCAGGTCAAATAATCAAATATTTCTGTTTTCTCTTAGCATTACTGACTGATGACATCACGCAATCCGTAAAATGCGCAAAACGGGTGGTAAGCGATCCACAAGGCATGAGTGCGTGGTACGTATTCAAATTATCAGGAAGTGAATGACCACTTCTGGAAAGTTCAAACTAACAGGAAGTGACTATAACATTTTATGAAGAACTGTTGTTATTTCAGGTCAAGAAAAAGTGCTGCACAACACAGTCTCACTGATTAAAATGATTACATTTAGAGGCTTCAAAGTACTTGTATTTTAATATTTTCCATAGAAAGTAGGAACATATTTATCAGTCAAAATGCAATTTTGATGGCACAGTACCATCAGAATTACAGTTTTTCCACTATAATCAAATCAGCTGTGGTTTCTTGATAAATCCGCAGAGAGAGAGTGTGTATATGTAGCATACCTCCCAACATTTCAAATGGTCAAAGAGGGACACTTATTTTAGGTGGTGTTGCTAGGGGCATGGCTGGGGGGAATTACCAAAATTTTTTAGGTTATTTCATGACCTATTTACACCTCTTTGTGTAACTGAATACATGCTTTAGAACAAGACCAAATAATTTTGTTTACACAAACAAATTTATAAACATATATACTGAAGTTTATACAAACATTACAACAAACATTGTGGAGCAATGTGATACATTTATATACACACACCACACAATCTGCTCTATAAGAGTAACGAAAGGATTTAGGTCTCAAATAGGGCTGCATTCCCTAAAGAGAGACAGTTGGGTGGAATGGTGGGAGGAAGGGGGAAGAGGTTGTGTGTTACCAACATCTCTAATGCAATTACAGGCAAACATGTTCTCCCCAATGGCCACATATGTGGCCCTCCAGTCAGTGGTGGATTTGATTAATAAGGGCCCTGGTGAAAAAAAAATTGGGGTCCCATTTTCCACCAACTCTTGAATAACCCTAAACATGTTCTGTTTTTAGTATTTAAGGGTCTCTTAAAGCTCTCTGGGCCTCAGTGATGTGCACATGCTGCACCATTAGTAGTTCAGTCCTGGCCTCAAGTCCACCAAAGGGTCACACACTATGGTTACAAGTTCTAAATGGGGCTTGAGAAATGTAGATTAAGCCATTGGATGCTAGAGATATATCAAATGCATTTCTTTGCAATGCAATGGAGAATTCACTGGCACCCCAGGGGTTAAGGTGGAACAATGTAACAAGAAAAGGAGGTATACGCTGAAACAAAAGGAAGAAAGCGTGCTGCCTTTTGGAGTGTAAAAAGGGTTTATGTGATTTAGTAGAGGGAAATCATATCCTCTTCCAACTGTACCAGAGAACAGACTGGGGCCACAGGAGAAGACTCTCAGGGTCACATGCAGCCCAAGAGTCCATAGGTGTCCTGAGATATTTTTCGGGACGGGGGGGGGGGGGGGGGTTAAAGCCATAATATGCCCCCCCAGGCCAGCCCACCCAGCCCCTATGTTTATCCTGGAGGGGGCAAGTGTGTGTATGTGTGTGTGTGTGTGTGTGGGGGGGAAGTGCCCCCTTCCCCCCATGGACACCCATGCAAGGGCCATCTGTTTCAGCAATTTTTCCCCTCAAACCACTGCAGTGACATTCACACCTCACTGATGAACCTATTGCTAAGTGAACTTCCAGTCACAGACAAGTGACTATTCACAAATGAACCTGTGGTGGTCACAAGTGTCAGAAATCAAGGGCAAAGTAAGAGCGGGGTTCCAGCTCCCTGGATCCCATCTCTTGGACTTTTTGCCCTATTAGATTAGAGAAAAACAAAAGTTTACCACCCCAATAATAAAATCTGTAGCTGTTGTTGTTGGACTACCACTATCATCAGATGTCTGGTGTCTGTCTGAGGTTGATTGGAATTGTAGTCCAACAACAGCTGGAGTACCTCAGGTTGATCACTCCTGGTCAGTGCTCAGGGATCTGCAGTAGCTTTTGCATACGGAATCAGACAAGATAAATTGTAGGTATTGTTATTTAATTTTTTTCCCTCTCTGGAAATCTAACAGGACACATGATTTCCCTGCTTGAGTACAGGTGAGTTGATCAGAGGCTCAGTCTCACCTGTGCACAAGCAGGAAAATCCTAAAGTAGTGGTATCCAACCCTATCATCATAGACCCCTAACAGGCTGTGTCTTTAGGCTTTCCTTGCTTTCAATTAAATGACAGCCTCTGATTAACTTGTTTGTGCATAACAAATGGAACTTGCTGCACTGCTGGTATTTTATTAGTAGTTGAAGAGCCCGTGTACACAGGCCACAGTGCCATCCAGCAACGGCCGTGGTGCAGTCATGCACAGTAGAGACTGCCCGTGCCACTGCTGATGAGGAGCAGGGAGCTCTGAATTCAGTCCGTAGTCCTCTCTGCACACCTTAGGTAAGCAGAGAAGACTACGGCCTGAATTCGGAGCCCCACTCCTCCTTCATACCGCCCATTTTTTCCTCACTCTTCTTTGTGTTGGACACTATCTTCACTGAACATGAACTGCAATTCCCCCACTTATGTTCCTCCTATATGGATTCAAGGGAGGAGATGCCCTAAGAGGTGATAAAGTGGAGATGACTTCTCTAGTGATATCACTTCTCCAATTCCTATGTTATTCTGTGGAGCCAATGCAATAAGATCACTCCCACTGGAGAAATCTTAGTGCATAGGCTCCATAGAGTAACATAGGAATTGGAGAAGTGATATCACTGAAGAAGTCATCTCCTCTTTGTCACACCTTCGTGCATAACCCCCAAAGTGAGGTTGTGCCATCACTTATTACTCTGTATGAAGGGTGTATTGTGTCCATTTTACTCGCTGTTGCAGTAGGATATATTAAAATGAACACATTGAGCAATATTCTACCAGCACTGATAATTTAGTTGGGTTGGTTTTGACAGTAATCACACACAAATCCACTGACACTCAGTTTAAGAGTAGGAGTCATTTCACCTCCGTAGCACACACTTTGTTTAAAGTTTGACTGAGTAGATGGATTGCTTATTAAATATAACTATGAAAGACATGTCATCTACCGGAAGATTCTCAACACTGTAAATATTCACATTTCCTGGACACAATGGGGAAGATGTGCTAAGGTGTGAAAGGAAGGTAATGAAGTGGAGATGACTTCTCCAGTAATATCACTTCTCCAATTCCTGTATTATTCTGTGGCGCCAATGCACTAAGACTTCTCCAACTTTAGGGATCTTAGTGCACAGAATCAATAGATTAACATAGGAATTGAAAAAGTGATATCACAGGATAAGTCATCTCCACTTTATCACCTCAGTTCATAATCCCCCATGTGTTTGCTGCTTATCTTTATCCTGAGTGCCTATTATGTAAAGAGTCTACCAAAAAGAGTATTCATATTATGTTCAGAAGAAAAGTGGAACGAATCTGGGCAAGCCAAATTGGAACAAATACAGTTTTCCCAAATTTGCATATATTTAAATGGGGCTTTTAACACTGAGTGTTAGAGTGGTGTGCAATGCTTTGCAAAGCAATGCACTGCATACCCCTCTGGCACTCAAAGAGTTAACCCCTTGAATAATAGAACAGTTTTCAATGCATTGCAATAAATTAGGGATCACAATAGCTTTTAAGGGGTTAAAACTCCTTTTTAAATGAATGAGCATTTTTTATTTGTCAGTTATGGTGTAGCTGATTTGCCTCCACTTTGCTTCTGAATGAGTCCATAAAGTAAAACCCTAAGTGATTAATTACTCACATGCATCAGTGGTGTGTTCTAGAAAACAAAATGAAAACCTTCAAACATAAATCCAACAAACAAATGTGATAGTCTAGACAGAGCTACCTGTTTTATCGAAGAGTGGAATTATAACAATTTAACCCTTTGAGAGCCAGAAAGGTATCAAATGCATTGCAGCACAATGAATTGGATACATTTCTGGCACTCAAAGGCTTAAGAACCACAGGGATGTATAACACATTGCTTCTCCTTAAAGAGATAATACTGCATTCCTACTAATCAATTGCAATTTTTTCTCTTGAATAGGGTTGCCTGGAGAAACCACTGCAAAGGGAGAGACCTGTCACAGTGGCTGAAAGACTGCAAACTTGATATCATAGGTTTCTAATGAGAACTCTTCAGCTGACTGCAGCAGAGGCCAATGCTTTTTGAAACAATAATTTCTTTCTTTCTGAAATGTTAATGATTGAACCACGCATTAAACCAGTTGCACATTTATCATTTTTCCACAGTATGTGTCAGTTACATAATTCACACTGGAGCAATAAACAACCAGAATACGGACATGCAGCCAGATTCTTTATGAGGAGAAAGGTAAATTATAGTTTTTAGATGTTAAAATCACTTTGAAGCCTACGGTGCAGAAGTGAAGTCACAGACATAAATGGGCATTTGTCCCTGGAGTGTTAGAACGGTTTGCTGAGCTTTTATATGATGTTTGTATTGTCCTGAATATAGGCTACCAAGGGCGAGGGACACCCATTTTAAATTCAGAACTGTCCTGGGGAATCAGGGACATATGGTCACCCTATGCCATGAGGCCAATTTTCTAAAAACATCTGGAGTAAAGCAATAACACCCCAAGGAATAAATACAAATTCCTCAAGTGTCAAATTATTTAAAATGATAGTAATATTTCACAAAAACAGCAGTTCCAATTAATCTTCATAGTACTTGAGCCATAGAGAGTGTTATTTCATTACTGTGAGTATTGTAGTTCAATGGTAATTGAATGATAATGTTTCCCCCTCCAGCCCCTTTTACCTAGTGTAAGCCCCCACTCCTCAGATGTGGAATCCAGTCCATAGACCAGACAGCTCACATCAAGGGTCAAAATTCTTACTGTGAGAACAATGAAAACCCTTACCCCCTTGACAGGTTTTTCAGCTTTTTCCCTCATCTTAATTGAAGATTGTCCCTCTCTGCAATCCCCCTGGACACTCCCTGCTGCTCTAAGCTAAGCAGTGTTACATCAGTAGAAGGTGAGGGAGGTGGATACTTTATCATTCAATTACTCTTGAACTACAACTCTGACACAATTGAAATAACACTCTCCAAGGCCCAAATACTATGAAGATTAATTAGAGCTGCTTTTATTATGAAACATTGCTATCCCTTTAAATGGGCTTTTGACCCACTAAATGCTTATAAGGCCTGCAGTGCCTTGCTTCACAATGCATTGGGGACCTACCTTGTATTCCAGGCATTAAACACCTCATTTAAAGGATAATTTTCACCTCTAAAAACTTTTTGCTAGGTGCTTAGCTATTAAAATTGTATTAGATAGTGTTTTATTTTTCTTGTACTTACATGCTTTGTAAGATAGCCACCTTCTCATGAATGAATAAAAGAACCCAGTAACTGGATTCACTACTAAGACTTCAACACAAGTCGGCTTAATAGTGGATGGAGTAGAAAGAAAGGAAGGCAGCAATTGCCTTCCTTGACGCCCGCATTGATCACCTATCCTGCTGGATAGGTGATCAATGCTAGGGGGCATCAGGAGGGGTCCCGATGCCCAAAGCGAGTTCTGAAGTATATTTTTAATAAAGATATTAAATAACTACTACATTTTAAAAAGGACATATTATACATTTAAACATATAACAGCAAGGGTATGCAGCCGCATACCTTGACTATTAAACCTTTAAGTAGCAGAGGGGTACACAAACACATTTTAAAGCAATGCTTTGTGTACCTCTCTGGTACTGAAAGGGTTAACTCTCACTACATATACAAGGAGGACAGTGGATGTCGAATGACAAATGAGGAAAGTAGAATGTCGGAGTTGGGCACTGAATGTTGAATGACACATGGGGAAAGCATAATGTTGGAGGGGGGGCACTGTCTTTCTGATTTCTAACACGCTGGGCAGCATGGGGAACAATTCTATTTTATGTTAGCCCCATATACACTGCCTGACACCCCAACTTTCTTCCCTTGTCCAGGCAGTGTCCATGGGGATTTGTGGCTAGCAGTGGGCAAGGGGAAAAGGCTGGAGAGGGTCAGACAGTGTACATGGGGATCTGTGGTTACCAGTTGTCATGATAACAAGACTGGGGGCCAAGCAGTGTATATGGGGTTCTAGGGCTACCACTGGCCTCAAGAACAATACTGGGGGGCAAGTGGTAGCCAAAAATCCCCATAGTTGCTGATTGACCCCCAGCCTTGTTTCCTTTGGAGTGCACAGCATATATACTATATGATACACAGCTAAGGGGATAATTGTGTAGTGCTTTGTGTACTTTTTTTTTTTTTTTTTTTAAACCCTTTGAGTGCCACAGTGGTGAGCAATGCACATCCCTGTGGCATTCAGTGCTGTCCATGGTGCTGAAAGCATTCTGTTCACTCCTCTACTGGCCACATTCTGTTTTCCCTAAAAAAAGTGCTGTTTTTTTCTGCAGCACTTGCATTCAGCACACTCCAGCACTGTTACACTAATGTGTGCCTTAACACTTTGACTGCCAAAGAGGTGCACAACGCATTGCAAATTAATGCGATGCCCACCACTCAAAGGTTTGACATGGCCTCTTCTACTCAAAAGCTTGCGTCCTTCCACATTTTCTCCAAACTATACACACACGACCACAACACACATGCAATACACTTGAACAATGCAAACAGACAACACACACATGCACAATACATACATGCAATACACATGCACGACACAGACATTACACACACATAATAAACACGAACAAAAATGCACACAGTAAAAAAACACATGCACAACACACACAGACAATACACACAAACACGTACAACACACCACAAAATACACATTCACACGCAATATACATGTACACAACATATGCAAAACACACGCACAGAACAATTTCAAAACACATGCAATACACAATACAGACAACACACAATACATGCACAACACACATGCCCACAATACATATATACAACACGCCACAAAATACACAAACTATACACACGTATACAACACGTGTAAAACACACACACACACACTACACATACTATGCAACACACACACACGAACACCACAATACACAAACAGAATACACACAGGCATTACACACACACACACACACACACACACACACACACACACACACACACAAATTCAACAATCCAGTCATTAAGAACATGGTCTCCTTTTCTGGATGTCAGTACCCCTGAAGCACTCAGAGGAGTTAATCCTCACGGGCAATGCATGCCCCTTATGCTAGTAGGTTATAAAAATAAAACATAAAACAGAAAGGAGAATACATCTCTAAGTGCAGCAAAATACTATCAGTTCAGTCCACCACCAATTGCTAAACACCTCATGTGGAGTACTACTCACATGGCTCTGAGGCAACACCAGCCTCTAGGTAAACCAACATTAGCTAGTTAACTACCTGTCAATATATCATTCGTCTGTCTCCTCCACATTCTCGTTGTGTCCTTTCAGTATCCCTTCTCACAGTCTTTCACATGGGAAGCTGATGGGGCCAAATACTAGGGCTAGTCCAGAACTATTGTTGGGAACAGGTGAATCCCAGACAGGAAGAAATATATACCATCAATATATTCTTGTTAAAATACTAATAAACAGATGGATTATCATATCATATCTATATACACCTACATTTAAAAAAAAAAAAAAAACCCACTCATAAATACTACACCTTCCATGCGTCATTAAATCCAAGACATGTCATAATGATACCTACCCATAACTCTGTTCATCCCACACAGAACAAATTTTCATTCATTATTCACCAAAGTATCTGGAATGCAATTTCCATGGTAAGCAATATTCACAGTTTAGTACCGTCGGACCATGGAACCAGGAGCATGTGTGTATGATGTGTGAATGCTTTAACACTTTAAAGCATTTTTCACTTTCACTTACTTGGTAAGTTATGTATGGATAGATGCTCTTCACCTGAGGTGACAATCAGTCGTGTAACCTGCACTCTGTATCTTTGAGATAGCGTCTGCCATGATGAAGTGGGTCTCTCCCATGTTTGTTTGTTTTTTTAAACTAGGTCTCACGTGAACTTTGAAGTCTTATCAGATTAGGTAGTATCTCTGACATATGAGGCAGGCCTTAAATTGCCCACAATTCCGAGCTCTCTTTCATATATGTGGCATAGGATCTGTTTAGGTGTCTCTCTTTCCATAAACGACTGTTACAGTTACATATAATCAGTGGTCTGATATATTATGTATGTTTAGAGAGGAAGAGACACACAGGAACTGTGACTGAATAATTTGCAAATGAAGAAAATATATTCTTTTCCAGGGCTCCCACTAACTATCCAAGCTTATCTGTGAATGGGCTAGGATACCAAGCCTTCTGAACTAAAAAACAAACAAACAAAAAAAACAAAAAAAAAAAACAAAAAAAAAAAAAAAACAAAAACAAAATAACAGTGGACTTATCACAATTCATTGACTTTAATTCTTCTCTCTACAAACAGCACAAAAAACAAAAAAAACATTAAACATTAAATAAAGCTTCTCCGAAAAAGAATTTACACATTAAAAAGTTTAAGATATGTTAATGATAACAAATTAACTATTTTTTTTTTATACATGTTAGCTCTAACTACATGATTTTGGATAGTACCAACCAATTTTATTTTTCAGTTCTGAGCTTTACATGTGTATGTAGTTACTTGACAGCTATGGGAACGGTGTTTGCACAATGTAAAACTCTTCCATACTTTCCTTGTTCGCTGCAGGGCTGAGCGAAGTCAGCATTTTATTTGAAGCACCTGAGAGTTTTCACCAATACGGGGTTTCAGTGGAGAGGAGAAAGGTGTTGGCCAAAGCCCTAATATCACCCAGCTCTGAAAATCACAGAGCTATGAAGATAGAACAAAGGGTATGATAGTTTTAAGCTATGGGGACTTTATTTGCATACTTGTCAGGTAAAAACCTACAATTTAAAGACCATTCAATTAAGACCCAGTGGCATCATGTTGGAGGAAAACCACAGTCTTCCAGATCCTGGATAATCAGTCAGTGCTTACTGGGAGGTAGGCAAGCATCTGAGGAGGTTATGCTCAATTAAGTCTGCAAAATTGCCAAAGCCATGTAATCTATTTTCATGAACCAATTTAGTACAAGGACCTACCAGTTGTGCCATGTATTAGCAACACTTATCTGGTATGTGAATGCGATTCACAGCAAAGAAGAGTACCTACCCTTTCTTGGGGGCAAGGTAATAAGTGCAGCTGAGGGGTTTGTACAGTGAGCCTCTCTGGTCCTTAAAAGGTGAATGTGTTTAAACAGATTACCTTACCTAGGTAAGTGTCTTTTATACAGCTGTCAGCTATTTTCCCTCTAGATCAGTGATTCTCAGCGTTAGTCCTCAGACACACCAACAGTGAATGTTTTCAAGAACTCCCTGCATGATCACAGGTGGGTAATCAGTAGCTCACTGATTGTAATTAATCCACCTGTGCTTAAAAGGGGAACTGTCCCCCCCTACCCTAAACACCCCCCAATAGTTTAAATATGTTTAGGACTGGGAAAAAAAAAAAATTACAAACTGTAGTATTGGATATAAATGTTTTTGTATCATATACATTTACCTCCATGGTTACAAAGAATCCCTGAGGCAGAGCTCTGCCATCTTGCTGACATATTAAAAGATTGGCAGCGATCTCCCTCCTAATCACTTTCAATTTTCTTATAAACCTGCTCCTTTTATCAGTGGCAGATTCTCTCTCTATAATATTATATACATCTATCTATCTATATATATATAGATATACACATACACACACACACACACACACGACAGGGAAGTTGGAGGGGAGGGGATTCCACCAGCCAGTCTTGCAACGATATTCCTGTGGAACAGCTTGTACCGCAGTTACTGACAAAATTGACATCACAAGGTAAACCTTTCAAAGGCTCTCTCTCTAAAAGGATCAAAAAAAAAACCAAACCGCAAAACTTATAGGATGTTTTTAAAATATGGATTTAAATGAAGCAGTTTGTTAGAGGTGAAAAATCCACTTTAAGTAGGGATATCCTGAAAACATGGGATAGTTGGTGTGTCCTGGGGACTGAAGTTGCGAATCATTGCTCTAGATCAGTGGTTCTGAACTCCTGTCCTCAGGACCCACTAATAGGCCAGAATTTGATGATTACCTTGTTAGAGCACAGGTGAGTTAATCAATGTGAATGAGCCTTTGATCACCACACCTGTGCTCTAGGAGAGACATCCCTAAGTCCTGGCCTGTTAGTGGAGGAGTTGAGAAACACTGCTCTAGATCACACCTCCTCACAATAAACAATGGGTTTCAAAAGTCCAAAATAGATCTTAACCCCTTAGGGACCCTTGAGGTACCAGGACCGTCACGGTCCTTGAACTACTCAAGGACCGATGACGGTCATGGTACGTCACGTACTTTTTACTTACAGCGCTCTACCGGGAGCGCTGTAAGTAAAAATAGGGCATGAAATAGACCGCTCCAAGATTGGAGCGATCTCTTTCAAGCCCCATAGTGACGCGCCGATACAAGTGACCTGTCACGTGTACCGGCGCGTCAAAGTGCCCCTATGCGGTCATTATGGGACAGAAATGTCCCGTGACCGCCGGTCCTTAAGGGGTTAAAGAACAAAAGTCCTTATCAGACAGTAAACAGAAACAGCAGTGGATTACAACAGAGGTCAAATGCAACAAACAAAAACAAAATATGTACCTGACTGCGGTTTGATGGACATATACATTAAGTACACGATTCTGGTGAGCAAAACAAGACTCACTTAGTCCTATGGCACAATTCTCCTTTCATTTTCAAGGAACATCAAATAAAAACAGTGAACAGTCTACTTATTATACAACTACATATTAACACCTTGAGGACCAGAGAAGTGTACAAAGAATTGCTTTGCTATGTGTTGCACACCCCTCTGGTCTGCCAGGGATTAAATCAAAGTTGCTACAAAAATATACATTTACAGATTTGCAGCAAAAAAGCAGCAGAGAAATCAACACCACTATTGGAAGTTTCCAGTGAACGTGTTCCCCTTCAGATTGGCCTGTTTAGTAGCCCAGTGGCTAGAATGAAGTACAAAGTCCATATCAATGGTTTAGTCATATATCTTTAGTCATGTCATCTTCTTCCAATTTCTTAATTTCATTTTTTAAACAGTTTATCGTTTCCCGACTAGCTTTTAACCTCTCCTTCAGGTCAGAGATTTCAAAGCTGGTTTTCTTCTTCGCACCTTCCAGCTTCTCTCTGGTTTTTGCTTCTAGTTCTGAAACTGGGACAAACACAAAAGAATCAATGATGGAAGATGCAGAGTGGAATTTTTTAACAGCAGTGATTGGTTGGTTTATATTGCTTCCTAGATTTTGCGCAGATTTGCAACTAGAGATGTATCCCTTGAATTCTACAGCTATTCCCAACGCACTGGAAAAAAAATACTAAAGAGGTCTCATGCATTCAAGAAATGTATACCATAATAGCTGAAGTCAGAGGAAAAGGCTGTACTAAAACAAATCAATCCTTTTCCAAATGTTTAACCCCTTAACAGCTGCACTGCCGTCCCAGAATTCCATGATGTGCCGTGCCGGGACTGTCACCAGCATGAAGGTCCTGGCACGTAATGAGTCATTAAGGTGTCAACCCCTTGCATGAGAAAAATATCAGTGATATGGGAGTTGGAGTTAAAGAGTTCCTGTCACCTTGATTCAAGTTTGCATATCTGAAAACTTCATTAAAATTTGTCTGTGCGCCATGTTGGACTTTTGGGCAATATATTACATAGACAATATGAATTACATTTTCAAATATTTAAAAAAAAAAAAAAAGTTTTAGCGTTCTAATAAGTCCTATCTTTCATGGAACACAAGTACCATCACAAAAGTCAGGGTCTTTGGAGTGGAGACTCCCTTCTCCTCCTTCAGCTCAACCGCCCCCATTCACTAACCCCTAGAATTCACTTAACTGAAGCCACACAAAGAGGTAAGCAGGGAAGAAAATAAGAAAGTCTCCTGAGACTAAGACCCTAATAGGACGCCCTGGTCAGGAAAACCAATACCAGGGGTGGGAATCTTGTGTTCCATATGGACTAAAGAGAAAAGGATTTAACCGGTAAGAACACTAAAATCCTCTCTTCTCTTGTCTCCAATATGAAACAAAAGGTACCATGGGGATATACCAAAGCTAGGATTCTTGGGTTGGGAAAGGAGAAAGGACCTCTCACACATCCCCATGGAACCAGAATTCCCTAGGACTATCCAGTATATGAATAACCCAAGCAGGAAGTGTCAACGGGAAATGAACTAGCACAGCACACTAAACAAAGAGCCAACAGGGCTCAGAAACTACTAAACAACAATTGGCAGAAAAACTAATGCAGATCCTTAAAACAGGCAGAACTGCCTGCAGGACTTTCTGGCCGAAGCTGGCCTCAGCCAAGATGTGGACACGGTAGTGTTTGGTTCAAGTATGCAAGGAAAAACAAGTCGAAGCCATGCACAGTTGTTCAGCGGTGGCCTGGTTCTTGTAGGCCCAAGAAGATCCCCACAGATCTTGTGGAATCTTGAAGGGAACAGGTTTCTTCTGGATTTCATACGCCTGGTGTTAGGTAGCCTTTATTCCAAAGGCAATGGTGACCTTGGAAGCAGTGTGACCAGCTCCGGGATGACAAAGTCAGACTTGCAAAAAGGCATAGTACTTAAGGCAGCGCACCACGTTCAACAGATAGAGATCTCTCTCCTTATTGGATGCAGGGTCAGGACAAAAAGAAGGAACCACAATCTCCTGATTGATGTTAAACTCTGAGACCACCTTGGGAAGAAACTCCAAAGAGGTATTAAGTACTGCCTTATCCTGATGGAACACCAGGAAGGGATGTTTACAAGAAAGATCTTGCAAGTTCAGAGACTCGCCACACTGATACAATTGCCAAGAGGAAGGCCATCTTGAGTGTCAATTGGCGCAGAGAGATAGAAGCAAGAGGCTCAAATAGAGGCCTCTGCAAAACACTCAGGACCAGGTTGAGATCCCATGGGCAGTGGGATCCTTAAAGGAAGGGAAGGGGACATGTTCTTGTCCATGCACTACTTGTGAAAAATTGACCACCCCCTATTGTATGAATTGGGAGACACTGGCTTCTGAGCCTGGATCAATGTGGATAAGACCTTGGTGGAGAAACGTTTTCCCTTCAGAATGCCTGCTTCAAAAGCCATGCCGTCGAAGACGGTCTCTCCAGGCCCTTGTACCACAGATCCGGTCTGGGAGGCAGGCGGATCAGATACTGAACAGACAAACTGACCAAGTACATGAACCACACCCTCCTGGGCCAATCAGAATGACCAGCTCCCCATCCATTCTTCCGAATCACCCTAGTGATAAGAGGAATCAGAAGACACGCATAGGTGAGATGGAAGCTCCATGGGATCGACATTGCATCTGTTTCAAAGGCAAGGGAATCCCCAGTCCGGAAGCAAAATGTCAGAAACTTTCTGTTCTCCCAGGTTGGGATAGAAATCAGAAGAGCGCTCAGGGGTTGGGACTAGCACCAGTACTCTCTCCAGGAGAGTCCATGGCCTCTTGGAACAACTTTGCCTTGTCTGGATCCTTTGACAAAAAGAATCGTTGTGGGATGGGATTTGAAATCTATGCGGTACCCTTCGGAAAGGACCCACAAACCCTACAGAGTAGGGCTAGGCTTCTTGAAATAGATGGAGACGACCCCCTACAGGTAACAATGGAATAGGATTCCACAAGTCGTGATGAAGTGGATTTCACAGACAGCCTTTGAAGCTGATCCCTTGGGCTGCCAGGTTTTTGTAGCAGGTTGAGTTTGAGGCCTTGGCACCCCCGTCTGGCAGAGGAAAAGAAAAAACAAAAACACACGTGCCTTTCTCGCCAGAATGGAACAATTTGCGGAAATCTGCAGCAACCAAGTGCTCTTACCCCCAGTAGTATCATGGATAATCTGTTTCAGTTCAGGTCCGAAGAGGGACTTACCCTGAAACGACAGGAAAATCAGCGACTCTTAGAAGATTAGTCCACAGACCAAATCTTAAGCCACAGAATGCGGCACACAGCAACAGAAATGGTAGAAGCCTTCGCAGAAAATCTGGGGGAATCAAATAGCACCTCAGAAACACAAGTATTAGGCTCCGTGATGTTGGCCATTAGAACCTATAAATCCTCCTTGGCAACATCAGCCCATAAAGCATCAGAAAGTTGCTCACCCCAAACGGCAACTGCACTGTTAACCCAGGCAGAGGCAAAAACAGGTCTAGGTGCTAGCCTGGTGGCAGCGAAGATGGCCTTTAGAAGAGAATCCAGCCTTTTATTCGCAAGCTCTTTGAGTGCCATTGCATCTGCCAGTGGGAGGGCAGTGCTCTTCTCCAGCCATGAAATAGGGCGATGCACGGTGGAGGGGGGAGAATCCCACTGCACCAAAGTCTCAGCCGTAAAAGGGTATAGTTTAGAAAAGTGCTTACTGAGGAAAAGCCTTTTAAATCAGGAGTTTTCCACTCATGTATAAGGATCTGATCAAAAATGTTATTGGGTGGAAACACAGGAGAAGCCTCCTTAAGCCTCTGGAAATATCTGGAGAAGGAGCTCCCTCAAAGGCATCAGAGACCTGAAGGGTCTCCAGAACTGCGCTGATGATCTCCTCAACCAAGGGTTCATAGGAATCTCCACGTCCTCATATTCACCACAATCATCCTCCTCCTCTTCTGATGGCAATTCTTCCTGAGAAGAGAACCCCAATAACCTGAGTAACGTGAGAATGACCCTTGGATACAGGGAAAATTTGCTTAAAGGCGAGTATAGGCTTCCAGGAATGAAGTATCCCTTGGACACATGAAGGGATTTCGGCTACTGAAGACATGACTTTTTATCCATGCTGGCTCTTGATCGGTGCTAGAGGGATCCGGTGGAGCGGTAGGGGCACATGAGGGACAGAGAGTCCCTAAATAATCTGTAGTTAGCCCCATGTGGCAAGTGAGGGGGTTAAGGGAAGCTCCTGAATCCTTTGCCTTGGACTTATGCCCATGACCCTTAGAGTCCTTCCTATTAAAATGTCCCAAAACACTAGCAAAGACTAGATAAATGTCCCCAGAATTAAAAAAGAACTAATAGCCCAGAAATACATTTATGCAGCAAGCAGAGGGTTAACCTGGAGATGTCAGCCTCTGCATAGGATAAGCAAGGGAGAAGATGGTCACCATAAAATTGTCAGCCAATTGGAAGAAAACCCAGGTTATATACATTATGGGTACTGTAGTCTTCTTCTCTTGTCTAGCAATGCCTACAATTTCGTTCGCAGGTCGCCATGGCTCCCCTGGACACTCAGAAAGTAGACCAGATGATAAGGCATGGGGAGCCAAGTAGAGCCCTCTCTGACCACTGTAGCCCTAATAGTTTCAGATATATGTCCCAGAGAAGTTCTTCCCATAAAAGGCTATGGAGCAAAGATGGCTGTGGGGGGGCTCCCATTCTTAAAGGGGCTGCTGCACTAAAATCGATCTATAACCAAAATGTTGGCAGAAGACCCAGGGAACATGAGGGGGGGGGGGTCTAAAAACTGATAAATAGTGGGGGAATATAAATAACCCCTAAATTAGGTACAAAAGGGACTCAACCCCCATCGTACCTGTGTTCCATATTGGATGTAAGAAAATAAAATAAATTAAAGGTGACACTTGTCTGAAAGAGGTTTCTATAGAATAAATTAATTTAAGATTTCTGTCGCTGTTTATTTCACACACTGTATCCCATGGAACTCGTGGCTAAGTGTAATTCTCTTAGTAAAGCTGGGGTAGCCAATCTGAGGCTCTCCAACTGTTCAGGATTAAATGCCCATCATCCAAAATTAGCCACAAGCTGTCTAAGGATGATGGGAACTGTACTAATGAACAGCTGGAAAGTCTCAGATCTCCCAACTCAAGATAATCATCCCCAGCTAGCCATGGGCTGACTTAGGATTGTAAAAGTTGTACTTCTGAACATTTGTAGTGCCTCAGCATGCCAAACACTGTTGTAGAAACATATAATTTGATGGCAGATAACCACTGGGCCCATCTAGTCTGCCCATGTGTCTTACTCAAACCTTTTTTAGTCCTTGATCTTGTCATATATGCAGAATGGCCTTATACCTATCCCATGCACGATTACATCTTCTCACTATAAACTTCTACTGGTAATTTGCTCCACTTATTTACCATCCTCTCAGTGAAGTATAAAATGTTTGTACATTAAATCTAAGCCTCTGACACTCAAGTTTAGGACTATAACCTCTTGCCTAACATTCTACTACTTTGAAATGCAATTCCCTCCTGTAAAATAGTATAACTACCTCACTCTTTCTGCTACCAATTTCTCTGGCTATACAACCCAGAAGTCTGCTTGCATTCCCCTCCACTTTGTTACAGTATCAGCTTACCTTTAAGCTATCAGAAATAATTACTCCTAATCCCTTTTCCTTTGTTGTCTCTGACAAAACAATACCCTTCATACTATATTCTGCTTTTAGATTTTTATGTCCCAAATAATTCACACACTTGTCCATTTTTCTAAATTTACTTTAATCATTTGCCATTTGGCTTATTCACTCAGGAACGTCTACCCTGCAAAAATGGTTACCTTGAAGGCCTTTTGTAATATCACTAATAAAAATATTTAAAAAGCGTGCCCTGGTACAGATCCCTGAGGTACCCATTAGTAACATGTGACGAGAAAAATAACAATTGTACTGCATGGCTTACATTCTGTTTCATGCTTATATGCGCCAAGAGTTAACTGCCGTGACGTTGTTAGAAGCTGCTGCATCATAGCTGTAGGATCCTGGAATATCTGTTGGGGAAAAATAAGTTTTTCACAAATAAAGCAGAACAACTTCTGTTTTTACTAAGCTAGTTACCAAGAGAAAAAGATCACGTGTGATCATATCTGTTTTCACAAACTGATTTATAAGAGACAGTTTAAGAAGAATTTTAAGTTTTGGGCTCAAAAATTGATGACTTGATTGCTTCAGTTCACCAAGTCTTTAAAACTTGTAATGCCAAAATGGCAGCTTACAAATTTCTTGTTCACTAAAAAGTAAAAAAAAGTGTCTATGCAAGGATTAGTACGTAGAAAAATGAATGGGACAGTCATGTTTTATACGGACATTAAAGAGAAAGCAGTGTCCCATAAACAATTCTTCTTGTTTTGTAGAGTTAAAAAAAAAAATATGTGGCACAAATCCTCTCTCTCAAACCTTTATGGTTTGAGAGATAGTCGCATCTAAAGTTTCCCTTTTCCTGCTATCAGCTGCAAAGCTGACAGCAGGAGATTTGAGTCGGCCTGCTCAAGGAGGCTCTTCAGCAGAGCCGAAATCGTATTATTTAAAAATAACTATTTCAGTGGAATGGTCTACAAAGTGTGCTTGCAAACCAGGCACACTTTGTAGACCATTCCAATGAAGTAATTATTTTTAAACAACGCCATTTCGGTTCTGCTGCAGAGCCGCCAGCTGGTCCCCAGACCGGGATCTCCAGATGTCATCACAGCACTGATGTTAGGAGAAGTGGAGGAACTTTGCATGCAAATTAATATCTCTCAAACCGTAAAGGTTTGTGAGATATGATTTGTGCCACATAATTTATTTTTTTTAAAGTCTACAAAAGAAGAATTTTTTATGGGACATTAGTGTCAGTTTAAATGACCATCAACTACTAACAATAAACCATCAGAAGTCTTCATGTCAGGAGAAAAGTAAGACATTCTGTGTAGATTGGTTCCTCAAAATTAGTCCATGTAGAATGGCCATACAGATTTATTCCCAGATTAAGGCAAGGTGTGAATTATTAGTGGTGTATGTTCGTATTCCTTTAAAGGGATAATAATGTTTTAGTGTTTTACCTAGTTTAAGCCACCTCCCCTCAGATGTGGAATCTGGTCTTGAGACCATACAGCTCACAGAAAGAGACAATCTTCTTACTGTGAGTATAAGGAAAACCCTCCCCCATTGACAGGTTTTTCCTTATGATCACTGAAGATTGTCCCTCTCAGCAATCCATCTGGACAGTCTTGCTGCTCTGAGGTGAGCAGTGTTTCATCAGTAGAAGGGGTGGGAGGGGGTTACTTTATCATTCAATTACTCTTGAACTACAACAACTCAGACAGTATTGAAATAACACTCTCCATGGCCCAAATACTATGAAGATTAATTGGAGCTGCTTTTATTTTGAAAAATTACTATCCCTTTAAAAGTAGCTTGTTGGCAATACCTGCACAGAAGCAGGGCTACCTGGAGAACTGCTCCCATTGACGAAGGTACGTGTGTTTGCTGTACATGCAGGATTTTGTGAAAACATTAGGCTTTACATGTAATTCACCCTGTTTTTATGGTGTGTGTGAGAGTGAGAATTTTTTTTTTTTTTTTTTTATAAACAGAGCAGCTGGTTCCCTTTACTATTGCTCAATTTTGACTTAACGGGATAGTAATACTTAAAATTAAAAAAAAAAAATTATATTATATATATTATATGTTGTCGAGTTTATCCCCCTGAGTAAAATAAGGGTACTCCCACTGCTGAGATATATTTTATTAAAAAATTATAACAGCTCAAACTTGAATTTTTTAGGTGCAATATCACAGTGGCCTGAAAATGTACAGTGGCGCTGATGCTACACCATCCTATGGACTGCTCTGGTCTGTAGACCATAAATCTACATAAGATGGTGTAGCAGCAGCGCCACTGTACATTTTCATGCCACTGTGATATTACACCTAAAAAAAAAAAAAAAATTCAAGTTTGAGCTGTTATAATTATTTAATAAAATCTCTCTCAGCAGTGGGAGTACCCTTGTTATACTCTGGGGGATAAAACCTACAACATATTTTTTTTTTTTTTTACATTTTAAGTATTACTATCCCTTTAATAAAAATAAGTCTCAAAGTGGTACTACAGGGCATATGTACAATCATTTGTGTCCATTGATGCATGATGCTTGCAGGAGCATGCTCCATGCTTATTCACACCTCCCCAGTGATTGGGAAGGAGGGCCATTGCTCCTAATTTGCTCATAGAATAGTATGGCCAGTTGGGGGAAGACATTTAAGCCTATAGCCAGTATAGTAAGGTCATTTCTGATACTTGATGCATTTCCTTTGATAAAGAACACGGTAGGTAAAACATTACTTTAAGGGATCTACACCTTCAAAAAGATTAACACTGTGCCAAGGTAATTATTTTTCCTTTAATATTGATAAAATCATTAAAAGCAAGGACAAATACTTAATTTTCAACTAAAAAATACTTCTGCTGCACTTAAAAAAAAAATCCTTACCATTTCATCATAGAACTCAGAAACAACAGTCTTCTTTCCTAACATAGCATTTGTATCAGACTGAAACAGCTTCAGTAAATGGTAGAGTGTAACCTGGGAGAAAAGCATGTGAAATATTTATTTTACTAAGACAGAAATTACAAGGTAATGTAACAGGCAGGAAGCTAGCTTAAGCTGCAAGGGACAAGTGAGGGTGTACAGAAGAAAATCAGTGTAGTGTAATAACTCTTGTAAATCACAGACACCATCAGAAAAATCTGCTACAAGAATTTGCTGATATTACAATTAGTCTCATAGGTAGACCCTACAATGTGCTTTTAAACCAGATCCACTATCCTTTCAGTAATAACTAAACCTAGTAAAAGCCCCAACGATTTGCCTAATTTACAGACTGATGTACAATACGGATATTAAAGTGCAACTATCACTTGGATAGTGCCTTACTGGCAGATCTGACAATGAAGCTGGTACTGCATTCTGAACCCTGGGAGACCAATGGGGGGGAACATGGGGGTCTGAAAGAGACCCCTTTGCCTTCCAAACTGGACCTGTAATAAAAGACAGAACTGTAAGACTGATGTTTTGCAGATCACTTTATTGCTTGCTTAGTCTCCACATAACCTCTGTGTTGGGCTTTAAAGTCCATAACTGAGAGTCTATAGAGGCTCACTCAAAGTGGACCTAACTTTGTTTAAAAAAAAAACAAAAACAAACATCTTCCGAATAACATGACACAAAAGCATTTCATTAAATTTTCAAATATGTAAACATGAATCAAGGTGACAGGTCCACTATCACCCTAAAACATAAAAATAATATTTTTTTCAAGATAATAAAATATCTAAATGCAGTCTCAAACTTATCACCTTTAAATTTCTTGTAGTCAAACATACCATAGCTACCTCTTTAAGAATTAAATAAAATTCTCCTCAGTGAAGAACAAAACACAACTTACCAGACTACCTCTGCTTCTATTTAAAGAGACAGTAATGTCCCATAAAAAATATTTAAATTTAGGTAGATATTGAAAAAAATAAACTATTTGCAACAAACCCTCTCTCTCAAACCACTATGGTTTGAGAGATATAGGGATTCAAAGTTCCCCCTCCCTCCCCTTCTCCTACAGCTGACAGCAGAAGAATAGAGTCGTACGACTCGAGGAGGCTCTGCAGCAGAGCCGAAATTGCAGTACTTAAAGAATTAATTAATTGGAACTGTCTACAAAGTGTGCCTGGTTGGCAAGCACACTTTGTAGACCTTTCCAGTGAATTAATTCTTTTTAAGTAAAGAGATTTCGGCTCTGCTGCTGAGCCTCCTGCTGGTCCCCAGACCGGGATCTCCTGCTGTCAGCTAGACGCTGCCATCAGGAGAAGGGGAGAACTTTGAATCCCTATATCTCTCAAACCATAGCGTTTTGAGAGTTATGGTTTGTTGCAAATAGTTTATTTTTTCAATATCTACCTAAATCTAAATATTTTTTGGAGGGCATTACTGATCCTTTAATCATGTCCTCAACATGTTGTGGGCCCTGGCCCAGAATTCTCTCTCTTTGTGAGACTACTTTCACTGCCAGTGGGTCGCTCCCTCTTTTAATTTCATTGTCATCTAATCCTATTTTTAATGTCTCCCCTTCATCTTTGATTATAGTTTTCTTACTTTTCCCCATGTGACATTTTTCTATTTTGATGTAATATTGAATGGTTCTGGATTTCTCAAAAAATAAGCACACACATATCATTACGATCATCATGAAAAAATTCTAAGTGAGATGCTCTTAAACAGGATGCAGCAGTATCGTATCGGATAATGTGTGTTTGTATGTATGTATCTTTATTTATATAGCACCATACATGTACACAGTGCTTAAAAGATGTTGAAATAACAATACAAAAATACAGAACAGGGTTAAGAGCATTAAGCTAAAGTGCGATCATTGCATTATTTGTGGGGAAAATGCAGTAAGTGAATCATACACACTGGGAAAGGGACCCTGCCCCTGAGCTTACAATCAAATTAGAGTTCATGACGACATATAGAGACAGAGGATGATTTTAAGTGCAGGTACAAGGTGTGGTGAAGGAAGTGAAGAAGGATTCTGATTTGACTATCAGTGTGCAAGAGGAGGATATTGCTATTGAGATGCCTCCTTGAGCAGGTGGGTTTTGAGGAGATAATTGAAAACCTGAGGAATAAGCAGTTCTTAATTTGCTTAACAGAAGAAACCAACTAGGTAGGTGTATGTCATATAGCAGTTAACTATATTTCTATATGTTTACACTGCACTTGCAGTTCCCGGATTATAATTATCTTGATGAAGTCTACATTTAGTTCATATCTCCTAACAACAAAAAGTAGACTTCAACAGACCTGAATAGCTAACAGGGTCACTCTATCAGATTGACGTATTCTACTTACAGGTCACAGATATAAAAACAAGAAAGAAAAAACAAATATATACAGATTTTGTGTTAGGGCATATTTCTCCTTTATACATTTTTTTTATTGAGACCGCCTCCCACAGTACCTAAAGTGCCTATCAAATAATTGAAATAAAAATGTAATATCAGAATATTTTTTATTGAAAACCTTTAGTTAAGCAATTATGGGAATAACAAAATAAGGTTTGAAGATCTGACCCTTTGCATATTCCAGTACAGAACATGTGCAACATTGTGAAATGAAAATGCACTATTGAGACATATTATAAAATTTGTGGGTAGAATCTCAAGGAAACAGACTCAAAGGTTGCAAAACAGGTTGAGGGAAGAAAAAAAAAAAAAATAATAAAACTGACAAAGTAACCAGTGCTTTACTACTGATTAATGTGGGGCATTATTAAATGCTGACATGTTTACTCCATTGACAATTCAGTCCGTTTAGGAAGACATAGCAGGGGTGATGAAATCAAGATGTGTGTTCCACTTTGCAGTTAAGATCCATCTTCTAATTAGAAAGTACGATATACCCAATCATTGTGGCACAATGCAATAGCAGATTAATGCTATACAATGATTATTGGATAGTGGGGCATGGGTCATGCTTTACACAGCAGTTAGGGATGTGTGCAAACAGCAATAATATCCTATACATTAATAGATGTAAATATCTTTATTTTCATGAGAAGATACAAAAATACTTACTGGTCTTTCATTTGGATCAATGAAAAATATTTTTATGATGATCTCAAATTCACCCCACCCCGTCTCAGTTATTTCATATGGTGGCTTGGTAACAACTAAAAACACACAATTATAAGACATCAGTTAGGACCAGATGATTTTCTTATTATGTAACTGACGATGTAAATGATCAAATAAAATTACCTCTGAGGGGATTTCCATAGCTTTCATGCAGTTTAAATTGGATTTTCTTCACATAAGCAGACATATCCTAAAATATTATACAAAAACAAAATTACTAAAATATACTGTTTAGGGAGAATGTTTCACATGATTAGAGGATTCATTAAAAGAAAAATAGCTATGAAATTTAAAGTGGGGTTATAAACAAACTTAAATAACGTACTCCAAGCTAATCTCAAAAAACATTATCTATTCTATAGTAAATGTATAGTGTGTGAAGAGATGGTGTAATATTGTCTGTAAATGGTCAGATACTCCTATTCTTCATACATATTTTGAACTGCTATAGAGCATGTTACTCATTACCTCCTGCACAAAGCTAATTAAAACAGTGACTGTGTAGAACATTAGACATTAGATTTAAAAGAGCAGTAAGCTTTACTATGAATTATTATAAACTATGTGCAATTGTGACCACTTTTACTTACAGTTATTATATATCTATCATGAAAAGCCCTGCAGTGTTCCTGTGTCACTGACAGCCACACGCAATGGCTGTAATAGAGAGGAGTAATGTAAATTCCTCCCTACTGTCACCTATCCAATACCTGGGCAGGGGCAATTTTAACAAAATGCAAAGTCCTTCCCCCCAACACCACTTCTTAGAAAAATTTCTCCAGGGACCCAAGTCGGCCCGCAAATTGCCACAGGAGCAGAAAAAGCTTTTCCTGAAACATGCAGGGCGACTCCACACATTTCGGGTAGAGTGTTCTGTGCATAGACCTGCTCAGGTCCACTTTCAGTTCCTGCCACCCCCCCCCCCCCCGCATGATTGGTGGACAAACTAAAAACTCACTGATTTCAGTAATGGTTTTAACCCATTCTATGCACTGGAGATCTCTAGTATTTAAGTGGTTAAAAAGATTAATTTACATCAGGGGGAGATAAAGTTTTATTTGTCCCCTATGGTGTACCTGGTTTACTTTAGAATTACTCCAGCTCTTTATAGTACATCACTCTGACCCTCCTGCCAACAAGATCAAGGACTTTGTGAGTCTACTTTCTGCCACACTCACAACTTTTGTGCCTTGAGTTCCTTACCTACCAACACCGCCTGGTGGGGACAAGGAGTAATGAAGTATCTTCTAGCCTATTGTTAACACCGGCTCAGAAACAGTCCAAAACACATCCACCTCAATTTGTTTTTAATGCAAAGGTTAATCCCATGCTAATGGCATGTGCTTCTATCTCTGAAACCTCAGAGAGAAGCCAGCAAAAGTAGCATAGTTTTCCTATGTTACAGTTTTCCCTTTTTTATGTTACAGTTTTCCCTTTTAATAAGAACTCATGTAGCAAAATATACAGGTTATTAGGCCTAGCAATCCTGTTAGTGTAAAGCAGTCTCCAGTAAAGCTTTAATTTTCTGTACTTTAACTTAAGTATTATATTATAAACTCTCATGGAGCAGGTCATCTAGTGTCTGGATCATCTGTGTTTTTTTGTGTTAAACAAACAACTAGTTGAAGAGCCCGTTAAACGGGTCACAGTACCACTGCCAGCTGGTCGCGGGGCAGTCATGTGCAATAGAGACTGCCCGTGCCGCGGCTGATACAGAGCTCTGTATCAGACGTGGTGCTGGCAGTCTCTACAGCACATGAATGCAGCACGCGCAGCAGTGTCTACTGCGCATGACGTGGTGTTGCACATGTTTTAGCAAATTATTATATAGGATTATATAGGATGGTTGCCTCAGTACAGCAAGCTTTTGAATAACTTGAAATCTGAAAATATCACTTTTTTTTTTTTTTTTTTTTTTTGAAAATTTCTAATATAGGGTAGATTTTATCAACAACAGTATAACTGGACTTTATTAATAAAGTAGTGATCCATGGATTGCCCAATACAGACATTTCATATATTGCTTTGCTTGGTTTGTTCCTCAGCTGACCAATGGAGGAGCTGGCAGTCTGCCGTGAAAGCAGCTCCAGTACAGATTCTATATATGCCCAATGACTGATCTGAGGAGAAGCTGAAAGTACTCTGCTCTTGATGGAGCTCAAATTTTAAAGTTATGGTAACCTTCTGTTTTGACTATTTATTGAGCTAGGGCAGAATAAGGTTGAAATTTACCTTTGATATTTCCTTTTCTTCTGTGTCCCTCCACGGCACAAAAAATGTGGGCTTGTCCCTCCTCCCAGCTGGTGTAGGACCAATCGATTCAAGATTTAAAAGAGGCTCCCGCCCCCTGTTCGGCAGTCAACTTTTGTCAAAGCTGAAAAATAAGCATAAAGAGATTAGAGGGCAGGGAGTGCCGTGGAGGGACACAGAAGAAAAGGAAATATCAAAGGTAAATTTCAACCATTCTTCTGTGTCTGTCCACGGCACAAAAAACGTGGGACATACCAAAGCAGTGTCCCTAATTGGGGGGGGGGGGGGGGAAGCATCAAGTAATTAGAACAGAAGACACAATAACAATGAAAAAAAAAATAGAACATTCTTACCCCGTAGGCTGGGAGCTTGCCTGCAGGACCTGTCTTCCGAAACTTGCGTCTTCTGAGGCCTGAACATCAACTATATAATATCTGATAAATGTAGACAGTGAAGACCATGTGGCTGCTTTGCAGATGTCCTCTGGGGAAACAGCTGCTTTCGATGCCCATGAGGTAGAGACGGCTCTTGTTGAATGGGCTTTGATTGTCTTAGGGGGAGTTAACCCAACCCCTAGATATGCAATCCTAATACAATCCTTAATCCATCTGGATATGGAAGCCTTTGAGGCTGCTGTTCCTTTGAACTTGCCGAAAAAATGGGTGAACAAATTGTCCGACTTCCTGAATTGCTTTGTCCTTAATAGGTAGATAGATATGCCACGTACCAGATCAAGATTATGCAGTAATCTCTCTTCCTTTGTAGAGGGATTAGGAAAAAAAGAAGGGAGGACTATATCCTGATTAAGGTGAAAAGAGGAAACAACCTTGGACCTAAAATTCGGGTTGGTCTTTAATACTACCTTATCTTGATGCAGAACAAGATATGGCGAGACTGAAGATAAGGCTTGTAGTTCACTGATCCTTCTAGCTGAAGTGATAGCAGTCAGAAAAACTACCTTTAAGGTAAGATTCTTTAAAGATACATCTTGCAGAGGTTCAAAATCCGATGATGAAGATAAGTGATTCAACACTAAGTTCAGGTCCCATGGAGCCATGAAATCTTTAATTCTAGGCCTAACTTTAGAAATGGCCTGCAAATATTTCTTGACCAATACCTGGTCTGCGAATTGTTCCGCCAGGACAGCCGAAATAGCGGATAATTGTACTTTAATAGAAGCAGGCCTCAACCCCAGTTGGAAACCTTTGTGCAGAAAATTAAGGACTTGTGGTGCTCTTATGGATTCCCTTGCTAGGTGTTCCTGTTGGCACCAGGAGGAAAAAATTCTCCAGATCCTATCATAGACTTTACAGGTAGATGCCTTCCTGCCCTGGATGATTATGTCTATAACAGGATCTGATAATCCCTTAAGTTTCAAGGATGTCCTTTCAGCCTCCAAGCTGTCAGTTTCCAAAAACCTGGGTTCGGATGCTTCAAGGGGCCTTGCAGTAGAAGATCCTGCCTCACTGGCAAGGGAAAATGCTGGTCTATTGATAGGTTCACTAGGTCCGAGAACCAAACCCTCCTTGGCCAATAAGGTGCTATCATAATGATGTTTGCACTGTCCTTCCTTATTTTCTTTAGCACCGTTATCATGGATATTGGAGGGAAAATGTACGCTATGTTGAAATCCCAGCAAAACCTCATTGCATCCTGTCCCAGCGCTAGAGGATGGGGAGTTCTGGAAAAAAACTTGCTGCATTTTTTGTTGAGACCTGATGCCATGAGATCCACTGTCGGGGTTCCCCATCTTTGTACTATGAGCTGGAACACGTCTTCGTTCAGGGACCATTCTCCCTGATTTATTTGGTTTCTGCTCAGAAAGTCTGCTTGCAAGTTTTGCTCTCCCGGAACGTGGGATGCTTCTATTGCTACCAGGTTCTTCTCTGACCATTTCAGAAGTCTTTCTGCCCCTTTTATCATCAACCTGCTCCGGGTGCCTCCCTGATTTTTTATGTACATAACTGCTACTATGTTGTCGGACTTGACATGCACTGGTTTTCCTCTCAGGTGAGACGCTAGGCTTGACAGACAGTAATACACTGCCCTTAGCTCCAGGACATTGATATGTAAGGTTCTCTCTACAGATGTCCATGTTCCCTAGAGAAATGTTTCTCTCCAGCAGCCCCCCCAGCCTTCCAGGCTGGCATCCGTTTGTACTATTTCCCACTCCATCTCCTTGAGCGGGAATCCTGCTCTCAGGTTGCTTGGGTTCAGCCACCACAGTAGCCGTGTCCTGACGTGATGCGATATGGGGATCCTCTGCGACCTGTTGTATGTGTCCTTGTTCCACTTTGTCAGAAAGAAATTTTGAACTGGTCTCATGTGAAACTTCGCCCAGGGCACCACCTGGCTGGAAGAGGCCAAGACACCCAATAGCTGCATAAAGTCCTGTGCAGTATGGATCCTTGACTTCCTGAATGATGAGACTTGTTTGATTATCTTCCTGACACGCGTCTGGGTCAAACGGGCTACTGCTTCTGATGTATTGAAGCTGATTCCGAGAAAGGTCAATTCTTGAGAGGGCATCAACTGGCTCTTTCGCTTTTTTATTAACCATCCTAGTCTTTCCAGGTGGTCCACTACTCTTGTGGTAGACTGACTTGCTTGAGTGAAAGATTCTGCTAGTATGAGAATATCGTCGAGGTAAGGGATCAATGTTATCCCCTTTTCCCGTAGTTTTTCTAATGCTACCGCCAGGGTCTTTGTAAATATTCTTGGGGCTGAGGAGAGGCCGAAGGGGAGGGCCTTGAACTGAAGATGCTGGTCCTTGACAGCAAACCTCAGGAATTTTCTGTGACATTGGGCGACAGGAATGTGATGGTATGCGTCCTTCAGGTCCACTGTTGTGAGAAAGGAACCTGGTTGTACCATATTCAAGATTGATGTTAATGTCTTCATCTTGAATCTCCTGTATTGGATGAATGAATTGACAAACTTTAAGTCCAGAATGACTGACTCCTCCTGAGGATTTCGGGACTTGGAATATGATGGAATATATTCCTGTCTTCTTCTGACTTTCTGGGACCGGTTCCACTACTTCGCTGTGGATCAGGGAATTTATTGCTTGCCTCATCAAGTATCTTTTGTTGGCATTCAGTGGAAGTCTTGAGATCCTGAAAATGTTCTTGATTGGGATCTTCCTGAAGTCCAGCGGATACCCTGCCTCCAGGTTCTGCAGTACCCACTTGTCTGGATTTGAATTTGTACGCCAGTGTTGAAGAAAATACTGCAGACGACCCCCTATTACCGTTGGAGACAGGGCCCGCAGACCTTCAGAATTCTTTTTTATACTGGCCTCTTCTGGAACCTTCCTTCTTGTAACCTCCTCTGGACGTCTGTGGATAACTCTGCTTCTTTTGCTCATAAGATTTAGATTGGTATCGTCGATTATCCCTAAAGGACTGCCTACGGCTCCTCAAGGGGACTCCTCGGAAGGTGAAACTCTCGATTTCCTGTCTTGGGGCAAAAAGGTGCTCTTACCTCCTGTAATCTTTTTGATAATATCTTCGAGTTGTTCTCCAAAGAGCATAGAGCCTGAAAATGGTAGTGTCACCAACTTATTTTCTGAAGAGGCATCTGCTCCCCAGGGTCTTAACCATAAGGCTCTTCTTGAAGAGATGGAAAGGGAAGAGGCTGTGGCTGATAACCTGATTGCATCTAGCGATGCATCACATGAATATCCTACCGCTTCCTTGATGGTGGCCACTTCTTTCATTAGGCGCGACCTGGAAACTGATGATTCTATTTTTTCCTCCAGCTCAGTCAGCCAAATACGCAGTGCCCTAGACACACAGGCCATAGAGGTAGCCACTTTCATGCTTTGCCCTAAAACAAAAAACTGCTTCTTTAAAGAGTTCTCCATCTTTCTATCCATAGCATCCCGGAGAGCCGATCCATCCTCCATTGGTATCATGGTCTTCTTAGAAAGCTGAGAAACTGCTGCGTCTACTTTAGGGGAATTATACCAAGATGCTGTATCAGACTCCTCAAACGGATACATCTTTTGAAACTTTTTTGAGGAAGACACTCGTCACCTTTTGCCCATTCTGCCTTTACTAAATCCGCAATTGAACTGTGGACAGGGAAAACAGGAGTAGATTTCTTGGATCCCAAAAAAGCAGTGTCCATGTCGTCCAATTCTTTCTGTACTTCTGTAAGGCCTAGGGATTTTCTGACGTGCTTTAGAAAAGGCTCCATCTTGTCCAAGTTAAATGAAGCTGCCTCATCCATAATCTCACCTTCTTCTTCTGAGGAAAATTCTGAAACAGCTTCAAGGATATTTTCCTGATCTTCCCAATCCATTCTGACAGAAGGGCCTTCATCTGGATCTTCCAATCTTTGCCTTTTCCTAGGCAATGCGGCTTGCTGCATTGAATTAAAAGTTTCTTGCATAGATGTCCGCATCCAGGTTAGGAAATCCTGGAACTGTGCTGGCAAGTTCTGCCCTGAAGATTTGTTGGTACAGTCTTGACACATTTTAGAGTCTGGGAGAGATGGCTTGGATTCACACAGGACACAGCACTTAGGCTTGGGAGTCTTGTCTTCCTTTACCTCAGGAGACACTTTCTCTTTAGAGGTAGAAGGTTTTGGGGTAGCCATCCCTAAAACTTAACTTTTAATATGAACAATAAAAAAGAAAAAGAATTCTGGCTACACAATACAGGCAAAAACCTACATTGGCACTTTAAAATAGCCTAGCATCTGGCTTGCGTTTCACGCTGGAACGCAGAGGCCTGAGACACAGTTACCGCGCAAACTGGGTATAAGATTGGTAATGAAGGACTTACCCGCGTCCTGCTGCCATCTGGATCTCCCGCTGGGCCGGTTGTTTCACCTCCGGTAGACGGCATAACGCTGCTGATACTGCGCCTCCACTGCTACTACCGGAAGTTCCGGTCTTCTTGCACCGCTTCGGGGAGAGGAAGAGCAGACGAGCCCCAGCTACGGACACTCCTCCCTGGGTCGGCAGAAGCAGCAAGACCGAGGGGGAGAGAGGAACAAACCTCCAGCGCTTGAAACAGGCATCTGTGCGCGGAGGTCACACCACTTGAAAAACGGACATAACTCCGAAAAACCCGGTAAGGCCGAACACAGCCTAACTCCTTCCTACCCAGCTGGTAGGACCAAAAGAGACTGCTGAACAGGGGGTGGGAGCCTCTTTTAAATCTTGAATCGATTGGTCCTACACCAGCTGGGAGGAGGGACAAGCCCACATTTTTTGTGCCGTGGACGGACACAGAAGAAAAAGAGAAAATTTACTCACCGATATTTGTATTTCCTCTGTGTCCTTCCACGGCAATACTGTGGGTTGTAGCTCCTCCTCTCCAGCTGGTAGGACCAATTGATTTTTCTATTTAAGCGCCTGCTCTGTCCCCTGTCCTCAGTTATATGTATATCCAAGCTGGAATGAGAGGACATGTTAGTTATATGTTACATAAAGAGAGCTTTTCCCCTTTGTACATTATTAAGCATCAACACAGGGAACGATACCATTACCGATACCATCAGGGTGGGGTGCCGTGGAAGGACACAGAGGAAATACAAATATCGGTGAGTAAATTTTCTCTTTTCCTCTGTGTCCAATCCACGGCAATACTGTGGGACTTACCAGAGCAGTATCCCTATGGGCGGGACTTTAATCAAAGATTCTGGGCAGGAGTGGCTGCTTGGAGCACCTTCCTGCCAAAGCTAGCATCTTCTGCCGCCTGGACATCTAGACTATAATGTCTTACGAATGTAGACACTGACGACCAAGTGGCTGCCTTACAGATTTCATTTGCTGAGGCCACGTTCTTTAAAGCCCAGGAAGATGCTACTGCTCTTGTAGAATGAGCTTTTAACCCTGTTGGGGGTATTTTGTCAGCTGACTGGTAAGCTAAGATGATGCAGTCTCTTATCCATTGAGCAATGGAAGCCTTGGATGCTGCAGTCCCTTTAAATTTTCCACAAAAATGCACAAAAAGAGCATCTGTTTTCCTAAAGGAGTCAGAACGTTTGAGATAAATTTTCAAACATCTACGCAAATCAAGATTTTTCAGGCGACTATCTGGATTAAGAATAGAGGCTGGAGGAAAAGAGGGTAAGACTATCTCCTGACTTAAGTGGAAACTGGAGATTACTTTACTTCTGAAAGAGGATTTAGGCCTCAGGAATACTTTGTCCTGGTGGAACACTAATAATAATAATAATAATAATAATAATAATAACTAGTATTTATATAGCGCCTTTCAATAAGGCGATTTACAAAGCAGGGCCTGTAACTCTCCCACACGTCTGGCTGAGGTGACTGCCATAAGGAGTATGGTTTTTAAGAGTGAGATGCTTCAAGGAAACCAGCTCCAGGGGTTCAAAGAACGGATGGGCAGAGAGTTGAAGAACCAAATTTAAATCCCAAGGGGGAATAATATCCCTAATTGTGGGTTTGATTCTAGAAATGGCTGAAAGATATCTTCTAATAATGTATTGTTCAGCGAAAGGATGGGCAAGAATGGCAGAGATGGCAGACAGTTGTACCTTTAAGGATGCTGGTTTTAATCCTTTGTTAAATCCTTCTTGTAAGAATTCCAAGATGATTTCTGGTGATATGTTATGTCTGTTCAGACTTTTAGACACACACCATGAATGAAAAGTTGCCCAAACTCTATAATAAATCCTGGAAGAAGAAGGTTTTCTGCCCTGAAGAATGGTACTAATGACAGAGTCTGATAGTCCTGAGTATTTTAAAGAGCTCCGTTCAGCCTCCAGGCCATCAGATTCAAGAAGGCTGGGTCCGGATGTAGAACAGGACCTTGTGATAGTAGGTCTGGTATGTTTGGTAGTTTTACCGGAGGCCAGATTGAGAGTTTTATGAGGTCTGCATACCACAGTTTTCTGGGCCAATTTGGAGCGATCAGGATCACATTGTCTTGATCCCTTCTTATTTTTCTTACTACTTCCATGATTAGTGGAAGAGGAGGAAAAACACATGCTAGTGGAAAATTCCATACTGTTTGAAGAGCATCCTGCTGTAGAGCCAGAGGAGTCCTCCATCTGGACATGAACTGCTTGCACTGGGCGTTTTCCGGAGTGGCCATAAGGTCTATTACAGGCCTGCCCAGTGATGACGTGATGCTTCTGAAGATGGACTTTTTCAGGGACCACTCCCCTGGATCCAAATGGTTCCTGCTTAAAAAGTCCGCTTCTCTGTTTAGTCTGCCTGACAGGTATGACGCTTTCAGGTTCAGTAAGTGATGTTCTGCCCAGTATAAGATCTGGATCGCTAAATGACTGAGTCAAAGACTTTTCGTTCCTCCTTGATTCATCAAGTAACTGACCGCTGTGGTGTTGTCTGACCTCACCAACACTGCTGTATTCTTCAGATAGGGTTGTAAAGCTTTCAACATTCTCCAGACTGCCAGGAGTTCTAGGTAGTTGATGTGGAACTTTGATTCCCTGGCTGACCAAGTGCCCTGTATTGTTCTTGTCTTCCAAACACCTCCCCATCCTTGAAGACTGGCATCCGTAGTTACCGTCTCCCATTGAGGTTCCAAGAGAGATCTCCCTTTCTTGAGGTTCTCCCGAATGCTCCACCATACTAATTCCTTCTTGGTTGAGGGAAGCAGAGGAATTGGTAGAGATGGATTGAAAGGGTCTTTCTTGAAGAATTTTAAGTAATTTTCCTGAATTAGTCTTCCGTGGGTCCTGGACCAAGGAACCACCTGTTGAGCGGAAGTCAGATTGCCTAAAAGTTTTGCAAATGATTTTGCTGTCTGAACTCTGTATTTTCTGAACCGACTTACGGCATGATAGATTCTGTCTTGTCTGTCTGTTGATAGAGTCACCCGTGCTTGAAGAGTGTCTATTTTGACCCCTAGAAATATGAGTGACTGAGTGGGGGATAATAAGCTTTTTTGTAGATTGATGATCCAACCCAGATGCTTTAGAAGATCTAGACATACTCGAGTGTTGACTGACGCTTGCTGTGGGGAATCTGCTATCAGGAGCATGTCGTCCAGGTAAGGAACTATTCGGATTCCTCTTGACCTCAGAACCCCCATTACCACTGCCAGGACCTTGGTGAAAGCTCGAGGGGCTGTAGCCAGGCCGAAAGGGAGTACCTTGAACTGATAATGGCGTCCCAGTATGTGGAATCTCAGAAATCTTCTGTGAGACTCCCTCACTGGTATGTGATAATACGCGTCCTGAAGATCTATTCTGGTCAGGAATGTTTGAGGCTGGATTATCTTGAGAATAGAGGACATTGTTTCCATCTTGAATTTCCTGATTTGAAGCCATGTATTCACTTGCTTGAGATTCAGAATGACTCTGATTTCTCCTGATGGTTTTGAAACACAAAAAAGATTCGAATAAATTCCTCTGAACTTCTGGATCTGAGGGATCTCTTCTATGACCCCCATCTGAAGAAGCCTCTGGATTTCTTTCCTCATACTTGGAATTAAAGGTTTGTTCCCGATACTGGATGTCTGAAAACTGGACCGTTGGGGGACGGTTCGAAATTCCAGAGCATACCCTCTCTCTAAAATCTGGGATACCCAGTGGTCCGGTTGAATTTCTTTCCATTGTTTTCGGAAAGCTTGAAGCCTGCCCCCCACCGGACGAGATAGGGTATTGCTGGCTTCATTGAGGGTTTTGAGCAAAGTTGGTCTTTCTCTGGAACTCTCTTCTGTTTCCAGCTCGCGTGTTTTGTCCAGCGCCTCCTCTTCTTTGGTTATAGGAAGAACCAGGCCTATACCTTCTGGACTCCCGAAAGGACTGACGCTTAGATCTAGCAGATCTTGGAGAGGATGCCCTCTGGCGACGTTCTTGAGGGAGGAAAGGGCTTTTCCCTCCTGAAGACTTCTTAATAATTTCCTGTAACTGATCTCCAAAAAGTTTACTTCCTAGATATGGCAGAGAAACTAGCTTGTTTTTGGATGAAGCATCAGCTTCCCAAGCCTTAATCCATAAGGCCCTGCGAGCTATGACTGAAAGTGCTGAAGATCTAGCAGTTAACTTGATATTATCCAAGGATGCGTCACATGAAAAGTTGACCGCGTCTTTGATAGTGGCGACTTCCTTCTGGAGCCTAGATCTTGAGACAGAGGAGTCGATCTTTTCTTCCAGATCTGCTAGCCATAGACGCAGAGTGCGGAACATACAGGCCATTGCTGTGGCTGATTTGAGGTTATGCCCAATTGTAGTGTACTGTTTCTTTAAGGCACTATCTGCTCGTTTATCCATTGGGTCCCGAAGTGTTGTTCCATCTTCCATTAAGATTGTTGTTCTGCGGGAGACTTGGGCTACTTCAGCATCTACCTTGGGAGGGTTAGTCCAAGTTGCCACTTCTTCTTCTGGAAAAGGATACATTTTATGGAATCTGCGCGATACAGCAGACTTTTTATCACCCTGTTTCCATTCATTTTTAATAATGTCCTGAATGGAACTATGGACTGGAAATTGCGGTGATGACTTCTTATACCCAATGAAGGCTGCATCCATTACGTTAAGGTCTTTTTGTGATTCTGATAGACCTAGAGTTTTACGCATTATCTTAATCAGGTTGTCAACCTTCTCAATACTAAAATTGCCTGACTCTTCAGTAATTTCGCCTTCTTCAGCAGAAGAGGGTGCTGATTCCAGATCCATAACGCTATCTTCATCTTCTTCGTCTTGTATTCGCCTAGAAGGCCCCTCATCTGGATCAGATGGTCTCTGACGTTTCTTAGAAGACTCTTGTAGTGTAGAAAATGTCTCCTGCATAGATGAGCGCATCCACCCCAAAAATTCCTGAAATTGAGAGGGAATAACATCTCCTGCTGCTTTCCTTAGACATTCTGCGCACAATTTTGAAGAATCAGAAGGGTTCAATTTTGTATCGCAACTAGCACAGATTTTTGCCTTAGGGGCTGCTTTATCATCCTTAGAATCAGATGAAGGTTTAGGCTTTTCAGCTTTTTGGTCTTTTGAGCAGACATGATCAATAAACCCCTTGGCAAGTAAACAGCTTCAAATTTCTTTAAATACACTTATATATAAATATAAATATATATATATAACTATATATATATATCTATCTATATCTATATATATCTATATATAACTATATATCTATATATATCTATATATATATATATATATATATATATATATATATATATATATATATATATATATATATAAAGGTATCCAGGTTAACAGGACTTACCCCATGCCTTAACTTGTGCTGTTATATACAGCATGCCTCCAGATCACCTCCCTCTCTGCTTCCTTCAGCGTGCGGTTCACTGCTGGAGCGCACGCTGTTGATTTCCTGTTCTGCTGCATAAGACTAAGCACCTGCCGCCCACGTCTGCTATAGCCCGCCGGGCAGAGTGCCCGCATCGGAGGAAGGCTGCTTCAAGCCAGGGTGAAGGATTCAGGACTCAGTGTGTGCTGAAGAGTCCGTGATCCAGTATGCAGAGGTGAGGGATGAAAATGTCGCTAGCGTGTGAGGCTAGCGGCATAAGAAAATAACAAAGCCGCATGTTTCTTCTTTTTTTTTTTTTTTTAATATTTCCACGGCGTGGAGGCCTGAGCCTCCGTCCTCCCAGCTGTGGTAGGACCAAAATAACTGAGGACAGGGAGCAGAGCAGGCGCTTAAATAGAAAAATCAATTGGTCCTACCAGCTGGAGAGGAGGAGCTACAACCCACAGTATTGCCATGGATTGGACACAGAGGAAAATCAAGTTTCCTGGATGATATTTCCTATAGGATCCTGTTCAGGGGCATTGCTCTGTGAAAAGGTCAATTTCTTGGATGCTAAAGAAGCCTCATGTTGGAGACATCTCTAGAATCAAAGTTACGATATATCCATGGTCATCAACCAGCTGGAATATTCATGCTTAGTACTGTGTGCCGGCGTTTAGAAGGACCTGGTAGCAACAAAACTTTGACAGTTGTTCCATCACTGAAAGGTCCAAAAAGGTGGATGGAAAACAGATACCTCCAATGAAGAAATTTGTAGGGACACATTACTTTACTCCAACAACCCTACGATAAATGAAAACTGGATTACTTCTGGGGTAAGCAAACTACAAAAAGGGGACAAATACAAATTTTCAAATTTTAGGTTAATTTTTTAGCCCCTTGAATGCTAGGAGGATGTATCCAATGCATTGATATGTAAAATATTGAAGTTCTCTAGCAATCAAGAAGTTTAATTTATAGCAGTGTAAATGTGTACTTGGTGTGACCTAGAATCTCTCCCGTTTTCTTCTGAACATAGGGCCCCAAAAGAATAAAATAAAAATTTGTATATGTATACACACAAAATTTATGCTAGCCGTGTTAGTCCAGTCGTATAGATGTCAAATCATTACATATGGCAATATTCATTTTGTATATATATAGCTACAAAACAATCACACTCAAAGGGCTTGCTTGAAGAAAAGATGTGAAGATTTATTAACCGACTGATTTAATAAATTTGCACTTCTGTTGATCCTCAGTCAAACCTCCATACACACATTTTTATGATGCTATATGCACATACCCCAGCAGCAATGTTTAAAGTGTATTCTAACCATCGAAACGCTGTAATAATGCTGTTGAGATCAAAGCTTCTTGTAAGATCCTATCATCCATTGCTGCACAATCTACTCACCTTCATGACTCTGTCCATCTCTGTCAAAGAATTTAACCCTTCAAATGTGATTTAAAAATGACGCATACTTTGAAGGGCTGAAGTTTCAAAGCAATTTCTATGGTTTTGCGACATTGTGATGGGCGAGATTATGTCGCCATTTTCAAGCAGGCGGCATATTTAATGCGTCCTTGACTTGGTCACCAAATTGACGGTGACACTTCACAGTGACCTGTATTTTCCCCATTTTCTGATTATACATAAACACCTATTGCATATGCCCAAATAAAGTCCTCAAACAACAAATTTGTAAAGCTTTTTAATAGAACCTGTCACCATTTTTTAGAAAGTCTATTTTTAGATTTAATATACAAAATAAAATCAAACTAGGACAAAGAAAAAGAGGAGTGGTAATACTCATAGGAATGTTCATTGTGACACATATGGATAAAATCCTTATTAAGACATCAGAAATTTTGGTCCAGACAGGAAAGGGAAGAAAACACTAATTACACCAACTGGAAATCATGAGAAGCATTATTAGTAAGAGGACAGTCAAACTAAAATTTGACATTTCTGCAGTTATACTTGTGTATTCTTAGTGAGAAAATGTAACTGTAGTAAGGAGATTAGTTTTAATATGCTGACTCATAGAAAAACATTAATGGGCATGTTTATCTCCTTTAAACATTCACAATTTTACTTCGATACATTAAAGGGATAGTAATACTTCGTTTTATCTTTATTTTATTTTGTAGGCATTAAAAAAACATGAAGAACGATATAAGTATTATCTCTGAAACCTTTATGGTTTAAGAGATATTCACAAGCAAAGTATCCCCCCCCCCTGTTCAGCCACATCAACAGGGAGGTGCCCAGGTAGACTGTAGAGAGGGACAATCTTCAATTAAGATAAGGGAAAAAGCTGAAAATCTTGTCAAGGGGGGGGGGGAGGTCTTTCATTCTTTTCATACAAAGAAGAATGTTCCCTTCTGTTATCTGTCCTGTCATACAACCAGATTCACATCTGAGAAGAGATGGCTTACACTAGGAAAAAGGGGCGGGAGGGGGAAACTTTGCTTGTGAATATCTCTTAAACCATAAAGGTTTGAGAGATAAGACTTACATCATTCTTCATGTTTTTTTAATGCCTACAAAATAAAATAAAGTTAAAATGAAGTATTACTATCCCTTTAAGCCTGTGCGTTCTTGAAGAAGGAGCAACAAATTGCTTTGCAATGGAACTGTTCACCCCTCTGACATTCGATTGGTTAAAAAATAAAATAATAATAAAAAAAAAAAAAAATTATATTTTACCATGAAAGGGACACAGAAGTATGCTCTAACAGAATACAGAAATTGGGCAATATTATTTAAGGTTTGTGCATTTCTGAAAATTTGCCAGCATGCCAGCCAGATACATTCCACCTAGCTCTCTTTCACTATCCCTCATACTTACTGTAATAACTGGGGAGAGATGAGGCATAGGACCCCTCAATCAAGACAGAATACCATACAAATGTTTACTTTTAACCCTTTGAGTGCTAGATGGTTCGACCTCCAACCGGTACCAGAAGTATTATATCTTATGCAGTTCGTATCTGGATAACACTTACCCCAAGGAATGAATGAAGAAAGCATTCCCATAGTGTATAATGATGGAATCATGCAACCATGCTTGAAACACAAAAAGTTGGTTATTCACAGTTACAGTCTCTTGATCTAATGCTAATAAAGGAGGGGGAGAGAGAAGGTCAACATCTGTTGTTATTATAGGGAATCATTTTCCCATAAAAATATGTGGGCAAAGCATGACCCAAACACACCAAGGGGAAAAAAAGATAATTGATATTGTATTTTGGAGAAAGGGGTCTTGCTGATCCCCTCCCTACAGTTACTAAAATAGCATGAGTGATAGGGAAGGAAGCAGAGCAGCGTGTGTGTATTTGGGTGATGCTAAAAGCGCTTTCAGAATACCCTGTTATCAAATGACCGTTCCAATTTAAGATATTGATTCATAATTCTTGAAAAAAACTGTACCTCATTACGATATGGTTTCACATATACAGTCCACTGGTGAGTATGCCCATCTTCTTCTCGTTTCTTCCCAAAATAACGGGCCACATTTCCGTACACTATAGGTTTTACAATTGTAACTCCCTAAAATAAATGGTTTTAATGTTACAACAAGCAAAGCATTAAAAGGGCAATTCAGTTGACATGAGAAAAACAAACTGTCATAAGTACAGTCTTACTTGCTAATCTTTACTCCACTTTATGGGAGTAGCAGTACTGCAAATTTACGGGCCTCAATGTACAAACCCTGCCCACGTTTCTAAAACCTGAGTGACATAAAGGCACTAAACACATTGAGAAGCAATGAGTTGGGCACCTTACTTTTTTTTTTCTTTGAATTGAATTACATGCCTTTCTCAATCTTGATTTGACATAAGGGATTACTCAAGTAGGAGCTCTTCTTATAGTGGTCTACGTTAACAGAGATGATTTAATGTGATGCACTACAGCAATGTCAAACTTACCTAAGTATTCTTTGTGTTCACCCCAGTGATGCCATTAATGGTGGCGGAGGAGGTTAAAGACATGGGAGTATATTAACCAAGGTGTGATAAAGAGGAGATAACGTCTCATGTGACATCACTTCTCCAGTTCCTATCTTATTCTACAGAACCTATGTAAGATGTCCAAAATCTGAAGAAATCTTAGTGCATATGCTCCACAGAACAACATAGGAACTGGAGAAATGATATAATGGTTAAATCATCTCTAATTTATCACCTCTTTATCATGCCTTAGTGCATAACCCCCATGCATTTGATAGCCTATGTCAGTGAAATGTAATTGCACAACACCCACTAGGACCATTTATTGATTGGACTGTTGATGTGAACAAAGAGTCAATCCAATGGTCTTTGTGATCTCTGCAAGGCAGAGCTATAGACCAAAGTGCTACTAGAAGACCTTCCTGCTGGTTGCACTGAATGTAGGCAAGTTTCAGCAAGTGTCCACCTTAAAAAATGTACAGATTTTCCTGACTGCTGTATAAATGACTCTTACCAAGGTAGTCCTTATATTAGAGCAGACCTAATAGTTTTGCCTAATAAAAGCAAAATATTTACTTTACATTATGTTTGAATGTAATTTTACTAAGATATACCTTTCCTTGATACAGACTTTTCTTTATGAGGATGCATCATCTTTCCAAGACATCCCCTCACTGGAAGGATTTAAATTATTAGTCCTTACCAATTTATTCCATGACTCTGTTGGAAATTGATAGGTTTTAAAAGATTAAAAGGTGGAGAAGAGAGGAAATTTACTCACCGATATTTGGTTTTCTTTTGTGTCCTTTCCACGGCAAGAAAAATGGGTATTGACTCAACCTCCTAGCTGGCAGGACCAATCAAAACGTATAAAAGTCCACTCTCCCCTGTAACTGGCAGTTACACTTTTGTCCAAGCTGAAATTAGGCATATGTTAGTAATATATCTCAGCACATTTTGGAATAATGCATACTTCACAATATACATAGAAGAAATTATCTGTAACACAGGCGGGAAACTCTTCCCCTTAACCCCTAAAGCGAGGGCGTGCCATGGAAAGGACACAGAAGAAAAACAAATATTGGCGAGTAAGTTTCCTCTTTTCTTCTTTGTCCTATCCACGGCAAGAAAAATGGAGTACCATAACAGGGAGGGAAAAACAACAGGCAAAGATCCTACCCTAAACCAGGAACTAAACCTATAGGACATTCCAAACTTTGCTTCTGCAAACATCTGGCCATGTAGTTGATAATGTAGTAGTTGATAATGCTTAATCAACATAGATAAAGATGACCAAGGTGTTTTCTTGGGAAGGGACTGCCTCCAGTTCCATGATTTGGGTTAGGTCCTTGTTGAGAAAACCTTCACTCTTATAAGAGGATCAATTCCTGCTAGATCGAATGTTTAAAAAAACAAAAAAAAACAAAAAAACAAAAAAAAAAAACCCAAGTCCTGATATAGCAAATAGAAGCCTTAGAGGCTGCAGAATCTTGGAATAATCCAAAGAATAAATAAAATCAGACTCCTGATGTCTGAGCTCTGACCAATTAAACAGATATGCACAAAACAATCCAGATATGGAACAGCTATATCATGATTATTTCTTGATTGAGATGAAAGACAAATACAAGCTAATCTGAACATGCGTTCAGTCCTGAAAAATCACTATGTCCTAGTGAATTGAAACAGAAGGTAAAAAATGGCTGAGAAAGTCCAAACTTTATAGAAGTCAGATTGCGCACCCAGGGTAAGGTCCTACGAAGAAACAATTTCCCCATTATCAGGCCTAAGCTAGAGAAGGTCTAGAAGAATCCTGAAATAAAGCAAAGTAATCTCCTGCAACGGGAGAGCTGATTTAGTAGACACAGTATACAATTTACATTACAGCACAAAAACTAAGAGGTTACAGAAACTCTTACATGCAGAAAATCTAAAATTTGCAAAACAATAAAGATATTGGATATTATCTGCACTACTTGAAAAAAGGGAACAACCCTGATGATACACAATGAAGTAGCGTCCTACTTCCAGTTAAGATAGACTCAGACAGAGTTAACCAAGTCCCTGGATGCTAAAGAGTGTTGCTGAGCCTGCGTGTTGTAAATAAAAACTAGCTAAGAGAATGGAATATCGGACCTTTGGACAACAGGTCCTAGTATACTGGGAGGAAGGACTGACATTCTTGTCACGACTGTGAACCAAAAGAATGACATTCACCCTGTCTTCTATTTGCAAACTACTACCAAAACCAAGAGATAGGAAGGAAGATGAATGCTAGGGGATAAGATCAAAGAACCTAAATGGATCCTTGACTCTTCCATCTGGCCAGAAAGTTTGCTACACCTTACATTCCCTGTTGAAGCAATGAGGCCAAATTGATGTTTTCTGCCCCATAATGCTGTTCTGGGCTTAGTATTCCATACTCAACCACTGTTGTGAATCCAGGGATGTCCTTGCTGTTCATTATTCCTGAAAGATGGACTTCAGATATTAGAAATTGTTTCCTGCCCAGAAAAGAACACATGATGCTTCCACTTTTGAGAACTAGACTCCTTGAGCCTTATTGGTAATAACTTCCAGGGAAGACGTGTTGTTTCTCTGTTGGGAACCCGATTCCTGGAGTCTTCCTGGTTAGGAATATATATTTACTGCTGACACTCTATATGATCTAATATCAACAAAGATCTCTAGTGAAACTGTATTAAAAACTTCGGGGACTAACAGAATGTCCTTCTGATAGAGTGATGGGAAAACCTGAGTCTTTTCTTAGCCAGTTGACCTAGAATGTCTACTGCCTCCTAAATTTATTGCAGCCCGACTTGCTGTCATCTGTGTTAGTGTTGTCTCCTGGCAGACACTTGAGATGAATATACTGAAAGCAGTTGGTTGAATCCTTCTTCCAGTATCAGAGAAGGTTTCAGAATTATATTTGGCTGATGGCAAAAACTAGATGGCTTGATGAAAGATTCTCCAGAAGCTTTAAAACTCCATGGTCGAATGATGTTCCATCTTTGTATATGTATATACATATACATATATAAATATAAATATATATATATATATATAAATATATATATATATATATATATATATAAATATATATATATAAATATATATAAATTATATAAATATATAAATATATATATATATATAAATTATATATATGTTCTGCAAGAGAAAAACATTCCTCGTTAAGGAATTAAATTTGCTCCTAGAAATCCCCATTCTGGGAGAGGCGCAGTTGACTGCTTCCTCTGTTGGTGAGCCATTCTGGATTCGTCAAATACAGCAGACAGAAGCCTGAGCCTGTCCTGGATTTAATTCTGATTCGTCTACAATCAGAATAGTGTCAAAATAAGGAGTAATCTTTTCTCTCTTCTGAGTTACTCTACAAGAATAGCAACCAGATCCTCTGTGACCACCCTGGGTGCTGATGTCAAACCAAAGTATAGGGCTTAAAACTGGAATTGCTGTCCCATGATGGAAGGTCTTGGTCACTTTCAGGGAACTATACTTATTAGAATATGGGGCTAAGTATTATAAGGTCTATGATATCCAATATCCCATGGAGATATTGCTTGACCATAGAGGACAGATTTTATTTGAACCTTTAGGTTCTGAAAATAAATTGAATATCATTCTCATCTAGAATGAATCTGATACCACCTGAAAGCTTCGCGACGGTACTCAGCTAAAATACACAGATATTCTAGATGTTTTAGTGCTACAGCTCAACAGTGAATTTTTTAGGTGCAATATCACAGCAGCCTGAAATTGTACAGTGCCTCTGTTGCTACACCACCCTATGGACAGACCAGAGATGTCCATAGGATGTTTTAGCAACAGCACCACTATACAGTTCCATGCCACTGTGATACTGCACAAAAAAAAACCAAAACAAAAACAAAAAAAAAACAAAACTTTGAGCTGTAATAACTTTTGAATAAAATATCTTTCAGCAGTGGGAATACCCTTGTTTTACTCAGGGGGATAAACCCTACAATACATTTTATTTTTTTACATGGTAAGTATTACTATCCCTTTAAACTACAGAGGAAACCTCCTATTAACCACTAGAAACTTACATCTGATTGATGAGCCAGTCATGTAGAAGGAGAGGCACCACTACGCCGTCACAGAGACAAAAAAAAAAATCTATGCAAAAAGGTAGAGAAAACTAAATGTGCTATAATAGGAAGACTCCGTCTCCCAAATCATGATTCACATATATCTGCTGGCCATCACAGGAAAGATGAAGACCGGACAAGTAAGCTTTATGCTATCCAAGGAAGCATCTTCAGAGAAAATAATTACACCTTGATAGAAGCCTCTTCTGAAACCTGGAAGACTGAGATACATCCCTTTTAAGTGTTGTGAAAATGCATGCCATAGACGTTTACTGATGAGATGGATCAGATGGTCAATGCACAAGCTATCTTAATTCGTTCAAACCTGAAGGTCACAGGTTCCTAGCCTATGGCACCTGGTATACCCAGGCAGTCTCTCATCCAGGTATTTTCCAGGCCAGGCCATTGCCTGTTTCACTTCCAAATTCAAATGTGTTTGGGGCATTTAGGCTTGCCTGGCCTTAGGCAGTCGTAAGAGGTCCAACTCATCCCTTAATCCCTCTGAAGCAGATAAAATAAGTACCATTAAATTGGGTAGTAATATCTATACTCCCAGGACATACCTGAAAACGAGACAATTTCAGTGTATGCTTCCTTTGTAAAATATTACTACTGTTTTCAAGTTATAGCTGCCGATAGAGGACCGATACTTGAGAGCATCATAAGCATCTCTTAAAGTTATATCATCCTCCAGAAATTATAGTCTGTAAAGTAGGCTTGACTGTTGTCTTATTAGTAATGATTTCTTAGGACTTACTCCCTAGACGTCGTTCCTCCTACATCCACTCTGTCCTGATAAGATTCTAAATGGAATTTAAAGGGATAGTAATACTTAAAATGTAAAAAAAAATATGTTGTAGGGTTTATCCCCCTGAGTAAAACAAGAGTACTCCCACTGCTGAAAGGTGTTTCATTCAAAAGTTATTAATTTTCAAAGTTGAATTTTTTAGGTGCAATATCACAGTGGCCTGAAATTGTACAGTGGCGCTGTTGCTACACGATCCTATGGACAGCTCTGGTCAATTGACCATAAATCTCCATAGGATGGTGTAGCAACAGCACCACTGTACAATTTCAGGCCACTGTGATATTGCACCTAAAAAATTCAACTTTGAAAATTAATAACTTTTGAATGAAACACCTTTCAGCAGTGGGAGTACTCTTGTTTTACTCAGGGGGATAAACCCTACAACATATTTTTTTTTACATTTTAAGTATTACTATCCCTTTAAGTAGAAATATTTAGGACAGTTTTCTTGAGACCCAGAAAAGCCATAACCATGGTGTCTAGATCTACCTGCGCTTTAGTGAGATAGAATGACTATCATGGCCTTAATCCATGCATTTAGAGACTAGATGGAAGATACACGACTCCAAATACTTTACCTTCTTACGAGGACAAGATCTGAAGAAAAAAAATGTATTGAAACAGCAGCCTGTTTTCTGCACATCAGCATAGTCAGTCAAGCAAGCTTATACTTGCCATCAGCACACATCTTAAACCTCTAGGCACTCCTACTCTCCATGGAGACAGGGTTCTCCCCAGGGATTTTAAATCCTTTCCCCAAACTGAATTCAAGGAAAAAGTCATAATTAAATAACCATGATAGGGCAAAGTTAAAGGAAGTGAACTGAATGTATTTAACAGCATGAGGAGCTGGAAGAAACATGACTGCCAAGCATTAGAATATATGTGCATTCCAACAGTGGAACGCATGCTGAGCATACTTCTGGTGGGGGATAGAAACATCCTCCAGCGTTTGCCAATTCCATGATGGCCCGTGCATGCCTCGATCATTATCTCTGTGCGTTTCAGGCTGAGACGTGGAAGCAGACTGATTTTGAGAAACTGGTAAGAGTGCTAGAGACCAGGAGAGGATAAATGCAAAGAAAGCCCCACGCGACCTGAACTCTCGATCCATGCACCTTGTGGCTGTAGTCTAGATGCATAACATAAAATAAAAAAACGAAAAGTAAGGAGGTACTCACACCTTCATCCTCCAGCTAGGCAGGACCAAAATAACTGCCAGGTACAGGGGAGAGTGGCCTTTTATGCATTATAATATGGTCATGCCAGCTAGGAGGCGGAGTCAGTAACCATTTTTCTTGCCGTGGATAGGACACAGAAGAAATGTGATTTTCTGGACATGATTATGCAGCTTTATCTGATCATGTAACAGCAAAATTCTGTTGAGATTAGGGATCCCCCCCCATACTACATCAAACATCTCTAAAACTATTAATCTGTTTGGGGAAGAAAAAAAAAAAAAAAGTATAGGATCAGAACAATTTCATTTTAAGTGAAAGGATAGCACATGCTACCAAAACAATTACTTGGTTATTATAGCATCTTAATTACTGTAGAATATTTACTCTTCAAAATCAGTTTTCCTTCTAGTAAGGTGATGTCATGGATTGTTTTTGTTCTCATGGTATATCTCCATAAACTTCATTGTAATCCAGTGTCTGAGACACTCATCTGACACACAGGATGCAATAATAACACCTGGCTGCAAATCTTCTTGAAAGCAAACTATCAGAATAATGCCAGCTTCACTTTTTAATTGTTTGGAAGAAAAAATTGCAAGTATTGGGAGTACTCTAGTTTCACTCCATACAAAAATTTCTACACAATGTTTTCCCATATTTAAGGTATGCATCTCATTTAAGTAAATTAAGAATCACTTCATATGATATGTATCAAGCCTTTTTAATATATGTGTGGGTCCACTCTACCCGGTCCACAGTTTGCTTGTAGCAATTAGAGGGCTGCTGTCCAGAAAACTGAAAGCAGCCATATACATAGAATAATGTAGTGTATGTCATGGTTTTCCCTCTAGCAGTAGAAACATTTGAGACACATACCTGGAGAGGACAAAAGGGTCTTTATTCAGACCTATTACTGCACCATTTTGTGTATTTGGGAGGAATGATTCTGTCAGAGCAATGTTTCTTCAAAAGCAATTAGGAAATGGAAACTTCTTTCAGTCTTAACTGGGAAAACAATATATAGGGCCTCATGTGGAAAGCAAGACATATGCAGTTCTGCAGCATACCAGCGATACCATGGGTGGGGATAAAAATCTCCATCAATTTAAAAGAAGCTTTTAACCCACTGAGTGTTAGAAGACTAACACAAAAGTCAAAGCAGTGCATTTGAGACCTCAAGTAATCCAGTAGTTAAAAACTGCAGTTAAAAGTAATGGGAACATTTTGATAGTCTTGTGATAATTTTATCTTAACTCGTTGCAGTCTGGATTACTGCAATGACAAAGGGAGAAGGGCACACTTTCATGAACAGATCGTCCTACAACATGTGTGATCCCAGCCAGCTCAAGATTGCCTGGGATCTATATTACTCTAAAGCCTGCCTTAACTGTCTATATTAAGACTTTATGAATACAGTTGACCAAAAAACAGAACTGGTTGATAGTTTTACAGCCCTAAAATAGAATCCCAAAATTGTTTTTAATATATGTGTAAAACATCCTGGTTTTTTGTATTGGGTGAGATATTATAAGGATTACTAATCAGAAGTATTTGTGAATATGTGATGACCAAAAACATTAAGTCAGCATGGTTTTTATGAAGAACAGATCATGTCAAACTAGTTTATCTGCATTCTATGAAAGAGTAAGTAGCAACTTTGTAAGTGGGTATTGCTCTTTATGTAGTATACTTTTTTTTTTTTTTTTTGCAAAATCCATGAGGTTGCGGAATTTTTTTGCCTCAGGATCTCGTGTAGGCAGATACTGTAGGTACTTTAAAATGGAACTAACACCGCTAACAAACGTCGTCTGTAATAATTCCCTATCTGGCGACTAGCTGCTTAGTAGCACTAGTCGCCAAAATTATTACCTCTTCATGAAGAAATTTGAAGTGATCCTCGGCTGACAGGCAGGACGGAGCACGGACATCTTGCCCTAGTGACGTCCGCGCACCTGCTCTGTCAGTCCCTTCCAGAGCCGAATGGCTCCTAGCAACGCCTCCTACAGCTGTCTGGGACTGACAGAGCAGGCGCGCAGACGTCACTACGGCAAGATGTCCGCGCTCCGTCCTGCCTGTCAGCCGAGGATCACTTCAAATTTCTTCATGAAGAGGTAATAATTTTGGCGACTAGTGCTACTAAGCAGCTAGTCGCCAGATAGGGAATTATTAAAGACAACGTTTGTTAGCAGTGTTAGTTCCGCTTTATAAAAAGTAGGGAATACTTTTATAGCTTAGGATAATATTGTGAATTTTGATATGTTTCACTGCAGATCAGGTGTTGATCTAGGAAAGCTTTCAGCTGACTTGGAGTCAAAACAAAGAATTTTCACAGACGCAAGCATTAAGTACAGGGTATGTAAGGTGAGATAACCCCAATTCATTTAGTCTTCCTTAAAAGTGCTTAGAACAGAACCATCATATTCAATGAATGGATTTATTTAAAGTCATAAAGTTTTTAAAGAGCTGCCTTGCGATTTAAAGGGGAACTACCACCCAGCAAAAACTTTATCTTAATTAAGTATTCATCTGGCAACTAGCTGCTTAGTAGCGCTAGTCGCCAGAAATATTACCTGGTTTAAAAGATTTTTTACTTATTCGGAGGCTGACAGTAGCAGGAAACACGGACATCTTGCCAAAGTGACGTCCGTGCGCCTGCGCTGTCAGTCCCTTTTGGAGCCGGCCGGCTCCAAAATGGACTGACAGCGCACGGACATCACTGTGGGACATTACTATCCCTTTAAGCCAATTTACTGCTTATTTGATGTAAATATTTGTGGCATTTCTACCAGAAAGGGAGGGGGGGGGGGGGGGAGTCCTGTCTGTCTTGTGGATGTATAAGAAGCTATATCTCAGAACCGTAGAATGATAAAGTGATAGTATTGTGTGAACATAAATGCAGCTTTGATTATTCCTCATAGTTTTTGGACCATGTAGAGTGTTATTTCAATTGTGTATGCAGTTTAGATCATTAATAGTTATGTTATAAAGTATCCCCCCTCCCACTCCTTTTACATATTGTAAATCACCTCCCCCTCAGATGTGGAAGCTGGTCATCAGACTGGCTGTGAGCATAAGGAAAACCCTGCCCCCCCCCCCCCCCCCCCCCCCCGACAAAGGAGGGTAGCTTTTTCCACATGCTCACAGAAACATAGAATTTGACAGCAAATAAGAACCATTCAGCCCATCTAGTCCCTTGCTGCGATCCATCCGGACAGTCTTGGTGCTCTGAGGTGAGCAGCGTTACGTAGGTAAAAGTGGCAGAAGGGAGACACTTTATTATTCAATTACTCTTTAACTACACATTGTATGGAATTGGAATAACGCTCTACATTGTCCAAACACTATGAAGAATAACGGAAGTTCCATTTATGTTCAAACATTACTATTCCTTTAAAGGTTCCACGAGGACTGAATGGATCATCTCCGGGTTACAGCACACATTGACATATCGCCTTGAATCTATTTTCTTGGGAACATTAAGGGTAATATTTCAAAGATCTCAGGATTGACCTGATTTTAAACGTTCCCAGGTATGTGTATGTTTATTTTTAACAAGAATCCTAAAATCCATTGTACGTGTTTATCTATTCTGTAACTTGACTCCTTGTCTGCACAGCTATAAATTTGAGTGTATAAATAACTGCTGATAACATACAGACCACCAATAATGCACTAGCGCCCCGTAAAGAAGAGACCCAGTTGCACCTGATGGTGGTAGCCCCATGTCCACAGTGAAGGCGTGTACCCCTGAGTCTCCTCACCTTCACTCTCCCTCCCGAGTCCGGACCGAATTCAGCCATCCTCTTGAACATATTGTAGCGGGAGGCGACCGGGGAGGGGTCGGGACAGCTCACAAACAAGCCCGCACAGCTCACTGCGGAGAGTTAGAAACCCACCACGGGGAGAAAGCCCAACACAAAGCAAGAGGAACGTGGGTTTCTTCGGAGCAAGCCGTTTTCTAAATCCGGCTGCAAACTGCCCGCCGTAAACTGACTCCTCCCGTCTCTTTGCACAATGGTATGTTCCACATACACTCCCCCTTTGTCACCCTGTGCGTTGTAATCACTGTGGTCACATGACTGGTGATGTCAGTTAAGGTCTTTTCTCCCTGCATAATCTAGTCAGTATTCTGTTACTGTTATTGCAGGATGTGGGGGTGAGACAGCATGAGATTCACCCGCAAGCGCTTTTGTTCCATCATTATCTTTATATATTGTTTATTCTCTTTTTATGCCGCGTATAATGTTTTCTTTAAGTCCTCGCAAGTGTCCCGAGTGCACAGGGTGGTGAGCAAGAAGGAAGGAGACAATAAAGGTCGGTACTGCTGTGCATAATGTCGCTAAGGAGTTAGCTACCTTTGCCTTCCTAGGTGTTGAACTACAGCTTCACTCAAACACTAAGTGAAGCTGTAACTACTAATGAACTACACTGCATACACAATTGTAATAACACTCTACATGGTCCGTGGATGTTGGTTTTTGTTGCTCATTCCTAAGTGACCTCTTTAATGCAAACTACTTAACCCTTTAGGACCTATGGGGGTGCATAACGCATTAGGAACAAATGCCTTGTTCACGCTTCTTGGTCTTAAAAGGTTAATATATCCATGTGTTGTGATCAGACCTTCAAGTCATTTGGACCTGCAAGCATCAGCCATGTCTGCGTTCGTGGCCGTGACATGCAGGTCTAACTGAAGATGTTACCTCTTCAGTGCTGCATTCATTATTGTGCAGCCCTGCATAATTATGTTTTCATAATTGTCCTGCATGAATGGGTCTAGTCAGCTTATCCATTCATATATATACATTTCAATAAAATTGTTCTGGTTTGCTGTCAGCCAAGCCCTGGATAAACGCACAGTTATGCAAAACTCCTCTTTGTGTGTCTAATAGGATATAGCTGAAGGTGACTATGTACAAAGTGATTGGCTTGCCTCCTCAACAGACTCCAACACATGGCACTTGCCCCAGGAGCACTCCCTGCTTTCTCAACCATTCCACACACATGTTCATTGCTTCAGGAGGAGGTGGGTTGAAGCCCCCTGCCTTCTCAACGAACTCCAAGACACCGGGTGCTTGCTTCAGAAGGAAGCATTGCCTCCTCTACTATTCCAGACACACACATACAAGCACACTTCTTTCTTCAGGATTCCATTCCTGAACATATGATTGCCATTTGCCTCAGGAGCTCTGTCAACTTGTCAGTCCGATCTCTAAAATCTTTATGGTTTGAGAGATACATTGTGGTAAAGTTCTCTCCTCCCTCCCCTTTCACTGATGTTGGCTGTAAAGCTGACAGAAGGAGATTCCAGCCATGCGACTTGAGGCGGCTCTTCAGCAGAGCTGAAATACGCAATCTAACAAGAAATACTTAATTGGAGCAGTCTATAAAGTGTGCCTGGTTTGCAAGCACACTTTGTAGACCATTCCAATGAAGTATTTCTTTTTAGATTGCGGTATTTTGGCTGTTATGAAGAGCCACCTGTCGGTCCTGAGACCAGGATCATCTTCTGTCAGCTAGAGAATGACTTCAGTGAAAGGGGAGGGAGGGGATAATTTTATCACCGTATATCTCTCAAACCATAAAGGTATGAGAGATCGGTCTGACAGCAATGGATTTATTTATTTTTTAAATATCTACAATATTACTTTTTATTAATAAAATGCATTACTAACCCTTTAAGGATTTTAGACTGGGAGAAGAGCTGATTGTTTCAGGCAGACTTTCAGAGCTCTAAAGGAGAAGGCAGATCAACTGGCTTCTTTCTTGTAGTGTGGTATACACAGTGAGTTGTTAGCAATGGAGCGGAAGTTATAGTTAGTATGGAGAGCTTGAGTGAGCATACTGCTCAGGTAGTTTGGTAGCTTTCCAGAGAAGTGGTTGTATGCTAAGCAAGAAAGGTGAAGGGCATATCTAGATATGGCGTCAATTGATTTCTTTTTTTTTTTTAATATCTACAATATTAGTTTTTATTAATAAAATACATCACTAACCCTTTAAAAATAACTGCTTCTTTATATCTAAAAACATTATGTAACTGTATAAATTTTTAGTACATATGTTTCACTATTTGTGAATATGCAACTCTTTGCTTTAAACCAAGGATTCTCAACCAGGGTGCCGTGGCACTTTGGTGTGCCACGGACATCAACTTAGGGTGCCCTGTGTTGTCTATAAAGACTAACAAAAATGGATTTTTAAATAAAAATTAATAGAAATTATTATGAACAATATGTTTCGTTATGGTATTATGATTATAAGACCTAATAATACTGTATATTTATGTATTGTACCATTCATTACACCCTTGATAAAGTACATTAAATATGTTATGGGTGCCCCGAATGTTCAAGATTTTGTGTTAGGGGTGCCCCGAGTAAAATAAGGTTGAGAACCACTGCTTTAAACTCTCCAGGACATACTTGAAAATGAGAGAAATCTCAATGTATTCTTCCTGGGAAAACATTTTTCTAAAGAAAATAAGCTATATAACGCTATTTACAATGAAATACTTAATTGGAACGATCTACAAAGTGTGCCTGGTTTGCAAGCTCACTTTGTAGACCGTTCCAATTAAGTATTTCATTCTAAATAGCACTATCTAGGCTCTGCTAAATCTGTCATTGCTTCTGTGATTCAGGCTCGCAATCTGGCTTAATGCAAGCAAGGCAAACAATAGGACATGGTCCTTGTTCTGTAAGTGGTGTAAAGACCAGGGGTCATAGCCACAACCTTCATGAAGTATCAGAACATTGTTAGGAAGCAAGACATGGTAAAGTACAAGCTGTATGAAAAAATGGGCTGTAGGTCTAGAAAAAAAGTGGTGCGATTTTGGGACAAACCAACCGTACCAGATAGTGTGCGTTGCGCATCCCTCTGGCACTCAAAGGGTTAAGACACATGTATTTTATTTACTTTAACTTTTAACCCTTTGTGTGCCAGAGAGGTATCTAACATACGTCTTTGCAATGCGTTGGATAACTTTCTGGTGCCCAAAGGGTTAAAACCTGGCCCTGCCCAGTGTAGGGAAAGTCCTTGCCTACATGCAGAGCCAATTGGAAATGTCTCAACACGACCTCATGAGATTCAGGTTGGCCTTTTAAGCCTGCTTTGTCAGCCACCTGAATTTTACTAGGTCGGCACCTAAAGGGTTAAATCAATGGTAATTGTGTATGGCACATTGGTTTGCTCTGGAATTGCTTCACATCGTGTTACACATAAGGCCCTTAATGTATCCATGGCTCAGAGAGGAATATTTTTAACTCCTAGAGGACCAGAGGGGTGAGCGCAAAGTGATGCACAAGTGTCTGGTTCTGAAGAGTTTGACCCTTTGAGTGGCAGAGCAGTATCCAGCTCATTGCAGCACAGTGCATTGGATACTGCTCTGGCACTCAACAAGTTAAACATGTGTTGAGGACTGGTGTGAAATCCACTGGCTCATATGACTTATTTACTGTTTCACTAAAGGTGTTAGTGATAGCCAGCCTCCTAGTTGAGTTTTCATCTTATGCAAGTGCATAATAATAAAAGTCAAATTGCCGATACCTTTTTCTTCATATATTTTTTATTTTTTTCATCTTCTTTGCCTCGGTGATACTTGGTATTGCTACCTCTGCTTTCACTGTCCCTGACAAAAAAAAATCTTGAAATGGTTTGGGGGCTGTGGGGGTAAATTATAGGTAATTTGACTTTGTATATTGTGCATAAATATGTGCTGTTACTAAGGAGGTTGACTGTCTCTTTAAGTATAAAGGACATAAAGTAATTGAGGCACCATATATATGAGTAGAATTAATCTAGGAGAATAATGTGAAAGTGAAGTGTGCCTGTTGACTAATGGAGATAATATATCACCTATACTATACCAGGAGCTCTTTTTAGTTAAAGAAATGAGAAGATTTTTGAAAGCTGCACATTTTCTTGTTCTTATAACATTGTTTTACCTGAAAATCAGTGTCTGTTTACGTTGGTAATGAAGAATGGAACCCTTGGGAGGAAGATGAAAAGATTGAGAAGAATTTTCTTTTGAAGAGACTTGAAAATAACAGAAAAAGTCTATTAAATCGGGCATCCCAAGATGAGCCAACAGAACTAAGAATTCAGATCTGGGGCAAGGCTGCAATTGGTAGGTGTCGTCCAAAAATACTTATTGTTTACAACAGAGATAGCCAATCCCAGTCCTCAAGCTACCAACAGTTCATGATTTCATGGCTTGATATTGAGTACAATTTCTTTCATAATGCACTATGTGGAAGAGCTTGAGTCATAGACCACAACTCTCCATAGTAAATGATAGGAACAGCACCAGCTGGTGACCACATCAGAGAATGTGATAACAATTGGGTTAATCCTTTGAGTGCCAGAGGGGTACGCAACGCATTGCTTTGCAATGCATTGTGTACCCATCTGGCACTCAAAGGGTTAAAAAAAAAGTCTACCAAAGGTATGAGTACCTTTTGCTTTATTCAGCACTAAATGCCCTATACTATATAGTTTTATTTCTGGTAAGAAATATGAAATTTGACTAGATCTTTAACTTTTATGTTCTAACCATGTATAAGACTTCATAAGTAGTGGTAATGGTGGATGAACATATTTAATGCTACCTAGAATGAAATATACCTTTTAAAGAGTATGAAGCTTTTTAAACTAGAGTTTGTGTCTGGTAAGCATACTTTTAAGGAACAGATCAGAGTTCCTAAAACCATCTCTGCAGAGCTGGCCTGTGATAAAATATGTACAATGTAATGTGTTTAGTTGATGATTTGGCATTTATGGTGTAGTAACACCGACGGTGGGATTGTAATTATTTAAAACCGTAGTTTGATATATTTAGCTTTATTTGTTTCTGTTTCATATTAGACAGAAAATCTGGCACATTGCTGTGCCAGTCAGTAGTCTGCTCTGAATAAACTGATAAACAAATAAAGTCAAATATCTCATAAACTATTTTTTTTTTTTTTAATAAAAGGCGAATAGAACTTAAAATTATTTTAGTAACTCTTTTGATTGTACTTAAGTTACAATGTGTTAGTTCTGCTTTATCTCAACTACTATATACATACAAAATTCTATTAACCCTTTGAGAGGTATTCAACGCTTTGCATAGCAAAATAAATGTACCTTGATTATACCGTAACCTATAAATGTGTCCTATTCCTTTTAGGAACCACTGATTTAGTTCAGTGGTCTCCATCGGAGGCCTCTACACATTTACGTGTTCCACACCAAGCTGATTGTGTCACATATTTCCAAATATATTCATTGAGTTTCATATTTTTTTTTTTTCCCACACACGTCAAAGAAATGTAAACCTTTTCCATCATGTGTCATAACTTTATCCCTTTGAATCCTAGAGGTCCGTTGGAGTTAAAGTATTTTGGGAACCACTGATTTAGGTAAATCTCAGTTATTTCGTAATCCAGTGGCTTTAAACAATTTTGGTTTCACAAAAATATTGGTAGAACTTTAGCAACAAAACCCTTTAAAAACTGAATACCTCTGGCACTCATCGGTTTAAACCCTTTGATACTAAAGATATGCAATGCACTGGACACCACCTTGTCATCTAATGGGTTAACATGCAATCATTATCCCATTATTAACATGGAATGCTCTCTTGTACGAAGACTAAATTATTACACTAAAGTTTCAGGTAACTATTACTATAATATTGCACACATTAATGGCAGGTAATAGAACCATGTACATACACATTGTGACTGGGGTGCTAAGCAAAAATGGTAAAATGCTTCAGTTAAACCAGTTGCTTCATAGGGAACAAACAAAAGCTCATACACTTCCAATTAATCTGAACAGGGCTTTTAATTCCTTGGAGGAGATGCATTAAAGGGATAGTAATATAGTTAATTTTATGTTTATTTAATATTGTATGCATTAAAAAATATGAACAATGATGTAAGTCTTATCTCTCAAACCTTTATGGTTTGAGAGATTCACCTTGCGAAAGTTACCTCGTGAGAGAAGTCAGGGCTCTAGCTGACAGATTCAGAATCCAGTCATTTGACAGGATGGAGGCTTTTCAGCAGAGCTGAAAAACACGCAATATAAACATAAATACTTCATTGGAACAGTGTACAAAGTGTGCCAAATGAGAGTTCTAAACATAAATACTTCACTGTAACGGTCTACAGAGTGTGCCTGGTTTGCTAGCACACTTTGTAGACCGTTCCAAGGAAGTATTAATATTTAGATCGCGTGTTTTCGTCTCTGCTGAAGAGCCTCCATCTGGTCAAATGACCGGATTCTGCAGCTGTCAGCTACAGCGCTGACTTCTCTCATGAGGTAATTTTAGCAAGGTGTATCTCTCAAACCATAAAGGCTTGAGAGATAAGACATATAATTTTTTTAGTAACTACAATATTAAATAAACCTAAAATTAACTATTACTATCCCTTTTAAGGTGTGATGAATAGATAATACAGTGGCGATGACTTCTCCAGTGATATCACTTCTCCAGTTCCTGTTTTTCTACATAGCTAATGCACTACGATTTTTCCATCTTTGGAGATCTTGGTGCATAGGCTCTATAGAATAACATAGGAACTGGAGAAGTGATCTCACTGGAGAAGTCATCTTTGCTTTATCACCTCTGTATCGCTCCTTAGTGCATCTCCCCCCTTGAATTCTAAAGAGGTCATGTTATAGACTGCAATATATTTGAGACCTCTCTAGCATTCAAGGGGTTTAAAGCCAGATTGAGTCAATTGACTCATTCTTCCCAGTTGTGCAGGTGGTTTGTACCATAATTCTTTCAATGTTGCTTAGTATGCCCGTCTCCTTTTCTGCTACCTGTGTTGTTCCACTGTCTACCATTGCTTATGTCTGCTCTGTGGAACCCCTTGTATTTCTTCAGGGACCCTGGTGTTCAAAGGAATTCAGTTTGTGTTCCTAGAAATGCCATGGGAACAAGTATAGCTTGGTGATAACATGTAGTTTAAGATGTTCTTAAAGCTGTATCACATCCACAGGATCCCATTAACATTATCAGAGTGCAGTTAGGAGAAATTCATGCCTTCTAGTGTTTAAACGCTTTGCTCATAATAAGTGAAATACTTGAAAGATTTATGGAGCATAATGTAATGGGCAATGAAAATGGTTAACAACCCAACAATGGGAATTTTTATTCCAAACTTCAACCCACAGGTAAAGTTTCCTTGGGCTAGAACCAGGAAATCCAAAGTTACTTTAAAGCCTAACTAACACCGCTAACAAAGGTTGTCTTTAATAATTCCTATCTGGTGACTAGCTGCTTAGTAGCGCTAGTCGCCAGAATTATTACCTCTTCATGAAGAAATTTGAAGTGATCCTCGGCTGACAGACAGGACGGAGCACGGACATCTTGCCCTAGTGACGTCCGCACGCCTGCTCTGTCAGTCCCTTCCGGAGCCGAAAGGCTCCCAACAACGGCTCCTACAGCTGTCTGGGACTGACAGAGCAGGCGCGCGGACGTCACTACGGCAAGATGTCCGCGCTCCGTCCTGTCTGTCAGCCGAGGATCACTTCAAATTTCTTCATGAAGAGGTAATAATTCTGGCGACTAGCGCTACTAAGCAGCTAGTCGCCAGATAGGGAATTATTAAAGACAACCTTTGTTAGCGGTGTTAGTTCCGCTTTAAATTATGGTAATGAACACATTTATATGTTTTACATATTGGAATGCAATTTATTTTGTCTCCGTAGGACTCTATCTATGGCAGCATATTTTAGGAGGATCACTTGAACCTACTGATGTTACTGCTCAATGGAGAGAAGGCAAGCTGAAAGCAGGGAAAACTGAATTGAGGTACATTCACACCTCTCCATTTCTCCAAATAATAAATAAAAGCGAAGACTCCATGTTAGCACTTTCAGTCATACACGCTATTTTACTCTGCTTGGCAGTGCATTCATTTTGGGCTCATATGTGTGTGTATGTGTATATGTATATGTGTGTGTTTATATATGCAATAAACATTGTTACAGGATGGGATTGAAGATATTTATCCATCTTTATTTCAACCTCATCATGATGATTTTTTTTCTTTTAGGTCTGGATTCCACTGCAGGTGATAACTTTTATCAATTATTTTATCTACAGCTTTCCCCATAGATTTCAATAGGAATCTGGAAAATAAAACCAGTGATAACATTTATCACCTGCAGTGCAGTCTAGGTCTTGGTTGGACACAATTTGGATTTAAAGGGCTGTATGGAAAAGAAAAAGTGGAGACTTTATGCTGCAAACAATCTGCACAGTAGGGAATGAGCATTCCCATTAAAGGGATAGTAATGTTTCATAATAAAAGCAGCTCTAATTAATCATCATAGTATTTGGACTTTGGAGAGTGTTATTTCAATTCTGTCAGAGTTGTAGTTCCAGAGTAATTCAATGACAAAGTGTCCCCCTCCCGCCCCTTTTACTGATGTCACACTGTTCAGCCACAGCAGAAGGGAGGTGCCCAGGTAGACTGCAGAGAGGGACAATCTTCAATTAAGATAAGGGAAAAACCTGAAAAACTTGTCAAGGGGGGCAGGGATTTCATTGTTTTCATAGGAATAAGAGTGTCCCCTTCTGTTATCTGTCTGGTCTATGGACTGCATTCCACATCTGAGAAGAGATTGTTTACACTAGGTAAAAGGGGTGGGAGGGGAAACTTTGCTTGTGAATATCTCTTAAACCATAAAGGTTTGAGAGATAAGACTTATATCATTCTTCATGTTTTTTTAATGCCTACAAAATAAAATAAAGTTAAAATGAAGTGTTACTATCCCTTTAATTTAAATGGAGCTTTTTACCAATTGAATGCTAGAGGGGTCTCCAAAGCAAGGACAGTTCAGTTGTATTGTGCATATAGCCTTTTCATTTTTTTCTTGATGTCCAACTAATTTTTTTTCCCTCTGTTCAGCGTTTGGCAGTAAATGTTATTGAATTATCAGTTTTATTTTGTATCAGGGAAATAGCCTAAGGGTTATTGTGCTTGGTTTATATTGCTGCTTGTGACTTTTCTGCAATGCTTCCAAACCTTTCTAGATCATCCCCCATAACTATTCTCAGGAAGGCAGCACAACAACCTGCCCACCCTCTAGTCACCTTTTGAGCCTTTTCTACACCCCTTTGCCACCCTCAGCGCCATCCTGATCTCATTGATCTTGCAGTGTCTTTTCCTCCGCTAACAGTCCTGAGATGTTCTTGTTCCACTACACTGAAAAGCACTTCTGTCTCCTATCAGCTGACCTGGATATACCCTGTAGCACTTCGCTGTTTGTATCCCATGCAGGGGTGTTAGTAGCAGTGGATGAAGAGGTTGGAGTTACTCCGGGGCCCAGCATCCAAGGGGGGTCCCTTCTGCCCCAGGGTCCAATAGTTTCTAGTTATACTTACTGAAAATATTTTTGTGATGGGGGCACCCAAAATATGTTTATGCCAGAACCCTCCAATTGCTAGTTTTGCCAGTGGTCCCATCCTGCCTTCCTCTATACCAGTGGTTCTCAACCTGTGTCCTCCAGTCCCATTAACAGACCAGGAGTTGAGGATTTCCTTGATTTAGAGCACAGCTAAATTAATAAAAATGGCTGAGCTCCTGATTAACTCGCCTGTGCTGTTGCAAGGCAATCTTCAAATCCTGGCCTGTTAGTGGGACCTGAGGGGATGGGTTGACAACCGCTGCTCTATACTTTAAACTATCATAAGCAGGGCCCTCTGATCTTCTTGTATTGTACTTTCAAACTGTACTCTTAAGAGTCGGTATGTCTATTCCCTGCTGTGCAGAGCTGCAGTGTAAGTTGGCTCTTTATAATTAAAGGATGATAAAAAAGTTAATTCACCACTACTGGATTGCTGAGAATGGGCATTTTCAATTAACAATACTGATTTAATTAACTTTATTAAGTACTTAAAGCTATGCTCACACATGGTATTCAAAGTCAGTGACACTGAGGCCACATTCAAATCACCAGTGTCCACCACTGTTATTTTTATTTTAATTCATTGTTCTTCAGCTGTGAGCTGATCACAGGGAAGGCATGTACTGAAGAGGAGAATGCTTGCACTCATGGACTTCGGCCATGCATGATTGTTGGACACTTGCATGGGCCCAACATTAATTGAACCTTTGTGATAAGCATTGCAAAGATTTAAAGCACTCCTGCATGTCTACACAGCAGCCACATGAGCCACAGACCTTCCTTACTACAACTTTCCGGTAATCATTCCTGTTCTCTGGGAAGATGCATAGTGCAGAGTACCTGTGTGAATGGAATGTAACCATAGATTGAAAGAAATATGAGGCCACCTCATGATGGTGCTATTGGGAGGCTGTGACATTCAGACATTGCTGCAGAGCCAAGAACCACATAGTGAGAAAGATAGAGGGAAGAAGGAATCTGCTGTTGAGAGAAATAGGAGGAGGAAGAGAGGACAGCATGCAGCTGCACTTCTATGCTGAACTCCAGATTCTTCCTCCTTCTATGACTAGATCTGGAATTTAGAGGGGACAATTTGAAGCCTTTTGCCATCTGGATACATGATCAGTGTGTGCTTCACAGCAAAGGGGATCTATTTGTATGGCCTGCAGAAACAAATATTGAGAGAGATCAGTAACCGGAAAAGGAGACCAATTATATATTGGCCATGGTGGAGAAGTCCAAGAAAAGACCAGGGCCTAGATTCACTAATGTTCGAAGAGGGCTTAAAATGTCAATGTCCTGTCAGAGCAGTGTCGAAGGCATGTTGATAGTATTCCCTAAAGTGCCTTCAAGATCACATCACTATCAGTTCGACAAAAATCTGCCCACATAGATATCCATCCAACAGATTTACGCAGTTTCGCTCATCACATCGACGATGGCCTATTTCCATATGGAAATGAAGCATGACTTTTTTTTTTTTTTTTTTTTCTATATGAAAATGTAGGATAATGTGCCATTATTGTATACGAGGGGGTATGTTGGTAACATACATAGTTGATGAGGCTGAAAAAAGACATGCGTCCATCAAGTCCAGCCCATGCCAAAAACACCCCTGTTGATCCAGCAGAAGGCAAAAAAAAAAAAAAAGCCCTCTGGAGCCATTTCCAATCTAGCCTCAGGTGGAAAAAAAATTTCTTCCTAACTCCAAATGGCAGTCAGATTGTTCCCCGGATCAACATCCTATATGCTTTGAAGCCATCTGTCATAGTTTTCAATATTGTTCTGTACAAGATAGGCATCCATTGCTTTTTTGAAAGCAGTTGCATCATCTGCAAGCACAACATCTCAAGGCAAAGAATTCCATAGCTTTACTGCCCTTACTGTAAAGAATCCCTGCCTTTGTTTTAATCGAAAGCATCTTTCCTCTAGTCTTAATGTTGATTTGTTAATGTGACACTTCAACACATTCACAAAACTCCTATAGCAGCCTCTGTTGTTGGAGTTCCGTTTCAACTTCACCTACCTGAGGTTGACGAAGATGGGATCTCCCGGTACTTTCCTATGCAGTAACAGCCCTCAATCAATCACAAGCAAGGAGGATTGTGAACTGTTGTAGATGTGGAAGGGATGTTCTCCCTTCCCACATCACCAACACTATGACAATTCTGAAGTTGAAGATTATTCTCTCAGCTTCCCCACTTGGCCAGTAGGGGAGCGAAGAGAATGCTTTCAGCACCATGGACAGCATCACTCCCTTATACCTGTGAGTGCCATAGGGTGGTGCATTGCTCACCCCTCTGGCACTCAAATGGTTAAAAAAAAAAGCACTACACAATTATCTCCTTAGCTCTGTATCATATATGATCCATGTTGTGCAATCACAGGGGAACAAGACTGGGGGTCACTCAGCATCTATGGGGACCTGTGGCTACCACTTGCTCCCTTAGCCTTGTTCCGGTGCCCAGTGGTAGCCATAGAACCCCATATACACTGCTCGGCCCCCACACTTGTTCCCTTGGCCACTGGTAGCCACAGATCCCCATGTGCACTGTCTGACCCTCTCCAGCCTTCTCCATTGCCAGGTAATAATTCTGGCGACTAGCGCTACTAAGCAGCTAGTCGCCAGATGGAGAGTTATTTAAGCTAAAGTTGTGTTCAGGTGGTAATTCCGCTTTAATGCATGTTCTTATTGTGAAGAGAAACTATTGGAAGGAGGAATATGAATATAAAATGCACAACACAAACCAGTGCTCTGCAAGTATATTTTAAGCACCATCTACTTGGAGTGTTGGGAGTGCACCATTGTATTTTTTCCTCTCTGTGCTTGTTACTGTTGTGGAGGATGAGTTAAGACACAAACAGGTGGAACAACGATATTATATCAAGTACACTGAGATGCACATATATAATGGATTCCTTGAGTATATTTTTATAGGCACAGTTAGAGGTTTTATAACATTCCAATGTATGGTATATTTGTTCTTTTTGTGCATAACATGGTGGTATAGACAATATGCTGGATAAGCAGTCTGTGGAGTCTGGTGTTGGAGAGTAGTATAAACAACTGGGGCAAGGTAGAGATTCTGTGTGTAGAGGTTTTTGCAGGGCAGGTAGCATTAACCTCTTAAGGACCCATGGCGGTCCTGGACTGTCATGGGTTGTTATACCTTTAAGGACCCATGACGGTCCTGGACCGTCATAGAATTCCGGGCTCCCTATGTGGCTGCACGCTGTTCGGGGAGTCCGGAATTCGATTATGGAAAAAAAAAAAAAAAAAGGTCCCTGATCCTTAAGTGACCACACCGTGCATGTGTGGCTGGTCCTTAAGGTGTTAAACTATTGGTTGCAGATAATGTATTGTGCCTAGCTTTTGGCGAATAGCTTTGTGTGTATAGTGTTGGGCATATTGTTTGGTTTATTGCGTTTGATATTTTGGATATAGCATTTGGAGTTTTGCATATTGTGTTTAGTGTATAGTGTTGTGAGTTTGGCCTATATACACTTGTCAAATTGCATTTTACATTTGGCATTTTGCATATAGTGCTTGGTTTATATCTTGTGGCGTATAGCTTATTGCGTATAACATTTTGTGTATTGCACTTGGCGTATAGAGTTTTGCACATGGTGTTGAGTGTAGTGGGTGTCTAGTCTAGTCTAGTGTAGTGTAGTGTGTGTGTGTGTGTTCATTGTAGCCCCTATATATCCTTGCAGAGATTTTGACAGAAGTGTCAAAGGGCGCTAAGCTCCCTGGCCACTACTGTCAAAATCACACACCCAATGTTTCTACCAATGGGACAGGCAGTGTAGAAGACATTGCATAAGTCATCCTTATTGATGCCCCATATATATTTTAGAAGATAGATGTATAGCACGTCATACTGTTGCAGCAGGTTTACATTCGATGTATAGCGAGTGTCTTATTGCAGCAGGTTTATATTGGATGTGTAGCGAGTGTCTTATTCCAGCAGGTTTATATTGGATGTGTAGTGAGTGTCTTATTGCAGCAGGTTTATATTGGATGTGTAGTGAGTGTCTTATTGCAGCAGGTTTATATTAGATGTGTAGTGAGTGTCTTATTGCAGCAGGTTTATATTAGATGTGTAGTGAGTGTCTTATTGCAGCAGGTTTATATTGGATGTGTAGCGCATGTTGAATTATTGCAGCAGGTTTATATTGGATGTGTAGCGCATGTTGAATTATTGCAGCAGGTTTATATTGGATACTTAGCGCATGTTGAATTGTTGCAGCAGGTTTATGTTAGATGTGGAACGCATGTCTTCTTATTGCAACTGGTTTAGATTAAGTGTGTAGCACATGTCGTATTATTGGAACAGGTTATACATATATCATTGGGCTATACTTTTTTTTTTTTTATTTTATTGAATAATATATGTTGAAAGGACAACTAAATTGTAAATCTCTATTTACTTACTCTAGCCATAGATTCTGTTTGTACTGGTTCTCCAAAATGTGTCTTTAATTGGTACTGGATACCATGTCCTTGGAGGCAAAGTGATTATTTGTGCAGGACTCCGACTGAAAATGTATTTCATTGAAATTTTCTTAAGAAGCCATTAGTGGGAGGAGTTTGAGATCCTGGAGTCCTGCAGCAGAGAGAGATTTACCTTGAGCAACCAATCCACATAGGAACGATTTATAGCAACCACTGATAATTTTCAGCCCAATTAGGATCAATAGGCATGTATTATTTGGAAGTGCACCCATTAGATAATTCAAAATGTATGTAAACTTCTCAGATGCAGCAGAAGTGTCCAGTGTGGCGTTGCTTTGCTCCAAGGGGTTAATATTGCTTTCTATTGTTGTGGAGATTATAAATTAAATGCTATAGTTAACTCTTTGAGTGCCAGAGGGGTACACAACAAGTTGCAAAGTTATGCATTGAGTGCCCTTCTGGCACATAGGGTTAACCCTTTGAAGAACAGAGGCATGTACAACATTGCCTACCAATGGTTTGTACACTTCTCTGGTCCTCAAGGGGCTAATCAGATATAGGGCATTTCTATGCAGTGCTAACTGTAATGTTTGTTCCATGGAATTCCTTTTGTGTGCGCAGTTTTATCACCGGACCTGCAGTTGTTCCTGGATACTTCTCCGTTGAGACTGAGAATGTGGTACTTGTCCTTAATGGACGAGAAGAGGCCAAGATCTCGTTTGCCTCTCAGTGGCTGCACTACGCAAAGACTTTGGTGGAAAACCACAAGCTCCAACACATAGCTGTTGTTCTGCTTGGCAGTGAACAGTGCAACAATGACTGGATCTCTCCATACCTCAAGAAGAATGGCGGGATTGTGGAGATCCTCTTTGTGGTTTATGACAGTATATGGATTAATGATGAAGACGTTTACCAATGGCCCCTAGGGGTAGCTACGTAAGTGTTTATTTTAATGAATTTCCCACATTTTTACTGTTTTGGACACTATGCTATAGGTACTTTTTTTTATAGCAGGTTGCATTTACATGTGAAATGCTAGTGCAGTCAGAATTGGTATTCACATATAATGTTGACTGGTAACTATGAATTGTGGTCAGTTGAAGAGAATACACAGAGGTATATGCATGGTTAAGGGCCGTAAAGGTGCGCAGCTCATTGCTTTGCAGCACATTACACAGCCCACTGGCCTTAAAAGTTATTTATGTGTTTTGTTAATAAATATTATCAACATTGGAAATACCAAAACTCCCTGTACTCCTCTGAAGTCTCCTTTGTGAATGATAGGGAAAGTACCCTACATGAGAAATGGACTGAAAGGGATAGTAATGTTTCACAATAAAAGCAGCTCCAATTAATCTTCATAGTATTTGGGCCATGGAGAGTGTTATTTCAGTACTGTCAGAGTTGTAGTTCAAGAGTAACTGAATGATAAAGTATCCCCCTCCCGCCCCTTTTACTGATGTAACACTGCTCAGCTCAGAGCAGCAAGCAGGTGTCCGGGTGACTAGCAGAGAGGAACAGTCTTCAATTAGCATAAGGGAAAAACCTGTCAAGGAGGAAGGGTTGTTCTTATGCTCACTATAAGAAGATTGTCCCTTGCTGTGAGCTGTCTGGTCTGAAGACCAAATTCCATGTCTGAGGGGAGTTGGCTTACACTAGGTGAAAGGGGCGGGAGGGGGATACTTTCTCATTCAATTACTCTTGAACTACAACTCTGACAGTATTGAAATAACACTCTCTATGGCTCAAATACTATGAAGATTAATTAGAGCTGCTGTTTTTGTGAAACATTACTATCCCTTGAAGAGCTGAGCCTATCAGAGGGAGTTGATTACTTTTCCTTACTTTCTGCATGCTGTACTAGTGGATCAGGAAACTGATTACTTCACAATTTAAGGAATGTTTTAAAGGAACATTAACACCTAAAAGTAATTTGGTTGATTTGCTTTTAAATACCCTGTACTTACAGCTAGCTAATGTAAAATTGTTTTTTGTATATTATATACCTAAAATATAAGCTTACTTTTTCTTCTACAATTAACCCTTTTTTTTTTTTTTTTTTTCTTTCAAAGTTTTATTTTGCAAAGCTTTTGTAACCCTGTATTGGATAAACCCTTAACCCTTTGGGTGTCAGAAAGGTATGCAATGCATTGCTCTGCTAACAGGAATTATAGGATATTTAACACCTTCCCTTAAATTTGATCATTGTTGGTAGCTGGCACGCGTGACTGATGACGTGTACCGGTGCACCGAACTGGGTCTGAGAAAGACCGCTCTGTTCTTGGAGTGGTCAATTTCAGACTCCATTAGTGCTTACAGCCCTCTCCTCTTCTTACTCCGATTCTCCACAATCTTGGTTTCTGCAATCATGCTGCTTCATGGCTCTCCTCTTATCTCTCGAGACGTTCCTTTTTTGTGTCTTATGCCAATAGCATCTCCTCTACAGTCCCTCTGTCTGTGGGGGTGCTTCAAGGCTCCATTCTGGGTCTTCTACTTTTCTCCCTGTACACCTTTTCATTGGGTGATGCTGATGATACCCAAATGTACATGTCCACTCCTGATATGTTACCTCAAATCCACTTACAAATGTGGCGATATCGTCCTGGATGGCCCGCCGTTAGCTGAAGATAAACCTTGTCCAAAACCAAACGTCTCATTTTCTGTCCAAGATCTTGTCCAACCTCCAGCTTCACCATTACAGTTGATGGAATTGAATTTGATCTATTTAGCTCAGCATGTTGCCTTGGGGCCATATTTGATTCCTCCCTTTCCTTCTTCCCTCACTTTAACCCCTTAGTGGCCGGCTGCACGCAGCCAGCACTTAACGTCCGCCGAACATTTTTTTTCCCATTTGTTTCAATGACTTCTGGGACGTACATGTACGTCCTCGGGTGGTAAGGGATTAACTCCGTGGCTAGCATATGTCTCTTCTTTCTCTCTAACACTGCTAAAATCCTCTTGTTCCGCTCCCAAAAACACTACTAAAACTTTTGTGCATGCCCTCATTCTGCCCCTTTTAGACTATTGCAATGCCCTACTATCTGGCATCCCGGGTTCTCATCCTTGCTCTGTTCAATCTGTCTTAAGATCAACTGCAAGTATCACCATGCTGTCCTCAAAAACTGAACCTTCCCACATCATTCTTAGAAATCTGACATGACTCCCTATTCAGCAACGCATCACTTATTAAGTATTTCTTACCTTTAATGCTCTCCACATTGGTGTACACACACCCATACCCAGGGACAGCAATAAGGAGGAGATACTAAAATCTACTCCATATTGTCTCTCCAGCACATACATAGGGGCGTGATTTTAACAGGAGTGGCCAGGGGCTGAAGGCCATTTCTGTCAAAATCTCTGCAAGGAGTTTGCCGCCACTTGAATTCCAGTTGCAAGAAAAATAAAAAAATAAAAAACATTGCCAACTCACACTTGCTAAATCAGAATATACACATGCCCCCTCACCCCACCAACAAATAATATATCTAGTGTCTTCACGCCATTTTCTGTTTGACAACAACAAGTACTATGCCACAACATTGTCACCCTTCACCTTGATATTGTCAAGGTTTAGCTGAGCTGCTCTTTCTCTGCTGCTTGATTTTGCTGTCTGAGCTAATCTAGTGCTCTGCTATCTATTGCTACTGCCTTCCCTGTTCTGAGTCTGGCTGAATCAGCTGACCTCTCTGTGATTGCTCACCAGCCAACCCTCCCAGGGTATTTAAAGCAGCTTGGCTCATTTCCTGATGCCCTTGTGTTTGCTTCTGGCTGCAAGAGTGTTCTACTGCATTCCTGATTTTCTGTGCATGAACTGACCCCAGCTTGGCTTTTTGGTTTACGTTTCTGGATCATAATTTTGCTTTGTTTGCTTTTGTTATTTTAATAAAGATGTTTTGCACTTTATATTTTTGTGTCTGTCTGGTTCCTGATCCCTAACAGATACAATACTTCACAAATAATCACTTAACTATTTGCCTGTCCTCTAACTCCATTTGCACAAAACATGTGTCCACTATAATCAGCTCTTTGTTTCCCCATCACCGGAATGGAGGAAAGCTCAAATTTCAATACTGGATGTTGTTCATAAATGTACAAATGGCCTCATCCTACCACAATCAGTATATACTTATCAATTAAACTATTGAATCAGATTGAAGTATGAACATATTACTCTGTTGCACTAGGGCACTGACACCTGTAGCGGGACACCCGCACATTGCAGCGCATACCACTGCTATGAGTCAGATCCTGATGCAACAATACTAATGGACAACAATAAAAATAATAAGAAGCACTAAAAGGATGGATAGACCGTCACAGCCACAAAGAATATTAAAGGGAAAAATGTAATAAATGACAATTTAGCAATAAACGCATTCCTTAAGATAGGGGTACAATATAAATATATATATATATATATATATATATATATATATATATATATATATATATATATATATATATATACACACACACCTATAAAACCTCCAAGGTAAAAGAATAATAATCTGCCCATGATGATCTTATATTAATCTGTAGACACATATCAGTGATAGTAGTCTTAAGTCACCTTAGTCACAAGAGAGTAAACAGAGTTAGTTAATGAAATGAAGATAAATCGATGAGCAGATGATAGGTTCAGATGAAATGATGTTGATGAAAATGGAAAACCCAATATGGGTGTCAGCTTTGTCTCCCTTCCATCTCAATTCTGCAGCTATCTTCAAAAATGGTCTTGTACCACTTTCATTCATCACTTAAAAACAATGAGAAGACCAAAAAGAACAGAGTGAGCATTACGAAGTGTAGTAATTTTAATAAAAACAATATCAGTATGCACTCACATGGCCCTCCTCTTGGGTGTATTGCATCTCTAAGGTCCCAACTCATATTCCACAATACTATGTCTAGTTTTTCACTGTAGTCACACCACCATTCTCCTCTCTTATGTCTTGTAGTAAAGTCTGCTATTTTGTCCAGTTTGGCAAGCAGTCTATTGTTGTTTCCAGACAGGGGGATCGGGGTAAGCAATACTGCAGGATGCACCTGGAGTTTCTCACAGGGGGGCTGAGTTTTTGGGACCATCACTGGGTGATCTTGATTCTTGGTTTGTTTCCCCTGTGGAAGTGGGTAGTGACCCACGATATGCGTTGGCAATCAAGAGCACTCAGTTAGTGCCAGTCCCAAAACTCGGCACCTGGAGAGCAACTCCTTGGGGCATCCTGCATAGCTGCTTACCTTGATCCCCCTGTCTAGAAATAACATACTGCTTGCCAAATTGGACATAAGAGCAAACTTTACCACAAGACAGAAGAGATGAGAATTGCATCTGGTGGTGTGACTACAGTGAGAAATGAGAACTGAGAGACACAGTATCATGGCATACGAGTTGGGACCTTAGAGATGCAAGATGCCCAAGAGGAGGGCCATGTGAGTGCATACTAATATTGTTTTTAATGTGTTCATTTTTATTAAAATATACTACTTAGTAGTGCTCCCTCTGTTATTTTTGTGCTTCTTATTATTTTTAAATACTACTGAACAAACATTCTGCCCTTCTATTGCAAATAATGAATGATAGATGTGGCTGAAATATCCTCATGCTGCGGGATGCACACACATTGCACAGCCATCCACCGCATGAATGAATTACCAATCCATCACAAATGACTAAAAATAATCTATAATATCTGAGAATTATTGTAATTGAATACAAAATATATATTGTAGGCACCCATTGATCAGAGACACAGTTATCTGAGGCAGCAGCACCCCGCATTGCAAAGCCCCATCTCCCCAGTCCACTGCCCCCACTCAAAAAAACAATTGAATTGAATTCATCCTCTATTACATAAAAGAAAAACTAGGTAATGTGACCAACCTACAATGTGGCAACTCTACACCCCAAAACGCATGCTAAAATGGCAATGAGTACCCGAGTGTCAGAACAGCCACACCACATCTATCAAACTGAAAAAAAAATGTATGAATTGAAAAATAATCAATACTCCATTTTTGCTGGAAGGGCCGGTGTCACTGCTGTATATAGCCTTCCACATACCCCTTCAGCAAACACAGAATGTTAAATTAAATCCAAGCCACAACTATGCCAACACAGGTCACTGTTTAATTATAAGTGTACAAAATAATCCTAATAAATGTGTCCTACATAGAATAATGTCACTTTGCTCAAGATGTCACATTTACGAAGACGTTCATATGTATTCATACTGAATACTCCCAAGTGATATGGGATGACTATACGATATTACTAACCATAGTGCTATATATTAATGGTTTGCAAAAAAAAAAAAAATCAAGGGTATGAAATACACACCCTTTTATATGTACATGCTTATTTTATCTTGACAGCATCTGCACATTACATTGTTTTTATTAATAATAATCTTCATCCACAGGGGTGTTTGACAGGCAAAGCCATCCCACATCAATAGTGTGTATGTATATGTAATGTATGTATGTATAAATGTAATGTGTGTATGTCTGTAATATATATATATAATAAATGTGTGTATTAATAACTGTATTACAGATATAGTCTACATTATTGGCACCCTTGAATTTTTTTGTATATCATGTACAATATTTCCTGACAAATGGTGTGTAGTGAAACAGCTTTTGTCTGTGTGAACTCATATGTTTGATACAGAACAGCAAAGGATAAAACTAGAACAATTAAAAGAAGGAAGGAAAAAGTGTAAAAATGGAAACATTGCCTTGACACGAATATTGGCACCCTCTTGAAGAATTCAAATCCATTTGAAGACCTAGAATGTCATTTCAGTGAAAGTAGACTCGCTTGTTATAAATAGTCAGTGTTCACATGGCTTGAATTAACCTATCAGAGATGGCTTTAATGCATAAAAAGGCCACTTTTATTCCCTGTTCCTTTTTCCAGTGGTAAAGATGAGATCGGTCTGAGAGCATCACAAACCATTATCACCAAACCTAACAATTCTAAAGGTTTCAAGGCTATCTCCAAAGACCTTGGCACCCCTGTTTCAACAGTTTGCAATGTTGTTAAGAAATTTGTTGCTCATGTAATTGTCAAGAACCTCCCATGATATGGTGGCAGGAGGAAAATTGATCAGAGAAGTCTTCGAAGGTAGGTGCGAACTGTGGAAAAACCCCACATAAGACATCCAAACATCTTAAGGCTGACCTGGAGCAAGATGGAGTGATCATTTCAACCTGCTCGATATGCCTCACACTAAACCAAGAAGGGCTTTATGGGCAAAGGTTAATGTGGGTGTTCACTATATGTGTATTAATGTGTTAATGTGTGTGCATCTTATATGTACATAAGTGTCAATGTGTGTGTTCCTTATATGTGTACGTGTCAATGTGTGTGTTCCTTATATGTGTTTAAGTATGTCAAAGTGTGTGATCTCTATATGTGTATGAGTGTGTCAGTGTGTGTTCCCTATATGTGTATGAGTGTGTGTTCTCTATATGTGTATAAGTGTGTCAGTGTGTGCTTCTCTATATGTGTATCAGTGTGTCAGTGTGTGCTTCTCTATATGTGTGTCAGTGTGTGCTTCTCTATATGTATATCAGTGTGTGTTCTCTATATGTGTATAAGTGTGTCAGTGTGTGTTCTCTATATGTGTATAAGTGTGTCAGTGTGTGCTTCTCTATATGTGTATCAGTGTGTCAGTATGTGCTTCGTCCTTCTGATATATTAACCCATAAAGGGCCAGAGACCTGGTTAAGGGTTAAGAACCACATATTCTTAGGTTACAGTTCCTCTTTAACCCTCTGGCACTCAAAGGGTTAAACATCTCACCCATAGAGGCAATGTGCTTGTTCTCCATTGTCCCAACAGCAAGTGGATTCTTTCTTGATCTGAGAAGTGGTACAGACAGGTTAGCTATGGGGCTGTCTTTTTATTGGCCACCAGGGGGAGCTGTACAGAATGTGCTGCTGGCACATACCACAGAAGAGAGAGTCCATCATATTGCAGCTTAGTGTTCCCAAAACGTGGCTGTTGCAGTCTGTTAAACTGAGCACCCAGGGAGGTCGGGCAGTTTCTGGCACCAGGAAAGCAGAGCAGAGTGCTTATATAGAGGCTTCTGGGCTGTACTTGAGATGCGGGGGCAGGCGTCCAGCACAGGAGGCTGCTGTTATCTAGCAAATCCTGAACACTGCCAGCCAAAGATGTCTCTGCATACAATACCAAGTGAATGCGGCTCTGCTCTGACTGCTCCCCTGTAGATGTGTGCCCTAGGCCGGCGCCTACCTCGCCTATAGGTGGCGCCAGACCCGGAAAAAGGCATGAATGATCTTTGTCAAAACCTGCCTAGTGAAACCAAAATTATTCTAGGAAAATATTCTATTGACAGATGAAGAGTAGAGCTCTTTGGCAATGCAGACCAGGGATCTGTTTATAGGCGAGGAAACAAAGCTTTTAAGGGAAAGAACAACCTACCTACATTTAAATATGGTGGAGGATCCATAATGTTGTGGCACTGCTTTGCTGCCTCTGATACTGGAGGCCTTGAAAGTATTAAGGGAATTATGAAATCGGGGGATTACCATGGCATTTTACAGCGAAATGTGCTACCCAGTGTCAGAAAACTAGGTATGGGTCGAAGATCATGGGTCCTCCAGCACTACGTTGATCCAAAGCACAAAAGAAAGGTTGAAAAGGAAAAAAATACTGTTTTAGAGTGGCCATCAATTAGTCAGATCTCAATCTGATTGAAAACTTTTGGAAAGAACTGAAATCTGCCACTGGGAAAAGGAACTCTGCAAACATTCAAGAGCTTGAACAAACCACAATTAAAGCGTGGGAGAAACTTCCAGCAGACAGGTGCAAGAAGCTTATAGACTACTACAGGAAACTTTAGGAGGATGTCGTTGCCAAGGGTTGTGCAACCAAATATTTGGGAAGGGTGCTTTTCATGCTGTCCAGGTCCTATTTCTTTTTTTTCTTTTGTGATATTGCTACATATTTGTTGAAAATGAATCCTTTTTTGGTTGAATACCTTTGAACATCCTATTTAAAAGTACACATTTCCATTTATTTCTTAAGATCTTGTACATGTATCAAATATTCAAGGGTTCCAATAACGTTGACCATAATTGTATATATTGTTCTAATATTAATAAATTATATATAACTAACTACTGGATTTTATACCCCTTGAAGAACGAAAATGGTCATGTGTAATATATGCACAATCCAGAAGACTAGGAGTGTAATCTTTTTTGAGTAAATTGCATTCCTCTCTGGCACATAAAGTGTTAACTATATGACATTCTGAGTGTCTCTGGAAACACTCTAGAACTAAAACCATTGTAAAAATATTCAGTTGTTCTGTATGTAAATGTCTTCATATAAAGTGCAGATCTAGAAAATTCTCAAGAGGTTGTATTTGTCATCCACGCAATGACTTTTAGGATAGAGCAGATGTATAGACATATTCTGGCTGTAAGTCCTAGTTTGAACAGCACTTCTTTGTTTAAGGGGCAGTGGCTCCTAGAGTAAAAGATAATTACAGAATGTAGCAAGTTATGGGGAGAAAATAAATCCGATCTGTTACTAGTCTTTTTCCTTACATTTCCAATTCCCAGAAACATATTCTAAAATGCTTAAAGGGGAACTTTCAACCCCCAGACACACTATCTTATTTTATTAGTGTACTCCAATGGTGTATGGGTCAGGTTTGTTTGTTTGTTTGTTTTTTTTGTAAAAAAATAATAATAATAATAATTAAAAAAATTATGTATTAACGTTTGAGTTGTTTCAAGCACTTCTGCGGCACAAGGCTACTTCGGCACAGCTCTGCGGGACATTCCCGCATCCCAAATTCTCCTCCCACCTCCCTCCCAGCTCTCCCTGTGAGTGTGTTCACACTCCTCTTAGTAGCATATTGGTACCAGGAATCTCTCATCAATGTACTTAATACGTAGCCTACAATTCAAACCCACTTTTAGCCCTACTGCCTCATTCTGTTCCTACATATTTCCTCTCTGTGTCGACTTGAGTTAGAAGGTTTGAAAGAAAATGTGGGATAAAAAAAATAACAAATGGAGAGCACTATATAATAAACCCAGCTATATGGGTAATCTACATGGCATAAAGGTAAAGAGAACAAACTACAATGACACAAAAGGACAAATAAGTAGCAATATATAAACTTTACTGAATAAAATAACTAGAATAATATAAAATGACACCTAATCCTATGTAATGTATTGTATATTTTTATTTACATATAGCGCCAACTAGTGTACTTGGCACTTTACAGATTACATTTAATATAGAAGGGGTACAATAAGTGTAGTGATTAAGTGCTTATATAGACATTCATAAGGGGGACAACAGGTGAGTATACATTAGGGTAATAGGTCCCTGTCCCGTAGAGCTTACAATCTAAGTATAGGATGGGTGACATACAGATACAAGCTGGTAGAGGAGGAAGTGCAGTGTTTGGCTTATGTATTATGTATAATATGTATAATGTTTGATAATGATAATGTTTCCCTATTACGCGGTTGCTAGAGATAAAAGATGCTCTTTTAGCTTTGATTTAAAGTTGTTGAGGCTTGGCGAATACTGGGTGGTAGGGAGTTCCAGAGGTAGGGGGCAGCAAGTGAGAAAGCTTTCAATCGTGAAACGGCAATAGTGGTTAAAGGGGCAGAGAGTTGTCCACCATGTGTGCTGCGTAGTGGACGTGCAGGAATATGGCGGAATATCAAAGATGAAATATAAGACGGGGACAAGTGATGGAGAGCCTTGAAGGTAATGAGGAGGATTTTGAATGTGATACGCTGCTTTATGGGAAGCCATGACAGTGATTTTTAAGAGTGGTGGGGTGAGTACTGTTCTGGAGGAGAGGAAGAGTATTCTGGTGGCTGAATTAAGAACTGATTGAAGAGGAGCGAAATGGTTAGTAGGAAGACCAATAAGTAAAGAGTTGCAGTGGTCCAGGCAAGAAAGGATACGAGCATGCATGAGGGGTTTCTGTTGTAGAGTGAGAGAGGAATGGCCGGATTTTTGCTACAGTCCATAAATCAGTAAAAGACTGATGCGAAATCCATATGTCTGAGAAGAACTGAATAACTGTAATGCAAGTTCAATGTAATGCAAATGTTAATCCATATAGTCCATGAATGTATTCAATAATACAACTGTATAGAAGCAAGATCTTCTGTCTATATGACTCCCTAATGAAGTGCCAGTAGATAAGAAACTCTTTAAGAACTTGTTTAGTTTCTGACACCTTACCATTGATCGTTATTTTACTCATCCGGAGGTACTACTATGGGACACATTGTTCCCAGAAGGACTTCCGTCTAACAGCACATTTACGGCTGCTAGGAGCATAATGGCTCCCACTGAAGGGACTCCCGCCCATTAGCAGATTATTTGGTGTGAAAGTCAACAATGCTTCTGCCTGCAGTCCATAGACATTGTATCAAGCAGATGATATTGTTGGGATTCAGCAGCTGTTACCCTAATATCCACCAGGGTACAAAAGAGGACCAGCCATACACCTCACTGCCTGCAAATGGGAGAGGTAACCCATTCATGTACTCACAACATTGAGTATATTGGATCTTAATTATCTGTGGATTAATATTTGCATTATATTGACCTTGCATCATAGTTATTCAGTGCTTCTTGAATATATGGATTTAGTATCAGTCTTTTACATAGTATTAGGTGTCATTTTATATTATTCTAGTTATTTTATTCAGTAAAGTTTATATATTGCTACTTATTTGTCCTTTTGTGTCATCGTACTTTGTTTTCTTTGCCTCTATGCCATATAGGTTACCCGTATAGCTGGGTTTATTATATAGTGCTCTCCATTTGTTTCTGTTTTTTTTTTTTTTTTTGTTTGTTTTTTTGTGGGAGTATAGATTTTAGTACATTAATCTTTTTATGGATGTAGTGAACTTATATTTGGAGGCTGATAACATATACTGGTGCATTATATATACGTGTGTGTGTGTGTGTGTGTGTGTGTGTGTGTGTGTGTGTATATATATATATATCATTTTTTTTTATTTATTTTTTTTAAGTTTTTTCTCTTCCTTACTTTTTTTTGTTTTCTCCTCTTTAGAAGTCACAAAGACAATCCATATATTGGTTATTTAATGCATATGTTTAAAAAAAAAATAATAATCTGTAAGGGTTACCTATTTTAAATAACTTTTTATACAGCTGATATTTACATTTTACAGATACAGGAACTTTCCTGTTGTTGATCCAAACTGGTCCATGGTTCGAGACTCCCGGCCATTCTTGTGCAGTTTCCTAGGAACAGTCTATAGCAATTCATCTAGGGAAACACTAATGGATGTTATAAAAAAGGAAGGACTTGATCAACTTTGCTGGATCTCAGCCAGAGAACAGTAAGTGCTGTATTTATTTGGTGTCTAGTAAATGGTGGATGTAAATTTGGTGGTTTCCAAGACCAGTGGTTTTCTGCTCATACCCACAGAACCTGCTAACAGACCAAGAGCTTGTTTAACAAAGTACTGTAGGTGTTAGATTTTTTTTGTATGTTTTATGTGTATGTTAAGACCTCAGATCAGAATTGCTGCAATCTAGATTTCCTTAGGAGGACAAGGTACAGCCTGCCATGCCCAAATATGTGCCTAGGAACTTCCATCTTATGAGATCTCTGTAGTTTTTTGTGATGACACTGCTCCAGTCACTGAATCCAGGGAGAGGGATAATCCTATAGGCAGCAGAACTTCCTCTACTGCCACTAGTTGTAATTATTGTGGGTTTAAACTTTCTGGGACCAAGTCTGTGTCTTGAAATTTTCCTCTGGACATTTTTTCTACTGTGCCTGAGCCAGAATGGGCCATTGCCCTTCCAGGTTGTGTTGCCAACTCCCTGGATACAATTTTGAGTACATGTCTTGCTGGCCCTCCTCAGATTTCTAGGAGAATAATTACTTCAATTTATATTGTAAGAAACTGATCCATGGGTAACCAAACCTCTGCTTTCTCTGACCCAAAACAAATCTGTGGAGAAGAGGGAATCTCAGAGCTATTCTAACAATCACTCTCTGATATTTTTTCCAGTACAGAAGACAAAGGGTCTAATAGAACCCTTGATTTCAGCTATTTTAGTGGTATTACTGGTATGTGTCTCAAGTTCACCGATTGGTCCAACCAAGAACCCGTTTAAGGTCAAAGGGTTAACTTAGATCACATCCATTTATAATGTTCTACCTCCTGTGTCCCATTGCTATTAGTACTTTTGCTCCACTCTCCGTTTGAAGGAGAGTGGAGCAAAAGTACTAATAGCAATGGGACACAGGAGGTAGGGCAATAAAAATTAATGAGATCTAATTTAAACTATGTTTACTAATAGTCTTTTAATAAAGAAAAGTTTAAAACACACACACATACATATAAACAGGCAAGGTATGTAGTCCATACCTTGCCTGTTAACCCTTTGGGTACCAGAGGGGTAGGAAACATGCTAAGCAATGCTTTCCTACCTCTCTGGTACTCAAAGGGTTAATTGTCGAATAAAAGACAGGTTCCACTACTATATGAGTCAATAAGGTGAATATGGGATGGAGTTAGTATGTTGAATATATGCAATATATGTCGACATACTAAAGGGGGGGTGTCGAAGGGGGGGGCATTGTGTAGTGCTTGGTGTACTGTTTCTGTTTAAACCTTCGAATGCCACAGGGGTGAGCAGTGCACCTCCCTATGGCATTCAAAGCTGTCCATGGTGCTGAAATTCATCTCTGTGTTCCCCTAGTGGCTGGGTAGGGAAAAGCACAGAGAATGCTGTTCAGAACTGGCGACGGTGGTTTTTTTTACTCTGCCTCCTGTGCTGTTCTCCAAAAAAAATAGGCGTTAGGTTTCTGGAGAGAAATGTTGCAATTTAACGCTCGTTAGCCCTAACTCCAACATTTGAATGGCTTTTGGCGTTGCTTGTACATTATCCTCTGGGTGCGAACTTGCTGTTCTGGAGACGGGCGACGTGTGTTTCAGAACTGGCGTCACTTCTTACTAGTGGAACATTTGCATTGCTCAGCTGACGTTAAAACCAGCGTCGCCAGTTTTTTCTGGTGACGCCAACATTTGAATCAAGCCCTTAATTCTACCTCTATAGAAATCCATTGTGAGGAGCACCCATCGAGCACGAACAAGATAAAGTGTCTTGCTCTTAGGCATGGTAGCCTCTCAATGGTGCTACAACTCACGTTTTTCACTCCCATGTCCTCACAATTCTTTGTCTCTCTAAGTATAAGGGTATCCCAGGCATGGGCCCTTGCTTCCATGTGCCTAGAGGGATTCAGCTGCACCACACCGACGAGGCCGAAACGTACGTCTGTGGTTATGCTGTTTCTCTCGTGCGGAGGGGATTTGCCTGACATTTCGGAGCTGGACTGTCTGTGGGCGGGACCAGTCTGATATGGATATGGAGATTTCCTCTCTGCAATGGCACATGGGAGTGAAAAACGTGAGTTGTAGCACCATTGAGAGGCTACCATGCCTAAGAGCAAGACACTTTATCTTGTTCGTGCTCGATGGGTGCTCCTCACAATTCTTTGTCTCTTGAAATAGGGTATCCTGGTGTTTTCTGGAGTTCTACTTACCTCTCTTGTCTTTGCTATATGTAAATTAAACTAGATGTCTGTTGGGAGAGCTATATAGGGCAGAATGTGGGTTGAGTTTCATCAACAAGTGGAGACCTCCTGATGGAGGTCTCGATACCCCATTGGTGGTCCCTGCATGCCTCAGTTGGACTAAGAAAAAAGGAATTATTATGAAGTACAAAAAAATCCCCTTAGCACTTCCTGTTTAGTTATAGCACTCATTCTCCATATTTGCACTAAACAGGATCTTCACCTGTCTGCATATCTCATTACATCCTTCTATTCCCACCTGCATGACTCCTTGCTGCTCCTGAGCTCTGAAATTCCCTATCAGACTTCAGATATGCAGACTCTTACTGAAAACTCACCTCTTGAGGGAAGACTATCAACTACCCCATAACCATTATGAGCAAGGCCAACTTAACAGCCTGTACAACCTCTATTCCCTCTCATTCCCTTTCTACATCACTCTTCCATCCTCCACAGCCATTTTTTCTCATGAATATACTCACTACTTGCCTGAGCCACTGCCCTGTAAAACACTTTTATCTCCCACCCACTGTCCAGTAGTTCATGTGAAGGCTTGCACCTTCTGTGCGCCAACCTACTGTCCTCTAGACTTTAAGCTGTCATGAGCAGGGCCTTCTGATCCATTTGTTTTCTATGTTCATTTTATACCAATTTACATCTCTGTATGTCTATATCCTATTGTGCAGCGCTGCAGAATAAGTTGGAAGTTTATAAATAGAGGATAGTAAGTATAATAAAACTTCTTATAGCAGTCAGTATACCTTTTGTACATAGGTATTCATAATATTTTTACTGCTCCTTTAACTGCAGGCAGGTGTTCTACCTTTAAATTTATTTTTTATTCTGTATAATGTGGATTCCATTTTAAAGTGGAAGTATACATATAGGAATAAATGGTTGTTAACCCTTTGAGTGCCTAGAGCTTTAGGCATTTTTTCAGAGACTTTAACCATTTTGATGTACATCTGTTCATGTAACCACAGGGGGAAGCTAATAGTGCCAGCCAGTAAAATTCATGGGCTTCACTGCATTGCCCCATATTGCCCAGTGACTGTCATTGTCTTGACACCTAAAGGATTCTTTTGTTTAACAGGACTTGCCTAGGTTGTGTCCTCTCCACTATACAGCAGTCTGGGATATCTACTTAGTACTAAAATTTTCTGTTTATAAGCATACATATTTTATATTTTACAACAATATGAAAATGTAAACTTCTCTATTCAACAGGTGGCAACCTCGAGAAACAAATGAGAGTTTTACTGCCTACCATGAAGCACTACTACAAAGTGACCTGACACTAAGCCCTGTTGGCATTAACAGTGAGTGCTACAGAATTTATGAAGCCTGCTCTTACGGCTCTGTTCCTGTAGTAGAAGATGTGATGACACCCGGGAAATGTGGAAACTCCTCTGTATACAGTAATGCCCCTTTACAGTTATTGAAGGCTATGGGGGCTCCGTTTATTTTCGTTAAGTCCTGGAAAGAACTTCCGGCCATTTTACAGAGAGAGAAAAACATGACTTTACAGGAAAAGGTTCAGCGGAGGGCAAAGATTATAGAATGGTATCGACAGTTCAGAGCACGGCTCAAGCAGCGATTTCTCCAAGTACTTGAAAAGACTTTTCTAAAGCATTATCAATAAATCTTGTACCATCAATGAGGTGGCTGTACTAAGATAAATGTGGTGCAATTCTGGAGCAAACCAATTGCACCACAGGAAACAAATAATACATATTGCTTTAAATTGGGGCTTTTAACCCCTTCAATGCAAAGTAATGTGTCTAGTTTAAGGCATTGATTCTCAACCATGTTTCCGTAGCACTTTGGTGTGCCGCTGGTGCCAGCTCAGGATGCCCCACTTTTTCCGTTCTACTTTAATATTTTTATTAAAAAAAAAAAAATTGAGGTTCTCATGTATATTTATGGCAAATATTATGAACAATGTGTTGTCATTCTGTGAGGCCTAAGAAGAATTACACATTTATGTGTTGTTCCTTCAAGAGATAGTATTGTTTCACAATAAAAGCAGCTTCAATTAATGTACATAGTATTTGAGGCATGGAGAGTGTTATTTCAATACTGTCAGAGTTGTAGTACAAGAGTAATTGAATGATAAAGTATTGCCCTCCTGCCCCTTTTACCTGCCCCCTTGACAGGTTTTTCCTTATGCTCACTGAAGATTGTACCGCTGAGATCCATCCGGACAGTATTGCTGCTCTGAGCTGAGCAGTGTTACACTATGTAAAAGGGGTGGGAGGGGGATACTTTATCATTCAATTACTCTTGAACTACAACTCTGACAGAATTGAAATAACACTCTCCATATCCCAAATACTATGAGGATTAATTGGAGCTGATTTTATTATGAAACATTACTATCCCTTTCATGAAGCCCTTGATAAATGACTTATAAGATGTGGGTGTGCCCTTAAAATTCCGCACCTTGGACAAAGTCTGAGCACTGCTGGTTTAACCCTTTGAGTGGCAGAGAGATATCAAATGCAATGCGGTGTATACCTCTCTCACACTCAAAGGGTTAAGGGGATAAAAGCCAAGTTTAGATTAATAGAGATTTCTGGAATTTTTAGTTCTTGGTTTTCTGCAGAATTGCCCCACTTTTCTTAGTTCATCAGCCTCATTGCTTCATAGAACCTGGAAAAAACACCTTTCTTTCTATCCTTTCTTTATTTTGTTCTTTACTTTTCCCATTCTTTCTTTCACCTTGAGTGCCAGGGGAGTGTGCAATGTGTTATGTACCCCATCTGGCACTCAAGGAGTTAAACCAGAGGTACCAGTAAGTAGATTGTGATCTACCATTAGATCACTAGTTACTGGTACACCATGTGAAGATTAAAGGGATAGTAATACTTAAAGTGTAAAAAAAAAATATGTAAAACAAAAGTACTCCCACTGCTGAAAAGTGTTTCATTCAAAAGTTATTAATTTTCAGAGTTGAATTTTTTAGGTGCAATATCACAGTGGCCTGAAATTGTAGAGTGGCGCTGTTGCTACACGATCCTATGGACAGCTCTGGTCCCGGGACCATAAATCTCCATAGGATGGTGTAGCCACAGCGCCACTGTACAATTTCAGGCCACTGTGATATTGCACCTAAAAAATTCAACTTTGAAAATTAATAACTTTTGAATGAAACACCTTTCAGCAGTGGGAGTAGTCTTGTTTTACTCAGGGGGACTATCCCTTTAATGGTGATTAGTGATTGCCAAAGCCTTCCAACACTGAAGAAGTTAATATTATCAGTCTTGTCAACTACAAATCCCCATTGATTTAAATAGGGGGTTTTAATCGTTTGAATTCTACAGAGGTCTCCAGTGCATTGCTTCCCAATACACTGTAGCAATCATGGGGTTAAAAGCCATATTTTAAATGAATGGGACATTTGGAAAGTTGTATTTGTTCCCTATGGTACAGTTTTTGCCCCAGAACCACTTGTTTTTAATAGATTTTTTACAATCGTGTGCACGTTGTTTTAGTCCAATGGTATTCTATACAGACCGGCAATAGAGGCATGCATGCAGTATGCTGTGCATTGTGTTTGTTGGAGAGAGACCATTGACACGTGCTGCTAAGATCAGCTTAGGATGACTATGAGAAAAGTAGATCCCATGTCACTTTAGTCGAGGCACCCCTGTTTTAAACCATTTGGGTGCCAGTGATGTCTCCAACTTAATTGCTTTGCCATGAACTAGAGCAGTGATTCGCAACCTTAATCCTCAGGGCACACCAACAGTTCATGTTTTCAAGATAGGTTGATCACAAATGGTAATCAGCGACTTAGTAAATGATTGATTTATCTGTGCTTAATTAAGGTTATCCTTAAAATCTGAGCTGTTAGTGTGTCCTGGGGACTGGTGCTGAGAATCACTGCACTAGAGTATTTGTATCATTCTACATAGAAATGGTATGACTGTCCCAACCAGAACACAGATATGAGAATCACTGCACTGGAGTACTTGTATCATTCTACATAGAGATGGTATGACTGTCCCAACCAGAACACAGATATGAGAATCACTGCACTGGAGTACTTGTATCATTCTACATAGATATGGTATGACTGTCCCAACCAGAACACAGATATGAGAATCACTGCACTGGAGTACTTGTATCATTCTACATAGAGATGGTATGACTGTCCCAACCAGAACACAGATATGAGAATCACTGCACTGGAGTACTTGTATCATTCTACATAGAGATGGTATGACTGTCCCAACCAGAACACAGATATGAGAATCGCTGCACTAGAGTACTTGTATCATTCTACATATATATGGTATGACTGTCCCAACCAGAACACAGATATGAGAATCACTGCACTGGAGTACTTGTATCATTCTACATAGAGATGGTATGACTGTCCCAACCAGAACACAGATATGAGAATCCCTGCACTGGAGTACTTGTATCATTCTACATAGAGATGGTATGACTGTCCCAACCAGAACACAGATATGAGAATCACTGCACTGGAGTACTTGTATCATTCTACATAGAGATGGTATGACTGTCCCAACCAGAACACAGATATGAGAATCCCTGCACTGGAGTACTTGTATCATTCTACATAGATATGGTATGACTGTCCCAACCAGAACACAGATATGAGAATCCCTGCACTGGAGTACTTGTATCATTCTACATAGAGATGGTATGACTGTCCCAACCAGAACACAGATATGAGAATCCCTGCACTGGAGTACTTGTATCATTCTACATAGAGATGGTATGACTGTCCCAACCAGAACACTGATATGAGAATCACTGCACTGGAGTACTTGTATCATTCTACATAGATATGGTATGACTGTCCCAACCAGAACACAGATATGAGAATCACTGCACTGGAGTACTTGTATCATTCTACATAGATATGGTATGACTGTCCCAACCAGAACACAGATATGAGAATCACTGCACTGGAGTACTTGTATCATTCTACATAGAGATGGTATGACTGTCCCAACCAGAACACTGATATGAGAATCACTGCACTGGAGTACTTGTATCATTCTACATAGAGATGGTATGACTGTCCCAACCAGAACACTGATATGAGAATCACTGCACTAGAGTACTTGTATCTTTCTCCATAGAGATGGTATGACTGTCCCAACCAGAACACTGATATGAGAATCACTGCACTAGACGCGGACATGACAATTCCTATCAGTCTTTTCAAACAGAAGCAGGCAGAGTAGTTAAACATTTAAGGACCCTATGTATTGCATATCCCTCTGGTCCTTAAAGGGTTAAGATTTCTACATGCAGCGAGCAGAGTCTGAGGTCTTGCTAACAACTGTCATGGTATCGAGGACTGATTTGATTATGTAAATAAGAGGGGCCATTAGGGTTTTCTGACAATAGTAAGGTAAGATCTGAATTATTATTAAGTGGGCATTTGTTCTCCTTTAACCCTCTGAGAACCCCTTGAATAGTGGCTGAGGAATCCTACCTGAGGCAGAGGAAAGGAAAGCAACACTGCAGAGTCCGTGACTTGCACCTCTAACGAATCATGTGACCTGCAACTGACCAACGATGTGACAGACCTATACTTTATGATTTAGACAAATATGAAAAACCCATGGGACCTTATGCTTAAAGACAATGGAGTAATTCCAGGGCAATCAAACTGCACCTCAGGGGATAAATAATGAAAAAATCCTTGTGACCTTTCCAGTATTCAGTGAGTTAAAAACCCCATTTACATCAATTGAATTTTGGGAATGTTTATTTTTCCCCTTTGTTGGAGTTACAGAACGGGTTGGGTTGGTTCCATATAGGCAGTAGATCTGTTGTTGAAATCCAGACACCAGTCATGACGTGGGAATGTGAGTATTTTATTGTAAATTCAACCCCCATTCTGATATATATTTTGTACAGATACTATTGTTTAATCTATGAGTGCTCTCCTAGTGGTGTTTTATTTGTCATTTCTTGAATTGTTCCTTTGGAGGAGTACAGTTGAAGGACTGAGCATCAGTCATGATTGATCTGTGAGGAGACAGTATTAATATCCTCTATAAGCACGTTTGGCTGCCAGGAATTTTAAGGCAGCCCACACAAATATGTGCACGCATTTGCCATTGGCTTGATAGTCTATTTGATTGAACTTCTACAGTATAAGATGCTCTTCCTCTCTGTTTTTTTTTCTCGTCTTATTTTTTTTTGTCCAAGCCTTGCTGGGAGAAGCAATTGGTAGGTACATGTGGATGTTTCTCACCTGCAGTCCTCAACTACCTCAGGCTAATGCACGTGTTTGGGATTTCCCAATCTGTCACTATATGTGTAAAGGTGCATTAGTCAGAATGATTGTCAGTAATTACATAACAGCATCAGGCAGGGAGATCTTTAAACAGGTACTGTTTGGGGCAATTGAGGTTTGTATTTGAGCGTTTTTGCTATACAGTATTGTGAAAATAGCAACCATACATCATTCTGAAGCTGTATGTGTAACAATGCATCATATAAGCATTTGTTATTCTTATTTTAAGTGAACCACTAGGACATATGTCCTCATGTCTCTGCTGTGCGATTGAAGCATTACATATCTGCTAACCTTGTGCTGTATGGGGTATATCTACTACTAGAAACAGCTGGATAATGCTTGCTTTTGGTAAAGTTTGCAACTGTTCACTATAATTGTAAATCCACAATGTCTATGCTTCTGTTCCTGCTTTGTTTAATAAACATATTGGTTCGCTTATACCATGGTTGCATCCTGTACGAAGGGTGTGTAACTGTCTCTTGGCTAAGCAACCCTTTCTTACAAGCAACTCAAACTCAAAGCTAGGAAAAGGAGGGCTGCTACACATATAGTTGTAATTTGACAAATCTGAAAACAAGGTATATATATTCTGTCAGTTACAATTTCACAGATTATTAGCATAAAAAGTTCTTGAATAGTGACTGAAATGCCATTGCTAATACCTAGAAACAATTTGCACATTAAACAGAATGTGAGATTGTGAAATGTCCAAGGACATGTATAGCAATGTGTCACTATTCATTATCGTAATGATAATAATTTGTGATTTGTATAGTGTTTTTCTCCCTATGAGACTCAAAGCGCTTTACAAATCTATAAACAGACATAAAATTTAAGAGTTCCTTATGGTCACATGAGTTGACTGAATGCCTGATGAAAGAGGTGGGTCTTTAAAAAAAAAAAAAAAAACAAAACAAAAAAAAAAAAAAACCTAAAGTCTGTAATGATGGTGCCTCTCTGAGGACGGTAGCGAGTTCCAGAATGTGGGGGCAGCGTGGCTGAATGCCCGGGAACCTGAGGTTGTCTTTATTCTGGGCACTAACAGCAGGGATCTGTTGGCTGACCACAGTGAGTGGGATTGAATATAGGGTGTCAGGAGCTTTTTCAGGTACTGTGGGCCTTGATTATTTAAGACTTTGAAGGTCAACAGGCCAATTTTAAAATCTGTTTGCCACTTAATTGGAAGCTAGGGCAGGGAGTGGAGAACAGGTATTGTATGACATGAGCAGGTTTTATTGGTCAGTAGTCTGGCTGCTGCATTTTGTACAGTCTGTAGGCGATGGAGTTCTTTTTCTGGGAGGCCCAAGTAAAGTGCATTACAGTGATCTAGACGAGAAGACACAAATGCATGGACTAATGTTGGCATATCATCCGGTGGAATTAAGTGTTGTATCCTGGATATGTTTCTCAGATGAAAGAAGGCAGATTTTATTACAGAAGAGATCTGCTGTTTAAATGACAGTCCAGAGTCAATCATCACTCCGAGACTTTGTACCTCTGTTGAACTAATGAGTTCAGAGCCTCGAAGTTCCAGGTCAGTTGGGTGATCCTGAGATATTCTTGTTGCCCGGGGTCCCCTTACCAAGAGTAACTCTGTTTTGTCAGGGTTTACTTTTAGCCAACTAGCATTCATCCACTCTGAGGTCTGCTAAGCAACTGTTGATGAGGCATGTTGGGTCTTTAGTATCTGGAGCAAAGGAGAAGTAGAATTGTGTGTCATCTGCGTAGCAATGATATCTTAGGCCGTGTCGCCTGATGATGTTTCCCAGTGGTAGCAAGTAAATTGCGAATAGCATGGGAGACAAGATAGAACCTCGTGGAACTCCGCAGGCTAAATCTGTTGGTGCCGATGTGCAAGATCCTGATGTTACTCTCTGTGATCTACCAGTGAGGAATGATTTAAACCAGTTAAGAACTGTGCCTCCTAGACCACAGATGTGCTGCAAGTGCTCTATTAAAATCCCATGGTCAGTGGTGTCAAATGCAGCTGAGAGATCAAGGAAGATTAGGATGGAGTAATCACCTTTGACTCTCACCTAAAAGGAGATCGTTTAGCACTCGCACTAGCACTGTTTCCGTGCTGTGGCGGCATCTGAAACCTGACTGGAAAGGATCAAAGATGTTATAGTTTGATAGATGGGCCTTATTAGTTTACTGTGAATAAGATTGCCTTGGCTGATTTTAACCCTTTAAGTACCAGAGGGGTACTCAATGCATTGCGGAGAGCAATGCGTTGCTTACCCCTCTGGCACTGTGTTGCCTACCCCTCTGATCCTTAAAGGGTTCATATTTATCTGACAAATCTTTGTCCTCCCTCTCTTTTGTCCATATTTGATACATATATCACTAAGGGGCGTTATTGCATTTCCTGGGAGTTCACCTTTGATCCGTCTCACAAGCCACTAATTTTACATTCCTTTCATTATTTTGTTGGATAGCTAGCATAAAGCGTTCAGAATTGTATTTGAAATCTATTTTTTTAATTAATGACACATTGATACATATGCCTCATTGTACGTTTTATAAGCACACATTTTGATTTTATGTATTAATGTCTTTGAACTATAGAGGGCGTTTAAACAAATTGTGAGATGATGACTGGTGAAACTGAAAAGGATGGAGAGACAAAAGAGGAAGTATCTGCCACCCATTAGATGGGTTAACTCTGACCACCAGCTCTGCAGGAGTTAATATATTAATCCTTCAAGTAGCAGAGGGATATGCAACAAGTCCTCTGATCTTTAACCCCTTGCTGACAAGGGATTTTTTTTACACTAGAGGACAAGAACAATTTTGCCCCTTTTTAGAATGCCTTTGTTCACCGATACTTCCCTCTAATTCTTTTAGTAGACCCACACGTATTATATACAATGTTTTAGGACAAATAGAGCTTTCTTTTGATGTCACATGTATAGGTATAACCCATCATTTAAGTGGATAATAACATTTAACCCCTTAAGGACCGGACGTTATGGGACATTTCCGTCCCATAACGACCGCATAGGGGCACTTTGAGGCGCCGGTACACGTCACCTGTCACGTGTATCGGTGCGTCACTATGGGGCTTGAAACAGATCGCTCCGATCTTGGAGCGGTCTATTTCATGCCCTATTTTTACTTACAGCGCTCCCGGTAGAGCGCTGTAAGTAAAAAGTACGTGACGTACCAGGACCGTCAAGGGTCTTTCAAGCAAGTTTACCCTTGACAGTCCTGGTACGTCAAGGGTCCCTAAGGGGTTAAATAAAAAATATATATATTTTTATAGGTTTTCCTGTAATGATTTGTGCTCAATTAGTACATTTTTAACAGAGTCTGGATAAAAGGTAAGTATCTCTTTTCAGATCTTTTTATATGATCTCCCCACCAGTCCTGATTTCAGCACAACTTCATGTTAGACTGTAATCTCTACTATATTTGCTAAACAAATTCTGGACAATTTTAGAGTTCTAACCATTTTATTATTCTTCTAAGAATCCGGTGCTTAAAACAAAATTATAACATATGAATCATCCTGATGCTGTGGGTTGGGGTGCAGCGCCATTTAATGAGGCGACATGAGAATCTCACATTTTATGCAAAATGCTGAATTCTGTTTAGAATGCAACATTTTAAAAGGATACCCAAAAGCAAGAGCAACAGCACCAGAGAAGCAATGGCAAAAAAAATAAATAAAAAAATCAATTAGCAAATGTTGTGTAATTGTGTGACTTTATTCACTTAATACAGCAGAAGGCACACTATGCGATTTGGTAAATCCCCCAGGCAATATAAGTATTGGATAAAACACAAATAATATTAAACAAAGGAGAATCCAACAAAACAACACCCTTCAGATTGTACTGGCAATGTATTGTATCCTGACCAAATCCCCCCTTCCTACTGTTCCTGTTTCCCTTTCATTACTCTGACGTTCACACTTTGCACTTTTGCATTGTTGTATATTTACATTACTGTGCCGTTTTTTAGATCTTTTGTAGTGTTTTATTTATGAAAATGTCTAAAATAAAGATTTGGGGAAAAAAAAACAACTTGCAGGGAAGTATGACTACTAGCCATATACTACTGGAATCTGTGGATTTGTATTCCTCCCCTGTGGTGCAGTTGGTTTGCTCCAGAAATGCACCTCATAAACTTCCTGAATACAGCTGTGTTACCAAAGCTCTGATCAGAGAACTGCTGCTGACATCTGAGTCCTGGTGGTATGGTTCATTCTTATATCATCAGCTAGACGTTAGCATGATTCTGGTACATTTGTTAACAATGTTACAGATCTAAAATAAACCGACCTGGCTAATATACGTTACTAATCTTTATACAAAATATAACCCTAAACATAGCTTTCCTCTCAATGAAAGTTTAAACTAATTTCTTAAGATGATTTGTCTTGATTATGCAGGGAGAAGTTACTTAATGAAACAGTCCACTGAAAAAGCCGTAGGAGAGAGAGGACGGGACACTGGTATATTTTCCTTTCTGTATTTTTCAATGTATGGTTCTGCCACATCCCAAATCTAGAACACAAAGTAGGATAATTAATAAAACAATCAAAATTAAGAGTTTCGTAGGAAAAGTCCTTACACAGTGCAACATTCTATGTAGGTGGAACAAAAGACATTCAAACAGGAATGCAAGCAAGTGGTATACCCTTAACCCGTTATTTTGACTGTAAGTGCATACTGTGTAAAGTCAGTTTGCCTATAAATTTTATGTTATGTTACTGTCGTTGAGCTTCCTGGATCCATTTCTAGTGAACTTTCTGTCAGGAACTGCAAAAGCAGGTATACTGATATAATGTAAAGATATAGCGCACAACATGCACAGCACTCAATGTTGCAATTGTGTGTTACAGTGTATCACTGTCCTGCTTTGACAGTCATGATATTGCTGGTTAAAAACAACTGCTTTATTATTCAATAAAAATGGATGTATCCAGGAAACAGGTTATTCATGAATAGAATAATTTAAAGTGTTAGTAATGTCTAAAAAAAAACAACTTTTTTTGCATTTAGAAGAGCTTAAAAAGCTGATCTAAATGCAAAAAAACGTATATCTCAAACCGCTATGGTTTAAGAGATACGGGCGTTTGAAGTTTGATTTCTCCTACTGACAGCTGTAAAGCTGTCAGCAGGAGATCCGTGTCGGTCTCACGGTGGCGCTTGAGAAGTGCTGAGATCTCGTTACTGAACACTAGGCACACGTTTTAGACCATTCCAATGAAGGGATTCCGTGTAAGTAACGAGATCTCGGCACTTCTCAAGCGCCACCATGTCGACCGACACGGATCTCCTGCTGACAGCTTTACAGCTGTCAGTAGGAGAAATCAAACTTCAAACTCCCGTATCTCTTAAACCATAGCGGTTTTTTTGTACTTTAACCCCTTAAGGACCGGACATTATGGGACATTTCCGTCCCATAACGTCCGCATAGGGGCACGTTGACGGGCCGGTACACGTGACCTGTCACGTGTATCGGCGCGTCATTATGGGGCTTGAAATAGATCGCTCCGATCTTGGAGCGGTCTATTTCATGCCCCATTTTTACTTACAGCGCTCCCGGTAGAGCGCTGTAAGTAAAATGTACGTGACGTACCAGGACCGTCAAGGGTCTTTCAAGAAAGTTTACCCTTGACGGTCCTGGTACGTCAAGGGTCCCTAAGGGGTTAAAGCATTCCCTGCATTGTATTCCAGTACTTCAGAGATCCGGGCCTAGATGCACTAAAGCTCGATGTGTTCAAATCACTCCGACAATTCGATCTGCACACACATCGCGTATTCACAAAAATTGTCGGATGGAAAGGGAAGGTTGGATGAAGTCCCTGTTAGCATACAGGATTTTCGAAGTGCTGTCGGTGTGGAAGGGATCTCCTCCCCTCACACATCACCAACATTACGACAATTCTGAACAGCATTCTCTGTGCTTCCCTATCTAGCCAGTAGGGGAACACAGAGAAGGCTTTCAGCACCATGGACAGCATTGAATGCCATAGGGATGTGCATTGCTCACCCCAGTGGCATTCAAAGGGTTACAATAAACATAAATAGCACACCAAGCACTACACAATATCCCCCCTTCGACACCCCCCCTTTAGTATTATGCATATATTCGACATACTAACTCCATCCGACATTCACCTCATTGACTGACAATATAGTAGTTGAACCTGTCTGTTATTCGACACTTAACCCTTTGAGTACCAGACAGGTAGGAAAGCATTGCTTAGCATGTGTTTCCTACCCCTCTGGTACCCAAAGGGTTAATAGGCAAAGTATGGGCTACATACCTTGCCTGTATATATGTGTGTGTGTTTTAAACATTTTATTTTTTATTAAAAAAACTGTTTAATATTGAACATATACGCATTAGACCTCAAGGGGGTGTCATGACCCCTCAAGACACCCCCCTAACATGAGGTCAGCATTTGCACTTTAATAACATTAACCCCTTAACGACCATTGACGGTCATAGTATGGTACTATGACCATCATGGAATTCCGGGCTCCCCCCCCCCCGCGCGGCTGCACGGGGGGGAAGCTCCGTGGTCCTTAAGTGACCGCCGCGTGCATGCGCGGCTGGTCCTTAAGGGGTTAAGCGCATATAAGCTATGTTTCACATAGCTAATATGCGCTTTTATGCCGATATTTCACCATCAGACCTCAAAGGGGGGCACCAGGATCCCTCCTGATAGCCCCCCTACCATGGATCAGCGATCCAAAAGGATAACTGATCCATGGGGTGACCCCAAACCATTTAGAGCCTTCTTCTTGCTGCAGGCTTTAGTGTAGCCTGCAGCAACAAGAAATGAATGAATGAACCCTTCAGTGGGTTCATGTCAGGTAAAGCAAGCTCTGTGGTCCCATCATTTAATCAGTCACCAGGGTCAAACCGGGTGACTGATTACGTGATCAGAGTGCAGGGCTACTTCATAAATTAAATATTTAGTAAGATCTCATTCATTTGTAATTCCCTACCTCCTTTGTCCCGTTGCGATTACTACTTTTGCTCCACTCTCCGGGAGTGGAGCAAAAGTAGTAATCACAACGGGACAAAGGAGGTAGGGAATTAGAAATTAATGAGATCTTGCTAAATATTCAAGTGTCGAATAAAAGTCATGTTTGACTACTCTGTCAATCAATGAGGTGAATGTCGGATGGAGTTAGTATGTCGAATATATACAATACATGTTGACATACTAATGGGGGGGATGTTGTGTAGGGCTTGGTGTGCTATTTGTTTATTGTAACCCTTTGAATGCCACAGGAGTTTACTGAATGAGTAGAAGTGTCACCCCCTTTCATACTAATGTATCTGATTATGCTTCATTTCCATATGGAAATTACCAATTGTCGATTCGAAGAGTACGAATTTGTAGACATGTGATTTAGATGTAATTTGTAGCAATATTTTTTTCTCCCAGCATCCCTTGCTCTCTTTGTATATTGCTGAATAAAAGAGTGCTAAAAACACATCTCACTGTAGTTTTAGTGCAATTCCACTGCAATCAACAGTAGAAATTTGATGAAGCAAAAACATTCTCAGGCTGATGTGCTAAGTAAAGTGGTGCAATTCTGGAGCAAACCAACTACACTATTTTAGTGAACAAATAAACATTCTAATTTATGTAAATAGGGCATTTAGCATCTTGAATGCTAGAGATGTCTCCAATTCACTGAAAAGCAATATGTTGTAGACTTTACTAGTATTCAGAAGGGGAGATGCACTAAGGCGTGATACAGAGGGGATAACGCAGAGATAACTTCTCCAGTGATATCAATTCTCTAATTCCTATGTTATTCTATGGAGCCCATGCAGCTCTAACTAAATTTGTGTTATGTTAACAACATGGCTGCTTTGCCAGGCCAAGCAAATTACCGCTACAACCTATCCATCCTCTCTTTAATCTTATTTGTCCCTCTGCTAGCACTCTCCTTCAACATATTCACTTTTCTACCTGCCCTCAGCCAGCCCAACTTCAGATTTTGTGGTCCACTTCCAGTCTATAACAGTTGAAATGGTGACTTCTGCTAGCACAGATGGGGTCTTTCATGTCCCAAAAACTGTGAACTGTAATACATTGTTTCACATTTGAACACATATAGCAGTGGTTCCCAACAGTTATATTACAGCACTTTTATGTGCTGCGGCAAGAAGCTTAATGTGCAAAATCTTTCAAAATATTTTGTTATATTTATTTTGATTGTGGTTTAAATACATTAAAAGAATGTGTCACAAGTTAAAAAAAAAAGTTGGGAACCACAGGCAGAGTTTGCTTCTGATATCAGAGACACCAATTGAGCACCAACATTCAAAGAAATCCCTGATCTAGAAAGGGACAATACACCCAGTGTTTCCTGAAAAGTATATTTTGTAGACCATACACCAATTTATTGGCCCTTCTTTGAATAGTCTCTAATTTATAGATGTCCTGGAGGTATGGACTGCAGACCTGTACACCACACTCTAGGTGTGGTTGAACTAGTGATCTCTAAAGTAGGATTAGGACCCCTCTTTTTCTGCAACTAATACTTCATTGTATACAACCTAGTACACTTTGCCTTTCTCCATGGTTTTGTTGCATTGCTTACTTTTATATAATATAACTATTTCCAAGTCTCTTTCTTCTGCTGTTGTCAGCAAAGTACTATAAAGTCTATATTCTTCCTTTGGGTTTTATGTCCTATATGTGTTATTTTGCTTTTTAGGACATTAAATTTGTTTCATAATACTCTGTGTGCCATTTCTTTAACAATCAAAACATTATTCGTGAGCTCAAAAATTCTGCTGGCTCTCTAGAGCCACTCAGAAATCAAATTGTTGGTTTAGTGCAAGGATAGCAAATCTTTGTACTAACAATTAGAGGTCCAAAGATGGACTACTTTTGGTTTAGTGAGTGCCGGTGACCAGATTTTAAAGCTTCAGGTAATCTTAATTAGTAATTTTATTTGACTGTTCTGGTGCCAGGCCAGAGATGGGCAACATGAGGGCCTCCAGCTCCTAACAGGGTATAATTCTTATCATCCCCCACCAGCAAATGATGGAAGTTTACTCTGGTAGCAATTGGAGGGCCTCATGTTGCCCATCACTGCACAAAGCAATCATTTCAGAGACCATAACACACCCATCTATATTTACAGTAATGAACATCACTTGCCTTTTGATCAACAAGCAACCTACGAGCTGCCTCTATATCCGGAGCCATAAACCGGTCCTTATTCCAAGGCCTAGAAAAAGATGAATAATTTGTTGGGCATTAACCATTAAAAATAAAAAAAATCCTTTAAAACATCAGCCTGAGAATTAGTTTTCCTTTTACCTTACAACAGAGCGAACAAGATCATAAACCTTCTCCAGTGGAGTCGTGGTTCGGAGGGGGCGTAGGAACTCAATGCCCTGGCAGGCTGCAAGCAACTCAATGGCCAGCACTGAAATTATAGTTTATGTGAATGATTAGCCCTGCAGTAGGTATTCATCAAGCTAAAGAGATGCAGTCCTGGCCAACCCAACTGCGCCATAGGGAGGAAATGAAACTTCCCACTCACTTTTAACCCCTTGAATTCTAGAAAATGTCTCCATTGTATTGCTTTGCAATGAGTTGGAGACCTTTCTAGCATCCAAGGTGTTAAAAGACGCATTTAAATCAATGGGAACTTGGGGAATTTGTATTTGTCTTTTCTATAGTGTTGTTGGTTTCCTCCAGAACTACAGTATATTACAGTACATCAGCCTCAGTAATGCTCATACTCTTAACCAGGGAGTACAGTCTAATAGGTCAGGTTTTATAGATATACTAGTTGAACAGCCCGTTACACGGGCCACAGTGCCACTGCCACCCAGTCACGCGCAATAGAGACTGCCCACGCCACAGCTGATACAGAGCTGGGCGCTCCGAAGTCGCGGCGTTACACATGATTTAGCGAATTATTATATAGGATATATTGGTCTATGGGACAAAACATTAGCATAAGTAAATAGTTTGTTTTTTATTTATGTCTTAACCCCTAGAGGACCAGAACAGTTAGCAACGCATTGTGAAGGAATATGTTATACACCCCTCTTGTCCTCAAGGGGTTAATTAGGACTTTTCACAAGTCTTTGTTACATTCATGCATTTTGCATTTCATAGCCTAGTGTACATCAGTGTAGAATACAGCAGGAAATAAACTTGGCCAACCATAAACTTGTGCCAATGCACAGTGGAAGTCCATATATCAACTACCTAGATTTCTCAGCTGCTTAATAAATTAATCTTAGGGACTTCTAAACTGGTAATTAAAAATACAGATCAGAGGTATAATTTATGTAATTACAATTTCCTTAATGATGCCCTCTAAAGCCTACTGATTCCAATAAGTACTTTAGTAGATGTGTACACAAGGCAGAAATGCTAACTCATAATTACTTTGGACATTTCAGCAGTGAACTGTGGGAGTCACTCTGTGACACATAGAGGCAATGAGCCTGATACACTAAGAGAAATGGAGCAATTCTGGGGCAACTACATAATTATGGACAAATAAAAATTTGTCCTATTGATTTAATGAGCTTTTTAATCACTTAGATGCTAGAGAGGACTCCAATGCGTTGGATTCCTCTATCGTCTTCAAAATTCCAAATTTAAACCAAAGTGAATGTTAACAATTTGTCCCCTATGGTGTACTTCATGGGTAGAAAACCTTTGGCTCTCCAGCTGTTGGGGACCCCAACTCCCAATATCCCCAACTGATTAAGGCTGATGGGAGTTTTAGTCTCCAACAGCTGGAGAGCCAAAGGTTTCCCATCAGTGCTGTAGCTGGTTTGCTCAGTAGTTGCGTCTGTTCTCCATCAGACTTACTATTTTATATCACGGTCCACACTACACTTTTTACAATGAAAATGGAACTCAAAGGGATAATATGTGTTATATGTCATTCTAGCCATTTTTCTGTAAAATAAATACATTTTGAGAATTTTACCTTTGTGTTTTCGTGGCACAGTGTGGAACTTTATGCTGATTTCCTATACAGCGTGCTAATTAAATATGTTCAAGAACTAAGGTATCGCTTGTGCCAACAGAGTAATGAGGAAAGCTGTGAACGGGCTCACCAACAAACTAACAGATACTGTGAACATTAGGGGTGATCACTCCCTTGGCAGACCATGCATGGCCAAAAACCACATGAAAAGAAATAGTTCAGAAAGGTACACTCATAGCTTTTGAATAATGAAGATATAAAACATCAAGAGGCTGATCTTCAGGCTTTTAAGGGGTTTAGTAAACAGTCTCATAGAAATTAGCTACAAATTGTAAAATCATCAACAAGATGGCCCCAGCAGGGGTCCTTACGAGTTTTGTGCCATAGGCAGTTGGCACTTCATCAGTGGCTCAATGATCCATATGTGTGTGAGCTCTGCCTAGAATCATTCATAGCACAGTGTGTGATGGTATTAGCCTAGCATGAAAAGTAAGTAGCCACCAACAAAGGGTAATATTCAAAAACTATTTCTATTACAAACAAATGGCTAGTACAATATATAGACAGTTTTTCATCCTCTTTACAGGGATAGTAATATTTCACAACAACAGCAGCTTCGATTAATCTTCATAGTATTTGGGCCAAGAAGAGTGTCATTTCAATACTGTTAGAATTGTAGTTCAAGAGTAATTGAATGATAAAGTATCCCCCTCCCGCCCCTTTTACCTAGTGTAAGCCACCTCTTCTCAGATGTGGAATCTCAGACAGCTCACAGCAACAGACAGTCTTATTGTTAGCATAAGGAAAACCCTGCCCCCCCTTGACATGTTTTTCAGCTTTTTCACTTATGCTCACTGAAGATTGTCCCTCTCTGTGATCCATCCGGACAGTCTTTCTGCTCTGAAGTGAGCAGTGTTACATCAGTGAAAGGGGGAGGGGGGATACTTTATCATTCAGTTACTGTTGAATTAGAACCCTGACAGTACTGGAATAACACTCTCCATGGCCCAAATACTATGAAGATTAATCGGAGCTGCTGTTTTTGTGAGACATTACTATCCCTTTAAAATTAACTAAAACTCTTATGGTGACATGTCTACTTTAAGTGTATTAACTCTCTAAGGACCAGAGATATATGCAACACATTGCACACCTCTGGTCCTTAAAGGGATAGTAATGTTTCATAATAAAAGCACTCTAATTAATCATCATAGTATTTGGACTTTGGAGAGTGTTATTTCAGTTCTGTCAGAGTTGTAGTTCAAGAGTAATTCAATGACAAAGTATCCCCCTCCTGCCCCTTTTACTGATGTAACACTGTTCAGCCAGATCAGAAGGGAGGTGCCCAGGTAGATTGCAGAGAGGGACAATCTTCAATTAAGATAAGGGAAAAATCTGAAAAAATTGTCAAGGGGGGCAGGGCTTTTATTGTTCTCATAGGAAGAAGATTGTTCCCTGCTGTTAACTGTCTGGTCTATGGACTGCATTCCACATCTGAGAAGAGATGGCTTATACTAGGTAAAAGGGGCAGGAGGGCAAACTTTGCTTTTGAATATCTCTCAAACCATAAAGTTTTGAGAGATAAGACTTGTATCTTTCTTCATGTTTTTTTAATGCCTACAAAATAAAATAAAGATAAAACAAAGTATTACTATCCCTTTAAAGCATTAATAAGTGTTGTTTTAGGATGCTTTCACAATGCCTACTAATCATATCTAGTTACACTTGATGACTGACATTGCTTTTTGGTGTGAAAGAAACATTTCCCTTTAACATATTTCTCTCTCACTCTAGTACAGTTTATGAGAGTGGGCTTCCCCAGTTAATGGAAATACATTAGTTAATACAAGGTGCTGCTCCATTCTTCTGAATTAAACGTATTAGTTATACCATGTTCTACATTTTCAACGACTTTTAGAGCTTTCCTGGCTGCCCAACCTCCCATGGAAACGTGGTCCTCGGTGGCAGCGCTGGTGGAGAGTGAGTCCACAGATGAAGGGTGGCACAAAGTCTTATTCTCAGAGACTAGAGTAAGGGAAATATAGCTTAATTACAACAGAAAATACACAATAAGCCTTGTAATACATGTAAAAGTTACACATAGCCATACTTTAAAGAACAGTAGGATAGACAATACATTGTGAAGCAATGTGTTGCACATTCTTCTTGTCCTTAAAGGGTTAATCTTATTTAAAAACCTAGCATACTGCCAAGGAGAAAGTACAGTACAATATGGGGGTGCTACACTAAGGTACAATATAATGGCACTTTTTTTTTTGGTCATGTGATGTGATGAGAGCACGTTGCCATATGCATTGAGTAGTGTGTATGCCAAGGAAGTGGGAGAGACATTAATATATGATGTCGGCCTAAAGTCCATGAATGAGATATAATGACATGTCTGCAGTCAGGTTAATAACCAGGCTAATGTCAAACTACTCAATAGTAGCGATTTTCAAACTTCTACATAGCTGTTTAACATACCTCCCAAGTGTCCCTCTTTGAGACCCAAATCCCTCTGTCCCTCTTTCCCACCCTAGTGTCCCTCTTTTTAGGAGATCTGACTGTGTGGTGTGTATATAAGTGTCACATTGCTCCACAGCCATAAAACTCACATTAATGTTTGTATAAACATCGTTATATGTGTTTATAAATTAGTATGTGTAAGTAAAATACTTTAATGTTGCTCTAGATCATGTATTAAGTTACACATGTAAGCAGGTCATGAAATCACCTTTCAATTCTTGGTAATGTCCTGCCTACCAGCCACGCCCCCAGTAACACCCCCTAAAACAAAAGTGTCCCTCTTTAACCATTTGAAATGTTGGGAGGTATGGTCTAATGTTAAACATCAATCCAAGTCTTATGTGAGGTTTTACATTAGATATCTATGGAAAAGTTTGAAATACACCTCTTTTGAGAGCTGTGAAATGTGGAGAACCGTGTTATACTGATGACTGAGACATTTACTTAACATAATCTGTGTAATCTATAGCCTGCATGGAAAGCTATAGCAAAATCTACAATTTGCTAAAGTCATGAACGTTAATGTTCCTGTGAGTTCCAACCACATCGCCAGCCATTGTATCTTAGTGAATATGGCAAATAGTGACATTAGGATACAAAAGTTCAGGGATGCAAAATGGCTCATTAAGTCAAAATTCATTATATAAATAAGCTACTGGCAAATAAGACACTGAAACACTGTAAATGTAGTGAAGGCATGGCAATGTTTTGAAGGTGTAGTATGATGGCAAAAGTCAGCTTAGTGCACGCTACAAGATGGATTCAGGACAAATTAATTAATAAAGTTACTCCCATTGACAGGAGAGTTTTCATTCAAAGTTATAGATTTTTTTTTTATTTAATGAAACTTAGCAACAGCACTAACTGGTAGAAATGATGTCCAAAAGGTCAATTCTTTCTATAATATACTCAGTAGAAAAAAACAGGCAGGTCCCTTCCCCACAAGAAGTACCAGCTAACCCAGCATATATTTTAGCACTGTTTAATCCTTGTCAGTGAGGTGCATCTGGCTTCCCTGGGCACATTCTTATGGGGATTCTATTGCAGGTGCTAATTTTATCTCTGCTTTTGTCTCCAGGTTTTCCCATAGACTTCAATAGGAAAATATTTGATAAAACGGGAGGTAACATTTATTACCTGCAATAGAATCCAGCCCTAAATTTTTCCATACAAAGTTTAAATATGTGAAGCTCATTGCGGATAGAAAAAACTCAGATATTGTTTTTTCTATTGTTAGTCACTGCTCAGAAACATCACATTTTTTATCTCACTAGTATTATTTCTTAAGGACAAATTTCTATGTGCATATCCAATTAACCCCACCCAACAGAGGGAGGTCTGGTTTCAAAATGACAGTTAAGTTCCCTTTGCATGACAACACCGGCTAACCACATATGTATATTTCATCCCTGTTTGGGCTGTGTCAGTGAGGTGCAGCTGGTTTCCCTGGGTACTAAGAGCGAGGGGTCCACGTCTGTATTACCCTTTAGCCTTAGGGAGACAACTTAAAGTCAGCAGCAGATTTCGGTCATGTTACTGGCCAGCGGCTCTTCAGCAGAGTCGAAATAGCCCGATCTACAAAAAAATACTTCATTAGAATTGTCTTCAAAGTGTGCTTACAAACCAGGCCAGTAACTCCCAAAACATGTTAAAGGGATAGTAATACCTAAAATGTAAAAAAAATGTGTTGTAGGGTTTATCCCCCTGAGTAAAACAAGAGTACTCCCACTGCTGAAAGGTGTTTCATTCAAAAGTTATTAATTTTCAAAGCTGAATTTTTTAGGTGCAATATCACAGTGGCCTGAAATTGTACAGTGGCGCTGTTGCTACACGATCCTATGGACAGCTCTGGTCTCAGGACCATAAATCTCCATAGGATGGTGTAGCAACAGTGCCACTGTAAAATTTCAGGCCACTGTGATATTGCACCTAAAAAATTCAACTTTGAAAATTAATAACTTTTGAATGAAACACCTTTCAGCAGTGGGAGTACTCTTGTTTTACTCAGGGGGATAAACCCTACAACATATTTTTTTTTTACATTTTAGGTATTACTATCCCTTTAACTATCTCATGATAGTGGAAGAGCAACAACAAATACTTGCGGTAAGTAAATACACTCTGATACACCATCACATATGGGTCAACATATGTGAGAGGCTCGCTTAGAACAAACAAAAATTTATTTTTTCTACAACTAGTAGCCTCTCAGAAGCATCACAATTTATCTCTTTTGGCTTGATACTGAAAACCATTGGGGTCTCTCCCTAATGGTGAAGGATAATTCAGGAATTAACCCATTGCTCTCAGAGAAACCAGCTGCATATCACTGATGAGGCTCAAAAAGGCTGAGACACACATCTGGGTTAGTTTGTATTGCTGTGCAGAGGAGACTTCTCTGTAGTTCCAGAACTCGACTGCCCTTTTTGTCAGGAAAAGACTCAACTGTAATGACACTAAAGAACAAAGTATACGGCTTCTGAGCAGTGAATAGCCATAAAACAAGCAATATCTGCTTATGTTTGTTCTCAGTGAATATCTCATATATTTTGGCTTGATTTTGAAAACATTTAAATTGTCTCCATAAGGGTGAAAGGTAATCCAGATGTGGACCACTTGCTCTCAGTGCATATGGAGACCAGCAGAACCTCACTGACGAGGCCAACATTGGGAAACACACTTGGTATTCTCGTGCAGAGGGGACTTGCCTGTTGTTTTTGTAAGTGGACCTCCTTTTTGGGCAGGGTTAGTCTAACATGAACATGGACATTTCTACTCTGTAATGGCAGTGGTGAGCTAAATGCGATGCTACTGACCTGTGTCTAGCTGTAAAACAAGCAGTGTCTACTTATGCTTTTTTTATTGTGCCTCTCACATGTTTTGGCTTGTGATAATGTTTGAATAATGTGAATGTAGCATAAATAAGGTCCTTAATAGTCTCAGTATCAAATCCGTGAATGGCCTGAAGATCAGTACAGTGGCACATTGCTATAAACAGTCAAATATTGCATTGTTTACATTTTTAATCAAGACTTGTGCATGCATGTATATTCAACATGTGATTTTAAGCCAGGAAAAGACAAACTTTGGCTCCCACAGTGGTAAATCCAGGAGCAAGCACAACCTCAAGTTGTCCAATCCAGAGCCAAAGTTACATTAGAAATCTCAAATGTGGGCAGTGTGATCAATGAGTGGACCTTTTCTGATGATTTTCTATGGGGAGTATTGTGAGATCTCACTGAGAGGATGGGGAAACCCACAAGTCTACACCAAACAGCAGGGATCTCAAGGCACTTATTTTATGCATGCTGTAATCACAATTCCCAGTGTCCTGAATATGGTAGCTGCACAGACAGTGTACACTATTAGTGACTGTTACTGTAGCCCTTTACGTCTCTCTCTAGGTCTGTTTCTGGAAGTTCAAATTCAGCAGTCATGGGGCCTGCACTGTACACGTTTTTACACATTAGTAAAGTAGATCACTGAGGCTGATGTACTAAGAAGAACTGCACAATTCTGACTAAATCAACTGCATCGTAAGGGAAAAAGAATTTCCAAATCTTCATACATTTAAATTGTGGGTTTATCACCTTGAATGCTAGTGAGGTCTCTAATACAATGTGAATCGATGTGTTGGAGATCTCTCTAGTAGTCAAGGGGTTAAAACTCTGAATGAAATTAAAGGGAATTTTTATTTGTGCCCATGGTGCAGTCGATTTGCCTTAGAATTGCTCTAGTTCTTAAGTACATCAGTGTCACTGTGGTTCCTTGCCCCATTATGATGTCACCTACCCTGGCAATGTGATACAGAGACATAGAGGTGCACTGTGAGAAGAGGGAGAAGTCACCATCAAGAGATAAGAGTATTCATTTCTCCCTAGCACCTAAAAATGAAATTGGGTTATATAACTTTAAAGATCATGTTCTTCCAGCTAGCATCTGTAAAATGTTGTTTTTTATGTTAGATCCCTTAAATCTAATCCTAGACTTGCATGTATAGTGCATGTGTAGACTGTCCTTATACACAATCTGGTTAACTGTGTTTGTACAGAGCTAACACTGTTAATTTATGAAGATTAATACCCACTGTTCTTCTGTTCAGAAAGTTGGTATACTTTCTAAGCTTGTTTACAGGCAATAAAACATTACCCCTTCTGGGATATTTATCAAGATAGCCATGGTAATGGCAGCCCTGGAAAAGGCTGGAAAGGGATCTCCATATCGGATATAATCTTGGGTATAATACACATCTGTGTATAATATGCAGGTGCAAATTTAACCCAAGATTTTAGGGGAAAACAAAAATACCTATGTGTAATACACACCCTTGTTTTCCCTCTATCTACCCACTAACAAATGTGTTTATTGTCTGCTTCTCTCCCTCCACCCACCTCAATATGCTGCCACCTTCCCCTTCCTCTACTAATCCCATCCAGAGGCATCTGGGATATCTGCATTCTTGCATTTGCAGGCCACTTCCTGCATCCCATTAGGAGGACCTGAGTTAATTCACAATAATAGTAGTGCCCTTTGAGGTCCTGAAGGTCCTCACAAGGTACTACTTTAGTATGCATGTGCAGCGGTCTATCCAATGGATCTACAGCAGTCCTTTTGTGAGGACCTTCAGGTCCTCAAAGGGCATTACCATAATCTTGATTTAACACAGGTCCTCACAGGTGGCTGTGGGAAGCTGGCTGCAAATTCAAGCATGACGCCCTCTGCTCAGATATCCCAGGTGTGAGGGGGTGAGTAGAGGGAGGGAAGATTGCGGCATAGTGAGATGGGTGGAGGAAGGGAAGCAAACGTGGATATATTTGTTTTTTCTCTTGTGTATAATACGTACCCCTCACTTCACATAAGGTGAAAAGGGGCAAAACTGTGAGTATTATATGTGAGATTTTACAGTAAGAATAGATTTTAGGCCTCGGAAAACACACACACACACACATATACACACACACATACATACATACATACATACATACATACATACAACACATACTTGCACGCATGCAAGCAATGCACATACCTGGGAACTTTGCAAAGTGGACTTTCCAGAGGGCAGTCCTCTGATGCCGTTGGGGGAGATATATGACGTAATATCCGCCAGAAAAGGAGGCAGGGATTAATCGTGAGGGGGGGAGGGGTTTAAAAAAAAAAACATACCGAAACATTGAGAAATAGCCTGTGAAGGAGGAGAACTTGCAGCGGAGTGTGAGGAGCACAATTGGAAGACACAGAAGTGGGTAGAGTTTTATTAAAAACTCCCCACATCCGGAGATTCAGCCTCTGCCACAGAGACCCAGTAATTAGAAGCCAAAACCAGAGTCTCAGGGGCAAATCCGGAGAGTTCCCAGCTATGACAATACACACACACTACAGACATGCAATATACACACACTCACGCAATACATACACAATTAGGGTTGCCACCCAGCCGGTATTTTACCGGCAGGCCGGTAAAAAATTGGCTTCTGTCCAATATTAAGTCTATGGAGGGAATGCCATGGCCGGTATTTTTTTTTGAAGAAAAGGTGGTAACCCTAGACACAATACACACACACAGATATTCCAAAACATAAATGTTTATCATGTCTCTAAACAGGAGATAAACAAATACAAACACTATGTTGATGTAAACTATAGATTACGTCTGTAACTAAAATCTGAGTGTTTACCAAGGGCTGCCGCTGTGCAGTGTGCAATCATGAAGCCAGAGTTTAGGCCTCCCTCTTTCACTAGGAATGCAGGCAGCTCACTGAGGGAAGGATTGCACAGCCTCTCAATCCTCCTCTCACTGATTGAAGCAAGTTCATGGACCCCAATAGCAAGATAATCTAAAGCCTGAAGACACAAGCAGAACATTAATTTTATATTGTACTGAACAGTCAGTTACAGGAAACCAATAGAAAAATAAATATGCTAACATTACCTTTGCAGGGTATTCACCATGAAAATTTCCACCTGATATTGTTTCTCCTCTTTCTGAAAAAACCATCTTTGAGGAAATGTTAAGTCTTTATTATGTACAATTTAGATCTGATAAGTGTATTGTTGATCACTACATTTTCAGTTATTAGAAATTAACACTGTTTGTGCCTTTTTTGCCCAGTATTTTTGCTGTTATTGCGCACGTCTATCCCAGGTGTGGTCAACCTGCAGTTCTCCAGCTGTTTTTGTACTACAGTTCCCATCACCCTCATGTGCATGATATTTACGGGATTCCACTGTTCTTTTGTATTCCAGTGGGGTCTTTTCACTGATACTCTAATAGAAACACAGGTTGGCTTTTGAAGACCTGCCAATCATTTTGTGTCTCTATCAACCTGAACATATTCTGAGCAGCTCCAGAGGACCATCTCCAGTGCTCCAGAGAACACCCTCTGTTTAATTATAAGCATATACGGATGGATTGCCAGCTCATTCCCATCTTTTAAAGCAACAAGGATAGTTGTACATTGTATCACTATATCTACTTTCACAGAGAACCTGGTAGTTTAGTTAATTTAGGTAAAAAAATAGGGAAAAAAAGGGTAAACATTGGAAATAATATAAAAAATGTGGGTAATTTAACTTTATTTATTGTGCACTAATCATAATAAAAATGGTGCTATAATGTAACAGTAGAATTATATAAATTGTTCAATCACAAAGGCATATAAATACCTTATGATATGACAGTCTGTTTATATGGATAATAACACATAACATAGAAAGGGGATAAATGACTTTAACCCTCTGGAGGCTAAGAGATTATAGAGACTCCTCTAGCACACAAGGAGTTAAACCTCTATCAGATGGTTTAGAGCAAAAATTAACTTTTGCTTTTCAGCCTAAAAATGTCTTAAAGTGACCACCTCACCCCAAAAAGGGCTTGTATAATTTTAACAATGTAAAGACCTGAGGAGGGTGTAACACATTGCCTCACAATGATTTTTGCCTTAGAATGTTAATGTACATTAAAATCAGTTGTGTAGTACTTTACAGGGGTGGGCATTTATTTTGGCCTGAGAGCCACAGTTGTATGGCATCCTCAAACAAGTACTAAACAAAACACTATGGTCCTTATTTATAGAGTTATTGTGGAGTAAACCAACTGCACCATAGGGGACATAGGAGACAAATAAGCATTCCTGTTAAATTAAATGTAACCTCTCTAGCATTCAAGGGTTTAAAAACTCCATTCAAGTGCTTAAGAATTTAGGGATTTTTATATGTCCCCTATGGTGCAGTTAATTTACCTCAGAATAACTTCAGTTATACATATGGGTCATTGTTTATATACACTTTGCTCTGTAAATATGTTACATAATGCATTTGTTACCATCTCCTAATTACCCATAATTATAGCAATAGGTTTGTACAGCAGCGTGGTAGTCATTCCACAGCTCAGTGGCTGAGCATCAAGCTACAAGTTAAAGGGTCCCTGCCACCTAAAAATAACATTGGTGATTTTGAGAGAGTATTAGCTATTTTGTTATATAGATAGAATATGCTAATTAAGACAAGCGGTTCAGGCACTTCCTGCCTTGGATTACCTCTCCCATTCACTGACACTTAACCTTTCAGTACTAGGGGAGGTGGGCAATGCATTACTGAGGGGTGTCAGTGTGTGTGGGAAGTAATGTAGGACTAATACAGGAAGTGCCTCCATGGCATGCCTTCACTAGTATAATCTATACATCTACATAACTCAGAAACTTGGGGGAGAGGTATAAAACTGGAGTTCTAAAGAAAGTGCCTGTAAAAGTGTCTCAGAGAGACATAAGTATATGTATAAACAGCTAACGACATTTTGCTAGTTAGTTGACTTTTTTGAAAAGTGGAGTAGAAATGGTCTTGGCCAAATAAGAATTGTGTCCCAATGTATTTATAAAGAAATTCTCTAAATGTGCCAAAAATAAAGCCAATTTTAGGGATTAAATCATAACGCCAGGTATAACCTGTTCTTATTGGAAGTATATAATAACGTTATGTGTGTGAATATTCACAGAAAATTCACAGAATATATAATATTATAATATATATATATATATAATACCGTTATGTGTGTGAATATTCGCAGAAAACTCGCAGAAAATTCACAGAATATTCTCAGATAGACATATTTATAAAAGTGACTTCTTTATAAATATGACCAGGCGTTGTGAATTTTAGAGACAATTCTTAAGTATACACTTAGAAGGCTTTTTATACATCACCCCTTTGGTTTCTAAATATAAGTGGCTAATAAAGCATATAGATAATTGTGACAGCTCACCAAAGTTGTACTTAGGTGATAGCATTCCATTAAAACATAATCACACGTGAAAAAGATACAGGGTTGTCTGTTGCACTGTTAATTTCAGTTGTGATGATTTTCTTCACAAAGTCAATTGTGTCATTTACTACCCCATGCACCTGGAAAAAAAACATAGTTCATGAAATATAACTTTTTATCATCACATTTAACCCTTTGGATGCTAGCAACATATACCTAGGTACACTCAGAATTCGACCCTGAGACTCAGGGTTTTAACCAAATAACCTTTATACGATCCACTATATGCTTTCTGCTTTGGGACTTTTGGGACGTTAGACACAGATATGGCAGTAGAGACCCCAAAAAGTAAGCAAGTTGCAGGTCTCCAGTTCTTTACTGATTGCATCCCCCATCATCCTTAGCCAGCCCTTGGCATGGTTTGTTGAGTAGAGAGAAGGCAGAGCTCATCCATATGTGTGTGCACGGTAGGATATGGTCATGAGGAAAACAGCTTTCCATTCATGCTATGAAGGGCATTGAAGTGCACAAGAGTAACACAGAGCTCCCAACACACATATGGCTATGCAGAACATGATGCTAGTTAAAGGGGAAGATGAATCCCCTTTTTATTCCTTGCTATGCAGAAGCCTGAAACAAATCCCATGTGTATGCAGAGCATGATGTGCACGGGTGGAGACAGTGACCATGGTATGGATATGAAGACTACAAGGGGAAATACATCCCCATTATGGGTATGCAGGGTATGATGATTGGTAAATGGTTGAGAGAGCCTATGCCTATGGGTATACAGGTCAAAGTGTATAGTAGAGACACTGTGCCGGCAGGCTGCGTGACAGAAGGCCATATCAGAATGTGATTTGGCAACAAAAAGTGAATAATGTTTGTTATTCTTCTTTAAGGGTTAACTTAAGAGTGGCTATGAGTTCCAGAGGTGTCCGCAACGCATTGATTTGTGATGTGTTGTGGCCCTCTCTGGCACTCAAAGGGTTAAGGCATTAAGCATATGTATTAGTGAAATATCGACCTTTAAGCATGCAACAACAGAATGTCCCTCTTTTGATTCAGTGACATTCTGATGTCGCCCTTTTGATTGAGGCAATATTTTAAACTTGTCTTTTTGTATGTTGCCCAATAGATGGCAACATTTCAATAGTAAACAATTTCCAAAACTACCGTTTGAACTGTAATCTTTGTGTGTGTGTCTATATATATATGAAACACCTCTCAGTAATGGTAGTAAACTTGTTTGCTTCTCCTCTGAAACTCTTCTAAACCCTTTAAGGACTGGAGGGGTGAGAAAAACATTGTGAAGCAATGCATTGCATACCACTTTTTTCCTAAAAGATGTAATATACACAAATCCTTGGTAAGGCCTCATATAGAATACGAAGTACAGTTTTGGGCACCAGTTCTTTAAAAATACATTATTAAACTGGAAAAACTGCATAGATGTGCAACAAAAATGATAAAGCGAATGGAGGATCTGAGTTATAAAGATAGAGACTATCCAAACTGGGTTTATTTACATTAGAGAAGAGGTGTCTAAGGGGTGATTTGATTATAATTTACAAATATATTCAAGGTCAATACAAAGAACAATACAATTAATTATTTATGCAAAGAGTTGAGCTAAGAACAAGAGGTCATCCATTAAGACTAGAGGAAAGACTCTTTCGACTAAGACTAAGGTAGGGATTTTATTACAACAAGGGCAGTAAAGCTATGGAATTCTTTGACTCTGGATGTTGTGCTTGTAGATACTGTAACTGCTTTCAAGAAAAGCAATGGATACCTATCTAGCACAGAACAATATTGAGAATAATGACAGATGGCTTCAATGCATATAGGTTGTTTATCCAGGGACCTATCTGACTGCCATTTGGAGTCAGGAAGGAATTCTGTTTACCCATTTGGGGCTTAATTGGAAACGGATTCAATGTTTGTTTGGTTTTTTTTTGCCTTTCCCTGGATCAACACAAATGATTTGTCATGGGCTGGACTTTTTTAAGTCTCTGCAACTATGTTATTATGTAGGTTAGCATTCTGAATACAAATTCCCTAAAGTCTTTGGAAAGCATCAAAACTTTGAAAATACATATAAGGCATCTCTAGTCATGACATAGATCACATTTTAGAAGCTGCTGAATTTATAAAGGTAACAATATACAAATATGGCTATGTATTCAAGCTTTTGGATAAAATGCAGTGCTCTGGACATTTTCCTAGCATCCAAGAGGGTAATCATATATGATTCTGACAGTAATACGAGGATACCTAGGGACTAAAACACCTTTATTGATTAAAATTCTTATGTTATACATGCTTTCCTTTTACCTGTGGACAGCAACGTAGTGTGTACGCATCTTGGACTCTGTCACAAAACCTGTGACTTTCTGGAAGGTAAATGATATTAAAAAGTCCTGATTAAGAACCAATTCATCAAAAATATTCACATCAAGTAGGCTGAACTCAAAGCAAGAACTGTTGATGATAATCTTCTAACTGAGGATGTTCTGGGGAATCCCAACTGGACCGTAAGTGACAAATCCAAATCCATATTGATTTAAATGGGACTTCACAATACATTGGAGGCCTCTCTAGCATTCAAGGAGCTAAAAGCCCATTTAAATTCAGGGATGTTTGGAGAGTTATTTTGTCTCCTAAGGTACAGTTGATTTGCTCCAGAATTTATCCAGTTCGCCTTAGTACCTCAGCCTCTACTTCATCTCACGAATGTCCTACAAAATATATAACAGGAGGTAATAGCAGATCATAGTGAAGCTAATCTTACAGAATGATAGTCTCTCTGTCTGCCCATCTATCTATTGGCCTATCTGTCTGTCCAAAGGGTGGTCCGCAATGATATTTTGTACGGCTTAAGGAATGTATGAGAACAACACAGCTTTTAACACATTGTATTAGGGTCTATTAAGCCTAGGTTCAACTAGAATGCACTAAGCCCCCAAGCAAAAAGTGCTCATGGGTTCTGAACTAACCTCACACATTTCAGCAGAGAGACAATCAGGATCCTGAATCCAGGTGGCTCTTAAAAATGATAACTAGTTCAGGGCAGGCCCGGACTGGGACAAAAAATAGGCCCAGGTATTTAAGGCTGAGCAGCCTATTTTTATTTTTTGAGCAGCCCATGGGGGGGCACTCGCAGGGTTGGGCTGTTGGCCGACGGTGATCGTGGGCGGAGCTTATAATCACGTGCGGTGCGCCGCACGACCACACGTTGATTGCCTGCCCACCAGGAAACTTGTAACGAGGTGGCCGTCTTTCAGAAAGTGAAAGACAGCCCAAACTCATTTAATGATTAATTTTTTTTTTAAATGCCTGGACTGGCCCCCCTGGGCCAGTCCGGGCCTGGTTCAGGACAAGCAGAGAATCAAAACTTTGGTTAGGTTCATATCCTTGATAGGTACTGTACCCTCTGGGTCACCTAGTACCTTGGAAGTCACACCGTTTTGTCCACTACATGAAAATATCTGACTGCACTGTAGTTTAGAGTCAATGAGGTTTGGAATACCTGCAATCTCTGAGGGGTGATGATCGGAGTCCAAGAGTGATCGAAAGCGAGATGCAACCTCAACTTGTCCTGGATGAGGTCTTAGTGCATGGATATCTAGAAGGCAAAAAAAGGGACTCAATAGCAACCTTAATACTGTACAAACAATGGAAAGATGGTAATGTAACTACTAACCAGCATCAAAGGCTTTAGTAGTGCCCTTCAAGACTTCAAGTGTAAGCGCAGCAACAATGTCAGCTTGTTTGGCAATAGCACATGCTCTCTCCACAGCCTCACATCCCAGGGAAGTGATCAACTGCGTCCCATTAATAAGGGCCAAACCCTGTAAGCATGGAAGGGAACACAATGTTAAGCCTTTAAATTTAACTATTCCCTAAGAAGTGTCTCTTATTTTGTTAAACAGAATTATTTACCTAGGTAACTGTTCTTTATACAGAAGTCATGTACATCTATATAGTTTATTTTTGACCATTTCATCTCTCTTGTAGTACACTTCTAGTTGTTTCTGATAAGGATTGGTAACAAGTTCTGATCCTTACAATCTGTTCAGGTTTATGGAAGTCTACTGTTTGCTGTGAAGATGTGTAACCTAGATGCAGGCTTGAAAAGAGTCACAGGAAACTGCAGATACCATGCAAAAAATAAAATCAATACACTGCATGGCATCTGTATGTAAAAAACCTGCCTAGATAATAAATCTGTAAATTAAAACAGCAGTAAACCTTTTCTTACAAAAATCTAAATGTTATAGAGCTTTTCATGCTGAATAAAACAAGGGCACTACTACTGCAGTCAGTTGTTTTATTTAAAAGCTATAATGGTTCAAATTATCAGGAAGTGAATTACAGTGTGATTACTTCCTGAAAGTTCACAATGACAGCATGAGAACTGTTTGTTAGTGATTCACCTCCCCTAGAAAATGCAACAGAAAAATACATACCATATGCATTTTTTCATTACTCAATTTTACTGCTCCTTTAAGATGCACATATTGCTTGGTGTAAAATCCCCCTTTAGATAAGAAGTATTACCCTATGGCGTTAATCAGGGGCTCAATTTAACATTTTTGAGAAAATTAATGTGATGGGCAAAATGTTTCAATAAAGCTTTCTCAAGGAAGAGTATGTCAAACTGATATAGTTGAGGGCCACATATTCAGTGATTCCTGTTAAGGATGGCTGCATACACAATAATTCCCTATGAGGAGGGCCACTTCAATGACTGTTATTCTTTGCACTAGGGGGTGGTCTGGAGAGAGGGATGGAATGTAAATAGTTTGCTGATCTGTTGTGCGCAACCTCCTATCATCTCCATCCAACCAACAGATGGAGAGTCAAAGGTTCTCTACCCCTGCTCTAGAATGTGACAGCAAACTAAGCTGACCTAAATCAGAATTTGGCCAGAAGGGCCACAGAGAAATTAAAATGACAAATCCTGCTCAGGACACAGTTTATTAGCTAGGTGCTGCATGTTTGACATGCCTGCTCTAATAGTCTCATCCCGCTGAGACTAATTTACAACTGCAGAGTACATTTGTTTTTTTACTGACAAACATTTTGCAGGAAAAAACAATGCATTTTAGTGTAGTCCTCTCTATTTCCTAATCATAAGCTTGGGATACTTGGTGTAACTACATCAGTTTCCTCTCTCTTTTCTGATTGGCTCTCTCTCTCTCTTCAGGGCATGAGCCTTGTGGAACAGACTTATGTGCAGTGTATAATAACTCAACTTGGGCACCAGGGGGGGGGGGGTTCAAAAGAAATAATATATTTCTTTAAAAAGACACAATGTAACAGGCAATTTTTTTATGATACAACATCAACAGATTCAAGGCTCTCTGTTCTCATTGGGAATCCTGTGCAGTAACAATAGGTCTTTCTCTTGGTTCTATCCTGTTCCATAATAATAATGTGCACTTTGCTGCTCTAGGCAGTCCACAGTTGCTCCTTGCGGATCACCTCTTTCTCTGCCTCAGTATGTGTCCAAGACCCAAGAAGAGACCTGTTTCAGAGCCCTATGGGGAACCCTCTTCTAGGGGTACGCTTGGCCCAGGGAATCCTTTCCCCAGGGAAACCTTGTACATCTCCTCTTTGGAGCACATGCCCTGGTGTCAGGACCAGGACCCTCTCTGCTTCCTACAAGGCCACTATATAGCCTGTGTGAAACCCCTTCTTTCTAGGGAATGACCCTGGGATCACCTACTACCATAGGCGAAACAGGGGAGTAACCACATTAAACCACCACAGGGGAGTGGCCCTTTACATATAAAGTAATGCCTTACATACCCCTCTGGAACTCAAAGAGATACATGCCATTAATGTTATTGTTTCTTTCATCCATTCTTGACATATTTTATAATTACAAGTCATCCAACAGCTTATATCACAGATGGACAACCTGAGGCTGTCAGCTCAGCTGTGATGGAATACAGCTACCATCATTCTCCATCAACCAACTGCCTGCAGGGAATGATGGGAGTTGTAGTCCTCAACAACTGTAGGGCCTCATGCTGCTTACACCATGAGTGAACAACTGTTAGAACTGTTGCTGTTGTTAAATTGATTCTTTGGCTGTTTGGGGATGATGGGAGTTGTAGTTTCAAACAGTTGGAGAATTAAGTACTAATAAAACATTAGCAGGCTTTTAGAGAGAAAATCTAATGTTCTCCTACAACAGTGGTTCTACAACTGTGATTTGTGGAACCCTGTGGTCCTCTAAATAAGTACAAGGGGTTCCACAGACCCAATGTAAATAATGGCAAACAGGGAAACATGACTAAACCAGTGACATACAGTGCATGTGTGGTTCTGTAGCGATCAGATTGATATGCGGAAGACTGAAACATTTCACATGGTGTAGTTTTCTTAGGTTTCTCTTTAAAGAGCAGTAAACTTTTTAATGAAAAAATATATATTGTAGGGTGTTTCCTGTTGAATAAAATAATGGTACTCCCACTGCTCAGAGATGCATATTTCCAGATTATGGTTTAAACCTTTGTTTTTTTACATTAGCCATGCCCTCTAGTGGCCAAATTCCAATTAGTATTCTGTTACATTCTAATGGAGAGGAAAGTCAGTTACATACAGTTCTCCAGAGAATGTGATAGAAACTGCCTGTCATTTCCTGTCAGTTGGAACTTCCAGGAAGTAAATGCACTTCCTGATTATTTGAACTGTAATATAATTTGAATAAAACAACCAACAGTGGTGGGAGTACCCTTGTTTTACAGGAAAAGCTCTATAACATATAGGTTTTAATAAAAAAATAAGTTTATTGCTCCTATACATAACCATTCTAACCTAGTCCAATGGTTCTCAACCCTATTTTTTGTTCAAGGGCAGCCCTAACACAATCTGAAATTTCAGGACACCCCTTATATATTATAGGTCATTTTCAAGGCTTTAATGAAGGGGATAAATACAAATATCTAGTTACTTTTGACTATCACAATAGAATGACAAAAACAAGAATAGTGCATAACAGTTTTCACAAACCATTTAACCCCTTTGATGGCAAAGACATCTTCAATGCCTTGGCAATCAACAGTCACATTTTTGTCATGTATGGAAAAAATTGGCACCTAAGCTGATACCCATAGCAAACCAAAGCATCATGCCATCCTGGGTAAGAATTATTGATATAGCCCCTTCTAAGATAAACCTAGTTATCAGATACATTTACCTGGAAATTATTACCTGATCTATTTTGAAAGAGTAGTAGACCGTTTTTAATACAAAATATATGATACTAGTTGAACAGCCCGTGTACACAGGCCACAGTGCCAGACAGCAACGACCACGCTGCAGTCATGCACAGTAGAGACTGCCCACACCGCGGCTGATATGGAGCAGGGCACTCCAAATTCAGACCGTAGTCCTCTCTCCACACCAGCAGAGAGGACTATGGTCTGAATTCGGAGCGCCCCGCTCTGTTATCAGTCATGGCGAGGGCAGTCTCTACTGCGCATGACTGCAGCGTGTGCAGCCGTCTGTACAGCGCATGACATCTTCTGATAAACATACATTAGCAAATTATTATATAGGATATGCATTTAACTGCTGAGTAAAACAAGGGTACTTCTTCGGCTGGGAGATTTTTTATGTAACCCCTTTGCAACCATTGATGTGCCAGGACCGTCACGGCGGTCCGGCACTTAAGGACTAGTGACGGTCCTGGCACATCATGGAGTTCAGGGCTCCCGGCGTGGCTAAACCGGAAGTACTAAAAAAAAAAAAAGGGGGTTAATATTAATTACAGCTCAAGGTTTTTTTGTATATTAAACTGCCATTTTCTATTGCAGTCAGTAGGTGGTGCTGTTTATATCACTTACTATGGAGAACTTTCCCATACAGTGCATTATAACAAAATATATTTTTTGGTACCAACTGGCTCTTTTGCTAACAGATTGATTTAAACATATGTCTGAGTTGTAATAACTTTTTTAAAAATCTCCCAGTAGTGGGAGTAACTTTGTTTTACTTAACAGAAAAAGTCTTATAGCATTATAGAACAGACATAACAGGTGCACCACCACCAAATAAGTATATGGGACACTCATGTGGTTTCCTTCTAGTGTTAGGGTTCTACGAATTACGTTTAACTAGCAGAAGATAGAAATACCTTTTTTCAGAACATGTGCTGGTTGAGGTCATTACATAATGATTTTTCAAGACTAAAACTAACGGGCAACTCAAGCGATTCTCGCTTTGGTAAGTGTTCTCTCTTTTTTTCATGGCAGCACATAATGCAGCTTTAGCATTCATAGCATTGCTGACTACAGGTAAGACATACATGAAGTTGATTAGTCTGTATCCACGATCCGATTTCTCATGTTAGCCGACTTCTCATGTTATTGAGAGCTATGTGGAATCGGATCTTCAGTTCAAAGTGTTACTGTAACTTTTGTAAACAATTAGACATTTATTGTTACAGTTACCTAGTTCCAGCACTGCTGTCGACGATGACGCAGGAGGGGTCAATATGTCGCTGTTGCTTCCTCCCGGACGTCGCTGATGGTGCCAGGTTTGGACACGCTTGGCTGCGCTATTGGTCGTCCATGTCCTCTGGCCAGCTGGGTTTGGTGCTCAAATTGATGCAGGTGTAGCCCGCTAGTTTGACACACCGCGGCGAGATGCTCATTCACGGGCGCGAAGTGGCAGAATGACGCAGGTCCTTGTTTTATGTTGTATTAGCTGATATCTCCTCCCATCTACTTCCTAGAGGCTCCCTCATTTAGGCAGACTCCTATTCATGATAGAGTTGCTGACCTCTAGTGGGACCTTTACCTCTTCTCCGTGATTATTGCCTTGTGTTATTCTTAGTTACTGTGATTACTCTTATTGTATTTATTTATTTAATAAATTGTTACTTTTACTATACCATTCTGACTCCTGAATTATTCTTGGGAAACTGTGACATTTATGTCCTAATACATAGAGATTATCGCAAGACTTACATGGTAGCGATCATACTATTTGCACTAAGTGCCCTGGAATAGCAATACTAAGGAAGCAATTAATTCTTACGGAGATAACACACAGTGTTTCTAACCTCATTAACCTAATTAGATTTAGATGATGGTTGATTCAGTGTGGGCTTAAAATCGCTGTATTAAATCTATTGTCTAAGAGCTCTTAATAGAGTCTGGATCGTTTTTTATTATAACTGATCCATGTTACATTTATGTGCTTTGTGAATATACGGTCGTGATGAGAATACATTAGGCTTGTGCAAAAGGATTCGTCAAAATTCGGAATTTGTCGAATATGGGGTCATTCGGCGACATTTGGGCCTGCCAAAAGGCAAGGGTAATTTGTAAAAAAAAATCTGAATTCGAACAGCCCTGGTCCGAAATGTTGTCGAAAATTTTGGAAATTCAGCCCTATACTTTCCCTCCATACTTTCCCTCTCTCTCTAGTCCAATTAGCTTCTTTGTTTCATGATGGGGGTTGGACTAATGACACGTCAGACACCCAGAAAGCCTGCATTTCCTGTTAGTCCGTTGTTGGAGCTCAGAGAGAAGAAGGAGATTGTCCAGTTGTTGTGTGTAGGCAGGCAGGTAGCATTAGGCTTAGGCAGTCAGGCAGCACTAGTGCCTTATTGCCACTGCAAGGGAGAGTCATTTTGTTCCTGTGCAAAAAAATATTAAAAATATGAGGAATTTGTTTTAATAGTTTTCAGAGTGACACAGCCAGTCTCACAGTTGTGTAGGCAGGCAGTGTGCCGTATTGCCACCGCAAGGGAGAGTCATCTTTGTTCCTGTGCAAAAAAATATTTAAAATATGAGGAATTTGTTTTAATAGTTTTCAGAGTGACACAGCCAGTCTCACAGTTGTGTAGGCAGGCAGGGTGCCTTATTGCCACCGCAAGGGAGAGTCATCTTTGTTCCTGTGCCAAAAAATATGAGGAATTTCTTTTAATAGTTTTCAAAGAGACACAGCCAGTCCTACAGGGAGAGTAATTTTTTAAAGCATTTTAAATTTGACAAATAATTCAGACTCTCGTCGAATTTCGTCCGAGTCAAACAGGTCTGGTCCAAAATGACGATCCTCCAAATGAAAAAAAAAAATGTCCGAAATCGAATTTTACCGAACATTTTTGTCGTGCACAAGTCTAGAATTCAACACAGCACAACATTATATCACCCAATTAGTTAGAGTATGTTTGCAGATTTGACTTAGGAGAACTATCCTGTTTTTAATTTGTCTAGCTTTTTAATTTGTATCAATAAAGGTTGATTTTTAATTTTGGTGTGCTTTTCAGCACATACATGTCCTCTCACACATCACGTTTGCACATCCCAATACAGTATTGTTTAAGAGAGGGTTTGGAGCTGTTTAGGGATCTTCTCTGTCTCTCTTTTTTCTAAGTCTTATAGCATGTACTTTTCATAAAACAGTCCTAAAATAAATAGCCCTAGATTGTTTGTGCTAATGAATATCCAAATACAGGTTGTATTATGACTATGTATTCCCTTTAGTTTCAAAACAGGTCTCCAAGGCATTGCTTTCTAATGCATTAGATAGAGACCTTTTTAGTATTCAAGTAGTTTGATAAGGTTCCCACAGGTTTAATCCAATATTCCACCCCACATATATATATATATATATATATATATATATATATATATATATATATATATATATCAATATTTAGTGATGGGCTATTTTCCACATCTATTGATATTTTTTTCTGCCAAACCATGACAATACATATGGGTAAAATTCAGTACTCAGATTCCAGAATAGTGTTTTTTTTTTTAAATACTAGTAAATGTTGCACATCGTTCCCAGTGGGATTCGGTGCTGCATCTTCGTGTGTTGTGCAACTCAGGCCACTCCTGTCAAACTCACTGCCCCTGTGAATCTCGCTTTAAATCTTTTTAATGAAAACTTAATATGTTCTAGAGCTTTTCCTGCTGAATAAAACAAAGGTACACCACCACTGTCAGTTGTTTTATTCAAAAAAAAAAACGGTTTAAATAATTAAATTACAGAGCATTTACTTCCAGAAAGTTCTAAATGACAGGATGACTCAGCAGTTTCTATCATATTTTATGGAGAAATGTTTGTCAGTGACTTTCCTCTCAAATTGAATTTTACAGAATAAGTCATTGGAATCTGACCACTAGAGGGCATGGTTAATGTAAAAAAGAATGAAATTAAACTGTAAGGAAGTGGGAGTACCTTGATTTACTCAACAGGGAAATACCTAATATATATTTTACAGGAAAAGACCTAAAATATATATATTTTTCATAACATAAGTTTACTGCTCCTTTAATGCCACTTCAGCCTTAAAGAAGTACAGAATCCTTATTTTTGCTTATGCTGCTGCATTGATTGCAATACATCCCCAGCCAATGGAGGGGTTGCAATGGGCTGCACGCCCTTCCTTTATGTTAAGGGTTAAAACACAAGTTTTCATATAACTAGATTCAGTGTGTAAAATAAGATGCAACAAACATAGCAATTCCACATTTTTCACTTTCAAGAGACAATATGCAAACTTGTTCTTGGCTACATTACCTCTTTTGGCTTGAGTGAGATTGGTTTCAGTCCATGAGCTTGTAGGACCTATATTGATGATTTGCATAGAATGGGGAATATAACAAGTTGAAATCAATAGGAAGCAATTATATTTGAATGCATTGTAAAATTAATAGTAAAGTAATGATTACATAATTACACTTATATTAACCCTTTGAGTACCAGAGGGGTATGCGACGCATTGCTTTGCAATGCTTTGAGTACCCCTATGCCATTCAAAGGGTTGAAAGAAGAAGCTATCTCTCTCCTATTAAAACTGTGGGGAGAGAGGGCTAATCTCTAATGTTACAGAAGACAAATGAGTAGCCATTTCGTAAAGGGTTAGTAATGCCCATATTTAAGTGGATTTAGTATTGTAGATGTTAAAAAAAATAAAGTATCTGGAGAAAGTCCCATTTCTCAAACCTTTATGGTTTGAGAGATATTCGCCCCTAAAGTTCCCCAGTCCCTCATGTCAGCTGTAAAGCTGACAGAAGGAGATCCGTGTCAGCTGACTCAAGGAGGCTCTTCAGCAGAGCCGAAATAGCGATATTTAAAAAGAACTACTTAATTTGAACGGTCTACAAAGTGTTCTTGCAAACCAGGCACACTTTGTAGACCTTTCCTGCTGCCAGTGGATCGCTGAAGTCAGTGCAAGGGGAGGGAGGGGTGAACTTTCGCTGAGAATATCTCTCAAACCATAAAGGTTTGAGAAATGGGCTACTGCATCAACTTAAATACTGGCATTACTAACCCTTTAAAAGGGAAATAAAGAGTTAGAATATATGACTTGCAACTCTTTGCTGCCCATTTAAAGTGTACCTGTCACTTTGTAATAAATAAGTGATTTTGAAAGAGCTCTGTCCAGATTCATTTGTAGCATGCTGTTGTTCTAAGTAATAGAGGAACAATTCTGGGTCAAACCAACTACATCATAGGGACAAATAAAAATTCCCATTTATTTAAATGGGGATTTTAACCCCTTGAATGTGAAGCAATTCATTGGAGACCCCCAGGGCATTCAAGTGATTAATAGTCCATTTTAATTTAATGGAAATTTGGGGCATTTGTATTTGTTCCATATGGAGCAGTTGTTTTGCTCCAGAATGTAGCCCTTATAATTAGTACATAAGCTCAGAGTGTCCTGCACTCTTATTTTTTAAGTGGGAGTATCCATCGTGATAGATCTGAATGTTTGTCAGTTGAGCAGTTAATGCAAATGAGCTAGCACTAGCTGTCATACCAGCTGGAATCTAACATTCCATACTGCTCTCCCTCATATCTGCCACTCCCTCCTAGATAGTACCAGCTGATTTGCATAAGATGACAGACATTCATTCAAATTTTATCTTGAGGGATACTTCTACTGCTCCCACGTCTAAAAATAAGATTGTTGGAAACATGCTATGAATGTATCTTGGCAGAGCCGACACATTAGGTGCATTTCTAATAGCACAGCAAGCAGTAAGATTGGCTTTGACCTGAACTAATTAGCACAATGTTAATTCTGCAAAAACAATTTACTTTACAGAGAAATGGCTAGTACTGCAAATAGGCGGATTTTAATGATCTGTAAAATAAACTAAACTTGTTTTAAGATGCCAGGTCTACATTAAAACAGCAATCAAATCTTATTATGAAATCTATAATGGAGGCTTTAGCTGCTGGGTAAAAAAAGGTTCTTTAATTCAAGTTCAAGCTCAAACCATGGGAGTCGGCAGAGGGGGCAAAAGGGGGCTTTTGCTCCCCCTCTACACTTGAACTCTGACTGGTTAACCATAGGAGCTGGGCGGCCTTGCTTGAGGGCCATATTATGGCTTTGTAACCCCCCCCCCCCCGAAAAATTTCTGCAGACACCTGTGGCTTTATATATGAAACTGCTAGTAACAGCTTCACCTAGTGTTTACACAGACATTTCTACGGGAGAGGTGAGCCTTATGCTTCTTCTATAGTGTAATAAGCATAATGTTTTATTGAGTGAATCTCATATCACAATAAAGGCAGTTTCAAACCACTCTGGGATTTTGTCAGGCCTTTTAGGTAAGTGTTCATGTTTACTGAGGTAATGGGGGAGTTATTTCTATTATTGCGTATGACATGGACCAATCAATACTGGTGGGTGAGGAGTCTGTCGTTAAATTTTTCTATGTGACACTTATGGTAGCCGAAGGTTGAAACTGCCTTTAGACAGGTAAGGACCTTGCCCCTTAGGCCTGCTTTTCTGCTGCATTGATAGAGGCTTCTCTTCAGTGTGTGTGTGTGTGGGGGGGGGGGGGGGTAGGCAGTATGTTCTTCAGCTGAGATGGGAAAAATAATTGAGAGGTTTAGGGTTTAAAATTAGCCAAAAATAAAGAAGTGAATAACTAACCTTTTTAAAAAAAAAAAAAAAAAAAAAAAAATGTTTCCCCATCCTTTCCATCCCTAAGTATATAACTAAAAGAGACTAATTCCTGGCAACAGATACAAGGTCAAGATTAGGTCAACTAATTCCTGGAGGAGTAGCTTACAAGAGGAGTGGTAATATGGTGCCCCAGGGCACTGTGCCAGCAAGAGACGCTAGATTACTCCAGTAGTAAAGCAGCCCGGGTGCTTATTCTGTGGTGGGGTTCCTCTATACCTGTAGGGTGGGCTGCTGCCATTCACAAGTACCAGCAGTGCACAAAGTGGTGAGCTACAGAGGGGGATGAGAGTAATGGGCACTGCGTGCCTGTGAGCAGGCCACTCACCTAAGTGGGCTACTTTAGCTGGGCTCATAAGCCAGTCAGGATTTAACATCATGGCCTGGGGGCACCACATTATAAAGGAATATCTCAGGGTTTCAGTAAGCCGCTCCGGCCTCTCTCGCCCCTTCTCTGCGTGCAGAATGACAGGGCAGAGTGGAGCACGCAGAGATGGGGAGAGAGAGAGGCAGGGGTGGCATACTCCTGTACCTGAGAGAAGACATGGTGTCTCAAGGCATACATAGAGGGCCTGCATCCATAAGTAAGCCCCATGTAAGCTCACAATTAGGACCAGTCCTTGTCAGCAGCAAGGGGCTCTGGGCTGGTCTCTGTAAATCAGGTGCAGGAATACCAAAAATACAAGTTATTTCAACAAGTGATATTTTATTATATTCTATTGTATGGCTAAGGATGATGGGACGTGAAGGTGATGTTTGAAGGCGCGACATGAAAATCTTGCTTTTTCCTGTAATGCGAGATTCTCATGTAACCCTTTTAATCATGGCGACATGCTGACTGTGCCCTACAGTTGCATGCTATTTTGCATGTAACATTTTAAAATGATACCTTTTTTTCCTTCCTATAACATTATCACTGTGTTTATTTCAAAACGTTATGCTCTATCAAGAATAGGCAGCAGGGGTTGGTTGACTAGAATCTCAGTTCTGTTATGTTTTTTGGTGAGGGGGTTTTGATGAAAAAGGGGATGGATTAGGGCATCTGCCCCTTATCACAATAGTCTATACAATAGACCAGTGTGGCCCTAATCTTTGCCTTGTACCTTGTGGTGCACTTATGCACAATTGTAGCAAACATGAGATAAAGAGAAGTATTAGGGTGAGAGGCTGAACAAACACAAAATAATGTATAATGAAGAGAAATATGAAAATACATGATCACATTCAATTAATAAAGTCATAGAAAACAAAAATAGAAAAAGAAGGGTCCAGGAGATCGATCTTACATATTTAGCATCAGCCCATCTACTTCTGGGTGACCACATCTTGCCTTCTCCTATTAGACCTAAAGCAAGATGAGACAGAGGGGCGAGGTCTCCGCTGGCTCCAACTGTCCCCTTCTCTGGAACATAAGGCAAGCAGCACGCTGAACACAAAACAGATAACCCCAAGTTAGTTGTGTTTATAATTGTGAGTTTGCATTAAGGACTATATTCTATAAGCTAAAGAGTGGACACAACAGGAGACATCTTCAATTTACCCAGATTTTCATTGATTTAAATGGGATGTTTAAGGGATTAATAACCCTTCCAGTGCCCTAGGGGTACAGATGTGCTACTCTTTAGTTTACTGAAAACAGCCCTTAACCCTTTAAGGACCAGCAGCCATGTACAGCCCATTTCAAAGCAAAGGGTTGTGCTCCCCTCTGGTCCGTAAAGGATTAATGCCAAACTGAAATTATTTTGAGACAATAGGGTTCCTTTACTAAATGGCAAATTCAAAATAAGGCATTCATTTATCAATGAGCGGATATAAACTTGCACATGTGCATTTATTAATGAAAAAGCACAAAGATACACTATTCAAATCCACAAAAACCTATGCCTGTCTGAGCAGGAGGAGGCAATGTTAGTCTATGAGGAAAAACAGAACTCTCTTGTATTTAAGGGGTTCATAAAATTAATGGTACATTGGGGAATTTGTATTTTCCCCTGTGATGCAGTTGGTTTGTCCATGAATTATTCCACTTTTCCTTTGAAGTGGTGGGGGTGTGATGATGAGGGGTGGTGTAGGCGAGGAAGAGATAAGAGTATAGTGGGATCCTGGGCAAGCAGTGACAGGAAGAGGGGAGCAACATCTGGGTGTGTAGTGGCAGTGGGAGGAGGGCCCCAAACTGAAGATAAAGTTAACATTACAAAAAGCTGTCAGAAGCAGATTCTAGTCGCTTGACCAGAGGCGGCTCTTCAGCAGCACTGATATAACGATATCTAAAGATAAATACTTCATCGGAATGGTCTACAATGTGTGCTTGCACACTCCAGGTACACGCTGCAGACCGTTCTGATGACGTATTTATTTTTAGGTATCGCTGTGTCGGTGCTGCTGATCCAGGAACCAGACTCTGCTTCTGACAGGTTTACAGCTTGTCAAGCAGAAAGGGGAGGGAAGGACAACTTTATTTTCTTATATCTCTCAAACCAAAATGGTTTGAGAGATACAAATACGTGCATTTACTCTCTTTTAATTGTATCTACCATATAATTCATACTTTTTTTTTCTAACATTACTATGCCTTTAAGACATTATGTATGTATTTGTCATTGTTGTAAATGTGGCTTTTACTCAATGGAATGTTAGAGAGATCCACAATGCATTGTTGTCCAGTGCATCAGGGATCTCTCATTCAACGGGTCAAAAGTCCCATTTTTCAGCAATGATGAACTGTGCCTTATGTACAAAAGGCCCAACTAGGGAGGTAGTCAGCTGTGAGCTCTCCAGCTGTTAAGGTCTTCATCTTCCATCTTCCCCTACTAGCCATTGGTACAGTTGGAGAGCCCATGGTTTACTTCACCATGAGTTACAAATAGGACATATGCACTTAGGGCCAAAAATATTTAATTTCGGCAAAACAACAACACTACCGTGACTGAACATGAGCTCTCATTATGGTAAATGTGTCTCTGAACGCCATGAATATTATGTACAATGCACTGCTTCAAATACACTGTATACACTGTAGACTTCTCACACCTTTAAGGGGTCACAAGCCACATGTAGAGTAATGAGCAATTTGGTTGGTTCACTACTTTGCATTTCAGATTTATAATTGGTCCACTATGCTTGGTGCATATATAACATGTTCATTTGAAATGGATACAGTTAAACTGTTAATTTATTTTAATTGGAAGAAGGGTGTCATATTTGATTGTTCAACCTTTTTAGAACACAACTCATGAGCTTGTTTTCAATTATCTGTGTTGATTTCAGACTTTTTTTGCCAAAATCTTTAGGGCACTCTAAATCAACCTGCTGTGCAGTGGTATTCAAAGGGATTTCTAATCTTCCGGATAGCAAATGTGAAATGCTAGTTCTGGTTTACATCAGAAATGCACTTTAATTGAAGTTTAAAATATGTGCATTCTACAGACTTGATACTCTTAGGGCTGGTAAAACAGTCATTCTAACAAAGAGAAGTGCCAACCACCGTAGGGGCTTTGCTAGGTTCCAAAAACATCTGTGGCTAGAGCCCATTGTAAAATGTAACAGTGTAACTGCCGACCACGGTAGTTATATTAATGTTGTATCACACTGACAAGTGATGAGAACCAATAGAGTCAATAGACCTCAGTCATGCTATTCATTTTTACCTTTTACCCCAAAGCCTAAGGTGTAAGAAGATGGACTATGATATGGAATTGCTCCCCAACTGCATGTTCTCTGTTTCAGACCTGCTGCAGTGATGGGGACCCCTGGGGCTTTAAAACCCAATTAGCATGTTATGTTAATTTTATTGTAATGATATGTAGGTGCAGTGGTTCCCAGACTCCAGCCTGTACAAATACATCAGACTGGTAGTGAACTGTGCAGCTTTTTAACATGAAACATATTTCATTGCCCACTGACATAAAAAGTGATGGGGGTGTAGTTCACTGGGGAGGTGGGAGGGCTACTTATTTGCTAAGGTAAGGGAGTATCACGGTGCCCGTGATTTCAGTGACTGAGCAACATTGTTACTTCCAGGTTTACCCTGGCCTTATTCTTATTGGCTCTGTGTTAGTGACTCCTCCCTGGGTTTGCCTTTATATACTCCCTCCTGTCATTCTACCGGTGCCCTTTCGTGGTGTTCCCGTAACTAGTGTTTGTTATTACTTGTTCCTGTTTCCGAGTATGACCCGGTTCGCCTGACTACGTTTATATTCCTGACACTCCTGTGATCTGGTTCCATTGCTGACTTTGGACTGGCTGACCTGGCTTGGCTGAGTATCCGATTCCGTTACCTACTAAGGACTGGCAGACTACTCTGTGTGTACCGACCTGGCTGGTCTAGTGTCTGGCTATACTATCTGGACTGGCTGACTATTCTATGTGTGCCGACCTGGCTGAGCATCTGGTTCCGTTGTCAATGGGACTGGCCGACTATCTCTGTGTGTACCAGTTAGGGCAACTCTGGCTACTGATCGGTTGCGTTACGCACACTGCTAACTCCCAATCGCTATACCGCACTGCGCCTGTTTGGTCTACCTGCCCCAGTAGTCTCCTGGGGCTTGTGGGAGCCCGGTTACTTGCCAGTGTCTGTGTTGCCTCCGGTAACCCTAGTGTACTAGGGTCCAGTCTGAGCCAGACTTCTGCCCATGTTGCCTCCGTTAACCCTAGTGTTCTAGGGTCAGAATACTGCCAGTGTTTGGTCTATGTTGCCTCCGTTAACCCTAGCGTTCTAGGGTCAAGTCACTGCCAGGGTCCTGTCCATGTTGCCTCCGTTAACCCTAGCGTTCTAGGGTCAAGTCACTGCCAGAGTCTTTCCTGTGTTGCCTCCGTTAACCCTAGCCCTCTGGGGTCAGTCCGCTGCCAGAGTCTTTCCTGTGTTGCCTCCGTTAACCCTAGAAGTCTAGGGTCAGGTATCTACCTGAACACTGTCTGTGCTGCTTCCGATATCCCTAGCCTGCTAGGGGATTGCCCTGCAGTTACCCATCGCTTGTGTCACCTATTGGCGGTGTGGGGCTGTTGAGGATATTCTTGTTCCTGAACCTGTCCACGGATCAAGCCTGCAAAGTCCTGACCTATATATATATATATATATATATATATATATATATATATCTTATTATTGCTACTGTGATATTCCTCATCCTGACCCGAGTCAGATCTCGGAAGTACTTGGTACGGACTTCATCTGGACCTGAGTGGGGTGATTGTTCTTTATTTTCAATAAAGCTTTTTAACCTTATCTAACTGTCTGAGTGTTCTTACGAAACCATGACAGGGGGATAGTAAGCACAGAAATGGGGGTTCATTTCATTAATACATTTCTTGTTTTAGTAAGTGTACACATTCACACTGGCACTGTTCCCTGCCTTGCACTTTTGCCTCAGCTTTTCCCATTGCTCAGCTTACATGTTGCTCCTCCAAGATTGCACAAGCTCTCTGTCTCACTCCTGGCCTTTCTCTTTGTGTCCCAGTTTCTCCTCTGGGCACTCCATGACTCTCAGCCCCCTCCTCTCCAGTCCACTCTCTGTTTCATCTGGAGGAAAAGTCTGTTTTGTCTCCTATTCCTCATCTAGTGCTAATGCCATCTAGTGTTCCTTTGTAGTATAGTATCCCATAGGTGTCTATAATAACAGAGGACCTGTGTTGAAGATCCACTGCTGGGGGTTTCTTCATATTTCGGGGGACCACTTTCAAACTTGTTCTGAGGACATAGACTCTTGGTGCAAGTTGGAAAGTGGCTCCCCAACTGGTGAAGAAAACCTCAGCATGCAACACCTCGCTGCATGTCAAATGAGTTTTCACATACAGGTCCCCTGTTCCTTGTAATAGTTTAGCTACACCATAGTCAATATTCGGGGCTGCACACTGAACATACTCAGGGCCTCAGCACCCTTAGCCCCCCTAGTGATGCCCCTGGCCAACCGGCAAACATACTAGTGTCAATCAGTCAAAGTAATCTAACCCCAAAAAATCCCAACATTCACCAAAATCAAGTGCCTGTCCCCCTACCCTCCCACAAAAAAAACAAACAAAATTGAAGTAATAGAGCCCTCTTTCTCCTCCTTCCAAAAACAAATCCAACATTGCCAATAATAATGTCCCCTTTCCCACCACACACCCCAAACCCAACATGTCAAACAGAACTTATGTACTCTTGTAAGGTGCATAGACATTAATGTTGTGCATCTAGTGGATTGTAGACATAATGAGTTGATAGTAAGAAATGCATTATAGGAAGTATATCCATTAAGTGTGCTCTAGGTGTTAGAGCAGGTAATTTAATCACTCAGCAGGTATGGCTGGTTATTGATTTCAGTGTTAGGTATATTTAGCATCCAGTGTCTAAAATAAGTGCTCATTATTTTACATGTAAAGCTGTCATTGGATAGCTTACAGAGCAGTTTAGACCTCTGTTAACCCTTTGAATGCCAGAGTGTATGTAATAAATGACTTTGTTTTAATTTGATCTCAAATCCTCTTGAACTGATGTTTCTTCCTATTTCTTCCTGGTAATGTATTAAAGTGTATGCAAGCTACAGGGAATCAAAATACACATTACAGATCTTTTACCCTTTGAGTGCCAGAGGTATGCATTGGACACCTCTCTGGCACTCAAAGAGTTAAACCTTTTATTAGCATTCTGGTTAATTACAGGTGACTTTATTGTAGAAAAAAAAAGAATAGATCCACTAATATCTATGACATTGTTAATGCTTTGTCTTCTCATACATTTGGTATAACAATTATAAGCTTACCATTAAATGCTTCAATCACTTGGTGTAGAGTTTCCAGTGATATACCACTGTAGCCTTTTGCCAGTACATTGATCCTTAATGCTAAAAGCATGCGGGTACGTTCAGGGCTCAGGGGCTTCCCAACACCTGACAAATGGAAGAGGTTATACTGAGGATGAAAGAAATTACAACTATTATATTACATAATTAAATAAATATGAAAGTATTTACCTGCTGAGTGAGACCGGACAAGATTTTCTTGAAGTTCTCTGATAGAAAGGATAAAAATAATGTTGAAATTAATTTTTTTCTATTTCACCATTGCAATAAAAATACTATTCTAGCACAGTTTTCACTGCTATGGAATATGCATGCATTATTACAAAACATTGGAAAAATAACAGGGGGAATGAACTAATTCTCAAGTGTAGCCCCTTCAGTGTTGGTCTCCAGCTCATGCAGGTACCTGTTGGGGTATGTACTAGACAAAATGTATAATTGTTTTAATACATTCCAGTATACACTCTCGACCATCATTAAGATTAAGTCCCAAACTCCTTCCCCATACCAACCACAGGAAAATAAGGACAAATGTCACCAATTTCTTCTGCTGTTCTTCTGCCTGTTAGGCTGAGATGCTGGGCGGTATAGCTCTGTATCAGTTGAGGAGCCACAGGTTGCCCATAATTTTACACATAGTGTTATTATGGCTTGTATTATTCGTTACCACCTGAAACAGCACTGTGCTTCTGTAGTGCGATTTTACTAACTTGGGTTTTATGTTTTATTTTTGTGTTTTTTTATATCTAAACTCAATGTTTAGCTACAGTATGCAATTCCCAGAATATGTAGCCTGCTTGTGTCCTTGGAGGATTCAAATTGTACATATCTGATACACTGCAAGTGCTCTTTCATGATTAGTAACTTTTCACCTTTGTGGCTGTTTTGGATTGAGGAGATATATTTTGCCCACAACTCTGGCACACAAGGGGAAGCCTCAACCCCCCCCCCCCCCACACACACACCCCCACATATACTCTTTGCCCATATCAGATCAGAGAGACAAGGGCTGTGAACCTCAATAATGAGAATTGTTTGTTCTCTTAGGTGTACATCTACCTCAGGGAGTTTGTCTCTGATGGGCTAGTTAGCAAGGTCACTTGACTAAAAACACACTAGACTTGCATAGCCTGCTTCTCAGTTGAATGACAAGTATGTCTAGATTGGGAGCATTCTCTTAAACTTTTGATCTAGAAAGTTCTCAGAGGCTAAACTAAATATGTCAACATTCCTGTTGAAGTAATCTTGAGAATCAGAGAGAAGGGTATGCAACATGATGTGGAGAGTGGTCATTCTGTTATGTAATAATTACATATATTATTAGCTATGAATTGCCAGGGGTCACTGTTTATAAAGTGTCATGGAAACTAAATGCACCAATTGTTTCATCTGTGGTCACTGAAGTTACAATAATTGTGGAAGAGTAGGATTCTTCAAGAACCACAAATTTGTTATGTGTTTTTAATATGCATTATTGTTCCATTATAGATTAGGTTTGTGTAGGGGTGTTCTATGTCTTTGGGGGCCCTAAGAGAAAAATGCACATGGTGTCCCCTTTTACTCCAGTGTGGGTATTTCTAATAAGACACAACATCTGATTTTGTTTATAAGCGGTAGCACTGCTGTATAAGTGCTGCACGTCCCTTTGGTTAAGTGGAGGCCCCAAGCTGCCGCTTACTCTGCTTATATGGTAGTGCAGCCACTGGGTTTGTGCTTGTAACTTACTTGAGCTGGCTCACTGGAATCACAGTGCGAGCAAACTTCCCAAATCCTGTAGTAACTCCATACACCACTGATGAACAAAGGAAAGACAGTTACATTGGAGAGTGAACCATATTCTTTGTATTTTCAATAGAACTAATTCAAAAGAACATTTAATTCCAATGACTGCAACAACTAAGGGGTGACCCATCATTTTAGAGGAAAAATGTTTCATTCTCAGCAAAGGATGGGATTATTTAAAATAAGGACAGTGATGATGTGCAATCATGTCCAAGGAGCATGTTGTTGGCAGATAAATGGAATACCTTCAAGACACGATTAGATATAGTTCTACATAATTAGGGTATACAGTGTCATACTAATTTTATTAGCCTATTCAATGCTAGAGATGTATCCAACACATCTCAAACAATTTAGGGCTCGATTTAAAGGCAGCCGTTCAGACAAAAAAACACCACCGGGTGTTTTAACATGCAGTAGGCCATTCAAAGGGCCATGTAATGAACTGCTAACGGCAGTTCATCCAGTGTGCCGGCCGCTACACTAATGTGTGTTTTGGCCCACAGGAAAAAAAAACAAAACGTGTGTGCTGACACACACACATCCCAGCCAATCAGATTCAAGCGACTGTGCTTCAAACTGATTGGCTGGGATGTGTGTGTGTCAGCACATCTCAGCCAATGGCTGTGAGGGAATTGGATCAGAGGCTGCCCATATATAAGGCAGTCTCTGCTCTGATTCCCTCAATGCGGAACGGGCATTGGCCTGAAAGGAGGGGGGACCTGTGGCTCATGGCACTGTCTCCTCTGCTGCCGCCTCTGCGGCCACGCACAGCAGCAGAGACAGTTAGATTATTAAGCTATGGCACCATTTATTTATTCTGGAATATCTACCATATTTGCGCACTTCTTCTTTGGGGCCATATTTTATTTAGAGATATATTATGCCACTTTATATTTATATTCTTGGGCACTGACTTAATCCGTTTAGGCCAGAGAGGTCTGCAACACATTGCTTTGCAATGCGTTGTGTACCCCTCTGGCACTCAAGGGGTTAAACTAAATCTTGTATTCCACGTTGTAGTTATACACACTTTTCTTTTACAGGAAGGAAGAAGAGAAGAAAGAAGCGAAGAAAGAAAAGAAGAAAGAAGCGAAGATAGAAGAAAGAAGAGAAGACAAAAGGATGACAGTGGATGACAGGTAAGTGTAACATGGATCAGTTAGCAATCGGTGTCTGTCAGTAAGTCAGGCACCGATAGTTAATTGTTTTTTACTGTTAAGTTCCCAATATCGCTGCTCTTAGCGGCGTTTTGGGAACTTAACTCACAAAACGGACGTTTAGCCACAAGACTGTTTTTGTGGCTTAACCTCCTTTGTGATTACAGCTGGTAGGGCCTTTGAATACCATGTTAGATATTTTATTTTTTCAGCCGGTATTCACTTTGACACTACCGGCTATGCTAACGCCTGCCTTTAAATCTAGCCCTTAGTTGGGTAAGTCTATAGTATTGAGGGAATTAATAGACTATGTAGATGACGGAGGTGTATATGGGGAGTCATCATACTGCCATTAGAGTTATAAGAGATATCCATTGAAAGATTTATTCTAGAAAAGTTGAACCTGATGGATTATGTTTCTTAACTCAACATTATTTTAATGTTTAATGCTTAACAAATACAATAAATACCTTTTTGGTCTTGAACAATTCTATCAATTAAAAGCCTGGACTGCTTCACTTTATATTCTGCTTCTGGTGTAAGCTTGTAAACAATAAAAGATATATTGGTTTATGACTTATGGAATGAAATTTGGAAACAACTCAAAATATTCCACAATTGATTTTAAAACATTTAATGGAAAAGAAAACATGTTTACCTTTATTTTGTAGAGCCCTTTTCCAAAATTGAGCACATCTTGTGTCGTCAGACTCTTTCCATCTATATAAATATACTGTACAGAGGGACTGTTAGTTAAATACATTTAAGATGTACACATAAGAAAGCCTTATGCAAAAAAGAAAAGAAAGCAAGTGTGGGTCAACCCAACTGCACCATAGGGTAGAAACAGTCTAACCTGCAATCCTACTTTCCCTCCACTACATGCATATTCGATCTGGTTCCTTCTCACCTCATCCAACCCCTCTCTACTACAATAATTCCCATGCTATTACAGATTTTTACTTCCCCACGCTACTTTTCCTGATGACTTCAATCATGCCACAGTGACACCTGTCCTCAAGAAAAATATATCTGATAGCCCCACACCCTCTAATTATCAACTGTTTTTTTCCTCTGCTTTTAAGCTCTCGGAAAACCTAGTATACACCCGCCTACTCGACTTCCTTAACCCCTTAAGGACCAGGAAAATCTGAGGTTGTTTTCCCTTAAGGACCGGAGCAATTCTGACCTTTTTGACTATGTATTTGTTCAACAGTGTTTTCCCTCTTAGGCTTTTATTCCACCCCCATAAATTATATACTGTTTTTTTATGCACAAATAGGGCTTTCTTTTGATACCCTACTTATATGGATAACCCACCATTTACTTTATGAAAATTTAAAAAAAATGTAAAAAAAAGTAAAAAAAACACCATTTTTGTTTTTTTTCTTGGGATCAATTGGGCACAAAGGGTTAAGTCAGTCATACCGACAAAATGCACAGTTTAAAGTGGCCACTGTCCCCCCCTGGGTGAAAATCCCCATGACCCTTTTTCCCACCCTATTTTGACACTTTTTTATCCCTGACATTTGGCGGTGTGTATAAGTGTATTACATGGCTCCACAACAATCACACTTCCAATATTGTTTAATGATATGTTTTTTTTGTTTTTTTTAATAAAATATTTTTTTGTAACAAAAAAATTGTGTGCTGTGTAAAAAAAAAAAAAAAAAAAAAAAAAAAAGTATATCATTGCAGGTCAAAAATTGACCTGCATTTAGCCAGCCTCCTGCACCAGCAGTGAAGGGGTTAATACCCCCAGCTGCTGTATTGTTTTGTATTGTAGAGGAGACACTCAGAGTCAGCATGCTTTGCATGCTGCCTCTGTCTGTCACTATGCCGGTACATGTGATCGCTGCTACGGCGATCACATGAACCGGCACAAGCAAGAAGGGCTGAGACTGAACGCCCCAGTCTCGGAGCGCTCAGTCTCAGCCTGGATTTAATTATAGCAGCGTGCACGGAGGCACGCTGCTATCATTTAAGCCATGACGGTCCTGGACCGTCATGGGTCCTTAAGGGGATTGCAACCCATGATGGTTCAGTACCGTTATGGGTCCTTAAGGGGTTAATAGACAGAGCCTGCTCGACCCATTACAGTCTGGCTTTCACACTGTTCAGTCCACAGAAACTGCTCTTACAAGTGTGGTCAATGATCTACATGCAAGATCACTATCAAATCACAAGCTCTCTATTCAATACTTATCACGCTTCATATCTTAGCTGCTTTTGACAGTGTTAACCTCTTAATGACTGGTGATGTGCCAGGACCTTCACCTTTCTGTTTTACTGAAGGACCTGTGATAGCACATAACGTGCTTTTGACTTACAGAACCTTTCAGAGCGCCAGTGAACGTCACAGGTCACGTGTGCCTGCGCACTAACAAAGATCAAAGTAGTCCTTAAGGGAAGGTAACTTCCCCAGGCCACTGGTCGTTAAGGGGTTAATCATGCCCTCCTGCTCCTCCAAATTATTCACTCCTTAGGCATTCATAACTTAGCCCAGAACTAGCTGTCCTCTTATCTAACAAACAGATCCTTCCGTGTCTCCTCTGCCCCCTCTTCAAACTCTCCCATCCACCTCACTTTGGTGGTTCCCACTTCTGTTTTCTCTTTACACAATAACACTTGCTGAACTTATTAACTTATTTGGACTCAAATATCACCTCTATGCAAAATACCCCAAACATCTATACACTCCTATACTACCCACCCCTTGCTACAAGGGGCACAAAGTACCACTTTTGTATATAGGCATTAGGCAGGTGTAGCACAAAGATAAGTTCTTATGAATATTTTTGTATTTGTTTATTTACTAAAATGTGAGAAAGAAACAACCTAGCATGAATGCGGAAATATGCATGAGAATTTTTTTATGTTTCCCATTGCCTATAAGGTAATTACACATCTTGCTAAGACATGAGAAAACACATGTGTAAATGCCTTTAGCAAAATAAGTAATTTGCAAAACATGTTTCTCTCTCAACTAAATTTCAGCCTGGTCACTAGGGTTGCCACCTTTCCGGTTCTGACCAGGAAAGTCGAGTCATAGGCTTCCCCTGTCTGGTTTTATCAACCCTATTAGGGTTTCAGAGGTTCTGAAATCTGAAACTATTCAGTTTCAAGCTCTTGTTCTCCGATAGCACTTGTTTTTCTTCTTCCAGAACACTAATTCTAACTGGCTGGTCATGCAGCTGTTTGTTGATCTAAATGGAGTTTTTTACCCTTTGAATGTTACAGAGCCCTCCAATGCATTACATGCTTAAAACAGTTATGCAGGGCATAAATTAAGCTTCCCTTTGTAAAGAATTATCAGAATATAAACTGGACAATAAAAATGTGGTGCTTCAAGCTGTATTTAGCACAAGCAACAGTGTCTCTGTCTGGTTTTGGCAAGAGTAAAATATAGCAACCCTAATGATCACAGCTTATTGGATACACTGCTCTTCCAGGATGTGAGATTAGCCACAGAACCCTGCCCATAATTCTAATGGTACACTAGATAGCTCTAAAGATAATAATATGCCTCTGCTCATTCATAGACTACAGCAGAGTTCAAATGCAAAAAATGGGAAATAGATGTAACTATTCTATGAGAGACACATTCCTAAGCAAGTCCTTCTATTACACTAAGAACCAATTATTTCTAAGGTGAAGGGCACCTTTCCTGGACCAGTGATTCTCAATCTTTTATTGCTCAAGATACCCCTAACATGCAGTCTAGCATTTTCAGAGAACACCTACCATATGTCATCTAACAAGGGCATAATAAATGCTCAAAACATAAATATACAGTGATTCTTATGTCTCACAATTATAACAAAAAGAAACATATTGTGCATAACAATTTCCATAAATATTAATTTAAAACTCAACATTCACATGTTTTCCAGAGTCTTCATAGAAAAAAAGGAACACCCAGTGTAGATGTCCATTGCACCCTGCTTGAGAACCACTGTTTTGAATGCTAGTGAGATCTCCCTTATCTGCTCAATCATACATTGAAGCCATCTCTGTCATCTTGGGGCATATGTTTTGATAAATCCCTATGAACAGTCTGCCCCGTGTTATCCAGCCCCAACAACCAGCCTGTCTGGAGGTCAGTTTTCTGGTCCTGTGATACATGTGAACTCCAAGGACTGGGTTTTATTACAGGTGCTAATTTTATCACTGCTTTTAGCTCCAGTTTTCTCCATAGACTTCAATAGGAAAATGTTTGCTAAAACAGGTGTTAACATTTAGCACCTGCAATAGAATACATCTCCAAAATTTCTACATCCTTTTGGGATATGTACTAAGGTAAGAGAAGGATGAGGGACATCCCCCCAGTGAGAGGAACAGGATGTCACAGTGCCTTACCTTGGCCTGCACCATTCGGCCGGAAGCAGGGTTCTGGACTGACGCTCCGGCGTCACTAGCTGCGTCCCTCTTTCCTGCGGCCTGGTCGATTATGTTTCTTGTTACTGGCATCATGAATCAGGCACTTGCCTGGACGCCTGTTATAGGCCCAGCCTGAGGGACTTAATTGGTCCTGCCTTCTACTACTCCTTTATAAACCTCTCTGGGCCTGTGTATCATTACCATTACGTTGGTGCAGTTCTAGTTCCTGTTGCTCCTGTATCCTGTGTATGACCTGGCTTGTCTGACTATCCATTCAGGTGCTGACATGTGGCTCTGTCTGACCATTCTACCTGTGCACTCCTTTGGCTTTAGACCTCCAGTCTGGTGCAGACCTGTGGCTCTGGCTGACTACCAGCTCTGTGTATGATCCTGGCTTGTCTGACTATCTAACCTGGTGCTGACCTGGGGCTCTGTCCAACTATCCTCCCAGCGTAGCCTACTATTATTGGACATTGTATCTGGTGCAGACCTGTGGCTTTGGCTGACTAACCGCTCCGTGTTTGAACTTGGCTTGTCTGACTATCCTAGCTGGTTCTGTCTTGTGGCTCTGTCTATTCACTCAGCAGTGTGGCTCCATTCCCCACAGACATCCATCCTGGTGCAGACCTGGGGCTCTGGCATATTTCAACCTTACTGACTGCAGGCGTGAGTCAGTAGTCTCCATTGTTGCCATCCTTATTGGAGACGAGCTCTTCCTTACTGACTGCAGATGTGAGTCAGTAGTCTCCATTGTTGCCATCAGTAGTGGAGACGAGCTCTTCCTTACTGACTGCAGGCGTGAGACAGTAGTCTCCTTTGTTGCTACATTACAGGACACTGTAGGTTCTGTGTGCGTTCCACCTTCTACCCTGAGACCACCAGTTGGCTTCTGACTAGTCTCCAGCAGACGTGGTTGACCCGTTGGCAGGCTCCTATTTCTGATAGAGTCGCTAGCCTCTCCGGTCACCCTCTGCTTATAGTATATTCACTTTTTTCCTATTGTTTATTATCCTAATAAAGGTGATTTTAACTATACCGTCGGACTCCTTGTCTTTCTTGAGAACCGTAACAGTGCGTAAGGGTCATGACTACTGACGGTGATGGTGGTTCACCTTTTCAGGAATTACTTAACAGGACGCAGGTCCAAGAGCAACTTATTGATCATTTGTCATTGGCTTTGCAGATCTTGCTTAGCCGTACCGCTCACTTAGAATGCTCTAACCAAGAACAGGTGGCCACCCCAGCTCCTTCCTTTGCACCGGCAGTTCCTACCATCTCTGATGCAGGATCGGTCAGAGGGTTGCCTGGATCCCCTCCACTCCCACAGCATTACAGTGGGGACCCTGAGCTTTGTTGCTGATTTCGTAACCAACCGGGCATTTACCTCGAAATGATTCCGTATGCCTTCCCTAGTGTCACGGTTTGTTATGACTCTCAGATGCAGGGTTAAGACAAAAACACAACTTTATTGAAAAGTTTTAAGGGAACCCTTGCGGGTAGCATTCACATTCGACATTTAAACACAATACACAATAATAGAGCGTAGTGGTAGCAGAATGTAGGTCAGGCTCTACCGGCCTTGCCAATACCGGGTAAGGCAATCATAGGTTGGTACAGGATGGAATTGGTTCTACCGGCCTTACCAATATACCGGGCAAGGCAGCCTGGGAGGCTAGTGTCACGAGGAGAAAAGGTTCTACCAGTCCTGCCAATAAACTGGACAGGACAGCCTTGAGACTGGTACACCGAGTAGTGAGGCTTTACCGGCCTTGCCAATACTGGGTAAGGCAACCATAGGTTGGTACAGGATGGAATTGGTTCTACCGGCCTTACCAATATACCGGGCAAGGCAGCCTGGGACTGCAAGACTGGAACATAGGCACAGCTGACCTCAGCGACTGTCCAATGATGTAACAACCAGTCACATATGATGGACAACAGAGGCCTGCTGGGCTGTCAAGCTGTAATAAGCTCCCAATGCAACAATGGAGTGAACCAGTATCAGCATACGGGAGTGACAACCTCTACCGGTGCAATAAGCAGCCAGTGTACTAGGAGCAAACCAGTACCCGCGTACTGGAGGAACACAGTCTCTACCGGTGCTAACTGGGCACAACAAGCCACCGGTGCGTATGGAGCGAACCAGTACCCGCGTACTGGAGAGACACAATCACCACCGGTGCTGTCTAGGACTGAACAAGCAGCCGGTTAAATATGGAGCGAACCAGTACCCGCGTACTGGAGTGACAGAATATCTCTACCGGTGCTGTCTAGGATTGAACAAGCAGCCAGTTTACGTGGAGCAAACCAGTACCCGCGTACTGGAGTGACATAACCTCTACCGGTGCAAACAGCAGCCGGTCGTACAAGGAGCGAACCAGTACCCACGTACTGGGGAGACACAAACACCACCGGTGCTGTCTAGGACTGAACAAGCAACCGGTTAACGTGGAGCGAACCAGTACCCGCGTACTGGAGTGACACAATCTCTACCGGTGCTGTGAGGCAATAGAACAAGCAGCCGGTCAACGTGGAGCGAACCAGTACTCGCGTACTGGAGTAACCCAATCTCTACCGGTGCTGTTTAGGACAGAACAAGCAGCCGGTTAACGTGGAGGAACCAGTACCCGCGTACTGGAGTAACCCAATCTCTACTGGTGCTGTTTAGGACAGAACAAGCAGCCGGTTAACGTGGAGCGAACCAGTACCCGCGTACTGGAGTAACATGACCTCTACTGGTGAAACAAGCAGCCGGTTGACGTGGAGCGAACCAGTACCCGCGTACTGAAGTAACCTTCAGTGAGTGAAAATGTCGCCGCAGCGACAGGAGGAAAGAGAGACGCTCAACAGGCAATCCAGGAGCAGGAACACAGCCGGTCAGGACAGGAACTGAATCACCATGGCAGGCAACCGGATCAGGAATGGCAGCAGGAACAGCAGCAGGAACAGCAACCCCAACCGGATCAGGAACGGAAGCTGGAACCGAGGAAGCTGTCAAGCAGGAACTCAGGCGATCACAGGAGAGCAAAGAGGTAACCTGCCCAGGAAGCTCAGGAACACAATGCAGGTGCAGGCGACATAGAGACAACACGAAAGGGCAACCAAAGGGTGCCCATGCTCAGTCTAAATAGGCAATACAGGGTGGGCTGTAGGCAGGCAGCCAATGGAAAGCCCCTTCATGTGACTGACAGAGAAAAGCAGCAATCACGGGCACCGTGATACCTAGTGAGCGCAGTAGGGTTTGCCAAATGATTTCCATCCTTTCTGGCAAGGCTTTGGCTTTGTCAAATCCTTTACAGGAGATGGACAAACCCACAACACATAACTTCAATGAATTTGTGGCCTCCTTCAAACGTGTCTTTGATGTGCCAGGTCACGCAACCTTGGCTTCCAAACATTTAATGACCATCCGCCAGGGCAGTCGTACTGTGGCGGAGTACGCTATTGGCAGCCCAGATGGGTTGGAACAACGAAGTTCTTGTAGCCGCCTTTTCCCAAGGGCTTTGTGACTATGTGAAGGATGAGATTGCTGCCTGTGAGGGTCTGGATGAGGGGATATCATTTATCAACCAGATTGACACTCGGGTCTGGGTCGTTTAAGGAGCGCCTGCAGAAGCATCCTACCAGAATGTCCTCTCACTTAACTTGCCCACCCAGTCCTCCCTCACTTCCCATGCCTCCTGGTTCCGACTCTGGGGGTGGTGAACCGATGCAGGTTGGGGCCACCCGGCTCTCTGTGGAAGAGACCTGTACACTTATTGAAGTCTTGCCCGGTACGTCTGGGAAAATACTCAGACCTAAGATCCTGTCGGGGACAGATCTTAGGTGGCATCTCTCAGTCCCCTGAGGCCACGCGGGATAAACCCATGCTTGAGGTGGTTCTTACTTGGGCAAATGAGTCTATCTCGGTTTCGGCATTAACAGACTTTGGTGTGGCTGGTTATTTTATGGATGCCGCTTTTGCTGAGCAAAATGGTATTCCCTTACAGACACGTGCCTCTCCCTTGGCTGTTGAGACCATTGATGGCAGACCCTTGCTGCCATCACACATTACTCATGAGACATCTCCGTTAACCCAGAAAGTGGGAGCCCTCCACAAAGAAACCCTGAAGTTTCAGGTTATCAACTCTCCTCATTATGCCATCATCCTGGGGTCTGCTTGGTTGCAGGCACATAACACAAGGATTGATTGGAGTATTTGTGAGATACTGTCTTGGGGCCCACACTGTGAATCCTGTCTATCACTCCCATTAGACTGGTGTATGCCAAGTCGGTTGGCCTTCCGGAGGCCTATTCTCAGTTCATTAATGTGTTTAATAAAGTCCAGGCCAGAGCATTACCTCCTCATAGGCCTTATGATTGTTTGATAGACTTACTACCTGGTACTACCCCTAGGGGCCGTATATACCCTCTGTCTGTGGAGGAAAACAAGGCTATGAGGACTATGTTGCAGATGCTCTGGAGAGGGGCATCATTCGCAAATCCACATCCCCTGCTGGTGCTGGATTTTTTTTTGTAAAAAAAAGAAAGACAGAGAGTTGCGTCCATGTATTGATTACTGTGGCTTAAACAAATGAATGTTTAAGAATGCTTAACCGATACCACTGATTAGGGAACTATTTGACTGTCTCAAAGGTTCCAACATTTTCACAAAACTTGACTTAAGGGTGGTCTACAATCTGGTCAGAATAAAGGAGGGCCACAAATGGAAGACAGCATTTAACACCCGGAGAGGGTATTATGAATATCTTGTCATGCCCTTTGGTCTTTGCAATGATCCTGCTGTCTTCCAGGAATTTATCAATGATGTACTGAGAGACCTATTGCAAAGTTGTGTTGTGGTCTATCTGGATGACATCCTCATTCACTCTCCTATGTTGGAGACTGATCATTCGGATGTATCCAGAGTCCTAAGTTTGTTAAAAGAAAACAACTTGCTTTGCATGTTGGAGAAATGCGAATTTTACAAGCCCCAGGTTACCTTACTGGGCTACATCATTTCCTGTTCTGGGCTGGCCATGGACCCCCAGAAACTGTCCGCTGTGCTGCAATGGCCTCGCCCTGAGAGACTCCAATCTACTCAAAGATTCCTAGGCTTTGCCAATTAGTACCGAAGGTTTATTAAGAATTTCTTGTCTATTTTCAAACCTATCACTGATATGACCCTTAAGGGTGCTAAGGTTTCAGAATGGTCCCCCAGTGCGTTACGTGCCTTCAAAGACCTCAAGGCAGCATTTGCAGCAGCTCCTATTTTTGGTGAAACCCTGTCCTTCACACTGGAGGTTGATGTGTCTGAGATTGGAGTAGGTGCCCTCCTTTCTTAACGCTCGGCTCCAGGGGAGGACTTACCCCCTTGCGGATATTTTTCGAAGAAACTGTCTAAGGCAGAGACGGTATACCAGACTGGGGACAGAGAATTATTGGCTATGATATTGGCACTGAAAAAATGGCAACAACTCCTGGAGGGTAGTAGTTTTCCTATCTTGATTTTTACTGATCATAAGAATTTCACTTACTTGTCTGATGCTAAATGCCTGTCGCCCCACCAAGCTAGATGGGTGTTGTTCCTATCAAGGTTCAATAAAGACACAAGCCCATCAAGTTCAATCTTTGCTTCATAACTCAGTGACTGAGAATTTTATAGTTTGCCTGCTACCATATAAGTTAGTCTTTATCAGACCTTCCTGATCTGCCTACTGATAAACCGTATAATTATGTATGTTCCCTTTTGAAAGAAATGGATCTAATCTTCTTTTAAATGTATCCATTGTATCTGCCATAAACACCTCCTTGGGCAAGGAATTGTGAGCCCCAGCAGGCCAATGGGGGGTATGAAAAGAGACCTACAATTCTCTTCTATTGGGTCTGCAAGAAGAGTCTGACTGAAATCTTGCACTTTATTTTCCTGTCTTGTGTAACTAAGGTTCCCATAGAACCTCTGTATCAGGATTGAAAGCCCAGTATAGCAGCTCTACTGGGTCTCTGCATGCATCCCAAGAGTTAGCAGCTGAAAGCCATGTATTTCCAGGTTATTGTCCATGTGGCTAACATGACCACATATCCCTTTAAATCAGGGACACCTATAATAAACACACACTGCAGGTTTTCACTGTGTAGTCCTGCATAATTAAATTTGCATTAGTGCTCTGATTTAAAGGGATATGTGATCACCATATTTGTCAAGGACTCAATGACCACATGTCCCTTTATGTCAAGGAACACATGAAAACACACCCTGAATGGTTACACTGGTTCCTGTGCAGTCCTACGGAACTATGTCTTCGTATGTGTCCCAGATTAAAGGGATGTTCTCCTTCCATCAGAAGGGGTCTGTTTACTGAACACGTGTTTTAGGGCTGCACAGCACAACTGGGACATGTATCATTCTTGGAAAGGTGCATACTTTAACCCATTGAGTGCCTGAGAGGTATCCAATGCATTGCAAAGAGATGCGTTGATACCTCTCGGGCACTCAAAGTGTTAATAGGTGCAGAAAAAGAATACATTTAAAATCAGGGCCTACCTGTTTTGGCTTTTTATATCTTCTATATCTGTTCATGATTGTTAAAGAACTTGAAACAGCAATGAAAGAAAAATAATAGGAAAGACAATACCACAAACTGTACTTTTGAAAAAATGTAAAATGAATCACAGAAAAAGATACAAATGGACATTCTCAGGTTGGGGTGGGCCAGAATCCGGTGACATCACATCTCCTTCAATAACTGAAGAGGGAACAAAGGAACATTCTTGTAAAATACAACGCTTTCATGAATAAAATAGTATCTTGTGCTTTCTGAGTTCATCAATATAAAAACTGTGAAAGATTGAAAAAAAAAATACAAATGCAATGACTTGAATGTAATTAACCCCTTGAGGGCAGAAGTGCAATACATTGTTCCTCAAGGAGTTTAGCATCAACATTTAATTTCAATCACCTCCAGTAATATCTCACCTTAACTAGTGACAGTCTCCTTTCCACACCATCACAGAAAATAATAAAGAATTACATAAAAGAATAGTAATGTCCAAATAATTCCAACTCTTGTGAATGGAGGGTGGGGGGGCAATGGCTAGCATACCCGATACATGATGGAAAACCTCTCTGTGAAGAAGGAGAATGTCATTCATCAGTATTACAAGTAATGTGTTTGTATAGCAGAAATAAGGTTTTATTTATGAAAAAATATAAAGTATTTTTCCCTTGTAGATTAAACCGATGTAATTTCCACTGCTTGGGCATTATTTATTCAAAAGGTTTTTGCAGCTCAAACATTTTTTTATTAAACTACAGCACCAGCTGTGTCAATAAGCATTTTTTTCCTATTGTAGTCTATGGGGAAGCTGGAGTCTATGACTAAAGCTTGCCATTGATAGAGATAACAACAGCACCACCTGGTGACCTCAACAGAAAATTGCACTTTCATTGAAAATAAGTTTATGCTGTAGTAACTTGTGAATTAAGAATCTTCCAGCAATGGGAGTATCCTCAGTACAAAAGGCCCTTAAATGATGCACTCTTCAATAATTAAGCATTACTTCTTTGAATCAAACCAGCAAGTTACTATAATAATAGCTCATTTAATTACAGTGAGATGTTATAGGGACCTACATTTTATAACAGTTATATTTGGGGTTCTTTCTTTATTCCCCCTCAAAGGACTGCTGTTTACAGTAAATGGAATTTAACATCTGGGACCCTTTCAAATTTTACTGTAGGAGCCTTCAGCATTTTACATTAAATACAAACTCTCCCATAATAAGTCCAATCAAACAAAGCAGTCCCCAGGGGGCTCTAAAAGCTGCTTTTGTTAATCAAAATGCTGAGCTCTATGGCTGTGTAAAGCAGTGTTCACCAAGACATTTCAGCTCAGGCATTCTCCCTTTTAAATTCAAGCACACTGTCTGTGAAAACACTGGGTCAGAGATTTTGAAAAGAGATTCCAAAGTACAGTTATGAAAAATTTCTGAGGTTCAAATATAAATATGCCAGAAATTACATTACAATAGAATGGAAACATGGCTGTCAATAGTGTAAGAAAAAGGACTTTTTTTAGCCTTTTCATATGTCTGCTATCACATTCTAGCCAGTATATATGTTGAAAATGCATGCCAAAACTGTACATGAGAGCTTGCAAATGGCCATTCTGCTATTACATATCAGCAGAATGCATACCTCCCAACATTTCAAATTGCCAAAGAGGGACATCTGTGAATTAGGAGGTGTTTCTGGGGGCGTGGTTGGTGGGCGGGGCATTAGCGAGAATTTTTAGACTATTTCATGACCTATTTGACACCTCCTTGTGTAACTGAATAAATGACTTATAACAAGACCAAATAATTTTATTTACACAGACTAATTTATAAACACATCTACTGATGTTTATACAAACAATAATGTGAGTTTTATTGCTGTAGAGCAATGTGATACACTTATATACACACCACACAATCTGATCTCCTAAAAAGGGGACATCAGTGTGGGGAAGAGGGACAGAGGGATTTGGGTCTAAAAGAGGGACTGTCCCTCCTAAAGAGGGACACTTGGGAGGTATGAGAATGGACTTTGTGAGGGTCCCTTGTCTAGATAGGTAGGCCTTCCCAGATGCTGAGTACCCTCCACACCCATGTGCACCTAAGCTCCCTCCACACACTTATATAAGTCCTTCTTAACCCCTATGATTCCAGGCAGTTTGCAACACATTGCTGTGCCACTGTCTGGCATTAGAGAGGTGTTCTACCAATAAATTACACATACACTAACCCGCCACCCCCCTTCCATTACTATTATAACCGGAACCACTATTAAACACTCCGCTGACAAAGTGGCTGTAGCAAATTACAATCAATTCATTCCAGTCTGCCTGGTGTTGGAGGGGTTAAAGTTGGTAAAACTGAAACACTCATTTAATCTAAGGCAAAATGGAATTAAATAAATATTTGGAGGGATAATGTTAACCCCCTCCCATCTGTTCATCCTGATCAGATCAGTATGGAGATTGCTCATAAAAGTAAAGTCCTCAGATTCCCAGCAGGAAGATACTTTCATTCCCTCCTTTAACAGAAAATAAGCAGTAAAAATGAAAACATTAATATGAGTTATATATACTTACATATTAATGCATCCAAAATTAAAACATAACAAACATAACTACATACAATCCTTAGAATGAAATCAATATGGAGACAATTGACTTATACAATGGTTAAGTAATCATAAAAGAACTCTAATGCCAAAAAGGACATAGGTTGATGTAACTTAAAAATCATGTTGTTACAACTAGCATTATCTCCTGATAAATATGTAAGTGATGATAGCAGGCAGGAATGTACTTTAGCCTATTTTTCTTATACTAGTAAATAATCCAGCAATTACATGTTGGAACAGACTTAGTATGAGGTAAAATATATTTTTGAACATATATTTCCTTTTCTAGTCCTGTGTTCTATTTATCTTTATAAGAAAATACTTAAATGTTGGTATTATAGAAATCTGGTGATTTTCAACTCTAGTCCTCACAAGCCAGGTTACCCTCAGTACTACTCATTAGAGACTATTTAAAGGCACAGTATACTAAGAAAAAATATTTCTATTATAGTGTTTTTTTCTGATGAATTATGGTCCAGAAACATTTTAAATCACACTTTTAATGACAAATTAACAACAAATTATCTGTGTAGTATGATAATTATCTCTGTTGAAGGCCAACCTTATCATTTACTGTGCTATTGGAAATGCTCCCAGAGTGTGGGCTCTGCCTAAGCTTATTCATAGGCCAGCACAGGGGGGAGTAATACTGTCCCAGCATAGAACTAATTAGCACATTGTGTCACCAAGCAAATAAAGCTTCATTTTTGTCAAACTATTTATTTTATAAACAAATGGCAAACTCAGCAAACTGGCAGTTTATAACCCCTTAACGACCCTTGAAGTGTCAGGACCACTCAAAGGGTTAAGCTTGCATATGAAAACACATAACAGCAGTAGAACAGTCTGACTACAATACAGGATGGTTAAATGTATATGTGCCCTTTTAATCTAAGGGTTAGGGATTTTTTTTGTTTGTTTGCTTTTTTGGTTTGTTTTTTTTAAGCAATAAACACAGATATTTCCATGAAATAATCTAGGAAGTAACAACTAATATAGAGTGGAACTTAATAACATATTTTATGATATTTATATAATTAGATTGTAAGCTCCTTGGGGCAGGGACCCTTTCCCAATGTATGATTCCCTTTGCTGCACTTTTCCTCCCTCAAATAATGCAATGATTGCACTTTAGCCTGAGATCCTGGTTCAGAGCCCCTCGAACGGCGTGCAGCCATGCGGGCAGCCCTGAAATCCATGACAGTCCTGGTACATCATGGGACCTTATGGCTCGCCAACTCATGACGTATCAGGACTGTCAGGGGTCTTTAAGAGGTTAACAAGTTCTGTATTTTTGTATCATACTATTACTTCTGTAAAATGTATGGCCCTATATAAATAAAGATAGATACATACGTACATCCATTTTCAGGGCAATTAGGTAACCGTGGTAAAAGCTTTATATTATTTATACATTTAGGGCCATATTAGTAAATTAAAAGGGATGGATTTCTGGAGAAAACCAACTGTACTATAATGGAAAAATGGAAAAATGAAAATTCCTGATTTAAATTGATCTCCAACCAATTGCTAAATAGGGATTCAAAGTATCATGTAAATGAATGGGAATTTTGGACACTTTTATTTCTCCCCTGTGGGCACCAGAATTGCACCTTTTTAGCTTATTAAATGTGGCCCACAGTGTATACTGTTTCTTTAAAAAAGTTCCATTGTGTCCATAACGTTACACATAGAAATACGATATATGCTTTTCTTGATGCATTAAAACATACGAGCATGTTACTTTTATTATTTTCCATAAGAAATTCACATTTGCTAAAAGCAATGCTATTTTTAAGTGAAAAAGTATTTATAGTTTCATTAAATCTGATAAATGTAATCATAATTGATCACTGTATTGCATTGCTGTTTTAAATAGTAATATTATTAAATTAAGATGATGCTTTCTCATGTTTTCTTTCTCTTAAATTCACTATATTTCCCATATCCTATATAATAATTTGCTAATGTATGTTTGTCAGAAGAAGTCATGCACAGTACAGACGGCTGAGCTTGCTGCAGTCAGGCACAGTACAGACTGCCCGCACCACGGCTGATAATGGAGGAGGGCGCTCCCCATTCATACCATAGTCAGGTGCGCAGAGAGGCCTACAGTCTAAATTCAGAGCGCCCCGCTCCATTATCAGCCACGGCGCTGGGAGTCTCTACTGTGCATGACTGCACCGCCGCCTTTGCTGCCTGGTACTGTGGCCCTTGTACACAGGCTGTTCAACTAGTATTAATATAATTAGATAACATATCTTTGTAAAATGTGTCAAAGTAAAATATTAAACATTTATCTTTTACAAGCTTATAGAAATCATACATTGAATGTATAGACGTCATTAACATTTATAAACAATGTTATAAAATATACTATATAAATATCTCTGTTGATTTAATTTTTACTTACCAACTTCAACAAAGTCATTATCCTCTAAAGCATCTTCTATGATATCTTCAGGGTCAAGTAAGCCCATATCTTTACATCTCCGAAGATAGAACTTCACATCCTCAACACAATCAAACCCCTCATTGTCAGGTTTATTCTTTTTATATCGTCTCAGAGCTTCCTTGCCCAGCCATCCTATGGATTCAGAAGAATCTTTACAAGGTACCACCATCCACTCTTCTCGTATACGCACAGTGTATCTTGGCATACTGTTCTCTTAAGTTGTTGCTCTTCCACTTTTTTCCAAATTAAGATGACGGGGACTAACCCCACTTTTAAGTTATACACAGTCTCACTCTACAGTAAAATGAGAAGCAAGAACTCAGTTTGTTTAAGATGGTTTCTCAAATGTTAGGACAGCCTTTATGACTGAGGGTTGAGCAAAGGTGACCAATTAAAATTTGACCCCTAGGGCAAACCTGTTGATCTGGTTTAGTTAGTAGTGGAATTGTTTGGTACATTCGTTGGAATTGCACTCCAAGAGTGTACAATGTAAATCGGATCTATTGGATTGCAGATTGACAACCTGGGAAGGGGTAAATCCAATAGTGTGTTTGGGTGGAGGGGGTTTAATGCAAATAAAATAACAGCACTACATAATATACTCCATCAACTCCAAAAACTATAACATCTACACCTAAGTTTCAATTCTGGAAGCTAAAGAGGTGCAATTCTGGAGCAATTCAACTGCGCTATAGGAGAAAAATGAAAATTCTGCTTGATTTAAATGGGTGTTTAACTGCTTGAATGCTAGAGAGGTCTCCAGTGCATTGCAATGGAGACCTCTCTAGAATTCAAGGGGTTAAAATCCCAATTTATATCAATGGGAATGTTAGGAATGTTCATTTGTAAGCTATGGTGCAGTCGATTTGCACTAGATTTGCACATATTTCGCTTCCACAGTTGCACCTCTAGTATTTATCATGTGTAAACGTACAGTTCCAATCTAGAAGTAATGTAGGTGGCTGTACATGTACAGGTTAGTAAGTGCTGACACCTGGAGGACACAGACATACAGAAAGGTTTCTACTTACTAACCATCTGAGAGAATAGTGCATTCTATATGCTGCTCACAGTCGCTATTTCATACCTCCTAAGTGTCCCTCTTTAGCATACCTCCCAACATTTCACATGGCCAAAGAGGGACACTTTTGTTTTAGGTGGTTTTGTTGGAACCGTGGCTGATGGGCAGGGCATTACCAAGAACTTTTAGGTTATTTCATGACCTACTAACACCTAATTGTGTTACTACATAAATGATTTAGAGCAATACCAAAATATTTTATTTACACAGACTAATTTGTAAATACATATACTGAAGTTTAAACAAACACTGATATGTGTTTTATTGCTGTTGTACAGTGTGATACATTTATATACACACACCGCACAGCCTGAACGCCTAAAAAAGAGGGACACCAGGGTGGGAAATAGGGACAGAGGGATTTGGGTGTCAAAGAGGGACTATCTCTCCTAAAGAGGGACATTTGGGAGGTATGCTTTAGGGTGGACAGTACCTCTTTGAGACCCAAATCCCTCTGTCCCTTGTTTCCACCCTGGTGTCCCTATTTTGAGGAGATCAGACTGTGTTTGTATATAATGTATCACATTGCTCCAAGGCAAAAAAACAACAACTCACATTAATTCTTGTTTACACGTCAGTATATGTCTTTATAAATTCGTTTGTGTAAATAAAATACTTTGGTCTTGCTCTAAATCATTTATTGAATTAAACAAAGATGCTTTGCACACCACTCACACCCAGGAAACCCACCTAAAACAAGTGTTCCTCTTAGGCCATCTGAAATTCTGGGAGGCATGTTAATTGCCTCAATTATTTCATAAATTCCATTCAGGTTTCATAAAAAGTTTTGCCCTATGGCCTAGATTGTGCATCTGTATTCTCTGTAGAAAAGGTCATAAGCATGTGGTTCAAGTCTGGGGAATGGATAGAAATAAAAGTAATTGACTAATTTGGATTGCAAGACACAAGGAGGGAGATGCAGTAAGGTTTGAGAAAGAGGTGATAAAGCGGAGATAACTTCTCCAGTGATATCACTTCTCCAAGTCTGCTGTTTAAAGATGCATTAAGGGACTCTGTGCCAAAGTGGGTCCTTTAGTGCAGTGCATCTTACCGCTAATGCATTGAATTGAATGGTAAAGTCATCCGTTTTATAGGATGTTTCTATGGGGTCAACTGGGCGCTATATTTGGCAGCCTATTTTTATGTAGGCATTTCTTCATAGCACAGGTAATTGCGTTGCTTACCGTGCTTGAAAAAATGCCAGAGGGTTTTTTTTTTTTTTTTGGCATTCTCCTCCAATACTACTCTTAGCATTGTAAAATTTAAGTTAATGTTTTGGTTAAACCCTTGTTAGTGGGCTTCACATAACAAATTCGAAAGGATACCGAAATTATGCCTTACCTATAAATATATACCGTTTCAGAACTGTTTGAGACCACTAGGTCCAGAAGGCCTAATTTCTAATTGGCTAGTTTACTAGTTGTGAAATTACCATACATAAACAATTATATTCCTTTCTTGTGCTGGAAGTCACATTTCTGCAATAAGTTTTAGGTTAGTTAAAATATGCCGTCTTGATTACGTTTCCTAATTGAGAAGCCTTTAACAGTTTGAGTAATAGCTGGGCTTCTTCAAACTCAAATATTAGGTGGCTTGTAGCAAATGTCCTTCAACATATTTGTATTATGTGTGCCCCCTTTGTATATGTCCACCCACAGCCTCACTACATTCTCAATATCTTTTCTTATACTGGGTTTTAATGTTTGCATTGCATACAAGCATATTCCATCTCTTTTATTAAACCAATCCTTCTTAAAAAGTGAATATGCCTCTAGACTTTCTGCCCAATCATGTGTATCATCCAGCTGGGTTTCAGTAATACCAACAAGATCACACTCCTCATTCATTGGATTTAGGTTCAGTGTCCCCATCTTACCAACCAGACTACGAGCATTTGCAAACATGCATTTTATGTTACTGCCAATTCAAAGATGTGCATTCTTCAAAATATGTATTTGTATTTTTTCAGACACCCCAGTTAGATGAAGTAGCCCATTCTTCCTCTCCATTTGACTTCCTAATCTCAATTGCCATTCTGATGTAGCTTGTGGAACAGGTAGGATTTCAGAAAATACCCCTACAGAGGTAATTTGCTTAAAGGGATAGTAATACGTAAAATGTAAAAAAAATGTATAACTTGTAGGGTTTATCCTCCTGAGTAAAACAATGAAACTTCCAGCTCAAACTTTAATTTTTCAGATGCATTATCTCTGTGGCCTGAAATTATACGGTACTATAGCAAAAATGGGCCATCATCGGCGATACGTGTAGGGATGCTGTGTCTGAGGGGTGCCATGTAGAGTCTTCAGTGTCACATCTCTGTGGCTTACTTGTTGATTGAACTTGATAAGTATTAGCTATTCTTACCTTGTGGGACACCTTTTGATTCCTTGACTCACATGCTTCACTGAGCCCTGTTAATAGGCTATGAATTTTTTTCATTTTCATGTATATATTTTTCAATGGGGAATTTCTTGTGTTATGTCACTTAAACTTTGCACATTAGCTAGAGGATTTGTCCCTTAGATTTGGATCTTGCCCAGTGTGATGTGAGACCGTTCATAATATAACATAACTAAATATGTACAATTTTGGTCCAGTATTTTTAGTGTATGTTTGTACCATTTACCTTGCTGCATATTGGACACTCACAGACATCTGTTTTTAACTGTTTTATTGAGTCACTGTATATATATATATATATATATATTTTTTTTTTTATATTTTGTTTTAGATACATAATAAAAATATTTTTTTCTTTCTTTATGGGGAGCTCTTGTTTCTCCTTTTGTGCTGAAATTGTACAGTGGCGCTGCTGCTCCACCATGGTAACTGACCAGAGCTGTCCATAGACTGGAGTGGCAACAGTGCCACTGAGCAACTTCAGGCCACTGTGATACTGCACCTAAAAATTCAGGTTTGAGCTATAATAACCTTTGAATAAAACACATCTCAGCAGTGGGACTACCCTTGTTTTAATACACTACAATATATATATATATATATATATATATATATATATATATATATATATATATATATATATATATATAAATTATTACTATCACTTTAATCTTCTGACCAAAATCTCTGAAATAATTCTTAATTGACCTCCATCTCCCACTGACTGTCATGAGTATTAACGTGTACCATGACAGCCGGGTCATGCCCAGCCCTTCACAACAATCAACATGATCTACTACAAGTCATGTCAAAACATTGCTCTGTAATGCACTGCAGACTACTCTGGCACTCAAAGGGATAAAACCATGTCTTCCCCGCTCTAGCACATTCTTTCAATAACACCATTCTTATAATGACTAGCAAGACATGAGCAGAAGGAGAAACAGAGGTGGGAGGGGAAGGACAGGTGGAACGGTGGAGGGTAAAGTGGAAGGGGCCATGTGAATGGGCAAACAGGTGGTGAGGGAATGAGGAAGGCGAAGTGACGAAGGGCAGGGAAGAAGAAGAATGTGTGTATTCTGCTACACCACTTGGCAAAGTCACATGATCCGTGGACAGGTACAGGAACAAGGAAAAACCACAACAGCCCCACACCGCATCAAGGTTCAGATATGGCAATGGGTAACTGCAGGGCAACTCCCTGGAAGCTAGGGATAGCGGAGGCAACACAGATAGGACACTGGCAAGTGACCAGATCCCAGAATGCTAGAGATAGCAGAGGCAACACAGACAGGACACTGGCAGTGACCAAATCCCTAGAACACTAGGGTTATCGTAGGCAGCACAGACAGGACACTGGCAAGTGACCAGACTCTCACAGCAAAGACCCCAGGTGACTTCGGGGATTGACAGGCCAGGCCAGAACGTTAGGGATAGCAGAGGCAGCACACAGATACTGGCAAGTGACCAGACTCTCACAGCACAGATCCCAGGTGACTTCTGGGATTGACAGGCCAGGCAAGCGCTGTAGCGGTGTTCTGAAAGTGAGAGTAGGTGGAACAGAACACAGGGTACGCACCCTGATAGGTCAGAAGCCAGAACTGTCAAATCGGTACTCACAGAGGTAATAGCCAGTCCTAGTCAGTAACGGAATCGGTTATACAGTCAAGCCAGGTCGGTACACACAGAGGTAGTCAGCCAGTCCTAGTCAGTAATGGAATCAGATACTCAGCCAAGCCAGGTCGGTACACACGGAGATAGTCAGCCAGTCCCAGTCAGTAACAGAATTGGATACTCAGCCAAGCCAGGTCGGTACACACGGAGATAGTCAGCCAGTCCTAGTCAGCAACGGAATCGGATACAGAGCCAAGCCAGGTCGATACACACGGAGATAGTCAACCAGTCCTAGTCAGCAACGGAATCGGAACACAGGAGCGTCAGGAACACCAGGAGCGTAGTCAGGTGAGCCGGGTCATACATGGAACAGGAACAAGCAATAACTCAAACGCTAGGTACGGGTACACCACGAAAGGTCACTGAAAGGATGACAGGAGAGAGTTTAAAAAGGTTAACCCAGGGAGGAGACAGAGTCCAATAGCCAATAAGAATCGTGCAAGGGTAAACCCGGAAGTTGCAATGTTGCCCTGCAGCTAGAATCACAGGGCACCGTGATAGTAACACACTATAAACACCCAGGTATTTATCCTGTGTGATATGAGTGTTTTATCAAGGTACCCACACTATTATTGCCCCAATATAGATCTTTCCTTCACACAAACCCAACTCCTGACGCACTACTCGGACGTGGTGTACACTTCACCAACCTCTGTGTGTATACTTAAAAAGAAGAACAGACCAAACAACAATAATAATCAACCCATACACTCAAAAGACAGCTGTATACAATATAATGGATTCAATATTGTCTGTTCACTTGTCTTGTCAAACAGACAAAACTAGATCCCTTGGTTACTCCAATTAATCTTAAGAGTTAAAACTTTTTACCACATAGTACTACATCCACTATTGAGGTAACTGATGTTATGGCATATAATTCATACTCCACATTAATGTATATAAAATACTTTAAAACAATACGTATCTTACATCCCCATTGATACTTAGACCCACGTTATTGGCCGGACTAATTATAAATATAGAGTAGGTAGTCTGTATATTGTTTCAGTGTTGCAGAGTACTAGGTTTTTATTTTTAATTTTATTTATTTATTTATAAATAAGAGCCTTAATTTTTTATCATTTTGATCATGATCTTTCATAAATGACGGTCAGCAAATGTATGGAGAGGTAATGGTAGTATGGATGTATATATGTGGAGTGTTATATCCATGTAGTTTTATTGCGTTATATCCTAGAACTTTTGAGGGCATGGAATACTGAAATTCCTAGTAAAATACTTCTTAGGACATGCCCAAGAATGTAACCGATATAGGCGTTAGGTATTTGAGGTGCATGGATTGACACTGCATAAGCCCTTAGTTTATGGAATAGCGTTAACGGTTAAATCCGGAAGGGACTCGTGGAGTCCTCTTGTGGACTGGCTGAAATATTTGATGATGTTTAAATACCACAAGCCTTTCCAATTGAAGTTGATTTTAAGCCTTTATAAGATAGTTTCTATTTTTTACCTTTATGTCTATGAGAAAGCGCTTTTGGAGCATGAAACGCGTTAGAACGTTGCCAGAGGTCATCTAGGAGAGCTGGTAACATCCTCTCTGTCCCTTTACTGAGATGCCGCCCTTGTGATTTTATGTTCAAGCATTAAAGTTTTTTCAGTTCTTTAAATAAGCTGCCTGATTGTTTATGGTCTGGACTACAGAGTGCCGCCCGACTCTTTGTTGCTACATAATGATAACTATAACAAAATCCTTCTCTTCAGTTTCTTACTGTTAAGCAGATATGTTGTCAGAAGATTTTTGTCTCAAAATAGAAAACAGTTTGCGTGTACAATGTTTAGGGCATTATGCAGAAAGTGAAAGATGAGCATTTCCGGAGCATACCAACTGCACTCAGGTGTGTGTGTGATGTGAAGCAATGAGTTAGAGAGACCTCTTTAGTTTTCAGGAGATTAAAGTTCTCACTTTGCCTCTGCCTGATATCATTAACACTATAGTTTCAAAGGTTATTGTTGTTTTCCAGTCTTATTTTATATCTCTATCTATCTATCTATCTATCTATCTATATACCCCATTGAGTTCCAGAGGGGGTATCCAACACATTGTTTCTTTATAATGACGTGAATGAGTTAGAAATAGCTTTCAATATCACCTGTTCTTTATTTAAAAGTATAGTTTGAGATGTTTAGCACAGTGGCTCAGTGGTTAGCACTGCTGCCTTGCAGCGCTGGGGTCCTGGGTTCAAATCCCACCAAGGACAACATCTGCAATGAGTTTGTATGTTCTCACTGTGTTTGCGTGGGTTTCCTCCGGGTACTCCGGTTTCTTCCCACACTCCAAAAAACATACTGATAGGTGAATTTAGATTGTGAGCCCCAATGGGGACAGGAACCAATATGAGTGTAAAGCGCTGCGGAATCTGTGTGCGCTATATAAATAAAGGATTATTATTATTAATTTATGCAAATTAGGAGGTAATGATTGGTACAGCCTTGTGTGTCAGATACTGACATTCTGCTCTCCCTCCCAACTGCCACTTCTTTCCAGGAAGTACTGGCTGGCTTGCATAAATTGACAAATAAATAAAAATAAGTGTCACATAAACTATTATTTTAAATAAATAATGATTAAAATAAATAGATTATCTTGAAAGCCCATTCAAAAGCATCAAAGGAGTTATAAAGTGTTAGTTGCACTTTAAGGCTAACAGCCAAAATAAGTATTATTTTAGATATGCCCTTTGTTATGAGGTTGCTAATCATAGTACTATGTGCAGATATCTGGCATGATCCAGTGATACCAGGAGATTATTCCCATAGCTGACCTATTTCAGCAAAGAAAATCACCAGATAAATGTGTCTTTATTATTAGGACCAGATCCATCTGTTCATAGTTTTGGGATTTTTTTATGTTATGACGGATGTAATGTTCAAAGCTGGTTGGCAACATGTATGCAGTACAGAACACAGCTGATTGCACATTTGTCTGTTATGCCAATTAGATATTTCATGTAATCTATGTAAACTAGGCCCAATCCTGTAAAACAGGTATGTCAAACATGCGGTCCAATAGTGTGGGGCCCTCCATAGAGAGGAAATGTAAATTCCCTGTAGCCTAGAATCTTCCCCAACACAGGTAAGGAGAGTTTGAGAAGCTGCTAAGTTTAACTCCATGAGAATGTATTTATTCCCTATCTTTCAGTTGCTTTGCCCCAGGCTTGCACACATTTTCTTAGTACACTATCTAATATTAAGGTGCTCAGCCCCACAGTTACTTCTCATCAAAATAAATAAACACGCATACACAATAACTGTGGCAAAATGAAGTCACTTTATTTTTCTCATGTTTACAGACTAACCCCAATGCGGCATTCCCCTATCCAACCAGGGGTCGGTAGCCAAGCCACACCTGCACTTGGCCACTGATGCAGCCGGACCTCGCCTGCATCAAGCTGCCCACACTGGTGGAGCCCTGTGTTCCACCCCGAATCCCATCCTGGAGAGGGAAGGCTGGACGTCTCCAAACCTTCCACCCTCCCCCCACTGATGGCAGCTGAGCCACCCCCAAACCCAGCTGTCATCGTGTGAGGTCGCGCAGAGCATCCCCAAAATGTGTTTTGGTCTCCATTCCCCTCCCAACCTGCCCTGCGCATACCTGGCGCTAGCCACCGTTTCTCTGGCCCTTCAGCATGCCTGCTGCTGTACCGTAATCCAGCCAGGTGGCTAGGCCTGTGCCCTTCCTGTCATCTCTGAGCATGACCACAAAGTCAGTTCCCAGGTAGACACAATATTATAAACTTGGGCGAATCCAAATTGTCATACAGTGATATATATATTTTAATCCCTATTCGGATTTATATAAACAACTTAAAATACTAAAATAGATTTAGATGAATCTTTATCCTTCAAATAAAATGACAATTCCACCACTTGAATGTTACTTCTCCAAGTCCTATTTGAAGTATTACTTCTCGTTATCAGTCTTCAACGTTTTGACTCCAATCCACGGAGAATCACAAGAACATATAAAAATAGAGAATCACACATCAGTTATCTCTTCCTTTTATAAATATACAAATTACAATATCCACTCACGTTTAAAACTTTGTTGTTCCGTTTGGTCACAAATCTGTAACGATTCTTAAACTCCGTCTTTTCTCATAGGTAACCTCACATGCTAATTTCTCAAATGTCGGCTCTCATCTTGTACTTCTTCATTCACGTAATCGAGGTAGTTGTCGATATTCCTCAAGTGGAGAGGGTATAGATATCAGTGTTTTAAACACACAATGGAGCCTCCACCTAACCCACACTTACATTCAAGTTTTAGGCGTCCGTCTTCACAAGCGGTAATCCTCCCGCAAAGATATTACTAGTGTTTCAGAACAACGATGTAACAACTACCTCGATTACGTGGGGCAGAATTCGAATGTGATACAGCTGTGTTGATAATAAATTGTAAGCAAGATAAATAGATATATTGTATCTACTTGTTGGTGTTTCCTTTTACTTTGCTACAGTGTATACAAAGCGCCGAAGTTTATCTTTAAATAGTTCCCAGGTAGACCCGCAAAACCATAAACTTCTACGGTGTTTATCCTCCCCCCTCGGCTCAGGGAATGCCGCATTGCCTCCCCATGCCCTCCAAATCTTTGCCGCATCTTCCAATCATGACTTCAATGGTGTTTGTGCTGGTTGCCCTCCAGAACTTGACCTACTTGGGTTGGGTGGGTGGGAGACAAAATGAGACAAGTTAGTAGCAATGTGAGGCCAGCCTAGCTTTTATTGTGAAACATTCATATCGCTTTATATGGATTATGACATCCAACTCTCCATCTTGTCTTGCTTCCTTAACAATTTTTAAAATTCATCTGCTATCTATGTGAGTTGAAGCACCAGGAAGACATTTGACTTCAATGCAACCAACAAGACTATCCTGCAAAGTCATACCTCTTAATATAGTCCCCCAATAATAGTTGCTTCCTTTCAAAGTAGTAGCTTACCTTTGTCAGTTTGCCAATGGTTGTAGTCTGATTTACCTGAAAATTAGAAGTTGGTGAACTAGTAGCCTTTGCTTACGTAGTTGTCCCAATATTAAGGCAGTGTTCTAATTATAAATAGTGACTCTGGGGAAAAGTAGGTCTCCACCAGCTCAGTTGTACTGTCATTAGCCTTTAACATCGTTGGATGCACATGGGGATATACATTAAAGTATATGATCAGGTTAGTGCATGGAGATAGACACACACACTCTGCCGTCATTAAGACTTTAATACCAGCAAGCCCCTTGGGCCGGCTCCATAGCAATCGTAGAAATGTGACTTTAAGATAACAAATTTCTTTAGCTCCTTGTTAGTACATCACGTAAAACAAGGCACAGATTAAACCAGTGGTTCTCTATCTATGTTTTGCCGCGTCATTTGAAGTGTCGCATTTAAAGTTTTGCATCATAAAGTGACGCAGATTCTACATTTCGCGTTGCTCTGAATGGCGCATTCACTATTTTGTGTGTTAACGTGTCGCAGTATGGGTGCAATAATGACGCAATATTGGTGCAATAATGACACAATATGGGTGCAATATTGATGCATTATGGGTGCAATTGGGGTGCATTAAGGACACAATATGGGTGCAATATGGGTACATTAAGAATGCAATATGGGTGCAATAATGACGCAATATGGGTGCAATATTGACGCATTCTGGGTGCATTAAGGACGTAGTATGGGTACATTATGGGTGCATTAAGGACGCAATATGGGTGCAACCCAAAACCCAACCAAAAACAAACCCAAATATAACCAAAAACCCACCAAAACCAACCGAAATCCAGCCCCCAACCCACCAAATCCAACCCAAAACCCACCAAAACCAACCCAAAACCCAACCAAAAACAAACCCAAATCCAACCAAAAACCCACCAAATCCAACCCAAAACCACCAAAAAAACAACCCAAATCCAACCCAAAACCCAACCAAAAACCAACCCAAATCCAACCCAAAGCCCACCAAAACTAACCCAAAACCCAACCAAAAACCAAACCAAATCCAACCAAAAACCCACCAAATCCAACCCAAGACCCACCAAAACCAACCCAAAACCCAACCCAAATCCAACCCAAAACCCACCAAATCCAACCCAAAAGCCACCAAAACCAACCAAATCCAAACAAAAACCCACCAAATCCAACCCACAAAAACCAACCCAAACCTAACCAAAAACCCATCAAATCCAACCCAAAACCCACCAAAACCAACCCAAATCCAGCCCCAAACCCACCAAAACCAACCCAAAACACAACCGAAATCCAACCAAAAACCCACCAAATCCAACTCAAAACACACCAAAATCAACCCAAATCCAACCCCAAACCCACCAAAACCCAACCAAAGCCAACCCAAATCCAAACAAAAACCCACCAAACCCACCATCCAAGTTAGTAGCAATGTGAGGCCAGCCTAGCTTTTATTGTGAAACATTCATATCGCTTTATATGGATTATGACATCCAACTCTCCATCTTGTCTTGCTTCCTTAACAATTTTTAAAATTTATCTGCTATCTCTGTGAGTTGAAGCACCAGGAAGACATTTGACTTCAATGCAACCAACAAGACTATCCTGCAAAGTCATACCTCTTAATATAGTCCCCCAATAATAGTTGCTTCCTTTCAAAGTAGTAGCTTACCTTTGTCAGTTTGCCAATGGTTGTAGTCTGATTTACCTGAAAATTAGAAGTTGGTGAACTAGTAGCCTTTGCTTACGTAGTTGTCCCAATATTAAGGCAGTGTTCTAATTATAAATAGTGACTCTGGGGAAAAGTAGGTCTCCACCAGCTCAGTTGTACTGTCATTAGCCTTTAACACCGTTGGATGCACATGGGGATATACATTAAAGTATATGATCAGGTTAGTGCATGGAGATAGACACACACACTCTGCCGTCATTAAGACTTTAATACCAGCAAGCCCCTTGGGCCGGCTCCATAGCAATCGTAGAAATGTGACTTTAAGATAACAAATTTCTTTAGCTCCTTCTTAGTACATCACGTAAAACAAGGCACAGATTAAACCAGTGGTTCTCTATCTATGTTTTGCCGCGTCATTTGAAGTGTCGCATTTAAAGTTTTGCATCATAAAGTGACGCAGATTCTACATTTCGCGTTGCTCCGAATGGCGCATTCACTATTTTGTGTGTTAACGTGTCGCAGTATGGGTGCAATAATGACGCAATATTGGTGCAATAATGACACAATATGGGTGCAATATTGATGCATTATGGGTGCAATTGGGGTGCATTAAGGACACAATATGGGTGCAATATGGGTACATTAAGAATGCAATATGGGTGCAATAATGACGCAATATGGGTGCAATATTGACGCATTCTGGGTGCATTAAGGACGTAGTATGGGTACATTATGGGTGCATTAAGGACGCAATATGGGTGCAACCCAAAACCCAACCAAAAACAAACCCAAATATAACCAAAAACCCACCAAAACCAACCGAAATCCAGCCCCCAACCCACCAAATCCAACCCAAAACCCACCAAAACCAACCCAAAACCCAATCAAAAACAAACCCAAATCCAACCAAAAACCCACCAAATCCAACCCAAAACCACCAAAAAAACAACCCAAATCCAACCCAAAACCCAACCAAAAACCCAAATCCAACCCAAAACCCACCAAAACTAACCCAAAACCCAACCAAAAACCAAACCAAATCCAACCAAAAACCCACCAAATCCAACCCAAGACCCACCAAAACCAACCCAAAACCCAACCAAAAACCAACCCAAATCCAACCCAAAACCCACCAAAACCAACCCAAAAGCCACCAAAACCAACCAAATCCAAACAAAAACCCACCAAATCCAACCCACAAAAACCAACCCAAACCTAACCAAAAACCCATCAAATCCAACCCAAAACCCACCAAAACCAACCCAAATCCAGCCCCAAACCCACCAAAACCAACCCAAAACACAACCGAAATCCAACCAAAAACCCACCAAATCCAACTCAAAACACACCAAAATCAACCCAAATCCAACCCCAAACCCACCAAAACCCAACCAAAGCCAACCCAAATCCAACCAAAAACCCACCAAACCCACCATCCATTTTGAGCCCATATTGCACCAATATTGCACCCAATTTGCGTCATTATTGCACCCATATTGCACCAATATTGAACCCATATTGCACCCATATTGCATTCATATTGCACCCGTATTGCATCCATTGCTTTGCAATGTGTTGCGTACCCCTCTGGCACTCAAAGGGTTAAGATAATGTGTGGGAATCGCCAGAATAATTTCTAATACAAAATCAAAGATAATAAAAGTCAAATTGCCCAAGTTCTAGGGTAACCAACAGAATGGTTGTTTATGGGCTGGGTAGAAGTATCAGAGGATATAAGAAATGATGACAGAAAACATAAACTATATCAGATTGTGGCTGTATGTTCTGGACTGCCTTCCAGACAAAAGCAAAAGCATAGGGAGCAGCAGTGGCAAAATAATAAGCTCAATTGATCTTAGCCCACGTTTGTTATTTGATAGGACAACACAGGAGCACATGGACCAATTCACATAATTAGATGTTTACAGATAAATGTATACTACAGCAATATATAAACATATTGCTTCCAAGTACATAACACAGCTCCTCCCATTAGAAGGAGGCGCTACACAGGAAACTGCCAATGAGGGACTGCGAAAGAGATGGAGGGAAGGATAAAAAATTGATCTAAATGAGACTTTTATCCCCTGAATGCTAGAAGTGTCTTTAAAGGGATAGTAATACTTCATTTTATCTTTATTTTATTTTGTAGGCATTAAAAAAAACATGAAGAACGATATAAATCTTATCTCTCAAACCTTTATGGTTTAAGAGATATTCACAAGCAAAGTTTCCCCTCCCGCCCCTTTTTCCTAGTGTAAGCCATCTCTTCTCAGATGTGAATCTGGTTGTAAGACCAGACAGATAACAGCAGGGGACAATTTTCTTTTAATGAAAACAATGAAAGCCCTTCCCCCCTTGACAAGTTTTTCAGTTTTTTCCCTTATCTTAATTGAAGATTGTCCCTCTCTGCAGTCTACCTGGGCATCTCCCTTCTGATCTGGCTGAACAGGGGTGGGGGATACTTTGTTTGTGAATATCTCTTAAACCATAAAGGTTTGAGAGATAAGACTTATATCGTTCTTCATGTTTTTTTAACGCCTACAAAATAAAATAAAGATAAAACAAAGTATTACTATCCCTTTAATGTATTGCTTCACATTGGGAATTTGTATTTCTCCATTGTAGTGTAGTTGGTTTGTTCCAGAATTGCTACACTTCAGCTTATTGAATATAGCTCTAATTATACAAGATCAAGAATAATGCAGCCAATGTTAATTTTACCTAGTGTTTCTTCTCATTGGCCTCATTGGTTGTTTTGTAATGCTGCTCTAATCTCCAGCGGATAGCGCACACTGGCCCTAATGTAGCTGTGCACATTGGTGGTTACATGAATTACCACATACCTTTGAGCCAGGACTGGGCTGGGGATGGTGTATCAGTGCAGTGAGACAAGGCAGCACACACCCATGCAAAAGTATGCCAATGGAGGGCCAGAGAATGGAGGCAGAGCCTACTGGGACAGGACCAGCAGTCCAAGGTACCAGGAAGCAAGCAAGGAAGCTGGAGTCCAGATGTTCAAAGTCCCAGGATGCAATCAGGATGGGGTCAGGTGACCTGGAGCAAGGCCATGTGTTTGTGGTATATCCAACAGCAACAGCTTGTCCCCGAGGACTGAGCCCCAAGGTTTAAGCAGTCAATGGCAGAATACAAGAGTCAAAGGCAATGTACCAAATCTGCAGGCAGAGGCAGATTCAAAGCAATCCATAGTCAGGGTATGCGGCTAAGGTTCATAAGCAAACTAACAGTCCAGAGGTCTGAGGCAGGTGGTTATTAGTGCAGATCAGGTTATAAGGCAAGTTCTAGGTCAGGAGAGGTCAATCAGAGTACTGAAGCAACAACAGGATCAGGCAAAGGAAAGGCAAGAAAATGCTGCTAAACTAAGACCCTCCAGTGGCTATGCTGGAAATTTCTAGAACCATAGCCACAAGGCTGCTGGATCAAGTCCAGACAGGGTAGTGAGCATGTGACATCTCCATATGTGATGCAGCCAAACACAGCCTTCTGCAATTTTCCTGCATTAGTTAGAATAAATCAAAGTAAGTCACACTTATTAGATATTTCCCATTTGGGTCAATCCTTCACAATCAATGTGAGTCTTTGTACTCTCTAAATACAGCGGTCCACTGATTATGCCTTGTAGCTATGACACAAGGAGATCAGGCCATCTCCGCATTTTAGAAAAGGTAATAGAAAATGGGTCTGCTCTAGTACGTCCTAAAATAAGTATATGTATAGATTAATAATAACATTATTACTGAAGGAGCACATGTAAGAGTGTTGGGGGTATGATACTATTCATAGTATCCTTTGAAGTATCGATTTATTCCAGGATCTGCCATTTCAATTGTGAAACATTATGATTGTGTCAATTAAAATGTTTTAATCAAATTTTTTTGGTATGTATTTTCATGACATTTCTTCATCTTCTAGTCTGACATATAGAGCCCAAACCACTCAGGCCTTTAATCAGGTTGATCACATATTGATTATGTATTAGAGGTGAACCATAATCTACATGGAATGGAGTCTAGACCATAGCATAATGCATAATCACTAGTCATTTATCGCCCTATTCAGGTAGCTAAAGAAGAGCAATGCTAGTGCAAACCAACAACACCATAGAAAAAATACATAAAAGTTCCCCAAAATTCCAGCTTATTTAGATGGGGTTTTTAACCCCTTAATTGCTAGAGAGGTGTCCAAGGCATTGTTTCATAATGCCTCAGACTTCTCTAGTATTCAAGGGGTTAAATCCCCATTTAAAACAATGGAAATGTTTATTGTCCCATACTGTGAAGTTTGTTTGTCCCAGAATTACTCCACTTTCCTTTTGATCATGGGCCCATAAGTAAATAAGTACATTGCAAGCTATAAGGATATGTTGAATTTCTGTCTGCTCATATAGCCTGCAATCTACTCTGTCCTGACTTCTCTAAAAGAAAACGGTGCCACAGGGTTTTAGATACTGGATGGTTTTGTGACAAGTGTGTGTGTCTCAGCAAGACCTACCTGTCATCTCCAGTCTACTCTGTTGCTAGCATAAAAAACTTAAAGGAGCAGTAAACTTTTTTTTATGAAAACACATATTTTACAGAGCATTTCCTGCTGAATAAAACAAGGTCGCTCCCACTGATGTCAGATGTTTTATTCAAAAATTATAGCAGTTCAAATAACCAGGAAGTGAATTTGCTGTGCTTTACTTCCTGATAGTTCTAACTGACAGGAAGTGACAGGCAGTTTCTATCACATTCTATGGAGAACTGTATGTCTCTGACTTTTCTGACTTTCCTCTCCATTAGAATCTAACAGGAAATCTAATTAGAATTTGACCACTAGAGGGCACTGCTAATGTAAAAAAACATGGGTTTAAACTGTAATAACTCTGGAAATATATATCTCTCAGCAGTGGGAGTACCCTTATTTTACTCAATAGGAAAATCCCTACAAGATATATATTTTTTCATAAAAAAAAGTTTACTGCTCCTTTAAGAGGGAGTACTCTGGACCTTTCAAAATAAGATAGCATATCAGGAACAAGCAATAGTACAAACATACCAATATCAGTTATAAGGTTAACACAAGACGAGATCATGGAAAGGAAGACTGGACAAAATGAAGACTGACAAAGCACCTGGTCCTGATGGTATACAAACAAGGGTTCTTCGGGAACTCAATGCAGTGTTAGCAATTCCACTTTTTTGATCTTTAAAGTCTCAGTCTCCACAAACTCAGTGCCAACAAGACAGGCCTAAAGCCAATGTAGTGCCTTTATTTAAGAAGGGAACTAAAATAGAACCTGGGAATTATAGACCTGTGAGTTTGGCAGAATAATGAGGGAATAATGAGGGATTATATTCAGGATTACACTGTGAACAATAAATTAGCTGGGATCAACATGGTTTAATAAGGAATGGATCTTGAGTTCCCTACAACTTCCTCATTTATTTCAGGTGGTTGGGGAGCACTGGGGTCATGTTACCATGTGGGGGAGACGTCTTAGACAAACCCTCACACAAAGCCTGCTGCTATGAAGGTGCAATTGTGCAGTGAATTAAGTGTGCCTTAGGAAAAAATAAAAAAACTACCTCTGATTTAAATGGGGTATTTAACCCCTTGAATGCTAGAAAGGTCTCCAGCTCTTTGCTTTACATAATTTAAACCAAAGAGAACTGTGGAAATGTTTTTTGGTCTCCAGTGGTGCAGATGGATTAACTCATAACTGTATCACTTTATCTTAATACATCAGCCTCAGTATCTTTGGGCCTTATGAATAAAAGAAATGTGGTGTCAATGCTAATAAAAGTTTTACTCCATGGTGACAGTTAACTTCTTGAGTGCAAGAGGGGTGTGTACACCAGCATTTAAAAGATTAACTGTTACAGTACAAGAACACCCCTCTTGATATGGGATGAATGCTGGTCTGTATCTATGCTGGATGTTCACCTTCAAGTACACAGCTGTGTAATGAACAATGCAAAAAGGGAAGACTGCATTCAAGGCAATATGAATGTGCTACTGCCCAGTTTATTAATAGTATTACACAATCACCAAGGCTGGTTGTACATCTCAGGCACTGCTATGAAAAGGTACCCAACTTGCCCTTAGCCCCACCAATGCCCACACCCCCATACCTCACATGATACCAGACATATCCCCTCCTACTACTGCTACAGAAAATACTCTGCTCACTGCTGAGATGAGAACAGTAAGCTACTTGTCCTCAACTCATAATTGCAGTTATGTGAGAGGGGACACTATACATAACTGGACATCAATGTGTAACCTACTCTTTCTCCAGCACACCACACAGTTCTAAATACTTGAAAAAGAACTGCCCATTGACTGCTGTGACAGGAAGCGATGCCTGTGATGGCTACAAGATAATGTGCATTATGCAAAAAGCCTTAGACTAGCATTTACACTGCAACACTAGTGTTTAGAGCTCTGTCTGAAAGCCATTTTCATGTAGCCCAGCAAAGGCATCCCTTTCTATCACAGCAGGTAATGGGCAGTTCTTCTAGTGTTTAGAACTATGTGCTCTGGAGTCTTCATTCAGGCACTTTGTATTGTCCCAGAAGGGGGCTGCCTGGGACATGGGAAACACATTTAAAGGGATAGTAATACTTCGTTTTAACTTTATTTTATTTTGTAGGCATTAAAAAAACATGAAGAATGATATAAGTCTTATCTCTCAAACCTTTATAGTTTATGAGATATTCACAAGCAAAGTGTCCCCCTCCCGCCCCTTTTACTGATGTAACACTTTTCAGCCAGAGCAGAAGGGAGCTGCCCAGGTAGACTGCATAGAGGGACAATCTTCAATTAAGATAAGAGAAAAACCTGAAAAGCTTGTCAAGGGGGGCAGGGATTTCATTGTTTTCATAGGAATAAGAGTGTCTCCTTCTGTTATCTGTCCAGTCTATGGACTGCATTCCACCTCTGAGAAAAGATTGTTTACAGTAGGTAAAAGGGGCGGGAGGGGGAAACTTTGCTTGTGAATATCTCATAAACCATAAAGGTTTGAGAGATAAGACTTATATCCTTCTTCTTGTTTTTTTTAATGCCTACAAAATAAAATAAAGTTAAAACGAAGTATTACTATCCCTTTAAAATCCAGGACTGTCCTGGGAAATTCAGGACACGTGGTCACCCTACCTCTTACTGAATATGGTCCATAAGAATTTTCTGCATAACCGTACTGTATTACGGCTGTAATATAACCCTTTGAGTGTCAGATGGATGTCCTATGGGTCAAAAATGGCTAACCCTTTGAGTGCCAGAGGGGTACGCAACACATTGCAAAGCATTGCATTGCGTACCCCACTGGCACTCAAAGGGTTAAATGAGTTTATGCAATAATGATAATTTTTACTAAATAATTTAAAACTTGAATAATTTTCCACCAGTCTCTCCCTCTCCACAGGAAGGATCAGTAGACATTTGTGAGCATTATAATTTGTCACATCTAACAAAATATTTGGCACAACAAGTACACTGTATGTGGAAAAGGCCTAGCTGTCCATTCTTCTCTTTGAACACAGCAGTACTAGCAGGATAATCCTCATCTGTGGTTTGGCACAAATAAACTGCTTTGAAACTTCTTACAAAACAAGTCAAAATAAAAAGAAGGAAGTTACTTTTAAGTAATAAAAGATCTAACATTCTGAAAACACTTGGGAGTCTCAGTGCAAGACAAAAGAACATGAAATATTCATCTCAGGATGTGTTTCCTCCTGCTCTGTGTGGAAATGATCAGTGGTTCTGGTAGAGAGCACTTATGGGTTTTATAATGGAATAATTATCAACTCAAGGTACATCAATTTTTCAGAAAGGAATAGTGATTATTTCCACTATTTTGGTTAACTCCTTGAGTATCAGATGGGTGCAAAATCTATTGCTTTGCAATGTGTTGTGCACCCCTCTGGTGTTCATGGAATTAAAGGAGGGGAGTGAACTAATTTTTGGCTCGCAGTCACATCTTAATTAAAAAAAAAAAAAAATCAAACAAATGTAGTTGCATTACACCGCCATAGTATTATCTGCCCTGACTGGTAATAGAGGGTGTGTGAGAGGGAGAAATGTGAGTTGTGAGTGAAAATGACTGAGCTATGTCTGGCTGTATTATTATTATTATTGCCCTTTATCTAGCGCCAACTTATTCTGCTATAGGACCACAGACTGAATTGGTTCTTCCACTGCTGCACAATGAAACTATCAATTCAGTTCTTACTGTCTTAGAACAGTGAAACATTGTATTCATGCTGTGCTTACTGATAAAAAGCAAAAAATGGCACTTCCCGCCTTCAGGTGGGATCTCATCAAAAGGGCATTTTTTTCTGTTTTTTTCTCCTTTTTTTCACAGCATTGAAATCATTGATAAGAATTTACTTTCCTCTAAATGAAGAGCACCCCCATCTATTCCCACTGTGGTAAAATATAAAAGGGGGTGACAGTTTGCTGCACATTGATAGTCAGTGATTGGGAAAGAGGGAAAAAGCAGCTAGTGTAGGTAGACAGGCAAAGAGAGGGAGCTGGATTTGCTTGATAGGAGTATTGGTGGGAGGCTCTTCCAGTTTTCCATTGTGTGTGGGTGTGACGGGAGAAAGAAGCATTAAAAAAAACAATCCTTTTGACTAGTTAGTGACAGAGTCAGACAGGCAGATGATATTTCTAACCTGAGCTGGGTGGTTGAGCCTGTGACTCTTCTGAAACTGAGTGACAGATACTACTCCAACAGGCATAAATACATCTGAAAGAACAAGAGTGACATGGATATCCTGTGATGTGTTGGTGCTGCACCAGCTGCTTTGCAGTTAATCCCTGCAAGGTGTTAATTCTGCAGTTAACAGGTCTATCATGTACTGTAAAAACTAACACAAGGTCCTTTGGAAGAGAAAGCAACTGCCATTTTTATGCTAGCAACTAATGTAGATGCAGTCAGACAAAAAGGGGGTGTTAGAGTTGCTTGCAGCTGCAGTTTTGATTAATAGACAGGGACAGTTAAAAATAAAATAAATAAATAACTTTTGACTGATAGGTGACAGACAGGAAGGAGATCCTATACCTCAGTTGAGTCTGAGAGTGACAGATGTGGACATACATCATACATTATTTCCAAACAGAAAAAAACATCACTCCACAGCTGTATGATGTTCTTTACAGTAAAAATTAACACTACTATCATAATGTCTACCGAAAATGAAGGAACGAGGTAAGGGGAAAGGAGTAAGAGAAGTGCATGGATATGGTTAAATAGATTCAGTGGTGCTATAATGTCAAGAACTGGAGAGAAACAATGGATCCACCACTTTACGGATCCACAAAAAGGATTAAAAATAATATAAATATCTTAGCTCTTGGGTAAAATGAATCTAAATATGAATACCCACTGAAACAAAAGATAAAATTAATATATAGTTTATTAAAAACCTATAATAGTATATGCAAAATAGTAATATACAAAAACAAAATGTACACAAAAAAACTAATGGTACCAATGCCTCCACACCTATGAAAACATAACAATATAATACAAATATCCAAAAGAGAAACCAATATAACCTAAATGCTATCGTTATGCTAATATATTAGAATATTATCATGAGACATCAAGGAGAACAAACATTTAGATGTGTCTTACACATTTAATAACAAAAAACCTTAAAGGGCCAATGTACAATATAGACGGTTGCAGGGTAGAGACCAAATATTGTACAGCGCTGCGGAATACATTGGCGCTATATAAATAAAGAATAAAGAATCATAATAATAAATATAAAGTCTGCACAAAAATAATATACAATAAAATATATTTTCAAAAGTCCTGACCTGTCAGCAAGGGAACAAAAAATAAAATATAAAATAAGAAATTGAAAAATAAAAAATATATAACCAAGAAAACAATATCCCTTGATAACAAAAAGGAGATACAATATATCAAACTACTAAAGTCATGGTAAATGTGAATCTGCCCCCTAATCTAAATATTGTATATTAACATGAAACAAACACTATTATTCTCTCTGTACCCGGACTTGAAAAATCCAGGACTAAATAATCTTATATGTAGATCTGCAACAATATCAATGTCTCAATGTCAAGGGTGCAAAGTACCCGGCACTGTGAATACGGTGGGCCTGCAGTGACAGCATACCCATCCCTATATATAAACCTCCCTCAAACCAGATGTATAACAACAGGAGCTACAATTACACTCAGACTCTGTTTTCCAGTGTGTTAAATTCACATGTGCATTGAGTGGGTCTAATGTGTGCATGCATAAGTTACAGTATTTACATCTTCTCCATTATGCCCACCTATGAAATCATACCAGTAGGTAAAGGTAACTGCTCTCTGCTGCCCCTAGTGCACAACAGCTAATTATTTCACTAGTGATGTGAGAGGGGAACTGAAGCCAGCCCAGTGAAAAGATAAGGGAGGGATTCAATAAGTGGTGATAAAGAGGTGATAAAATGGAGATGACTTCTCCAGTTTATCAATTCTCCATTTCCTATGTTATTGGATAGAGGCTATGCACTGATTTCTCCAACTTTGGAGATCTTAGTGCATAGGCTCTATAGAATAAAATGGGAATTGGAAAAGTGATATCATTGGAGAAGTCATCTCCACTTTATCACCTCTTTATCACAACTTAGTGAATCTCCCCCAAGATATCTGTTGTGCTTCAGCAGTGAGAGGGTCACACACACACACACACACACACACACACACACACACACTGAAGCAGATGTTCTAATCAGCACTGGAGCAATTTTGGAGCAAACCAGCTGCCCTATTGGGCAGATCAAAACTATTTTATTTAAGTTGGACTTTTAACCCCTTGAAAGCTATAGGTTCCCATTCAATTGATTTGCAATGCATTGGGAAAATCTATAGCATTCAAGCTAAAAAAGCCATATGTAAATCAATGTGATATTTTAGGACTTCTGATTTAGTTGGTTTAGTCCAAAATTGCTCATCTTCTGAGTACATTAGCCTGTCTGTTAAAGAAACAAAAAAATAAATAAATCAGGAGTTGTGATTGGTCAACAGCTGCACAATACTTGTTGGTTGAGGCAGAGCATGAGCTCCTGCTGCAGAGGTGGATATATAATTAAGGCGGGCAACTGTCTGTATCACCATGTATTTTAACCCTTACATGCTATAGTGTGTACAAGAAGGGGGACTTGGTGAGAATGGTTCTGTGTCTACCACTGAATTTGAGACAAGACTGGATATCAAAATATGTGGTTCTGTGAATTCCATTGAAGTGTAACAAGGCTGAGAATCTGTATGTGTGGTTTCCAGCCTACTGTGGTATCACTATTGTAGTACCTTTTCAATTGCATAGCTATATAGATATATTTCAATTGAAATCTATGTGGTATTACTACAGTATACCACCATTACAACCATAAGTGCTGTATTTTACTAGTGTAGCTCCAGTTCAATTGTAAAATCTGTGATATCTAAAGAAAAATAATTAAGCTGAATTTTTAAAATAATTTGAAGTTAATCTGATTGTCATATTGCTTCTCAAAGTGGTACATCACAAAAGCACACTGCATGACAATTTGAATAAATAAATAGCAAGAGAGATTTCAAATATTTTAATACTTTTTGGTCATTTTTTAGTAATAACCCCCCCTCCAAAAAAACAAAAACAAAAAAACAGCCCCACAATTTATTTCGCAGCTGGCCCCACAAACCGTAGAACTGGCCCTGGTGCCGCTATCCCACACTTACTGTGCTACTTTCTGAGAAAAAAACTAATAAAAAGCCCAAAAATTAAATAAAAGTATACCTGTAGATTGTTGTAGAGGTTTTAAACAACTGATGTTATGTGTTGCACCTTTCTGACATATAAGCTGCAGATATTTTTCAAGGATGGCTCTGCAAGAGTTGTGTAAAAAGGTGGTTAGGGTGTTTGGCAAAGGGATGAAAACATCATAAGCCAAGGTTTGTTGAACAAGTGAAACCATCCCCTAAGAAAGAAATAAGGTGCTGATGTTGTCACTGTGCTCCTTCACTCTCCTCAGCTTCAGTCTCCTAACAATATTTCAGGGCTTATGTTGCAAATTATGTCACTCTTCTTTTGCAGAAAAAAATGTAAATTATAGTTTTCTATCTAGCAATAATGGTACCCTATCCCATTAGTAAAACACCCAAACAGTTTCAACAAATAAAGCCAAAAGGGTTAAAGATGATCAATGACAATGAAGAATTCTTAAAAATGTTCTGTTGGAAAGTACGTGCTCGAGTAGTTCTTATTATTAAACATTTAACTACATTCCAACAGATTCACTTATTGTACCTCTGCAGAGCCTGATAAGCCTCTTACTTTGGACTCAACGAATGTTTGTGGCCTGCCTGGGAAGAAACCACCTCTTTCCATGGACTTGCGGTGGTGGAAGATGGGTAAATAAAGGAAGAACATGGCATAGAGGATAAGCTAAAACTAAAGCTAAAACATCTGTTATACTGTAAATGTAACATTATTTGGCTGGGCTGTCTTATATTTAATATAATATTTTCATCTGTATAGTGTCAGCACTAGGTAAATGGAAATAAGCTACCACAAGGTTGAGCCTGATGGACTTGTGTCTTTATTCAACCTAACTTACTATGTTACTATGTTACAAATTAAACCCACACTACTGATTTACTTTTAATTAAAAAAAAATACTCTGCATGTCCACATGATGGAGCTCTAACTTACTCAAAGCCTGTTTAATTAATAACTCAGTAGTTACCAGATAGGTACAGTGGAGGGTTCCCAGAATTTTCTGAAGGTATGTGGGGTGCCATGGAATAGCTTTAAATAATAACATAAAGGGGAACAAGGCTGGCTTGGCAGATAGTGTCTGCGTGGTTCTGCAAGTCCCAATTTCAGTTACATACAATAAAGATGAGCTATGAACCAACTGCACAGCGAAGGGACAAATACACATTTCCAAAAATCCATTCATATAAATGTCACTTGAATGCCAGATAGATCTCCAGTTATTTGCTTTGCAATATTTTGGAGATCTCTTTAGAATTCAAGAAGTTCATAACCTCAGTTAAATCAATGAAATGTATATTTCTCCCTATGTTGATTCTGATTTGCTGCATAATTGCTCCTTTTTTCTATTTGTGTGTAAGGCAAGGGCCGGATTTCCCAATAGGCAGACTAGGCACTTTTAGCGCTTGAGAATGTTTCTTGCATTCCGCCATTAGCAACTTATGTATAAAAGCAAACTAGAGCAATTCTGGGGCACACCAACTGCTCCATAGGGGACACATAAAACTTCCCATTGATTTAATTGGGGGTTTTAAACTCTTGAATGCCAGAATGGTCTTCAATGCATTGCAAAGCATGCTGTTAAAATGCAGAAATTAAGGCTTTGTTTTCATTGCAGTTGATAGGTGTTACCATTGGTTTTAGCTATCAAATTCCTAATGAACGCTATGGAAACAATCCTCCTATATAATAATTCGCTAATTCGTGTGTAACGCACGACATGCGCAGTAGACACTGCTGCGCGTGCTGCAGTCATGCGCAGTAGAGACTGCTCGTGCCGCGGCTGATACAGAGCTGGGCGCTCCGAAGGAGCTTCCAGCTCTGTATCAGCCTCGGGGCGGGCAGTCTCGCGCGTGACTGCCCCGCGACTGGGTGACAGTGGCACTGTGGCCCGTGTAACGGGCTGTTCAATGTAGATAAAAGCTTAGGTAAAGTCATTAACTACAATGTAATCCAGGCTTAACTCTTTGAGTGCCAGAGGGGTACGCAACGCATTGCAAAGCAATGCGTTGCTTACCCCTCTGGTACTCAATGGGTTAATAGCATTCAAATACGTTAACATAATTCTGTGTTAACCACGTGGATGCTGCAGAGTTCACCACCTCAATGCATTGAAGACATCTCAAGGGGTTAAATGTTTTGATTGTTAAAATCCCACAGGGATTTCATCTGAAACAGCTTCACCACAGCAAAACGATTGAGAACCACTGTTCTAAGCAATAGCACACTCATTTCCGTATGTTCAAAAGAAAAGTGGAGGCGTTCTGAGGAAATTGCACTACGGGGAAGAACTAATCATCTCCATTGATATAAATGTGGATTTTAATCCCTTGAATGCGAGAGTGGTCTCCAATGGGAAATTTATGTAATGTTTATTTCTCCCCTGTAGCGCAATTGGTTTGCCCCAGAAATCCTCCAATTTTCTTTTGAACATATGGCCTTATGTGTTTAATTAGCCTTTTCTCTTGGAATCACCTAGCTTCAATAGTAAGAATTAGGGACTAGGAACTAGTATGTAGTGATTTGTGTATTGGTTTTGGTAGTGAGAACCCAGATTAAGTGGAAGCTTTTAATTTAGGATTAAGTAATTGTAATGACAAATCCAGTTAAACACATGCCTTATTCCATTTGATTATGCTGCAAACAGATCTCCATAATTACCTTTATCAATCATCTCTATGACATCTCTATCATTAATCCCTTGAATGCTAATGGAGTTTCCAAAGAATTGCTTTACAATGTGACCACTCTGGCATCTCAGGGGTTAAAAGGGTAGTGAAGATAAAAAAACAGTCATACTTAAAATAAATAGCTACGTTCAAAGGAAGGAACTAACTTTTATAAGGACCCTAATAAGGACACTGGGTTACATAATTTTAAATATAATGTATTTCCAGCTAGCAGCTATAAAATATATTTATTTTATGTTATATCCCTAAAATCTAATTCTAAACTTGTAATTAATGCATGTGTAGACTAACCTAGAGACAATGTGGTTAACTGTGAAGAAGTAATATTATAAATATATTGAGAAGAGGGCACACAGAAAGGCTGGTACAATATTGCAGCCCATGTACAGACTATAAAATTCTTCTTATAAACTCTATCAAGATTGCTCTGGTAATAGGAGCCTGGAGGACGCAACAGTGTGATCTCATAATATATGTAAGGCCCCATATGATTTGTAGGTATTAGTGTTCCTTTATATGTTTAATTGTTTTGAATCTTTAATTAATAAATGCTCTCCTTACAAAATAACTCTTAGATTCCATACCACTTGAAACTATAAACTGATGCGCTATTTGCCTCGATTATCATAATGCCAAATTTGCTACTACATACTGGCTGAGGCCAGTAATCATATTTGAAAAGAAAGTTTGCAGGCTTGTAACAAGGAAAGCCTTGAAAAGGTAATTTTCAAGCTTGCAACAAGGCCAGCCTTATACATGTCCCCAGGCTTCAGGCTTGCAATGAAGCAAGCCTTTAAAATATTTGCAGGCTTCTGCATTGCAACAAGGAAAGTAATGAAAAATATTTTCAGTCTTTAGGCATGTAAAATGCAAGCCCTATAGGCCTACTTCCAGCAGTGCAAGGTGGTGGTGGTAAGCTACCACCAGAAACATTATACTACCCAGTGTTACCAACCAGTGACATATTGGTGTTTGTAATTTACTTATTGCAGCTGAGACATGTGAGCATCAGCACGGGACTAGGATCATCATCCCCAAAGACTGTGATAGTGGTGGAAATAATAGCAGCAATACTGTCATGAGACAGGTGGTGGTGATGATGCTTCCGCTTTCTACTAGCCTTAGTGCTGTTGAGCAACAGCAGCACAAGAACAAGCCACCACTAATTCAGGGGTATCTGGTGAGAAGTTGGCCAATTATACTTCTGCTCCTGCACAACCTCTAAAATCATGGGAATATTTTCCCTTGAGATCAGGAAGGAACAGTGCAGTTATCATCAGCAACTGCAATCTGCACAATGTTTGTGAAAACATTGTGAAAGAGGGGAAGGACTTGGATCACATGTGGTAATTGTCTGAAACACTAAGAATAATAGATGGATATTACACTGACTTATAGTGTGGGTGCCCAGTGGCTGAATCTATGATATCAGAAAAAAAGAAGAGAAAGAAAAGGTACCACTTTTAAGGCACTCCAATATATCCAAAAATTAACTGTAATTTGCTAACATAGACATTAAGTCCCAAAGTAACTTCACAAAGATTAAAAAAACACTTCTTTATTGGAGAAGTTATTAAAAACAAAGAAAAAGAAAGAAAGATTAAAATTGAATACATATGTAGAAAAAAATCTCTATTTGCTAACAAAAACACGTTATTCATTGTATTGCAGGTAGCGTCTGCTGGTGAGTAATGGCTATTCAAAGATATGAATCGTAAATCAGATCTTATAGACAAAAGTGTCTACGGAATTATATCCTGTGGGGTGTCTTAGTCAGTGGCGTAACAATAGGGGTCGCAGGGGTCGCACCTGCGATCGGGCCCGTCACTCCAAGGGGCCCGGCCGCCCCCTGCGAACCCATTGCCACTCGCCCACAGCCCTGCCTGCAGCAACCCAGCTAATCTCCCGGCGCTCTAGTAATGCAGAGCGCTGGGAGATTACATCATCTCCCAGCGCTCTGCATAACTGAGAACCGCGCGGGAGATGGAGGTAAGAGATGTGAATGGGGCAACGTGAAAATTGGGGGGGGGGGGCCGGGCCCGGCGGCAATTTCTGCACCAGGGTCTGGTGGCTTCTAGTTACGCCACTGGTCTTAGTTATTCATAAGAACTTAATGTGTGCCGCACAGCAAAGTAGACCAAACTTTCTTGTCAAAAGGAATAATATCATTTATTATACGGTCACATCAAACACTTTGCTCTATTTGAATGTCTGTACAGTGACTTAATATTAGCAAATAAAATAAAAGCAAAGCAAGAGGAATAGTTTATGATAGCAATAATATTCCACTTGATTTGTGTACCGTGAAGTGTACAGTAAAAGTATGCTATCAAGGATTTATTCATATCCTCTAATAAGATTATGACCTATAGATAATTCTAAGCTAATAAAATGCGATATCAGTGGCTATGATATTATACACATATCGCCAACAAGAACAGAATAAAATCTTTCCACTCCTGTTCTGTTTAGTTTCAAGGAGCAGAACCTATATAGATAAGATTACATTGGGACATTAATCAAAGGACCTAAACAGCACAATGCTGTGTATCCCAAAAGACATTCCTTATTCCCATGCTTCTACCCAATACTTATTCCTACAGAGATCTAGAAGAAGCGTATCTAATATATATTTCAGAGATTCTATATGGTGAAACAGCCTAATGATCTCCCGACTTGCGGGGTTCATCAGAGGCAAACACTGACTAAACTAAACAAAGCCGGTTTTAGTAGTAGTTTCCAACAAGCCTTTCTTTGATATCACCAATCAGATTGTAGTGATACAATGTATGCAATTCTACGTAGAGAAGATTGACACCAGTGAGTACCTCCTCCACACAAGAAGGAGAAAAAACTATTTGATCCCAAATTATGGGGCAGCGAAAAGAGATTCTTCGCAAGTTTCATTCAGTTATTCTGGACAATTGCTCAGAAGTAACTAAAGAATGTAAATGAAAAATATCATCATTAAAATAAAAAGAGGGAAATGCGAATACAAAATACATGTATAGAATAACGGACATGTACCAGAATGGAGAACCAAAAATAATAATCTATTTCCTATTGAAAACACATAAGAGAGATGCTATCACGAACTATTCCTCTTGCTTTGTTTTTTATATGCTAATATTAAGTCACCGTACAGCCATTCAAATAGAGCGTCAGCGATGTAGTTAGAAATATAAAGAGATATGCAAAGTGTTTGTTGTGACCGTATAATAACTAATATTATTCCAAGAAAGTCTGGTTTACTTTGGTGTGGGGCACACAGGATATAATTCCTTAGACACTTTTGTCTATAAGATCTGATTTACGATTGGTAGCTTTGAATAGCCATTACTCACCAGCAGACCCTATCTGCAAAACAATTGAATAACGTGTCCTTGTTAGCAAATAGAGATTTTTTTCTACATGGGTATACAATTTTAATCTTTCTTTCTTTTTATTTGTTTTTAATAAATTCACCATCAAAGAAGTGTTTTTATGTTTGTGAAGTTGCTTTGGGGCTATATATTGGACTTTATGTCTAGGTTAGCAAATTACAGTAACATTTTGGATATATTGGAGTGCCCTAAAAGTGGTATATTTTCTTTCTCTTCTTTTTTCTGACTTGGATCACACTTGACACATCTGATCTCATATTAATTGTAACTATAAACAGTGCCACCAACTTGAGGTTTGTTTTGACATTGTTGAACCATCTCCAAAAGTCAGATGCTGCAGTGTCAGTCACTGTGGCTTTTGTTCAATTGACTAAATACAGGTCCCTGTTGGGTGGTGTGTTGGATGATTGATTCCTCCCATGGCTCACAGCAAAATTAATTCACCCTTCCTACCATAAGCTTGGCATGTTTTACAGGATGGAAGGTCTGCATTCTATTTTTCTTCACCAAATTGACATGTGTGGTCAGTGCTCCACACAAAGTGCAGTGTGTGGAGACATATTACCAGATCCATCTGCAGATTCACTGAAGGCTGTGGTGATACTGGCAGCAACTGTGGTAGTGCCAAGGAGAAGGAGGATCCTGAGGGTGCTGGGGGCACAACAGGGATATTATCTTGGAACCTATCACAAGAAGATGATGATGACTCAGGTGTTATAGTCATTGTTATCAACATTCTGGGCTGGTGTGGGGTTCCACTTGCCTCACTCACTTTCCTTTTTTTCTTGAGGGATGTTTGACATGTTTAATTGCATGTCAGAGTGGTTATATTAATGTGCTTAATTAGGAAAAATGTGCCAAGATGTGACCCCTCCTTTCCATTGTTTACATCATTGTCACACACTGTGCTGACATTTGCACAGTGCCAGCTCCAAGTGAAAAACAATACCTCACCCATGATTTTAGAGTGGTTTGAGGTGGAGAAGGATGTTCTTCTTCACTACTAGATGTATCTGTAATGGCTGTGCTGATGTTGCTGCTGCCCCAGCAACAGCACTGGTACCAGAAGGAAGTAGAACAACATCTACAACAACCTGTCTCAGATCATCACTACTACTCATGGCCAGGGTGGAGAGAGACACATTAGTCTGGTCATCATCCTGCTGCTGTGGCAGATGTTCTTCTATCTCACTCATAATGTCACTGTTGGTATTGGTGGTGATACAAATTCCCAACTGCATCTCTCTCTCCCATTCTTCATTGCTTTGAGCCAAAAATGCTCTCATGCTATCTTCTATACCACAACAGCCACCACCCTCTAATTCCTCACCACCACTAGTCTCTGGGTCCTCTCTAGTTGTGAGAGAGAGGCCTCTGCTGTAACCGCATCCAGTAACCCATTTCTTAATATATTTTCCCAGTTCTCTGGGGAAGATGATGTGGGCATGGGGCTGGCAACCACAGAAATAAGTGAACTCCCTCCTCCACTACTGCTTCTGCTGCTGCTGGATTTCTCCTCATCACCAGCAACAGTATCAGCTCCTTCTTCAGCTCTTCTTGCTTATTCTCCTCTCTTGCCCTCTCTCTCTTATTTTCTGCCTAACCTACATCACGCATCATGGCAGGAAGTTCCTGGGATTCTCTACACAGCAGAAGACATACACAGAAACTGAAACGCTCTCGCTGAGAAAATTCTGTAGGTTTCTCTGGGAATTCCAGCAGAAAAAGAGGCAAATTGTGAATTTTACATGTAAATTCCTTCTGGAACAGAACAGGACTTTTTGCCCATCCCTAGTTCCCACCCTCCCCACATTGCCTTTTACCGCTATTAACCTTTCATTGCTAGACTTCACCAGCAATAAGGGGGTTGACTGACATTAACCCTTTGAGTGCCAGAGGGGTACGCAACGCATTGCAAAGCAATGCGTTGCGTACCCCTCTGGCACTCAAAGGGTTAAAATATATGCTACCCCCATCCTGTTATAATATTTGATTAACAACCCCCACCCCATTTCCAGTGAGGCTAGAATTAGCTGGACCAGGAACAGAGGGGTTAATCAAAATGACCCTATAAAAATGGGGTAACAACAATATCAGGATGGAGAGTATAAAAAATAATATGGGATTCATTCAACCCATATATAACATTTTAAAATACCATCAAAATTCATATGGGGTCCAGAGACCCCAATTTAATTAATTAAATGCTCCTTCAAAGGGGATAGAAGAGCTAAGAAAGAGTAATATTGGGTCCTGATACCCCATATTAATCTACACAGTGCCTTATATAAGTGTTCACAACTTAAAATAAAATGGATTTAATTATGATTTTTTATCACTGATTTACACAAAATAGTCCATAATGTGGAAGTGGAGGAAAAAAATCTCCATATTTTACAATATAATTTACAAATAAAAAACTGAATTCTTGATTGCCAAAGTATCCATCCCTTTTGCTGTGAATCCCCTGTATAAGCTCTTTTGTAACCAAATGTCTTCAGATGTCACATAATTAGTTGAATGTGTGAATTAAAGTGTCACATGATCTCTAATTACCTGATCTCTGCTCATGGGAAGTCTCATGAGTTTGTTACGTGATCTCGGTTCATGAAAAGTCTCAGAGTCTGTTAGTATATTTAAACAAACAGCATCATGAAGAGCATGGAGGTATCAAAACAAGTTTGGGATAAGTTCTGGAAAAGCACAAATCAGGGTTAGGTTTGTCACTGTCCATTCCAGAGATTACCAGTTTCTCTATGTGTGGCCTGTCCCAGTATTTATTCCAGCTATTGTTATCACCTGGTCTCCCTTATAGAGCCACCTCTTCTTTGCAGTGGTGCTTGCTCAAAACTTCCTGTTTGGCTTTGTCCTGTGCATGATGTTTCTGTTTGCTCCTTCTTACCAGTTACTGGCCGGGATTTGTTCCTGACTTTGCTTTTGTTTTCTGTTGTTAATGCATTGATCTGCTGTAGCTGAATCAGTTATATTGCTAAATCAGTCCTGTTCCTGACTGCAATATTGTTTTCTGTTTGTTTCTGTATTGACCCACTGTTGCTAAGCCAGTCCTGCTTCAGTCCACCATATTGTTTGCTGTTGTTCCTACACTGATTCACTGTTACTAAAACAGTCATGTTGCGAATCAATACAGTTCAGGTTCACAGCAGTGTTTATAATATGAACTTGACTCACCCTATGGAAGGATGTCCAACAAAATTCAGTGAGGACATTAGTCAGGGAAGCATCCAAGAGGCTAGTTGAAACTCTGAAGGAGCAGTGGGGATCTACAGCTGAGATCTGAGAAGTGGTCCATGGAACAACGACTATCACCTGGATGTTCCACAAAGCTGAGCTTTATAGAAGAGTGTTGAGAAGAAAGTAATTGCTGAAAAAAACACATATCAAATTCTATTTGGATTTTGTCAGAAACCTTGTGAAAAGGTTCTCCGTCTGATGATACAAAAGCTGAACTTTTGATCCTAGTGCAAAACACTATATGTGGCACATATCCAACACTGTTCATTGACCTGAGATCACCATTCTCCCACAGAAGCATGATGACTGGAATGAATGAATATGATTATTTATATAGAGCCACAAGTGTATGCAGCACTTTACAATTTAAGAGTTTAGACAATACAGGGTTACAAGTGCTTTTCAAAGTGAAACACTGAGTGAGGTCCCTGCCTGATAGCTGACAATCTAAAGTGGTAAAGGACAATGTACAGAATACATAAGGGTCAAGAGCTGAATACAGTGCTAGAGGTCTGGTCAGGACAGGGGACATAAAGTAAATAATTTATAAGACCCTTAATTGTACAAAGTCAGTTCCTTCTAGGATATTTAAGTTTTGTTAAGGAGGTATAGTTTCAAGCATGATTTGAAGACCATAAGAGATGTGTAGTGGTGCAGCGTGGGACAAAGAGCATTCCATAGATAAGGAGCAATGAGAGACAAAGGATTGATACGTGAGAGGGCTGTACAAAAAAAAGAGCTGGTGGTGGCAGCATCATGTAGTTGGAATGCATTTCATCAACAAGGACTGGGAAACTGGCCAGGATTGAGGGCAAGATGGATGGAGCCCAGAACAGGGCAATCCTACCTCCCAGCAGTAAAGTGACCCTAAACACACGGCCCAAGTTACATTTGAGTGGGTGGTTTAAAAACAAGAACCTGAATGACTTAGAATGGCCTATTCAAAGCCCATACCTCAATATAATTGAGAATCTGTGGCGAGAATTGAAAATTGTTGTTCACCACTGGTCCCCAAACAACCTGACAGAGCTTGACCAAGAAGAATGGACAAAATTGCAGGATCCAGCTGTGCAGATCTGATAGACAATTACCCCAAAACACTCACAACTATAGTTCTTGCCAAAGGGGCTTTGACCAAGTACTGTTTAATTAATGTTTGTGTCACATTCAAAGTATTAAGTATGTTGTGTAAATCAAATGGTTAAAATTGCAATTAAATGTATTTTAATTCCAGGTTATAGCACAACAAAATACAGAAATGTCAAAAGAGGGGGGATATTTTTTACAAGGCACCGAATATGTGCCCAAGGAAGGGGTTCAAGACCACTTCATCCTCTAAAAAAAGATCAATATGGTTCCACCATCACCACCATAATCAAAATATAAAAAAAGCTTGTCTGGCTACTTCTTCCTAGGATTATGAAAAAAACAAAAATCTCAGATTTGTTTATAAATATACCAATGCAAGTTTAAAAATCCTACCAGCCAGTTATTGGCTGTGAGGAAGAGGGTCACAGAGGGCATCCTACATGCCCCAGAGTAACCTCTTCCTCTCTGATACTGACTGGCTTGGAACAAGGGGTCATCTGTTATGAATGTGTGACCCCCTTCGAAACCACTGGAATTTGGGAGGAAGAGTTTACTCTGGGGCACGATGTCCTGTATGACCCATTAGTTCCTTGGGCATGTTACAATTAATACAAGGTCTCCAGACCACATATTAATTTATTTCTACACTTCCTCTCCCATAATGAAGGGTAAAGGAAGTAGTTTATGACACCTACCAAGGAAGATGCCATATTAATGTCTTTTAACGCTTCATCTGCCAAAGGGGAAGAGGGAGGTAAAAGAAGTGCCCTTGACCTCTTCCTTGGGATCTGTGGACCCCATCCTGATGGGAGGAGTAGAGGGAAGGGTTCTACAATAAATTAATATGGGAGCTACAGACTTCAAATTGGCTAGAGAGCGCTCCAGTTTACATGAAGAAATCCTCCTTCATTGGAGGAGGTTGGAATGCCACAATATTTTGGGAGGGAACAGACGAAGATTGACAGGCTGTGAGTTGTACCTGCAGTCTGTCCGGAAGTAAGACCCAGCTCATTTTTAAAACTGTAGGTTTCACCATAGCATGCATTGTATAACAAAAAAAAATGATTAAAGGTTATCGCTATATGAACACTGAAGCAAAATTATATAGAGGTGATATTTCCACTTTAGATCCATATATTATCAGAGAAGATCCACTGGGGCTGTATTAACATCAGGACTGCCTTGATGGAGTTTCTGGAGGACACAGTTTGTGGCTCATTTGAGAAGGAACCTGTTTATGCTCTATAGCCCAAGAAGGGCACATGTGAGTGTAATACCTGTTTTTATTCTTCTATTTTAAAAGGATAGTAATACTTAATATGTAAAAATTTTAAAAAAACTAGGGTTCTCCCACAGCTGAAAAGTGTTTAATTCAGGGGGATAAACCCTACATCATATTATTGTTTACATTTTTACTCTTAGATTGTTTTGTGCTGTTTTTGAGTTTTCACAGACCCATTTTACCCTACTTATTGGACAAGGCCACTGTTGATCTCATCCTGCTGCATTTCAAGTCAAATATCTTTAAGATTTCATTCATTTACATTGGTAACTCATTCCATTTTGATCATCTTCTCAATCATCATCCTCATTTCATATATCATCATCAACAGAGACTGGCAACCGATTTAACTTTAGGAACTTAATAGACATTTTATCTATTGGTTTCTTTTAGTGAAATATTTTTTTATTATTTATGGTAACATTTTATTTCTATTGCTTATCTATTTTCATCCTCATCATTTTTTCACATTGCTGATTAACTAGTTCTGAGTCACGCTAGTAAGATAGGGAGCGCTCCTCTTGGGGACATATATTTCTTTGACCTTTTGTACTTCTATGCCTCCCTAGACTCCTAGAAACTCAAACTCTAGGGGTGGGAAACACAGCAATAAGGAACCCCACAGGAAGGAGAAGGCTAGGGTACGACACCTGGGTTTGGAATTAGACTTCTCCTAGCTGCATCTTGCTGCTGCGAGGGCCATACTAAAAATGCCAGTTGTGAGGCTAGATAGCATATACCAAAGAAGCTGTTAGTATGCTTAGGATGACCCACCCAGGAGTAGTAAATTCTTCCTTTGGGAGATGGTTGAGGCTAGGGAAAAGTACTAGAGCACAATGCTAGGAAGCAAAGACAGCAATAACCAAATATTCCAACAAAGTCGACAGGCTACAGGGATGTAGGCTCAAGCAGGGATGGCAACTTGAGATAAAGGAAGTTGTAATCGGTGGGCTATGAGCAGGGTCAGAATCCAGGCAGAGTCGTCAACAAGAGATCATAGACAGTGAAATCTGCAAGCAAGGGGAAGGTCAGTATCCAGGCAGGGCCGGCAACATAAGAACACTGAAATCAGCATGCAAGAGAGAGGTCTGGAACTAGGCAAAGTCGGCAGTAAGATCAAGGTACAAACTCAGCTAGGTCTAGACTGAACAGAACACTAAGAACGTGCCCCACTGACGAAAGAAGGAGGGAATAAATAGCAACCAACATGATAGAGAGAAAGGAGTGCCAAAAGTAATGGCTAGATGAACAGTGACACCAGTGGCAGAGCAGAGGAATGACACAAACATGAAAGAAAAGAAAAAAGTGTCAAATGGAATGGAGAGACAAACAGCGACATCGGTGGCAGAGCAGAGGAATGACACACATGACAATAGGGCAACAGGCTGTAATCATGGGAAGGGAAGGTGGTGTCTGTAATCCCAGTCACCCTTGTTTGAAAGAGGGGAGATCCCTATTTCAAACAAGGATACTCTTAATCATTTTGAAGTTGGTGATTGGCCAATCACTAGACAAATGTATATGAGCATGGGGATGCCCCTATCCCACTTCTCCTTATACTAAAGGTATCAGGGTGCCTTTGAAAGAAAAAGAGTAGTATATATTTGTATTAAAAGAAGAAGAAGGCTAGCAAGTAACCAGAATTCTCTGTCCGTGCCAGCCACACCTAAAGTTGGGAGTAAGGAGAAGATATTCTAATCTTCTCCATACTGCTTCCCATATTCTGTTGGATCACCCAGCGGCTTCCAGGTAGCCTACTTAAATGGCTGTACATCATCATCCTCATCACTAGCACTATACATGCACTTCACATTGTCCTTTGCTGCCGCAATCTTGCCTGTGTCACATCGATCACATTCCCCCTCTCTCTCTATACAAACACACAAAACCAAGCACACTTTGCTTTCATATAAAAAGGGCATTGTCCAAGCAGTATCTTGACTAACACACACAGGGACTGTTTTTTTGGACCTCCCCAAAATAGCACCACTCTAAGGCAATGCTTGACTTTAAGCCCCCCCAAAAACAACTTTCCTAAATACACTTACCACTCGATGGCAAGCAAAGAGGTAATTGCTCTGTCCTCAAACCATTGCACCTTGGCTGCAAGAACCATTCAGCAGAAAGCTGAAGTCACAGTTAAAATTTTCAATGCCAAAACGAGTATGCAACTCATAGCTTCACAATGCTTTGAATAACCCTCTGGCAATTAAAGTGTTAACTCTTTAATCCCTTAATGACGGGGAGCTACAGTGGTGGGCATCCATTAAGGACCACTGCACTTTTTTTTCTCAGCCTTGGTCACCTCACTCTCACAGAAACATTGTTCAACGCATTGTTTTGCAGCAGTTCATCATCATAAAGGTAACAAATATCTAAACACCTCTTCCCCTTCCTCAAACTGTCTGTCCACCACCCTCCACCACCTCCCCTCTCCAATGTACAGTTACGATATAACCATGTTCTCTTCTGCCCTCTGCATCCATTCCTATCATTCTTATGTAGCTCCAATGTTGTTCCATTCTCAACTCATAGAAGCACGCTCCCACTCCCTTCTTCTTCCTACAATACATTTCCTGTCTCCTTCCTGTCAAAAAAGTAAATCAGTTGCTCCCTGTCAGCTACCCTGTTCTCTGTGGTGTTGACTATGAAGACAGGACAGAGCAGGATGGGAGAAGGCTACAGGGAAGAGCTGAAGGCTCTGTACTGTACTAGTGCAGCCACTAGTATCAATGGCTAAAGCCAGCTGGGCTGCACTAGCATATTTGTACATTCACCCCATTGTGTATTTATTTGACTTCATGTAGTGCTTAGGTGTGGATAATGTATATATAGCACAGGTTAAAGACTGCTGTGCAAGGTTTTCTACTGGCATAGCGCTAAACATATAGGCCACCAGTGATGCTTTATAGTGGGACTGTCAAGGGTAAAATACAACAGGAACTTCCATGGTTATCAAAGAAATCAGTACCTCTGAATTGGTGAAATTTAAAATAAACCCTATATTTCCTATAGTGCTGGCTTCTGCAAACCTTTGTGCACCCCAGCAAGTGATGTCACATCTGATGCAGGCGAATGTCTACTTTCCAAAGTGGTGTGCCTTGCATTCATTTTCTTTATATCTGTAAGGGTTATGATCATTTTTGTGCAGGCAGATATTTCAGAAGAGTAAAGAGGCAGGTGTAGGTTAGTGCAACTGGCACCCCGAAGGGTATGTCTACTAATCTAAGTGGAGTACCATTTCTCTCAGGCTGATATCAGGTACTGAGAATAGTAGGTAATCCCATGTTTGTCAAAAAATTAAGTATCTTTAAAGTAGTGGAAATGGTAACAAATTTATAATATATATATTTATTTATTTATGTTTTTGTTTAGCTCCAAGTTATTTAAATATTTGTGCACAAAAGCATAGGGCTAAAAAGACAAAAAAAAGTCAAGAAGCTGGTTGTTTACTTTCCAAAATAGTATTCCTTTTCCCCATTTTTGCAATTTTTATTACCATTTTAATACAGGCATGTAATCTTAGCAAAGATAAAATGATAGGTGTAGTTTAGTGCTCTGGTGGGAGATGCACTAAATGGCTATAAGGGGCCAGGGTGGTGATGTTGCATCTGTCCTGTGTCGAAGGCTCATTGCCAATATGCACTAAGATGTGTTCGCCATCATATCCCTGTCAATCAGCCACCAATCCAGCACAGTCTGCTGATATCGCCATAAATCCTCCAAGCCTTGGACAGGTTTATGATTTTTCATTCACTACATAGACAATGGCTCATTTACATATAGAAATACCATTTAATAAGCTATTGTAATATTCATTTGTCTCAATATCCCCAACCTGAGGTGGGCGATGTTGGGATCTTCCTATAGCTCCTTATGGAGCCAGAGGACAGTTTGCTGTCTCTGCTAAAGAACGGAGATGGCAGCTGCTCTCCCTTAACCTTTTCAGTGCCATTGGGATGTGCACTGAACACCCCTGGGGCACTGAAAGGGTTCCAAAATGAGAGAATGGCAGAGAAGCTATATATCAGCTGATTTAGATAAACACAAGTGGGAACAGTGCAATAAAGGGAATCTAAGTGTACTATCAATCAATATTGGTAGTAAAAAAAGAGGTAATTTACTAATACATAACATGACACTGACCTGAAGGGTGTCACTATTCCTATTCAAATAAATTCAATATACAGCCAAAAATACCACATAGATAAAACATGATATTAATGACTTGTTCATTGTACTGAATGGCATTTTGGAACTTTTTTATGAAAACTGTTAAGAAGTCCTGCAAAAAGGTGAGCAACCCTTTGAGTGCCATGGTCCACTTGTCCCACAGTTCCCCTCTACACAGGGGTCTTTCTGGAGTTCATTATAACTCCTGTACTCATGCTGGGTAATTTACATCTCTGGGTCTTTGGAGCATTTGGGCTGTTTTGTGGCAATTAACCCCTTCCCTGCAATTCTTTGGTGATTTAGGGGACTCTTTTCTAACTTTCCTTTTGGATTCATGTGTTTTTCATGTTTCTTAAGTGTTCTATAGGTGTTTTGGCACTTTTTAGACACTTTTTATTTTATTCGTTTTATTTGAATTCCGTACCTTTAAGGGCATGCTTTACCGTATAGCTGCAATGCTCCATTGACTGGGACAGACTGCTTTGGGAAATATCTCTGCAACCGCTCCATGTACCGAGTTGAGAGAGGGCTAATTTTTCTTGTCTCCCCTTGTCCTGTACTCCGGTTCACCTCTGCAGTATCTTGGGGGTCCCTGGGGGGTTCAGACTCTGCTTTTGGGGTACTTTCAGGAAATAAACTACATTTTCCATAACGCCAGTTTTCTGGGCTTTTCTCTGATGGGATCTGATTTCAGACGCATTTTCTTTCTCTCCTGAGCTGAGTATGCTACGTACGGCTTAGATTCCTCTACTCTCCTCCTCAGGTTATCTCTTCGCTTGCCAGATAAATTCATTTTTAGGCTTTCTTGGGTGATTTATTAATCTGGGTGACAGTAATTGGGTTCCCTATTACTGTAGGACACTTCTCCTGTTGGATGGTGGATCAAAAGGGACATGGGGCTAGACCTAAGGCTAAGAACTCAGGGGCGTCTTTGATCCCCCCCTTGCTTATTGTTCCTCATGCCAAGAGGGGCTTCCCAGAGAGTACTCAGGTCACTTATGCCCTCATGTGCTATGGCCCCTGCTTCTCTGCTAGGGCCCTCCAGACATGAACAAGAGACACATTGGGTCAAGGACCTAAAGACCTCTATGGCAGTTTCCTCTATTGCTTCAGGGGGTTCTTCAGTCTCGGAAGCCCCCCCACTTCCTTCAGGATTGTGGCCCCTAAGACCCCTGGCATTCCTGATCTCTCTGATTCCTCTGAGGAGGATTCCTTTGAGGAGTCTGAGCATGGTGAATGTGCAGAAAGGGCTTCATCCCATATCTATAGTGACCCCTTTGAGGCTGACCCCGAACCCTCTGCTGAGGGTCTCATTAAGGAGGTTTTGACTACCCTTAACATTCCTGTTAACTCTGTATCACAGTCTACTTCTGACATCTTTCAAAGGCGCAAGAAGTCCAGTACCATGTTTCCGCCAAATCCCACTCTAGATCAGGTTATTATGGATGAGTGAAAAACTCCAGACAAGTGTCATGCTCTTTCTAAGAGATTCTCTAAGCTGTATCCCTTTTCCGATGTAGCCTTGGCTCAGTGGGCTACACCTCCTCAGGTGGACCCCATATTCCCAGACTGTTTAAATCCACTTCTTTGCCTTTGGTGGATGCTACGGCACTTGCGGATTTAACTGATAGGAAGCTTGAGGCTATTCTGAAGTCTACTTTTGTGGCCATAGGTGCCTCTTTGAGGCTTACTTTGGCTTCTGTTTTGGTTACCAGAGCTATTGCTGTTTGGACTGAACAGTTTACTGAAGCTGTCTGCAAAGGTGCCCCTAAGGAGGACCTTTTGTCTATTCTGGCCAATATGTTTGAGGCTCAGAATTATGTGACGGGTGCCCTCTTTGACACTGTCAGGCTTAAAGCTAAGGCTTCTGCCTTTTCTGTGGCTGCCAGTTGCACTATGTGGCTTAGGAGTTGGTCTGCGGACTTATCATCTAAGAAATCACTCATTTCTCTCCATTCAGGGCTCGTCTCTTTGGGCCTGAACTGAAGAACATCATCGGTGAGGCCACTGGGGGTAAGAGCACTTTGTTACCTATGGTTCCTAAATGTCCTAATATGGCAAGGAAGCAGAGTATTTTTTGTCCCCTCCAAAGCGAAGAGCAAAGGCCGAACCAAGGTGGTTCTCAGGCCAGCACCCTGTGCTCCACCCCCTAGCCCAGGCAACAGTGGAGGTCCATGCACTCCTCCACCAAATCCAAATCCAACAAACTTGCTTCGGCATTACTCGCCAAACCCTGGCCCACATACACTGGTAGGTGATTGCCTGCATAATTTTTCAAGCATTTGGGCAGGCTCTGGTGCAGATCAGTGGGTATTACAGGTGGTTTCTGGAGGCCACAGGATTCCCTTCTCATCCCTGCCTCCCTTCAGCTTCTTCCTTTCTCATGCCCCTCTGAATCAAGAAAAGTTAGGTCTTTTTAACGGGGCGGTACATGCTCTCTTGGACAAGGGAGTGCTGACTCCGGTTCCTCTGCAATAGAGAGGTTTAGGTTTCTATTCAAACCTATTTGTTGTTCCCAAGAAGGATGGCTGCAGCCATCCCATTCTGGAACTCAAGGACCTCAATTCTTTTGTGGTCCATACTCACTACAAGATGGAGTCCTTGTTCTTTGCCATCGCAGTGATGTGTTCAGGGGAATTTCTGGCCTCTCTGGATCTGCAGAATTCTTACCCTCCTACCCATGAACATTCTGGAGCTCTGAGCGATTCATCATGCTCTGGTTTACTGGTCCTCTCCACGGAGGGACTGTTCAGTCCACGTTCAGTCAGACAATGCCACGGCAGTGGCTTACATAAACAAGCAAGGAGGCACAAGAGGCACTTCCATTTGGTTAGAGGTCAAGGCTATTTTAGTTTGGGCAGAAGAACACGTTCCTGCCATCTCCGCCGTGCACATTCCAGGCGTAGAGAACATTCTGGCAGGCTTCCTCAGTCACCGGAGAGTGGACCCCGGGGAGTGGGAGCTTCATTCAGAGGTCTTTGATCTGTTAGTACAGCAATGGGGTTGTCCTTGCATAGACTTGATGGCTACAGGGACAACAGGAAGGTTGTGCTGTTTTGCTCTCGCTGGGGCGATCCTCTGGCTTTTGCAGTGGACACCTTGTCCATTCCTTGGCTTTTTCATCTAACCTATATTTTTCCTCCTCTTCCTATCATCCGCAGGGTGCAGAGAAAGATTTGGCTGGACGATGTGTCAGTCATACTGATTGCCCCTCATTGGACCAGGCAACCTTGGTTTCCAGAGCTGTTGGCACAGTTTGCTCAGGATTTGTTTCCTCTGCCACACAAACTGGATCACCTCCTCCAGGGTTACCTCTGTAGAGAGGATGTGGACAGTCTGGCTTTGACGGCATCGCTGATGAAGCCTCCATCTTAAGGAGGTAATGCTTTTCTCCTGAGGTGGTCTCCACCATGATCCAAGCCAGGAAGCCTGTGTCCTCTAAGGCCTACCAAAGGGTGTCGTCTACCTACCATTTTTGGTGTGTGGACAGGGATCTTCTGTCCATCTTGTCCTTGCAGGATGGTGTGAACAAAGGCCTTAGCCTTAGTTCCTTGAAGGTCCAGACCTCAGCTCTTTTAGTCTTATTTCAGAGATGCATTGCCATGTTACCGGATGTCAAAGTCTTCTTTAAGGGTATCGCTCATGCTTTCTCTGCCTACAAGGCTCCCACTCCTCAGTGGGATCTAAACTTGGTTCTGGGAGTCCTGCAGCAGCCTCCCTTTGAGTCTTTGGCTACCATTCCTCTACGTCTTTTGACATGGAAGATGTCTTTTCTTTTGGCTGTGGTATCTGTACACAGAGTTGCTGAGTTGCAGGCTTTGTCCTGCAAACTGCCTTTCCTGGTGTTTCACAAGGATACGGCTGTTCTCTGTACCTCCCAATTCCAACAACACCATAGGCAGCTCTTACTTCAACCTCACATCAAAGATTGCACAATACAGTCTCACACATGAGTGATAAAGTAAAATACTCTGATATACGATGAATAAAGCTTTTCCAGACAGAGTGAATACTATGTGTGCACAATCAGGAAAGCCTCTCTCTTTAGGTTCCATTTAGATATTGAAGAAAATAAAAATGATTCAGCACCATCATAATTAATTTCACCATATCAGTCTGATAATTAAAAAACATCAAACAGCTTTATTAAACAAAAGAAGTCCAGTAAAAGTATCTTATACAGTTGCAATCCATACAATGAACTAGGAGAGTTCTGTAACTGATACCAGTCAGGTGTAATAGACCCACAGCTCTGATCAAAGCGTTTCACGCATATAGCGCTTACTTATGATCAAGGACCATCCTGTACCTCCCAGGATTTTCTTCCTAAGGTGGTCTCTGAGTTCCACATCAATCAGGAGATTGTTGTGCCTTCCTTTTGTCCTGACCCTAAATCTGACAAGGAGAGGGATCTCATCCCTGAGGGTCCCAGGGCTGGTTTGGCTGAGTCCAAGGTGACTATTGCATCCTGTATTAAGTCTACCATCCACAAGTCCTATGAGCTCAGAGGGAAACCTGTTCCCTTCTGCATTACAGTGCACTCCAACAGGTCTGCTGGGGCCTCCTAGGCCTACATGAATCATTGTTTTAATAAAAGTTGTTTTACTATGTTTCTCAAATAACTCATGCCACATTTGGAGACTATTGGAGAGACAATATATGAGTGCTAGTACATCAGAATGTCTGTTTTGCTTTGAATGGATAAAATGCTTGTATATACGGTAAAAAATTAAAAAAAAGATATTCCATTTAGTAAAAGGCAGTCTCTTTCCTTGATGTAAACTCCTTGTTGTATTTACTGAGGCTGGAGTCCTGGTGTGATAGGGGAGCCCCCGTGAAGATCTTGGTATAAGTAGTGTCCTTCTGGGTGGTGTGCATTTTGTGGGACATTGTCCTTCCTTGCCTCTACGCTGCTTCTCACTACACACATTACTCTGACACAAACAGGCAAGTGAGAGGCATTGATAGACATTTTGTTTCAACCACGAACAGTGCTGCTGGGGCTCAAATGAAGGAACATTTGAAGAGTGAGGCAGTCGTCCTCAGTGGCAGACATGGGCAGATCAAATAATTGGTAAAGGGCCACGATCATGTATAATAAAATATATATTGTATATTTTCTGGGCATCAAGCTTTGCCTTACTGGAAGTTTCCCTAGTGAAAGTATACATCTGTGGCTCAGGAAATTCAGAGATCAAAACTATTTTAAGTGGATTCATCATCTGAGGACACCTGGGAAAATGCATTACTGATCAAAATGGTCACCTTGGTTCTTGCCATGATCTCGGACCTAAGTTTGGGGAAGGAAGATCCCTTTCTGCTGTGGAAATATATTTTCTTACCTCTTTCCTAAGTACAGCACAAATAAAACACAGAAAAGAGAAATACTGTCAGCAGCAGGTGTGTCTGTTGCATTTGGAGCATCCATAGGTGAGTGGAGGTGGAGGAGGTGAGTTACTTCTTTCTGCTGAAGACATTTTGGAGGTTCTTCTTAGCAGCCTTGATAGCAGGATTAGTTATAAGATCTATCATTCCATTTGGGAACAGCCACCTCGTGCTCTTCCATGTAGAGTATAACACTCCTTGGTGCATGTTTGAACTCACTCTGTTCATTTTCCTTGGCATGTTTGGAGGACTGTGGGGAGCCTTCTTCATTTGTGCAAACATTGCCTGATGCCTACGCCGTAAAGCAACTATGGTTGGGAAGTATCTAGTGCTAGAGGTCATTATTGTGGCTGACATCAAAGCCATTATTGATTTTCTCAACCCATAAACTATCTTCAACAATAATCAGCTGATCAAGGAACTGTTCACAGATTGTAGGCCCCTGGAGTCCTCCACTGAGTGTGACTATAAAAATTACATGAATGCTAGTAAGATAGTGGAACTGACAGCCTGGCTCCCAATCCGTGGTACTCCCTGAGTACTATATGCAGAGTGAAGGCACCAGTCCTGAAATGCGTCTACAGGAATCCAATGATAACTTAAGCAATAATGATAGAAATAGATGGATATTGAAATAAATGGCACTGGGTGAGCATTGTGATTTCGGAATAATCTTGTGCTGCTTTAGTCCTCATATTCTTCATTGGTTTCCTCCAGTGATAGCACCTCCCTGGATTATCCATGCCTTCAATCCACATACCTTTTTCAGGAGTGCCACAGAAGATCTTTGTGGGGGTGGCTCCCCTATCACAGAATAGATTCCGGCCTCAGGGAGTACTTTCCAGGTTTTTGGGGACTTAGAGGAATTGGTGGTCATCACAGACAGGCAGACTGACCTTCAGCTACTACCAGCCACAGCAGAGATACAAACTGACTGCATTCAGTATCACTTAGTTTCTTGAAAGTTATGAATTATCTATTTTCTGTTCCTTTTATTATTTCAACCTTACAATTTCAGTATATGGGACAATACCATTAGCATAAATTGCTTTATGGGGGAGGGGATATGCTTCTGGAGACTAAAGTATTCCAGGCTCTCTATGCTGTTGGCATTCAATCATGTTTTGAGAGGGTGTGTTTTAGGCATAAATCAATAAGAACCCAACATCTGTCTTGAAAAAGATGTCAAACTTGATTAACTATACATAGATTTTTACATTAGGAAAAAAACTGCTTTTTACTAATTGGGATTTTGTTTTTAATCTATGAGGCGTTTTTACTGTATACTGATATTATTTGAATCAGAATAGTGAAATCCTTCAGTTCATTGTCATGTTATGTATTAATAAATTATCTTTTTTTACTAACAATACTGATTGTCTCACTTTTGGTATTACACGTTGATCCCCTTTATTCGTCTATTCCCTCTTGTCTTAACCTATATCATCTGATTGACCGGTAGTCAGATCAGCTAGTTCAGTGAGTAGAGAAGGACAGAGAAGCTGTGTTTTCTAGTCTATCTGCCATTCTCTCATTTTGGAACCCTTTCAGAGCCACAAGGATGTGCAATTCACAGCCTTATGATACTGAAAGAGTTCAGGGAACAATACTGTTTGTGGTTCTGATCAGGGCCGGATTTGCTATTAGGCAAAGTAGGCACCTGCCTACAGGCACATGCCACCGAGGGGCGCCTGCCATTGGGATTTTTTTTTTTAAATTAAAAAAAAGTAGCTGGCTCTGGCGCTGCCCCCCCACACCCGTTCCCTATTTCCTATCTCCCCTGCAGGACATGTCTGTGCCTCCTTGGCACAGTCCTGTAGGTGGTGAGCTCCCTCGTCGCATCTTTAGGAATGCAGAGCGCTGGGAGATGACATCATCTCCCAGCGCTCTGCATTCCTGAATAGGAGACCGCGCGGGAGCTCCATCAGCTACAGGACTGTGCCAAGGAGGCACAGATGACAGATCTCCTACCAGGGAGGTAGGAAACGGACCATGTCAGGGCAACATGGAGATGGTGGGGGCAAGTTGGAGCTGAAGGGGGGCAATGTGAGGGCAACATGGAGATGGTGGGGGCAAGTTGGAGCTAATGGGGGGCAAGTTGGAGCCTATGGAGGTCAATATGGAGATGGTGGGGGCAATGTGGAGCTGATGGGGGGCAAGTTGGAGCTGATGGGGTTGGGGGCAATGTGAGGGGATATGGAGATGATGGGGCAATGTGAGGGGCAATTTTGAGATGATGGGGGCAAAGTGAGGGGCAATATGGAGATGATGGGGGGCAAGTTGGAGCTGATGAGCATTGTGAAGGTGTCCAGTGAAGTTGGCAAATCGGTGGGGGGGGGGCGCTTCACAGTTCTGTGCCTACAGGCTCCTGAGATGTAAATCCGGCCCTGGTTCTGATGTCAGAACTGATCCTCTCCTCTCCCCCACTGGGCAAGTGGGAAAGCAGAGGATGCTCTTTGACTTCAGGGATGTTGAACTGCTGCCAGTGTGTAAGGGAGAGTATCGTTGCATACTAATGACTGAATCTGACCCCCCGCCTTGCATACTAAATTATTCATTATTAGTGCATATGGTAATATTTGTCTCTCCAAGGCAATGTGCTCGATACACATCCCCAGACATACATTGCCATAGCATCACCTCTTAGTGCATTCCCCCCAGGTATCCCCTACAGCAGTGGTTCTCAACCAGTGTGCCATGGCATTATGGTGTGCTGTGGAAATCATTGTGTACGAGATGCTCCTTGTTGTCATTCTGCCTTTGAGACTTAAAATAACTATATATTTATGTATTTCTCCCTTTATTATCCTTAAGAAATTACCTTGAACATTCCAGATTGCATGTTAGAGGTACCTTGGGAGGAAAAAGATTGAGAACCACTGCCCTATAGTATGTCACACCTAACTAATGGGGTACCTACCATTTGTATTGGGCTTGCAGTAGGTACTGATTACAGTAGGGAATTCCATGGGTTTTCAAAGAAATCAGTATATCAGAACTCATACTAACATTTAATTTATTTTATATTTATTTCAAAAACTCCCCTATTTTGCACAATTAATATATTTAATAATATGTGTTATGTTTTTATCCCAAAGTTGTAATTTCAATAGATACTTATTATCTTGGCCGACTTTAAAGACAAGTTGTAGGTTTAACAGTGTGCCTTTTAACTAATGGTATCAGTAAAATCCAAAATTACTTGTGTATTTCATGTGTTTGTGGTTCACATATAATAAGCATTTTTGGTACAACTTTTTTTTTAATTTCTGGATAATTATCCCGGTTAATGCAATAATAGAATACATATTATTAAATCCAATTGTATTTGTATACTACATGGTATATTTTTGGTACACGTGTTGAGGATTATGTGGATAAAACATTGTAGAACAAGTTGTATATAGGCCTGCATGCCCATACTGGATTGTTGGCATTGTAGCATTCTTAATATGTGCAATCTTTTTTAACTCTCTCCCCTCCCATACCATCTCCTGAATTTTTCTTCCCTTTCTCTTCCCCCGCCCCACACTCTGCCTTGCACAGGGTATTTACAACCCTCTGCAAGAAGAGTGTGGATTTTCTCTTGGTCCCTGTCTTATCAGCAGTCCAGCTGTGTTAACCCCAGCAAACAACACAGCTTTGAATTCAATGTATGAACTGTATTAAATGTGAATTCTGTGTTCTTGTGCTCAGAAATGCTTTAGACTTGAGAAAGGGAGTTTATCCCGAAAGCTTGTCAATCCATAATTCTGTTAGTCCAATAAAAAAGGTATTACAAGATATTAATTTTGTTTGTTATTTTACACACACACACACATATATATATATATCCTATATAATAATTCGTTAAAACGTGTGTAACGCCACAACATGCGCAGTAGACACTGCTGCGCGTGCTGCAGTCATGCGCAGTAGAGACTTCCCGCGCCGCGGCTGATACAGAGCTGGACTCTCTGAAGGAGTTGTAACGGGCTGTTCAACTAGTATATATATAATTCGCTAGGATGCAGTCAAGCACAGCAGATACTGCTTGCACTCAAGGGGTGAACATTACCCGGACCTTGGCCTGTGTACACGGTATATATATATATATATATATATATATATATATATATATATATATACAAAAAAGGAGAGAGCGCCAATACTGGATATAAAAAAATAATAATATCTTTAAGTATAATAATATAAATAAGAACATAATATAGATATCCACAATCTAAAATTGCTGTATAAAGCTATGTGCAACAAATATAACAATATTAGATAAATATCAAATCCTTCTGAATTATTATATTGAATACTGAGCAGAGATCTTCAGTTTTTTTTGTTGTATATTTATTCAACTCAAGATCTATTTTTATATGTCTCTACCTTTAAACTGTCCCAAAATTCTCATGATCCTAAGTGTCTTTTTCCTTTTCCTTTGCCAGAAATGGGTCCCGTTAAAGGAACAGATTTTTGGACCCTTATAAGTTCAGATTTTTTCCTTTTTTTTATCTTTTATTACCTCTCCTGTCCTTATGGACACTCTGCAGGCAAATTCCTTTCTTCATCTCCCGACTTTATATATTAGTGTCCTTTGTTTTTGATGGCAGGGGTATGGGTCTCTCTCCGGTGAATTGGATCCTATGACCCTTTGCCTTCCTCCTGTCTGCAGCGGGCATCAGTCTCTTCCCCACCTTCTCTTCAATCAGCCACCTTCAAAAAGCTGTATTTTTGCAAAATGTAGAGACAGTTGTGTAGATCTGGAATTCTCTCTCTTCTGTACCAATCTCCAATGTGTTTCATCCTGATTAACAGCACTACTTCCTGAAGAAGTGCTGTTAATCAGCATGAAACACGTTGGAGATTGGTACAGTAGAGAGAGAATTCCAGATTTACACAACTTTCTCTACATTTTAGACAGGTAGGCATCCTCATCATTGGTTGCTACCTATCCCCAGCTTGTCGCTCCGGTTCCTATTGGTTGAGGAGCCAGAGTGACATAATTGAGTTATTTGTCAGACCCGGGTAATTCCATCTCCTATGGAGAACAATGGCCCAGGTCCTGATTGGTTATTTGACGCTACAATTCCTATTGGCTGGGAATTGGAGCGACAATATTAAATTATGTTTAAATTGTTCCAATGTGTATATTACTATTGTCCCGATGTCCCTGTCCCATTGTGTACCCCTGCCATGTGTACTCAACCATTTTGTCCATGCCCCTGACCCACTGTTTGATGTTTTACTATAAAATAACCCTGCATGTTCCAATAAAGATGAGTTCGTTCTGGAACTAGAAGTGCGTCCTGTCCTTTTATTACAGAAGGGTCTAAAGAGTCTCCTTTTACAAACATTTAAGTGCAGGTATGTCTTATTAAAAAAAAGAAAGAATACTGAGCGGTTTTGGTCCGTGCAGTTTTGTGGTCCTGACACTCTCTACAGTAGGTCAGCTCATACTAATGTGGTATTATTTTACTCAGGAGGCCCCCAGCTTACTAACCTAACATGGTATCCTATGGTTTTCAGTGATTTCAATATAAAATTATTATTATTTATAAAGGAAGAAAGGTATCACTGCTTTTAGGATTTCCCTGACTTGACTACAGGTGAATTAATCAGAGGTTCAGTAATTTAATTACCACACCTGTAAACAAGTAGGAAAAGACTGAAGTCATGACTGGTTAGGGTCCCCTAAGGATAGGGATGGGTACCACTACTGTAGTACATACAGTGCAGTGCAGCTACTGACATTGGGGGCTAATGCCAGTGGAACTGTGCTGGAGAGTTTGTAAATTCCCTCCCCATTAACGTACCAAGAAGAACTTTAACAATTCTGGAGCAAAACTACATTCTCATTGATATTAACTGAGGTTTTAACCAACTTAAATCAGCAGGAGTTTCTATTTGTCCTATGCAGTGCAGTTGGTTTGCCCCAGAATTGTTTCCCTCATCCCTAAGGCTGATGTACTAAGAGTAGACGTGATTCTGGAGCAAATCAAATACAACAAAAGGGATGAATAACAATTTTAATTGATTTTAAACTTGAAATTCTTGGTTGTTTGAGAGGTCTCTATTGCATGAATTGAATTGGGAAGCAATACTTCTCAAGGGGTAAAAACACCTATTTAAGTAAATGGTAATTTTGAGAATATATATTTCTCCCCTTTGGAGCATTTGGTTTTCTCCAGAATTGCTCAAATTATCTTTGTGAATAAGCCTCCTCGAGGGAGATGCACTAAGTTGTGATAAAGTGTTGATAAAGTGGAGATGACTTCTCCAGTGTGATAAATTCTCCAGTTCCTACATTATTCTATGGAGCCTATGCACTAAGATTCCTAAAGTTTGAGAGATCTTAGCTCATAGGCTTTATCACCACTTTATCACACCTTAATGCATAACCCCCCTTTGCTGTGAAGGTATAAGAAGCGCCACGGTCTATTTCATTATCTGTGTGAGTGTGGCTGGTCTGCAGTGGGATCAATGTGATATGAAACTTTTTCAGTTTTGTCCCTCCTAGACAGGTACAAAACATCCATGATTCTTCCAACCTAGAGAAGATTCCGGATTATTCTGAATTAATTCAGAGTTAAATTTCAGTGAACAGTCGGAGGAGAGAGAGGGACTAAGGGAGCACAAGAACTGCATAAGAGACATGGGTTGGAGAGGATACTTGGGAGAAGATATGGAAGACTAAGTGAGAGAGTTGTTCTACCAGTGAACTCTCTACCTTGTTCAGACGCCTACCTCTTAGGAAACTGACTGACATCTAAGGTAAGTGAATATGCTTTGTTCATTTTTTTTTCATCTTTTTATTATTACAATAATGCACATTACAGTACAAAATAATTTATGTCATATTTTACCCTTCATACTAAAATGAAAAAAAATAAAAAAATAAAATAGTTTATCAACAATTACTTATAACAATTACTTATAACACCCAGGGTCCTTTTATATAATTTTCATCCAAAGGTCCCAAATATCATGAAATGTATCTATACGCCCTCTACTTTTATAATAACCCTTTTCCATTCTACAGGTAAATTGAGTCTGTATGAACACCTCACTCCACTGTATATCACCACAGATTTTCCATTTTCTTGCTATACATAACTTAAAACTCATCATTACATGTATGATTAGGATTGTTTCAGTTATTTTACATTTAGGGAAATCTAAATGGAATAAAAACAATTGTGGTGTGATAATCACATTCAAACCAAATAATTTACCAAATATTTTTATAAATTGCAAACAGATTTTTTTGACCTCATTGCATTTCCACCACATATGGTATAGTGTTCCCTCTTCTTTTTCACATCTCCAACAACGGTCTGATTTACTCTTAACAAATCTGAAAATCCTGGAGCGGACCAAGTACCACCTGTGAAAGATCTTAAATATAGCTCTTTCATACCAATGCAATGGGAAATTTTCCCAGTCTGAATATATACTCTGTACTACTCATCTAAAGGGAAACTTACCCCCATTTCCTCTTCCCAAGACCTCAATTTTAGTTTTAAAATAGTATCATCTAATTCTATTTCCCCTATTTTTTACATTTAGAGATTAAACCTTTATTATATTTAGCTACTAAAAACTCCTCTAATACTGGGCTTTCATATACTGTTGTAGAATATGCCTTGTTCAGAAATCACAATTGCTTTAGTTGCAGTTATAGTGGTTAAAAATGAAAAAAAAAAAAAAAATAAAATACAAAAAAAACACCTTCTTTACAAGATGTGTTGCAGGCATATTTTTTATGAATTTCAAACTTTCAAAAATATTTTACTCATCTTTACCCCGGATATTATGTGTTTCCCCCATGTCCCGGGCAGCCTCCTTCAGGGACAATACATAGTCCCTGAATAAAGTATAAACACTACAAATAGAAATGCCCATTGCCTACTGTAACACAAATTGATTCATCTGCTGGGCTACAAGAAAATGGCTTCTAGACAGTGCCCTAAGCACTAGAGACAGAACTGAGCTTTGATCCTGAAATCAAACAGTAGCTGCAGTGCAACTTTATTGTAGTGTAAAGCTAGTCTAAGGCATTGGGTGTGATGTATATTATCTTGTCCACCACAGGCAACAATTTCTGTCACAGCAGTTCTTCCTATAGTGTTTAAAACTCTGTGATGTGCTAGATAAAGAGCAATTTGAGTACTGATGTCCAGTGACGTATACTGACCCCTCCCGCATAGCTGCCCTAGAGCTGGAGAGAAGTAATCTGGTCACCACACTGTCCCTGAATGGCAGAATGGAAACGTGGTCATCCTAATTTAAGTGTGTTTATTTGGTATGATCTTCCTTCTACAGAGATTTCCATACAGGGGCGGGTTCAAAAATTCCCCTGGTGATCTTAGCCGGTTTGTGGGCCATATAAACTGAACGTATCTATATGTAAGTTTCATTTATTTATGTGATTTACCAGTGATTTTTTTGTACGGAGCGTGACCCTACATAGTGTTCTTTTTGTGTTGGCTTTCCTCCTTGTTTTGAGGTGAAGAGCATTTCACCAAGTGGAGAGTAGCTGTACTGGAGTCTACATGTGAGCTGAGGCAGCGATATATCCTCCACATGTGTTTATGCTATTGTTGAATTCTCTGCAGTGGCTTATTCAAAAATGCATTCTTATAGAGTTCACATTTTTATTAATTCAACTGGACATTGTTACACTTCCAGACACCACCTCTTTTTGTTTTTCTTGTGTTCTTTTATTTTCTGTTGTGGCCATTTAATAACCCTTAAAGGAGCAGTAAATTTTTTTTATGAAAACACATATTTTATAGTGCATTTCCCACTGAATAAAACAAGATCACTCCCACTGCTGTCAGATGTTTTTTTTTCAAAATTTATAACAGTTCAAATAATCAGAAAGTTAATTTACTGTGCTTTACTTCCTGATAGTTCTAACTGACAGGAAGTGACTCTGTTCTATCACATTCTATGGAGAACTGTATGTCTCTGACTTTCCTCTCCATTAGAATCTAACAGAAAATCTAATTAGAATTTGACCACTAGAGGGCACTGCTAATGTAAAAAAAAAAAAACCATGGTTTTAAACTGTAATAACTCTGGAAATATAAATCTCTCAACAGTGGGAGTACCCTTATTTTACTCAATAGGAAAATCCCTACAATATATATTTTCATAAAAAATAAAGTTTACTGTGCCTTTAAATGGCCAGTGGGGAATGCACACATTTTGAAGCAATTAATTGCTTACCCCTTTTGTATATAAAGGGTTAATTAAAGAAGGGGAACTCATTATGTATCTTATATTAAAATGGCCAGTTGTAGAATAAGATTGTTTTAACTCTTTACTGACCCTTAAACAGTTGAACCATATGGTTGTTGCTTTTCACTCTACTGTAAATAAAGATATTTTGAGTGACTGGAAACCAGCCTGTATCTTATCTTTCAGGAGATTTGAATATGCACCAGCAGTGCATGGCACAACAGTAAATGAAATCATGGCCAGAATACTGGAATGCATGGATCAGCATTTATACTTACAATTTAGACTGTAAAATCCCAGCTGATTTCCATTACAGCAGAGCTTTTCCATGAACTTCACATTCCATTATATTTGCATCACTTCAGATTAAGAACAACAAATTAAAGATGACTACATGCAGGATAAAATATCTTTATGACAGAGCAATTTCCCACTTTTTACTTCCTAAGTAAATGTGTCATAAGTGGGACTGTACAAACCTGCCAAAGCATTTCCATTGGTGTTCGCCTCCAACGTCAGCACCTGCATGCAGGGGTATGCACTAGAGTATATGATCACTTTAGTACATACCAGCAAACACTGTGCCGTCTTTAAGACTTTAACTCCCTGAAGCCCTATACACCTGCCCCATTTCATGCATAGGAAAGTGATGTAAATTTACACCAATTTCTTCTCTGCCTTGTGAGTAGCTCAACAAGGCATAGAGAAAATAATACCCTAATACGTTGAATAGCTCTCTGGATCTCAAAGGGTTAATCATCACGTAACGACATTTAGCATATGTACAATTCAATTATTCATATGTATCATACTAAAATATAATCCTACATTTGATTTTAATATGTGTCCCATTCAACGAGTTATTCAACGAGCTGTATGTAATGAAAGACAAAAGTTAGTTCATTTATTTTGATTAATGCTCACTGTTCTTCCATTCAGAAATGCTGTTATTTTATTGGGCCAGTTTACGGAAAATCCTGGACAATCAGCTGAAGATTGAGATAGTAGCTTGGAGCCCTAGAAAAGGCATGAATGGCTTCTCATCAAGACCATTTGTAAGACTAGATTTTAAGCCTCAGATACCAAATAGAGAATTGTTACAGATGCAAGCATGAAGTATAGGGTAGTTAAGTATATAGAACACCAGTTCATTGTCAGTTGTTAGTTTTCCTTTAAAGTCTAATAACAGATGAAGAGCAACACCTACTTTAATCTGTGTAAGTTACAGCTGCAGGTGCTATACTAAGGGCTAGATTCTATTGCAGGTGCTAAATGTTATCACCCATTTTATTAAACATTTTCCCATTGGGGAAAACTGAAGATAAAAGCAATGATAAAATTAGCACCGGTAATAGAATCTAGTCCAAAATGTCTGGAACATCTACCAAGATTTGACATGTCTGTTTTGTTTGTTTTTTTTTGTTTGTTGTTGGATGGGGGGCCATGCCGTCCCCGCCGCCTCTTACTCGCGGCCGATGGATACTTCTGGGTTTGGCTGCTGCCCGGTCACGCATGCACAGGATGCGGCTGCCTCCCTATCACGGTGCCCATGATTCCAGCTGCTGGGTGACATTGTTACTTCCGGGTTTACCACTGCCTTATTCTTATTGGCTTTGGGACTGTGGCTCCTCCCAGGGCTTGCCTTTACATACTCCTGTCATCTTTACGGTGCCCTTTCGTGGTGTACCCGTACCTAGTGTTTGTTACTGCTTGTTCTTGTTTCTGTGTATGACCCGGTTCGCCTGACTACGCTTCTGGTTCCTGACGCCTCTGTGATCTGATTCCGTGGCTGACTTAGGACTGCCTGACTAACTCCGTGTGTACCGACCTGGCTTGGCTGAGTATCCTATTCCGTTACCGACTAGGACTGGCTGACTAACTTAGTGTGTACCGACCTGGTTTGGCTGAGTATCCGATTCCGTTACCGACTAGGACTGGCTGACTAACTCCGTGTGTCCAACCTGGCTTGGCTGAGTATCTGATTCCGTTACCAACTAGGACTGGCTGACTACTCCGTGCGTGCTGACCTGGCTGTGTATCCGGTTCTGTTTCTGACTGGACTGGCTAACTACCTCCATGTGTACAGATTGGGGCAACACTGGCTTCTGATCTGTCAGGGTACGCACCCTGTATCCCATTACACCTACTCCCACTTGCTATCCTATACAGTGGCCTTTCTATCCCCGTAGTCACCAGGGGTCTGTGGGAGTCTGGTCACTTGTCAGTGTCTGTGTTGCCTCTGGTAACACTAGCGGTCTAGGGTCAGGTCACTGCCAGAGTCCTGTCTGTGTTGCCTCCGTTAACCCTAGTGTTCTAGGGTCAGATCACTGCCAGAGTCCTGTCTGTGTTGCCTCCGTTAGCCCTAGCGTTCTAGGGTCAGACCACTGCCAGAGTCCTGTCTGTGTTGCCTCCTTTAACCCTAGCGTTCTAGGGTCAGATCACTGCCAGAGTCCTGTCTGTGTTGCCTCCGTTAGCCCTAGCGTTCTAGGGTCAGGTCACTGCCAGAGTCCTGTCTGTGTTGCCTCCTTTAACCCTAGCGTTCTAGGGTCAGATCACTGCCAGAGTCCTGTCTGTGATGCCTCCGTTAACCCTAGCGTTCTAGGATCAGATCACTGCCAGAGTCCTGTCTGTGTTGCCTTCGTTAACCCTAGCGTTCTAGGGTCAAGTCATTGCCAGAGTCCTGCTTGTGTTGGCTCCGCTATTCCTAGCCTCCTAGGGGATTGCCCTGCAGTCACTCATCACCCTATCTCACCTAGTTGCGGTGTGGGGCTGTTGTGGTTCTACTTGTTCCTAAACTTGTCAACGGATCAAGCCTACAGAGTCCTATTATTGATTGCCACTGTGATATTCATACATCCTGACCTGATTCAGATTTGGGAAGTACTTGGTACGGACCTCATCTTGACCTGAGTAGGGTGATTGTTCCATTTATTTTCAATAAAGCTTTTAAACCTTACCTAACTGTCCAAGTGTTCTTAATAAACCGTGACACTCCCTTCCTGACATCTGTGTGTGCGCTCGGCACGGCGTTCTACTGGTCTGGCTTCATCCAATCCTGCATGGCTCCCAGGCGAGCCCCCCTCCTAACCTTTTTCCATTGGCTAACATTTGTGATTTAAACCGGCTACCCCTGGCTAGGGGTGCCCATTCCACAAGCGTCATACATGTATTATTCAGAATAGCTATACCCACGTTGTTAACCCGGCTTGTTCTTGACCTTGGTGTCACGCACACGGCGGGTAGGAAACCGTGTGGTGCTGGCTTTGGTCAGGTGCTAGCGTGCGAAGCTGGAGTGCGGAGCTCGTGAGCGTTGACGGCGTGCCAGGTACTCCCTTGCTGCAGCCGAAGCTGGTTAAAGGTGCTGGTCGCGAAACCAGATTGTTCCACCCCAGTTGAGCCGGGGTGCAACCAGGATAGGAGTACCTAGCAACCGTTGGAAACCAAGCCAGCTGGACAGGGAGGAAACCAGGCAGAGACAGGGGCGGAGTCAAAGGTCAAGCCAGGAGTGGAGATATCAGCGTGGTCAGGTACGGAGCCAAAGGTCAAGCCAGGAGTGGAGATATCAGCGTGGTCAGGTACGGAGCCAAAGGTCAAGCCAGGAGTGGAGATATCAGCGTGGTCAGGTACGGAGCCAAAGGTCAAGCCAGGAGTGGAGATATCAGCGTGGTCAGGTACGGAGCCAAAGGTCAAGCAAGGAGTGGAGATATCAGCGAAGAGACCAGAAGGATGTTCAGAGCCCAGAATCAGACAAGGAATAAGCTTGTGGAACGGGCGCCCTACGCCAGGGGCAGCCCGTTTAAATAGCAGGACCACCCAATGAGAGAGCCACGAAGGAGGGGCCAGATAAAACGCCGAATCAGAGGGAAGGAGGACTAGCAACCCGAGTGCCGTCCAGGCGCATGCGCAGCTCTCGGGCTGAAGGCAGCCGAAGACCGCGTATGCGCAGACCGGATGCGCCGAGACCCGGAAGAAGAAGCCGCAGAAAGAGACGCGGCCGGAGGGGAAACAACCGGAGCGGTGACACTTGGCTTGTCTCCAGTCCCTGACTTGACCCCTGGCTCTGTTCCTGACCTTGGCTTGTCTCCAGTCCCTGGAATGACCACTGTCTCTGTTTCTGACCTTGGCTTGTCTCCAGTCCCTGGCTTGACCCCTGGCTTTGTTCCTGACCTAGGCTTGTCTCCAGTCCCTGGCTCTGACCTCTGGCTTGGTTCTTGACCTTGGTTTTTCTCCAGTCCCTGGCTTGACCTCTGGCTCTGTTCCTGACCGTGGATTGTCTCCAGTTCCAAGTTCCTGTCTGCCCGTCAGTCCGATTACGCTTGGTCCTTTCCTCCCAGACTCTAGCTTCTCCAGTTGGTCTAGTTCTTCACGGTTCCCAGGGCACTCCTATCCTGGTTGCACCCCAGCTCAGCTAGGGTAGAACAATCTGGTTTTGCAACCAACACCTTTATCCAACTTTGGCTGCAGAACTGGAGTCCCTGGCACACAGTCACCAATCTCTAGCCTCGCTCCCAAGCATCTCTCTCTCTCTCTCTCTCTAGCTGCTGAACCAGTGCCAACACCACACGGGTCCTTAATCCCAGCATGGTGACAATTGGAAAGGGCCCTACATCCGCCATGTGTCCTGCGAGGCATCTCATATCACGGCTAGGCTGGACCACCAGAAGCAGGTGCTGTCCTCTCACGCCAGGCACCTACAGAGCCTGAAGTGCAAACTGGATGCCGTGTTAGACATTCTGCATACCTCAGGAGCACAGACTATGGCCACCACCACTCCTGCAACTGCCACCACCTCTGGCTTCTCCGAGACACCCTCTTCAGGACACGTACCTCCCCGCATACCCTTGCCGGACAAGTTTTCGGGACGGCCAACCGAATTCCGAGGGTTTCTCAATCAGTGACAGTTGCACTTCTGGACTCTACCCCAGACTTTTTGCACACACGCCGCTCAGGTCTCTTTCATCATCTCTCATCTCAAAGGGTGAGGCCCTGGTCTGGGCGTCTCCCTTGGTGGAGCAGCAGTCTTCATTGTTGGACGATTACTATGTCTTTATTTCCGCCTTCAAGGCTGTCTTTGATGCACCCGGAATGAGAGCCTTGGCAGAATTGGCCCTCCTGGGCCCACAACCAGGATACAGGTCTGTCAGCCAGTATGTGGTGGAATTCCGCACCCTCTCCTATGAGACCAACTGGAACCAGGGAGCCCTGAAGGTCGTATTCCGGAGTGGTCTCAATGAATGCCTTAAGGATGCCCTGACTTGTTGAGACATTCCCGATGGGTTGGAAGACTTTATTTCCCTGTGTCTGGATCTGGACAGATTCCTGCAAGAAAGGCAACTGGAGCGTGACCGCAGCAAAAGATGAACGGCACCAGTTGCTTCCTCGATGGAGGAACGCCCTATGGCAGAGACACTGATGGATATTGGTGGTGTCACATGGCTAACTGACGAGGAGAGGAAGAGATGCCAGTCCTTAGGATTGTGCCTGTACTGCGGACAGGCGGCCACATGCTCCGACAATGTCCTATCCATCCGGGAAAAGACACGGCTTAGCTGATTCTCAAGGAGGTCAGCTAAGCCCAGTCCATCATATTCCTCACTGCCATTCCACTAGGATCATTACCGCTGCTGCTGTTATTGACTCCGGTGTTGCCAGGCTGTTCATGGATAGCTCCTGGGCTCAGGCCCATCGAGTGCTTTGTCGGCTCAAGAAGCAGCCCCTGCTGGTGTCCGCATTGGACTGAGGACCCTTGGGTTTTGGAAGGATCACTCAGGAGACAGAGACTCTCATCCTTACTTCCGGGGTTCAACACAATGAAGAGGTGATCCTGGATCTGATGTGTTTTCCATTCGTCCCTGTCGTTCTGGGGCTCCCCTGGCATTGGCGCCATAACCCTGATTTTGACTGGTGATCTTACTCTGTGGAGTGAGTCCTGTTTCCTGACTTGCCTCCCCAAGAACCAGGTAGCTTTGTTCCCTTCTGTCTCTGCTTCCTTGAGTCTCCATGACGCCTTGCCCATGGTCTACCATGACTTCAGGAATGTCTTCTCCAAAAACCAAGCCAAACGTCTTTCTCCACATTGATCCTATGATTGCCCAATCGATCTTCTTCCTGGGTCTCATTCACCTAGAGGAAGGACATTTCTGCTTTCCCCTGCCAAGATGAATGCCCTCGCCACCTACATCCAAGAAAGTTTGGCCAGAGGCTTCATTCGTCCATTGACCTCACCCGCTGGGGCAGGGTGCTTCTTCGTGAGCAAGAAAGATGGCTTTCTTCGTCCCTGCGTGGACTACTGTGGTCTGAACTGCATTACTGTCAAAAACAAGTATCCCCTGCCACTCATTCCTGAGCTGTTTGATCTTTTCCGTGGGGCCACCTGATTTACTAAGTTAGACCTGAGGGGGGCCTATAAACTAGTCTGTATCAGACCAGGAGATGAGTGGAAGACAGCCTTCAATACCAGATACGGGCACTATGAATATTTGGTTATGCCCTTTGGGCTATGTAACACCCCGGCTGTCTTCCAGTCCTTCGTTAATGATGTCTTCCGAGACATGCTCACATCGCAAGTCGTGGTATACCTAGATGATATTCTCATTTTCTCTCCCACACTACAGCAGCACCAACTTCATGTAAAGACAGTGCTTCAACAGATCCATGAAAATGGTCTCTATGCCAAGCTTGAAAAATGCGAATTCGAGAAGGCTCGACTTCCATTCCTAGGATACATCATCTCCAGCTCTGGCCTCGAGATGGACCCTGACAAACTCAATGCAGTCATGAATTGGCCTCTGGCCTAGGGACCTGAAGGCGGTGCAGCACTTCCTAGGGTTTGCTAACCTCTACTGGAGGTTTATCAGGAGATACTCGACCCTAGTGGTTCCTTTGACTGCCTTAACGAAGAAAGGAGCTAATCCACAGATCTGGTCTAGGGAGGCAGTGGCTCTTTTACCACCCTCAAGACCACCTTCACCACTACTTCGATCCTCCGATATCTGGACATCACTTTCGTCCATGATGTTGACGCTTCTGAGCAAGGAATTGGTGTGGTCCTGTCTCAGAGGGATCCCAAGTCCAATGTCCTTCTCTCTTGTTCTTATCTGTCTCGTCAACTAACCCTGGCTGAGAGGAACTATGATGTGGGTAATAGTGAACTGCTCACCATGAAGGTAGCCCTCGAGGAATGACGTCATCTTCTAGAGGGGTCAGGTATTCCCTTTGTCATCTATACTGACCACACTGCACGCCAAGCCCATTGGGCTCTTTTCTTCCCCCTTTTCCAGTTCACAATAACCTATATCTCGGGCACCAAGAACGTCAAGGCTGATGCCCTGTCCCGTCTACACATCGCTCCTGTCTCCAGTGCTCCACCCGAACTCATCCTCCCGTCCTACAAAGTCTTCGCAGCGTTGTCTACCGCTACGTTGGGAAGAATCCAACAAGCCCAGGAAAATGTGGATCTGTCATGCCCCTCAGGGCGCCTGTTTGTGCCCATCCAACACTGAGCTGAGATACTGCTGTGGGCACGTCAGTTGCCCACCTCTGGTCATCCAGGAATTGACCGCACTATGGATCTGGTTCAGCGTCAATTCTGGTGGCCCTCACAAGGCTGTCATCACTGTGCCAGACAAAAACAGTCTAGGACCGGGCCTGCTGGTCTGTTGCAGCCACTTCCAGTGCCTTCCTCCCCGTGGACTCACATAGCCATGGACTTTGAGGTGGACTTACCTCCTTCCAAGCAGAACACGGTCATTCTGGTTATTGTGGACTGCTTCTCTCGTCAGGCGCACTTTGTCGCTTTACCCAAGTTGCCTTCCTCCGAGAGGTGTTCCAGTTACACAGTCTTCCCCTTCAAGTGGTGTCGGACGGGGCAGTCAATTCACCCCCCGGTTTTGGAGGGCTTTATGTGCTCTCTTAGGCATCACTGTTCCCCTGTCCTCCGCTTACCATCCACAGTCCAACTGGCAGACTGAAAGAACTAACCAGGCACTTAAATAGTACTTACGCCTGTTTGTGGAGCTCCTTCAAGACAACTGGATGGATCTCCTTCCTTTAGTGGAATTTGCATTCAACAGCTGTCGTCATGAATCTCTCCAATGCTCTCCTTTCTTCGCTGCCGGTGGATACAATCCAGCATCTCTCCCGCTGTCCTCCTCCTCTCGCGTCCCTGAGGTGGACAAACACCTGGACGACATGAAAACCCACTGGCAACGTATTTGTTCTCGACTCATGACTGCAGCACGACGGCAGCTGATCAGTGGCGAGTAACCGGTCCCACATATGCAGTAGGAGATGAGGTGTGGCTCTCCACCAAGAACCTACCCCTTCGGCAACCCTCCGCTAAGTTTGGTCCACTCTACATCGGACCATTTAGAATACGCTCCCACATATCTCCAGTGACATTCGTCCTGGACATGCCACCTTCCATGAGGACACCAGATTCCTTCCAAGTCTCTCTACTTAAACCTCTGGTTCGGACTGAGTACTCCCTGCATGCCTCAAGCACCCCTCCTGTTCGTGTTGATGGTCAAGAGGAGTACGAAGTCTGGAAGATCCTAGATTCCCACCTTGTTAGTGGTTACCTCTAGTACCTTGTGAACTGGAAGGGCTACGGCCCAGAGGAGCATTCCTGGGTTCCTGTTCGTAACCTCCATGCCCTGGCGGGCTTTTCATCGTGCTTTCCCGTCTAAGCCTGGTCGTCCGGGGGCCTCCCATTGAGGTGGGGGTGGTGTCATCGCTTTCCTTGCCATCCTTTGCGGCAGGTGGATACTTCTGGGTTCGGCTGCTGCCCAGTCACGCATGCTCAGGATGCGGCTGCCTTCCTTCCTGGCATCTTTGCATGCGCCCAGCCTGGCGCTCTACTGGTCTGGCTTCATCCAACCCCGCACTGCTCTCAGACAAGCCCCCCCTCCTACCTCTTTGTCATGGTAGTGGTACAAATGAGATCATGCCTTTACTGAATAGTAATATAGGATAGAATATGCACAACCCCAAAATCCCCTAGAGTACAGGCGTAAGAATAGATCCACAAATCCACAGAACCAGGAATGTACTCTGATCGGAGCCTGCTCAAACCCACGTTCAACAGAGCCTAGAAACTGGAAGTTAGACCTAGCCTATGGCCAAACCAGAGCGAGAAGATGGCCGAAGCCACTGGTCAGACCAATGTGGATAGTCAGACAAAGCCAGGGGTCATACACGGAGTGGGTAGTCATCCAGAGCCACAGGTCAGACCAATGTGAGTAGTCAGACAAAGCCAGGGGTCATACATGGAGCAGGTATTTAGCCAGAGCCACAGGTCAGACCGAAGTGGGTAGTCAGACAAAACCAGGGATCATGCACTGAGCGGGTAGTCAGCCAGATCCCAGGACAGACCAAAGTCGGTAGTCGGACAAAGCCAGGGGTCATACACGGAGCGGGTAGTCAGCTGGAGCCACAGGTCAGCACCAAGAGGGTAGTCATACCATGCCAAGGAACTGGACAAAGGAGAGCACGGGAGCCAAGCAAGGGTCAAACCAGAGACAGATACAGGAATACTCAAGCATGCTGCACTGGACACCACGTAAGGGCGACTGAGGCCTGTGTCCAGGCAGCTCATAAAGCATACAGGAAGGCAAGACAGTAATTAGCCACACTTCCAGAAACCCATAAGAGGAAGTGCAACGTCACCGGATGCCCAGACCAGCTACAGGTGCCTGCTCTCGCGAGAGGAAATGGAATACGGAAGCGACCAGTGCCTGGATGCCGGCCTCCCTCGTCAGTCACTGTCACGGTTTATTATGACTCTCAGACACAAGTTTTAGGTAAAAAAAATCAATTTTATTGAAATAATAAATGATAACTTAGGATGGCAATAACATACATATATATATATATACAGAATATAGCACAGACAGAAGGCAGACTCTACCGGTCCTGTCAACATACCGGACAGGACAGTCTTTAGGCTCTACCGGCCTTGCCAATACCGGGTAAGGCAACCTGCAGATGGAATAGCATAACGGTTTTACCGGCCTTACCAAATTACCGGGCAAGGCAGCCTCAATAGATACACAATGTAGGCTCTACCGGCCCTGCCAATACCGGGTAAGGCAACCTCAGATGGAATGTGGAAAAAGGTTCTACCGGCCTTACCAATACCGGGCAGGGCAGCCCAGAGATAATAGCAGCAGTCAGATGGAACTGGCAAATTAGCAGAATCGTTAAGCAGCAAGGCTTTGGAGCAAACCAGCGTCCGCACGCTGGAAACAACACTGAATAGTATAGCCGTAGGGCTTAGCGAGCAAACCAGTGACCGCACACTGGAGTAACAAGCGAGTAGTATAGCCGCAAGGCTTAGGAGCAAACCAGCGTCCGCACGCTGGGACCAACACAGATTAGTATAGCTGATAGGCTTTGGAGCAAACCAGTGACCGCACACTGGTGTAACAAGCGAGTTTGTATAGCCGCAAGGCTTAGGAGCAAACCAGCGTCCGCACGCTGGGACCAACACAGATTTGTATAGCTGAAAGGCTTTGGAGCAAACCAGTGACCGCACACTGGTGTAACAAGTGAGTTTGTATAGCCGCAAGGCTTAGGAGCAAACCAGCGTCCGCACGCTGGGACCAACACCGAATTGTATAGCTGATAGGCTTAGGAGCAAACCAGTGACCGCACACTGGTGTAACAAGCGAGTTTGTATAGCCGCAAGGCTTAGGAGCAAACCAGCGTCCGCACGCTGGGACCAACACAGATTTGTATAGCTGAAAGGCTTTGGAGCAAACCAGTGACCGCACACTGGTGTAACAAGTGAGTTTGTATAGCCGCAAGGCTTAGGAGCAAACCAGCGTCCGCACGCTGGGACCAACACAGATTTGTATAGCTGATAGGCTTTGGAGCAAACCAGTGACCGCACACTGGTGTAACAAGCGAGTTAGTATAGCCGCAAGGCTTGGGAGCAAACCAGCGTCCGCACGCTGGGACCAACACGGAATATCAGCAATGTCACCAACGCGACCAGGCAGAAGGTCGCCAGGATACTGAAGACAGGTGATGAGATGACAGGAACCAGCAACGATCAGTCAGGTCAGAAAACAGCAGAGAAGTTCAGCAGGAACTGCAACACCAGAGACTAGGCCGGAACCAGGACTGGAAGTACTTCAGCATGCAGGAAACACTGGAACAGTAGAGATCAGGAACTCAGGAACACATGAGATCAGGAACTCAGGAACACTGGAACAGAGGCCCAGCTATCACTAGCATAGTGATAGCAAGAAGGTCAGAAACAACACGAAAGGGCACTCAAAGGGTGCCCAATCCAGGTTTAAATAGTCAATAAGAGGCGGGCTATCTGCAGACAGCCAATAGAAGCCCCCTACTGGTGACAGACAAGTAACTGCAGCAAATCACGGGCACCGTGATAGTACCCCCCTTTCAAAGACCCCCTCTCCTAGAATAGGGTTTAGGTTTCTGCGGGTAATTGGCATGAAAGGACCTAGTTAACCTAGGTGCATGAAGGTCCGTACTATCCACCCATGACCGATCCTCAGGACCATACCCTTTCCAATGTACCAGGTACTGTACCCTTCCTCTAAGCCTACGGGAATCAATAATGCTCTGAACCTCGTACTCCTCCTGGCCCTCGACCTCAACAGGTCCTGGCACCACAGGTGTGGTAGTATAGCGATTGCAAACCAGAGGCTTAAGAAGGGACACATGGAACACATTATGGATACGCATGGATGCAGGTAGGTCTAGTGCATAGGAGACAGGGTTAATTTTGCGAATAACTCTGTATGGACCAATAAACCGAGGAGCCAACTTATTAGACGGAACCTGCAGCTTGAGATTTCTGGAGGAAAGCCATACTCTATCCCCAACCTGAAAGGAAACCGCTGGAAGCCTTCTGCGATTAGCATGGCGCTGATGACGCTGAAATGACTGACCAAGTGCCCTCTGAACTTGTGCCCATGTGGAACGGAGTTGCTCGATATGCTCATCCAGAGCTGGAATCTGTTGCGTCTGAAATGAGTCTGGAAGCAAACAGGGCTGGAACCCATAATTAATCAGAAACGGAGAGCTCCCAGATGAAGAATTGACCGCACAGTTCCTGGCGAACTCTGCCCAAGGCAACAAGTCGGACCAATTATCATGATGGTCAGTAACGAAACAACGGAGAAATTGTTCCAAGCCCTGATTGGCTCGTTCAGCGGCTCCATTGGTCTGGGGATGGTAGGCAGAGGAGAAGGACAGCTGTATGCCCATCTGTTGGCAAAATGCCCTCCAAAATCTAGACACAAACTGGCTCCCCCTGTCAGACACCAGTACCCTAGGCACTCCATGCAACCGGAATACTTCTCTGGCGAACACCATTGCCAATTCCTTCGCTGAAGGAAGACCACGGAGGGGCACGAAATGAGCCATTTTAGAAAACCTGTCCACCACCATGAATATAAAGGAGTACCCCTTCGACATAGGCAACTCTCCCATAAAATCAATGGAAACATGAGACCAGGGGCGTTCGCCATTAGGCACCGGTTGAAGCAAGCCCACAGGGAGATGTCTCGGGGTCTTAGCGCGGGCGCAGGTGGCACAGGCATTCGTAAATTCGGCACAATCGTTTCTCATGGAAGGCCACCAAAATAACTGAGAAAGGGACCATAACAATTGGTCTCTACCAATATGTCCCGCAGCCTTAGAGGAATGGTAGGTTTCGAGCAGCCTAGTACGAAATGATTCAGCGACAAAACATTTGCCCACTGGGGTTTCATGGGGAGCGGACCCCTGAGAGGCCAGGATCTCCTCCCCTAGAGGAGAAGTGATACTCGTGCGTATAGTAGCCAGTATTCTATCAGGTTGGATGATAGGAGCTGGTGCTTCCACTCTGTCACTGTCGGCCTCAAATTGTCTTGACAGTGCATCAGCCCTGATATTTTTTGACCCTGGCAAATATGATACAATGAAATTAAATCGAGACAGGAACAGTGCCCACCTGGCCTGACGAGAGGACAATCTCTTGGCCTCCGAGAGATAGGTCAGATTCTTATGATCTGTTAGGATTAAGACAGGATTCTTAGTACCTTCAAGCAAATGACGCCATTCCTTAAGAGCAAGGATAATGGCCAATAATTCTCTGTCACCTATCTCATAGTGGCTTTGAGTGACAGTCAACTTTTTAGAGAAAAACCCACAAGGTCTGAGAGTTCCACCTTTCTCGTGTCGCTGCGAAAGTACTGCCCCGACCCCAATATCTGAGGCATCAACCTCTAACGTAAATGGAAGTAAAGGATTGGGGTGGGATAACACAGGAGCCGCAGCAAATGCCAGCTTCAAATTCTCAAAGGCTTTCTCAGCAGATACCGACCAACAAGAAGGATTAGCACCCTTGTGCGTAAGATCGGACAGAGGTTTGACAATGGAAGAAAAGTTCTTAATAAACCTCCTATAATAATTAGCGAAACCCAGGAAACGCTGTATGGCTTTAAGACCCTTGGGTTTTGGCCATTGTAGGACAGCTGACAACTTTTCTTTGTCCATGGCAATGCCATCATTGCCAATTATGAACCCCAAGAATGGCACACTGGTTCTATGAAACTCACATTTTTCCATTTTACAAAATAATTTGTTCTCACGGAGTCGTAGCAATACTGCGGATACATCTTTGATGTGCTGTGCCATGTTGTGGGAGTAAATCAGTATATCGTCGAGGTACACCACAACACATGTCTGTAACATATCTCTCAGAACATCATTTATCAGTTCCTGGAAAACTGCGGGTGCATTACACAGCCCAAAAGGCATTACTAGATACTCGTAGTGCCCAGCTCGAGTATTAAAGGCAGTTTTCCACTCATCACCTGCTCGAATGCGAACCAGATTGTAAGCGGCCCGTAGGTCCAACTTGGTAAATATCGAAGCGCCCTTAAGCCTGTCAAAAAGCTCGGTGATGAGTGGTATTGGGTATGCGTTTTTTGCCATTAGTTTATTCAAGCCCCGGTAGTCAATGCATGGTCTTAATTCGCCATTTTTCTTTTTTACAAAAAAGAACCCAGCCCCAGCTGGAGAGGTAGATTTACGTATGATCCCTCTAGCAAGGGCATCAGAAATGTAATCCTCCATAGCCTTATGTTCATCACAAGATAATGGATAAGTGCGTCCTTTCGGAGGTACTGCACCAGGCTGCAATTCAATGCAACAATCATAAGGTCTATGCTGGGGTAGCATACTAGCCTCTCCTTTGCTAAAAACATCGCCAAACTGTTGGTACACATCCGGCATAGCAGAGGAGGTGCACATGACCTTAATAGGCTGGATGACGCACTTGTCCATACAAAACTGGGACCAAGCAGCAATTTCACACTTTTTCCAATCGAATTGTGGGTTATGTAACTGTAACCACGGAAATCCCAATATCACCGCATGGTGCGGGGAATTAATCAGTTGAAACTGCTGCTCTTCTCTGTGAAGTGCCCCAATAGTCATAGACAATGGCATAGTTTCAAATATAACCTGAGGCGGTTCTAAGGGTCTACCATCAATCGCTTCAATAGTCAAGGGGTTTTCTCTTTCAATGCGTGGAACTCCGTGCAATTCAGCAAAGGTATTATCCATAAAATACCCTGCTGCACCGGAGTCAACCAAGGCCAAAACCTCCACAGAGCGTTGTGCCCAAGACAATACCACCTGTATGGTGGGTTTCATTATGCCCGACACTGGGGACGATTGTACACCACCTAGGGCCTGTCCCCCAAGATACCCTAGGTGTGTGCGTTTCCCGGACGTACCGGACAGGAATTTAGCAAGTGCCCTTTTTTACCGCAGTATAAACATAACCCTTGTTTTTTGCGATATAGTCTCTCTGCCTTGGTTAGTCTAGTGAAGCCTATTTCCATAGGTTCACTTGTTTCCCGTACTGGTTCACTAGACTTCAATGCCAAGGGAGGGATGGGTGGGCAAAACATGCTACTAGGCTCATTATTTTTTGACCGTAACTTACGATCTCTGGCAATTGATCTCTCACGTATTCTGGAGTCAATTATCATAACATACTCAATGTAATCATCTAGATCAATAGGTAGATCTTTAGCAGCGATTTCGTCTTTAATGTGGTCATTCAGGCCTTGAGAGAAGGCTGCCAATAATGCCTCGTTATTCCAACCTACCTCTGCTGCCAATGTGCGGAATTCGATGGCATAGTCGCCCACTGTACGCCTGCCCTGTTGTATCTCCATAAGGCGTTTGGCAGCAGAGGTGGTTCTACCAGGAGGCTCAAACACTCTTCGAAAGGAACGCACAAATTCACTAAAGTTCTTAGTACAAGGTTTAGCATTCTCCCACAAGGGGTTAGCCCAGGCCAATGCTCTGCCAGTGAGCAGTGATATCGTGAACCCCACTTTACTACGATCATTGGGAAATGCGTGTGCCGTCAATTCCATAAAGATTTCGAGTTGATTGATGAACCCTCTGCAGAGACTAGGGTCACCATCATATCTTAGCGGCAAGGGTGCAGAAGCCGTTAACCCTTTAACAGTACCCCCTAGGGGTCTGGTATCACTTTCCGGTGTCTGACTTGGCGAGACCACCGGGCTAGAGCTAGATTGGTCAGCAGGTACCGTGCGTTCAAGGATCGTTTGAATTGCAACTGCCAACTGATCCAAACGTTGCTCGAGCACATCCATCCTCCAATGGATATTCTGTGCGTTACCTTGACCCTTGCTGTCTGAGGTCATGGCCCTTTCGTACTGTCACGGTTTATTATGACTCTCAGACACAAGTTTTAGGTAAAAAAAATCAATTTTATTGAAATAATAAATGATAACTTAGGATGGCAATAACATACATATATATATATACAGAATATAGCACAGACAGAAGGCAGACTCTACCGGTCCTGTCAACATACCGGACAGGACAGTCTTTAGGCTCTACCGGCCTTGCCAATACCGGGTAAGGCAACCTGCAGATGGAATAGCATAACGGTTTTACCGGCCTTACCAAATTACCGGGCAAGGCAGCCTCAATAGATACACAATGTAGGCTCTACCGGCCCTGCCAATACCGGGTAAGGCAACCTCAGATGGAATGTGGAAAAAGGTTCTACCGGCCTTACCAATACCGGGCAGGGCAGCCCAGAGATAATAGCAGCAGTCAGATGGAACTGGCAAATTAGCAGAATCGTTAAGCAGCAAGGCTTTGGAGCAAACCAGCGTCCGCACGCTGGAAACAACACTGAATAGTATAGCCGTAGGGCTTAGCGAGCAAACCAGTGACCGCACACTGGAGTAACAAGCGAGTAGTATAGCCGCAAGGCTTAGGAGCAAACCAGCGTCCGCACGCTGGGACCAACACAGATTAGTATAGCTGATAGGCTTTGGAGCAAACCAGTGACCGCACACTGGTGTAACAAGCGAGTTTGTATAGCCGCAAGGCTTAGGAGCAAACCAGCGTCCGCACGCTGGGACCAACACAGATTTGTATAGCTGAAAGGCTTTGGAGCAAACCAGTGACCGCACACTGGTGTAACAAGTGAGTTTGTATAGCCGCAAGGCTTAGGAGCAAACCAGCGTCCGCACGCTGGGACCAACACCGAATTGTATAGCTGATAGGCTTAGGAGCAAACCAGTGACCGCACACTGGTGTAACAAGCGAGTTTGTATAGCCGCAAGGCTTAGGAGCAAACCAGCGTCCGCACGCTGGGACCAACACAGATTTGTATAGCTGAAAGGCTTTGGAGCAAACCAGTGACCGCACACTGGTGTAACAAGTGAGTTTGTATAGCCGCAAGGCTTAGGAGCAAACCAGCGTCCGCACGCTGGGACCAACACAGATTTGTATAGCTGATAGGCTTTGGAGCAAACCAGTGACCGCACACTGGTGTAACAAGCGAGTTAGTATAGCCGCAAGGCTTGGGAGCAAACCAGCGTCCGCACGCTGGGACCAACACGGAATATCAGCAATGTCACCAACGCGACCAGGCAGAAGGTCGCCAGGATACTGAAGACAGGTGATGAGATGACAGGAACCAGCAACGATCAGTCAGGTCAGAAAACAGCAGAGAAGTTCAGCAGGAACTGCAACACCAGAGACTAGGCCGGAACCAGGACTGGAAGTACTTCAGCATGCAGGAAACACTGGAACAGTAGAGATCAGGAACTCAGGAACACATGAGATCAGGAACTCAGGAACACTGGAACAGAGGCCCAGCTATCACTAGCATAGTGATAGCAAGAAGGTCAGAAACAACACGAAAGGGCACTCAAAGGGTGCCCAATCCAGGTTTAAATAGTCAATAAGAGGCGGGCTATCTGCAGACAGCCAATAGAAGCCCCCTACTGGTGACAGACAAGTAACTGCAGCAAATCACGGGCACCGTGATAGTCACACTCTGTTGGAACGGGCACTAGGAAGCGAACGGCTTTCTCCTGCTACCGCCACAAAGTACAGTGTAACACTCTTTCCATTGGCTAACCTTTGTGATTTAAACGGGCTACACCAGGCTTGGGGTGCCTGTTCCACGAGCTTCATATGTGTATTATTCAGAATCGCTATACCCTCTTTGTTGACCTGGCTTGTTCTTGACCTTGACTTGTCTCCAGTCCCTGGCTTGACCCCTGGCTCTGTTCCTGACCTTGGCTTGTCTACAGTCCCTGGCTTGACCCCACTCTGATGCCAACCTTGGCTTGTCTCCAGTCCCTGGCTTGAAACCTGTCTCTGTTCCTGACCTTGGCTTGTCTCCAGTCCCTGCCTCTGACCTCTGGCACTGTTCCTGGCTGCAGTCCCTAGCTCTGGCTCCGTTCCTGACCTTGATTTGAGTCCAGTCCCTGGCTTGACCTCTGGCTCTGTTCTTGACCGTGGCTTGTCTCCATTTCCAAGTAGTTCCTGTCTGCCCGTCAGTCCGATTATGCTTGGTCCTTTCCACCCAGACTCCAGCTTGTCCAGTCAACCTGGTTCTTCACGGTTGCCTGGACACATCTATCCTGGTTGCACCCTGGCTCAACTGGGGTGGAACAATCTGGTTTCACAACTAGCACCTTTATCCAGCTTCAGCTGCAGCACAGGAGTCCCTGGCATGCAGTTACCAATCTCTAGCCTCGCTCCCAAGCATCACTCTCTAGCTGCTGAACCAGTGCCGGCACCATGTAAGACGACCAAAGACTTTGCATGACCTGGGGGCATTTTGCAAAGACAAATGGGCAGCTGTACCAACTGCAAGAGTTTGGGGCCTCATAGACAACTATTACAAAAGACTGCACGATGTCATTGATTCTAAAGGGTGCAATACACAATATTAAGAACTAAGGGTATATAGACTTTTGAACGCGGGTCATTTCATTTTTTTATTTGTTGCCATGTTTGTTTTATGATTGTGCCATTCTGTTATAACCTACAGCTGAATATGAATCCCGTAAGAAATAAAAGAAATGTGTTTCGGCTGCTCACTCATGTTTTCTTTAAAAATGGTACATATATTACCAATTCCCCAAGGGTATGCAAACTTTTGAGTACAACTGTATATTCCCTTATACTAGGTTTTAAGGCATGTTATAAAGATTACCCTCAAGGGAAAAGACCACCCAGTGCTGTATATACAATCTTTTATATATCTATGTATTTTTTAATACAGTATTAAAACTTTTCTACTATTTGGAGCAGCTGTGTCTATACTTGTGAGGTGACTTCGACACCTGTGTGGAGACCGGTTGGTGATCTCCACGGATGTATTGGGTTGGGGGTAAAATTGGTAGCTTTATGGCTACCAGTGGGCAGGAGAAAAAGGCTGGGATGCCAAACAGTGTAAGTGGGATTTTATGGCTACCAGTGGACAGTAGGACAAGGGTTGGAAAGCACAGAGTGTAGTGTATGCATGGTTTTACGGTTGCCAGCGTGGCTAACAGTGGACAGTGGAACAAGGCTGGGGTATCAGACACTGTAGGTGTGGTTCTATGGACATTAGTGGAACAAGACTGTGGTACCAGACAGTGTATATTTGGTTATATGGCTACCAGTGGATAGTGAAAACTGATGTGATGTCAGATTGTGTAGGTGTGGTTCTGTGACTACCAGTGGAACCAAGCTAGGAAAGCAGACAGTGTATGTCTAGTTTAACCCCTTACGGACCGGCACGTGCATGCGCGGCCAGCATGTGCTGACCACGGAGTTTTTTCTTAAATTTGTTCTTCCGGTTCAGGGCTCCCGGAGTGGCATGCAGCCGCGCCAGAAGCCCTGAACTACATTACGTGCCAGGACCGTCACTGGTCCTTAAGTGCCGGACCGCCGTGACGGTCCTGGCACGTCAGTGGTCGCAAAAGGGTTAATGACTAAAAGTGGACAGTGAAACAAGTTTTGGGTGTCAGACACTGTGTGTGGGGGTCTGTGACTGTGTGGTGTATGGTTACCAGATGATAGTGGAACAAGACTGGGGAGCAGACAGTGGATGTGTGGGTGTATGGTTACCAGTGGAACAAGGCTGGAAAGCAGTGATGTGTGGGTGTGTGGTTACCAGTGGAAGAAGGCTGCAAAGCAGATAGCGGATGTGTAGGTTTATGGTTACCAGTGGAACAAGGTTGCAAAGAAGACTGTGGATATGTAGGTGTATGGTTACCAGTGGAACACGGCTGAGAAGCAGACAGTGGATGTGTGGTCCTATTACTGCGTTTCAGTCTCAATGTTTGCACACCTCCAATCAGTTAAAACAAATTGCAATGTTAGAATCCTGTGCTTTAAGCAGCACAAATTAACATTTTCTCCAGCACTGGCACTCAGAAAAAAACTTGGTCAGGTTAACTATACTTCATGCCACTAGGTCAGGACTGCCCAATGGCACTGTGATACGTTAAAACTACATACCTCCCAACATTTCAAATTGGCAAAGAGGGACACTTGTGTTTTAGGGGATGTTGCTGGGGGTGTGGCTGGTGGGTGGGGCATTACCAAGAATTTTTAGGCTATTTCATGACCTATTGATACCTCCTTGTGTAACCTAATAAATGACTTATAACAAGACCAAAGTATTTTATTTACACAGATTAATTTATAAACACACACAGTGACGTTTAAACAAACAATAACGTGAGTTGTATTGGTGTAGAGCAATGTGATACACTTCTATACACAACACACAGTTTGATCTCCTAAAAAGAGGGATATCAGGGTGGGAAAGAGGGACAGTGGGATTTGGGTCTAAAGAGGGACACTTGGGAGGTATGAAAATATTAAGTCTTGAGGGACAAACTAAATACAAAATAGAGGGCACTCAAATAAAAGTAACTGCACGTCTTATTCTACATTGCATTACACTTCAGAACATTATTAACACTTTATAAAAAGATGAATGAATAAACATCCCCCAGTATAAGGTAACAATCCTGCATTGAATAGTGCCATTGAGGTGCAATGCACACACTTGGCCATACAGTGGGAGACAAGTTGCGCAGCCCGCTAGTTACTGCAGCAGAAGCCTCAGTCTATCATGGTAACCAGCGGAGACCCCCACCTCCAGTCCTGATAGGTCTATTGGCATAACCAGCCTCAAGTCAGCGTCCCCTGGTTGGTGCATTAGAGCTGTCATTCAGTAGGAGGAAGGGTCCGGCAGTGCGGGGTATGGAGGTGGCTGTTGGGAGGCTCTGACTCCTCCTCCTTCCTCACCGTGTCTGGAAGGGTCTGGCTGTGTAGTTCTGCTGTGGTGCGATCGTGCGGGACTAATAACTGAGTACCACAGACTAATATCACACGCGTTATGGCAGACCTGCCCCGGGGCTAGATATAGCCACAGTCAGGCTCTTTCTTCTGTCCAGCCACACAACTGTGTCCTCCCTCTGCCCCGGTGCGCACTCGTGCCTTTGTGTGTCCCTTACTAGAAAGTAGGGAGGAGGAGGAGGAGACTGTGTCAGGATTTAGCAGCACCCTCCGGCTGGTGTATGGACACTGCAAGTAACAGAGAATTCCCATCAGCTCGGGGAGGCACCGGCTCAGTCTCACTGAGCGCCCCATTCATTGTGTTTCAGTGAGATTGTTTATCCTGTCCTGCCTTCCATTCAATGTGCTGCTTCTGCACCGTGTGGCTCGTATTCCTGTCCTCTGCTTACCATTAATTCGTGCCCCTCTCGTTTTATCATCCCTATATGGATTACCAGTGACTGTTTTACCTGTTACAAGTGACTCTTATTCTTTGGGGTATTACAACAAGCCAGCCTTACGTCGCTGATCCGTTTGGACCTTAGTTTTTCCTTTCTTGCTGCAGTGTCCACCAGGACCACTTTATGTTGTGTGTCCTGCAGCCCTTTCCATCTCCCCTAGTCTTTGATCTCTCTTTTATTTTTTCCATTCGGCGCACCTTTCGCATCTTCTTTTTCATCTAAGATTGGAGAAATTCCCATTCCTTTTTCCAAGGGGTTATTCCGTCCCAGATTGATTTACCTACTACGTCCCTTGTCTCCAACCTGCCCTGGGTGACACATCTGTCCCGTGGGTGCTGTTTAGTCCTTCTTGGTTCCTAGGATGGCTTGTGTGATGCCCCCCAGCCTGGTGTTCCCGCTGTCTGCCGCTGAGTGATCGCCCCTCGGGATATAACCCCTACCCGGATTGCACCTCATCTTGGACAGGATTGGAAGTTTTCATTTCTCAGGAAACTACATCTGGGGTTAAGACAGCTACTGGAAAAATGTCGACTCCCAATAGGTTCAAAAAGGACAAAGAAATCATAGCAGAATATGAGAGCCAAGTGAAAGGTGAGTCCATTTGGGAATGTGAACTGCAGTCACTTAGGCTGATGCACTAATACAAAGTGGTACGATTAACCCTTTGAGTGTCAGAGCGGTTTCCAATGTAATTAATTGGGTACCCCTCTGGCAAACAGTGGGTTAAGGGGCAAACCAACCGCCCCATAAGAGAGACTTTAATATTCCCATTGATTTAAATGGGGTTTTTAACCAACTGGATGCGAAAGACGTGTCCAACGCGTTGTGAAGCGGTGCGATGGAGATTTCAATAGAATCCAAAGGGTTGGAAGCCCCATTTAAATCATTGGGAATTTTGAGAATGTGTGTTTGTTCTTGTGGTGCAATTGGATTGCTACCGAATTTATTAGTGCATCAGCCTCCCTGTCCAGGTTCTGTTGGCATTACTTCCAGTCATTGTAATGAACATTTGTTAATTGCTTTTCACTTGGTTGCTGATCACACACTAATTCTTCCAGGGGAGCAATATCCAGGCCTTAGGATCATTCAGTGAAAGCTTATTGATTAAGTTGGTGGTAATTAATGGGAATTGGGAGGGTATCTTTGCAACATTTCTGCGTCTCTTAGTTCATATAAAGGCTTATATATAATTCAGTTAACCCTTTCAGTATCATAAATGCAAAGCAATGCGTTGCTGTTGCTTCTGGCACTCAAAGGGTTTAAGACTGATGTGACTCATACTAGTTCTTTGTTTTTATTAATTCATGTGGCATATATTTGAAAATGATAGTTAACGTTTAATCGCCTAACCTTTGTTACAAATTGACTAATATTTGTTGTCGGTAATAATGACTAACTAGACTTTAACTTAACCCCACGAGTGCCAGAGACGTTGTGCAGCAGCACTTTGTTTCTCAGTGTCTTTTACATCCATCACTCAGGCGGTTAGATGAATTACATTGTCGTCGATTACGTTCCAGCATCTCCACTTATGTCTGTGTAGATAGGCCTTATGCAAAGACAAGATGGAGCAATTTTGTAACAAAACAATTACGTTATAGGGGACACAAATAATGCTAGAGCATTCAAGGTGTGAAAAGCCACATTTAAATCAATGTTTGTTTTTTTGTTTCTGTTTTTGCCCTGTGAGATGCAGATGGTTTGCTCCAGTTTGTGTTTTATTTATAAGACCCAATGTTGTGTAAAATAGCTTTATAACCCTTTTTGATAGCTTGTTTCTATTCAATCTACTAAAACGGGTTTTTTCCCTATTTAACCCTTTGAATGCCAGAGGGGTACGCTTTGCGTAGCCCTCTGAAAAAGTGTTTTCACTTTGTGCTTCCAGTTTCCAAAGGCAGTAGCTGAGGCAAACAATGGCTGCGTGGAAAGCAATCAATATAATATGGCAGTGTGGAGTTTGTGTGAAACTAATGACACCACATGACACAGGAGTGTACAGTTATCTCGACTCTGCTGTCAGCAGTCACTGGGTCTGCTGATGGACTCTGTCACCCATCTAACGTGTGTGTTGTCAATGTAATACTGTGGATCTGTCAGTTCACATGTTTTTATCTCATTGTATTTGGTGACTGGACATCCTGGCAACTTAATGAACATTAGGTTTATGCAGTGTGGATCAATTTTGGGGCAAACCAACTGCATTAAAGGTGAGAAATTATTTAAATGGAGCATTTAATGCTGGCTGGGTCTCCAACACATTACAATGTAATGCATTGGAAATCTGTTTAGCATTGGAGAGGTTAAAAAAGCCTAGCTGAAATCTTGGGAATGTTTATGTGAGGACCTCTCTAGTGTTCAAGAGGTTAGAAAGCCCCATTTAAACCGTTGCGTGCCAGGGACATGAGCAGTATATTGCTTAGCACTGTAACGGGTAGTGGACCACACTGTAGAACTGCAGGACAATTCCCTAGCTGTCTAACATTTTATATTGAATGATAACATATACAAATAAAACCTGACTATACCTTGTGTGCATCTATGTGGTTATCAGTAGCAGTGTTTTTATATAGTATTATATGTAATAGGATTACAACTATTCATTCTCTCACATTTCCTTGACTTACAAATCAAGAGTAATTGAAATATTTTAAAATGCTCCTGTCACCTTGAATGTAAGCCTCCGTATTTGAAATTATAATTTAAAAAACATCTATGTATCATGTTGGCTACAAAACCAGTACCACTACTAGTAGCACTACATGACCTCTTGGAGTGCTAATGTATGCTAATTAAGTCTTCAGTGTGGCACATAGCTTAATTAGCATATGAAACAGCACCCAGAGAAACTTTCCCAATTTCAGAAATAAAACATTACCATCTTCTAAACTATACATCGTTAGTCTTTTGATTAACCTAATACACAGGCAGTTTTGACGTAAGTTTTGATATTTAAATTCAAGGTGACAGATTCAGTTTAAATTGTTAAAAGACCAGTAACACCTCCTAATACTATCTCACTTACCTTCATCTTGTTATTAAATCTGATGGCCACTATGAATCAACTTTGTGAGAACTGATTAGCCAAAATTAATCTGTAATGTATCAGAATTTCATAATATTACTGTGTGTATATGTATATTAGTCAATGGAGAATGGCTGTGTAATACAGCCGAAACGTTGTTTTCAATAAACAATTCTTTTTTCTTTGCAAGATCCTATGAGTGCCGTCTATTCTCTATTGAGTAATGTATGTATGATTTACCTTTTGTCGCTCACCTAGGCATAAGGACAATATCACAATGAGTGCTACCATAAGGAACTATGTGTGTATGTAATAAATATAAACCAAAAATATGTAATGTTTCTGAGAATGAACATAAGCAGATGTTGCTTGTTCTATGGCTATTCACCCTCTCAGAAGCATCACTGGTTTAAGAAGGGGAAAACTGTGTATTTTCATGAGGTTTGCTGGTATTTTCATGCAGTTGAGAGCTCGCCTGCCTTCATAGGTGGAGTCAGCTCAGTAAGCAAATAGTGTTTCTCCTCTCTAATGGTACTAAAGAACTAAATAGTGATATCCCTGAGCAATGACTAGCCTATGAACATGCAAATGCTGTTCTTTTGTTTTGTTTGTTCTCTGAGAGTGTCCACATCTGTGTTTCTGTTGTTGTTGTTTTTTTTTTTTTTGTTTTTTTTTTAAACCCCTAGGGCACAGTTTCCCAACAAGTGTGACAAGGTACTCTGGTGTGCCTTTTTCTATGAAGTCTTGAACACAAATGTAAATATGTAGTTTCAAATGTATATTTATGGAAATTATAAGGCACAGAATGCTTCCCCCCCCCTCCACACATGTGTGTGTGTGTATATATATATATTCATTACTCGCTTGATAAATTACCTATAGCATGATAGGAGTGCCCTGAAAAATCAGCATGGTGGTGTGTGGGTCCCTTGAGCAAAAAATCATTGAGAACCATTGCCCTAAGGAGTCAGCCTGATGGTAAAGATAAACCGGATGTGGGTACTTTGCTACTAGAAACCAGGTACTTTTCACCAGGGAAGCCCAAGAATTCCAAACAGTAGATCTGGGATTTGTTGGTCATGGTAGATGTCATTGGTAGTTTTGGAGGGTCTCCTGAGGAGGTGGCCCCATAACGTCCCTTGCGGCAAAGTGGTTAAATCTTTAGGAATTTGGGGATTTTTTATTTTCATTTGTCCCCTAAGGGGTAATTAGTTTGCTTCAAAATTAGTCATCTCCTCCCTTTTGCAGATGGACCTACGTGTGAATCCCGGTCTTTCGGAATATGGTTATTGTGAAGCCCTGTAATTCTGCTGCCTTTATAATGAAAGGTTTTTATATTTACAGAAGAAGGAGATAAAGATGAAGTTGGGTAGGATTTTCGTAAAGGGCTTCATAATTTCATCCATAACATTAAACATCATCTAATTCAGTAGTTCTTGATTCTAGATCATGCAAATTACTGACAGCTTTTCCTGATTTTCTTTGGAAAAAGAGATAATAGGTTTTGAAAATTGGCAGCATGACAGGTGGAATGCTAAGATACCTGCCTTTGAGGAGTGTTTTGGCAATAAACATACCTCAGTAAATCTTAGATGTCTGCTTCAGTGAACTGTAACTGATTCTACTACCTCCAGTAATTGTAGAAATACCTTTTCTGTAGCCATGAATGCATTCATAGAAAAGCTTAAGATTGAATTCACTATTTAAGGTCCAAAAAGGTAGACCTCGATAATGGGTTGTATCAAGTGTGAATTGACATTAAAGGACATGTGGTAACTCCTAATACTGTAAGTTCAAATTCTCTACTTAGCCTCAGTCACAGTTCCATCTTGTTTTGACTCTACATATTCTGCATGTGCATAATATATAAAATCAAATTGCCTGTACAGTGAAACAATGTAGAAAAGCCTGTCACTACAGCATACAAATTAATAATTGTTGCAGATAGATTATAATATTGTATAAATATCTCTACTTTTACAATCCCAGAGCAGAAAGCTCTCTGGAAATAAAAACTGAGTGAACTCACTTTCAGGGTACACCCATCTGGACCTTAAAGTGTTTAAAAAAAAATAGGCAATTTTACTTTACATATTTTGCTACTTTGCTACCCTTGGAGACATCACTAGCACCCAGATGGTACAGGGGCTGTATAATCCTATAAATAAAATTTGTTCTAAAGGTCATGCCTCCCTGAACATGCAGACCCTACAAAAAAGTCAAAAGCCAACTACCTTGCAGATCACTGATACCTTGTTCTTGAAGGGTCAGATGATGTTGTTGCTTGTTTCTTCTTCTCTTCAAAATAATAATACAGGGTCTGATCAGGGACAATCTTCCTCCCTGTTCAAACTCTGTATTACAACTGAGCATGCACAAATTCTGTATTTTTGACCTGGATTTGAGCAGGAAGGAAGTTTGACCCTGCCAATCTCCCAAAGCTCCAGTTTTCCTCAGTCCCTCTAGAATCTGGTGATCTGTAAGGGAAGTGGTTTTCAACATTTATTGAGGAGTCATTAGGTTAAGGGTACATACTTTTTTGGGGGGGGGGGCAGGAATGATGTGTTGATTTGATGTACTCACTGGTATATGGGTCCTATTCATCAAGTTAAAGAGGTGCAATTCTGGGACAAACCAACCACTGATTGATAGAGAGGACTGTAATGATTGTGCAGGAAAGAGGATTAAATGACCTTTTAAAGCAACCAGGATTTGGGGAATTTCCATTTTTCTACTATGATGCAGTTTTGTTAAAGAATTGCACCTCTTTAGCTTGATGATGAATAATGTCCATGGTTTCCCTCTTCCACCTTGAAGTTGCCTTTGCCTGTATATAATCTAGACCAGGGCTCTCCAATTTCAGTCCTCAAGGGCCACAAACAGGCCAAGATGTAAGGATTTCCCCTGATTAAGCACAGGTGAGTCAGTCATAATGAAAGATTCACAGATTAACTCGCCTGTGTGTAATCAGGGAAATCCTTACATCCTGGCCTTTTGGTGGCCCGTGAGGACTGAACTTGGACAGCCCTGCTCTAGAGGAAAACAAGACATTTTACAATTTTAACATCGTTTTGAAGTCAGACTTTCATCGCAGCAGTTTTTTTTTTTTTTTTTTATCTATTTACTGAAACATCTGCTTTACCAACAGTGTCAGCCTTTTGATGGTCACAAGGGCTTACTGACTAAGAGGCGTCAATACTATTCAGTTGCTGGGGTGCAATTCTCACCTCTGTGATCCATGTGAGAACAGACATTTGCACACAAATGAGCCCTTGGTCTTCTCAGGTATTCAGGCGTTTGTAGAAAAGTGGTGCAATTCTGGAGTAAACCAGTTGCATCATAGGGAACACAAGAAAAGTCCACAAGTGCCATTGTTTTAAATAGGACTTTCCTCTGTCCGATCCACGGCATACTGTGGGCAATTGGCTCTGCCTCCCAGCTGGTAGGACCAATTGAAAAAATTATAAAGTGTGTGAACATCCTCCCCTTTGCAGTTATTTGGTCCTACCCAGGCTGGGGGATGGATGAATTGCCTCCTGTGTCTCTCTCTCTCTCTCAACAATGTACTTATTTAATTTTCCTTATGGGACCTGCCTTATCGCGGCTCACATTTCCCCTCCCCCACATCATGCCATAGCAAGAACAATCGATCCAGAGACCATGCGGGGATCTAGAGCGGCAACGCACCAGCTCTATCCCTTCCTTATATTGCCTTCAACCCATTTGCATCTGGAAGAACGCCGGAGGGAACAGGGAACTGGCAACTGTTAGTGACGTGTGTGTTCCACGCTTGGAACGTAAGAGGCTGCCTGGCGTCTTCCTCCTTGTGCAGAACAGAGGGTATATCAACCGGACAGGGAACTGAGTCTTCTGCAGGATCGTGAGTTACCTACACTTATGCTATATGTATTTATTTAGCTACTAATTGCATAGAGTACTTAGATTTGTGTCTCCCTTATCTATGCTGTATGGTATATATGCTTGGTGAGTTACACAGATATATGTATATGTGTGTGTGTGTGTGTGTGTGTGTGTGTGTGTGTGTGTGTGTGTGTGTGTGTGTGTGTGTGTGTGTGTGTGTGTGTTCCAGTATGTCTGAGTCTAAGGAGGCAAAATGAGATAAGAAAAAGTCTGCAGAGCCCTCTAAAGAAGAAAAGGCTGCTGCAAAAACAAAATCCTGTACAGGCTGTGATCAGAGACTGCCCCTCTCTGACCCCACAAATTTATGTCCTGAGTGTTTAAAGCGTGCGTCTGGCTGTGAAGCCCCCCTACCCAGTTCCAGGATTTTTTTGAGCTGGATGAAGGTCTCCATGCAGGAGACCTTCTCATCAATGCAGGACGCCACCAGGAAAAGACAGAGTTTCAGACCCAGATGAAGGGCCATCCCGTCTGCAGGAATATGAGGAAGACCGTGTTGTAGAGATGGAGTCTGCAGGTTCTTCTGCTGAAGAGGGCGAAATTCTAGAAGATGCTGGAAGCTTTTCTATAGATAAAATAGATCCTCTAGTAAAAGCTATGAGGAAATCTTTTAGGCCTTACTGAAGTCCAGAAAGACCTCAGTGTTATTGATACGGCCTTTACTGGATATAAGAAGAGCTGCGCAGTCATTCCAGTACATGGTTCTATACAAGAGACAGTACAAAGAGAGTGGAAACGGTGAAAAAAGATGTTCAACTTCAAAACAGTTCCAATGGATGTACCCCTTTGCAGAAGAGGATACAGCGAGCTGGACCACACCACCTAAGGTTGACGCGGCTATAGCGCAGACAGCAAGAAGGACAACTTTACTTCTGGAAGATGGTACGACCCTGCGAGAAGCCATGGATAAAAGGGCAGATGCAGCTCTTCCAAAGCAGTTTACATCCATTGGTCAGAATTTAAAGACTGCTACAGCTGTGGCATCGGTGTTCCGCACCCTGTGCATTTGGCTATCCGAAATTGAGGAAAAATTAGTCATCCGTCTCCAGATCACGACTCCTAAAGGAACTAGTCACAATAAAGGACACAGTGAACTACTCCTGTGACGCGTCTTTAGACAACATCAGACTTTTCACAAAATCTTCTGTTTTATCTGTAACAGCACGAAGGGCACTCTGAATGAGATCCTGGGATGCAGATCCAGCTTCCAAGAACAGACCTCGTTACATTTTGAAGGATCAAAATTATTCGGAGACCAGTTAGAGGACATTATTAAAAAAATCTTCAGCAGGAAAGAGTCCCTTTCTGCCGCAAGACAGACGTGGCAGGGGATCTCCATCTAGAACCAATACATCAAGACGTCTGTCCTTTCGTTACACCAAAAGGTACAGACCTGGTAAAGGCTACAACCAGCGAAAGTGAGGGGGTGCTCAGCCTTCTAGAGGAGGAATCCGGAAGGATTTCCAGAGGAAGACTCAGTTCCACCAATGAAGCCAGAGGTCCCCTTCCTTCACCTCCAGTAGGGGGCAGGCTGGAGTAATTCCATCAGTCCTGGATATCTATCCACCCCGACACTTGGACTATGGAAATAGTGAAGCAAAGGTATGTTGTAGAATTTCAGACTGCTCCTCCGGTTCCACGATTCAGAACATCGCCGATCAGGAACTGAACCAAGGTAAACCAGATGAGACAAGTTCTTCAGTCCCTCATTCTGAACAAGGTAATAGAGGAGTCAGATTTTCCGGGGCTTTTTATTCAGTTCTTTTCTCTGTTATAAAGCCTTCTGGGGAACTTTGTCTTATCCTGGACTTAAAGGATCTCAACCAGTTCCTACGAATACGACATTTCAAGACCGGAGACAGTGCTGTCAGCTATAAAACCGGTTCAGCTACAAGATTTTCTTTCCCGCATAAACCTAAAAGACGCCTTCTGATCAGACCCCCTTGCCACCAGTCCCTAAGATTTCATATTTTCAAGCACCATTATCAGTCTGAACACTTCCATTTTGTCTAGCCATGGCACCCCGAGTATTCACCAAGCACCTGGCTGTAGCCATGGCCGAATTAAGAAGTACACATCAGATCAAAGTCATGCCCTATCTAGTAGACATCTTGCTCATAGGGCTCTCATATCAGATAGCAAACGGCAACACAGTCCTCTGCAGACACCTACTACAAAACCTGGGCTGGCTAATCAATGAAGAAAAAAACATACTTTTCCTTCCCAACAACTGCAGTTCTTGGGTGTTCTATTGAAAACTTGTGACAACAGTGCAGCCCTGTCCTTGGAACGACAGACACGCATCAGGGAGCAGGTGACTTTATTTTTAATAAGGCAGTCTCACAATGCAAAACACTTCTCCAAACTCCTGGGCCATCTTTCCTCTGCACAGCATATTATTCCATGGGTCAGAACACATAGCCGGCATACCCAGTACAACTTCCTCTAATTTTACAGGAAAAACCCATTGAACCTGTACATGCGAGTTCCAGTATTGGCTTCCACCAGAAGGGAGTTATCCTGGTGGACTCAGAAGAAGAATCTGGCACAAGGTGATCAGATAATAGAACCATCTCGACAAGTACTCACCATGGATGCCAGTCATCAGGGATGAGGAGGGGTCTGGAACCAGAGGTCTGTACAGGGCACCTGGTCCGATCAGGAATCCAGATTTCACATAAACATACTGGAGCTGTTATCCGTCTGGAAGACGCTGCTACACTTCCAGCACAGCCGGGCAAGCAATCCTCATACGGTCAGACAATGTCACAGCTGTACAATACCTCCTTAAATCAGGGGGGAACCAGGAGTCTTCAACTCAACAGTCTAGCGATAAAGATCCTGCTCTGGGCAGAGAAACATCTGTTAGCCTTAACAGCCTCTCACTTATCAGGCCACCTGAACATCCAGGCAGACTTCCTCAGCTGGACAAAGCTAAATCCGGGAGAATGGAGCCTCAACAGACAGGTATTCCTATCCCTAACACAGACTCTGGGATCCCCGTCAATAGATCTCATGGCCACTGCCCAGAACAGACCGTGTCAACTATACCTATCCAGGTGGTCAGAAAAGCAGTTGGCAGGACAAGACTCCCTAAGCATTCCTTGGATGTTAAAACTAGCTTACATCTTTCCACCCATTCCTCTCCTGGCGGAGGTCATAAGAAAAGACAAGGCCATTGTCATCCTCATAGCCCCAAATTGGCCGAGAAAGTTGTGGTATGCAGACCTCCTGCAGCTGTTTGTCTGTCCTCCGGTTCCTCTTCCAGATATTCCATTGCTGAATCAAGGGCCAATAATACATCCCAATCCAGCCTTCTTCCAGTTCAGGGCCTGGAGGCTGAACGAGAATCTTTAACTCACCAAGATCTCTCTGAATCCGTCATAAACACCATCTTGCAGGGCAGGCATCCTTCTACTACAAAGATCTATTACAGAGTCTGGTCCACATTCCATCATTGGTGCACCTCTCAGGGTCTAACTAGACAGTCCATTTCTGCTCCAAGGATCCTGGACTTCTTACAGTCAGGTTTTCAAAAAGCACTAAGGCCGGCATCATTAAAGGTTCAGCTCTCGGCTGTCCTTGCCACCCCATTCGCTGACAATTTTCTGATAAAGAAATACATGACAGCTATAACAAAGGTAAAGCCCACTATTAATGATATGGTTCCTTCCTGGGACCTTAACCTGGTTTTACAGCAGCTCGCTTCTCACCCCTTCTTCAAACTATTGGATTCTGTTTCCATGAAGCACCTCACTCTAAAAAACATTGCTTCTTACTGCAGTAACTTCGGCCCGCAGAGCTGGGGAACTTCAGGCTCTGATGGCCACTGCCCCTTACCTGATCAAGACAAAGTGGTGCTGCGTCCGAACCCTGCATTCCGCTCCAAGGTTATATCCCAGTTCCATTTAAACCAGGAGATTGTACTTCCATCATTCTGCCCTAACCGAGCTGGGGAGCTAGTGAGGCTCCTCCATAACCTCAACCTTGTACGCTGTCTCCAGATTTATCTCAGGCGCGTACTCAACTTATTCGTAAAACTGATTCCTTGTTTGTCCATCATTTTGGGAAATTGTAAAGGATGTGCAGCATCAAAGCCCTCTATTTCCTGTTTGATATGGAGTTGTATTATCTTTGCTTATGAATCTGCAGACAAGGAACCCCCATTGGGGATTGAGGCCCACTCAACCAGGGCCATCTCTACCCCTTGGGCACAGAAAGCAGCAGCTTCCCCTGAAGAGATCTGTAAGGCTGCAACCTGGTCCTCTGTATCAACCCTTGTGAAGCACTACAGACTGGATCTCCAAGCATCTGCAGATGCCAAATTTGGCGGAAAGGTGCTGGAGGCAGCCATATCCTAGCAATTTCTCTTCAGGAGCCCTCCCTGTGTACACTGGGTACTGCTCTGGTAAGTTCCACAGTATCCTGTGGATCGGACACAGAGGGAAAGATGAAATTTACTCACCGATATTTGTTTTTCCTCTGTGTCCTTCCACGACAACCCACCCGGTTATGCTTGGTATATGTATCGTTCCGGATGGATACCTTTTAGCAAATACTATACTTCTATATGTACTTGCTTGTGGTCATGAAATTAAATCATCTAACCAGCTTTTCTTCTTGCAGCTTGGGAAAAAAGTATAACTGCAGAGGGGAGGATATTCACACACTTTATAATTTTTTTTCGATTGGTCCTACCAGCTGGGAGGCGGAGCCAATTGCCCACAGTATGCCGTGGAAGGACACAGTGGAAAAACAACTATTGGCAGTAAATTTCACCTTTTGTCATCCATTGATGGCAAGAGATGTCTCCAGCACATTGCAAAGCACTCTGATTTCCAGTTCAGCTTTGTAAAAGTGTGTGTGTGTGTGTGTGTGTGTGTGTGTGTGTGTGTGTGTGGTCCCCCAGTATATATATATATTTCATTTAACCCTTTAAGTGCCATAGAGAATGTATTGGATACCTTTCTGCCACTCAGAGGGGAAACACACATTTAACTCCTTCAGAACCAGAGGCAAGTGCAATTCTTTACACTCGTTTCTGGACATGAGACAGTTAAGATATCACAACCCACTTACAGGATTAGATGCTATTGAGATTGTGACCAAACTGTTCAGTATGTTTGTTGCCTCATTAATCACTATGTTTGCCTCAACATGAGTTTCTGGCAACAAAATCCTGAATTACAGTCACACTGCAAGGCAATAACCTTTGTATGTAATGAGAAGACAGTAAATTATGACTCATTCATGCTTAAAGAATGAGTTTGCGTCTGATTAACATATGGCTAAGGGACCGCTCTGGTTTGCCAGCTGAGAGAAATGTATCCTTCTTCAGGGATCTTTCCGGAGCCTCTGGCTGCTGTGGGATTTCCTTCTACTTTTAAGGACATTGTTGAGTATCATTGAGATAAATCCCAGAGAATGTTGGTTTGCCTTTAGTTTACTGCCATCCACAAATGTAACATGATGCAACTGCACCAAGCCCATCTATAGTATCAGGGAAAATTTAAAGGAGAACTAACATTTCCTAATAATAATCCCCACTTGCCTATGGCCAGAAAATACAATGGCTCATATCCCTTTGTTCAAGAGAGAACCTCTTCAGTCCATCCTGGATGTCCTTTCAATGGAAGCAGGCATGGCATGATAATTGCAGGCTGTTGTTAGAGACTAAAGCAGAGATTATGCAATAGCTGGCAAATCAAAGCTTTGCACATCCCTCTGGTCCTTAACCCTTTGAGTGCCAGAGAGGTATCTCTGGCACTCAATGGGTTAATAACACCCCATGGAGTGGGCAAAGGTGAAGGTCGTGTGCCTCCATGGACCTGACATCCAGAATTGATTGAATATGTTGAACAAAGGCACAGTGAAAACATTCATAGGGGCCATTAGGATTTTCTGGCCTTAGTAAGGTAAGTAGGGAACAGCATTCGGATATGTTCTCCTTCAGTTGGAATACGGGGCACTGGTGCATGTTGTCACATGTAATTGCTGCAGAGATAATGCCCCACAACAACAGTTCACTGTATGTTCTGCCTGATGTCAGCCAGTCTTTTGTCTCTGAGAACATTGTTACACACGTTCCTGTCTGCCCACATCCACCTTTTCCAAGAATCACTGCAGCAACGCTCGCTATGTTACAGAATATTCAGCTCCTTTTAAAGGTCATATTGGTAGGGAATCGCTACTCATTAAAAATGAGTGCTAATGTTGTAAATGTAGATATTTGACCCCTTGAGCTCCAGGCTGCCAAAGAATTAATGTTAACACTTCATTTCTTGCAGTGTGTGTAATAAGTACACATCTATTGGCAATTCATGCCTATATGGAGGCATAAGAGTTCTTTTGTTTTATGCGTGTGAAATAATTATCTATATTAACACGTGAAGTGCTTTTTATTAGTATCACAGTAATGTGATGCATACAGTTCAACAGTGACACTCACGGTTCTCTTTAATGACCAGTGGGGTATGCAATGCATTTCTTTGCCCTGTTTTGTGTACCCCTCTGGTCCCTAAGGGGTTGCCCATTTGAGTGTCAGAGGGGTGCCAATGCATTGCGAAGCAGCATGTTGTGTATCCCTCTGGCATTCAAAGGGTAAAAGATCCTCCATGATTGCAAAATGATAATAGGTCACTAGTTCTTTACTCAGTGCTTCTCAAGAAGGGTGTGTTGGCACTTTATTGTGCCTTGGTAAGCAGCATAGGGTGCCACATATTTTCTATGAAGACTGACGAAAATGTTAATTATGAGCTTCAAATATATATGTTCTGTTATGGACAGTACACACCATTTTGTGATTCTGATTGTGAGACCTAAGAATAAATATATATTTTGTGCCCTTCATTTTGCCCTTGGCAAATGACCCCTAACGTGCTAAGAGAGTCCTGAAAATGCCATAATGTGTTAGCGGTTCCTTAAACAAAAACCATGGTCTTAACTGATTAGAGTAATGTTCAGATGGTTAATCGATCTCTCAGTAGCAGTAAGAGTGAATAAAAGAATGATTTCCCACCCAGAGGCATGGTGGTTGTTGGGGCTAAAGGCCATAACAACCAGAAAACACACATACAGCCATATTCAGAATGCTAAAGAGGAACAAACTGCACCATAGGGGACACATGATCATTCCCAATGCACTGAAATCCTCTAGGATTCAAGGGATTTAAAAGCCTCCTTTAAATCAGTGAGAATTTTGTCCCTTATGTTCCTGTTGGATTGCTATAGAATCGTCATCTTTAGCCTTCTGAGTATAGCGAACAATGCCTTGATGAAGGCACTTGGTTGTGACTATCTAGAGCTCCTAAATACCTGCCTGAATACCACCTTCCAGCTGTTGGCACTCTTTTGGGAATGTTCAGCATCTGTTTTATATATGTGTCATAAAACAGCAGGATAATGCACTCACAGGGACTATAATGACCATTCAGTCAGCTCATATGGGACGGTTATTCCTATTTGTTAACCCATTGGGTGCTAGAGAGGTAACCAATGCATGGAAAGGTAGTGTATTTGAGACCGCTATAGCATCCAATGGGATAATAACTCAGTTGTGTCTGTTGACATTCACAAATTTGTAGTGTAATTGACCTGTTAACCTTTATAAGGACCAGAGGGGTGTGCAGTGGTCTGTAAAGGGTTAAATGATCAGTAAAGACTTATTATGTAATGTAATATATATTACATCTCAATATGTCAGAAAATGGAGGGACCTTTTACTATACGATCATATTCTGTGGAGAATTAGCTTGCTGTTCTCCTCTCCCATTGAATACAATTGTATCAATGGTTACTATCCTTTTAATAAAAAAAAAAAAAAATATGAACTGTAATAATTTTCATATAAAGCAGTTTCCAGCACTGAAAATGCCATTATTTTTAACTCTGCAGTAAAAGCCCTGCAATGTTATATTTTTATCATAGTAAAAGGTTACTTCCCCTTTAAGAAGTGGCTTTGCAATATTTTTTCAGCACGGCAGCATTAAATCTGCAAGGAAATGAACCAGTCCTCTTGATCTATGTTTATTGAATAGTGCACATTAGTGTGGAGTCCCGTGAACACCTCCAGCAGGCTTATGATTTGCTATGCAGGTTTCTGTCCATTAACAAATGGCAAATCGTGACTGGATATTTTCAGCAGCCACCTTTACTGCCAGTTTGTCTGGATTCCACTGCAGTTGATGATAGACATGGGTAGGAATATGTGAGCTAAAACCATTGGATTGTCCCCTGCAATGTAGTCCATGCTATAATGACCAGAGAAGCGTCCAGACCAGTCCTAGATTTAACACAAGATTTGTAATCCAAAGGCAAAAATGTATTCCTTTTCTATGATCTATCTAATGTAGCTGGATTCCTAAAAAACACACACTGGTACTCACACTGTAGGGTGACACTGATTCCTGTGCTAACCTGCAGAATGACTTTTTAATAAGCATCCTGTGTTAAAGGGAGCGGTCTGGTCACCTTCAATATATCAGAATGAACATGTGACATAGACATTTAATGAGGTTACATATATTAAATGTTGTCTGTGTTCCAAGCCAGCATTTGTTACATTAAACTTTCATACCAGGTGTATTAACATACATACATTATTATTCTTTGTTCAGGACCCCTGTTTTTTAAGGGACTGTAGCAGATTCCACTAGCATTTTATAAATTAAAATATTTAATACCAGATGACTTGGGTGACAATTTATTTTGTGACTGCACCATGAGATATATATTTTTGTGATCTGCTCTGATTGCTACTTGAGATTTCCAGTAACATCACTTGATGGATGTTATAAATGCAGTGCTTAGGCTCTATAAACCACAACCAGATTTGTTGCCAAGTTTTTTGTGTGTGTGTCTATGACATGACATATTTATTGTAATAACTGTAAATGGTTTTAACCATTTGAGTGCCAGAGGGGTAGCCAATGCATTGCCAAGCAAAATGTTGGATCCCTTCTTGCACTCAAGGTTAATGTAAGTCCCCAATACAAATCACCAAGATTATTTTTGTATAGTCAGTTTTGTGCTAGTAGTAACCTGGTTTATATATTTATCACTCAAAAATATTGCTTCAGTAAGGAGTAGTGAGTTTTCTCCTGTAAAATAATGACTTTAGTTGTTTCAACTCATGCAGAAAAACAGTTACTAGTCTCTGCCATTACTGTAGCTCAATTTGTATGATATAGGTAACAAACATTAGAAGTGCATTATTCAGTTGTGATCATTATACACACTACATTGCAAACCACAGGAAATGTTCAAATTCACCTTTTTTATTTTTTTTTTTATTTTATTTTATAAAACAAACTAGTGCATTAGCTACAAGCGCATTTGCCAGAGTTAATGTTGTACACTGCTGGGGTCATCTTGCCTTTCACTTCCAACCCACATGAGACGAGATCCATGGCCCATCCTATAAGTGCAATCACAAAGTCTTTAGTGAAACAAAACAAAAAACTGTTTTGAATAGTGCATTTTTCACCTTTTTTTTTTTTTTTTTTTTGTCAATTTTCACATAATTCTATAAATTTGGGACCAAAAAAGCTCAGAAAAAAAGTAATTTTAGAAAGTACCAAATGCTGTATAATACTCACAGTCCAGCCCCTTTTCACCTTTATGTGAAGATGTGTAGTGGGGGGTGTATTATACAAAGAAAATAAAAAAAATTGTGTGTGTGTATATATATATATATATATATATATGTATGTATGTATGTATGTATGTATGTATGTATATATAATATAAAATCTCCACATGTCCTCAGTATGCTGCCACCATCCACTGCATCTACTCCCTCCCTCCAGAGGTATCTGGGGTGTCTGTGCATTGGGCGGCATGCTTGTATTTGCAGCCTTCTTCCTGTATCCCCCTGTGAGGACCTGTGTTAATTTAAGATAATGGTAGTGCCCTTTGAGGACCTGAATGTCCTTGCAGGGCACTACTGTAGTTTCAGTGCGCAGAGGTCTATGCATTGGATCTACTCATTTTTTTTTGGTGGGTAGAGAGAGGGAAAACAAGGGTGCGTATTATACATAGTTTTCCCCTTAAAGTGTTAGTAATGTCTAAAAAAAACTTTTTTTGCATTTAGAAGAGCTTAAAAAGCTGATCTAAATGCAAAAAAACGTATATCTCTCAAACCGCTATGGTTTAAGAGATACGGGCGTTTAAAGTTTAATTTCTCCTACTGACAGCTGTAAAGCTGTCAGTAGGAGATTCGTGTCGTTCGACACGCTGGCGCTTGAGAAGTGCCGGGATCTCGATACTTACATGGAATCCCATCATTGGAATGGTCTAAAACGTGTGCCTGGTGTTCAGTTGGTGTTGTGTGAAGCTGATAACACCAAGTCATATGAAAGGAATAGTAATAAATGAGTTTATTTTAAGTTTGTTTAATATTGTAGAGCTTAAAAAAAGAAATCAATCGATGTAAGTCTGGTCTCTCAAACCTTTATAGTTTGAGAGCTATAACCTGCTAAAGAACAAAAAAGAAAAAAAAAAGAGAAAAAGCGCCAATAGTGCGTTATCCCAATATACTGATTTTAAATAATGCACAAAAATTCACTCACATTAACGATAAGTTGACCTAAAGACATATGTCAGTGATCAACATTCACACTTGCAGGGTACTTTACCCGTCCCTGCTTGGGTATCCACACTCCGATAGGGTAATCCAAGTGAAAGACGAACGTATCTTCAAAACAATCTTGTTTAAAACAGAAAAATAGTATAGTAGCCGAATCCTTCATAAAACACTTTATTAAAAAATAAATTAAATGCCCAATTGGACAAAAAAGAAAAACAAGGCTCTATGGAACGCGTTTCACAGCACCCATGGCTGCTTTATCAACCAAACAAGCCTTACAAGGCTTGTTTGGTTGATAAAGCAGCCGTGGGTGCTGTGAAACGCGTTCCGTAGAGCCTTGTTTTTCTTTTTTGTCCAATTGGGCATTTAATTTATTTTTTAATAAAGTGTTTTATGAAGGATTCGGCTACTATACTATTTTTCTGTTTTAAACAAGATTGTTTTGAAGATACGTTCGTCTTTCACTTGGATTACCCTATCGGAGTGTGGATACCCAAGCAGGGACGGGTAAAGTACCCTGCAAGTGTGAATGTTGATCACTGACATATGTCTTTAGGTCAACTTATCGTTAATGTGAGTGAATTTTTGTGCATTATTTAAAATCAGTATATTGGGATAACGCACTATTGGCGCTTTTTCTCTTTTTTTTTCTTTTTTTTTTCTTTTTTGTTCTTATGCGATACTACTCTGGATCGTGAGTTGTTTGGAGTGGAGCTGCCATTATCCTGTCTAAAGGGAGCAGGTTACTAATCCCTGAAGCTATATTGCTGAATTACACATACGTGTTTTATTCAGCCACTGCTCGTGTGAGTAGATTTCCTTTGGTGGTGGTTGGTGATATTATTTTTTAGAAGATCTTACACTAGGAGCGCCTCCTGTTCTTTTCTTCTCTTTTCTACTATAACCTGCTAAAGCTCCCCCTCCTGCCCCTTTCCCAGACTATATTAAAGGGGTACAGATATATAATTTGCCTCAAAATCCAATCACTGCTTATGAAATCATTTTGCTCTATTGTCGTCAGTCTAGTGAGAAAGCGACTCTGACTTTCTCAGTAGACTTTAAGGAACGCGACTTAACCCTCGATAGTCCATAACGAGAACACAATACACAGCCTAGTGTACTGCTGACAATAGCGCAAAATTATTTCATAAGCAGTGGTTTAATTTTGGGGCAAATTATATATTTGTACCCCTTTTAACATTGCTTATATCACTTTGATGGCAGAATTTATGCAATACAATAGCAAAAAGCCATAATGCACACATTCAATGTAGCAAAGTATATGGGTGTTACAGTGTACTACATATCAAGGGCTAACATACATGCTAATCTGCTGAGTACACTTCCAGTTGAAGGAAGTAACTCATATATGTGCTGAGGCTGTGAATGTCATGATCTAGACCATAACATACCTTGTGGGGATCAAGAGGTTAAGTCAAACTTGACGATCCGGTATCCTTAAATGGTAATCTACTAATTAACACTGTGTAGACCAAACACGTGTATGAGAACATAAGCAGCTGGACCATACAAGTACCTATTATAAGTGTCTGATGACTCTGATACTTGTCAAAGAAGATGCATATATATTAAGTGATCTTAATAAGGGTGAATAGGACTAGTAGTGAACAAATGTAATCCATTCACCTGATACCTTATTGCCCACAACTAATCCTATGTAACTGTTGCCAGACGGCTATCTCTCTGAATCTCATTGTTAGACAGCATACATGCAATGATAGACAACGTATGAGAAATTCTGGCCAAGTGACTGTGACCAGTTAATAGCAACACTTCCAGGGATAATTGACTTAGATCTAGTGAAGTTACCCATCCTGAGCCACAATGCACTGTAATTTTAATATACCTTTTTTCTTTTTCTTTGACTGTTTCCCTCTTTTCTAAGTTTGTGTATATTTTTTTCAATTATTGATAATAAAGTATGATTTTAATGGATACTATTGTAGAGTGCCTTTGGCACAGATTTCTTTCCAAAGGGAGACTCATAACCACCCTTTATATACACTCCTATCATTTCACATCTCACTTTTCCAGTGTTACTGTATGGTAATATTCTGCTCATCTGTATTCTGTTGGCTTAGTTTGTGACTAATAAACCTGTCTTGTTTGGGCGTGTTCGGACAGCACATTTCAGTTGTCTTGATTTGGCTTTGCTTTCTTATCACTTGACTAGTGTAAAAGCCCGTGTACACGGGCCAAGGTCCGGGTAATGTTAACCCTTTGAGTGCCAGAGGGGTACACAATGCATTGCTTTGCGTATCCCTCTGGCATGCAAAGGGTTAAGTGGCCGCTACCTCACTGCTTCATGCGATACAGTCTTGCGTCGCCTCACTCACACGATGCAATCATGCGCAGTAGATACTGGCCAAATGCGGGCACTGCGCATGACTGCATCGTGACAAATATCCTAGCGAATTATTATATAGGATGCTGTACTAAATGTTTTGCCTTGTGGGTGGTTCTGTATTATTCTGTTACATACCCAATGCATTAATTTCACCTTTTCACTTCTGCTGTATTTCTAGTTTAGGTTTCCAGAGTTGCATGTGTCTGTATTCAAGCACCTAAAGTGTTTATGCTGGTTCACCGAATTTAGAAATGTAACAATAAACATGTGAGTTGAAATCTGGATTGCTTTAATCCACTGCTGGCCCTTGTATGAAGTGTACAGTTGCAGGCACCCATAACTCCTTGGACGATGGAGAGGGTTTAAGAACGTCTACTCCAAGCACTGGAGACCTCTTTTGCATCCAGTGGGTTAAATATCTATACTCGTCTTTCCGTCCTAATCGGCGAGTACTCAGTTGGTACTCTGCATAGTTCATCTACCAACATGTTACCCTGTGCACAGTGGATACCACACCCCAATCCCAGCAAAGTCAGGATAATTGGGATGTACCACTAACAAACACAAATGTAATATGTTCTGCATAATAAAAATATTACCAAACCTATCCATAATTGACTAAAAACATATTTTTCATAAAACCGTTTAGCTTTTCAACTTCTTATAATATCCTTGTTGTTAATCCCTTGGATCTGGGATGGACAACCTGAGGCCCTCCAGCTGTTATTGAATCCATATTCGGTTTGTGAAGTCCTATCTGTATGAAAATTATTATTATTGTTTTTCAAATAGACTTTGAATTTGGTTACTCCTTGTAAATGTTCCCACTGGTGATTTGAATACTGTTGCTTCGATTTTAACCCTTTGAGTGCCAGAGAAGTATCTAACACATTGCGTTGCAATGCTTTGGACACCTCTCTGACATGCAAAAGTTTAAAAAAAAAATCCTAATTGGTAGACGTTGTAGTGCTCTACAGTTTAAGGCTATCCATGCTTTACAGTGACAATTTACTTGTATTCTCACTATTCCTCTCATAAACAGTCCTCCATTCTCTTTGTGAAGGTGTTTTATACATTTTAATATGATGCAAATCTTATTAATGTACTATTACCCATACTACACCACAACAGAATATATTACCACTTTAGAAATCATTTGGATATAACACCTAATATAATTTTGGCTTTTGCAGACAATGAATCACTGTGAAATGCATGATAATGCAAAGAATATTGAGCACTGACATGAGGAAATGTCAGGAAAGCTGATGAATCTGATGTGCTGTGAATGTTTCATATGGCTATGTGCATAGATATCCTGGTTATTATGTGCTGGAGCATTTATAAAAATCATTCTGTTTTATTGCCACAACGCCCTTTGCCTTTTTCCTTCTAAGAGACTTGATGCTAAGAGCTCATAACTAATTCAGATTCTTATATGTTGTGCCGCATTTCTACATTATTACAGGATTTTATTGTGCAGTAAAATTGTGAAAAATAGTAATCTCAATTATCTCTTTCCAAATAAATCTAATTTTGAAGAAAAGATGATAGTATTTTTAATATGTTACACTGGGCTTAAGAAGATCATGACCTACATTTTTTTTAACTTTTTTTTGGCTGAAACAGCAATCTGTGTCAGTTGTATAATCTACAGTTCTTTGGATGTAATCTCATTTTGTTTATCATCTAAAGCAGTGATTCTGAACGTTGGTTCTCAGTTCACACAAACAAGTCACTTTTTCAGTACATCCCTGCCTGTTCACAGGAAAGTAATCCGTGTGGCTCAGTCATTTTGATTGCAATAACTATACTAAATTAGGGATATCCGCATTGCTGGAGCTAAGACTCAGTGATCTAATGCATGATGGGTCTTTTATAATTGTCTAGGAGAGTGGTCCTCAACCTGTGTGCAGTAGAACCAGAAGGTTCTATGAAGAAATAGAAGGGGTTCAACAGAACTATTTTTTGTAATTGTGTACAGCTGAAGAAGACTGGGTGTGTGATGTACAGGGGAAAAGTGAAGCCATTTTGAGCAAACCAACTGCACTATAGAGAACAGATACAACTTCCCATTGGTTCGAACAGGTCTATGAAAGGGGAACTATCACACCAACTAAAGTCCACCCCACCTAATTGGGCATCTAGTGATAAGCTTAACAATCACAGCCGGCACCGACGGCCAGGCAATAGCGCTCTAGAGTCGCCTGCACCATCAGTCCCTTCCTGTACCTTAAGGTACCATTCAACACCTCCTGTTGTGACCGGGACTGACAGCACAGATGTCTGTAAGCAAAGATGTCTGCGCTGTTGCCTGGTGGTCTACATAGCGGTTATATTAAGTTTATCGCTAGATTCCTAATTACGTGGGGTGGACTTTAGTTGGGGTAATAGTTCCCCCTTTAATTCCTTGAATGCTAAAGAAGTCTCTAACCAATTGCTTCATAATACATTGGAGCTCTCTCTCAGGCATTCATGTGGTTGAAAGCCACATTTAAATCAATGGTAATTTTTAATTTGTTCCCAATGGTGCAGTTGGTTTAAGAATTGTTCCACTTTCTTAGTATATGGGCATCCGTGTGTGTGCATGTGTGTGTGCATCCATGTGTATGGTTCTGTGACAATCAGTGGACACATGGAAGATTCTGTTAATTGTAGCGTAATAATTCCAATCCATGATACCATGTTAACCCCTTGAATGCTACAGAGGTCTGCAATGCAGTGCAAAGCAATGTGTTTGAGACCTCTTTGGCATCCAAGCAGTTAAAGGGTTTGCTAGTTATGATGGAATGGCCATGGCTCCAGGCTTCATCTTTATTAGTTTGTCAGCTATAGGAAATAACGAAGTGTGTGTCTGTGGTACATCCTTATTACTTTTTTATAATGTTTAGTAAAGTTTAAATGATGTAAAGTGTTTTAGTTTGATGGTGGGTTGATGGTAAATTGTCTTTTATGTTAATTGATATATGAATCTGGTTTGCTGTTAGGGGGTGTGGCTAGAAAGCAGTGATTGGTTGAGGTGGACCCCTGCCTCCTCAACCAAACACCATGTTTAAAATAAGTAAATAAGTCAGGCCTCATGGTGTGGGGCATCAGGACCCCTCCTAATCCCCCCCCCGCTACTTATCTACAAGCCAGTTTTGCTGGGAGATCAGTAGAATCGACACAGGGGAGCAAGAGAGCTCTGCTGCTTCTATTCTACCTAGAGCCGGGTAGCAGTGGGTAGAATCAGGAAACCCACTCACGTCATTGAGAAAAAGCCTCCCTCATTGACATGACAGGGTTTCCCAATCCCACCCACTCCATAGTAGAGGTATGATGGAAGCTCTTTTTGCTCCCCTGCATCGCGTCTATTGATCTCCCCTCAGTAGCTGGGGTGCATCAGTAGGGGTCATGATGCCTCACCATGAGGCCTGACTTTTAATACAATGTAAACCTTTCAGTGCCGGAGAGGTATCCAAAAAAAAAAAAAAAAAACCCCAAAAAAACAAAACCAAGGCAATATTTATGAGGGGAGCATGCCTCCACCTCCTATCTTTGAGATCTATAATATATTTTTATGTAGGTTTTTTTTTTTTTTTTTTTTTTTTTCTTTCATCTGCCATTGTATGAGCAATACCAGGTGTCAGCAGCATGGACTGATATTATGTCTTTACTTTTAAAATTCTGGATTGTTAATTTTAAGAATAGCTAATTTTCACAGACTGATGGGCATCTCAAAGAATAAACCCCTTCACAATGCGCTGGAGACATCTCTAGCATTAAACGTGTTAACCCTTTGAGTGTCAGAGGGGTACTTTGCAATGCGTTGCATACCCCTTTGGCACTCAAAGGGTTAAATAAAACTTGCCAACATAAAAAAAAAAAAAAAAAAAAAAAAAAAAAGTCTATGAATATTTTCCCCCTGGGCAATGAAATTAAGATGTCACCAATAATATACTATACAATACTTTGCACATTATTCTTAGAGCTGCATTTCTACACCAAAGTAGATATTTCCCACACCCAAATATCACATTAAATTGTAAAAATAAGCACGGTTAGAAACAATTAATGTCATGCCAAGGCAAGAGTTGGCCTTTGCCGGGCACTGGAATGTATAATTTGTTTGTTTATTTTGTGTATTTTATTGTACCTTTTAAAGTGTTAGCTAAATTAGTTGAGTAGATAACATCAACAGAGCAGGATGTACGGGTCATAAACGGTATTGGACCATCTGCTCTGGGGGTAGTTTTATCCAGGAGACACCCAAATAACCTGAAATAGGAAGAACATGTATATAGAGTGTAAAATGGTTCAGTACAAATTATATATTCGGAATGCCCAAGTTTTACCCTTGTGGTGGGTACCAAACATGCCAGGGGGAGGTGTTCCTGCCATGAGTTACAAGAATAGCCACTTTGCAAACAGTTAGACTCAGCATGTTTGGTGTCCAGATATTCACACAGATATGTGGAATATGATCATTATAACATTATAGAGTTGTGCTGTGGGTTGCATGTTTTGGGAAGCCTTATGATTTTTCAGGTAGAACTTTGCAGTAACATCTGTGACAGGTCTGATTGAGTGGGCTGTGAACAGTCAAGCCAAACCCCTAACCCTCCCAGGTAACAACTGAAGGGGGTTGGCCTCTTAAAAGGAACCGTGGAAACTATTTAATATGTATTTTTTGGGATAAAACAGGGGATTTCTTTGTAACAACTGAGAGGGGAAATACCATCTGAAGTTCCTGCAAGGACTCTTAAAATATCAGTAATTGTATTTAAGGATTTCTTGTGTTTCTCCCATTTTATTGTATGGACTGTTTTGCTTATGTGTAATGTTTATTTGTGTATGGCCTTTATTTCTGTATTTTTGTACCCAGCACTGTGAAGCCTTTTTTCAGATTAAATGTTCAATTAATCAGCTCTTGTCTCTGTTCTCTAATAGGAACTCACTATTCTGAAGGAAGCTCAGTTAGAACACGCTACTAAAGGGTTAAGTCTAAATGTTTGATTATTAAGGTGATTTTATACTGTAACTATGTTGTGTTTTTGGGTAACCTAAGACACCCAGATATAAAGTCTTGGTGACAGCGAATTGTTGTGCTGGGGTGACAGTGCAGGAGGGATTTCAGGGGTTAATTTGGTGGTTGCTAGGAATAGTAACAGGTAACCAGGGGTCTGGTTTTGTTAACCCATTCCCTCCCACACTCCCCACTATCTCAGCAGGGCCTATAGCCTTTGCTTGTGACAATTAACCTTTCAACCCTTTGAGTGCCAGTGGGATGTGCTGTGCATGTATTGCAAGGTTACTGACAAGCACCTAAACTATGAATTTGAAATACAGTTTTAAAACCAGGGATGAATACAGGGACATCGGGAACAAAACAGAAACAGCAGGGACGTTTCCTGCTGGAATTCGGCACTGATGGCAGGTGTTAAAGGGATAGTAATACTTCGTTTTAACTTTATTTTATTTTGTAGGCATTAAAAAAACATGAAGAATGATATAAGTCTTATCTCTCAAACCTTTATGGTTTATGAGATATTCACAAGCAAAGTTTCCCCCTCCCGCCCCTTTTACCTAGTGTAAGCCATCTCTTCTCAGATGTGGAATGCAGTCCATAGACCAGACAGATAACAGAAGGGGACACTCTTATTCCTATGAAAACAATGAAATCCTTGCCCCACTTGACAAGCTTTTCTTAACTCAAGATTGTCCCTCTCTGCAGTCTACCTGGGCACCTCCCTTCTGCTCTAGCTGAACAGTGTGACATCAGTAAAACGGGCAGGAGGGGGACACTTTGTTATTGAATTACTCTGGAACTACAACTCTGACAGAATTGAAATAACACTCTCCAAAGTCCAAATACTATGATGATTAATTAGAGCTGCTTTTATTATGAAACATTACTATCCCTTTAAATGAACACTGCAGAATCGCCTGATTTTGTTTTAAAAGGAATAGTAACACTTTATGTTGACTTTATATATTCTTCATGTACATAATATATATTGTCAAATTGCCTATATTTATTTATTTTTTATTTATTTATTTTTAAATAACCGTTCTGTGTCCATGACAGTGAGTTCCCTGGATCAGTTTGCAGAGAGCTTCATGTCAGGGAATAGGCAAATATTAAAAATAAAGAAGTAGTATTGGAAATGTGAATGTATATTTTGCAGTTGCAGAATATGTAAAGTCCAAATAAAGGTTACTATTTCTTTAAACCCATTTCTTCAAGCCTGTGAAGGTCCTGCTACCCTTGTCATGTGACAATGAGACATTGCAGTGCCAAGGTGATACTTCCTAAAGTGCTAGAGTTTTATTGCTGTGTAAGCAGGCAGTAAGTAATACATCTGCACCTCCACTTAAATAGTTGTTGGTCTATTTTTAATGACAAAGCAATTGCTATTTCTTTTAAAGCGGCAAGTGCAGCCTGATGTAAAATTGTTTTAAACACTTGGTAGTGTTTTGTATCTTTCTGCTCTTTTATGTGCCTTTTAAGTTAGTGAGCGCTAAAGGTCAGGAGCTTTGGATATGTTAAATACTCCTAGCCTCCTACAGTGCCATTTTCCCATCTGAAGTGCTGACGCTAAAATTCCATGAAAGTTAATATTCCTCCAGTGTGGTGTGATTTGTGGAAGTGAGCAAAGTCTGTCAGTGGACTCCCTGCTGATTGGAGTCTTCAATAGTGACAAGTCAAAAGGTGAAATATCTGAGGGATAGGCACAAAAGGCCCAAATTAGGAAGAACAGCCTTCCTGAAATTTCCATCCCTTCACTAAATATAGAAATGCACAAGTGTTGTATTTAGTGTGTGTATATATAGTAGATTTTGTAAAAACAGCACTCACAGGACTTGAAAAAAAGATGTGCTTCTTTAGTACCAAAGTTTCAGCCCTTGACTGGCCCCTGGCCACGGTCGAAATGTTGGTAATAAAGGAGAGCAAAATTTTGATCTTCTTTGAAGTTCTGTGAGTATGTTGTTTCTTCAAATTTACTATACAGTCTCTTCAATTGACTAGCACACAGACAAGTGACTAGCTAGCACTCGTACTTCCAATAAACAATGGCCTGGGTGCTTCAGCAAATTTTATGTACATTCATAAGTAAGCTAGCACTCTCAGGACTTAAATATAAACAAATTTATTTGATCGTTTCGGTTCAGTAAGAACCGATAAAGGTTCTTACCAAACCGAAACGTCGATCAAATAAATTTGTTTATATTTAAGCCCTGAGAGTGCTAGCTTACTTACGAATATATATATATATATAATAATATAGTGAATTAAAATGTTTTGGTTTTTTTTTCCCCCCGATTTGTGTTGTTTTCTTCAGTAATACGGATGATCCATTTTCATAGTGTATTGCATTAAGACCTTGTTCTCATAGGTTATTTCAAAGCTGTGATGTTTTCTCCAATCTCATATGCTATATTCTGCTATCCCTCTGCAAGATGAAAGGAGTGCACTTTAAAGCATCAAACCAGTTCATGTAGGTGGCAGAGTAACTTGACTGGCCAGATAAGCCAGCCTGTGATTTGATAGAAATAAAGAGCATCACAAAATGCTGTTTCCTATATGAATGGCCTGCATGGTGGCCTCTTAGAATGCTGTGCAGACCTTCACTGCTACAACGTCCCAGTGACCGTTCAGACCTTCACCGCTGCAATTCCCCAGTGACCATTATTAGTCAGCATCACCAGGGAGAGGCAGTAAACTGCGTTCATGTCACGTAAGCATCATGTAAACAGTCAGTGGGATGCAATTCTCCCTTTTTATGGACGAATGCATGGTGATTTTGTCCCTAGCACAGTCTCCCATATGAACAAACCCAAAATCTTTGTGCAAGACTTTGATGGCTACATTTCATAAGTTTCTATATTACCGGTATGTCTGTTTCATCAATAAGAAATTCCTTCCTTATAAGTATTTCAAATGAGTCTGTGTAGGTAATTTGTTCCATAGTATGAACATCACTTAAAATATATTAATACAGTACATATATTTTGTGATTTGATCAGTCAAGCATAAAAGCAAGGCTCCCGGAATGTCTTGTACGTCACTTTCAGAGAGCGAGATAATCTTAGTCACTGATGGCACAAAGGAAGCCTTTTGTTGGAAGGTCTGTGAGGCACAAGTGTATTGATAGCATTCTGTCATACTGCTCTGCTAAACACAATTGCATGTCATGGTGGGAATGAAAACCTAATTTTATCCATGGGCTTTTATTTTTTGTTGTCATTTGCTCTAGGTCTTCGTGATTGGCATTTTTTAGCAGATCAGGTTAAATCTCATATAACTGAGGTACTAGGAAAAAAACGTGGTATAATTCTGTAGAACCACAGGGGATTAACAATAGATTCTAAACGGTCAGCTGATTTAACCCTTTGAGTGCCAGAGTGGTATGCAAGGCATTGCAATGTGTTGCGTATCCCTCTGGCACTCAAAGGGGTAATTTTTTTTTTTTGTTTGTTTTTTTTTTGTTTTAATCCCTTGAATGTTAAAGAGGTCTTCAAGCATTGTGAAACAAAGAGCTGGAGACCCCTAGCAATCAAGGGAATTAAGGCCCCGTTTGAGACGGGGGAATTGCCTGTTCTCTATGGTGCAGTTACTTTGCCCCCCAGCATTTCTCTACTTTTCCATTATAGATCAGCCTCACTGTGTGTGCTTGTTACTGCACATGCTTTAAAGGGATAGTAATGTTTGAACATAAATTCAGCTTGGATTATTCCTCATAGTTTTGTACCATATAGAGCGTTATTACAATTGTGTACGATATGTAGTTCATGAGTAATTATGTTATAAGGTGCCTCCCCACCGCTCTTTTTACATATTGTAAGTCTCCTTCCCACAGATGTGGAATTCGGTCATCGGACCGGACAGATCGCAGCGAGGGACAATCTTCTGGCTGTCCGTATAAGGAACACCCTTCCCCCCTTGACAAAGGAGGGCAGGTTTTTCCTTGTGCTCACAGAAGATTGTCTTCACGTAGTGACGTCTGCAGGCCTGCGCTGTCAGTACCTTTTTGTGATGAACAGCTCCTAGTAACGCCTCCTAGAGCAGGCTGGGACTGACAGAGCAGGCATGCAGATGTCACTATGGAAAGATGTCTGCACTGTTTCCTTGCTGTCAGTCCCAGGAGCAAGATGAACTATCCATAATGCGGTAATAATTCTGGTGACTAGTGCTATTGAGCAGCTAGATGCCAGATGGGTGGTTATTTGGGGTCATGTTTAAAAGGGGTGGTAGTTCCGCTTTAATTACTCATGAACTACGCATCTTGCACAACTACAATAACGCTCTACATGGTACAAAAACTATGAGAAATAATCAAAGCTAAATTTATGTTCAAACATTACTATCTCTTTAATGCTTTCCCTAAGCCATGGTTATGCAACCTGAGGCTCTGCAATGCGTTGCATACCCCTCTGGCACTCAAAGGGTTAAGGGTGCCAGACACAGATGACTAATATCTCAGTATATTTCTCTCACACAATGTTATGCCTCCTGTCTTGTGTACACCTATGAGATGGATACTTTTATGTCTGAACGACAAATATTTTACTTCAAAAGGCCATATGCTGGAAACTGAAGTTCTGAGGAAAACCAACTGCACCACATGGAACAAATCTTCCCAAATTCCCATTGATTTAAAGAGGTGACCAACACATTGCCTCACAATGCATGGAGAGCTGTATTTACCATTCAGGAGGTTTAGTTAAACGGGATTTGTTTTATCCCGCTCTGTGGTGAAGTTAGTTTGCCTCAAATTATTGTTCTTTTCTTTCTGCATGCAGCCCTGTCTGTGCCATAACCAAGCTGTGTATAAGCATCTGTAACCTTAACCCTTTAGTGACCAGGCCAATGAAATGCATCGTAAAACTCCTCTATTCCTTGAAGTTTATAGGGTTAAGGCTTGTATTTATTTGTAGAGCAAACCAGCTGAACCCCAGGGGACAAATAGAAACCTGAAACATTCCCTTTTATTAGAATGTGTTTTCAATAACCCTGTCAATGTTCTGCAATGCATTAGAGACCTCTCTCTCATTCAAGGGGGTTGTAAACCCCAATAAATGTCTTTCCTTTTTAAGGACCAGGTGGATGTTCAATACATTGGACCCCCTGGTCCTTAAAAAGATAAATTGTCACTCTTTGTAGATAGTTCCCTAAGTGCCTTCAAGGGCAGCTGTCACCAAGACAGTGCAGTGCTTTGGTGAAGACGGAGATGTGTTGCAGCTCAAGCTTGTTGGTGTGTGTTATACTTTCCCTATGGACATTATTCAAGGGCTTCCAAGCTCATCATTTAGGTTCTATTCAAGTTGTATACCCAAAATTTCCGTCTTGATTTAAACTAACCCCCCCTTTAAAAAAAAAACAGCAAACTTGGTAAAATAGAACTGAGTTCTGTATACATATTTTTTCTTACTACTGTTACCATTTGTCTGTTCCCACAATGCCACAAAAGTACATGAATGACTTTGTCACAGCATTGTTTGAAATCATTGGCAACTCTGAAAAATGAAGATAATTTTATATAGGAGTTATCTGAATGGAAGCGTTGTACTGGGCATCTTTCCTGTGCAGTGTTATCTAATGTAACTTTTCCCTATGTGCATGATACATTATATGGGTTTGGTAGGCACATCAGAAATAGCGGCTTTCAAACCAGAGCCACCATGATATTGTGTTCAAGCTGAGATGTCTTAAAACATGGCTAAGCAACTTGATGCCCTCCATCTGTGGATGACTTCAACTCTCTTGTTGGCTAGCTGGGGGTGATGGGAACTGCAGTCTTCCACAGCTGGAGAAACTCTGGTTACCCAGACAAATCTATCTGCGCTGCAGGGAACAATTCAAAATTAACATCTTATTTTTAAGGAGCAGTAAACCATTGTTTGTTTGTTTTTTTTTTTTTTAAATCAAAAAGTGTCATTAGGGCTTTTTATGGCGAGTAAGACAAATGTACTCCCATTCCCAGGAGATTTTCCATTCAAAGGTTATTACAGTACACATTTTTTTTTAATTAACATTAAAATGTAAAATGTCTGTTGCGTGATCAGATATTGCATCACTTAGCACAGTAAGCTGTAGTCAGTGACTAGTGGCATAATTAGTCATTGGAGGGTCCTGGTACAAGCAGTGCGTTGTATACTCCTCTGGCACTCAAAGACTTATCTACAGAGGGTGTGGTTGCACTGGGACCCAACTTACAGTGGGGCCCCATCTGTCCTGGATTCAATAGGATTTGAGTTATGCATCTTTGAAAAATAAATCTTTTTTGGTTAGTAGTTTAAAAAAAATGTTTGCACTGAGGTCCTATAAGGAGTGAACAACAATATGGAAAACATTGTAACCTAACATAATTCTGAGAAGCCAGCTAAGTTTTAGGAGCAAGTGAAGGGATTCTTGTACATACAGTAGATTGATAGTAGCCACAAAGATGTAGGAGCTAAATTGGAAATTTTAGGAGCCTGGGCTCTTAGTCGTCAGGGACTTTTCAACCCCTGACTTAAAGGGACACCAACACAAAAAAAAAATAGATTGGCATGACTTTAAAGCGGAACTATCATAGTAAATCATCTTTGGCTCCACAAGCAGATCTCTTTTTAATTTAAGCATGATATTGTAAGTAAAACATTTCATTGCTATAATTATAAATCAGACCGTTTGTGGAAGCACTAAGAAGACGGAGAGCGCAGCCATCTTTCCTTTTCAGCTTCACTGAGCATGCGTTAGGTTTTCCTTTGCCTGTCACTCACTATTGTAGCTGCTGCCCATAACCCTCCCTTCTGAGGTGCGCGCCGTTGAGGCTCGCATGCTATCAGACACCTCTGATGTTCACTTCCTTGTCGTTCGCATGCACTACACTACAAACACAGCGGATCGCTAAACAAATGAATCGTAAGCCCGTGAGAGAAAATCTACTGCGCTGGCACTCAAAGGGTTAGTAAATAATTTGTAGTCCAAAGGTGTTTTGCTTAAAATCGTATTGATAGTAAAGTTCAATAAAACTAATTTCATGTAACTTTGCAATCAATAAGATTGAAGAAATACACAAATTTGGACTACAAATTATTTATTAACCCTTTGAGTGCCAGTGCAGTAGATTTTCTTGTAGCTCTCACAGGTTTACGATTCATTTGTTTAAAAAACAATACAACTATGTATATATGTATTGAATCCAAACATACAGACACAATCTTTTTGGTGTAATAGTTTCCCTTTATGAGTCATTTACCCGTGAGAGCTACAAGAAAATCTACTGCGCAGACACTCAACGGGTTACTAAATAACTTGTAGTCCAAAGGTGTGTATTGCTTAAAATCATATTGCTTGCAAAGTTACTTAAAATATATTGAGTTAAAAATATATAAACCGTTAATAATGTATATAAGTTTTAATAATCTAATACAAAAGCAATTGTTACCGAAGGATAGATGTGTAGAGAAGTAGCTCAATTAAATTTGCTGCACTGAGTCCAAAGAAAGGCTGCCAGGTGACTGGAGCAATCGGATGAGGCTGCTTCTCTGGTTACATAGTAGTAACAAGCAGCTTCTATATACAGAGCGTGCAAGATTCATGCACGCGCTCGCAATGAAATACAGTGACCTGAACGCGCAGGAAAGTTAGTGCGTGCCAGGTCACATGCTCATGAAAGGGAAGACGTAGGAGGGATCGAGAAGACCGGTGGGAGTGACAAAGTTACCTTAAGGTAACTTCTGTCATGCGCAGTACATCTCCAGACGGTCTCCACTTCACAAGGTAGATTTTCTTATGGCTCTGACGGGTTTACTATTCGTTTGTTTTAAAAAACAATAATACAGCTCTGTATATGATTATGGAAACTAAGCATAGAGCCCTAACCTTGTTGGGATGATAGTTCCCCTTTAAATATCATACACATACAGGTAGGATATCCAAAAAATGTATGTTACAATCCAATATAATACTAAACTTGCTTTTTAATGTGTAAAAAGCAAGTGCAAATTGGTCTTTTAATGTTCCTTGTTCTGTTTGTATTTAATGTCAGTTAATTGATTGTGATTAGTGCTTACTGCGCTTGTATTCAGAAAAGCTGTTCTCTTATGTCAGCACATTCTAAAATAATTCTTGAAAATCAATGGGAGCTGAGGAAAAAGGCATGCATGTCAGCTCCCTTAGAGCATAGTACACCTCACAATACAAATACAGGTACTATGAAGTACAGGATACTTAAAGGGATAGTAATACTTCAGTTTATCTTTATTTTATTTTGTGGGCATTAAAAAAACATGAAGAACGATATAAGTCTCATCTCTCAAACCTTTATGGTTTGAGAGATATTCACAAGCAAAGTTTACCCTCCCATCCCTTTTACCTAGTGTAAGCCATCTCTTCTCAGATGTGGAATCCAGTCCATAGACCAGACAGATAACAGCAGGGGACAATCTTCTTCCTATGAGAACAATGAAATCCCTGCCCCCCTTGACAAGCTTTTCAGGTTTTTCCCTTATCTTAATTGAAGATTGTCCCTCTCCGCAGTCTACCTGAGCACCTCCCTTCTTCTCTGGCTGAACAGTGTGACATCAGTAAAAGGGGCAGGAGGGGGATACTTTGTCATTGAATTACTCTTGAACTACAACTCTGACAGAATTGAAATAACACTCTCCAAAGTCCAAATACTATGATGATTAATTAGAGCTGCTTTTATTATGAAACATTACTATCCCTTTAAATTTATATAACCCCAGTCCATTTTAGGTGTTGGTGTATATACCAACTAAAGAATGCTATATGTATTAAGGATTAACAGCTAAAACTGACTTTTATTTTTTGTTGCAATTAGTGAATTTCTTTATACATGCTATACTACAATTCTTATTTGGACCGTGCCCCCACTGCTTCCCCACATTTCAAAGCAGTGAATCTGTTGGCATTGTTTTTTATCTATATTCTTATGTCTCTCTGTGATAGTTTTATACACTTTCTTTATTACATCAGTTTTATACACCACCCATTGTTTTTATTACACCGCTTTTCTTTTTCAAATAGTGCCTTTAGTCTGTGAGTTTCTTCTTTTTCCCTACCATCTCTAACCTCTGAAGCCATTTTTGACTGTACTATGTCATATTTAGGCTAGCTGCGTGGTTTTGCTAAAATAGATGTGGTTTCCTGTGACTCCTTGTAATCACTGTTATTGAAGATTTATTTAGATATAAAGGGATGATTCATAGTGGAATTTTTAGATGTGGCAAAATGCGTTTATTGTAGTAATGTCCAAATATGTTACAAAGAACCTGTCACCAAGTATAATGTAGGACTGTTTGGCAGAGGTAATATATATATAATATGGATTTTGTTAGCCATATTGGAAGCAAATATTTAGATTTAGTGCTATATTAAACGATGGTGCAATGTAAGGGCAAGCCAACTTCATCAAAAATAAAAATGTCACAAATTCTAAATGCAAGATGGCTAATACCACAGAGAGAATTTGGAACGCCCTTTCAAACTCACCTAATTTGTTTTTGGTGATGGGGTGGCCTGATTTAAATCAATGAAAATGTTGGGAAATTTTCTTTGCTCATTTTCGACAGTTGGTTTGCGGTAGACTACTCTTGCTTTTCATAGACCAGTCTCTATACATAGTTAACTTTAATCCCTTACTGAGATCTTTCCCAAGTTTTATATTTTCACAGCTCCCTTAAATATACACACAATATCCAAATAATAATGGTGTGGACTCCCTTTCAGAAGACTGGTTATTTCCCTGTTTGACAACTCATAGTGGGCTTTTGCTATTCCTGTATTCCCAGCTTCAACAATAAATCTCTCTGGATTCTCACATAATTCTACTGTAAATGTAATAGTGTGTCTTCATCACTAATGAGCCACAGTGCAGCAGATTGTATTGGGGTAGGACCATGTCATCACTAATGAGCCACAGTGCAGCAGATTGTATTGGGGTAGGACCATGTCATCACTAATGAGCCACAGTGCAGCAGAATGTATTGGGGTAGGACCATGTAATTGCTAATGAGCCACAGTGCAGCAGATTGTATTGGGGTAGGACCATGTCATTGCTAATGAGCCACAGTGCAGCAGATTGTATTGGGGTAGGACCATGTCATCACTAATGAGCCACAGTGCAGCAGATTGTATTGGGGTAGGACCATGTCATTGCTAATGAGCCACAGTGCAGCAGATTGTATTGGGGTAGGACCATGTCATCACTAATGAGCCACAGTGCAGCAGATTGTATTGGGGTAGGACCATGTCATCACTAATGAGCCATAGTGCAGCAGATTGTATTGGGGTAGGACCATGTCATCGCTAATGTGCCACAGTGCAGCAGAATGTATTGGGGTAGGACCAGTGACACCATGGAATGTCTGGCTCCCTGGAGCTGTATAAGTCAATGGTGGATACCAGAGCTCTTGTGGAAATGCTTAAAAAGTCTTTAAGCAAAGTACCATAGGACACTGTAATACGCCAAATGAGGATTTACTATTGAAGTGTAAATTTTTCTCAACACTAAAAATATTTCAAGTCACAAAGAAAAATAGTTTGATTGCTTGTTAATTCTTTGAGTGCACTGCATTCCGTACCACTCTGGCACTCGAAGTGTTAAGAAGAGACAGTGTCCAGCAGGAGCCAGAGGAGAGGACGTGAGGCTGATTTATTAATAAATTGGTGCAATTCTGGAGCAAACCAAACTGTACCACATGGAACAAATAAACACTGAAAAAAAATTATATAAAAGGTGTAAATGGGAGATTTTAATTCCTTGACCACAAGGGGGGGTCTCCCTGCTCATTGCAAAGCAAGGACTAGCATTCAACGGGTTAAAAGCCCCATTTAAAGCGGATATTTTTGTCCTGTGTACTGCAGTTGGTTGGCTCCAGAGTTGTATGATGACGCTGGGGGCACTTGTTTGCTGACTGCAGGCTGTGTCACTCATGCCTACTTTGTTTCACCTCTGGACCCCCACCTTCAAAAAAAAAAAAAAAATAAAAATTAAACAGTATTTGAAAAATATCAGTAATGTCACCGAGTCAGAGAATAAAGTGCCTTGTCAGGAACTGATGTTACTAGTCCACCCATTGTTACCCCTTTGAGTGCCGGAGGGGTTTGCAACGCAGTGGTAAAATATAGGGAACTTTTACGTATTTAGTATTTTCAGGCTGGTGGGACTGTTGCCCTTGTAAACATGTCTAATGTGATAAAAGTAGCAAACCTACATTACTATTTATTTTGAGATTTTCAAATAGGAAGCCAGGAAGTGAAATTTTACTTGGTTACATTAGTCTTGTAGATAAATCTGCTCTCACGGTTCTTGGGAACAGTAATCTCATTCAGATTGGGAAATTAACCAATTTCATGCTAGAGTGGTCTCAATGCAGGGAATTAACCTTTTGATTGCAAGAGGAGTACGCTGCGTCCCTCTCTGGCACTCAAAGGGTTACAAAATAAAAATGGGGGGGAAAAAAAGAAGGCCTGTTTCAAAGAATTGTCATTTTTACTCGTTCCCTATGGTTCAGTTGGTCTGCTCCAGAGCGATGTGCCAAGCAATTTCTGCACCTATGGGGATGACCTTTAATGAGGCAAGAAGTCATTAGTTTCTTACCTGAAATTTTGGCATAATTGTATAGTCTTAGATAGTTATACAAACTAGCAGTCTGATCCATATGATAGTGATATAATTTTAACCCCTTGCATCCATGCAGTTGAAGGTTTTGGTTCTTGTGGTTCCATCACTGCCAGGTTTGAAAGCCATGGGTATAAACCATGCTTGTGAAACTTGTAGCTCTTCAGGTCTTTTTGCTTATTCCCTGCAGTTGGTTGGCTGAGCATGATGGCACATTTAGTCTAAACTGTTGTGATGGAGGTTTTATAGCCCATACATAGCCATATGCAACACAGCAGCGTGCATTTTTGATTTCTGGGCTGCTAAACCTTTGCGTCTCTCTCATATGAAAGCGCAAATAGAGTAAAAGGGGGATTTATGGGAAACTGTAAGACCCTTTTGGTTTACCCTTTTTTTTAGACACACATCTTCTGTAGATGCATAAGGGTTAATCAGATTGACTTAAAGGGAACTACCATGATTTTTTGTGACTGAATCTTTTGCAGCATACTGTAAAGATGTAACGTTTCTTTTGGGTTTGTTTATTCTGCTTGCTTGGAGAACCTATTGTAGGTAATCATGTTTAGGACCTGTTACCTTCCGATCACAGTAATGCTGTGTGGATATGTTTAATGGCATAACTTTCCCATAGAACTGATTGCTATGGGGATGACCCTTGTATTATATTGTAGGGTGAAGCATGTAGACTAGGGGTGGGTCAGCTGAGGCTCTCCAGCAGTTGTGGACTGCAGTTCCTGTCATTGCTAGCCATCCACTGGCTGGCTGGGGATAATGAGAATTGTAACACACAAGTGGAAAGACTCAAGAGAAGTTCAGTAAATAAAAGCAAGTGAAGCAAAAAAACATTTTTTATGTAGTATGACCCAGTTATGGAACCAAAAGCTACAATATGCTATATAAGGCTGAGTTTAATAGTAAATAGAATTATAAAAATGTAATCTTAATACAGAGAGGTGTGTGTACAAATTTGCCATGACCTCATCTTCAATGCCAGCAGTGCACTTGGGGGTATACACTAGAAGTGTATACATGCCACATCATTTAGTCTTTAATACCAATAAGCCCCTCACACCTTCCTCATTGCACACACAGGAAATTGGCTTCACGTTACTACATTTCCAATGCATTGTTTAATATATATGGTGTTAATGTGCAGAGGAAAGGAATGCCCGAAGAGCCCATACTGCCACACTGCCCTCCCCTTTGCACGAGCAGTGTTAAGGGGAGAATATTTGCCATCACTAGGTTAATAAATTTGGCTCTAGCACCTGTCTTTGAGTGGGATCATATTCATACATTCTCCTTTCTATCTCAGTGAAAAAATAAATGTTTTCTATTATATGCAAGTGAATATGACATCGCACGTGTATAAAGGTTGCGACACTCAGGGAACACCTCATTTGTGTAAGGGGCACTGTGAGGTTGTTAACAGTGAACTGGGGCATGTGAGGGTTTGAAGAAGATGTGGATGGGAGGGTGAAACAGAGTGGTACATGGAAGTGAAATGGAGAAGGGGGAGGGAATGCGAAGGTGAAAAGGATGGTTGTAGTGGGAACTGAATAGATGAAAGGCAGTGTGGGAGGGGATACTATAGAGGCTAAATGGAGGGTGGGACTGGGACTGACACTGTAGATTAGTGGCTATTCGCTGGTGGCAGTGATTGAGGCATGAAGGCAGTGTGGGTAGGGATAATAAAGAGGTGAAAGGGAGGGAGGAAGTTGTGCCTTGATTTTGAGATGCAGGTATGAGTGTGAAATAAAGTGTCAAAGCGAGGTTAGGGCTGGGAAGTGAAATACCATAAGGGAGGATGGTGAAAGGGAGGTTTAGAATAGGAACTAAATAGACAAAAGGAAGGCAGTGTGGGAAGGATAATACACAGAGGATATTATTCATTAAGTGAGGTGTCTGTGCAGGTTAGTGTCGATGCATTGACTGCACTAATTGAGACATGAGGGTATGTGAAATGGACAGTGGGATGGAATAATATAGAGGTGAAAAGGAAGGAGAAAATTGTGCATTGACCAATTAGAACAGTGGTTTGGACATGATGGCACAAGGGAGTTTCCTCCCCATCCCTATGCCATTGTGTGTAAATCATTGCCCATAACATATTTGTTCAGGAGACTTGAGGAGATGAGAAGTTACTGCTACCTTTTGAGAGACAGAGAAAGTGTGTCCCCCGTATTGTGTGCTCTGTAGTTCCCGCAGTGAAACCGCAGAGAGTGGTTCACCCCCCCGCACCACCACCTCCACCACAGGCCAATTACTGCCAACATTGTGAAAGAACGTCTGCATAAGCCCCCCTCTCATATACTTATGTGTGTATATAGCTAGATATAGATATTAGTATACAGTAGTATCGTATCATAATAATATACCTAGAAGCTGGAGTTTCTTTTACATAGACAAGGAGTGTCTGTAGATATTTATTGGCAGTGCTGCAATGCTTCAGCTGTTGTTGGGCTAAAATTACCATCATCCTCAGCTGGCCAACGGACAAGAACTATATGGTCCAACATTTCATAACTGGAAAATCCCCTCCTCTGTTGTTTTCATTGTACTTTCTAATATTTTGACTGATATGTATATTCATTAATATTTTTCAAGATCTGTATTTTGCCAGAATTGCAAATCCATATTTGTTTGTATTTTGAAATACACGATGCAGAATGTATAATAAATAAGAGCAACACCAAAAGTCTTAATCCCAAATTATTTTATTTACCATTTTATTAACCATTTAGTGACCAGAAAGCTGTTGAATGCATTACATCACAACGAGTTGTCACCCACTTGGCCCTTAAAGGGCTAAATGGGATAGCTGGCTAAACTTACACTAGTAACTTATTTTCCATAATAGATCAAGGTCGTTTTTGCTGTTGGGGTGGAAATAAACTTTATATTTAAATAGTCTGTGAAGAAATCTGTATCCTGAAAGTAAACTGACAATATTTTATTATTTCCACATGTTTGGCAGGATGAAAAAGAGAGCATAGGATTGAATGCATTTTGGTCACCTGGGCAGTGCTAGGGCCTCCTTGGCACTAAGGACTGTAATCAGTAAGCTAAAGGCTTCAAGTATGGAGCAGACCAACTGCACCATAGGGGAGAAATGAAAAATGGCACTGGTATAAATGGTTTTAACCCCACGAGTGCTTGAGGACTGCAATGCGTTGCAAACCTCTTATCATTCAAGAGTTGCAAAGCCCCATTTAAGTCTATGGACATTTGGGAAATGATTCCTTCTCCCCTGTGGTGCAGTTGGTTTGCTCTAGAATTGCACCCCTTAAGAAGATTTAATCCAACCGACCGTGTGCAGAAACCAAATGCACCATAGGGAACAAATGAAACCTCCCACTGATTTGTATTGGGATTCTAACCTTTTGAATGCTAGAGGTCTCCCATGCATAGGAGACCTAGTATTCAGTGAGTTGAAATCCCCTTTAAGTGCAATGAGAATTTTTATTATTTCCCATTGGTGCACTTGGTTTGCCCAGAATTGCTCTGCATCTGTTACCTACATGGGCATATTCACTAACCTCTAGTATGGGTCTGTGTATGAATTCCAGAAATGTTTGATAGTGAAAATCCAGGGTTCTGAATGTTGTTTTATTCAACATATAAGGAAGAGAAGAAGGAAAATCTTATAGTCACCCTTTAAGACCCCACCTCCCCTAGTGTCCTCTAAAATTGGTAGGGTTATGTGTTAGTGGAGGAGGTAGTGTAGTACTAAAACAATTGCCTGCTTATCATGCCTTAACCCTTTGAGTGCCAGAGGGGTATGCAACAAATTGCAAAGCCTAATCTATACATCTAAATAACTCAACCTAGTTTCTAAAATACAAAAATAGCTAATATAACAACATATAGGTTATTTGGAAAGCTTTCAAAATCACTAAAATCGTTTTAGGGGATAGGATCCCATTTAAAAACAAAATAAAATGGTGTTACACTACCCAGTCTCCCTCTGACAGTGTTACACTTCCCGGTTTCTGCATTGGTTGACTCCAGGAGTGGTTTTCTAAAAAGGACAGGTGACAGTTTAGCTCATTGTGTAATGTGTATTGTGTTGCTGGTTGTATGTAATGATGTACTGTTCTGCTGGTTTAAAGTAACACCAATTACAAAAAAGGTATCTATTCACTGACCCGGCATGACCTGTCTGAAAATCACCCTTGGTTAATAAAATAACAGAGGTAAGCAGCGCTTTGCTCTGAAATACGTTGCGCACTGAGTTGGCTCCTTAAGGATTAATGGAAATTTTCAGAGATCTACAAGCCATCTCAATGATATTAATTCAAAAGAAAAGCCGTCAGTTCCCTTTTGTGTCAGATTTGTCATAAGGACCTTGCCTTGGCTTTATAGGCCTATTGTTCTGTGCTAGGGTCAATCCTGTCAAGACCTCTGCTCACTCAGCCCTGAAGATCTCCATTTTCATTGCCGTGAAAGACTCAGCAGGGCTTGTAGGCATGTTCATCCTTTACCTCGTTGTATGCATTATCCCATTAACAATACCACACTAACAGATGGTCCCTAGACCATCATTTACTGCTAAAACAAGACCGTTGTTTGTATGTATAAAGGGACATCATTAGAAAAAACAGGCTTTTCTTAAGTTTTCAAAAATACAAAACAAAAAAAACCTTCTGTAGTAGTTATAGCAACAATGTATGTTAAATGTACGCATAATACATTGCAGTTTCCTTTGTGCATGTTAGGAGTGAGCAGCCTATATTCGGGGGGATAACCTGCATCCCTCAGCTGTTGTAGTACAACTTCCCATTGCCTGGCTGAGGATTGTGGAACAGTAGATGGGGTTGCAGGTTGTGCTCCTTGGTGTAGTCATATACCAACAAGAGCAAACACTTCTCATTATTCGGAAATGGGGGAGGGTATAGCTTGTAATAAATAGGGTAGATAGTGCAGAGAATAACTGGGTACAAGTAAAGGATCATTGGAGAATAAATGTAGTTAACTGTGAGAAACCACTGTTAAATACAGATATAGAAAAAGGCATGTAGTTGGTAAAATAGAAAGTGACCACAACTTAATTGTATGTTTACAAGTGCAAGAAGTATGACAGCAAAATAGGAGAGCTGGAAATGCTAGCGGTTAATGAACATTTTGACAAACAAAAAATTAAAATCAAAGTTCTCCTACCTTTAAGTGTATATGGAAATAAAATGGACTATTATTAAATGGTGAAATAGATTAACAAAGTATTAATTATCAATAATCAAAATCTGACCTCAATGACGCTGATAATGGTTCTCAGGGTGATTTTCAGGTATGTGCTGTTCCTTCAGGGTAGGTACTTACCCCCACCATTCATAGCTACTGTAGTCCAAGGAAGAAAAGAGCACACACACTCTAATGTATGAGTAACACATTCATATCTTTTACCCCCACCATAAACACCATTTGGGTATATTCTCTCTCATTTATACTCATCCATGGCCTCTTTGTAAATTCAGGCACTGGTTTGTACCCCAGATCAATGTAAGGAGGTGTATAGCCACTTCACAATACTAGGTCCACCGTAATTTGACTGAATGATGTACATAAAGCGGAGAACATGCAAACCCTAAGTGCAATAGCACAAAGTTCCCCATGAAAAGCTGTAAATCATACTCGCATGGTAAGAAGACAGACACTGGGCTCAATACTATTACCACCAGTAAAACCGGTGGTAATGGCAAAACAGTAGCGCCAAAAAAATCAACCATGTATCCCAGCTATTCTGTTGCTGGAGAGGTACATGACAAAAAGAGCGTTATTGTCTAAAACTCACGTTTTGGCAAAATGTTTGTTATAGTTTTGCTCCCGCCACTCGTGCTAAATAACATGAATTGTGGGAACATCAAAGGAAAAAAACACAAACTGTCATTTGATAGTGTCAAACAACGAGAGTGCACTAAAAGTAGTCTGAAAAGGTATCACTTACCTGTCATCCGCTGTCCGGCTTCTTCATTAATCTTTCCTTCTTTCTTCTCTTCTGTCTTCATTTCTTGAGTCTTCTTTTCTTCCTCTGATCTTCTTTCGTCTCTGAAAATAAAAAAAATAAAAATATTAGTGTTTTGTAATGTAAAATAAATAAAATATTCCCCAAAAGATGCTACTGTAGCCCTCTGGTGCTCCAAGGGTTACTATTTGTGGCATCTTGTATGTAGTAAAGATGTTTAATGTGCCATGTTTTTCATTTTCAAAAGTCCTCCTTATGTGTCAATATGTTTAAAGGTTTCCAGTTTGTTAGCCCCTTGTCTCAGCTGGTGGCGGAAGGCATGTGGACTGGCATAGATTTCCCCCTCTGCCCTCTTGGACCGTTGCCCAAGTCAGTCTGCCAGAATTTTGGACCAGAGACTGGCTTTTATATGCCAGTCTCAGTTCAAAATAGATTGGCCTGGGGGGTGCGTAAGCACCTCCCAGCCTATCTGAGACTGCCAAACAGCTTCTAGTGGGGTTCGTCATCCCCCATGTTAGAAGCTGATTCCAACACATACCGGTGGTTTTGACTGCCTGCTTTGGGCTCTGCTTCTGCCTTCTCATGGTGCAAAATCTGCACCATGAAAAGTGCGTCTTAAACATGCGGTGAAGCCACCAAATGAAATAAGATGGCAAAGGCGATTATTTTTATTTAACATTCAATGGGTGAAATTTTCTCACCCGTTTTTTTTTTTTTTTTTGTGTTGACAACACCGTTTATAGAATAGTAAAACGCGCTGTCAAAACCATTACTGCCTGTTTAAAGAATAGCGGGGCTAACCGTATCGAGCCCACTGTCTCTTGTGAAGTGCAGGTCCCAGGTTGCAAATTAAAGCATGTATGTAAAGAAAAATGAGCATTTTGAAATGATTGCAAATACTGAAACGTGGTGGGATGATACAAGACTTGGGGCCATATGTTTAAAGGGATAATGACAAAAAATTGTCGGATGAATGACAAAAATAAGTAATTGAATGCATGAACAACATATTTTCTATAGAGTATACGACAAAAAAAATAGTAATGTCCGTTGTGTACGTCACAACTCCAGAATTGAATGGCAAAGGGGCGTGGCTAAACTATTTTCCAGTGTCATACAGAGGAAAAGAAAATTTGTCGTAACTAACGACAAAAAAAGTCTTTCAAAAGACAAAATTTGTACGTTAAGAAAAAAGTGGAAGGAATGTGAAGTGAATGTGAGAATTTTTGTCTTTATTGAAGACCTTTTGTCGTTGGTTAAGACTTTTTTTTGTTGTTGTTACATATGACAATTTCAGTCAGGACAAACAACATATTTCCAATCACAACCGACACTCTCTGAAAAAATTAATGATCCCAACGACACTGTACTTTGAAAAGTCGTTACAAATGACAAAAGCTATTTCGCTGCTTCTTTGAACATATGGCCCTTGGCTGTGAATATTGTGAGCTATTCCCTGTTTCGGATAGACAGGATTAACAGATGAAGGGGATGTGTATGTCTTTGTACAAGACCCTTATCTAAAGCCATATTTTAGGGAAGATCTTTGTGAGAAAACTGATAATGGTGAGTCCTTGTTGATAGAATTTGAAGTAAACGTTTGTATAAAAAGTAAAAAATGGTTGGTGGTATATGCTACAAAAATGACCAAATATCGCAGTGAATGATGAGATCCAAATATTATTGCAATATAAACTGGAGTAATGACACCTGTCCAGCAGCTAGAGGAAGCAGGATTGTAAACCTGTTTAGGGTAGCTACATGTTGCAGGTGGTGGGAGTGCCGAAAAGAAATAATTTATTGGACCTAGTTATTACAAGTAGCATAGATGTCCACTTACAGTAGTTGACCATTTGAAAAACAGTGATCACGGCATGGTTTCATTTTAGTTCAATTTGAAGAAGCAAAACATTATAGGTTCAACCAAGCCTCCTAATTTTAAAAAGGATAACTTCAAAATGTTGACTTCATCAATGCAACACAGACTGGGATGACTTATTAAAAGGAAAAAATACTGAGGAAAAATGGTCAGAATTCAAATTTAGGTGGAGGAAATATATTTAACAGTATATACAACTGATGAACAGATGTTAAAAAAAAAAAATAATCACAAGCTTGGCAGTGAAGAAACTGTATGAAGGCATAACAAGGGATTATTTCAGGATTAAATTGAGAAAAACAAGATTATTAGAGAGAATCCTCTTGTTTTTATGAGGAATAGATCTTGCCAAAAACAGATCTATTGTTTGAAGAAGTAATTAGGAACCTGAAAGATGGTAAAGAAGTAGATGTAATGTATCTGGATTTTTCAAAGGTATTTCATATGGTGCCACACAGCCTATAAAATACGAAGATTGCAGAGGAAGGGGTTCTTTACAGTATGGTCTGTTAAATTGTGGTTGCCCAGCATGTGGTAATGGCAGATACTATGTAGATATTTGAGAAGATTAGATATATTTCTAGTGGAATGGGACATTATCAGGTTAGACTATGTGTTAGTGTATGTGCCAGAATTTAATTCTTAAGCTTTTATTAACATTTTGGATTCAGAAAGAATCATGTAGTTCTCATTTTCTGGGATATACTGTAGCAAAGTTTGAACTTTATAGACTTGTATCATTTTCAGCCTAATTTTCTATGTAACTATATGTAAACCGAAAAGTGGAGCAATTCTGGAACACCCCATCTGCACCACGGGGCAGAAATAAAAATGCCCTCTGATTTTTAAATGACGCTATTAAAGGGCAAGCTTCAGTAGGAAACTAATGTTGTACTGAGCTCCAATACAAAACTGTACAGTATTGGTAATCAGCCTAGTCAGGTAATTGTCAGTTTTGTTATGGATTCCTATCTTATTATTCTGTTTTATTTGTGCAATCTCCCCTCTCCCATACCGCTGCAAAGCCTAGAGTAGATGGTGTCATATTCTGGTAGACTACACAATGCCCTCCCCCAGTAAGCCTAATGCACTGATACAAATAAGCCTACAGTCCCCCCCTTAGTTGAATAGCTGTTAGATTTTACAGCAGCTGCACAGAGCTGCTTGGACAATGACCAGGTGGTGGTAGGGAGACCAGATGTAATTTGCATAAAAGCCTGAGTCCTACAGATCAGACTCATATGCATAAACTACACAACACAGAAAAAAAAACTAACACCAGTATAGTTATAGTTATTTTACCATAAGGGAGATTTATAAAAACTGTTGGTCTTTTTGAAAGAATTGTAGTTAAATCATCGCAACTGGTGCTAAGGTTAGATATTATTTATAAATGAGTAAGGGCAGCATTATAAATATGGAATTATTTGGTGAATTACAAATTAATTAACATCTACAGTTCTTAAAGAGTAATTTTTCAAAAATAGGGTAAGTAAGGTTCAATCATTCCTTCTACTTTGTACTAATGCTCTGCAACATTGCCAATATTCATATCGGTCTAGTTTCTGTGCAATAATCCTCCTATATAATAATTTGCTAATGTATGTTTGTCAGATGTCATGCGCAGTACAGACAGCTGTGCTCGCTGCAGTCATGCACAGTACAGACTGCCCGCGTCGTATCTGATAATGGAGCGGGGTTCAGAATTCAAACCGTAGTCCAGGTGCGCAGAGAGGACTACGGTCTGAATTCGGAGTGCCCCGTATCTGCTGCGGCGTGGGCAGTCTGTACTGTGCATGACTGCACCGTGGCCCTTGCTGCCTGGCACTGTGGCCCATGTACAGGGGCTGTTCAACTAGTTTTATTATAAAGTTTCTTCCTCACACCCCTTTTACATAAATCAGTTTTCCCTCGGATCTGAAATCTGGTCTCTTGTCTGGACAGATTGTAACAAGGGACAATCTTCTGTCGATCAGTATAAGGAAAACCCTGCCCCACTTGACGGAGGAGGGCAATTTTTTCCATATGCTGACACAAGATTGTCCCCCGTTGCGATCCATCCAGACTGACATTCTGCTCTGAAGACAGAAGATTGACATATGTAAAAGGGGTGGAAGGGGGAAACTTTATAATATAATTACATTAAAAGTATGAACAAAATGAACATAGGCAGTGGTGCAGAGCGTTAGTACAAAGTATAAGGAATGATCGAACCTCACTTTATAATGAAACATTTCTATCTCTCTAACCCTTTGTGTGCCAGAGTGGTATCCAGCGCATTGCATTAGATACCTCTCTAGCACTCAAAGGGTTAAGAACAGATTATACCTGGCGTTAATATTCAGACAATAATTTTGTTGTATTCAGAAACATTTATTTATTTTTTTTTATATAATATAGTGTAAAAGCCCGTGTACACGGGCCAAGGTCCGGGTGATGTTAACCCTTTGAGTGCCAGAGGGGTACACAAAGCATTGCTTTGCAATGCGTTGCATACCCCTCTGGCGCTCAAAAGGTTAAGAGGCCGGTCCTGCTCTGCGTCCTGCCGTTGACGCAGTCATGCACTGTAGAGACTGGCTGAAAGCACAGAATGCTCCCAGCATTCCTATACCTTCCAGCATTCTGTGCGTTCGGGCAGTCTCTGCTGTGCATGACTGCATCGGACAAACATCCTAGCGAATTATTATATAGGATATTTGCTGTGCTAGATTTTTCGCCCACACTAATGTCACTTTTCCAGTAGCACAACTACATAGCATTAAGACTTCCAAAAGTGATCATTTTTTTTAAATGCCGAGCTTAACTCTTTGAGTTCCAGAGGGGTACACAACGCATTGCAAAGCAACGAGTTGCGTACCCGTCTGGCGCTCAAAGGGTTACTTTTAATGCAAGTATTAAGCCTCATTTATCATTACTCCATTTTTATATATCACCTCCATTGTTTCTTTAAATAAATAAAACTTGTTTCTTGTTGAACATTTCCCTTTAACCCTTTGGATGCTAGAGAGGGATCTTCAACGCAGTATGATGGATACCTCTTTAGCATTCAAGGGATTAAAATCCCCCTGTAAAATCAGTGGGCATTTCTTTGTTCCTCACTTTTTGGATAGTTCCCCCTGAATTGTTCCACTTTGATGTTTAAACATACGGCCATTAGTGCCGTAGCCTTTGTACACCAATAAAATGTAAATCGCTACATAATCTGCAGTGATAACACACCAGTTGTTTGGTATTTATAAGTGCTTAGACTTTGCATTAACATTTTGTGTATTCCTATAGGGGAATTGTACCCTGCGGATCATAAAGGGGTTTGTTTATCATCCAACATTCTGTCATTACTGAAACTGGGTACCTTTTTTCTTCTGAAGCTGTTTTCTGTTTCACTTGTTGGAAGTTTAGAAAGCTGCTGTACTAGGAGGCTGCCATTTTGTTCTTGCAGATACCTCATATGCAGTAACTACTAGCTGTGAGTAAGACGTGCTATGTTCAGAACATACATCATGTCTGTAGGGCCAGGAATTTATGTAATTGTCTGTTGTTGCATTAAATCTACACTTGGGTGATATTCTGAATAAAGAACATATTAGAGTACTGATGGATTTGAGGTAGGAAACATTGTTAAATGTTACCGCTGTCGCAACTTAACAAATGGACAAAACTTTAAAATTTTAAAGGTTCATATCCATTTATGTTAACATCATGCATGTTTATACAGTTGTTCTTCTCTCCGATTATGGCTTAATTTAGCAATTCTCACCACAAGTCCTTGGAGCATACCAACTGGTCAGGTTTTCAGGATATCTCTAATTAAGTACAGATGAAGTAATCACAATGGCTGAGCTACTGATTATCGTATTTGCCTAGGTGAAAGTTGACCCAAAATGTAAGTCTCCCCCCCCCCCCCCAGTTTTACTTTTAAAATGTAAAACAAAACATGAATATATGGCAACCCTCATTCCCTCCCTCGACCTCCCGGCCTCATATCCAGGTGCAGCCTTCAAGAAGTGTGTGGTGGCTAGCAGATTTTAATTTGCTTCCTTCAAAAACTTTCTATGACCTTTCAGGTCCTTCTAGGACCTGTATTTCAATGTGTAGACTCAGTATCCTGTCTGCTTGTGAGTCTGCTCATTCCAAGCCAGGCCATGCAAGGTCCTGAAAGTCCATAAAAAAGTAAGGAAGGACTCACTTCGCAAATTCAAACATGCTGCCCCTCATGTGAGGTAGAGTGTTAGCTATACTACTGCGCTGCCTGCTGGATTGGATTGTCTACTGATCTGCAGCCAGTCTTTTTAAAAGGGGACCCCAATTATAAGGTGTAGTAAATGTTTCAGGCTTAAAGAGATAATAGTACTTCAGAATTACTAAACCCTATTTTGTAGCCCTTAAAAAAAGAACAAAAATGCACCCAGTGGCATCTCTCAAACCCTTATGGTTTGAGATATAAAGTTTGCCCCAGCCTGATGTCAGCGTTCTAGCTGACAGCAGGGAAATCTGGTCCCAGGACCAACCGGCGGCTCTGCAGCAGAGCCGAGATTGTGTTAATGAAAAAGGAATCCTTCACTGAAAAGGTCTTCTTCGTGTGCTTGGTTTGCAAGCACAGGTAGAAGTCCTTTTCAGTGAAGGATTTCTTTTTCATTAACACAATCTCGGCTCTGCTGCAGAGCCGCCGGTTGGTCCTGGGACCAGATTTCCCTGCTGTCAGCTAGTACGCTGACGTCAGGCTGGGGCGAACTTTATATCTCAAACCATAAGGGTTTGAGAGATGCCACTGGGCGCATTTTTGTTCATTTTTTAAGGGCTACAAAATAGGGATCAGTAATTTTGTATTATTGCTATCCCTTTAAATGCCTGAAGGAAAATTTGCCTTCTATTCAGGCAAATATGGTGTTCATCTGTTTTCAAGCAAGGGTATGCGTAAAAAAAAAAAAAAAAAAAAAAAAAAAAAAAAAAAAAAAAAAAAGCTAACCTGTTTGTGTTCCCCAAGGACTAGTGTTGAGAAGCACTGGCTTAGCTGTACATAATGTTTAAAGTGCAACGAACATACATCTGTGGCAGTAGCAGCATTATAAAGACTGTCACTGGCAGCTTCAAGGGGAACATTCACGTCTTAAAATTGTTTTACCATAGGTTTAATTAATAAAGTGGTATTAGGAAAGGTGTTTTTTTGTTTTTTTTTGTTTTTCTTCATGTACTTATTTTTAAAGATTTTTAATCTTCAAACTGTGCACTTCCGCATAATGGACACACTGAATCTTCCACACAGCTCTTCATCTCCTCCCACCTCCTTCCCAGCTGCCCCAGGGAGTGCGTTCATGCTGCCTTTCGGTGTGGTGTGAATGGCTTCTATCGTTACATCAAGCTCCGGTTAGCATTATACTGAGGAGAATTAGGAAGTCAAGAAGAGCTGTGCCAAAGATTCAGCGTGTTGCATTAAGCTGACTGGCACCGCTTGAAGATTGAATATCTTTAAAAGTACGCTCATGAAGAAAAAAAAAAACACCTTTCCTAATATTACTTTATTAACTAAACCTATGGTAAAAAAATTTTAAGCGGTCAATGTTCCCCTTTAAGTTCTTGCTGGAGGTGGGAGAAAACACTTGGGACTGACCTGTAAACTGAAGGGTGTAGCGTTTTATTCCTACTCTCAGGGGTAGGAATAACAGAAATTTACTAGTTAAGGGCTTTGTTTTAAAGTTTTTAAGTTTTTTTTTTTTTTATCCTGTTTCCTTTTAAAAGAATAATAATCCTGTCCATTGTAGAAGAGACTGTCTCTTTACAAAGACGAGCTAAAACGTTGGGGGTTACGGTACATAATATTGGAAGCTAAATGAGCCTTTTATGATTTGAGGATCTATGTCCCTTTAAGACTTGTCATAGCAATTCATTTTACATCTGGGAAAAGTTGGCAAAACAAATCCATTGCACCTATAATAATTATCTGATTTATACAGTTGCACTGCTAAGTATGAGCAGTCAGTTTTTCCATTATCTTAAATCTTTCGTGATGAATGAGTAAGCATATAGTAATGCTGCCATGCAGATGACTTGGGTAGTAGAGTATGCTGGATGTTTGCAGCCTTGGAAATGGAGTGCAGAAAATGATCACTGCTTCTCACTATCCTTATATTTCGAAATATAACTAAACTCCAAAAGGAGGTAATCCGAAATCCTCCAGCTGTTACCGGAATACAACTCCCATCATCCTCAGCCAGCCATTGAATGCTAATGTTGGGTCCTTTTATAAGCACTAAAGATTGTTGGTGAGAATATTCTTAGTTCACAACAGCAAATTTGTTGCAGAACGTTTCGCAGAATAGATACTAGTATTTTGTGTGGAGTAAGGTTAGGTTTATGCAGACAACCCTTGCATAACTTTGTAAAAATTAGATCAGTTTGCAGCACCTATGAGGCTATTTATACTGGCAACTATTTCCTCTCATGTCAACACAACATGCTGCATCTTTTCTGAGTTCCACACAGAATGCAGGATAGGTACAGCGGAGCACTGTGTCTGCATAGTTGAGGTCGCGTTTAGCTGTTGTCAATGTGTCCCACTAATTAGTCACATCTTGTAACAGAAAGATTGGAGGTTAAGTTAACGTGCTACTTTATTATCACTAAACCTAAGTGTTGAAGAGTCGCCCATGTCAAATTAGCCAATTTTACGTCTTTTTACAGCTACAGTAATTTTGCATAACAACCTTGTTTTGCTGCAACATCTTGCAAAAACTGTTTTTGCAACAGTCATCCATGTTAACTAAAGCCTGCGAATTACCTTTTTGAGGTGCCTTGACATGACAGGCAAGCTTATTCTAAATTGGCCTATTGTGAGGGACAGGGCTCCTAAAATTTCACTGCTGGATTCCAGATTTTTGTTCTTTATATTTTTGTCCAACTCTGATATGTAGAACCATAAACGCAAATGACTATTGTATTTTTTCACTTTGTATTTAAAGTGCAGTCTTCTTTTGTTATTTACACAGTGTAATAAAATGTATACTTGTATCAGGCTTGTGGCTGTTTAGTATGCACAGTTGCACAGTAATATGAATGTATTTTATGTGACACTGTTCGTTTTCCTAGTGTACACCCCCCCTTTTTTTTTTTTCCATTTATTGAGATAAGGTGAGAACTTCACAAAACATTACATACCCTATTACAGCTACACTGTTATGAATTTTGAAAGTTTTAAGTCCATTGACTAATTATTATGATCATCAATAATAAAATACATTTATCATTATTTTTATGACAAAGGAAGTGACGCTACAGACCTGTATGAATTTTCAGTCCCGCTGCCTGCTGGGTGATCAGTTTAGTCCATGTGTGGGCCATGAAGTGGAATTTTTAGATTACTAATGTATGCCTCTTGGATCTTGTTTTAACCCCTTGGAGGCTATACAGATCTTCACTTCACGGCTTCACAATTCAGTGAATACTTTTTACATCTAAGGCTGGGTTGGCCAACCTGAGACCCTCCAGCTGGTTTGGTCTTGAACTCCCAAAACAGTAGTCCAAAACCCCCTGATGTAAGGGGTGAAAATTCAGATGGGGCCAGTCTGTTATGAATATAATTGCAACAGAACCTTACTGTACATTTCTTGCATGGTTGTTCTAAGTTTTTGCAGGCCGCTGTGGCATTGAAAGGGTTAAATGCACTATGCATTACATCTTTGTGGGTCTCACACATTCTGGTTCCACTCCTGCTGCGTTTCATTATTTATTTCTAGTTATTTATTGTACAAGTGCATGTACAGTGGGTGCTGGGTAATGACCGTACAGCAATAACGCAAGGTTTATTTCTGTAAAGTGTATTGTTCTCTTTAGTTCAGTGGTTAACTCTTGGCTTTTCAACTTTTGCCATCCTCATTGATTACATTTTCCTCCAGGCTTTTAAATGTCCATAGACAGTGCTCCCCATTAATAAGTGTTTGGTTTGAAGACTATGATGAATCACACTGCAGTATGAAAGGCAACATTCAGATCTCGAGTTGTAATGACTTATTGTGACTGAATGTGACAAAACCCCTTGTTAGAAGTGCTAAAGTTCAGATCATGTAGTAAGAAAAATGTGCCGTTCCTAATCATGGAAGCATTTACTACTGAATAAAATTACTTACTGGCTTATAACAATTCCAGTAATCAACTGGTTCATAGCAAACCTGAAGCTATGAGTGTACCACATAATAATCGCCTTAATCCTAAGGGCCTTATACATGAAGCTAAAGTTCTGTGACTAACCCACTGAATCACAGGGGACACATTAACATTCCCATTTATTTAACCTTTTAGAGGGGTAATATTGCTTAATATTAAAAAAAACATATAATGTGGGTTATATGTTATGGCAGCCCAGACTTGCCATTTTTGGGTGCAATATTCTTATGGTCTGAAACATAACAGTGGTTCTCTTACTACATCATTCCATGGAGGTATATGGTCCATTGACTATAGTTGTTCATAGACTTCTGTAGCAACAGCGCCACCATATACCTTCAGGCCATGGAAGTATGGCAATTACAAAAATGTTTGAGCAGCAATAAGTTTTGAATAAAAAAAAAAAAAAAAAATTCTCAGCAGCAGGAGTACTCTTGTTTTACTCAGCATGATAAACCCTGTAATGCATATGTTTTCAGTAGTAAGCATTACTGTTAATATCCCTTTAAGAACTAGATGGCTGCTCATCCCCATGGTCCTTAAAGGAATAAATGGCCAGTTTTGGCACTGCACATGTTTCCGGCACTCAAAGGATCACAAGGAGAAAGCTAAAGAGGAACAAATCTAGAGCATGCCAACAGCACCATAATATTATCTAATTCACTTACATGAGACTTTTACACCCACTAATACCAGAGAGATATTGAACACAAAAATCAAAGGTAATTTAATGTATCCCCATTTATGCCTCAGAATAGCTGTTGTTTAGATTTCTGCACACAGCCCACATTGTTTAAGGGATTTACTCTTGTCTGCAGTATGGTGACTTTGTACAGTATATAGACCTATGCCACAGCGACAACCAATGCACAACACTTTGCAAGATTTGTGTTTATAAACGTTGTGCCAAGCTACAGTAGGTAGTGAAAACAAAAAGAAAAAAATGTTTCTCGTGTTCATTTAGGCAGCTGATTCTCAGCGGTGTTCCTTGGTACATGCCAACAGGTGAGCTTTTAGGCATCCCTGATTAGGCAAATGAAGATCAATCATAATGACTGAGCCACTCGTTACCTGTCTGGGGTCAAGCAGGAGTATCTGTAAAATCTGACCTGTTGGTTTCCCCATGGGCTCACATTGCCCCATTCATGTCAGGACTCCTTTTCTTGTTTCTTTCTGGTCCTCAATAGGTTTATTAAAAAGTGAAAAAGAATTTCTGTGGCCATTTTGGTGGGTAAAATCCCAATATTGTCATATCTGCTAATATCTTAGATTAGCAAATATTTCCCAGTGAGTTTACATGACAGAACCATTTCTGAAAATGGCAGAATACTTTTTTAAAAGTTTATAAGAAAAGTGTTTGTTTAACTTGGCTCATCAGCAGAATGCCTTGGATAAGCAAGAAACACAAGGAGACTTAACGTGTTCTACCCAAGATAAACAAGCTGAGTAGGAACCATGCCTGGTAAAGGAAGTAGCTCTGCTTGAATAGCTAATATTAATTGTTTCTGTGGAGTCTTAAAAGAACACCTAAACATCTGTTGTGAGAAAATGTTCTGCTGGCCCTTACATCAGCAAACTGGATAGAACAAGGGGCCTGAGAAATGACTACAAATGGATGTGTTCACAACTATTCATGACTCTTCAAACTTTTCTACCTAGGTATGTAAATCTCAAAATCCTTTCATGGCACAAACTCAGCCTTAAATGAGCCATATGCTTGTACTGACCTCAAAATCCCTCATTCAGGCTAGCCAAGGACAGACAGACTAACAATTGCAGTCAAACCTCTAGGCTGATGTAATTGTAACAATTTACATCGTTCAGGGCAACATTCGGAAAGCTAAAGTGCAGCAATTCTTGAGCACACCAATTGTATCATAAGAGACAAATGTAAATTCCTATTAATATAACCCTTTGTATGCCTGAGAGGCATTCAGAGATTTACTTTGCAATGCATTGGATACATCTGTGGCACTCAAAGGGTTAAATGGTGCTTTTAAATGCTAGGGGTCTCCACCACCTTGCTTAGCAAAGCAGTAACATCTCTAGCATTTAATGGGGATAAGATTTGGGGATTTATTTGCTCACTATCGTACATTTGGACTGCTGTAGAATTTCTCCTACTTGGCTTTCTTAACACAGCCCTATGCAAGTCCACTACTCACGCAGCTAATGTAGAATGTGTTAACAGAGCTGTCTCTGTTCTTTGTAGATGGAATGTAGCATCTAAACCTGAAAGTGTATCATTAACATTTAACCCTTTGAGTGCCACAGTACATTAGAAATTCCTCAGGCACCTGAATGGTTAAATGTCCTATATGCCTTGCTGCATCTGTACAGGTTATCTTCTTTTGACTGGGCACCAGACCTATAGTCTGATAACTGATCATATCTGTTGTATACATTGTGCTACAGAGCAGCTGCCTTACTTTTGCTTGTTACAAACCTGTAGAAGGTTACTCCAAAGTCAAATGCTTAACCCTTTGAGTGCCAGAGGGGTACGCAATGCATTGCTTTGCAATGCTCTGTGTACCCCTATGCCACTGAAAGGGTTATTCTAAAGCTTGCACTGATCAGCCCCCAGCAGCCCTTCACATGTAATGTGTAAAAGCATATTTAACCCCTTAACGACCCTTGACGGTCATAGTACGTCAAGGATCGATTTGACTTAACTACCGATGAGGTACTATGACCGTCATCGAGTTCCGGGCTCCCCCTGCGGCTGCACGCCGTTCGGGAAGTCCGGAACGCAATGGAGCAATAAAAAAAAATTACTCCATGGTTGTTGAGTCGCGTCCGGATTCCCCGGTCGTTAAGGGGTTAAGGTACACGTATTGTTTCTAGGAGTCATTTTCAAGCCATAAGCCATTTCTTGTTTCGCAATAAAGGAGCAATGAACTTTTTATTTTATGATACGTTATAGGTTTTTTCTTCTGAGTAAAACCAGGTTATTCCCATTGTTTGGAGTATTTCATTAAAAAAAATAAAAATATTACTTATCAAACTTTTTTTAACCCCTTAATGACAGGTTTTTTTTTTTTCCCATTATAGCGAATGACTTCCTGGACTTACCAGGTAAGTTGTCTGTCGCTAAGGGGTTAAATCAAACTGTTAGCACCAGCACATTTCTTTTAATAATACACTATTTGGGAGAGCTGAAGTCATATGGTTCTGCATAGTAAGTGATAGAAACAGCACCACCAGTTGACCAGAATGGAAAACTTCAGTTTGAGCTATAATAACCTTTGAGTGAAAAATTGCCTAGCTGAGTGCATTACTTAAATACACAGGTGATAGGCCTGATATCTGTGTCGAGTAGCATTTTGTACCCCAAAATATGCATGCCAAATTAGGTAAAATAAAGCGAGTGCAAAAACTAAAGAAAAGAACATCAAGGTTCCACTGTTGTGCCATATTAGACCTTTCCAAAGAATCAATATGTTTTGCACAAAAAAGACACAGAAAATACAGGCATCAAGTTACCTCAGCAATTGTTTCTTTATAGATTTTCTTTCCAGCTTCCTCTTGGCAGGTCAATTCAACCTGCTCTGCTGGAAGCAGGAAGTGATGCCCTGCGCTTACTAATGTGTGCTTGTGTGGAGGAAGTAAACGGTGATATTTGGATGAGACACCACACCTCCAAGCCATAATGAGGCTTGGCTGGCTTTAATGAAGCATCTCAAAAAGCTCCAGACAACAAATAGATGGCCAATTTCTAAGCAACACCCCTTGCATCAAATGCCCACATAAATACAAGTAATTGAAGTGAGTTGTCAGTACATACATAGTGAACATTCTGAATGTGTTTAATAAAATCAAATAATCTGTAATCCCAGTATAAACGGAGAAATATTACATATAAATGCTAACATTATTATAGAAAACAAGGCACTCTATGTATATTATCTATTTCCCAACATCTGTACCCATAAAAGCTGCATTCTAGCCTTCCTCTTCTTTTCTGTAAAAGTATCTTCCGCATTCTGTTTACTCTGAGGCATTCGATTTCTCTGGTGGCTTTTGTTACATTGCTTCACATTTTAACCATGTTGGTTAAAGTTTATTGAAAAGCACTACTGTGTCTGGTACTGAACATGGTAAGGCTATCACCTTACAAGAGCTATGGTTTGAAGGGTTTAATTCCATAAAACTGTAACCCCCCAAAAAAATCCCCTCTATTGAAGGCACACCCCACTGATCAAATGCAATTAATTTAAAAAGGCGGGACAGATTAAGAACAAACCTACACTCACATCACTGTAATGTAAACCACATATCACTAGAGATTTGGATCCCTGAAAACCAGTGTCAGTTATCTTCATGAACACAAGTGTAAGATTAAGGTGTAGCAGGGTGTCTTTCAGTTAGGTTAGTACTGTGAAAGCAGACATAGTGAAACAATGTAACACTACCAGCAGACACACACTGCCATTGTTAGTATTTAAATGCCAGCAAGTCCCATGCACCTGCCATATAGCAGGAAAATGGAGTCAAATCCTGCCATTTTCCCAACGCATTGTTTAATATATAACTTTAACCCTTTGAGTGACAGGGGGTATGCAATGCATACCCCTCTGTCACTCAAAGGGTTAAACAAGGCATAGATGAAAGGAGCACCCCGAAGCTTCCATAGACTGCTGCATGCTCCTCCCATTCATGCTTGTGGCATGAAGGGGAGGGATTTTGGAGTACGTAGGTTAGTAGGCAGTCAGAGGGTCAAAAAATGTATTCCATCTATAGCATGGAATCGCTGTCATACATTCATTCTACTATCTCTGCAGCACTGAGTGCTCTGGATGCAGGTGTTTCAGGACCAAGGATAGAATTGCATTGTTTCATTATCTATGCTTTAACAGTCCATGATAGAAAGCTCTGTGGATGCAGAGAACCAGTGAGCTCACTAAAGGGGACATAAAAGTGTAATGCATAAATAAAAATGTAAAAATAGAAGGTGAACATGGGGAATAAAAATGTATAATAAAAATCATGAGCAATTTGATGTAACACATTATGCACTTTCAGAATATGTAAAGTCAAAAAGGAGGTGGGCTGTCACTTTAAACAGCTTATATTTGATTTAGGTTTGGAAAATGTTCACGTGTGTGTGTGGGATTTTGTAGCACTTCCACATTGTCTCATGTAAACCCTTGGATGCTAGGGACATCTCCAGCGCATTGAGGAGTAATTTGTTGGAGATATTTATATCACCCAAGGGGATAATATGCCAGATAAGCAGTACATAACAGAAACCACAACTGATAATTTTTGAGACAGGGATTCAAACCATTTGCAACCTTCTGTTTGTAGTGCGAATAGGATGAGGCGCATAATGTGCATCATCAGGGACTGAATAGCTGAGAAAGACCAGCATCATCCGGTTGCTTCAACTTCCATTAGAGCCACAATCCCAGGATCTGCTAGCAACACTCTGTGACAGAAGCAACAGATATGGGGCCCCAAATTGGTACCTTGCCTATGGCACTGTGGAGTCTTTATCCATTTGTGGCCAAACATTGCACCCTGGGGGGCATTGTAAATTCTAAATTAAGGAGAGAAATTTGCAGATTTGTCATTTCACCTTTAATCTACAGATGGTTTGCTCCAGAATTGTATTTCTTTAGCTTGATGATTAAGGCCAATTTGATACAGTCAGACATCTTTTGTTTTGAGCTAAATATAACCATTGAAAAAAATGCTATGACACTTAGGGCTACATGTTCAAAAGAAGACTGCTTTGGAAACCTCTCTAGCATTCAAGGGGTTATAATACCCATTTAAATCAGTAATTTATTTCAAGTTCTCACCTGTTGTGAAAATGGCTTGGCCCAGAATGCCTCCACCAAAATATGGCCCTTACTATAGTACTGACGGATCTAGTCTCAGTTCTCTTGGCTTTATCTGTGCATAGGGGAAGTCTAGCCTCGTCTGGTTTGTTGCTGTCATCATGGACAGAGTAAACCCCTTTAGGGCTTTATATGAAGGAAGCCAAAGAGGTGCATTTGTGGAGCAAACCACTGCTTCAGAGGGGACAATAAAAAAATCCCCAAATTCCCTTTGATTTAAGTAGGATTAACCCCTTTAACGCTAAAGAGGTCTCAAATGCATTGCCAAGCAATATGTTGGAGACCTCTAGAATTCAAGATGTTAAAAGCCTAATTTAAATCATAATATAATATTTTCTCTTATGGTGCAGAATTGTACCTCTTTAGCTTCTTGCATAAAGCCCTTAGGCCCATATTTATTAAAAGCAAGCTTGAGTTAACCTGGAGTAAACCAACCATACAGTAGGAGACAAAAATTCTTGTTAATCCCAAGGGATATGCAGTGCCGTGCTTACCAATGTGTTGCATACCCCTCTGGCACACAAAGGGTTAAACTACTGTAAATTGGGCTTTTAACCACTGATGGAGAGGTGTTGCATTGGCGACCTCTCTGGCATTTGAGGGGTTAAAAAGCTCTGTTCACGTGCACAAGAATTTAGGAATTTTTATTTTGTCACTTGTGGTGCAGTTGGCTTACTCCAAAATAACTCCAGTACATATTTTATAACTCTGGGGTGAAAAACAATCAGTTTACAGTGGCCACTCTGTATTCTTTACCATTCCATCAACATTCAGTGGGTTAGTGTCAGCTCCCCCACTTAACCCTCTGAGTGCCAGAGAGGTATCCAACGCATTGCGTTGTAATGTGTTGGATACCTCTCTGTAGGGTTGCCACCTTTTCTTCAAAAAAATACCGGCCGTGGCATTCCCTCCATAGACTTAACATTGGACAGAAGCCAATTTTTTACCGGCCTGCCGGTAAAATACCGACTGGGTGGCAACCCTACCTCTCTGGCACTCAGAGGGTTAAGTTTCCTGTGATGGTACTTGGCTAAATATTACGTACAATACATCTGCCAACTCATTCAGCTTCAGTGAGTAATACGAGTGAACACCATAAGTCGCTTTGTAATCACAGTTCCTTTCCTTTTGTGGAAAAGCTAGACAAGTCCTTTTTTCCTGAGGAATTCAAATACGATTGAAAAAGGTTTGTGTGGTAAGTTGTTGTTTGTTGTTTTTTTTTTTTTTTCCCCTTCCTTCTCCCCCCCCTCTGGTCAAGGAATAGCCCATTACATTGGAGTTCAAGAAAACAACGTGCTTGTTTATGGGTTGATTTGATGAACTTTCAAGAGCTACTTGAATGTTGTCCATTTGTGAGTTTAACTATTATTATTAATACAAAATCTGTGCACACACCCTGCTAACGCATGGGAGTTGTTGCACTTAAGGATAATTTAAAAATAAAATGTATTGCTTAATGCTTGAGTTCATTTATTTTTCTTAACCCCTTAGATCCTGGTCATCACAGCAATGTTGCAAATGAAATGCCAACTTGTATGGTACTTTGCAATGTAAAGCATAGTCCTAAAGGTGCAAATTGAGAGGTTACACAAATGGTTATATGTGACAGTGCCACCTCCCTGTGTAATTAATTCCACAGCTTTAGTGCACACTCCTTTTATTAATGATCTCCCACCCTTATGCTTAACATCTCCCCAGAGAATTCTCATTATGGAACTTGAATTTGTGTGCAATGATGCTATGATGGCTTGGCATAGCACCTACCTTTTATTTATCATATTTAAATATAAGCACAGTCTGCCTATTTCCTATATTGGCATAACTAAAATCTTCCTTTTCAATGCTGTTAAGTGGTAGGTTTTTTTTTGTAATTTCTGAATGTTTCCAAGTATTTTTTTTTTAATTAACTTCTGCTTAATCATCTCTGTTATTCCACTCTCCTTCCTACCCCATTCTATCTATCCTTCTACCCCCCTCCCCCATCCTATTCTATGGAGCCTATGAAAAGATATGCCATAGAATAACAAAGATTGGAGAAGATTCTCTAACTTGAGTGACCTCTTTCCCCTTTCTCTCAACCCAGGTCATTTGCTTCTCTTATCCATCTCTGAATTCAGCCTCATGGTTACATATGGCTAAGTTGAGAAAGGTTGGCTCAACAGCTCCCATCTCTTGGTTTCATTAATATTAAACCATGTTTGTGTATAGGTGGATCCCTCTCTCCATGTAATTTCAGCCACAACCAATATGTGAGAAATGGACAGAAGTTGATCTAATTCTTTCCATGTAATCCTAAATAAATTTCACACAGTGGGAAGGAGACAGCTAGGCAATGGAAATTTATATGAGGTCTTGGGGGAGTAGTTTAAGCATGGCTTTCATGTAATTGGTATAAAAGCACTGGAATGCCCGTATAAATGGTGTTTAAAAATTGCTAACATAACATCTTGATGATTTTGAAAGCCCTTGTTATACCATCTAAGTCTAAGTGCTTATAAGTTAACATGTCCACTTAAGAGATTTTAATCTGTGATGACATGGTCAGATCATGAAACGAGTTGAGGGATTAATCTGATATTTATTTTTTACCTTTGTATTGGTATATGCCTGTTTTTATTGTGTTTATTATTATTATTATTATTATTAATAAAGTGCATATTAGTATTTTTACAATCGATGTGGTCTGCCTTACGACATACAGCTACAATCGAGTACAGTTTTACCTATCAGGAGGTCTTAGTGGGGAGGACCAGATTGAAGTTCCCCACATGCTTTTAGATTGGTTGATTTTGGGATTCACCAGTCATAACTTCGCCAAGTAAGTTGATATACTTCCACTTCAATATTTCCATGTGATATTGATATTTTATTTAAAGCCAAAGTGGAACGGTCACGTTTAAACTCAACTCATAATTGGATTAGACCCCTCCAAGAACCCTCCAAAAAACCCCAGGAAATCTAAAAAAAAAAAAAAAAAAAAAAAAAAATGTTGCCCCTATAATAAATAACAACCTTATTTTCCTTTAGCACCAAGAGGGAGGAAGCTGACAAATTGGTTACGTTTGGAATTATTAGCAGCTCTCTCCCTCTACCTTAAGCCTTCCCCCATTGTCTCCTCAGGGGTGGAAGCACATGTAGTGCCACTCTGCAAAAGTTTTGTTCTTGAATGTCTGGTCCCATGTGTACCAGGGCCAGATCAAGATGAGCTCACTTCCAGAAACCAAATCTGAAGACGGGTATCAAGGTAGTCAATGAAGAAATTTGCTTATATTCAGTGCACAGGATACCCTTCAATTGCTGGTGTGGTTAAGAAGTAAATCCAGCAAAGGAGTAGTTAATCTAAAAGTTAGATTAGGATGGAGGGGGTGGTGGGGTAATAGATTATTTAATTTAATGCTCGCAAACATCTTTATTGCCAGCAATTTTGCAAAGCATTGCAAGTTTGCAAGGCAACAATGGGGTTAAGGAGGGTGTTTGTGGTTAGGGAACAGCTTTGTTTTGGGGCACTAGGGGTTCAGGAAGGGCCATACCCCTATCCCATGCCCCCATTACACATGTCTGAACTAGACATGGAGAAAAAGGTGCATAGATTGCTTGTTTTCCCTGCACCCATATATCACCAGCATTCATCTTGGTGCGTGCTAATGGTGTCATTTTACCATGGCATACCCCTCTGTCTCCACCAGGGGCAGACAGGTGTGCGGCCATTGCAGAGATGCCATTTTTGTCTCTCGTCCAATACAGGTTACTGGTAACTTTGGGTCGGCGATCAGCCCCTTTAATAGGCAGGAACAATTCTGAGAAGTGACTGCTGGATGGAGCCTACCTCCTCTCCTTAGCTTGCAGCTAGCCAATCCCCAACCCGTAAAATTTGTTCCTTGGTCAAGATACAAGCAAGAGAACAGTTCTGCTATATTATTTTTCTGTTAGATATGGAACACCACCATTAGGTGGATTACCATCACTGACAATTCCCATCACCCAAATGTGGATATCTCAGTTTACCAGGCGCTTTACCTAAGCCCTGGGGGGAAAATCTTGGCTGCAAGTTGTTTCCCCAGGAGTTACCCACTGAGGCTTCTTGACATATGGTAATCTGAAGACCGAAGACCTGCTGAAAAAGGTGATCACCCTTTGAGTGCTGAGGTCCACATGTCCCATGCTTTCCCTCCGCACGGGTCTCATTTGGAGTTCCTATTACATACTCATGCACTCACTGGGTTTATTCTGTATGTCTGTGGGGTGTTTGGAGCATGTTTCTGTGGTAACTTAACCCTTTTGCTGCTGGTTAGCACCTTTTGGGGTTTTTTGGGCACTTCCCTGTTGGGTTCAGTGTTTGAGTGGTTTTACATTGGTATTCACATCGCTAACTTTATGTTCCACGACCTTAAGGTGCACGTTTACCGCATAGACGGATTGCTCCATTCACTTCTATGGGACTTTACAATTTGGGACGTGTCTCTGCAACCGCTCCATGTAGCGTGGTCAGAGACAGCTCATATTGTTGGTTTTTCCTTTGCTCTGTCATCCGTCAACATTCTGGATATGCTTTAGGGGGCTTCGGGCACTGTTGGGGTACTCTCAGCGAAACTACATTTCCCATGAGCGCCCGCTTTGCGAGCTCGTTTCCGATTGGCTCCTGTTGCGGCACCCATTTTGTGTATTCGCAGATCGAGTATCCTTGGACTCTCCTTCTCTCCTCTGCAGCTTAACCCTTTGCCTACCAGATAAGTCTTATTTAATGTTTCAGGGGTGCATTTATTATCATACACGCTTTGCTGTGGGTGTTTTGATACTTTGACCGTTTTGACTCTGTGAGAATGTCTACTCAGACCTTGGGGCTAAACCTAAGACTAAGGATACTGGGGTGTCTGTGTCCCCCATTGCTCATTGTGTCTCATGTCACTCAGGGTTACCTAGAGAATACTCAGGTCATATATGCCCAGCATGCACTGCTGCCCCTGAATCTCCTGCTGGGGCCTCCAGCCATGCACTAGAGCCAATATGGATGCAAGAGTTTAAGGCTACTACAAGGGACCTCTGGTACACTTTACAACTTATTCCATCCACCTTACAGGGGGTCTTCAATTAATTGCAGACTCCCACCCTCATCAGATCTTCCCTGCCTAAACCACTGGGTGTACCTGATGTGTCTGATTCTTCTGAGGAGGGATTATTGGTGGACACAGAGGATGATGACTGTTCAGCTGTTCCTTCATCTCAGTTTTTTGGGGACCACTTTGTGGAGGACCCCATTCCCTTGCCTGAGGGCCTAATCAGGGCTCTGTTGTCCACCCTGAACATTCCCTTGGTGCAGGAGGCATCTTCTGACCCCTGTGATGTTTTCCAGGAGCCTGTTCGTACCCATGCCTGTTTTCCACCTAATCCCACCCTTGACCACTTGGTGTCGGAGGAGTGGAAATTTCCAGACAGGAAACCATCTGTGTCTAAAAAGTTTGCTAATCTTTATCCGTTTTCTGAAACGGCCCTTACTCAGTGGGTTCATCCCCCTAAAGTGGATGCCCCAGTTTCCAGGCTTTCCAAGTCAACTGCTTTGCCAGTGGCTAATGCCTCTGCTCTTAAAGACTGGACTGACAAGAAGCTTGAGATTTCTCAGTGCTATTTTTGCGAAAGCGGGCTCTGCCCTTCGCCCTACCTTTGCTGCTGCATGGGGTGTGGCTGTTTGGACTGAACAGCTCAATTCTGCTGTCCATGAGGGAGCCCCCACTTCTGACATGTTGCGTCTTCTCACCAACATTGCTGAGGCTCAACATTATGTCTCTGCTGCCCTGTTTGATGTTGTTCGTATGGTAGCCAAGGCATCTACCATGTCTGTGGTAGTCAGACAGGCTCTTTGGCTTAAGATCTGGTCGGCTGACACGGCCTCTAAGAAGGCTCTGCTGTCTTTGCCTTTTCAGGGTTCTTCCCTCTTTGGACCTGAACTCAAGGATCTCATCAATGTGGCCACTGGAGGGAAAAGTTCTCACCTGCCAGTGGTCTTGAGCAAAAAGGCACCTGTTAAAAGGAATCTGCTTTTTCGTTCCTTTCAGGCAGACTCGCGCCAAGTGACCCAGACGGTCACTCAGGCTCCGCGCTCCTCATCCAAGCCTAAGCAGCATTGGAGATCCAAGTCCTCATCATCCAGCAGTGGGGTCTTCCATGCATCTATCTGATGGCAGCCAGACACAACAGGAAGGTTCCAACATTCTGCTCTCGCTGGGTGGATCCAATGGCTCTGGCAGTGGATGCCTTGCCTGTTCCCCTGTTGAACAGAGTTCTCCGGAAGCTGAGACTGGAGCGCTGCCCAGTCATTGTGATTGCTCCCTGCTGGCCCCGACAGGCTTCTGGACCTCTCAGTGGTGCAACATCTTTGACTCCCCCCCCCCCCCCCCGTCCAGACCTTCTTCTTCAGGGTTACCTCTGGAAGGAAGACGTTCATTGTCTGGCTTTGATGGCATGGAGATTGAATTCTCAATTTTGAAGAAGAAAGGATTTTCTTCTGGAGTGGTGGCTACTATGGTTTGTGCCCGTAAGCCTGTTTCCTCTAAGGCCTACTATCGAGTTTGGTCTACCTTTCTGGCTTGGTGTGCTGACAAAGACCTGTCTCAGGATTTTGACCTTCCTACAGTTCTCTCCTTCCTCCAGGATGGTGTGGATAAGGGTCTCAGTCTGAGTTCTCTCAAGGTTCAGACTTCTGCGCTCTGTCTTTTTTCAGAGACGTCTTGCTATCATTCCTGATGTCAAGGTTTTCTTCCAGGGTGATGCTTATACCCGTCTGGTGTTTAAGTCCCCTGCTCCTCAGTGGGACCTTAACCTGGTTTTGGGAGTTCTCCAGAGTCCTCCTTTTGAGTCCTTGGCTACCATTCCTCTACTTATGTTGATGTGGAAGATGGCCTTTCTCCTGGCGATGTGTTTCTGTTCGCTGAGTTGCGGAGCTGCATGCTTTGTCTTGTAGACCACCCTTTTTGGTTTTTCACAAGGACAAGGTGGTGCTTCGCACCTCCCAAGAGTTTCTCCCAAAGGTGGTGCCTGAGTTCCACATCAGTCAGGAGATTGTGGTTCCTTCCTTCTGTCCTAACCTTACTTCAGACAAAGAGAGGGATCTTCATCTGTTGGATTTTGTGCATTGTCTCAAGTTCTATGTGCATCGCACTAAGTCCTTGAGGCAGTCCAACACTGAGAGTCCTAGGGCACAGAAGCCTGCTTCCAAGGTAACCCTCGCTTCTTGGATCAAGTCCATGATTCGTAAGGCTTACGAACTTCGGAAGAAGCCTGTTCCCTTCAGGGTTACTGCTCCTTCTGCATGGTCTATTGGGGCTTCTTGGGCCTACAAGAACCAGGCCTCAGATGATCAGTTGTGCAAGGAGGCCACTTGGTCATCTGTGCACACTTTTTCTAAAGACTGTCGTGTGGATGTGCTGGCATTGGCTGATGACAGTTTTGGGAGTAAGATTCTGGAGGCAGCCTTGCCTGTCTAGGATCTCTTTAGTCTCTCAGTACTCTTTCACTTTTGAGCCCTGTTGGCTCTAGTTCAGTGTGCTGTGCAAGAGTTCATGGGGTTTGTTTTACCCCTGTTAAGTGTCCGTTGACACTTTGCAGTTAGTGTCATGCCAAGGCATGAGTTGGCCCTCTGGGTTGCATAATTTGTTTGTTTGTTATTCAAAGTGCACCAGTCCTAGGCCATAAAATTAGCTAAGTAGATAACATCACCAGAAACGAAAGGAGCATCGCCAGAGCAGAACAGAGTGTCAAACTATATTGGACCCTTTGCTCTGAGTGGGCTGTAGATGGTCAGGCCAAACCCCTAACCAACCCAGGTAACAACTGAAGGGGGTTGGCCTCTTAGAAGGAACTGTGGAAACTATTTAATATGTGTTTCTTGGCTAAAACAGGGAATTTCTGTGTAACAACTGAAGGGGGATATACCATCTGAAGTTCCAAGGACTCTTAGAATACCGGTAATTGTATTTAAGAACTTCTTGTGTTTCTCCCGTTTTATTTTATGGACTGTTTTGCTTATGTGTAATCTTTATTTCTGTATGTCCTTTATTTCTGTATTTTTGTACCAGCACTGTGAAGCCTTTTTTCAGATTAAATGTTCAATTAATCAGCTCTTGTCTCTGTTCTCTAATATGAACTCATTACTCCGAAGGAAGCTCAGTTAGAACACACTACTAAAGGGTTAATTCTATATGTCTGATTATTAAGGTGATTTTATACTGTATTTCTGTTGTGTTTGGGGTAACCAAAGATATAAAGTCTTGGTGGTGGCAGCAAACTGTAGTACTGTAGGAGGGATTTCAGGGGTTAATGTGGTTGCTAGCAATAGTAACAGGTAACCAGGGGGTCTGGTATTGTTAACCCTTTCACTCCCACACTCTCCCCACTGTCTCAGCAGGGCCTATAGCCTTAGCTTGCGACAGTTGGTGTTGAGCTTTTCATGATCTGTAGGTTCTCTGGTGCTCTGGTGATTTTGGGGGCCTGTGCCTGGTCCTTGCCTTTCTTCCCGCCCTGAGGAACTTAATGGTTGGACATCCCAAAGTTACCAGTAACCTGTATTGGACCACAGAGAAAAGAGGATTTTAGTCTTACCTGTTAAATCCTTTTCTCTTAGTCCATACAGGTTACTGGTCTACCACCCTGTCAAGGGACCATGCTTGGCTCTTCTGTGGTAGAACGTGGGGGTCCTTTCGGGTTCACAGGAGTCTTCCTTTACCTTCTTACTACCTAGTCAATAGTTAGTCTGCAAATCTTACTTGTTGGGGATTGGCTAGCTGCAACCTACGAAGAGGAGGTAGGCTCCACCCAGCAGTCACTTCTCAGAATTGTTCCCTTCCTATAAAAGGGGCTGATCGCCTACCCAAAGTTACCAGTAACCTGCATGGAATAAGAGAAACGGATTTTTTCACAGGTAAGACTAAAATCCTATTTTTGATGAATTGCCTTTGTGCATAGTACAAAATGGGTGCTTCCCACTTTGCACCTAGATGAAGACCAGTGCACCTGAAATCTGCTGAGTACATGATGACCCCCACGATGTTCTTATCTTTTGTTTGACCCACAAGTTACAAACTAATTAACTGTTAACAAAAATGTGGTTCATCCCTTGAATGCTAGAGACTTTCTTAATGCATTGCACTGGACACCTCTACAGTTCCTAAGCGCAGAATGTGGAACAATGCTAGTCTGAAGGGAAATGTTCTGTGAGACAAAGGGGAGACAGGATGTGACTTCTTCAGCATGAAAACAAGGTGTTTATGATGAGAGAGAGAGGGAAATGATCTAGTATTCAACTGTATCTGAAAATAGATGAGGCCCCAGGACAAACCTTCCAGGATCTTTTATCCACTACTATTCCTTCAAACACTGATGGTATCTGACAGTTATTACTTATTAAAAGTGGCCAACACCCAGTCTCTAGTAGAAGTGGAAAAAGTACAGTTCTACTCTGGAGTACTTTACATTTTTGTCATGTGATTGTCTTGAGCAGAATATAAAATGTTTATGATGCAAACACTGAATACTTGTAGGAGGGGTTGTTACCCTTAAAAAAGCCAACATTTTGTGAGACCTACATTACATACCTGGCATAATTCATCCTTATGCATACTAACGTTTAAAGTGCCACATGTTACTTAGGACAAGCTTATTGCAAACTAATATATGTGTGTGGAAATATTGCTTACTTCCAGATTATCTGCCTGCTTGAGGAACATTTGACTTCTAGACAGCAGTCAACATTAGCAGTTTTTGTCTCTAATCCTAAATTGTATTTTATCAGGTCAGAATGTAAGGATAATTCTATGTAAGCATGGGTAGGTTGGTCTCCTTGGCTGATCCAGTGACTGAATCATCTGTTTCCAAGCAATGATATATATATAATCTTAGCCTGAGAGTAGCCATTTAGGACTAGTGCCTGGAGCAAATTTAGCAGCCAAAGAAAACATTAACAGTCTGACCTATTGCTCTGGTGTTTTCATTCTGTAGGTTACTTCATGAGGGAAACATTGGTTTGTTATTGATGAAGTCTGATTGCTGCTTAAGCACAATATATCAAAACCTTAAGGGCAGAATTTTAATCCAAATATTTGCTGAATGGAGTAGCATGAAATTTCAATTAGATATGATTCTGTAGGATAGTGCTCCTATGACATGTTACAATTTAAACAAAAGGCCTTTCATTGAGTAACTCCATTTATTTTAGCCCTCTTAAAGGAACACTAACACATAAATGATCTGGCAAAATGAACTTAAATGCCCATGATGGCATCTGTAAAAAATCTTGATTTATTCTCTGATGCTTAAAATCTAGTCTTACAGTTGTTCTCTGGAGGCTCCCATCCCTTACTTGGGCTTGAGTGTGCTGCCATTAACATGTATATATGTTTACTTATAATAACATAGTAATATTTATATATATATATATATATATATATATATATTTGAAAAGTGCTTGTGTTGTATTGTCCGTTATAGGACTGAAATAAGGTAACACGGCCTTTATAAATAAGAGTGGTGGGTCCTAATAGCAATGAACTGGTTCTTACCTCTCAATACAAACCGTATACACACAAGTAATCAAATGGTGCCTATACAGGACAACATATAAATGCAAGTTTAGGAATCTTAATATAAAATAACTTTATACATACTAGCTGGAAATACATGAAATTTATAATTATAGAACTAAGTTTCATTTTAGGAGTTAGTGTTCCTTTAATAAAGCTACTGCAATTAACAGCTTCATTGTAGGGGACTGAATTGATTTGAGGTTATTAGGGGAGTATCTGTAATCCTCAGAGGAAAAGAGAGATTTTATTGAAGAAAGCATTTTTGGCAAACCTAATGTAGTTGCTTTCATTGAAACTGCATGTTTTTGAACAGAGCCAGCAGGGCAAATGATGTTTTAGGTTTTGTCCCCTAGAGTAAAACAGTTTTCCATCTGATCCCTAATCGGTAGAGGCCTCTTGAGAAACTGAATTGTTAACTGTTGCTTTGTTTCAGTTTTTTTTGGACTATGGATGTATACAAGTAAAGCAGATCAATTCTAGGTCAAATCAACTGACCCATAGGTGACAAAGAAACATTAGTTTACATGTATTGGAGATCGACCTGTCTAGAATTTAGGGGGTTAAAAGCCCAATTTAAACCATTTAAAATGTGGAAAATTCTGATTTCTGCCATGTAGTTCAGTTGGTTTGCCCCATACTTGCTCCACTTCTATTTTATACATAATCTTCTGTCTGAACTAAAATGGAGAGGAAAACATTCTTCTCACAGGTTATGGGTTATTGAATCAAAGCAGCTTTTTATAGCTGTTAAAGCGGAACTATCACCTTCATAATATTGCCCCCCGATCCTAGTCCTTTCCTAAAGTATTGATAGGTAAAGCCCTACTGTTATGATGAAAAAGTCTGCGTTATTAACCGCTTAAGGACCGGCACGCGCAGCCAGCACTTGAGGACCACGGGGCATTTTTATTTTTATTTTTTTTAAATCGCTTCTGGTTCAGGGCTTCCGGAGCGGTGTGCAACCGTGCCGGGAGCCCTGAACTCCATGCCGTGCCAGGACCGTCACTGGTCCTTAAGTGCCAGTTCTGGCACGTCAATGGTCCTTAAGGTGTTAAAGAAAGCAAACTTCTTCTGTAGACAGCCAGAGTACGGAGCTTACAAGAGAAGCTCTGTGCATCTGCAGCAACTTCCGTTACCTTAAGGTGACAGAAGTAAGTCACCACCAATCCAGGCATAGCACTAACATGTCTGAGCTGTTGTCCAGACTTTTTTCAACATAATAACAGTAATGATTTTCCTATTGTTACATTAGTAAATGATTGGGGGGCAATATTAAGAAGGTGATATTTCTGCTTTAACTGTGAATACATAAAGGTACAACCCCTTTAATTGTTAGGTGGTACTGTCCATTTAAAGGAGAACTAACACCTCCAAATAATCCCACAGTTACCTTATTGTGACCGGGAAATCCTTATGCTCCTTACTCATTTTGTCCTTGTCCCTTTGAGCAGGAGATTACATCTGCAATCAGACCATAATGCCTTCTCCAAGGAGGCAGACATGACCATTACTGGCAGTCTTTCAGACTGAAGCAGGCAGTGTGCACAGCACTGAAGGTGGGCCTTGTTCACATCTGTGATTCTTAAAGGGTTAAGATTACCATGAACAGTGAGCAGAGTTTGGGATCCTATGGTCATGACATCCAGGACTGATTTAAGATTCTGTCTCTTGACCAAGGACACAAGGACAACATTCATAGTGGCTATTAGGATTTCCTGACCATAGTAAATTCAGTGGGGGTTATTACAAGATTTTAGTCCTCCTTCACCTTTAAAACAGCTACTGGTGGCTACCAGCCAGGCTTTTAACCCTTGTACTGCCAGAGTGCCAATGCAATGCTTGCACCTCTGGCATTCAGTGTTAAGAAACATTTGTACCCAGTATGAAGGCTACCAGGCTGCAGCCTGTGCCTCAGGAGTTAATCCTGACATTGAGCCAATATTTAAAAACAGCAATGAACAACCACAGGGCAGTTTTGCATGCAAGCAGCACAAATAGATCCCCATTGTGACGTGAAGTATAGCAGAGGATGTCACAGTGGCAAGAGACTGATCAATCTGCACTGCAGACACCAAGGAGACAGCATTCAATTCCTAGGATGGCTCAGCCCCATCAGTACTATTTGAGCCTAGCAACTATCACCAAGGAAACTACGACAAGCAAGAAATGTGGAAGATTTGCACGTCAATAAATCCTTACACAAAGATCATGCAAGTTGGCTGAACACAACCTGGCTCCTTTAAATCAGTGAAGTTTCAATTTCTGTAACCCTTCAAATGCCAGAGGAGTACGCAACACATTGTGTTGCACATCCCTCTGGCACTCAGTGGATTAATGTCTTGGGTTTTTGTTTTGAATGTTTTCGTTTTCCATACACTGTACCAAATAGTGGGAGTGTGCTAAGAAATGCATGAAAATTCCACAAAGAAAGCAGTCAGATGTTTCCCTCTACTTCAGAACAGTTGCCCATGTGAACATAGACTTAGGTATTCATGGGAAGTATATCAGCTTCTTAAAGGGATAGTAATGTTTCATAATAAAAGCAGCTCTAATTAATCATCATAGTAATTGAGCCATGGAGAGTGTTATTTCAGTTCTGTCAGAGTTGTAGTTCAAGAGTAATTGAATGATAATGTATCCCCCTCCTGCCCCTTTTACTGATGTAACAGTGCTCAGCTTAGAGCAGCAGGGAGTATCCAGGTAGATTGCAGAGAGGGACAAACTTCAATTAAGATAAGGGAAAAAGCTGAAAAACCTGTCAAGGGGGGCAGGGTTTTCATTGTTCTCACAGTAAGAATATTGACCCTTGATGTCAGCTGTCTGGTCTATGGACTGGATTCCACATCTGAGGGGAGGTGGCTTACACTAGGTAAAAGGGGCGGGAGGGGAAACTTTATCATTCAATTACTCTGGAACTACAACGCTCACAGTAATGAAATATCACTTGCTATGGCTCAAATAAAATGAAGATTAATTGGAGCTGCTGTTTTTGTGAAACATTACTATCACTTTAAACCCTTGAATCCTAATGATGTCTCCAATGCATTGCAGACAAAAGATTAATGATTAAAAAAAATATGGGCAGTGATACATATATGCTTTCTGTTGCCCGAGGCCCAACCAAGTACATACAACTCCTCTCCAGCAATAACACTTTGCCACACCCTCTGCCACATTATTGTTTAACCCCTTAACGACCCTTGACGGTCATAGTACGTCAAGGTTCGATCTGACTGAATGACCCATGATGTACTATGACTGTCATGGAATTCCAGGCTCCTCCCGTGGCTGCACGCCGTTCGGGGAGTCCGAAAGCGGATGGAGCAAAAATAAAAAAAAAATGCTCCGTGGTCCTTAACTGACCATGCAGCGCCAGTCGTTAAGGGGTTAAACGCTAGTGTATGTGTTTATAAATTAGTCTGTGTAAACAAAATACATTGGACTTGCTGTACATCTTTTTAGTTACACAAAAAGGTGATGTTGGTTATGAAATAACCTAAAAATTTGGACACTAGATATGTTGTGATAAATGCATTTAGTATGCTCCAGAATTGCTTCCCTTTTGTTTTTCTGCATACCGCTTTTTTTTTTTTTTTTTTTTTTTATTTTGTATATCTTCTATATTTTGCTGCTGTGGTCCCTTCTCCATGTTTTCTGTGTGGCTTCTCTTTCCAAGTTGCAGTCATGGTGAATCCTGACCCTTTCTTTCCCTTCCTGTTATTTAGACTGGTCTCGCTGCTTGCAGTCCTGGCAGCTTATCTTTTCAGACCAATGATTTTGCACAGTGCACACTGCACAAAGACTGTAGCTCTGCAAACAATCAGAGTCCTTCCTGAGGTCAAAGGCTCAGCGAGACCCTGTGGTTTCTTTCTCTGCAAGCAGTTCTTATTGCAGCAAACTGATACTTAACCCTTTTGATGGAGAAGGCCTGTAGCATCCAGTGGGTAAAATAATGCTGACATATTTGTATTTCACATCAATACAAATATTTACACTCTTAAATATACTCTCATTTTATCTGGATTCTGTAATACCTTGAACACCAGAGGGGTGAGTGTGCTTTCCCCTCTCACTACAACAGTGAAAACAATTTCTTTTCCCCACTTTGCTCTTTTTTTTTTTTTCTTGTTTAAAGGGACACGTACCTCCAAACAACATTAGTTGGTATTAACCCCTTAAGGACCAGCGGTCCAGGGAAGTTACCTTCCCTTAAGGACCGCTTTGATCCTTGCCGACGCGGCGGTACACATGACCTGTTAAGCTTGCCGGCACGCCGCTTTGAGACCTAAGAGAGATCGCTCAAGTCTTGGAGCGATCAATTTTAGGCCCTGTTTTTACTTACAGTGCTCCCGGTAGAGCGCCGTAAGTAAAAAGTACGTGACTTGCTATGACTCTCACCGATCCTTAAGGGTATAAGGACCGTGACTGTCATACCATGTCACGTAGCCCTTAAGGGGTTAAAGCACGCACTGTTTGATTTAGCCCTTTGGGTGCCAGAGCGGTAGCCTGCGCATTGCAACACAATGCTTGGGATACACCTCTGTCAATTAAAGGGTTAATAAGATGCCAGCAGTGCTGATTTCTAGCTTAAAGGGATAGTAACGTTTCTCAATAAAAGCAGCTCCAATTCATTTTCATAGTATGTGGGCCATGAAGTGTTATTTCAGTACTGTCAGAGTTGTAGTTCAAGAGTAATTGAATGATAAAATATCCCCCTCCCGCCCCTTTTACCTAGTGTAACAGTGCTCACCTCAGAACAGAAGGGTGGTGTCCAAGTGGATTGCAGAGGGACAATTTTCAATTAGCTTAATGGAAAAACCTGATAAACCTGTCAAGGAGGCAGGGTTTTCATTGCTCTCACAGTAAGAAAATTGTCCCTTGCTGTGATCTGTCCGGTCCCAGGAGTAGATTCCACATCTGAGGTGAGCAGTGTTACACTAGGTAAAAGGGGAGGGAGGGGGAAACTTTATCATTCAACTACAACTCTGACAGTATTGAAATAACACTCTGTATGGCTCAAATACAATGTAGATTAATTGGAGCTGCTGTTTTTGTGAAACATTACTATCCCTTTAATTTCCCTACCTCTGTGTCCAGACTACAACACTGGTAGGATGTAGCCCCTGTACCCACAATGCTTTCAGCCCCAGCCTGAAACACTTACCCTTATGCTGAATGCTTTGAGTTCTGGCACTCATAGGGTTAGAACAGAGAATCTGTGCATATCCGTTCAGTAGATGTGAATGAACTTACCCACCTCCAGTAACATGTTTCTTTTCAGTCTAGCTGAACCCTTTACATCCCAATGTGGTGGGTTTCTCATTGCTGCCTGTTTGTGTGGATATGGATATGTGCACAAGCAAGGGAAACAATAACAATTCAGTGATCAATAAACAGCACCATAGAGGAGAAATACAAATTCCAATTGATTTAAACGGGGCTTTCAACCTCTTGATTGGTCCAGTGGTGTCCAACTCAATGTTTTTCAGTATGTTTAAGAGCAGTCTAGCATTCGTGGGGTTAAAAGCCCCATTAAAGCAATAAATTGTCTTTGTCTCCTATGGTGCAGTTGATTTGCCCCTTGTTTACTCCACTTTTCTTTTGCACACATAGACATAGACGTGTGTATTGTGGCTCTGTGGATGTGTATTTGTCTACGTTTACAGTTCTGTGTGCTGCTACATTTATCAGTGCTAGGAAACTTGTCAGCTGAATAAAACAATACTGCGGCGAGATACTGGGTAGAGGGCAGCACTGACACCTGAACTAGACCCACACAGAGACAGCATATGGTAGGCCCTATAAATAATGCACATCTAACATATGGAGACTGCACCTTGGTTGGACGCAAGTGAGATGCAGTTTTTTCATTACTTTCGCCTCATGTGATAAAACAACATTTTCCTGCCTCAGATGTAATTTTGTTTCCTGAAACAATTAATTTGTAGGCCATATGGTTAGTGATAAACATGATGGGCCTTATGTATAAAGTAAAGGTATATGAACTCTGAGACAAAGCAGTTACACCATAAAGGACAAATATAAAGCTCCACTGATTTAATTGAGCATTTTAACCCTTTGAATGCTAGAGACGTATCCATTGCATTGCTTTGTGATTCATTATAAACCCTTTCAACATACCTGACAACCTTCTTATCCATGGCCACAGGGGAAACGCACACAGGGCCGTGGATTAGGGTGCCCAAAAGACATTATTTGTGTCATAATGTGGGCGGGGCTTAATTGTTGTGACAGTTGGAGGGTTGTAAGGGATAGTTTTCCCGTAAATGGGTGGGGAAGTGGGTGGACCAGGGTGGGAGTGCAGGCGGGGCTACCATTGAACTCACAAATTAGTCTCTATCCCCATAGTCCTGGTAATTTATTACAAAAGTGCAAGAGTAAATGTACAAATACACAACTGGAGCAGTTCTGGGGCAGAACAACGACATCTGATGTAATCAATAAAAAAAAATCCTAACAGACTTAAATGAGACCTTTAATCCTTTGAGTGCCAGAGAGGTATCCAGCACATCTAAGGTGCTTATTTTATAACTTTTGTGCATTTGTTTTATCCCAAAGTTGCTCCACTTTTATTTCTCTACATATGTCCCCATAGATCTTAAATTGTAGAATATAGGTCTTAACCCTTTGAGCCCCAGGGGGGTATTGGATGCCCTTCTGGCACTCAGAGGGTTCATAATTTGTTTATCTAATACATCTGTTTGCAAAGCTATGCATGTAGGTAAACGGATTTTAAAATGTATTTATTTATTTATTTTGCGATAACGTTTTATTGTGTTTTGAAGGTTATGTTGTTGTGATGTTTTGCCCTTCAACTGGATTTGTTCTTGGTATAGCATTGCTTTATTTCTATCTCTGTTTAACAGTAGGCCATGCATTCTTTCACTTGTAGTCTGGAGTGATAACCGTGGTTTCCTCAGCGCTGGTGTAATGAGCTTGCCAGCCCTAGGGCAGCTTGAAGGATGAACTTTTATATGGAGACAGGAAATTGTCTTCAGTCCAGACAGAGCTGTTCAGTCTGTTGATGTGCAAGTAACATGCGCACTGCACATAGACCAAGCTTTCCAAGCAATTGAACTAACATGCACTAAATATTTCCCCTTACGTTAAAAAGAAAAATATGTAAATATCAGACATGCATTGGGGAATCTGATGCCTAGCTTGCTAATTTAATTACTGTGTTATTTATGAAAATATTTTTTTTCTTTTATGAATATTTTCGTGGTCATCTTAACGGAGTTTCTGGATTTCTGATTTCATTATGCACAAAAGAAATGTGGAATAATTATTGGCAAGCCAATTACTCCATATGGGAGAAATAGGAAGTTTCAGAACTGCCGTTGCTTGTAACACATTACAGGGTTGAATACATTACTTTTTAGCCATTCAGTGAAACTGTGGAGATGAAATGAGGAAATTACTTTTCCTTGCTACTTTTGAGGCTGCATACCAGCCAAATATCCCGATTTTAGGGCCCAAACCCGCTGTCCCGCCCGCATTGCACTTTGTCCCGGTTTTCTCTGCTGAAGTTTGCCCTTACTGTACTAGATCACCCTTTCTGTACTACACCACTCCAGCAGCCTACAGATGCACAGCACCACGCTCATCATGTGACTGTGAGCAACGCTACATCTCTGCTGAGTGGTGTCATGCCTATTCACTGCGCATGCGTGCCCGAACTTGATATAATAATATTGAGCCATACTCTGCCAGCTGTCTGAGAAAGAAGTGCGAGGCTGAGCAGTCCACGGAGCAGCAAGAACCTGAACCAACCCGCCGGTGCCGAACCTCAGAATTGCGGCGGTCACTGTCTGGTCAAATCGCCTGCCTCTCCTCCTGGTATCCTCTGTGACAGGTACTACAGTGCAAATTATATGCCTTGTGATTCACATTGTCGCGGCGACGCAGCAGTTGGCAGAAACAAGCAGATATATCCAGATATACTTATAGCAACTCTAGAGCTCCCGGGTTGTTTATTCCCAGAGGTGGGGACATGTGGTTCTCTAGCTGTACACTGACACAGACAGAAGTTGTAATATATCAGCCGTAGAAGACCCATATTGTCATCTGGCAATGTATGAGAGGGGCCCCTCGGCAGTGAGATAAGGAAGGGTCCGCTGAGGGAGGGAGAGTGTGTCCTTGCTGTGAGTGAGAGGGGTTCCCTGGAAATGGGCACCAGAGTCCCCTAGTGAGTGAGAGGAAGGTCCTTCATCTAGGAGACAAAAAAGAGGAAATGGGAGAGTGCATGTTCCTAATGTGAGAAGGGGGTGTCCCCATGGCAGGGTGTGAGGGGGCAGTGGGTAAGAAGGGGTTTCCCTGGCAGTGTGCACGAGTGGGTACTCTAGCAGTGACACCGCACATTGGCATGCCTGCCAAGTGCCCCTCTTTCAGACCCAAATTCCTATATATAGGGATTGTAGGTATATGTATAATATCACATTGCTCCACAGCAATAAAACTCACATTAATGTTTTATTTAAACTGTTTAGTCTGTGTAAATAAAATACTTTGATTTTGCTCTATTATTTATTGTTACACAGAGGTGTCAGTAGGTTGTGAAATTAACTAAAATTTTTTGGTAATGCCTCACCCACCAGACACGCCCCCAGAAACACCCCCCTAAACCACAAGTGTCCCTCTTTAGCCATTTGAAATGTTGGGAGGTATGGGGCTGTGTAGATGGGTTCATAAGTACTCACTAGATCTCAGAGCGCAACCTGTGCTTTCTCCAGAGCACAATGAAATTATTAATAAATAGTGTAAAAGCCTGTGTACACGGGCCAAGGTCTGTGTGATGCTAAGAGGCTGGTCCTGCTGTGCATCCTGCCGCCGCTGTAGTCATGTACAGAATGTTCCCAGCACAGAACTCCCAGCATTCTGTGCTCCCAGCATTCCATGCGTTCGGGCAGTCTCTACTGTGCATGACTGCTTCTGACAAACATCCTAGCGAATTATTATATAGGATAGAGGGAGATCTGCTTATTGACTGCAGTGACAGAAACTGAGACCTATACTCTGTTACAGAATAATGGAAGTACTCGCTGTACTATTTGGAACTCTGCGTGGAGGCCATTTTCTTGTAGCCCAGTACTGGTAACTTCTTTGAATTGTCCTGGAAGGGGGCTACCTGGGCAAGACATATTAATCTTGGTTGCTTACAACACAGAATCCAATTTTATGGATTGAAAATGTATTTTTCCCAACAGGGTATTTGGAAAGTTTGTTGTCCCCATGTTACATTTGGTTTGCTTCATAATTGCTCCTTTTGTTCTCTGTGTGTTGAGCTGTGTCTTATGGTTATTTGTTATTTTTATTAAAGCATTATTTTAAATCAGCCAACAACTTTATTTCGTATGTTACCTTATACAAGAGTTCCAGAGAGGTGTATACTCGGGCAAGGCACTAGACTTGCTTTTAAGCTCTCTGCAAACAGATCCAGGTAGATCACTGTCAAGGATATAAAAAAAGTGAAGGTGAAAAAAATATATAAAATAAAAAACATTTGACTGTACAAATTATGTACCTGAATAACCTGTAAAGTCAAAATAAAGGGTTATTATTCCATTAAATGGGGCTTTGAACTCCTTGAATTCTTGAGAGGTATCCAAGCATTCATGGGGGTTGAAAGCCCACTTAAGGCAATGGGAATATTTGTTTGTGGTTTGATCCAGTATTGCTACGCATTGCCTTCATACATATTCCCAGAATTTGTGATTTTGAACAAGTACCTTTATAAAATTAGACTGTAAGCTGTGTGGGGCAGGCTGCCTTTGTACTTCTGTATATTACTGTGTGTAGAGCTTTCAGAATGTGAATGCATTTTCTAATTAAATCCCTTAAGAAATTAGATTTAACAAGGGATTACATTTTATATCAAGGACAGGATAAGTGACACTAGAAAATGAGACTACAAAGAATATGAAAGCATAGTAATCATGTTATATAGGATCACACATATTGTATACAGGCTTTACATGTGCTGTGTGTGTAGTGCGGCTCAGTATTTCACTGAGAATACCACTGCTGGGAGTTCTTATTTATTAGTATGCTTCTAGTCATGCTTCAGGCATTGCCCATGGGATTTCAGTTCACTGCATCTGCCTATGGGATTGTTGGCACTACATCTTTCTCCTTTGTGTGCACGTTGGGGACCCATTGCAATTCGATGGAGGTGAATCTCGCAGCAGTAATTTGGACAGGAGTGGCCAAGAGAATAGCCTCCTGACCACTCCTGTCAAAAACACTGCCCTGTGGCAATTCACTAGTTGTGGGCAAGTTCATAGGATTTTCTTTTCATGGCTGCTGTTAACATTTGCTGGCATGGGTGGTAATCCTATTCTTTTAACAAGTTTTCCAGTAAGGAGAGATAGGGTGGCCTAATCTGTAGGACCTTCTTCACGGACCTCAGAAAGCTGATGGGGTGTATACTGGTGATGCCTTGTTGGGTCCACAGTTTCTTTTGGACGCTGGTCATAGAGGGCTGTGAGAATGTGTTTTTTCCCATAGGGATACAGTTTCCTACAAGGCCATTATAGGGGATGTGATGGGGGAGTTGTATTGGGTATATTCTGTATTTCTTGCCATTTGTGGTGTGAGGCTAGGTTACAGCAGGCAAATAGTTGAGAAAATTATTCAACTTGTAACCAGTGTATTGTGTCAAGAGGCACACACCAGGGGTGGAAAGAGTTAATATTGTAAGAGGTGAAGAGGTCAGCTACAGCATGGCCCTCCCTTCTATTTGAACTCTTGTCAGCCAGCACTCTGGGCCCCAGCAGATGCTTGTGTTTTGCACACTTCAGGGAATGTTAGACTGTTTCCCCTTCCTTGCAGATGTTCACTTTTGTGAAAGACTGGAAACCCTCCAGAGTTGTTTTCCCCCAGATTATCTCCAGCAGTAGGCTGCTCAGCATCATGTTGACATTTCATGTAGTTGCATTGTAGGATATCTCTGTGTGAGCACATGGTGGTGCTGCCTAATGTAAACAAGGGAGTGAGGATTCCTGGACTGTGTGGAATGGTGAGTGGACTGGATGACTATTAACCCCTTAAGGACCGGGAAAATCTGAGGTCATTTTCCCTTAAGGACCGGAGCAATTCTGACCTTTTTGACTATGTCTTTGTTCAACAGTGTTTTCCCTCTTAGGCTTTTATTCCACCCCCATAAATTATATACTGTTTTTTAAGCACAAATAGGGCTTTCTTTTGATACCCTACTTATATGGATAACCCACCATTTACTTTATTAAAACTAAAAAAAAAATGTAAAAAAAAACCCCATTTTTGTTTTTTCTCTTGGGATCAATTGGGCACAAAGGGTTAAATGTTTATGGCAAGTGCAAGAAAGGTATGACCAGTCAGTCATACCTACAAAATGTGCAATTTAAAGTGGCTACTGCCCCCCCCCCCCCGGGTGAAAATCCCCATGTCCCTTTTTCCCACCCTATTTTATCACATTTTTATCCCTGACATTTGGCGGTGTGTATAAGTGTATTACATAACTCCACAACAATCACACTTCTAAAATTGTTTAATAAGATTATTTAAAAAAAAAAAAAAAAAAATATCTTTTTGTAAAAAAAAAAAAAAAAAAAAAAAATTATATATCATTGCAGGTCAGAAATTGACCTGCATTTAGCAAGACTCAGGCACCAGCAGTGAAGGGGTTAATACCCCCAGCTGCTGTATTCTCATTTGCCACTAGGTGTCTCCTCTCTACTTCTGTCTCCCTTACTTTGATAGCAAGGGAGACAGAGGTAGAGGAGACACTCAGAGTCAGCATGCTTTGCGTGCTGCCTCTGTCTCTCACTGTGCCGTTACATGCGATCGCTGCTACGGCGATCGCATGAACCAGCACAAGCAAGACGGGCTGAGACTGAACGCCCCGGTCTTGGAGCGCTCAGTCTCAGCCTGGAATCAGTTATAGCAGCGTGCACGCTGCTATCATTTAAGCCATGACGGTCCTGGTCCGTCATGGGTCCTTAAGGGGATAACAATCCATGATGGTCCAGGACCGTCATGGGTCCTTAAGGGGTTAAAGAGAATTATCAGCTGTAAAACGTATTCAACTCTATTAGAAAATATGCCAGGATTTTGGAAATACTGACTGCTAGCAATCTATCAGAAGTAATAACGGACAATTAAGGTGCAATTCTAGAACAAACCCATCTGCACTATGTGGGGGTGGGCTGAATGTTCCACAAATTCCCCTTGATTTAAAATGGTCTTAACCCTTGAATGCTTGTTTCCCAATATACTCTAGACCTTTCTAGTATTCAGAGGGTTAAAGGTTCCATTTAAGTCAACTGGAATTTTCATTTAAGGGTGTAGGAGGTTTATCTCAGAATTGGAATTCTCTAGCTTGATTAAATAGGGACCTGAGCTGTTTGTTATAACTGATTTAACCCGTTGATTGGGTTGCATAACCCTCTGGGACTCAAAGGGTTAAACATTTTTCTTCCATACGTTTAAAAATAAGATGCACCCTGACTGTAATGTTTCAGTTGTGAGATTTTAATGGAGAATCATCATATAACATTATATCTACCAGAGCCCAGTCATTGTAATTTGAACTGAGCACCATTCCCCACCCATCACTGTGTGTGGGTTGAATCTTGGCCAACACTTAAAGGAACACACATCAACACTGAAATGAGTTGAATAAATATTATGAAAAAAAATTACTTGTAAAATTTACAGAAATTCTTTATACTTATGTTAAATCCTTAACTACTTATCCTAAACTTGCTTTGTAGCACATGTATAAATTGTTTTGTTCAGGAAATATGAATTAATAAAATTACGTTTGTATTAATAGCTGAAGCCAATTAATTGATTGTGATAAGTGCCCACTCTTGTATTAAGAGAGGCTGTTATCTGAGCTCATTAACAGATAATTCTGGACAATCAGTGGGAGCCCTGGGAAAGACCGGAATGGATGATTCCTCAGAGCATGGATTTTAGGCCTCAGAAACAAGCAGTGGCAGTTGTTAGCATGAAGTACAGGTATACCCCCATTTTGTAGCTGTTGATGTTCCTTTAAGATATGATGAAAACTTACATTCATACTGTTACTGACAGCTTATCATACAGGTTGATAGGAGGTGTGTCAGGTAGGTACTCCACACATTGCTCCAATGCTTTCTGTACCCCTCTGGCACTCAGAGGGTTAACGTAAGTGAATTGATACTACTTACAGCCTTATTCAGAAAGGAAAAAGATGAGCTTTTTCTGTAGAAAACAAACTACACCAAAAGGGGGATAATAATTACTGTTGATTAAAATAGGGATTTTTAACCCCTCAAGATCTTCATCTAAAGTCCATATGCTGAATGAAAAATTATTCTGGAGAAAACGAGACACACTATAGGGAGTAAATAAAAACTCTCCAAATACCCCTTGATTTCAATTGAGCTTTAACCCATTAAATTCTAGAGAGGTCTTCAATGCATTCTCAATGTGTTGGGGATCTCTAGCAGTCAACGGGTTATAAACCCCATTTAATTCAGTGGGAATTTGTGTCCCTTATTGTGTGTTGGACTGCCCATTAATTGCACATATTTTTTTTCTACTTAAAGCCCATAGGGGCATATTTATCAGGCTAAAAGTGGAGCAATTCTGGAGCAAGGGAAGTGCATCATAATTGTCAAATAAAAGCCCCATTGCATTCAGCTGGGCTTTTTCTTTACTAAATATTGAGTAGTAGGTTATCTCCAAAATTGCTCCCCATATCTTTGATAAGTGTGACCCAGCATATAAGTAATGGGTGCATCTAACTAACTGCAGCAGCTGTTCATTCTAGATGCAGATCTGTTTCCAGTCCTTAGCTAGATTTACTGGTCTTGACCTTTGGGCAATAAACCTTCAATATTTGTGATACCTGCTAGCAAGGACATGACCGCTTCTACCAGCATTCAGACAAGTGTGACATGTCTACAATATGTGAAAGTGTTCCGGTCTGAAAATGTGTATGCTCTTTATAAAGGGAACATTGCATCCTTTCTCTTAATTGGACAATTAAGTTATTTGATAGGAAATCAGGCTTATAGCATTAGGCAAATTTAACGCTGTCCTATCAAGGGAGTCAAGCAGATAGAGACTCATCCCATTTTTCATAATGTTGCTGTCAGTGTTGATCACATCATGTTTCAGATGAGCTGGTATTTAGTCATGGTTGGCCAAGCTGTGTTTTTTCACTTTGCATTTTGTTACTGTAAAAGTTATGGTTCCTGTAAATCACAAAGCTTCCATTTCCTCAGCCATGATTGGATTTCTAATGAGCAGTAATGAGAACTGAAGTTGCATTGCATATGGAGAAGTCTTGAGAGTTTGTGGTGCTCTGTAATGGTTTATTCTGTGTGCGCTTTCTAGGCATATTATTAAAATAGCCTCCTGTCTATCCTAAGAGTTCATAGAGTAATAATCACAAAATGTGGTGTGTTTTTTTTTTTACTTTTTTTTTTTTTAACTTTTTTATTTAAGCTTTAAAACATAATAGTTTACGGTTAGTGTTCCTACAGTATATAGAGCAGTGGATCCCATCAGGTGTGTTAATATACATTTATTTGTCGTAGCACCAAGCTTAATGTGTCACATCTTTTGTCATATATTGATTAGTAATGTTTTCCTGCTATCTATATGTCCTCTGTTAAAGCAGATTCTTCATGACTTAGGAAAGGTTAGGAACAACTGAGATATAAACCTAAACTACTGGTATATTATTAAGAAACAGTGGGTTGGGTAAGGGAGAAAAGAGCGTAGCATGGGTATTGTGAACAAGGAGTGCAAAATTACGTATCTGAACAAGCTGATACAAGATCAGAGGGATAAAAAGGTCAGTCAGGGAGGCTTCATATTTACTTCTTAAAGAGATAGTAATAATTGAATGCTGTAGGGATTATTCCCCTGGTACTTCCACTGCAGGCAGATGTTTTTTTTTTAAAGAATCCTGTTTTTAGACATTTTTGATGATTTGTCAGATATACCTCGATGTCAATTTCTGAGTCTTTTTCTAGTCAAGCATTTTAGAGGACTTGACTGTTCTGCAATAACAGAATAAACAAAAATACCAATGTAGTTTATCATTATTATTCCAGTTTTATTGTAACATTTTATTAATTGTAAAAAGCAGCAGTACCTATTGAAAACAACAGAGCGATGTAGTTTAGAATGTTCTCATTCCTGGCTCCCTCTGCTACCCCCTCTCATTCTCTGCATCAGACATGCAGTCATACAGCATCACTAGTGTATATTATACACTTTAATGGATATTTTTTATTGTATTCACATTGGTTATGAAATGTATTACTTGTCAGGTGTATGTTTGACCACAACATATCTACATTGAGTGATATATTTATTAGTGGCACACATATTATCTTTTTGGGCTTCATGTATGTAACTTAGACTTTTTTTAATTTTAAATGTTTTTAATAATGAGTCACTTTTTGTTATTATATACTTTTTTGATACAGAAATAAAGACTTGTTTCTATTATACTTTTTGCTGTGGTATTGTGTGCCTCATGAGTGGGTCTTCTGGTTTTTTTTTTTAACTTTGTTTCTATGTTTATGCACATTGAAATGTTGACACTCATTAGAATAAAAACTACATTTGCAAAATTCCTGTTCGTGTCATATATATATATATATATATATATATATATATATATATATATATATATAAATATAATATTAATAAAATATTGTTGTTTTCCTTTCCTGGAAGATGACTCATAACATTTCAGTCCAATTTATGATTCTGCTGTGCTATTGCTTTTTTCTCTGTCATCCAGTACAGGTTATTGGTAACTTTAGGTAGGTGATCTGCCTCTTTAAGTAGGCAGGAACAATTCTAGAAGTGAGTGCTGAGGATGGAGCCTACCTTCCCTTGTTGGTGCAGGAGAGGTGAGCAACCCTTTGAGTGCAGGTCCACATGTCCCACAGGGGTTTTCCTTTGGAGTTCCGATTGCACACTCCTGCACTCATTGGGTTTATCTGTATGTCTGTTGGGTGTTTTGGAGCAAGTTTCTGTGGTAACGTAACCCTTTAGCTGCTGGATTAGCATCTTTTGGGGGGCTGTTGGTACTTTCCCTACTGGGTTCAGTGTTTATTGGGTCTAGTGACATGTTTTAGTAATGTCTAGTGCACATTTACTTACAGCTCCTCAAGTCTCCAATCGTGTCCTTGGGAGCCTTAGTATCCGTCCTCCATCGGGACGACATCAGAGTCACTCCGTACATGGACGACCTGTTTCTGAAAGCCCCTTCTGTGGAACTTCTTCATCAGTAGGTTCACTGCATTCATGCTCTCACCCATCACGGGTGGATCCTCAACATGGGCAAGTCGGATCTTGTCCCTTCCCAATGTCTGGTCTTCCTGGGCCTTCTCTTCCACACTCAGTAGAGCATGGTGTTTCTCATGGATAAGGTGGTTCACCAGATCGCCCACAGGGTTTCTGCTGTTCTGGTTCATGATCCAGTTCCAGCCAAGAAGCTGTCCTTTCTAGTGGGGAAGTTCATCTCCACCATAGAAGTGGTCCCGTTTGCCATGGCTCACACCAGGGAACTCCAGAGGTTTGTGATCCAGGTGTGCAGGGGTCAGCCAGACCTTCTGAAGATGTCAGTGTCCCTCCTTCTTCATGTGTAACTGAGTTTGTCGTGGTGGCTCGACCTCACTGATCTGCTGAAGGGCAAGTCCTTCCTGGTATCCTTCTGAACCACGGTGACGATGGATGCCAGCCTATCCGGCTGGGAAGCAGTCCTGGGTCGCCTGAGTGCTCAGGGTCGGTGGTCTCTGGAGGAATCTCTCCTTCCCATCAACGTGTTGGAGCTTCAGGCGATATTTCATGCCCTTCGCCACTGGACACGCCAGTCTCGCTGCTAGGTTAGAGGTCAAGGCTATTTTGTTCTGGGCAGAAGAACATGTTCCTGCCATATCCGCAGTGCACATTCCCGGCCCCAGGGCAGGGAGACCCGCATCCAAAGTGACCATTGTGCCTTTCAGGTCACTGCTCATTCTACAAGATCCGTTGGGGCTTCTTGGGCTTACAAGAATCAGGCCTCAGCTGATCAGTTGTGTAAGGTTGCCACTTGGTTGTCTGTGCACACCTTTTTGAAGCACTAACGTGATGATGTATTGGCATCGGCTGACGCCAGCTTTGGGAGAAAGATCCTGGAGGCAGTCTTGCCTGTCTAGGATCTTCTTCGTTCTTTGGTGCTTCCTTCCCTTTTGAGCCCTGTTGGCTCTAGTTCAGTGGGCTGTGTGACAGTTCCTGGGATACTGTTACCCCAATGAAGTGTCCGTTGACACTTCATTGTTTTTCTTGGACTATCTCTGATCTGATGGTTTATATATGCTCTGGTGACTTTAGGGGCCCTGCGCCTGGTTCTTGCCTTAATTCCCGACTCTGGGAAACTCAATGGTTGGACATCCCAAAGTTACCAGTAACCTGTATTGGACAACAGAGAAAAGAGGATTTTGGTCTTACCTGTTAAATCCTTTTCTCTTAGTCCATACAGGTTACTGGTCTCCCACCCTGTCAAGGGACCATGCTTGGCTCTCCTGTGGCAGACCGTGGGGGTCCTTCGGGGTCATGCTCACAGGAGTCTTCTTCCCTTCTACTATCTAGTCAATAGTTAGTGTCTCAAATCTGGAGCTGATTGGCTAGCTGCAGCCAAGGAGGGAAGGTAGGCTCCACCCCCTGCATTCACTTCTAGAATTCTTCCTGCCTACAATTAAAGGGACGGATTGCCTACCCAAAGTTACAAGTAACCTGTATGGACTAAGAGAAAAGGATTTAACAGGTAAGACTAAAATCCTCTTATCCGCTTGTGACATAACTTACCAATTAAATATTACAACATTTTTTAAATAAATAAAAATATTCTGTTTAACACATTCTCTTAATTGTATAGGTAAGTTCCCCTCAAAAGGTGTCCGTTAATAAACCCTACGTGCCAGTATCTTTTCTATTGTTTTGTGCTTTGCACACGCAAGCTTGCCAACATTTGAAAAACCTTTCAATAGAAGTCACATGACAGACCATTACAAAGTGTTCATAGACTTAAAGGGATAGAAATGTTTTATATGACAATAGCTCAGAACATTGATCATATGTAATAATACTGCTCCTGAAGATGATCCCTCCACCCCTTTCCCCGAGTGGAGCACAACGAGGGACAAGCTTCAGTTAGTGTCAGGAAAAACATGCCCTTCTTCAACAAGGAGGGCAGGTTTTTCCTTATACTGTCCCTCGTTGTGATCTGTCTGGTCAAGCTACTGGACTTTACATCTGAGGGGAGGCGGCTTCTGAACAGGAAAGGGGCAGGGGGAATCTTCAACATATTATTACAGTGTAACTAGCAAGCTTTGAAGTGTATGAACATCAAGGAGAAGTACTATTACATATGCTCAACATTCTGAGTTACTGTCGTATGAAACGGAAGTATCCTTTTAAGTCTGCGCTTAAATAGCAAAATAAGCCTTGCAAAAAAAAAACCCTTTGAGTGCCAGAGTGGTGTGCAATGCTTTGCTCTGCAACATTTTTGTATCCCTCTGGCACTCAAAGGGGTTAAATCGATAAATGGGTAATATAAACCTATGAGGAAACATAACCTATTAAACATTTAATGACAAGCACATACGTAGAATATGGAGTTGCTATTCAATTTTAAAACCAGGGAGAAAAGGATGAATGAACAGGGAGCCAGCCAGAACCAGGGACGTTCCCTGGAAACCTAGGATAGTTGGCAGATATAGACAGTGAGACTGACGTACCAAGATGTTCTGGAGGAATCTGATTGCGTCACAGAGGACAAATAATTATTCCCCAAAATCCCATTAATTGGATTCTTTGACCCCTTGAATGCTAGAGGATTGCATTGCCTTGCAGCGTGCTGGAGGCCAGGCTAACGTTCAAAGTGTTAACCCTTTGAGTGCCAGAGGGGTATGCAACACATTGCTCAAAGGGTTAAAAGCCCTGTGTAATTCAGTGAACATTTTAATTGTTCCTCTGGTGCAGTTTATATGCCCCAGTTGTTGTTAGAACATCAGCCTCAGTGTGTCTGCCTCTCTCCTATACCACAATTTGTATTCCATTTGAACTGTCTCTGTGAGAGGAGCTGTAATATGGACCTCTGTTTGTTTTCAGAGTCTCTCTATTTCACGTTAGAAATTGTTATAATTATTGCCACGTGTTTTTCCAGCTGTACTACTTCCAGATGCAGAGAAAATCAACCCTCTATTTCCATATGCATTTGGGCTGCCTGTAATATATGCACTCGCTAAGCACTCCCTAGAGATTACAAGTGGACATTTATTCCGTCTGTTTCCATATATCAGGAAAGTGCCTGTGTAAGCCCACTTCTCTGACTTCTTGGCTTCCCCAGCTTCAAAAACTTGTGCCAGTATGTTCTTTTACTGGTCACTGCCAATTTTGCTCCTATAAATAAATGCCTTTTCTTTATTAAATCCCAAATCTTTATTTATTTTTACTTGCATGAGTGAGACAGGCCTGGAAGTTCAATTTTTGTTGGCAGATCTAAATGAATACCAGGTGGATCACCATTATGTAGGGATCTCTCATTAAAAGTCAGTACTGTAGTGGGAACACCAGGGAATGCACATTTTATGAAGTGCTGGATCTGAACTTTCTTTTAACTGAGGAAACAGTGCTTAAATGGTCAGAGCAAGTTCCTAAAAGACTAGGGGCTGTATTTTCAAAAAGAAAAGTGGAGTTATTCTGGCATTCTAGTGGAGAAGGAAATGTTTATGCAGATTGAAATGTGGCTTTAAACCCATGGAAAGCTATAGAGGTCTCCGGTGTATTGCCCTGCAATGTGTTAGAGATCTTTCTAGTAATCAGGAGTTTAAAAGCCTGGTTTTAAATCAGTGGGAACTTCTTGTCACCTATGGTGCTCATGGTTTGCCCCATAATTTCTCATTTCCTTTGGAATACCACCTCTAGTTGTTCTTCAATAATAAAATGAATATGAGAAATATTCTGACCACTACTGTTTAGAAACTCAGACTTTGATGACCGAATATAATATCTGGCCGATCCAGTCTGCCGATATGTCTCAGAATAGACTTGTGTCTATCTCTGACATTTTTTTAATTCCCTTACAGTATTTGTCTCTACCACTTCTTTGAACTGCCTCCAGTTTATTAATGTCTTCCTAGAAATGTGGTCTCCAGGACTGTACACAGTACACCAGGGGAGGTCTTAGCAGTGATCTATAAAGTGGCATTAGTATCTCTCTCTCTTTTCCTGCTGCTAATGTCTTTACCTGTACATCCAGTTTGCTTTTCCCCCTCTTTACTCATTGCTTGCCTAGCATCAAGTCATCTGAAATAAAAACACTCAAGTCCCTTTCCTCTCATGGTTTTGTCAACACAGTACTGTTAAGCCTGTATCACACCTCTGGCTTTATGTATATCTGTATTCCACCTCTGGGTGTTTTTTTTTTTCTAGTTTCATATTAAAACTAAGAACTCAGGGCTCCCTTTAACCTCATTAATAGATTGCTTTTCATGGAAGGTGGGGCTGCAAGACAGGGAATCTTCTGGTACTCTATCACTCTTGCTCTGAGACCAACAATCTTTGGGGCCCTCAGTTGTTGAATAGGAGCCTTCATGGGTCTATGTCAGGTCCTGAGATTTGCTAGCATTCACGGTAGACATATGGTCATTCCATGGACCTTTCCTCTGGCTTATGTGTTTTTTCTGGTTCCCCTGATTCCTAGGGTACTGAAGTAAATGAGAATGGAGCACACTCATGTATTTCTGATTGCCCCATTCTGGACTCGTTGGACCTGGTTTTTGGATCCTCTCAATTTATCTGCAGCACAGCTGTTTCTGCTCTCATTGAGACTGGTCCTCTTGTCACAGGGTTCAGTTTACCATGCACATGTGGAGAAGTTGGCTTTGACATCCTGATTTTTGAGGTCAGCATCTTCAGAAGGGGTTTTCTGATTCTGTCATTGATGTCATGTTAAAGGCTTGGAAGTCAGTCTCCTCCAAGGCATATCACATGGTATGGCCAGGTTCTACAAGTGGTGAGAGGATCTGGGATCGTGTTTGTATCATTTTCATCTTTCTGTGGTTTTGTACTTTTTTCCGGACACTCTTTGAAAAGGGCTTGGTCATACTTCTATTAGAGTCCCAATTTTTGTCTTTTTCTGTCCTTTTACAATAATTTGCGCTCCCCCCACTCCCTTTTTGTTTTCTTTTACAGTCATTGCCTGATTTGTAAACTTTCATCCAAGGGGTGGCTCAAACACACCACATAGTTCTGGATCCCACTACTCCTTGGGATTTTAACCTGTTTTTGGAAATTATTCAGAAGGCTTATTTTAAGTCTTTGGTTTCCCTGGATCTCCTGATGCTCAAGACTACCTTTCACTTGGGTCTTATCTTGATTTGGTAGTGGCCAAACTGCAAGCTTTGTCTTATAAACATCCCTTTTTTGTTCTCACACCCTCGGAGGGTGTTTGTGAGAACTCCTTGTCATGGTTGCAAGCAATAGTAGTATGTCTCCAGATACCAGTACTGCAGAGACTAAGCCAAAGCCAATGGTAGTCTCTAAGGTCAGAGAGGAAGAGTAGTCCAGATGGTCTCTCCTGTAGATGGTAATCGGAAAGATGACTGACTCACGCCTACAGTCAGTTAGGAGAAGGCCGTAGCCTAAAGGTGAGAAAACCAAAGAACCCACTGACTTACGCCTGCTGTGAGTAGGGCCAGAGTCTACCAGAGCCACAGGTCTGCACCAGATTGGGTGTCTGCTACAAGGGATTCAAGAGAATAGTCAGACAGAGCCACAGGTCAGTACCAGGATGTATGGTCAGACAAGCCTAGGTCATACATGGGGCAGGTAGTCAGCCAGAGCCACAGGTCTGCACCAGATTGGGTGTCCACTACAAGGGGTAAGACAAGAGAGTAGTCAGACAGAGCAACGGGTCAGCACCAGGATGGATGGTCAGACAAGCCAGGGTCATACACGGAGTGGGTAGTCAGACAGAACCACAGGTCAGCACCAGGATGGTTGGTCAAACAAGCCAGGTCATACACAAGGATCAGGATCAAGAAATAGAACTGTACTGAACATGAACATAAGGGTAACCGGATGGAAATCCAGTTCCCTTAAATACAAGGTGCCAGGAAGTAGCTGGGAGGAGCCAGACCCAAACCCAAGTATAAGAAGGAGCCTGTGAGTATGTCATACGTCTGCAGTGCCGCTGCTTCAATTGGAGCTACAGAAACGCCTAGCACTGGGGCACGGGCGCCCGCTATTGATGCCAATCGTGCCCAAGCCCAGTCCAACCAGCGATGTGTGGGATGATGCGGAAACGTCATTTAGAGCAGTACAACTTCAGCAGCATCTGAGGTGGTGACACTGGATCTAGGTAGGCTGTGACACTCCTATAGGTTTTATCCCTAAAGTTGTTTCAGAATTTCACATCAACCAGGAAACTATTCGTCCTTTTCTCTGTCCAGCTCCATCCAATAGAGGACTGAGAACTTTACCTCTTGGATTTGGATATGTGTTTGAAATACTAAGTTAATCACACACAGCCTTTTTGGAAATCTGATTTTCTCTTCATCATTCCTGTGGGTCCTTGTGCGGACCTGGCTCTTGGATCAAGGCAGCCATTCGTCTGGTATATATTCCAAGAAAGAAGCCTGTTCCCTTTTGGGTTACGGCACATTCCACCAGGTTGGTGGGTGCTTCTTGGGCAACAGCTGGATGGCCTCAGGTTGCCCAACCCTGTTGTAGGTTTTAATAGCCACAACATCTGTATCAGAGACATTTTTGTTATAACATTTTTCTTACAAATGTATAGTTTTTAAAATGGCAACGGCAATGTCATTGTTTGATCTGAGTGCGTCAGAAGCACGATTTGATTGCCAGAGGGGTTATCCAATATATATGAGTAATATATATATATATATATATATATATATATATATATATATATATATATATATATATATATATATATATATAATAAATATACCCCTCTGGCACTCAAAGGGTTATTATTGAAACATTTTCATCTGGTTTTCCTACTAAAAGAGGCATATTATTTTTAATTCTAAATCTCACATAGGCATTTATTTACATAAGAATCTATGTACTTTTTATATGTAAATAATCAGATGCAGCATTCTGATAGGGAATGGGTTAAATGCTACTGTGGTTATACTGTAATACATATGTAATTGAAATGATTTACCGTATCTGTTTTTCCAAGCTTCCCTAAGGACATCCTGTATTCTTACTCAGTGGTTTGCCAGTGGAGAGACCTACATTAGACTGCCTGATCTGATCTGCCATATGTATCACCTGTATTGTACACCCAATTGTTTTCATCACTTTTTCAAGAAACACATCATGGCTTAACCCTTTGAGTGCCAGAGGGGTACGCAATGCATGGCAAAGCAATATGTTGCGTACCCCTCTGGCTCTCAAAGGATTAATGTGAAACGTCATGCTGTTCTAAGAAAAGCGCTCTTGTCTCTAGTATGAAATAATACAAATATTCCACATTTGGTTATAATTTACTGTAGAAAGATATTGATTTATAATTAGAGAGTCTGCCATTAACATTTCTGACAATAATCCATAAGTCAACACTCATCATTGCAACTTTCCAATTACTGCAAGCATTCCTCAGCTAGGCAAGAGCTCAGAGCAAAACCATTACATGTATTCTGTGGCTTCATAATCTGCTGATTAGTTGGATACTCTGTTATGTGTTTGAAGTGCATTTTTGGATTTTTTTTTGTTTTAGAACGTATAAGAGCACCCTGAAAATGTATGGGATTGTTGGAGAGTGCTTAAAGCAAGAACCAAGGTCCTCAATTATGTGCAATGAGCATGACTAGAAGTAAATAAGGAGAAGTGAAAAACCAGAAGAGCAAATTCTGTAGTGATGGAAGGAATAAGAAATCTTGTAAAACCTTAGTATGTCTACCAATATCAGGTATAACATCTGTTATGAATCTAGTTTTCTACATAGTTTGAGCTGGGACTAAGTTCTTTTAAGCTGATCAGAATGCTGTTGTCCTAAATAAGTAGGAGACAGGGCTGAGAACCAGAGGGGTTTAGAGGACTCTAATGTATTTGGTAACATTGGGAGCTGTTAATGGATCATTAGTCATTGTCAAAAAAGGGCTGAAGACTTGCTGTTTGGCCAAAAAAGGTTGAGTCATTTAGAAAAATGGCAGCTGGGCACCATTACTTGTGAATAAGGTAGAAGTGGATGATTGCTCCTAAATGTAATTAGTTCGATTGGATTGAGCAAGATGAAGTGAAGAGTGGACATGGTGCTTAAAGGGATAGTAATGTTTCATAATAAAAGCAGCTCTAATAAATCATCATAGTATTTGGACTGTCAGAGTTGTAGTTCAAGAGTAATTCAATGACAAAGTATCCCCCTCCCACCCCTTTTACTGATGTAACACTGCTCAGCCAGAGCAGAAGGGAGGTGCCCTGGTAGACTGCAAAGAGAGACAATCTTCAATTAAGAAAAGGGAAAAACCTGAAAAACTTGTCAAGGGGGCAGGACTTTCATTGTTCTCATAGGAAGAAGATTGTCCCCTGCTGTTATCTGTTTGGTCTATGGACTGCATTCCACATCTGAGAAGAGATGGCTTACACTAGGTAAAAGGGGCGGGAGGGGGAAACTTTGCTTGTGAATATCTCTTAAACCATAAAGGTTTGAGAGATGAGACTTATCGTTCTTCATGTTTTTTTAATGCCTACAAAATAAAATAAAGATAAATCAAAGTATTACTATCCCTTTAATGCAGTCTGGTTTTTATGGAAAATTTTGAATATTTGAAGGAGAAAACACAAGCGAGCATATAGTGCAATATCTTCATTGAACCTGGACAATTGCACGACCAAAAGACACCCCACTCGGTGGGTACTGAAATAAATTGGCTATCAAAATCACTTTTCTGACAGATAGCAAGATAGGCAATTCTGGGATAATTCCAAACCCAGATACAGGGGGCTGTAGACTGGGCTGCTCCTCTTCACCACGTTCTCTCAAAAACGGATGGAAATGTGATTCATACAAAACAAAAAAGGGGGTGCCCAATAGTGTGATACTATTTAAATATAACAGATGACTGATCTGAACCATAAAATTACACTCACATTCAGTTATAGTTAGCTGATGGTTTATACCAAAGCTAACAACAAAGCTTGTGGAGGATTTACACCATCTCCACTCGGTGTCACCTTAAAGGATCAATCAGTCTGCTATTCACTAGATCTGCTGGTTCCAGATGATTTCATCCATAGTATATATCCCAAATCCACTGGTTTCCAAAACAAACCAAAAAGGAAAAGAAAGGGGGCTCAGATGGACAAATATATTTTAATAATAAATTCAAATATAAAAGTGTTAAAATGACATGTAAATAGTATAAAAAAGTATTTCTATAGTATTTTTATAATGTTTTATTTTGGAGACCAGTGGATATGGGATATATACTATGGATGATATAAATTGGAACCAGTGGAGATACTGAGTCACCGAGACTGATTGATCCTTTAAGGTGACACCGAGTGGAGACTTAAATCTTCCACAAGCTTTGTTGTTAGCTTTGGTATTAGCCATCAGCAAACTAGAACTGAATGTGAGTATAATTCTATGGTTCGTATCCATCATCTGTTATATTTAAATAGTATTACACTATTGGGCACCCCCTTTTTTTTCTTTTTGTTTTGTATAAATTGCATTATATTTGGAGGAGACTGGACATTCTGAAGATAGGAGAAAACTAAAGAATGCAAGATTGATGGCTGCTAACATATTTATATTAATGTGGTGTTCATATTTTTTTAAATCTAAGAGGTCCGGCAGTTTCTGTAAACTACAATTTTTTTTAAATGTGGACCTTTTGGTGGCTAGGGAAGTTTAGAAAGGTATTTAAAGAATGAATTCACATGGTATGAAGAAAAATAGTGGACAGGTGTAGTAGAAATGGAGATGTGGTATTGGATGCCTGTTAGGTAGAATCTAATAATAATAGTGAAAAGCTTGAGGGGGCTATGGTAAAAGGGCATGGCCAGATCTTTGAATGGAGGTAGGAGCAAAGGTTGGGGGTTTGCCGATGACTGAATCTTAAAGAAGTTCTGAAATTGTAAACCGGAGAAGTTGTCAGTGGCTGTATTGTGTTTTTGGTTCATGACATGAAGGAACAATAGATAAAAACTTGTAGTTGAGTGAAAACCAAGTTGATCTATACATGAATGTCATAATATATGGGAGGAACTGGCATTGTGTCAGGTTGGAGGTAATGGCATGGCATGACCATGAGGGGTCTCACAAACTGGCTGTTGACACATTTTAAACAGTGAGGAAGTATTGAATAATTAGAGAATGGTCAGTGTGTCTTTTGGCCGGGGTCAATAAACTATTTGTGTAGAAAAATGGCCATAAAACCGTAATTGTGGGGAGCATGGAAAAATGTTTTGGCCATTCCAGAGATTGAAAAAGATTGATAAGTCTGGTACTGAGGGGAGACAGTGAGATATTAATCTTCCTTAGGGAACTATTCTCAAAGAGAGGTACAGGTAGTCTAGCAGGGATTTTAGTTTGTGCAGGTAGGTATGGATTACATAAACTTCAGTCAGGTTTTAGATGCGAAGACATTTATCCTGAGGAAGGCTTACTTTCATTAATGAAATCCAAAACTCAATGGATATCCTTGTAGTCAGAGCAGTTGATTTTAGAGTGATAAAAGTTTATATGGGGGGGGGGAGAGGAGCCTCGATAAGAAGAAATAGTCTAAATAATGAATGGCAACAGGCCAGTAAGAAGTGTTCAAGAGCAACCAAAATGGTGTTTCTGAAAAAATGTACAGGGCTACTCTTTGAATCAAAGGTGGGGTATGAAATGGTAATGGTCCTTAATACAGTGCAGATGCCATGGAGAAACATGAATGGAAAGACGTTTAGAGGCACCACAGATGCCACCTTTAGAGAGCCAGGAGTTTTTGCAAAAATTAAAGGTGCAAATAGAGAGAAATTAACTCTCATGTACAGCATAGAAAATACTTTGTGTAGGGGACTGAAAATAGTGGTGAGTTGCCCCTATGCAGACAACTTTCTGGATGCAATGTCTAAGGTCCTGACTCTACGAAAAGGAAAGGGTAGGAAAATGAAGGAACCCATAAAGAAATCCTCTGAAATTTCTTTACACATGAGTTGCTGTATCAGCAGAGGGTCTTTTAAAACTAGGACATTCCAAAGTATAGGAGGTGTATGCAACTAAGCCTGAATGGAATATTTCTCAGTAACTTTAGGAACTGATTAAAGAAATATCTGAGTACATAGAGAACTGAACTATGAGACTAGCGAGGTAGATGGTGATAGTATTGGGGAAATTCTGTGGGTAGATGGATTAATGTGTGCTTCCCTTATAGGGAGCATATGTAAAAGGAGGCGAGAGGAGGCAACAAGTGCTGTAGAAACATCATTTGGAGTAGAAATTGTTACATATGAGGGATTTACCTAGGAAGTGAATTTATCTACCTGTAAGTCAAAATCAGGGAGACTAGGAGTTGTTAAGGAGGGAGGAGGGAGAAATAACAGGGATGGGTTTGGAAAGATGGATGAATGAAAATAAAAACAATGTGAAGGGACGGAAATTTGAGGGACGGGAAAAAGACTGAGATAACTTGCAGGCCTGGATGGTGGGACAAGTGGAAATGGGGAATGGGCAATAGGAGGGACAAGCGGGCATGGATATTAGACTAACTGAGGCAAGTGAGAATGAAGAGTGGGCATTGGAGAGAAAACCAAGAATTTGTGTGTGTGTTGGAGGGAAAAGGAGGAATGAATACCATGCATAAGAATAACCAGCAGGCATGAGTGCAGACTGAGAGGTACAAACTTACATGAAAAGTGGGTATATGGGGACAACTGGCCATGAAATGCAAGCATAAGGGCATACCTCCCAACATTTCAAATTGCCAAAGAGGGACACTTGTGTTTTGGGGGGAAGGGGTGTTACTCTGGGCGTGGCTGGTGGGCGGGGCATTACTGATAATTTTTAGGCTATTTCATGACCTATTGACACCTCCTTGTGTAACCTAATAAATGAATTGTAAAAAGACCAAGTGTTTTATTTACACAGACTAATTTATACACACAACTACTGACATTTAAACAAACATTAATGTGAGTTGTATTGCTGTAGAGCAGTGTGATACACTTATATACACACCACACAATCTGATCTCCTAAAAAGGAGGGACATCAGGGTGGGAAAGAAGTACAGAGGGATTTGGGTCTAAAAGAGGGACTGTCTCTCCTAAAGAGGGACACTTGAGAGGTATATAAGGGGGACAAGCAGGCATGAATGGACATAGGGAGAGTGGACCTAGATGGACAAATGGGCATGGAAGGCAAGCATAATGTGGACAAGCAGGCATGGAGAGTGGGCATGGATGGAATAGTGGGCATGGAAAGAAAATAAAATAATGGAGCAACGAATTCACAGTAAATAAAGAAAATCAGGAAAATTGGTTTTCCCTTCCGATAAAACACGAAAGGGGAGAGGGGGAGTACTGGTAATCTACTAGGAGGTCTGGACTTCAGAGTCAGTGGTACTGCAACCAGTCAGTCTAAACCACAACTGATCCATTCACTGATTGTCATGAACAGTGAGTATTGTGGCTTCCACAAATCCAAACAGAGCCACACACAAACACACACTATATGACTGTTTTATCTGCACATTCAGTTTGATTGCTGAATTTGACTGTCATTTTATATATCATTGAGCAAAGAAAAGAACTTGCCCACCTTTAATATCAGAATGATCTTTGTTTCTAACATGATGTTAATGCTTTCATGCATCACAAAGGTTGTTGTATATTTAATCCCTTGGGTTCATCTAAAGCGTTAAAGGTTGTCCATATCCGCTCCTCCTTTTTATATAATAATTCGCTAGGATGTTTGTCACGATGCAGTCATGCCGCGTTCAGGCAGTCTCTACTGCGCATGATTGCATCGCGTGAGTGAGGCGACGCAAGACTGCATCACGTGGAACAGTGAGGTAGCGGCCTCTTAACTCTGAGTGTCAGAGGGGTGCGCAATGCATTGCAAAGCTTTGCAATGCATTGTGTACCCCTCTGGCACTGAAAGGGTTAATATCACCCGGACCTTAGCCTGTGTACAAGGCTTTTACACTAATAAATCATAAAGGGACTTTGGGATACATATGTCAAGGCAGATTACTACTTATGTATTCCTGTTTTTTTTTTTTTTTTTTTTTTTTTTTTTATTATTTTTTATTTATTTAGTCATTTATTTTTTAAGTTCTTGGCCATAGACCTTTCTTTTGTTTGTTTCAAGTTCTTTACTTTGAAGTAATTCCATCGTACGGTGTTAATGACATGCTTAATTACTTAGAAATTTGTCTTCGATCATAGCAGTTAACGTGTAGCAAACTTGAATTTGTGTTATTTTCTTTTATTTTTTTTCCAGACTTTATAAAGTAATATCAGTTGTAAGATTAACACTGTTCTCATAGATTTTCTAATGCTCAGATTTTGACTCCATGTGTCTTTTATAAGCTCGTAATGATTTGAGAAAATTACCTATTTTGGTTTTCTGCTGGATATATTTTGCTGTGGGAGGAAAAAAAAAAGCCTGCTATTTTAAAGGACAATAAACAGAAGTTTTGGCTGTGTTTCATTAACCAGGACCTGGGTGCATAGTAGTTGGTTCTTGCATGGCTGGATTTTGTGTAGAATTCCATCACTGAGTAGACATAGAGCCAAAGTCATTACTGGATTTACTTTATACTTGGCTACTTTTAGTGTTTGTTTAAATTTCTCATTTCGTCTAGTGTTCCCTGCTGCTGCAGCGCTCCCCTGTGTTCTAGTCATAACACCCGCTCTGCTAAAATCAACAGAGGAAATTCAGATTATGTGTGCACTGAGAAAGCCTTCGCTTTTTAGGAATGGAATATAATATGTATCTGTCTTGCATTCAAAAGGTTAATTAAAAAGGTGAACTGAACCCTTTTAGTGCCAGAGGGGTATGCACTCAAAGGGTTAACACATCAGAATGTTCATTTGGACGTGGTTCATGTAATTATTTTGGGAATTTTTCATTAAAATACTTTTCAATGTCTTTGTTTTTTTTTTTCTGTAGAAGCTGGTATAAAATGATTAAAGTGTGTTATTATCAAATAATAATAAGTTTATATTGACTCTGTGCTTTGTAAGATAGTAACATAGTTGATAAGGCTGAAAAAAGACATGTGTCCATCAAGTCCAGCCCACGCCAAAAACACCCCTGTTGATCCAGAGGAAGGCAAAAAAAAAAAAAAAAAAAAACCCTCTGGAGCAATATCTCATTAAGCCCCAAGCGGGTAAAAAAAATCCTTCCTGACTCCAAATGGCAGTTAGATATTTCCCTGGAACAACATCCTATCTGCTTTGAAGCCATCTGCCATAATTTTCAACGTTGTTCTGTGCTAGATGGGCATCCATTGCTTTTTTTGAAAGCAGTTGCATTATCTGCAAGTACAACATGGTGAGGCAAAGAATTCCATATCTTTACCGCCCTAACTGTAAAGAATCCCTGCCTTTGCTTTAGTTTAAAGCGCCTTTCCTCTATTCTTAATGGATGACCTCTTGTTCTTAACTCCGCTCTTTTTGTAAATAATTAATTGGCTAGTTCTTTGTATTGACCTTGAATGTATTTGTAAATGGTAATCATATCACCCCTTAGATGTCTCTTCTCTAATGTAAACAGACCCAGTTTGGCTAGTCGCTCTTTATAACTCAGATCCTCCAATCCCTTTATCAGTTTTGTTGCATGGCTCTGCACCTTTTCCAGTTCAACAATGTCTTTTTTAAGAACTGGCACCCAAAACTGTACTCCATATTCTAGATGAGGCCTAACCAATGATTTATACAGAGGTAGGATAATATTAGCATCCCTTGCATCTACACCTCTTTTTATGCAGATATTGCTCTAGTTTTGTTAGATGACTATCTGCTTAAACATAGTTCTGTAATAACGTGTATAAAAAATGATAGTAAATGGTTAATCAGGACTCACGGTATTATATGACACATTGGTAATAATCATGGTATTTGTGGTTAGCAACATGAAACATTTCCTTTTTAAATGTATGAGCAGCCTATATTAACTTGCCTGTTGGCTGTTTATTAAAGTAACACACATAACATTACCAGAGTAGGGCACGCAAGGGTTTTCTGGGTCAGTCCAAGTTGGGAGCCTTTCCCAACGTCTGTACTAAAACTCACTAGGACAAAAAAATGTCACGGTTTTCTGCCTTGTAAGCATACAATTCTATGGTTGGCTTCCCAGAGGCTAAACACAGTGTTTATAAAAAAAACGGAGAGACGCAGATGCAATGCTTTCTACATACATGTCAGAGAGAAGGCGCTCCAACACTCAAACCCTAGCCCTAGGGACTGATCCAGGGAAGTAGGGATTCGGGCCTACTGCTTTCACATTAAGTTGCAGCCTCCCCATTTCTGCTTGCTGTTATCTGTGCACACAGACGTTTGGATTAAGAAACTCAATCTGGAAAAGCTGAACTTGATGTATTCTTGTATTTTTCCAACCTAATAACCTATATGCCTGGGTTTAGATATCACTATAAAAATTAAAAGTACTGTGAGAAAGCATATCTGACTTTGGGGTGTAATGTCAACATACTGCTCAGATCATTACTACTTTATTTTCTATTTTGGAATGCTCTTTTTTGATTCAATAGGATGTGTGCCCAGTACTAGATTTGTCTCCAGTGCATTGCTTCAAAATGTGTTGGAGACTTCTCTAGTATGCACGGGGCTAATCTTGGCTGGAAAGTCTGTTTCTCGTGGCGATGTATTCCACATATATCACTTTATTGGTTTGTCTGGGGACTTCAATGCATGGGATACTGCCCTATCTGGCTGTCTTTAGTTTTGCTGTTTTTGTGTGTGTGCTCTAAAAGCAATCGGTGTGGTGTTTTTAATTGTGAGAATGTTCAGGAAGCTCAATATGAGCCATTCTAGAAAAGGCCATCCTCACTGTAGAGGTCCTGGAACATCAGTGAATGGGAAGGGGTTAAAAGCCCCATTTATATATAGGTACTTAAGAGGTTAAAAATGCATGTCTGTATTATAGTAAGACTTAAGCTTTCCTCTTTACCTAGGCAAATGGTAAGCAACAGTTTTGTTCTCCAGCTGTTGGACTCTAATTCCATCATCCCCAACCAGATTGGGTGGATGAGAGTTCCCAGCAGCTAGAGAGTCACAGGTTGCCTAATCCAGGCATAGTGCTTACCTTCTGTTCTGTGCAGACTATCTCAAGAAGCATGTTACATGGATATACCTAGAGACATGGGTGTCTGCAAAAAATGTTTCCGTGGGGAGGGGCAAAGCTGTAATATGAGCCTCAGGCCAGCCCAACCAGCCCCTGTGTTTACACGGAGGGGCAAGTATGTGGTGGGCTGGATGCGCCCCCCCCCCAGGTGCCTATGCCTAGAAATATAATTAAACCTTTCTTTTAATTATCCCTGCAAAGTTCTGTACATCTATCACTATATGCTACTGCGGGTTTAACATAAGGCATTGTTAATGCTCATTCATGTCCTTCACCGTAATGCAAGGTGAGCCAGTAACAGGGTGGATTACATGTGCTCTCCATTACACTGGGACCTGCCATTCTTTGCAGTTGCCTTAGAAACCAGCACATTGATTTATCATTCCTAATATCACGAGATGTGGAAACTCTGATAACCTCATTAAGTTTTCATTGTACAACTGATTAAGAGAAACTAGCTTTGTTATCTAGAGTGCAAAAAAAAAGACCCACAAATAATGCTTTAAGTGCAAATATAACTTTTCTGTGGATTTAAATAAACAACAAAAAAGAATATTTTGATTGCTTTTCTGCTGGGCACTTACATACATGTGTACATTTATTAATGTAGTGAAGGTAATAATCAGCCGCTAAATAAGCTTTAACCCTTTGAGTTCCAGAGGGGTACAGAACTCTTTGCAATGTGTTTTATACACCTATGGCACTCAAAGGATTAAAGGAACACTAGCACATCCTAATAATAGCCCCAGCTTGGCGTAGTATAACTAGAAAATTATGCTAGACCCTATGAATTTTGGCCTCAGCCTTTGGCACTCAAAGGGTTAAGGTAGAACCTCTTCAAACAGTCATTGATGTAATGTTTTCACAGAGGCAGACATGACAGTTGATATCAGGACCATAGGACCTCAAACTCCACTCACTGCATATGTTAATCCTAACCGTTTAAGGACTAGAAGGGTGTGTTGCTTATTGCTCTGCATTGAATTGCTCACCCCTTTGGTCCTTTAAACAGTTAATTGTGTAGTCTTATGCACTGTGCTTCAGTTTGCGAAGAAAAAAAACAAAATGGCAGCAGTTGTACTGCCTGCATCCATGGATGTGATATGAAGGACCACTTGAAGCGCTTATGTCCTGAACCCAGGAGAAAGGGCAAAATCTAAAAGGATCATTGGGATTTTCTGGCCAGAGTAAGGTATGTGAGGTGTTATTATTAACCCTTTGAGTGCCAGTGGGGTATGGGGTATTCAAAGGGTTAAGAGCTGTTAGTTTTCCTTTAAAGGACAGTAAATTTTTTTTTTTTTTTTTTTTTATGAAAACATTTGTGTTAGAGCTTTTTCTGCTGAGTAAAACGAGGCCACTACCACTCCTGTCAGTTGTTTTATTCAACATTTATAACGGTTCAAATAATCAGGAAGTTAATTTACTGTATGTTTACTTCATAGACGTTCTAACTAACAGCATGACTCAGCAATTTCTATCATATTCTGTGGAGAACTGTACGTCACTGACTTTCCTCTCCATTAGAATGTAACTTAATAGCTAATTGAATTTGACCTCTAGAGGGCACTGCTAATGTAAAAAAACATTGGTTTAAACTGTAATAGCGATGGAAATATGCATCTCTCAGCAGTGGGAGTACCCTTATTTTACTCAATATATATGTTTTCATTTAAAAAAATTACTGCTCCTTTAAAATCTGCCATTGTAATTAATGGCATTTTTTTTGTTCCGTTTTCATTGTAAAACAATACAGCATGATAAACTCAATTCATAATCTGGAAGTTCACAGAAAGACGAAACTTTAACCTTGTGCATGATGGAAAAGACAAGCAATTCTGGAATATGCCAGCTGTACCATTTTCCATATTCCCTATGGTTTAAATAGGACTTATAAATCCTTGAATGCTAGAAAAAGCAATGCATTGGAGACCTCTTCAGCATTTGAGGGGTTAAAATCTCCATTAAAATCAATTGGAATTATGTGTCCTCCTTGATGCACTTGTTTTGCCCCAGAATGTTTCTGGTGCCATATATTTAACCCAGTTTGTGCCGCAGGGTTGTACAATTTACATTCAAAGGGAGTTTAAAACCTTCCAGCTGTTGAGTTGGATTCAGTCCACCTACTTGCTTTGTACCGAGACAAAAGACATGTTCTTTATCCAGATTTCTTTTCCTGTCACCTTTTACTAATAGGGCGAGTATAACATTTCAATGGCAGGGAAAGGAAATTTTTTTTTGTCATTTGAAAGTCCTTTTCTTGTGGTGTGCGGAAGGAAAACTCATTGCTTGTGTCTAGATGTCTTAGACTGTGAGAGAATTGTTCTATCCTTTGTCAAACAATAAGCTGCTACATTCCACACAATGGGAGGAATGTCAGCCTAAGCCATGGCTGTGACTTGGGCAGCAATATCCGACATTCAGTAGCTTGCTAATACCATAGTACCATACTGGCTCTTCCTCTCTCTACTTAGGGGGTCGTATGTTCAAAAGAAAAGTGGAGGAGTTCTGGGCCAAACCATTTGCACTCTAGGGGAGAACTAAAAATTCCAAGCGTCTGCATTGATTTAGAGGGGAATAGTAACCCCTTGAATGCTAGAGAGGTCTCCAACACATTGCTTTACAATGCGTTGGAGACCTCTCTAGCATTCAAAGGGTTAAAAATCCCCTTTTAAATCAATGGGAATTTTTAGTTTACCCCTATAGTGCAAATGGTTTGCCCCAGAACTCCTCCACTTTTCTTTTGAAGATACGGCTCTTAGTGTCTACACCAGTGGCGGGCAGCTAGATTCACCTCAAGGGCCCCATATATGCCACTCAAGTCTACCTATGGACCATACATTATAGTTAAAATTCAAAATAGTGGTAGAAAACGTAGATGAACCTCTTGGATGCTCTAGTGGTCTCTGATACATTCCTTCACAAGGCTTTAGAGAGCTTTCTGTCACCCATTTGGTTAAGTTGTAACAATGTAAGTCTAAGGGACATATGAGCTGAGGAAAAATAATGAGGATGTGTACTTATTGGGGTGAAACGTGTGTGCGTGTGAGTGTGAATGTGCGTGTGCGTGTGTGTATGCGTTTGTGATGTGTGTGCGTGATATGTTAGAGGGAAACTATATCTTTTTGCCCTCCACTTGGCAGAGGCCAAGGAATGCCCTGTTGGTTGCGTCCCAATAACTCCCTGCTGACCCATCATGCAACAGTTAAGAGCAGGACTGGCAACCTATAGAGCGTCATCTCTTCTTGAACTTCAACTCCCATCATGGGAGGTGTAGTTTTTCAACAACAGATGGGGACTGCAGGTTACATATGCCTGGATCAGAGGGAACACTGGCTTTTAGTAGGTCATACCTCTACCTGTGTCCTGCAGTATCCATGCACCTCACTTGATTGTCACATGAATACTATTAGTTTTTTTTGTTGTTGTGAAAAATCTATGCTAACTGATTCAATGATATATAAATATTAAGCACATGAAGTCATTATGAATCAAATTGCATAAATACGTTCTAAATAATGGCATCATCTCTGGTATAGAATCCTATAAATGTAATGTAATTAATCAGAAAAGCATACTGATTGATAGGCTGTGACCTGATGTAGGGCTGGCTTATGTCATTTTTATTCATTTAATGTGCAGCATTTTCTGATGATCAGTTCACAGACCCCTGGCACTCAATGTTACAGCAGGCCAGGATTTAATAATTTAATTGCCAAAGAAGCATATTGTACATTGCTCTGGTGCCCAGAGAGTTGAGGATATCTAAGGAGTTGAATACTTCTGTAATAGAAGAATACAGATGGGGATGTTCCTGAATATTTCTGGGCAATTTGTTTGCTGTGAGCAAGTGGAGTAGTCAGATGATCTTCTTGAACAGGCTCCTTGTTGGTCAAATGTGCATTAGTCTTCCCTCTTACAGTCCACTTGATGGCAGGTGGATCACTAGCCATGGTGATTATTCTGACAGATCCAACTGAACCATCTACTTTTTTGAAGGACAAATTTGAGAACCTCTCTTGTAGACTACAGATTCTTAACACAATCCCTTGATGGCCAGGCGAGCTATGTTTATGATATTCCTTATTTATCACAGGTAGTTTGGTTATGTGTCTAGTCGCTTCATTCATAACTACTGGATCAGTAATTCCCCACTTGTACTCAGAGATCCATCAGATCTGTTCTGCCTACTTCCTCGTGTGCTGATGTGGAGAAGCCATGCTGTAGAGATTGGAGTGGTTTTTTTATCCTGGTACTTGGTAATTGAGTGTCTGCGGGCTTGAATTTGAAATTACTCTTAACCTTTTGAGTGCCAGAGCTGTATGTAACGCATTGCTTTGCATACCACTCTGGCTTTCAAAGAGGTAAAGGTCAGAGATTGAATTGTTCACTCCCAAAAATTGTGTTTTCCTTAAAGACGTAGGTCTATGTGCAGAAAGCAAAATAGGTTCTATGCTGGAACAAGCCAGCCGTACCATAGGGGAGAAAGTAACAGTCCCTAAATTCCCATACATATAAATTGAATAAATGTTCCCCAACACTGGTGACCTCTCTAACATTCATGGTGTTAAAAATCCAGTTTAAATCCACGTGTGAGATTTTTAACCCTTTGAATGCCCAAGAGGTATTTAACGCATTGCAACTCAATGCATTGGATTCCTCTCTGGCACCCAAAGCATAACACCCCCATGGTGCAGATGGTATGCTCCAGCATAAGGTCTCTAGTACGATAAGCAGCCATGGCTGCACCCCAATGAGACTTTTATTTCTTCAGCAAGTCAAGATAACAGTGTGTGAGAAGTTTGCAATGCAGATGTAGGGAAAAGTTAACCCATTGAGTGCCAGAGGGTTACACAATGCGTTGCTTAGCAATGCGTTGTGTACCCCTCTGGTACTCAAAGGGTTCAAGAAAGAGGTCCAGCTGTGCAGTAAGAGCACGTTTTGGCGACTACCATGTTTTGTAGACATTTATTTTGTTGCACATTAGGGCATTCAGTAACATTGTAGGAAATATTAGAGCACAATGGAAAGCATCAGCATCCCGCCGAGTTGTTCATTACATTCGCAGTGTGCATCTCTTTTGTGCTTTCCAAGCAAACAGTAATTTCATGATCTATGTAAAGTGAAGGCTTATTAGTGCCTTTCATACGCAGTCGGACATAAAAGGATCTCATGGATAACATGAGACGAAAGCATTCGTTTGGTCTCCTTTTTTATGAAATATAGGACAACTAGATAGATCTCAAAACGGTCAATTTTAATAAATGTTTAAATTAACAATGCGGAAGCAAAAAACAGTATAAAATTATAAAAAAGGGAGCCGATCGTACATGACTGCCACAAAAGGCTACTCCTTTATCTCTCCTCATATTACATTTGATTCAGAAGCTTCATATGAATCAGTGGGAGGATTCATTTCTCCTCTGTGGTGTAACTGGTTAGCTTCAGTATTGCAGCTCTCTAGCTGATTGAATTGCACTTACTGACTGTACAGTATACCTTGACAATGATGGCCAAGATCACCAAAACCAGATTGTTAGATCTTCTTTCTTTCTTATGATTTCCCACGCAGTATATCGCAACTTTTTGGCTACTTCTCTGATATTCAAAGGGTTAACCTGCAAAACATTTTTTTCTAATAAGGATTTTTAAGAAGCAACAGGTTTGGGCCCGGTTTCTCATCTCAGACACACTCTACTCCTTATAGACCCCTTTCCATTCATGGCAATGTGACAACTGTCTGGCACTCAGATTTAAACTTTTGAGTGCCAAAGAGGTACGCAAAGCGTTGCAAAATGCATTCCATACCCCTCTGGCACTCAAAGGGTTGAAGAAAGAAGCTATATTCTTCACTAGTACAGTGTAAGTTGTGAAAATGCATTATGCTGCATAATACTAGGTGAGGTAACTTTTATAGAATGATTATTTCATTTGTGGGTATAGAGTATAATGTAGCCTGTAATCTATAAAGCCATTATTAACCCTTTAAACACCGTACTAAAAAAGTGGCGCTCCAGTACCTGATAGGTAGATAAACACTCCTCCAAACCAAACTTACAGACCAAAGCGACAAATCAGATGATACCAATCACTCCAATGGGATATAATGTAACACCTGTACTACTACCCTACCAGGCTGTCAGGATAATATGCTGTATATCAAGATATAAATCAAAAACCAAATATATACAAAAAAAAGGTAAACATGCACAATATCCCCACTCCCCTAAAACCTCCCAATCAGGTATTCCTATATCCTCACAGTCACACTAGTGGAATGTGAATGGAAAACAGATGGTGATGGTAATGATAATAGTCACCAATGGTCAGACACAATGGAATATGAAGACACAAATGATATTAATCCATCCAACCGGTCACAAGAAAAGGGGACAGTACATCCGTAGATTTCCACAACTCTTTGACTTCTTGCCTGCAGCTCCTTCTATGGCCTTCTATGGCCTTTTCCCCACACTCCAGAAGAGCAAAAATAAATAAAAATATCTAAAAGCAGAGTTTTATTCTTATTAAAAAGTACTGCACACGATCTCATTGCGCTTACAGGATAAAACAAAACGTAAGGCTTATCTGTATCTTCCGGAGGAAGGCTGGAATTGAGCATTTACTTGTCTCTGACTGCATCGGAGGAAGGCTGGAATCAAAGTAATATCAGAAGGGGTGGATCCGGAACGTATTGGAGGTGTGGAGGAGATTATATTGATCCGGAGTAAGAGATCCCCTGAAGGATTAAGCCTGACACCGAAGTGGTGTCCGGAAGATACAGATAAGCCTTACGTTTTGTTTTATCCTGTAAGCGCAATGAGATCGTGTGCAGTACTTTTTAATAAGAATAAAACTCTGCTTTTAGATAGTTTTGTTTTTGTGCTTCTGTTGTAGATCTAATTATTAACCCTTTGAGTGCCGGATGGGTATGCATTGCATTGCCCTCTGGCACTCAAATGGTGTGCTTGCACACTCATCAAGTGAAAGCAGAACTACCACCTATTTTTAAACTTATTGTCAAATAATTCCCCATCTGGCGGCTAGCTGCTCAGTAGTTCTAGTCACCAGAATAATTACCTGGGTAAACAGAATGATACCCTGCTCCTGGGCTGACAGGCAGTAGAGCATGCAGACATCTTTCCATAGTGACGTCTGCACGCCTGCGCTGTCAGTCCCTTTTGGAGCCGAACCGCTCCCAGCAACACCTCCTAGAGCCGGCTGGGACTGACAGTTCTATTTTGTTTGTCTGTGTTTTACCCCTTCAGCACCAGAAGGGTCTGCAGCTCATTGCTTCACAGGGTGTCTTACACCTCTCTGTTTCTCAAGAGGTTAAGCCTAGGTTGACACTTCCTACTGTAATTGAGCTAATATAGCTCAATTCAAGCCCACTGATTTTACCTGTGTTGCATTTAGGTTCCCCAAAGAAATGTATTGTGGGGTGGTAGTAGCCTGACTGATGGACCGCTCACATCTGAGTCAGCCATCTATCATTGGATGATGCTGACATAGGATAGACAGTCATTGAATTTTGAAGCGTTTATGGCAACATCCACATTGCTAGTATGAACAAGCTGCAGTGTGATTAATAGACCTCTGCAAAGACAATAGCTGCTCAATGCATGAAAACCATGGCATAGCAGCATACTGTATTAGGGTGTATTAATGCCTGATAAAATCGCCAGTGTGATCTGCCTAATAGAACTCATTGCTGCCTATGTTACAGGGAATTAAAACAGCATTTAAAACATTGCCAGGTGACCAAGGACGACTACTGCATTGAGATGTATACTGAAGTTGTATCGCAGCTTAAAGGAATAGTAATACATAAAATGCAGAAAAAAATATGGTGTAGGGTTTATCCCTGAGTAAAACAAGAGTACTCCCACTGCTGAAAGGTGTTTCATTCAAAAGTTATTAATTTTCAAAGTTTAATTTTTTAGGTGCAATATCACAGTGGCCTGAAATTGTACAGTGGTGCTGTTGCTACACCATCCTATGGAGATTTATGGTCCCGGGACCAGAGCTGTCCATAGGATCGTGTAGCAACAGCGCCACTGTACAATTTCAGGCCACTGTGATATTGCACCTAAAAAATTCAACTTTGAAAATTAATAACTTTTGAATAAAACACCTTTCAGCAGTGGGAGTACTATTGTTTTACTCAGGGGGATAAACCCTACAACATATTTTTTTTTACATTTGAAGTATTACTATCCCTTCCCCTGAGTGAAGCAGACTTCTGAGGTTTAACATCTTGGAAGCTAGAGGGCTCTTAACTTCTCCTGTAATCATGGAGTTAATAGGACATGTTACCTGGATACCGCAGTAGAAGTTGCATTTAACCCCTTTTGTGACAGAAGCTTACATGTAAACTGTAACTCGGTGATATTATAGCTCCAGCTGTGTAGTCCTCAAATGGCAAAATGCCAGAACAGCAAGGAAGTCATCAATGGCCATATCGTATCTAGCACTGTCTCATTCATCTCTGTGTAAGTACCAGGTACATCTGCCATGCCCACCTGAAAGGTTCATCATAGAAATCTATGAGGTGAACAGGCATATATATGTACTGTATGAGTATGTGTATCATGGGAATTGCGGCATGTACTTCATGTCATTATGGCAGTTAAATACCATACATCGTTGCTATGATTGTGGTGAACAGCAGCCTATCTGATATGCAGCCCATTTCTCATTTTCATGAATCTAAGCCAGAGGGTAAACACATTTGCTATGCATTTTAGGGCCCTCTGGCAGTAGCGGAATTTGGATACTGCAAAGAAGCACTGTAATTTGTGGCCTTTCGGTGCTGCTGTGTCCTTTTATAGAATCCTTTTTTGAAATCATCCATATTATTTCTCAAACTGCTTATTTAGAAATACAAGAGCTACATGAAAATGACCACATGCCATGGAAAGTGTGCCAACTGGCATGTTAAGTTATGGATATCTGTATCTGAAAATAATTTCCCCCCTTTTTTCCAGGCCAGCACAGTTAACAGAAGAAAGGTGTGTTGAAAAGATCACATCTGCTAGGATGTGGAAGAGACTTGCTCTTTCTTGTTAAAGAAGCACACGATGACAAAATGCCTCTGATGTAGTACAACTTGTTAATAGCTGTGTGCAGATGTTTTTCTGTTTAAACTACAAGTGGCAGTCATATGAAATGACTTGCCCAGGGTCATATATAGCTGTGTAGCTGGCACAGTTATGGTACAGGGCTACCCATAAGAGAAGACATTTCCTTTACCACAATGCTACTCCTCCCTAATTCTATTTCTTGCTACTTTCAAAGATGGACGCACCCTTAACCCTTTGAGTGTGCTCTGCTTTGGCACTCAAAGGGTTAACAATGTTAGTACATTCAAGTCAAGACTTTCTCATTTTGCATTGAAGGAAGACTAGTATTTTACAAGTATTTTCTTGAATATATTATGTAATGGCATTAGTGATGTTTTTACTGATTTGTGTATTTTGCTTTACTTGTGCAAAATCACAACTGCCATTATATTGATGGACAGTGGAAATTCTTGATTTTTGTTGTCCGTTTTTATTAAGTTTTATTAATTTGTAACCATAGAAGTGAACAATTTTGTGTAATTCGTATGTTTTTGTTATTTGTTTTCACTCGTATGCATGTTTTATTTCAAAGCAGAAGTCCTTGCAGTGAGCCCTAGCTGGTAACCCATTGTATTCCAGAGAGGTAACCAATACAATACAATTTTTTTGTAATGCTATCCTTGGAAATGTGATTGTCAATGGTTGAGCATTGCAAAAATGATAGGTTGCTCACACCTCTTGCACGCAAAGGGTTCTGGCACTTGTCTCTCGTGTAGAAGTTCTACATTTCCCATGATATGAGTAGACACCGTAACTGTTTTCTGCCCTCCTTTATTTCTTTATTTCTACCTTATGTATTTCTCTGCTTCCATCTCTACCTTTCTAATTTTTATATGTCCTCCTTACTGCTTACAGGGATAGTAAAGGACCATAGACATATCCTTTTAAATGAAAGCCGAGCCATAGATGGCTAAGGAAATTGGTTCATCAATGTTTCAGATACAGTATCTGTTCTTTAGCTCCCAGAGAAGTGTGCAGTGGGTTGCTTTGAAATGCATTGCACACACTTCTGGTCCTTAAAGGGTGAATTTGTGCTTCAGCTTTCCCTAATCTGCTAGGTTGGGTGACAATAATTCTGCACTCAGGGCTTCTCCCTTTACTGTACATTGTAGTCTTGTGTTTGGTAAATATCCCAGAAGCTCTCAGTGAAATGGTGTTGTTGCCCAACTCTACAGTTCACAGACAGCTGAAGAATATATTGAGGATTTTAAAGGGTGTTTCTATTATCCTTTATTTCTTTAACCTGGCCAAATTACGTGTTTGTTGATTTTCCAAGTGAAAAGCAGTAAAATAACCTCTGCAGTGAGCAAACTTAAAATTGATATTTCTGCAAATTGAAATGCACAGTTACTGTTTATTTACTAAATTTAACACATTGAAAAAACAATAAAACAGAAAATGTGGCATGTGCAAAGTTTAAATGCATAGTAATGTTTCACAAAAAAGCATCTTCAATTAATCTTCATAGTATTTGGGCCATGGAGAGTGTTATTTCAATACTGTCCGAGTTGTAGTTCAAGAGTAATTGAATGATAAAGTATCCCCCTCCCGCCCCTTTTACCTAATGTAAGCCACCTCCTCTCGGATGTGGAATCTGGTCCTGGGACCAGAGAGGTCACAGCAAGGGTCAATCTTCTTACAGTGAATATAATGAAAACCCTGCCCCCCTTGACAGATTTTTCAGGTTTTTCCTTATGCTCACTGAAGATTGTCCCTCTCTGCAATCCATCTGGATAGTCTTGCTGCTCTGAGGTGAGCAGTGTTACGTCCGTAAAAGGGGTGGGAGAATGATACTTTATCATTCAATTACTCTTGAACTACAGCTTGGACATTATTGAAATAGTACTCTCCATGGCCCAAACACTATGGAGATTAATTTGAGCTGCTTTTATTGTGAAACATTATTATCCCTTTAAGGCACCCTTCCAGCTGATCCACTAGTGTTGTGATGATTCTGGAGCTTAAAGGGTCAGTAATGTCTATATATAAAAAAGGTCATATTGCTTGTATTAGAAAATTAAACTAAACAACCCCAGTCCCATCTCTCAAACCTTTATGGTTTGAGAGCTTTAGAAAGCTAAAGTTCCCCGCTCCCTCCTCTTCACCTGATGTCAGCTGTAAGCTGACGGTAGTATATCCTGGTCCTGGGACAAGCAAGCAGCTCTTCAGCAGAGCCGAAATAGCGCAACGTAAAAATAAAAGCTTAATTGGAACGGTCTACAAAGTGTGCCTGCTTCCGTTCCAGTGAAGTATTTCTTTTTACATTGCTCTGTTTCGGCTCTGCTGAAGAGCCGCCTTGAGTTGGCAGACTCGAATCTCCTGCTGTCAGCTTCCTTCATCCTCACCCTGATGGCAAGGTAGAATGATGTGGAAGTTGAGGTCCAATAACTGCTGCAACATTACTATTGCCCACCCATGGTATATAGGTGTAATGGGAAGAACTGTTGGAAATATATATATTGTTGTACAGCTCTGAAAATGAACAAAGTATCTGACTGTAAGCAAGATCAATACAATACAAAAAATATAAACTAAAAACAAACATCTGAGTTTATTGGTCCAGTTCTCTAGTAATCATGATTTTCATGTTCCCTTTCAGAGATCAGAGCTCAGCTAGTGGAGCAACAGAAATGTTTAGAGCAGCAGACGGAGATGCGGGTACAGCTCCTTCAGGACCTGCAGGACTTTTTCCGGAAAAAGGCGGAAATTGAGACAGAATATTCACGAAATCTAGAAAAACTGGCGGAGAGATTCATGGCCAAGACAAGGAGCACAAAAGACCACCAACAGTACAAGTAAGACTGCATTCACTATATATATTCAACAAAAGAAATTGCAAACTATATAGGGACCTGGTTCAAAAGCTGGAGTAGTTATGGGGCAAACCAACTATAGCACTGCACTGCACTGCCCCGGTATTACTCCAGGTTCCTTTTCAACATAAGGCCCATGTTGTTCTCCACAAGCAGAACATGTAGCCTGCTGCCTCTTTTCCTGCCATACTCTTTCATTTCATTTCCTTCTCCCTTCCCCTCACTTCACTTACTCCTTCGGTCACTCCTCCTGTCTCTGTGGGTCAACATAGATAACAAACCTTTTGCTCCAAAAAGGTGAAAAGGCACTTAATGATATTGTGCTGTATTTATCCTATTTCACTATGCTCCTCTTTGGGAGCATATTGTGCACCTAAATGGCAGCACATTAAAGGGATAGTAGTGTTTCACAAAAACAGCAGCTCCAATTAATCTTCATAGTATCTGGGCCATGGAGAGTGTTATTTCAATACTGTCATAGTTGTAGTTCAAGAGTAACTGAATGATAAAGTTTCCCCCTCCCGCCCCTTTTACCTAGTGTAAGCCACCTCCCCTCAGATGTGGAATCTGGTCCATAGACCAGACAGCTCACAGCAAGTAACAGTCTTCTTACTGTGAGAACAATGAAAACCCTACCCTCCTTGACAGGTTTATCAGGTTTTTCCCTTATTTAATTGAAGATTGTCCCTCTCTGCAATCTACCTGGACACTCCCTGCTGCTCTGAGCTGAGCAGTGTTACATCAGTAAAAGGGGCGGGGGGGGTGCTTTATCATTGAATTACTCTTAAACTACAACTCTGACAGAATTGAAATAACTCTCCATGGCCCAAATACTATGATGATTAATTAGAGCTGCATTTATTATGAAACATTACTATCCCTTTAAGCACATGAATAGGAGCAAAAAGTGGAGAATTGCCAATAGAATTTTATGTGTTCCACCTCTTTCTCATCTCACTTTCTCCACTGATCTCTCTATCTAGTCCCTTCCCTATTTACTCTCTCCTTCTCACCCCCTCTTACCTTTATCCTCTTTCCCTTCCTCTCATTAGTCTAGCTCCCCATTGGTCCCCCTATGATAGGAGCTTATAGTAAAAAAACAAATGGAGATACACAAGTTGTCCAGCCCTTGTTTAGACAGCAGGTTACTTCACAGGTAACCTCTTAAGTGCCAGATAGGAATCCAACACATTGCAACACAACACTCACAGGGTTAAGTCAGGCCTGTTGCCAAGATGTCCTGACATGTACTGTTGAATTATCTGTTACCATCTTCTGTCATGCGTATTGCAGGGGTTAATGGAATTAAGGGTTTCTGCTGTCTGATAAAGTAGTATTGTCATAAAAAAGTGGAAACACATGCTAATGCTCAGATTGTTTGCTAGTTAATCCCAGCTACTCCCACCTTTGGGATCTTACCTCCTTAGCTGTACAGCTTTAAACCTGCCATAATTGTACAATTCAACTCCAAGCTACTTGTCCCACTACAGGCAAGGGTTGAAGCTGACCATGGCAGCCTCATTCCTATTGGCTGTGCAGATAAATACAATGTCACAGCTGCCAACAGGAATCGTGAGTTGCCTTTCTGTAGCTCACAGCAACAGCTCTGCGGAATAGAAAAAACAGGCTGTAGAGATGTACTCTGCTTGTTGTAAATTAATAATGCTTCTTTTGCCACTAATGGGAGTAGCAGTGATTAAACAGCTATAGGAATTAGTTTCTTAGGACTGCACAGTGGTTCAATAAGAAATGCTTATTTCCTACTATCACTGTGTCTCCTGATTAAACTCTCCAGTTGCTTATGCTTTATGGGTTCATATGGATGGTTATTCACCCTGCAGCTGTTCTGGGATATATACATAGTTTTACAAAGCAGTGCAGAGGCTGGCAGATGCCAGGGCATAGTATCATGTGCTTGTGAACAACTCCAGATAATGAGATTTGGACTGCAGTTATTTGAAGCACTGCGGTTTGTGCACTTGTCAACAGATAGTCACCCGCCAGCTGTTGTCTAAAATACGACTTGTATTTGTAAATACGTCTGATGAAGAAACAGCTGAATTAAAATGCCATGCTGGGATTATTGGGATTTTTAGCGAATACTTGCCTAAACATTTCTCTCATGCACTGTTTGAAACAGCGGAGTTGTATAGCATAGATTGCATGCTTTTCCTAACAGACTGCAGAAACGTTAAATGTCCTACGTTTGGAAAATTGGAGTAATTCAGGAGCAAACCAATTGCTCCACAGGGGCACACAAAAAAAACTAAAAAATCTCATTGATAAATAGGTTGTTTAACCCTATCAATGCTAGAGAGATCTCCCAAAGCATTGCTTCGCACTGCATTGAATACCTCTAACATTCAGTAGATTACAGATTAGCAGGGTCTGATTAGCAAGGGGGCTGAGGGACCTTTAGCACCTGACCAATGAAAACAATAGGCCTGTTCTCATCACTAGTAAGTGAGCCACATGGGACTCTATAAGGCCCATAAAGAGAGCTGCAATGTTACTGCTTAATATTAACTGAAACTTTGAGTAAAAAAAAAAAAAAAAAAAAAAAAAAAATGTTAAAGGCAGGCCTGTAAGTTCTGTATTTTGCCATCTTGTACACTGTACCTAAAGAGCACTGTACACCCTTCCAGTGGAATAGGTCCATCATAACAGTCACCTCCAGTCCCATTAGGTCCTTAAAGGGACAGTAATACTTAAAATGTAAAAAAAAAAATATGTTGTAGGGTTTATCCCCCTGAGTAAAACAAGAGTACTCCCACTTGACCAGAGTTGTCCATAGGATGGTGTAGCAACAGCGCCACTGTACAATTTCAGGCCACTGTGATATTGCACCTAAAAAATTCAACTTTGAAAATTAATAACTTTTGAATGAAAGACCTCTCAGCAGTGGGAGTACTCTTGTTTTACTCGGGGGGATAAACCCTACAACATATTTTTTTTTACATTTTAAGTATTACTATCCCTTTAACCCTTTGAATGCCAGAGGGGTACGCAACGCATTTGCAATGCGTTGCGTACCCCTTTGGCACTCAAAGGGTTAATCCAGCCATGGGGTGTTAAAACCTCCATTTATATCAAAGGAGAGATTTAATTTTCCACTATGGTGCAGCTGGATCATGCCAGAATTATTGTATGGGCTGAATGCACAGAGTGAAGGAGGAGAAATTTGGGACCAAGCTGTAAAATGGGGACAGATAAAAATCCTTGAAAATCGAATTGATTTAAATTAATAGTATACAAGTTTTTTTCTCATTTGTAGGCCACATGATTAGAAAGCTATGAGTGAGAGCGTATTATTATTTTTTTTTTATTGATCACAAGGGTGAATTACAGCCTGTCAGCTATTCAAAAATATGGATTTATTTATTGATCAGGACAACAATACTGATATTAAACATACATCTAGTTTTGAACTGCATGGTAATGGCAGGCAAGAGCCTACTACCATGTGTGCTAGCTAATTAGGTAAACAGATGGTGTTTTAAGAGTCTCAGGCTAGCTGTACCCTGGGGTCAGATGGACCACATTTGTCCCACAGGCCACATGTTGGATGCCCATTATATAAATAATTATTTAAAATGTTAGTAATGTCCAAAAAAATGTTTAATCGATTTCTAGAGGCTAAAAAAATAATTGCATTGCCACAAACCCCATCTTTACGGTTTGAGAGATATTCACAATCAAAGTTCCCCCTTCCCTCCCCTTCTCCTAACGTCAGTGTCTAGCTGACAGCAGGAGACCCCAGTCCGGGGGGGGGGGGGCAGCTGGCAGCTCTGCAGCAGAGCTGAAATCCCGTTATTAGAAAATAATTACTTCATTGGAAAGGTCTACAAAGTGTGCCTGATTTGCAAGCACACTTTGTAGACTATTCCCATGAAGTAGTTCTTTTTTAATAACGGGATTTCGGCTCTGCTGAAGAGCCTCAGAGTGTCGGCTGACACAGATCTCATTTACAGGTGACATCAAGAGAACGGGAGGGAGGAGGGGACTTTGACTGCCAATATCGCTCAAACCATGGCAGTTTGAGAGATTGGGTTTGTGGCAATACAATTATTTTTTTAGCCTCTTCAAATCTATTAAAATGTTTTTTGGACATTACTAACACTTTAATCACTTGAATGCTGATGAAAGTTAAAGTCCCATGTAAAGCAAATGAGATTATAATTTTCTGCCTATGCTGCTGTTGGTTTGCCCCAGAATTACTCCAGTTTTCTTTTGAAAATGGGGCCCTTATAAAAGAGTATAAATAAATAGGCCGTTAACCTCTGAGCCTCTGAAAAACGTTTGCAACGCCATCCATCCCTGCCCTACAGTAATATTGCCTATTATTCATATAATCTTTAAGGGTGGGGGTTTCCAGTAACGTAAAATGTGTTAGAAATCTCCTGTAACTTAGTTAAAATGGTGCTCTCTTGTATGCTGTACAATATTTGTAAGACTTGTGACTCAGTGCAAGCACATTCAAACAGTAGAAAAACAAATGGATGGCGCTGCTCCAGACATCTTAAAACTGAAATCAGAAGCATTGTCCTCCAGGATACAATACGACATCATTTGTGTCATGGCATGCTATTCATTCAAACCGGCTGCTACAAAGGAAACCTTCAATCCAAACTCTGGTCCTGTTTGTGACTCAAGAGAAGGGAAGGAAGTGTGAGCAATAGGTTTACAGAGAAATACTGAGACTTCTTCATGAAGATAAAAAGATGCCTCTCTGGATCACACCATCTGCACTGTAGGGTTGAAATGAAAATACTGTAATGTCCCTTAAGATTTAAATAAGACTTTTAACCATTTGAGTGCCAGAGGGGTACACAACCCGCATACCCCACTGTCATGAAAAAGGGTCAACCCCTTGAATGCTAACGAGGTCTCCAGTGCAAAAACCTATTTAATCATGGGGCATCTTTAGTTCCCTCATAACGGTGCACTTGTATTTGCTATAGAATTGCAACTCTCTAGCTCTGTGAATAAGACAGCATTTGCACTGGTACAGCTGAAAAGATCAGTTACCCATCTGGATTTTTTTTTAAAGGCAAAGAGTTATGTTCTTATAACATTGTCATTAACCCTTTGAGTGTTCTGCAATGTGTTGTTTACCCCTCTGGCACTCACAGGGTTAATGGATGACAATTATGTTTTCTGTTTTGTAATTTGTTGCATTCTAGGCAGAACTCCTAGGCAAGACCCCTTCGACACACTTACCCAATGTCTCCGCCCCTGCCTCCTGTATGGTTTTCTGAAAAATGCCCTTAGAGAGTTAGTAATGCCTGCTTATAAGTTGATGCTATATTTTTGATTTTAAAAAATGGTTTGAGAGATATAACGTTTTAAAGTCCCCCCCCCCCCTCCTTACACTTGCACTGACGTCAGTCATAAGGAGGTCCCGGGACCAGCCAGCGGCTCTTCAGCAGAGCCAAAATACCACAATCCAAAAAGGAATACTTACTTGGAACGGTGTACAAAGTGTACCTGGTTTACAAACACACTTTGTAGACCATTCAAATAAAGTATTTGTTTTTAGGTTGCAGTATTTCGGCTCTGCTGAAGAGCCGTCTTGAGTCGGCCAATACGAATCTCCTTTTGTCAGCTTTACAGCTGACCTCAGTGAAAGGGAAGGGAGGGGGAAACTGTCAAATTTTATATCTCAAATCATAAAGGTTTGAGAGATGGGACTTGCTCCAGGTACTTTATTTTTTTAAATCTACAATATAGCATCAACTTATAAGCGGACATTACTATCCCTTTAAGGGCTGTATGTTCAAAAGAGAAGTGGCTGAGTTCTGGGGCAAACCTTTCGCACTACAGGGAAGAAATAAAAATTCCCATTGATTTAAATGGGCATTTTAATTCTCTTGAATGATAGTGGTCTCCAACGAATTGCTTCACACTCTAGCATTCAAGGGGTTAAAATCCCCACTTAATTGAGTGGGATTTTTTTTTTTTTTCCCTACAGTGCCAATGGTTTGCCCCAGAGCTCCTCCACTTTTCTTTTGAACATACAACCCATAGTGTATAAAATAATAAGCAAAAAATATATCTTAAATTGACTGGAGTATGCCAAATTGATATATAAACTGCAAAACAACAAAGGCAGAGATGACCAGCTACACAAACTCACTAACTCCTAGCAGGATGGAGGTGCTGGTGAAATAGTGACCAGTGCATGGGACAGATTGCAATTGCTAATGCTACTTCCAAGCAGTATCCTTTTAAAAGGTCGCAAGCAAAAGAGCGTGCGACCACATGACACGGTAACCATGTTGCCATTATAAAAATGCTGACGTGAGAATCTCGCACTGCATGACAATGCGAGATTCTCCTGTTGTGTATTGAAAGGCCATATCCCAGTCTTGCTGAGCACTGGTCCAGCTCTTTCGCCCCTTCTGCTACTGTGCCTTGGTGCGTGAAGTAACATCCCATTGGGCTGCTCTGTTTTCTCCCCTTTGCTAGTCTGTATCTTGAAGCTTGACCTCCATTTTCACATATATCTGTAAGGTGAAACTCACTCTGCAGCAAGTCTAGTTACAGAAGGAGAGATGACAGCCGGCGGGTAGGTGAGGCTTTCCCTGACAGACGGTCACTAGCAGGGCATGGATAGCTACATCTTACCCACCCATTATCTGCATAAATTAAATTATAGTGATATTTTGTTTACACCTAAACCCTTGCTACAAAGCAACAATGCATCTGCCATTATCAGAGTTGCCACCCAGCCGGTATTTTACCGGCAGGCCGGTAAAAAATTGGCTTCTGTCCAATGTTAAGTTTATGGAGTAAATGCCATGGCCGGTATTTTTTTGAAGAAAAGGTGGCAACCCTGGCCATTATGTGACATTTTCACTAATTGTGCATAAAACAGAACTTGCACTATAAGTGTAGATGGGTCTATAACATATTACTTAGCAGTGCTTTGGAGAGGTATATAGCTCAGCAAGACTGGGATGCGACCTTTCTGTGCGCGACATGAGAATCTCGCTGTGTCATGCAGTGCGAGATTCTTATGTCACCATTTTTATTATGGCAACATGGTTACTGTCATGTGGTTGCACGGTTTTGCATGCAACCTTTTAAAAGCAAACCCTTCCAAGCGCAAAGGCACAAGAGAGTCCATCTTTTTCCACCTTGCAGTCACTTGGTGCTCTAACTCGTAAACAGTCATCCAGAATATAAGCAGCAATAAAGTGAAAGAAACGAGCTGTCACTCACCCGGTATAAAATTCACCTTTCTTAGGTTTGTTTGCAATCACAGCATGGAGCTTGTAGGGGCATTTGGTGTTCCCATAACATAGAAAAAAAAAAGCTGACAGCTGTTTCATGCCACACTGGCACTTTGTCTAGGCATCCATTGGCAGTTACAGCCATGTAAATATATCAATCACAAAAAAAGTGCTGCAGAGGCACTGGAATTTGACTAGCCACTCGCACAACTCAGCAGGGTGACTGGCCAAATTAAAGGGATAGTAATACTTCGTTTTATCTTTATTTTAATTTGTAGGCATTAAAAAACATGAAGAATGATATAAGTCTTATCTCTCAAAACTTTATGGTTTGACAGATATTCACAAGTAAAGTTTCCCCTCCCGCCCCTTTTACCTAGTGTAAGCCATCTCTTCTCAGATGTGGAATGAAGTCCATAGACCAGACAGATAACAGCAAGGGACAATATTCTTCCTATCAGAACAATGAAATCCCTGCCCCCCTTGAGAAGCTTTTCAGGTTTTTCCCTTATCTTAATTGAAGATCGTCCCTCTCTGCAGTCTATCTGGGCACCTCCCTTCTGCTCTGGCTGAGCAGTGTTACATCAGTAAAAGGGGCGGGAGAGGGACACTTTGTTATTGAATTACTCTTGAACTATAACTCTGACAGTATTGAAATAACACTCTCCAAAGTCCAAATACTATGATGATGATTAATTAGAGCTACTTTTATTATGAAACATTACTATCCCTTTAAAGAGGCACTAACACCTAAAATTAAATTAGATTATATAGTTTTAGGTATTATGTACGTCTAGCTATAATCTATAAAATGTTTATTTTATGTGAACTCACTAATACTAAGCTTGCAATTTACTGCATATGTACATTGTCCTATAGATATACACTTTTGTTAACCCTTTGAGTGCCAGAGGGTACGGAATGCATTGCTCTGCAATGCATTCCGTACCCTCTGGCACTCAAAGGGTTAATAATTTCTGCAGGGATAACTCTAATGTGTCAAGATTAGCTTTTTTTTTTAAATTCAAGAAGGTTGTGACCATATCTCAATCCAGATCAATAACATTTTGGATACACTATCAATATTGCTATGGTAATGGGAGCACCTACAGTGGTGGAGTTTAGGTCTTAAAAATACAAATAGCGAAACTTCACATAGGCTAAAATGGCGTACAGGGTAATTAAGTGTGTATAATCCCAGATGATTTTAGGCATTAGTGTTCCTTTAAGAATTAACAAGCTTACTCTTTTTAAATGCTGGCCATTAATCACTTGAGGTATAGGAAGCAGCCTTCTTCTGTTGTCCTTGGCCTAAAGAGAGCTCAAATGCGACTACTTTTTTTCTTATGCTCAGTTTATTTATTTTTTTAGTCATGAAGAAGAATAAGACAGCTATACATATTCATTCTGTACCTGTCAGTCCACAGTGAACTGAGGATGCTCTGTTCATTATTGGTATCTGAAAAATATACTAGTGATAAAGCAATATTGGGTCACATGTATCAATACAGGATGGAGCAATTCTGACATAAATCACTCCATATTATCAAAGAAAGTTCCTTTGAAAGTAATGGGAGTTTCTCTTATGTCCTATGTGGAACACAGGAACCATGGGGTAAAGTAAAGTTCCCTCCTCAGGAGGGCAAGGCACTTGAAAAAAAAAGAGCTCTCTGTGACAGAAACTCTCATTCTGTACCACTTCACTCTGCCCAGACAAGCACAATTTGAAAAGTACCCTTCCAGGAGCAGCAGCAAGGGCAGAACTCTTACTTAGACTTCCTTTTTCAATTTCTGCTGTAGGATGTGGGGCTGTATAATCCCCCATTAGGCAGACTCCTATTTCTGGCTTCCTTTGTAAGGATTAACCAGCACACAGAATTTTCAGGACCAGTTCTGTGGAGGATTGCTTCTGTTCATATAAGATTTTATTCTTTGCTTCTCTGAAGCTTTTCTTTTTATAATCGGAGTCTGAAGACTGAAGAGAGGATTCTTCTTAGTGCACAGGTCCTGTGAGTATGTCCCTGTTTCTTTATCTGGCAGTCACATTTTGAGGTGGCTTGATATACCTGCAGTGTACTCCATTCCTGACTTGCTTAGAAGCAGCACATCCACATCTCAGGTAGCAATTGTATGTTGCTATTCTAGCACTAGTAGGTTTTTAACTCCTGCAATGCCTGTCTATGGACACTGTTTGTTCTAGGGAACTTTGCTTCTCTCTTGTTTGGGGGCCGGTCTCTTGTTGGCATTGGTGCTTTTATACTTATTTAATTAATTCAAACAGTTTTTGATAACTTGTATTACTTCTGTTCAATTTTTAATTTTGTTTTCAGGCTACCTTTAAACTAACAGTAATGTCCCCTAAAAACTTTTTATAGTTTTATAGAGCCTTAAAAAATAAGCAGAATGGTGCACACCATATCTCTCAAACCGCTATGGTTTGAGAGATATAGGGATTCAAAGTCCTCCCCTCCCTCCCCTTCTCCTGATGTCAGCTGTAAAGCTGACAGCAGGAGAATCGAGTCATACGACTCGAGAAGGCTCTGCAGCAGAGCCGAGATCACGTTGTCTTTAAAAAAGTAATTCATTGGAAAGATCTACAAAGTGTGCCTGGTTTGCAAGCACACTTTGTAGACATTTCCAGTGAATGAATTCTTTATAGATAATGCAATCTCGGCTCTGCTGCAGAGCTGCCTGCTGGTACCCGGACTGGAATCTCCTGCTGTCAGCTAGACGCTGACGTTAGGAGAAGGAGAGAGAGGGGCAAACTTTCAATGCCTATATCTCTCAAACCATAGTGGTTTGAGAGATAGGGTTTGCACCATTCTGCTTATTTTTTAAGGCTCTATAAAACTATAAAACATTTTTATGGGACATTACAGTCCCTTTAAGAATGGGTACATGCACTGGAATGACCATATTGATAGGAACATACATCGCTATGCTTGGACTTCTCCTGCCTTGGTCCTTGGCACTGTTTCAGTGACAATAAGGGAATAAAATGGGATTGGTAATCTTAATTACCCACTATTGGAGGTCCCCCCCCCCCAATACCTACACTGGGAGATGCCACTCACCACACCATTTTGATTACTGGTAAACGCATCTCGTTCTTCCCTGTCTTTTTGGCAGAGGAAGGGGTGGTCCTTGATGGACCCTCTTCCTTTTCGAATACTGCTAGCTATAATGAGGATGGTTTCTCCCTTCTGCTTGCCACATTAACCCTTTGTAGAACTTGTAAGCTTTTTGTGTACTTTTATTATACATAAATTCTATTTTTCCAATTTTTATATTTCAGGGGGCTGCTGATTATGTTAGACCCCTTGGGAGACATGGGCAAGTCCAAGGCCACTTAGAATTCAAGGTCCCTCTAACTCCATAAACCTATTGCTCCTCATGCCAAATTGGTCTTCCTAGGGATTTTTGGGTACTGTGTGCCCCTCTTCCTCTGTGGCCCATGCTTCATCTTTGAGGCCCCTACCTGATGAACAGGAGCCTGCAAGAGTAAAGATCCTAATTTCCTCAGTTCTATCCCTCCTCTGTCCAGTGGGTCTTAGATCCTTGTTCTAAGTGAAAAAGGGGATTTTTCACCTGATACATTTGGTACAGTTGTTTATTTCCTGAATTGCTGCACTTTCAGCTTGATAACTGTGCCTCATTGCCTGTACATCTCGACTTGTTCTGGCCCAAGGGGTAGCTATTGACTCGTGTATGTTGTGTAATCAGCTTTAGTCTTAAACAGCAGCACTTCTCCTCATTTTCTATAAGAGACTTTATAAAGCTTTAATATTTTCTGTATGGTGTAACAGAGCTGGCACATGAGCTCACATAACATGTTTCATTTCCGTTAGCAGTTGTGTCTAACTCCTTTTTTCTTTTCTTGGCATATGGCAAATTTGCAGACTTCCTTCACACTTACAGCAGTGATTTTCCTGTCTGTAAAGAAAATCTGTCATTACATTTTATGTGTAAGAAAAATAATCTCTAAAAAACCAGTGCACACTGAGCCAAGACTTGAGGTTCTGTCAAACGTTCAACATGTGACGAATAAATGCTGTAAAAAAATTGACGTGCACTGCACATTTTAAGGTTAAAAGTCTTCCGCTGTCCATAAATGATCACATTAACAGTTTACACACAGGCTAGAATACCTAAAATCAAAAGTAGCCAGACATTTGCTCTGATATTAAAGATAACACTTAAAATAATGTCACCATCATAGTAATCCTTAGTTTCCAATATTTTTTCTTTACTTCCTGTGTCTTATTTTTATAGTGTCATTTTCACCAGTAAAGACCATCTTCTGTGTATTCTGAATTATTTGCCACTCCTTTACCCCACGTTGTCTGTAACACTGCAGGGTAGGTCCCTTTTGCTTTTGGAACTTTACTTTCCTCCAGCAAAGTTAAAGTGAAATAGACGGCAGCATGGGCATCTGAAATTTTTTTCCTGGGAGGTCAAAGCCAAAATATGTCCCCAGGCAGCCTGCCCCAGCCCAAATTCTAATCCACCCTCTAGTGCCCTCTTCTACATACCCATGGAGGAGAGGTAGATTCAGTTTGGTTTAATTCAAGTAAAGGACCCTATGTTCAAAAGAGAACTGGAGTAATTCTGTGTTAAACAAACTGTCCCATAGGAGGTAAATAACAATTCCCATTGATTTAAATGGGACTTTTATCCCCCTGAATGCTAGAGAGGACTTGTTTTTAATCACTGACTCAGAACTACTTGCTTTCCATCACAGAGCAGTGACAGATGCACACTGTAACGGTTATCCATTATATAATTCTACTGGCTGTGGGGAAATGTAGCTTATGTACATTTTTGTTAACCCTTTGAGTGCTAGAGGGGTATGAAACAAGGGTTAAAGGGATAGTAATGTGTTTATCCCCTTGGTAAAACAAAGGTATTCCCACAGCTGAAAGGTGTTTTATTCAAAATTTATTACAGCTCAAACCTGATTTTTTTTAGGTGCAGTATCACAGTTGCCTGAAACTGTACAGTGATGCTGTTACTAGACCATCCTATGCACAGCTCTGGTCAGTTAAGCCTCCATAGGATTTCAGGCCACTGTGATACTGCACCTAAAAAATTTCAAATTGGAGCTGTAATGGTGTTTGAATACAACACCTTTCAGCTGTGGGAGTTCTCTTGTTTTACTGAGGTGGACAACACATTTTTCTTTACAATTTAAGTATTACTATCCCTTTAAACTTGGAGAACCTAAGTCTTGTTTCAAAGATGTAGAAAGAAAAAAAACAAGAAGGCACCCAATAGTGCAACTAACACCACAATTAAATATATAGTGAATTGAGTAAATAGAAGTACTGACATGTATTGGTGGTCAGTCGGAAAACACTTCCATGACACTGACAAACAAGAGTACAGAAAAATAACAGTCTTTGGGATGATTACAGGTGCAATGACACTATGCACATTGTAATAAAACAAATGTTTATTAAAATATTCAAACAAGGAAATTGGCTGTGCTATAACACAACAAAAAAAATAGACTAACCTTCTGTGTTAGTTTTACAGGTTTGGTTAAAAAAAATAATTTTAACCCCTCTCTGGCATGCAAAGAGTTAATAAATAAAGATTTTTTTTTTTTCTAGATGTCATTTTGAGTTGCACTTTTAACTGAACTTTATTTTTTCTGACTGGGAAAACATCACTGAGACCTATTTGTTTGGGGGGAAAATAGTAATTACTGAACCTTTGTTCCATTTCAATATTTTATTCAGTGCATATTTTTTTTTCTTTGTCATTACAGAAACTGGAGATTTTGTTGGCATTTTCTTTTTCAAAATATTGAATAACCAATAAGTATTGGGTGCACATTTACTGAAGTGGTGATAATACCTTCTCTTATAAGAAGAAAAATTGTTTATTAGTGTGTGAAACTATATCTCAAGGTTTAATATTGTAATCTGTTCTGGTCGTAAACTGGTAGGAAAGGTGTTGTTCTCTATGTGTGATCTAATTTTCAGCTTTAAGAGGAAACTGTGTCTAGCAGCTTGGTGTTAAAATAGTAATGTTGTTTTTCTTTCTGTCCCTGTGACACCAAGGCCTCTATATGATTTCCCATTTAAACAACTTTTTAGCCAATTAACTTCTTGAAGTCTGCTCTCTGATGATTGGGTGGGAGGCCGTATGTCCTGGGTGTACAACATACCATAGAAGTGTGTTTGTCCACAAACTTTATATGCTTTGTGATGGATGCCCCTGAAATTAAAGGAATCGCAAAACTATTCCTAGATTTTTAGCTTCCTTAATTAACACTTTGAGTGCCAGAGGGGTACGCAATGCATTGTTAATTTTGCCAGTGATTTAAAGTCACTATGCCAGAAAGTCAACCAAAGCTCATTCAGTCTGCAGCACCTACTGTCTTTTCTATAGGTCATAATGGGCACGCAGCTCTCATCATACCCCGCTGTCCATTCTCCAGCTGAACATAATATATCTGTAGTTCAACAACTGGAGAACTACAGTTTCTTTATTCCTGCTACGTTTTTTTAACCCCTTGAGTGCCGGAGAGGTACACAATGCATTGTGTACCTCTCCGGCACTCAAGGGGTTAATCAGACATAAATTAAAAGGGCAGCAAATCCTTATTATAAAAAAGATATATTGTATGAATGTTTTCACTGCAAATATGCTTTTTTTTTTTTCTTTCTTTACACACTGACATTTTTTGTGGCCTGGTATTGCTGCTGTTGTCTATAGAGCGTCTGTGTTGCAGACCAGCTGACAGCAATAACAGCACCACCTAGCCCCCCAAAAAATAACTCAGTCTGCCAAGGAAATGCAAGTCTGCACAATAATAACTCTTGAATGAAGTACCTTGATGTAGTAGGAAGTACCCTTATATAGGATGTATATAAACGCTGATTTGGAGACCTTTCTAGCATTCAAGGGGTTAAAAGTCCAATTTCAATAAACGGGAATTTTCAGAATGTTAATTTCAAACCAATAGTGCAGTTTGCATGCTCAAGAATTGCACCGCTGATGAATATGTCCTTAGATTCCTGGCAAGACTGGTGGCAGGTTCTAAGAGGAAGATAGCATACAGCATTCCTTAGGGTGCCAGGAGAAGGCACCCTTGTAGAAGAGAAATCACATTCTGTTAAATGAGCCAAACTTGATTTTTAGTGGCAGGCTGATTTTAACACCATATCTGGATTCAGTTAGGCAAACTAATTGTATTCCTTTGGGTCGATATGTGTCCATTCATGTCACCTTAGTGTTAATGTTATGTGTTTTCGCTTCTTAGGAAAGACCAGAACTTGCTGTCTCCTGTGAACTGCTGGTACTTACTTTTGAATCAAGTGAGAAGAGAAAGCAAGGATCATGCGACCCTGAGTGACATCTACCTTAATAATGTTATCATGCGCTTCATGCAGATCAGTGAGGACTCAACAAGGATGTTCAAAAAGGTACATTTAACTTGAGTTCAGTGTCATTCCAAAGCTGCTGTGTTACATGAATATAAGGCTGACAATAGTTGTTACATATTTTCCTTAAGACTCCGGTACCCAGTTGCTCATTATATAAGACTATATTAACCCCTTTGATGCAAGTGTAAATGTAAAATATCCTCTATTAGAAGCCATTACATGAGGTATATGAATTGGAGAACTCTAGCAATCAAGGGGCAGATGCACTAAGGTTCATTGCTGTCGTGATGTGTGTGGGGAGCACATCACCATGGCCATGTAGACACACATCACCTTATGCACTAAGAATTAGGGATGCAAGGAGAGTGGCGGGGGCAAGGTCCTCAATACCATGGAGGGTTGTCCAGCTGCTGGCGAACAGGAAGGGATTCCGTCCATCACGCATCACCAGCAGTGCGACAACTGTGACATCGGAGTGCATTCTCTCTGCTCCCCACTTGTCCACTGGAGGAGCTGAGAGGATCATCTAAGACATCAACATCGCACCTGTAACACTTTTAGTGCCTTAGGAATGTGCATTGCACTCTCCTGTGGCACTGAAAGGGTTAGTAGCTGCCCTATTAATAACAATTCATTAGTAATTTACTATGAAATAAGGCAATCCCTCATGTTAGTATATGGCATTTGACAGTTCTTGTGAGTGCCTGCAAGTCTTCTGGGTCAAGCTGGGTACCTGCTTGGTGAAGCATCCATACAAAGCATGCATACAGGGGAAACTGTAATAAGAGCTGGCACTTCTGAAGTATTAACTAAAGTTGTTAAGTGCATTTGTGTCATTTACATTAACATAATTATACTACAATATATATTATCATTTTTGTGTATTGGGCTGTTAAGGAAAGAGCTGGGAGGGGGTACAATGGAACAGTGATTGTTGTGTGTGCTCATGCAAGTATAAACAAGCATACATTAAGGAACCCATGTTTATATGGGCTTGGAATGTATTTTTGTCACATGGGAATTTGGGAATACAGAAGAAATGCTGTAAACTATGGATTCCTTTTGTTTTTTTTACCTGTTTCCTACATGTAAATGTTACAACTCTTAGTATTTCACATCAATATTCCTTCTTCATGATGACCCTTCACTGTTTTCAATACTTCTCAGATCTTTACAGTTCTGTTTGAAAAATAATCAGTGCCAAGCACTGTCCTAGGTTCGGCCTGCTTTTCCTTGGGTTTGCGTTATGCCCTCACTGTCTATAAATAGTAGGGATGTTTGATCACCTGATTCAGCGTGCTAAGGGAATCTGACTCCCAAAGCACTTCACAAGTAATTACAGCTTGCGTGACCAGTATTCTGTGGGGATATATATGTGAAAGTGTCTCTTGCCTGTAAACCACCAATAAAGAGCAGTTATGTACTATCAAAAACTGCAGTGTATTTTGTTGTTTGTCATAGTAACAATTTGGAGAACAGTAAGTGGTAAGGGAATGTATATTTATTTGTAGTGGCTATTTATTTGCATTTTTTTTAATGAAATTAAGAAAATCAATATTTTTATAATTATTTTTACATTAAATTGCAATGTTCTTATGTAATGGTTTGAACACCAGGGTCTGTGTATTGGTTTGCAGAACAATGCTTTTGCACACCCTGTGGCACTCACATAGTAACATAGTAGATAAGGCTGAAAAAAGACATGCGTCCATCAAGTCCAGCCCATGCCAAAACACCCCTGTTGATCCAGTGGAAGGCAAAAAAAAGCCCTCTGGAGCCATTTCCAGTGTAGCACCACGTGTGTGGGGGGGAATTATTCCTTCCTGACTCCAACTGGTAGTCAAATAGTTCCCCGGATCAATATCCTCTTTGCTTAAAGCAGGAATGTGTATTGCAATGAAAACCTATTTCCAGGTAAATAATTATTGGGTATAAAAAGATGTGTTCGGTTTTTCTCAATGTGTAAAACAAGGGTACTTCCTTCAGTGGGAGTTATTACAGCTCTCAAACCTCCCGCACCCCAAACCCTTTGAGTGACAGAACAATATCAAACGCATTTGTGTTGTGATGCTTTTCATATCTCTCTGGCACTCAAGAGCAGTTATCCCCTGTGGTCACCACTACAGTTTATGCACTAAGGTGTGATAAAGAGGTGATAATGTGGAGATGACTTATTCAGTGTTATCACCTCCAAATTCTGTGTTACTCTGTGGAACCTATGCACTAAGATTTTTCAAACTGGAGAAATCGTAATGCATTGGCTCCTTAGTATAAAATAGAAGTTATCTCCACTCTATCACATCTTTATCACAACTTAGTGCATAATCCATTCTGGGGGTTATGCACTAACGTGTGATAAAGAGTTGATAAAGAGGAGATAACTTCTCCAGTTTTATCATTTCTCCAGTTTCTGTGTTATTCTATGAAACCTATGCACCAACATCTCCAAAGTTGGAGTGCATAGGCTCCATAGAATAACACAGGAACTGGAGAAATGATATCACTGGAGAAGTTATAACATCTTTATCGCACCTTAGTGAGTCTCCCCCTTGGTGTTGCTGTATATATGGATGGTAACTTACTTAAGTTCTCTCCTAGAGTGAATTATAGGAAAGTTGCCAACTAATGTCCAAAAGGCTACTTTTTTGGTTTTGTTTATACCAGATTTATTTAAAAAATGAGGTGAGAGCTTGTGACTGAAAACTCTTCTATGCCTTTGTTTTACTCATCAAGGAAAAGCCTTACTTTTTTGTTTTTTTTTTTCATTTAAAAAGAGCTTACTGTTCATTTAAGCTTGGCGATGATGGCACCAGAGAATGGAAAATGTTAGCAGTTTTCCACATATGCAAAGGTATATGAAGCCGAGTGCAGTTTGACATTAGTGTAGCACCATATGTGTAAAGAAAAGGCAAAACCATCCTACCACTTGCAACAAATAATAATTCCAATGATTGCTCAAGCAGTGGCGTAACTATAGGGGTCACACTTGCGACCGGGCCTGTGCACTCCAGGGGCCCAGCTGCCCCCTGCGACCCCTCTGCCTGGAGCCTGCAATCTCCCTCTGGTGCTCTAGTAACGCACAGCGCTGGGAGACGACATAATCTCCCAGCGCTATGCGTTACTTAGAGGACCGCGTGGGAGCTCCAGGTAGGAGATGGGGGCATTGTGGAGATTGAGGGGCATTGTGGAGGGGGTCACTGTGGTCAAGGGGGGCCAATGTGGTGGTGGGGAGCCGTGGCACTTCTTGCACCAGGGCCCGGAGGCTTCTAGTTACAACTGTGTGCTCAAGTGATTGTGTTAGAGGTTTCTTGAGCATACAAAGGGTTAATTTTGTAAATAGTATGCATTTGTTTTGCCCCAGAATTGCTCCACTTTTCTTTTCTTTTGCGGCATAGATATTTTTATTTACTCTTTAAAGTGCAGGGCAATTAACCCCTTAAGGTCCAGCAATCCCGGGGTGTCTGGTCCTTTAAGGACCAGATAGACGAGTTCGAAGTGCCGTCCCACTTGACTGATCACGTGGGGCGGCACGTCGAAAGAAGGACCAAAAGAGATCGCTCCGGTCTTGGAGCGATCAACTTCAGTCCACGGTATTACTCACCGCGCTCCTGCAGGAGCGCGGTGAGTAATAGTACATGACGTACCAGGACCATCACTGGTCCTTAAGTGCCAGACCAGCGTGACGGTCTGGGCACGTCACAGGACGCGAAGGGGTTAAAGAGATCTTTTCATAACCATTAGTGAGCCTTTACATAGACTTGCAGCAAAATCTTTGTTCTTCAAAACTTTGTGCATATTTTGCTGAGGATCTTCTGTTCTCTCTTTACACAATAACACTTTGTGATCTTATTACCTAATTCGGACTCGAATATATCCACTATTCAGATGGCACCCAGATTTACTTATCAGCACCTCAACTTCTGATATTCAATCTAAAGTCACAGATTACCTCTTGGCTATCTTAGACTGGATGGCTCATAGGCACCTCAAGCTCAATATGTCTAAAACCGAGCTAATCCTCATCTCGCCGAGACCTGGCCTACTAGTGCCCTTCCAGGTGACTGTGAATGACACTACCTATATCCAGTATGAGAAGCACAGTGTCTAGGGGTGATAATTGACACTGGTCTTTCATTCTCTCCTCATATTAATACCATTGCTAAATACTGCCGTTTTCTCCTGTGTAACATAGCTAAAATCCATCCCTTCCCCTATTCTGCCACAGCTAAAATTCTTACACAAGCACTCATCTTTTCCCACATGGACTACTGTAACCTTCTTTTCTCTGGCCTTCCTTCCACCCAACTCCATCCTCTTCAATTCATACAGAATGCTGCAGCATGAATTACCCTGTTGTCACCTACGTTTGTCCCTGCCCCCTCCTCCTCATATCTCTACAATGTCTGCCTATCAAACTCTGGATATCTTACAAAATTTTGATTCTCTCAATCAATACCCTTCTCTCATCTACCCCTTCCTACATTTCCACTCTGATTTCCCCCCCATTCCCCATTTCGCCAATGACAGTCTTCTGTCAACTTCTTTTGTTTCTACAGCCCACTCATGTATCAGTCCTTTTTCTCTTATTGCTCCTTAACCATGGAATGCTCTACCTCCCACCTTCACCACTGCACCTCTTTATGGTCTTCAGTTACGCTTGAAACTTAAACATACTAGAAGGCACTGTCTTTGTACAACTTAGGCTCTTTATAAACTACTTACTTTACTTGTGTCCCCTATCCTAACCAGAACTCTAGCACTGTATTCAGCACTTGACCTTTACATACTCTGTATGTCTCCCATTACCACTTTAGATTGTAAGCTTTCAGGCAGGGACCTCACTTCCAGTGTTTCACTCTATAAAGCACTTGTAACCCTGTATTGTCTAAACCCGTAAATTGTAAAGCTCTGTGTACACTTGTGGTGCTATATAAACATATTTGGTCAATAATTAATTCATCCATTCATTCATTCAAAAGTAAGATTGTCTCCTGGAAATGGTTGTAATAGGACTAGTAATTTTGTAAATGGTGTTTAATGTTAACTTTGTTTTTCCTGGGAGTGAAATGCCCTGTATGAGGCATACCTGCCAACATTTCGGATGGCCAAAGATGGGCACTTGTAGTATAGGTGGAGTTGTTGGGCGTGGCTAGTCTCACCGAGACACCTCTTTGTGTAACTGAATAAGTATTTTATTTACACAGGCTAATTTATAAACATATATAGTGAAGTTTAACCAAACACTGTGAGTTTTATTACTGTGTAGCAATGTGATATATACAGGCCACACAGTCTGATCTCTTAAACAAAGGGTCACCAGGTTGGGAAAAAGGGACAGAGGGATTTGGGTCTCAAAGAGGGACACATGGGAGGTATGTACATATCCCTTTCAACAAAAGACACTTGAGAAGATTTTATTCTACAGAACTGCACAGGAATATGTGAAACCCTACAGTCTGTGTTGTTTATTAGGGTTTCTGAATTAAAGGGATAGTAATACTTCGTTTTATCTTTATTTTATTTTGTAGGCATTAAAAAAACATGAAGAACGATATAAGTCTTATCTCTCAAATCTTTATGGTTTAAAAGATATTCACAAGCAAAGTATCCCCCCCCGTTCAGCCAGATCAGAATTGAGGTGCCCAGGTAGACTGCAGAGAGGGACAATCTTCAATTAAGATAAGGGAAAAACCTGAAAAGCTTGTCAAGGGGGGAAGGGCTTTCATTGTTTTCATAGGAAGAAGGTCCCCTTCTGTTATCTGTCTGGTCTTACAACCAGATTCACATCTGAGAAGAGATGGCTTACACTAGGAAAAAGGGGCGGGAGGGGGAAACTTTGCTTGTGAATATCTCTTAAACCATAAAGGTTTGAGAGATAAGACTTATATCGTTCTTCATGTTTTTTTTAATGCCTACAAAATAAAATAAAGATAGAACGAAGTATTACTATCCCTTTAAAGGGATATGTGGTCAACCTTAGGACAAGTACAGTGTCAGGAATGGTAGGGAGAGGTGCAGACACTCGCCAGTTGGCCTTTGCTTATACCTTCACTTTCTCTAATATGTTTACACCTCTGCTAAGATGAGCCAGTTCCTTGAAGTGTCGTTGAGCCAGGTGGGGAGTCAGGACTTGTAGTCAACACGGATTGTAACCTGAGCACTACAACAAGGGTGAAGGGGCAACGTGGCATGGATCATAGAGGTGCATAAAAACCCAGTCACTTTCTCACATGGAAATGTGGAAACAAACAGCTGCCATGTTTGTAGAGGAAGTAATTTGCTCATTGCCAGGGAGCAGGCTTGTGGGGCATTGTGTTATTAATTTAGGCTCTGAAGTGATTGCAGTGTTAACACATTGGATACTAGAGTATTTTTTTATGCTAAAGGAGTTTTGGGAAATCCAAGGGGTTAATATTACATGACTAGCAATGCAGAATTTTGGTTAACCCCAGTTGCGGGAAATTTACAGCATGATGTGGGATAGTGGGATTGTGCCCAAAAGTCATGAGTGTTCTGTGTAGATCCAGATGACTGGGAAGCTATGCATGAGGTTAAAGGAACACTAACACCTCCTAACACAACTATGAATCAGTTCTATGTAGATTGTGTTCCAGAATTAATATTTAACCCCTGAAATACCATTAAGCTATAAATAAATGGCCTACCTTTTTGTGCCATAGCTCACAAGTCTGTTTATATACAGCGTAATCCATTTAAAAGGATTAGGGGCACTGTCAGCGATGACAGCACTTCCAGCCCATGACCGGGAGATTTAACCTGGCTGTCATCTTCTGGAAGTGAAGGGAGTTGATCGATTGTCATTCTTCAACTGCCAGTTTAATTCATTGTGATCTGGAGCATCCCAGTGAGGAAGGGAACAAGACAAAATAGCCCCTTCCTTAAAGGGATAGTAACACTTCGTTTTAACTTTATTTTATTTTGTAGGCATTAAAAAAACATGAAGAATGATATAAGTCTTATCTCTCAAACCTTTATGGTTTATGAGATATTCACAAGCAAAGTTCCCCTCCCCGCCCCTTTTACCTAGTGTAAGCCATCTCTTCTCAGATGTGAGTCTGGTTGTATGACAGTACAGATAACAGAAGGGGACAATTTTCTTTGTATAAAAACAATGAAAGCCCTTCCCCCCCTTGACAAGTTTTTCAGCTTTTTCCATTATCTTAATTGAAGATTGTCCCTCTCTGCAGTCTATCTGGGCATCTCCCTTCTTATCTGGCTGAACAGGGGGGGGATACTTTGTTTGTGAATATCTCTTAAACCATAAAGGTTTCAGAGATAAGACTTATATCATTCTTCATGTTTTTTTAATGCCTACAAAATAAAATAAAGTTAAAATGAAGTATTACTATCCCTTTAAGAAGCTAACTAGTATTAGATACTGTACTTATGGATGCAGCCCTGATTCTTATTTTCAGAACTCTGGGAATCTAAATGCTCCCTGCTGAAGTTTATTCAGGAAGTCTTCCGTGAGAAGAGTTTGTAGTCTAGTATTCCCTAAAAGGAATTTCTGTTTGCCTCTATGGACATGATATATAGTAGCCATTAGGGTATTCTACACTGATTAAGGTAAGTGGGGTGTAGTATTAACAGGTTTTAGAATTTTTAAATGGAAATGTTTAACAAAAAAACACAAGTTTTATTTAATTTAATAAAAATGCTTAAATAACTACACTAGTTTTAGTATTTTTTCTGTTTTGTACTTTTTGGATTATGATCTGTGGGACTTAGTCTTTTATTCAAATGACCTTGTGCCCCACTCCCACCTAGTCATTGTCTAAGCATCTCTGTGCAGCTGCTGAAAAATCTAACAGCTGTTCAAGTAAGGGTGGGACTGTAGGCTTATTTATATCCTTGTTTTTTTTGGGGGGGGATTATATAGTTTACCAGAAAATGACACCTCCTACACTAGGCTTTGCAGCGAGGGGGGATTGTACAGATTAAACGGAACAAAAAAAGATAGTAAAACGTAGCACAACTGAGTAATTAACCTTACTTGGTTGATTATTTGTATTTTACAGTGTTGTATTAAAGCTCAACACAACATTAATTTCCTAATGAAGTTTCCCCTTTAAAGAGATAGCAATGTTTCACAAAAAAAGCCGCTCCGATTAATCTTCATAGTATTTGGGCCGTGAAGGGAGTTATATGAATACTGTCCGAGTTGTAGTTCGAGCAATTGAATGATAAAGTATCCCCCTCCCGCCCCTTTTATTGATGTAACACTTCTCACCTCAGAACAGAAAGGTGGTGTCCGGATGGATTGCAGAGAGCGACAATCTTCAATGAGCATAAAGAAAAACCTGTCAAGGGGGGCAGGGTTTTCCTTATGCTCACAGTAAGAAGATTGTCCCTTGCTGCAAACTGTCCGGTTAAGAGTCCACATCTGAGGTAATGTGACATACACTAGGTAAAAGGGGCGGGAGGTGGTTACTTTATCATTCAATTACTCTTGATCTACAGTTATGACAGTATTGAAATTACACTCTCCGTGGCCCAAATATATGAAGATAAATTAGAGCTGCTTTTATTGTGAAACTAACTAACTATTCCTTTAAATAAAATTTCATGATAAGTAGATGTATAAATGCAGACTGAAGCAATCCTGTGAAACCTTGATACACCATGGGGGGGATCAGGAAGAATTATCTGCTCGATTCCTATGCAGGATTAACCCCTTCAAAGGTCTCTAATGCATTGTTTCCCCAATGTGCTGGAGACCTTTCTAGCATTCAAGAGGTTAACCCTTTGAGTGCCAGCATGGCACTCAGCACTTGTCCTCTGTGGTGCAGTTGGTTTACCTCAGAACTGCTCCAGTTCCCTTTTATACATAAGAGCTGGTGTCAAATCCTGTTTGTTTTCATAATCCTCATTAGAGTTTTATAATGTAAAAGTTGACCTGATCTCATTTCAAATAAACAGACTAGTTCGTTGTTATTGTTACGCTTGCTTTAACTTGCATTCAGATGGGCATAGCAGTGCACCATCCAGGCAGTAACCCAAAAAGTGTGCTCATATTGTTGCGTTTCCAGGGATCTATTTAGCTTGGAATTCTTTTTCCTCTGTCCAGCATCTTGTTTGCATCTGTCATCCCTTCCTGTGGGTGAAGTGAAAGGCTGCTCTTATTGGAACACTGTGCTCCACTTACTTCCAATAGAACCTTTGCAGTTGCTTTGCATTCTGAATGTCTATGTGCCTGTATCCCATGCCGCATGTAGTGCCGGAAGTTACCAAGCGTTTGCCAGAAAATAGGATTCATGGTAGCCATGCTGTGCTTAGAGGTTACTTGTACCAATAATTCCCTGTTAACATTGTTTCTCTTCCTGTGCTTTTGTCTCTGTTTATAACAAGTGAGTCTTTATTCACAATGCGCCCCAAAGCGCTGAACTCCAATGCTGCTGTAAGGATTTCATGTACAGAGGAAAACCTGAAACACAAGAAAATATTCTGTAAGAAGATATACACAGATCTGCAAAATCAAGGGAGAGTAGAGTAAAGCGTGAGTAGACTGTCAATAAGGATATAGTGATGACTGTGTGAGAGCACTGGTGACCCCGAGAGGTGTGCGGGCACTGGTGACCCCAGGAGGTGTGCGGGCACTGGTGACCCCAGGAGGTGTGCGGGCACTGGTGACCCCAGGAGGTGTGCGGGCACTGGTGACCCCAGGAGGTGTGCGGGCACTGGTGACCCCAGGAGGTGTGCGGGCACTGGTGACCCTGAGAGGTGTGCGGGCACTGTTGAACCCGAGAGGTGTGTTGTCACTGGTGACCCCAGTAGGTGTGATGGGCACTGGTGATCCCCGGGAGGTGCAGGGTCACTGGTGATCCCCGGGCGGTACAGGGTCGCTGGTGATCCCCGGGAGGTGCGGGGTCGCTGGTGATCCCCGGGAGGTGCGGGGTCACTGGTGATCCCCGGGAGGTGCGGGGTCGCTGGTGATCCCCGGGAGGTGCGAGTTCGCTGGTGATCCCCGGGAGGTGCGAGTTCACTGTTGATCCCCGGGAGGTACGAGTTCACTGTTGATCCCCGGGAGGTGCAAGCTCGCTGGTGATCCTGGGAGGTGCGAGCTCGCTGGTGACCCCCGGGTGGTGCGAGCTCGCTGGTGACCCCTCGGGCGGTGCGAGTTCGCTGGTGACCCCTCGGGCGGTGCGAGTTCGCTGGTGACCCCCCGGCTGGTGACTAGGACAGTATTTATCCTCACTGTGTAGTGGCTTTGAGAGTGTAAGAGCACTGTAGAGTAATGGCACTGTGGGTGATTGAGGGTGGTGTTACTGCACTTTGTTGATTGTGGGAGTGTAAGGGATCTGTGTGATTGTGGAATGTGTTAGTGTTGTGGTTTTTGTGAGAGGTCTTATCCTGCTGTGGTGATTGTGGGAGGTGTTATGACACTGGTGATTGTGGGAGGTGTTAGGGAGCTGTGATGATTGTAGGCAGTGTAAGGGCACTGTTGTTATTGTGGTAAGTATTAAGGGCATCGTGGTGACTTTGTAAGATGAATATGTTTTTTTTTCATAGCACATGTAAATATATATACATTATTTTTACATATATTTATATATATATATAAAGTGATATGTTTTGGAATCTATGCTGGCTACACCCCTGGGCTGTCAGTGGGCAGAGTAATGCATTGCAGGAGTTGAAACCCCTGTAATGCTTTAATCCAGCCATTGTCAGGAGGAGATATTCATACACCCAAGCACACACAACAGTACAAGTGTTTGAGATGTCACCTTAACCTGGCAGTGTCTCATCAGACCTACTCCAGCTTCTTTGACCATTGTTTAATTCTATTTGACCCAATATGACAGTCCCATAGTGTGCTTTTGTCTATGTGATGACGTTAGCACACTGCAGGCCTCAAGACTTTCAGATGGATCTAATAGTTACAGACCTGAGAAATGGGCAGAGAAGGCAGAAGGGGCTTGCAGAGACAACATTGGCTTAAGGGAATTCCTGTGCTGGTTCTGTTATAATTTACTTAATGGAGGCCAAATTTTAAATTTATTGGGAAAGGCTGAAGTATTTTATGGGGTGGGTCATATTTATTTATTTTACGTGGTGGGAAGGGGGTCTCTGTTATTTATTTATTTATTACCCTAGACTGAATACACTGTATCTGATCCATGGTAATACTATTGACCCTATGAGTGCTGACAATACTCACACATTTAACACTTTGAGTACCAGAGGCATGAACAGTGTGTTGGATAGCAGTGTGTTTCTCACCTCTCTGGTACTCAGAGGGTGAATTGCAGCCTTCAGGATGCCATCTCCCTGCCTTCAGCGCCAAAACTGCTAGTTTATGTGTGTATATGTATGTGTATACAAACCTGTGTGTATATAATTCTTCTCTTGACTGTTTGTGCATGATTGATGTGTTAGTCTAAAAATATCTTTAAAGCAGAACTACCACCTATTTTAATCTTTATGTCAAATAATTCCCCATCTGGAGACTAGCTGCTCAGTAGTTCTAGTGGCCAGAATAATTACCTGGGTAAACAGAATGATACCCTGCTCCTGGGCTGACAGGCAGTAGAGCGCGCAGATATCTTTACTTAGTGACGTCTGTGCACCTGCGCTGTCAGTCCCAGCCGGCTCTAGGAGGCGTTGCTGGGAGCTGTTCGGCTCCAAAAGGGTCTGACAGCACAGGCGTGCAGACGTCACTAAGTAAAGATGTCTGCACGCTCTACTGCCTGTCAGCCCAGGAGCAGGGTATCATTCTGTTTACCCAGGTAATTATTCTGACGACTAGAACTACTGAGCAGCTAGTTGCCAGATGGGGAATTATTTGACGTAAAGTTTAAAATAGGAGGTAGTTCCGCTTTAAATAAATTCCACTATTCTCCCATTTACAAGAACACCCTCTAATTTTTTAGGTTTGTTTTGTAATTTGTTAATTATGGGTACATATCATATTTTCTAAACATAAAATAACTATCTATCTATATATATATAATTTTTTATTATTTATTTTTAACTCTTTGTACTCTTCATTTTTATGATTGGTTAATGGGTCAACAACCGTCTGTACCCATCAGTATGGAACATCCCCCTGTAACTTTAAGTAGTGAACCCACTGAAAGGTTTTCCTGGTTCACCTAATGACACTTCTTTCTACTAGGACTCAGGACGCTCACAGAATTTTGTACATGAGTGAGACTCAACTAATCTTCCTATACCAGTGAGGTCCTCACAGGCAGCAGAGTAATACACACTCGCCTTGGTTTTCATTAAACAAGCCGTGTTGAGCGTATTTCTGAATGACTCCATTGAGCAGTACAGGACTCTGCTTATCTCTCATGTTCACTTTTGTACCTTTCAAAGCTAGAAAGGATGTAATTGTCCTGCTTTTTGATTCCAGCAGATGGTTATTATTTTCTTAGATGAGTGGTAGACAAATCTTGTATTTTACTGCATCACCCCTGGGGTTGAATAAACCAACTGATCCAAGCACCATACAGCTGCTCATTAGAAAAGTACATCTGAAGTTCTTGTGAAACGGACATGCATTAATGTGTTTGCTTGCTTTAATTTTATAGCTCCAGTTTCTTTCACCATGACACTTCTTCCTCTTTCATCTGAAAAGGGCCAGCTGTGTTTATAGTTCACTAGTAAAACCCTGGAGATGTCATAGACCTTTCAGTTATGACATGCCTTTTGTAGATATGCACTGTGTTTTTACCAGGATAGTAAAGCTGTCATTCGATACATGAAAAATAATATTGACTCTATATGTTTTGTTATACTTTGGTAGGACAGTAGTGTAAATTTAGAGCTTCCTTGTACAGGCCTGACTGCTCTGCTTGGTGTGCTCAATTAATTTGCCTTTAGAATCTGTACCTCAGTGTTATTAACCCCCTAGGTGCTAGCTAGGCTCTCTGGCACTTAATGAGTATTCTCATGTATAATTTAATCTAGTAACAATTATAACTTTTACTTTCTAGAAGTTTTTCATGGTATGCCTGTTTTCCAAAATAATCTTGGGGCTTGTTCAATCTCTGGTTTGTAAAGAAAAATTTCTTATCAGTTTTAACCCCTTGAATTCCAGAGAGCGCCAGTACTTTGCTTCACAATGCACTGGGAACCTCTTCAGCATCCAGAGGAAAAACTTCAAAGTGTTGGTCAATAAACTGAACTCATTTAAAAAAAAAAAAAAAAAAAAAAAAAAAAAAAAAATATATAGACTGTGACGAAATGGTTGTCACCCAGAGAAAGAAATGTGTCTGTTTTCAGTGATTGCCATTGTCTTAACGTGTTCCCATTCTTGAAACCTTAATGTCCCCTGTGTGTGCATGCATTAGAGAGGGTTGTCCAGTTACCAGCAGTGAATGGGTTAGTTAGTGTGTAGGATGTACAAAGGAATGGTGCCATGCAGTCTAGCTAAACCCAGAGATTGTGCTATGAGATAACCAGTGTTGGTTAGATGGAGGGGGGATGTGCATCTTCCCCCCTCACATTAGGCTAAGCAGAGAGAGACCTGGTAGATGGGAACTATGACAACACATCCTGTAGGGGGTGGGTAGAGAGAACCTGGGAGAGAGAAAGTGAGAGAGAGAGGGCAGTTGGAGAATGTAGGGCCAGGAGAAAGTGCCTCTCCATAATGGTGGGAGGCCTAGGGTCCCTGGGCATCCTAAAGCAGCACTGCAGAAACTGGGACTGGCGAGTGCCCTCACCAGAAGAGTTAGAGTGAGCGGGCACTGTAGTGCCAGGTCACCGTTTCAGTTGTGGGCTGTAAGTCAAGGAAGCTTCAGACACAGAGAGAGAGTACCCTGATGTTCCTACCACAAGGATCTTAGGATGTCTTCCCCAACTCCTCTGCCAGGACTAAAAGATACAAGGAACCTTCATGTGCTCCAGCAGCATGTGTAGTGGGCAGGATGCCTACTCTTGCCTCTAGTGGGACTATGAATAAGCTCCAGCATTAAGCTAAAGTGGACTGTGAGTATTATTTGTAACCCCTGGCAAGTTATGCAACTAAGAAGAGAACCGCAGAAGTGCTTAGTTTTTATGTTTTACCCCTGTTTGTTTGCCTGTAATTGTTGTCCTATGTTTTGTGCCGTGACCTCTCTAATAAATGCAATTTATTATCTTTTTGTCTGGCTGGATAAATCTCTTAACCCTCGGCCTACCAATAAGTAACCCCTGTACCCCCCGTCACATATATATATATATATATATATATATATATATATATATATATATATATATATATCCCTGTTTAACCATTTAAGTGCCAGAGGGGTATACAACGCATTGCTTTGCAATGGATAAGGATAAGTTAATTTTTCTTGTGCCAAAGGCAGTTTATATTGGAGGTTGGGCAGAAGGAAAGTACATAGTAATAGATGTAGTCTAGTAAACTCCATACTGGATTATATACAGACAACCTATGTACAATTTTCTAATACATTTGTAGTTTAAAGGGTTAGTAATGCCCAAATATAACTTTATATTTTATTGTAGAAAAAAGAAATTATGAGCAGCAAATCCCATCTCTAAAGATCGCTATTTCGGCTCTGCTGAAGAGCCGCCTAGAGTTGGCCGACTCGAATCTCCTGCTGTCGGCTTTACAGCTGACATCAAGAGAGAGGGAACTTTAGTGGCGAATCTCTCTCAAACTGTAAAGGTTTGAGAGATATAATTTGCTACACATAATTTTTTTTTTTTTCTTAAATCTACAATAAAACATAGTTATCTTTGAGCATTAGTAACCCTTTAAGTCTAAACTTTTATATATCATACACGCACACAAAAAGTCAATGGTTGGCACTCCAATATGAAAAATGTAATGAAATGTAACAACTGCCTAGATGCCTCTAGCATGAAAGTATATATCAAAGAGTTAATAGCAGAAGTGCCATGACCTACGAGTGCTCTTTTTTTATGGTAATTCTACCATTAACTTATATATATATATATATATATATATATATATATATATATATATATATATATATATATATATATATATATATATATATATATATATAAAATAATCAGGGGAGCTATGAGAACCTTTGTGGCCTCTAGCAACAGTTGAAAATGGAGGAGCCTACATATAGGAATACTTTTAGAATCCATTTAAAGGGATAGTAATACTTTGTTTTATCTTTATTTTGTAGGCATTAAAAAAACATGAAGAATGATATAAGTCTTATCTCTCAAAACTTTATGGTTTTACAGATATTCAAAAGCAAAGTTTCCCCCTCCCTCCTCTTTTACCTAGTGTAAGCAATCTCTTCTCAGATGTGGAATGCAGTCCATAGACCAGACAGATAACATCAGGGGACAATCTTCTTCCTATGAGAACAATGAAGGCCCTGCCCCCCTTGACAAGTTTTTCAGGTTTTTCCCTTATCTTAATTGAAGATTGTCCCTCTCTGCAGTCTACCTGGGCACCTCCCTTCTGCTCTGGCTGAGCAGTGTTACATCAGTAAAAGGGGTGGGAGGGGGATACTTTGTCATTGAATTACTCTTGAACTACAACTCAGACAGAATTGAAATAACACTCTCCAAAGTCCAAATACTATAATGATTAATTAGAGCTGCTTTTATTATGAAACATTACTATCCCTTTAAGTTTAATGATTGCCTTCGTCAGGCTCATTAATATCTATAGGAAAAGCAACCACATTGGTGTATTGTGCTCTCCTTTCTGATTACAGGATTGAATTGATTCTTTGCTGAACTCAGTATGAGCTCCCCTGAAACTGAAGGCAAATCCTGGATATAGGCATGTCCCTGCATGAAATTTAATAGAATATTTTTGGGGTTTTCATTAGAAGTGATATAGTATAGGTGCATCCATGCACACATGTATGAAGAACTAAAAAAAAAAGCCCAAAGGTTTTTTTTTTTTTTTTTTTTAATCTATATATTTATAAACGGCTTAAGTGCTCCTGCGTTGTTTCCATTTATATCCCTGGTGGTGGGAGGGAGAAGTCATGCAGATTACTCCCTTTTGCTGCTTTCTTCGAGCAGTGTCTTTCCTGTCTCAGTGCAGACATGGCTGGGGTGGTGATTTGGACAGGAGTTCCCCTTCCCACTTCTGTCAAAATAACTGCAAAAACTAAGCTGGTAGTCGTGATTTTGTCAAGTGTGGCCCCCAGGCCACTGCTAACAAAATTTCTGCGCCAAAATCACCAGAATCCCTCTCTCACACTATCCCTCCCCTTCTGAGCTCATCTCCATCACACCATCTCTCTCCTCCGCAGGCCATCCCCCTTCCTTCACATCTTCTCCCACCTCTGCTCGGGCACACTCCATGAGCCATCTGCCAGCCTGCACCCTGTTCCTGATAAAAGCCCACTCCCTGGGTCTCCTGCACACTGCCCCTACTGCGGTCTTGTTTTGTGGCCTCCTGCCAGCTCACTCCATGGGACAAATATTGGAGCAAGGCTAAGGTGGAGCAAGGCTAAGGCTATTTCTAGTACATGCCCACTGGGGCAGTGATTTACTTCTCCCCTGCCCAATCCTTTGAAAATCACTGCAAGAACATGCTCACTGTTCTTCTCTCACTCCCACTATCCCTCTGGCTCTTCTGCTTTCCTTTCCCTCCATCCTTTGCACAGCTCTTGCTCTTCAGCTTTCCTCTCCCTATCACTCTCCCTTTTGCCGCTCTGGCTCTTCTGTTTTCCCCGCCCTCCTTTTTGCTGCTACAGTTCTTCTGCTCAGCTTTCAGTCCTACATTTTGCCACTCAGGCTTTTCTCTGCACCCTCCGTCCCTTGCACCGCTCTGGCTCTTCCCCTCCTAACCACCCTCCCTTTTGAAGCCCAGGCTCTGCTGTTCCTCCAAGCCCCTCTCCCTTTCACAGCACTAAGTTTTGCATGTGCTTCTATTGCTATTATATATGTGTATAGTATTAAAATAAGGCAACACCAATAGTACTTTTTTGAAAGAAAAAAAAAAAAATGGCAAGCATTATTGTTCAATGTTTCGGCCCCATGTTTCCTTATTGTACCACTTCAAATTTTATTGGGAATTTGAACCTAGGCGCTATATATAAGGACTACCTCCTGGAAGCAGGCCCCTTTTCCCACCTTCTCTCAGTGAAGAGATTTTTGAGTGCGGTGATTATGACCGTAGTAGTGAGGGATGGGGGACCTGGTCACTCCTATCAAAACCACTGTAGAGAGTCAAAGCCTCCCTGGCCACTCCTGACAAAATCCCTGCTGTGCCCACCACCTCCCCTGTGTCGTACACAGTCCCTGCCACCACCCCGGTGTCATTTTTACTTTTCCCCAGAATACCTCAACTTTTCTTTTGAACAAACAGCTCTGTGTTGTTAGTGGATACTGATAAGTTATGAAAACCACTGCTCCAGAAGTAGCTCAGTAACACAGCATCCTGGCACCCAAGCCATTCATCTGAATGTAAATGTAATATTTTATTTTCAAACTTATGAACCATGGAAATAATTTCTGGAAATAGATGGTATACAGCAGATATAGGACTATATACTAGAAAAATCTCAGATTGGTAAAAAATAGCAAATTGGTGCTAATAGATATATATATATATATATATATATATATATATATATAGATATATATAGATATATATATATAGAGATATAAAATACACTAGCAATGTGGGACGGAGCTGCCCGTCAGGCTATATAGGGAATTAATGCACACACATGGAGGTAAAAGACACACACACGCACATGCACACACATGCACTGAGATGCATAAAGAGCGACACAGTCATACACAAATACATGCAATGCACAACATGCAGACACACAGAGTGTGATACAGACATGCAACACGCAGTGAGAAACACACAGGCACACACAGACACACACACACACAGAAGTGAGTCATAAGGGTGTGATTTATGTGTCATTGTAATGTGTTTGTGCTTGTACTTATGCCTCCACTGTGGCATTCATTCATGTAGTTGAAATGCATGTGGTAATTGCACATACTATGGTGGAAGGTGGATCGTGCTGGCTCCCGGGGTGTGTGTGAGTGAGACTGTGGTGGAAGGTGGATCGTGCTGGCTCCCAGGGTGTGAGTAAGTGTGAGTGATTGCGTGTGAATGATTGCATGTGAATGATTGCGTGTGTGAGTAAGTTTGAGTGTGTGAGAAAGTTTGAGTGTGTGAGAGTGTGAGTGGCAGCCATTTTGTTTTTTCAGTCACTTGGATAGTGGTGGGCGGGCAGGATAGTGGGGGCAGGCCAACTCCCTGCATGATTTAAATCACTCCCCCATTGAATCACCCAATGGGAGCAATAACTCCTCCTGAAGTAACATAGCATTATAACACACGGTGGCTCTTCAGTTGAGGCAACATAGCAATATGCTGAGGGAACAAATAGAAAGTGGTGTTTGAGGTTTGCCCTCTGTAACATACAGTAAAGCATATCTCTCTCTCTTTAAGGAGAAAGAGCAGGAAGTGGGGGAGTGACAGTTGAAAACAGTTAGTGAGGTTGACTGAAGAGATGAAAAGAGTTAAATAAAAGAGATGCTATTAAGTTTATCCCTGAGTTTGTATTTTATGGAAACATTACACCCTTGTACTGAAAAAGAGTGTATGGAGGGTTACAATTATCTGTGGGAGGTGAAACAGTGTGTTTGTGGAGTCATGATCCTGAGTGAGAAGTTATTGATATCCCCTACTTCAGGAGCGAGAGGCATATATATTTTTTTTTTTGTCAGCTGGATAGTGGTGGGCGGGCTGGAGGGGGCGGGCCAACTCCCTGTATGATAAACATGCCCCCATTGAATCACCCAATGGGAGCAGTAATGTCCCCATTGAATCACCCAATGTGAGTTGTGTCTCCTGATGAGACATAAATTATGTAATGAGGCATTCTGTGCAATGTGTGTGTGTTTTCTGAGGAGACATAAATTATGTTCTGTGTGTGAGGAACCATAAATTATGCAATGAGGCTTATAATACCTTTCAGTCTTAGGGCAATATTTCAACAAGCACCAAGAATGAGCAAAGTTTAACTGGCCTCGTAATCGCTCAGTAGTCACTCTGCTTTTTTTTCCCCCTAAGGCTATGATGTATACCCTTTCTCTCAGTGTCTAGATAAATCAGCTGTTCCTTACATTTCAGCTTTCTTGGACCTGTCAGTATACCTGGAGTTAGCTAGGATTCTCATGATAAAGGATACTTGCCTGGCATTATTCAGCTTTTCAGTGGAGTTTGACGCAGGTGAGAAAATCCCAGATTTAACTTCTGGTTCCTAGATTTGTGGGTATTGTAGAACCAGGGTCAGCACAGATTAGCTATCCCACATCTTAAATGTAGCCCTTACGATAAAAGTAGGTGGTATCAATTTATGACTACATAGTAAATATTTTGACAGACTAAGTGAAATTTGACCATTGAAATAAAATGTGTTTAAGAAAAGAAATAGCAATAAAAACAGACTATGTGTGTAAATTCAGGGATTTATTTGAATAAAGTCACATATAGGATAAAAAAAGAATAAATCATTGTGCAAAAAGGGAAAGTAAGTAAAACGGGAAATGTTACACCATTAAGTGACAATAAAAATAAAAAGAGAATAAAATGGATAATAGTGTTTTACCTTCTGACAGAATGACCTGACAAATCTCATTCTACTTATACTTGAAGTATGCAAATGTACTACTAACACGGATACTGAAGGCAAAAGAATAAGGCCTGCTACGCATTTCACGTGAGCACTCATTTCGCTTTGTACAAGAAGATTCCCATCTCTGTGACGGTATTAACGCTATTTAATTGGAAACATAAATAAATATTCTTTAAAAATATAGTATAATTATGGTATTTATACATACAGTGTATCATCAAATCAACATGTTTATGGTAATTTCGCACATGAAAATAAACATTAATGGCATACTCATTATTAAAAAAATGTTACTTTTACTCACACCCATTTTAAGAACCCCCTTTTTTTTTTTTTTTTTTTTTTTTTCAACATTATGTCTGTGTTAAGTAGTATAAAACTTTTGACTCTGAAAATTGCAGTTTTTAAGTCAAAAAATCCAGCTAAATAGACATTTTAAGTCTATTTTATCATGTATCTTTTTCCACGGCACCACAAAGGAATTGTGGTTTAGTGTATTCCAGTAAATACTCTGTTTTGCTCTTTCAGTGCCAGATAATCTCTTTTGAGTGCCAAGGGGTGAGCAACACATTGCAAATCAACCTCTTTGGCACTAAAGGCTTACATTTTTTTATCCGTTTAAATGTAGTACTCTCTCCTTGGGTCTGACAGTTTTTGCTGTTGCCGATATTTATGTTGTTCTATAATCTGATGTATTATTCTTTGTATACCCCACTATATAGACCAGTGACTTACAGCTGTGAGTTGTTTGCTTTCTTTGTCATGTATTAAAGCGGAACTAACACCGCTAAGAAACTTTGTAATAATTCCCTATTTGGCGACTAGCTGCTTAGTAGCACTAGTCGCCAGAATTATTACCTCTTTATAGAGAAATATGCAGTCACCCAGGCAGGACAGAGCGTGGAAATCTTGCCCTAGTGACGTCTGCGCGCCTGCGAAGTCAGTCCCAGACAGCTGTAGGAGGCGTTGCTAGGAGCCATTCGGCTCCGGAAGGGACTGACAGCACAGGCGCGTGGACGTCACTAGGTCAAGATGTCCGCGCTCCGTCCTGCCTGTCAGCCGAGGATGAATGCATATTTCTCCATAAAGAGGTAATAATTGTGGCGACTAGTGCTACTAAGCAGCTAGTCGCCACATAGGGAATTATTACAAACAAAGTTTCTTAGTGGTGTTAGTTCTGCTTTAAAGCTGGAGCTTTTCTTTATGGTTTGCATCTGCAAGCTGTTATGTGTTTAGTATGAGTCCATTTTCATCTCAGATGTTAGTCTCTCTTTATTAGGTGCTAACATAATCTGTAAATGGCCATGGCTCTCATGAAACATATGTCTAGCATAAATGGGTTAACATTAGGAGAAGAAAAGCTATTTCAGGAGACCAGCATAAAATGTACCTGTTTGTTTCCTATTTTGTTGTTGTTGGCCTGTTTATTGTTAATTTACATCTACATTATTCATTGTGAATAAGCTCTAGATAATTTGGCCTCTCTTCCAGTTTGCTGTGTTTAATCCCCCCTTGTCATTTTCCTGGATGAGTTATTGCAGCCTTATTGTCTGTGAGCACAGAAAGGAAGCAGGTCTGGAGGCTAGGATTGAACTTTTATGCTTAACAAGGAATGAGAAATCCATTTGCTATACTAGTCCTGCAGCAGGCTTATAATAGATAGTAGTATGAGTATATAGAGTAGTTATTTCCTTTTTTTCTAGGCAGTAAGGTCAAATGAATAGAAAATTCTCATGTAAGTACTTTCTTTTCACTATTGATATGGAGATAAAACTCTTATTAGGAAGAGCACAAGTTGTGTATACAACATACTGCTAGAACTGGATGCATTTTGAGCATCATTAGCAACTGCTTTTCAAGGATCATTTAAAGTTTTATTATGCTAAAACATACGTTTGCTTTTTCTGCTGAGTAAAACAAGAGTATTCTCCCTGCTCAGAGATGACCCATGCACATGTTATTACAGTGCAGACTTTCATAAACAATGGAAATGTTACTATCATAATCTATGGAGAGATGGAGCGTGAAGCTCACCTCTCCCATTTCATTCAATTGAAAAAACTGTGTGGACACCAGGTGACACTGTTGCTAACAGTTTTATGTATATCCATCCATTATAATTTATAAATAAGTTTGAGTTGTAATAACATAGGAACAAAGCATGCCTCAGCATTGAGCGTACCATTGTTTTACTTAGCAGGAAATTCCCTACAGTATGTTGTTCCATAGTAAAAGCTGATTGCTCTTTGAACATAAACTGAAATGTTTATTACCATTTTGTTTACTTTATACCAGATAAGTATTAATAGAGCTAAACAAAGGGCTGTGTATAACTTTTTCAGTGTGTACAACAGCAGTACAAAATCAGTCACCAGGAAAGAGCTCTTTGCTCCATGTATCGCTAAACAGCAATTATGTCGAGGCCCTGTGAGATGAAATATATAGTGAACATAAACCTAATAAAACAATGTTTAATGGTAAATGCTGTAAGTCATTTCACCTTAGGGTGTTTGAAGTAGCCCAGCTGATACTGCAGAGGGAAAATGCACCTTTGAAGGTAGAGGTCCTGTCCAAACTTCAAGTTTGGACAGGACCTCTGCCTTCAGAAAATGGGGACTGCAATTGGTACCCGAATGGCACCACAATATGCCAACCTGTTAATGGCAAAATTAGAAGAGGACTTGCTGTCCACCTGCCAGATAAAACCCCTGGTTTATCTCCGCTACATAGATGATATTCTTATCACCTGGACCGCCAGTGAAGAGGAACTTCTCAAATCCCATGAGAATTACAATACATTCCACCCCAATATCAACCTAACACTCAGTCACTCACGCACAAGCATTAACTTCCTTGACACAATTATCAGTATTCAGAACAACTCCATCCACACATCCCTATACCACAAACCAACAGACAGACCAACATACCTGAAAAGCAATAGCTTCCATCCAAAACACACAAAGAACTCCATCATATATAGCCAGGCCATCAGATACCACTGCATCTGTTCTGACATGATGGACCGTGACAAGCACCTCCAGAAACTCAGAGGAGACTTTATAAAACATGGTTACAGCGCAACTATTATTGACAGTCAGATACAGAAGGCTACCCAAATACCAAGAAAAAATCTGTTGCACTACAAAGAACAACATAAGGGAAACCGGGTGCCACTGGTGGACACTTACCACCCCCAGGTTGAAGTGCTACGCAAAATTTCAAGAGAACTTACATACGGATGAAAGACTTAAGAACATATTCCCACAGCCTCCCTTACTCTCCTTCAGACTCCCAATTTGAAACAACTGATGGTGAAGAGTGTCCTGAATAAAAATACAAAAAATGGCACATCTCCCTGCCTACAAAAGAGATGTGAAACTTGTGCACACATTTACACCACGGACAACATACCAATTCCAAACACCCAATTACACCATAAGATCAATGGTACCTTCACCTGTAAATCATCCAGTGTAATATACCTTATCATGTGTGCAAAATGCCCAACAGCTCTGTATGTGGGAGAAACTGGACAAGCACTACATAGGAGATTTAATTCCCATAGATCCAGTGTTAATAACAAAAAGACAGAGACACCAGTGGGAGAACATTTTTGCCAAAATGGGCACAGTGTCAAGGATATTAAGTTAACTGTATTGATGGGACGGTTCCGCACTCAGAGGGACAGAAAGGTATAGGAGGTAAAATTAATGTTAAAATTTTATGCAATTTGTAGTGGTTTGAACAGGGATAAGGAATTTCTATCAAAATACCATTTAGTTGATTGACCTTTCCAACAGACCCAAGAGCATCGTAAATACCTTTAAAGCCTCAGAGGAAGAGTGCAATTTACCATTGACTGATCAAAGATATCTGGATCTGGACTGCATTCTGTTATCTGATTTCCATGCTAAACAATGTGATGTGTACTTGTATTTCATATTTATCTGTATAACATGCCTGAGGAAGAGACCTAAGGTCTTGAAAGCTTGCATTTAAATATGCTTATTTAGCCAATAAAAGGTATCAAAAACTATATTTGCCTCCTGTACTACTATAGTAGACACAACAAAGTGAACAGACTTCTCAAGATGTGTACATTCAATTACCTGATATGTGAGATGTACAACGGTTTTAGACATATAAGGAAACAACCATGCCTATGTGTCTTAAACTACTTCACTAAGACATGGTGGCGGCCAATCTGTTGTCCGTGGGCCAAATCCCAGGGTGCGGCCCATCTGGGATTTTTTTTTTTAATTATAAGCCCTAATACCCTGCCTGCTGGTACAGTTTAAGCAATAACAGTATTGTCATTGACTTGATAAATAAATAAATCCATATTTTTCAATAGCTAAAAGGCTATCGTTTCACCATTGTTATAAAAAAAAAAATAAGTAATGTGGCCGTCACGCACATAATTGCTTTCCGATTATGTTGTCCACAATGGAAAAAAACTTGGACGACCTTCACTAAGATGTAACTAATATAATGTGGGCAAAATCAGGAGTGGAAGTCCTGACCTACTTGTATCACAATCAAAGTGGATATCTATCTAAACACACAAAATTTAAAACAAAGGGCAAGTTACTTCTCACTACACCAAAAATTCTCCAGACGGGCTAAAAATAATAAACATGCATACAATAAAAAGAATATAGATCTCTAAAAAAGACATGTGTTACCACCTCTAAAACCTAAACACCAAACCCCAGAAAAAAAGTGTATAAATAACACATTCTGATTTTGGAATTTCACCCAGTACCAGGACTTGTTGATAATATTCAAGAGGTATACCCATCAAACGTTCAAAAAGGACTTCCAAAAATGAGCTTTTCATTTGTTCAAGGCCATTTGTTCAAAATTGCTACTAAGTATCAGAGTAGATAAAATCTTGTCAAACACAAACATTTAAGATGGATTAAATATTCTAATAGGTGTCCTTTGTTCCTCCAGTGTGCTGAAACTAACAGTTCTATATAATGGCAACGGACTGTGAGTAGAAGTTTTAATGGAGTAACAAATGAAAAACCGTGAGTCTTGCATACATAAGTTATGCTATAAAATGGTGTGTCAGTGCAAGAACCAGTTTGACTATTATTGGTTAACTACTTTGATTCATTGTTCTTGATGCCAGACTGGACTTCCTAGGGAGTTCTCTGGTACCTTATGCCCCTCTTTCCCTACACCACTCCAGGACTCGCCTCTGCTGACCAGGAACCAGTTTGGGTTAAGGCTTTTATGTCTTCAGTCAACTCTATCCCCTCATCTATTCAAGGGGTCCTGGGCTCTTGGTCTGTGGGACACCCTACGCCCCCAGCAGGTACTTGAGCCATATATTTGGAGTGCAACACATACATTGTTGGGGATACTTCTGCTGAGGATGGAGAGACTGAAGGTGATGATTTAGACTTGTGTCTTTCACTAGGGAATTACTATTAGCACTCTAGTCCCTTGACAAGTCTGCCCATAATAGGGCATCTCCATTTTGTTTTCCATGCCATGTGTGCCTTTTCTGCAATGGATCAATAAGTATTGTGGGTAATTTCAAAAGGGTATCATATAGACTTTTAGTCATTATCCCCTCACCATTTCTTTCCTGTCTGAAGTTTCATAAGGTCCTCTTTTTTTTAGACACATTTTCCTCCCTGCTAAACATGTAGGTGTTGAACCTTGTTCATTCTCAGGAAAGGTTAACCAGATTTTATTCAAATCTTTGTGGTTCCCTAAAAAAGATGGTGGATGCCATGCTGTTCTGGACTTAAACTGCCTCAACCATTATGTGCAGTCCCCAGGGTTCAAGAAGACGTCTTTGTGCTCCGTCATCATGGTTATGTGCCATGGGTAGTTTCTAGTCTTCCTAGAATTGAAGGACATTTATCTGCACATTCCTATCCATCCAGATCAGCACTTCCTGCAATTAACTTACAGTTCACTACCCTTCCTTTTGGTTTGGCATCCACTCTGAGGTTCTTCATAATGTCATGTCCTCCTTGGCGGCTCGCATGTCTTTGACTCCCTATCTAGATGATGTTGTACTCAAAATGCCTTCAGAGGTAATCTTTCACACTCAAGAGTGCATCTCTGTTCTGGAGCAGTACAGTTGGGTACTCTAAATACAATAATAGGAAATGCGCAGTGAGTGGAGGAAGACCGAAAAATATAAACCTCTCTGCAATGCTGCTCCAAGAAATGAGACCCCACCATACAGACCCAACAAGGAAGTTTGATTTTCAACATTTGGGTACTCGGTTTCAAAAAAATCTTCTCTGGTTCCATTCCAGGTCCTTCATTTTCATTGCATAAGATTTGATACCCTCCAAGGGATGTTGTTTCTCCCAGATGACAAGATTCAGTCTTTGTTGTTTCAGGTATTTCAGGCAATATCCTGGCTTTTCTGATATAGTGGTATCTGTGGTGATACTGCCTCTTTGAATCAGCCATATTCCTTTGTAATAATAGTGGGAGAGATACAAAAGAGAGATTATAGTGGCAAACAAATGTTTTGTTTTTTATCACAATTGTTTAGTGTATGCAACCTTTGGCTGTTAGGGGTTGTAGTCTCCAACAGCCAACCATCCCAAACTAGCCAGTGGCTAGTTGGGGATGATGGTAATTGTAGTCCCCAACAGCTGGCGAGCCAACAGTTCTGTATTCCTGGGTTAGTACCTAGCAAGTACATAATGTGTAAAGTAAAATTGTCTATACTTTTTTACACTTTTATGTTCCTGACATTGAGCTTGTTGGATCTGTTCCCAAAGAGATTTATGTCAGGACTGTAAAAGACTATATTGTTATGTAATTTAAAAAAAGATTCAGTGTGAATAAAGAAGCATGCACCACTTCAGGGAAAGTGTAACATTTTATCACCGTCCTACATTGCTATTCGACTGACCAGAACATTTTCTGAAAACAGCGATCCAGGGAGTGTACGGTCAAGGACATAAATAATAATAATAATAACAATAAAGTAGAGGCAATTTTCTTTACATATTATACACTTGCAGAATGTGTACAGTCAAAGTAAGGAGTTACTATCCCTTTAATGGTAGGGCCACAGCATGATCTCTACTAAAGTTGTAAAAAACAACCATCCCTGCTATTACATCAACTATGAAATGCCTGTTTGAATGCAGGCTGGTATTCTGTTTACAGCAAATGCAAAATATTTCTTTAACCCTTTGTGTGCCAGAGGGTTGTCAACTCATTGCAAAGCAATGCATTGGGTAACTCCTCCTTCACTCAGAGGGTTAACATTTGACATTTTGCACAAGATTATCTGTCGCATTCCACTTTGTGCTGGAACCGCTTTGTCTTTTCACTCTGTAGATAAGTAGTGAGAAAATGTCTCCAGCATGCAGTATATTTTAGTAGGTGTAATAGTAGTCTGTCAGATTGCAGTGCTACATGTTATTTTCACAGCTATGGCTAGCACAGAAAGCGTTTTATGGTTTTATACAAGAGAAAAAAAGTGCCAATAGCTATACTGCCAAATAAGCTTTTAAATACACAGGTTTATAAAAAGAGAGCAATAGTACTCACAATATCGACAATACCGGTGTACAGACCCCACTGGTATTTTAAAGAGCCTGCAGGGATATTTGCTAGTCCCTGCTCAAGCAGCCAGGTCGATCTCCAGCAGATGGTTTGATTTAAAGGTGTATATACACGGTCCAGCGAGTTAAATATATCAAAAATTACATTTATTTTACAATGACTAAAAGAGGGACAATTTATATGTCACTCATAATATAAAACATAACAGTGTACATTCTACACAAATATCTGCAATTCGTTTCGTTGCAACAGTTACAACACCACTTTATCAAGTTTCGGTTTCACTGTGGATATAATTGGATGTTAGTGTCCCAACTCTTGAATCTGTTAGTGGACAGAGTCTTTGGAAATTGATCCTCAATGATGAATTTGTTAGTAAAGATGAAATCAGACGATGAATCAGTGTTGCGCCTCTAAAAGATCTTTACTTGTCACCCTATACCTATAAAAGTTTAATTAATATAAATAGAAACATGAAGTGGAGAATGAAGATGAAGACTCGGCCCATTCCCCAGATTTTGACAAATCATTCATAAGCATTGTTCTGCTAATATATGGGCTTATTCATAGCTAGGATGCACTGAAATGAGAACTGTCAGAGTTGTAGTTCAAGAGTAATTAAATGATAAAGTTTCCCCTTCCCGCCCCTTTTACCTAGTGTAAGCCACCTACCCTCAAATGTGGAATCTGGTCCACAGATCTGACAGCTTACAGCAAGGGACAATCTTCTTACTGTGAAAACAATGAAAGCCCTGCCCCCATTGACAAGTTTTTCAGGTTTTTCCCTTGTGTTAATTGAAGATTGTCCCTCTTTGCAATTCACTTGGACACCTCCCTTCTATTCTGAGGTGAGCAGTGTTACATCAGTAGAAGGGGTGGGAGGGGGATGCTTTATCATTCAATTACTCTTGAACTACAACTCTGACAGTATTGAAATAACACTCTCCGTGGCCCAAATACTATGAAGATTAATTGGAGCTGCTTTTACTGTGAAACATTACTATCCCTTTAATATATTTTACCATTTATTTTATCCATCTGTTGTTAGTTATATAGTGTGACAAATAAAGATCTTTTCAATTCACAACACTGAATCATCATCTCATTTCATCTTTACTATTACTAACAAATTCATAATTAAGGATCAATTTCCAAAGAGACTGTCCACAAAAATATTCATGAGATGGGACAGTATCAACCAGTAAGATCTATGAACTTAATCCTTTGAGTGCCAGAGGGGTTGCACACCCCTCTGGCACTCAAAGGGTTAATGCATTCTTAAGTGTAGTTTATTTTTGGTATTTACTTATTTTTTATCTACTTATATGATACAGCAAGGATTATTTATTATATCTGCAGCCACAGTTCTTTTCACACAGTTTAATTCAATATAGTTTATTATTATTTTAGGTTTTAAATGAAGGCTTTGGTTTATTGTTTATCCATCCAGGAAGTCCATTTAACGAGTGATCTTTATTATAAGTTCCTAGGGGCACTTCAGAAATTGATTCTATTGGATGAAATATTTTTTTTACAGTAATGACAAGCCACCTGCACTAAATGACCTATAGTACACAATCTGAAGTCATGCATAAGCTCTCTTTAACCCTTTGGATGTTAGACATCTACAGCACATTGCTTCTCAAGAAACGGCAGACAAAATTGAACTCTTTGAGTGCCAGAGGGGTATGCAATGCATTGCAAAGCAATGTGTTGCGTACCCCTGCGGAACTCAAAGGGTTAACCCTCTAAATGCCAATGGAGTATCCCATACATGGTAATACAAAAATAAATAATAAAAAACATGTCCATGGCTTAAAGGGACCTTATAACCCTTAAGGGACCTTTTAACCCCTTGAATGTTGTCTCCAATGATTTGTGAAGCAATGGTTTTAAATGCCCCATTTAAATCAAAGGTGCAGTTGGTTTACCTCAGAATTGCTCCTCCTTTGTTCTGTGATTATGACCCTTGGGGACTGTCAAGTAATCTTCAAAATGTCATTAACCTGAAATGTCATTAACTTGAACGTTAAACTTGTCTCTTAACCCCTTTTGAGTGCCAGAAATGTATCCAGTGTATTGAGTTGCAATGCATTAGATATCTATCTCTCTGGCACTCAAAAGGGTTACATTTTAATTACTATTGCCATGTGAGTACCAGATGGCATTGATCACCCTGGCATTCAAAGGGTAAAGTTGAAAATGTTTGTACCCAAGATGCACTCTATATAGTGCTAATTCATTCTAGGTTCGGGATACATGTCTGGAAACAAAGTTAAAATATATATATAAGCATTGCTGACTGTATACATATAACCTAGAAATGGATATCTGATTTTATCTTTTTTCCTTCATTGCAGAGCAAAGAAATAGCATTTCAACTTCATGAGGATCTAATGAAAGTTCTTAATGAGCTGTACACGGTAAGCATGTCCCTTCCCTTTTTACTTCCTGTTCAAAGAATATGTATTTGGACATTAAAGCGATGGTAACCTTTTAATTTGATTGTTTTAAAAAAAAAAAAAAACACAAAAAGACTATAGAATACAGTGCACTCAGTGCTGAAGGAATAGTGCTATATTGTATCACTAACTTACTTTCACAGACCCTGACTGAATTCTCTCTAGAAACAGAGATAAAGGGTGGTCACTGTCAAGGACGTAAAAAAATAGGTGAAGATGGAAAAAAGTATAATCCTTTTGACTTTACATGTTCTGCACCTGCAGAACATGTAAAGTCAAAATAAAGGGTTACTGTCTCTTTGAAGGGTACTAATGTTCAAAAGAATGCTGGTGTAATTCTGGAGCAAACCGAGTGCAACACAGCGGACAAGTAAACATTCCCATTTATTTAACCCTTTGAGTGACAGAGGGGAACACAACGCATTGCACAGCAATGCGTTGCATACCCCTCTGGCACTCAAAGGGTTAAACATGCTCAGTCGGCCGTGGGGGATAAAGCTGGTATGATATCACTGCATGATTCTGTCTGTGTCCCTTTGTGACTCATCAGGCAGAATAATCTTCCATCTTAAACAATACCATTGATGTGTGTAAATAAGTGGAAGCTTATATATTTATTTGTATATGTGCATATGTTTGTTTATTAAGTGAGTCCATTGAGTGAGATTCACATAGAGTGATTGTTGGACCTCCTGGTATGAAATAATCTTGGGCTTCTGCTATTGCCTTTGCCTTTTTCACTCGTTAGATAAATTATATACATCTTAATTAGCAAATTATATATGAGGTGAGATGTCATCTGTACGATATAGTTGGAAAATATATTCCTGTTTCCTCCTGCCATCTGCAGCTCCTTGTGAATGGAGGTTTCATCCCCCTTCCTATAGATTTTCCATTCTGCTCCATGTAGGCTGGAGTCATAGTTCTGTGCCCCTCCCCACCATGGTGCCACCAATTGAGAGGAGAGGAAGTACTGTTCCTTCTCCTGTCCTTTCCAGTTGGCTGAATAAAACATAGTGGAGATCTTGAAACACATTGGTTTACAAGGTTTTCCTGGCATTGTTATTGAATTGAGTACTTGATATGCACAATATACTATGTGTGTGTGTGTGTGTGTGTGTGTGTGTAATATATATATATATATATATATATACTAGTTGAACAGCCCGTTATACAGGCCACAGTGCCACTGCCACCTGGTGGCGGGGCAGTCATGCGCAGTGGAGACTGCCCGCGCCGCGGCTGATATAGAGCTGCGGCGCGGGCAGTCTCTACTGCGCATGTCGCCGCGTTACACACGAATTAGCGAATTATTATATAGGAGATATATATATATATATAATATTAAAACATACATATATTTTTTTGTGAAAGAGCTCATCAGTCTGTGTGAGTGTATCACTAGTGATGTGGTTATTTTAATCCCCTGATGCCATTTAGCTGATATGCACTGAATGCTTGCCGGCATACACTACAGATGAGTAATTAATGTATTCATGTAACAGATTTACTCATTGTTAAAGGGGTAGTAATGTTTCATAAAAACAGCAGCTCCAATTAATCTCCATAGTATTTGAGCCATAGAGAGTGTTCTTTCAATACTGTCAGAGTTGTCGTTCAAGAGTAATTGAATGATAAAGTATCCCCCTCCCGCTCCTTTACCTAGTGTAAGCTGCTTCCCCTCAGATATGGAATCTGGTACTAGGACCAGACAGCTCACAGCAAGGGACAAACTTCTTACTGTGAGCATAAGGAAAACCCTGGCCCTCTTGACAGGTTTTTCAGGTTTTTCTCTTTCCCTCTCTGTGATCCATCTGGACAGTTTTGCTGCTCTGAGTTGAGCAGTGTTACATCATTAAAAGGGTCGGAAGGGGGGGATACTTTATCATTCAGTTACTCTTGAACTACAACTCTGACACTCCTTGAAATAACTCTCTCCATGACCCAAATACTATGAAGATTAAATGGAGCTGCTTTTATTGTGAAACATTACTATCCATTTAAATGTAGCGCCCCCCCTATTTTTATGTATTCATTGATTTTAAATGGGGATTTTAAACCATTGAATGCTAGTGGCCTCCAGGGCAGTGGAGACCTCGCAAACATTCAGGGAGCGAAAAGTCTCATTTTTAACCCTTTGCGTGGCAGAGAGGTATGCAATCAGTTCAGTACCTTTCTGGCACTCAAAGGGTTAAATCTGTTGGAAGTTTATTTGTCCTGCTATGGTGCAATTGGTAATTGGTTCCATGTTTAGTTAGTGCATATGGCCTCAAAAGTCTCTAGCATTCAAGGGGCTTAAATCCATATTTACATCAATAGACATTGAGGGCATCTATTTCTCCCATATGGAATGGTTAATTTGCTCCAGAATCAAAGCAGTTTTCTTTTGAATTTAACGCTTTTAACCCTTTGAATGCCAGAGAGGTGTACAACTTATTGTACCTCAACATCTCTCTGACACTCAAAGGATTACACCTTTTGAGTGCCATAGTGGTGCACATTGCATTGCTTTGCACTCAAATGGTTAAGAATTCGGAATGGATTAGGTAACAGACAGTGACTTCTGCCTCAGCTAGGCATATAGTACTACTTCAAAAGGCTAGCTGCTCAAACATAGAATAAATCCTCACCAGATGAGACCTTTTGAATGGGATGACAATCCTGTGGAACAGTTTATCTTTTTCACTCTCTTCATACAGCTGGCAGTGTGAGACTAGTCATCTATCACTAAGAAGTGAACTGAGGCCTAGATGTGGCTTCCATTATAAATTAGACATTGGCTGACTGGGGATTGTTGCATGGGCTCAACAAACCAACATGTTTAATTCTGTTTCTTAAAGGAACAGTAACACCTACAAATGCAAATTGCTAAATATAATGTAGTTCCAGTTAGCACCTGTAAACGTGTTAATTTATACTGGATTCCTAAAATGTAATCTTACATTTTAAATAGGGTGGCCACATATCCATTCCAGCATTCAGGGACACTGTGGAGACAAGAGCAACAGAGTACTTGTCCTTGGCTCTAGTGCCGCTAGATCAAATGAGCATCCTGCTCTTAAACCAGCACACCACCATGTTCTAAACACTAGAGGCTGGCCATTACCTGCTGTGAGAGAAAGCAATGACTGTGTTGGGCTAAAAAGAAAATGGACATCACACCTAAAGCCTTAGACTAGCATTGCACTCCTGTTTGATGTCAGAATCAAGGCTCCGTTTCCTTGTAGCCCAGCAGAGGCATCACTTCCTGTCACAATAGGCAATCGGCAGTTCTGCTTCTAGTGTTTAAACTCTGTGTGCTTTGGAGTCTTCATTCCTGGACTTTGTATTGTCCCAGAAGGGGGCTGCCTGGGACATGGGACACACATTTAAAAACTAGGACTGCCCTGGGAAATGTGGTCACCCTAATTTTAATTCATGTGTAGACTGTCCCGTGCAGGAGCTGTTTGATTATTTGTGTTTGTGTTCTTTGTAATGAACGGAAAGAGCTAATGCAGTTAATATATTGAGATTAGTATCTACTTCTCTTCTATCAAGAAAGGCCTTTACCTTATTTAAAGGGATAGTAATACTTCATTTTAACTTTATTTTATTTTGTAGGCATTAAAAAAACATGAAGAATGATATAAGTCTTATCTCTGAAACCTTTATGGTTTAAGAGATATTCACAAACAAAGTATCCCCCCCCTGTTCAACCAGATAAGAAGGGAGATGCCCAGGTAGACTGCAGAGAGGGACAATCTTCAATTAAGATAATGGAAAAAGCTGAAAAACTTTTCAAGGGGGGAAGGGCTTTCATTGTTTTCATACAAAGAAAATTGTCCCCTTCTGTTATCTGTACTGTCATACAACCTGATCCACATCTGAGAAGAGATGGCTTACACTAGGAAAAAGGGGCGGGGAGGGGAACTTTGCTTGTGAATATCTCATAAACCATAAAGGTTTGAGAGATAAGACTTATATCATTCTTCATGTTTTTTTAATGCCTACAAAATAAAATAAAGTTAAAACGAAGTGTTACTATCCCTTTAAGCCCATTTGCAGACAACCCTTGTATGACTGAGGGGCGGGAAATGAATTAAAATGTAGCAGTTGCTCACAATTCTTTAGTTAGAGACTCGGGGCCTAATGTTTTATGGTAAACTGGAGCCATTCTGGGGCATGCCAACTATACCGTAGGCTAGAAAATTCTCATTGATTTAATTAGGGCCTTTAACGACTTGAATTCTAGAGAGGTATCCAGTGCATTGCTTTGCAAAGTTCTGGAGACCACTTGCATTTTAGGGGTTTTAAGTCCCATTTAAATGAATGGATTTTTATTAGTCCCCTATGATGAAGTTGGGTTGCCCTAAAATGAGTCCAATTTGTCTATATACAGAAAATCCACAGTTGGCTAGGATGCAGAGCATTGTAGCTCGACTGTGCTTTTTTCCTGGGGTTATTACGTGCTTGGAAAGGGGTGTTTTTGTTGTTCAGCCCTCGTCACGTCTATTCATAATAATCAGTGTCAGAATATGCCTGACAGGAATGGAGGGAAAATGTGAGAAAATGATATCTTTATTACATTGATGCCCTTTGTGGTATCATTTAGCTACAGAATATAAGGTGATGTGACCTTATGCACAGAAGTGAAGAGGTACAGCTGTGGGACAAGCTGCTAATCAATATTACCCAAATTACCATTGGTTTAGATTGGGATTTTAACCCCTTGAATGCTTAATGCATTGGAAAGCTCTCTAACACTGTGGAAGTTAACCCTGCACAATGCATTGCTTACACCTCTGGCACTCAGAGAGTTAAGGGGGCCCATTTAAATCAGTGGGAATAGTCATATTTCCCTTATGGTACATTAGGCTTGCCCCAAAATTCCTCCTCTTTCCTGCAACATATACTCCCTGGTGTGGTCTACATTGTGTCTACTCTCCTTTAAGTTGGCATGGAAATATCTTATGTATAATAAGGGCCACATGTTCAATAGAAAGGTGCAGGGGATGTAGTGCAAACTAATTGCTATACAGGGAAGAACTAAAAAGTCCCCTTGATTTAAATGGGGATTGTAACTCCTTGAATACTAACTGGCTAATACAGGGGGAAAGGCATTTATTTGTTTTTCACTGGCCCCGTTTTATGAGCTCATCAAAAAACCCCTGTGTACTTATTTTGTAAACATTCAGTTGACATTCATATGCATCATAGCAGAGTGATCATCATGCAAAGGACTAGTTAGGATTTTAACCCTTTGGTGCCTGAGGTGCATGCAACTGTTTTGCAGTTAATAAGCTGTATTACCTTTCTTTGGTTAGTTGGTCTGGTTCCTGCAGAATGATTATCCGTGACTCTCAACGTACCTGGAAACTGTCTGGATCTGCCCTAGAGGCTCTGGTTTTTAAGTTAATCCTTGGAGTGCCAGAGGGGTACCCAACGCATTGCAAAGCAATGCGTTGCGTACCCCTCTGGCACTCAAAGGGTTAATTACTGGGTCTCCGGGACAGAGGCCGATTGTCTGGTGGTGGTGAGTTTCCTGCAAAACGCTGCCCAATTCTCCTCCTTCCCACCCTGTTCTGCCCACTTACACCGACTTCCCACCCACTTTATGACAAAATTATTAAAACCCCGCCCACCCATCCACCCAATTACGCTCTGCTCCTTTGTTACACAAATTGCTTCATTTACAAACCCTTGGTCACAACAAATGAGCCCTGCCCAGGTAATGAAGTTCACTGCACCAGTAAACTGCTGTTCAGAGTTGCTGTAATAGCCATTAACCCTTTGAGCGCCAGAGAGGTATCCAATCTGGCACTCAAAGCAGTACCAGACTATGGTACTATAATTGTGCTGACTGACTGTCTATTGCAGAAATAAACACCACAACCCATGTCTAGTATGGATAGAGTGCTATTTGTAGATGTGGATGCTGTGCAATCAGAACCCTTCATTAGCCAGCCAGGAAGATAGAAAGCTTCTCTCTGTGGTTTTGTGTCCCCCAACACAGAAAGTGCTGCCAGGAATGAGGGACTGACACTGACATCAGACTGCTTACAATCTGCACTGTGAATTCACCCAGAAATACACCTCTTGTGTTCCCTGGGACAGACGTGTCCTACCAGGGGAAACCACTTTATACTGTTATTGGATAAAGAGCTAAGAACGGGTGGGTGAGTTATAGTGCATTCAAAGCACTTGGCACTATTACTTTTTCCCGATTTCTCTTTTGAAGCAATGCGTTGGGGACGTCTATGGTATGCAAGAGGTTAATTATATAGAAACATTTTTGTACAATACTGAAGGAACACCCTCCTAATAAACTGAAGGAGCCTTATTTTGACTTTTTGCAAGTGCATAATATGTAAAGTCAAGTTGTCTAAACCTTTTATTTTTTTTAATCCTCACCTATTATTTATTAATTTTTTTTACACTTGCGTCTCTGGTAGGGAGCAATATAAATTTGTTTCCGGAGAGCATTGTTTGTAGGACTGCGCGAGCGTGGAGATTGCAACACTGTAAAGAGACAATGTAAAAAAAAAAAAAGTCAATTAAACAATGTTGAAAAGTCTGCCTCTAAGGGCTATAGATCAGAAAAGTGGAGAAAACCAAATGCACCATAGGGACAAATATAAAAAATCCATGATTTAAATGGGGCATTTGCCCCTTTAATTCTAGTGAGTTTCCCAACACATTGCTGCTCATTGCATTGGATACATCTATAGCATTCCAAGAATTAAAAGCCAAAGGGGATTTTGGGAATCTTTGTTTCTTATGGTGCAGTTGGTTTGCTTCAGAATTGCTGTATTCTTGGTACTACCCTCACCCATTGCAGCCATGTGGTGAAGGGGAGTCCCACTGGCATTGCCATGCAGAATTACTAATATACTTTATTTTGTCTTCTGAAAGGTTGCACTAGCTCATTCATTTCTGTAGGGAATTTTAATTTACTTATTGTGCAGTTATCTTACCTTAGAGTAGCTCTTCTCTTGTCTCCTCCCAATGTTTTCAAAGTACACACAGCTCTGAAGAGTAGGAGTTCATGGAGAACAAAATACAAATTTCTAGAAAATGCTGATTTGATAGGAACCGTTCATCTATAACAGCGTTGTCACTTTGTGGACAAAAGCATTTCTTTTTGATTAAGAGCACATTTACTTCCCCAGTCATGTAGTACAGTGATGGTTGTGGGCAGTCATTTGGACGCTATTGAGATCACTGCAGGAACAGCCACCTTGCATGTCTTGCCTGCTTCTCTCAAAGTCTCTACACTGTGTCCTTCTGCTTCCCTGCAATTCCTTCCATTTTCTTATATAGTACCTTGCCCAAATCTGCCATCACATCTGTCCCCTCACATTCAGCTCCCATTGCATCTTCCTTACTGCATATCATGCACCCCCTCTCAACAGACGCTTCTATCAGACACCCAACCCAACAATTACATGTGTGGTTCTGTGCCTACCAGTGGAGAGTGGAACATGGATTTGGTAAAAGTGTATGTGAGGCTGTTACTACCAGTGAACAGTGGTACAAGGCTAGGGTGCCAGACAGTATAAGTGTAATTCTGTGGCTACCAGTAAAGTGGTGCAGTGTTGGGCTTCCAAATAATATAAGTGTGATTCTTTGGCTACCAGTTGAGCAGTGTTGGACAGTGGGTCAAAGCTGGGGTGTAGGGAAATATATGTTTGGACCAATGCTATGAGTAGGAGATTGGATCAAGGTGGGAGTATCAATCAGTGCATGTGTGATTCTGTGACTACTCGGGCAGTGGAACAGTGCTGGGGTGTCACAGTATATGTGTGGTTTTATGTCTTCCAGTGAACAGTAGAACAAGGTTGGGGTGTGAGATAGGAGGCCACCACTTTAATATAGAACAAACTAGTGTAAACGCCCGTGTACATGGGCCCAGCATGACTGCACATTTGGGCAGTCTCTACTGTGCATGACTGCATCAGATATTATAGGATGCCTAAGTGATAGTCAGTGTAGCATAATATGTGCAGCTCAGTAAAATGACCACACTCACAGGTGCTTACTGCAGGGTGGAGTTTTAATCAGTAGGCATTTTGGCTATCCCTGTGGAGTTTATCAAGATCTTAATAAAGGCCACTATAGCCTGGTCGAAATGTTGATGCAGCGCGTTAGACCTCTATAGCATTCAAGGGCTTGAAAGCCTCATTAAAATCAGTTAAAATTTTGTTTTTCCTACAGTGCTGATAGTTTTACCCCAGAATGACTCCACTTTGCTATTATACTTAAAGGGATAGTAATGTTTCACAAAAACAGCAGCTCCAATTAATCTTAATAGTGTTTGGGCGATGGATAGTGTTATTTCAATACTGTCAGACTTGTAGTTCAAGAGTAATTGGATGATAAAGTATCCCCTCCCCGCCCATTTTACCTAGTGTAAGTCAGAAGTCCCATTTAAATGAATGAGAATTGTTATCAATCCCCAACAGTGCAGTTGGTTATCTTCAGAATTGCACCACTTTATATGTAATGCCTGTGACGCAATGGTTGTCACCTAGAGAATGAAATGTCTGTTTTCAGTGATCGCCATTGTCTTAACATGTGTTCCCATTCTTGAAACATTAATGTCCCCTGTGTGTGCATGCATTAGAGAGTGTTGGCCATTTACCAGCATTGAATGGGTTGGTTAGTGTGTATGATGTACAGAGGGATGATGCCTTCCAGTCTAGCTGACCACAGAGATTGTGTTATGAGATAGCCAGTGTTGGTCAGATAGAGGGGGGTAGGGCAAATCTGTGCGTGGAATGTGTGTATCTTCCCCCTCACATCAGGCTAAGCAGAAAGAGACCTGGTAGATGGTACCTGTGACATCAGATCCTATAGGGGGTGGGTAGAAAAAAGCCTAAGAGGAGAGAGAGAGAAGAGTGAGAGGACAGAGTTGAAAAATGTAGGAGAAAAGACCTCTCCAGAATGGTGGGAGGCCTAGGGTCCATGTGCTTACTAAAGGAGTACTGGGGCAACTGGGACTGGTGAGTACACTCACTAGAAGAGTTAGAGTGAGTGGGCACTGTAGTGGTCAGGAGCCCTTTTACAGTTGTGGGCTGTAAGTCAAACCGGCTTCAGCCACAGAGAGTATCCTGATGTACCCACCACAAGGATCTTAGGATGTCTTCCCCAACTCCTCTGTCCGGACTAAAAGATACAGGGAAATGTCATGCAATCCAGCACCAGGCGCAGTGGGCGAGGCGCCCACTCTTGCCTCTAGTGGGACTATGAGTAGCTCCAGCTTAAAGCTAAAATGGTCTGTGAGTATTATTTGTAACCCCTGGCAACCTGTGCAACTTTGCTGACACACCAAGAAGAGAACAGCAGAAATTTGCAGTTTGTATGCTTTACCCCTGTTTGTTTGCCTGTAATTGTTGTCCTGTGTTTGTGTGCCGTGACCTCTCTAATAAATGCAATTTATTATCTTTTTGTCTGGCTGGATAAAACGCTTAACTCTCGGTCTACCAAGCAGTAACCCCCTGCACCCCGTCATAAGGCCCTTTGTTAGTATAAGTGAAATCTTATGGGGAAGTCTCAGAATTTAAATTCTGCATTATGTCAACCGTTGGGGACAAGCTGTAAAAAAAAAATAAAAAATTATATTGCTTGATCTAAGTAAGCATCTAACATCAGACATCTTTTGTATCAATGTCCATATACTCTGTTAAACTGCTAATCTGCTTCTTTAATTCTTGACTCTTGCCTGCAGGTCATGAAAACCTACCACATGTATCATGCAGAGAGCATCAATGCAGAGTGCAAACTGAAAGAAGCTGAGAAACAGGAGGAGAAGCAGATCGGAAGGGCTGACCCTTTGTTCCATTTAAGGTTAGAGGACAAACACCAAAGAAGAAGCTCTGTCAAGAAGATCGAGAAAATGAAGGAAAAGGTGAGTCCAGTGGACCATATGTATAATAGCAAAGAGAAGCAACTCTAGGGAAAACTAACGGCACCACAGCTGATAAACATTACCATTGATTTAAAGGGATAATAATACTTAATATGTAAAAAATTATACGTTGTATAGTAATACTTAATATGTAAAAAGATATATATTGTAGTGTTTATCCCCCTGAGTAAAAAGGGTACTCTCACTGCTGAAAGGTGTTTTATTCAAAAGTTATTAAGCTCAAAGCTGAATTTTTTTATGTGCAATATCACAGTGGCCTGAAATTGTACAGTGGCGCTGTTGTTACACCATCCTATGGATAGCTCCAGTCCATAGACCATAAATCGCCATAGGATGGTGTAGCAACAGGCCACTGTACAATTTCAGGCCACTGTGATATTGCACCTAAAAAATGCAACTTTGAGCTGTAATAACTTTTGAATAAAACCCCTTTCAGCAGTGAGAGTTCCCTTGTTTTACTCAGGGGGATAAACCCTACAACTTTTTTTTTTTTTTTTTTTTTTTTTTTTACATTGTAAGTATTACAATCCCTTTAAATGGGACTTTTAACTCCTTGAATTCTAGAGTACTCGCAATACATTAGCGATCGCTCTAGTGTTGAAGAGGTTAAATGCCCTATTTAAATCAAATGGATTTGGAGGGGATTTTTATTTGTCTCCTTCAGTGCAGTTGGTTTGTCCCAGACTTCTCCACTTTGCCAATATACAAAACACCAGTGTTATTAATTAAAGGTGGTCTGAAACTGTGCTGGAAATATTAAGGGAATTGAGCGCTCTCCTGAGCATCTTGCAGGCCTCTTTAAGGACAACAATAATGCTCACATAGGCAATAAGTGTCTTCATTGTAAATGATTTATACAGCCTGCCCCGTATAATCAAAAGGCCCTTAGACAATACATTCATTACCAATGAAGCATATGGTCTTGTAATGGAGTAAATTATTTCATTAGGTTGATAGAGGAGGAAGAGAAGCAGAACAATATACTAAGAAGACATTGAGCAAACTAAAATAAATAAATAAATATTCCCAACATTCCCTTTGATTTATCCAATTTGCAGCTGTTTATATTTTCATGCTGTTGTTGCTGTTTATAGTCAAACATCAATTTTAGTGACATTACAGCCACTCATATAATGCATCATTTCTTTCAGGACAACCTGCACTTAGAAAATGCCAGTGCTATGTTAGTGCCACCTATAATGGCTGAGAAAAATTACCCAGAATTTAAAAAAAAAAATCATTGAAATGTTAACCTTTTGAATGCCAGAGAGGTACCCAATGCATTGCAACTTAATTGTTCTTCTTAGTACATCAGTCTCAATGTCTTATGTTAGAAACGCCTCTGTTTGGATTGGTTCTCATAATTGAATATTTAATTAGTGCAGGATATCATGTCAATGGAGGCAGACATTATTTGCATGACCCCCAAACTCCTCCCATTGAAAGGTCCTGAAGATGCATTCACGTGAGAGGAGTGTGGCACGTGGGGTTCCATGATATCCAGTATTAAAGCGGAACTATTATACTAATAACTTTGCCCCCAATATATTTCTAACCTAGAGATATGCAAAGCCATACTGTCCTTAAAGGGATAGTAATGTTTCATAATAAAAGCAGCCCTAATTAATCATCATAGTATTTGGACTTTGGAGAGTGTTATTTCAATTCTGTCAGAGCTGTAGTTCCAGAGTAATTCAATGACAAAGTGTCCCCCTCACGCCCCTTTTACTGTTCAGCTAGAGCAGAAGGGAGGTGCCCAGGTAGATTGCAGAGAGGGACAATCTTCAATTAAGATAAGGGAAAAACCTGAAAAGCTTGTCAAGGGGGGCAGGGATTTCATTGTTCTCATAGGAAGAAGATTGTCCCCTTCTGTTATCTGTCTGGTCTATAGACTGCATTCCACATCTGAGAAGAGATGGCTTACACTAGGTAAAAGGGCAGGAGGGGAAACTTTGCTTGTGAATATCTCATAAACCATAAAGGTTTGAGAGATAAGACTTATATCATTCTTCATGTTTTTTTAATGCCTACAAAATAAAATAAAGTTAAAACGAAGTATTACTGTTCCTTTAAGCTCAATAAGTCTGTGTTATTGCTGAAAAAACACTTCTTCGGCATGACAGACAGCGCAGTGAATAGGTAGTGAAAATGTACCTCTGAGTCTGCTCTGTCTGTCCCATTCACTGTCAACACTGGTGGTGATGTTAGTTGGTTACCTTAAGGTAACGGAGGTTCCTGATCACGCAGGAGTACAGAATGTCTCTTGTAAGCCCTGTGCAGCCCGATGCCTGCCAATGAAGAGTTTTTTCAGCAATAATTTGGACTTATTGAGCTTAAAGAGATAGTAATGTTTCAAAATAAAAGCAGCTCCAATTAATCTTCATAGTATTTGGGCCAAGGAGAGTGTTATTTCAATACTGTTGGAGTTCAAGAATAATTGAATGATAAAGTTTCCCCCTCCCGCCCCTTTTACCTAGTGTAAGCCACCTCCCCTCAAATGTGGAATCTGGTCCTGGGACCAGATAGGTCACAGCAAGGGACAATCTTCTTACTGTGAGTATAAGGAAAACCCTGTCCCCCTTGACAGGTTTTTCAAGTTTTTCCCTTATGTTAAGTGAAGATTGTCCCTCTCTGCAAGCCGTCTGGACACCACCTTTCTGTTCTGAGGTGAGTAGTGTTACATCAGTAAAAGAGGCGGGAAGGGTATACTTTATCATTTATTTAATCTTGAACTACAACTCTGACAGTATTGAAGTAACACTCTCCATGGCCCAAATACTATGAAGATTAATTGGAGCTGATTTTATTTTGAAACATTACTATCTCTTTAAGGAGAATAAGACTTTGCATATCACTAGGTTAGAAATATATTGGGGGCAATGTTATTAACATGATAGTTCCGCTTTAATTTAACATTATATTTGAAGAACCATTCCACACAGTGGCCATAAGGAATTGCTTCCCAGATTATTGTGGTGAACGTGGAGTTTTATTATTGGATGTATTAGCGTTTCATTAAGTTCTTATAGGGTTTATAAGAAAAGTATGTATTTTTGCTTTGCTCTTGAAACGTCTCTAAATTTCCAGGTACTAATCCTGTGTGTTTCCTCCACAGCGCCAAGCCAAATACTCGGAGAACAAGTTAAAATCCATTAAAGCACGAAATGAATACTTATTAACGCTGGAAGCAACAAATGCTTCAGTTTTCAAGTATTACATCCATGACCTTTCAGATTTAATTGATGTAAGTTCTTTTTTTGTTCTCTTTGCCTCATACTGTTGAGTGATGGTGTGTGGGTGGCTTATACTGTCTAATTATTTTTATTTTAACAATTTTGAGAGAAAATGTGGTGATTTCATTCTTGATAAGCAATGAGATATGTTACATTTATATTTTGTATATGATAGTTTGTACCCACTAAATAGATTGTTAATGCATTGAATTGTAGAGGTATCTCTTATACAAGAGGATAATAAATCATCAGTTCTTCACAGGGCATAGTGTGGTTTGGTTTAAACCTTTGAGTGCCAGAGGGGTACGCAATGCTTTGCAAAGGGTTAACTCCTTGGATTCTAGATATGTCTCATTACAATGTAATGCTGGATGTATCTTGCATCCAGAGGGTTAAATATTAATTTGTAGAAGACAAGCATGAAAAAATGGTACTTGAGGACCACAGGGCTTTTTTTTTTTTTTTTTTTAAGTTCCGGTTCAGGGCTTCCAGAGCAGTGCGCAGCTGCGCCAGGAGCCCTGAACTCCATGCCGTGCCAGGACCGTCACTAGTCCTTAAGTGCCGGACCGCCTTGATGGTCCTGGCACGTCAGTGGTCCTTAAGGGGTTAAATGAATGCAAAAAAAAAAAAATGTATCTCTCAAACTGCTATGGTTTGTGAGATACATGCATTCAAAGTTTGATGTTTCCTGCTATCAGCTGTAAAGCTGTCAACAGGAGATCCGTGTCGGCCGACACGGAGGCTCTTCAGTAGAGCCACAATCACGTTATTTAAAATTAATTACTTCATTGGAATGGTCTACAAAGTGTGCTTGGTTTGCAAGCACACTTTGTGGACCATTCCAATGAAGTAATTCGTTTTAAATAACGCGATCGGCTCTGCTGAAGAGCCTCATCGTGTTGGCCGACGTATCTCCTGCTGTCAGCTTTACAGCTGATAGCAGGAAACATCAAACTTTGAATGCATGTATCTCACAAACCATAGCAGTTTGAAAGATATATTTTTTTGCATTCATTTCAACTTTTTAAGCTCTACACAATGCAAAATATTTTTTCTTCAACATTACTAACACTTTAAGTTAAATAAATTCATCCATGTGGGAAATTCTGCTGTAACACTTAGAGTGTCTGAGAGACAGCCAAAGCTTTGCAACACAAGGCATTGGCTACTTCTCTGGCACTAAAATGCTTAAAGGGTAACTATACCAGTAAGAATAAGTGGTTGTTTATTTAACCTCTTAAAGAGATAGTACTGTTTCAGAATAAAGGCAGCTTAAATTAATCTTCATAGTGTTTGGGCCATGGAGAATGTTATTTCAATACTGTCCAAATTGTAGTTCAATCGTAATTGAATAATAAAGTATCCCCCTCCCGCCCCTTTCACTGATATAACACTGCTTACCTCAGAGAGCAAGACTGTCTGAATGGATCACAGAGAGAGACAATCTTCAGTGAGCATAAGGAAAAACCTGTTAAGGGAGGCAGGATTTTCCTTATGTTCACATTAAGAAGATTATCCTTTGCTGTTAGCTGCCTGGTCCAGGACCAGATTCCACATCTGAAGGGAGGTGGCTTACACTAGGTAAAACAGGCGGGAGTGGGATACTTTATCATTTAATTACTCTTGAACTACAACTCTAACAGTACTGAAATAACACTCTCCATGGCCCAAATACTATGAAGATTAATCGGAGTGTATTTTTTATGTGAAACATTACTATCCCTTTAAGGACAAGAGGGGGGTGCAATGCATTGCGTAACTCACACCCCTGGTCCTTAAGGGGATGATAGCAGGACTTGCCTATGTTTGTTTCCTTCATACCGGTGTCAAGTTTATCTTCTCTTGTTTTCTGCATCATAAGTCTGCTGCAGTCTACAGCTGGGAACTTCCATTTTTATTAAATGTATTAGTTTATTTTTTGCACGGTTCTAAAAAACAGTGTGGGTTGGGCTGGGGGTATGTATGAGTTTGGACCTCTCAAGTGTACAAAGTTGTACCCCATTTAAATTGATGAGAAATTTGGGAATTGTAATCTATCTCGTACATTGCAGTTGTTCAGTTCCAGAATGTCACCACTTTATATTTATAAGGTCTATTGTGACTGTAAGTAGATCTCTATGGGGAAGACCCAGCTGTTCAATTCCTACTTAAGTGCAAGGCTGTGGGGTATGACTCATGGAATGGATCGCTTTTTTAGGACTTGCTTAAGACTGAACTAAATGTAGAAATGCAGACTTCAACTTAAGACCAGGAATTTATTGTAACTGGAAATATTTGCAGAACTTTATCAGCTGATAGTTCCAACTGCTTAATTCTGCAATCACAATTCAACTGAAGGGCAGAACTGGATTGCCAAACTTTGTTTTGTTTTTAAACCCAAATGCCCGTTGGAATCATTTTGGAGCTCTGAAGAATGTTTAAAAATGATCGCAAAGTGAGGCTAAGAACCCCAGGAAAGGCCACATTCCTGGGTCTAGATTAGATAGGCGAATTTGTCTAAACCCCCATGTACCCAAGCATCCTCCCCACATCCCCCACCACCTGTGGTTATTAATCTACTCCTTTACCGGATCACAGCAGTCTCGCTGCACCATCAACATACACACATACCCAACCACCCCATCTACTGAAAGAGTTAACCTGTCTGATTCTGGACCACAGCAGTCTCACTGCTCCGGCAATGGATGGGGTTAACCATCATTATTGAGAAAAAATATATATCATGTCCTCTACTACAAACAAAAAGAAAGAAAAACTCTGGAAGGGGTCTCTGCTTTTGTGTGCTATAAAACACACTCTCCTTGAGGTAGGAGACCCAGAGGCGTCCTCAACACCCTTGAATTCACTTACTAAAATAAAAGGAATGCCCTAGCCAATGCCTGTTTTGTTCCTTCAGTTGCAGCTAATGAGGCAGCAGGTTTTAGGCCTTTTCTGTTTATTTCTGTGGAGGACCAGGCGATGCTGCACACACACACATATAGGCACGCTCACGCAGGCACATGCTTTTTCATTTGTTGATATTCATATTTTTTTATCTTAGGCTTTATATATTTAATGCAGTAATATCCTGTGAATGTGTATTCTAATTTGTTAAAGGAGAGAAAGAAAAGTTTCCTATTATGAGAAAAGATGGTCAGGGGATGCCTTTTATTTATATTTTTTACATTCTCCATCCTGATCTGCTCAGGGTGGAGAAATGGAGGGTGATATTACCCACCAAAATAGTTATTTATGGCCATTTTTGGACACATTTTTTGTTTTTTACCAAGCTTAACTCCTCCATTGCCAGGTCGGCTGAAAGGTGTTGATGGCAACGCATTCCCAGCCAATCCAGCAACTGGGTTGTTCATGATGAGCCTGGTTGGGCTAGTGGGACTGTTGTGGTGGTGTATGTTTATTTTTTTGCAGTTAATCCCTTTGATGCCAGACAGCTTACAACATGTTGCACAGCAAGCTACCTGACGTTAGAGGAGCTAATGGAGACTTGTGTGAGTGTGGGGAAGGTGGCTGGGTGCATATACACATAGGCTGAGAGTAAAGAAGGCTTGGGGAAGCCTCTCATTTGCCTGTTTGTGGCTTAGCACGTGTGACTTTGTACTGGAGAACACAGGGCATCCATCTTGTGAAGAAGTCTGAGGCAGTGAAAACATATTAACCCCTTTAAGGACCAAAGGTATGTGCAACAGCACAAAGCAGTGTGTGTGTATTTATGTATGAATGTATATATTTGTGCAATAACAGATTTGCAAGCAACAGCTAACTGAGGCAGAATACAATGTCAAAGTGACAGTGCGGCAAGCTACTCAACCTCAGATGTTCCATTGATTGTAATCCAATCAGCATTGCTTCCTGTTAATGACATCCTGACACCCTATCCCTTTCTCCTGATGTAACACATAGTGTACCATAGTAAAACTGTTGCTTAGCAACAGCCAGCCCAGCCTGGGACATCAACTTACAGCTGCTCTGAGAGGCAAGTGGCATAAGGTTTCTAAAATCTTGATGCTTCTGCTTTGAGTGCATGAGCTACTGCAGCTCCTCTTGGTGCATCCTAGAAGTTTTCCTTTTAGGCACACTATAGCAGACTCTAATCCCCCTCTCACACTCACATGCATGCACACGAACATGCACACCTACACAGCACACCTACACACATAAGCACACACATTCTGGGCACGAACAGACAGACATGCTATTGGTCTGCAGAGACACATGCTATGGGCCTGTGCACCGAGAGAGACATAGAACATCTGTAAAAATTATTTTTCATGTTAGATACTAGTTTTCTTTTTTAACCCTTTGAGTGCCAGAGAGGTACACCCCTGTGGCACTCAGAGGGTTAATTCATGTGTAGACTGTCCTATGTAGACATTTTTTGGTTCATTTTGTTTGCTATTTATAACGAGACAAGCTAATGAAGTTAATTTTTTGATATTCCTATCTGTTTCTCTTTTACTCAGTAAAGCTGTTAACTTTTTTCAGGCCATTTACAGCCAATACATCGTTATCACTTCTCAGACATTTATCAGTATCGCTGTAGAAATTGGAGTCAAAGAGGCCTGCAAACTGCAGCAATGGCTTGCCCCCACAGTGTCTATGTAAGACTAGATTTTAGACCTCAGGAAACAAACAGAGCATGTTTAGAGAAGCTGACATGAAATATGGAGTTTTTAATTGTATATAACTCCAGGTCCTTCCTTTTTAGGTAATAATATTGTTCCTTTAAACCGGAATGGTGTTGGCTTCTTTTTCAGTATCAAATGTGTAAAAATTAGTGTATTAAAAGGATTTCCACTCTAAAACAAGGTATATGAAATAAGCACAGAACTTAGCTACTTAAGTGTTCCTTATTAATATGGATACTATACAATAACCCCCACTCCTGTCACAGAAGTTGAGGATCTTTGCTATTAGACACCTTTCTGGAACACCTGATGGAGTTCTATTGCCGTTTCAATCACAAAGTTTGCCGTAATGCTTTCTATGCTAAGCATAGCTGTTATCCATTCTTACAGGAATGTTTCTGGGTTGTGGCCATCACATATTTCCATTATTCCCAGTATTTTAAAATTTCTGTGATATAGTCGATTTTCAAAGTCATCTGTTTTCTTTTGAAGTAGGACCAACTGTGACCTGTTTTTGAATAGTCTGTTGCTCCTTTCTCAGTACATTTATTTCACCTTGTGTGTCATCTGTTTTATTTGTCAACATATTGTGGTAGCTAATTATGGCTGCTATAAGTTTGGAGGAGTGATTGCTTGTTTGTCTTCCGTGCTTGCTTGTGTTGGGGAGTAAGGAGCCAATTCAGGTTCCAAAATTGCTGTTCAGTTTGTCTTTATAATCTTCCAATTTTTTCACATTTTCTTACAGCATGCCTGTCTATACCGTGTCACACAATTTGATGTATGTCTGATATGTTTAAATGCAGAAAGTATACTGGATTTTTGACTCTGATGCTGAACTTTTCAAAGCTCACCCTTATAGGGTCCTATCACATTCTCCATACCACATGACCCCCCCCCCCCCCCAAAGCATATATATAAGAACAAGACTGGTTTGCAGGTAGTACATGTGGACTTCAGTGACCACCAGTGGGTGTGAAAGACTGAAATACACTGCTCCAAAAAATAAAGGGAACACTAAGATTACACATCCTGGATCTGAATGAATGAACTGACAACAAAATCACACAAAAATTCTCAATGGAAATCAAATTTATCAACCCATGGAGGTCTGGATATGGAGTCACACTCAAAATCAAAATGGAAAACCACACTACAGGCTGATCCAACTTTGATGTATTGTCCTTAAAACAAGTCAAAATGAGGCTCAGTAGTGTGTGTGGCCTCCACGTGCCCGTATGACCTCCCTACAACGCCTGGGCATGCTCCTGATGAGGTTGCGGATGGTCTCCTGAGGGATGTCCTCCCAGACCTGGACTAAAGCATCCGCCAACTCCTGGACAGTCTGTGGTGCAACGTGGCGTTGGTGGATGGAGCGAGACATGATGTCCCAGATGTGCTCAATCGGATTCAGGTCTGGGAACGGGCGGGCCAGTCCATAGCATCAATGCCTTCCTCTTGCAGGAACTGCTGACACACTCCAGCCACATGAGGTCTCGCATTGTCTTGCATTAGGAGGAACCCAGGGCCAACCGCACCAGCATATGGTCTCACAAGGGGTCTGAGGATCTCATCTCGGTACCTAATGGCAGTCAGGCTACCTCTGGCAAGCACATGGAGGGCTGTGCGGCCCCCCAATGAAATGCCTCCCCACACCATTACTGACCCACCACCAAACCGGTCATGCTGGAGGATGTTGCAGGCAGCAGAACGTTCTCTACGGTGTCTCCAGACTCTGTCACATCTGTCACATGTGCTCAGTGTGAACCTTCTTTCATCTGTGAAGAGCACAGGGCGCCAGTGGCGTATTTGCCAATCTTGGTGTTCTCTGGAAAATGCCAAACATCCTGCATGGTGTTGGGCTGTAAGCACAACCCCCACCTGTGGACGTCGGGCCCTCATGGAGTCTGTTTCTGACCGTTTGAGTGGACACATGCACATTTGTGGCCTGCTTGAGGTCATTTTCAGGGCTCTGGCAGTGCTCCTCCTTGCACAAAGGTGGAGATAGCGGTCCTGCTGCTGGGTTGTTGCCCTCCTATGGCCTCCTCCATGTCTCCTGATGTACTGGCCTGTCTCCTGGTAGCGCCTCCATGCTCTGGACACTACGCTGACAGACACAGCAAACCTTCTTGCCACAGCTCGCATTGATGTGCCATCCTGGATGAGCTGCACTACCTGAGCCACTTGTGTGGGTTGTAGACTCCGTCTCATGCTACCACTAGAGTGAAAGCACTGCCAGCATTCAAAAGTGACCAAAACATCAGCCAGGAAGCATAGGAACTGAGAAGTGGTCTGTGGTCACCACCTGCAGAACCATTCCTTTATTGGGGGTGTCTTGCTAATTGCCTATAATTTCCACCTGTTGTCTGTTCCATTTGCACAACAGCATGTGAAATTGATTGTCAATCAGTGTTGCTTCCTGAGTGGACAGTGTGATTTCACAGAAGTGTGATTGACTTTGAGTTACATTGTGTTGTTTAAGTGTTCCCTTTATTTTTTGGAGCAGTTTATATTACACTGTCCAGTTTTGCTTCTTGTAAGTTTATTCTTGTAAAAAGCACTATAACTCTATGAAGAAAAAAACCTTATCAAATACAGTTACCTGGTAACAGTTCCCTGAGTTCATCACTGAGTCTCATAATTTACTCGTACCTTCTAGCATTCAAGCACATTTGATATCAATACTAGATGCTATAATTCCAACACACCTGCATCAGAATCTATTTTTATTAGTATTATTAATTTAGAATCTTGTGAAATGACCTTAAATGTCTTCTTACTGTAGCCTAGAATGTATGCTGCTTTGCATCTGGTAGGAGGCAGTCACTAACCCTGGAATTTCCAGTATATTATAATGTTGTTGTTCAGTACTCCGTGCAAACACCTTCACACTTCCTTCCCCTGTGACCTGGGCTTTGTGGATGAGATGTCTAAGGAATAGCCAGCATGTTCTCTGCAGGATACCTTCCACACTTCTTGGCTCATCTCGAAGTGCTTTGATGTTTTTATTTTATTTAATTATTTATTTATTTTAACCTTCTAATGGTGTCAATGGAAAATAGACTTCTAGAGCTAAAAATATAAGATAAAAATAACTACTTCAAGGAACATCATGTGCATCGTGTTTGTGATGCCTTGTAAAAAAAAAAAACAAGCCTGACATCACCTTTCAGAAGCGTTCCTTCCTTTCTTATGAATGTGTGGCTATGGGCAGGGCTGGGTTTACATCATAGCTGCCCTTAGGCAAGGCACTCTAGGAGATCTTAGCTCTGCCCTCACTATTCATATGACCCTGCCCCTTGGACACCTGATGAAACCACATGATAACAGCTATCAACTGCATTGTAATCTATAGGAAGCCTTACCACCTCTTTCTCTCACTGCATTTTAACATGATCATACGAGCGGAGCTGCATCACAATCCCATTTCTTCTATTTCCACAGCACATTACCTTCAGCTTTTTCAAGAGCAACATATATATATCCTTATAGAAGAATAAACTATTCATTCCAAAGTGTGAACAGAACAGTATATACTATATTCTGTGAGGTTATGCTGCTCTTATCTACTACTATTATCTTCATCACAATGTATTTATTGAGAGCCAGCATATTCTGTAGTGTTATACAAAATAGATGGTTAGAACCTACAATGACATGCAGAACCTGATAGAAACAAATTGTACTGAGGACACTACCGTACTCATGGGAGCTTACAATCTTTCTAGAGGGTGACGGAAACATGAGACATACAATGAGAAGGGAGTGAAAAGTTAGTCCAGCTAACAGCTGTACCCAGATGACATTGCTAGAAATAGAGAGTTTAGGAAAACGCATGTGTGAATATATTTTTTTCTAGAATCACTTAAAACTAATAAAGTTAGGTGAATGTCTGATATGCTATTGCACTGACTTCCATAGCTGACATGCAGCTTCGGAGAAGTCATGTAGATGTGCCTGAGGAGAGGTTATGAGGGTGCATGAAAGGCAAAGGTAATGTGATCTACAAGAAAATTGTCAACTTTTAAGTTGTGTAACACAGTTAAATATTTGGGTGTTTATAAATAAACCAGGATGATATGTGTTTATGTATGTAAGTTTAAATAAATGTGTCCTCTTTCCTGCACAAAAGGAATTGCATATTAACGTTCAATATGAGTACTACCATTTAGGATAGATTGGCAGAGGACGTACTGTCAGTTAGAAGCTTATGGTCCATAACGGATGGAGCTCACTTATAAATAAATGTAACATTTCTATTTAGGTTAAATAAAAATTACTTCAGCTTCCCTAATCCACTAGTTTTCTTTGGTTCGGTTGGTTTTTGTTCTAAACAATCCACAGTAATACCATTTATGTTGTGTTAAAGATACATTGGAAATATAAGAACATAGTAGGGCTGTTTAGGTGCAAGCTATGCATGAAGTGGACGTGTACTCGAGTATCCAGCATTAACATAAGAGATGGAAGCCCAAACGACGCACTGATTGTGTATTTCTATAGCACAGCGATTCTCAACTCTGTTCTGTGGAATCCCAAATTTCCCTGAAGTACATCAATGGAGTCCACAGAACAAAGGCCCATATGTATAAAAAGTGAAGTTATTCTGGAATAACACAACTGCACCATAGGGGACACATACACATTCCTGTCCAATTAAATTGGCCTTTTAACCCCTTGAATGCCAGAGAGGTATCCAATGCATTGCAAAGTGATGCATTGGAGACCTCTAACATTCAAGTGGTTAAAAAGCTCTATTACAGTGCATGGAAATATAGGAATTTGTATTTATCTTCCTTGGTAAGGCTTCATCTAGAATATGGAGTACAGTTTTGGCCACCAATTCTTAAAAAAGACATTATGTACTGGAAGAAGTGCAGAGACATGCAACAAAACTGATAAAGGGATTGGAGGGTCTGAGTTATAAAGATACTAGCCAAACTGGGGTTGTTTACGTTATAGAAGAGACGTCTAAGGGGTGATATGATTACCACTTACAAATATATTTAAGGTCAGTACAAAGAACTCTCCAATTAACTGTTTACTCAAAGATCTGAGCTAAGAGGTCATCCATTAAGACGAAAGGAAAAGCGCTTTTGACTAAAACAAAGGCAGGGCTTTTTTACATTAAGGGTGGTAAAGCTATGGAATTCTTTGCTTCAGGATGTTGTGCTTGCAGAAACTGTAACTGCTTTCAAAAAAAGCAATGAGAATTATGACCGATGGCTTCAATGCAGATAGGTTGTTGATTCAGGGAACTATCTGACTGCCATTTGGAATCAAAAGGAGTTTTTTTTAACCACTTGGGGCTTAACTGGAAATGGCTTCAGGGTTTTTTTTTTTGTTTTTTTTTTATTTTTTATTTTTTTTATTTTGCCTTCCTCTTGTTACAAGTAGTAATATAGATATACACTAGATATTAATACTAGATTAATCCCTTGAATGCAAGAGAACTAATGCATTGGAGACCTCCCTAGAAGGGGTTAAATTGTTTCATTTTTATTCATCTGAGATTTTCCATAAAGTAAAAGGGTTCTTCCACAGCAGCTTGGTAAAGGAAAGTGTATAGGTTACTGCAGTGTATGTGATATATAGGCAGGTGGCTAACCTGTGGAAAGTACCATCGTATTGCTTTATGTGTATATAGGTTTGCACTTTAATAACTAAATCATTCTAAGCCCAAATAAACTGAAAAGTTGCAGTTCTGGAACAAATGAATTAAACAGTATGTGAGAACTGAAATCCCCAATTATTTAAATGGGTATTTTAACCCCTTGATTGATAGAAAGTTCTCTAGCACATTGGCTCCCCCCTCCTTTGGTGCAGTTGGTTGCTTCAGATTTTCACCTGTCTTTTTATTGAGCATAAAGCCCTTTTATCTTGTTGTAGTGCTGTGACCTCGGCTACCACGCAAGCTTAAATAGAGCCATGAGAACCTATCTGTCTGCTGAATACAACCTAGAAACCTCCAGACACGAAGGGCTTGACATCATAGAGAATGCAGTAGATAGCTTGGAGCCAAGGAATGACAAGCAGAGATTTATGGAGATGTACCCCACAGCTTTCTGTCCACCAATGAAATTTGAGTTTCAGCCTCACCTTGGTGATGAGGTAAGTAACTGCACAAAATGAACCCCTTGGTTGCTAGAGATGACTCATGCTGTAGATGTTGATAGCAGCTAAGGGGCTTTGCTCGGTTGTTATTGAATCCCTTTTTTTATTTCTTCAAAGAAACACAGTCTATCTCTGCATATAACGGCAATAAAGTGCACAGAAGACAGTACCCAGAAACATGTGTGTGACTTGTAGTATGCTTAATAATCGTTCACATTTCTGGAGATTGTCATGTGCATGGTGGGGGTGGAGGGGTGCACTTAACCCTTTGAGTGGTATAGGGGTATCCAATGCATTGCAAGGCAATGTGTTGGATACCCCTCTGTCATTCAAAAGGGTAGGAAAGATTTAACCTTGCAGTCTGTTGTTGGATCTCCAGCTGTTGGGGACTACAACTTCCTGGATGCCTGGTTGGGAATGATGGGAATTGTAGTCCCCAACAGCTGGAGGTCCAACAGTTGACTACCCCTGGTGAATCTCATTGGCCCAGATTTATAAATGCAAAGGTGAGTTATTCTGGAGTAAACCATCTGCACCTTATGGGAAAAATAGGAATTCCTAAATTCCCATGCACCTGAATAGAGCTCTTTAACCCCTTGAATGCCAGAAAGACCTCTCTAGCATTCAAGGGGTTAAAAGCCCAATTTAGTTTAACAGGAATTTTTATTTGTCCCCTATGGTGCAGCTGGTTTACTCCACAATAACTCCAGTGCTTTTATACATATGGGACATTTATAAAAAGGGGGTTAATGGAAAAGAAAAGTTAAAAGTAGGCTGACCAGATCTCACCTTTAACCGGGGACACATAGGAAATAGCCATTTTGCAGTACTTCACTGAAATCAATGCAGTCCTGCAGTATGCATTTCTCCTATGCGTCACGGTAAAGGTGAGGTCTGGTCAGTCTGGTTAAAATGCCTGTAAGATTGTTGCTGGTAGTTATGAAAGTATTTAGGACAGCTTAGAAGGACATAACACCACAAAGTATGTTTTTTTTATAAAATGGAGTAAGGACGTTAGTACAAAGTGGTGCAGTGAACTTATAAAGAAATGTAACTGACAATTTAGTGACAGAACTTTCACCAGATTTTGAAAGCAAAAATAAGAACAGGTCATTCTTATTTTTGCGGTCTCTGTAACTAGAATAAGTTATAAATACCGACACTCAAAATAAGGAATAGATTCATTCACAAAAACAAACATGAACATTTTTTACAAATCTCCCCCATTGTTCCTTATTTCAGCCAGCTGAATATTCCAGTGTCAATAGCTAGAAACTGAGCGTTATCCTATATCTTGTCTGGTGTCTGAGCCTTGTGACCACGACAATGGTTAAAATACACAAAGGGAAATTATTTGCTGTTGAACTTAACACTCACTAACAGAACTGACCATTTAGAGGTACAAATAACGCCTATATCTTACAAATGTTTATGACGGTGATATTTTTAATAACAGCAGTGTGTTTACAATGGTTGTAACCTGCCAGTAATACCTATATTCACAAGAATTATAGTTGACATACGAGGATGCTTGGGCTTTTCTCTTTCGTGTTGAGTTCTTTAGTATGGCCACCCCACTGGATATTGTTAGTCACATCTAAACTGACTTTCCATTCAGGAGGAGGCTGAACAGATGAGAATAACAATTTACTAGTATCTGTGACTGGTACAATCCTATTTAGACTGCAGAACTTGGAATGGCCCACTCTGCTACAAATATAATGTAGGAGCAATGAAAATCAATATACATATAGGGAATTTCCTGCTGAGTAAAACGCTGCTCCCTACTGCTGGGAGATTTTCCTCTTAAAAAGTTTTTATAGCTCGAACTGTTAACAGCAATGGCATCCTATGTCCAAAAGTAATTTTTTTTTAACTCAGTCTATAGAAAAGCTTGAGTCATTGACTGGCTCCCCTAAGCAAGTGATAAGAAGTAGGAGTACCCTTGTTTTACTTAGCTGCTGTATAAGGCATCCAAGCATTGTAGGAAAATACCAAACAATGCAATCAAGACCCTTATGTAGCCTGAGTGTCCAACATGCAGCCCTGATCAAATGTGGCCTGTCTGACCCCTGGTGAGATTTTTCCCTAATGGCACTCATGAACAAACAGGCCTGTATGCTTTCTGCACCATGCAGTTCTTTACAGTAGTAACCTGATGATCAGATTTGTCCACTAGGCCTATAACTGTGCACTTTGGTATGAATAAATTTGATTAAACTTATTTGTATTGCTTTCATATTACTGATTAAAAAGTCCATACAGTTTACAGGATTTATATTTCACCATTTGTATTGATTAAAAATGATCAATACTGTCCTTACATGTGTGGATGTTGGGCCATGTAGCCCATGACTGAAAAAACTTGGACTCCCCTTGTTATACAGGAAGCCAAAGAGGGGCAGTTCTGGAGTAAAATAACTACGCTATAGGAGGGAAAAGTACCTTCCTGTTGATTTAATTTGGGTCTTTTGAACCCCTTGAGTGTGTCTCAAACACAATATGATATAATAAGAACTAATTTCTTGTAGGGTTGCTCTCAGTGTGTATAATAGCTTCTCTGTCTCTAGCCAACACTCATGGTTTGTTGGCCAGTTTGTGCTTGAAACAAACTGGCTAAGAAGCAACAGGGGGATAGGATCCTGCCCCTGCTCAAGAACACCATGAATATGATAGGCAGGTTGTCAATATAATGTGTAACATTTATTTAAATTAAAATATAGCCACAATACCAATATTAATATGACAATGGCCAACAGTACATTTTGTATTGGCTGGAGATAAATGTGAGCAGCTATAACACATTGAGAGCGCCCCTAGAAGAAATTATTTTTTTTGCTGTTTATGTTCTTGTGGTGGACAACCTTGGAAAGTGTGGGGAGCAGCTGTGTTGTTGGGAGTCAGTGTGGAAACTGTAAAACATCCTCCACATGCCATATTGCCACTGTGAAGGACTAGTAGTGGCCTTTTAAGAATTGCGAGTAGAACATTTTATAGATCTCATATCATTTGGACATTATTACCCTATGTGGCTCCCCCTCATTTCTTTCTTCTATTTTGAAGCAATGTATTGGAGACTCCTGTAGCTTTCAAAGTGGTTAAAGTGATAATAATGTTTCACAATAAAAGCAGCTCCAATTAATCTTCATATTATTTGGGCCATGGAGAGTGTTGTTTCAGTACTGTCAGAGTTGTAGTTCAAGAGTAATTGAATGATAAAGTATCCCCCTCCTGCCCGTTTTACCTAGTGTAAGCCACCTCCCCTCAGATGTGGAATCTTAACTGGACATATCACAGCAAGAGACAATCTTCTTACTGTGAGCATAAGGAAAACCCTGTCTCCCTTGACAGGTTTTTCCTTAATGCTCACTGAAGATTGTCCCTCTCTGCAATCCATCCGGACAGCCTTGCTGCTCTGAGGTGAGCAGTGTTACATCAGTAAAAGGGGTGGAAGGGGGATACTTTATCATTCAATTACTCTTGAACTACAACTCTGACAGTATTGAAATTACACTCTCTAAGGCCCAAATACTATGAAGATTAAATGGAGCTGTTTTTTGTGAAACATTACTATCCCTTTAACATCCCCATTTAAATAAGGGGGTTCCCCCTATGGTGCTGTTGAAATGCTCCAGAAATGTATCTATTTTGCCTCATGTAGAAGTCCCCCATGTGTTTTTTTTAAGAGTATTACTAAAAAGCTTGCCATATTTTATTAATGTCTTCCTGGTACAGAACTGCCTCCAGTACGATGGCACTATTTATCAGTGATAAGAAATCCTACAATAAGCCACTGGATTTTGTTTCCTTTGTTAGATCCTTTACGATTATTTTTGCACTCCTTCTCAGTAGAACTATTCCAAGAATCTTAATCTGCAGTATGGAAGTAGAATGACCAGAAGTACTATTTCATCTCACAAGAAGCATTAATCAAAGCTGTGTAACATGAGCCACAGCCGCAAGAAAATAATATTCCAGTGAAGGAAGCAAATAGGGCTAGTCTGTGCTCTTTGGCCCCATAATGCTCACTCAGTAGACACAGTGAGGCTGATGTACTCTAGGGTAAGCCAGCAGCACTCTAGGGGACAAATAGAACTTCTTATTGGTTTAACCCTTTGAGTGCCAGAGGGGTATGCAATACATTGCACAGCAATGCATGCATACCCCTCTGTCTTTTAGTTGTTTAAAGGGATAGTATTACTTAAAAATTACTAACCCTCATATTGTAGCAATTAATAAACTGAGTTAAATGACACCACTGACATCTCTCAAACCTTTATGGTTTGAGAGATAGCCGCTTTCAAAGTTTCCTCTCCCCTGCTGTCAGCGTTCTGCTGCCAGCAGGGAAATCCGGTCCCGGGACAGGGAGAGGCTCTTAAACAGAGCCGATATCTCGCTATGGAAGTAAAAATGATTCACTGAAACAGTCTTCTACGTGTGCTTGGGATCATTAGAATTATACAACTGTCCCCTGTATTGCAGTTGGTTTACTCCAGAACTGCACCTCTTTAGCTTTCTGAATACAGCCCAATGAGACAGTCTCTGTGAGTCGCAAATTAGAAAGAATCCAAACCTCAGGCAGCATCCGAAATTCTGTTCTTCCTTTTTCTCCCACTCAGGTATGTCAAGTCAGTGCTCAACAACCACTACAAGTAGAACTTATCCTCCGCTACCAGCAGCTTCAGTCTCGACTGGCAACGCTCAAAATAGAAAATGAAGAGGTAAGGGTATTTATTAATATGGGCCTGTCATCTAGACACAAATTTAATTTGTTTTACAGACCGAGAGAAAATCTGCCTATATGGAGTAATAGTCATTTTTGTGGGGGTAAAACAAATTTTGTTTGAGGCTTTAACCTTTGTTTTAGTGTGGCACAGTGTGGGCACTCATACTAGACAATTATTTATGTTATTGGTTGTTTAATGTTTACTTTTGGCTCATATTTACTAATTTGCATTATTCAATAAGTTACAATTGAATACACCTTAAAGTAGAATTAACACCATTAACAGTTCCTACTTACCTTACTATGGTTAGAAAATCCTAATGGCCCTTACTAATTTGCCTTTGTACCTTTGTTCGAGAAAACCTCTTAGGTTGGTCCTAGATATCCTGTCAGTGGTGGGGGACATGACAGTTGTTAGTAGGACCACAGCACCAAACTCTGCACATGTCACATGCTAATTTTAACCCTCTAAGGACCAGTGGATAGCTTCAATACATTTCTTCACAATGATTTTGTGCAGCGCTCTGGTCCTTACATGGTTACGTAGGCTCATGCATTCTGCCTGCAAGGACATAATATCCAGAACTGACTGAGGATATCTTCTCTTGAATAAGGCACCTGACACAACATTTTCACTAAATAATAATAACAAAATTGCAAAGATTTCACTTATACAGTTTTTGAAAAAAACATTCTGAAACTAGTTACTATTTTCACACTTTAAATGGATAGTAATGTTTCAAAATAAAAGGAGCTCAAATTAATCATCATAGTATTTGGACCATGGAGAGTGTTATTTCAGTACTGTCCGAGTTGTAGTTCAAGAGTAATTGAATGGTAAAGTATCCCCCTCCCGCCCCTTTTACTGATGTAACATTGCTCACCTCAGAACAGAAAGGTGGTGTCAGGATGGATTGCAGAGTGGGACAATCTTCAACTAGCATAATGGAAAAATCTGATAAACCTGTCAATGGGGACAGGATTTTCATTGTTCTCACAGTAAGAAGATTGACCCTTCTGTGTAAGCTGTCAGGTCTGTGGACCAGATTCCACATCTGAGGGGAAGTGGCTTACAGTAGGTAAAAGGGGCGGGAGGGTGATACTGTATCATTCACTTACTCTTGAACTACAACTCTTACAGTAATTAAATAACACTCTCCATGGCTCAAATACTGTGAAGCTTAATTGGAGCTGCTTTTATTTTGAAACATTACTATCACTTTAAGAACTGTTGCCTTTAGCTAAATTAGGAGCTAATGTTCACAAGGGCCTTTATTTAACCCCTTAACTACTTGCAACCTCTGAATTCCATTACATGCCAGGACCATCATGGATCCTTAACACAAGTTTTCCCATGACGGTCCTGGCATGTCATGGGTCCTTAACCCCTTAAGGACCAGCTGGCCGCACGCACACATGGTCGGCACTTAAGGACCAAGGACGTTTTTTTTTTTTTCTTTGTGCATCTGGTTCTCGGGGCTCCCCAAACGACGTGCAGCCTGGCAGGGAGCCCCGAAATCCATGACTGTCTTCGGTCGTCATGAGTCCTTATGGCTCGCCAACTCATGACATTCCAGGGCCGTCATGGATCCTTGAGGGGTTAACACAAGTACAACATGTTAATACATGTGCCCTCTAAGAGTTCATGACTTGTGTATCATTCACAAAGTGGAATGTTGTATAGACAAATCCATTTGCCACTGAACCATGTGGTGCACCCTGTCAGAGCCCCCTGCAACATTTGTTATAATTAAACAAATAAATAAAATTAATCATAATCAGCTGATTCTGGGATAATCAAATGTATTTGGCTATTAAGTTGTTTGTAAACTTTGTGATGTTTGGATACAAACCAGCAGGATTTCCTTTCTGCTCTGAAAGCTGTTTATGACTTGTCTGCTCATTCAGGGCTGTATTTGGTAAGCTAAACCATTAATGTAAATGGGTCTTTAACCCCTGGAATGCTAGAGAGGCCTCCAGCAATGCAATTCAGACATCTGTAACATAATAGGCATTTAAACCTGTCACCTTCATTCAAGTTGCATATTGGGGGAAAAAAACTGCCTATATGTCAGGTTGGCCACAAAGCCTAGCAAATGTACACTTAAGGAAATATTCATACTTGGCAGTATATACTAATTGCAGTACCAGTGATATTTGATATGCTAATGAAGGTTTTTAGTGACATATCATATGATAACGGATCTCTGTGCAGCACCAGGAGACTTTCACTTTTTGCAGAAATAAGTGTGAATATCTCCTAAATTATACATCTGCTGGACTTTTGGTTAACATGACACATGGGCATTTTGAAAGATGTTTTAAAATATGTAAAAAAATAAATTAGTAATAATTTAAAAAAAGGTGACTGGTCCAATCTAAATCAATGGGAATGTTAATTTGGTGTGGCTGATTTGCCCAGAATTGCCTCTCTTTAATGTCCTTAATATGGCCCTCCGTTAACCCTTTAAGGACCAGAGTGATGTTTAGAACATTGTTTCACAATGTGTTGTGCACACTTCTGGTCCTTAAATTAATTTATATTCCATTCCTATTTATGTGCCTGAAAGAAACAACAAAAAGTAAAGTATGAGAATATTAGGAGATGTGTGAGTGTCTGACAATGGAATGCCTTTCACACCCCCTCTGGTCCTTAAAGGGTTAAACTGTTGCATATCCATACGATTTACATTATTCAAATTCACAATATCGACACTCAAGAATACAAACAACATAAGATTGTAATCTGAGGTCATTTTATTGTAATAATGCTTTGTGTGCGCGTTCTTTCCAGGTGAAGAAAACAACAGAAGCCACTCTGCAGACCATCCAGGATATGGTCACCATTGATGATTATGATGTGTCTGAATGTTTTCAGCACAGCCGCTCCACTGAGTCTGTGAAATCCACAGTCTCTGAGACATACTTGAGTAAGCCCAGCATTGCGAAAAGGCGAGCAAATCAACAAGAGACAGAGCAGTTCTATTTCATGGTGAGCTGATCAGGCCACTGGGAAGTGTTCTCTACAGCTACACTGGAACCATAATTAATAAAAATAAGGTCTTCTATTCTTTCTATACAGAAGTTCAGGGAACATCTAGAAGGAAGTAATCTCATCACAAAACTTCAGGCTAAGCATGATCTGCTTCAGAGGACTCTTGGGGAAGGAAAAGGTAACCCAAAAGACTATTCATTCTCTACAGAGCAATCACATCTATGATGAGGCCCATTGGGGCGATTATTCAGTGAGCGATTTTAACCCTTTGAGTGCCATAGGGGGTACGTAACGCATTGCAAAGCAATGCGTTGCGTACCCCTCTGGCATTCAAAGGGTTAATGAGCTCTTTCTACCTTTTTTTTTTCTCTTTGCACAAAATATTCTGGTTTACTTTATTACTGTTACTTTCATGTAATTAAGGAACGAGTGAATTGGGCAGTACATAATGAATTTAACATGTTGGCTCTAGAGACGTCATCTCTTCCACCCATAGTGGTAAAGTACAGAAAGCCCCCTAACCAGTGGATATAGCTCAGTAGTCTTTATTGTGAAGCATTTTGTATTGCTATTTAAAGGGGTGGTAATACTTCAGATTTAAATATCTGCATCTTGTAGGCATTAAAAAAATAAAAGAAATGCCACCAGTGCCATCTCTCAAACCTTTATAGTTTTTGAGATAATCATATTTAAAGTTACCCCCTCCCTCCCTCCCATTTCCCTGACGTCAGCGCTCATGGGAATCTGGTCCTGGGACTTGCCGGCGGCTCTTCAGCAGAGCCGAGATTGCGTTATTGGAAAATAAATCCTGCACTTGAATGGTCTTCTAAGTGTGCTTGCAAACCAATCACACTTAGAAGACCATTCCAGTGAAGGAATTATTTTGCAATAACGTGATCTCGGCTGTGCTGAAGAGCCTCCGCTGGTACCGGATTCCCCTGCAGTTAGCTAGAGCGCTGACGTCAGGGAAAGGGGAGGGAGCGGGGAACTTTAAATACAATTATCTCTTAAACCAAGGAAGTTTGAGAGATGGCACTGGGGGCATTTTGTTTATTTTCTCTGTCGTCCAATACAGGTTACTGGTAACTTTGGGTAGGCGCGCCACCCCTTTAAGTAGGCAGGAACAATTCTGAGTGCAGGGGTGGTGGAGCCTACCCTCTAATCTTAGCTGCAGCTTCCTGTTTTAGCTTCAGTAAGTTTTGTTCCTCGTTGCAAGCAACAAGAGAACAGTTCTGTTTAGTTTTAGATTTTTATTATTTTCTGCTAGATATGGAATACCACCATTAGGTGGATTACCATCACTGACCATTCCCATTACCCAAATGTGGATAGCTCAGTTTACCAGGTGCTTATTTGTGGACCTAAGCCCAGGGGGGAAATCTTGGATGCAAGTTCTTTCCCCAGGAGTTGCCAACCGAGGCTTCTTCTTGATAATATGGTAATCTGAAGAAAGAAGTCCTGCAAAAAGGGTGAGCAACCCTTTGAGTGCTGAGGTCCAAATGTCCCATGGAACCCCTCCACACTGGGGTCTTTATTACTGAGTTCTTATTGCATACTCTAGCACTCATTGGGTCTATCTGTATGTCTAGCTGGGTGTTTGGAGCAAGTTTCTGTGGCAAATTAACCTTTTCACTGCTGGTTTGGCATGTTGTGGGGGTTAAAAACACTTTACCTACTGAGTTTAGTGTTTATATTGTTTAACTACATGTTCTAATATGTTTTTAACTTGAATTTTCTTTTCATTAAGTTTTTGGTGAAGTTATGTACTGCGCCTTTAAGGTGCAATTTTTACCACACAGATGCATTGCTCCATTCATTCAATGAGACTGTACATACTGGGACAAATCTCTGCAACCGCTTATCACAGCGAGGTCAGAGATGGCTCATTTTACTTGTCTGCCCTTGCTCAGTCATCCAGTCAACATTCTGAATATGCTGGAGGGGCTTGGGGCACTGTTGGGGTACTTTTTACAGAAAAATTACACTTCCCATGATCGCTTGCTTTGCGTGCTCATTTCTGACTGGCTCCTGTCGCGGCAGCCATTTTGTGCCTTTCTGTGAAGGGCCTGGACTCTCCTTCTCTCCTCAGCTCCTTAACCCTTTCATTGCCAGATAAGTTTATAATAACCTTTTCTGTGCTATTTAATCACTTTTAAACACTATTTTTGGGTGATTAGTGTACTTTTGACCAGTTGATTTCTGTGAGAATGTCTATTCCACAAGAGACTGGGGTTAGACCTAAGACTAAGGAATCTGGGGTGCCTGTGTCTCCCATTGATCCTTGCTCCTTATATCATGAAGGGTTACCTAGAGAGTTCTCAGGTCATGTTTGCCCAGCATGCTCTGCTGTCCCTGAATCTCCTGCAGGGACCTCCAGCCATGCATTAGAGCCAGTATGGATTTTTATGGAGTTTAAGGCCAATACAGGGACCTCCGGTCTACCTTACAACTCCTTCCATCCTCCTTACAGGAGGTCTTTCACTCATGTCAAGCCCCCACTTACATCAGGTCTTCCCTGCCTAAACCACCGGGTGTCCCTGATTTATCTGATTCCTCTGAGGAACTGTTGGTGGATTATGATGATGAAAGCTGTTCTGCAGTACTTTTCTCTCAGTTTTTTCTTGGGGATCCCTTTGAAGCTGATCCTGTCCCCTCTGCTGAGGGACTAGTCAGGGCTACACTGACCACCCTGAATATTTCCTTGATAGAGGAGACCTCTTCGGACCCCTTCAGATGTGTTTTCAGGAACCTCAACGGCCTTGTACATGTTTCCCACCTAATCCCACCCTTGACAGTCTGGTTTCCAGATAGAAAGCCATCTGTCTCTAATAAAATTGCTAAGCTTTGTCCATTTCTGAAGCAGCATTAGCTCTATGGCTATATCCACCCAAAGGTGGACGCCCCTGTGTCCAGGTTGTCCAAATCTACTGCCTTGCCTATATCAGATGCTTATGCTATGAAGGACTGGACTGACATAAAGCTTGAGACATCTCTGAAGGCTATTTTTTGCGTCGGCTGGTTCTGCCTTACACCCGGCTGTGGCCGCTGCATGGGTGAATAGGGCTGTGGCCATCTGGACTGCACAGCTTACCTTGGTTATTCGCCAAGGGGCTTCTACTTCTGATCTGCGTTGCCAGGGCTTCTTCTATGTCTGTGGTTACCAGAGGGGCTCTTTAGCTCAAGAACTGGTCTGCTGTTACCACATTAAAAAAAAAAAAGGAAAAAAAAGACTCTATTATCATTGCCTTTTCAGGCCCCTATTTGGGCCTGAGCTTAAAGATCTCATCAGTGGAGCCACTGGAGGTGAAGGTACTCTGCTTCCAGTGGTCCTCAAGTCCTCCTACAAGCCCAAGGCTTCCTAACCTCCTTCAGCATGATCGCCAATTCCGGGTCCCCGCCCTCAGGTGGGAAGGAGCTTGAGCCACTACTTTCCAGCTGTGAAAAATCTGTGGTGGACCTGTGGGGTTTGCAGGTGGTGGCGAAAGGGTACAAGATTCCTTTTACCTCTCTTTCTCCTCCCCGCACCTTCCTCTCACTCTCCTCTAGGCGGAGGAAAGTGTCGCCTGTTTGAGAGTGCTATCCAAGCCCTTCTAGACAGTGGAGTCTTGGGGCCAGTCCCTTTTCCGGAGACTGGGTTGGGGCTCTATTCCAACCTCCTTGTGGTCTCCAGGAAAGGCAGAGGTTGTCGTCCTATTCTGAGCCTGAAGGATATCAACCAATTTGTGGTCAGATATCACTATCATCAGGAGTCCTTGCGACCAGTGATTGTGGCCGCGTCTCCTGGGGAGTTCCTTGCATCTCTGGATCTTCAAGATGCGTATTTGCACATCTTCATTCATCCAGAGAGCCGACAGTATCTCCGATTTGCCTGCGACAGGGGTCACTTTCAGTTTTCTGCCCTGCCATTCGGCCTGACCACCTCTCCTCAAGTCTTCAATCAAGTTCTGGGAGCTTTAGTCTCTGCTCTCCATCGAGATGGCATCATGGTTACTCCATACATGGACAACCTCCTTTTGAAGGCCTCATCTCCAGACCTCCTTCACCTGCAGGTTCAGAAATGCGTTCAGATACTATCCACTCATGGGTGGATCATCAACCTGGACAAGTCGGGCCTTGTTCCCTCCCAGAAGACGGTTTTCCTGGGCCTTCTCTTCGACTCTCAGAATGGGATGGTCTTTCTCACAGACAAGGTGGCTCATCAGCTGGCTCAGAAGGTCTATACGATTCTGAGCCAGGATCTGATTCCTGACAAGAAATTGTCCTCTCTAGTGGGGAAGTTCATCTCCACATTAGAAGCAGTACCATTCGCCATGGCTCATGCCAGGTAGCTTCGGAGATTTCTGATCTTGGCATGTAAGGTCAACCGAATCATCTGGAGGAGTCTCTGTCTCTCCCGATTCTTGTTGAATCTTTCATGATGGTTCAACCTGGACTATTTCCTGAAGGCAAGCACCTTCCTAATACTGTTCTGGACGATGGTGATTACGGACCCCTGCCTCTCACTGTTCTGGGGCATCTGAATGCTCAGGGCCAGTGATCTCTGGAAGAATCTGTCCTTCCCATCGACATCTTGGAACTTCGGGTGATATTTCATGCCCTGCGCCATTGGACACTCCAGTTGGAGGACTGTCCAGTCAGAGTACAGACACACAATGCCACGGTGGTGGCTTACATCCAAAACCAAGATGGCAAAGGAAGTCTTGCAGCTTGGTTAGTGGTCAAGGCTATTTTGTCCTGGGCAGAGGACCATGTCCCTGCCATCTCCACAGTTTATATTCCAGGAGTTGTCAACGTCTTGGCAGACTTACTCAGTCGACATACATTGGCCGGCGGAGAGTGGGAACTTCACCCAGAGGTGTTCAATGGCAGTTCAGAAGATGGGTATCCCATGCTTCGATCTGATGGCAGCAAGATACAACAGAGAGGTTCCAACATTCTGCTCTTGCTGGGTGGATCCCCTGACTCTGGGAGTTAATTCCTTGTTGATCCCGTGGACATTTCCTCTGGCATACATCTTTCCTCCCATTCCCCTGTTGAACAGGGTGCTGGGGAAACTGTGACTGGAGCGCTGCCCAGTCTCCGTACTGGCCTCAGCAGACTTGGTTCCCAGAGCTTCTGGACCTCTCAGTGACAGAACCTCTTCGACTTCCCTCCCATCCAGACCTTCTTCTACGGGGTTACCTCTGGAAAGATGATGTCCATCTTCTGGCTTTGACGGCATGGAGATTGAATCCTCAGTTTTGAAGAAGAAAGGATTTTCTTCTGGTGTTGTGGCTACTATGCTTAGTGCCCGCAAGCCTGTTTCCTCTAAGGTCTACCATAGAGTTTGGTCTACCTTCCTGGCTTGGTTTGCTGACAAAGGCCTATGTCAGGATTTTGTCCTTCCTACAGTTCTTTCCTTCCTCCAGGATGGTGTGGATAAGGGTCTCAGTCTGAGTTCTCTCAAGGTTTGGACTTCTGCGCTCAGTCTATTTTTCAGAGGCGTCTTGCTATCTTTCCTGATGTCAGGGTTTTCTTCCAGGGTGTTGCTCATACCCGTCCGGTGTTTAAGTCCCCTGCTCCTCAGTGGGATCTTAACCTGGTCTTGGGAGTGCTCCTGCGTCCTCCCTTTGAGCCTTGGGCTACCTTTCATCTACGTATGCTGGCGTGGAAGATGGCCTTTCTCCTGGCAATTGTTTCCAGTTGCGGAGCTGCATGCCCTGCCCTGTAAACCGCCCTTTTTGGTTTTTCACAAGGACAAGACGGTGCTTTGCACCTCACGGGAGCTACTCCTGAAGGTTGTGTCTGAATTCCACATCAATCAGGAGATTGTGGATCCTTCCTTCTGTCCTAACCCTACTTCTGACAAAGAGAGGAATCTTCATCTGTTGGATGTTGTGCATTGTCTCAAGTTCTATGTGCATTGTACTGAGTCCTTGAGTCAGTCTGACACTCTGTTTGTCATTCCTGAGGGTCCTAGGGTAGGGAAGCCTGCCTCCAAGGTTACCATCGCTTCTTGGATCAAATCCACGATTCGTAAGGCTTATGAACTTCAAAAGAAGCCTGTTCCCTTCTGGGTTACGGTTCATTCTGTGAGGTCTATTGGGGCTTCTTGGGCCTACAAGAACCAAGCCTCAGCTGATCAGTTGTGCAAGGCGGCTACTTGGTCATCTGTGCACGCTTTTTCTAAACACTATCGTGTGGATGTGCTGGCATCGGCTGATGCCAGTTTTGGGAGAAAGATCCTGGAGGCAGCCTTACTTGTCTAGGATCTCTTAGTCTCTCAGTACTCTTCACTTTTGAGCCCTGTTGGCTCTGGTTCAGTGTGCTGTGTACAGTTCTGTGGTTTGTTTTACCCCTGTTCAGTGTCCGTTGACACATTGCAGTTAGTTCCAAAACATGATCTGGCGCTTCGAGTATTTGTGGGAATTACGTTATGCAAATATACACAGAACAGTACACAGAAATCTTAAAAATCGAAGTTCCTTTAATCCAATCTTCCAAACAGAGATGAATTAAACACAAAAAATACAATTTCAATATTCCATGACACATAAAAATATATAACAATATAATAATCTGAAGCACTTCAAACACTCCCTCTGTTATAATGCCACAGATAAATATATAAAATACTGAAGGAATACAACTCTGGGACACCCCAAACACCAAAGAAGTCACGATGCCACAGATGCTTCCCTAATAGTATACATACAGCATATAGAAAGCCACCACGGTAAACGTATACACCATATGGCAATCCCAAATGCGGTATAAATTACATCCACATCCTCACATAACCCCCAATCAAAATAGTATAAAAAACCTCTACTAGCTAGCCCTATCTATATACCGGTATATATAAAAAAAAAAAAAACTAAAAAAAAAAAAAACATACAAATGTATGTGAGCAGAGTTGAGAAACAAAGTGTAGTCCCAGGAAGAGTCGTCACGCTACAAAGTAGCAATAAGATCCTTGTCGCTGTATATAATGTTCTGATTAAAAGTGTAACTGCATATGGTATAAACGGCAATCCATATTCCTTCCTCACACAATTCTCTGGTGTATAACCAATCCACTCCGTCTTTCAAACCGGTGTAATAACTCGACACACAGTTGACATATACAATGCACAGCAGTGGATATTAAAAGATCGAAATGTTCCAATACACCACGTTGTTGGCATTTATTGCTTAAACAAATGCTCTTACAATAAGTTACACTTATCTGATATCCTTAGAGGCTAGTCTCCATAAACAGCTGAACCGCCTCTCTTTGCTGAGTACTCGATCCTCATTCATCAGCTTCACAGCGTTTCTGCCGGTTGGCTTCAACCATCAATCGACGTGTTAACAGCGGTCATAATTCAGACCTCCTTTCTTCCGCTTCCGTCCAATCTTACGATAGGATCACTCTTCCACCACCGACTTGTATTACAAGTCGGACTCTCATTCCATGCTCATTCCAACGCGTTTCAAAACCACCCGGGTTTCTTCTTCAGGGAATTAATGTATATATAAAGCAGCATCCTCAATGTCCCTATATACCCCTATGCTCCTCCCCCCCCATAATACAAAAACACATCACCTAACTCCCTCCCTAATTAATTAGGGTGTGGATCATCCAACGAATACGTGAAAATAAAAATAAACTGAACACAGCTCTATTGCTAATCTAATGCAACATAATATTCTACACCAAATGTTATATAATTATAATTGACCCCATCCTCACTGTAATGTTCATAATGATACAAATACAAATATTTATGCACATATAATAAACCATTCCCTAACACACATACACCCATTTATTGTGACCGTATATTAACCCTTTAACATTCCTCCATCACTAAATATAACAGTGATCATCACTTAATTATATACATAGGATCAAATGGAGAAACATAAGAGGAGACAAATAAATGAACTCTGAATTTATGTGTAATAACACACATGAATAGCAAACATTAACCCCTAAAGATCTATTCCACCTATCATTTCCCACTCATTCCAAAAAAAGGTCATGGAATGTTTGGGAAAATATATAAGTAAAAAAATATATCTTACCACGTTGGCTTAAAAATAACTTTATAAAAATCCAAATATTTCCAATTCAGCATTTAACCCTAGGGGAGCCAATGTGTTCATATTATAGATCCATTGGCTCTCCCTTCTAGACATTTCCTTAATAAAATCACCCCCTCTCCAATTTTTCTTCACAATGTCAATCCCACAGAATTTCATATTACTAATATTAGCATCTTTACACTGCAAGAAATGAGATGATAAACTATGTTTAGTGAAACCAATCTTTATATTGTAAATATGTTCACGTATTCTCTCTTTCAACGGACGTTTCGTTCTTCCAATATATTGTTTCATACAGTGACATTGAATCAAATAAATCACTCCTTTCGTGTGGCAAGTGATGGTCTGTCTAATCCTAAATTTCTCACCAGTTGTATTCGACATAAAATGCTTCTCATTTTTATTTTCACGACAAGAAGTACAACCCAAACACCTACCACACTTAAAAAAACCGGAGCCATTGGTCAACCAGTTCCTAGAGGCAATCTTCCCAATATTGTTCTGTACAGTAGGAGCCAACATGGTATTTAAACTAGCTGCCTTAGTAAACACAATAATTGGTCTATCGGGCAACAAATCCATCAACATTCTATCTCCCTTCAATACATCCCAATGTTTATTAATACTCTGTCTAACTTTAAAGTAATCTATACTAAAAGGAAGGACAACAGATATCTTTTCATCCCTTTTCTCCCTAAAATTTTCTTCCAATAGAGAGCCCCTGTCCAACCTCTCAATTTGTGTATAGTATTCTTCAAGCATTTCCTCTGGATATTTCTTTTCCAAAAACCTATTTTTAATGATTCCAACCTGTTCCTCAAACACCAAATTGTCTGTACAATTCCTCTTAATCCTCATCATTTCTCCCTTCGGGATGTTATTGAGCCAAGGAGGAAAATGACAACTGTTCAAAGCAATATAACTGTTACAATCCACAGGTTTAAAGAAAGTTTTAGTTTTAACCTTTCCCTCCTCTATATAAATCATTAAATCCAAAAACTCAACTTCCCTATTGCTTGACTTCACTGTAAATTTAAGGTTGTACTGTGGCATTATAACAGAGGGAGTGTTTGAAGTGCTTCAGATTATTATATTGTTATATATTTTTATGTGTCATGGAATATTGAAATTGTATTTTTTGTGTTTAATTCATCTCTGGAAGATTGGATTAAAGGAACTTCGATTTTTAAGATTTCTGTGTACTGTTCTGTGTATATTTGCATAACGTAATTCCCACAAATACTCGAAGCGCCAGATCATGTTTTGGAATATATTGATTTGCGAACTGGTGGAGTAGTGGTTCTAGGTCCGGCTGCTGAGGATTTGTTATACCTCTCTGTTTCATTTGTGCGCCACCACAGTTGTATCTATTTTATACATTGCAGTTAGTGTTGAGCTATTTATGATCTGTAGGTTCATTGGTGCTCTGGTGACTTTGGGGGCCCGCGCCTGGTCCTTTCTTCCCGCCCTGGGGAGCTTAATGTTTGGACATCCCAAAGTTACCAGTAACCTGTATTGGACAACAGAGAAAATAGGATTTTAGTCTTACCTGTTAAATCCTTTTCTCTTAGTCCATACAGGTTACTGGTTAGAGTCTTCTGTTTTCTCGCTGACTACTTGTAGTAGTTGGTTCCAAAACTTACTGAAGCTGAAACAGGAGGCTGCAGCGAAGTTTAGAGGGTAGGCTCCACCCCTGCACTCACTTCTCAGAATTGTTCCTGCCTACTTAAAGGGGCAGAGCGCCTACCCAAAATTACCAGTAACCTGTATGGACTAAGAGAAAAGGATTTAACATGTAAGACTAAAATCCTTTTTTTAATGTCTACAAGATGCAGATATTTAAATTTGAAGTATTACTATCCCTGTAAAGTTAAACTTTGCTATAAAAATTCTGTACATTTTTTCTGTAAAAACTGTAATGAAGACTAAATCTGTTTCTCTGTCGTTCAATACAGGTTACTGGTAACTCTGGGTAGGCGGTCCGCCCCTTTAATTGTAGGCAGGAACAATTCTAGAATTATATGCAGGGGGTGGAGCCTACCTTCCCTCCTTGGCTGCAGCTAGCCAACCAGCTCCAGAAAGATTTGTTCCTTGGTGAAGATAACACAGGCAAGAGAACAGTTGTGCTATAGCTTTAGAAGCTTTTTATTTTTCTGTTAGAAATGGAATACCGCCATTAGGCGGATTACCATAACTGACAATGCCCTTAGATGTGGCTAGCTTAGTGACCATGTGCTTTTTGTGGACTTTAAGCCCTGGGGGGGGGGGAATCTTTGCTACAAGTTCTTTCCTCAGGAGTTCCCCACCGAGGCGTCTTCTTTAAACATGGTAATCTGAAGACAGAAGATCTTCAGGAAAGGTGAGCAACCCTTTGAGTGCTGCAGGTCCACCTATCCCACAGTGCCCCTCCGCACAGGAATTTTCATTTGGAGTTCCTATTGCACACTCCTGCACTCATTGAGTCTATCTGCATGTCTGTTGTGTGTTTGGAGCAGGTTTATGAGGTACTTAACCCTTTAGCTGCTGGTTTTGCCTTCATTTGAGGGTTTTTATAACACTTTTCCTACTGGTTCAGTGTTTTTGGGGTATTCTAAAATGTTCTAGTGATGTTTCATGTCTTTTAGTTTTACACTTTCAATTTTGTAAAATTTGACTTTAAGGGCACGCTTTACCGCATAGGCGCCATTGCTCCATTCACTCCTATGGGACTGTACAGTTTGGGACATATCTCTGCAACCGTTTAACTTAGCGACTTCAGAGATGGCTCATTTTACTTGTCTGCCCTTTCTCTATCATCCGGTTCATGTTTCTAGTGTGTTGGGGGCTCAGGGGGCTTCGGGCACTGTTTGGGCTACTTTTCTGGGAAAACTAGATTTCCCATGAGTGCTTGCTTCGCTTGCTCGTTTCTGATTGGCTCCCGCCGCGGCAGCCATTTTGTGCTATTTCCAGAACGAGTATCCTACGCAGGGCTTGAACTCTCCTTCTCTCCTCTGCTGATTAACCTTTCGCCTGATAAGTCTATTTTAGCGATTTCTGGGGTGAAACTTTAATCCTACACACTGTAATTGGGAGATTTCTTATACAGTAAGGTTATTTGACACTGTGAGAATGTCTATACCGTTGGAGCTTGGGGCCAGACATAAGACTAAGGATGCTGGGGTCTCTGTATCCCCTATTGTGCATTGCTTTTCCTGTCATTCAGGGTTACCTAGAGAATTCTCAGATCATTTATGCCCAGCATGTTCTGATGTCCTTGAGAGTCTTCCAGGGACCTCCATCCATGCACTAGAGCCAGTTTGGGTGCAAGAGTTCAAGGTTGCTACTAGGGACCTTAGGTCCACATTGCAACTCTTTCCATCCCAGTTACAGGGGGTCTGTCATTCTTGGCGGGGGTCTGTCATTCTTGGCAGACCCCCTCTTCTGTCAAGTCTTCCCTGCCAAAGCCTCAGGGTGTCCCTGACGTGTCAGATTCCTCTGAGGGGAGGAACTGCTGGTGGATTCAGATGTTGAGGAATGTTCTGCGGTGGGCTCCTCTCAGTTTTTTTGGGGACCCTTATGAGGCTGATCCTGACCCTCGGCTGAGGGCCTGATCAGGGCTGTTTTAAATACCCTAAACATTCGCTTAGTGCATGAGATTCCTTCTGACCCTTCTGATGTATTTCAGGAGCCTAAAAAGCCCTTTACTTGCTTTCCACCTAACCCCACTCTTGACTGCCTTGTGTCTGAAGAGTGGAAGTCTCCGTACAGCAAACCTTCTGTCTCCAAAAAATTTGCCAAGCTTTATCCCTTTTCTGAGGCTGCGCTTGCTCTGTGGGTTCATCCATCCAAAATGGATGCTCCTATCTCCAGGCTACCCAAGTCTACTGCCTTGCCAGTGTCTGAGGTGTCTGCTCTAAAGGACTGGACTGGCAAGAAACTTGAGGTCTCCCTCAAGTCCATCTTTGCCACTGCTAGTTCTGCCATGCATCCAGCATTCACAGCAGCATGGGTGAACTGGACCATTGCGGTCTGGACTGAACAGCTCACTCTTGCTGTCCGTCAGGATGCTCCAACTTTGAATATGTTGCACCTCCTTGCCAACGTTTTTGAGGCTCAGCACTATGTTTCTGCTGTCTTATTTGATGTCATCCGTTTGGTGGCTAGGGTTTCCACCATGTCTGTGGTTTCCAGACGGGCTCTTTGGCTCAAGATCTGGTTTGCTGACACTGCTTCTAAGAAAGCATTGCTCTCCTTGCCTTTTCAAGGCACTTCTTTGTTTGGGCCAGATCTTAAGAATCTGATCAGTGAGGCCATAGGGGGTAAGAGTACACTTCTACCCTTAGTTCCTAGGAAGAAAACACCGCTTAAGTGTAACTGGTATTTTCGTTCCTTTCAGAATGAGACACGTTCGGCAAACCAGATGGTTCCCTCAACGCCACATACCTCCTCCAAGCCTAAACAGCAATGTAAGCTCAAGGTCTCCTCCAAGCCCAATGCTTCCAAGCATTCTTCGGCTTGGGTGGTCGTCTGCATCACTATTACAGCATTTGGTAGGATTCAGTGAGAGACCCATGGGTTTTACAGGTGGTGACGGAAGGGTACTAATTCCCTTTCGTCTCTCTTCCTCCCTTTCTCTTCTTTCCTTCTCATACGCCTCAGGGCGCAGAGAAACGGCGTCTGTTCAACGCCGCTGTTCAGGCTCTTCTGGACAAGGACGTTCTAGAGCCAGTTCCAGTTCTAGACAGAGAAACCTCTTTGTGGTCTCCAAGAAGGATGGCAGTTGTCGTCCCATTTTGGATTTAAAGGATCTCAATTCCTTTGTGATCTGGACTCATTATCTCCAGGAGTCTCTAAGAACAATGATTGCTGCCATGTGCCCGGGGGAATTCCTTGCATCTCTGGATCTTCAGGACGCGTACTTACACATTGCCATTCATCCAGAGAGCCGGCAGTACCTCCAATTTGCCTGCGACTGGGGACATTTTCAGTTTTCAGCTTTTCCATTTGGTCTGACGACAGCTCCTCAAGTCTTCAAACGTGTCCTGGGAGCCTTAGTGTCCGTCCTCCACCGAGACGGCATCAGAGTTACTCCATACACGGATGACCTGCTTCTGAAAGCCCCTTCTGCGGAACTTCTTCATCAGCAGGTTTAGCAATGCATTCATGCTCTCACCCATCAGAGGTGGATCATCAACTTGGACAAATCAGATCTTGTCCCATCCCAGTGTCTGGTCTTCCTGGGCCTCCTCTTTGAAACCCAGAAGAACATGGTGTTTCTCACGGACGAGGTGGCTCACCAGATTGCCCACAGGGTTTCTGCGATCGTGGCTCAAGATCTAGTTCCAGCCAAGAAGCGGTCATCTCTAGTGGGGAAATTCATTTCCACCATATAAGCAGTACTGTTTGCCATGGCGCTCACCAGGGATCCAGGTGTGTGGGAGTCAGCTGGACCTTCTGAAGATGTCAGTGTCCCTCCCTCTTTATGTGGAACTGAGTTTGTCGTGGTGGTTTGACCTCTCCAGTCTGCTGAAGGGCAGGTCCTTCCTGGTATCCTTCTGGACCACAGTGACGACGGATGCCAGCCTCTCCGTCTGGGGAGCGGTCCTGGGTCGCCTGAGTGCTCAGGGTCAGTGGTCTCCAGAGGAATCTCTACGTCCCATCAACATATTGGAGCTTCGAGGGAAATTTCATGCCCTTCATCATTGGACATCTCCGCTGGAAGACTGTCCAGTCCGGATAGAGTCCGACAACGCCATTGCCGTGGCTTACATCAACAAGAAGGGTGGAACAACAAGTCTCGCCGCTTGATTAGAGATCAAGGCTATTTTGTCCTGGGCAGAAGAACACGTTCCTGCCATATCCGCAGTACACATTCCTGGCATGGACAATGTCATGGCGGACTTCCTCAGTCGACACACAGTGGCAGAGGGGAGTGGGAGCTGCACCCAGAGGTGTTCACCCTCATTGTTCAGAAATGGGGTCTTCCTTACATTGACCTGATAGCGACAAAACACAACAGGAAGGTTACTAGGTTCTGCTCTCGATGGAGGGGACCCTCTAGCTCTGGCGGTGGATGCAATGTCCATTCCTTGGTTATTCCCTCTGGTCTACATCTTTCCTCCCCTCCCAATGTTGCACAAGGTGTTACGGAAATTATGACTGGAGCGTTGTCCAGTCATTCTGATTGCTCCGTACTGGCCTCGCCAAGCTTTGTTTTCGGAGCTTCTGGATCTGTCAGTGGCGGAGCCATTCCGGCTCCCTTGCAATCCGGATCTTCTTCTACAGGGTTACCTGTGGAAGGAGGATGTTCATCATCTAGCCTTGACGACTTGGAAATTGAATCCTAAATATTGAGGAAGAAAGGGTTTTCTTCTGATGTGGTGGCTACTATGCTCAGTGCCCGCAAACCTGTTTCTTCCAAGATCTACCATTGTGTCTGGTCGACCTTCCTATTTTGATTTGCTGACAAGGACCTGTCTCAGGAATTTGATCTGCCTACGGTCCTGGCTTTTTTTGCAAGACTGTGTGGATAAGGGTCTCAGTTTGAGTTCCCATAAAGTTCAGACATCTGCTCACTCTGTTTTCTTTCAGAGGCGCATTGCCATCCTTCCTGATGTCAAGGTTTTCTTCCAGAGTGTTGCTCATACTTGTCCTGCCTTCAAGATTCCTGCTCCTCCGTGGGATCTTAACTTTTTTTTTTTTTATCGTTCTTCAGCTCCCTCCATTTGAGTCTTTGGCTTCTATTCCACTACGCCTGTTGACGTGGAAAATGGTCTTTCTCCTGGCGATTGTGTCTGTCCACCGTGTCGTGGAGTTACATGCTCTGTCCTGTAAACCACCCTATTTGGTGTTTCACAAGGAGAAGGCGGTGCTTTGCAGCTCTCAGGAGTTTCTCCCGAAGGTGGTTTCGGAGTTCCACATCAATCAGGCGATTGTGGTGCCCTCTTTCTGCCCTGACCCCACCTCTGACAAGGGGAGGGATCTCCATTTGTTAGACGTGGTGCGTTGTCTCAAGTTTTATGTGCATCACACTGAGTCTATCAGGCATTCTGACGCGTTGTTCGTCATTCCTGAGGGTCCTAGGGCAGGAAGACCTGCATCCAAGGTGACCATTGCTTCTTGGATCAAGTCCACTATTCGTAAGGCTTATGAGCTAAGGAAGAAGCCTATCCCTTTCAGGCTCGCGGCTCATTCTACACGATCTATTGGGTCCTCTTGGGCTTACAAGAATCAGGTCTCTGCTGATCAGTTGTGCAAGGCTCCCACCTGGTCGTCTGTGCACACCTTTTTGAAGCTCTACCGTGTTGATGTACTGGCATCAGCTGACGCCAGCTTTGGGAGCAAAATCCTGGAGGCAGTCTTGCCTGTCTAGGATTTTCTTCGGTTCTTGGTGCTTCCTTCACTTTTGAGCCCTGTTGGCTCTAGTTCAGTGTGCTGTGTAACAGTTGAGGTGTTGTTACCCCTGTTCAGTGTCCGTTGACACTTCATTGTTTGTTTGGGCTATCTCTGATCTGATCGTTCATATCTGCTCTGGTGACTTGGGGGCCTTGCGCCTGGTCCTTGCCTTACTTTCAGCCTCTGGGAAACTCAATGGTTGGACATCCCAGAGTTAACAGTAACCTGTATTGGACGACAGAGAAAAGAGGTTTTTAATCTTACCTGTTAAATCCTTTTGTCTTAGTCCATACAGGTTACTGGTCTCCCACCCTGTCAAGGGACCATGCTTGGCTCTCCTGTGGCAGACTGTGGGGGTCCTTTGGGGTCATGCTCACAGGAGTCTTCTTTTCCTTTTCTATCCATTCATAGTTAGTGTCTCAAATCTTTCTGGAGCTGGTTGGCTAGCGGCAGCCAAGGAGGGAAGGTAGGCTCCACCCCCTGCATAGAATTCTAGAATTGTTCCTGCCTACAACTAAAGGGGCGGATTGCCTACCCAGAGTTACCAGTAACCTGTATGGACTAAGAAAAAAGGATTTAACAGGTAAGACTAAAATCCTCTTTTTGTTGTTCCCTGGGATGTGTTTTTATAGTGAATCCATTCTCTGCTTTCATAGATGAAATAATCCACTCAGCAGAATTTCCAAAACCCATCTGGACATAAACAATATTTTAGTATTTCTATCTTGATTTTGGCAAAATCCCCACTTCCAGTCTCAGCTAAAATAGATCAGAGGTATTTAGACAGGGTTATGTGGGACTCCAGTGTTCCTTGAAGTAGTAAAAGGGGTGCCAAGGAACACATTTCATTGGGAGAACCGGAGGCTTAGGTGCCAGGCAGTAAATGTGTGGTTCTGTCAATGCCAGTGGGTGTGTGAAAGACTGAATTGTTTTTAACAGTGCAATTTTATTTATGTATGTATGTAATTTTTTTTTTGTAACAAGCTGTATAACTCAGCCCCTTCCCAGATTAAATAAATATCTATCCGCTACAATTACCTGCTAATACACTTTAGCCCAATAATGGGAAATATTCCCGAAGAATAAGTAGCTCTTCATTTTTTTATCATAACTAAATACCTTGGTATGCGAGCTTAAAATAGTCTGTTATAGCTATATACTTTAAACTGCTTTTGATCTCTTGTAATCCCTGCTAGTTATTTCAGATTACACTAGTTTAAAGACTACTGACCCTTACTAGTCATCCAGGTTTAATGCTTACTGCTTGTTGTGAGTAGGTGTGCATAGAGGCTAACTTCAGTAGAGATCACTATATACAGGAAACTGCAGGTATAATGCAAACTATACTGAATTTAGACAGACCTGACTGCTGTATGAAGGACACAGAGGCAAGGTAAAGTGACAGTCAACTTCCTTCTTCCTTCAAGTGCATAATATATAAAACCAAAACTAAATTGCCTTTTTACCATTATTTTCGTCTCCACCTTTTTTTTTATTATTATTATTATATATATTACAGGTTTATGTCTCTCACAGTGATCTCTCTGAACTATTGTTTCCAGAGAGCTCCCTGACAGGGACTGTGAATTAAGTGTGAGTGCAATGAAATTAAGAAAAAACATCCAAAAAACAGTAAGTTTACTGTTTATGGACATGGGGAAGACAGACAGACGAATAGATAGACTGATAAATAGATAAAACAGAGTTTCACTGTTGAAGGAACAGTGAAAGGAATAGTAATACTTAAAACTAAATATATATAATTTTTGTAGTGTTTATTCCCCTGGAGGTTTATGGTCAACTGACCAGAGCTGTGCATAGGATGATGTAGCAACAGCATCCTGTACAATTTCAGGCCACTATGATACTGCAAACTTCAACTTTGAACTGTATTAACTTTTGCGTAAAAACCTTTTAACAGTGGGAGTTCACTTGTTTTACTCATGGGACAAGCACTACAGTATATATTTTTTTACATATTGTTACTATCACTTTAAGAACCATTCATTCCTAGGGAATAGTTCCCCCTTAAGTTACTGGTCCCAGATAGTATTCAAAAAATGTGTGCAATGTGTTGGACAACTGTAGTATTAAACAGGCTATAAAGGGTTTGTTCGTTTGTTGGCACCTGGATTTTTATTTGAAGCAGAAGTGTTTAACCATAGCAGAGAGTGCAATTTTGGAAAAACCTGTGATACCATTGGTGACACATTGTTTAAAATGGTGTTTTAACCCCTTGAATGCTATAAAGGAGACCTCTCTAACATTCAAGGGGTTAAACTCCCTACTTAAATCAATGTGAGTTTTAATTTCTTTCCTATGGTGTTGTTTGTTTTCTCAAGGGTGGCTCATCTTTAACTTATTGAATATGGCCAACTAATGTCTTTAGAAATGTTGTTAGGTACATAATTCAAACAAGTGGTTGTCATAACCCATATAGTTTGGGTCTGGGGCTTGTGGTTCTACAGTTTTTGTTGTTGGACTACAATTCCCATGAACCTCATCCAGCCAGTGGCCGGTCATGGATAATGGAGGTCGTAGTCCAATAACAGCAGGGGAGACACAGGCTGCCCATCCCTGCAGAAAAGTATGAAGCACTCTGAGGAAAATGAACAAAATGTTATTTAAATGTAAATAAGTGCATGAACAAAAAATACACGTTTTCATTTCATTTATGACAAGTCAGGTAGACATATCTTGATACTTGCCTGTTTTTTTTGTTTTTTTTTTTACTTAATCAATTTATTTTTTTCCAGGTCACAGAACAGAATACATGACAACAAGGTAAGAAACTTGTATTTCAACACTTTTTTTTTTATATTTGCATCCATTAGTAAGTAATGTGATCTAGCTTCAGCCATCAACAGAGGGCTAGACAATCAATCCTACAGTATGCACCAATCAACATATCTTCCTTCTGTAGAGCTAGGAGACACTAGTAGAGATGCACGGAGTGTATCAGGTGGTATTTTAAAGAGGCCTCACAGAATGAAGCAGGAATTCTAGAATTTCCTCTCACTGGGGAGTTTTCAGTTTTCTTTATTGTTACATTAGTGGGAAAATCCCAGCTGAAATATCTCATACTGTAAAGAGCTAGGCAACAAATCACCTGGTCAGATACATTGAGATTTTTCCTGTAACAAAGAGAGATATTATATACAATATGGCCTAATGTAGAAAGTAGACATGTGTAATGTTCTAATTTAATGCCTTCCCTTTTTCCTAAAGAAATCACCTTTTCAGTGTTAAATTGATATATGTATATCAAATGTCCTTGTCACTTTGGTTATCTGATTCCTTATAGTGAATTCTGTGAATTTCCAGACTGACATTCCACAGCTTGTCTATCAGATTTAGACTTTCTGAATTACAGATTTTTTGGGTGCTAGAAATATATTGGTAAAAATCATAAGACTAATCAAACAAGTTGTAGGAGTTGCATAATATCACTGCCACACTTAATTTTCTGTTGCGCGGTCAGGGCTGGATTTACATCCTAGGTGCCCCAAGGCAAAGCACTCTGTGCGCCTCTAGACCCACCCATGGCCACACCCACAGTCCCACCGTTTTCTGGCACAAAAAAATAAATGTATTGCATTAGCATCCAAGTGATTAAATTAAAGCCTGTAAATGGGCAAATAATCTTGTGCAGAGACACTGAGATTGTTCTGGCCACACCCACAATTCAGAATGTAGGTGTGGCCAGCACAGATGAGGCGCCCCTTAAAATTTGGAGATATAAGCAGTTGCCTTCTCTGCCTATTGGGAAATCCGGCCCTGTGCGCAGTATATTGCAAAGCAACGTGGTGTACATTCCTCTGGTTTTCAAGGTATTATACATTGCCTTGTAATTCACTTAAAGGGTTAAAGTAACCATGTCAAAAACGTTACTTGATTTCACTGTAAACTAATAGGATATCTCCCATTTATTTCTTGCACCATCCAATATGTCTAATTTATATGTGGTTTTATTACTTTACTCGATTAAGTGCAATAAATGAAATGTTTCCATGGGGGGATGTTATAACAATGCTCTCCTGAACACTCCCTCCCATTATAGATTGCTGTGTTTCAGCTGTTAGTCAGAAAGTATCTGAGCAGAGTTTATCCCCATCTGAAGCCGTTTTGCACACCCATTTCCTGGGGAGAAATACAATTCAAAGCTATCTGTTCACATTACTGGAGCTATAGATGGTATAGTGTAGGGCAGGAGGAGTCAAGGGAAAGAGGAACAATTCTGGGTTAAACCGTCTACATCATAACAAATAAAAACACCCCACATTTTCATTGATTTAAATTGGTTTTTAAACCCTTTCATGCAAAGAGGTCTCCAGTGCATTGCTTTTGCAATGCTTTGGAGACCCCTCTAGTATTCAAGAGGCTGAAAACCCAGTTTAAATCAACAGGAATTTGCACTTTTCCCTTATGGTGCAGTTAGGTTTGTCCCACAATTGCTGCATTTGTGTTTTGTGCATATTGTCCACCATCTTCCACTCCAGGCTTGTCCCCCTGTCCACTGTTACTGAACTCTGCTCTGTGGAACCCCTTGTATTTCTGGGTTTCCACAGAACACACGATGAGAATTACTGGTATGGTGCGTGCAAGCAAAGTAAAATGTCAGCAGGATCAGTGTACACACTGCAAGAAATGAAATATTTGGTTAAAGCAATATCTGCCAAGAAAGAATGGGGGAGATTTATAAACGTGGTGTTAAAAGGTCTGATTAGATCATGTTATGGTGTAGATATAAAAAAAATAAATGAACTGGAGCAAGTCCCAGCTCTCAAACATTTATAGTTTGAGAGATTATAATGGTTTAAAGTCCCCCCCTCCCCTTTCACAGATGTCGGCCTCTAGCAGACCAGAAGGAGATCATGGTCCCAGGACCAGCCGGAGGCTCTTCAGCAGAGCCGAAATAGTCTAAAAAGAAATACTTCATTGGAACGGTCTACAAAGTGTGCTTGCAAACCAGGCACACTTTGTAGACCGTTTCAATGAAGTATTTCCTTTTAGATAGTTATTTCGGCTCTACTGAAGAGCCATTGTCAGGTCGCACGACTCGAATCACATGCTATACAGCCGACATCTGTGAAAGGGGAGGGATTTGGGGACTTTAAAACCTTATACCTCTCAAACTATAAATGTTTGAGAGACAGGATTGGCTCCAGTTAATTTATTTTTTTAATATTTACAATATAACATGTTATTATAATTGGACATTACTAACCCTTTAAGCAAAAAGAAGCGTTAATATGCCTGTAACTGTGTCTCGGATGGTTCTAAAATTAATAACAGCCATTTGGGATGGTGGTATACCATGTTGTATGGTTTTTTTTAAATGGATTAATGAAGTTTGTAAAAATTGCACAGCGAATTTATGAAGAAATGTTGCCATCTGTGACAATTATGCATCAGAATTTTTGCAAGAATTGTAATTCCAGGTTAAAGAATAATAATAATAATAATAATAATAATATACTGTCCTTACATGTTCCAGGCATTAACATCAGAGTAATAACTCCACGTCTATAAAAACACCTTAACGTAAGGTCTTGTTTATAAATAATATATCTCTAGTTGCCATGACTGTTCTTTAAAAAGTACTAAGAGCAGCTTTTTTTTTTTTTTTTTCTTTTTAATTATAAATCTCCCACAATGCATTTATTCTAAGTAAAACGTTGTGCCATGTTAGCAGCAGAAAAAAACAGGAGAGTAAAAGTGATACCTTTATTGGCTAAGAGGCTGCAGGGTGCAAGCTTTCAAGAAGCATAGGTCTCTTCTTCAGGCATAATAAGAATGATTCTTTGTAAATAAGCCTGAAGAAGAGACCTAGGTGTCTTGAAAGCTTGCATCCTACAGCCACTTAGCCAATAAAGGTATCACTTTTACTCTACCATTCTCATGTTTAAACGGTGTATGCAGAAGTAATACTAGTTTTACAGTGTCTCACAGCAGTATTTCATCACTGTCTAATAGTTCATCGAACAAGGTAACCATTTAAAGCGGAACTATCATCTTATATAAAGTCCCCCCACAATAATTATGCATATGGCGATTAGCTTCTTAAAAGTGATATTATCTGGTGCAAGTACCACGATCTGAAGTAATCCTTTTTCTGAGACTTGACGGTCAGGCTTCTTGCTTTAGAGCCGCCTGCCCCATCAGTCCCTTCCGGTACCTTCAGGTACCATGCAGTGCCTCCTAAAGGAGATCAAGACGGACAGCACAGGCACTCAGATGTCTTTAAGCCAAGATGTCAGCATGCAAGCCTGGCCTCTGGTCTCAGAAAAGGAGGAGGATTATTTCAGATAGTGGTACTGTTAAGAAGCTAATCGCCATATGCCTAATTATTGTGGGGGGACATTATATAGGGTGATAGTTCTGCTTTAAGTCTTTGCAACTGAAAATACAAAGACAGCATTACGCCCGATACTTTTATTTAAAGGAAAAGTAATATCTGAAGTTGAAAAGCTATACTGTTCCGCAAGCCTTTAAATGGAAAACCAATAATACAATAGCCTTAACCCTTTGAATGCCAGAGGGATGCCCACCGCATTGCAAAGCACCCCCTCTGACACTCGTAGGGATAATATTTAATATCTGAAATGAACCCTAACGCCTTGTAATAACTAACCTCACCTTACATTATTCTGAGCAGAAAATACTATTGGCCTTTATGAATAGATTCTTCATGGCACACATCCCCAAAATCCACCTTCAGTTAGTACTGGAATTCATTTCCACATAGGCAGATTCCTTAGACCCCACGCTCCTCCCACCAAAGGGATCTTAGGAAAGAAGGAAGATTTCAGTGGGAGGAAGTTGGGACCCCACAGTAGGGCAATATAGAATATGTCTGCCTCCATGGACATTATATCCTGTACAAACTGACAGTGGATTTGGGACTGATTTATAAAACGTTCTATTTTATGGCTGGTAATTTTATAGGTGTTAGTGTTTCTTTAACAGGATCGGAGTTGTGTGCAACACATTGCTTTGCAACAGAGTAGGTTTAACCCCTTTAGGACCAGATGAGTGGGCAGTGCATTGTAAAACAATGTTGTGCACCTCTCTGGTCCTGAAGGAGTTAAGCGTACTTTGTTGTGGCAGATATCTCCTGGCTGCAGAATAGGTGCAAGTTTCCAACCTCTTGTATGCTAGAGACTTGGCGATGCATTGGAGTGATGATTTAACCCTTTAAGGACCAGATGTGAATGCACATACATTATATATATATATATATATATATATATATATATATTTATTTATTTATTTATTACATATATATAATATATATACACACACACTCTCATTGGCACAGATCAGTATGTCTATGTCTCTGAATAGAAAAACAAAGTATTATGTCGATGATCTGCTTTGGTTCTTGTCTTTCATAAGATAACACAAGTAAGAAAATATTGGTTTCCGAATACAGAAATATGTCCAAAGCAAATTTAACATTAACATTTTATGCCTTCGTCTCCAACAAAGTAATATTTGCCTTGGATTAGATGATTTGTAAGCGTATATGACTTTGTTTTCCTTTTTAAGTGAACGTTTAAATCATGACAGTTTGCTTTGTCTGTACTCTGGAGTTTATTATTAATCTACAGCATCTGCCTCACTCATTGCTCATATTCCCTTTCCCAGGCCTCCAAACGTACCCCCTAAACCCCAGAAACAAAGGAAGCCCAGACCCCCATCCCAATATATTACTAAGTTGTTTAACGGGGATCTGGAATCTTTCATCAAGGTACTTGCACTTGCCATGCTGGTGGATAATTTGGGCACTTGCTTCTGCTGTAATGGTCAGACCCTCATGGCAACTGAGGAAGGTCATTACATTCTAGATTGTGGTGGGCTGTTTTTTTCCTTCTGATCAATATCCTTCCTGAAGTCACAGAGAAAGATGGACAGATAATGCACTAATCTGAAATTTACATATAACCATAACATTTATACAGCAATTTGTTATAGTGGACAATCTTTTACAGGAAACGTGTCTTTTTCTTTCCTGTTATTTGGTTTTCTAGAAAACACAGGAATTGCCAAAGTTTAGTTGAACTGAAGCTGCCCAGTCTCTGCTCTAATGTCAAGTGATGCTAAATGAGGGCTGGATTCCATTGCAGGAGGCAAATGTTATCACTGGTTTTATCTCATGGATTCCATGTGAAAACTATGGTGGAATTTGTAGGTAATATCGGTTATAAAGTTATTGCCACCAATGCTATCCAAACCTCAGTCGTCTTCCCCATCCTAATTTACCAAAGGCCTAATATAAAAGTAACCCTCTAGTAGTAAGTGACAATTTAATCAACACCTGTGGCAGTCTAGAGCTGAGACCTCCATTTTATAATTTGTTCCTTTTCTTGCATTGCTCAACAAAGGGGTGTTGCTGAGGCTGGGAGAGACTTTTCTTGTGGATTACTCATTCAGTCTGCTTGTGCCTATGGTAGACTGGGAAGAGGCATAATAAATACTGACTAATGCAGGTATAGGCAGCTGCACAATAAAGAAGTAAAATGATGTCCTGGTTAACTGTTGGAAGAACTGCTTTCTGGTTAGTCCTGTTACATTATGAGACTATCAAACATATATACAAAGAAAAGGTGAACAATTCTGAGGCAACCCAACTATTGTTTATGGGGGGGGGGAAATAATTTTTCATTTGAATAGGTCTTTTAACCCCTTGAATGCTAGAGGTCTCCAACACATTGTTTTGCAATTCACTGGACACCTTTCTAAAATTCAGGGGCTTAACACCCCACTTAATCCTTTAAAGTCCAGAGTGATAAGCGCACATACATCCTCTGGTCCTTTATGGGTTAAACCAGTGGAATATGAAATAATTTGTATTTGTCCACTACTGTGAATTTGGTTTTACACAGAATTGCTCCTCTTTATCTTCTTGCAAATGGCTCCGATTTTCTCTTTACTGTTGACTCTTTGTTCCTACTGTGTAATTGACGCATGGATTTAGCTTTCCTCCCTTCCACTCCACCAGGGAGCACCTCTAGATAAAGGTAATAGTAGAGCTGTACATAAGAAACATGTCAGATAATGACCTACTAGAACTTAGAAATTAAGCTTTTAGTACCCTTACCCTTCCAGAAAAGCTGGGTCACTGTCCCATTTATAATTTTTCAAGATGTTTCTGGCAGGAACTCTATTACAGTTTCAATATCAAACAGGAATTCCAGTGAATTTGAAAGTAATTGCTCACTGAGGGTAGAATATAACAGTATATGTCACATGCTGGCAAGAGAGGTGATTGTCCATTCTATGATTATCGATCATTATGTTTGGAACAAAATGAACCAATCTTTGGCCGTGAGAGGCACCACAACTGAGGTGCAGCTTTCTCAGCTGAGGTACTGTACATGCACACAAACCTGTATTTCAGAGTTTAGCAATGTCTCTAGAAGGAATCATTTGCTTTCCCTGAGTGGATTCAGCTTTGTAAATGAATGCAATTTCATCCCAAAATGGGGTTTCCAGTGTTCCAGAAATATCACCCTTTTTGCACTTGTATTTTCCAACCAGGAGAGGCTACATTTTAGCATCCCAATAATATGAACTGTTAGGGTTTGTTGTGCATGTCTGTGGTGGACAGCCAACAACCCTTTAGCTGTTGTTGGACTGCAACATTACAACTAACAGCCAGCTGACGATGATGGAATTGTAGTACAATAACAGCTGGAGTGCAGATAATAGTCCAGTTCTGGTCTATGCTCATGTAGCTGTAACATGTTTTGTATATTACTGCACCTTTCTCAGAACACCCCTGTCTAGATATAACAGTGTTTGATAAATATTTTCTTAAATATTAATCAGAGATGCTGCTTGGTTAAAATTCTCCAATCCTTTCTGGAGCAAAGGCATAGAAACATCTCAGAAGTGTCATTAACCTGTCCCAGATATCACTAAGACATGGAATACATCTCAGTAGATAAATCTCCATGAAAGAGGAACATTAGTCAGTGCAAGGCCACTGGCCAAGGAATGTCTTTCTGGTTGGGAGTCAAACAAACCCCACACATTTTCTGGCTTGACTCATCATACAACAGCTTAGAGCAGGAGAGGGCAACTTGAAGGTCCCCAGCTGTGGTTAGACTAGAACTTTCATTATCATCATCATCTGCTGGCCACTGGCCATCTGAAGATGATGGGAATTGTGGACCAGTGAGAGCTGTGAAGCTGCTTGCCTGCTACTGTATTAAAGGGACAGTAATACTTAATATGTCAAAACATATATTTATTGTATGGTTTATCCTTCTGAGTAACACAAAGGTACTCCCACTGCTGAGAGATGTTATTCAAAAGTTATTGCAGCTCAAACGAATTGTTTTTTTAGATGCAGCATTTAATTTCCAAATGTATATGTAAAAGTTCCCATTAAGAAAATAAGCTATTGCATGTGTGTTTTTGCTTGTTGCTTTTGTTTTTCCATTCGGCTGTGGGAAGCAATTTCCCTTTGCACTCTTCATTTCCTTGTCCAAAAGCTATTCTCTACTGTGTAACAGAGCAGGAAGTGAGGGAGTACAAGGAAAATTGATTTCCCAGGCTTTTGAAAAACACAGATGCAATATCATGCACTTTTTCCTCAGTATATGGAAATTGTTAATATTTATCTTTGCATTTTGCAGCATAGTATTTGATATGATAGCAAGTTGTATTTTAACATGAGATTCCCATGAGTAACTGTAGGCTTCAGAAGAGCAGATCCTGTGGCAGCAAACCAGTTCACTAGAAGGAGCAGATCAACACATGCTAGTAATATATCCAACATGAGCAGTAACTCACTAATGGAGACAACTGAGGTGCACATATAACTGAATTCACTGCACTCCATTTGGAAACAAGTCAGTTGCACATAGTACATCATCTTTATAGTGCATCCTCTGGGGGTTGGCCTGGTCCACTCATCAGTGGCATTCTTCCATTATTCTCTGTGTCTCAAGGAACCGAATACTTTGAAATTATAAGTACTCCTAAGCTCAGTCTCTTATCTTTGCTACATTTACTCTCTGTCTCTTTTTCTCCGTTCTGTATTTCTAATTTTGCCTCTAGTCGTGGAAGAAGGAATTCACACGCAAGACATCAGGTATTGTGCTTTGGGTTGCCTTGTACTTAACCCTTGAAAGACCAAATGGGTGTCCAGCTCATTGCAAAGCTTTGGATACTCCTCTGGCTCTGAATGGGTTACTCACTCTGTCTGGCCATCTCAGGCTGCATATCCTTGCCTTGCTACGCATTTAGGGTCTCAACAAGAGAATGTTTGCACTCTATTATTTGTGTTATTTTGCAGTAAGACGGGCACCATCAGTGTTATACAGGGTTAGATGTAATAGGGTTAGCTGAAAATAAAGCTGCTTTCCCTAGCATTCAAAATGGAGTTCACTAAATGGCTGCTGGCTACATCAGACACAGTAAAGTTATAGCTAGAATATACCACTGACAGCATCAATTACCTTACTCCTTACAAAGAACAAAGCAGCCATCTGTCACTCTTATTCACTATCATTGACAATTGGACAGATATAGACTTGTTAGTTTCAGATCAATATGTCCAATCTAATAAACTGTACACAAACTAGCATTGTGGGGAGAAGTAGAAATTGAGCTTACACTAGATCAAAGGGAACTATCTAAGTATATGTTTTAAAGCTAAAAATAAATTGCAGACCAGGCACACTTTTTAGACCATTCCAAGGAAGTCATTCTGTTTAAAAAACGCGATTGCGGCTCTGCTGCAGAGCCTCCGTGTCGGCCGACACAGATCTCCTGCTGACAGCTTTACAGCTGACAGCAGGACACATCAAAGTTTGAATGCCAATATCTCTCAAACCATAGCGGTTTGAGAGATACGTTTTTTCTGCATTATATTCAACTATTGAAGAGCTAAAAAAATAAAGTCTATTTATATTGGGACATTACTAACACTTTAAGGGCCAGAATGCACAATGCCTGTGGAATTTTCACCCTGTTTGCACAGTGGCAGACCTTGTAAATGAGGGCTCTGGTGCCAAATATTGATTAGCATCCAATTCAGTGCAAGCTATTGAAACACTGTAGGCATTCAGTGGTCCCCTCAATCTGACAGGGCCTGGTGCTGGTAGATCAGCCCATGTGTATGATTATGAACAGGACGCACATGAAAGCAGCAAGTCACATAGACACACTCACAAAGGCTGGAGGAGAACTGCAGCAAACCAAGGGCCCTGTAGGGGACAAGTACCCCCTGATTAAATGGGGCTTTTAACCCACTGAATTCTGTAGAGACCTCCAACACATTGATTCCCTATGTCTTGGAATCCTCTCTAGCATCCAAGGGGTTAAAAGCCCTAGTTCAATCAACATGAATTTTGGAAATCTTTTTGTCCCCTACAGTGCAGTTGGTCTGCCCTAGAATTGCACCACTTTTTCTTTTTAACATACGACCCTATATCTTTCATTTAACTTTATTAGCTGAGATGTTAACACGTCTAAAACGATTCCATGTTTACACATTCCACTTCAATTGGTTAACTTTGCCACTTTAAAGGACAAGCAACACCGTATCACAATATGCCCCACTTACTTTACTATGACCACCTGATCTGGCACATGGGTGCCCGTTAAGGGCCACAGACCTTTTTGCAAATTGAATTGTGGAATGGCAGAGTGATGTGCAGCCATACTGCTATCCCAGAATTCCATGACGTGCCAGGACCGTCACCATTCCTTAAGTGCCGGAACAGCATAATGGCCCTGGCTCGTCATTGGATCCATAAGGGGTTAAGGACCAGAGGGATGTGTAATGCATTATTTTGCAAGGTGTTACACACCCTTCTGGTCCTTATTGAGTTAAGCAGACTCAGGCATTCTGCCTGCTTCTGTTTAACCCCTTGAAAACCAGAAGTGTATAGATTGCATTGAAAACCAATGCTCTAACTCACCCTCTGGCCCTCAAGGGGTTAAAAAAAAAACTGCCAGCAACTGTCATATCTGCCACCATGGACATGACATCCAGGACTGATTGAAGATGTTAATGCATGAACAAGAGCAACATTCATAGTGGCCATTAGGATGTTCTGGTCCTAGTAAGTGAGGGTATAATTAATAGGTGTCACTTCTCCTTTAATATCCCAATCCAAGGAATCTGTGTGTACCATTTGAGCTACTTCCTCTGGATCAGGTCACATTGGACACCAAACATATTTAACAGGAAACAAGTATCCTGTTCATGTACTGCAAACATTCCCTTGGAAGAGATTTCTATTTCTGCCAGGTATACATTTATGTATAACCCTGACAAATGAAACATATAAAGATCTCTTGTTTGTTTATCCCCATATGCTTGAGCTTACTATAACAGATGTATGATCCTGCATGTCTATACATACAAACTAACAATATAATGATCAAAAATGTGCATTTTAGCTGTGTAGTTACCATTTGTAATTTAAAAAAAGAAAAGTGCTTATTCAGTCCAGAAATTATTTGAAAAGATATATTTTGTTCCTGGTTTTGCATCAGTTTGGCTTTTGTTGGACTACATTTCAATAATGAGAATTGTAGTCCAACAACACCTGGTGGGATGCGAGTTCTCCATCCATGCCCTTAGAAAATGCTTTTTTAATGTCCTGGATGCTAGAAAAGTCCCTAAACACTGTAAAACAATAAAGGGAATATACAAATATAATTCTGCTCTAAAATGGAGCCGGAGGCGTAACATGTAGGTGCCAAGCTGTGTACTAAGCTATTTACATAGAAGATTCTCCTTGCTTCTTGGGCCAAGGGAAGAGCAGCAGGAGATAGTCTGGGTATTTTGGGGCATTCTTTTCATTTGTCATTTGTTTCTTTCAATGTACTAACAAGACACAGAGGAAATCACTGGAGGAAATCACTGTTAACCCTTTGAATGCCAGAGAGGTATCCAGCACATTGCAATTCAATGTGTTCGCTACCATTTCTGCACTCAAAAGGTTAAGCAAGTCCGTTTTCCTGCGCTTGCTGTAGGGGTAGTTTTGGGCCTTGCTCACATTAAAGCGGAACTACCACGTTGGCTAAAGTCGCCCTGCAATAATTAGGCAGGTGGCAACTAGCTTAATAATAATTATTTTACCTCTCAAAAGTAGCCTCTTGTAAAGTAATCCTTAATCTTCCGAGGCTGCCGACCAAGTTATGTCAGTCTGCGCGGCTGCGCCTTCAGTCCCTTCCGGTGCTGTTCAGACCAGTGCAGTGCTGCTGAAGGGAGACCAGGACTGACAGTGCAGGTACGCAGACAAGATGTCTGCACCGATTCCTGGCTTCTGGTCTCGGAAGCTTAAGGATTATTTTGCAAGGGGATACTTTTGAGAGGTAATATAACTATTATTAAGCTAGTTGCTATCTGCCCAAGTATAACAGGGCGACTTTAGCTAACGTGGTAGTTCTGCTTTAAAGGTCTTACTGATGTGTGGCCGTTGGTGTGCACTATTCTGACTGTACACTCTAATACATACCCCAATATGGCGAAGCATGATTTTTATGCCAAAATATGAAATCACAAAGTAAGCAGGCAGCTGCACTGCCAGAGTCATATGTTTCCCCTACTGTGTTGGAGATTTCTCTAGCATCCAATGCTCTCTCTTTTAACCCTTTGAATGCCAGAGGGGTACACACAATGCGTTGCATACCTCTCTGGCACTCAAAGGGTTAAGGAATGGGGGCGCACATTGGTCACCATTTCCTTCAAAATCTACACTTTTAACATTAAAGGCACCTATATAAAAGGCACAGCCTTGCCTTTCAATTAGAAATTCAACATTCATGAGGTAATTTTTACATCAGCCAGCCAAGTACAGTATTTTGGCCAAATGGGTAAAAATATGGTGAGTGAATAGTGATTATAGAGAGGTTGAGACCATTGGTTAACCTCAAGGTATCTCTATTTCACTTAAGGAAAAAAAAAAAAAAAACACAAATAAACAAATATATAATTATATTATTATTATTAGTACTCATGACTGAGAGATTTATAGCTATAGAGCTCTGTTTCAGCTAATAATATGATTAAAATACATCTCCTTTTATCCCTTCTAAGGGACGGTATGAATTGAAAGGAGTAAACGCACTAATTTCTTCACAATCCATCTTTCCAGGAATCTGGGCAAATAATCCCTCTCATAGTGGAAAGCTGTATCAGATTCATTAACCTGTATGGTAAGACATCTTTCATTCTCTGGATAAATGTGTTCTGCGCCTGTCTGGTACTTGTTGTCAACAGTATTGCTAGATACTGGTTTAGAGGGCCATAACCTTTGGGCCGCATGCTTCACTGTTTGAGTGTCAGTGCGTTGCAATAAGTTGGATACCTCTCTGGCACTTAAAGGGTTGAAGCTCCACTTCTTTTTTGCCATCTTTGGTCATGTAATGGTGCCAATCTCCTTAATGTAGTAATAACATATTAGGTTGGCATAACTCTTGAGTCTTTTAGGAAAGCCCCTGGTCTTTTGGCAACCTAGCAAAAACTTGTTGTGCATACTCTTGTATTGGGTTAGAGTTGTATGTATTGTATGAATGTATATTTTTATTTGTGTAGCGCCACCAGGTGTACTTAGAACTTTACACTTAGTGTAGGCGGATACAAAAAGTGCAGTAATTAAAGCAGAACTGCCATGTCACAAAATGTTTAGCTTAACTAAGTCCCCTTCTAGCGACTAGCTGCTTAGTAGCGCTAGTCGCCAGAATTATTACCTGATTTAATAGATATATGCTTTATTCCCTAGCTGTCAGTAGCACGGAGAGCGGACATCATGCCAGAATGATGTCCGCGCACCTGCGCTGTCAGTCCCAGCTGGGTCTAGGTAGTGTTTCCGGCTCCAGCTGGGACTGACAGCGCAGGCGCGTGGACATCATTTTGGCAAGATTCCGCGCTCTGTGCTACTGACAGCTGAGGAATAAAGCATAATAATTCTGGTGACTAGCGCTACTAAGCAGCTAGTCTCCAGAAGGGGACTTAGTTAAGCTAAACATTTTGTGACATGGTAGTTCCACTTTAAGTAGTTCTACAGACCATTATCATAAGGGGTAGACTAGATATCCATGCATCAGGATAGGTTGTCACTGACCCATAGACCGTACAGTGCACTGCATTTTTCATCATCTCTCATCTTCTCCTCTGCATCCTTCTCAGGGCTTCAGCACCAGGGCATTTTCAGAGTATCTGGCTCCCAGGTGGAGGTCAATGATATTAAAAATGCATTTGAAAGAGGTAAGTCCTTGTTTTTATGCCTTCTTTATTTGGTTTAAAGGAGCAGTAAACTTTTTTTTTTATGAAAACATATATGTTTTAGAGCTTTTCCTGCTGAGTAAAACAAGGATAATCCCACTGCTATCCGTTGTTTTATTCATGTTATAAAAGTTCAAATAATCAGGAAATTAATTTACTGTGCAATTTACTTCCTGATTGTTCTAACTGACAGGAAGTGACTCAGCAGTTTCTGTCACATCTGTCACTGACTTTCCTCTCCATTAGAATGTAACAGCGTACAATAATTTGGCCACTAGAGGGCACTGATAATGTAAAAAAAAACACAGGTTTAAACTGGAATAACTCTGGAAATATGCATCTCTCAGCAGTGAGAGTAGCCTTATATTACTCAAAATGCTCTACAATATATATTTTTTCATAAAAAAAAGTTTACTGCCCCTTTAAGAACAAGACCAAGATTTATAAAAGATGGAGTAATTTTGGCACAAACCAACTTCACCATAGGGGACAAATAAAATTCCCTATTGATTTAAATGGATTTTTTAACCCCTGAGTGTTAGAGATGTTGTAGACGTCTATAGCAGTCAGTGAGTAAATCACTTGGACATTTGCTATTAGTACATGTGGTGAGAGTTCTTTCTCAAGAATTGCTCCAGGACTTCATACTGCATCAGACTCGATAACTTAAAGGGGATCTCTCACCCCTACAAAAATTAGGCTTATGAAGTAGAGTATATATCGTTATTGTTGAAAACGTTATTGATTAAAAAACAAAAACAAAAAACACGCTATTTGGGTTAAAATGATTGCTTATAGAGTGCCCTGCACCCTACTTCTGCACTTGCTTCTGTTGCCACAGATTGCCGCTCTGCCTCTGCTCCCTTCCCACTACCCATCCTCCTCCAATGACGGAGGCTGTCTGTCTGTAAGCTGGAGCGATCTCGTTGGCAGAAATCGATATCTAGTCAATGAGACTGCTCCAGCTTACAGACAGCTTCCATCATTGGAGGAGGCTGGGTAGTGGGAAGGGAGCAGAGGAAGAGCGGCAATCTGTGGCAACAGAAGAGTATGTGGAAGTAGAGTGCAGGGCACTCTATAAGCAATCATTTTAACCCAAACAGCATTTTTTTAAATCAATAACATTTTCAACAATATCGATACATACTCTAAATAATAAGCCTAACTTTTGTAGTGGTAAGAGATCCCCTTTAAATCAATTGAACATATGTTTTTAAGATTTATAACGTGATGGTCCCCCCCGCTGTTACGGACTTCAACTCCCATTGTCCTCCGCTATCAGTTGGTTTGCTGGGGATGACAGAAATTGTAGTCCTCAACAGCTGCAGAAAGCAAAAGATAAGCAATGCTGGAGCTAACCAACTGCATCATAGGGGGGAATTTTCATTTCCTCCCTATGATGAAGTTGGTTTGTTCCAGAATTGCTCCTATTTATCTTCATGCACAAGGCCGTAGGCTGTTAATGTGTTTGCAGCTGCATCGGTCTTTTGTTTCTCGTATTTGTGCACACACATATCCATCACGTTGGTTACAGTGTGTGTCCCTGCATAACCCTTTGCATATAGTTATCAATGTAAAATAAGCAAAGCAGCCAGCCCCTGTGGAGAGCCATTCTTAATATAAACCCAAGACAAGCTATAATTTAGACTAAACAGACTCCATCTAACAGATCTACATCATATTGAAGTTGCACAGTTACAATGTAAGTTCGGATGAAAAGGTCACCCTTTACCACAGTATAAAGCTGAAATGAGAATGACATAATCCTTCCCAAATTTGATCAGTATTCCTTAATGGGTGTTAAACCTAAACCTAGTAAACAAGAGGTTCTCAAACATTTGAAGTCATGGAACCTGTGGCGTTCACACAAAATCTCTGTGGAACCATAACAACTAACCCCTTTAAAGGGACACTATCAGCTAAAAAAAAACTATGGTGCTTTTGAAAGAGCTTTCAGAATCACTTATATATTTTAATTGCAATTTTTTAGCTAAAACAACAGTTTCTAAGTTATTCAGTTTTAATGATTATGCTATTGAAGGCATGTCATGCAGACAATTGCTGTCTTTGCTTTTTTATTACTCCCCATTCATTGGCACTGCTCGGTAATGCATTGCCCACCACTCCTAGTGCTGAAAGGGGTTAAGTGTCAGTGAATGGGCTACATAATGTATGGCTAATAGAGGAATTGCCTGCCTATCATGCCTTCGTTAGCATAATTTATAAATCTGTAATAACTTAAAGGGATAGTAATGGATTATTTTAAGTACACTTAAAGGGGATGTATCACCTAAAAAAAAAAAAATGTTTCCATATGTTTTTTTAGTAAAATTTTTTTTTGTTTGTTTAATGTAAAGCCTTTTGCAGTTATTTAATTTTCTGTGCTGTGAACTTCCACATAATGTGCATAGCACAGCTCTTCTGCATGTCCTATTTCTCCTCCGTGCTCCCTCCCAGCTGCCCCAGGGAGTGCGTTCATGCATCCCTTCGGTGTGATGTGAACAGCTTCTAGCGTTACAGCAAGCTCCGGTTCACATTATACTGAGGTTGCAGCCTCAGTGTAATGCTTACCGGAGCTTGCTATAACTATAGCAGATATTGAAAGCACATCGAAGGGAACTGTGAACGCACTCCCTGGGGCAGCTGGGAGGGAGGTGGGAGGAGAAATAAGCAGTCAGAGCTGTGCCAGTCCGCATAATGCAGTACGCTGATTCTTCAGCACAGCTCTATCTGACTCAAAGATTAAATATCTGCAAAAGGATTTACATAAAAAAAAAAAAAAAAAAAAAAAGCTTTCCTAGTAATACTTTACTAACAAAACCTATGGGCAAATTTTTTTTTTTTTTTTTGGTAATACATCCCCTTTAATGTTGTAGATATTAGAAAAGTAAATGAATTGCTGCCAGTCCGATCTCTGAAACATGTATAGTTTGAGAGATATATGCTGCTAAAGTCTCTGCAAACCAGGCACACTTTGTAGACCGTTCCAATTAAGTATTTCTTTTTAGATCGCGCTATTTCGGCTCTGCTGAAGAGCCACCGGCTGGTCCCGTGACCAGGATCTCAGGCTGTCAGCTAAAGGCTGATGTATGTGAAAGGGGAGGGAGGATTAGACTTTAGCAGCATACATCTCTCAAACTATACATGTTTGAGAGATAGGACTGGTAGCAATTCATTCATTTTCTAATATCTACAATATTAAATTTACTTAAAATAATCCATTGCCCATACAACAAATAGGTCATTTTGAAAGCTGTCACAAAGTGATGAAGCTGTTACTATCACATTGTATGGAGAACTGCAGTCGGTGACTCACCTTTCCCTTAGAATGTAATAGGATAACTGTCTGAACAAAAAATGTACTCAAGGTGAACTTTTTTGGACACTGGAGGGCACTGTTATTATTGTATAAAACAGGCAGCTTTATCCAGTGGAATCACTGATCATTGGAGAGACACGTGCAAACAATTTTTGAGCCCCCTAATAAATTATTGACCTGGGCCGGTGGGCCCCCTTGGATGCTGAGCCCAGTCACATCTGCTCATTCTGCAACCCTAGTTTAATGTGTAATAACTTTGGACAAGTACATGTCCCAACAGTGAATTCACCCTTGTTTCAGTCAGCAGTATATATTTTTTTCTTAAATTTTTATTCGTCCTTTAAGTATGTTTTTACTGTAAAGCGGCTTAAATTTCAGATAACCATTACAGGAAATGGTACCTGGGTCATGTCCACAAATAGGGAACAAATAAAAATTTAACAAATTCCCATCGATTTAAATTGGGCTATAAAACCCCTTTAGCATTCTAGGGGTTAAAAAGTCAATTTAAGTCAACAGGGCTATAGTGCAAGTAGTTTGTCACATAACTATTCCACTTTCACTTTGTGCATGTTGTCCGCCATCTTTCACTCCAGCCTTGTTTCCCTGTCTGCTGTTACTCGCTGGGTCTCCTATATAAAAGCAAAGTGCAGTGGGGAATACCAAATACATAGTAGGTGAAAAATAAAAAATCTCCAAATTTCCATTGATTTAAATAGAGCATTGGAGAACTCTCTTAGCATTCAAGGGGTTAAAAGTCCTGTTTAAACCAGTGGGAAGATTTATGTGTCCCCTATAGTTAAGTTGATTTGCTCTAGAATTACTCCACTTTAGGTTTATAAATATTGGCCTCTGTTCTGTAGAAGTCCTTATGTTTCTTCAGAGAACAGGTAGGTTCCACAGAACCAATGTAGAGAGGCACAGCCGGCGTTCCTGTGCTGGTTACAGACCAATGTAAATGAAGAACCAGGACAGAAAATATGATGTGACTGGAATTGCAGTCTTTTCACCAAAATAACCTCAGTTCACTTCCCTATACCCATTTTTTATTATTTACTTTGAATTGTATAGTTTTGTTGGGGTGTATCTACTTTGTATAATGTACCCATGGTAGAGTTGGCTTGCCCCAAAATTGTTAGTTTGTCCTCCCTGCCCTGGTGCTGCAGGAGGACAGAGGTCAGCGGCATGCAGTTAATCGGGAGTAGATTTTGACAGGAGTGGGTGGGGCAAAGCACACCTGTTTGTGCACCACCTTTATCAGATATGTTTTGGTCCCAGTAACATGACACAGGTGATAATGAAATTATTGGAAAATAGCTTGGCTTTTGTTTCTATAAGCTGTGTACCTTGGTGTACAATATAGCACTCTATTCTGTTCTGAAGTGAGCAGAAACATATTCCCATTGATTTAAATGGTGGTGTAACACCTTGAGTGTTATAGAGTTCTTCATAGCATCCAGCAATACATGTTTACAGTTGAAAAGGAAATATTTATGTCACAGGCCATCCTAGTTTCTGGCATGGAAAGGTCAGAAGCATAATGTTCCATGTTCTGAACAAAGATTTGCTTCCTTGGTAACTTGGGCATTATGTACATTTTTTTCAGGTGAGGATCCTTTGACAGATGACCAAAATAATCATGATATCAATTCTGTGGCTGGAGTCCTGAAGCTGTATTTCCGGGGCTTGGAAAACCCGCTCTTTCCTAAGGAAAGGTTTAACGACTTAATATCCTGCATCCGTAAGTCACAGTTTGTTTTTTATACCTCCTCCTGTCTGTGCTCAGAATTTCCTCCATTTTCCTGCTCAGCTCCCAGAACCTCCACCCTACTTCCTTTTCTGAGCTCTGCTCTATTCTACAGAGTGCTTCCTGGAAGAGGAAAGGAACTATTCGATGTCTCAAAGGCAATTTGTCCCACATCTGGGGCACTGAGAGTTTAGTCATACTTGCAGCTGTAACCGCTCCCTTCTTTTTCTCTCTTTTCATCTGGATTATGTATAAGTCCTTGTATCCACCACCACAGGAAAAAATTCCTGCTGCCATAATTAAGGCTTTATACATGTCAGTAATTGCCTTTTCTTACATGTACAGATCAGGTTCAGACAAGCAGCAGTAACAATGAAACATAGCAAGTACAGGCACACAATTTGAATAGTTTTGTGCTTCACACTTGGTTCTATGTTCAAAGAAAACTGGAGTAATTCTGTCAAACCAACTGCACTATAGGGGACAAATAAAAATGTCCTTTTGAGTAAATGATGCCTTCTAGAGACCTCCAAGCATCCTCTAGTCCCCGGTGCGCAAGTTGGTTTGACCCAAAATTACTATATTATTCTTAGGAACATAGGGGCATAAAAGTGGGGGATTTATGAATACATCCAGTTTCTTTTGGCGGTTCAGTGTCCGTATACACATTCAGTTTATTGTAAGGTGAAAACTTCTTAACTTGTGAATGTTTTGGCTTGTGGAAAACTTGGCATATTGCACAAACCAAATCAAAACGTGTTTCTATGGTAAAACCTATAAAATGAATAACATAGCACATAGCCCTTTGGCCAAGTGTCAGTCGTCATGAGGAACCCCTGAAATGAGAATTTTATTAACTCAGGTGCTAGAATATTGATAACCACAGTCTTAGCTGGTTTCAATATTAACACTTTGAGTGCCAGAGCAAAATGCAACACATCGTTGCGTAACGCTCTGGCACTCAAAGGGCTAAAGCAGAACTAATTCCCCATAATAACTGCCCTCCACACACTTGCCTTACTATGGTGAGTAACTCCTAAAACCACCTATGAATTTTGCCCTTTCTCCTTGGTTTATGGGATAACATCATCAATCAGTCATGGCCATCATGTCCACAGAGAAGCCCATTTTTTGGGACTGAAGTGGGTGCAGGAGCCTACTTAAAGAAACACACCAAAAATGAAATTGGTAGATACAACTTTTTTATGTCATCTGCTTGCAGCTAGCATATGTAAAAATGTATTATTCATATATTACACCCCTAAGCAATAATCCTAAACCTGTTTTTTTAATGAATGGGTAAATTATCCTGTTCAGACAGCATTTATTTAATGTTTGTGCTGTTTGTATTGAGCAATAACAGATGAATCAGTTAATTCATTGTGATTAGTGCCCACCACAGCTGGACTTAGAAAGGCCGTTATCTGCCTCAGGGCCCTGGAATGTTTCCTCCATCAGAGCATAATTAAGACTAGATTTTAGGACTCAGAAAACAAAAATAATGTGTACACATGCTGACAGGAAGTACAGGATATGTAAATGAACAGAGCCCCAGTTCACGTTTAGTGTTAACAACACAGTGTGAAGCAAAGTACTGCACACTTGTCTGGTCCTTAAATGGATAGTAACTCTTAATATGTAGAATATATATATATTAACCCTTTAAGTGCCCCCTGAGTAAAACAAGGGAAATCCCACAGCTGAGAGTTGTTTTATTCTAAAGTTATTGCAGCTCAAACATGATTTTTTTTTAGGTGCAATATCACAGTGGCCTGAAATTGCATAGTGGCGCTGTGGCTACACCATCCATTGCAGATTTATGGTCAACTGACCAGAGCTGGTGGTGTACAATTTCAGGCCACTGAGATACTGTACCAACATTTTTTAAATTTGAGATGTAATAACTTTTGAATAAAACATCTCTCAGCAGTGGGAGTTCCCTTGTTTTACTGAGGAGGATAAACAAAGTAAGATGCATTTTTCTACATATTAGGTATTACTGTCCCTTTTGAAGGGTTGATATGATCATATGCAGTGACCAAAGATTGAGGTGCAGCTGTCATGTCACCCTCCATGGACATGGCATCCAGGACTGACTGAAGATGTTATGCCTGGGCCAAAGTCATAAGGGCCATTAGGATTTTCTGGCCATAGTAAGGTAAGCAGGAGTTTATTATTAGGAGGTGTTGGTTCTCTTGTAAAGTAATACACATCTGTCATATTACTTGTTTGTGTGTATTATTTCTGCTTACATTCTCATAATATACGTGGTAATTGGAGATTGATGCTTAACTCTTTGAATGCCAGAGAGGTATCCAACACATTTCTTTGCAATGCATTGGATTCCTTCCTGGCACTCAGAGGGTTAAGGACCAAGTAATCAGTTCAGTTATAGATCTAAAATCTGTTTACTTCTATCACTGTCACTTTCCTCTTACCCACATGCTGTCCTAGCTGTGCTTTTGTTGGCTTAGCCTTAGCGCATTGTACGCTGTGTGTTAGTCATTTGTTGGCCGGATGTTCTAAACTGGCTCCAGTATAGTATGGAAATCCTGAGGAAGTTCTGCTCTAAGTATAGCTTAGCAAAGCTCAGCACCTAATACAAACAGAAGGCACATTTCCATGCTGTACTTCCCAGTGGTACAACTATGTAGTCATTGATTGCTTTTCAAGAATGAAATGATTCAGGCAGAGTCTGTAAGATGGCTGGTTAGGCAGACTAGGCTGAATTATAGGCAGAGAAAAGGGGTGGACCACCAGGGACATAGCTTTACCAAATTTATGATCCAATCAGAGCCAATGGGGAGATGTATAAAATGTAGTTTTACATCAAGTGTAAAAATGCAGAAGTATAAAGATGTCAGAGTCATTTATAAATTAGTTGTATTCCACCAAACTTGATTTGTATTATCTATTATATTGATTATTCTTTAGTCCATGTTGTGGTACCATACAATTTTGACTCCAATTCTTTGTCATATATATATCTCCGTTTGTGTCTTATATTTTAGACATTTCTTGTGCTGCCTCAAAATATCCTTTGTCCATACTTTCACCCTGACAGTTTGGGTTAGGAACCGAATCGCAGGGTGATAGAGTCCAGTGTTTTCTACTATCTGGTCACCATCGTTTTACTGGTTATTTAATGTCCAAATTAGCAGCCTTTCTACCAGAAAGGCAGAGGCAGAAGTCCTGCTTATCCTGTGAGTGTATGAGAAGTGATATCTCAGATCTGTAACATGTTAAAGGTTCCCTGAGAACTCACTGGATCATCTCTGGGTTACAGCAAACCTTGACATAGCACTTAGGGCTTGTTAAGGGTTAATATTTGAAAGATCTCAGGGTGCACTCATTTCTAAGGTTACTAGGTATGATTACCTGCTGTCTTTATCTATTGTTGAACTACAGTTCCCATTATAGGATTACAACAGCTGCATGACTGTGATCATTGCTTTCAAATGTTACATGAGTGTAAAATTAGATTATAAGCTCTTTTTTGTCTCCATGTCTTGCACTCACGTTCACGTTTCAATATCACACTTGGATGTATTCCCTGTATTGTACCCTGTTTATGTATGTAAAGGGCTGCGCAATCAGTGACATACTGTATAGCATATACATACAGTGGCCTATTCCATAATGTGTACGCTTTGCCTCCCTCCCCATCCAAAATAATCATCCCTTGACTGATGGCATCACTAGGTCTTATTCTGTTTAATTAACCCTTTGAGGACCAGAATGTGATGCAAACCCCACTGTTCCTCAAGGGAGGGTTGAGTGGGATGACTTGTTGGTGCTTGTCTTGTGGTTTACTTTATATTCTATGCAGTGATCAAGCTTACATGTATGCTCCGGATACAACCACAGCAGTACTATGTGGCTTGTGCATTGCAGTCTCCCAACTGAAGTTCAACAGATTAGTGTGTCTGGTCACTGTGTAGGCAGCTGTTTCACTATTAGATCACACTTTGTAGGGAATGTGAGTAGGAAGCAGGGATATTAATTTTCAGGATTTGTGTGATGTTAATACCATATACTGAATAAGGAAAAGCTTTGAAACTCAGCCATGAAGATGACCACTTTAGTATTTTGGAAAGTTTTGTTATATTTTGGGAGATCACAGCACATTTGCAAATGCTTATATGATGCAACTCACATGCATTTCTGTATTTTAGCTTTATAAATCTGTATTTTAAGTTGGTGAACCTAATGTACTATAAAGAACTTTATGGACCAAACCAACTGCACAATAGGAGACAAATAAATCTTCTTAAATTCCCATGGATTTAAGTGATGCTTTTAACCCTTAAAATTCTAGAAAGGTTTCCAATGCCTTGCAAAGCAATATGCTGACATCTCTAGTATTCAAGGAGTTAAAAGCCCTATTTTTGAACACTAGGAAGGTTTTGTCCCCGAAGTGCAATATATTTGCTCCAGAGTTTTTCCAGATGTTCATAATAAATCAGCCTCTGTGTCCTCAGAATAACTTGATTTGTGTTCTGATATTGGCAATGTAGTCTGTCACTAGTTCCCATACTTTTTGATGTGACACCTCCTTTTGTTTTTCACCAAACCCTGATGCTGCCCATTCCTTTTTTTATGGAAATAAATGTCACCCTATGTTTACTTTATTGTTCATATGCATTTTGTTTATTTTGAGCTCGATTGGGGGAAAAAAAAAAAAAAAATCATTTTTCACTCTGGAAGTAAAGACTCCCTCCCTACACCAATCAAACTCAGTTTTATCATATAGCGAAGAAAACAGAAAGAAATGAGGTTGGAAAGGGGGTCACCTAAACCAGAGAACCCAGAGGATCCCGCTGCCTAGAACTCAAACAGGAGGTTTTTCTCCAGAAGAGAAGTCCTGTGATCCACAGGGACTAAGAGAAAAAGATTTATCAGTAATTACGCAAAAATCCCCTTTTCACTGTCGTCCAATACAGGTCACTGGTACCATGGGATGTGTAGTCCCCTTTAATAGTGTAGTCCCCTTTAATAGGCAGGAACAATTATGCAAATAATTTGCAAGGGGCGGAGCCTCCCCTCTTACTTAAGCCACCTTCTGGCCAGAGCCACCCATATTGATTTGTTCCTGGTGTGCTTGCACACCAGGCAGAGAACAGCTATGCTTCTTAGAGTTTTATTATTTTTTATTCAAATATGGAATACCACCATTAGGAGGGTGACCATGGCTGTGAATTGCCCTCTTCAAAGTGGCTGGTGCAGCTTCCAGGGATTTCTGTGGACCTATACCTGAAGAGGGGACAGCTTGTGTTAAGCAGCTCCCCTGTTGGGGAAATTACCTCTGGTTCTTTCCCTCCCTATCATGGTCACCTGAAGACAGAAGTCTGCGAGAAAGGTGAGTCACCCATTGAGTGCTGAAGGTCCACTTGTCCCCACAGTGTCCCTTTGATGGGCTTGTATTTGGGAGTTTTAATACACTCCAGCACTCATAGGGTGTTTTTATTGCATTACACTATTTATGCAATTTCTGTGTTATTCTCTGAGTTTTGGAGCATTGGGTATTCATTTATTTATGTTTCTCATGTATTTCATGCTTGTTTGGGCACTTTTTAATGTTTTACTAAACTTTATTAAAAATGGTGTTCCGCGCCTTTAAGCGCGGCTTTTTCCCGCTCAGCAGCAGAGCTCCTTTACTCTCTATGGGAATTCACAGTTTGGGACATATCTCTGAAACCGCTTGTCACAGCAACTTCAGAGTGGGCTCATTTTACTGCTAGGCTCCTGCTCTATCATCCGGTTAGTGTTTTATTAATGTAGGGGGTTCAGGGGGGCTTCGGGCACTGTTTGGGGTACTTGCATAGGGAAAACTACATTTCCCATGAGCGCTTAGCTCGCGCTCGTTTCTGATTGGCTGTCATGACGGCCGCCATTTTGTGGTACTTTTCCAAGGCGAGTACACTACGCAGGGACCGAGCCTTCTCTCTCCTCACCAGATTAACCCTTCGCTGGCCAGATAAGTCTGTTTTTAGACCTTTTCTGGGGTGAAACTTTAATCTTTAACACTTTTCTGGGTGATAGTGTTTTTTGTGGGGTATATTGACGCTGTGAGCATGTCTACTTCACTGGAGCTAGGGGCTAGACCCAAGACTAAGGAGGCTGGGGGGTCTTCTACCCCCATGGCGTTTTGCTCCTCTTGCCACATTGGGCTGGATTGCGATAATGTGGGGGATCTATGCCCTAATTGTACTGATAAAGATAGCAACCCTGGGCTTCCCAGCCACGCTATTGAGCCATCTTGGGTGAGGGAGTTTAAAGCTGCCACTAGGGATCTCAGATCCACGCTTCAACTCTTTCCCTCTCAGGTACAGGGGGCTCTCCAGGTCTGGCAGACCCCCTCTACTATCAGGACCTCCCTGCCTAAGCCACAGGGAGCTCCTGATATCACTGATTCTTCTGAAGAAGAACTTTTACAGGATTCTGATGCTGAGGAACGTACTGTTATTGAATCTAACAGGTCCATTGGGGACCCCTATGAGTGTGACCCTGAAGTTTCGGCTGAGGGTCTGATCAGAGCGGTTCTGAATACGCTCAACCTTCCTCTGACTCAGGAATCCACTTATGATCCTACTGATGTTTTTCAGAAAAAGCCATCTAAACCTGTTGTTTGTTTTCCAACTAACCCTACTCTTGCCCGTCTGGTTTCTGAGGCATGGAAGAATCCTGATAGATCTTCCTCTGTCTCCAAAAAGTTTGCCAAACTTTACCCTTTTCCCGAAGCGGAGCTGGCAAAATGGGTTCATCCTCCCAAGGTGGATGCTCCTGTGTCTAGACTATCCAAATCTACTGCTTTGGCTGTCTCAGATGCCTCTGCCTTGCAGGACTGGACGGATAAGAAATTAGAGCTCTCTCTTAAATCTATTTTTGCCTCTATTGGCACTGCCATGCGCCCCACCTTTGCTGTGGCATGGGTTAATAGGGCTATTGCAGCCTGGACTGAACGACTGACTGAAGCGGTTCGCCAGGATGCGCCTGTATCTGAACAGTTGCAGCTTCTTGCTAATATCACTGAAGCTCAGAACTATGTTGCTGATGCTGCTTTTGATGCTGTGCGCATGATGGCGAGGGCCTCCACTTCTTCTGTGGTGGCTAGACGCGCTCTTTGGCTGAAAATTTGGTCTGCTGATACAGCCTCTAAGAAAGCCTTGCTTTCCTTGCCCTTTCAGGGGAATTTGCTCTTTGGCTCTGAGCTCAAAGAAATGATCAGTGAGGCTACTGGCGGTAAAAGTACTCTTCTACCCTCAGTCTTTAAGAAAAAGTTTCCAGCCAAACGCAATCGGTCCTTTCGTTCCTTTCAGACTGAGACACGCTCCTCGGCCCAAACGGGTCCTCCCACTACGCGCTCCTCCTCCAAGCCCAAACAGTCCTGGAGGCCCAAAGTTGCCTCCAAGGCCAAGACCTCCAAGACTGCTTCGGCATGACTCGCCGAACCCGGGTCCGCATCCGGCTGTAGGCGGTCGTCTCCGCATCTTTCGCCGGACTTGGGAGGAGTCAGTGGCGGACCCATGGGTTCTTCAGGTGGTGTCAGAGGGATACAGGATCCCTTTCTCTTCCCTTCCTCCTTTTCGGTTCCATTTTACTCGTCCTTCTCAGGAACCCTCAAAAAGGCGTCTGTTCGACGACGCTATTCAGGATCTCTTGGACAAAGAGGTCCTGGAGGCGGTTCCGCAGGGGGACACAGGTTCAGGATTTTATTCCAACCTGTTTGTGGTAGCCAAAAAGGACGGAGGAGCCCGTCCCATCTTGGATCTCAAAGATCTCAATGCCTATGTGGTGACTTCCCACTTCCGCCAGGAGTCCCTGCGCTCTGTGATTACAGCAATGTCTCCAGGGGAGTTTCTTGCCTCCCTGGACCTTCAGGATGCTTATCTTCACATCCCTATTCATCCAGAGAGCAGGAAGTATCTCAGGATTGCCTGCCACAGGGGACACTTTCAATTTACAGCGCTCCCCTTTGGACTGACTACAGCTCCTCAAGTCTTCCAGCGGGTGCTGGGCTCCTTGATAGCAGTGCTCCATCAGGATGGGATCAGATTGACACCCTACATGGACGATCTCCTACTGAAGGCCTCCTCAGCGGAGCTTCTCCACCAGCAGTTGCAGAGGTGCATGCACACCCTGAACCGTCACGGATGGATCCTGAATCTGGACAAGTCGGACTTGACTCCTTCTCAGAGGCTTCTGTTCCTGGGTCTCCTGTTCGACACTCGCCAATGCATGGTGTTTCTTCCAGAGGACGTGGCTCACCAGATAGCCGTCAGAGTGGCTGGGATTCTGGACATGGACGAAATTCCAGTTCCGAAGTTGTCGTCCTTAGTGGGGAAGTTCATTTCCACGATCGAAGCAGTACCATTTGCCATGGCCCACTCCAGGGATCTTCAGAGATTTGTGATCCAGACGTGCAGGAATCATCCAGATCATCAACATCTGTCTGTTTCTCTTCCTCCTCATGTCGAGTCGAGTCTGCACTGGTGGTTAGATCTCTCTCATCTCTTGAAAGGGAAATCCTTTCTAGTTCCTCATTGGACCACAGTCACAACGGATGCCAGCCTTCGGGGCTGGGGTGCAGTCTGGGGTCGCTTCAGTGCTCAGGGGAAATGGGGTCTGGAGGAATCCATGCTCTCCATCAATGTTCTGGAACTTCGAGCTGTCCGGCTGGCCCTGAGGCACTGGGAGTCTCAATTGACCGGTCTTCCAGTCAGAGTAGAGTCCGACAACGCCACGGCGGTGGCTTACATCAACAGACAAGGCGGCACAAGAAGCGGTTCCGCCTGGTGGGAAGTCAAGGATATTTTGTCTTGGGCAGAAGATCACGTGCCTGTCATCTCTGCAGTTCATATTCCAGGCGTGGACAACGTCATGGCAGACTTCCTCAGTCGTCACACCGTCGACAGCGGAGAATGGGCTCTTCACCCAGAGGTGTTTCACATGCTCACTCAACGGTGGGGGATGCCAGTGGTGGATCTGATGGCTACCAGACACAACAGGAAGGTTCCGGTGTTTTGCTCCCGTCTGAGGGACTCCCTTGCTCTAGCGGTGGATGCCTTGTCGATCCCTTGGGACTTCTCCCTGGCTTACATCTTCCCCCCTCTTCCTCTATTGATCAGAGTTATTCAGAAGTTGAAGAGAGAACGTTGTCCTGTCATCCTGATTGCTCCAAACTGGCCTCGCCAGTCCTGGTTTCCGGAATTGATGGCCATGTCAGTGAAGGATCCAATCCCACTTCCAGCCCGTCCGGACCTGCTTCTTCAGGGGTATCTGTGGAAAGAGGATGTTCACTCTCTCCGTTTGATGGCATGGCGGTTGAATCCTCGATTCTAGCTAAGAAAGGCTTTTCTCATTCTGTAGTGTCGACGATGCTCAGTGCTCGTAAGCCTGTGTCTTCCAAGATCTATCATCGCATTTGGTCAACTTTCGTGACATGGTGCTCTGTCAAGCAGTTATCTCTTGACTTCCATCTTCCCACTGTCCTGGCCTTCTTGCAGGACGGTGTGGACAAGGGGCTCAGTCTGAGTTCCCTCAAAGTTCAGACCTCTGCCTTGTCTGTGTTTTTCCAGGAACGGATTGCCATCCTTCCTGATGTGAAAGTCTTCTTCCAAGGTGTGACTCATGTTCGACCTGCCTTCAAGAGTCCTACTCCCCAGTGGGATCTCAATTTGGTGCTGGGAGTTCTTCAGCGACCACCGTTTGAATCCTTGGCTTCCATTCCATTACGTCTTGTGACTTGGAAGATGGCCTTCCTTTTGGCTATTGTGTCGGTACGCCGGGTGGCAGAGTTACAGGCATTGTCTTGTAAACCTCCTTACCTGGTGTTCCACAAGGATAAGGCTGTGCTTCGCACTACCAAGGAATTCTTACCCAAGGTTGTGTCTGAGTTTCACATCAATCAGGAGATTGTGGTTCCCTCTTTCTGCCCTAATCCTTCATCTGACAAGGAAAGAGATCTCCATTTGTTGGATGTGGTGCGTTGCCTCAAGTTTTATGTTCACCGCACCGAATCTATCAGGAAGTCTGACGCTCTATTCGTCATTCCTGAGGGGCCTAGGGCAGGAAGACCGGCTTCCAAAGTTACCATTGCCTCTTGGATTAAGGCTACCATCCGTGAAGCCTATACGTTGAGGAATAAGCATGTTCCCTTCAGGGTGACTGCCCATTCCACCAGATCTATTGGGGCCTCCTGGGCCTACAAGAATCAAGCTTCTGCTGATCAACTGTGCAGAGCGGCCACTTGGTCCTCTGTGCACACTTTTTCTAAGCACTACCGAGTTGATGTACTGGCATCGGCTGATGCCAGCTTTGGAAGGAAGGTCCTGGAGGCAGTCTTGCCTGTGTAGGTCTTCCGCTCTGTGATCCTTAGTGCTTCCTTACTGTTGAGCCCGGTTGGCTCGTGTTCCGTGTGCTGTGTTAAGTTCAGGGATTGTTCCCTTGATTGGTGTCCGTTGACACTTACAGTTTGGGCTATGTTATCAACTGGTTAACAGTTCTAGTGACTTGGGCCTTGCGCCTGGTCCTTGCCTTACTCCCGCCTCTGGATCAGCTCAATGTTTGTACATCCCATGGTACCAGTGACCTGTATTGGACGACAGTGAAAATAGGATTTTAGTCTTACCTGTTAAATCCTTTTCACTTAGTCCATACAGGTCACTGGTCTCCCACCCTGTCAAGGGACCAGTCTTGGCTCTCCTGTGGCATTCAGTGGGAGACCGTTCGGGCATGCTCACAGGAGTCTTTCTTTTTGCTTACCTGGGGTCAGTTTAGGGTCTCAAATCAATATGGGTGGCTCTGGCCAGAAGGTGGCTTAAGTAAGAGGGGAGGCTCCGCCCCTTGCAAATTATTTGCATAATTGTTCCTGCCTATTAAAGGGGACTACACTATTAAAGGGGACTACACATCCCATGGTACCAGTGACCTGTATGGACTAAGTGAAAAGGATTTAACAGGTAAGACTAAAATCCTATTTTCTCTTTTGTACAATGTGGAACTCAGGAACCGTGGGGATATACCAAAGTCATCCACCCAAGATTCCAGGGAGAGTGAGAAACCCCTCACAACATCAACAAGTTCCTGGGACAAGGAACCTTGAGTGTCAATGGTCACCGACTCGGCAAATCAAGGAACAAGAAGCAAATGGGTTACTGCAAAAGAACAGAAGAAAGGCGGCTTGGTTTTCCTCTCTCTCGCTTTCCATTTCAATCAACTACCTTCTAAGATCCTCTGCTGGTGAATTGCATCTTGGGTTGGTGCATGAATCAAACTTGTTCTAGGGCTTTATAGGGCAGTTATCACATTTTACGAAGTGTGCTCCAAGTAAAAAGCTCAGAGCAGCACTGTTCAGATCCAAAACTGCTCTAGTCAGCTATTTGAGGGGGGCAGAAAGCTGACACCCCTCAGCTGGAACACAACCTGAAAGTACTGTATGTTGCTCTCAGCCAAAAGTGCCTTGGTTGCATGGGTAGTTCCTGTATATTGGCAGTGTCTGGCTTCTGTGGGGACCTGCATGATGCAGGACAGGACACTATTCTGTTTGATGCAGAATGGGCTGTACCAGGGGATAAGTGAGCATGGGGGGTGTCTCCTCTCAGACCATTCTACTCCCCTGTTGGTGGAACGGGGCTCCCAGATCAGCTCTACAGATCTGCTCACAGCGGTGCAGATCTGATGACTTTTCAGTATCTCATGACAGTTGCCCTATAAATAAAGTCTGTAGGGGTTAGCTGCAGATTTTGTCCCAGAAGGCTCTGGGTACCTTCCTACCTGTTTATTTGAACCCAACTCAGTCACAGCAGCATTAATTCACATGTGTATTAAGTGGTCAGACAGATGGATGTAAACATGCAGCATACACTTTCAATTGTCATTTCTTAATCCCTTTAACTGCCAGAGCGGTACGCAATGCATTGCAGGGAGATACTAGTCCATAGGCTCCATAAAACAGTATAGGAACTGGACATGTGACCACACAGGAGAAGCTGCTTCCTTGTTATCACACCTTAATGCATCTCCCCCCTGGAGTAATTCTGAGGTAAACCAAGTGCACCATAGGGGAAAAATAAAAATTCCCCAAATTCCCATTAATTTAAATAGAGCTTTTAACATCTGAAATGCCAGATACGTGCCCAGTGAATTGTGAAGCAACGCATTAGAGACTTCCCAAGCATTCATTAGGTTAAAAACTCAATTTAAATTGACGTGAATTTCAGTTTCTCCCCTATGTCTCTTCTTAGTACATCATCTGTAGTGTGTCTCTAGTACGTTGCCTCCACAGTCTACTTCATCAAACAACATGTGTTGCATACCCTTCTGGCACACAAAGTGTTAACATGCCAATTATAAAGATCAATCTACCGTATGTCTTTGTCCTCATTCACAAATATCCTGTCTACTATTTCCTTAACAGCCCATGGTAGTAATGTAAGAATCTCTCCTGGGGGCATTCTGTTGTTTAATGTAGATCAGAGGCAGATACTCACCAGTGACCTATAGAAACAGTAAAGAATAATGCTTTCTCCAGGCCTGTGAAACTTACACGGTGAACTCCTTGGCTGCTGGCAATCCGTATTTTGCAACAAGTCACAATCTGCTCCAGAGAGGATCAAATAACTACTGGATATTATCTACTCTGTGCAAACATTTCTCATAGAAAATGGTTTTGTGCCATTTTGTGTTACTTTGCTTCTCATGGGACCATACGCATTCATGGGACCATACGCATAAAAGCAAAGTAAAACAATCATGGGACAAACCAATTGCACCATAGGGAACAATTCAAAATTCTCCAAAACCCAATCTATTTTTTTTTTTTTTTTTTTTAACCCCTTGAATTCTTGAGTGGTCGCCGATGCATTGGTGGTCGGTGGTGTTATCTTTTCCCCAAAATTGCTTTACTTGTGTTTAACCCTTTGAGTGCCAAAGAGGTATCAGAATGTGTTGGTTACCTCTGGCACCCAAAGGGTTAAACATATGCCCTGATATAATTTTTCCTCCTTTGTCTTCCTGTTGCTGTGGGTATCGTTTTCAGATTCTAGAATATCATTTTATCTCATTGCGTGCGTGTGTGGTTTTTATTTTGTTAATCCTTGGAGTGCCAGATGGGTATGCAACACACTGCCTTTCAATGTGTTGTGTACCCCTCTGGCATTGAAAGCGTTACATTTACAATTTTAAAATTAACAACAAATAAAATGAGATGCAGGTTTATTTAGATATGATTTGCTGCCAAGAAAAGCACCCCCCCCCTAAGGTGCCAAGTTCACTTATTCCTATTTGGCTTCCATCTTCCATTCCTCTCTTGGATTTCATACACTACAGTATTTTTGTATGCAGGTTAAACAAACTCGTAGAGGAAATTCGTTTTGCTGATTCAGTTGCAGGCTTTTTGTTTTGAATTTCCTCTGTTTCAGACCTTTTTCATAGGAAAGCCAGCCAATGAAATGATGAGAGAGCCTTACTTCAAAAGAAAACAAAGCCTTAAATCACACAAGTAAGAGGAAATGTCTAATGTTATTGCATCATGGGAGAGCAGTTAATAATAACCATGTATTCAGCCCTCAACATACTATGGTCTCATTTCAGTTTACTGTTAACCCTTTGAGTGCCAGAGGGTTACGGAACGCATTGCTATGCCTCTCTGGCACTCAAAGGGTTAATAAGGACTGTGGCTGCCATATATCCAGGTAATATAAACAACTGGAAAAAGTGGACCGCTGCCTAGGGCCTGCTGGTTAAAGGGGCCCACCACAGTCAAGGAGAAACTGTCATACAACACAGTTTGGAACCCTCTAGCTCTCACTGTCCCTCAGTATCTGGGAAACACGATACAGCTTGATCAGTGGGCAAAGCCAAGTGTGAACACTCCGCATTGTGTATTAATGGGTGAAAACTCACCTGTAAGCATTCAATATTCTATGATAATGAAATCTCAAACCTTTTTTGTAGCTTCTATAAGGTTCAGCAATTACTTTTCTTAATAACCCTTTGAATGCCAGAGAGGTAGCCAACGCAATGCATTGGATACCTCCATGGCCCTTAAAGAGTTACCCCCTTGAATGCTAGAGTGGTGCATTGTTTCATAATGCATTGAAGACCTCTCTAGTATTCAGCAATCTTATATTTAAAATGCTTAGGCGATCGTTCAGTTTTAAACACAATTTAAAGAAACACGCCTAAAAATGGATGTGAGAGATGTACACTGAAATACTCTGTACTTCATGTTGGCATCTGTAAAACTCCTTTTCCTGAGGACTAAAATTTAGTCTTACTTATACTCTGAGTGCTCAGCCATTCGTGCCTTTCCCATGGCTCCTAGTGTCATAGCAATGTTGACAGGTGTCTCAAACGTTATGGTCACAGAATGTCTGTCTGTAAATGGATATAAGGTACCAGAGCAGTAGGCATGAATCAATATATTAAATTACATTGGTATTTCTCTATTATTACAAACAGCCCAAATCAGTGTTATCTGATTAGGACAGTCTGTACAAGTTTAGTATTATATTTTAGGGATGTAACCTATTAATAACTAATTGTATATATGCTAGCTATAAATACATGATATTTAAAGTTGTATCAACCAATTTCATTTTTAGGTATAAGTGATCCTTTAAGCCACAGTCTTCTTAACTCTGATAGTTGCAGAAATGTTTTTTAATTAGCTATCTGACTTGTAAGTAAAATGACCATGAATTTGCAATGGGTCTTTGTAGCTTGCTATAAGACAGCTCAGATTTTCTTTGGAGATTGATGAGCATTTGCAAAGCTTTTTCACTTCTTACAACTTTCCCATTTATCTGTGGACTTTGATCATAGTAAATGTAGTAAAGTAGCAATTTTACATATGAGAGTAAAAATTCTAACTAAATTATTCACAGTTTTTACTGCCTCAGAACTTTTGTGCATGTTTTACTATTGTCTTGTCTCTTCAGGGTAACCTTTTAGAGAAAACAAAATTGTCCCTGCTTAAAAGGCAGTAATGCACATAATAAGCGGCTTCTTGCTCATATTGCCCAGTTGAATCCAAATGATGTCATTCATTTATTTTGTGTCCCAATTCACTCAGAATTTTTTGTTTACCAGATACAAGATTATACAGCAGTTTCAGTGCATGTAATGGCAACACACCCGATTTTGCATTTTGATAAACACTAGACCACACTATGGACAGTATTTATGTTTAATGCAAGTTTTTGCCCTGGTACATATCCCTTAGATAACAGTTGGAAATGTGTACTACAGGACCAGTATAAAATGGCAAAATTCTCAAGACAGGCATAACGTTCTGTGTGGTGTTGGTTATGGAGCAGCAGATCTTTCAATCTGCATCTGAGAAGGCATCTTTGGTGTCATAAGGCTATGTAAGGTATTGATACTAATATGGCTCTGTTGTCATGGGCATCTGCAAAAATATTTCTGGGGGGTGGGTGGCAATGCCATTATGTTTATCCAGAGGGAAGCAAGTGGGGGGAGGGTTTTGGGCAATTGCCCCCTCTTGCACCCTCCCGCCATGGACACCTATGTCTGTGTTCATTATTTATTTCTTTTTTTCCTTTATTTTATTTATTTATTTATTTTTTATGTAAATGGTTGCATCTGGGTCAGGATAAGTTATCTTGCATTGATATTTTTTTACATGTTTTTTTAAGAGGTTATTTGTGCAAGCAGCTTTCTTAATCATACTCTTGTTGAGGATGGAATGGTTTGGGTATGTGTTTTCTGTTCTGTTGTGTGGAGAGCATGTAATCAGTGTTGTCTAGTGGTGTTTTCTGGGTCTGTCCTTTTCTCCATATACATACACTTAATCCTGTCATGTCACTGTAGCGCTATTATATGACCTTGTCATGGAGTTGATGACTCACAAGAAAAGCTTAGCCTGCAGCAGAAGCATCTTTGTGGCGCTCCAGCCAGACACAAACACAGCTACACTGTACACACGTAATAAAGAAGAAAGCCTGCACAGGGGGACCGCATTTGTGATATATGTAGGAAGCAATTTTATTAAGAGCTAGTATCTACTCAAAAATTAGACAAATAAGAAAGTGTATCACAATCCACCAGCATAGGTAAGGTTCACTCTCCAGGGCATGGTGTCAGATCTCTCTGCTACAATCTAGTATTCTGGAGTCCTCCTTTACCACATTTTCCTCTCCTGGGCAGACCTCTTCTGTACCAGACTACCAGCACAGAGTTTGCCCCTCCCACCTGAAAAATGTTGTCAGCTGGATTGCCTCAAGAGTGTATGGTCCTCCAGAGAGAGTCCAAGGGATGTAACTTATCAAGACCTCTAGCATTCAAGGGATTTTAAAGCCCAGTTTTAATTTGAGAATTTGCCGAGTTTATTTATTTATTTTTTTTGGCACATTTTGTTTGGCTTCTGAATTATGCCACCTTAGCTTGATTAATAAAGTCTTGGTATATGAACTTTGTGAGTGGTTTAGAATTGAGAATTATGACAGTTGGCTTTATTGTAGATGGATGTTGATCCAGTGAAATTTTTATACCCACTTGGGGCTTAATTGGAAATGGCTTAAGTTTTGTTTTTTTTTGTTTTTTGTTTTTTTTGTTTTGTTTTTACATTTTATTTTGCCATACTCTGGATCAGCAGGGCTGATATGGCACGGGCTGAACGTATGGACACGTCTTTTTTCAGCCTCATCAACTATGTTACTATGTATATTATGTTACTATGTTTAGCAGCATGCAGACATAGCAGGCCTGTGCAGTTGTAATGTCTGGACAGTCCTTTAGGGTGGAAACAGGACAGGGAGAGTCCTGCTATAGAGCTGTGCTTTTGGAATGAAGGCAGTTTCTTGATGAGGTGAGCTTTTGTCTTTGCCCTCAAGCCTGCCTAAGGGTAGTATCTGAGGCTGATATGTTAAGAGCAAATAGAGTCATTCTGGGACAATCCAGCTGCATCATAGACAACAAATAAAATCTCCTTTGATTTAAACAGGAATATTAACTCCTTCAATGCTAGAGAGGTCTCTTTACAATGCGTTGGAGACCTATCTAGCATTCAAGTGGTTACAAGCCTCAGTTAAATTAATGGAGATTATTATTTCTTCTCTTTGGTACTGATCATTTGCTGTAAATGACTCCAGTTCTTCATAGTACATCAGCCTTGCTGTGTCAGGGGTGCAAGGTTACTGGAGAAATGTGACTTCATGTTTATTTAGCTCTCCAGAGCGAGTGCCTTGTCACCATCTGTGTGTGTGTGTGTGTGTGTGTAGGTGCACTATTTTGCTTGTAATGTATCCTACCCCAGCTGTGCTGTGCAATGGATTCTCACTTTATAAATATGTTCTGATTAATATAGATGTGTGTGGGTGTGAGTCCAAAGACAAAGGAAAAAGACCAGTAAAAGCAGCCAATGTTTACATTAGCCCTACACAGAGACAAAACTGAGACATAGGGCACCCATAAAAATCCCCATTGATTTAAATTGGACTTTTAAGCCACAGAATGCTACAGAGGTTTTGAAGACATTATAAAGCAATGTGTTGAAGATCTTTATAGAGTGCAAGGGATTAAAAGTCCAATTTAAATAATGGACATTTGGAGAACATTTATTCCCTGTGGTACATTTCGATTTTTTTCACAGTTTCTCCATTTCGACTTTGGGCATATAACCCATGGGATTATTGTTCATGAGCAGCCCTGTTTACTTCACATATGCTATTGTTCTCTGCCAAGCAACAGAGATGGACCTCCAGAGAAAACACTGGCACGATCCATAGCTGTGCTGTTTGTTTGTTTTTTTTTACTTAACTCTTTCATCACTGAGGACATAAGCAATGATTTCATGTACCGAAAAACAGCCTGACATCAGCCATTCTGCAGCTGCATGTTAGGAAATGCAGTTCTTACACACTGTAACACGACTAGCACAAGAAACACCCTACTTCTGTCATTGACAGCAGGAAATAAAAGAAAATAAGGCCAGAGACTGTGATGTGAAAATGCCTAAGGAGCTTTACATTTAAAAATAACCTTTATGATGTGTATCTGCTGCTTTTGAAAAACCAAATGAAAATGTACCCAAGATGTTGTGCTATTCTGCATTCCGAGAGCACAGACCCACTGGCTTTGCTGTTTTTTATTGTTAAGTTGTATCAATTAAAGGGAATTGATTTTGTTCCTTAACTTTTTAAGAGCCAGATGGATGTGCAGAGCGTTTTGAAGCAATGGCCTGCACACCCCCTGTGTTCATTAAAGGGTTATACCCATGAGTGCTAGAGGTGTGTTCAATGTTTTGCTCAGTAATGTGTTGCCCACACCTCTCCCACTGATAAGGTTAAGATCCTGCTTCTCTTTACAACATATTTTGGGGGGGAGTCACATAGGAAGCTTATAGACTGATTAGTCCAGATTCGTGTCTTAGGTAGCCTGGTCACTCTTAGCTCCACTCATGACCCCACCCCCAATTTTCACTGCCTCCATCTCTAGCCCCATCCTATGTTAAAGGAAAAGTAACACCATAGAACAACACAAACTAGCTGTTGCATTTTCAATTTTTTTACATCAATTTTTTAAATCAAGTAACATGAAATAAGCCAAATCACTATCACTCATCTGCAGTTGTATATGCTAACTGTGCAGGCAGCCTTTTTTTAATATGTACAGCTTCTGACAGCAAAAGAAAAAAATTATTAAACAGCAAATTGCTGAGGTAAATATCCAATTCAAAAGTAAGAAGTTGTGCATTAGACCACTCAAAGTTCTTACTGGTTGCATTATCATGGCTTGCTTAAAGGGTGTGGCTTAAGTTAAGGAGTTTGGCATTCACAAAGATGGTGGATTCCTCCATTTTCCACTTTTTTCTGATTTTTGTTATACTTTGTAGGTAATTAAAGTGGAACTTTCACCTTAATTTAAGAATGCGTATGAAACCTGCATTAAAAACGGCCTGTATGTCACGTTACCAAAAAAGACCATCAGATGTACAGTTGAAGAACTATGCACACGTTACCATGTGCTAATTTACGCAAACTGCGGTACCAGTGGCTTTTCATATGCTAATTAAGCTTTTCAATGATTCATATTGTAATAAAGGTTTTCAGTAATGTTTCATATGCTAATTAAGTTTTGTGATGCACCAGGGGACTTTTGCCAGAAATACAAGTGTGAATAGCTACTAAACTAGACATCTGCTGGTCATTTGGTTAACATGGCCCTACCTGGAGACTTTGTCTTGCGTGCTGCTGGGGGGAGATAAATAACTTTGTTAGTGTAAAATAGGGGTGGGGCTTAATGGACATGTGGAAAAAGTAGGAGGAATAGGCTGGGGAAGGAGGAAAAAGTGTATTCAGAAGAGTCTAGCAGAGATCATACTTCCAACTTGCGACAGTAATGGCACTTCCAAGGTCTAATGAAATATCCAGTACACCTATAGGTGATAATCTTCATACATATGTACATTCACAATGTCACTCCTCATATGGTCTCATAAGGAAATGGACTGGAGATGCTCATTGGGTGCGATAAGGTGATTTCCCTATAATCACGTATAATTACTAAAACCACAGCAAGAACACGCAGGACCAAAATCCAGGAATAAAATCATCAAACTTTATTAGATATAAAATAATAGAACTTTGATTATTTTTTTCCTGGATTTTGGTCCTGTCTTTGGAAGTGCGTGTTCTTCCTGTGGTTTATGAAGGAAGAAAAGAGGGCGGAAGTGGGAGGAACAGACAGGGAAGGCGCAGAAGTGGGCAGAGTTTTATTACAAACTCCCCACATCCTGAGAAGTTACCTCTACCCCGGAGACCTGTAATCAACAGCAAAACCCGGAGTCTCCGGGCAAATCCAAAGAGCTCCCAGATAGGAACATGACATATAGGCAGTTCTGAATGAATTTTTCAAATATGAAAATAATATTCAAGGTGATAGGACCACTTTAAATGTTCTTGGTATACATATATTTTCCTTTCTAAATTTAATTGAGATGCATTTTAAAAAAGTTCTATTTCTCTTCCCCTTTAACCAGCAAAAAATAACCTTTGCCTTTAAAAAAGATCTTAACCCCTTGACTACTAGGGTGGGTTCCAGTACATTGAAACCATGTGTGCTAAGTCCAAATTGTCAGGCTTCAAGATAGTAAATTCCCAAATTAACCTCCATATGGGCAAAAAATTAATTCAGCAAGGATCTGTGCCCCATAATTAAGCTTTACCCCTTTAAACCCTGGTGAAATCACCAAAGCATTGCTCAAAGAGTTAATCGTGTTGGAGGCAGACATGATTAATTGTTGCTAAACTCCAAGTCCTCAAACTCCTCCCCCTTCCTTCATTTCCAGGAGCACTTTGGTTGGAGGAGTTTGTGTTGGTGAACTGGCTAAAATTCAAGGGATTAAAAACACACTTTAGAGACCCAGTCGATACAGAAATTGTTCATAATTGCCATTACGATTTTCTGCCCAGATTAAGTTAATTAGGGGTTTATTATTAGGAGGTGTTAGTACTGACATTCCTTTAACCCTTTGAGTGCCAGAGGGGTACTCAACACATTGCTTCGCAACTCATGACTTTTCAATGAGTTGGAGACCTTCCTAGCATTCAAGTATTACATTAAATATGTGTATGAATACAGAACGTCCATAGCCGCTGTTTATTCCCTCATTCAGTCTTTTAAAAAAAATGTCCCCAGACTTAATTTAAAAAATCTGGTCAGTTTCCATTGGGAGCAAAATTGCTTACTTAAGTTTATTGAAATAATATAAATCACAGCACATTTTATTTTTGTGTGGGGGAGTTTTCCTGTTAAGTGGCAATGCAGTATATTTCCTCTATAATGTACACAGCACCCACCATCTTTTAGGTCTAGCATTTGTTAAGGTTTATCCTTCTGGAAAATGGGCTCTGCTGCTTTCAGTCTTCTATGGTGTTCTCATTCAGAATGTTTCTTTGTCTTATCAGAAAATACTAATAAAGTGTGATTAAAACAAAATGGGGGATGTATGCAAAAGCAAAAAAATGGAGAACTTTCTGAGTAAACCAACTGCACCATAGGAGACAAATAAAAGTCCCCATAGATTTTTTACCTTTTTAGATTAGATAATTTTCCGTAAACGTGATGCGTGGCTGCATCATTAACCTTTTGATTAACCTACCCCTCTGGCACTCAAAGGGTTAAGTTTGGTTGGTGGTAGGCCTGTCCAGCCCATTTCCCATCAAGCTCCATTGGGCACTAAACTGGATCTACATTTATGGAGAGGTTACTGGACCCTACCACAACCAACTCATACATGCTGAAGTTGATGTGCTAAGGGAACTGGTTCAGTTCTGGAACAAACCAATTTCACGGTAGGGGACAAAACAAAAACCCAATTAATTTGGTGCTTTTAACCCTTTGAGTGTCCAAGGGGTAGCCAACGTATTGCTTTACAGTGCGTTGGCTACCTCTCTGGCACGCAGTGGCTTAATCCATTAGATGCTTTAGAGTTCTCCATCTCTTTCCTTCACAATGCATTTGAGACCTATCTAGTTTTCAAAGGGGTTAACCCTTTGAGTGCCGGGGGTATGCAACACATTGCTTTGCAATGCGTTGCTTACCATTCTGGAACTCAGTGGGTTAAGAGCCTAGTTTAACCTTTTCAGTGCAAAAGGGGTGCCCAGTTCCTTGTCTCACAATGTGTTGGACAGTCCCTCTCGCACTAAAAGGGTTAAAGCAAAGTGAATTTTTATTTGTTGCTTAAGATACCGTTGGATGTCTCTGGATTGCTTTGCACACCAGATTTTCTATGTTGTTTATTAGTTCGTTCTACAGACTATTTTGAGAATAGTTTTTGGAAAGACACTGTTGCACTTCAGGCTAATTTGTTGCACAGCATGCCTCTAAGCTCTGACCATGTTGTCTCCTCACAGGGGTAGAGAATCTCTATGAGAGGGCCATGCACATTCGCAAAATCCTTCTGACGTTACCCCGGACGGTGCTTATAGTCATGCGCTACCTCTTCGCATTCCTCAACCAGTAAGTATATCCTCATGTTCCGTGTTTCTATTGCAGTCCTGCGGGAAGTGACCTTGGGGATATGTATAAAGCCAAATGTGGGCCAAAACAAAACTTATTTCTCAAATGAACCCCTTGATGCTAGAGACGTCTAGCTTTGCAGTGTGTTGCAGATCCCACTAGCATCCAAGGGGTTAATTTTACAAATAAGTAGCTGTACGCAGAAAGAAAGAGAAGAACAATTCTGGGGCAAACCAACTGCATTGTAGGGGACAAAAAAATGTCTCCTGATATAAATTGGGCTTTTAACCCCTTGAATGCTAGAGAGGTCCCCAACACATTGCTCCGCAATATGTTGGAGACCTCTCTAGCATTCACAGGGTTAAAAACCCCATTTAAATCAATGTAGATCTTTCAGACATATGCCCCCCCCAACCACCCCCCAGCAAATTTGATTTGCTCCAGAATTTCACCCTGATAGTCTTGGTAGACCGCAATAGCTATCAGTGGTTCTAGGTCACAGCAAGTTTGGAGCAGAACTAATTTGTAAAATTAACACCATGGGTGAAAAACTATGCATTTGAGATCTCACTGGCATCCGAAGGGTTAATATTATAATTAAGGAACCATGTGCAAAAAGCAAGTGTATTAATTCTGTGACAAATGAACACATACATCCCAAGTGTCCCTGTTTAAGATGGACAGACCCTCTTTGAGACCCAAATCCCTCTGTCCCTCTTTCCCATCCTGGTGTCCCTCTTTTTAGGAGATCAGACTGTGTGGTGTGTATATAAGTGTCACATTGCTCCACAGCAATAAAACTCACATTAATGTTTGTAGAAACTTCAGTACATGAGTATATAAATTAGTGTATGTAAGTTGGTCTTGCTCTAAATCATCTATTCAGTTACACAAAGAGGTGTCGATAGGTCATGAAATAACCTAAAAAATCTCTGTAATGCCCCTCCCACCAGCCACACCCCCAGAAACACAGACTTAAACAAAAAGTCTCTCTTTGGCCATTTGAAATGTTGAGAGGTATGTGAACATGACATTTAAAGGGATAGTAACCCCCCCAAGAAACTTTCTGACAAATGCAAGGAATAATCACAACATACTTAATTCCCGTATTCCCATCTCTCAAACCGTTATGGTTTGAGAGATGTAAGAAAAGAAAGACCTCCGCTCCCTCCCCTTTCTGCCTGACGAGCTGTAAAGCTGTCAGAGGCAGAATCCGGTCGACCGACTTACGGCGGCTGTTCAGGAATGCTGTCATCTACATATCTCTGTATAATTACTTCTTCGGTATGGTCTACAACATGTGCTTGCAAGCCAGGCACACATTTTAGACCATTTCGATGAAGTAATTATACTGATATATCTAGGTGACAGTGCTCCTGAAGAGCCGTCATCTGGTCCTGGAACCAGGATATTATGAGAAGGGGGAGGGAGCGGAGGTCTTTCTTTTCTTACATCTCTCAAACCATAACCGTTTGAGAAATGGGAATAACGGAGTTAAGTATGTTGTGATTATTTCTTGCATTTGTCAGAAAGTTTCTTGGGGGGCTTACTATCCCTTTAATTTCAGTGGGGCATTTTACTCCTTTAAGGCCTGAGATGCCTCTAATGCGGTGCTTTGGACACATCTCTGGCATTTAAGCAGTTAAATCACATTTAAGTCATTTTGAATTTTGCATTTTTGTCTGTCCTCTGTGGTGCACTTGATTTGCACCAGAATTGCTTCTATTGTTTTCTGCATACAGCCCATTTTGTGTTGTTTCTTCCACAAGTGTCTCCATCTTTATACATATGCCCCCTTGTGGTAGAGTAGCACATGTTCATGCCTTTTCAGTGTCAGGTATGATATCTATCTTCCAGCAATAATACAGCCTTTCATGGTATTGTATTCATTCATCTACAGAAATCAGCAGTCCTGCGCTACATGCTGTGACATCTCAAGACAAGTTGTTTACTTATACTGCAGCACTGTAATCCTCCCATTGTCTTCACATTTTCTGCCCGAGATCCTGTGCTCTTTTTTATAATTGTTGATGTATGCATCCATTTGCAATGTATGAAAGGCAGGGTGACCCAGACCTGTGAATAGTGGATGCGTTGCTCAGCCTGAGCCCATGCCTGCATTACTAATGATAAAGTTCAGCCTGGTCAGCTGCTGTGAATTAATCTGCAACTGAGCAAAATAGATAAGTGAAAACAAAACCAGTGTCTCTCTCAAAGGTTACATCTGATAGTCAGAGGCAAATAGTAAATCTTTTCTCTGTCCCACCTGCCTGGCTTATTGATTCAATGGATAAGTAATTCAATCCTCACACTACAGGGCAGCACACCCACACATGGTCAGTGGTGATAGGAACACGTTAGAACAAGCCTCACAGAATGAAGGAGATAGGTCTTACACTGACACATAGCCACTGGGTGCCCTGACTAGACTTCCAGCATGTTCTTTTGTACATTGGGGCATATGTGTGAAGACCAAAGTAAAACAATTCTACACCATTCTGCATCATAGGGAACAATTATAATTGCATAACATTTGCATTGATTTAAATGGTGCTTTGATCCCCTTGAAAGCTGGAGTGTACTGCAGAGCAATGTGGGGAACACCTTGCTAACATTCAAGATGTTATAAGCACTATATAAATCAATGGGAATTTTCCTTTGTTGTTTGTGGTGCAGGTGGTTTTCATCAGTGTTGTTCTGCTGTTGAAGTCTCTTCTGAATCTATTGATTTATTTTTAACAATTTGAGAGCTAGAGGGAGTTGCAATGCATTGCTCAGAAATGTTTTGTACTCCCATCTGGCACCCACAGGGTTAAAATGCTCATTCTGGAAGATTTTAGCTGTATTTTTTTAATTAAGTGTGAGATTGCCCCTGTGATTAGGAAGTAAACTTGTCAGAATACTTTAATACCAACATTTGAGATATATTGTTCTTGTTGCTTTAATTGGTATCATTAGAAAATGGATATGCGACTGGTTGGTTTACATAGTACAGTGGTTTCCAACCTTTTTTTGAACACATCCGTTTCTAAGTAGTGACACATGTAGCTGGACCAGTATGATATATATATATTTATACACATACAGGAAAAATAATGCAACTCAATGAATATATTTGGAAAGGTGGGACCCATTTATCTTGGTGCCATGACTTACTCGTGTATTGTGGTATACCTGTTGTGATCCCCTGGTATAATGGTCCTTTTTTAGAGGCTCTTTGGCAGAGTTGGGCAACCTGAAGTCCTCCAGCTGTTGAGGACAATAATTTCCATCATGGGTGGTGTCTTTAACAGTTGGCTTAGTTGGTGAACTCTTGGATGAATAAGATTCCATGTCTGTAAGCCTTTGCATGCAACTCATTTGTTCACAAAGTCATCATTTTAAGTTTCCAGTACTCCAAACCAGGGCATTTTAATGCATTAGGCATACCCGACCGTTTGACTGGGCTTCCAGTCTCAGGGACCCAAGTTAATCCTTTGGTCAGAAGGCCACTGAGGAGTGCGGCAGTTCTGGTTGCACATGTAAAAGTGAATTGTTTTCCCACAAAGAGAAAGAAAGGAAGAGGAATGCTACATCTAAACGTAAGGATCCTAAATGTTGACCTATATTTGGTGGCCTCCATTCACAATTCTTCTGGTGGCATCAGGGGTTCTTAAAACTGCCCTTCTCTAAGACACTATCCATGGTTGTTACCCGAGACCTAAAATGGTCTTTGATGTGTAAGTGCCCTGTGGAGGTATCCATTCATTCTTTGTGTGCGGTCCCCTGATCGCAGCAGCATAAGCAAGCCTCTAGGTTATCTGAGAGGTGTTGGTTCAGTATTGTCTGTCAACTTATCAATGATGAGAGAAAAACCTTTCCAAACATAAACATATTGATTACTTGTATTCAGGAATTACGAAGACGGATAATGATAACAAATTGTAAACGTGTGAGGTGACGGAAGTGTGGCTTAACCCACACGCGACCATTGACGTGCCAGGGCCGTAACTGCAGTCCAGCACTTAAGGACCAATGACGGTCATGGCACGTCATGGAGTTCAGGGCTCCCGGCACGGCGGTCCTTAAGAGGTTAAATCCCTGGGCCGTAGCTAACACAAGGGTTGTGAGGAGCAGTAAGGCGGTTAGATGCCTCATCTTAAGGAAATAGTAAGAGAGAGGATATAGGAGGGTGGGGTAACGTAGCTGCGTGCACGCGATACTGGAGGGATAGAAGGTGTATAAAGCCTCCAGCCCCTCCTACAAAATCAGGCTTTTAGCCTTAAACTAATCTTAAAAAAAAAATTTTTAAAAAGTAACTGCCATCGATACTGTCACTCATTACAAGCTACTTGAAGAAACATAATCAAACTGATTAAAAATGACTTTAATTTAGCTATTCATACATAGATTAGAATAGCAAGTTTAGGATTGAAACATTGTGCTCTAAAATTAACCCCCTTGAGTGCCAAAGGGGTATGTTTAACCCTTTGAGTGCCAGAGGTGTAGGTAATGCATTGCAAAGTAATGCGTTGCACATACCTCTGGCATTCGTGTTAAATACTGTATACTTCAAGCTGGCATTTGTAAACATGTTTATTTCATTCTAGATTCTTAACCCTTTGAGTGCCAGTGCTTTGCAATTCATCGCATACCCTCAGTCACTCAGAGTTAAAATAGAATCCTAATAAAGATCAACATAGGCCTGGCCAATTCAGATCAATTCCCCAGAGGCCTAGCTACACAACCTATTTCTTTTATGTTCTCTCTGGTTATGTCCCATTTTAACCATCTGAGTGCCAGAGGGGTACCAAACGCATTGCTCTGCACTCCAAGGGTTAATTTTTATTTCATTTTGAATTTCTTTGTTTCTCGTTTTTATTTGGGTAATGTTATTGCATCATCGTTTCAAGAATATTGGTGGGGGGCCACTTAATTACATAGATCTTGTACTATTTGTAGTCTCAGATTGTTACCCTGGGGCCAAAGAATGCAGGCCTTAACAGGAGCACAGTTTTGTTTTTGCAGTTTGTAATGAATGACTGACTGGATAAAAGGTATTTATTTTGAGATGAATACACACTATTCTCTGTTCTGAAATGCTTTTATCTTTGGTAGTTTGCAGACAATAATGCACTATCACTTCTGAAACACCTATCAAGTGTGCTATGCTATTGGGGTCAGTTGAGTCTTGTACAAAGCATGGATGGATATATCCACAGGTCAAATTTAAGACTTAATTTAGGTCTCATAACAAATATATACTGTACAGGTGTTGGCTTTGAGTATGTGGTATTAATGTCTATAAAACCCCATTTCATTTTATATGTTAGTGTCCCATTAAGGACACAATTCAAGGGAAGAATAGAGAAGTAACATACTATTACTAACAGCAGCAGTGTAAATATGCCTGTTAGTTATTATTTCAGATGACTATCTTGCTTTCTAAAAAAAAAACTATTTGGAGTCAAAATCCTGATCCTTGTGGCTTTCTTAGCCAGCATACTGCAGCATGCACTTGAGATTGTTTCCTTCCAATTCTGCTTATGGACATTTACAGATCCCGTAGACATTAATAGAGCATGTGGAGTGGCCATTGCAGATCTATGAAATATGCTTTTACCAAGATGGAAATTCACCCAGTTGGAAGCAGCACCTCAGATTAAGAGATTGTGGTTCTAACTAGTGCAGACAGCCACAAGGAAGAACATTTTGACCCCCAAAAGCGCATTTTTGAATTTAGGGAATAAACATGCTGCCCCTCTGAAATAGTTAGTCTGCTACCTATTATAGCAGGCCTAGTATAATTGCTCTATAAATGTAGTTAAGTAGTGCAGTAATACAGTGGGGAAAGCAAACAGGATATTATGTTACATAGGATAATTAGTTAAAGTGATAGTAATGTCTAAAAAAACTTTTTTGCATTTAGAAGAGCTCAAAAAGCTGATCTAAATGCAAAAAACCGTATCTCTCAAACCGCTATGGTTTAAGAGATACGGGCGTTTGAAGTTTGATTTCTCCTACTGACAGCTGTAAAGCTGTCAGCAGGAGATCTGTGTCGGTCAACACGGAGGCGCTTGAGAAGTGCCGGGATCTCGTTACTTACACGGAATCCCTTCAATGGAATGGTCTAAAACATGTGCCTAGTGTTCAGGCATATGTTTTAGACCATTCCAATAAAAGGATTCTGTGTAAATAACGAGATCCCAGCACTTCTCAAACGCCACAGTGTCAACCGACACGGATCTCCTGCTGACAGCTTTACAGCTGTCAGTAGGAGAAATCAAACTTCAAACGCCCGTATCTCTTAAACCATAGCGGTTTGAGAGATACGGTTTTTTGCATTTAGATCAGCTTTTTGAGATCTTCTAAATGCAAAAAAGTTTTTTTAGACATTACTAACACTTTAAGAGTTCCTTTTACAGGTTTGTCACATCTCCTTCACAGCCATTTCCAGTCTGTAGATCAGTGCTCTAAAATTTACCAATTAAATGGCAAATACAGGATGCTGGCCTTGAAATGGAATTTTCTTTTCATATTTACGTTTTTTCTTTCTATAGCCTTTCGCAGTACAGCGATGAGAACATGATGGATCCATACAACTTGGCAATCTGTTTTGGTCCCACATTAATGCCTGTGCCAGATATCCAAGACCAGGTGTCCTGTCAGGCTCATGTGAATGAAATTGTTAAAACTATCATCATTCACCATGAGACCATTTTCCCAGATGCTAAGGAGCTGGAAGGTCCAGTTTATGAGAAATGCATGGCCGGTGATGACTACTGGTAGGTCAATAAGTATCTTCTTTCCGTCTGTTACTTAGTAAATGCAATAATTTATGGCTTATCACATTTCCAGTAAGGAAATAGGAGATTTTCTTTACTCATCCAAAATATTATTTCAGTTGTGAATAAATAAATGTTTTAGCAGACAATAGAAGAAACAACCGTCCATAACTGGAATTATTCTGGAGTAAATCGACTGCACCGTAGGGGACAAAATAAAAATTCCTAAATTCTCATGAACAGGAAGGTTTTTTAACTCCTTAAACGCCAGGTAGGTTTCCAGTGCATTGTGTCGCAATGCATTGGAAATCTATCTGGCATTCAAAGGGTTAAAGGCCCAATTTAATTTAAAGGGGATCTATCACCCCTATAAAAGTTTCTCTTAAATGTTATGTTATATAGCGATTATGATGAATAATGTATTACTTTCTTGTTTTAAAACACTATTTGGAGGAAATGTTACAATTAAATGCTGTCCTACTTCCGGACAGACTGCGGTTACCTGCTCTGTACCACAGTCCGTCACTCTGCCTCTTCTCCCCCCCCTCTATCCAGCTTCCTCCAATGACGGAAGCTTTCTGTCTGTGATGTGGAACGTTCTCATTGGTCAGAGATCGCTCCATCTTACATGCAGAAAGCCTCCATCATCCGAGGAGGCTGGATAGAGGGAGGGGAGCAGAGGCAGAGTGACAGACTGTGGTCGGTAACCGCAATCTGTCCGGAAGTAAGGAGCAGGGCAGTATTTAATTGTTACATTTCCGCCAAATAGCGTTTTAAAACAAAGTAATACAGTATTCATCATAATCGCTATATAACTTAACACTTAAGAGAAACTTGTATAGGGGTGATAGATCCCCTTTAACAGGAATTTGTATTTGTCCCCCAGGGTGCTGCGGCTGGTTTACTCCAGAATAATTCTAGTTTACAAAGTGGATTTGTAGCTGCTGGCTTTGTGTTGCCTACTTCTCTGGCACTCAAAGGCTTAAGGCTTCTAGTGTCTCAGAGTCAGTCTTATTTATTAAAGTTGAAAAGCTACTCATGGGATATCTGTCTGGCTCGGCCATTAGAACCAATAACAGACACACTATGGAAGTATTCTGACTTGAAAGCTGGTGATATGGATTTTGCTTTAGTGTAACCCCATTAGATGCTAGAGACCTTTCCCGCTATTCTCTCCACAATTCCCTGGAGATGTCTCTAGCAACCTGGGACCCTCAGGGTGTGGAGGAATACAGTTCACTTCATCCCCAGCATACCAGCGGCTGGCTGGCTGGGAATGATGGGAGTTGTAGTCCTCTACATCTGGAGGATCTCAGTTTGCCTATCCCTAATATATGACTGGTCCATTCACTTTTCGTGAGTTTACATTGTTATAAAATATATATCTTTTGTTTCATAAATTACCATAGTCTGTTTTTCTAGTACTATTGTAATAGAACTATGATATTAATAATGAGAAAATTAAGTTGAGTTTACTTAATAGCTGGAGCATTGCTAAGTACTGGCTGGAGGAGATAAAGCCTCAGGTTTTGTCTTGTCTGTTATGTGCATGTGATGGTGCCATTATCCCTACTTGTATTAGTGCAATTGGGCTGCATGAATCTCTAATTATACATTACTTTGGTCCAGTCTCCAGGTCTTTTTGAAGCGTTCAACTCCTCAGGTAATTGGGCCTGAAGTACTAAATAAAATTGTACAATTCTTGGGCAAAGAAACTGCACCATATCAGCATATTTTATCATGTGGCTAGCAGCAAGTTGTCATTGCTAGTTGCCCATCCAACCAGCTGCCCATAACTGTGCTATATTGTACATATTACTGCCTTGTGCCCACCAATTTTTAAATCTGGTCTACTTAAAATAGAAAACCTGACTTTGCGTCTGGATTATAGTCACAGGAACCTGCAACTCCTATGCTGCTGAATTCATTTCAGCCTCTAGGGCCACAGTTCAGGTGGCTCCATGGGAGATACGGGACACCTGATGAAGCGAGGCATACCCACCCCCCCACCCCAATGTGTTGTTTTTGGGGTTTTTTTTTTTAACTCTGCACCAAACACAGGGTTCTTCTCCTTTACACAGCACTGTGGGGTGCTGGTCTGGTCCGGGTGTGGGTGTCTTTCCCCGTCGCTTGCCATCAGATGTCACCTGCTGAAACGATCGCTGGGACTTTTCTTTGTTACTCCAAGGATACCTCTGCCTGCTTGGGGCCGACACACTTGGAGCTATCAGCTAAGGTTGCACTTGATGGTCGCAAGTCAAAACCAACCCTAAACACACTAAAACCAAGCCAAAACATACTAAAATCAATCCAAAACACACCAAAACCAACCCTAAACAAACTAAAACCAACCCAAACCCATCCCTGAACACACAAAAACCCAACCCTAAACACACTAAAACCCAACCTTAAACACACTAAATCCAACCCTAAATACACCAAAAACCAACCCTAAACAAACTAAAACCAACCCCATACCAACCGTAAACACACTAAAATCAACTCTAAACATACTAAAACCCAAAACACACTAAAACCAACCCTAACCGCACTAAAACCAACCCAAAACCTAAAAACACCAAAACCAATCCTAAACAAACTGAAACCCAAGCCAAAACACACTAAAACCAACCCAAAACAAACTAAAACCCAACCCAAAACACACTAAAACCAACCCGAAACCAACCCTAAACAAGCTATTGCACCCATATTGCTTCCTTAATGCACCCATTTTGCTCCCATTTTGCATCCTTATTACACCCGTATTGCGTCCTTATTGCACCCATATCGCATCCTTAATGCATCATTATTGCGCCCATAAGTTGCGTCCTTATTGCACCCATATATTGCGTCCTTATTGCACCCATATTGTGTCTTTAATGCATCCTTAATGTGTCATTATTGCGCCCTTAAGTTGCGTTCTTATTGCACCCATATATTGCGTCCTTAATGTGTCATTATTGCGCCCTTAAGTTGTGTCCTTTTTGAGCCCTTAAGTTAAGCCCTGCTGCAACATGTTGTATTTGCGAATCTTTAACGCGTGATATCGTGAATGCTCCATTTGGAATGACGCGACATGTAGAATTTGCAACACTTTAAGGCGTGATATGGTGAATGCTCCATTCAGAATGATGCTGCCAAAGACATGCGACACTTTAAGAAGCGACATTTTAAGTGCGCCTTTTCAAAAGGATACTCCTGCAAGACAGAGCCTGTAGTTCATTGGCTGTTTGGGCCAAGGTAATGGCTGTAAGGAAGATTAAGGATGCTCAGTGAAATTTCACCCCGATGTTCAAAAATACCTGAATCCACAATTAGTCAAGTTAAGATCCCATGGGGTAATTACTTCCCTAGCTGTGTAGGCCTTGATTTGTAAATTGCTCTGAGGGACCTTTTTACCAAGTTATCCTCAGCATATTGGACTGATAATAGACTTTCATCTAATGGTACCATCTGCTGCTTGGGAAATGCCTCTAGATCATAGCCAGCTTCATTCAGCCTCCAAGCATTCAGCCTAAGAGTTGAGGGTTAAGATGTACCCTGTTTCAAGATATCCGGTAGGATTGGAAGTCCCACAGGAGTTGAGGTTGAGGTTGACATTAGCCCTAGGTGTGAGAACCATATCCTCCTGGGCCACCTGAGGATATCCACATTATCTCTGCTTTGTCTTACTTTATCTTGCTCACCACTTTCATAATGATTGAGAAGGGAGGAAGGACAATATGGTAGATGGAACTGAGGGTGATTTATACAGGAACCCTTTCCAAAGTTTCTCATTGCTCCTACCCAGTTGGAGAGCGGAGACATACCTATTTTCAATGCTGGGGATGGACACAGATAAAAATACATTACTGAACTAGGAAAAGGTAGATATAAAACTGATAAAGGGAGTGGAATCATTTGTTCATGTGACTAACCAATTTGAGTTTGTTTGCATCACATGTATTCAAATAACTGAAGAAAACACAAGGCGGCATTCATTAAGACTGGAGAAAAAGTACTTCTGACTAAAAACAAAGGCAAGAATTCCCACTTAATAGGGGTTAAAAGCACAATTTGCTCAGTTTGCTCCAGAATGGACCACTGTAGTTTATGGAATACGGCCCTTCGGGCTTTATGTAGAAAGCAAAAGATGAACTATTCTGGGCTAAAACAACTGCACCTTAGGGAACAAATAAACATTCTTAATTGCTAGAGAAATCTTCAAAACATTGAGAAACATTGGGGATATGCAGTAAAGCGCGATAATGCTAGAGATCTCCAAAACAATGGGGGAGATGTACTAAGGTGTGATAAAGATCATACGTTGGTTGGAGAAATCTTAGTGCATAGGCTCCATAGTAACATAGTAGATAAGGCTGAAAAAAGACATGCGTCCATCAAAAAACAAATAGAAAAACAAAGGACTTGGAGAAGTGATATCACTGGAGAAGTCATCTCTGATTTATCACACATTATTACATCTCCCCTATTGTGTCTGAGATCTCTAGCATTCAGGAAGGGGAGGTTGGACTAAGGCATGATAAAGAGGTGATAAAAGTGGAGATGACCTCTCCAGTGATGTCACTTCTCCAATTCCTGTTATTCTATGGAGCCAATTCACTAAGATGTTTCCAGATTTGGAGATCTTAGGAACTGGAGAAGTGATATTACTGGAGAAGTCATCTCCATGTTATCACCTCTTTAGCACACCTTAGTGCATAACCCCCAAGATGTTTAAAAGCCCCTTTGAAATCAGTTGGGATTTGAGGAATTTCTCCTCTCTTATGGTGTACTTAGTATGCTCATCTTTTGTCTGAAGTTTACTCTGTGAAATGAAACTAAAAGCAGGAGTTGTTAATTGCTCCCAGTGCTCAGGTAGAAGCCAGTCTGACAAGTAGATATAGCTCATTACTGGAATATCATTCTGTACCTCAGTGATAGAAGTAGAGAGACACAGATGACAATGCTTCCTATTGTATTACTGAGATCTCATCAGTCCTAACAGAACATATCAAACCCGTACTCTGGATATCCCTGAGCAGGCTCTTATTAATGTGCACTGTGCCTTTCACATGAATACCTAATGAATCTCTTAGGGAAAAGCTACACAGCTTTCTGGGATACAACATTCATATAGCAGCAGAATGTTGCTTTAATTCAAACTAATTACATGGATCTTTATCATTAAGAGAAATTAATTTGTCATTGTTCATTATCAAACACCTACTGGCAAGCAGACTAGTCAAGTTATTATGAGCTGTATGCACAAAAGAGATGAGCAATCTACCTGAACCATAGAGGATAAATTAATATACCCAATGATTTAAATAGGTTTGAAGGTAGAGTGGAGCTTTGTTGAATTAATATATTTTTTCATATCAATAAGAATTTGGAGAACTGTTTTTTTTGCCCCCATGGTGACATTGAGTTTTTCTTCAGAATTGTACCTCTCTTGTTTGGTAAACACAGCCCTATGTGCAGTTTATGCACGCTGAGGATAAGAAAAAGAGAGGTACAGTTCTCATAGCTGGGAACTCCCCTGAATTGCCCCTGAGACTCCAGATTTTGCTGCTGATTACTGAGTGTCAGGGGCATAAGCTGATTCTCCAGCTGTGGGGAGTTTTTAATAAAAATCTGCCCACTTCTGCGCCTTCCAAGTCTGCTCCTCCCATTCCCTGCCCACTTCTCCTACTTCCCTGTCTGTTCCTCCCACTCCCTGCCCACTTCTCCTCATTCCCTGTCTGTTCCTCCCACTCCCTGCCAACTTCTCCTCCTTCCCTGTCTGTTCCTCCCACTCCCTTCCCACTTCTCCTCCTTCCCTGTCTGTTCTTCCCACTCACTGCCCACATCTCCTTTTTCCCTGTTTGTTCCTCCCACTCCCTGCCCACTTCTCCTCCTTCCCTGTCTGTTCTTCCCACTCACTGCCCACATCTCCTTTTTCCCTGTTTGTTCCTCCCACTCCCTGCCCGCTTCTCCTCCTACCCAGTCTGTTCCTCCCACTCCTTGCCCACTTCTCCTACTTCCCCAGCCTATTCAGCCTATTTTTTCTGTTTATGAATCCCTGCCCCCTCACAATTAACCCCTTAATGACAATGGACGTACATGTACGTCCAAGGGTGGATGTCCCGAAAGAACAAAGGACTTGCATGTATGTACCGGAAATCCAGGTCCCCGCGCAGTCGCATGACGTTTGGGGACTCAAATCTTTTGGTTAAAAAAAAAATGTTCCAGGGGCGTTAAGTGACGGGCGCGTACATAGCAGCTGGTTAGTAAGGGGTTAAGTCATGTCCCCTTTTGAAGTGAATCACATTATTTATCTCCCCCAGCGGCACCATAGGCCTCCCCCTCTAGGGAGTCCAGAAGGAAAAGTAGGAATCAGACTGCTCCATAAGAGACAAAGCGTGAGAGCAACAAAATTCATTTTCCTCCTCAAACAAGCACACTTCTCTCTATGTTCGACTAACAGCTTCATAAGTTTAACTGTTTGAGTGCCAGACTGGTACGCAACACATTGCTTTTCAATGTGTTGTGTAGCACTCTTGCACTCACAGTTAAATAAGCAATTGTGGAGAATCCTGTACCATTAATCTAGGAAGGCCTGGTCATCCCTAAAGGCAGTTTTTTTTAAACATGTAATCTCTTAATAGATTTATATGGAGCTTTTAACTCCTTGAATGCTATGGAGGTCTCCAGTGCATTGCTTCACACTGCATTGATGATATTGCTAACACTAATTTGTTTAAAAGTAGCATTTAAATTAATGGGACTTTTGTAACTGTTCCCTACAAGGCGTTTCGTTTGCCCCAGCATTGTACCTCTCTCTCTTTGTGCATCAGCCTCCCTGTGGTGGTGTAAAAATAATCCACATGAGGAAAATTCCAGCCAGAACTTCATTAGTAACACATGGTTCATTAAAAAATTAGGCTGCAACATGTTTATCTTATTTAGAAAGTGCTTTATGAGGAAGAATATTTTGAGATTTCGCTCATTTTCAATACAAATTTACCCATTTATAGAAACAAGCAAAATAAAAAGAATACATCCACTTTTATATAGATCTGTATGTTATTTTTAAATACAAAGGAACCATTTTTTTAGGAATTGGGATTTTCTCAGGTAAACAGATAAAACAAATAAATGATATTAATCCTTTGTGTAATGCATTGCAGAGCAATGTCTTACACGCCCCTATTGCACTCAGAGCATTAAGGTAGGGTTAGTCAATCTTTGGACCTCCAGCGTTTGTAACTCCAACTACCATCATTCGCAATCAGCTTTTGACTGGTTGGAGATGATGAGATTTGTATCATTATTAAGCTGAAGGCCCAAACATTGGCTACCCTGGGTTTAGCATTATGCCACATTGTGCTCAATACAAGAGTCCCACATTTGTGGAACCCATTCTCTGTGCCGTAAATGGCGTTTTCATTTTTTGCTGATGGCAGAGGTCAGGAGTACAATAACTGACTCCAGTTCTTGGCTGCTTTACCATATATTTTTCCTGTGTTTCTCTCCTTGTCAGTGACAGTCCATACAGTGAACATGGCACATTAGAAGAAGTGGATCAGGATGCTGGCACTGAGACCCACACTAGTGAAGATGGTATGCTTTTTATTTATCTATTGTCTTGTATCTATTCTACATCCACATACTTGTGAAGATCCTACTTCCCATCCATGTCATGTTATCAACTGTTTACATTCTGTTTAGATTCCTAGAGCATCAGAATCTTTCAGTCCTGATCCTATCTCAGACTCCCAAGTTATATTATACTTTAAATGGAAGCTGTTAGCGTGCTGTTTTACCTACAACAAGGGCCAATCAAGTGTTTTTCAGGTCTGCATAGAGATTTTTATCAGACATGTTCCCAGTAAAGAGATGTATTGTTTAATGACCTCAGAGGGTGTCCATCTTATTAAAGATACCCATCCTATATAATAATTCGCTAGGGTGTTTGTCACGATGCAGTCATGCTCGGTCTCTACTGAGCATGACTGCATTGCGTGAGTGAGGCGACACAATACTGCATCGCGTGGAGCAGTGAAGTAGCGGCCTCTTAACCCTTTGAGTACCACAGGGGTACGAAATGCATTGCTTTGCAATGTGTTGCATACCCCTCTGGCACTCAAAGGGTTATCATTACCCAGACCTTGGCCCGTGTGCATGGGCTTTTACACTAGTTTCTTTATATTACATTACATGAAGGAGGAGCTCTGGGAGAAGATGCATTAAGTTGAGAGAATCACTACAGTGAGAGAAGTCTCTCCAATCTTTCTTCGTACTATGAAGCTCCTTAGAATAACATGAGAATTGGAGGGGTTTCTGTCACCTTAAAGGAGTATCACGTTTATTTTTTAAAAAATGTTACTGCTTTTTCCCTAAAATAAGGGCACTCGCTGCTGGGAGATTTTTCATTCAAACATTATCACAGCTCAAACTCATTTCTTTCTTTTTATAAACCAAACCACCTCTGGTGTCCAAAGGACATTTTTTATAATGTAGTCTAAGAAGAGCTTGAGTTATTAGGCACAGCTCCCCATAGTAAGAGCAGCGCCACCAGGCACCAAAATAAAAAAAAAATATTGCAGGTTTTGCATTTTTTGTATTCATTAGTATATAGATTAGAACACCCATGAGCTGTAATATCTTGTGAATGAAATCTATAAGCAGCGGGAGTACCCTTATTTTACCCAGCAGGAAAAGCCCTAACACATACAGTTTTCATAAAGAAACACTACTGCTATTTTTATGCTTAAAGGGATAGCAATGTTTCAAAATAAATGCAGCTCCAATTATTCTTTGTAGTTGTTGGTGCAGGTTGAGTGTTATTATCATTCTCTATGATGTGTAGTTCCAGAGTAATTGAATCATAAAGTGTCCCCCTCCCACCTCTTTTCCCTATGTAAAGCTGCACAGTAAGACCATCCGGATGGATCGCAGCTAGGGACAATGTTCTGCAAGCATAAGGAAACAACTGCCCCCCCCCCCCCCCCCCCCCGCAGTGCTCACAACCAGAAGATTGTCCCTGCTCTGTCAAGTGACCAGATTCCACATCTGAGGGAAAGGGGTGGGAGGGGGGCACTTTATGAATGATTAAATTACTCTGGAACTACACATCGTAAAGAATGATAATACTGCTCCACTTGGTCCAAAAACTATAAAGAATAATTGGAGCTGCATTTATTTTGAGACATTATTATCCCTTTAATTGGCACCTGTAGTCTTTTGAAGAGCAGGGAGGACAAGTGACAGGTGGAGAGCTACAGTGGTGGCTCCAGGAACAGAGTTGTATCTGTATCAGGTTCCCCTGACATGTGTCTTATTTTCTGAGACCTGCACAGAGAACTTACATACTATGCCAGGCCAAGGGGTGTCTGTATAAACAGCCACATTTTTTAAAATTTACATTTGCTAAATGTTTTCCATTGCAGTGGAGGCTGACAGAGGTGCCTATGTTCACAATAGAAATGGAGTATTCTGGGGCACACCATTTTTAATACAGGGGAGAAACGGGGCATTTATGCCATTGAATTCTAGAGATGTCTCCAATACATTGTGAAGGGTTGGAGACCTCTCTAGCATTCACAGGGTTAATAGCTCCATTTAACTCAATGTAGTATTTACTCCTCTATAATGAGATTGCTTTACCTCACACTGACTCCACTATGCTTTTTGAACAAGGTCCATATTGGCTGTATTCCCAGAATATACAGTGTGGTGCTGCCATAAGTACAAGGCTTGCTTCATACAGTTGTGCTTCTGTTACATTTGTATGCATGAAAAGTGTGTGTGTGTGTGTGTGTGTATGAAATCTAATAAAATTATGCATTTTGGTATTTGTGGCTTTAACCCTTTGAGATGAAAACACTTTAGCTGTGCCATTCAACAAAGAATGTTTGAGTTCAGTAGGTGGGATCTTTTATCAGGGCCACAGCAACACTTTCAGTGAAGGCCACAAAAGATCACAACACTTAACCCTTTGAGTGCCAGAGTGGTACGCAACGCACTGCTTTGCAATGCATTGCATACCACTCTGGCACTCAAAGGGTTAATGACAATTGAGCAAAGGGGACGTTTTATTCTTCTTGCTAAGGATAGCGTAAATGACAATATTTCATTCCAGAAAGAACTTTCTCAAGCCTTATACATAAACACACATCCATACCCATCCACACACGCACCATATATATATCCTGAATGTTTTTTGTGTTTACTAAGATGAAGACCACTAGCTGCAAAAATATAGAATAGTGCTGACCCCATCATGTCAGTTCTTATGCCTCATCCCACTTTAATGGTGTCATTTCTGCTCAGTGGACTTGAGTCTCAGTGCTGCTGTGCTCAGTGACACTGGATATCTTACAGGCCAAGTCTGCATCAAACTGCACGTATCCAGCCCTCCTTCCTCCGCATTGTCATCTCTTATGCATGGATAGATTACACCTGCCAGGCACAGAGAATGGGTGTGTGCTGTCTCATACCAGAAATGCAGTTTAACCCTTTGTGTGCCAGAGGGGTACACAACACATTGCTTTGCATACTGGCACTCAAAGGGTTAACCCCCAGATGCTTGCCTCCTCTCCAGTGCATTGATTGGCAATGCATTGGAGACATCCTAGCATCCAAGGAGCTCCAAGGAGCTAATTTCTACAATTAAATAGCTTTAAGGAGCAGTACAATTTTTTTAAATTAAAAAACAAAAAAAAGTTATATGGCTTTTCTCCCCGCTGTTGGGCAGTTTTTTTTTTGTTTTTTTTTTCATTCAAAAGTTGTTTGAGCTCAAAGTGGTGGTGGGGCTGGTGGTAGTGGCAGTGGTGTTTTTTTAACCCTTTGAGTGCCAGAGTGGTACGGAATGCATTGCAAAGGGAGTTCTTTATCACATTGCATTAAAATGCTTTGGATACCTCACTAGTACTCAAAAGGTTCAGTCAGAATGTTCGCAGTGGCTCCAGGAAGCATCCAAAAAGCAGATTTGGTTTTCATTATGCAAACTCAGGGACAGCTCTCTGTACTAAGTGATAGGCATAAGACCACCTGGCGACCTGAACAGAAAAGAATTACAGTATATCTATTTCATTAAAACAAGTTTACTGCCACTTTAAATGTAATATGAATTCTTTGCTCGTTGATAAAATCCAAAACAATGGTTCAGTCCAGTACAAAAGGAGAGGTTTGAGATCGATACTTAACCCCTTAGCATCTGAAAAGCCTGTACCAGCCCTCAAGGGATTAAAGTTGTCTAACCCACTCATTCAAACAAAGGAGGGGCGCGGTTGGGACCTACTGGACCCAGGGGTGAAACACACAGACCGATGTCTGGAGTAGATTTGAACAACAAGCACCAGCACAGTCCTTATACCTTATTTAAAGTCCCATAGCACGTTTTCAATTGCATGTCAACACAAACACAAGGTGAAATTCACATCCATAGGATCTCAGAAGTGCTTAGTGTTATGGAGAGATATAGAAGAAAAGCAGTTCATTTGCAGAGCATGATTTAGTACCAGAGAAGAAATGTTTTTGACACATTGTGCTGAAATGATTAATGAAAGAAGGGAAGGGAATCACCAATGCTATTCTTATCTTATATTTGGCAGTGGCCATATGTAATGTTGTTGGCAATCACCAGCCAAGATAGCAAACAGGTCTGATTGGAAGAGATTGCAGGATAGTGCAGAGCCAATCCGCCCGCCCCCACCCCCCTTGGATGCCAGGCCTTGTCACTGTTGCAGCCACCGCATCCCTGTAGTTACACTTCTGGACAAAAAAACGGAAATTAACTGTTACTATATGTATAATCATGCTATCTGCAGGTCACACACTGCTCCTGTTCCATGACTGGATGCAACCGGTTTTGTCACTGATTCCCAACCATATCCTCAGGGGTGCCCTCTATAGGCCCTGTTCATTAGAGGCTCAGTCATAATTCACTCACCCCTGCACAGTCAGCAAAATCCTAAAGACATGTCACCCCTGAGGATAGGAACATTTGGGCAGCAGTGACCACAATATTACACTTACAGGATAGAGTATTAAAAACAGCATAAAATCTCCGCACAATTCCTTCTTGTATCACAAAAGGCCTTAGAGACAGACTGGAACACCCTTGAGCATCGAGACTCACTGGAGTCACAGGCCCAGCTAAACACGGTACCTCTGTATCTCACAGGTTCTCCCTCTCTAATCCTTGGCTATCTCCTCCAGTCCCTGTCTCCCTGGGTGTCCAGGCTTATCTCACCAATGCCACAATGTAACACAAATTTTCTTTTTCACAATGTTGCCAGGCACAAAACTTAGTATCACAGATAAGTCAATCCTCCCCACGCATATCGCTGGTTTACTCCCTGCTTCCTCAAGGGAAATAATGGCCCCCTAGTGGGCCATCAATAAATAACCTCCCATAATTATTGGGTCGCTTCTCGCTGGCATCCAAGGGGTTAAGACTTATTGGTATTCGCTGATGAAATGGGAGGTGTATTGACTTCTCATATACTTGTACAGTGTGATAAGGTCTCCTCTTTAATATAGCAAGGGAATATAATCATGCATGTGGTAGGCTATTCTGACCATAAGACTAAGGGCCAAATAAGATTTGAGGTTTTTACAGTAGGAAATATGAGCAGACTGTATGGGCTGAAGGGTTCTTATCTACCATCATTCTATGTTGTCCATCCTATGCCTGTTATATGCATATGCACAGCAGCAACCATTTCCCATTACGGAGTGATAAAGTGTTGTGCCTTTCTGATTTGATAAGAGCAGTAGAGTGCAAGGGGTGTTTCTGGTCCAATGAGAACCCCCTTTTGGATTGCCCTTACCCCCGCCTAATCCTTTGAGTACCAAACAGACATCCTATAGCACTCAAAGGGTTATCCCTTTGAATGCCAGAAAGGTATCCAACACATTGTGAAGCAATGCATTGGATACCACTCTGACACTCAAAGTTCAGAAATAAACTGTCCCTCAGTATGAAAAAAAATCTGGAATTGTAATTGTTTTGCTTGAGAAATTATATTATGGGACAAAAGGAAGAAAAAGCAGGGTTATGAGGCTTCCATGCACAAAAAATGTCCTAGTTGCCTCTCCCTAATCCTGCCACCCTGGGGGGCTGCCTTGTGTGTCTATCACTGCCTTAAAGGGATAGTAATACTTCAGTTTTCTATCCCCTATCTTGTAGCCCTTAAAAAACTGAATTAAACGAGCCTAGCGACATCTCTCAAACCTTTATGGTTTGAGAGATATCCTCTTTCAAAGTTCCCACTCCCCTGACGTCAGCGTTGTAGCTGACAGTAGGGGAATCCGGTCCCGGGACCGGCGGAGGCTCTTCAGCAGAGCAGAGATCGGTTCCGGGACCAAGGGGGAACTTTGAAAGTGGATATCTCTCTAACCATAAAGGTGTGAGAGATGCCGCTGGGCTCATTTAATTCAGTTTTGTAAGGGCTACAAGATGGTGGATAGTAAAATCGAAGTATTACTATCCCTTTAACTGGGGGAATACTATGGGGTTTGGGTATAAAGGCAACATGGATCTTTTCTGCAGCAAACCAGTTGCACAATAGGGGATAATAGAACTTACCAACATTTTCATTGATTTTAAAACAGCTATTTAAAAGCACCATGTAAATCAATGGGAAGCTTTATTTGTCCACTATAGTGCAATTGGTTTCCTCCAGTGTAGTTCCGCTTTGCCTTTATTCTTAAGGCCCTGTATATCATAATTAAGTGACATTTCTGGTTTAATTTACAATAATTGTGTATTGGTAGAAGTCTTGCCCTTCCATATATCAAGGATAAACTAAGACGTCTTGGCTAGGACATAAAGCTGTCCTGGAATATAGATCACGTCTGCCTGGGAGAAGTGATGTGCAGCATATCATGTGTTTGTTGGTATTGATTTGTCTGATTCTGCTGCACTAGCATGTCAGAAAATAGCTCTATTGATTGGCAACACCATGGAGTAGAGAGGAGCTCAAATGAGATGAGATTTGTAGAGATTTACCACCTAAATCAAAATGGCTAAACATGCTTAATGCCAGTTCAGTACTTTGACATCTGCTTTAATCGACAAGTTGTATAGCAGTATCTTAACTAGATAAAGTTGATTGAATAGATCTACTATTTTTAGGTTATTTCCTTTTAACCCATTGGATGAAAGAGGTCTCAGTATGAACTTTCTAGCATTCAATGGGTTAAAGACCTATTAACAGTAACATAGCTGATGGAGGTTAAAGAAAAGTTAAATGTCCGTCCAAGTCAGCCCTTTTGCCATATCAAAGGAAAGCAAAAGACACACCCATTGCAATGAACCTTTTTCAGTGGTCAGAGGAAAGCATAAAAAACATACCCATTGAAGCCATTTGCAATCAACCCTTTGCAGTGTGTTGGATACACCTCTTATATTCAGAGTAAAGCCCAAAGTGAGTGAAACTAAATTCCTTCCTGACTCCAAAAGGCAGCTGGATATTTACCTGGTTCAACAATCCATCTGCATTGTAACCAATTTTAATAACTCTCTATATTTTTCTTAGTTAAAAAGGTTTCAAATACATTTTGAAAGCATCCTCTGTGTCAGCACAAACAGCCTCTTGAGGGAAAGAATTTGACAACCTTTCTACAATTACGTAAAAAAAACCTTGCATTTTGTTATATCAGAAGCAGCTTTCATAGTGGAAAATGACCCCTTACTTTTTGCTCAGCTCTCATTTTATTTTTTATTATACAATCAGATTGATTACCAAGGCTGTTTTGTAGTATTGAATGGTTATTGGCAGTGACTAAGTATTGACAGGGATAGCCAAGCTTTACAACTGCAGTGTAGGATTACTTTCTTATTGAACAATTTCTTATATATGTAGAAGATATACTATAAAGAAAGGGAGCAATCTTACTATACTGTAGAGAACAAATAAACATTCCCGTTGATTAAATGCATTGGTGAACTCTCTACCATTTAATTGGTTAAAAACCTCCGCAAAATCAGTGGGAATGTTTTATTCTCATATGGTGCAGTTGGCTTGCTCCAGAATTGCTCCAGTTCCTCTTACTACTTAAAGGGATAGTAATGTTTCATAATAAAAGCAGCTCTAATTAATCATCATAGTATTTGGACTTTGGAGAGTGTTATTTGAATTCTGTCAGAATTGTAGTTCAAGAGTAATTCAATGACAAAGTGTCCCCTTCCCGCCCCTTATACTGATGTAACACTGCTCAGCCAGAGCAGAAGGGAGGTGCCCAGGTAGACTGCAGAGAGGGACAATCTTCAATTAAGATTAGGGCAAAAGCTGAAAAGCTCGTCAAGGGGGGCAGGGCTTTCATTGTTCTCATAGTAAGAATATTGTCCCCTGCAGTTATCTGTCTGGTCTATGGACTGCATTCCACATCTGAGAAGAGATTGCTTACACTAGGTAAAAGGGGAGGGAGGGGAAACTTTGCTTGTGAATATCTCTCACACCATAAAGGTTTGAGAGATAAGACTTATATCGTTCTTCATGTATTTTGAATGCCTACAAAATAAAATAAAGGTAAACGAAGTATTACTATCCCTTTAACTGGTGTCTATGCTTACATGGTTTTGGTACAGTCTTCAGTAACATGGCTGCACCCACATCCCGTACATCCTGATTAATGGAAACGTGTCGCCTTCTGGTTTATAATAATGATCCTGTTCCTGCTTTTCCATGACCTCCTTTTTATGCAATTAGTGGAGATTGATTCCTTTGGGATTATGGGCTGATGGTGTCTTGGATGTGACCTGATTTTCTTACTGTTCATGGGAGAATAACCCAATGTGAATTTTTTGAGCAAAACAGGTATCACTGCTCTTAAAATTCAGTTGGATGATTAATGTTAATATATTGCATCATCAGTGCAGGTAATGCTAATCTCATTTATGATACATTGATGAGGCTGATAAATCATTTATTGAAATGATGGTTTTGCCATTTGCCACTAAAATGCAATTTCCGTTAATCATTTAAACCTTTGAGTGCAAGAGGGGCCACTGAGAAAGTTATCAAGTGCAATGGCTATAATTTATCAGGAAAGGGCTTAAACATTTTCAGGAAAAGGCCATAGTGTTAAGTAATTGTTCCTCTGTCTGCAGTTTCTGAAGTCTGTTCCATGAAACCAGTTGAATGAAACGTCATCAGCTGAACGGATGCACACCAACCAGCACTTCACAAATCTAACTGCTTTGTTTTTACTATGTGTGGCTCCCCGTACTGCCTTGCCCAGAGCCGGATCATCCATTATGGCAATCTAGGCTACTGCCTAGGGCCCATGGCAATATGGGGGACCTGGCTGCAAGTGATGGGTCACAGACAGAGGCCCTGCTGTGGCCACTATTAACATCTAGTATCAGATGCCCTTCACCAGCGCTATACAGTTGCTCCCACTTCCATTAGAGCCACAGTGCCAGTACCTGCTAGTACCTGCCTGAAGCACTGGATCAGAGGATGTGGGACCACAGATTGATGCCTTGCATAGGGCCCTATGGAGCCTTAATCCACCTCTAGCCTTGCCAGGGAACACAAACAGTCCATTGCTAAATGCCTGTTCATTTTAGGATTCATCTGGGTTTTTTTTTGTTTTTTTTTTTCTTTTTCCTTCAGTTTCCTCAAACTGTTCCCCCAGGCAAATGTATAAGTGTGATGGCTGGTCTGCATTTTATGCAGCTTCCATCTCGCTACTTTAAATCATCAATGCAATCTGTGTATGGGCTCACAAATTATAAAAAGACAAAAAATACAGGTGCCATGGGGAGGAAACAGCTCCTCCCTGTAGGCTGGAACAATTCTAGAAGTTGTTGTGAGTGGAGCCTCCCCTTCCTCCTTATCAGGCTTTCCCACTTGTCCCGCCCCAGATAGACTTGAGACAAGCCTACTAAGTAGGACAGCAAGAAAGAAAAAAAAAAACTCCTGTGAGCAGCCGACCCAAGAGACCTCCAACGTCAAGCACTTGGAGACCAAGCATGGTCCCTTTCACTGGGTGAGAGACCTGTATGTCATATGGACTAAGAGAAAAGGATTTAACAGGTAAGACTAAAATCCTCTTTTCTCTGTTGTCAAATATGACATACAGGTACCATGGGGATGTACCAACATTAACCTCCCAGGGTGGGAAGAAAAATAAAAAGACCAAAGCCAGTCCCCCATGACACCTGAGTTCCCATAGACTATCCAGGACACGGAAGAACCCACACTAAACTATGTGTCAACGGACACTGAATAACAATATCACAGCACACAAGAACAAAAGCCAGCGAGGCTCAAACCGTTAAAGAACAGTAAGGGACAGGAAAGAAAAACATCCTAAACAGGCAGAGCTGCCTCCAGGACCTTCTTGCCAAAGCTGGCTTCAGCCGAAGCTAGAAAATCAACACGATAGTGCCTGGCAAAGGTGTGCACAGAAAACCGAGTGGCCTCCTTGCACAGCTGTTCAGCAGAGGCCTGATTCTTGTAGGCCGAGGAGGCCCCAACAGACCTGATGGAGTGTGCTGTAATGCGGTAAGCGAATATGGTAGACTTAATCCAGGACGTGAATAACTGTTTTCTAGAGCCCTCTCCAAAGTATAGTTTTTGTAAGAATCCCTAAAAATATGACCAGCTGCTTCCTCTTCTCTTTAACCAGTAGCACAGTAATGTTGTATGTTGTGTTTATGACATATAATGCATCCTTAAGCCAAGATATCACTAAAAGCCCTCCTCGTTGCAGTTAACTGAACCTAGGCCACATCAAGGAGCTTTAACCAGATCTTTAACTTTTTGAGTGTAAGAGTGGTAGACAATGCTTCACAATGCATTGTTTACCCTTGGCACTCAAAGGGTTAAGGACCAGAGGGGTATGCAACACATTGCTTTTCAATGAGTTGTACACCTCTCTGGTACTTCGAGGGTTAAATATGGTGTATGTCAGGATTTAAGAGAGAATGTCACTTATTAGGAAAAGGGGCCTTATTCAACTGCAGCACATGGGCAAATTCAAATACAAACTGATATAACTGTTTCTAAAGAGAACATTAGTGCCAACATAGGTAATAGTATCAAGTGTGCTAATGAAGTTTATGGCTGGGCCTACCTACTATTGTCACCGAAGTAAACAGTCTTCCTGAAATACACACAGCCTGATGCACGCAAAGCTCAAAGTGGATTTAGTGGCTGCAAATATTATGCCTCTATGTAACCTTCTTGCTATTGGAGACTGAAAAACTAGTTTTAGCTGTATCAGTTAGTAGGCATTAAACAAACTAGTCCTAGTAGCCTCGCGCATTTGTGTTTTTGCTGTGGTTCCCTGTTGCACCTAACTGTATTTGTCTACTGGTGAATGGCTTATCCCTTGTGTGCGCACAATTTGCAAGTTCATTAATGGCTGGATTGTGCCTGGAATGTGTCTGTTCATCAGAAAGCAAGTACCAGGTAAATCCACCATTCCCGTCCTCCAGTTTCAAACTGGCAGATGTAATAAAATTCTATGGGGCACACATACATGCACTGTATGCCTGTGCATCATGGGAGTGATGGAATTTTACATCATATTTTTTCATATTTCCTTGTCTCTTATACCCACAACAGGGAATTCTATCCAATCATTAACTCCTTAACGACGCTGCCAGCAGTTAAGGGCTATGGGTCATTTTTTTTTTTTTTTATTTGTGCATTGGATTCAGGGGTCCCCATGCAGCCGCACCCCTGAATTCCATGTTATTGCAGGTCCTTAAGTGCTGAACCGCCATGACTGTCCTGGCACGTCATTAGTCCTTAAGGGGTTAATGAAGTCTGAAGAAATCTGTTAAAGCGACACTGTCACCTGAAAACAACTTAAGAAGTTTTGAAAGCGCTTTCGTAATCACTTAAGTGTTGTATTAGCCATTTTTTTACTTAGAAAATTAGTTTTTGAGTAAATTAAATTTATAGATTATGCTAACTAAAGCATACAGTGTAAGCACTTTCTGTCGTAGGCCAACATTACCTCCCCCACCCACTGTAACTCAACCCTTTTAGTGCTAGGGGAGATAGGCAATGCACTGCTGAGCAGTGTCAGTGAGTGTGGGTACATAATGTAGGGATAATACAGGGCCTGAACAGCAAGCCTTATTTAGTATAATATAAAACCACAAAAACTAGTTTTCTAAATAAAAAATGGCTAATACAACATGTAGGTGATTGTGAAAGAGTGGGAGGTATAAGTGAGCTATTTAAAGTTGAAAAAAATATAAAAAATAAATAAAAAACAAACTGGAGGGCTGACTGTGAAACCATCTGTAAGGCGGAATTCTGAAGTACTGATCTAATTGTAATTATTTCTGCTAGTGTCCGACAAATCATAGACTGTGCCTGCTGTTTGCTTGGACAATGCTGTTTAGTCTGTGTACAAAGCAGCGTTGTTTGTTGTCTTTTTGATTCCTTGACCTTGCAGCCCACTCATGTAAGTGAAAGTGCAACATGAAAGGGCTTACATTATACATGGTACATTGTGATGAAAAATGTATTCTCAGAAACATTGCTGTGAAAGCCATTAAAAGTGTTTCTCATTCTGGGCTTGGATATTATGTGTCAGATCAACTGTTGTCCTTTGTAAACCAATGTATAGGATATAGAGGTTAATGGTGCCATCATGCACAGAAAGGAGAAATCTACACTGTAAATATCTTAACTTTAGATTTACTAAAACACATTTTTAAATGTTATTCAGAAAATTGATATGACGTGTGCTTTCCCCAGGGCAAATACTGTATCTTTGATCCTGTGATGTTATTGAAAAGTGAAGGCTATTCTGCACTGGATTGATATTGGCTCGGGTTGTTGATTCTTATGTTGAAATATCTGGATTTTTCCTAGCCTGTGGATAGTTTGTCTACTATTGTTGATGCTCCAATTAATCTTCATAGTATTTGGGCCATGGAGAGTGTTATTTCAATACTGGCAGAGTTGTAGTTTAAGAGTAATTCAATGATAAAGTGTCCCCCTCCCACCCCTTTTACTGATATAACACTGCTCAGCTCAGAGCAGCAGGGTGTGTCCTGGTAGATTGCAGAGAGGGACAATCTTCAATTCAGATAAGGGAAAAAGCTGAAAAACCTGTCAAGGATGGCAGGGTTTTCATTGTTCTCACAGTAAGAAGCTTGACCATTGATTTGAGCTGTCTGGTCTATGGACTGGATTCCACATCTGAGGTGAGCATTAGCAGTGTTACACTAGGTAAAAGGGGAAGGAGGGGGAAAATTTATCATACCATTACTCTTGAACTACAACTCTGACAGTATTGAAATAACACTCTCCATGGCCCAAATACTAGGAAGATTAATCAGAGCTGCTTTTATTGTGACACATTACTATCCCTTTAAAGGGACTTCTTAGGCTACTCAGCTGCGTAATAGAAGACACTGCTAAATCATTCCTTCCAAGTACATTTTGATTCTCAGATTGCATTTCTGCCTAGCATGTCTTCACTGTAGAATACTGAAACACTGAGAGTGCTGTATTAACCCCTTAGGAACCTGGGTGATGTGCAATGAATTGCTGCACAGTGCTTTGCTTACCCCTCTAGTCCTCGAGGGGTTAACATCCAGATTTGCTGCTCAGGAGCCAGCTCTTAGCCCCTCCCATGACCACACTCATGTCACACTTCCATCCATTGTTGTCCTAAATAAAAAAAGAAACATTGGCCCAGATGTATAAAAACAAGCTGTAGTTATTCAGGAATAAACCATCTGCACTGTTAAAAACTCCTGTTAAATTAAATTGGGCTTGTAACCCATTGGATGCTAGATATGTATCTGATGCATTGCCGAGCAATGCATCAGAGACCTCTCTGGCATTCAGGAGGTTAACAAAACTCTATTCCAGTGCATGGGAATTTAAGAATTTGTATTTGCCCCTATGGTGCAGTTGTTTACTCCAGAATAAGTCCAGTTGCTTTTATAAAAATGGGACATAGTAAAATAGATTTTGACTGCATATAAGAACCAACTGGCCCATCCAGTATGCACATGTTCCTTTCTAATTGGGCTAATCTTGCATACTTCTCAGAAAATACATCTGTCCCAGGTGTTTTTGAATACCATAACAGTAATAACCCTTACCACTTCCAATGGGAGGCTGTTCAATGGCCTATCACCCTTTCCATAAAGTGTTACTTATGCACCTTACTTCAGAATTGTCCATTCTGTAACTGTACATTCTGTCCTCTTCTGTCCTGGTAACCTGTGTCATGACAGGGTTTTGCACTAAGTAAGCAGAAAAACAAATACTCTTAACCCCGTTAACTTGCTAGGGGTGCCTCCAGCATATTTCACTGCGATATGGTAGAGACTTCTCTAGCGTCAAAGAAGTTAACTAATCTGGCCTGTTAACGTTCATATAAACTGGTGTCTGGGGTTCTGGCCACACCCAAGACTTATCACAGAACATGTGGCCGGCACAGCTAGAGTAGCTGCCTTTTTTGCCTAATGGGAGTGCCAGCCCTCTCTGTTGATGAGTAACCAAAATGATGCTATATTTCTTGTTTGCAGAGTGTGAGCCCATTGAAGCCATTGCAAAGTTTGACTACATTGGAAGATCTGCTCGAGAGTTGTCCTTTAAGAAGGGGGCTTCACTCCTTCTTTATCACCGTGCATCTGAAGATTGGTGGGAAGGGAGACACAATGGAATAGATGGCCTGGTACCACACCAGTACATTGTGGTCCAAGACATGTAAGTTATGAGACACAGTGGTGGAGCTGTAGGATGGGTATTGCCTTCTGTTTGGCCCACTCATTCTACTAGCACACACTCCTTACTAAGCCATTGTACAGAGATGCGGCCATGTTATGCATGACAAAGGAAAAGGTCAGTTCAACTGCATAGTTTAGTAGTGTATACAAAATGATTGAGTTGTACTACTAATGAAACTTGGGTCAGGGCAATGCATTGTCCATCCCTCTTGCACTCAGAGGATTAAACTATTAGTCTATCTCCCCTGTTGTACACAGCCTAAATGATAGTACTTACAAAAATCCTGTAACCCTTTAAGGCCCAAAGGGATGTGCAACATCTTGCTACGTTAGGTGTTGCACACCCCTCTGGTTCTTAAGGGTTAACTATTCAATGATACTGAGCCAGATACAGTAACAAGTCATTTTATTTTCTCTGTTCTAACTACAGAATCCCTGACCTGCCGGATATCCTTGCCTTTTGCACTGCAATTGTAGTATTCACAGCAAATAAGGCATTCATATTCATACAATTTTACCAATACATGCTAAGCTGATGATTGATCTCTTGACTGCCAGCAATGAGTTGAACAACCCCTTGGTACTTGAGATGCTAAGGGTAATTTATGGGCATTTACTTGCTTAAAGGGACAGTAATGTCCCATAAAATTGTTTTAGAGTTTTGTAGAGATTAAAAAACAAGCTAAATGCCACAAATCCTAACTCTCAAACCACTATGGTTTGAGAGATATCCTCTGTGAAAGTTCCCCTCTCCCTTCTCTTCTCCTGACGTCAGCTGTTAGCTGACAGCAGGAGTTCCTGGTCCGGGAACCGACAAGCGGCTCTTCAGCAGAGCAGCAATAGCGCAATTTAAAAAGAAATATTTTTTGGAATGGTCTACAAAGTGTGCCTAGTTTGCAAGCACACTTTTTAGACCGTTCCAAAGAAGTAATTCTTTTTAAGTCGCACTATTGCGGCACTGCTGAAGAGCCTCCTTGTGTCGGCCGACACGGATCTCCTTCTGTCAGCTGACTGCCATCAGGAGAAGAGGAACTTTAGAGGAGGATCTCTCTCAAACCATAGCAGTTTGAGAAATAGCATTTGTGGCATTTAGCTTATTGTTTTAATCTCTGCAAAACGCTAAAAAAAAATGTTATGGGACATTACTGTCCCTTTAAGGGGAACACAAACACCTAGATAAAATGGGGTTATATACACTTAAATACTCTAAACTCCATGCTGACATCTGTAAAAAGTATGTGTTTGGTTAACTGATGTGTAACATATAGCTTTAACCCTTTGAGTGCCAGATGGGTGTACAATTCATTGAACAGCAAAGGGTTAAATATGCACAGTGGGATATCCATGTTTGTTAGGTGCCTCAGAAGTTGAGAATTATTGTCTGCGTACTGTCAATCGTCGAAGGAAAGCCTTTCCAAATATCAGTATTGAAATGGTTTTGTCACTTATTACAAGCTTACACTAACAAAAGTAATCATATAGCCATTAGAAAAGAGAGGTTCATTTTTAATATTTAGCTATCTTGTGTCAAATACTTCTACAACTGCTAGTTTGGAGTGTGTGATGATGTTTACATGTATATAAGGCCATTTAATACTTATGTGCTACTCTTCATACAGACCAAGGGTTGCAAGTTGTTGGACCTCCAGCTGTCATAGACTACAAATCCCATCAACCCCAACCATCCACTGGCTAGCTGGGGCTGATGGGAGTTGTAGTCCATGACAGCTGGAGGTCCAACAATTGACTACCCTTTAGACAATGACATGTTTGTAGTCTCTATAGAAGGCAGAATGAAGGGAACATTTCTAGCCCAATTATTATGTGTGTACTGCTTCAGACAAGAGGAAAATGAAAAGGGAACAATGGGGGTGATTTATAAAACCGAATAATGGCTGTAATATGTGCTAAAACTTACGTTTGTCATTTCTAAAATTGCCAGCGCCAGTTTTGGAAGTCATTACAATCTCTAGTTGAGTTTTTGTAGAACTGGTGCAGGAAAATAGAATAGGCAAATTAACCCCTTAAGGACCGTGTGATATGCCAGGACTATCACCATTTTTTTCCCTTGAGGACCGGTGACTTCCTGGCATGTCACATACTTTTTACTTACAGTGCTCCTGGCGGGAGAGATGTCTGTAATTGACCGCTCCGAGACTGGAGTGGTGTTTCTCTCAAGCCCCCACTCTGTGCACCAGTACAGGTAACAGGTCATGTGTACCGGCGCATCAGAAAGGATCAATGTGGTCCTTAAGGAAAGGTAACTTCCTTGGACTGCTGGTTCTTAAAGGGATACTAATAGTTGATTTTAAGTTTATTTCATATAGTAGACATTAAAAAAATATAAAAAATTATGTAAATCTTATCTCTCAAACATTTATGGTTTGAGAGATCTAACTTTCTAAAGTTACCTCTTCCTGGCAGTTTCGCTGAAGTCAGTGCTCTAGATAACGGCTGCAGAATCCGGTCATCTGACCGGACAGAGGCCCTTAAATAGAGCCGAAATCGCTTTCTTTAGATCTAAATACTTAATTGGGACGGTCTACGAAGTGTGTTTGCATGCCAGGCACACTTTGTAGACCATTCCAATGAAGTATTTAGTTCTAAAGAACGTGATTTTGGCTCTGCTGAAGAGCCTCTGTCTGGTCAGATGACCAGATTCTGCAGCCGTCAGCTAGAGCGCTGACTAAAGTGAAACTGCCAGGAAGAGGTAACTTTAGAAAGGTAGATCTCTCAAACCATAAAGGTTTGAGAGATAAGACTTGCATCATTTTTTAATATTTTTTTAATGCCTACAATATGAAATAAACTTAAAATGAACTATTACTATGCCTTTAAGGGGTTAATAAAGAGTGATTCTGTAAGAATTTTTTCCCAGAATTTTAAGAGCCAGAAATGTATTGATAGAATAGTGATTTCTTCCATATTTAAAAAGCTGCTGCTGTTCATATATAAATAACACACAACTTTTAAATGCATTAGCAATATTTTATTTAGCAACATGGAGATGGCTTTAAGAATACTTTTTATAAATGTACCCCAATGGCCCTTATGTATAAAAGCAAGCTGAAGTTATTCTGGATTAAACCAAGTGCAACATAGGGGACAAATAGAAATTCCTAAATCCCCATGCACTTGAATAGAGTGTTTTTAACCCCTTGAATGTAGAGAGGTCTCTGATGCTTAATTTCACAATGCATCGGAGACCTTTCTAACATTCAAAGGGTTAAAAGCTCAGTTTTAGGAATTTGTATTTGTCCCTGTGGTGCACTTGGTTTACTCCAGCATAACCCCAGGTTGCTTTTATAAATAAGGACCAGTGTTCCACTGTACTGAACTATATATATTTTTCTGCCTAGGGATGACACATTTTCTGATTCGCTGAGTCAGAAGGCAGACAGTGAAGCTAGCAGTGGGCCTGTAACAGAAGATAAGTCATCGTCCAAAGATGTCAACTCTCCTACTGACCGGAACCCTGATTTTTATTTACCCAGGTAAATTATAGGAGGACATCCACCAACTATATGAAGACAAGTCCCTGTGCAGCATGTCTAATAAATGGTGCAATGGAAAGATTGGTGATCAGAGCACTGTTAAGATCGTTAAGACGTCATGCTTAGTTCTTTTAGAATAACATCCCAAAAGTTAAGTCATTTTCCACAGAGCTTTAATGTGCTATCCGCACTGCATGGTTTCTGCATTGTAAAGCCTGTGGTCTCCTTTCATACTGTTCCACTGATAGTTCACTGCTCCTTAGTGTGGCGTACATAACCTCATAGAATGGACTAATTTCTGATTTGACTGTTATGTCACTAGACTTAATCCTTTAGATGCTAGAGAGGTATTTAAGGCTTTGAACCCATGTGAACGCTACAGGCACAATTCAATAGGCTAAAGAGGATCAATTCTGGAGCAAACTAACTGCACCATAGGAGACAAGTCTCCAAAATTCCCTTTTAAATCAATGGGAATTTGCATTTGTCCCCTATGCTGAAGTGGCTTGCTCCAGAATTGCACCTCTTTAGCTTATTGAATTGCACCTTTAGAATCCCATTCCTTGGTTAGTTTGTGGTCTAGAAGAAGATGCCATTACTGTTGTTGGGAGGGATGGTGGAAATGCAAAGATGTGTTTGTGTGCCTCTAACCAGAGGCGTATTTACAAGGTGGGGTGCAGGTGTGCCAGGGCCCAGCATCCAATGGGTCCCCATCAGCCCCAGGGTCTAACAGGTTCTTGTTATGCTTCTGTGATTTTTTTTTTTTTGCAGCTTTGTGTTCCCCTAACACATTCTAAATACCAAGAGAAGCAGGAAGATCAAAGGAAAATGGCTAATGCGCCATGTTTGATACAGTGCTGGGATGTCAGACGTTGACATTGAGCTAGTTTTAGTCACAGTCTCTCACCACTCTGCCATAAAAGCCACAAAATCCCAAGTAACCTAACCTCCACTCCCCCTACCCTCCCAAAGAAAATCCCTTGCAGTCAAAGTAATAGAGGACTCCTGTTCCTCCGTTCTCCTGAAAAAATCCAACATCCTCCAAAATGGAGTCCCCTGTCCACCCAAGGGTGCCCCTTGTGCTGATAATGAATTACTATGGGGGCTTTTACTCGCATATTACTTCATCTTGTCATTTCTGGTGTAGAGATGCCGCAGTACGCATGGGTGGGTTTGTTTGCGCTTCTGTTCTCTTGTACATCGGGTTTTTTAACATCTATTGGGAACGCTACACCTGGGTTTGGGAGGTGCAGAGTTACCAGCAGAACATGCATTCCCTCAACGTGTATCAACACTTACTGCAATAGAATGTTGCTGCAAATCTAGCATGAGTCTTGGATATTTAACGTCGTTGGCTGGTCACAGCACGTGTAGTAGGAGAATACCAAACCATGACTTCAGAACTACCATCACCATTATTTATTTGCAGAACAGAGCTCCAATTTGGAGAACAAAGCTCTGCTGGGGTTATAATCCCAAAGTACTAAATGAAAAATCTCTAAAGCGATTAACCTGTTTGCAAAATAAAGGCCACAAGAAATAGGCAGTTTAAATAGATTCATTTAATGAGACTAAAAGTGGTGTAGCTAATGGGTCCACTTTAATTGTTGCCCTATAAGTTATTCCAGAGGACTAGTTTGGGTTAGACAAGTTTTGACCACTTGTCTAACTAAAGATTATTCACCATCCTTTAACCCCTTGAGAACCAAATAGACGTGCAACACATTGCTTTGCAATGAATTGCACACCTCTGGGGTCCTTAAGAGGTGCCTGCTTTCTTTACTATTACTCTATGAAACTTTGATCATCACATTTATTAAATTGATAGTAATATTTAAAATGTAAAAAATATATATTGTATGGTTTATCCCCCTTAGTAAAACATGGGTACTCCCTCTGCTGAAAGGAGTTCTATTCAAAAGTTATTACAGCTCAAACCTTAATTTTTTAGGTGCAGTATCAGAGTGGCCTGAAATTGTACAGTGGTGCTGTTGCTACACCATCCTATGGAGATTTATGGTCAATTGACCAGAGCTGCCCATAGGATGGTGTAGCAACAGCACCACTGTACAATTTCAGGCCACTCTGATACTGCGCCTAAAAAATTCACGTTTAAGCTACAATAATTTTTGAATAAAAAAAACTCTCGGCAGTGGGAGTTCCTTTGTTTTACTCAGAGGGATAAACCCTGCAACATATTTTTTTTTCTTTTTTTATATTTTAAGTATCTCTTTACGAGCATATGACACTTGTTTTAGATTTTCAGTTTGTGAATCTCATTTATATTTTAAAGTAATATAACTGTTGAACGCATTTATAAGGAACACGGGTCCATGCTTATAAAAGCAAACTGGAGTTATTCCGGAATAAACCAATTGTACAACAGGTGACAGAAATTCCTAAATTCACATGCACTTGAATAGAGCTTTTTATAGCAGAACTATCATCAAAATAACATTTCCCCCTTAACACTTACTAATATAGCGATAGGCAAAGGCATACTTCTATTAGGCTGAATAAGTCCTGCATTATTGAGGCAAAACAACTTCTTTGACAGGCACCAGCGGACAACAGTGCAGGCATCTTGGAGAAAATGTACCTGTGAGTCTGTGCTGTCTGTCCTGTTCACTTCCAGGATTGGTGAGTGGTGTTCCTTGATACCTTAAGGTACCGGAAGTTACTGACGGCACGGGCGCACAGAGCTTCTCTTGTAAGCTCGGTACAGCTGATGCATGCCAAAGAAGTTGTTTTTCCTCAATAACATGGGACTTATTCAGACTAATGAAAGTATGTCTTTGCCTATCGCTATGTTAGTAAGTGTTTGAGGAGCAGTTAATTTGATGATAGTTCCACTTTAACCCCTTAATGACCCATGATGTACTATGACCGTCATGGAATTCTGGGCTCCCCCCGCGGCTGCACGCCATTCAGGGAGTCCAGAATCGAGAAAAAAAAAAAAACTCTGTGGTCCTTTTATGACTGCCGCGTGCCTGCGCGGTCGGTTGTTAAGGGGTTAAAGGGACAGTAATGTCCCATAAAAAAATCTTCTACTTTTATAGAGCTTAAAAAAATAAACTATGTCCCACAAATCCTATAGCGATTTGAGAGATATTCGCTCTGAAAGTTCCCCTCTCCCTCCCCTTCTCCTGATGTCAGCTGTAAAGATGACAGCAGAAGATTCGAGTTGTGCGACTCGAGGAGGCTCTTCAACAGAGACAAAATTGCGTGTGCTTGCAAACCAGGCACACTTTGTAGACCTTTCCAATGAAGTAATTCTTTTTAAATAATGAAATTTCAGCTCTGCTGCAGAACTGCAGGCTGGTGCCCAGACCAGAATCGCCTGCTGTCAGCTAGACACTGACGTCAGGTGGAGAGAGGGGAACTTTCAGTGTGAATATCTCTCAAGCCATAGCGGTTTGAGAGATCGGGTTTGTGGCAAATAGTTTATTTTTTGAAGCTCTATAAAAGTAGAAGAATTTTTTATGGGACATTAGTGTCCCTTTAACTCATTGAATGCTAAAGGTCTCCATTGCATTGCTTCAGAATGCATTGGGGAGAACTACCTAGCATTCAAGGGGTTAAAAGCCCAATATAATTTAACAGGAATTTGTATTTGTACCCTAGGGTGTAGTTGGTTTACTGCAGATTAAAGGGATAGTAATACTTAAAATGTAACAAAAAATATGTTGTAGGGTTTATCCCCCTGAGTAAAACAAGAGTACTCCCACTGCTGAGAGGTGTTTTATTCAAAAGTTATTAATTTTCAAAGTTGAATTTTTTAGGTGCAATATCACAGTGGCCTGAAATTGTACAGTGGCGCTGTTGCTACACCATCCTATGGAGATTTATGGTCAACTGACCAGAGTTGTCCATAGGATGGTGTAGCAACAGCGCCACTGTACAATTTCAGGCCACTGTGATATTGCACCTAAAAAATTCAACTTTGAAAATTAATAACTTTTGAATAAAACACCTCTCAGCAGTGGGAGTACTCTTGTTTTACTCAGGGGGATAAACCCTACAACATATTTTTTTTTACATTTTAAGTATTACTATCCCTTTAACTCCAGTTTTCTTTTATAAACACAGGCCAATGGTCTGTATACAGAAACCAAACATGAGTAGTTCTGAAGCAAACTAACTGGACCATAGGAGACAAATATTATCTGTTCTGTGAAACTAGACCTTACTGAGGCCAACAGTAGCTAGCCAGTATTGGCTATTGTTAACATAAATAAATAAAAAAACTTTCTATTTCAGGCAAAGACGTAAAGCTGACCCTCCGCCTCCATCTCGCCGCTCAGGCAGGACCAGTGACAGTCACTGTCCTGTGCACCCGCCGCAGTCTGTTAACAACACATCAGTGGAGTTTGGGTCATCCAATATGAACATGTCAAGTCATTGCAGTCCACGAGGTCTTCTACAGAATCGTAACCTGAACACCGACAGCCCAGAACGCCGACGGAAACCTGGTCACGGCAGTCTTACCAACATCAGCAGGCACGATTCTCTGAAAAAGATAGATAGCCCCCCTATAAGAAGGTCCACATCATCAGGGCAGTATACAAGTTTTAATGACCACAAACCACATGACCCAGAAAGCATTGCTCAGGTATGTTGAGGGAATGAAAGTCACTGCCAGACATTCAACACAGTTCAACTCCCAAAGCTCTTCTCTACGCTATGTCCCAACTTCTAAGGGCCATATGCACAAAGACAAAAGTGAAACAATTTTAGGGCAAACCAACTTCTCCTTAGGGAACAAATAAAAAATGTTCACTGATTTAAAGGGAGCTTATAACCCTTTGAGTGCCAGAGTGGTAGCCAATGCATTGCTTTGCAATGCATTGGCCTAACCCTCTGGCAGTGAGAGAGTTAACTCTTTGAAAGACAGAGAGGTTGCAGAGGTTTCACAAATCATTTGCACATCTCTACCTTTCAAGGACTTAAAATCCCAACTGAAATAAATGCAAACTGGTATACCCAGGAAACACTCCTCATTGCCTTAAGGCATTTGCATATATGAATATACATACTTTCTCACCTGCTCCCTGCACGCACAACCCACTGGGCTGGCCTGTCTGCCTAAGCTGCCTTCTAAACCTACTCCTGTACTGTATTCTTTTCTTGCCACCCCTTGGATGCTAGAGACATCGCCAGAGCATTGCAAAGCAATACGTTTAAGATATCTGTAGACTGTGAGGGGTTAACTATTGATTTTTCGATCTTCCCTGCTTTCAGTCATCTTTTTCAGGGGCCATCACTTTGTAATTTATTTCTACTGTTGTGTTAATTCGTGTGACTCTCTAATTTTTTGCCACAACAAAGTATCTGCTTATAATACAAACTGGACACCATTCTTCCAATGAATACCGGAGGATGCATGAATCTGCCAGTGTAGTTCCTTTGGCATTAGCCACCAAAGACAGCTCCTGCACCCAGTACCCAGTGGTACTCTCTCCAACGTATTATTGTTTTTGTGCATACCAGTGCTCACACACAACCATCATTAAGACTTTAACCTTTGGAGTGCCAGAGGGGTGCATTATGCATTGTGTACCCCTCTGACATACAAATTGTTAGTGCCAGCGAGCCCTGAACATCTCTTATAAATCATTCACAGGAAGATGGAGTAAAGTCACACCATTTCCTCTGTCTTGTTTAGTAATTGCTCTTAAAGTTATAGAAATGCATAATATGGAAAAATATATTCCACATATTACACAATTTATTTTGCTAAATAAAACAACTGCACTCCCACTTCTGAGAGGTGTTTTAGTCAAAAGGTATCATAGCTCAGCCTTGCATGTTTTTGGGTGCAGTATTTCCATGGCCTGACATTTTCTGGAGGCGATACAGTGGTCTATGGAAAGTTGTGGTCAATAACAACACCACTGTAAAGGTTAGTGTAATGGAGGTACTGCACTCAGAAATACAAGTCTGAATAAAACGCATCTCTTTTAGAGGGAGTGCCCATGTTTTACTCAGCAGGATAAACATTTCAGTATATATGTTTTCAGTATTATTACTGTACTATCCCTTTAAGCAAGGTGCAGATGAAAGGAAGGCCGATAAACTGGCCCATTACCTCCCCTTGGCACAGGCAGCATTAAGGGGAGAATGTTAGGCGTAATAGCTTTGTAAATTGGCATTTGGCAGGTTTGGGGCTAGAAAATAGATTCCAGTGTTTTAGTGTAGAATTGTATTTCTACTTTTCCTCCTATGTCCTCAGAGGGTCATTAGATGGTGACAGAGGGGAACAAGGATATCCATTAAGTTCATTACTAAAATACAACTTGCTGTCTTATGAAGGGGAATGTTGCGACACTCATGAACATATATGTCCATACATTAACAGAACTTGAGTTGTATACATGTGCTGTGTTTCAGCAGGCTGGGGCAAACCCTTTACCTTGCATTCATCACTTGGTGAGATATGTTATTATGTTGAGTATAGTCAGTGTAAGCTCCTGATAACTAAGGAGTGCAAAAACATTGTTTACCCCAGCACACTGCCAAACAGAATGTCAGAATCCTATACCTGGATGTAACACTCCTCAAAGTAATTTAGATCCCTATCATGCATAGTAACATAATTGATGAAGCCAAAAAAAAAAAAAAAGACACATCCATCAAGTTCAGCCATATATCACCCCTGTTGACCTGGAGGATGTAAAAACATAAACCTGTTGAAGTAGTTTCCAGTTAAACCCTAAGTGAGTAAAAATAATTCCTTCCTAACTCCAAAAGGCAGTCTAATATCTCCCTAGATCAACATCCAGTCAGCACTGAAACCAAGTGTCAGAATTCTCTATGTTGTTCTGGGCTAGTAAAGTATCAAGTACATTTTTGGAAGTATCCTCAGAATTATTGTGTTGAAACTATTACATATAAATCTGTGAATGTCACAATATATATATATATATATATATACCAGTGGTACACCAACTAAGCCATTCCTACAAGAGTGCAGATTTTAACCCCTAAAAGACCAATGACGTTCCAGGACCATCACCCGTGTCTGTGTCTTAAGGACCGATGACGACCCTGGTACATCATGAAATTTAGTGATCACAGCACAGCAGGCGCTTAGTGATCACTGTTCATGTAGATTAAAAAAAATGTGCTTTGGTCCTCCAGTGCACCCCACACCTTGATCCTTAAGGGGTTAAAAGGTAACAGTCACATGGCTATTGCCCTGTCACATGGCTATTGCCCTGTCACATGGCTATTGCCCAGATGTTTTTCCCTGGGAGCAGACCTACAGATAAAGCAACCGCAACTGCATTATCAACCTCCACAAACCGACAGGGAGCAGATTGAGAGTCTGAAAAAATGTATCCTTTTAAATGGTCGCATGCAAAAGAGAGTGTGACCACATAGTGCATTAACCATATTGCAATGCTAAAAATGCCAACTTGAGAATCTCGCACTGCATGAAAGAGCTAGATTCTCAGGTCGCTCTATGAAACGTTGCATTCATGACAGTCACAGCCGAGGCAGCAAGAGTCAGAAAGAGCGGGCGACATCCCGAGGAGGTCAGCAATATTTAGCTCTCTGATGCACTGGACTTTCACATTGGATCTGCAAGCTTCATTCTCCTTCAACCTACATGTGAATTTTTTAACCCTTTCAGTGCCGGAGAGGTATTGCTTTGAACTCTGCCACTGTTACTAGATTTGTCAGAGTTCAGCTCAATACTTTCCCGGTGCCCAAAGGGTTAAAAAAAAAAAAAATCACATGGAGCTCAGTGGTGTACACTGCTCGGAGCACTGCACCACCCTGAGACAAATGGAGGCACAATGCAAAATGAATAGCCAGCAATGTCTACACTTGTAAAATATCACATTCGAAATATGTGCAGAACACATAGTAAGCAGATGAACAGCGCCATTTATGTAGGTGACATGAGAATCTCTCGCTGTCATGCAAGGCGAGTTTCTTTTCAACATGGCGACATGTTGAATGCAGAGTGTGGCGACACGCTATTTCAAATGCAAAATTTTAAAAGTGAACCCTGAAAAAAATCCCTGGTGCACCCTCATTGGTGCCATGACAAGAGTCATCTGCAGGAGTGAAGCAGTGTCCCCATAGATCCTTGATATCAAGCTTGAAAGCCCAACACAGAGGGCTTATGGTGACTACGCTCACAACCAGCAAAGTTTGTGTGTGAGAGCCGCACACTTCCAGGGTGTGTTCCAGCCAAGGGGTCAGTTTTCTGACATCACTATTTCCCCCCCAATACAGCTGATAGGAGCCATTTTGGAACTGCACAGGGTGGCCCAAGACTTTTTCTAAGTCTGCTCCCAATGGAGTAAACTTAATTAAACATGTTCATTGCCCTTTAAGGATATCCTCAACTGAACACAGATGGATGTCATTATCACAGGACAATCCTGAAGTATGAATGAGCCACTCACTAATTCACTTGTGTACATGTGAGGAGGTCTTAAAGCCCTGCATTGGTTATGTGTGTTAGGGGGAAGTGAGGATTGGCTGGGAACCACTGCATTATAGCTTATTTAGCTCTGTCCTGATGATTCCCTTAACCAAGATAAGGGGTATGTAGGCAGTATTTTTGTGCTGTAATGACATTTAGAGTATATGCAAATGTTGATTTATTTATTTATTTTTGCGAAAGTGCATTCTTTGAAAGGGATAATAATGTTTCAAAATAAAAGCAGCTCCAATTGATCTTCATAGTATTTGGGCCATGGAGAGTGTTATTTCAATACTGTCAGAGTTGTAGTTCAAGAGTAATTGAATGATAAAGTATCCCCCTCCCGCCCCTTTTACTGATGTAACACTGCTCAGCTCAGAACAGAAAGGTAGTGTCCAGGTGGATTGCAGAGAGGGACAATGTTCAATTAGCATAAGGGAAAAATCTGAAAAACCTGTCAATGGGGGGCAGGGTTTTCATTGTTCTCACAGTAAGAAGATTGTTCCTTGCTTAGAGCTGTTTGGTCTCAAGACCAGATTCCACATCTGAGGGGAGGTGGCTTACACTAGGTAAAAGGGGCGGGAGGGGGATACTTTATCATTCAATTACTCCTGAACTACAACTCTGACAGTATTGAAATAACACTCTCCAACGCCCAAATACTATGAAGATGAATTGGAGCTGCTTTTATTTTATAACATTACTATCCCTTTAATAGATTTGAGGCCATATTAAATAAAGAGGAGTAATTCTGGAACAAGCGACATGCACCACAGAGGGGGAGTAACAAGTCTCCAAATTACCATTGGAGAGAGGTTACAAACACATTGCTGCATTATGTGAGACCTCTGTAGCATTCAAATGGTTAAGTCCAGTTCAAATCATTGGGACGTTCCATTTGTTTCCTTTAGTGCAGTTGGCTTGCTCAGCTCTATCTTATTGAATACCACCCTTAACCCTTTAAGGACCAGTGGGGTGTAAAACACATTGCATACCTCTCTGGACCTTAAATAGTTATGAAGCAAATATGTGGGAATTTTCATTTCCCATGACTTGCATTTGGCTTTCTGAAGAATTGTAGAGACTTATTTAAAACTAATGTAAAAGCCGGTGTACACGGGCCAAGGTCCGGGTAATGTCTACCCTTTGAGTGCCAGAGGGGTACGCAAAGCATTGCTTTGCAATGCGTCGCGTACCCCTCTGGCACTCAAAAGGTTAAGAGGCCACTACCACACTGCTCCACGTGATGCAGTCTTGTGTCGCCTCACTCACGCGATGCAATCATGCGCAGTAGAGACTGCGCATGGCTGCATTGTGACAAACATCCTAGCAAATTATTATATAGGATGACATATTCTTCTGTTCTGTTACTAAATAGCCTGAAAGCAAAATTTGATTTTATTGTCTTTAATTGTTTAGTTTAAATGCAGTTGATCATTGCTTTTTTTCCATATAACCTTGTTATCAGACTGATCTAGTCTTTGTTATTTTTTCTTAAGCAGGACATAGAAGAAACAATGAACTCTGCACTAAATGAACTACGCGAACTGGAACGTCACAGTTCTGCTAAGCATGCTCCGGATGTAGTTCTGGACACTCTAGATCAAATAAAGAACTGTCCCACCCCAGCAACTTCAACAGAATCACTGAGCCCCCTGCACAATGTGATGCTAAAGAACACCGAGCCACAAATCCGTCGCAGCACTAGCACATCCAGTGACACTATGAGTACGTTTAAGCCCATGGTGGCACCTAGAATGGGAGTACAGCTGAAACCTCCTGCTTTAAGGCCAAAACCCATAGTTCTTCCAAAAACGAACCCTGGCATTGGACCATCTCAGACTTCCCAAGGGCCAGCAGATAAATCCTGCACAATGTAATGTTATTCTTAGAGAACATTCGCTTGGATGGAAGGTGAACAGAATGTTCCCACAACATGCATAATTGTGCGTTAGTAACTGGAGATGCCATGCTTTTGTAAGAAGTGCTGTGGAACATTGTGACTACACTAGGGCATTTAGAGAAACAAACTGGACTATTTCAATGTGTTGTTTACAACCGTAGATACACATAGATATTACTTGAAGAGTTGATGCTGCACAATTTCTATAGATTGCAACACACATTACAAATAACTTCCCCCTTAGAGTATATAATCAAAGGCTTGCCGTTTATTGTGTGCTTGAGTCAAGCAATTTGAGATTTCTAACCTGGATTCCACTGCATTTGATTACTTCATCGTGAGTTTTACCTACAAATTTCTCCATAGATTTCAATGGAAATCTGGCAGATAAAACCAGTGATAGCACATAACGGGTGCAATGGAATTTAGGCCTTCACATGCAGTCCACTGGGAAGCAGAGCTGTGCAGATACAGAGGTCTGTCTGGTTTGTTTTATTGAGGAATCATTGGCAAGCTGAGGATGGTGGGAGTTGTAGTTCAGCATACGCAAAAGACCCACAGAATGCCCACTACTGCTGCTTTAGGGTCTAAATGCTTGCTTTTTAACCCTTGGACAATGTAGGGGTTTATAACGCAACTGACCTTAATGGGGCAATAATATGTTGTAGGGTTTTTCCTGGTGAGTAAACAAGAGTACTCCCAGTGCAGAGATACACTACTTCAACATGTTATTACAGAGCTAACTTGTATTGTGCTGATTACTTTAATTTGATATTTTGCTGCCAGGTAGCGCTCTGGCAACAGCCATCTATAGAAAGCTACCCTGAGCTAATTACATTCAGGGTTAGGAACAGCAACATCTGACAACAAACCATCTTCGTGCAAATTCAGAAATAATTGCAGGTTTGCTCTGTAATAACTTTTGAGTAAAGCATTTCCAAGTATCAGAGGTACACTTATTTTAATTGGCAAAAAAACTATAATATAAATATTTTCTTAATAATGCTTTACTGCCACTTTATGTTTAAGTTTTAAAAAAAAAAGTGTAGCTATTTTTGGGCAAACCAACTGCATTTCCATTGTGGAAAATAAAATTTCCTGCTGATTTAATTGAAGATTTTAACCCTTTTGGATACCTCTCTAGCATTCAAGGGGGAAGATGCACTAAGGTGTGATAAAGAGGCGATAACTTCTCCAGTGAGATTGCGTCTCCAAGTCCTATGTTATTCTGTGAAGCCAATGCACTAAGATTTCTCCACCACTGGGCAAATCTTAAAGTGCTGCCCCATAGTATTAACTAGAATTTGGAGAAGTGATATGAATAGAGAAGTGCTGTTTGTTTGCCCCAGAATCGTTCCTCTTTTCTTTTGTGAACAAGGTCAAATTCTGGAGCAAACCAAACCTCTCTGTAGGGGACAAGTAAAAATTCCCCAAATTCTCATTGTTATGAATATAGCCTTTAAGTCCTTAAGTGCTAGAGAGGTTTGCAACACTTTGAGAAGCAACGTACTGCAGACTTCTCTGGCATTAACCCCTTGAGTTGCCAGAGGGGTATCCAACTCAATGCATTGGATACCCCTCTGGCACTCAAAGGGGTTATAGGAGGTATAAGACCCATTTAACAAAGGTGAAATTGTATTTGTCATTTGTGCTGCAGTTGTTTTGCCCCAGAATTGCTCATCTGCCTTGATACATAAGGCCTATATATGATGGAACGCTTTTGTTCCTCATTTGTACAAAGAGTTAAAGGCCATATGCGTAAAAGCAGAAGTGGAGCAATTATTTGCCAAACTAACTACATCAACACGTCCACTGATTTATGGAAATGTTAATGTATTTTGTTCCCTATTTTGCAATTGGTTTTGCCTCAGAATTTCTCCACTTTTTCTTGTCCAAACGGCCCAAGTATCTAAGTAATCTGGGGCACATTATAAACCATCTTCCCTCTGAAGAGACCAACAAGCAAATACTGACTGTGGTAACCATGACTGAAAGCATAGTAACCACTATTTAATTTAATTATTGGTGTACGTCTCTTTGTTGCCTTTGTGTGAGGAGAGATACATCCAGGTGTAAAGTGCGTGCTGCATGTGGTATTTGTATAGGTATGTCTGTATAGATCTCTATGTATAGAGGTAATCCGCCTGTGTGTAAAGGAGGGAGATGTATGCATACACTACAGAGATGTGCTGATGTTTCCTGTACTAAGAGACATTGACAAAACGTAACTCTTTGAGTGACAGGGGGTATGCAACGCGTTAGAAAATCCAGAAGGCCTTTCACTAAGGAAATGTTTTGTAAGTTTACAAAGGTAACAGTGGGTGTATTTATAATTTAGACAAGGAGTCATATTTATAGAAGTAAATTGGTGTAATTATTGGGCAAAGCAATTGCACTGTAGGGGATAAATAAGTAGAACCATTAATATAAATTGAGCTTTTAAACAATTTGTTTGCTAGAGAGGTCTCCAAGAGCCCCATTTAAAAAATGGCAGTCTTTTAAATGTTTTTTTCCGTTATCATGCAGTTGACTTGCTCCAGAATTGTTCCAAGACAGTTATTGGCAAATCTAAGTCACGTTAGTCATGTTAGTTCTGCAGCTTTTGGGGACTACAACTTCCATCATCCTAGACTGCCAAGGTTTGAGATGATGGGAGTGTAGTCTACAATAGCTGGTGAGCTAAAGGTGGACTTTCCCTTGTGCTAGAGAATTGCTAGTGAAGTATCCATGACAGACTATATCATCATATATTTAAACTTTTTCATCATATTTTCTACTCACTTTTTTTAACTGCATTCACTTTTAATCTGTATATTTCAAGAGAGGGTATAGTCTTCTTCAAGTTTGTGTTGACACATATAGATAAGCATTTACCCTACTAAGCATATTCACTAAGAGTGCAATCTATATTACATTACTGTGTAGCAAAAGCCTAAAATCTCACTTGTCTTATTTGGTCAGCTGAGAAACATACGCTGGTACTCTGAACTTCTGTTACCGTCTCTTAGAAAACTTTTCATCTTATACAAGTTGTAGCACTGTAAATATGTTTTGGATATATTAAGTCAAAAAAGCCATACTATTATTTGTATGGCTGTATTCATTAGTTATTTGCAGGTTATTATGTGTTAGTAAAGAAGTGATTTAGGGCCCTTTCATTCTGGTGACATTGTTGCTGTAACAGCAACACGTGGAAAAAAAAAAAAAAAAGACATGGGTTGTGAATCATTGTGTCTTATGTGGCATTTCACACAGGTAACATACACTGTGATTGTCACAGAGACCAAGAAGGTTGCAACTTTCCTCTGACAGTGCAATAATATAGATAAGTTGTTTGGAATTCACATTGAAATTGCAGGTAGCTGCATTTTCTCTGCAATTTTGTCACTTTTGTTTTTATTGAATGGGATGCTGCTACACTGTAGCAGTAAAAACAAATTAACATTTTCAATTGCTACAAAAAAAAGCTGTGCTACAAAAGTCAACCTTGTGAAAGAGCCCTTAGTCTTAATTGATATATCAGGATATGCTGGCCCACTTAAGAAGTAATGGGATCTGCTGTCTAGTCATCTGGGACCTGACGATCTGATACTAACTATAGCCTGTTCCAGTTATTTTCATCCTTCTACATATTGCTTAGCCTTTTTTTTTTTTTTTTTTTTTTCTTCTTTAAACTGTATTTGGGAGAATTATTTTAAGATGTGGACGGCTCTCTGTATATATTAAAAGTGGGACATCTGAAAATAAAAATTTTATTGATGTAGCACTGCATTTTATTAATTATACTGTAGTATTAACTTTTTAGGACCAAGGGATAGAAAGTATGCTAACTTTACAAAATTCTGCCAGCATGGTCAGTGCAGCCAATTGTCTACATCTTAGTTCTATACCTCTTCACTGCAGCCTTGAGCCCACAGCTGTAACTGAGTCCAGTAGCTCAAAGCAGTAGTTACCCTGAAATTCTGCAGCTGCGTCATTACTCTTTATATGTGACTCAGCGCACAAAGGAACAAACTGGAATTTTATATGGTCATTCAAGCACAGGACTAGCCTGGTACTGTTATTTTTATTTTTTTTTCTTTGTTTTTTTTCTCTTCATATGGTCTATGTGGAATAATAGAATCAAAGTGCATTTAAAGTACACGTCTTTGAACCAAGTTGGACATTAGTATATTTAAAATAATTGTAATGGACTGCTTAGTACTTCTAGTAGAATTAGCATAGTAGAAGATTGTATTAGAAACAGTAAGTCTGTTGGTTGTGCTCCTAGCAAGTTTAATGTTTAGTGTCCTGGTTTTAGGTCAGGGGTGGGCAATCTGAGGGCCTCCAACTACGGAGTACTTCAGTTTCCATCAAAGCCAGCCAACAGCTGGCTGGGAATTATGGGAGTTGTAGTTCTTCACAGCTAGAGGGCCTTGGGTAGGCTGTCCATGTTTGTTCAAATTGCCCGAGATAGTCCTGTATTTTAAATATATGAACCGTGTCCCAGATAGCCTCCTTTAAGGACAATACACAGTCCCTACTTCTAAACATTTCCTATTGACTACTGTGACAGAAAGTGACACCTGTGTTGGGCTACAAGAAAATGGCCTCCACACAGACTCCTAAATGCTATAGGCAGAATGGAGTCCTACTTTCTGTTGCTAATTAGGAGCTGCAGAGCTGTTTTCTTATAGTGTAAAGTCTACACAAAGGCATGTGTCTTGATCTACATTTTCTTGTAGCCCAGCACAGATGTTGCATTCTCTTACAACAATCAATGAGCAATTCTCCCACAAGTATTTATAATTCTGTGCTTCTTGCTGCTCTTGCTGCTTTTGTATCGGCCGTATACTTGAATGGCAGAAAGGAAATGTGGTTACTCTAGCCTCAGCTTGCCCATCTCTGTTCCAGGTATTTGGATTACTGTAGGTTGATATGTAACATATTCTAGGCTGATACAATACAGATGGTGTGCAACCCAATGACTGAATGGAGTCCCACCAAGCTGCTTTCTCTGGCAATGCATGGGTATAGGGAAACTCCTGCAAAGCCAAATTGTCAGTATTGTCTTACTGTCCGCTTGATTATTGCAGTACTGTAGCATTATTTTTGTTGACTGTTAACCCTTTTTGTGTCAGTGTACATATGTAGTAGTATGTACATGTGAAAGTGCCTTTAAACTTTTAGAGGAACTTCAACTTTTTACTCTTGGAATATTATATTTCCATTGCATACAACCCCCTTCTCAGAGAATGAAAACAAACAAAAAATCAACGAAAAAACGGACAATGTTCATTTCTTTAAAAAGTATGTATTGTTAAACTGTTGTGATGATGCACTTTTATGTATAGTACTGTACATTTTTGGCATGTACCATTTACAGGCTTCAATATCCATCCAGGTTTGTTTCTCAGTAGTATTTCTTTATAATAAAGGATATAGTTCTGCCAGTCAAATCTGCTCCTGATTTTCTTTACATATTGGTTCTGTCTTTATAAAATGTTTGCTCTTGGGCAAAATCCTGTTGCTCATGCAGTGATAGAGGGTACTGTATAGTGTTTAAGCTCCTGCGGTGCTAGAGATTACAGTGGAGACCTTTATCATCCAAGGGGACTAAATAACCACTTTTTTTCTTTTCTGACAATGTTATTCTTATGGAAATTAATTCATAAAATTAATGTAATTTTATGTAGCTTGTTATAAACTGAGAGTATCAGTGCTTCTGGCACTGGTGGAGTCTATGGAGGCCTTCTGCAATGTAATGTTTAGGGGCCCAAAATTACCAAATTAGCGACCTTATCACATCAGTAATTACCTCTATAACATGTTGGCAGACTGAGAGTAAATTTCTCTTCCTGGGCTTGCTGAAATCTCCCCTATGCTTTCAATGCTCAATGTAAAAAAATCCCCCTCTTAATTTCAGCTACAATCACCTAGAGGACCTTCATCCTGCCCCTCTCAAGAAAAATCCCTCTCTGATTAATGCAATCCCAACTGGCCTCTTCCCCATGTTGGGTAAATGGCAGGCTGACGTTCTTTCCCTCTTGCCTAACCATGGGATTATGTGTTGTTAGTATCCATAAAACTACATTCTCAGCTAGGGATCACATTGTACAGCTGTGTGCTACACCCTTCAACTCCTCTATCAGATGGTTTATTTGAAGTCTGATAGATGCCATAGGTATATGGAGTCTCCGGGGAATTTTATTTCACATGTTTTAGGGCTGCCCAGTTCTCTTATTTCTGGTCTACAATCTTATTTTTTATGAATGAGTGCTCACATCCAATTTGCTAATAATGTTTGTCCCAAGAAGAGCTAAATGGACCCTCATCCTGACTGTACTATTTTTTTGCCTTCAAAGCCAACCCTCTCTATTTGGTTAAATTTACAAAATTATCACGTTGTTTAAAACTGCATATGTTTACAGATTCTGTTCAAATAAAGATCTTAATAGAGTACCCACTAAATAACATTTCAAATTCCTAGATCACTATAGTTCCATTAATGGTGAAAAGTCCTTCTCTACAGTCAGAGGAGACCTGCTACCCTTTCTCCTCCCCTTCTGTTCCCTCATCCTCCCTTCCTTCCTTCCTTCTCTCTTCTTTTCATTTCCCTCTTTCTTATCTTCTTTTACTGTGGCTTTTTTGAGATGTTAAATGAAAACATTAAATGAAAACATTAAAAAACAGTGAAGGTGCGTCTCGGCTCCTAAAGAAAACTGGAAATACCCTTAATAAAATTAAGGGAAAGCTAAAATGAATTTGTGTTATATACACTCAAATACTTTGTACTTCATGCTGGCATCTGTAAAACTAAAATCTAGCCTTACAAGTGCCCTGTGGGGGCAGTCATTCTTGCCTTTTGCAGGAGTCCCTGAATGTCATTACTATAGCAACCTTGGTAGGAGTTTTCAGAAGTGATGGTTCAAGATTATCTGTAAACACTACGAGATAAGGTAATGTCCTTTATGAATACAAGAGAGGATGGTACTAATTTCAATAAATGAAACTCATTAGCTTGTATCTCATAATAATCAACACAACCAAAATGAAACACATGGTGTCTGAATAGGACACATGTATTAAAAAGCAAGTTTTAGATTGCTTTTTAAAGATGTAACAAATATTTTTAGATGCTAAGTACATATATATTTAAATGTATATCAGCCAATTTCTTTTTAGGTGTTAGCGTTCTTTTAATACCTGCAAACCTCCGTACGTGCCAAGGGCTGTAGAAATAAGAGACACAGGACCTTGTGTATAAAGTGGAAGTGGAGCAATTATGTTGCAAACCACGTTCACCCATTCATTTCAATAGGGTATTTAATCCCTTGAGTGCTAGATATGTAGATCCCCAATACATTGCATCACAATTATTCATTTAAATCAGTGGGAATCTGGGGAGTTTTTATTTGTTCCCTATGGTGCAGCTGGTTTTCTTGATAATTGATCCACTTTTTATGCATAAGGCCCATAGGGGAAAATGTATAGTTGGTTTCCCTTCCAAATCTCCCCTAGACCACAATGGGACATTCTGAGAAAATCCAGTGTTCCTAGTTATGTCTCAGTTAAAAATGACCCTGAATGATTGGTTACAGTAGAATCATTTTCATTCAGTATAGTGCAGTGTAGATCCAGTATATTTTCATGTTATTCTTGCTGCATATGCACCACAAACGTACTGTAGTCTTCCAATATACACTCGCTGTACAGTAGACTGCAGGTTGCTGTATGTAGACAATCTCTACACTAAATCACCATGCCCCTTGCAGTCCTCAGACATAGATGCATTACAAGAAGGACATAACTAGACTGACCTGCCTGGGCACACAGGATACCAGTCTATAGCTTTAGCGCTAACTATGTGTGTGGTGTTGTGAGACTATAGATGCAATTGAGAGACTGGAAATGCCAGTACTGTATGCTCTTCAACCTGGTAAGTTTACCTTTGCTTGGCACCACCAACTTGTTACCAAATCTTTACCTATTTACGCCTCTTTATTCCAATCAGTGTAACCACAGTTATTTGGCCTCCCCAGCTACTGGCATCTGTTCCCTAGCAAAATGCCAGTACCATTCAATAAAGAATCGTAATAGCAGTGTAACCCCCTTTCACAGCTAGTGTGTTTAGATCCTACTAGACAACACTCTCTCATGTGATATTCAAGGTGCTATATAGAATACAGTACAGATAAGGGCAGGTCCATAATGAACTCCAAAAAGTAAGACATAAGAGTAGATCTCATCCACACTGTTTTGCAGTTTTAGAAAAGATTGTTGTCTATGATTAAGTTAAAACAAAACTGCATTTGTCTTACTTATTTGTAAACTCCCCATGCATTGTCTTTTTGCAATAAAAAGAACATTAACAGTTGCATATTTGTACTGATTTTATCTATTCATGCTCCCCCCTTTGATCACTTGCTCATCCATCCTTCTCTCCTATTTCTATCTACATCTTTCTCTTGAAAGTTGAAGGTATGTCATTTTTCTTATAAGCTTGTAAACAATAGTCTTCAAATATATGTATGTGTATATACATATGTATTTATTTAAAGCCCCAGACATCTGAATACCTCTTCTATTACCCTCTTACTAAATTGTCCTAAACTATGATGTTTGGACAGAAAATAGGGCAGTTTGAAGTGATATACATGACAAATACACTGCTTGGTATATTTTAGTACAATCTTAACTGAGTTCAGGAACATGAAAAGCAATTGGTGCAATAAGCTGAAATGTATACCCTGTTGTTTATGCTTTCTATACACAATATACTTTATACAAATATATAGGGGGCTGTCTTTATTAACATATATACAGCTGAAGCTTCTGGTAAATTCATTCAGTAAAGAAATTCCGCCAGTGTGAATGACCCTTAAGCCCTTGAGTGCCAGAGGAGTACGCAGCAAATTGCAGAGCAATGTGTTGTGTACCTCTCTGGTACGCAAAGGGCTTTGAAATGAACGCACCAATAAGCATGTTAGTGTTTCATTTGCTTTTATATTCATTGTGAGAGAGAGATTTTTTTAAGTTAATGTAACAAACCTATACTCTCAGTGCCCAGAAAGATCAATGTTATACAGTACTACTGCATGATAACTGCATTATGATTTATGTAAACTAACGGTCTTCTGTGATATAGTCATATGATTCCGGTAAGCAAACATATCACGGGTAGAGAAAATGAGGCACTTCTTTGATAATTGGTTTTTGACCCTCTAAGAACCAGAGGGATAAGCAACACATTTTGAAGCCCCCTGGTCCTTAAAGGGTTAAATGTAAAAAAAATCTGGAAAGAAATTCCCAATCAAATTCCATCCTATATAATAAAACACTAGAATGTTTGTCCGATGCAGTCATGCTCTGTAGAGACTGCCCAAACGCATAGAATGCTGGGAGTGCTGTGCTGGGAGCATTCTGTGTGTTCAGGCAGTCGATACAGCGCATGACTGCATCGTGTGCTCCACCAGTGAGGCAGCGGCAGTATGCAGAGCAGGACCGGCCTCTTAACCCTTTGAGTGCCAGAGGGGTACCCAACGCAATGCTTTGCGTACCCCTCTGGCACTCAAAGGGTCAATATCACCCGGACCTTGGCCCGTGTACACAGGCTTTTACATTAGTTCTCTATATAAACACTTATCCTGTAATGTTAATTGTGCTAATGAATTTAAAGGATTAGTAACGTGTTATATTAGCGTATCCTATATCATATTTTAATAGTGTATATAATTACCTTGCCTTGTACTAGCCTTTTAATGTCTACTGTTTTTCAGTTTCAGATGACGTTAGCGCCCTCTACCTGCTATATGAGGCTAATGTACTGACGTGAACTGGAATCATTCTGGGTTAACCCAGCTGCACAATAGGGTACAAATAAAAACTATTAGTGATGTAAATTAGTTTTTTAATCCCTGAAATTTATAGAGGAATTGCAAAGGAATTCAATAGAGACATCTCTGCGATTAAAGGGCTTAAAAGTGCCTTTTACATCTATATAAATTATAGTTTTCTTTATTTGTCCCCTTGGTACATTTGGTTTTCTCCAGTGCTGCTTAACCCTTTGAATGTCAGAGTGGTACACAACACATTGCTCTGAACAAAGAACAGAAATAGAGATTAAAACAAACACCGACAGAACCTTTATTTTGTTGTAGAAACAGGTGAGTCACAGACTCTTTTTATAGACTGCAAGTAGAGGGCACTAACATCACAAAGTGTAAGAAAGAGAATAAATTAAATAGCTGTATAAAAGAAGTTCAGAGAAAACTTAGAGCTATCAAATAAAAGAAATAAATGTATTACAAAATAAGAATGCATAGGAGACCTCTTTTGCATCCAATGTGTTAATATTTGCCAATAAAGGGGTAATGTAACCTGGTAAAACAGCTACAATAAATCAGAAGTAGGCTATTGGTGCTGAGGCATTGTCTGAACACACCCATTGTGTGGCCAACACAGCTAGGGCACCCAAAAAACATGGAGCTCTAGGAGATGGCCTACTCTTCTGAATTGGGAATCCAGCCCTGGCTTCAATTCAGTCTTAACTGAATTCCACTGCCTCGGTCATTTGTGATTGGGTAAATGATGCCGACTCTGCTGCTCACTCCATTGGCTTTCAGAATTGCATTGGACACTTCTCTTGTGTTCGCTACAGCTATCATATGTGCAAGTGCAGCCACATGACAAAGGCAATGTTCCTAAATATTGCCTTTGTCACTGTTCTCTGCCTCTCTCCTCCTCACTATGATAGGCAGTCAGAGACAGAGAACACAGTTCCAAATTCTTCACATGGCCAAAGGGGGTGCACTTTTGCTTGGTATCCTACTGAAATGTCGCCCACTAATTGGCGACCAACAAAACGGTGCGTTTAATATGTCGCTTACATGAAAAGGGAAACAATCTGATGTCACTGGCTTAAGTGTCACCACCATTTGTCAGGCACCACTGTACTGTAGCTGTTATACACTAGACTGTGCCTTAACCCTTTGAGTACCATAGAGGTCTGCAACACACTGCAGAGCAATGCGTTGTGGACCCCTCTGGCACTCAAGGGTTAAGGCACCCTCTTCCACTCACAAGGCCGCATCAGCATGACGCCTGCATCACAGTCATGCTTAAGTGTCCATCTTAGCTGATCTGCGACACTTTAGTGTGACTGTTATGGCCATTAGTCTCCCACCCGATCTAAACGTTATTGAGATGAATGCAAGTGGGGGATCACTTTCTCCTTTCCCTAAGATGCAGCCTTTTCCCTGCAGTCATGGAGTTTGTGTACTGGGGACCAAGCAGCCCTCAATCTTTCCACTGAGACCCATCTTGGCTGAAGCGACCAGCGGCTGGGCCCTGCAGGGACACAGATGAACACATCCAGAGCATTAGTGGAGAGGAGAGAGCCCCCTCCACCAAGATTTTTATGTGGTTCTATGTTACCGGTAAATGGGTCTGCCCCCACAAAAGGCAGATTGCACTGGGGGAAAAAGACAAGAAAAGAAAAATTATTATTTCTAAATGTTGTTCAGACTTTCAAGATTGGCAGCCCCAGCCCTTCCCCGTCCTCCCTATCAGACAGCTCGGCCTCCTTTGGGAAGGGTTTTCACCACTGGAAGAGCCCATCATCCACCTCCGGGAGCGGAAGGTTGCAACCCGGAAGGCCGCATCAGAATGTAAAGCTGTCTGATATGGAGGATGGGAAAGGGCTGGGGCTGCCAGTCTTGTTACAGGTGGAAACCAACATTGCAATATACATATATATATATATATATATATATATATATCAATATATATATATATATATATATATATATATATATATAAATACACTGACTTAGCCTCCAACTAATGATCTAACACTGCCACTTACTGCAAGGTTTAACTTAAGTGTGATTGTGATGCGGCCTTCCGAGTGTTCAAGAGGCAAAACCAAGACATTTAAAAGAGGTACAACTTTACATTTAATCTTTGAGTGCCAGAGGTGTCTGCAACACATTGATTTGCAATGCATTGCGGACCTCTCTCTCACTCAAAGGGTTAAGGCACAAGGTCAGTAAGATATGGCATCAGCTACTCGAGCTATATTTTATTAAGCATATTTTAATAGGCATTGCAGGGGCTGTGCTTTATTATTCAAATGTTGTCCTCTATTTGGCGACCTTGAATTATGTGACATCAGAATGCTGCTCTTTTGTTTTGGGCAACATACCTTTTCATGGAGGCTACATCTTAAATACACTGCACCAAATAGTGGGCGACATTCCAGTAGTTAACCCTTTTGTTTTGCTAGGGGTAGGACTGAGGGGTAGTATATTACAAAACATTTTGTTTAGTTGATGACTTAGTGACACTTCTGTGTGTAACTGAATAATGATTTAGAGCAAGCCCAAAGTATTTTATTACACAGACTAATTTAAAAACACTTATAGTGAGGTTTAAACAAACATTAATGTGAGTTTTATTGCTGTACATTAAATATATACAGACCGCACAAAGAAACACCATGGTAGAAAAGAGGGACATATGGATTTTCATCTCAGAGGGACAGTTCCTCCTAAAAAGGGACATTTGGGAGATATGAGAGATTGTTCATAATTTGCATCTAGTCCATATTAAGAAATGCACTAATTGAGTACAAATCATCATGAGAAAACCAATAAAATGTTTTTTCCCATTTTTTTCAAACTTTTTTATATTTTGAAATTAAACGATTGGTTATACTTACAAATATGGCATGAAAAGAGAGCCATACTTGGGATAGATTCTATTGCAGGTGCTAAATGTTAACACCAGTTTTATCAAACATTTTTGCTACTGAAGTCTATGGGGAAATCCGGAGATAAAAGCAGTGATAAAAATAACACCTGTAATAGAATCGGGCCCCTTATCCTTTAAAAAAGGGGCAAATAATTTGTGTGTGTATACTAAGGAATTAGAGAGAAAATATGGTTAAACATTGACATATAAAAGGGCCAAAATTGCTTTTGTCCTGTAGTTTATAAAGGGGTTAAACCTCATCTGCTACTTCTCTCCTTCACTCAGTTTATCCAAATCTTTCTGCATAGAAAAAAAACATCCAGCTCTGTATGCTTTTACTTACACAGTACAATGTTATCAGAAAAGGTTGAGACTCTACTTTCAAAGCCCACTTACAACTTTACACCAAGTTGAAAAGGTTCCATTTACAACAACTTTCTGCCATCTTTCATTTAACCAGTTATCTATCCATTTACAGATATCACATTTCAAACTGAATTCTTTTAATTTATGCAGTAACATGGTGTGAGGCACTGTATCAAAGGCTTTTGAAAATTCCAAATACTACTACTTCAACAGCAACTGCCTTGTCAAAGTGACCACTTATCCTTTAAAGTAAATTAGTTTGATGTGATCTATTCATAAAACCACAGGTTCTTAATACTAATGTTGTTGGCCTTCATATAGGTCTCAATACTATCTGCTAGTAATCCTTCTAGGTCTATAATTTATGCTCCCAATTTAATTTGGTACCACATCTGCTTTCCCCAAATCACCGGGCACTGTGCCTGTTGAGTGAATCAATCAATAAATATTTAGCATAGTCACCTTGCTATAACTGAACTAAGCTACTTAAGTACCCTGGGGTGTATGCCATCAGGTCCAGGTGCTTTAGTCAAATGACCTTTTAGGCTCTCTTCTGCATGATGGAGGAAATGCTTTGATTCTCCTTGTTTTCCCAAAGCCTGTCGTGTTGCAACTGCTTTCTTTGTACACAAAGAAGAAAAAAGAATTTAGAGTGTCAGCCACTGAGTTATTTGAAAACTTGATAAACGAATCCTCTGCTCTCAGGAATAGTAAAATCAAATCTTTATTGTGAACAAATGGACCACAGAGCTAGCAGTCTAAGACTGCTAGCTCTGTGGTCCATTTGTTCACAATAAAGATTTGATTTTACTATTCCTGAGTGCAGAGGATTTGTTTATCAAGTTTTCATGTTGGATGTTTCAGCTCATCTTTCCCTTACCTAGAAGATAATACTGCTCATTCATGACCGTTCAAGTTCTCCCATTTTACCAGCCAGACTTCAATCGTTTGCATGCATATATTTTGTTACTCCCACACTGAAGAGGGGTATTCTTTGAAATATTATTTATTGCTTATTAGCGATAGGTACCTGTTACGGTTCAGTACACTCAGGAACGGTAGATGGTAAAAAAAACACAATTTTATTTATAGCACACAATGAATAACGTAACCCTCACGGGTCCAGCATATAGAACATAGATAACTGACACAGGACAGGTTACATTAGCAAGTTTAACCCACACGGATCCAGTATACTGACACAGGTCAGGTAAATTGTAATTGATACAGTGTAAGAGAGTCCAGAGATACAAGTGGAGCCACTGACTAAGTCTGCCCGGATAAGAGGAGGCCCAATGTCGCCTACAGGCAGTGATAGCAACAGTGACAAGTTGTCAGCGGAGTGCAGGCAAGACAACCTGAGCGGGAGGTTGCAACGGTGGACGCCCACCGGAGACTACAACACCGTGAGTCAGTGCTCGTGCCACAGAACGTATGCTCAATGGAGACTATCCACCTCCGTGTGCCCGGTGCCACCCCCGGAGGGGTTAATGAACGCTATGGTCTAAATGCGGAAGGCAACCTGATGCGCCTAACTGAAACCAAGAGTGGAAGACCAAGCGATCGAGTGTAACAGTATGGAGGATAACTGGCACAATGAGACTCGAATCATGGACTGGACTACAAGGCGGTAACGGATTACCGTAGCTCTGTTGTGCACAGTAGCATGAGCGACAGTGCACAGAGTGAGGCCAGCAACAGGCACTATACAGGATCTTCACCCAGCCGGGTGTGTAAAGAGCAGAAACAACAATCTCGCCAGAAGGTACACGGAGCAGGAACCTCAGCCAAACTGATTCGATACACGGAGCAGGGTCGTCAGTCTCGCCAGGTAGGTACACAGAGCAGGAAAGTCAGCCAGGCCAGGTCAGAACAGGAAGCAGGAACGTCAGGCAATCCGAATCAGTACACAGAAGCAGGAACAGTAACGAATAGCGTAGTCAGTCAGTCCGGGTCATACACTGGTATCAATAAAACGGAACAAGCGCTAAGCATCAGGTACACCACGAAAGGGCAACCCATTAGTGACAGCCCAGGGTATATATAGGCTGTCACTGGGAGGAGCTGTACAGTGCAGCCAATGAAAAGGCACCAGGAAATAAGCCTGTCAAAATGTCGCTGGAATCACGGGTGCCGTGATAGTACCTTCCTGTTAGGTGAACTAGCCCTTGCCCTCTTTCTACCCCAAGACCCATTTCCAAACTAATTTTCTCTTCTATACTGTGTACTCTCCTACAAAGCTCTAACCATCCTATTCCCTAGCACTGCAGCCTCCTTCCACTATGGTGCAATCCATCCCTACTAGAAAGATTGCCCCCAAGCAAAACCCAAAAGTCTTCTGCTTACATCAAGCCTTTAGTATGCATTTAACTCCCTAGTCTCCCGTTACCCTCCTAATGTACGTTGTGGCACTGGTAGTATGTCAGAAAATACCAGATTAGAGGTTTTTTGATTAATCTTGTGACCTATATCCCTGAAACCATTCTTTTGTAGACTTCCATCCCCCCACTCACTTTGACAATGGTACCAACATATATTAAGACAGCCAAATCATGTTCAGCCCTCCTAATAATGTATTAGCCTGATCCACTACATGCAAAAACAGAGCAGTATACTGTTAAACTGTAGTGATCCTGGCAATAGATTACCCTATCTGTCTTCCTAATTATAGAATCCCCTACCCTCACTACCGGTCCTGGTCATCCTGTGTCCTGGATCCCATCAGCATTAGAGGAGATGTTCCCCTGCTGTTCTCTGTGGTAAGATAATTCCTGTGCCAACCTCATCACTCAATGTAGCAAGTCTGAGTGAGTGAACAGAATGTCTTCTCTATTCTTCATTCACCCCTTGTTATGTCTAACTGTAATCAATTCTCATAAGTAGAAGCCGAGCATTCCCGTGAATATGAATGAAGCTTAACTTTTATTTAAAACATTCAAACACTGGGGGTTGTCATTGCAGCCGTTCACTCTAGAATCTGGCACCAAGTTCAATAATGTAGATCTAAATGGTGGCTACCACAGTAGTCTGTAACTAGTGAGTTTCTGAAGAAAGCCTCATAGCAGGCTGAAACGTTGGACTTTTTAAATATGTTTTAAATAAAAGTTAAGCTTTATTCATATTCAAGGGCAAGGGAGTGCTCGGCTTCTACTTATGAGAACTGAATACACTTGACATTGAGCCTCGAGCACCCGAACAGATTGAGGACGAGTGCGGCAGTTCTTTTTGACAAAATCTAACTGTAACCCATCTTGCTGTCTGCTCCTGCTTTGTACGATCTCCATCCTCAGTACTTCCAATGCCAGGACCTACCTTTTGCTTAGCAAGCTGAAATCTCTCTCAAGATTGGCAGTTTCCTTCAGTGTAGCAACCTGCCTTTCCAGATCTATAACCTGAGCTTCAAGAGGTTGTTTGCATACATCTGCCACAGAAGTATGGACTGTTTCTGGCTGTTTGTAGTGTGAAAACATATGGCAGCTTATACGTTAAGATAAACAGACAGTCATGGTAACACTCATTATGCCAATTACTACAATTTAAAAAGGGAGGCCAAAATTGTTTTAATGTACGACTATTAAATTGGTCAATTAATGTTTTTTTCCCCAGTTTAATCCCGTGCTTGAATTCCCTATTGTATAATTCTGAGCTCTTACCTCACAAGTGCACTTAAACACAAAGCTGCAAGATTCACACTCTCCAAGTGTTCACTCTCTCCCTCTGAAATTTATAGCAGAAGGCCACCAATTACAACCCAGCAATCAAAAGCAGCACAGTTTATAATTACTTAAAAATACACCTGCAAGAGGAGGTAATGAAGAGATCAGTGTGATAAACTGTCCAGTTGCTGTGTACTTCTGTGGAGCCTATGCATTACTATAACTCTAATCTGAGAGATCTTACTACATAAGCTTCATGGAATAACCTAGGAATTGGAGATTGTATCAGTGGGGAAGTTATCTACTCTTTACTACACATTTTGTTTTGTTTTCCTTTTTCCAATTTTTTTTGTTATGAAAAATGCTAACCTCCTGAGTGTTATTAAATCCTTTAATACATCTGAATATTTAACCCTCTGAGTGCCAGAGGAGTACAGAATGCAAAGGGTTAAATCAAATGTCCTTTGGGTATAGGTGTAGAAAATATGGAACGCGTCCTGTTCACTGTCATTCAAGGGACTGTGGAATATCCAGATTCAATTGCAAAGAACACGTTTCATTAGTCTCTTTAAACTAGCAGAATTGTAGGGTAAGTATATTAGTCCAAAGCCCAAGCATATCACTATCTTTTCTTGGCATTATCTTTCACTTATAGTAAAAAGGCACGTGTATATACTAGGAAGCAGTCAACAGGATATCCCTAATGTGTGAGATACCCAGAATCCCTCCCCAATATCCTGTTTCCTCCGTACAGTAGTTCCTGTATTTCTTGAAGTGATTTGGGTGCAAGCCTGCCTTACAGGAGAAAGATTGTGTTCTACATGATGAGGAGTCCTCATCCCTATGTGATACTATTAAGGAATTCTTTTATGATCTGGTGCAAGACTAGACAGATTAGAGAAAACATGTCATTCCAGTGTACCTGAATATGACATGAGTGAGACTTGTGTGCTTCTCTGTTTTCTTCCCACCTTTCATTATCATCACCCCTAATTATCTTACTTTTTCAGTAAATGCAATTATGTTTTTGTTCACCAGTCTCTAACCCGTTCAGCCATCTTTGCTTACCCCTATCACCTTGTGGTTCTCAAATTTATACTTGTGCACAACCTATTATTAAAATCAACACTGTTCATCTCATATCCAATTAGACTGTAATCTCCTCTTTCCTATTGTTTCTATGACTGCAACACTTAATGTAACCCTTATTGCTTTATTTATTGTAACACTTCCACATACGTATATTGGAGGTTTTCCTGGTTTTTGTTATGTAGACAATACCCTGTTATAGTTTCCCTTTCCATATAGGTTCCAGAACCGGATACGGTACTCTAGGTGAGGTCAATATTAGTGATCACTAAGGGGTATTAGTACCTTTCTTTTCTTGCAGCTAGTTCTTTATCCTATACAACCCATGGCTTTGCTGCATTGCTTGCACTTCTTGTTTACTTTTAAATCATCATAACTAACCACTCCCAACACTAAGCACAATAAAAAAGCAAAATATACAGAAATTTCACCCTTATAATAAAAGTTGGGCATTCCATTTATATATAAATAAAAGAAACACATCATGTGACCAAATTCTGCTTCCCTGTCACACACACCCAGGGGTGGCAGTAAGGAGAAGTTATTCAAATCTCCTCTATACTGGCGCTCCCATAGGTCCACTCCCTGGGGCATAAGTAAAGCCCCCTGGCCACTCCTTGAAAATCTCTACAAGGAGTTGTGGGACCTTCTATACGCCTGCAGGCGCAACACTCTGCATGTAAAGCAGAAACTGCTGCACACAAAATCCAAACTGCTATACGCAAAATACTACACTCAAAACACACTCAACAAACATGTGCTCTCATACGCACTCTCGCTCACACATGCACACTCTTACGCTCACTGATGGAAAGTTGTGTAATGCAATGCTTTGGAATCAATTGTACACCTTTTGGTGTTGAAAAAGCTAATCAATAGAAATTCAACAAGCCAGTCATTTCCTCCTTTCTGGATTCACCTGGACGTCAGGGGAATAGTAGTACATATTAATACACTTTTACATTTTTATCCCTATTAGTGTCAGACATGTACCCAGTGCATTGGGTTGCAATGCGGTGGCTAACACATAATGGCTACTCCTGTTTAGGATGTCTTCTCTAGTGTCTGTCTTCATAACACACGTCCTTTATAAAGCATTCTATGTTTAATCATACAAAAAATTGCATGAGACTTTTTTTTATTTACTGTACAGGCAAAGCTGTGCCAATATTGCTAGTCATTAATATTATGATGCAAAAAATATATATTTTTAAATGGCAATGCTTATAAAACACAATAGAATTGCAGCAATTTCTTATCCCCCACCTTTCCCCACTACAAACACACACACACACACACACACACACCTGCTACAATGAAAGGGTTTTGTTTTCAGTAATGCAGCTATGAATGTCATATGAAGAATGTATGTTTAGGCACACTGGAATAGTGAAGGGAGGGTTAATGGTTTTCTTTTTAACCCTGCGGTCATGCATCTGGTGAGAATGGATGTGTAGGTGTGATCTACATCTGACTGTCCAGAAAAAGCTGAATGTGAAATCACTGTTGGCATGGTATAAGAGAAGATAAAGTTGCATACAAAAGTCATATACCATAAAAAGGCATAACGTTCACTTTTCAAATGTGTATGACTCATACTGAAACAAAGCCTGTGTCAGCTGCTCACAGAGTCAAGCATAATGAAGTTCACCACCAGCTGATACAGTTATTTACAATGTAATTCCTAGGGGAAGCAGCAGTGAGGTCAGAGGGGAAGTACTACCACTCTGATTGGTTGGGAGAGGTTACCAGGCAAACCATGATTTTGATAGAGATGCCTTTGAGAAATATTTGTGTGATGTGCAGTGGATATGGTTGATTCTAACATCCACGGACCTTTCCCAGTATAATTTAAATCCAATGAATTTCACAGTACAATTCATTTTTGGAAAACAAATATATTATTTTTTTTTCCTCTGTCTTTTACAACATTAGTTACCTCTTAAATAATCTATTTCTTAATCAGCACATACAACAGGACCAATTTGATGTTTTTAGAAAATATATCAAAAATATAGTTTAATCAATTACATTTGTAATTATTTTTTTAATAAAGCTAAATATTTTTAATAATTTCGATTGTAAGGCTTTTATATAGAATAATAAGCAAAGGACAATAACACATTAAAAAGGAGATTAACCCTCTGAGTGCCAGAGAGGTATCCAATGCATTGCAATGCAAAGGTTTAACCCCATCCCGACAATTTACTTACCGGGTACATCCCGCAAAAATTGTCACTTAGTGACAGAAGACGTACCTGGTAAGTCCCGGGAAGTCCGTGTCTCCATGCGGCTGCACGCCGTTCGGGGACTCCGGAATCATTTCATAAAAAAAAAAAAAAAAATGTTAGCCGGGCGTTAAGGTGACAGCGGCGTATGCACGCGGCTGTCACTAAGGGGTTAAATGGCTAGTAATACTTAAATTTCACCATCCCCCATCTTGTAGCCCTTAAAAACCTGAATGAAATGAGCCCAGCGGCATCCTTTATGGTTTGAGAGATATCCGCTTTCAAAGTTTTGTTTTTATCCCTCTCCCCTAACGTCAGCATTCTAGCTGACAGTAGGGGAATACAGCCCCTGAGAGCCTCCGCTTGCTCAGGGACCAGATTCTCCTGCTGTCGGCTAGAACGGTGACATCAGGGGAGAGGGAAATTTGAAAGCAGATATCTCTCAAACCATAAAGGTTTGTGAGATGCTGCTGGGCTCATTTAATTCAGTTTTTTAAGGGCTACAAGCTGGGAGATAGTAAAATTTAAGTATTACTATCCCTTTAAGGAACTATTCTATATAATAATTTGCTAAGTATGTTTGTCCGAAGCCGTCATGCACAGTACAGACTGCCCTCGCCACAGCTGATACGGAGCGGGGCGCTCCGAATTCAGACCGGAGTCCTACTGTCTCAATTTGGAGCGTCCTGCTCCGTATCCGCCGCGGTGTGTTTGGGCAGTCAGTACTGCACATGACTGCAACACCGCCAGCATTGGCCCATGTATACGGGCTTTAAAACTAGTGTGTAATACAATACTAGCAAAATAAGCACAGAGCTGCCTGTGTACGAAAGATTAATTGTATTTGTTTATGTGGCTTGTTATGTATTGTTATTGTAGGTGATTTTGTGTTAGTGAAAGTTTTGTATTACATAATGAAATAGATAATGGTTTGGGGTATTCCATTTTATTGCTGCGATCAGTTTGTGTGAGACTAACACAGACACACAATGCACTGCCACATGTACACATAATATCACATACATATTTTAGCACATGTAGTCACAGACATTTACACAATGTATGGTTGTGGTATGTAGTGATATGTGCAATGCAGTAATATTGAACCTGTGGATGCCTTCCTGTTTAATGACACAGAGGTTGCAAATAATTGAGCAGAACATTAAACAGACAAATGTGAATATGTGTGTGGGTGAGTTTGTGTTATATAAAGTTTGTGTGTATGTTTTTTAAACTGTTTGATACAAATATGTGAGTGTATGTGATATATGCGTTTCATAGAAATTACGCTGACAATGCTTTTGACGGCACACGTTGCTGGAATATATGCACACACACACCAGAATGCAAATTCTTTGAGCACACCTGGGGAAACGTGTTGAAACCAGTATAGGAAACAAATGTATACAGTACTTTGGCAGCTTCACACATATTGAGCTGCCCACTTTTCCCCTTCATGACAACATCCTGCACCTTCTACTCCATGAGACTCCTGGACGTTAACCCTTTGAGTGCCAGAGGGGTGCCAAGAGGTAACCTTTACAGTACTTTCATTGCTGTGACTGGATACATTTCTGACTTAGTGTTTTATCCAATGGTACACTGCCAGCCACTGACTCACTGAGCTGAAGTGTGTAAAGTTGAACTGGAGGAGGAGCTTCCCACAGGGATGGGATGGATGAGAGCTGTTGAAGTGCCCCGCCCTGCTGGCAGGTGCCCTGTTCTGGAAGCAGTTGTGGCTTTCAGAGAGTTAAGTGCAAACATGCTATTTATGTACAAACTGTCTCATGAAATGCATTCAAACCTCCTGTGCACTGTTTCTTTCTGCACATGTGCTGCACTTCTCTTCATGTGACGGTAAAGACCAGGGCAGCCCCACTTGGAGAAAGGAAAAATGAAATGTCATTTTAAATGTATTGCAGGAGATACTGTAGTACATTAACAGCATGCTTGAGTTTAACCATTTGAGTGTCGGTATAACATGTCTCTGATATCCCCACTCTGTGCTGATGTGTGATCATCATTCCCAGGCATAGAGAATTCACTTAGCTCCTAATTCAGCAAGTTAAATTGGTGCGTGGATAAACCAATTGCATAACTGGGGACAAATAAATAGTCCCCTCGACTCACATGGGTCTATTTTGCTACACAATGTGTTGGAGACCTCTCCAGCTTTCAAGGAGTTAAAAAGCTCCATTTAAATCAATGGGCATTTGGGGAATTTTCATTTGTCCCCTATGGTGGAGTTGGTTTGCTACAGAATGACACCACTTTACCTTGATGAATTAGGCCCTTATGGCGCGATGCAAGAAATGTTCGCATCTGATAAAGGAATTTTTGTGCGCAGATAGATTTTGCACATGTTCTAATCCAGGAAGCTAAACACCAAACACTTCTTGAATTGCAGATAAAAAATTCCATTTTATGAAAACAGTACACAGACGTATAAATTCATTCTCAATAATAGTTCTTGCATTAGGCGCGTTTGCTATTTCACTCACACAGATTCGTTAATCTTAGCCACGTCCACAAAAAAATTAAATATACGCAGCCGTTCACTAATCTTGAATTTTCATACGCAATTCAACAAAAACATGCTCAAACCTATGCCCTAGTGGTTTTCACACGGGAAATAGCAATTGTGCAAGTTTCCTGCATCGGACCATTCGTTTCTGGAGAGTAAAGTCAAAGATGTTATGAACAGAAAGAGGTATGTGCTGATTTTGAGCAAGAGGATATTTAGCGAGGGTGTATCTTTGTACTTATTCTACATTGCTCATGAATAATGTAATGGAAAAGAGGTGGAAACAATGCCGTGGCCTGAACTGAAGGGGAAAGAGGTGCAAGGCATCATTTGAAGGAGACTGGTGAGAGGAGGCATAAGGAATGTAGATGGAAAGATATGCAGGATGTGTAATTGAAGGTAGGTTATAGAGATGCCATGTAAATGTGTAAATAGAGTTAACTGTAAAAGAATAATTGTATATGGCGGAGGAGGTGTAAAGAGATGCAAGCTGTATATTTGGATGGATTAAAGTATGAATATTGTTCTTATTGTGAGGCATAATGTCATGTAGAGGAGAGGTGACTGAGAGTGATATGGAGGCTATTTGTGAGAGAGTGGCATTTCTTGCATATAGAGGCAGTTTAGAGAGCGTGTAAAGTTGCAAATACTGTTGAGTTTTGAGGAGTAATGTTACCTGGAGGATGCAGAGATAATGACAGAGAACATCTGTGAGAAAGTGAGACTTGCTGCTGGGCCCTCCCGGCCACACCTGTCAAAATCACACCCCCATGCCTTTACCAATAGGAAAGATAGTATGGACGAGTTTTGCATAACTCCTCCTGTCTCCCATAGATGTGTGCGGCACAGACAGAGAATTGTGGTTATTTGATACTGTTTTTCTTTTATAAGAGAAAAGGAGGGAATATAAGTGATCAAAGTCAGTCCATATTACTGTTAAATTTAGATACTCCAACAGTATCAGTATGACATGCTTGGGTTGGTAAGAATTTCTTTGCAAACTCTAAAATTACCTGAAATGAAAATAAGAGACTGAAGGTATGTTTAACTCCTTTTTAAGCTACAAACGTCTCGAGTGTCTCAGATATAGCAAATATTAAAGTGGATTTGTCACCTACCAGCTTTTAGTTTTATTAAATGTATTTTTTAAACTGTCTGTACCTTTTGCTTTTTATTTTCTTAATGTGGAGCGAAAATCATTCAGATCCTGTCTAGATGGATGCTCCCACTGAGTCGATGAATTGGACAGTTGCTCTTTAATCACCAGGGCCTGTCCCAGATTTAACACTGCAATTCTAGTAGATTGCAGCAAGGATCAATGATGTAAGCAAAAACTGTGCAGTGAAGCAAATCAGGGCATATCCATAATCTCCTGAGATGATGAGCTTGTTTAGGTTAGGTGTGCAACACGCAGAGAGTATAATTTTTTTTTTTTCAGGAATTCAAAACTTTTCACCCTAAAACAGTGTTTCTCAACTCCTGCCCTCAGGACCCAGTAACAGGACAGGATGTGATGATTTCCTTGTTAGAGCACAGGTGAGTTAATCAGTGTGAATGAGCCTCTGATCACCACACCTGTACTCTAGCAGAGAAATCCCTTTGTCCTGGCCTGTTGTTGGGTCCTGAGGACAGGAGTTGAGAAACAGTGCCCTAAAAGTAGTGGAAACTGCTTCATTAATGTGCCAGGTAATAATGGCAACTAAAACACATGAACATATACCCCTGAATCCCTTCCCTTTAATTCAACTCTCCCCACCTCCCTGTGCTCCTCGCCACCTCTGTAAATGAAGCAGGGCTTTTGCTTCTTCTGCCCTGGTGGGCAGTGGGCTTCCAGACTAGGAAGTCCTAAGCCTAATGAAGATTATCGTGTGAACAGGAACAGTTGCATGACTACTATATTGTCCTCCAGTATTGTAGAAGTGGCAATAATCCTGTTACAGTGCAATTTGAAAGGAGATTTGTCCAGCTGGGTGGTTTTGTTTGAATGAGGTAGTCACCATTTTCCTCGGTTTTTCTTCTATAAATAACTAATTTTTCCAAATTGATTTTTAATAGGTAGAGGAATCCCTTTTGAGTTTTTTATTTGTGTATATTCTTGCCACTCTTAATCATTTTCTGCATTGTCACCTTAATATTTTTTATTCTATTCCTGTAGTCTGTTTTATTACTACTTCAAATCTCCCAAGTGTCCCTCTTTGAGACCCAAATCCCTCTGTCCCTCTTTTCTACCCTAGTGTCCCTCATTTTAGGAGATCACACCGTGTGGTGTGTATATAAGTGTATCACATTGCTCCACAGCAATAAAACTCACATTAATGTTTGTATAAACTTCAGTATATGTGTTTAGAAATTAGTCTGTGTAAATAAAGAAAAAAATAAAAAATTCAGTTACACAAAAAGGTGTCATTAGGTCATGAAATAACCTATAAATTCCCAGTAATGCCTTACCCACAAGTCACACCCCCAGCAACACCACCTAAAGCTACAGTGTCCCTCTTTGGCCATTCGAAATGTTGGGAGGTATGCTACTGTTCTCCTTTAGCTTTTTGAGCACATTTCATTCTATTAGGTATTTTCACTTGGACAAGGTGGAGGTGTGTCATTCTTAATGTTTAATTTAGAGTTTGATTTGATACTACCATTTTATTTTAAGGGCAATAAGTAAACCACGGGATGAAATGTCTGAGTTGACTCCTGTTCTTCAGCTGTTGTCTATGTTTTGTCTGCGGGGAGTGGGGTGGCATGCAGTGGTAGATCTCTAGTGTAAAACAATTTTTGGGCTGTCAATTCACTGCAAACTACTAAAAATCCTAAACATTTGCGTTTGTCATTATTTAAAACTGGCCCCTAAAGTTGTCTGCACCCCAGTGCAATGCACTTCCTGCATGAATGGTAGTTTAGCAATTGGTTGCCTGTGTGGGATCATAGTAACAAAATCTGATTGCACAAGTGGTATATTGACACTGAAAGAAATGAACTTATTTCTCATTTTCTAATTGCACAAATGATATTCTGGCACTGGAAAAAAATGCATTTTTAATTCATGAACACTCTTTATTGTTAGTAGTGCTATTATTGTTTACTAGTGTAAAAGCCCATGGGCACGGGCCGTGGAGCAGTGAGGTAACTGTAGTAAACAGAGCAGGACCAGCCACTTAACCCTTTGAGTGCCAGAGGGGTATGCAATGCATTGCGAAGCAATATGTTGCATACACCTCTAGCACTCAAAGGGATAACATTACCCAGACCACTCTGCGTACTGCCGTTACCTCACTTCTCCACGCGATTGTGCCGCCTCACTCATGCAATGTACAGTAAATTGTGAAGGACATACATTTCTGAAACCCTCCGATATTAACATTTTTTGCTTGATCACTTCATATATAAATATATTTCAGCCATCTTCTGATTCTGTACATGGTCTATTTTCAGGAAATACATTCTTTTATATGGTTATTGAGCTGTTTTAGGATAGTTTTACCACATATCCGATGGAATGTGCAGTTTTAGTTGCAACATTTGAAAATCCCCTTTTGCGTGTTTCTTCATTATGTGTCTGTTCAGGACATGCATGTAGGTAAAATGATACGTACTTGTTATTATTGGAGATGCACAGCTTTTGAAAATAATTGAAATGTTCACAATAACCATAAACAGTTGACATATATTGTATGATATTAGCAGAATAAGTAATTTAGATGGTTTGTATTTACAAAGCAAAGCTTTGATTAACCCATTGAGTGCCAGAGGGGTACGCAATGCATTGCATACCCCTCTGGCACTCAAAGGATTAAAAAGCTCTTTCTAAATTAATGGACATTTTGTGGAATTTTCATTTGCTGCCAACAGCTTGGTTGGTTTGTCACAGAATTGCTTTGCTTCTCTAGATGTACATCAATGCATCAAATAATTGCTTTCAAAGAAGTTTTTCCTTGATACATATGGTGTAACCTTTTTGCTCCTAATTTACTAAATGTTTCCCATTGAGGCAGATGTACTAAGATGACCCGTAGCAGTTCTGGGGTAAAGCAATTGAACCATACAGCACAAATAAAAATTCCTCAAGAAATTTTAACCCCTGGAACACGGGCGTCTGGAGGGGGAGCACTTCCTCCCCACTCCCACACACACACACACACACAATTACCCCCTCCATATAAACAAAGGGGCTTGATGGGCTGGCCTGGGGGGTCATATTATGGCTTTGCCCCACCCCCTCCCCGGAAACATTTCTACTGAATGATAGAGAGGTCTTCAACCAGGGCCAGATTTCCCAACAGACAACTGCATAGAGCTCCAAATTGTGAGGGGCACCTCAGCTATGCTGTACGCACCTACATTCTGAATTATAGACATAGCCAGAGCAATCTCAGTGTCACTGCACCAGTTTCATGTCTCTTTACAGTCTAGGATTTAATCCCGAAGAAATGCATTGGAGATCTCTCTACCAACAAAGGGGTTAAAGCTTTTTTTTGTTTTAGCTTGTTATAGGCCCAGGGTATTTTCTGTGCTACGAATTAGTAGATAGGACTGGGGGCGGAGCTATGTGAGAAATGTGGGTGTGGCCATGGGTGGAGTTAAGGGACACCTAAAATGCCTTGCCTAGGGGAGCCTGTTTTCAATGCTTTGTGAAACAATTTGATGGAGACATCTGTCATACAAGGGGTTAAAAAGCCACGTTTATTGCTATATTACATTTAAATCAATGGGAATTTTTATTTGCCCCTATGATGCAGTTGGTTTGCCCCACAATTGCTCCCATTGCTACCAGTTCATCAGCCTCAGAATGCTTTTGTTTTCTGGGCAGAAATCATCTTGTAGGGATGGAATGAATAAGGATTACACTGTGGAACCAATTAATAAATGATTTAGACCCACAATCTGTTTCATAAGTAACATCTTGCTTCTTACCTTCCTTTTTTTATTATTTATGACGTTGTTCAATAATTTATATTTTTCCCTGTATCTTATAATCTATGTTGTGTACTACAATTTTTTAAAATACAGCACAGTATAAAAACCACTGGGGACTTTTTACTGGAACATGAACACCTCTCAATAATAAACCTTAACTTAAAGGGACAGTAACACTTAAAATGGGAAATCTGTATTGCAGGATTTATCCTGCTGGGAAAAAACATGGATTGTGCCACTGTTTTACTGAAAACTTATTGCAGCTGAAACGCCCATTTTTTGAGTATGGTGCGTGTACCCCTGAAATTCTACAGTGGCACTGTTGCTACAACAGTCTATGGACAACTATGGACAGTTGACTTTAACCCTTTGAGTGCCAGAGGGGTACGCAATACATTGCTTTGCAATGCGTTGTGTACCCCTTTGTCATTCAAATGGTTAAACCTCAAACACACCACTTTACAAGAGACTAAAGAGGTAACTTCATCCAAAATGTATGCCTGAACTGCAATAATGTTTCAGAAAAGTATCTCCTTATAATGAGAATAGCCTGTTTTATTCAGCAAGCTAAATCCTGCCCAAAAAAAAAAAAATAATAATATTGATAAAGGTCCTGTAGAGATGACCGAAATGTCCCTGCTATTCACTTGCCGTTTTTTCTGGAATTGTTTTGTTTTAATATATTGTGATTTTTGATAATGAATCCGTGAGTGCGTTTTCCTTTACTTTGAGTTTGTGTGTATATATAATATCCTATACAATAATTCGCTAAAACGTGTGTAACAATGCAGTCATGTGCAGTAGACACTGCCTGCGCCGCGGCTGATACAGAGAGCTCACCGCATGACTGCCCGCGACCGGCTGGCAGTGGCACTGTGGCCCGTGTAATGGGCTCTTTAACTAGTATATAATATTTGTTTTAATATTACGCGTCACTAACCCTTTAATCTTGGCAGAAAATCCTAAAGGCCACCATGAATCCGTTCTATGTAGATTAAACTTTAATCAGCACTGGATATCATCTATGGGGACAGACATGATTCTGTGTGTGGGAATCAAGGACTGAAATCTCCTCCCACTGATGTCTTCTTAGGAAGTAGGAGGGGTTTAGGGCCCTGATTCCAGTAACAAAGATGCATGTCTGCCTCTATGGTCATGACAACTAGTACTAATAAAAGACTAATTTTGGGGAACCAATACAGACAAAACTGATTTATAGTGATCTTACGATTTTCTGTCCAGATCATTGTAATGGAAGGTTTATTGTTTGGGGCATATCTGGCAATGCAGTCTGAAAACCAGAGTCTCAGGGGCAGACTCAGGTTTTCAGACTGCATTACCAGGTATCTAGTGACAGAGGCTGATTCTCCAGTGGTGGTGAGTTTTTTCTCCTTCTCACCACTTCTCACCCACTTTAGACATGCAGACACACAAGCTCCGCCCACCCAATCGTATCATTGCTGTCCCCTGTTCAACAGCATACGAGCCCTCTCCAGGGGCTCAAAGAGAAGAAGTTGCTAGGTATGATTAGGGGTTATTTATTAGTGTTCCTTTAACCCTTTGAGTGCCAGAGGGGTGCACAACTTACTGCTTTGCAATGTGTTGTCTATCCTTCTGGAATTCAAAGAGTTAAACTGAATGTGAAATTTTATTGTGCATACTTTGCCCAGTACAACAGAGGTTTTGTAAGCCACCGCAGCAAACTATAATTCTTGTTCTCTGAAAATACAAGAATAATTGATGGATAAAGAAAAAAATTAAAGATGTCTAAAACTCTGCATGCATTAGAGGAATTATTCAAAAGGCATGAAAATCCCAGAGCGGAGGTAAGTTGTTTGCATATATTTTACATAACGTGACTGCTGTGCAGTGCTGGGTATGCAGACAGCTTCAGTACAGCTGCCACATGAAAGGGACAAAAGAAATTCTGCACCACACTTGTAAGAGGAACATCTCACAGCAGGGAGTCAGGAACATTTTATAATGAGAAATCTCTTTGATATAGTGTCAAGTTATGGTTTACAATTGTCCATAATTATGCAAATAACATTTTCACTGTATTGCTGACGACTGTTACTTGGGAGACGGACTTTTTTTGTTTTGTTTTAAAGAATAATAATTTGTCCTTAAAGGGATAGTAACGTTTCATAATAAAGCAGCTCTGATTACTCATCATAGTATTTGGGCCTTGGAGAGTGTTATTTCAGTCCTGTCAGAGTTGTAGTTTAAGAGTAATTGAATGATAAAGTAATTCCCTCCCCTCCCTTTTACTGATGTAACACTGCTTAGCTCAGATCAGAAGGGAGGTGCCTAGGTAGATTGCAGAGATAGACAATCTTCAATTAAGATAAGGGAAAAACTTGTCAAGGGGGGCAGGTCTTTCATTGTTCTCACAGTAAGAAGATTGTCCATCTGTCTGGTCTGTGGACCAGATTCCACATCTGAGGTGAGCAGTGTTACACTAGATAAAAGGGGCAAGAGAGGGAAACTTTATCATTCAATTACTCTTGAACTACAACTCTGACAGTAATGAAATAACACTCTCTGTGGCTCAAATACTATGAAGATTAATTGGAGCTGCTGTTTTTGTGAAACATTACTATCCCTTTAAGTGTAATGAACAAACTATGAGAATATAATTAGCAGACGTTTAAATAATAATAATAATAATAATAATAATAATAATAAAATCTTTAACCCCTTGAGTGCTAGAAAGGTCTCCAATGCATTGTATAATGTTTACGAGCCCATTTTAGGAGGGTAAATGTATTCTGTTACACATCTGCACAAGATACTATAGTTATTATAGTAATGTTTACATCTCCTCTGCTGTAACGGTCCTTCCATCTTTATCCCTTTCTACAGTTTTTTTTTGTTTGGTGATACATTTTAACCCTTTGAGAGCCAGAGGGCTCTGCAATGTGTTGCGTACCTCTCTGGCACTCAAAGGGTTAATGGACCAAATTAAGCGTTCTTTATAATGTACAAAGTGTTCAAAACCGCATAGGTTTGCTCTTTAACCCCTTAAGGACCCATGACGGTCCTGGACCGTCATGGGTTGTTATCCCCTCAAGGATCCATGACGGACCAGGACCGTCATGGGTTAAATGATAGCAGCGTGCCTCCGTGCACGCTGCTATCATTAATTCCAGGCTGAGACTGAGCTCTCTGAGACCGGGGCGTTCAGTCTCAGCCCTTCTTGCTTGTGCCAGTTCATGTGATCGCCGTAGCAGTGATCACATGTACCGGCATAGTGACAGACAGAGGCATGCTGACTTTGAGTGTCTCGTCTACCTCTGTCTCCCTTGCTATCAAAGTAAGGGAGAGAGAAGTAGACGGGAGACACCTAGTGGTAAAAAAAAAAAAAATACAGCAGCTGTGGGGGTATTAACCCCTTCACTGCTGGTGCAGGAGGCTGGTTAAATGCAGGTCAATTTTTGACCTGCAATTATGCTTTTTTTTTTTTTTTTTTTTTTTTAATAAAACACAACATACTTTTTTTTTTTTAACAAAAAGATATTTTATTTAAAAAAAAAAATAATCATATTAAACAATTTTAGAAGTGTGATTGTTCTGGAGCTATGTAATACACTTATACACACCGCCAAATGTCAGGGATAAAAAAGTGACAAAATAGGGTGGGAAAAAGTGACATGGAGATTTTCACCCAAGGGGGACAGTGGCCACTTTAAACTGCACATTTTGTAGGTATGACTAACCGGTCATACCTTTCATGCAGTCGCCATAAAATTTTAACCCTTTTTGCCCAATTGATCCCAAGAGAAAAAACAAAAATGGGGTGTTTTTTGTTTTTTTTTTACATTTTTTTGTACCTTTTTTTTTAAATTTTAATAAAGTAAATGGTAGGTTATCCATATAAGTAAGGTATCAAATGAAAGCCCTATTTGTGCGCAAAAAAACAGTATATAATTTATGGGGGTGGAATAAAAGCCTAAGAGGGAAAACACTGTTGAACAAAGACATAGTAAAAAAAGTCAGAATTGCTCCGGTCCTTAAGGGAAAACAACCTCAGATTTTCCCGGTCCTTAAGGGGTTAAATATTATTCGAAAAGAAACCTCAACAGTTTTGAAAGCTCTATACATTATACAGCACTATTACAGCACAACTATCACTTTAAAAACAGTTTTACCTATAGATGAAAATGTACTTAACATTGTGTTCTTATTTAGTTTCTGAGCTGAATAATTTCCTTTATTTATTCCAAGTCCTCCCCTCTTCCATGTTTGAAAGAATTTGCATGATTATTCTTCCTTATCAATTTATTCCAGCCTTCTGGTGGAAACTGGTAGGTTTTAATAGACTAAAGGTGAAGAGAGGTGATTTCCTGAACATGTAAGTGATTAATTATGTAGTTTTATCTGGCCAAGTCAGGCAACAAAGGTCTGCTGAGATAAGATACCCCAACTACTAAACCAACATTTCTAAAACCATTAACCTGTTTGCAAAACACAAGGCACATTATAGGCAGTTTAAATATATGCATCTATTTAGACTAAAGGCTGCATAGGTAACAAGTCTACTCTGTATCCCCAACTACAACATCAAATTTGCTCTTCAGGACAAATATGGATAGCAACAACAATTTGACTTCTGTCTCTACAGCAAACTTACTTCCACAGGCTAGATTCTGCTCACTGTTGTCACTGATATTCAGATAATCTGACATTTCATCTCATTTTCAGGCCCATTCCACATATCTTCATCCAGCCTTCTCCGTAACTACTCACTTAGCTATAGGTTTGGTTGTGGTAATGGCTCCAACTGATGTTTAATATCATTATTCATTGCAGTTAGGGCTTTCCAAAAAAATAAAAATAAATAAATATTAGAATGTGTTTGATCAGATTCCCAATCGTACACCTGTACATATAAAGGGATAGTAACAATTATAATAAAAAAATATGTTGTAGGGTTTATCCTCATGAGTAAAACAAGGGTACTCCCACTGCTGAAATGTGTCTTATTAAAAACATTATTAGAGCTTAAACTTGAATTTTCAGGTGCAGTGTCACAGTAGCCTGAAATTGTATAGTGGCGCTGCTTCTACACCATCCTATGGATCGCTCTGGTCAGTTGACCATAATCCCCATAGGATGGTGTAGCAACAGCGCCACTGTGCAATTTCTCTGGTACCGCATCATTTTTAAACCTTTGATTTTAGCCATACCACAAAAAAATAAAACAGGTTTTCAAGTTAATCTCTATATTTAGCTAATTCTTAGCCAAACTTGTATAGGGACGATAGTTCCCCTTTAAACATTAATCATTTGTTGCATTTAAGGCCCAAATGACTGTAATCCTTTGAGTACCAGAGGGGTACACAACACCTCTCTGGCACTCAAAGGGTTAAATAAATACTATAAATACTGGGGGGGGGGGGTAATGCCACCTCCCATGTCTCCATTCTGTGCAGATTATAACATATAGGGGTCCTGTTGCTCTAAAAAAATTTTTTTTAATTAAACCAAACTGTGGTACTTTTTCCCCTCCTTTCATGAATTAAACAAAAGTGGGGTACATTCACCCATTTAAAGTTAAAATATAGCAAAACAGATTTTATAAATATCATATAATGCATTTAAAAATAAAATCTAAAAAAAAGTTCCAAATAATGAAATAAATGTGGTGCCCTGGTGCCCTATACTGAAGCATACACTGGTCAAGTTAAAAAAAAAAAAAAAATGGGGATCTAGAGCAGAGAGCCCCCAAATCAATCAAGGGACAATGCTCAGGGAAGATGTCCAGGACTCCTTCCTCTGCCTTTCCTAAGAGAGTTCACATAAAAACAAATTTCTTGTTGTCCAATATAGGTTACTGGTAACTTTGGGTAGGGGACCGCCCCTTTAAGTAGGCAGGAACAATTATTGAAGAGAATGCTGGGTGGAGCCTACCTCCTCTCCTTAGCTGCAGCTAGCCAATCCCCTTCCAGTAAGATTTGTTCCTTGATGATGATACAAGGCAAGAGAACAGTTCTGCTATAGTTTTAGCTTATTTTTATGTTTTCTGTTAGATATGAAATACCACCATTAGGCGGATCACCATTACTGACATTCCCTAGTGTATTGCTCAGTTTCCAGGTGCTATGGTGGACCTCTCAGCCCTGGGGGGAAAATCTTGTATAGCAAGTTCTTTCCCCAGGAGTTGCTCACTAAGGCTTCTTCTTTATCAATGGTAATCTGAAGACAGAAGACCTGCTAAAAAGGTGAGCAACCCTTTGAGTGCTGAGGTCCACTTGCCCCACTCTACCCCTCCACACAGGGGTCTCCTTTGGAGTTCTTAATACATACTCCTGCGCTCATTGGGTTTATCTGTATGTTTGTTGGGGGTTTGGAACAGAGTTTCTGTGGTAAATTAACCCTTTGTCTGCTGATTTGGCATCTTTTCGGGGGGTTTCACACTTTTCCCTTCAGTGTATAGTGTTTCTTTGCATTTGGAATGTCTTGTGATGTTTTTTACAACCTTTTTTACTTCACTGTAAAAGTTTATAAAATTGAGTAAAGGTGCGCTTTACCGCATAGACGCCATGCTCCATTCACGTCTATGGGACTTTACAGTGTGGGACATATTTCTGCAACCGCTCAACGTAGCAACTTCAGAGATGACTCATTTTGTTTGTCTGCCCTTGGTTTATCATCTGGTCAATGTTCTATGTGTTTTGGGGGCTCAGAGGGCTTTGGACACTGTTGGGGTACATTTTTAGGGAAAACTACATTTACCTTGAGAGTTTGCTCCTTCCTTATTGGCTCCCGTTGTGGCAGCCATTTTCTGCTTTCCCTTCATGAGTGTCCTATGCAGGGCTTGGACTCGTCTTTTCTTCTCAGCAGATTAACCCTTTGCCTGCCAGATAAGTGCAAATTAGTGGTTTCTGGGGTGAAATTTTAATCTTACACACTGTATTGGGTTGTTTCCTTATACTTGGGACGTTTTGACACTGTGAGGATGTCAACTCCGTTGGAACTTGGGGCTAGACCTAAGACTAAGGATACTGGGGTGTCTGTGTCCCCAATTGCACACTGCTCCTCATGTCAGTCAAGGTTGCTTAGAGAATAGTAAAGTCATTTATGCCCAGCATGCGCTGCTGCCCCTGTGTCTCCCCCAGAGACCTGTAGCCATACACCAGAGCCAGTTTGGATACAAGGTTTTAAGGCCGCTACTAGAGACCTAAGGTCTACCTTACAACTCCTTCCATCCCAATTGCAGGGGGTTTTCCAGTCTTGGCAGCCCCCTACTCCTATTAGGTCTTCCGTACTAAAACCGCAGGGCATACCTGATGTATCTGACTCCTCTGAAGAGGAATTATTGGTGGATTCTGATGAGGGGGAATGTTCTGCGGTGGTCTCTTCTCAATTCTTTGGGGACCCCTTTGAAGCTGATCCTGATCCCCCAGCTGAGGGCCTGATCAGGGCAGTGTTAAACATGCTGAACATCCCCTTGGTTCCAGAGGCTCCCATGGACCCCTCTGATGTGTTTCAGGAGCCTAAGAAGCAGTCTACATATTTACCACCTAACCCTACTCTTGACCGTCTTGTGTCTGACGAGTGGAAAGCTCCTGACAAGAAGCCTTCTGTTTCTAAGAAGTATGCTAAGTTGTACCCCTTTTCTGAAGCGGCATTAGCTCAATGGGCTCATCCACCCAAGGTGGACGCTCTGGTCTCTAGGCTTTCTAAGTTCACTGCTTTGCCTGTGACAGACGCATCTGTACTCAAGAACTGGACTGACAGGAAGCTTGAGACATCCCTGAAGACCATATTTGCTACGGCTGGTACTTCATTGCGCCCGGTGTTCACCGCTGCTTGATTTCTCTGTACTAGCCTTGTCATGCTTGGTTTCCGGAGCTCTTGGGTCTCTCCGTGGAGGAGCCCTTTTGGCTTCCCCGTTGTCTGGATTTTCTTCTACAGGGGTACTATGACGGTGCCCGTGCTATGCTGGCAACATTCTGTCAGTCTTTGTTTACTGCTGACGCTTATTGGCTGAAGTGACTTTGTCCCGCCCAGTATTTGTCCTTAAATACTGGGCATTGTCACTTCTCCGGTGCCCTTTCGTGGTGTTTCCGTTACCAGCGCTTGTTCCAGTTCTCGTGTGATCCCTGTGTACCAACCCAGTCTGCCTGACTACTCTGCTGTATCCGTTCCTGCCTGTGTACCGACCCGGACTGCCTGACTACTCTGCTGTATCCGTTCCTGCCTGGGTACCGACACAGACTGCCTGACTACTCTGCTGTATCCGTTCCTTCTCTGTGTACCGACTCGGATTGGCTGACATTCCTGCACTGTGTACCGACCCGGCCTGGCTGACGTTCCTGCTCTGTGTACTGTCATCTCCTGTGTATCTCTACTGCCTGCGGTCCCATTCCGGTCCTCGGTTTGGGGTTCTCCTCCGGGCTTCTGTCTCCAGACAGTACCATTGTGCCTCAGTGCCACTCCTGCAGTCTAGTCTCGGTTCAGTCTGTGTCGCGAAGGCGACATTCCGGTGTCTATTACCCATCTGTGCACCACGGTACGCTTGACCCTCCTTCCTGCCAATACGCTGAGGTTGGTCTTATATTGGGCGCCTCAGGCTGTGCTTATGATCGGACAGTCGACATTGGTCTTAGCGTTCATCAACCCTTCAGGGAAGGTGCCACTATTCACCGGCTATTCTACCGTGAAGTCTCTGTTGGGTGCCCTCCCGGGAATACTGTCTCAGTCCTCCATTACTGCTAAGGCAGTCCTTAAGCTTATCCTGGGCCTCCGTTGTCTACTGGGCATTTCTCGCTATGTAAGCACTCTCTGCAGAGTGAGAGTCTTAAGGGCCTCGCACTATTAGGGCCTGTCAGCATTCCTGGCCTAATAGTAACCCGTTCGTTGCTGCCTCAGTTGAGTTTCACACGAACTTTGCCTAACCTGTGTCAGTATATTGTAAATTCTGTATTGTACATATACTAGACCCGTGTGGGTATATATTGCTGTAACCTGTCCTGTGTCAGTACTATAGTGTGTGTGTGTGTGTATGTGTGTATATATATATATATATATATATATATATATGTGTATATATATATATATATATATACTACTGGACCCGTGAGGGTTATCATTTCTGAGTCTGTTCAATAAAACTGTGTTTTATCTCACCTATTGTGTCTAAGTGTCAAATAAAACCGTAACAGGTACCTGTGGAAGGAGGATGTGGACCGTCTGGGTTTGACGGCATGGAAATTGATTCCTCAGTACTGAAAAAGAAGGGTTTCTCTTCTGGTGTGGTCTAGGTTTTCCTTTTGTCTCTTCAGTACTCCTTCACTTTTGAGCCCAGTTTGCTCTAGTTCTGTGTGCTGTGCTACAGTTCCTGGTGTGTTATCCACCGGTTATGTGTCCGTTGACACTGTTGTTATTGTTGGACTGTCTATGATCTGATGGTTCATATATGCTCTGGTGACTTTGGGGGCACTGATCCTGGTCCTTGTCTTATTTCCCACCTCTGGGAAACTCAATAGTTGGACATCCCAAAGTTACCAGTAACCTATATTGGATGACAGAGAAAAGAGGATTTTAGTCTTACCTGTTAAATCCTTTTGTCTTAGTCCATATAGGTAACTGGTCTCCCACCCTGTCAAGGGACCATGCTTGGCTCTCCTGTGACTGAATGTGGGAGTCCTTTTGGGTTCATGCTCACAGGAGTCTTCTTTTCCCTTCTTACTACCTAGTCAATAGTTAGTATCTCACATCTTACTGGAAGGGGATTGGCTAGCTGCAGCTAAGGAGAGGAAGTAGGCTCCACCCAGCATTCTCTTCAAGAATTGTTCCTGTCTACTTAAAGGGGTGGTCGCCTACCCAAAGTTACCAGTAACCTATATGGACTAAGAGAAAAGGATTTAAGAGGTAAGACTAAAATCCTCTTATATATAAATAAACAAGCATTAATATGGGGTCTGTAACCCCCATATTAATCCAAAGATGTCCACAAGAAAAGGTCTGGGACCCCTTCCTTTATCCTTCCTAAGGGAAAGGATGTGTAAGGGTACTGCAGGGCAGGTTCTGGCCCTATGTATTACCACTTTCCAGCCAATGGGAGCATGGAAAAATGTAAACAGGGACTAGCCATTATAAAAGCCAATCCTTGTTTTATATTTTCCTCACAGTGGCCTTGGTTGACAGCCCTTACAGGACCAAATGGGGTTCCACTTAATATATATATTTTCAGGCTACTGATGTGGAGGATCAGAGTGTCTAGGACAGCACTGGAACTCAGATATCAATGTGGGAGGAGGGTAGGGGAAGGGTGGAACTCCGATATCAATGTGGGAGGAGGGTAGGGGAAGGGTGGAACTCAGATATCAATGTGGGAGGAGGGTAGTGGAAGGGTGGAACTCCGATATCAATGTGGGAGGAGGGTAGTGGAAGGGTGGGACTCCGATATCAATGTGGGAGGAGGGTAGTGGAAGGGTGGAACTCCGATATCAATGTGGGAGGAGGGTAGTGGAAGGGTGGAACTCCGATATCAATGTGGGAGGAGGGTAAGGGAAGGGTGGAACTCAGATATCAATGTGGGAGGAGGGTAGTGGAAGGGTGGAACTCAGATATAAATGTGGGAGGAGGGTAGGGGAAGGGTGGAACTCAGATATCAATGTGGGAGGAGGGTAGTGGAAGGGTGGAACTCCGATATCAATGTGGGAGGAGGGTAGTGGAAGGGTTCCAGGAACCCCTGCTTGATTCAGATTCAGGCCAGTGGCTGAAATCTGGCCACTTTCCTTGGCCTTCATAATGTCACTTTGGAGTAAATTTAGAACATTTTCAGCCCTCCAAAATGATTCCAAAGTGGCCATTGGGGGGTAAGAATGCAACTCGGTCAGAATGTGATTGCAGAACTGACCAGCTGTAAATTCCTATTGAGCAGAAAAATAGCCACTCGTCAAATATTTGCAGCTGGAAAGAAACAAACACAAACTCATTTTCCACTATGGACAAAAGAGCAGAGTGCAATTTGTATAGTTAGGTTAGAACTGAGATATACAGAAACATTTTAGGGTGGAAAATATGTGTTTCTATTTTATTTGCTTCACATCTCTTAAAATGTATCATAATATTACAAATCTGTTAAGCATGATTGTTGTGTTGTTATGGGGACAGAGTAGAGTCCTCAGTCTCTCCTCCGCTGATGATGTCAGCCATTGATCTTATGCACATCCCCCTAAAGCTATGTTACTCCTTTACATTTCCTTCAGTGGGCTTAAGAGATGTCATCAGTGGGTGGTTTAGATGAAGAATAGGAGAGGAGGAGGAGACCAGCTGAATTTAATGTACCTTGAAAAGTTCAAAGAAAGACGATGTTATCAAAAGTACAGCCACATAGGTGTATTGTCATGGATAAGGCTCCAGTGTTGAATTAATTAAAAATAATATATAGCACTAGAAGCAGGGTGTTGCTTGTGCGAGACTTGGAGCTGTGAGAAGGAGGAATGGGAGACAGAGTGGTGAAAGGGAGAGTGGGAGAAAGAAGAGCTAAAGCATTGAAAGGGTGAGTTAGAAGGAGAGGAAAAGAGTGGAGAAAGGACAGTTGGGAGGGAGAAAAGAAAAGACCAAGCTTGGATAAAACAGTTGGTGGTAGGGATAGGAGAGCAAAAGAGACAAGGTGGCGAAAGGGAGGGTGAGAGAGAGAGAGGGCAGAAGAGCAAGAGCAGGGAAAGGGAAGGTGGGTGTTAGAGGAGAATAGCTGGAGTGGTAAAATGGAGGGTTAGGGGTAAATAAGAAGAGCCAGAGAGGACATAGGGCTGTGGAACGGGATGGATGGGAATGTGATCAAAGAGAATGGCTATGTCTCTGCAGTGATTTGGCCAGGAATGGGCAGGCTGCCTTTCTGCAAATGTTAGCATGCAGTACGGAGGCTGCAAGTGTATATAGCCCCAGTTCATTTTAGGTTCTATTGTTCCTATAAAAGAAAACCTGTAAGGGATCCCCATGACCCCTTCCAAACCCCTCCCTTCGTATTGTGAGAATATATGCAAAACATATTCACCTTTATGTCAGTGGTCCAGCAACATCAACAACACCCTGGTCACCCTGTCCGCCTCTTGGCTAGTTTGAGGAAAAAAAAAACTCTAGTGGGGAATGGCTTTTATTCTTTTTCTCTGCACTGAAGCTCTTCCCTTCAGCAGTATATGGTTGCTTGCCTGTGCTTCCAGTCTTTGGTGGGCATGGCATATCTTTTACACTGTTAAAGGTGCAGCCAGCTGACAACTGACATTTGTTCCCAAGTGATCCTCTGGGGAAGAAGGAATGGGTTTTATTTTTGAACAGGGAGGATGAATGAGATGGAAAGGAATAGAAAGTGGGGATGGACCCCACTGTCTCCCTAAGGTAGAGCCACCTATGTATCATCATTGTATCTAGCATCCAAAGGATTTAAAAAAGTACATCCCATACTGGCTAAGGTTACATTCCATTAGAATGGAAACTTGGACATCCTATATTATAATTCGCTAAGATGTTTGTCAGAAGCCTTCATGCGCAGTAGAGACCGCTGCGGCGCTGCAGTCATGTGCAGTACTGACTGCCCAAACGCGCCTGTGGCTGATACGGAGCAGGGCGCTCCAAATTCAGACCGGAGTTCTCTCTGCACACCTTCCTGGGAACGCTTGGTCCCAGGAAGGTGCGCAGAGAAGACCACGGTCTGAATTCGGAGCGCCCTGCTCCGTATCAGCCACAGGCGCGTTTGGGCAGTCAGTACTGCATATGACTGCAGCGCCGCCAGTGTTGGCCCGTGTACACGGTCTTTAAAACTAGTCAAAAATATTCTACTATTACATTCATACTAGTGTGCATGCTGAATTTTACAATTTGGAATGATACTAAAATGGCACAAACGGATTGCAAAAGGCCATTATGCTATTACATACATGGGTAGTTTGTCAGCCCAGGTAGGCCTTCCCAAGCTCAGCATCTCAGGCATGGGCCTTGGAAAAAGACCTATGCAGCTTACAAAGGCTGAGACCACCATATTTTACCCCCCAGTGTCTCCACCATCCTCCCCACAGCCACAGAAGTCTCCCTTAACCCCTCTGATGCCACAATGCATTGTAAACTGTCTAGCACTGGAGGGCATAACTTTAAAAAAAAATGCATACATACATTACTCATCTACAACATTAACCCCTCCATTGCTGGACTGACTGGGAATGCACTGCATTCAATTTGTTTTAGCTGGCCCAGCAATGAAGTGGTTAAACTTTAGAAAATAAAACAATTGCTAAATATAAGTCTCAGTTGACCTTAAAGGAACAGAAATCTTTATTTATGTAAACCTATGTGTTATAAAGCTTTTACTGCTGAGTAAACCAAGGACACTACCACTGTTGTCAGTTGTTTTACTCAAATTATATAACTGTTCAAATGATGAGGAAGTGAATTAATTCATAGCATTTACTTCCTGAAAGTTCTAATTGACAGTATGACTCAGTAATTTCTATCTCATTCTGCGGAGAACTGTTTGTCGGTGAGTTTCTTCTCATAGGGGATGCAGCAGAATAACTTATTGGAATCTGACAACTAGAGGGTGCTATTAATGTTTGTTTTTTTTAAAGCAAGCATTTAAACTGTAATAACTCTGAAAATATTCATCTGTCAGCAGTGGGGGTACCCTTTTTTTACAGCCTTCCCCCGGTCCACAACATCCCTCTTGCCATCATTTGCCGCTTTCGGTCTTACTGGCCACTTCCGGGTTGCAGCATCACGTGACACCTCCAGATTTGCTCGGTCTCGCTTCTTCTTCCTGCCGGGCTGGCTATTTAAATGTCAGGTATGCCTCTCAGGGACACGTTAGTATAGCATCTCCAGAGAGTTTTGCTTCTTTGTCTGTGATATTGTTATCCCATACTTGACCCTGCTAGTCCTGGTTCCTGCCTACTGCGCTCTGCGATCTTCCATGTTTGACCCAGCCTGGCCCTGACTACTTTTCTCTTGCTGTTCTTGTACTGCTTGCCTTCCTGTGTTTGACCCGGCTTGACCTGACCACTGTGCTCTTGCTGCTCCTAGCCTCAGAGCCTCTCTATTGATGTTCTTTATCCTTTGTTTCAGAACTACCACCTTCCCTCCTGAACCTGTTGCGGATAATAAATAAATAAATAAATAAATAATCCTTAAATCCCACCACCACACTCTCCAGCAATACAAATTTAAAAAAGTAACCAAACATCACACACAGAAAATGTGCACTGGAGTAACCTCACCTCCCAGCCAATCAGGAATGATGAAAAAGGATCACAGATGAGGAATATGTAACTCCTTCCTGTTTTCTGATTGCATTGCATTATTTTTCAATCATTAACCCCTCTATTGCCTGTATGGCTAATTGTAGCTGTCATGCTAAGTTTCCTTGGTCAACCACTGCATCTACGGTCCTCAACATTGCCCGTTTCTTTGTGCTTCTTCAAAAGAGCTTGGACAGCACATCTGGAAACTCCTGCCTGCCTTGAAATTTCTGCCTGGGAGAGACCTTGCTGATACAGTGCAGACGTTCGAGTCAGTACGGTATAGTAAAAATGCAATTTATTAATATACAATAAAGTAGCACACAAAGTAAACAGCAGGAACAAGCAGAGGGTCACAGCCAGCAAGCACTACTATCAGCAATAGTAAGTTGCCGAGGAAGACCACACTGCTAGAGACTAGGCCTCAGTCACTGGTAGTCTCTGTTGGAACCAGAAGCAGGAACTGTAACAGAACAGGAACAGGAACACAGGGTCTTGGTCCGACGTAGAGAGGAGGCTACCTGACTCATGCCTGCAGTCAGAAATGTAGCCGAGAATATCTGACTCACGCCTGCAGTCAGTATGGAGAAAGCGGATGCTTGACTCACGTCTGCAGTCAGTATAATAACTAGTCTACCAGAGCCCCAGGTCCGCACCAGATTGGCTGTCTGCTAGGTACAGGGGATAAACAAGAGACTAGTCAGCCAGAGCCACAGGTCTGCACCAGATTGGGAGTCCACTATAATGGGATAAGGCAGAAGAATGGTCAGACAGAGCCACAGGTCAGCACCAGACTGGATGGTCAGACAAGCCAGGTCATACACAGAGCCCAAGGAAACAGAACTGCCTTGTACAACAGCGCAAGAGCAACTGAGTCAGGACTCAGATTTCCCTTTAAACCCCTCCTCAGGAAGTAGTTAGGCTCAGAGGAAGGAAGTAGGTAGGAGGAGACTACAGGAAGCATGGCATAAAACAAAGGCCTGCTTCACTCTGAAGCCTTGCGTCTGCAGATGACGCATCTTGCTCTGATGCATTCAACTTCTGCCATCTTCCTGCGTCATCCGTGCAGCATGAACGGCCGCTGAAACCAAGGTAAGCTGTGACAACTGTCTTCAGCGACCTCACCTTGTTAGTTAAGTCTGGCTGTCCCTCACCCAGTTTTATTCCTCCTACATAGCTATTTCTGTTTCAGTTAATGACCGTGTTTCTGCCCACTTTTTAAATTGATGATCATTAGCACCTGGTTGGTATAATTGTTTAATCCTACACCTCACTATATGCCTACAAAATCTCTGACATTGTGCAAGTGTACCTAGAAGAACTGATGCTGTTTTGAAGGCAAAGGGTGGTCACACCAAATATTGATTAGATTTAGATTTTTCTTCTGTTCATTCACTATGCATTTAGTTAACTGATAAAAAGAAACCATTAACATTTCCAATTTTTTAAAGCATTCTTACTTTACAGCATTTTGTCACACCTGCCCAAGACTTTTGCACAGTACTCGACCCTCTGCAAGAAGAGTGTAGATTTTCTTATCTGCAGTGTGCTGGGGTTATAGCAGCATGACAACTATTCTATGTATCAACTGTGAATTCTGTGTCCTTTTACTCAGAAATGCTTTAGACTTGAGAAAGGGAGGTTCTCCCAAAAGCTTGTCAATCCAAAATTCTGTTAGTCCAATAAAAAAGGTATTACATGATACTAATTTTGTTTGTTATTTTACATCTGCATCATTGAACTAATACGGCTACAATCTCCAATATATAATATAGTTGTGTTCAAAAGTCTGCGTACCCTGGCAGAAATTGTGAAATTTTGGCATTGATTTTGAAAATATGATGGTCATGCAAAAAAATGTATTTTATTTAAGGAGAGTGGTCATATGAAGCCATTTATTATGACATAGTTGTTTGGCACCTTTTTAAATCATAATGATAACAGAATTCACCCAACTCGCCCTGATCAAAAGTTTACATACCCTTGAATGTTTGGCATTATTACAGACACACAAGATGGCACACACTCAGGTTAAAATGGCAATTAAAGGTTAATTTCCCACACATGTGGCCTTTTAAATTGCAATTAGTGTATAAATAGTCAATGAGTTTGTTAGTGCTCACGTGGATGCACTGAGCAGGTTAGATACTGAGCCATGGGGAGCAGAAAGGAACTGTCAAAAGACCTGTGTAACAATGTAATAGAACTTTTTAAAGATGGAAAAGGATATAAAAAGATATCCAAAGTCTTGAAAATGCATTCCTTCTTAAAGGAGACCTAACACCTCCTAAAAATAATATCCATTGACTTTTCTATGGCTGGAAAATCTGAATGGTCCTTATGAATGTTGTGCTTGTGCCTTTGCTGAAGAGATAACTTGACAGCAAAGTATACTTGATGGTTATTTAAAGTGGAATTATCACCTACCATAAACCACCCCCTACTATTTGCAAATACATATGGTAGTCCTAAACTTGCTGTTTTAAGAGCAAGACATCTTTCCAGATATCTTAAATATACCTCCAATTTGGAGCTCATAGACGAAGGAAAGCGTGGACGTCTTGAATATGTAGAACATGATTGGCAGCGTTCTCCCTGAGTGTGCTCGCTCCTCCTTCGTAGCCTTAACAGGCCTGTCAGCGTCTCTAAAGACCTACTGGTGCACCATAGTGAGATGAAGGAACAAGCCAGACAACGATTACACAGTTAACAGCATGTCCTTTTCCCCTCCAGAGATTTTTATTGAGGTTTTATCATAAACATGGCATCCAAATGTCACATTGAAAAGGAATCGGTATAGATTAATAACAGAGATGTTATAGGTGCTAATTATAACTTCTATGTATTAATAATCTATACTGATTCCTTTTCAATGTGACATTTATATGCTATGTTTTCAATAAAATATCAATAAAAATTAATGACTATATAGTGGGGTATGCGCACATGCTGAACATCCTGCACTGATAATTTCAGATAACTGCTCAGTGCAGGATGTTGCTTTTAAGTGTGTATTCATTGTCTGGCTTGTTCCATCATGTCGCTATTGTGTGCAGGCAGATCTTTTACTCCATGTAAATATGGGAAGGTGGTGGGCAGGTATAACAAGCCACAGGGGGACTGCCGGCATTGCAATTAGATGCCTGTGATACAGTTTGTAACATAGGCCAGCTCCACACTGACAGTACAACTAAACTTTGTCAGTAATTTTTGGAAACAGAGCAAATTGTAATAACACTACCACTTATGGTTGATTTTTGCTTCCCTTTTGTATGGGATCATGAAGTATACGGGTGACAGTTCCTAGTAATTTTACACACACTTAACTTACTGTTGCAAGAACATCCTAATGGCCCTTTTGAATTTTGCCTGTGTGCCTTAGTTCAATACAGCTTGGATGTTATGTCCATGAAGGTGGACATTACAGTTGCTAGTAGGATAAAATGACAAATTCCGCTCTCTAGAACTGTGGGCTTTTTTGTTTCTGCTTTTGTTTCTACAATTCTCCTTTGCTCATTCGAGCTGCTTTTCACTTTCTTTCACCACTAAACACACATATAATGATATTTCAAAAAACACTTCTTTTTTCTCTTAAAGGTCCTTAAAGGCATGCCATTAGGCCTGCTTTATACTTAAATACCTTCTGTCCAAAGTTGTTATTCCTTATTTGGCTTGTGGGGGTGGTAAACACTATAAATGGGATTGAAGGACCCACAATCCTCTTTTGCCAGTGTCCACAACCTGCAGACCAAGGAAGTTTCATACCAGGCAAGTACTCTCTTACATCTTTTAAATTAGTAGTGTGTTCTTTTGTTTTTAATTGCATACACCGTGTTATAGAATAAGGTACTCTTTTCCTTATAACATCTTCAGCTGCTTTATCAAACCCAGAATTTTAATTTATTTTAATTTTAGATAGGAATTAAAGGTGCAGTAGAGTAGGTACTTGCCAGAACTTGAGATACCTTGACGGGGTTGGCAAGCTTACATTCTTTGGCCAAATGATGGACTAAATTCTCAGTTTTTAATAGTTTAGTATATTTACCTAGGTTAGGACACATATATACACATTTTTATTATATATGCCAAGTCAGGGCACACATTTACACATAGGTATGGAGGAGCGCAGGTTTGTTCTTTGTCTTGTAATCTTAGTCTTCACAATGTGTGGTGCACTCTTCTGGCCCTTTAAGGGTTAAGCAGGCTCATGCTCTCTGCTTGCTTCTGTTTGGGGAAAAAAAACACCAGTGACTATCATGTCTGCCTCCATGGACATGACATCTTATACTGACTGATGTTATCTCCTTAACAAAGGAAACATTCACAGGGGCCATTATCAATTTCTTGCCATAGTAAGGTAAGTCAAAGTTATTATTATGTGTTTATACTCAATTACATGCCATAGTATCACTGTAAATTAGGTTGAAAAAAAGACACAAGTCCATCAAGTTCAACATTTGCCTCATATCCCAGAGACATGAGGATTATATTGCTTTCCTGCTGCCAAAAGAGTATTAGTCTTTATCTGGACATCCTGTTTTGCCTAATAATACACAGTATAACCCTTTTTGAAAGAAATGTATCTAATCCTCTCTTAAAAGTGTCAGTTGTATCTGCCATAACCACATCCTTGGGCAAGGAATTCCACAATTTACCGGACCTCACTGTAAAAAAAAAAAACACCTTTGCTGAAGTTGAAACCTCCTTTCCTCTAATCTCAAGGGGTAGCCCCTGGTTATTTAATCAGGCCTTGGAAAGAACAGCTCACCAGTGAGATCCCTGTACTGACCTCTCATGTACTTGTGCATTGTCTTAATTGTCTTTTCTGTAGAGTAAATAAACCAAGTTTGTCTAGTCATTCCTCATATGTCAAGTCTTCCATTCCTTTAATTAATTTTATTACTGTTTGCTGTTCTCTCTTGAGTTCTAGAATATACTTTTATGAACTGGTGCCCAAAACTGCACTGCATATTTGAGATGAGGTGTTACCAGTGATTTGTACAATGGCAAATTATGTTATCCACTCTTGCTTCAATACACAGGTCTTTGTTTGCTTTTGCTACTGCTACTTGACACTGGTCACTGTTTCCAAGTTTGTAGTTTACAAGGATTCCCAGGTCTTTCTCTAGCATTGTGCCCCCCAAATGATTCCATTAAGTTCATAAGTAGCACTGTAATTTTTTTCCCCCAAAAAGCATGACTTTACACTTCCCCACATTAAACTTCATATTCCATTTGGTTGCCCAATCTGCCATTTTATGTAAATTATTTTGTAGAGAGCAAATATCCTGTTCTGAATTAATTACCCTGCATAAGTTAATGTAGTCTGCAAATATTGATGCTATGCTTTCTATATCTATTTCCAGGTCATCTATAAACATGTTAAAAAAGCAGTGAACCAAGCACTGAACCCTGAGGTACTCCAATCTCAACTTTAACTGTATTGCAGAATTGTCTGTTTACAACCACACAAACTGTTCCCTATCTTTCAGTTTTCTATCCAATTGCAAAGGTTATCTCCTAGCCCCAATTTCATTTTTTTATACCCCAGCCTCCTGTGTGGCACTGTATCAAATGCCTTTGCAAAATCTAGATATACTTCATCAATTGCCTTACCATTATCTAGGTTGCTACTTCTTCATAGAAGCTGAAATCAAGTATCATCAAATATATTTCCCTGTCTAGTGTACTATAAATCAGCATAATCAGAACAATAGGAAAGTTTTACTTTGCGTGAATCTAAGCCAATGTAGATTCTGTATGCGTATGCACCTGTCCTCAATTACTAACTCAGGATATGCCACAGCCAAACAGAACCTGTTGTATGGAAACTGCCTGTTTCTGCAGAGTATCTGTGAACTCACTCACTGATTAATGAATTACGTGCCTTCGATTAATATGTGGATTGTTAAGAACAGGGAAATACTAAAATATTTCCATATATATTAAGCATACCTGGGAACACTGGTAACGTGCCTTGCAGTAACCACACCTCCCAGCCAATCTGTTTCTAGCTGGAGGGGTCACAAATGCGCTTTTCATAATCCCTCCAGCTAGACAATCATTGAATAGCGGGAGGGATGATGAAATGGGCATTCGTGACCCTTCCAACTAGAAGCTGGTTGGCTGGGAGTTATGGTTACTACAGGGCATGTTCTGTGCCCTGCGTAACCCCACATCCAGAGCCAATGGGAGCATGGGAACAATTCTGAACAGAGACTGGCCATATAAAAGCCAGCCTCTGTTCAAATTTCTCTCAGTTTGGATTGGGCAAAGGAAAAGAATCCCAATGGAGATTTTTATTTCTGCCAGTGGCGGTTAGAGTTTGCGGAGCATTGGATTTATTGACTACGCTTGTTTTATAGGACACAAGAAACTTTAAAGAAGAAGAAAAAAGAAGAGGAAAGAAGAAGAAAAATAAGAAAGAAGCTTAGAGAAGAGGAATTAAAGAGAAAGACCAGGGCGAAGGAAACCCTGCTGGACCTGAAACTTCAAGGTAAGTATTACAGTTATGGGGTATGGGCCATGGGATAGTGTTAGGACTAGTATTTTTACACTTTATTGTTAATGTTAGGTGTAGTGTAGGGACAGGGGTAGGGTTAGTGTTTGGGAGGTGGGGGGAGGATGACTCTCGATAGCTCACACTCGATGTTTGACACTGTCAAACGTCGAGCGCTATCTATTTTCCTTTGATGTTCCCATTATTCACGCTATTTAATGTGCGTTGTATGAACAAACAACTACGATGAACATTGGGCCACAAGTCATGTTCTGATGCCCAACGCTCGTTGTAGTTAATGTTGGTAGGGTAATTGAATTCCGATGCTACAACAATGTGTGTACCAGCTGGAACTCACGTAGGCCCTCCCGTATGTTTTAATGGCTCAAATTGAATCCAGCTCCTAGTCTGAATTTCCTGTCCCTGTGAAGAAGTTCTCAAATTTACTCCATTGGTGAACCCTAGTTGCACAGAAAATCTCTTGGGACCTTAACCTTTTAACACCACACTGGTCTTTAAAGGGTTAAGAAACAAACCCTTTAACTCCTTAGATGCTAGAGAGGTCTTCAATACAATACTTTGAAATGCACTGGAGACCGCTCCAGCATCCAAGGGGTTAATGTATTATCAATATCAAATGCAATGGAATGATTACTAGGCTAAACTTTCAGGTAACCATTAGCACAATGTTAAAAACATGTCCATAACTGAGAGCCTTCTAGTCCCCAGCCTCTGGAGTACCAAGACAAGAAGGGCTGGGGTTGGAAGTGTGCCAAATGAAGAAATTGGCATTATAAGTGGATAGGGGTTAATCAAGATGGTCTGGATTGTGGGTACGTTTGTTCTGAAAATGGCTGGGAAGTGGCACGATTGGGTGGGGAGGGGACATAAGAAGTGGTTATAGAGGAACTAACTAAATCCAGGGAACCATCCTCTGGCGAAAACCAACTGCACCACAGGACACAAACAAGAATTCCTAAATGTCCACATTTAAATGGCCTTTTTTAAATGAAACTGTTTTATAGTGTTTCAACACAGAAACATACAGAAACAAAGAAAAAAAAAAGGGGGGGGGTAGGACTATGAGCAGCTACAACCATGCCAGCAAATGGAAGTGTTAGAAAATATCATGTAGACACTAGGGGCTGGATTCAAATGCAGGTGCTAATTTTATCTATTCTTTTATCTCCAGGTATCCCCATAGACTTCAATAGGAAAAGTTTTGAAAAAATGGTAGGTAACATTTATCTCCTGCATTTGAATCCAGCCTTAGATGGAGCATCCTTAAATGGGCCTTTTAACCATTTGAATGTTAGAGAATTCTCTTTATCATTCAAGGAGTTAAAAGTCTCAGTGAAATGAATGGGAATTTTCATTTGCCCATGTGGTGCAGTTGGTTTGCTCCAAATTCCTCCACAATCCCTGAGATTCCATGAATCACAGCTTGAGAACCACTGCTGTAAATCACTGCTGTCCAAATGGCAGTATATTGCTCGATGGGCCTCTAAAGGCAGGGAGGGAACTAGAACCTACTTTGTTCTGGAACAATATTTGAGGCTTCAAACACCCCACCATCACCACACACGCATGCACTCATAAACACATGCATACACGGATACAGACCTTTGCAATGCATTGGATACCTCTCTGGTGCACAAAGGGTTAACGGAGAAACGGGAAAGGACTCACCAACCCTAGTCTTATCGTATATCTCCGTAGCTGCCAACCAAGACAGGAAACTGGTCTGATACTAAGGGGATGCAGGATAGTGTGGAGCCAATGGGCCCTGTCACAACTGTATCCTATGCCCCCTGTTAGTTATGCTACTACCTAAAAGGCACACAAAGAGTCTGATTCTGGCTGATCAGCCTGTGGGTCTAAACAAAATCCAAATCACCCTATTTAAAAGCTGTGCAGCACTGCATTAATATAAACAAATGCCTTTTCCTGAGCTTTAAGGTTCTCAAGGCCCTCTAGCTGACACAGGAATAAGTGCCAAATAAACCATTCACATCTTTTATTAGATGGGTTTTGACCCATTTAGGGGGACCTCTGTGCAGAACCCTCTCAAATCCCCAACGTGGTGCTCCAGTCCCGTAGCTGCAGCATGGGCCAGCATCTGTGTGCTGCTGCCTGCTACTGGGGGTGGAGGAAACTCTTCATGCCTTGTGGCTACCTCAAACTGGAGATGAATTGGGCGTTGACAATTTGCCAAACCCTATACCTCAGTTCATCCTAGCAACTGCCCACCCTAAAGATGGCCTCCTGCACTGGAATCATCTTGGCTATGCTGCACTGCCTGGGCCCGAGAACACAAAGTTATAGCCCTAAATGGAATTCTAATTATGGTGGAGGACTTCTTGGCCTATGTGTGACCTCTTCTGTAGAGGATGCTACTCCTGCTGCAGATCTAAGAAACAATAAAAATTGGGTTAGGGTGGATGTGAAAACAAACAGGTAAAATACTGCCCCTTGAATGTCTAAACAAAATCCAAAGCACCCTATTTACAAGCTGTGCAGCACTGCACTAGAATATACAAATGCCTTTCTCTGAGCTTCTGTCTCCTTGATCACAAAATGGTTACGTCAATATTGAGGTTGCACCCTCCTCATATATACGCAATATGACACTAAGCTTGCATCAAACAAAGTAAAAAAAAAATCCACATTTTTGCTTCTGTACCTAAATGTGGTCAGATTACGGACCATGTGTTTACACCCCTTAATAATACTGAGTGTTCCATACACAAACACATTCTTGGGCTTTCCTTTCCTTTAGATCAAAGGCAATGCATATTTCAGCAGCAGCTGCTAGGTGTCATACTGAAGTAGTGAGGAGAATCAATTCCTAGGCAGTACATAGTATTACAGTGATATTACATGAAGAGATGGTAGCATTTGATATACACATGAGGAAGATGTATAAAAGTGGTACAAACATATATATATGCCATTATTTTCAATAGAAATTAACTGTACCTATGTAACATAGTAACATAGTAGATAAGGCTGAAAAAAAGACATGCGTCCATCAAGTTCAGCCCATGCCAAAAACACCCCTGTTGATCCAGAGGAAGGCAAACAAAGCCCTCTGGAGCCATTTCCAATCTAGTCCCAAATGTGTGTGGGGGAATTATTCCTTCCTGACTCCAATTGGTAGTCAAATAGTTCCCAGGATCAATATCCTATTTGCTTTGAAGCTATCTGTCATAACTGTCAATATTGTTCTGTGCTAGATAGGCATCCATTGCTTTTTTGAATGCAGTTACATTATCTGCAAGCACAACATCCCAAGGCAAAGAATTCCATAGCCTTACCGCCCTTACAGTAAATAATCCCTGCCTTTGTTTTAGTCGAAAGCGCCTTTCCTCTACTCTTAATGGATGACCTCTTGTTCTTAGCTCAGCTCTTTGCATAAATAATTCATTGGATAGATCTTTGTATTGACCTTGAATGTATAGTTTAGTGTCATCAGCAAAGATTGAGATGCTACTTTCAATTCCCACTTCTAGATCATTAATAAACAAATTAAAGTTAAAGTATAAAGTTGTTTGTACATAAAAAAACTTATCTGCCCAAAGTGAACCAAATAAATGTTACAATGCAATTTGTTTGCATGGATACAGTAAAAATTTTGCTGCAGTCAGTGTATAAAAAGTTTCACATTTTACAAGTTTTAAGATCACTTTTTATCCCTAATTGTCCTTCACCATCTCCTTTGTGTAATTTCAATACTGTTCAGTCTATGTACGAGAGAAGTATAAAATGTAGTAATGCCAGAAAAAAAATGCTGCAATTTAGATTTTAACTGCAATTAACGCTTAAGCAAACATTTTTATTTATGTCATCTAACATACATACACACAAGAACCCATTATTATGTTTGCATTCTATCACGTTTTATACATATTCCCTAGTGGATGAAATGTATCAAACTGCAAAACTTAGACAGACAAGAAAGCAACCTCATATTTTCCAGCATGGTGTCATCTGCATATTTATCAATGTGGTTTTACTCAATAGAGACATAAGTATATGTGTGTCTGTGCACAACACATGTATAATAGGTGTATGCACAGGCAGTGGAAAGGGGTGGACATGTCCCTATATCTTTATGACCCACTATAAAACAATGTTCCCTCTAATTCAGGAATGTGACACCTGTTAAACAACAATTTCCATTATTCTCAGCCTTCAAGTGGCATGCTGAGGGTGATGGGAGATATAGACCAACAGCAACTGGAGACTGCCCTAATGTTCTAAACCTTTGAATGGGTCGGCATGGGTTTTAACCCTTTGAGTGCCAGAGGGGTACAGGATGCATTGCAAAGCAATGGGCAAAGGGTTAAGCGCATTCAAAGAGATATTCCTTGGCCTCTGAGTGTATGTGTAACTCCTGTTTGCTTTGATCATTTCCTTGTCTTGTATGTATTTGTGTATGCTTGACAAGAATATATGCGTAATCTATCATACGTTTAATTACAATGCTGATAACGTAAGACTGGTAAAATACTGATTTATTTTCCTATCAAGTGTTAAAGCTCTAGCATCTCATCACTGGTCCATTTGTATCCCTGTCTTACTCAGATATGCCACTTTGCATGTACATATCAAATGGAAGTAAATAAACTGCTTGAGATATTATTTTTATACAGCCATTTCTATAGGAGAATGAAGCTGGTTAAGGTTACAAATGAACTGGCAATGACGTGATAGGTTACAGCATTAATTATATGAAATATTAGAAGCTGTGGTGTTCTTGTGAGAGGTACATATTGCATCTAAGTGTGGTGTTCTAAGATCCCATGGAAGGGAGTCTTAAACAGAATAAAGACATGTACCTTAGATTAAAATCTATTTCACAGGGCAAATCATTAGAGGTTGAAAAACATTGGAACCTTGGACTAGTGGAATAGCTATTAAACAATGTGGTTCAAATGTAGTTCATTAACCCTTTCGCGTCCGATGACGTACCCATACCGTCACGCTGGTCCGGCACTTAAGGACCGGTGATGGTCCTGGTACGTCACAGACTTTTACTCAGGAGCGCAGTGAGTAATACCAGGGACTGAAGTTGATCACTCCAAGACGGGAGCGATCTCTTTCAGTCCCTCGTTCGACGTGCTGGCACACTTGATCAGTCATGTGGGGCGGCACCTCAAACTTCCCTATCTGGTCTTTAAAGGACCACACACCCCGGGACTGCTGGTCCTTAAGGGGTTAAAGCCAATATAGACAATTAGAAATAGTAGTAGATAGCTGGGAAGGGTATCCTTTGAAAATGTCTCCCTCTATTGGGCTTGCAACACAATGGCACATTAAAAATGTGTTGAAAACAATGATAACAGAATGCCATCTGCATTAAAATAGTGAAATTCTGTTATCGCAGGACAGAGTATCGTATCCACGCAGGGAACCGGTGGTTAAAAAACCTTGTAAGCGAGGTAGCGGCAATCCGACATCAGCAGTACACAGGGTTCTCGCACTGCTCAGCACTTTAATCCTGCTTTAACCCCTTGAGTGCCCCCTTGAGTGCCGCCCTCCGTGTTAATACTAGTAATACTATTACAATGAAAAGAAAGTGTAGTGCTTGTGAAGGGCAGTACCACAAACAGTTCCACAATGCTAGGATGTGTATTGGACTATATCTGATCTCCCCATCCAAAAGCAACAAAACACAAAAAATAAAAAGTAGTACAACTATGAAAATGAAATGTATAAAACCTATAAGCCATAATATAACTACAAAATCACCACCACAACCTTCCAAATGTAAGCATTACCAATGATCAGTCCACAGTCTGAGTGTTATGATCTTCTGCTCAGGAACTGTTGCATTTTGAAAACTGGAAAGCCAGACAAATAGTTATTCTGATATTCTGATTCACATACAAAGCCATTCATGTCATCTCTTCAGTACAATACCGGCCTCAGTCTCTCTCCTCTAAAATCAAGTCAGATAGTGTTCATACAAATTTCCTATATAACTATTCACTAGGATGTTTGTCACGATGCAGTCATGTGCAGTAGAGACTGCCCACGTTCGGGCAGTCTCTACTGTGCATTATTGCATCGTGTGAGTGCATCACATGGAGACTGCATCACATGGAGCAGTGAGGTAGCGACCTCTTAACCCTATGAGTGTCAGAGGGGTACGTAATGCATTGCAAAGAAATGCTTTGTGTACCCCTCTGGCACTCAAAGGATTAACATTACCCGGACGCTGGCCCGTGTACACGGGCTTTTACACTAGTTTTACTTATAAAGTGTTTCAAAGTAATCTTACTTTTTCATCAGGGATAGTGACAACTCTGTGTACTGCCAGTGTCGGATTGCTGCCGCCTCGCTTACAAAGTTTCATAACCACCGGTTCTCTGCATCCGACTCCCTGTGTGTATACTATATTCTGCCGTGAGATATCAGAATGCCGCTATTTTATCAGTCTTTTATCACTGTTTTCAACACAATGACATGTTTAATACGTCGTTGTGCTGCATGCTCAATATAGAGCGACATTTTCAAAGTGAACCGCTGAGGAGACAGCTCTAAAAAATATGTTTATAAGTATGCTATATCTATTTATGCAGTTTATATATAGACTTTAATTTGTTTTCTGTATTTATGTATCCTTTTTGAAAACTCATTAAAAACCGTTTATATTTACATACAGTATATTTCTTATTGTTAGGGTGACCAGACCTCACCTTTTTCACATATGAAAAATGCATTCTGCAAGGCTGCTTTGATTTCAGTGCAGTCCTGAAATATGCCTAATTCCTATGTGTTCCCAGTTAAACGTGAGGTCTGGTCAGCCAACTTATTGAAAGCAGTCTTTTTAAGATATAGAGCCTGTAAAACAGCAACTGAAGCTTCATAGTATACACATCCCCAGTTATCCCACACAGTGGAGGGTTATCAGCACCTCAGAGGTGTCAGTACAAATAACCTTTGACATGACATGTATAAACATGGCCCTGTCGGTTATTAACCCCTTAAAGACCAGCAGTCTTGGGGTTGGTTTCCCTTTAAGGACCAGATTGAAGACTTCAGCGTGCCCACACATGTGATTGTTCATATGTGCCGGCAAGCCAAACAGGGGTTTGATAGTGACCGCTTGGGTCTTGGAGAAGTCAATTTCAGACCCCGCTACTACTCACAGCGGTCCCACGGGTCCTTTAGTCAAGGACAGCAATGATGATCCTGACACTTCAATTGTCCTTAAGGCGATAATCATTAAACATACTAATAGACGCCACACTGCAGAGTAACGTCAAGTTCATTTAAGTTCCTTTGTTACACTTTGGGACGTCTATAGAAATAAAGTCTGAGGAAACCAGTTGCCCCATAAAGAACAAATATAACGAACAGAAATACCTAAAATTCTCATTGATTACAATGGAGCTTTTAAACACCTCAAAGGTCTTTAATGCATTGCTCTAGAATTTAAAGGCGACAAATCACTAAATATGACTGTAAGCTCTCAGGAGCAGGGCCCTCTGATCATTTTTATTTTCTTGGTTCCATTTGTACTAGTTAACCCCTTAAACACACATGATGTGAAAGGACCATCATGGGTAAACTTGTGTTAAGGACTAGTGATGGTCCTGGAACTTCATGGAATTCAGGGGTCCCCGAGAGGCATGCAGCCAATGCTGAAAAAAAAAATGCCCCGTGGTCTTAACTGCCGACCGCATCAGTAAGGGGTTAAATCAATGGTAATTACTAGAATCTTTATTTGCCCCTTATGGTGCAGTTAATTTGCCACATAATTGCTGCATTTTGTTTTTGTATATAAAGCCCTTTGGTTATTATTGTTTGTTTTTATATATATATATATATATATATATATATATATATATATGATATATATATATATATGATATATATATATCTGTAATTATTTATATGTGTAGGATCATAAGCACTATGTCACTATGTGACAACTACAAACTTCCAGTCAAGTTAAATTATGACTTTAAAACCCTTGGAATGTTAGAGGGGTCTCCGGTACATTACATTGCAATGAGTCGGAAACCTTTCTAATATTCCATGGGTTTAACACCCTGTTTAGATTGATAGGAACTTGGGTAATTTGTATTTTCCCCCAGTTGTGCAGTTGGTTTATCCTAGAACTGGTCCTCTTTTCCTGCTTATATGGTCCTTACGCCCAAAACAAGCAGCAACTTGACACAATGCAAAAAATAATTTTATTGTAATTTACTAATAAAAATTAATGAATACAGGGGTGTTTTTCACATGGGCTGGACTTGATGGACGCGTGTTTTTTTTTTCAACCTCATCAACTATGATGGGAATGGGAGATATACCTGATACTCTCACAATGATGAACGAGTAAGCACCAAATATAGTCCGGCCATTGAAGAGCTGGATAACGGTGAGTGTTCAATGAAATCATATGTTTTCCTTGCACATTCACCTATTTCCTGTTTGATGAATAGACTCCAAAAGGTCATATATTCAAAAGAGTAAATATGGAGCTAACCAACTGCACCACAGGGGAGAACTTAACTTAAATGCAAGAAATATCTCTGACATATTTCTTTGTAATGCTTTGGAGACCTCTCTAGCATTCATGGGGTTAAAAGCAACATTTAAATCAATGGGTGTTTTGATGTGGTTCATAGTGTTTGGTTTGCTCCATAACCCATTGGGCCATAGTATCAAGAATTGCTGTGAAACCTTCTTGTTGTTAGACACGTCTTTGGCAGTGAATGAATACAAAAGTACCAGAAACATTTCCACTTGGAACTGCTCTTTGGTGCTTTCTATTGTTTTGGGAATTTCAGTGCTTTGCTGATATATGATAATCTTCATGTGCCTGACAATTCTCAGTTTTGGTATGTTTAGGACATGTTTGTAACATTTCATGAGGAATCTGCTCCCCAGAGATCCTGTTTATCCTATACCAGAGAAATATGTAAATACTGAGGGTCCCATATTTCAAAATATGTCTTCCATGATGTGTTGGTGGGAAAATATTTGGATATGGAGGCTCCCGATTTTACTTTAGGTTATTGCAAAGCCTTGTGGGAGTTTATTGCAATCTGATAGTCTGTGAAGAAAAGTTATAGTTGTCTGTGTCTAGAAAAACCCCTAATAAAAGCTGCATTTTATTCTACAATGGTTATAATATTTGAGTCACTGTCATGTGAGGAAAATGGGAATATATTTTATTAATACTGTATTATGGTATAGGTAATAGTACTATGTTGACATGAAATAAATAAATCAATATATATCTATATCTATCTATCTATCTATCTATCTATCTATCTATCTATCTATCTATCTATCTATATGTAGTGTACGGATATGCACTCACACTTATTAATATTCGTGCACCGGGTGCCGCAGAATGATACAGTATAGCAAGAAGCCTGCGCACTCACTGATTTATCAATTTAAAGTGAACCAATGATTTATTGTATGCTAGAAAAGCTTTTCTAGCATACCAATAAATCATTGGTTCACTTTGAATTGTTAAATCCATGAGTGAGCTACAAATTAATCTAGACAGAGATCACACACACACTGGGGGCATTTTAAATACAAGTGCTAGACTCCTGTTTACTGGGTACGGTATTAACTCTTCACATCCCATATCATCTATCTCTCTGCACCCCTGCTAACATCTCAACTCCTGTTTACTGGGTATGACATTAACTCTTCACATCCCACATCCTTTGTTCTTACTGAGGTCTGATTTGTTCACTCTTTCCACATGGGTTCGAATTAACTTGCTTATCAACTCTGATCAGACATTTGGTCAGCCTTTGATTGTTAATTAAGCTGAATAAGCCTCATGTGTATAAGTCTGCTATATAATACCTTCAGTCTAGGGGGACAGCCCTAGAGGGTGGCACTTAAGGGGTTCCCCATCTCCATCCCACGTGAACCATCTTAAGTGAATTGGAGAAAGAACACCTCCCAAAGCAGGCTACAAAAAACTTGAAGCAAACATCTAAATGGAAGCTCTGCATTCTACTAAACTTCAAGATTCTTTGTATAACACCAGCTTATGGACCCTGTTTGCAAAACAAACTCCATCATGGGAAGGTGCTCTTGGCCCATTCAGACTGTTGTTTCAACATCATTCCCTCTGCAAACAGTACCTAAATACCTAATATTCCTTCTGTCTATGGCTGCAGTTCTTAGTAAAATATCTGGTTCCTCCTACCCTCTACCGTCTCCTCCATTCCATGTTGAAATCTCTCCTTCACTTCTATCAACCACACTTAACTCTACACACCAACTCCTCACTATTCTCCACTCCTGCACTCCCCCACCCCACACAAACTAAAAACCAAATGCACACAAATCACTCTCTCATCTCCTGTCTCTCTCTTTTCTTCTGTTAATGGCAGCTGGAGATATCTCTCCAAATCCTGGCCCCATCTCCATTCACAAACACTCTACCTCCAGACACCATAGGAACAATTCAAATCTAATCACCATTCCCTGCCTTCAACCTCAATTTCTTCCCTTTTCCTGTGCTCTATGGAATGCTCGCTCCATTACTAACAAATATAACACTGTGCATGATCTCTTTTTCTCCCACTCCCACAGTTTACTTGATATTACTGAAATTTGGCTCTCTCAATCTGACATTGATTTAGAGGCAGCAATCTCCTACGGTGGTCTCTCCTTCTCTCACACTCAACTGGATGTGGGGGAGGTGTGGGTTTGCTGCTCTCTGAACATTGTCATTACAAACTAAATTTGCCCCCCTCCTCACTCTGCTTCTCCTCTTTTGAGTCCCATGCTGTCCGTATCTTTGCTTCAGTCCCTCTACAAGTTGCAGTCATCTATCACCCACCTACCTCCACATATACACCTTCAGACTTCCTATCTGACTTTGAATCATGGCTTTCCTTCTTCCTCTTATCAGACACACCTTCACTTTTCCAGGGGAATTCAACTGCCATGTGGATGATCTCTCCTTCTCCTGGGCATCCCGTTTTCTCTTTTTAACATCTGCATTTGGACTAACCCAGTGGACGAATGCTAATACTTACAAGGATGGTCACTTCCTAGACCTTGTGTTTACTAGAGGCTGTGTTCTCTCCGATTTTAATATCTCTCCTCTTCTATTGTCCGATCACCATCTTCTAACATTCAGCACTACTTATACACCTTCCGCAATCACTGCTTCCTCTCCCCGCTTCACGCGTAACCTCAAATCCCTTAATCTCACGGATTTCCAGTCCTCCCTGGCTACTGGACTTTCATCTATTCCCATTAATCCTCACTAACAGCCTTGTCAAACATACAACTCAGTCCTATCCTCCTCTTTGAACCCGCATGCGCCTCTCTCTCTCTCTGATCCACTTGCAGAACTAACCCACGGCCATGGCTTAATAAAGACACCAGCTTCCTCCGCTGCTGTACCCATTCAGCTGAACGTCTGTGGAGAAAGTCTGGTTCTCTAGCAGACTTTCTCCACTACAGGTTCCTCCTTTCCTGCTTTAACTCTTCTCTGTCCATCACCAAAAAACTTCACTTTTCACAGCTAATCAACACTCATAAATCCAACCCCCGACGCCTTTTCTCTTCCTTTGACTCCCTCCTCCTCCCTCCATCTGCTTCCCCCACAAACTCCATACAGCCACAAGACTTTGCTGACTACTTCAAAGCCAAGGTGGACTCCATCCGGGATAATATACCACCTTGTATATCTCCTCCTAGCCTCCCTCGTTCCCCTCCTGGCACTCTAGACTCTTTTTCACTAGTCACGGAGGAGGAACTGACTAACCTGCTATCCTCCGCTCTGTCCACACATGCGCACTTGATCCACTCCCCTCTCACCTCATTCAGCCCCTCTCCTCCACACTAATCCCAATCCTATTACAAATCTTTAACTTCTCCTTTGCCACTGCTACCTTTCCTGACGACTTCAAACATGCCTTAGTAACACCCATTCTCAAGAACAACTCTTCTGACAGTAACACACCCTCTAGCTATTGACCCATTTCTCTTCTGCCTTTTGCCTCTAAACTCTTGGAACGCATAGCCTACTCATGCCTGCTTGACTTCCTTAACACATACGACCTGCTGGACCCTTTACAATCTGGATTTCGCACTGCTCACTCCACTGAAACTGCTCTTACAAGAGTGGTCAATGATCTTCACATTGCCAGATCTCAAGGTCACTATTCAATACTTATCCTGCTTGATCTCTCAGCAGCTTTTGACACTGTTGATCATGCGCTCCTCCTCCGCATTCTTCACACCTTAGGAATCCGTAACACAGCACTGGACTGGCTCTCCTCTTATCTATCTAGCAGGTCTTTCAGTGTCTCCTTTGCCACGTCATCCTCTTCATTCTCTCCCGTCCAACTCTCTGTTGGAGTTCCTCAAGGTTCTGTTCTAGGACCGCTTCTGTTTTCTCTTTACGCAGTAACACTTGGTGATCTTATTAACTCATTTGGTCTCAAATATCACCTCTATGCAGATAACACCCTAAATTATTTATCTGCACCTTGACTGACTTCTGATATCAAGGCTACAGTCACAGATTGCCTCTCCGCTATCTCAGACTGAATGGCTCATAGGCACCTCAAACTCAATATGTCTAAAACTGAGCTACTCCTCATCCCACATAGGCCCGGCCCTGTAGCGCCCTTCCAGATGACTGTAAACAGCACTACCATAAATCCAGTATCAGAAGAGCAGTATCTAGGGGTGATAATTGACAAGTCTCTCTCTTTCTCCCCTCATATTAATGCCATTGCTAAATCATGTTGCTTTCTTTTGCATAACATTGCTAAAATCCATCCCTTTCTTTGCTCCTCCACAGCTAAAATTCTTATACACGCAATCATCTTCTCCCACATGGACTATTGCAACATTCTTCTGTCTGGCATTCCTGCTTCCCATCTCCATCCACTTCAATCTATACAGAATGCTGCAGCACAAATTACTCTTCTGTCACCTAGGTTTGTCCCTGCCCCCACTCCTCCTCAAAACTCTCCAATGGCTGCCTATCAAACTCCAGATATCTTACAAAATCTTACTTCTCTCCTTCAAGACACTTCTCTCCTCTACTCCTTCTTACATTTCCACTCTGATTTCCCATTATACCCCATCCCGCTACTTAAAGGGATAGTAATGTTTCATAATAAAAGCAGCTCTAATTAATCATCATAGTATTTGGACTTTGGAGAGTGTTATTTCAATTCTGTCAGAGTTGTAGTTCCAGAGTAATTCAATGACAAAGTGTCCCCCTCCCGCCCCTTTTACTGATGTCACACTGTTCAGCCAAAGCAGAAGGGAGGTGCCCAGGTAGACTGCAGAGAGGGGCAATCTTCAATTAAGATAAGGTAAAAACCTGAAAAGCTTGTCAAGGGGGCAGGGATTTCATTGTTTTCATAGGAATAAGAGTGTCCCCTTCTGTTATCTGTCTGGTCTATGGACTGCATTCCACATATGAGAAGAGATGGCTTACACTAGGTAAAAGGGGCGGGAGGGGGAAACTTTGCTTATGAATATCTCATAAACCATAAAGGTTTGAGAGATAAGACTTATATCATTCTTCATGTTTTTTTAATGCCTACAAAATAAAATAAAGTTAAAACGAAGTATTACTATCCCTTTAAGTTCGCCCAATGATTGTCTTCTCTCTGCTCCTTTTGTGTCTACAACTCTGTCACGTATCAAACCTTTTTCTCTCATTGCTCCGTATCTATGGAATGCTCTACCATCCAACCTACGCCACTGCACCTCTCTGATAACCTTCAAATCTCACTTAAAAACGCACCTCATGGATAAAATCTCAACATGCTAGAAGGCACTGATGTTATACAATGAACGCTCTTATAAATTATTTACTTCACTGATGTCCTCTATCATCATCAGAACTAGCACTGTATTCAGCACTTGACCCTTATGTACTCTGTATGTCTCCCATTACCACTATAGATTGTAAGCTTTCTGGCAGGGACTTCGCACCCAATGTTTCACTCTACAAAGCACCTGTAACCCTGTATTGTCTAAACCCGTAAATTGTAAAGCGCTGCGCACATTTGTGGCGCTATATAAATAACCATATTCATTCATTCATAGACTGTGTCACCAAAACATAAAGGTTACTTGGCTATTACAACATAAGAAGATGTTACTGATCTGTAAAACAGACTAAGCTTGTCTTTGAGTGACAGTTGCACTTTAAACAGGGGTTTTAACCACATGAATGCTAGATAAGTCTCCAATGCATAAAAAATGCATGCTTCAAGGCAGCACTGTTTACACCTTAGCGACCACGTAAAGGCAGCTAGCTGTTAAGAACCACAAAGCTTTTTTTATAATATGCTCAGTGGATTCTGGGGTGGCAGTGCAGCGTGCAGCCGTGTTTTCATCTCAGAATTCCATGATGCGCCACAACTGTCACTGGTCTTAAGTGCCGGCACAGGCAAGGGTTGTTAAGGGGTGAAAAAGCTGCTCTAGCTGTCATGTGTGTCCTTATAATGACTGTTGTAGCCCTGTTTAGGCTTCTTTGAATAACATTGAATTAGAGTTTCTCTCACTGGTGTGACACTTCTCACCTCAGCCCAATGGTTCTTAAGCTGTGTTTTGTGGAACCCAGAGTTCCCTGAAGAAACAGAGAGGTTTCTAATGGCGGACAGGGGAACAAGGCTCAAGTGAACACTGTGAACAATATGCACAAAGAGAAAGTGGAGCAATTGTGGGGCAAACCAACTGCCCTATTGAAGAGAAATAACAATTCCTATTGATTTTAATGTGGTTCTTAACACCTTAAGTGCTAGATAAGTCTTCAACTCATTGGGTTAAAAGCCCTATTTGAATCATTGGGAATTTATATTAGCTCCCTCTGCACTGGTGCAATGGTGCAGATAGTTTGCCCCAGAACTGCTCCACTTTTTTCCTTGAGCCTGTAGTTCCTGGTTATGGCTCTGACATATTTGTGGCTCTACCCTAATAATTTAGTCTTAAGTTACCAGTACTAACTTCCTAATATATTTTATATTGATTATATGTTAACCATTTGGATGCTAGAAAGGTCTCTAACGCATTGATAAGCAATGCTCTGAAGACCTCTCTAGAATTCAAGAGATTAAAGGGTTTAGTTATTAGGGTTCCACAGAGAGTAACTACAGGGAGTGTGGAAGGTACATTTGTGAAGGGGCCCAGCTTCCAATCACCCCCAGGGTCCAATATGTTCTAGTTACCCCCTTGAAAGATATTTTTCTGTTAGGAGTACCCAAAAACAAATGTTTTGCAGGCCCTCCTGTGATTATTTATACCTCTGCACCAATGGAAAACATTTGGGAGCTATTTCCATAGTCCATTTCCCTTCAGGAACCTACAGTATAACCATTTATTTGTCAAACAGTGTGCAAAGCCTTGCTAAACAATTTGCTGCACAAATACCTGACATTTAACTGGTTAATACGTATGAACCAATCTACAAATGGTAATTCATTAAGACCATCATAATTTTAGTGTCCCATACACTGTCTGTTTCTGCTATGAGTTTTACAGAAAAAAAGCTGCTAAGTACATTTTCTCATACCTATAATGTAACATAATAGATATACACCATCCAGATGTTACAAGGTCTTAAAAGAGAGTAAATTATTGTTATTTAAGTCTTTGTACATCTGTACATTTTATTCTAGTGTGATACATTTCTGCCAAATTTGTGTTTTCTTCTCAATCCCTTTGGAAAACTAAATTGCAAAAACAAAGCATTTTCAGACATTTGTGTTTTTAAGGCATTAATGACATGACATTAAACTATTAAACACATCCCTGTGATTATTTCAGGTCTGTACTATGTGGGAAAGAACTGAAAAGAATTCCATGTGTTTCTGATGCTTCACAAAACAATTTTTGGTACTTTCACACAGGAAAATAGCATATTTTCATGATCATTTTCCACCACTGATTTATGCATATTGCATTATTTAGTGTTATTATGCTTTAACCCCTTAACGCCCACGTGCTTTAAGGACCGGTGACGGTCGCAGAACATAAGGTACATTTTACTTACAGCGATCTTCCGGGAGCGCTGTAAGTAAAAACGGGAAGTGAAATTGACTGCTCTAAGACTGGAGCAGTCTCTCTCAGTCCCCAGAGTGGCGTGCCGATACGCATCACGGATCACTTATACCGCCGCGTCGGAAACATCAAAGTGGTCCTTAAGGGAAGGTTACTTCCCAGGACCATAGACATTAAGGGGTTAATTACAGAGCACTGACATATTACTCAGCATTGTGTGGAGTGACAAACAATAAAGACAGTAACACTGGTAACAATTATTGTGACAAATAAAAAACAAGCCTTTCACAAAGCCAGTCTGAGGAATGTCAGAGACTTTGTCCTGGGGGAGCATATAGGGTTAATTCTAATACTAGAATTTAACTGAAATTCTGTTGAGGAGAAGTTCAAATTACCTCATGTTTGAACAATGGGCCATTGGTCCAAGGTAGGGAGTGAAAATAACTGAATGGCAGATTGATAGTCAGTTGGAGACAAAATGGCTGAGAGAGACGGACTCCTTTATGTGAAAGACATAGCAAAATGACATGTTTATGGGATCTCTGATAAACTTTGAACTCTTTCTTAATTCTGATGAAAGCCATCTGATCTGCCACATGTAAAACTCTAATATAGAGTAATAACGCCACCTGCAGCCTTTTATATTTTAAAATACTCATAATGTTTCTGTTTTTATTTGATTAGCATAAGATATGAGTATCCAATCAGGGCAGACTGGTGATGTCACGGTATAATGAGATGGATCTTTGTCCAATCATCAGACAAAGGTGGGGATTACTGATAAGGCAAAAATTGGCAATATAATGCAAGATACTGTTAGTTCAGGAGGCTGAACTTCCTGAAAAAAAGAACTTAACCTCCTGAAAAAGAAAAGGCTTCACTTCCTGAAAAAGAGGTCCTTGACTTCCTGACAAAAGAAGGCTTTGCTGATTAAATTCCTGATCCTGCCATCTCACAGAGAAATACAAAGAAATCTTGATTGGTAACTATATCATTTATTCATTTAGATTCATTTAATCCAGAATTTCATAATTTTTTTTCTGTTTGAAGAAACTTAATTAGTCTTATAATTGTCTTAAGTGGACTGGCCAACCATCTGGGATAATTTATAATAAGCTAGATTTAGCTATTAAATTCTGGAAGTAATAGAATCTATATATATATATATCTATTGGGAAATGTTATAAATTGCCAATCAGTGTAATACAGTATATAGCGTGGGTTATCTATATTAGCTAATATAAATCTTGGTATTCCTAGAGTAATATTTTGTGGTTCTGGGAAGATTATAATAGTTAATATTTGATATAGGATATTCTTTGAATCCAGTTAGTAACCCTTTAACCGCTAGTTGTCTGCTGTTAGTGGTGTTTTCTTTGGAATTCTCTGTATATGTGCTAGGCTTATATTTTGTAAATTGGACGGTTAACTCAATAGACAAAATAACTTCTGGGTATGGCATCTATTTTAAACGTGTGGATTAACCCTTGGAGTGCCTATAGGTTTTATATATGTTGCTGTAGTCAAAAATCATGATAAATGTTGCATGAAGTAATTTTAAGTAGATTATTTGTGTGATTTTGATTGACTATATTAATTTCAATTTATATATTTTATTCAGAGGTGTTCAGTATTGAATTCTGTAGATAATTAAATTATAGTGATTTAAATGTGGGATTCTATTCCAGTTATTCCCTAAATTTGATTATTATTGATATATGATACAAGGAATTCTTAGAGGAATTATTTAATTCATCTCACAATACCCCTTACATCATAATTGGCATAGTCTATACAGTTTCTGGGGCAGAGGTATTAAGAGACCCTGCAGCCAACTGTATTCTATTAATTGTAACAATCAATTAACCTGTTCTATGCTACTGAATGCAATTATTGTTATTATACCTCTGAATATACCTATGTGTGGTTAACTCTTGCACCGCTGGTAATCTTTATGATAATAAGTGTGGTTTGATTTTCTATGTATTTTTTATAATTGCTAATCACTTACATATTTCATTGTTGCTGATATTTGTATATATATTGTATTTTAATAAAATCTATATATTTTTGCACAAATATGAAGGATTGATTCTTGTGATCAATTCGTTACTGTGAAGTAGCGTGTCAATACATATTAAAGATAAAGTTCTTGAATTATTTTATTTTGTCATTTGCCTATTTAAGTGAAGAAATCCAACCTGAGTGGTTCTCTGTTTAACCCTTTGGATACCTTCATATAAATAGCCCGACAGATTACACACGTCATGAGTTTTGCTCTGACACATCATAATGTATTACACACCCCTTAGGCATTCACAAGTGTTCTGAGTAAAACGTTGAAGCTGATGTACTATGTACAAGTGGTGCAGTTCTGGAGCAAACCAGATTCATCACCCTTAAGAAAGCAAAAAATCACCAAAGTCTCACTGATTTAACCCTTTGAGTGCCAGAGAGGTAGGGAACGTATTGCAAAGCAATGCGGTCCGTACCCCTCTGGCACTCAAAGGGTTCAATTTGACGTTTAACCCCTTTAATGCCAGAGAGGTCTCCAATGTATTGAGAAGCGATGAGATGCAGACCTCCCTAGCATTCTAGAGGCATACCTGGGAACCCTCTTGTTCCAAGTCCCCAGGGAAACATTGTACAGCTAAGGATGGGTATTTTGAAATGTTGTGTTTTGGATTATATTGTGGGTAGACTTAATTTAGTGCGAGTGAATGGTTGAGAAAATGAGTGGAATGGGGAGGGAGTGATATGAATGGATTGGAAAGTAGATGGGGTTATAGCTTGACTTAGAAAGCTGGAGAATCAACGTCTGTCCCTGGGGATCCGATAATTCAGTCTGAATACTGAGGTCTCTGGTCAGATCTGGAGAGTTTCTAGCCATTTAAATCAATAGAGGTTTTCATTTGTTCCCTATTGTGCGACTGGTTTGCTCCAGATATGCACCACCACCTTAATATGTCAATCTCCGTAAATCTGATGTAGTAAAAGAAACCGGAGCAATTCTGCAGCAATCCAACTGTACCCTAGGGAACAAAAACTAAACTTCTCTAGCATTCAAGTTGTTAAAAGCCATATTTGGGAATTGTTTATCTGTCCCCTATGGTACTGTTATTATCCCCCAGAACTGCCCAGGCTATTCTTACTACATCAGCCTCAGTATGGTGACCCCACTTTCATTATAGCTGTGCTGAGCTGCTGTAACCTTTAGGTGCAAACAAGCCTTGTCTAGAGGTCATAAAGAGATGACAGATAATTTGCAGTACTAAACTGATGACTGTTACCTACACTGATGTACTCTGCTTCCTTGCACAATATACACAACAGTTTTATTTCTCTAACACTATGAGGACTAGAGGAGTGGACAACGGAATTCTTCAAAATACATTGTGCACCCCATTAGCCTTAAAATAGTTAAAGGGATAGTAATGTTTCATAATAAAAGCAGCTCTAATTAATCATCATAGTATTTGGACTTTGAGTGTTATTTCAATTCTGTCAGAGTTGTAGTTCAGGAGTAATTCAATGACAAAGTATCCCCCTCCCGCCCCTTTTACTGATGTAACACTGTTCAGCCAGATCAGAAGGGAGGTGACCTAGTAGATTGCAGAGAGGGACAATCTTCAATTAAGATAAGGGAAAAACCTGAAAAACCTGTCAAGGGGGGCAGGGATTTCATTGTTCTCATAAGAAGAAGATTGTCCCCTGCTGTTATCTGTCTGGTCTATGGACTGCATTCCACATCTGAGAAGAGATGGCTTACACTAGGAAAAAGGGGCGGGAGGGGAAACTTTGCTTGTGAATATCTCTCAAACCATAAAGGTTTGAGAGATAAGACTTATATCGTTCTTCATGTTTTTTTAATGTCTACAAAATAAAATAAAGATAAAACAAAGTATTACTATCCCTTTAAGACAGAGGGCCACATTTGGCAAATGTGGCAATTTTGGGTCAAAACAGCCACACAATAAACCTCAAATAAAATTTCCTTTTAGTCAAATGGAAGTTATAGCTAACACTGGGAGAGAGTTATGAAAATGGAGTAATGTGAAATTCAAGTGGCGGTAAAATGAGTTTCGCTGTTTATAAACAGAGTATCTCCATTTTTTCATAACCTAGAAGATGTTTCACATTAATGTCCTTATTTTGAATGGTAGTTTTATTAGGGCAAATTTATAAATTATTGTCGCAATCAGCGATACTTTTGCAACAAAATTTTCACCAGAAAATGAACAGTAGGTTTTGGTTGTTCTTAACCCTTTGAGTGCCAGAGGAGTACGCAACGCATTGCAGAGCAATGCTTTGTGTACCCCTCTGGCACTCAAAGGTTAAAGTACTGTGAGGCTTTAGACAAGTATGTGAAGCAAGCAGTTAGTGTAAGGCAGGGGAATACAACACCTGCTGCCAACAGTGCATGTTTTCAGGATATACCATCTGGAACACAGGTGGCACTGTGTTTTATGAAAAGTGTTTTGTAGGTAGTTGGGATGCAATACATACTATTGACCCTTTGAGAGCAAGAGAATAGATCAGCATATTATTGTGTTTCAGTGTGTGGTATATGTTCAGTTGCACTAGGAAGATTTAACCAACCATTATAATAATTGAGGATTATTCTAGCTTTGTAACCAAATAATCTGAATTTTATTAAAGACAGGAGGCGAGTATTTTGCATAACATCCTTTACTGGTCCTCACAGCAGCAGGAAGAGACAGACAGAAAATTTAACCAATCACAGGTAATCCCATATCATATAAAGCCAGTCCTGTGAATACAACTTCCTCTTCCTTAGCAACACGAACTCAGAAAACTCAGGAAACAATCAGGAACCGAAACAAAGAGTCCAAAGCAGTCATCCCTGGAAATTCAACAGGAGAGGAACTTCAGGAAGCAGAAAAACCCGGCAAGGAGACCACCAGGATTAGGCTGGAAAAGAGGAGAGAAAAACATAACAGGAACTGGAAGATAACACAAGTCCCATATAATCAAGAAATCAGTATAAATGGAATATACAAATCCGTATAAATGGAAAATACAAATCGGTAGAAATGGAACAGAAAACAAAGACAAAACACCAATAACAAGGGGAAGGGGAAAGGGTGGGAAAAATACTCACCTCCTGTCTCTAATAAAATTCAGATTATTTGGTCACAAAGCTAGAATAATCCTCAATTTTATGGCAAGACAGGAGGCTCATATTTTGCAGTTTTAACGCTGTGCCACTAAAGACTTGGCTGCATGAGAAAGAGGACGGCAATAAAACTAACGGAAGGTAGATTCTCTGGACCAATCAGCGGAACGCATAATGTCCTGGAGAGAGCCGCCAGCACGAAAGACCTGAGAGGCCGCCACACCCCTAACAGAATGAGCGCCAAAGGAAGAAGCGACACCTGCCAAGGACAAAACCCAGCGGACCCAGCGCGCGAGAGTCGGGGAAGACACCGGGCGAAAAGGAGAGGAATAAGAGATGAGCAATTGAGACGAAGAGGAAGAGCGAAGTGCCGAAGTGCGGGCGAGATAAGCTTGAAGACAACGAACCACACATAAAAGGGGTTCCGAAGAGAAAAAGGGATAAGAGACAGAAGAGGAGAAAGACTTAGTCCGACGTCGAATTTGAAAACAGACACCATCCGGAGAAAAAGAAAGGGCATCGAAGTCTAGAGCATGAACGTCCGAAACCCGACGAAAAGAGATCAAACAAAGCAAAGTGGTAAGTTTGGCGGAAAGGTGACGGAGAGAAAGCTCAGGATTGTCAGACCAAGATTTAAAGGTACATCCCAGAAGGAAGACTAACGAGGAGCAGGGGGTCTGGAGAGATGCATACCGCGCAACAGAGGACAGATCAAAGGATCCCTGTCAATAGGAAAACCTGCTAGCGGAACATGTGCTGCTGAAATAGCAGAGCGAAACACGTTGACGGTATGATAAGATTTGCCCTCGGAAAAAAGAGAGGAAAGAAAATTAGCAACCTCTGTTACAGGGGCTGTAAAGGGATCACCTTGTCTAGCCAGACACCAGCAACACCAGGTGTTCCAAGCGATGAGATAGGCACGCCGAGTGCCCGGGGCCCAAGAGTCACGCAGGAGGTCTGAAGCCGATTGCGAAAGTCCAGACACTTCCCAGGAACCCCGGAACTCGACCAAGCGACCAGAAAGAGTCGATGATCGAGTACGAGAGGATGTAATTCGCCCCCTGGACCTAGAAGAAGATGTGGGCTTCAGGGAAGAAGAAGCGGGAGATCGGACGACAGTTCGAGAAGAGCAGGAAACCAAGGTTGGGCTGGCCACCACGGCGTCACAATGAGGAGAGGCAAGCAAAGGCGGCGAAGATGATGAAGTACCCGGGAGATCGAGAAAGGGGGAAAGGCATAAGCCCCTGTCAGAGGCCAAGGTTGGGAGAAGGCGTCCGTCGCTGCGGCATCCGGATCCGGGAGCCAACTGAAGAAAAACAGGAGTTGGCAGTTCCAGCGGGATGCACATAGGTCCACTGAAAAAGGACCCCGACGGGATGACAGCGTCTGAAAGACAGTCTTGTCCAGCATCCAGTCGCTGGCAGCCCTCCAAGACTGGGAGAACCAGTCCTCTGTAAGATTTTCCAACCCTGAAATATACACCGCAGATAGAGAAATCTGTTTTTGAAAACAGAAATGAAAAAGATCGCGGGTCAAATTGGATAGACGTTCGGACCATGCGCCCCCTAGTTTGTTGATGTAGCGCACCGCCGAAACGTTGTCCATCCAAAGTAGAATAGAGCAATGAGAGAGATCTTTGGAGAAACTGTGGACGGCGAAAGAACCGGAGATGAGCTCTAGGCAGTTGATGTGAAGGGACTGTTCGGCGCTGGACCAACGACCACCGGTCGCAGAGCCAGCGCAAGAGGCGCCCCAACCCCAAAGACTGGCATCAAAATCGGGAGAAGTACCGAAAATGGTCGTGCCGTTCCACGCTGACATGTGAAGCAGCCACCAGCGGAGTTCCGACCGAACGTCCGCTGTGAGGGAAACCAGTTGGTCGTAAGAGAGACGAGTCCTCAGATATTTGGCTTTCAGGCGCTGCATGGCCCTGTAGTAAAGGGGGCCAGGAAATATCGCCTAAATCGAGGAAGAGTGGAGACCTACGATCCTGGCGAGGAGACGAAGGGAGATAAACTCTAGGCGCAAAATTTTCCGGAGTTCCCGTTTGATATTGTTGATCTTGGCTTGAGGGAGTTTGAGAAGAGAGGAGACCGAATCGATCTCGAAACCCAAGAATTGTACCGACTGCGCTGGAATCGTCATGGACTTCTGGTGATTGACGATGAAACCCAGACAATGTAGCCAAGAAATGACCCAGGCCGTCTGAGCACGAAGAAAGGACGGGTCCGAATTAAACAAGAGAATGTCGTCTAGATAGATAACGGAGCAGACGCCGTGAGAGTGAAAAAAACGCCATGACTGGCTTCAACTTGGTGAAGCACCAAGGAGCAGAGATCAGACTAAAGGGAAGGCAGGTGAACTGCCAAATATCCGAATGCCATCGGAATTGAAGGAAACGTCTGGAGTCCGGACGCACCGGAACCGTGAGATACGCATCTTGAAGGTCCAGACGCATGAACCAATCCCCGTCATGAAGAAGGTCCCGCAGAAGATGGATACCCTCCATTTTGAAGTGGTGGTAAACCACGTAGTCGTTGAGGGTGCGCAGATTGATGACAGGGCGTAATCCTCCTGACTTCTTGCGGACAAGAAAGATATTGCTGAGGAAACCGGCGACCGGGGAGGGAGCCACTTGAATGGCGCCTTTGTCCCGCAGGACAGAGATCTTGTGATCGATGAGGAGACGAGACTCCTGAGAAACAAACAGGGGAGGGGGAGGCTGTGACTGGATTGGGGGGGAAATGAACTCTATGATGAACCCTTGGACGGTCTGAAGGACCCACCTGTCTGAGGTGATAAGGGACCAACAATGGGAAAAAGCAGCGAGACGTGCCGCAGGGAGCAGGGGAAGACTGGGGAAGAGGAGTGCTTACCTGGAGAGAAGTGGGAACGTCCACGTCCACCCTTGGAACGACCTCATGGGAAACCTCGGGAAGTTGGAAATGGGGTCCTGAAGGTGGGGTTGTAGGTGACAGAGGCGTTGTTAAGCAGAGGTCTGGGACCAAAAGAATATCCATGGCTGGCGGCACGGCCCCGCTGTCTGCCAGCCCGGGAAAAAACACTCTGGGCTTGAAAAACCTTCTTAAGAGAGATTTCCACCTTGTTGATAGCGCGTGTTGCCCGCGTGTTTGCGTAGTTCGGCTATAAAAGGGTCTCCAAAGAGCTTGCCATCCGCCTTGGGGCCAAGCTCCTTATTGGTCATATCTGATAGACGGGAGTCGATTCGGAGGAGGGCAGCCTTGCGGCGTTCGGCCGAGACTGCTGCGTTGGCATTGCCCAAAAGGCAAATAACCCGTTGGGTCCAATCCCTAACCAAAGAGGGGTCAAGGGTGGAGTTATGTGCAGCCGCCTCATCCGCAAGAACAAAGGTCTGAGTGAGAGGGCCAGAGACATCCAATAGTTTGTCCTGAGCGGACTTCAGGCCCTTCTCCAGTCCTTTGCGGGGATCCCTACCCTTCTTGGTCATGTAAGTGACCATGAATGAGTCAAACTCCGGGGTAGCTGTAACTTTCCCCGGAATAGAAGAGATTCAGCACGGAGGCGATTGCGGACCTCTCTGTCCAAAGCTTTACGCATCCAGACTTGTAGATAGCGTGCAATATGATCAGGAGGGGTCCATTCGGCAGATCTAGGGTGCCGGATAAAACGAGGGTCAAAGAGAACCTCCCCCTGAGGGGTATAGACTAAATCCGCCTCTGACGGGTCAGTACATTGGGTGCCAGACTCGGGATGGGAATGGGGCTCACCCGAACTAGAGCCCTGAATAGCAGGGGAATCGGACTCTTCGCCTGAAGAGTAGTCACAGGCATCTCCTGAGAGAGATGCAGTTGGTGCAGGTGCAACCCCCGAAGAGGTAGCTGAGGCAGTAGGGTCAGGAGAAACCAAAGGGCGGGAAGAGAATTTAGCAGGCCCTTTACCCTTATGGGCAGAAGCATTGGACCCTTTCCATGGCCGTTTTGCAGGAGGAGAGCCTGCAGAACCCTCAGAATCTGAACACGAAAGGGCGGTAGGTTGGACAGGGGGAGCAGGGGGAACTGAGGGGGGAACAGAGAGAGAGAGGCTAGAGCTTGGGCAATAGCCTGCTGGATCCAGGTTTGAAGATCAGCGGATGGGGCAGAAGAGGGAATCTGGTCTGCCATATTAATTGTAAGTTCACTGACAAGAGGAGACTGAGGACAGAGGGATCACAAAAGTAGAGTGCTGGGTGTTTAAACAGCAGCTGTATCCTTAAGCAGAAAAAGGAAGTGAGACAGTGGGGCTCACCCACTACAAAGGAGCTGAATTGTTAAAACAGAGATGAGAAAAAAGTGGGGCTCACCCACTAATAGGGAAATCAGGGCCAAGGGGTAGAAGGGCTCACCTGCAGAAACAGGGATTATGTATGGGGAAAAACAGTGGGGCTCACCCACGAATAAGGAGCTGGTACCAGTGTAATAAGTGGATTGGCAAGCTCTGAACCAGGGACTTGATATTATAAGTAGCTATTAGACCTATTAATAAGAGTGGATGCAGAGGGGAGCGGACCGCCAGCCCAGACAAACGCATAGAAAGGGCTAAAGCGATCCGGTCCGATAAACAAAATGGCCGCCGAAATCTCGCGAGATTCGGGAAACCAAAGCGAGATCCAAAATGGCCGCCCGAATCTCGCGAGAAGACGGCCAGAGACAAACAGGGAAGTGAGAGACTGAGCCCGAACGGCTCAGTGTAAGAGGGAAGATGCGGTAGAAGCACAGCAGGTAGCTAAAGAGCGGTAGAAGGTTGAAATGAAAATAGACATGTAAAAACACAATTATATCCCAAAATGTCCTATAGTAAAACAGACTTGGCAAAAGAAACTGACATAAGAGCAAAACGACTGACCTGTGTGAAGAGCAGCAAGGAAGAGGGAGTTGGATTCACAGGACTGGCTTTATATGATATGGGATTACCTGTGATTGGTTGAATTTTCTGTCTGTCTCTTCCTGCTGCTGTGAGGACCAGTAAAGGATGTTATGCAAAATATGAGCCTCCTGTCTTGCCATAAAATTCATAATGTTATTATGACATACGTATATGCAAATTGCAGTCATAGTAAGGGTCATAGGAATTTTAGTGTTCCCATTGTGTAATGTTAATGTAATGTATAAAAGCCATTTTGTAAGTAATATTTTCATGAATTACAAACAAAAAATATTTTTATAGTACAGCAAAAGAACTGGTTATTGTAGACCAACATATCCTATATAATAATTTGCTAAATTGTTTGTCAGAAGCCGTCCTGCACAGTAGAGAAAGCTGTGCACGCTGCAGTCATGTGCACTACAGACTGCCCACGCCGATCCTCCGTATCAGCTGCTGCACGGGTATCTCTACTGTGCATGACTGCACTGGCTGCCGTTGCAGGGTGGCACTGTGGCCCGTGTACATGGGCTCTTCAACTAGTAAGTTAATAATGCTTTAACTATGTGTTGGAGGTATATTAAATCAAGTAAAATTGGAAGTGATTGAATGGAGTTCTAGTTGTAGACAATAGTGGTTATACAAAGTGGGTGTGTGCAGTGCATACCTCAAAATTGTCGTCCTTTAGGAGGGACAGTCCCTCTTTGTAACCCAAATCCATCTGTTCCTCTGTTATGGTGGTCTTGGGCATCCCCATGTGCCCTCTGAAATCCGACACAGCACACTAACCCCTAAAGAACACCCATGAGGTATGGATTAAAATAAAATGGATTAAAAAAAAACACATGAAGCACAACTGATCAAAAGGAATGGAAATGTGATGGCATAAAAAAACAATGGAAATTCATAGGCAAAAAAAAATACAATGTTACAGTTCTTACTCATTCAATCAAAAGCAGGGAATATAATATATTATAGTTCGATGAAACCCCTGTGCTTTGCTTTCATTGATGTATTATATGGACTTGAACTTTGAATGAGAATTAAACATCAGCATTAATGTGAGGTGTTCTTCTTTCAAATATAGTATGCAAATTTGTGGTTATAGTTCTGCAACCTTTAACTACATTCCTCTCCTCATGCTCTGTTGATGACGTCATGCATAACATGAGAGCAATCAAATGACCAAATCAGAGGAGAGAAGATTTAAAGCAGAACTACCACCGCACAACATCTTTAGCTTAATTAAATCCCCATCTGGCTACTAGCTGGTTAGTAGCGCTAGTAGCCTTAATTATTACCTTATTTAATAGATTTCAGCTTTCTTCCTTTGGGTTATAGGCAGGATGGAGCGCGGACATCTTGCCATAGTGACATCCGCGCTCCTGCACTGTCAGTTCCAGCTGGGTCTAGGAGGCGTTGCTAGGAGCCGGCCATCTCCAAAAGGTACTGACAGCGCAGGCCCGGCCGTCACTATGGCAAGATGTCCACACTCCGTCCAGCCAGTCACCCATGGAAGAAAGCTTAAAGGGATAGTAATACTTTGTTTTATCTTGTAGGCATTAAAAAAATGAAGAATGATATGTCTTATCTCTCAAACCTTTATGGTTTGAGAGATATTCACAAGCAAAGTTTCCCCTCCCGCCCCTTTTACCTAGTGTAAGCCATCTCTTCTCAGATGTGGAATCTGGTTGTAAGACCAGACAAAAAACAGCAGGGGACAATCTTCTTTCAATGAAAACAATGAAAACCCTGCCCCTCTTGACAAGTTTTTCAGGTTTTTCCCTTATCTTAATTGAAGATTGTCCCTCTCTGCAGTCTACCTGGGCACCTCCCGTCTGATCTGGCTGAACAGTGTTCCATCAGTAAAATTGGCGGGAGGGGGGGAATTTGTCATTGAATTACTCTTGAACTACAAGAGTTACTATCCCTTTAAATCTGCTTACTGCCTTATTTTGTAAAATGTGCACCATTTACAATTGCTTAATTAATTTTTTTCTCCTTTATCATTTATTTTTCAAATTAAATGCTTAATTACATTTTCAGTGTTTTCTTTGATGAATCAGGTACACGTTGTGTGCTTGAGAGATCACCTAAAGATTTGCGCTACGGTAATATGTCTCTACTTCTCTACTGCGTGTGATCTAAAAAACATATCTAGGTGCAAGAACATACCGCGCATGTGAAATACCATTCAAGTTAGAGCCTGATATCTTGGGAACAGTACCACCAATCAATAAAGGCTATTATGGCTCTTTTTTTAAAACAAAATGCTGGCAATAGAGTAACTGAATCACCATTGACAATTGTAAAGTAAAAATCATTGTGTATTCACCCAAGGGTACATGAACCACATGTTGGATCTATGACCTATAATACATGTTTTTGGCATGTTCTTTATAATTATATAGTTCTAAATCGAGAGCTAACATCTCCTAATAATAACTCCTCACACTTAGCTTACTGTGGTCAAAAAAATCCTAATGGCCCCCCAAAATTTTATCCTTGTGCCTTTTGTTCAAGAGAGAACTACTTGTCCATGGAGGCGGACATGACAGTTGCTGGTAGTATTTTCAATCTGAAGCAGCAAAGTGAACGAAATTACATAAAATCTTTTAGGAGCAGACAGGTATGCAACACTCTGCAAAGCAATGTGTTACACATCCCTCTGGTTCTTGAAGGGTTAAGAGTGTTGTCACAAGCGAAGGCTATAGGCCCTGCTGAGACAGAGGAGAGTGAAAGGGTTAACAATACCAGACCCCTGGTTACCTGTTACTATTCCTAGCAAACACCACATTAACCCCTGGAATCCCTCCTGCACTCCCCAGTACAATTTGCTGCCACCACCAAGACTTTATATCTGGGCATCTTAGGTTACCCCAAACACAACAGAATTACAGTATAAAATCACCTTAATAATCAGACATATAGAATTAACCCTTTAGTAGTGTGTTCTAACTGAGCTTCCTTCAGAGTAGTGAGTTCATATTAAAGAACAGAGACAAGAGCTGATTAATTGAACATTTAATCTGAAAAAAAGGCTTCACAGTGCTGGGTACAAAAATACAGAAATAAAGGACACACACAAATAAATATTACACATAAGCAAAACAGTACATAAAATAAAATAGGAGAAACACAAGAGATCCCTATCCACAATTACCGATATATTAGGAGTCCTTATGGGAACTTCAGATGGTAAAAGCTCTCCTTGCAGTTGTTGCAAAGAAATTCCCTGTTTTATCCAAAAAAACCATATTAAATACTTTCCACAGTTCCTTCTAAGAGGCCAAACGCCCTGGGTGTTGCCTGGGGAGGGGGGTCAGGGGTTTGGCTTGACAGTTTACAGCCCACTCAATCAGACCTGTCAGGGATCTTACTGCAGAGTTCTACCTGAAAAATCATAAGGCTTCCCAAAACATGCAACCCACAGCACAGCTCTATAATGTTATAGTAATCATATTCCACATATCTGTGTGAATATCTGGACATCAAACATGCTGGGTCTAACTGGTTGCAAAGTGGCTATTCTTGTAACTCATAACAGGAACACCTTCCCCTGGCATGTTTGGTACCCACCAAAAGGATAGAAACTGGGCAGTCTGAATATATATTTGTATTGAACTATTTTACACTATATATACATGTTCTCCCTATTTCATAATCTTTGGGTGTCCCCTGGATGACCTCCATCAGACCAGATCTTCCAATATGTTTTATGGTAGCCCTACATCCTGCTCTGGATATCTACTCAGCTAATTTAGCTAACACTTTAAAAGGTACAATAAAATACACAAAATAAACAAATTATAGATACAAGGGCCCTGCAAGGGCCAACTCATGCCTTGGCATAAAAAGTGTCATGTACATTGAGCTCATGGTAAACTTAACCATGAGCAGTGATAACAGTTTGAGGTAATTTGGCCCTGTCAGCAATTGTCATGTATGCCTCCTCGGACCTGAGATCCAGGACTGATGGGAGGTGCTGGGGTGAAAACTGGCAGTGGAATCAGTTTTCTAGCCCCGAGTCTACCCAGCTCCAGTTTACTAAGATATGTGCATGCAATTTTTTCCTTAACACTGCTTATGCCGAGGAAAGGGCTGTGGGTGTTTTGCTGCATTCCTTCCCTCAGTGCCTTGTTTGATAGACCTTAAAATGCCAGTTTGGTGTGCAATGAGTTGCATATAAACATGGTGAAGAGTGATTTTACACCATTTCCTGCACGTGCTATGGGACAAGTATAAAGTCCTAAAAATGGCAGAGTGCATTTGCCAGTTTGCAGGACCAATCATACCCTGTAGTGCAGTCACAGCACTGGAGGGCAATGGAATTGTGTATTTGTACATTCACCCAGTTATCCCTTGGACAAAAGCACAAGGATCAAATTAATCGGTGCCATGAGGATTCTCTGGCCTTGATAGAGTATGCGGAAATTATTATTATAAGTGTTATTTCTCCTTCAGGCAAAGCAGATCTTGTTATTTCATATAGGATAAACCTTTCCCCTCCCCTCTTTTGTTAAACCTCCAGGCTATGATGAGATGGTTGGGAGTGAAAACATTGTACTTATATACTTCTATCACCCTCTGCTGGCTGCTTGTACAAAAGAATGTTAAAAAAAATTACTAACAGTACAATTAAATCAGTAATATTTGAAATACCTTTGGTTAAATATACACACAAAAAAAGTATTACATGAACTTAACCCTTTGAGTGCCAAAAGGGTATCTAACACATTGCTGACACTCAAAGGGTTATGGAATGCCAAATTTCTAATCCTAATAACAAAATGGGCATTCTGTCTACATTATAAAGACAAAGTTAAGAAATATGGAGTAAGCCAACTTTCCCATAGGGGCACATAAAAAGTCCTTGAATTGCTAGTTATGCCAATGGAGCTTTAAACCCCTAGAATGTTAGACAGGCCTTCCATACACTGTGGAACGAGCTGGATGACCTCTCTTGCATTCAACAGCTTTAAATGCTCAATTTCAACCAAACAGATCTGGGGACTTTGTATTGATCTGCTATGGTGCAGATGATTAGCTCCACTTTACCTCTATATGCAAGTCACAACAGGCCTTACGTATATACTATGTAAGTGGGGTGGTACACTGCTAGAGTGAACCAACCACCATAGGGGACAAATAAAATAGGGCAGCTCTATCTGTCCTCTATGTTGCAGTTATTTTGTTCTAGAATTGTTTGCTTTTATACAAAATAAGCATTCCAAAATGTACGAACAGTTTAAACACTATGATTGTCAGAGAGGGGTCTAATCCCTCTAGCACTCAATGGGTTAAAGAGAGTGTCACTAATCATGTCTTGGCATAAACCAAAAAGCTACTACTTTCCTTGGGAATTACTTTCACCTACACAGTTTGCACAATGTTTTCTTTCAGGGTTCACATTTAAAGAGCCTTGAATCAGTGCACACTGCAAATTGAGGGGCACAGATGGTTACTGAAAGCCTACACCTTTCATAAATGTAAATGTAACCCTTAGCTGTCAATATTCACAAAAAAACCCCAAAACCTCAGAGTTTTCAGTAATGGGGAGAATGAGTCAAATTCGTTTTTGAGTATTTCACAACTGCACCAATAATATGCAAACGATAAAAATCAAAATAAAGGAGAAAATAAACATTTTCTAAGCATGTTTTTACATATATCCTATATAATAATTCGCTAGGATGTTTGTAACAATGCAGTCAGGCGCAGTGCCCGCATTCAGCCAGTATCTACTGCGCATGATTGCATTGTGTGAATGAGGCGACGCAAGACTGCATCGCATGAAGCAGTGAGGTAGCGGCCTTTTAACCCTTTGAGTGCCAGAGGGGTACGCAACGCATTGCAATGCGTACCCCTCTGGCACTCAAAGGGTTAACATTACCCGGACCTCGGGCCTGTACACTGGCTTTTACCTAGTGTTTTTTTTTTCTTTTTTTACCAATAACACTGAGAATATATCAGTACAGATGATACCAAATGAAAGCTTATTCTATTCTGAAGAAAAAAAAATGTATCTACTCATTCACAGTATATTGTTTTATATATGTAGACTATAGTTATTGTGTAGATGAACATAAGCATACTTAGGTCTTCAATACAGAGTGAATTACAATGTTATTAATCAATGTTTCGGATGCCAAACTGCACCCTTCGTCAGGACGTAGAACAGCAACAAAGTGAACTCTTTTAGAAAGCTAAACCACTACAAATCTACAAAATACCCTGTAGTCTTGTAACTGAATACATAACTAATTTCTTCTGACAACAATGTTACATGTCATCTGAATATTCTATAATAAACCCGATGTTCTTGAAAGAAAATAAACTTGGGAATGCCTACACCTGCTGTAAAGTGTTAGAGATTTAGACTACAGAAGTGGTGCTAATGACAAACATCGATATCTGGGTGAAGAATAATCAAAACAGTAGACCGTGATGGATGAGTTGGTTTAAACCAAATATATGGATTTCTGTGTTTGTAAATGTTCCACAGTGCGTACATTACAATGTACATCCACGCTCCAGGATGCTGTGAAGACCCACTACATGTACCCTTTGTGACCAGGGAATCGCTAGCGGTAGTAAATGGTAAATGGTACTATAGATAAAGATTTGGAGTCCCTCAGCGCTCAGTTGAGGGCATATGTATCCATCTACCTCCAGAGTGATCCTGAGGAATCTATCACTGTGTCAATATGTCATATTAATATGTAGTGCTCAAGACCTCATACAAGGATAAAAAAAGGTATGAACAACCACATAACTAATCAAAGTTGATCATGGCATATCTAAGCACCTGTAGGTATAGTAATGACTCCACGTTATCAACGTCATTCTCAGTATAAACTCTAGGAGACCATCTCTGATAGATAAACTGTTCTCTGTGCTTCTCTGCTTCTTTTTTTTTTATTGTATCATATGCGGAGTATGTTAGTCAGTTCATGGCTGTACACACTAGTAGTAGCATACATGTTGTAGGCCATGTCATGTGAAGGATCATTGTTGCATTCAGTGAGCTGGAATGATTAGTGTCTTTGATGTAGACAAAGTTCTGAGACTGCTGGTCTAAGTTTCATCAGATGGACGGCAATATTTGTTTCTTGTAATTACCCTTCGTTCTGGTGTCTCTATACACCTGTACCATTGAGTCACCATAGTTCAGGTGGATCCTGTGATCATCAGACCTTGATGGTATGAGGGTTTACAAAGTGGATGCTGGATAAGAGAGAGTATTCGTAGTTGAAGAGGAGTAAACGTATGTCAGTTGGAATAAAGTGTGGCTCAATGGGGGTTTATAGCCGCTGGAGGTAATATAATAAGGAAGCCATAATCTGGTGAAACCTTAATGCTGGACCGCAGTCCTATTATACATCAGGATACACATGTTGATTGTTTAGGTTCCATAGGAATAGATAGTCGATTAAAGTTTATGAGGAGGAGACCATAAATCTGGTGAAGCCTTGATGCTGGACCTTAGTACCATTGTACATCAGGATACACATTATGAGTGATTAGGCTCCAATAAAAAAAAAAAAAAAAAAAAAAAAAAAAGGGTGTATACATTAGCTTCTCTTTCAATCCACGTGATTTCACCGTTCCCAGGTGGTATACCCAAAAAGTCTTGTGTTGCAGGAGTTTAGTTCTCCTATTGCCTCCTCTCTTCATGTCAGGAACATGGTCAATGATCATTGTTTTTAATTATGGTAACAGATGTTGAAATGCTAAGAAGCACCTGGTTACAGGTTTGTCCACAGTTGCTACCCTGATGTTGGAATGGTGGTTAGACATTCGCTCTCAGAATGGGATTTCTGATTTGCCAACAATATAGTATGCACGAACGCCACAAATTCTGTTGTTCAGGTCACCTTCTGTTTAATTGGTATTATTGCATTTATGTGTGGATGACAAACACAGGTACCACTTAGCATTCCATTGCATGTGGTGCAACTGGCACATCTGAAACAGCCTACATTCTTCTGGGCACTACGCAACCAATTTTGTCCCTTGTTCGTCTTTTCAGTTGTGGTTGTTGTAGGCAATCTATTTGGTTGCATGAGATAGTCTTTTAGAGTCTTGCCCTTTCTATAGTCCACATAAGGTGGTTTCATAGCCTGAAAAGGTAAGGAAGGATTGGTTGATAGCATAGGCCAATTGCGTTTAACCCTTTGTGTGCTAGAGGGGCACGCAACACATTGCAGGGTAATGTGATGCATACTCCTCTGGCACTCAAGGGGTTAATGGAGTTCACCACTTTTTCCATCCTTGAGCAGTCATCCATTACAAAAGCCATCCTTTAATCCTCATTGGTTGTCTTAGGCTTGACCAACAACAGTCCTTTGTGTGTATATGTTAAAGCCTTCTGCAGTTGTAGATTCAAGAGTTTAATATCATAATTGCTTCTCGCTGATTGGTCACTGAAGTTATAGTTGAATTTGATCAAAGATTGCATTTGGTTAAGATCTGTTATCCATTTGGTGAGGTCCGTAACCAGTGCCCCACCATATTAGAAACAGATCATCGATGTATCTCTTGTAAAATCTTTTTTTGGGATGTTGTAAGTACTTGTTTTCATAATCTTTCATGAAAATGTTTGAGTAAGCAAGGGCCACATTCAACTCCATTCAAGGCCCAGAGATTGTAAATCGAACTGTTTTTCATAACAACATTTTTGTTAGTGTCAATTGTAGTAGGTCAGAGAGAAAATCATTTGAATACTCCATGGGGTTTTGTATGTTGAAAAGGGAGTGTCCCTGACTGCTTGTATTCCTTCAAGATGTGGGATTATGGTGTATAAGCTATTTACATCCATTGCGACCAAGACAGTCCAAGTGTTTGCTACCTTGATGTCTGAGATGTATTGAAAAAAAAAAAAAAATGAGTAGTGTTACGGAGGTATGACTCCATGTTTTGTACAATTGTTTGTAAAAGTCACGAAATGCTGCAGTGGGAACCTCTGTCCAAGATAATGGGTCTGCTTTGTGGGTTACTGAGACTCTTGGGCATTTTAGGTAGTACATATATTATCGGATATATTAAATATTTAAATAAAACTTCAGTGATACAGTTTTTGTATGCAGTGTTCAGGACATTATGAATATGCTTTTTATAAGTACTGGTAGGGTCAGATGTTAATTTCAGGTATGTATTGGAAGAATTCCCTGCGCTTAACACTACAGTTGTTAGGTTCTGGTTTACTGATCTTTTTGTTACTTCTCCTACTATTGCCAAGACGAGATGTCTGACCAGGTAGCCAGCTATAAACTTGTTTTCTTTTAGTCCTCGAGTTTGAGGTTCTTAATCAGTTCCTGTTTGTAGTAGGCTATTGAGGTTTTTAGCCTGCCATTCCAACCAATCTGTAGTTGTGTAATGTATTAGTGTTTCTTTGTATGATATTTCAAAATTCTGTAACTCAGGTCTGACTTGTTTGAGAGTTTTACCAACCTCCTCCACTACCAATACCATAAGGGCAAATTAACATTTATTCAATATTCCACACCACCGCTGACAGAATTCAGGATTGGTGCAGGCGATAGTGGGAATATTGCATACCCTAAAACCACGGGGAATCTGTCCACTTCTATGGTAATTAGAGATATAAAGTCCCTGCAAGTATATATCGGTCTCCCTTTTGGGTAATTTCAATAATTGGTAGTATGGATTTAAAAGGGGACTCACCAATTCCTCTCGCCCGGCAAAAAATATAAACACACACATGCACACTGAAGCAAAGTGTGAATATGCTTCCTGGTGCAGCTAGGAGGAGAAGACAAGCTGTGGTATGCACATTCTGCGGAAGTGCACAGCACAGAACATTAAATATCTACAAAAGTACTTACATTACACAAAAGAAAACAGCTTTCCTAATAATACTTTAGTAACAAAACCTATGATCAAAAAATGTGTTAAGGTGATACATCCACTTTAAATCAATGTGAGTTTTGAGGATATTATTTTCTTCTGTATTGTGCAGTTGGTTTGCTCTAGCATTGTGAAAGAGGCCTCTGGTTCTTAAGGGGTTAAAAGCGAAGTAGACCTTAGAGCAGGTGTAGTTCATTTTTGGACCTCTAACTACAACTCCCATCATCTCCAGCAGCTGACAGTCTGACAGCCAACTACACTTGCCGGGGAGGGGGGTTTGTCTGAAAGAATATATACACTTAACTTGCCTATGCTTTTCTTTTGTCCTAAAGATGACTAGTCGCCCAGATGCTTACCTTATCCCAACCGAATGTAGCCTGGTTGGTGAAACCACTGTCTACTTCCTCCTGTGATCCCTGGCCAGGACACTGGTTCTAATCAAGAACAAACTCCTCACTACTGTTCAAAACCAAAGCATTTTAATAGTCATGCATATTCACCTCCGCACAAAACACTTTTTGTAAGTTTACACTACAATATTTCTCTGATTAAAATATTCATGTTTTGTTTCTAGTTGACACACCCAAAGCTTAAAGAGGAACTACCACCGCTAACAAACTTGCCCCCCAATAATTCCTGTGCTCGGTACCACTAGTCGCCAGGATAATTACCACGTTAACAAGAATTATCCATTGCTCCCGGGCTGACAAGTAGGAAGGAGCTCAAACATCTTTCCATAGTGACGTCTAAGCACTTGCGTGGTCAGTCCCTTTTGGAGCCGAACGGCTCCTAGCAAAGCCTCCTAGAGCCGTCTGGCACTGACAGCGCAGGGATCACTATGGAAAGATATCTGCGCTCCTTCCTGCCTGTCAGCCTGGGAGCAATGGATAATTCTCATTAACGCGGTAATTATTCTGCCGACTACTGCTACTGCGCAGCTACTCGCCAGATGGGGAATGATTGGGGGGCAAGTTTGTTAGCGGTGGTAGCTCCACTTTAACATTTTTTCTCTATGTATCTATATTTTTAACCCACTGAGTGCCAGTAAAGGAGCAAGCACACTGTAACTCAATGCACTGAACAGCACTCAGAAGGTTACATTATTTTTTTTTATACAGGGGGTGCTACTTCATTTTTAAGGAGCCAAGATTTTTTTTTTTCTTCTAAACAGGTATTGCAATCAAAAAGGAATATGTGCACTGTCTTGACGCTTTATGATCGACACACTAAGTACAACCCCTAGACCGGCACAGTGAAATAAAACACACACACTAGAGAACTGCAGTTTGATTTTATTGCAGCAGCATGTATAGTATATTAACTCCTTGGATACTAGAGGTGGTGGTAACTCACTGCAAGGAAATAAACTGGAACCTTTTCTAGCATATAAGGAAGGGGTGGGCAAAATCAGGCCATACAACTGCTGCCGGACTGCAATTCTCATCATCTCCCACCAGCCAAAAGATGTCAGAGAGCGATGGGAGTTGTAGTCCGACAGCAGCTAGGCAGCCTAATATTGCCCAAGTCTGTGATCTAGGTGTTAAAACCCACCTACTAGTGCAGCAATTATGTATACCCGTTATACCAAAATACATTTTTACATATTGCAATAAACATTTTCGATATGAATATCAAAACAGTTAACAAAACAATTCTGAAAACATTTAAATTAACTTGCAGTACTGAATAAGCGACATAAAAGATCAGCATTTAAAAAATATACTTGTTTTATCTGTTGAACTACCATCTACACCAAAACAAATAAGGCCACAATCCATCATCCAATGAGATGTTCAGGTTATGAAAACAATTTAGGAAAAAAGGGTTATGAGAACAACAAGTTGTTCCCTTCATTGGCATATTTTGAAACTGACGTAATTAACAATAGCATAAATAAATTAAAGCAAACTAGAATCAATGCAGGATTGGTTCATTGCTGAAAGGAACATGTTGCACTGAAAAACAAGATGGAAGTTGCTAAGAATGGTAAATATACAAATATTAAAGAAACAGTAAACTTTTTAATGGAAAAAAAAAATGTTTAGATTTTCCTGCCGAGTAAAACAAGAATATTCCAATGTATTTATTTATTTTACCCCTTGGGGGTGCACAACGCTCCCCTCTGGCACTCAGAGGGGTTAATCAGTTAGCAATGGCTCCATCTAATCATGAACTGTACTGGAGAGCTTGAGTTAGACTATAGATCTCCATAAAAATGTATAGTAATAACACAACCAGTGACCACATTTTTACACTGCAGTTTAATTATAGAAAACACAAACTGCGCGGTAATAACTTTTGGAGGGACCCCCCCCCCCCTCAGAGGTGAGTACCCTTGTTGTAATCAGTAGGAGAGTAATTGAAATATATTATTTCATGAAAGTTTAATAAACATTTAAGTTGTGTGCGGCCAGCATCAGTAGAATAAAATAGGAGAAGTAAAACATTGCAATGTGGTACCCAACCATGTCATAGCTGTAAAATGAAAGAAGATGCAGAATGTTGTGCAATGCCAACCTTTTCCTTACTGTGAAATAAGACCTGTTATAAGGATGCTGTATGGTTCCAACTATGTAATTACTGTAAGGTAAAAATGCAGTACAAGGACCCATGGTTCCATTCATAGCGCTACAGTATATGGAACATAAACCATTCAGTGATTAAAAGGGATACCAAACAGTTAGAAAATATCAGTTTTACTACATAATAAATATTGAAACTTCTTATCATAAATAATACTGGTACATAAAACATTTCAATAAAAATCCTATCTAATCAACAGATTTACCACCTACATACAAATCAACCTATCATAAAGATGCCGGATAAGAATTAATTATTTGTACATACACAGTATTCTGATGATTAGGTAGGATTTTATTGAAGTGTTTAAACCTTTGAGTGCCAGAGGGGTACACAACGCATAGCTTTGCAATACGTTGTGTACCCCTTTTGCATTCAAAAGGTTATGTGCCTGTACCGTTTATGATAGGTTGTATAAATATTTAATCTCATGAAATTGCTCTTTACTACCTGCTTGAGGTGGACATCCCTTGTTAGTCCTATATTGCTTCTTTCCAAGCTTAGCTGATCCAACAGTGGTGGCTTCTATCTTAGGAGTCAGAGCGAAATGTGGAGTCTCATTATTCTAAGATGCAATAACATTTGAATAAAGCATCTCCCAGCACTTTAATGAGCAGATAAAAAAAAATTATACTGCATTTCCATTTTTCATAATAAAGCTTTACTATCCCCTTGAAAACATCCTTCCACTTAGAGCAGTTGAAGGTTTAGTCTTCAATCTTGCACTGTTAGACAATTATCAATTAAAGAGGAACTTTCACTACAATAACACAGAGCTTCAAATGATTATTACATTAGCAATATGCAGCACACTTATGTTTATTTTCAAGTATAATTGCTCCTTTAATGAAAAATATAACCTTTTATGCAGGCAGGCACCGGGGAACAGCACAGATATCTTGCAGAGACAGAACCTCTACGTCTGCACTGTCCGTATCCTTCAACTCCACTATTGGTGAGTTGAATGCCTTTGTGCAGAGCGCCTACTGCAAGATCCCAGCCAGTGCCTGCCTGCATAAAAGGTTATATTTTTCATTAAAGGAGCAATTATACTTGAAAATAAACATAAGTGTGTTGCATATCGCTAATGTAAGTATCATTTGAAGTGCTATGTTATTGTAGTAAAAGTTCCGCTTTAAATACTTAACAAACAGTTGTAGAATTCTTAGTTTCATACTGAGCAATTTGAATCAAGAACGCTGCAAATGAACATAAAATTAGAACTGCTATGGACCTTATGCAGAAAGAAAAGAGGAGCAATTCTGGAACAAACCAACTGCACTGTAGGGACCATATAAAAATTCCCCGTATTCCTATTGATTTAAATGGAGCGTGTAAACTTTGAATGCTAGAGTATCATTCAAGGAGTTGAAGGCCACCTTTAAATCAGAGGGAATTTCTATTTGGTCCCTGTGGCGCAGCTGGTTTGCTCCTGAATTTCTCATCTTTTACTCCCTGTAGAATATATTTGCTATCCCTTAGTACAAACCGTAAAGGCAATGCAAGTTGATGGAGCGCCCTTCATTATTAAATAGCACTCATCATACACACAAGGTTCAGATTACAATAACCAATACCATTTGTAATTGCATGTTGGAAGCAAGATACAAACATTACAAGATTGTATACAATGTTTAACCTGTTACACATCAATGAAACCACATACAAAAATCATATCGTCAAGGAATATCCACATCCTCTTAACCCCTTCAATGCTAGTGACTTCTCAAATGCATGGTGAATCCAAGCTTGGAAGCTACCGCTAATATCAATGGGGTTAAGAATGACACAAATGATCAGGTGTGAGCAATTGCTACAGGTTTCTTTGGACCCCCTACTGCATATTGGGGGAGATTCACTAAGCAGTGACTTCTCCAGTTTATCACTTCTCCAGTCCCTATGTTATTCTAGGGAGCCTATGCACTAAGATATTTTTTACCTTTGGAGATCTTAGTGCATAGGTTCTATCGAATTACATAGGAACTGGAGAACTGATTTCATTGGAGAAGTCATCTCCACTTTATCACCGCTTAGTGAATCTCTCCCCTGTTGTTTTTGAAGAATGTAATATTTGGTAGAGTATCATCACTAGCCCTTTTTTGCTGTAAATACATGTTATAGTTAGAAGTCAGGTCTGTAGCCATTTGAAATATATTAATTTAATCAGACTGCATGCATTCCTATGTTTTGGGGGTATACCAGTCCAATTACCCTTTAGAGCCTGGTTTCAAGCTTGCAAATACTCTGGAGCTTTTGAGAGAATGGGAAATTTCGTTGAGAAAGGAGATGAAATGAGAGTCTCTCTCTGACTTTTTTGACTCAAAAATCACAACAATGGTAAAATGAGGCTCAGGACGTGTTAAAAAGTATGTGCTTTGGACTTTGTCATCATAGAAGTGGACAACCTTCTCCAAAGTGTTGAGGTCTGAACTTTTATCAGTCATTATCATGATAACATTGGGCCAGTGCATTACAGGCCTGTCACTTGGTAATGATACCACTGCTGGATACTGGTCCACCCCTTTGGGTGCTTCCCGATAAGAATCTGGATGATGATAACCATGACCCTGAAAGCTCTCTGAACCCCTTGTGTCAAAAATTAGAGACACATTGACAGCATCATATTTTCTAATGAAACTGGAGATTTTACCAAAGTAGTCCGGATTTGTTTTAGCAGTAAGTGTCTTCATCTCTGAGGTCTGCCGACTAAGAGCTTCATGGAAGTAGAAACTGAACTTAGCAAGGAGGAGGTTCTTAAATTTCATAAGCCACAGAAATAGGTGTGGAGGCTGGACAGCCTTTTGAGATTGACCACCAAACAAATGCTTCTTCGTTTCTCTTTGCTTCTCAAATATCTGACCCCAAGTCTGCAGCTTTGTGTGGGCATTGTGCAAGTTTACAAGGGACAAGAGGAACTTCCATTCAAAAATCAGAGTCTGGGCTTTTAAAAGATGGGCAAGGACATCTACTTCAAGTTGAAATCCACTTTCTAATGGAGACAGTATAGGATGGTGAAACCTAGAGAACAAAAACAGTTTTAACAATGAAATAAAGCTATTGGAAACTAAACATGGAAGGCACCAGTACATTCTAATCTCAGGTTAGCGGTCATCGAGATACAACAAATGAAAGCATATGCAAAATGTCATTGATTAAATGGTGCTTCGATTCCCTTGAATGCTAGAGAGCTTCATGTGTTGGAGGTCTCTCTACTGTTCAACTGGTAAAGCTTATCATTTAAATCAATGGATGTTTTTTTTGTTTTACCCCATGGTGCAGTTAGATTGCCCCAGAATTAATCTACTTGTCTTTTGAACAAAGGATCCTTAGATCCTCTTGCCAGCTGATGTATCCATTTTTCTAATTCCCCCCCAGGCAATTCAAAGATGTTGTTCTGGGCAAGGCTGGATTTCCCAACAGGCAGAGTAGGCAACTGCACACTACAAGCTCTATGGCTTGAACAGACATCAGTCAGTATGTTAAAGAAAAGTTGAGGAATGCTGGGGCAAACCAATTCCATTATAGGGGAGAACTAAAAATGTTCATGCTTTAAATGGGAATTTTAACTGCCAGAACGCTTTCCAACACATTACAATGGAATATGTGGAATTTTTGTTCTCCCATATAGTGCAATTGTTTCTCTCCTGCATTCCTCTTCTTTTCTTTTGAACAAAGCCCTAAGTAAAACATAACAGCCATTTAATTATTAAGGGGACACTAACACCTATGCACAAAGATGTCCCTATTACCGTAAGTAGCGATGTATCCTTGAGTTGCCTAAAGTGTTCTGGAAGCACTGTGCCCCACATGCAGACCCCCACTGGAACTCCAAAGCAGCAGCCACCACCCTTGTTTGACGAGCTGTCAAGCTCTAAGTAGGCATGGCTATGCATTGCAGGCTTTACTGGGACCTGTTCCAACCAATGGACGTGCCCCAGGAAGTAGAATTATGTCCAGGAGCATGCCACTTTTTGTCCTCCTTTCTCATCTGAAAGACTGTCTCCTATCCCAGGAAAATAATTGCTGTGATACTCCAGTAGAGGGCACCAACTGGCACACAGCTTTCCAGAAAACTTTTAGCCAGCTCCAGGATGCATAATAGGGACACCTTTATGTTTAAGTGTTAATGCTTCTTTACAAAGGTATGTGTGTGTATGTGCTTAAGGCTTGTAACTGAATACTAAAGCAATATATTGCAGACTTCAAGGGGTGAAAAGACAGTTTAAATTAAGGACCAAGAGTACAGGCTATGCTGTCAATAAACAAAGCATTTATACTGTACAACCAAACTACATTACATCATTTTGCCTTCATATCACCACACCAAAGTTCTTACATTCAGTTACTTAAAACATTTAACACATTACAACATGTGCACAAAAATTAAAGAGTGTTTATAGATCTACTGCAGGGTTATTTAAAGGGAAAAAATACAATTACTGTAGTTCTGACTCTAGCAGGTACACACCCTGTAGTCTCCCTAGTCTCAGAGCCACAGATGAAAAATCATGTTTTATTACTATACTGACCTTGAGCTATACTTCTTTAAAATAGCTTCCAAAATATTGACCAGCTCCTCGGAGTTTATAAACTTTTGACTGCTCAAAGTGTACATTTTCTCATAGAAGTCTGCAATTTCCATTCGAGCCTGAACAAAATAACACAGCTGTTCTGAAAGGTGAGAGAGGAGCTCTTCCAAATGAGGTGCCGTTCCTCCGATGGCATTCCTACCTGTAGTTACCACCTTCCTCAGTTCATTGTGCAATGAGCTATAATTGGTTCTGATTGAATCCTTTCTGCTGAAGAATGACTGGCCACCTAAAAAGGCAAAATTAAAAATCATCATTAAAATCAGAGAAATAGCCAGTTTAATTGGAAACAAAATCACATGCCAGCTTGACAATGCAAATCACTTCTAGCCATATTCACAAAGAAAATAAGCAATTCTACAAGAAAACAACTGCGCCACAGGGGAAAGAGGGAAATACACACTATTCCCATTGCTTTAAAAACTGGCTTTTAACCCTGAGGCCTCCAACGCATAGCAAAGGGAATTTCATTTTTCTCCTACAATACAATTGGTTTACTCCAGAATTGCTCCTCTTTTTGTGCATACAACCATTTGTATCCAAAACGAGACAAAAGACCACAGCACTAAATAGTGTAGATTCAAACTTCGTAACTGTGCCAACTTGCATACAGTTCTAATAGACTCATGTAAAGCAAGGGAGTACCATTAATGTAAGCTTCAGGATGTTTAGTGCACTTCACCTGAGAAGTCGAGCAGTTACTGACTTCTAGAGTCTCTTGTGTTGTGGGGTTAAAGGAGATGTAACACCTTCCAATTATAACCCCCACTCTTACCCTACTATCGCCACAAAATATGTCCTCAGATGTCCTCAAAGTTTCCCTGTCTCCATGGTTCAAAAGAAAACATCTTCAATCAGTCCTGAATGTCATGTTCACGGAGGCAGGCATGAGAGCTACTAGTACCACAGGACACAAGCACTCCCACTGGACATGGTAATCGTAACCCTTTAATGCCAGGTGACGTACCAGGACATTCACATGAATCTGTCCTTTAAAGGGTATGTATAACCTCAAAAAAAATTTTACCATACATTTTGTTAATAAATTAGTAGTAGGAAAGCTGTTTTTTTTTTCTAAAAGAAAGTATTTTAAAGATATTCTCTCCTCTCTGCTGTACACTTCCGCATAATGGGCACAGCAGAGATCTTCTCCTCCCACCTCCCCCAGGCAACGTGTTCACACTTCCCTTTGGTGTGGTGTGAATGGCTTCTATCATTATATCAAGCTCCAGTTAGCATTATACTGAGGTTGCAACCTCAGTATAATGCTAACCAGAGCTTGATATAACGACAGAAGCCATTCACACCACACCAAAGGGAAGCGTCAACATGCTGCCTGGGGCAGCTGGGAGAGAGGTGGGAGGAGAATTACGCAGTGAGCAAGAGTTTTGTGTTACATTATTCTAACCTGCAAAGCTTGAAGACACAATATCTTTAAAAGTACTTCCTTTTATAGAAGAAAAAAAAAGCTTTCCTACTACTACTACTTTATTAATAAAAAGTATGGTAAAAATTTTTTATATGATGTGCACTGTGATCATGCTGGGGAGGGACTGATCCAGGACCAGAGCAGTCAGTTTCAGCCTCTCCCCGGTGGTCTGGCACATGTGATCACTTAGCGATCATTTATGCCAGCGAAGACACGACGGGAGCAATGTATGTAAAGATTGAATTGTCACTGTTCTCTGCCTTTTTTCCGCCTCAATGTGATTGTGAGGAAAAGAGAAGAAGAGAACATACCCCCCCCCCCAGCAGAGGAAAATGGTCAAAGAGGGGGCACTTTTATTTGAACTCATGATGCTGGGGGCAAAACTTGGGGAAAGTCACTTGATGACCCATTGTCACCTCTTTGTATTACTGAATAAATGATTTAGCAAGTCCAAAGTATTTTTTTTTATATACACAAATAATTATTAACACATATTTTATAAACACATACTTAAGTATAAACAAACACCAAACACTGAGTTTTATTACTGTGGGGCAATGTGATGCACATATACACACTACATTGCCTGTCTAAAAGAGGGACACCAGAGTGGGAAAGAGGAACATAGGTATTTTCATCTCAGAGGGGCAGTACCCCACTAAAAAGGGACACTTGAGAGCATGAATGAACATTCACACCTTTTACCCAGGTCCCTGCTAAAAATAAACAAATGAGCACAAATTACCACAGGAAAACCTAGAAACATACACATAAATATATATATTTGGTGTTGCTTTCATTTTTTTATTTTATCAATTAAATGGTGGGTTATACATATAAATGTGGTATCAAAAGAAAGCCCAATTTGTGCAGGTTTATTAAATGAATTAGAGGAAAATATGGTTGAACAAAGGCACACTAAAAAGGCCAAAATTGCTCCTGTACTCTAGTGTAAAAAAGCACTTGTCACTAAGGGGTTAAAGACCAAAATGAGTGTGAAGTGCATTGCTTCTCCATGTGTTGTGCACCCTTCTAGTCCTTAACCCCTTAATGACCACCCGATGTAGGGGTGGGCAGCATTATTTTTTATTTGCACATTAAATTCTGGGATGCCACAGCGGTGTGCATCTGCGCTGCCATTCCATGACATGCCATGACAGTCACCGGTCCTTAACATTCGGACTGGTGTGACTGTACTGGCATGTCACTGGATGTTAAGGTATTAAAGGGTTAAGCATGCTCACGTATAACGCCTGCTTCAGTTTAAAAACTGTCAACAACTGTCTCATCTGCCTCTATAGACACAGAATCCAGGACAGACAGAGCATGTTACTACTTGACAAAGGTACAAGGACAAAATTCATGGCGTCCTTTGGTTTTTCTGGCTATAGTAAAGAAAGTAGGATGTTATTATCTGGAGGTGTTATTTCTCCTTTAATCCTCTGACTATCAGAGGGGTATGCAATACTTTTCAATACGCTGGTCACCTCAATGACACTCAAAGTGTTAAAGGAATAGTCTTGAGGCAGCATCAAATGAGATTATCCACTTTTCCAACCCTCCTCTCATTAAAACTAGAGTGTTATATTCTGTGCTAACACTGCTCAGCAAGATCAGAAGAGAGGTGCCCAGGTAGACTGCAGAGAGGGACAACCTTCAATTAAGATAAGGGAAAAACCTGAAAAGCTTGTCAAGGGGGGCAGGGCTTTCATTGTTTCATAGGAATAAGAGTGTCCCCTTCTGTTATCTGTCCAGTCTATGGACTGCATTCCACATCTGAGAAGAGATGGCTTACACTAGGTAAAAGGGGCGGGAGGGGAAACTTTGCTTGTGAATATCTCTCAAACCATAAAGGTTTGAGAGATAAGACTTATATCATTCTTCATGTTTTTTTAAAGCCTATAAAATAAAATAAAGATAAAATAAAGTATTACTATCCCTTTAATGAGCTCAGAAATCTGCATTCAAGTGGAAAAATTGCCAGTGTGATCAGGCTCATAGGCAGCAATACTCTATGTTTGCTTGAGATTAGCACAAGTGTGGAGTGTAACCGACACTTCTGGGAAGGGCAGTACATATTAGGTTAAAACATTTCTTGTATCATGGCTAGTATAACACTAGGACAAAAAAAGTCTTGAGGGGATGAACTGTATCAGTAACAAATGCACAACATGCAAAAACAAACATCTGGTAGCAAATTAAAACAATTGTGACTGTAGTAAAACCAATATTGCACAAAAGCTACAAAAGACTGTTTCCACTAGCTCTTGAGAAGACAGTCCCAGCTCCCATAGCTCCAGTCACCAATCAAGTACTGAAAGTGGAGGCCCCTTCTCCCTATTCTTAAGGAAGCACTGAAGGATCGGCATGTGACTCAACAAGGTTTACTCCCTGATCTACTGGAGCGAGTTTGTGGTAGTCAGGGGTATATGACCAATGTTTTAATTAATTTAGGTTAAATGTATTTAATGTTCTTTTAAAGGAACACAGAGGGGAAAATGTGGTTGCAAAGGCACCAGTGCAAACCTAGAACATATGACACTAACAGGTTTGGGAAAAAAAGTCCTTATTTAGGGATACAGTTCACGCTCCCTATTGAAATAACGGTAAAAGGTGGGACTGTGTTTACTGGTAAAGTAAAAGTGATACCTTTATTTGCTAATTGACTAGCTTTAAAATATAAAATTCTAAATGTGCCTGAAGAAGAGACCTAAGTTGTCTTGAAAGCTTGCATGCTAAAGCTACTCAGTCTCTTATTTAAATAAACACAAGCTGCACACTTGCATCTAGCAAAGAGGTTAATAACACACATATTTTGGGTTGAGGGTCTGCAGGTTCTTAAAACATCCTGAAACCTAGACTGGATCAAGGATATACTTTGGAAACAGGCAATGCATGGCTCCTCAGCTGCTACAGTATTTGCACTCTCCACTTATAGTATTTGCACTTTGGAGAGTGTTATTTGAATACTGTCAGAGTTGTAGTTCAAGAGTAATTCAATGACAAAGTGTCCCCCTCCCTCCCCTTTTACTGATGTAACACTGCTCTGCCAAAGCAGAAGGGAGGTGCCCAGGTAGACTGCAGAGAGGGACAATCTTCAATTAAGATAAGGGAAAAAGCTGAAAAGCTTGTCAAGGGGGGGGGGGCAGGGCTTTCATTGTTCTCATAGGAAGAAGATTGCCCCCTGCTGTTATCTGTCTGGTCTATGGACTGCATTCCACATCTGAGAAGAGATGGCTTACACTAGGTAAAAGGGGCAGGAGGGGAAACTTTGCTTGTGAACAGCTCTCAAACCATAAAGGTTTGAGAGATAAGACTTATATCATTCTTCATGTTTTTTTTTAATGCCTACAAAATAAAATAAAGATAAAACGAAGTATTACTATCCCTTTAATGATGTAAATAAGGGGTTCAAGAACAGACAGAAAGCTGTATGATGTCCACCTCTGATGTACAGTGGGAGGATGATGTACTAGAGAAAGTGATGCAATTCTGGTGGGATACATAGGAACAACAGCTGATAAATAATATGTCCCTAGATTCCCATTAGTTTAAATGGGGCATTTAAGCCCCTAAATATTAAATTGGCCTCCAGCTTGTTGTTTATTCTCTATTGTGTAGTTGATGTGCTCCATAATTGCATCTCTTATATTCAGTATATCAGCCTCAATGAGCGAGTGGTGGGATGACTGATATTACCAGGCTTTTGCCCCAAGAAGCTCATGCTGTGATATGCTTTCTCCGCCGCCGCCAAATGAGCCAGTGCTGCCAGCATAGACGACCAGGAGGCCCCAGCCGTCTTGTTAGCCTCCTTCTCTTTTTCAACATTATCCTTGGATTTGTCGTACAAGAAGTTGCCAAGATTGGAGAAGAATGTCTGCAGCACGTTCTGTTCCACGGTGACCGGAGCAGACATCAATGGAATCATCACCGCAGAAGTCATCAGCACTAGTTCCTCGTCATCCTCTTCTTCCTCCTCCAGCAGAAGCCCCTTGACAGCTGGAGCATCGCCCGGATCCTGGGGAACCACCATACAGCTCCAAGGGATCGGCTCAGGAAGTCTAGTGACCAGAACTTGAAGACACGTCCGGAAAGAAACTAACTTCCTGACAGCTGTCTGCAATGTGACAGTAGCTATATTCTAGTGCACTGTAGGACCTTTGTGTACATAACCAGTAATGTTACTGCTGGCGTAAGGAGGAGCTTAATGAGAGAGCGTTGTACGCAGAATGTAGACGCTATGGAAGCAACAGAAGTGTTTGCGACTGCCGAAGAAAATAGTTGTGGGATTTTGATTGAGTAATATTATGGAATCGGTGCACATAGCTGATGGAGAGTATTAATCTAGGTCTTTCATAATGGCTACAGTCTAGTGGACTAAAGGACCTCTGCTGACATAGTCACGTGACTGCATTGTTTATCTTCGCAATGTACTTGTGGCTAGATTTGGGCTGAAGGACCTTTTCTGACGTCCTCCATCACGTGACTGTATTGTTTCGGGAGGGGTTATTGAGAAGTGTGGGCGGGAGGTAGAAGTAATGGAAATTGAAGCCGTGTTTTGTTTTGTTTTTGAGCAGATATTACAAGATTATGGCATTTTTGGTGTTGTACCCGTTTTTTAAATTGAACCTGTGTATTGTTTGTGTAATATCGCTATGCAATTCGAGTTCGCTCTTTAGTATATATTTATGTAATATTATATAGTACATTTAGGTTGATAAAAGTTAATCAAGTTCAACATTTGCTTCATAATTCAGAAACATGAAAATAAAATAAGGTTGCCTGCTTCTAACATGAGTAATATTATATTTACTGGAAGTTCTTATTTTAGCTAGAATACATTGTTTAACCCTATATGTTCATTTTTATAAGAAGTGTACCATATCTAATCTTCTCTTAAATGTATCGTTTGTATGCACCATTACCTAGGGAAACCACATTTAATTTCTGCAAAACAAGAGGGGGAGAAGAAACAAGGGGCGGCCCCTGTGTGTATCAGCATACTTGGGAACTCTCAGGGTTTTGGCCCAAATCTCAGGGTGAGAGAGTTCAGTGCTACTTGTTATATATTCTGCTCAAGTTATATGCTTCTTTAGTCTCTAAATTGGTGCCACTTGTACCAGAAAGGTAGAGGGAGAAGTCCTGCCTGAATTATGTGTGTTCATGAAGTGATATCTGTAAGTTGTATATTAATGGCTCCGTGAATGCTGATTGGAGCGACTCTCGATCACAGCGATGAGGGATATATCACGGATAATCTATATTGTGGGAAATTTAAGGGTTAATATTTACACAATCTCAGGGTCAGCTCATTTTGAAAGTTCCCAGGTATGTGTATCAGTCTTATATATGACGTGACCACCACCAGACACCCAAAGGTGTAAACTCACAAGTAAATTGTTTTTGGGACAGTTTATGCCAGACCAACTATCACAAGTAGCTGGAGATTATTAACTGCCTCCAGACGCAGTAAACACCTCCAACTGGGGAATGATGGGTCTAGGCTGCTCTCTCCAACGCACTGCTCTCCCACAGCGGCAATGTATCAAACGGTCAAAGAAAAAGAAGAGGAGAAGGAAAAAGCACCAGAATAATGTAATAAGTTCTGACACAATTGTATTAAAAGGCATAAAAAATGCACTCACATGTTAAATTGGTCAGGACACTGCTACCAAAGCCAACTGACAACTAAGCTTACAGAGAATTTGACCTGTTTCTGTTCAGGTAACTCACAGAATCCCCAAGGTATTTTTCTATTTTCAGAATTGACCAGGCGGAGGCTTCACTTGTATAAATGATATAGAACTTTATTACAATATAATTAAGATAAAATTAGAAGCCTTAAATGCTAAAGCGTTTCACGGCTAAGAAGCCTCTTTCTCATAGCAACAAAAGCTCTTCATAAAATTACAATATGTAAAAGAAACCACCGCCATATACAAACACACATATAAACCCTATTAACATGTCCCAGTTGGTTGTAACTAGCCTCCAACTAACTACCAATTAGCCAATTTTCAGCAAGGTTGTACCATGTGATCCATCAATGGTTGTCTGCATGAGGATCATGGTAATCGTATGCTCAACCGCAAGATACTTTGGGTAAGCCATGGTCACCCATTCAGCAACAACCATTCAAAAGTCACTGATCGCATAGAGCACAAAGTGATTCCAAATGTATATGTTACAGATCGAACATACAAATAAATATCTCCCCGCACATCCCATCTAGTGCGTGATCACATGGCTTGCAGGATCAGACACTGCCAAAGGCTTAAGGGAATTGTATGCACAACATGCCAATATAATCTAATATATTATAGAACTCTATTATGCTATTGGCATCTCTGATCCCTCGGGCCAGGATCGTGACCAGAACAGTTCCAACATAGATACAAAATAATATACACTACATAATTAATAAAATGTGAAAAGAGTGATGTGATATGATGCATAGTGTCAAGCACGTGCACACATAGACACCAAGGGGGGCTTGAGCACCTGCCATTTTTGTCCAAAGTGCCCTCGTGCCCTTTTAACAAAAAAAATGTAATTAGTACGATTTTATCGAGAAGTGCCATTTTTTTAATTTGAGCCCTTGCCCCCCCAAAATGTCTGTGCACGTCCTGCATAGTGTGGTGCATGGTAGGAAATTAATGGATAAGTGTATAATATAGTCTAAACAGGTGAAATCAATTGAAATAGAAGATAGAGGAAATTAATAAAATAGAATAAATGAAATAAAAATAAAATACAATGAAAGATGAAAAATATTAAAATCTCTATTATATCAAATAAAAGGAAAAAGTGATACATATCAAAAATCTCTAATATATCAAATAAAAAATGAAATGTACCACTTTTTTGTTTTTTTATTTGATATTTTAGAGATTTTTATATTTTCATCTTTCATTGTTTATTGTTCATTGTATTTCATTTTCATTTATTCTATTTTTATTAATTTCCTCTATCTTCTCTTTCAATTTATTTCACCTATTTAGACTATATTATAAACATATCCATTCATTTCTTTCCATTCACCACACTATGCACAATATCACATCACTCTTTTCACATTTTATTAATTATGTAGTATATATTATTTTGTAACTATGTTGGAATTGCTCTGGTCACGATCCTGGCAAGAGGGATCGGACATGTGAATAGCATAATAGAGTTCTATAATATATTAGATTCTATTAGCATTTTGCTCATACAATTCCCTTGAGCCTTTGGCCGTGTCTAATCCCACGAGTCATGTGATCGCGCACTAGATGGGATGTGCAGGGAAATATTTATTTGTAAGTTCGATCTGGAATATACATTTATTTGGAATCTCTTTGTGCTGTATGTGATCCGTGACTTTTGAAAGCTTGTTGCTGAACGGGTGACCAATGGCTTACCCAATTTATTTATAAGTATTTTGTGGTTGAGCATGTGATTCCCATGATCCTCATGCAGATAACCAATGACAGATCACATGATACAACCATGCTCAAGATTGGCTGATTGGTAGTTAATCGGAGTCTAGTTACAACCAATTGGGACATGTGAATAGGGTTTATATGTGTGTCTGTGTATGGCGGTGGCTTCTTTTACATTTTGTAATTATATGAAGGGCTTTTGTTGCTTTTAGAAAGTGGCTTCTCAGCCGTGAAACGCTTTAACATATAAACCTTCTAATTTTAACTTAATTATATTGTAATAAAGTTCTATATAATTTGTACAAGTGAATCCCTCGCCTGGTCCATTCTGAGATAGAAAAATACCTTGGGGATTCTGTGAGATACCTGCATGGAGACAGGTCAAATTCTCGGTAAGCTTAGTTGTCAGTTGGCTTTGGGAACAGATCCTGACCAATTTAACATGTGAGTGCATTTCTTATTCCTTTTAATACACTTGTGTCATTTTATTACATTTTATTTCTGCCATTCAGGGGCACAAGTGAGAAAACAGACACAAACTACTTATCCACTGCTCTAGTGTGGGTGCATGGGCAGAGTCCCATGATATTATGTGACCCACACTCTTACATCACTGGAAGTCCGTGTATAAATTCAAGGTGCCACAGAGTCCTGCACTCGAGAAACATCCTTTTCTCTAATCTTAAGGGGGGGCTTGTTACTTGATCCTTTCTTGGAATGTTTTAGCAGCCTGAAAACTTAACTGCACAATAGGTGGAGTGCAGTTGGTAGCAGGGTGCTTTTAAATCATATGAAAGAAGATGGAAGAAGCCAGTAAGCCCAACAAAACGCCCAAAAATCTGAAAAGAGGGTGAAAAATATCTAAGAGCGCGGTACAGTGGAAGGGATGAGACAAAAGACGAGTCAGGGACAGGCTAAGGGTCAGGGCCAGCAGCAGAGGTGCAAAAACCAGAATAGGGAGCCAAAGGTCAAGGGCAGGCAGCAATGGGGCAAAAATGATGAACAAAAGCCTGAATCAAAAAAACAAGAAAGAGGAACAGAGAGTGGCCGAAACTAGCTCACAAAAGAAGAGGGACAAACTCTAATACCAGAGCTATGTAGATATAATTTTTTTCTCATAAAATTATCCTGCTCCTTTAAGGGACTTCTTACCACTTCAGTTGCTGGAGGGGCATGTAGTGCATCAGAGTATATCCTGGTGCTTTTTATGGAAGAAAAGTGTCACTACTGTATAGCACAGTGTTTCTCAGCTCCTGGCCTCAGGGCACACCAATAGGTCATGTTTTCAAGATATCCCTAATTAATCACAGGTGAATCAATCAAAATGACTGAGCCACTAATTATTCACCTGTGATTAAACCTGCACTGTTGGTGTGCCCTGAGGACTAACATTGAGAATAACTGGTATAGCATATATATATATAGTTTAATAATTATTTTTGGATACAAGTACTGTATATATTTTGTTTTGCAAAAAAGTGCCATTTCTGGGTATACTCCCCACAAATTCCAGGTTATAATTTGTCTGCAAACACAGATGTTTTATTGGGGTGCAGTAAATTGTTATGTATTGCATCCTCCTGTTGCAGTGATGGTTAAACACTATGATTGACACTTTATTGTTTTTTGCTCCTCCTCATACTCATACACATTGAGCCTAGAGATACCTGACAAACATTGTAGCAAATGCCTGTGGGGTCTCACCCTTGAACAGCAGTCTTTGACTCTGGAGAAGGAGACACTAAACACAGTGACAGAAGTCAAATTTTACTGTCCCTCTAGAGCTGCATACACCGACTCTGGCCTGACTTCTAAATACCCCCTATTAATTCGCCCTCCTCTTTATTGTTCTATTTCCATGTTCCCTACCCTCCCATTAGGCATGTAATATTGTCTCTCACACAGTGTCCATCTGGAGATTTTATCAGCCGCATACACTGGTGCACCCTGGACTCTGTCTTCCCTAAATGTACTGGGACCTGGGCTGTCTGACACTGTAAACGCAAAAGGATTTTTGCACATCCAGCACTGCTCATGTCCTGGTAGCAGACGTTGGTGATCCCCACGCTTTTATAACCTCCACTGTTGAAACTGTCTCTTCTGGTGGACTCTCACTGGGAGCTCTCTGGGGCTAGTCTAATCTCTGGCCTTGGACAACTTCTAGTGGGGAGGTGGTTAGTTAATACCTCCTTGGGAAGGACTTTGTTGAGTTGTTACTCCTCAGTCTATATGCTGCTAATCGATTGTTACACCTGTTGATTAGTGTGAAAGATATTTGAGTGTATGTTTTTTTATGGTGGGTTTTAACTTTCTATCACTCAGTGTTAAGGGACTAAACTTAGATCGCAACAGACGGTTGGCCATGCAGGAGTGTAGGTCATGTAAAGAGCTTGTTTCCTTCTTATAAGAATCCCACTTCTCCAGGCTCAGATCTCTACCTATCTAACCGGCATTACTCTAGAACATTCCTTGCGTCATCCTAGAAAAAAGCAGGTATAACCATTCTTCTACAGTGAACATTAATTTAGTTCATGATATATGGGATGGTGCGCATTTGAGCTCCTTCGCCTGTATTCGCTAAATACACTCAATCCCTCAGTCGGCTTTTTACCACTACTTACAAATAAAGCATTTTTGACCAACTTATTTCCAGCTCTCACTTTCCCACCCTTAACCGCCTTTGAGAGGTGTTGTGTAGGCCAAACTAGCAATAGGACAAGCATTTCATCACTATATAAACTGCTGGACCCATCTACTTTGTCCTTTAAACACAAATATATGTTGTATTGGGAATGAGATCTGAGACTGGAGATCCCTGAGGCCACTTGGTCTCAAATTTGGCCTCTAAGTCCTCAATTTGTACAGTAACCAAGGAAAATGCTTACAAAATCTTGCTCCTCTGGTACTGCATTCCTGCTCAACAACACTCCATTTATCCTACATGCTCATACCTTTGCTAGAGAGGCTGTGGTATTAAGGGGGACATCCATCACATTTGGTGGTCCTGCCCGCTCATCCAGACCTTCTGGACAAAAATGGTACATCTTCTCCACCAAATTCTCTCAGTTACAATACCATTGGACCCTATCATTTTGATATTGGGAGCATACCTCCCGGGACTGTCTCGGCATACTTCAAAACTGGTATCTCACTGCTACCAAATGTCTGTTCGCACGGGAGTGGAAATCTGCCACTCTCCCATCCCTATCCCAGCTTCTGTTCTAAATATCTCACATTAAATCTGTGGAGTATCTGAAAGCTGAACTGAGTGGCTCCGTAGATAAATATCTGGCAGTCTGAAGCATTTGGAATCTAACTTTGTAATCATCGGTTCGCTCTGTATTTTGATCACCTGCACGCCTGTTTGATATGACCGTAGCCCTCTTTTAGCATTCAGCCTCTACCCTATGACGTTCACACACGCTCCTTCCCTTCTCTCTTTTTTTTTTGTGTGTGCTTGACTATATGTTTGTGGTACTGTATGTGTATCTGTGCTTGGTCCCAGTATGATTGATCTGGCACTGCCTTCTTTTACCTGCTTTTATAATATGTCAAAGTCAAGTCTTGATTATTGTTTATTATACCACTATCATGATTTTATATGTTCTTGATTGGCAAACTTTCTTGGCATACTTCATGATTTGTCAAAACCAAACCTCTGTATATTCTTTTTATGCTGTTTTATATACACTTTATAAAACCCAATAAAAATGATTTGAAAAAAATATATATGTATGTGTGTGTGTATATAGGCGTTTGTATATATACAGTGGGGCAAAAAAGTATTTAGTCAGCCACCGATTGTGCAAGTTCTCCCACTTAAAAAGATGAGAGAGGCCTGTAATTTTCATCATAGGTACACTTCAACTATGAGAGACAGAATGGGGGGAAAGAATACAGGAAATCACATTGTAGGATTTCTAATGAATTCATTGGTAAATTCCTCGGTAAAATAAGTATTTGGTCACCTACAAACAAGCAAGATTTCTGGCTCTCACAGACCTGTAACTTCTTCTTTAAGAGTCTCCTCTGTCCTCCACTCGTTACCTGTATTAATGGCACCTGTTTGAACGTGTTATCAGTATAAAAGACACCTGTCCACAACCTCAAACAGTCACACTCCAAACTCCACTATGGCCAAGACCAAAGAGCTGTCGAAGGACACCAGAAACAAAATTGTAGACCTGCACCAGGCTGGGAAGACTGAATATGCAATAGGCAAGCAGCTTTGTGTGAAGAAATCAACTGTGGGAGCAATTATTCGAAAATGGAAGACATACAAGACCAGTGATAATCTCCCTCGATCTGGGGCTCCACGCAAGATCTCACCCCGTGGTGTCAAAATGATCACAAGAACGGTGAGCAAAAATCCCATAACCACACGGGGGGACCTAGTGAATGACCTGCAGTGAGCTGGGACCAGAGTAACAAAGGCTACCATCAGTAACACACTACGCCTCCAGGGACTCAAATCATGCAGTGCCAGACGTGTCCCCCTGCTTAAGCCAGTACATGTCCGGGCCCATCTGAAGTTTGCTAGAGAGCATTTGGATGATCCAGAAGAGGATTGGGCGAATGTCATATGGTCAGATGAAACCAAAGTAGAACTTTTTGGTAAAAACTCAACTCGTTGTGTTTGGAGGAGAAAGAATGCTGAGTTGCATCCAAAGAACACCATACCTACGGTGAAGCATGGGGGTGGAAACATCATGCTTTGGGGCTGTTTTTCTGCAAAGGGACCAGGACGACTGATCCATGTAAAGGAAAGACTGAATGGGGCCATGTATCGTGAGATTTTGAGTGAAAACCTCCTTCCATCAGCAAGGGCATTGAAGATGAAACACGGCTGGGTCTTTCAGCATGACAATGATCCCAAACACACCACCCGGGCAACGAAGGAGTGGCTTCGTAAGAAGCATTTCAAGGTCCTGGAGTGGCCTAGCCAGTCTCCAGATCTCAACCCCATAGAAAACCTTTGGAGGGAGTTGAAAGTCCGTGTTGCCCAGCGACAGCCCCAAAACATCACTGCTCTAGAGGAGATCTGCATGGAGGAATGGTCCAAAATACCAGCAACAGTGTGTGAAAACCTTGTGAAGACTTACAGAAAACGTTTGACCTCTATCATTGCCAACAAAGGGTATATAACAAAGTATTGATATGAACTTTTGTTATTGACCACATACTTATTTTCAACCATAATTTGCAAATAAATTCTTTAAAAATCGGACAATGTGATTTTATGGATTTTTTTGTCTCATTCTGTCTCTCATAGTTGAAGTGTACCTATGATGAAAATTACAGGCCTCTCTCATCTTTTTAAGTGGGAGAACTTGCACAATTGGTGGCTGACTAAATACTTTTTTGCCCCACTGTATATATATATATGTATGTATGTATATATGTATGTATATATATGTGTAGCTGTGTATACATGTGTTTAAGTAATTGTCTGTATTATGGCTTAAAGGGATAGTAATGTTTCATAATAAAAGCAGCTCCAATTAATCATCATAGTATTTGGACTTTGGAGAGTGTTATTCCAATTCTGTCAGAGTTGTAGTTCAAGAGTAATTCAATGACAAAGTATCCCCCTCATGCCCCTTTTACTGATGTAATACTGCTCAGCCAGAGCAGAAGGGAGGTGCCCAGGTAGATTGCAGAGAGGGACAATCTTCAATTAAGATAAAGGAAAAACCTGAAAAACTTGTCAAGGGGGGAAGGGCTTTCATTGTTTTCATAGGAAGAAGATTGTCCCCTGCTGTTATCTGTCTGGTCTATGGACTGCATTCCACATCTGAGAAGAGATGACTTACACTAGGTAAAAGGGGTGGGAGGGGGAAACTTTGCTTGTGAATATCTCTCAAACCATAAAGGTTTGAGAGATAAGACTTATATCGTTCTTCGTGTTTTTTTAATGCTTACAAAATAAAATAAAGATAAAACGAAGTATTCCTATCCCTTTAAGAGATACAGTGGGAATTCTATTTTCTTAATTCAAAATTCAAGGCAATTTCAGCCTTCCCAAACTCCAGGGGAACAAACCATGAAACCGATAAAAGGGACTTCAAATGGTTTGACAGGAAGTACTTCCTTATTTAGGCATTTGAGAACACAAAGGAAGGTCTCTTCTAGTTATATATGAAAGGAGTGAGGACAGATGTCCAAACAGTCTTTTTGTTTGTCAACAAAGAGTTCAGACAGGGAAACAAATGCTTCTGATAAACCTGTTCCTTGAGTCTCCCCCCCCCCATCAATAATATCTCTTAGAGGCCACTGTGAATTTTCAAGTGGGTGTGGTGAAAAATGGCCAGTTGAGATGCACCTTTTTATGATGCGTTGACCAGTTTCCACCAGACCTGAAGAGCAGCCTGGGTGGAAGACCTGTCCTTGAGAATCCTTATGTGAGCCCAGCAGACCAGAAACTAAGATTAGTGCTGGAGGATGTGAGGAGACTGTCATTATATTATTTACTGGTATCCAATTTAATTCCATCTTTTTCCATTTCTGTGACTCCTAATATTATTTTATTAGTGTACTAGCAATGTGGGACGGCGTTGTCCGTCATGTTATGACCGTTGGGCACACGTGTGTGAAATACAGACACACTGATAAACACAGACATATGCAACACACAGGTAGACACATACCATACATCCCAAGTGTCCCTCTTTAGGAGGGACAGTCCCTCTTTGAGGGCCAAATCCCTCTGTCCCTCTTTCTCACCCTGTTGTCCCTCTTTTTAGGAGGTCAGACTGTATGCAGGGCCGGCTCCACCTATAGGCGAGGTAGGCTCCGGCCTAGGGTGCACACGTACTGGGGGCGCGGGCATGCAGCGGAGAAGATCTGTGCACGCACACACCACGCCGGGAACCGCAACACAGTCAGGTCTGTGTTGCTACTGCGCTCCCTCATCGGGGCGGATCTTTAGTAATGCAGAGCGCGCTGGGAGTCATGATCTCCCGCCGCGCTCTGCATTACTGAAGAGAAGACTGTGTGGGAGCTACAGATATGTGATGGGGGGCAAGTTGGAACTGAGGGGGCATAGTGGAGCTGCTGGGGGCAAGCTGGAGCGGATGGGGGGCAAAGTGGAGTGGATGGGGGCAAGTTGGAGCTGATAGGGGCAAGTTGGAGCTGAGGGGGAATAGTGGAGCTGCTGGGGGCAAGTTGGAGATGGTGGGGGCAAGTTGGAGCAGATGGGGGGCAAAGTGGAGCTGATGGGGGTAAGTTGGAGAGGATGGAGGTAAAAATGGAGCTGATGGGGGCAAGTTAGAGCTGAGGGGGCAAAGTGGAGCTGAGGGGGGGCAAAGTGGAGCTGAGGGGGGGCAAAGTGGAGCTTAAGGGGGGGCAAAGTGGAGCTGGTGGGGGCAGGTTAGAGCGGATGTGGGGCAAAGTGGAGCTGCTGGGGGCACGTTGGAGCTGCTGGGGGCATAGTGGAGCTGATGGGGGGCAAAGTGGAGGCAATGGGGGCAAGTTGGAGCTGGTGGGGGCAAGTTGGAGTGGATGGGGGGGCAAAGTGGAACTGGTGGGGCAAAGTGGAGCTGGTGGGGGCAAGTTGGAGTTGATGGGGGGGCAAAGTGGAGCTGATGGGGGCAAAGTGGAGCTGGTGGGGGGCATCTCTTACTGGCATCTCCAGAACAGGGGCAGAGAGAAAACAATCATGAAAAGAGATTGGGTATAAGTAGGTGGGGTATAAAGGGGTGGGACACAAGGGGCGGAGTGAAATGGGCGGCAAAATTAGGTTTTGCCTAGGGTGGCAAAAATCCTTGCACCAGCCCTGACTGTGTGGTGTGTATTACTTTGCTCTACAGCAATAAAGCTCATATAAATATTTTATTTAAACTTCAGTTTACGTGTTTATACATTAGTCTGTGCAAATAAAATACTTTGGTCTTGCACTAAATCATTTATTCAGTTACATAAATAGCCAGTAATAGGCCATGAAATAATCTAAAAATTCTTACTAATGCCCTGCCCACCAGCCACGCCCCCAACAATATCACCTAAAACTACAGTGTCCCTCTTTGGCCATGTGAAATGTTGGGAGGTATGCACATACACCCTTTGTGTGCCATTTTGTTCCCCTGGTGCTGTACTACAGGTCCTGCTGAGGCCACTGGGAGTCAGGGTGAGTGACTGTGTGTGTGTCAGCCATATTTATTTCTGGCTTTATGTGTGTATGTGGTGCTGTGTGTGTGTGTGAGTGGGGGTATGTGTGTTTGGGGGTGTGTGAGTGGGGTGTGTGTGTGTGTGTGGTGGTCTGTGTGTGAGTGGGGCATGTGTGTTTGTTTGGTACTGTATGAGTGGGGCATGTGTGTTTGTCTGTGGTGTAGGAGCAAGTGGCAGCCATTTTGTTTCTTTCTGACTTTGATAGTGGTGGGCGGGCCAACTCCCTGCATCATTGAATCACCCAGTAGGAGTAATAACTCCTGCTTTATGCCTCCCCTGGGTATGTTTTGGCAGGCACAAAGTCTTCTTTTTTATATATATATATATATATATATATATAGGCAAATAGTTTGGGATTTAATGTACCCCTTATTAAATAAAGGCTATCAGTTATTCCTTGATAATTATTACACCAGTCCCCTTTTATTTAAGTCTCTTTTTTGTTTTGACACCGTTGCCTAAAATACTCAGATACCAAATTAAAAACTGGGACGTCATCATCTTTGTACCAACAGGAGCTGCTGGCAGTGAAGTTTAGGGACCCCAAAAAAAAAAAAAAAAAAAAAAAAAAAAAAAGAGGTGTACATGCTGACCACAATGCATGAGGACAGATCTGTGGCAGTCACTGTTCATGGCAGGACAGGGGTACTGAGAAAGCCAGTCTGCATCAGGGACTATAATAAAAACCATGGGGGGGAGTTGATCTGTGTGATCAACTAATGCAGCCCATACCTCGCAATGAGGAAGTGTAGGGCATGGTATAAAAAAGTTGCCATCTATATGATGCAGACTGCTGTACATAATTCATTTTTACTTTTTAAGCTGGCAAACCCCAATCAAAAATGTAGCTTTTTACAATACCAGCTACAACTTATTTCCCTATTTTTATTTCAAGGTGCGTCAGAAACAATTCCACCAAGATCCGGGGTAGTACATTTTATTTATAAAATCCCCCAACTCCCCCCCCCCCCAAAAAAAAAAAAAATCACCACAGAAGTGCTGCAGGGTTTGCTATAGAAAGGGAATACGGACAGACACCACCACTTACTGTCCTGATTGCCCTTCCAAACCTGGCCTCTGCCTTGGTGACTGTTTCAAGGAATACCATTCAGGCACAATGCAGTAGTGTTGTAAAGGTTCTTTTATTATTTGGCCACTTTTTCCTCCTGAAATATCCTATTTTTCAAAACACATCCCTCCTCAGGTCTAACACTATCAAAATATATCTCTGATAATGGAAACACACTTTCCCTACTGGGTCTAGTAATCCCCCAAACCCTGACAAACCTACGCATATGGGGCATTGCCGTACTCAGTCAATGTAACTCACCACTAATGTAAAGCACTTAAAAAATAATAATAATAATCTGCAAATATCTGATTAAAATCCAGAGCAACACTAAAATATAAGTGTGAAAAAAATGATGTGTATCTGCCTTACTGCAGATTTTGGGAGGGATTGGTGATAGAGTGGCAGTGAAAAAATTGATAAGATGCAAATAGAATGAAAGCCAGGGTTGTCTACTCTTCTACAATATATACTTTTGGGGGTAAAATTAATTGCAGCATTGCCAAACAGACCAAAATGAGACAAGGCGCCAGTTGTAAAAATGGCATGTCTGTACAAGGAAACTAACATGTTCCAACTGGGCCCAGTAGCTCCCACAAACCCAGACAAACCTATGCATATGGGGCATTGCCGTAATTAGATGGAGCCGAACACTAATCAATGCAGTTTATAAAATCTTCACCTATTCGGTGCTGAAATTCACATCAACACTGAAGCCTAAGTGTGAAAAATGCTGTTTTTTTTTTTTTTTAAACTTACGTCAAGGTTTACGAGGGATTGGTGGTAAAATGGTTGTGTACATAACTTGATAACACACCTAAAATGAAAGACTGGGGTGTCCGCTTTCCAAAAATATACACTTTTGGGGGGAAATCTTAAAAAATGAGCACTGTTACACAGCCCAAATAAGAAATGGTACCAGTAACGCAAGCTGTGAAGATTCAAAGTGTGAACCTGGAAACGCACATGTTCCAATTTGTGCCCCGTAGCTCCCCCAAACCATGAGAAAGCTATGCATATGGGGTATTGCCGTACTCAGAAGGAGCCGAACACAATCAGTGCAGTATATAAAATCTTCACCTGTTCTGTGCTTGAAATTCACATCAACATTGAAGGCAAAGTGTGAAAAATGCTGATTTTTTTTTTTTTTACATATGTCAAGTTTTCACGGGATTGGTGGTAAAATGGCTGTGTGTAAAATTTGAACACATACCTAAAAACGAAAGCCTGGGGTGTCTACTTTCCAAAAATATAAACTTTTGGGGGGGGAAATACTAAAGCGGAGCACTGGAACATAGCCCAAAATGAGTAATGGCACCAGTTAAGCAAGATGTGAAAATTCAATATTTGTTAAACATTGGGCCCCGTAGCTCCCCCAAACCTTGAGAAACCTATGAATATGGGGTATGGACGTACTCAGAAGGAGCTGAACACTAAACAATGCATTTTTAAAAATCTTCTCCTATCCTGTGCTTGAAATTCACACCAACATTGAAACCCAAGTGTGAAAAACGCTGAATTTTTTACTTTCATCAAGATTTACAAAGGATTCGTGGTAAAATGGCTGCATAAAAAAAATTTAAAAACATACATAAAATGAAAGCCTGGGGTGTCCACTTTTCAAAAATATACACTTTGGGGGGGGGGGGGGGGGGGATTTTTTTTTTTTTTTTAAGAAGAGCACTGTTACACAGCCCCAAATGAGACATGGCACCAGTGATGCAAGCTGTAACAATTCAAAGTGTGAAACTGGAAACGAGCATGTTCCAATGTGGACCCCGTAGCTCACCAAAACCTTGTGAAACCTATGCATATGGGGTATTGCCACTCAGAAGAAGGAACTGAACACTAAACAATGGATATTTGTAAATTTTCAACTATCCTGTGTTTGATATCCACAGTAATATTGAAATGTAAGTGTTAAAACTGGAAAAAAAAAAATTTCTGGAAAAATAGCTGCATAAAAAAAAACTCCTAAATTCTCCTGATTTACCTTATGTTGTCTAGTTTTCAGAAACATACGTTTGTGGGACATTTGTGGTTCTGGCACCGTAAACTAAGCTATGATGCTCGCATGCCAATTGTTGAAAAATTACAAGTTGGAAATAATGGCAGCCATCTTGTAATATTTACCTTGTAAATGTGAGGAAGGGATTGAAATACTAGGCATATGGGGTACTCATTCAGAAGCAGCAAGTGAATATATTTAGGGGTATTTTTTTGTCAAACTAATTGTATGCAAATCCTGACAGGAAAATAAGCAAATTTTTTTTGCTCTTTTTTTCTATTTTAATCACATTAAATGATGAGGTAGTCATAATTGCGGCCTCAAAAGAAAGCTCTGCTTGTGCTTAAAAAAAAAAAAAAAAAAAAACAACAAAAAAAAAAAAAAAAAAAAAAAAAAAAAACAACAAAACAGTATATAATTTGTGTGGGTGTACAAAAAGAATTAAAGAGAAAATATGGTTGAACAAAGTCAAAAAAGTCAAAATTGCTCTGGTCCTTAAGTCAAATTTAACTCAGATTTTCCCGGTCCTTAAGTGATCTAAACATTGTCCTCACATTGAGTATATGGCATAGCAGGTCCAGAGATTGAGCCAAACTCTTGTAAGGGAAACAAGTGCAGATATATGTCCCTATAAATATTCTTAAGTTACCTGCCTACTCTTATAGAGCCCATAACCATTAAAGTTCAGATTCAGAAGGGTTCTGAGGCATTCCCCCCCCCCATGGGGATTTTTATTATATGAAGTCTGGAAATTGCTATTTGAATAAAAACTGACAGCAGTGGGAGTAGCCTTGCTTTACTCAACAAGGAGAGTCCTTTGGCATATAGTTCTTTCATAAAGAATTTATAGTTCCTTTAAATAAGAGAATAACCACCTCACTATGAAGTCAAGGGGTAAAATGAAGACGTGCACCAAACTGCTTAATTAACACCTCCCAATAACCCTACCCCACCAACTTTCTATGACGAAAATCACAACAGTATGATTTTTGCCCTTGTGTCTTTGTTCACTTATCTTCAGTCTTGAAGGAAAGTGGATTCTGTATAGTATAACACACACAAATGACAGGGCATGTCAAAGTGAAATATGGCTTGTAGGCAAGTTCAGAGAAATGCCTAAAGAGTCTTGTTTTCTATCGGCAACAAAAAGTGCTCAAGTCATGCTTTACAAGGAGGAGATTCCTTAAAGCGGAACTACCACCCTCTATAAAGAGACCCTCCAATAATTAGGCATATGGCAACTAGCATCATAATAGTGCTATTAGCTCTCAATTACCCAGTTCTGAAAAAAAATAAATAAAATAATATATCCTTATTCTTTGGAGACTGATCACCAGTCTTTTTGCTTTAGTGCCAGGCTTCTTGCTTTAGTGCCACCTGCGCCATCAGCCCCTTGCAGTGCCTTGGAGGCACAGTGCAATGCCTCCTAGAGGAGACTGGGACTGACAGTGCAGGTGCACAGACACTAAAGCAAGAGATTACTTCAGAACTGGGTACATATGAGAGCTAATAGCACTTATGAAGCCAGTCGCCATATGCCCAATAATTGGAGGGCGACTTTAGAGTGAACGTTCCGCTTTAAACAAAGATGCAAATTAGGAAGTGTACTGGAGATACTCTAATATACTATGATCAACAGATGCACAACATGAAACATCTACAAACTTTCGTATTAACTCATTTAAACAAGAGTCATTTCTAAATAAGGATTTTTATTTGACCACAGAACAAGGAAAGCTTTTTTGCCTCTCTTAAAAGAAAGTGTTTGGTCTCTTGGTCGTGAAGCGTGGCTTGTGTTGGCGGCGCAAAACTCTGTGTGGCAGAGGGAACTTGATCTTGGAGTCCTGGAAAATAACAGAATTATGTCAGTTTAGGCTGTTGTACATATTGCCTTAGCCCAAGGCTAGCCACATTTAGAAATGAAGTGGGCACAGTCCAGGCATGTTATACTGGTTTATATTACATGAGGGCGCTGGGGAAGAACAAAGCCTGTATATACTCTATCTGCAGGTACAGTTGAACTTAAATTTGAGGGGTGTCCATTATTTCTTCAGAGTTTTGGACAAAGTATAGCCACTTGAAGACTATCAACACATGAAAATTTTTAAGTCGAACATGAACAAAGTGGACTAAACACTTACATGGAACTGCTTGATGGCAGGTCTGCGACACTTGTTGGCAGGAATCACCTCTACCTTCATTATTTGAATTGAGTGAGCGCGAGCACGATGGCGGGCACCCATGTCACGGTCTGCAAAAGAAATCAAAAACTGATCATTGCATCCAGTAAACAGAAGTCCATGCAAAGTACAGTCAATATCTGTTTGGACAGAAGAAGAAAAAAAAAAAAAAAAAAAAAATTAATATAAATATATATATAAAATGTGTGGCTTTTACTCATGTGCAGACCAACAGATTAAAAACTACTTGATCAGTTGGCAAATTGTAGGGTAGGCATCTGAACAGGTCTGCCACTCCACATGTGCAATGTTTTTTTCCTGCTCTTTATTGCCTTTTACAGTTTGTAGTTCAAGAAATACACAAGCTGCTTTAAAGGATGCAAGCTGGGAAATTAAGTGGTGTGGTCAGGTTAATAGCTCTATGCACCAAAATGCAAGAAGTATTTTCTAAAATGTGATTAGCTTTCTTTGAACAGAGAGTAATGGGATAACAGAGAAACCATTAAAAATCCTATCAGTGTCTACTGCCTTGACAAAATTTGGGTTCATAATGAGAGTCTCCTTGATCATCCAGGTTTCACCCCTAAGAAGTGCTAGTCATTTAAAAGGGAAAAACCAAAGTTAAAGGAAATATATACCATAAGTGGTTCTTAACCCCTTAACGACCGGGGAATCCAGAACCGGAAGTGACTTGATGACCACGGAGCAATTTTTTTTTTATTGCTCCGTTGGGTTCCGGACTCCCCGAACGGCGTGCAGCCGCGGGGGGAGCCCGGAACTCGATGACGGTCATAGTACGTCATCGGTCGTTAAGTCAAATCGACCCTTGACGTACTATGACCGTCAAGGGTCGTTAAGGGGTTAAAGAGAATCACCTTTTCAAATACTTCCCTCAATGGGCGTTTCCATCTTGAAGGGATTTGCATGAACATCCATTCATTTATTCCAACCACCTGGTTAATACATAGTTTCTTGCAAACCAAGTGATTTTCTGTACGTGCAAGTAATTCCACAGCTTTAGTTAACAAACCTCTACTGAAATGGGTTTCACCAGCTACTAAAATCACTCAAATTATTAACTTGTTTGTAAAACAGGTAGTAAGAGGTATAGGCAGTTTAGATACATACATTTAAAAGGAGAGTAAAAATCTGTGCAAGTGACAGGTCCACAAAACAAAAAAAACCCTCTAAACCAGATTCAGGCAAGGCATCCTTACAGCTGCTAGTGAGGGGCATACATCCTCAAAAAGGATGTCTGATCACAAATAAATCAATGACAGCCAGCACATGAAAGCAAATAACTAGGCTTAAATGGATAGTAATGTTTCACAAAAACAGCTCCAATTAATCCTCATAGTATTTGAGCCATAGTGAGTGTTATTTCATTACTTTGAGAGTTGTGGTTCAAAAGTAACTGAATGATAAAGTTCGCCCCTTTTACCTAGTGTAAGCCATCTCTTCTCAGATGTGGAATCTGGTTGTAAGACCAGACAGATAACAGCAGGGGACAATCTTCTTCCTATGAGAACAATGAAGACCCTGCCCCCAGTTTCAGGTTTTTCCCTTATCTTAATTGAAGATTGTACCTCTCTGCAATCTACCTGGGCAACTCCCTTCTGCTCTGGCTGAGCAGTGTTACATCAGTAAAAGGGGCGGGAGGGGGATACTTTGTCATTTAATTACTCTTGAACTACAACTCTGACAGAATTGAAATAACTCTCCAAGGTCCACATACTATGATTATTAATTACAGCTGCTTTTATTATGAAACATTACTATCTCTTTAATGGAAATAAAGCTCCACAGTATAATATACTACTGGTGATCACACTACAGGACAATGACAACTATTCCTCTCTACCACAAAAATACAATTGCGAGTGCCCTAGAGCTGTGCAGCACAGACATGTGACGTACTCAATGAATTAGGTTTAGGTAAACCAAGGGCGGGCAAAAAGTGACAGTTTAACAGTTTGAAAAATTTTAACTAGCCAACAACTATTCTGAGCTCCTAGGAATGTGATGCAGTATAACAGAATAAATATATTGCCTCATTCATGTCAGCTGATTGACCCTGTATAGGACCAATTCCACATTTCATAGTAACACAGGCAATACCTGAATATAAAGGGCATTATTGCTAGCCATCGTCCAAGGGGTTAAGCTTCACCCAGCTACATGTCACATTGACTGGCATTATACATAGCAGGGGAGGGAGCGGGGAGGTTAGGGTGGCAGGGGAAAGGGTACTCTGAAAGTAGCCAGGTAAAGCTACAGATTTGCAAATGTTCATTATCAAAGAGGCCTTTGGGCTATTTACAATACTTTTTGCCTACGATCCATTTCTTTAGAAGTAAATAAGTAAGAGAGGCAATTTCATTTAAAAGCTTCAATATCAGCTAGTGGTATAGTTCTTAAAATAACATACTGGGCCTATCTGGAGTGAGGCATGACAAAAAAAAGGTAGATTTTACATTATATACAGGAAAGTGCAGATATAATAACAAGACTGTTGCATGAATGACATGTACCTCAAAATGATGGAACACTACAGTATAGTTATCCATTACTTACGACAAGACAGCAGCATAAGAATTGTGCACATTTTACAGGTATAAAGGGGGGGGGGGGGAAGCAGGTTTGAAGGAAGAATAGACACAGAAAAGACAGCGGGAGTAAAGATTGAATTTAGGACGAGAAAGTGATAGTATGAGGGATAAATAAAAACAGATGTTTATGGTAACCAAGAATATGGTGGCCAGTAGTATAAGTTTGAGAGAGAAAGATTACATTTAACCCTTTGAGCATCAGTGGGTTGCGCAATACGTTGAGAATCAATACACCACACAACCATCTGGCACTGAAAGGGAGAAATTATGCCAGCTCATTTTTTTCAGTGTAAGGCAACAAGGATCTCAAAAAATTATACTTACAGCACTGAGTAACAGCAGCAGCTGTAGTTAGGTCTCTGTACTCCCTGTACATATTGTGTGTTCCACTACGAGAGTCATAGCGCAGCCAGATGCCAAAGTTCTTTACTTTCAGAGGAGACTTCTCAAAAACCTGAGAGAACAAATACTGATTGTTTGTCATAGTTTACTTGTATATTTATCTACAATATTCCATAAAAATTATAGTAAGTTAAAGCAAACTGAAGTAGAGCACTTTCAGTGTGAAGTCCAATCAAGTCTTGCAAATAAGTTCTAGAGATGAAACAGGATTTAAATGCATTATATTTTTACAAATCATATCTTTAACATACTTATGGTTTAGTTTTCATTTTTCATAACCAGTTTGCAGTAAATTATAGCTTTATTTCTACCTGGCTTTATTTGCCCCTGTGTACTCTCCATCACACACACACCTTAGCTACATGAAAACACACATACTACAGATTTAAATGCATGGGTCTGTTCCAGAGAAGGACAATGGGCTCAGAGGGAAACTCTTCCATTACACACCCTGACTGCTGTCGTGTGATCAAAATATCAAGTACATTTTATTTCGCTCTCCCTCTCTATTCACATATAGAAAATAAGTTGTAGAACCTTTGATTTCACTTTCACAGGCACTTCAGCTCTTGAAAGGCGACAAAGTTCTTATGATTTGTGCACAACAGACAGGATCATTACACAATACAGTAGTGATCTTTGGGTTTTGTGTGCAGGTCAGTATATATTATGCTACAGCATGGAAACAGAATAATGCCCATACTAAAAGCTGCATAAACCTTTTACAGCAAGATATAACTATTGCAAACATATTGCACTGTATTAAACATTTCAGAATCTCATTAGCAATGCTTACTTGTCCACAGTATATAATTTCCCCCGAAGCCTTCTTCATCTTCTTAAGCTGAGATACAAAATACCAGAACCGGGACTTGGCGACTACATGGTTGGTTGCGAAAATTCTCATGCGGTAGAGAGGTGGAGAAGGAACCTTAGTTGTGGGCACACTACGCCCAATTACCTTATACTCCCGGAGCTAAAATAGGAGGATGAAAAATTAGTTTACCCACATAAGGCAACAAAATATAACAGTTAATCCACCACCCCTCCATGTTGCACCTGATACGTAGTAATTTTAAATTGTGGTACCTTTGAATTCACTTTCATAAGCACATGAGCTCTAGAAAGGCGACAAGGCACTGTTAGTATCTGCACCACAGACAAGATCATGATGATGAGAACATAATGATCTTTGGGTTTAGTGTGCATGCTACCCTGCTCCTGTGAGCACAAAGCTAAGACATAGAGCCACTGTTAGTTCTGGGGGTACACCAGGTTAGTTTTTCAAGATATCCCTGCTTAGTTACAGGTAAGTAACCAGTCATTGTGACTGAGCTGTCTGTACTTCGTTATATACAGTAAAACTGACATGTTTGTGTTCCCCCATGGATTGGAGCTGTGAATCCCTGCCTTAAAACGATAGAAAACCTTTGATTTCCTATTCCGACGTGTGCGATTTCAAAAGCTGTCAGTGTAATCTATTTATGATATTTGTACGTATTTAAAAATTTAACAAGATATCTAGGTTTGTTGATTTATGCAAACTAAGCATTGTCTAGTACATCCTGAAGTTTCAGATAGCAATATTGCACTCTCCCTCACAACAGCCACTTCTTAACAGGAAATACTGGCTAGTTTGCATAAATTAGCAAGTTATTTAAATGAACCATTGTTTTAAACAGCCAACACAATTTAAGACGCTTGCAGATTCACTCAAGTCAGTGTTAGGTCCACATTAAAACAAACGCCTGCCACCCTGAGCACAAAACTAGAGATTAAGAAAATTAAGAAAACCGACAGGCACGTTATGGACCGTAATATATCATAAGAGAAAAAACGTTAGTGGTAATACCTGGCATGTTACTTAGCCCTTTAGCTAGTTGGTAATTAAGAGATGTTTGCTGTATTGTCTGGTACAGTTTCAGCTTTGTTTCCCTAGGGAAGACACCCAACAAGGCAGGACTTAAAGAGATAGTAATACATTGTTTGAGAGATAACCGAATGCCAAGTTCCCCCCTCCCTGAAGTCAGCATTGTACTGACTGTAATATCCGGTCTGATTTTCATCAGGCGGCTCTGCAGAAGAGGCGCAACCACGTTAGTGAAAAATAATTTCACTGAAACGGTCTACATGTGCTTGGTTTGCAAGCACTTGTAGAAGACCGTTTCAGTGAAATAATTATTTAAAAGTATTTGGGCCTTGGAGAGAGTTATTTCAATACTGTCAGAGTTGTAGTTCAAGAGTAGTCGAATGATAAAGTTTCCCCCTCCCGCCCCTTTTACCTAGTGTAACACTGCTCACCTCAGATGTGGAATCTGGTTGCTTGACCAGACAAATAACAGCAGGGGGAAATCTTTTCCTGTGATAACAAGGAAAACCCTGTCCCCCTTGACAGCTTTTTCCCTTATCTTAGTTGAAGATCATCCCTCTCTGCAATCTACCTGGGCACCTCCCTGCTGTTCTGAGCTGCAATTATTTCAGTATAAGGGGTGGGAGGGGGGATAGTTTATCATTCAATTACTCTTGAACTACAACCCTGACAGAATTGAAATAACACTTTCCAAGGCCCAAATACTATGATGATTAATTAGAGCTGCTTTTATTATGAAGTGTTACTATCCCTTTAAGTATAACCAAAGTTTATAAGTAGTCTTAAGAGGCCAACACTAATTTGGAACAACGGAGTAGTAATTTAATGTCGACAGCCTGAACTAATTTAAGCATGTGTGCGGGTGTGGGGGTCGTGTCATCTCAATAGAATGTTATATATACTAGGAGTTGCAGAAATAGTATTTTTGAATAAGTAATCACTTCACAGTAGCTTGGGTCAAGTTGCACTTTATTGCTACATCAGTACCACTGTGAAGTCCATACAGAATCAGAAAGTGGAAATAAGACTGGTTTGAATTATTTGTAAGAGATGATGTTGCCAATTCATCAGGCACAATCAGGATAACAGTAGATGTCAACACACGTAGGATATTCCCCGTCATCTGGTAAAGGCTAATGCAGAAGAAGCCATCACCCAAGTATTAAGTTCCACTAGCCGCATTTTGTAATTTGCAGCTGCACATCAATGCAGCGATTCTAACATATACTTCATATCGTGACTCAAAAACCTAAATAGAGCCTCCCCTCGACCTGACACCGACTGGGAGCGAGCAGCTTGACTCCAATATATTAGCGTTACATGCCAATTTGTGCTTTACTGAGGATCCGCTCCCAATATACTTGCAGATCTACCCCGCTCGGAGCCTCATGGCTGCTCTTCAGGCGCCATGATGTAGGCCCAGGAACAGCAACCTCGTACAATAAGATAAAAACTCAGACAGCTAGTAACAAAACCCAACACGAGGTCACATCGGCACTCGAGGAGAACCCTGGGCCGCAAAAGAAAGTCATACACAATGTCACCGGGCTACCCCCTAACCCGGTTTCCCAAGATCTCCTTACAGTGCCAGAAGCCTTCATGCTGCCTCGATCCCTGCCACCAAGCGAAAGGAAGTGCTCCTTCAAGCGCCCTGATACGTCACCCAGCACGTCAAAGCCTATTGGACAGCGATGCAAGTTATTTCGTTCTCATTGGAGAAAACAAGTTGTCAATAAAACTCTGTCTAAAATCCGGGGCGGTGTTTTGCGGCTGCGTTTTTTTGACTGGTAAATTGTTGTAATACGTTGAAACCTCTCTGGCAATTACAAGGTAATTGATATGTACATTTGTACTAGAGTGACTGAAGCTAAGCCTTTTCTGAAATTAAATATATGCGGTAATAATACATAGTTTTGTGTCATTCATACATAGGTTATTGCAGTTGCTTGCGCTTTGTGCAGAGGTGGGCAACGTGCACCCAAGCAGCTGTTGTCGGACTACAGGTCTTATCGTTCTCAGGCCAGCCAAAGATGTAGTTTAGCAGCAGCCAATGAAGTGCTAGTTGCTTACTCCTGGCATAGATACTTACATTATGTGAACAGACCTCCCCTACTAAAAGATGCCCACAAATTGCTGATTTCTGTTCCTGCCAGAAAAGTGTTCAACATTAAAATGTAGACCAGGTCACAGTACACATGAACCGTAGCAAAAAAAAAATCCATTATGGGTCTAAAGCTTTCTTATCTTTCATTGGTAAAGGAGTGGAGGCAGGGGAGTTAGTAGCTTCCAATATATCCAGGACTTGGGTCAATCTAATTAATTATTGGTGTTCCACTCAGCCCAGCAGCATTGTTATCAGCATACCTGGGAACTTTCAGTTGAGGGCTACCCGGAGGGTAGTCCTCTGTTCAGCAGGGGGTAACAAAAATGACGCTAATCGCGTCAAAAAGGGGCGGGGCTTAACTCGAGTGTTGGTGGGGATTTAACCCTTTGAGTGCCAGAGTGGTACGGAATGCATTGCAAAGCAATGCATTCCGTACCACTCTGGTACTCAGAGGGTTAAATGTGTCACACAGAAGGCTGGGGACAGAGGCACAACGGGAGAAAAAACAGATGTGGCAGAGTTTCAATAGAAACTCTCCACATCCGGAGGAATCTGCCTCTGCCCCGGAGACCCGGTAAAGCTCTGTCAGAACCGGAGTCTCCGGGGCAAATTTGGAGAGTTCCCAGGTATGGTTATCAGCATACCTGGGAACTTTCAGAAATAACTCACTCTGCTCTTCTCCCTCCTCCGATGACAGAGGTTTCTGTCTGTAAGCTGGAGCGGTCTCATTGGCAGAGATCGATATCTAGCCAATGAGACTGCTTCAGCTTACAGACAGAAGCCTCCATCATCAGAGGAAGGAGGAGAGCTGAGGCAGAGTGACGGACTGCGGTCTTTGCGGAAGTAGCTGCAGGACCGACTTTATAAGTTAAATTTACACGAAATAAAACTTAAAAAAAAAAAAAAAAAAAAAAAAATGAAGACCGTTTTAGTAGTATTCGATATGAAGCCTAACTATTTATGCTATGTTATACATAGGTGACACATCCACTTTAAAGGAATCCACATTCTCTTAAAGTAGCTCTGTTAGTGTGATGGGGCATTGCACTGTTAATACGCTGAATTCCAGAATGGTGTACAAAATAGTGCTCTAATGCTTTGCATAGCCTTCTGGTACTTAGAGGGTCACAGCAAGACTTGTTTAATATAAATTCTGCCTGAGTCCTGGGACTTTAGCCCTCACAGCCAGTACCTAGCAATGCCTTCCATGCAGGACTTGGAAAATAACTACACAGCTGAGTGTTTCAGCCCGCATGTTAAACTAATGATCATTAGCACATGTTTGGTATAATTGTTTAATCATACACCTGCTTATATGCCTACAAAATCCCTGACTTAGTGCAAGTGTACCTAGTAAAACTGATACGGTTTTGAAGGCAAAGAGTGGTCACGCCAAATATTGATTTGATTTAGATTTTTTTTTGTAATGGTGTTGACGCTTCTCTCTCAGTTGTCTAGCGAGAAGAGCACCAGGTTTATAACCTTGTTCAAACTGTGTTGGTATGTTCTACTTTCAAATTAAGCAACAAAGTTAGTTTAGAGCAGAGAGTAGTAAGTGTTGTCAGTGTAGCTGTAACGTGTGACGTTTTGTGAAGATATTCTAATTTCTGAATTTCTAACATAGTGTTATTTCTTTCTTTAGAGGTCAGTTTTTTTCTCCTAGCAGCAAGTTTAATTAATTGCCCCCTGACTACTCGCTTGTGAGCTTCCCACACTATTACTGGGGATATATCATGTGTGCAGTTTTCTGTCACAAAATGTTCGAATACCTGGGAAAGGATAGTATAAGATTCAGTGGACTGGAGTAATAATTAATCTAGCCTCCAAGATGGGGAGGTATTAGGGATGCGTCCACGATCTATTGTGATTGAGATTGGGGCGTGGTCTCACCATGTGATATTACCTATCTTAGCTGATTGAAGAAGAGGAATGGATGAATGGATGATGAAAATTGAATAATTGGTGTGAGGATGTGAATAGAAATAATAATCCTTGGTATCTTAAGACCCTGTAGTGTGGTTGGATGCTGGTGCCTAGATACAGGGAGACAACTCACCTGTATATACATGTGGAAATAATATATGAGAAAAAATGGCAGGAGAGAGCACCTGCTGTCAGCGTAGTGGAGTTTATGATAGCCAGAGGTCAGGAACAGAGAGGTCAGCAAGATCAGTGTCACGATAGCCAGAGGTCAGGAATGGAGAGATCAGCAAGGTCAAGGTACAGGCCAAGGTGTATGTTAAGTAGACTTTAGTAATCAATAGTAGTGAGGCAAGGAAAATACAAGCAAACCCTGAGCAGAGGATTGCCCAGGGTTTATATAGAGGTGCTGCTGCTTGCAAGCACCTAATCTGATTGGACTAGGCTGGCAGCCCCCCCTCGCATGGCATAGGCATATATAGCATGTCTGCAGTGTGACACGGCTCCAGTCATACCCTCCCTGGCCTGCAGCTTGGATACACATGCCGGAGCGGCCTTTTGGCTAAGATCAGGTGTAGTACCTGCTCAGGTAGGTGGCAGATGCCTGGGCAGGGGTGGCATGCTACACTTGGTCGAGGCCTGGGGTCGGGGGCGAGACAAAAGCCCGAGGTGCAAAAGATGCCTTTGATTCACCGAGCACGTGATAACAGGACACTTGTATCGGGTTGAGCACTGGCACCGCACTCTTGGACTTTTCTATTCTTTTCACTTCCTCTGCCCTGGTCTTCTGGCCGGCAGTGAAGAATTTTTATAATTCCAGCCAGGAGGCTGGGGCCTTAACAGGAACTCCTTTTTTTTCCTTTATTCACTGGGCACGTTTGGCACAGTAGAATTTTGGGTTTTTTTGGGCACTACGAAAGCAGTTACCCACCGACACAAAGCACTTATTCACTGAAAATTAGCCGCAATGGGGCCGGGTCCTTGGACTTTGTGCTCTTGGTGGGGGAGGTGGTCTGGCATGCTGCCTACCCTTAACGTTTGCTGACGCTCCTCTCTCCGGAGGGAGCTGAAGATTGAAGCCCTGGGGCAGGGACGCTGATGCAGAAGGCCCCAGGGTGAAAGCCCTCCTCTCTTCTTCGGAGAGAGGAGGAGAAGATAAAGGGCCCCCCCTAGCATGGGCGAAGGGGGTCTGAAGGCTGACCCGGCCCCAGAAGAATGCACCTACGACTCACGAGAAGTCATGGAGCACTAACTGGGAACGGAAGAAGCACAGGAAAGCACAGTAACAGACTGCGCGCACCTCGGGCTTACATCAATAACACATGCCGGAGCGGCTCTACAGCTCCAGAACGCCGAACACCAAGATCCACAGGCCCAGGGAGGAGCACCTCCACCAGCAGCAGCAGACGCGCCGGACAGAGGCTCCCGGTCCGTCGGCACATCGGTAGGTCGAGAGCATGACAGTGTCGGGATTAAGTAACGGCAACGTATATATAAGTTGGAAGGAGTGTAAGGCCTTAACAAAGCAATGGATCATAGAATGGGATTAGGAGGATTAACCTGTTGAGCAGTCAATAACTGGTTGAAGTGGAAGATTGAAGTCCCCACCCAGCACTAGATTACCTTCTTGGAAGTCAACGAGTGTGTCAAGAGTGGATAGTAGGAAACCCGTCTGGTTTTTGTTGGGGGCATAGATTGTATCTAAGGTATATAATCTACTGTCTGTTGTTCCTTTCACAAATGGATATCTCCCTTCTCTATCCAAGAGGGTTTTTTGATTTAAGAAGGGAATCCTTTTGGGAAGAGATTTGCTACACCATTTCTTTTAACTGTAGCAGAACTGAGAAATGTAGTGGGAAAGAATCTATTCCCTAACCGAGGTGTCATATCATTCTTAAGGTGGGTTTCCTGTAACATAATTAAATCCCCACCCATACTGTGCATTTCTCTCAAAACTAATGTCCATTTTTGTGGTGTGTTTTAGGCCATTGACATTTTGAGATATTATTTTGAAAGTCTTATCTGTTAGTGATGTCATGAATGATTATAGTAGCCAAGAGAGGAGGCTGTTTATACCGATGAGCATCTCTAGCAGAAAAATATGTATGTTGAAAAGGCCATATAGAAAACTGTCCCAGAGCTGTGTTTGATGGGGAGGTAGGAGGTCGAGGGAGAGGGAAGAGAAGAGAAACAATGGAAGGTATAAGATAGATGAAAGTTAGTAGAACACAAGGAGAAAGGAGAGTAATGAAGAGCAGATAGGGAAAGTGGCAAATTCCTACTCTTTGAGTAGCTATTTACAATAGAGTGAGTAGTAGGCCTCATCGGTTCACACCCCAACCGAGACGGAGAAAAAGGGTCCATCTCTGATCAAGGATCAGGATCCAGAGGCGTCCACTCACACCCAAGGAGGATCAGTAGGACGATATTGGAGTAGTAATAGAGTAGTAATAGAATGTCTGAGGTACCATATGGTAGTATGAGTAATAGCCTGGATGAGGCATAAATTATCCTGGAACAGGATGGTATTTAAAGGGATAGTAATACTTAAGCATTACTAATCCCTATAGTAAAGCCCTACTAAAAAAAAAACATATTGCCCCCACTGTCATCTCTCAAACCTTTATGGTTTGAGAGATGAACGCTTCTAAAGTTGCCCTCTCCCTCCCCCTTCCCTGCAGTCAGCATTCTAGCTGACTGCAGGGAAGAGAGTCGTACGACTTTCAGGCGGCTCTCCAGCACAGCCTGATCACATTACTAAAAAAGAAAACTTTCACTGAAATGGTCTTCTACATGTGCTTGGTTTGCAAGCACACATAGAAGACCGTTTTAGTGAAAGTTTTTTTTTTTTTTAGTTAACGCGATCGCGGCTCTTCTGCAGAGCTGCCTGATGATCTGTAACCGGAGGTAGAGTGCAACTTTAGAAGCGTTCATCTCTCAAACCATAAAAGTTTGAGAGATGACACTGGGGGCAACACAGTTTTTTTTTAGTAGGGCTTTACTATAGGGATTAGTAATACTTAAGTATTACTATCACTTTAAGTTTTAAGAAGTGTATTCCAGATAAGGAATGGTTGGTTCCCCGCCACACAAAGTTTCTATAGATGACCAAGGACGTGGGGGCGACGCATCTAATCAGATATTCTATGGGAGAAGCTAAACTACAGAAACAGAAGGGTGATCTAGAATGTTTGTTAACCTTGCATCTAAGGCATCACCTTGTGGTAACATCATAAAGTACATGGGTAGTTCAGCCTTACTGTTCTCAGAGTTATCGCCCTTGTCGTTTATAAAAATATATCTATGTTTTTTTTTCTCTCTTTTTTGCTCATCTTTGTCCCTTCTTTCATTCCCCCTTACTCTGTTCTTTGCTCTTCTCCCTTCCCCCTAGATTTGTTGCCCTCCATTTCATTTCATCTATGGCTATACACGGGAGTTATGATGATGGTGTCAGATACCCAAAGTCTTATACTGTCCATTATCCCCATCATTTACTGGTTTCAGTCACTGTGCATAAAGGACCAAACAGGTATTTAGAAATATAATGCTAAAACTGTCAATGAGTCCATTATAGAAGATCATTCCAGGAACATCGACCAGAGTTTAATAAAAAGAGCTTATACATTTGTGCAGCAGGGAAAGGATAGGTAAAGGCAATGATGAAGAAGTAAGAGCATATAAGGTAGCATTTCAAAACAACCATGCAAACTGTTAGAAAATCCCTGGCTTGACTGTATATGTGCTTCGGTTTCCGTGATGCGAGAGGGGAGGGGTTATGTCATGGAGTAAATAAAATGGTAGATCTAAGGAGAAGCTTTACACTGGTAGGAGTTAGCTAGAAAAGTACTAGTATTACCAAGAATCAACTACTGGTAGTACATAGAAAGCTAAAACCTATTCCGTTTCTATGCATAGGGTACATGGGAGAAGCCAAGTGGAATACATGACAAGAGCGGGGGAGTAATGTTACTTCTCTGTCTTCTGTGTTTCTGTATCAAGGACTGTTAATAACAAGTAACCTAAGTAGTTGGTGCCACATAAGTCAGGCCAGAGCCCCTCAACACCTTCTTATCCCGTATTAGAACGATAAAAACTAAGGTTGATCAAACATTCCTACTTCCCTAGAACCTTACAATTCCATAAACAAAACTTGTTTCTAAAGCATATGTCAAAACATTATAGATAGAAAAATATCCATGTTTTTGTCAAACAGTCTTAGTAACCGGAAACAAGATCAGTAGACCTTGTAAAATTGCTTCCATATACACATGTTGTGTATAGTCCAGTAGGACCTGTTGACCATATTTAGTAAAAAAAGAAACATATTTGGGTAATCACATTTTGTCCGGGAGTCTCTAATATTCCAGTGAAAATTATTGCCAAGTCTATTAGTATTGTGTTAACATTGAGTATGGCCTAACAGGTATTGGGCCTGTAAGGTTTACCATTACTATGACTTAAGAGAGTCTCAGTGGATAGTATGGTAGGTCCCTGTGGAAGATTCAGTCGGTTGATTGTCGTGCTTGCTTCGCGGTCAATGTCTGAACAGCAGGGGATCCCGGTACATGTCTCTTCTTGTTAGGGTGACGCCATGGTGAGGAAACCTACATGTATTTTCCCCAAGTCTGGGAATCAGAAGTAACACTTGCTGGAAGTTCGGCCTCTGGGATCTTCATGTTGAGTGCTGTTGCAAACACATGGCACTCATCTTGGTATCGCAAGAAATGGGTTCTGCCATTCTTGATAACAGATAGGGGATACGCCCATCAGTATTTGATGTTTTGTTGGCGTAGAAGATTCGTAAGAGGCCGTAATTCTCTCCTCCACCGTAGTGTATTTGGGGATAGATCTCTGAATATGGCTACTTGACTGCTGTCTAAATTAATAGGTGTTGAGACCCTTGCCGCCATTAGGAGTTCCTCTTTTTCTCTGTAGTGGTGAAATCAGACAATGACTCATCTAGGAGCTTCAGTCGGATAGCTTTTGGGTTTCAAAGAACAAGGAGCCCTATCAAGCTCATAGGGTTTGTTATCGTTCTTCTGAAGGAGAGATTGAAAAGTTTTTGTAGAAAGGCGGGAAGTTCTTCATGGCCTGCATTTTCTGATATGCTGTGTAGACAAAGGTTACATATCCTGCTTCTATTTTCGAGGTTGTTTAGCCGGACGATAGTATCGATGTGTGCTTTCTGTAGCCAAGAAATAAGTTTCTCGTTAGTGTCCCGATAGGCAGCCCAAGATTCTTTTTCATCTTCTAGTGTCATAATACTAGATGGAGGATGTCTTGTTTAATCTCGGCCACTTCATCTCTGAGGAAGAGTTTGAAGTCTGATAGTAGATTCTGTATATCTCTCGTGGAGGGAGAGTAAGAATTTTCCATATATGATTCTTCATCTGAGCCGTCATCAGCCATCTTGTAAAGTTGCGAGTCTTTCGGTAATTCAAGTTTTTTCTGAAAAAAGGATTGCAAGTCCTGTCCCTTTTTGGAGAGTTTGTTTTTTAGCATACTAAGAAGTAACCAAAGCTTGTTGGTACCTAAAATAGAGTAAAGCAAACATAGTTTTGCTCATGAAAATCCTCCTCAGGTGTGGAGCTTGAGCTCTATGCATCCATTCAGTGGAACAGCCAGGCCACACCCACGGCCAACTTACTTTTAATCCCCTGAATACCAGAGGTCAACATCACATTTCTAAGCAGCACTTTGGAGACCTCTCTAGCATGCAGGGGTATAAAAGCACCCTTGAAATCAATAGGGATGTTTATTTGTCCCCTATGGTGCCAGAATTGCTCCATTTTTGGCATTATACATAAGGGCCTATGGTGCTTACTTAGAAAGCTAAAGCATTACAGTTCTGAGGAAAACCAACTGTTCCACATGAGAAAGTAAATGCTCACTGGTTTAAATGGGGCAGTTAAAGGGACAGTACTGTCTACAATAAAGTAGATCTCTGAGTCTTCTCTGTTGTGAACATAGCACTTTGCACTATGTTTAATAACTTACTTTTCTGTAGTTCAAAAGATATTAAATGTAAAATTATCCCCCTTCCGCCTCTTCTGGCCTCCTCCCCTTAGTGCTGTAATCCAGCTGTGGGACCGGACGGATGCAGCGAGGGACAAACTTAAGTCAGTAAGGATAAGGAAAACCCTGCTCCTCTTGATGGAGGGCAGGAGTTTTCTTTGCTTACTGAAGTTTGTCGATCTCTGCTTTCCATCTGGACCACAGATAGAGGCAGGGCCGGATTTACAATAAGGCAGAATAGGCATCTTAGTGCAGTAACAGCAAATAGAAATAATTTCCAACACCTATTTTACAGTGGAATCGTATTATTAGTACAGCCCACATTTCTCTGCCTTTAGACATCACTCCTATTCTACATAATAACAAGAGGAAAGCCATTTTGTTTACAATAAAAAATACTTGTAAGAAGTCATTACACAACATGGCAGCCAGACCATATATATAATTGTAGTGGTGAAATTCTACAGCAAACCAACTTCTCCAAAGGGAACAAATACAAACTAACAGATTTAAATGCTGCTTCTAACCCCCTGAATGCTAGAGATGTCTTCAACACACCATGTGACACAATGCCTTGGTGACCTTTCTAGTATTGATAGATTTGCAGTGCTTGGGAGACCTTCATCTTTCAAGGGGTTGAAAGTCCTGATAAAGAGGGATTTGGGTCTCAAAAGGTGGGGGGGTCGCTTCAGATTTCTGTGTCTACAGGCTCCTGAGATGTAAATCCGGCCCTGGATAGAGGAAGTGTGACGTGGCCAGAAGGGAGGGAGGGGGATCTTTTTACATTTAATATATTTTGAACTACAGAACAGTAAGTTATTAAAAATAGCGCAAAGGGTTATGTTTATAATAAACACAAACAAGTGGAGATCTTATTGTAGATATTACTATCCATTTAATCCACTGAATGCTAGACCTCTCCAGTTCTCAAGCAATCAAGAGGTTTTGTCCATTACTACCTTACACGGTTTTGAAGGAAAATACCTATCGTAATGCTCAGGAACCTTTGGGCAGCAGTAAGTGATTGCTCAGGCTCAGGTAATTTGTTGATAAGATAGGTAAGGGTTGAAGTGTGGGGCTGGATTTCCAAATAGGCAGAGTAAACTGCCTAGAGTAGTGCTTGTCAACCAGGGTGCCAGTGCCGTGGCACTTTGGTGTGCCCTGGACATCCACTTAGGGTGCCCCATTCTATCTATAAGGCTGTGACAAAAATGTGAAAGTAGCCTTACAACTGTATATTTAAGGATATTACTATGCACAATATGTTTATTTTATTTGTGTGGACTAACAGTAACTCTATATGTATTTTTAGCCTTCATTACAACCTTGACAAATGACATAAAATGATAGGGGTGCCCAAAAAATGCCAGAATGTGTATTAGGGGTGCCTTGAGCAAAAAATCTTGGGATCCACTGGCCTAGAGCTACAAATTTTGAGGGGCTTCTCAGTTGTGCTGGCCACACCCACATTCTGAATTATGGGTATGGCAGGAGCAATCTCTGTGTCCCTGCACCAGTTTTAGTCCCCTTTAGAAGCTATTATTTAACCCCATGGATGCGAGAGGCCTCCAAAACATTGCTTTGTAATGCATTGGAGAGATCTCTAGTAACCAAGGGGTTAAAGCCCTTTTCTTGCCCTTGCTTGTTATATGCCAAGGGTATTTTCTGTTCCAGGAAATAGCGGATGGGTGTTGGGGTGGGGCTATGGGTGGAGCTACGGGTTCCCAGAGTGCTTTGCCTATGAGTGTCTGGGATGTAAATCCACCTGTGTAGAGGTGTCATGGCACCTTTCTACAGCCACAGATTCTAATCTCTGAGGGAGTAGGACAGAGACTGTATCAAGGTGTAAGCATTCCAGGCATGGTAAATTGTTTACCATTGTAATTGATTATGTTTCATAATGTGTAATGCAGTGGTTCTCATTCTGTTTTTGCTCAAGGCACCGCTAACATGGAACCTAAAATTTGCTGGGAGCACCAAACCTTTTTTGAGTGATTTGTAAAGGACATAATACAGGTAAGAAGTACATAAACTTAATTATTTTATGTCTCACAATTAGAATAACAAAAACAAGCATATTGTACAAAACAATGTCCATAAATATACTTTTAAAACACTTCAATCACATAATTTTGTGAAAGTCTTTTTAGGAAATGATGGGCACCCAAAGTGGATGCAGGTGGCACTGGTGCAGTGTAGTACAGGTTATAATTTGTGGGAATTTATGTTAACTCCTTGTAAGCTAGGGACATCTTCAGTTTGTTGCTTCACAAAGCTTTAGACATGCCTCTGGCACCCAAGGGGTTAAAGTAGATCTGTCATTTTAAGTTTAGGTACAGTTAAAGATAATTGCTTGTATGTCATGCTAACTATTAGTTTGTAAAAGAAATATATTTTGGGAAATTAGGCCCATATATATATATATATATATATATATATATATATATATATATATATATATAAAAGCAAACTGGGATAACCCAACTGCACCATAGAGGACATATACATAACCATACCTGGGAACTTTCAGTTGAGGGCTACCCGGAGGGTAGTCCTCTGTTCAGCAGGGGGTAACAAAATTGACGCTAATCGTGTCAAAAAGGGGCGGGGCTTAACTCGAGTGTTGGGGGGATTTAACCCTTTGAGTGCCAGAGTGGTACGGAATGCATTGCAAAGCACAACGGGAGAAAAAACAGATGTGACAGAGTTTCAATAGAAACTCTCCACATCCGGAGGAATCTGCCTCTGCCCCGGAGACCCGGTAAAGCTCTGTCACAACCGGAGTCTCCGGGGCAAATCCGGAGAGTTCCCAGGTATGTACATAACCCTAAATTCCCATGCACTTGAATAGAGCTTTTTAACTCCTTGAATGCTAGAAAGGTCTCCAATGCATTGCTTCACAATGCATTCAAGCAGTTAAAAGCACAATTTAATTTAAAAATACTTTTATTTGTTCTCTGTGGTGCAGTTGGTTTATTCCTGAATAACTCCAGTTTTCTTTTATACATATGGGCCATAGTCCTTGTTTGTTTGTGGCACAGTGGGGCACTTTATTCTAATTAGCTTATGTGCTGGGCCAGGATTAATCAATTAATTAATCAGACACACTCTCATTGTTTGTACTAGCACAGCCATTGCTACGTGTGGCCACAAACAGAGCGAATTAGCATACTGTGCAGGGAATTAGCATAAAGTGTCACACGGTGCAACCACAATATAAAGGTTCAATTCTGAAAATGGTTCCACGTAAAATGGCTGCTACAACATATAGGTGGATTTTAATTCTTTGTAAAACACACTAAACTTTTCTTAGACTGACAGGTCCACTTTAACCCTTTGAGTACCAGAGGGGAACACAACGCTTTGCAGAGCAAAGCTTTGCATACCCCTCTGGTACTCAAAGGGTTAACTGTTTGAGTGCCAGATTGGTACACACCGCATTGTTTTGCAATGTGTTTCATACCCCTCTGGCTCTCAAAGGGTTATATTGCTGCAATGAGGCATCTGGTCTTTCTCTATTTGATCTTCATGCAGATTTATTTATACACTTTACATCTTCTTATCTTTTTTCGTTCCCATTTGCAGACTTGCAGTGCAATAGTATGCATATATCTTGTGGTAAAATAGGCTTTGAATAAACTGGCTACTCTAATCCTGTGTGTTTTTCAGGTAGAAGAATGTATCCCACTCCTGTATATTCTCATGTAGGTCATGGTAACTTTTCTGATGTTTACGACCCAGCTGAGGACACATTTCTTTTAATAGATGCATTGGAAAAGGATGCAGATGAGCTAAGATCTAGGTACTTTATATAAAACAAATATAATCTAAAAACATATTTTTTTTCTCTGACTTGCTTGTCTCAACTCTCTCTGCAAAATCATTTTTCTCCTGTTTCTAATGGAGGACACATGGACCATGGGTTAGATTCTGTCCACCAGGAGACAGGCACTTAAACAGTTAACACAACAAAGAACACTGCTCCTCCCACATCTAGTTTATTCCTTAGACTCCACCCACTGACAGTTTTTCTACTTTTAAAGGGATAGTAATGTTTTGGAAAAACAGCAGCTCCAATTAATATTCATAGTATTTGAGCCATAGAGAGTGTTATTTCAGTACTGTCAGAGTTGTAATTGAATGATAAAATACCCCACTCCCGCCCCTTTTACCTAGTGTAACACTGCTCACCTCAGATGTGGAATCTGGTTGCTTGACCAGACAGATAACAGCAAGGGACAATCTTCTTACTGTGAGAACAATGAAACCCTGCCCCCCTTGACAGGTTTTTCAGCTTTTTCCCTTATCTTAATTGAAGATTGTCCCTCTCTGCAATCTACCTGGGCACCTCCCTGCTACTCAGAGCTGAGCAGTTACTTCAGTATAAGGGGTGGGAGGGGGATACTTTATCATTCGATTACGATTGAACTACAACTCTAACATAATTGAAATAACACTCTCCAAGGTCTAAATACTATGATGATTAATTAGAGCTGCTTTTATTATGAAACATTACTATCCCTTTAAGTACATCAACAAGCAGAAAGCTAGTTTCCTCCGTTCCAGTGCTTGGGGCATACCAACAGGCATGGTTTTGAGACTATCCATAATTATGCAGAGACAGTGTAATCAGGATGACTGATCCACTGATGTTCTACCTGCAAACAAGCAGGGATGTACTGAAAACATGACTTGTTTGTGTTTACTGAGGGCTGAATTTGAGAATCACTCTCAGAGCCACTATTATCTTTTACCCCTATTTCATTCTATCTCGGCGGGTATGAATATGGGCATTTGTACCTGTTTATTCAGAAGAGGGATTAATTGTACCTGTTTATTTGTGACAAGTAGCGTATAGCCTGTGTACACGGGCCAAAGTGCGCAGCCATGCACAGTAGAGACTGGCTGTTGCAGTCATGCGCAGTAGAGACTTCCCGAATGCACAGAATGCTGGGAGGTGTAGTTCGTGCAGTCTCTACTGCGCATGACTGCAATGGGCAGTCTCTACTGCACATGACTGCATTGGACAAACATACATGCCTTTTATATTATAGGATGTGGTGGGGGGTGGGTGAAACATCTTTTATTTCTTTCTTCATCAGTAGATGGACTATGGAAGGAAGAAGACACATTATTTTGGTAAATTATATGTGACTCCGTATTGCAGTGACTATGTATGTTTCTAGGTTAGAAACTGAACATAGCCCATACTATACATTCTAATTCACTTGTGTTATGTGTGGATCAGCAGTTTACACTGGGGGGTCTACTGTTGATGAAGTACTCACTCGAGTCTTCCATTCTGAGGTTCTAGAAATATGGAGAGCTGGGTATTTGACCACCATAGAATTGCATCTTTTCTGCTTTTGGTGCACATTGGAGCATGGTTTTTGCTATATTCATTACTGGTATCCTTTCTGCCTGAAGTGTAGGGTAAAGTGCAGAATATATATTTTATTGATAAGTAATCTTGTGTTTGTTCAGCTTCAGACAACATTCTTTTGCATTTCCTTGGAAAGTGAGTGGTGCGTTACATAAGGGCTGCCACAGTGTCTATGTCAGGGGTAGTCAACCCTAGCCCTCAAGTGCTACCAACAGTGTATGTTTACAGGATATTCTAGCTAGAGCACAGGTGGACTGATTATGGCTTAGTCATTTTAATTGGTCTGTCTGTGCTCATTCGGGGGTATCCTTAAAAGATGAAATGTTAGTAGCTCTTGAGGTCTAGGGTTAGCTACCTCTGCTTTATGTTCTTTCCCTCTCAGTGGGAACATCACCAATTGTGAGTGTCTTTTCTGCAAAATGCACTAGCTACTCAGACTTCTGCTAACACCACTCAGATACCAGAGCTTTCTATTCTCATAATTTGGCATCTGCCATATTCACAGGCATTTAATAGTGCATGGTGATGGACTAGCCTACATGTTATTTGTTTCCAATGCTGTGCCTCATAGCACTCTAGATGGTAAGTTTCCAGTAGCAGAGATTCAGTGCCACTACCTCTGGTTTATACTTTGGGTGCTGGGGAGATCTCTAGCTCATTTCTATAATTTCATTGTGATCCACTGATTTATCATGCAGCTCATGTATGTGTTTTCTTACAGTAATGCACTGCTCTGTACTGGCAGTATATTCTTATATGTGATTATTCTCAGTCAAGCATAAATCCTGTATGTATCACTGATGCCAGATTGCACTATAATGTTATACTGCTATATATTGGTACCATGATATATGTATCTTATTTGCACAGTTAGCACTAATGAGGGCTATAGAGTTCTATGACGACACTATCATAGAATTGTCCTGCCAGTACAGATGGCACTCTTCTGTTTTCCTGTGTTTTTTGTGTATTTCATTTGCATGGAAAGTACTATTATGTTACACATGTATATGTGTTCTATAATCGTGAATGTCACTATTGTGTTATATACTTATCCTGTTCTTTTAGATGGCACTATCATGTTATAAAAGTGTACTATGTATGTCCCATTTAAACAGCAGGGGAATCCGTTCCCTGAGCAAGCGGAGGCTCGTCAGCAGAGCCGAGATCACGTTATGGAAGAAGAAGTCCTTCACTGAAATGGTCTTCTACGTGTGCTTGGTTTGCAACCACATGTATACGACCATTTCACCGAAGGTTTTCTTATTCCATAACACGATCTCGGCTCTGCTGAAGAGCCTCCGCTGGTCCCGGGGCCAGATTCCCCTGCTGTCGACTAGAACGCTGACGTCAGGGGAGAGGGAACTTTGAAAGCAGATATCTCTCAAACCATAAAAGTTTGAGAAATGCCACTGGGCAGATGGAGGATAGTAAAATTTAAGCATTACTATCCCTTTAAACGTGTTTTTTTATAGTGTGCCTGTCAGCTGGAATGTGATACATATGTAGTTTTCACCATTATATTATTCATGTGTGTTTATTCTCAGATATGCCACTGTTGTGTTATCTGTGTTTATACTTGTAAATAGTACTATTATGTTAAAAGGAAAGTAATGTTTCATAATAAAACCAGCTCTAATTAATTATCATAGTATTTGGGCCTTGGAGAGTGGTATTACAAGTCTGTCAGAGTTGTAGTTTGAATAATTGAATGATAAAGTATGATAAAGTATCCCCCTCCCGTCCCTTCTACTGATGTAACACTGCTCAGCTCAGAGCAGTAGGGTGTGTCCAGGTAGATTGCAAAGAGGGACAATCTTCAATTAAGATAATGGGAAAAAACTGAAAAACCTGTCAAGGGGGGCAGGGTTTTCATTGTTCTCACAGTAAGAATATTGACCCTTGATGTGAACTGCCTGGTCTATGCACTGGATTCCACATCTGAGGAGTGGTGGCTTACACTAGGTAAAAGGGGCGGGAGGGGGAAACTTTATCATTCAATTACTCTTGAACTACAACTCTCACAGTATTGAAATAACAATCTCTATGGCTTAAATACTATGAAGATTAATTGGAGCTGCTGTTTTTGTGAAACATTACTATCACTTTAATTTTTGCTCTCTTTATATTATACAGATATTTTACTTTTTAGACACTGATAGTACTGACTTAGTCAGTACAGCCATGGAGATTGTACATGGAAGAATCCTTCAGTGTGCCATCCTACTATTTCAGTATGCAGTGGCATTCACATTTCCAGCTGCATACAAAGGATCTCTTCGCAACTTGGGGTAATTCTCAGTTCCTACTTTGTTTCATCATAGACCTGTAAAGCTTGAAAACTTTGGAATGACCTCTTGCTCAAGTGGTTCAAGAGGGCACTCCCATGAGAAATTGCTCTTTTTGATTCCCTTACTGTTCAAAACACACTCTTTTCATAAGGAAGTTGTGCTTGGTGTGATTGGAATGCCATCTGGATGTTCTATTCCCTCTACAGCTGCACATAGAACCTTTAAAGGCTTAAGATAACATCAGCAGACTCCTCTTCCTGGTGTTTTGTCTCTCTCACAGTCTACGGATTTGTTCATATCTGGAGTCATCACATTGCTTCCTAAGAATCAGAGTTTGGTGTTTCTACTCAAAGCTCTTTGGTGTTCCCTAAAAAGACAGCATTTTTAGACCAGTACTGGTTCTCAAGGCCTTTGAATATTTTAAATTTCCTGGTTTCAAACAGGAATCCATTAAGTTAGCTGTCTTGGCTGTCATAGAACCGGAAAGATTATTTTTCCTGTTAGGACAGAAAAGATGCATATCTCCATGTTCCATTCTGTCTGGGTTGTCATCATTACCTCAAGTTTGCATTCCATACCCATCATTATCCGTTGTGACTCTTGCTTTAGGGCTCACAGCAGTTCACTGAGTTTTCACAAGATTTTTGATTTTTGGTAATGCATTTGAGACCACAAAGGAGCAATCTCACACATCTAGTCGATTATTTCAAGATCAGAGTAACAATGTAACAATATGTCTACCTACTGAGAATTTACCTCGGTAAATCCTTAGGGACAACGATGTGATAAACAATGTAGCAAACTCAACTTGCCTACCAGCTGCGGCATGCTTTTTTCTGGGTGTAGAGTTCAATACCACACAGTACAAGTGTTGTTCATCCCTCAGACAGGATCTCAACAGTCTGCAGCTGAGTTTAGCCCTACCCAAAAAGCCTACAATTTGGGATTACATGAAGGTGGTGAAGACCATGGTCTCCACCCTTGAAGCAATCATGTTCTTGTTTTCACTCACTTTGATTACATCTGGGATGTCTACTAAAGTGAACCAAGAGGTATATATCCCTCAAGCAAATCTGGTTGTCATTAGCAATGAGGCACTCTCTTGTTTGCTGGTTGTTCCTGCAGTACTTTAAGCACTGCAGATTCTTCTCCATTTTGAGTGGAGCAGCTTATCTAAAATGTTCTGCTGCTGGTCTGGGGTCAACAAAATAAATCTCTCTTCAAATTCATATATTGGAACTGAGGGCATTTCACCAGTACGACCCTCTTGAAGTATCTTCCCATTTGGATTCAGAAGATATCATCACAGATTAGTATCTCGCACATCAGGAGGGAACCAAAAGCAGAAAAACCTGGTTAGAAGGCAAATTACCACAGTAGGACAATGATGAGCCCAGGAGAGTGGGAATGAAAATATGCTGTCTTCAAAGCACTTTTAGCAAAATGGGGGCTTTCTGAAATAACTCTGATGGTGCCTCAAATGCCATGAAACAATTCAAGGCTTCTTTACCTGGGTAAGAGATCCTTAGGTGGAGGCAGTAGACTCCAGGGCATTCTTATGTTGGCCATGATCCTGGGGTCACCACTGTACTCAGATCTGAAAAAGCTTACCTTCCTCTCATGGCTCCAGCTTCAACACAGTGGGAGTAGCCCCATCCTCTGGTTGAAATCTCAGTTGCAGAACCCTGGTGACTACCATTGTTATGTCATCTCCATCCAGCCAACTTTGCTTTATCAACATGGACTTTGAGTCTTCAGTCCTAGGACATTATGGTTTATTAACAAGTGTAAGCAATGAAACCAGTTCACTCTATTATTTATCTTTGTGTGGAAAACTGAATTTGCTTATTGTATATAACAAGAGTTCGATCACGCTTTGCTTACTTTTGTTCCTCAATTTCCTTCACACACGATTACAAAACAATTACAGAGGTTCAAAGATTCTCACTTCTACAAGGGCTGACACATGCAGCCTCTCCTTTTACACAACCATCCACTCCTGGAGACTGGAGATGTTACAGAATGCCCCCTTTTCCTTGTATTCCTGCTGGAAGAATGAGCTTGTTGCATTCTTTTCTATAGCTCCTCATTTTATCTTTCATTTCGATTGAGGGCTGTGCCAGATTTCCAACTTCAGGAAATGTCTGCATTCCATGTCAGTCAAGAATTGGTTTTGCAGTTCTCCATATCCCAGTCCATCCTACACAAAGGAGGACCTATTACTTAGGATAGTTTGATTAGGTGTCTTAATATCTGGTTAGTTCATGATGCCCTGTTTAACAACTCTGACGTCATTTTTGTTTTGTCATAATTTTGGGAAATCCTAGTATGGGCATATCTGCTTCTAAGGCTTGTAAGACTTCAAGCATTAATGGTGTACATGAATTATCTGTTTTTCACATCCAGACCAGTATTTTTCTAGTTTACAGTCCACTTTACATGTGCTATGAGTACATCTTGGGTTCTTAAGCTTCAGGCTCCAGCAGAGCAACTTCAAAAAGCTGATACTTGGTCTTATGTCCATATTCTCATAAAGTTCTGTAGGATACTTTGCTTGCTTCTAGTAACACTAGCTTTATAAGCAAGGGTTGCAAGCTGCAGTTGTTTTTTGTCCCGCTCCTTGTGTTTTTTGGGAACCTCTTTAGAACATCCCATGATACCTGTGTACCCATTCTACTTGAGGACAAATGCATCCCACACTGAATAAAATGTGAGAAGCAAGGTTTGGGGTTCTCTGTAATTTCTTAGCCTATGTATTAGGATTATTTTCCTTTTCTTTGTTTTGTTAACTCTTGTTTACTCATGGTCCCTATTTTCATAATGGATTAAGAAAAAGTATAAACATTCTGATATCATTTGTGGTTTTATTCTGAAGATGACACATGTATTTTACTTGTCTGCCCTCTATAACCCAGTTCAGTATATGTAATGTATAATTTAATCCTTTGAGAACCAGAGGGGGGGGGTGAACTTTGCAAACCCCTCTGGACCACAAACTGTTCAAGCAAGGGTAGTCAATCTTTGGCACGCCAGCTGTTGGATATTACAACTCCCAGCCATCAGCTAGTGGCGGATGTCAGGAAATGTAGTCTCTAACAACTAGACGTGCAAACGTTGAATATCCCAGAACTTGTTTAAGATAAATGTTACAACATTACTATAATCTTGCTTGGCACTACCTCCGCTTGCATAACAATGTGCAGGTCTTTCAGGAAATAATTTAAACTTGGATTACCTGACCGTGATTTTCAAGAGCTAGCAACAGTGCAGTTTTTCAGGATGTCTCTGCTTCAGTACAGGAGATTCAATCCAAGGATCAGTCTGTCCACTTAATCCACAGAGTTTCAAAACTATGCAGCAATTCTGCATTGCAGTTTAGAAACAAACTTGCTACATATACTCTAAATGGGAAACAACTTGTGGAATCCTCATTAGAGAAAGATTTATGAGTGCTGATAGATGATAGACTTCACAGCAGTGTGCAGAGTCACTCAGCTGCTGCAAGAGCAAATAGGGTACTAGCCTGCATAATAAGAGGTGTAGATCCAAGGGAAGCTAATATTATCCCACCTCTGTATAAATCCTTGGTTAAGCCTCATCTTGAATATGGAGTACACTTTTGGGCGCCAGTTCTTAAAAAAGACATTGTTGAGCTGGAAAAGGTGCAGAGACGTGCAACAAAACTGATAGAGGGATTGGAAGATATGAGTTATAAAGAGAGACTAGCCAAACTGGGTCTGTTTACATTAGAGAAGAGACGTCTAAGGGGTGATATGATTACATTTACAAATACATTCAAGGTCAATAGAAAGAACTAGCCAATGAATTATTTACGCAAAGAGCTGAGCTAAGAACAATAGGTTATCCATTAAGACTAGAGGAAAGGCGCTTTCAAAACAAAGACGGAGATTCTTTACAGTAAGGGCAGTAGAGCTATGGAATTCTTTGCCTTGGCATGTTGGACTTGCAGATAATGCAACTGCTTTAAAAAAAGCAATGGATGCATATTTAGCACAGAACAATATTGAAAATTATGACAGATCGCTTGAAAGCAGATAGGATGGAAGGAATTTTTTTTACCCACTTGGGGCTAAATTAGAAATTGCTCCAGTGGTTTTTTTTTTTGCCTTCCTCTGGATCAACAGGGGTGTTTTTGGAATGGGCTGGACTTGATGGACACACAGGGCCGGACTTACACCTCAGGCTCCCCTGGGCACAACACCCTCCGGTGCCCCTAGTGCCATCTTTGCCCCACCCCTATACACCCTCACTTACCCACACCCCTCCATTAACCACACCCTCTTGGGGGTCACACCCATTTTTACATTTTTTATTCTTCACGGTACTCGTTCTGCCAACATCTGTGTATACTATGGGCCATATTCTACATGAATGTTGGTAAAACAATGGCGACTACAGCTTTGTAAATGAATATATGGTTAGCAGTGGTTAAAAAGTAAAATATATAAGTACCCAAAGAAAATGGCACAAGAGGTTAAACTGCACCACTGTTTAAAAAAATAATAATAAAAATAAAATGATCACTTAAAATTGGAAGTGGGCGTGACTGAGCCACTGCCGGGAGTCCTAGAAAACTGGGCGCCCTAGGCCAGTGCCTAGTCGGCCAATTGATAAATCCGGCCCTGTGGACACGTCTTTTTTCAGCCTCATCAACTATGTTACTATGTATTTCTATCTTTTGTTTTCTTGCAGAGTTGGAATCTGTCTTGAAGTAGGTTGCGGGTCTGGCGTTGTGTCTGCATTCATTGCTTCACTTATTGGACAGAAAGCTTGGTATTTGTAAGTGTGATTCATGTTTTTGTCCCACTTTAGTTGAACCTTCTTTAAAGGAATAGTAATGTTTCATAATAAAAGCAGCTCTAATTAATCATCATAGTATTTGGACTTTGGAGAGTGTTATTTAAATTCTGTCAGAGTTGTAGTTCTAGAGTAATTTAATGACAAAGTATCCCCCTCCCGCCCCTTTTACTGATATAACACTGCTCAGCTCAGGCAGCAGGGAGTGTCCAGGTAGATTTCAGAGAGGGACAATCTTCAATTAAGATAAGGGAAAAACCTGAAAAACTTGTCAAGGGGGGAAGGGCTTTCATTGTTTTCATAGAAAGAAGAGTGTCCCCTGCTGTTATCTGTCTGGTCTGTGGACTGCATTCCACATCTGAGAAGAGATGGCTTACACCAGGTAAAAGGGGCGGGAGGGGGAAACTTTGCTTGTAAATATCTCTTAAACCATGAAGGTTTGAGAGATAAGACTTAAATCGTTCTTCATGTTTTTTTTTGTGCCTACAAAATAAAATAAAGATAAAACGAAGTATTACTATCCCTTTAATAGAGCATGAACAAGTCTAACTACAAATCTGTCCTCCACAATCTCTACAGCATCTACAGCCTTTGTGTTATGATATGTATCCCTATGGGGAAAAATTGTGGAATGTACTGAACCAATTACAGAGGACATTGTCTTAAAGGGATAATAATGTTTCAAAATAAAAGCAGCTCCAAATAATTTTCATAGTATTTGGGTCATGGAGAGTGTTCTTTCAATAATGTTAGAGTTGTAGCTCAAGAGTAACTGAATGATAAATTATCCCCTTCCTTCAGTGGAATATTGGGCTTGAAGAACCCCATTCTATCCTGTTTACTGTTGCTTGGAGGACCTGGGGAGCCACATCTTCAGTCTTAACCAGTATCCCATTAGAAAGTTTGGCAATAAAAGGACTACATTGTATTAAAAGTAAAATTAGAGGATGTAATTTAGGCATAAAAGGAGAGAATTGGTATTGTGCTGGACAGTGTCGGGAAGCTGATGCCATATGACAATTAAAAAAGCAAATATCTAACAGATCCAGTAATGCATATTTATAGAATAAGGCTGTTCTTCAGAGGGCAAAATACATATTGGGATGCTAGAAATGATAAAAATATTAATGCATTTTTCTTTCATGTGTTTTGTGTTTCATAGATTTTCTTCTCTATTTGTATTTGATTTGTAGATTTGATCTTAGGCCTATATGATTTATATCATATGTAATTAGAATTGTTGAGTGGTGGGATTCAAATTGCTTTACTTAGCAGCATAATCTACAAACATTAAAGGGACAGTAAAGGGTCTGGGTGATGTTTTCAAAGTTGACTGCTGCTAGAAAGCAATGGAAAACAGTTTCCATAGCTTAAAACTGTTAAATTCACCAAGTCCAGCTAGGCCCTGCCAAGGTGCTGACTCCACCAACGCATGCAGATCATAGAGATCTGCAGGAGGGACTATAACTGGGTTTTAGGCTATGATAAATCAATTTCCATTGCTTTCTTATAACAGTCTTATCTTTGAAATCCCCCTTCCCCAGACTCTTTACTATCCGCTTAGAAAGAGGGCACTAAGAGAAATCCAGTTGGACTCAGAATAAAGTAGTATAGTATGCAAACTAGAACTGATGAACTAGGATGGATTTTTCTTTGAGCACCATTAAAAGTTTGCTCTTTTTTCTTTTTAAAGATGTACAGATATTAATCCAGTAGCAGCGTTATGCACTCTGGAGACAGCACAAACCAACAAAGTACACATTGAACCAATAATAACTGACTTGGTAAGACTAATTTGGTGAAAATGTAACGAAAAGAGATATTAGAATAAAATGTAACAATAGAGTTCAGGAGCAACCAACCCTGGTCTTCAAGAGAAACCAGCAGTGCGTGTTTTTCGGATATCCCAGCTGGAGTGCAGGTGGACTAATTAATGGCTCAGCCATTTTAATTCGCCTGTCTTTGCTTATTCAGGAATATCCTGAGAACATGCACTGTTGGTAGCTTTTGGGGACCAAAGTTGGCTTCCCCTGATATAGTGCATTATACTGTATAACAATGGTTGCTAAAATATGACTCTGTAGAAAGAAAAGGAATTAGACAATATATCTGGTCTGCATTCATTTGTACAAAATGCTTCGCTTCTTTTATGCTTCACTTGCCAAATCATTTTTGCTTAGAAAGTCATGTATCAAATACATTACAATGACTGTTTAAATCAATATAATAAAATGGGACATGAACCAGGTTTGACTAAGCGATCCCATATAAAATACAGATTTTTTTTTAATTACTGCTTCTGCTTACATCTATTCATTTCTCCCATGTTTGCTAAATGCAGTTACTGTGGACATTGGTAAATGCATGTCTGTCTTTTTGCATACATAGGTTCAAGGATTGCTGCCAAGATTACAAGAACAAATTGATCTTCTTGTGTTTAATCCTCCCTATGTCGTGACACCCTCTGAAGAGGTAATGTTTTAATCACTCTGGTAATCTATTACAGTGGATCTTCACCTGTGCCCTCTAGGCCCACTAACTTGTGTCCTCAAGGCCATGACTTGAGGATTTTCCTGTTTCAGTACAGGGGACCTGAACAGAAGCTTAGTCATTCTGATTTGCTCACCTGCATCTAAGCATGGAAACCCTCAAATCCTGGTCTGTTAGTGGGCCCTCGTGGCATGGGTAGAAACTCACTGATGTATTGAATATTACACTTACTGAAGTTGAATAGGTTATTAAAATCCAATAAAGGCATGGGACTTTTTACATGAAATACTGCTGTTTGCAAATCTGGTTCTAACAAAAGAAAACTATTCTCAAACTTTTTAAAATAATTTTATGTCTTCTATTAGGTTGCCAGTAAGTGTAATGCTGCCATCCAGACTCTTTACTATTCCACTGCACAAGGGATGAATAGCTATGAAATTCTGAACTCCATAGGTTTCACACTTGACTCTTAAGACTTTGCATTGTGAATGGAAGTCGTGCATCAATCCCTCTGCTTCTTAAATTTCTAGGTAGGAAGTCGTGGAATAGAAGCTGCATGGGCTGGAGGCAGAAATGGCCGAGAAGTAATGGACAGATTTTTTCCTTTCGTTCCCAAACTTCTTTCTGCTACTGGAGTGTTCTACTTACTTGTTCTAAAAGAGAACAATCCTGGTAAATACTACTTTTGCCAAAATCTGTAAATTATTCTTATCTGCTAGCGGTGGCAAATTATAAATCAGTCAAAGCTTGGATTTAGTGAAATGAAGTACCAGTTTGCATTATTTTGTCTTAAAAATGAAATTTTACAAGTGCTTAAACAATGGTTATGGTTCTTGAGTTTGGAAGATTACATAGTTACATACAAAGGATAGGAGAAAATAAGCTTCCTATGCATTCAAGATGTTTTTGATGCAGTGAAATGAAGCATAGACTTTGGCATTTGCACTGTGCTATTGTAAAGAGGCTAGTATTTTATTTGGTTTAGCCACTGTTCTGTATTCATTTTATAGTATAAGATCATGGTGAGCAGATAGTATGTTTTTTTTTGTCCAACACAAATAGTGTGACCACCTGCATGATGTCATTATGCATTTCCAATCTACACCAGAAGTGATCCTCCTTTAATAATACACAGATCATTGAGGAATACCAGTCATAGGAAAAAAATATATTTAGGAGTAGGGATGGCCGAAAATTCCTGTTTTGTTCTTGTGGAAATGTCTGCAAAAAAAATGCACAATTTGCCCTTTTTCCACAGGAATTCCTGACCATTGCAGAATCCATAGATTTTTTTCATCTTTTTGCTTACATCACGGATTTTTCTTCAAGAATAGTTCCAATTCCCACCCATGTTTTCAGTGGTGGCAAGAATACCTGCCCCATAATATAAAAACCCAGAACTACTCTCTGTGCAACATGTTGTAGACATGACAGGTAGAAGAAAGGAAGCAGAGAGACAGAGAAAGAGATGAAAAAAAAGAATATGAGCAACAAGAGAAGTTTGAGGGCTGCTGATGCTGAATCAGAGGTGGGGGAATCAAGCAGTAGTGAAAGGAGACCAGTTTCTCCTGCCCATATGAGTCCCAGGCCCCCCATCATCTACCTCAGGGATCTGGGGAAGCATAATAAAAGGGAGGAGGGGTCACTGGATACTAGTAGCAGCAAGAGAACAGTTCAGTTGCCTGTGTCTGCTGCCGCTGATATCAATGTGCCATCTGAGATAAGCTCGACAGTAGTTGACCATCTTTCACATTTGTAATCACTAGTTAGTACTAGAGAGCTGCAGTAGACTGAGGGTGGTGGTGCTGCTGGTGTTAAAGAGATTATTCGTGCTTTCATAGCAGAAATTGATATAGAACGGGAGAGAGGTGCAATTGGGATTGGACATCACCACCAGCAGTGACCTTCTTGCATTTGATGCTGTTAATTCCTGCTTCTTCTCCATTGCTGCCCCCTCACACACACACACACACGCTAAAATAATAGGGTGTGGGACTATTTATTCTCTTGGGTTCCCGCCCAGTGCAATTGTCAGCAACTGCAAATTGCAAAGTGTTCAGTAAGGTAGGGAAATGAGGGGACACGCCTTGGCATATCTGCCATCATTAAGCATGTGCAACATTTGTCAGCCATGCTCAGTTTTTTTGTGACTGTAAATATATAAGTGGAAGCATTTCACTAAATCCTGCCCCAATACAATTAACCAGCAAGGTGGCCTCCTCAAATAGCTTCAGCACCTCACGTGTCTCACCTTAGCTACTGTACTATCAACCAGGTGACAGAGATTCCACCCTCTAAAGCCTTACAGTAATGCATTGTATACTCGCTAATGGCCTTATTTTGCTCATAGAAACTGTAGCATGTACAATGTGTAATTTCACCTAATAGGGACCACTGTTTTATGTTGGTGGTGTTGCAGGTTGTTATACTTTTGGATAGAATATAATGCATTGTGAGTACTGTAGGCAGCTATTATGCTGGAGCAAGTATCAGCAGACAAAAAAAAGCTTTCAAGGAATAGAGTACAAGCCATTCGCATGTCACCTGTCCCGAGTGTCTTAAACAAATCTGCTGCTTTGTGGGATTGTCTTTCAAATCCCTGCTACACAAAGTGGCAAGCTGATGGTATGGACTACCCTGCTGCTGTTTTTTAATAATACTGCCAGAACCAGAGGCAAGATAGCTGTAACTTGCCCACTATTGGGAGGGAAACCCAGTAAGCAGTAACAGTTACATACTCTGTACTCTGCCCACTTATCTGTTGTCAGGTGAATTTTCTTGTGGTATGATGTTTCCAGCCCTTTGCTCACCACCTGCTTGTACGACTCTGGCACGACCATCCTTGAAAAAATAATCGTGGCTTGGGATATGCCAGTGGGGTACACACATGACATCAGTTTTTTTAAAACCTCCCTTTTCTAAAAATGAATAGAGCAGGTTGTCAATCGCCAACATTTTAACAACTTTGCCATTCCACAGGAATACTCGGGGATTATTTTTGTGACATTTTTCACTCTTTCCTAAGAACTCCATAAGTGTGGGTTGCCAGTACACAGGGGAAGAATTGTGTAACTTCATTGCTTTAACGTGACTTGCAGAGGTGGTGTGGGTGGTGGTGGCGGCATGTGTGGGAACTCTGCAACTCTGGTCATCTCCTACAGCAAACTCTGAGTCATACTCCTTTTTGTTTTACATTTGAAGGACAACAGCAGGAGCCATGGGTGTTATTGCAAATTAAGGAAATCTTGGCACACACTTTGACACATCTACAGCACTACTGTTAGTATGTGCCCCAGTGCCCTTTGAACTTTTAGGAGTGCTTCTACTGTTGCTAGCTGTGGTACCTCTGACATGTTGATGGTGTGTCTTATAATAAGACCTGTTTTTGTGCTTCATGCTGGACAATGTGCCTAGGTGTGATTCTCCTTTCTCCTGCTCATGTGTTTTTTTACATAGACAACAGATAGCAACATGTTTAGCTTTTGGATCATGAGTGGAGTATCTCCATACTGTAGACTTCATGGACTGAGGTATTCTGAGAGGCTGCTACTGTTGCTACAGTGACTAGATTTGGCAATTTTTCTAGCGGTAGGTGTCAGTGGTGCTGCATTTTCAATAACAGCAGAAGTACTCATCATCATAATTAGGATTGTGTATGTTGATGACCTATGTTGCTGAATACTCAACAATATTTTGTGTGGCTGATTAGGGGTCGGACTTGGAAGTGGAGGTGGTGGTGGTGATGATGACGACTGCCAGTATGAGTGTGTGTTATTAGGGATCTTCGCTTGTCTAGAGTCAGACTTTCCAATTGATTTATCAGTTTAAAAACATGCATATTGCTCCTTTTAGGTGGTGGGAGTCTAAGCCTTTGCCTTTCAGCTAATTTTATTGCCATTTCATCATCAGTCTCATTCTCAGCTTCATCTGTTTAAGGATGCACGCAAGAAGAAATAAAAAGAATAGGAAGGCACTCATGGGGTTAATATGGTGACAAAATGTTCAAAGCGATAATAAACATGATTCCACTCACATTTAGGTTTTGCCACCAGTGTATTGGACAGTGGCTATGAACATATGTGGGGAATATTCTACTGCATGCCACACAGATAATCTTCAAAGCAGCTGCTCCCCAGGTGTAATCCTCAAGGAGAAGAAAAAGACAAGCCAGAAGCAAATGAAATGAAATGAGGGAGCTTTCTATATTCACAAGTATAAAAGATCAATATTCCTTAATAGAATAAGCAGATTGAAGTACTCACAATTAGTGATTAGCCAATTGTCTTGCATTCAGCCGGTATATAGCATCAGGGATTAATCTGCCCCTGTTCAGGCACTCCCGTCCTTAGCTGGAACAATGGTGAGTTTGTTGACTTTCACTGGACCAATGTATAGCAATTGGCAATAAATAAGTCCTAGTCCAGGCACTCCTGTTTGTACCTGAACACTCTTCTTCAAAGAGTTGTTAATACAACTGAGTAGTAGTCAAGGAAGTATGAAAAAAGTAATAAATCTTTGTCATAATTAATCAAAACTGAAATATCTTGACGGCCGACGGACCATTTTTCTCCTGTTTCGCATTTGAGGCAAAATGTTTTGCACATTCCTAGTCAGGAGATGAAAATATACTAGTTCACACAATCCTAGAGTACAGCACAATGTTTACTAGTCAGAGATCAGTTGAAATTTCTAGCCCTGATTGTGCAGTTTGTTTTACATGGACTTGTCAAGGGTTTAAAAAGATGTGGAGAGATGGTGATCTCTCTCATATCTTTACGGAGACTGTAGTTGCTTAGAAGACAAGAAAGCTATATCCATGGCTCCCTGTCTGCATTCGGTCAACTCTATCAGACATGAAATCTCATCGCTTCCACCTGCACCCCCATCCTGCCAGCTTAGCCCTGTCACATCTCCCACATACACACTTAAATCTTTTTTCCCCTTCTCTTTACACACACTAAAACTTAACCACATGCACTCTTGACCCAATCCCATCTCAGCTCACTCAAGAACTTCCTCCTCTACGAACTCCAACCCTTACTCACTTATTCAACCTCTCTCTGACAACCGACACCTTTCCATCCTCTTTCAAGCATGCACCCAACTTAAAGAAACCTTCCCTGGACCCAAAATCACTCTCAAACTACCGGCCCATTTCTTTTCTTCCACTCGCCTCCAAGCTCCTTGAATGTCTTGTATATAACCGGCTAACTAAATTTCTCTGCTGCTACTTCCTAGATCCACCGCAATATGGATTCTGCCCTTATGACTCCACTGAGACTTGGCCAATGATTTGCTCTCTGCTAAGTCAAAAGGTGGTTACTCCCTACTCATTGTCCTGTCATCTGCCTTTGACACAGTGGATCACCCACTCCTCCTCCAAGCTCTCCACTCCCTAGGTCTCTGTGACACCTCCCTCTCTTGGTTCTCATCATATCGCTGCAAACACTACTTCAGTGTGCCCTACTCTGGCTCCACTTCTTCACCCCTCTGACTGTCTGTTGGAATACCACAAGGTTCAGTCCATTGCTTTTTTCAACCTACACCTCATCCCTTGGCAAACAAATAAACGCCTTTGGGTTTCACCATTATCTCTATGCTGACGACACTCAAATCTACCTTTCCTCCTCAGACCTCTCCCCCTCTCTCCTGTCCCAGATATCTAATTGTGTCTCTGCTGTGACTTCCTGAATGTTCTCCTGTAATCTCAAACTTAACATTAGCAAAACCGAACTCATAACTTTCCCTCCCTCTCCAACCAGCCTTACTTCAGATATTGCATTCACTGTTAACAGCACCACTATCACACTAGCCTCTACATCACGCTGCCTGGAGGCTACCTTTGACTCCGCCCTATCCTTCATTCCCAACTTTCAGTCAGTCTCCAACTCATGCTGTCTCCATCTCCATAACATCTCTAGAATCTGATCTTTTCTCACCCACTACTGTAACTCCCAATTGGCCGCCTTCTCACCCGACTAACCCCAGTATAGTCCATAATGAAATCTGCTACAAGACTAATCTACCTCACACATCACTTCTCTAACACCACTCCTCTTTGCCAGTCCCTGCACTGGCTCAAGTTAAAAATTCTGGTGCTAACTTACAGAGCTCTTACTAACACTGCAACCCCTATATTTCACCTCTCATTTCCAAATACACTCCCACTCGCCATCTTCACTCTGCACAGGACCTGCTTTTCTCTACAGCTCTTATTGCAACCTCCCACTCCCGCCTTCAGGACTTCTCCCGTGCTGCACCTGAGCTCAGAATCTCCCCTAACCTTCAGATCTTCAGACATTCCCTGAAAACTCACCTCTTCAGGGAAGCTTATCAACTACCTCCATAAATGTTATGAGCAAGGCCAGACCAACTTCTGCTCAGTCTCATTCCTTTCTAAAAGAGCTCTTCTACCTACATCCCCATCACAGACTCATCTTTTTCTCTGAAACAGAACCACCAATTCCCTGGCCCACTGCACTCAAGCACTTCTTTCTCCAACTCACTGACCGGCAGTTCATGTGGCAGGAGGCACTTACACTACATTGTACTTACTCCTTCTGTGTCCCACCTACCTTTCTCTAGACTGTAAGCTCTCAGGTGCAAGGACCTCTGATCCTTTTGTTTTCAGTGTTCCATTCGTACTATTTAATATATCTGTATGTCTATTTCCTATTGTACAGCACTGTGGAATATGTTGGCTCTATGTAAACAAAGAATAATAATAATTCATGTCTTTATATTCAGATTCTTCCTTTCAATAAGAAACACACTATTCCTCACTGATTTTCTGAAGAGAAAGCAATTCTCAATGAGTCCAGTGCCAGCATTACTTGACCAAGACTGAACCATAAACGTAGACTGGGCCTATGATTACAGTCTCTTCCAGTGTGTGTTAAGCAGTAGGAGAAAGGGGGGGTGAACAAGGTTATAGGGTGGCATTTTCAATGGGGCATGCTAAATTAACATAAACATGCCCTCAACGCACAAATAATGATAACTATACAGCTACATTTTTTTAACCCTTTGAGTGCTAAGTGGGTACATTATACGAGTTTGGACAGCTGTACCCGCTGTGCCAAGCTCGTACAATGTACCCACCAAAATGCGGTCACTGCATGAGCCGGTATAACCGGCATGCAGTGGCCGCATTTAAAAAAAAAAAAAAGCTGGGCAATCGTGGGGGGACATGAGGATCACTCCTCATGTCCCCCCTGTTATTGATCTCCCAGCCGATCACGCTGGGAGATCAATAAAAGCAGAGGAGAAGCGCAGCAAAAGCGCAGCTTCTCCTCTCCTGTCTCTCCTACCCGAACTTACGGGTAGGAGTGGGCGGGACCAGGGGAAGCCTCCCAACGTCATCGGTGACATGGTCACCGATGACGTTAGGGAAGTTTCCCCGGTCCTGCTCACTCCTACCCGTGGTAGGAGAGAAGGGCAGGAGAGCTTTTGCTCTCCTGCAGTCGCCTCATTGATCTCCCAGCCTATCGGCTGGGAGATCAATGACTGAGGGGACACCAGGAGGGGTCCTGATGTCCCCCACGAGGTCTGAAAAGTTAAAAATAAAAAATAAATAAAAAAAATAAAAGTAACCCTGTGAGTGCCACAGGGTCCCCAGCACATTGCAAAGCACTCACAGGGTCACTTGCTTTGGGTTTTTTTTTTTTTTTTCTAAAGACCTCATTGGGGGGATCAGGGGGGGTCCTGATGCCCCTCAATGAGGTCTATAATTAAAAAAAAATATATTAAAAAAATTTAACCCTGTGTGTGCTACAAGGGGGTCCAATGCCCCCCCCCCTTCCTGTGGCACACACAGGGCTTTTATCATTACTTTGTTATCAGAGATTGTTGGGGGGTCATCAGGATTGGTCCTAATGGCCCCCCAATAAGCTCTGATTACAAAGTAATGATAAAAAAAAAATTAACCCTCTGAGTGCCACAAGGGTCCAATGCATTGCTTTGCAATGCGCTGGAGACCCCGGTGGCACTCACAGGGACACTTTTTTTGATAACTTTTTTTTTTTTTTTCTAAAGACCTCATTGGGGGGATCAGGGGGGTTTGTATACCCCTCAATGAGGTCTATAAAAAAAAAAAGTAAATAAAAAAAAATTAACCCTGTGTGTGCCACGGGGGGGGGGGCAATGCAGCCCCCCTTCTGCGGCACACACAGGGCTTTTATCATTACTTTGTTATCAGAGATTGTTGGGGGGTCATCAGGATTGGTCCTGATGGCCCCCCAACAAGCTCTGATTACCAAGTAATGATAGAAAAAAAATTAACCCTCTGAGTGCCACAAGGATCCAATGCATTGCTTTGCAATGCGCTGCAGACCCCTGTGGCACTCACAGGGTCACTCCGTTTGTGGACATATATTTTTTTTTTTTACTAAGACCTCATTGGGGAGGAATCAGGGGGTCCTGATGCCCCTCAATGAGGTATATAATAAAAAAAAATTAAATAAAAAATTAACCCTGTGTGTTCCACTGGGAGGGGGGTTCAAAGCAGACCCCCTTCCTGTGGTACACACAGGACTTTTTATCATTACTTTGTGATCAGAGCTTGTTTGGTGGCCATCTGAATACAAAGTAACGATAAAAAAATTAACCCTTTGTGTGCTGGACACCCCTGTCGCACATAAAGGATTTTTCCCCCTTTATTTTTTATTTAGACCTCATTGTATGGGTTCTGATGCCCCCAACGAGGTCTACACAAAAATATTGGGGGAAAAAGCCCCAAAAAATGCACGTGCAACAGGAAGGGGGTCCAACGCAGTGCTTTGTATGAGGGGACATACAGTGCACAATGGTAGTCAGAGATCTCCCATACACTCTATCAGACACTGCCCCACCATCACCACCATCCTTGCTCCTCTGCTCATACCCACACACAATGCCTAATCACTCACCCTCTCACACATTTTGTTAGACTTGTAGTCACAGGTCCGCACGTACACCGGCTGATGTCCTAGCTTCTTTCATCTGTTAGCCATAAAATCACACATACACTGTTTGCTTTCCCATTTCTGTTTCACTGGTAGCTACGCTCTTGTAGCGTAAATTGGTATGTCAACCCAGAGCAGTGGGGTACCATTTTTCTTTTGGCTGGCAAGAAGTCCTCCTAGGAAATCCCACACCATTGAACCATTTTAGTATCTTTGAAGTGACTGATGTGTAAAACAGATGTTTGTTTTTCTTTCCTGTAGCACCACATTCTGGAAATAGTTGTGCCAATTAACTTAGGGGTACAAAGGCAAGTGACCCCTCATTAGATGCGGCAGGTTGTCTTCTTTCCAAAATGGTATGGTTTATCTACCTTTTCTTCAATTCTGAAGGTGTTATAGCCATTTTCGTACAGGCAAGTCAGGTTTGAGAAAATGTTTGAAACATCAGAGTTTGTAGTTGGTGTAGTTTTCTACTTCTAGCACCCCCTAAGGTAGTTCAACTCATACCAATGGAGTGTCGTTTGACTCCTAAGAGCACTAGCAAACAAATGCAGTTGAAAATTCCATGGTTTTCACAGAGCGCCATACATTTGAAGGGGCAGAAATGTAAGAAAATGCCTTTTTTTTTCATTAGCGCCACCTCCTGGAAGCATTTGTGCATACCAGCCTTTGGGTAAAAAGGCAAGTGACCCCTCATTAGATGCGGTAGGTTGTTTTCTTTCCAAAATGGCATTGTTTCTCTAACTTTCCTGCATATCTATTATGGTTATAACCATTTTAGTGCAAGCAGATAATTTCAAAAACAAAAGTGTCAGGTTTACGTACGTGTTCCTAGCACCCACATGTTGTATGTTAACCCACACAAATGGGCTACCATTTTTCTCATGTTGGTATCAGGTTCTGAATACAGCAGGAAATGTTATGGTTTTCAAAGATTTTAGTATCTTTGAACTGGTGGAAATGTAAAAAAAACATGTATTTATTCCCATAGCGCCACCTTTTGGAAATATTTGTGCACTTCAGCCCAGGGGTAGAAAGGCAAGTGACCCCTCACTTGATGCGGGAGAATGTCTACTTTCCAAAAAGGTATACCTTTTATACCTTTCCTTCATGTCTCTAACAGTTATGGACATTTTAGTACAAGCAGCCATTTTCGAAGAAGCAAACAGGTAGGTGTAGTTATGTGCTTCTGGCACCCCCTAAGGTAGGTCGACTCATTCCAGTTGGGTGTCATTTTTCTCCTAAGGGCACTAGCTAATGAATACAGTTGGAAATTCCATGGTTTTCACAGATTTCCATACAGATGAAGGAGCAGAAATGTAAGAAAATGAAATTTTTTCCTAAAGTGCCACCTTCTGGAAGCATTTGGGCACAACAGGCTTGGGGTAATAAGGAAATTCACCCCTCATTAGATGCGGCAGGTTGTCTTCTTTCCAAAATGGTATAGTTTGTGTAGCCTTTCTTCACTTCTCTAGTTGTTATAACCATTTTTGTACAGACAAGTAATGTTTGAGAAAATGTTAGAAAAATTAGAGGTTGCAATAGGTGTAGTTTTGTACTTGTAGCGCCCCTGAGGTAGGTGAACTCATACCAATGGGGTGTCATTTTTCTCCTAAGAGCACTAGCTAATGAATACAGTTGGAAATGCCATGGTTTTCACAAATTTCAGTACATTTGAAGGGGCAGAAATGTAAGAAAATGCCTTTTTTTTCCATTAGCGCCACCTTCTGGAGGCATTTGTGCACTCCAGGCTTTGGGTAACAAGGCAAGTCACCCATCATTAGATGCGGCAGGGTGTCTTCTTTTCAAAATGGTATGGTTTGTGTACCCTTTCTTCACTTCTGTAGTTGTTATAACCATTTGTGTACAGACAAGTAATGTTTGAGAAAATGTTAGAAAAATTTGAGGTTGTAGTAGGTGTCGTTTTGCACTTCTAGCGCCCCCTGAGGTAGTTAAACTCATACCAATGGGGTGTCATTTTTCTCCTAAGAGCACTAGCTAATGAATACAGTTGGAAATGCCATGGTTTTCACAAATTTCAGTACATTTGAAGGGGCAGAAATGTAAGAAAATGCCTTTTTTTTTCATTAGCGCCACCTTCTGGAGGCATTTGTGCACTCCATGCTTGGGGTAACAAGGCAAGTCACCCATCATTAGATGCGGCAGGGTGTCTTCTTTTCAAAGTGGTATGGTTTGTGTACCCTTTCTTCACTTCTGTAGTTGTTATAACCATTTGTGTACAGACAAGTATTGTTTGAGAAAATGTAGAAAAATTAGAGGTTGCAATAGGTGTAGTTTTGTACTTGTAGCGCCCCTGAGGTAGGTGAACTCATACCAATGGGGTGTCATTTTTCTCCTAAGAGCTCTAGCTAATGAATACAGTTGGAAATGCCATGATTTTCACACATTTTAGTACATTTGAAGGGGCAGAAATGTAAGAAAATGCCTTTTTTTTCATTAGTGCCATATTCTGGAAGCATTTGTGCACAACAGGCTTGGGGCAAGAAGGTAAGTTACCCCTCATTAGATGCAGTAGGTTGTCTACTTTCCAGAAATATATAGTTTTATATAGTTATTCCACTGTTTTAGGGTAGATTTACCACAAAAACCCTAGAATGCGCATTTTAGTTTATACAGTTGAAAATGTCATTTTGCGCTGCTGGTGATTAGGGCTCTACGCTAGCCATGGACGTAGGTAAAACTATACAAATTTGGTATTTTTTTACTCGGGGGACTCGGGGCTTTTTCAAATAATTGAAACTTTTTCAATCAAGGTAAATGTTTTTGATACATAGTATGTGATTTTAGCAAAATGAGTAAATTTTCACTTTTTTTTGCCATTATGACATTATTGCTTTTTGCACGATGTAAAATTCTCTTCATGTAAGGTACCACAAGAAAGCTCAATTCGTTCTGAAAAAAACAATATATAGTTTTCCATATTTAACTAAAAATCCCCAGAGGAAATCAAGCCTAAATGGAAGGATAGCAAAAATGTTGAAAAAGTGTCTGGCCTGCAGGGTTCAGAAAATGACCCGAGCCTCTGGCACTGAAGGGGTTAAATAATAAAAAATGTTGTACTCAACATAAAAATGACTCTGAAATACCCTAGTTTATTTTGAGGTGACAAGTCCACTTTAAGAAGACATTACAGTGATTAGTAAATATTTATTTTAGAAACTTTTTTTTTTTGTAATTTAGTTTGATTTTATGGCTATTTGGGAGAGGTACATTATGATATGGATTAGGTAGTTTACATATGTCTTTGAAGTGCTTATGCTGGAAGTGAAGAGTCAAAGGGCAAGTTCTAGAACTAATACCAAACTCAGCAGTCAGACATTTGAGAAGCTAGTCAAGGTTTCAGCTTGTAATAAATGCTACACATTTATTGTATATACTACATCTATCAGCTGAGGGTTTTAACCATGAATTATTTCTGCTGCTTTTGAATTTGCAGATGAGATTGTGGAGAAGATGAAGACATATGGAGTGACAGGATCCAAGGTTCTTTCTAGACAAGCAGGAAGAGAAAATCTGTCTGTTTTGAAATTTTGTAGATTATGTGAAGCAAACTGAAGGAACAGTAAAAGCCTAATAAATTCTTACACACCATATTTTGGGCAGAAAATACTAATGCCACTATAAAACAATTCTTTTTTTTAGTACTGGATATCAAGTCCATGGAGGCAGACATTATTATTTTTGCAGGGCTCCTGGACTTCTCCCACTTATTATTATTATTATTATTCTTTATTTATATAGCGCCAACTAATTCCGCAGCGCTGTACAATTGGGGAATAGACATACAGAGGTATTAAATAGTACAATCAGATGTGTAGAACAGGAGGATCAGAGGGCCCTGCTCGTGAGAGCTTACAGTCTAGAGGAAGGTAGGTTTGATACAGAAGGAGTAAGTGCTATTGTGTTTAAGTGCCTCCTGCCACATGAACTGCCAGTCAGTGGGTGGGAGTGAGAAGTGCCATTGAGTGCAGTAGTCCGTGCAAGGGGTGAATCTTGCTGATGATGTTTATGGAGGCAGTTGATAGGCCTCCCTGAAGAAGTGAGTCTTCAGGGAGCGTCTGAAGATTTGAAGGCTGGGGGAGAGTCTGATGGGGCGGGGGAGGGAATTCCACAGCTCAGGTGCAGCACGGGAGAAGTCCTGTAGGCGGGAGTGGGAGGATGTGATAAGAGCTGTGGAGAGCAGAAGGTCATGTGCAGAGCGAAGATGGCGGGCGGGAGTATATTTGGAAATGAGAGATGAAATATAGGGGGGTGCAGTGTTAGTGAGGGCTCTATAAGTTAGCACCAGAGTTTTGAATTTTACTCTGTATGCTAACGGGAGCCAGTGTAGGGACTGACAGAGGGGTGTGGTGTTAGAGAAGCGATGAGTGAGGTAGATTAGTCTTGCAGCAGAGTTCATTATGGACTGTAGCGGGGTTAGTCGGGTGAGAGGCAGGCCAATTAGTAAAGAGTTACAGTAGTCAAGACGGGACATGATGAGTGTTTGGATTAGAATTTTGGTAGTGTCTTCTGTGAGAAAGGGTCGGATTCTAGAGATGTTGCGGAGGTGGAGGCGGCATGAGTTGGAGATTGACTGGATGTGAGGAATGAAGGATAGGGCAGAGTCAAATGTGACCCCCAGGCAGCGTGCTGTAGGGGTTGGTGTGATGAAGTGTTGTCAACGGTGAGGGTAATGTTTGGGATAAGGCTGGTTGTAGATGGAGGGAAGAGAATTAGTTCAGTTTTGCTAAGGTTAAGTTTGAGTTGATGGGAGGACATCCAGGAAGACACAGCAGACAGACAGTCAGACACTCGGGACAGGAGGGAAGGAGAGAGATCTGGGGAGGAAAGATATATTTGGGTGTCATCAGCATAGAGATGATGGTGAAACCCAAAGGAGTTTATTAGTTTTCCAAGGGAAGCAGTGTAGATTGAGAAGAGCAAGGGTCCCAGTACTGATCCTTGGGGCACACCAACAGACAGTGGGAGGGGTGGGGAAGTGGAGCCGGAGTATGAAACACTGAAGGAGCGGTTGCAGAGATAAGATGAAAACCAGGAGAGTGCAGTGTCGCAGAGGCCTAGGGAGTGGAGGGCTTGGAGGAGGAGTGGGTGATCGACTGTGTCAAATGAGGCTGACAGGTCCAAAAGAATGAGTAGGGAGTAGTGGCCTTTAGACTTGGCTGAGAGCAAGTCATTGGCCACTTTAGTGAGGGCAGTCTCAGTGGAGTGATGAGGGTGGAATCCGGATTGCAAGGGATCTAGCAGGGAATGGGAGCAGAGGAATTTAGTGAGCCGGTTATATGCAAGGCGCTCGAGAAGCTTGGAGGCAAACGGGAGTAGGGAAATTGGCCGGTAATTTGACAATGAGTTTGCCTTCTTAAGAAGCCTCCAATGAAAAGAGTTCCTGGGAGCAACAAAAAATCCTGTCTGCTTCCATGCAAATGATGCCCAGTTCTAATTAAAGATTAAAGCCTTGATTCCATTTTAGTTGATAACTTTTATCAAGAGTTTTATCCATAGCATTTTCCATAGACACCAATCATCTGCAATGTAATCTAGACCTAAGTTTGGAGAACCAATCCACTCACAATGTATTCGTAGTGGGCTTTTGGCTTTTCTGCCCAGAACAAGGTAAATTGGAGTTGGCATCCAGTGTTGTTTATTTGCTAGGACGTTTTGGGATCTAATCCCCAATTGAACACAAATACTGGGCATAACACATCCAGGGACATAACTAGAGGAGGTGCAGAGGGTGCAGTTGTACCATGAAGCAAGAAGTGTACCGAACGTTTTTGAATATTTAACAACAGATTAACTACAGTTAATGGAATATGTTATTTAAGAGTAAACTTGGTTGTTTTACATTTTCAACTAATAATACTTTCAAAAACGTGTTGATCTAACCAATTAGATTAGAAAATAATGCGTGCTATGTCTGGGAACAGCCTTGATGCTAGCCCACAGATTGCAAAAAAGGGTTTGTGTGGCAGTATATAAATTATGTGATTTTAATCATATTGTGGTTGTGATTAAGGAGGAGAGTGACTATGGCAGGGATACCAGAGACCTCACACAACTAAAGAAAACCTCTGTCCCCAGAAACCCAGTAATGAACACTGAAAACTGAGTCTTCTAAGAAGATCCACTTGGTTCACAGTGATGTATAATAGAGCTGCATTTACATTTAGCTTAAACATCAAATCTGTCTATATATTTTCATAAGTAAAAGTATGTCACTATGGTTGCACTATTCTTTCTGTGTAGTTGAAAAAATAAGCAGACCTTATACTGCCTCAGATATCAACAGACTATGTCACTGTCAACTCTTTTCAGAGACCAATATATACATCCAATGTATACATCTAAGGCAGGCTGCTGAGGTGTGGGCACCGAGGAGCTTATATAACATGCTGAAGAGGAGCAATTCTGGAGCAAACCAACTGCAACATGAGGGGGTGAAATTCCCATTGATTTAAGTGGGGCTTTTAACCTGATGAATACTAGAGAGGTTTCCGATGCTTTGCTTCACAATGTGTAGTAGACCTCTCTAGCACTGAGGGGGTTAAAAGCCCAATTTAGTGGCCACTCGCCCTCCCCGCATGGACTCGTGGGTGGGGATGAGGCCAGGATGACCACCAAAAAGTGTTCAATCCATGTGTCTGTAAATAGTCGACACACTGATGGAAATAGCTCACAATTACATTTATAAATCTTTTAATACTGAAGGGAATATGAGGATAATAGTTCATGCTACAGTTCATTAAATGTAGCAAATAATGAGTGTATGTATAGCTTTTGTTCAGAAAGGCTTTTTGTTTAGTATCTTTTAGTTGTCTTCCCCAGAGTTTTTTGATTCTGTTATTTCTGCTGTGCTTCAGACTAGAAAGCCAGTTTCTTCCAAAGACTATCATAGGGTTTTGTCCCTCTTCTACAAGTGGTGGGCTGACTGAGGATTGTGCTCATGTCCATTTTGGCCTTTCTTCAGGATGTTGTTCAGAAAGGGCTTATTCTTTGTTCTGTCAAGGTTCAGATTTTTTTTCTCTTTCTGTTATTTTCCAGCAGCACAATTCCTTGCCCTTAATGTACAAACCTTTGTTGAAGGGGTGGCTCATGTCTACAATGTCTTTCAGGATCCCACCGCTCTGTGGGATTTGAACCTGATATTAGGATTTCTCCAGAAGCATCATTTTGAACCTCTGTCTTCAATTTATCTTTATCTTTTTTACGCTCAAGACAGCATTTTTTCTGACTACTGTGTCGGTTTGGTGGATAGCCAAACTTCAGGCTTTGACTTGTAAGCCTCCCTTTCTGATTTTTCATCCAGACTGGGTGGTTATGTGAAGGACTAAGGGCTTTTTGCAAAATGCTGTTTCAGATTTTACATCAACCAGAAAAACATAATCTGTTGGATATAGTCAGGTGCTTGAATTACTATGTTCATCGCATGCAGCCTTTTCAGAAATCTAATTTGGTTTTGTCATTCTGAAGGGCCAGCCTGTGTCTAAGGTGAGTGTTGCTTCTTGTATTTAGGCAACCATTCAGCTGGAGTATGTCCTCAGGAAGAAAACTTGTACCATCTACATACATATCAGATTTTACCATGTGAATGTTCTGGCATCAACTGAAGCCAGTTTTGGCCAGAAGATCTTACAAGCTGTGGTGCCTGTAGATATGTCATCCTTGCTTTTTCTGAGATCAGAACCTTGTTGGTTTCCTGTTTTTGGCTTTGCTAGTTTGGTGTCTGACATATGAGGTTTATGTTGTACCAGTTTGGTCCTGTGGATACTGGTCTGTGAAGGAGGGATTTTTTTCTCTTTTTCCCTCCCTGGAATCTTGGTTGATAGCTTTGGTAGGATTTTGGTTTGCTTACCGTTTTATCCTTTTTTTCTTAGTCAATGTGGAACACAGGACTTCCTCTCACAGAGTCCCTGGGCAGGGGGTTTCTCTGTTTAGGGGATTCCCTTTTATTAAGTAACGCTGGCCTGTGCGCCACTCGCCAGCTAAGCATTCCTTCCAGTATAAGGTTTGTTGCTGTTTTTCTTTGTTTTCTTGCCGTGTATGACCTAGCCAGCCTTTTACTCTGTTTCTGCTTTTGGATCTTCTGATTATCTCTGTGTGACTTAGCCAGCCTTTGACTCAGTTTCAACCTGCTGTTTTGGATCTTCTAATTTTCTGAGCATGATCTGACCTCTATCTTGACCTGCTCTTGCCTGCTGATCTTGTTTCAGTTGTCTTCACTGTGTATGACCCAGCCTGTATTCTGACCTTGTCTTAGCCTACAGATTTGGGCCTGCTGCTTTACTGTGTATGGCCCTGCCTGTATCTTGATCTTCTTTTGTGTACTGAACCTTAGTAATTCTTATTTGTTCCTTTTGGAGTTGTTTTCTGGGATCAGTGGTGTTTAGTTTATTTTTGACGGGGTTATCCTGGGTCCCCTTTAGCTCCTCTGAAAGGGTCATCTGGTTTTGCAGCTGGTAACTTTATATGGCTAAGTTGCAGCACAATTCCCTCGAAAGTAACCTCTGTACTTGAGCCCCCTTACCCTAGCATCGATCCCTAGCTTCTGATCCTTGTTGGAGGATTCTGTCGCTTCTTCGCTTTAGGTCTTCCTTTAGCCTTCTGGTTCCTGCAGATCCCTTTTCAGAGTTTATTACAGGTGCATCATGTTTGCTCCAGAATTGCATTTCTAACCCAGCTGGTCATGGTAATGTAGTTGATGAGGCTGAAAAAAAGAGATGTATCCATCAAATTTAGCTCATGCCATATTGCTCTTATTGATCCAGAGGAAGGGATATAAACCTATTGAAGCCATTTCCAAGTCCCAAGTGAGTAAAAAAATTCCTTCCTGACTTCAAAAAGGCAGTTGAATGTTTCCCTAGGTAAACATCCTATCTGCTTTGAAACCAACTCATGATTCTTAATATTGTTCTAAGCTACAAAGGTATACATTACTGTTTTGAAAGCAAAGAATTCCACAGCTTTACTACCCTTATTGTAACAAATCTGTGCCTTTCCCCTACTCTTAATGGAAGATGTTTTGTTCGGTTCTTTGAGTAAATAATTCAGAGTTCTTTGCATTGGCCTTGAATATATTTGTAAATGGTTATCATATCACTCCTTACAGTTCATTTTTCTAATGTAAACAACCCCTCTTTGGCTAGTTTTGCTTGATAACTCAGATCCTTCAATCTGTTTATCAGTTTTGTTGCACATCTCTGTACGTGTTCCAGTTCTATAATGTCTTTTTTAAGAACTGGTGCCCAAAACTGCACTATATATCCTAGATGAGGCCTTACCAAGGATTTATAGAGAGGTAGAATTATATCTCCATCCTTGCATTTATACCCTTGATAGTACCCTAGTGTCTCTTGCAGCAGCTGAGTGACACTACATGCTGCTTTATAGTATATATAGAAGAAAATAATTTTAATGCGGCAGCCATTGCCTGTCTCAGGTTTAAGGAGACCATTATCAACGTCAATTTTGACTTTTCTTGCTCTTTTGCAATTTTATTTTCCATTTCAGCTGCTTTCTGCTGTTTGCAGATTCTACTGCATTCTTTTTAATATTTAAATTATGCAGCTGACCACTCTGACTTAAATAATTTAAAAGTCTGCTTCTTATTTCTCATTTCCGTGCAAACCTTTTTGTTAAGCCATATTGATCTTAATTTGCTCTCTTGTACTTAATTTTCAATTCTGTGTATATATATATATATATATATATATATATATATATATATATATATATATATATATATATATATGGCATGCATTTTTATCTTAGACCTTTTTTCACAAATTCCATCTTACTTGTGCATTTTTTTTCCTTGAAGATTACAGCCCTGGGTTACTTCACAGGCATGTGAAGTGACCACGGTGAAGTAACCATTTAAATCACTAAATGTAAAAAAAATATTTTTAACTCCTGAGAGCTTCTTACTGAAAAATAGCACTTCTGGCTTTCTCTGCAGAGGAAGAGTATCTGTTATGGCAGGGACTCTTGCTTCCATAGTTACGTTCAAATGTAAGCTCTATGTTAGACGTGTTTTCCAATGTTAAAAATGTCATGCTTCTTTATCATCAGACCTGTATTGTGAGAAATCAGTGAAACAGTACTGTGCTTAAAAGACATTTTTTTCAAAATGGTAGCAGGAGTTACAGATTAAAGATTGTAGGCACTTATGGCATTGGTAAATGTGGTTAAAAAAAAACAAAAAACATGTACTCAAATTAAAAGGGAAAACATTTATATGTAAAGACCACATTAAATGGGAACATTCACATGGGCTTAAGTTAGAAAGACTATACATCTCTTCCATATTCTGCGGCACACTGTATGTGTTGCACAGCAGCGCAGGACTTCCCATCTCCCTCCCAGCTGCCCCAGGGAGTGCATTCACGCTTCCCTTCATAGTAATATTTATGTGGTGTATCCTTACAGCAAGCTCCGTTTGCCGTGGTACTGAGCTTGCAAGTCAGTACCATGGTAAACGAAGCTTGCTGTAAAGAAAAAAATGAAAGACCATCAGGACAGGCAAAGGCCTAGATTCCATTCCAGCTGATTACTTTATCAATGGTTTTTCTCAAATGTTCTCAAATACACTTCAATGGGAATCTGTTAAATGAAACAGTTGATAGCCTTTATTATATGCAGTGCAATCTAGGCCTAAGAGAGCTAAAATCTGATGGCACCTTATCAACATAAGCTCAGAAAGCTACCAGTTTGACTGGACATTATCAGGATAGGCTGTGAGAGCAACGAACCTGAATGTATAGTCATGTCATATTCAGACACCATCACAGATCCTAGACTGGTGCAAGGTTTTATGGTGCCCTACCAGTCCTTTCCATCTACACGTCTTTTATAACTGTCCCCTGTATGTCTTTTACCTCCATTCTGTCTTCTGTGACTCAGTCTCTTGTACCGCTCACTTGTCTCTGTCTTTTGTACCCCCTCCCATCCCTGTCTCTTGCAACTCTCTCCGTCTCTGTACTTCACAAGTGACCTCATTATCTGCATCACAAATCAATGCCCTGTCAATCTTGCACATCATCAACAAGCAGCAAAACTCCTCTACAACACTGCAACTCAACAATACTAACCTACTACCACTAAAGTTAATCAGCTAGCACTAACACTGCCCCAAAGACATGCTTTACAATAGCCAAAGCTTTTCAAGTAACACTGACAGTGAATGAAAAAAACATCTCTAATCACTCTGCTAAGCAGCCTCACCCAGTACCTGCATGGACTAAAACAAAGGCACTGTATCAAAGTGGATTTTTATTTGTCCCCTATAGTTCAGCTGCCTTCCTTCAGTATTGTTCAATTTCTTAAGATAGAGGAGGCAATCCACCATCACTGTGGCTAAAAAGGATGGGAGCTTTTAACTTCCTGAATAACAGTGGTCTCCAAAGTGATCGTGAAGAAATATGCAGGAGAAATCTATAGCATTGAAGGTGTTAAAGTCCAAACATAAATCAATGAGAACTTGAGTAATTTGTATGTGTTCCCTTTGGTGCAGTACCAAATATTTCTTAGTACACCATACTTAGTATGTCTGTGCATAGTAAAATGAGAGTTCAGTGCTTGCCAGGATGTTATATAGATGAGAGATAAGACACCTTGGCTTACTGCCTGCAGTGGAAATAACCCAACTATATCAATATATGCTGGTCCCATTACACAATTCTCTTTGCTTATTATACAAGTCTAAAGAAAAGTGGAGATTTAACTGTGACAAGCTAATACAGGGATTCTCGACTCCAGTCCTCTAAGCCCACTGACAGGCCACATTTTTGGGATATCCCCAATTAAGTACAAGCACCACAATTAAAATGACTGAGCCTCTGCTTACCACCTGTGATTAAGAAGGGAAGTCTTGAAAAGCTGAGCTGTTTTAATTCCATTTCTGAGAGATGCACATTGCCAGAGTTATTACAGTTTAAACCCATGTTTATTTTGTTTTTATATTAGCAGTGCCGTCTAGTGGTCAAATTCCAATTAGTTATTCTGTTGCATTCTATTTAAGAGGAAAGTCAATGACAAGCAGTTCTTCGTAGAATGTGATAGAAGCTGCTGAGTCATGCTGTGAGAACTTTCAGGAAGTAATCACCTGGTAATCAAACTGTAATTCACTGCCTGATTATTTGAACTATTATAACATTTGAATAAAAACAGTGGTGGTGGTTGTACCCTTGTTTTACTCAGCAGGAAAAGCTCTACAGAATACAGGTTTTCATTAAAAAAAGAAAACAAAAAATGTATTGCTCCTTTAAAGCCTGCAGTGTCTGTCTATGGAAGAGCAGTGTTTTTGGCTAATCATGATCTAGGATGGTCAACCACAGTGAGAGAAGCCCACTGCACCAACAACCTCAGCTGTAAAAGGACATTGTTTAGAGATGTGCTTGTTAAGGAAATCCTCTTGACTGGAGTTTTTAACGTTCTAGGTGAGTCTGATCAAGGGTGGTGTTACGAGGGAAGACTGGAATATTTCTTGGGTGTCTGGGAAAATATCCAAAGAAGCAAACCCACCACCAGAAGCCTCAGAATACTGAAGGGTCTCCATCACTGTTCTGATGAGCCCCTCCACAGAGGGTACCAAATGAGCCTCATAGGAATCCCCAAGAAAGAGTCGCCACCTTCTTCCTCTGAATCCAGTTCCTCATCAGATGATGCCACAATAACCTGTGTATGTCCCATAAGCTGGATCAACCTGCCTGATGGTGGGCATGGGTCTCCAAGAATGGAGGACCCCTTGAATAGAAGAGGCTATGGATGCCACAGCGGACATCCGAGTTTTAACCCAAGCTGGCTTTTGATCAGTGCTGGATGGGAGGGTGAGTAGTAGGGGCTACAGTACAGGAGGGACTCTGCATATTCCCTTGGAAGCCCAGCATGGCATGAGAAAGAATGAGTTAGGGTGGGTATAAGAAGCATCTGAATCCTTGGGTTCTGTTTTCCCCATATGTCCCTTAGGGTCAGGCATGTCCAGAGAAAGTAGATAAAACTAGTCAGAAACTAGTAACAAGTAACACCAGTCTATAGCAAAACCCCCCAGAATTATCTGGTATGCAAGGGGTTAAACGGGAGAGTGAGCAGAAGTGTCAGCCTCTGCGTAGTACAAGCAATAGAAGAGAGCAGCCAGAAAAGGCACCAAACCAATTCAAAAAAAGCCAGGAAAAGAAAAAAAAATGCAGCCATCTCTGCTACTCATACATAAGGGAAATAGGGAGAAAGAAGGATGAGTGCCTAAACACCACACTGAGTGTGGAAGTGAGGATAGTGGGACACATAATAGGACCATGACACTCAAAGGGTTATTCCCCAATCTCCTGGCTCCCATCTAAATAAAGCAGAATCTCAGAGAGAGTCAGCTATGAAGAACAGACATCATAAAGTCAGCTGTGATGTACCAGGATTTACCAGACCCTTTTGAGGTAGTCTTTTCCTGAACTGTTGCTTCTGTCCCTCTTCCATGGCCGGCTGAAGCCGTGTTACAATACAATAAGCAATATTTTAATTGTTCTTGTCTTGTGCCAGATTCCCCTGCAGGTGTCCTAAGTCACTCCTGCTGTCCCTCTTCCATGGCCGGCTGGAGCCCTGCTACTTCCTGGAGGTCCTGGATACTCCGGCATGACCAGCTGGGTGCTGCTAACTGGTAGATTGGCGGAGCTAGTACATTTAGCTGTAGAACCCCAAATGGTGTTTCCAGGAGCCCTACTCCAGTAGAATGGCAAGGCAAAAATTCGCTCTTTGTAGTGGCTGAGGTGAGAATCCCCAACCCGAGTCCCCACCAGAAATACAGCCGAGACTTACATTAAGGAGGGTAAAACAGAACTGACTGTTGGTGAAACACATTGCTTATATACACTTCCAGACCCTCTTATCAAGATTAGAATGCCAACTATGACTTGGAACAGTGTTGGCACACTTGACCAATTAAGGAATGGCCTACATTTCCAGACACGTATCAAGAAAAGAATACAAATGAGGGCTTCAAACAGAGGTGTCACAATTGACTAATCAGGGGAGGTTAGTTACTGTCCACTTAGAATGCTTCTTTTTCAAGCCATGCTCCTGAAGGAAGCAAAGCAGGAATCAATATTCAAACCATTCCTTTGTTGTTTCAGCAAATCAATATTTCAAATGTTATAGTACTGGCCGTGAATGTCATCATATGGACCTATGTTGATTCTGTCCTAAATCACCCCATCTGGTGACACTAACCTAGACATGAAATGATCTATAGAAACACCTGCAAACTGGACAATCCAACTCCAGGCAAACCAGCTTAATGGTTACTTATACAGCCCCATATGTAAAGAAAACACCCCCAATAAAATAACCTAAAAAACTAAGTATTGCCTTAGTCGTCTTCACAGAGAACATGAATCTGGGAAACTAAAGGTGGGAGTTGAGGTGAAGAGGAGAAGGAAGTCTCCACCCAAAAAAGACCCTGTCTTTTTGAACTGCCCTGCACTCCTGGAAGACGGAGCTCAACCCCATGGTTTCTGTGTTCCATATTGTATGTAAGAGAAATTAAGCATAAAATGTTGTCTGTTCTGGGTGAAAGATAAGGTGCCAGGAGGGAGATTCAGCCACCCAGTAAGAGAGACAACAGATCAGGTGCCTCATGCGCTACTTCACACAGTACAAAAGGAAGAGGAGAAGCAACAGCTTCTCACCTTGCTTCCATGAGGCCTCATGGGGAAACAAAAGAACATTCCTCCAAAAAGAAAAGAAAAAAAAAACATGAAGCAGTGGCTCTCCAGCCACTATTGCCTGCATGCTGTCATTGCAGACAACGGTAGGACCCTTTCCAATATTCAGGGCAGGGGCTCTTTAGAAATTGCTGGAGAGCCACAGCTTCACTCCATCTAAGAAAAGAATACAGTCGCCAGAATACCATTTTCCAGGTTTGCCTAGCATGGAAGGGGTTGTCTTTTAGTAATTTTTTTCTCCTTTTGGCTTGACACGCTGCACAGAGGCTGATCTCTCCCTCCTACCAATTTAACCTCTTACAGACAGATAAGAATGTTTTGCATACTTTTAAAGTATGTTTCTTACTTTTTTTGTGATTTTGACTAGCCTTTGTCTTTTCCACGTCAGAACCCAGAGAACACATAGGCAAGTCCAAGGCTAAAGATTTAACCCATTGCTCCTCATGCAAGACTCTGCTTTGTAGGGAGTATTCGGTTACTTTATGTTTCTCCTGTACTGTGGGCCCCTACACAATTTCTGGGGCCCTTTTCTGCTAAATAGAAACCAGTATGGGTTAAGGCTTATCTTTGCAGTCTCCTCTATCCCCTCATCTATTCAAGTGGTCCTAAGCTGTTGGTCTGTGGGACACCCTATACCCCCCATCAGGAACTTCAATCCTGTATTTCAGGGTCAGTCTCAGATCATTGGGGATTCCTTTACTGAGGAAGGGGAGATTGATAGGGATGACTTGGATTAGTCTCTGTCATTGTGGGATACATATAAGGATGTCTAAGGGAATTATCTGGAGAGTCCTGGAGACTCTTCATGTCTGTGTGGCTTCTGAATCCAGTTCCACTTCCCCTACGATTTTTCAGACATAAAAAAGAGGTACTCCTGTTTCCACCTCATCATTCCTTAAACCAGGCTCTCCTGGAAGAGTGGAAGATGCCTGACAGACTACTTCCACTTAACAGCCTCAATTATTATTAGGATCCTGTCGTTGATCCCCGATCTCTTGCCTTGCCAAGACCACCACCCAGCCTCTGGCAAATACAGTGGCTCTTAAAGATCAAGCAGATAAACACTTGGATTTTCTCCTGAAGAGGACCTTCTTTCCTAAGACGACATGTGGCTTTAGTTACCTCTGCCAGTTCGTTGTGAGCCCTGGGTTCAACCTTTTGAAGTCCCTCAGGTGCGTCTTTCCCCAAAACCCAAACAGTCTTGAAGAACGTTCAGAAAACTAAGGCTGACAAGTTCACATACACATGACTCACAGCGTCCTGTTCCAACTCTGCCTGTAGCAGGTCACCTCAGTTTTTTCCAAGATTCATGGACTTTTGGTGATGGATCAGTTGGCTTTGCCGGTGATCTCAGAAGGGTACCACATAGATTTCAAGTCCCTTCCCCTTCACTGTTTTTTTCTTGTTGAGAATTCCTTGGAATCCAACTTAGGGCCATCTATTTCTAGATGCAGTCTCCTCCCTGCTAGAAAAGCAGGTGTTAGCCCTAGTTCCTCTACAGGAGATTGTCACCGGATTCTACTTTTTGCTGTTATCAAAAACAAAGGCACCAGCAATCCCATTTTGGGCTCAAACAGCCTCAACCATTCTGTGCTGGCTCCTTGATTCAGGATTCATAATGGAGTTTTTGCACTCTGACATAGCAGCTGAGTTTTTGTCTCCAGAGACATGCAGGACGCTTACCTGCATATCCTAATCCACTTGAATCATCAGCACTTTCTGGGCTTTGCTTTTTAGGACCGTCATTTTCAGTTCACTGCTCCACCCCTTTGGTATTCTGTCCACTCTGAGGGACTTAAAAATCATGTTTGCTTTGGCAGCTCAAATTCACATTTAATGGATCTTCTTGATCCCTAATCTAGATGACCTTTTATTCACGGCTGGAGTGAATCTCTATTCTGGAACAGTTTGGTTGAGTGTTAACTTAAAAAAAAAAAAAAAATCTATTTCTTGCCTTGGAAGCAGTTCCCTTTGCACAATTCCATAAAGGGAATTGCAATTTGACTTTCTCAGGAATTGGTCCAGACATCAGTCTTATCTAACTCATGCCATGTCTCTCTAGCTCTCCGCATGAAGAAAGACCTCCTCTGGTAGCTTCAATGGTTCCACCAGATGCTAGGATGCCCATTTGTTATCTAGGAGTGGATTGTGGTCACCATGGAAAACAGGCCCATTGGGCTGGAGTGCTACTCTGGGTCTACTGATGGCCCAGGACCTTTGGACTAGGGAGGAAAGCCTTCTAGCCAAAATCCTAGACTTACAAATGATCCACTTAATGCTACGACACTGGTCTCATCCCCTGTCAGAGTCTCCAGTGAGGATTCAGTTAGATAATGTGATGGCAGTCACTTACATCAACTACCATGGAGGAACCAGAAGCTTGTCAGCCTGGGCCGAAGTTCAAAACATCCTCCAGTGAGCACAGGCCCATGTGCTAGCGGTTCACTTTCCACATGTACAAAACTTAGTGACAGTGTAACTTTTTAAGTCCTCAAAAACAGGATTCTGGAAATTGGGAGCTTAATTAGAATGTGTTCAACCCCACCATTGGGGGTTACAAGAGGTGGATCTCATTCATGACCACTCACCTGAACCTTAAGGTCGCGGGACCCTCTGGCCTTTGTGGTGGATAGGGAGCTACGAAACGTTATATATATATATATATATATATACCAAGCCATTTTATTTTTTTTATATGATTTTTAACTTTTGTTAATAATAGAAATATTTACAAAATACATTTTTGGACTGAAGACTACAGCACTGCTTTGGATTCCTTCCAGACACTTCGGTACCTGAGCAGAGAGAGGTCAGTATCACTGCAGGCTTTCTCTGTTGTTTTTTTGGGTATAGACTCTCAGATAACTGCTCATTTTGCGAGTATAAAATTCTACTATTATATGCTCTACTGATGTTGTGATAACAGGCACCATTTGGGCATCCCCTTACTTTGTTCTTCTTCATACATTTACTTTCGATGTGTTGAGGTGATAAGCAGTCCTAATCAAGTAAGGAACTTTTTCTAAGATAGTGACACAAAAAAAGCCCCATCTCGCAGACATCAGTAAAAAAGTATGTGTTGAGCTTATCACTCATTTTTGTGAGTATAACCTTTGAAGTGGTGAAGGGTTGGTGACAACATTCAAATTCAGAAGATATTGCACCAGAAGCTCTTTTTTTTTTTTTTTTTTTTTGTTTCCACAGCAACCTTTTTGCAGCTTTTAAAAATAAGCGGGGAATAAGAATTAGAATCTGAGATTTCAGTGACCTTCAAAGTTTCCAGGGCAGCTTGGATGAGGCCATCAGCAGGAAAACCAGGTCCTTCCTCAACAGAATGCCCAATAGCGAAGGTTGGATCCATATTGTACTTATCAGTCTCCTTCCTTAACTGAGGCGTTATGTACCATATCAAAATTTCCCTCTGCTAAATGGCGACAATGCCTTTTTTTTGGGGGGGGGGGGGGCAGGACAGTCCTGAGACCAAGGTTCACAAGTACCTCCAAAAGAGGAAGGTATGGAATGCATTGGAAAAAAATTATGGTCTTAACCCATGCAGGCTCCTGTTCATTAGAAGAGGGCCCTAGAAGCCATGTGGGGGGCACCGCAGAGCAAGAGGAATATAATGTACCAGAAAAATCCCACCTGGTCTATCTTGAAGATTGGCATCCTGCAGTCCCCCCCCCCCAGCTGCTGGACTACTACTACTTCATCTTCAGCCCACCACTGGTCCAGCACCAAGGCTCACCAACAGGTCAGGCTTTAAGGATATCCCCGAATAAGAGAAGGCGGAGTTATCACAAGACATGAACCTCTGATTACTGACCTTATAACAAGCAGGGTTATCTTGAAAACCCGCAGTGATGTGCCCCAAGCACCAACTCTGAAAAACACTTCACTGGCCTAATGATGAGGGGAATTATAGTCCACAAATACCTGCAAGACAGCACCGTTTGCCTACCCCTTATTATGTCATCCCTTTCTTACATGGTAATCATCATCACTTTCTCAAAGTGTCTTTGGGCATTTGCTGGTTCCTTTTTGAAGGCTTGGGACGACCGTATGCACATAGAAAAAAGTCAAATCACCTACTGGCTTAAAAGGTGCTTTTGAGACCTCTCTAGCACAAAGGGATTAAAAGTCAAATTTAACTCAATGCCAATTTATATTTGTCTTGTATGATGCAAGTGGATTGCACCAGAATTGCTTCAGTTTTACTTAGTACATCTGCCTCTGTCTCCACACCTGAAGATTGAGATGTATGAACAAAATGGAGAAATTTACTTACCGATATTTCCTTTTCTTCTGTGTATCTCCACGTCACTAGGAACTATGGGGAGTTATCTCCTTCCTCCAGCCGGTAGGACCACCCAAAAAATTTAAATAGGCTACACCCCCAACCACCGCCAGTTATACTTTTGTCGAAGCTGTAAGATAATATATAAACAAATGTTAAGGTCAAGGGTATGTGTGACGTGGAGATACACAGAAGAAAATGAAATATCGGTAAGTAAATTTCTACATTTCTTCTGTGTACTCCCCGTTACTAGGAACTATGGGGAACTTCCCAAGCCAATATTTTAGGGAGGGACAAACAGAGTAATTGTATACACCTAACTACAATTATAATTTAGTTATACGCTTACACAGATATATATATTGAGATACATTATTTTCATTACCTTATTGCGGAACAACCGCTTGCAGTACACCTCTTCCAAACTTTGCGTCTGCTGATGCATTAATATCCAGCTTATAATGTTTTATAAAGGTGGATATAGATGTCCATGTGGCTGCTTTGCATACCTCTTCTGAGGATGCATTAGCCTTAGAGGCCCAGGATGTGGTCATAGCTCTTGTAGAATGTGCCTTAGCCTTAATTGGGGGACTCAATTTGGCCTCTTTGTATGATATATAAATACACTGTCTTATCCATCTGGCTATGGACTGTTTAGAAACAGCTAAGCCCTTTCTTTTCCCCGAAAACTGAATAAACAGACTGTCAGATTTTCTAAATTCCCTAGTCCTCTGCAAGTATATGGAAATACACCTGACTAGGTCTAGAGCATGCAGTCTCTTTTCTTTGTCATTACTAGGATTTGCGGAGAAAGATGGCAAAATAATGTCTTGATTCAAATGGAAATCTGAAATAACCTTTCCCCTAAAAGAAGGTTTTAATCTAAGGACTACTTTATCAATTGCTTTAACAAACCTTTTGATTAGATCTTCCTCTGCCCAGTGTCTGACTAACACCGCAGATAGCGCTGAGATCTGAACTCTAAGCGATGCAAGGCTTGGCCCCATATCAAAACCATTCTGCAGAAAATCCAGTATAACTGGAGCAGTAACCTGATCCTTTTGTATATTGTGCCTAATGCACCATGATCTGAAGACTTTCCAAATTTTGTTGTAAATTCTGAGAGTTTACTTTTTTCTGCCTGAAATTATGGTTTCTGCAACCTTATTGGAGACCCCTTGATACTTCAAATTCTGCTGCTCAGTCTCCAAGCTGTCAGATGGAAAAAATTTGGATGTGGATGGAATATTGGACCTTGTGTCAACAGATCCTTCCTGTCCGGAAGACTCCAAGGTTCCTGTGTTGAAATTCTCATCAACTCCGAAAACCAGATGCGTCTCGGCCATCTGGGAGCTACTACTATAACCTCCAATTTTTCCTTTCTGATTTTTCTCAATACTTCCCTTATCAGGGGAATGGGAGGGAAGATGTATGCCAGAGAGAAATTCCACGAATGATTCAAGGCATCCTGTCCCAATGCTTGGCTTGTTTTCCACCTGGAGAAGAACTTCTTACACTTGCTGTTCTCTGGGCTGGCCATCAGATCTATTTCTGGAATTCCCCATCTCTGGGTTATCTGATGAAAAACCTCCTGATTGAGTGACCACTCTACTGGATGAACCTTGTTTCTGCTTAGATAATCTGCTAGCACATTCTGTTTTCCAGCTATGTGAGAGGCGGATATGGCTAACAGATTTTTCTCTGCCCAACAGAATATGCTTGCCATTTCTTTGTTCAGAAATACACTTCTTGTACCTCCTTGATTTTTTTATGTACATTACTGTAGTGATATTGTCTGACCTGACATGAACAGCCTGGTTCCTTAATTCTGTTTGAAAACTGATTAGTGCATACTTCACTACTCTTAATTATAATATGTTTATGTGAAGTTTTCTTTCTGTTGCAGACCATTTTCCCTGAATTGTCCTGGACCTCCATCTGCTCCCCATCCTTGGGGACTTGCATCTGTTGTAATGATTTCCCAATCTAGGTCTCTTAGTGATGTTCCTCTTTGAAGATTTGCTTTCTCGGATCTCGCCTGATTTCGTTTGTCAAGTAAATTCTCTGAAGAGGATTTTGTTGATGTCTGTCCCAGGATTTCAGAAAAAATGACTGCAGATGTCTTGAATGAAACCTTGACCTGTATGGCTGATATCATTGTCCCCAGGCACTGCATGAACCGATGAGCGATGTGACTCTTCTTTCTTCTGAACTTTATGACTTTTTTTCTTATATTGCTGATCCTTTCTTCTCATAAGGTGATGAGTACTTTTTGCGTGTCAAATCTCATCCCCAGAAAAAAATTTGGCTGTGGACAGGCCAAAAGGAAGAGCTCTGAACTGAAAATGATCTTTCCCTATAGCGAATCTGAGAAACTTTCGATCCTCTCTTATCAGGATGTGATGATAAGCGTCTTGCAGGTCTATCTTGGTGAGAAAACTGTCTGGAAGGACTGATCTTATTACTGAATTTGCTGATTCCATCTTGAATGATTTCTGGATCAGGCAGGAGTTTAACTTCTTTAGATCTAGGATGGTCCTGCAAGAACCTGATGGCTTGGGAACTGTAAATAAAATTGAATAAATTCCTTCCAATCTCTGATTCTCTGGAACATGCTGTATCACCCTTTTGTGCAACAGTGACTCTATTTCCTGTCTGAGCATTCTCTGTTTCCTGACATTCCCTGGTATCTTTGACATCTTGAAGACATGAGTTCTCAGGATCTGTATGAAGGGTAGCGGATATCCCCTTTCCAGAATCTTCCGAACCCAGACATCCGACGATGTCCAGTGTTGCAGAAAAAAGGTTAGTCTCCCCCCTACCTTTTCTGAAAAGGGGACCCGCTGACCCTCAGAACTCTTTCTTGAATTGTTTCTTTCTAGAGAAATCTTTTCTGTATCCTCCTCCAATAGCCTGTCCTGATGCTTGTCTCTTCTGTTCGAAATTCTTTGCTTGATATCTTCTTGAGTCCCAAAAGGAATAAGCTCTATTCCTATATGCGGAGTTCCTAGGTGGCAATCTTATTCTCCTCTCCGGAGGCAAAAAGGAACTCTTACCCCCTGACATCTTTTTTATTAACTCTTCTAATTGCCTCTCCAAATAACATCTGTCCTTTAAAGGGGAGATTAACTAGTTTGTTCTTGGATGAGCTATCTGCTCCCCATGCTCTCAACCAAAGGGCCTTCCTTGAAGCAACTGATAGAGCTGAAGATTTTGCCCCTAATTTGACTGCATCCAAGGAGGCATCGCAAATAAAATTGTTAGCTTCTTTTATGGCTGCAACTTCCCGGACCAATTTTGACCTGGAAGTAAAAGCATCTATACTTTCTTCCAGGTTAGTAAGCCAGATGCGGATGGATCTAGAAACGCAGGCCAGGGATGTAGCTATTTGAATGTTACTACCTATAATAGAGAACTGTCTTTTAAGGGCAGATTCTAGCTTACTCTCCATTGGATCCTTCAAAGAGGATCCATCCTCTAAAGGAATAGTAGTGGGTTTGGCCAATCTGGAGACAGCCGCATCCACTGTAGGAGGTGCAACCCAATCCTGAATAAACTCATCTTCAAAGGGATACATCCTGCTAAAATGTTAAGAAACAGAGGACCTTCTATCTGTTTTACTCCATTCTGCTAATATAGTATCTGAGATGGACTGATGAACCGGGAAGGTAGGTACCTTCTTCTTATTACCAATAAAAGCTGTATCCATGATACCCAAATCTTTCTGTTCATTCATCAGTCCCAGAGATTTTCTGACTGAAGACACAAAACTGTCCATTTTATCCAGAGAAAAAGCCCCAGACTCCTCAACAATCTCACCTTCCTCTTCTTCTGAGGAATAATCTGATGGACCTTGGCTATTCCTATCTTCACTATCCCCGTTTGTGTGAGAATGTACCCTCTCCAGGATCTTCTACCCTCTGCCTTTTTCTTGGAACTGCTGCTTCCTGCATGGCCGAGAAGGTATCTTGCATAGAGGCCTTCATCCAGAATATAAAATCCTGAAACTGACTAAGCATTTCCTGCATAGATGCCTTTTTTAAACAATCCTGACAAATTTTAGAATTTTCAGAAGCTGGAAATTGTTTCTCACAGGCACTGCATGTCTTTAGTTTCTGTGACTTATCCTCCTTAGGGGGGGGGTAGGATCTACTTTCTCCTTAGTAGCAGAGGACTTGGAAGAAGACATACTATAAAAACTCTAAACTTAAATAATTCTAGATTAAAAACTATGCCCCCTACTAAGAACAAAGAGAATCCTACCTTACTCCAATGGTGCTGCAGTATTTATCCAGGGTGCGCTTCACTGGTGACCCGCACTGATTGCTCCACCATCTTGAGCATAGATGATAAAAGGCCTGACTGCTCTCCCATGCTGCTTCCTCCGCATTCCTCATTTTTGCTTGTTGTCCATCGGGGTAAAGCGCCTGCCACTTCCTGGGCCTCAGGCAGCAGGAAGGAAGGCCGTGCCAGCGTTGCGTTCCACTGGTGCAATGCACATTGCATTTCCTTCTCCCCCTAACGCGGTGAGAGAAGTGTGCTCATCAACATTATGCTGCCTACAACCGGAGCCTCCCGCAATGTCTACAACCTCCTCTTCACCCAGCACAGAGGCTCCCTGCCGGACTAACCGGATCGAGCTCCGCCTGGGCTTATAATTCTGCTCCCAAAGGTAGGCTCTGCTACCATATTTCTGTCGCTAGACAGAGGCTCCCTCTGTCCTCCAGACGGCTAGGACCAAAATAAAACTGGCGGTGGTTGGTGGTGTAGCCTATTTAAATTTTTTGGGTGGTCCTACCGGCTGGAGGAAGGAGATAACTCCCCATAGTTCCTAGTGACAGGCAGTACACATAAGAAATAGAATTTAAAGTGCTTAGTAATTCATTGCACTGCCTTTCAAAATATGACAAACCCTTTAAGGACCAAAGAGTGTGAAATGCATTGCAATGTGTTGCACATCCATTTGACCCTTCAAGGGTTAATAATACATGAATGGATTTCACATTCTATACCTAACCCATGTATACTTATGTACAATGAGAAGAAAACTATTGTTTCTAGTCTCGTGCAAGTTGCAATACTATGACTCAATTCTTTGTTTTATTTCACTACATAAAATGTATTTTTATTTTTTTTTCTTCTTTCATAGTGAGAGCGGAATCTCCCTCTCTGACCTAATATCAAGATGCTGTGGACTTTTTTAATAGACTACATTCAGGGCCTTATAGAGAAAGCAAAGACACCGTAAAATCTTGCATATGATACGCACAATTTTGCCCCTCTTCACCTTATGTGTATGTGGGGGGGAGGGGGGTGCGTATTATACACGAGAAAAATAAATAAATAAAAAATGCCAAATTTTCCCTTCCTCCCTACTTACCCATCACTGACTCTCCACGACATCGAAGTCTAAATTGCACCATCCTGCCAGGGTCCCAGCGGGCGGCATGCTTGCATCCGCTGCCTGCTTCCAGCATGACCCCGTCAGGACACATTGGATCTATGGTATTGCCCTGTGAGGATCTTGCGGTCTTCACAAAACACTACCATTGACAGGGTCATGCTGGAAGCGGGCGGCGGATGCAAGCATGCCGCCCGCTGGGACCCTGGCAGGATGGTGCAATTTGGACTTCTGTGCCGAGGAGAGTCAGTGATGGGTAATTGGGGAGGAAGGGAAGGAACATTTTGCATTTTTTTTGTGTATGTGACAGGGGAAAACAAGGGGCTGTATTATACATAGGCACTCTAGTTTTCCCCTAAAGTCTTGGGTATAATATGCACCTGTGTATTATACATAGTGTGTATTATACCTGAGATTTTACGGTAAGCAATTCTGGAGAAACCAAACCAAAAGCACCATAGAGAAAAATAAATTCCAAAAAAGTCACCTATTTAAATATGTCATCTAAGTGCTTCAATGCTAGAAATGCCTCTCTAGCATTCATGGGGTTAGAAGCACTTCCTGAATCTTTATTTATTTATTTTTAATTTCCATCTATGATGCAGTTGGTTTGAACCAGAATTGCCAATCTTTGCTTTGCTTTGATACATTCATATTCATAAGGCTCTATGCGCAAAATAAAAGGAACAATTCAAGCAAACCAGCTGCACCATATGGGACAGATAAAAAAAATCTAAGAACTCCCACAGATTTAAATTAACCCTTTGAGTGCCAGAGGGGTATGGAATGCACTGCTCTGCAATCTTAGCGGCCTCCTTGCTAGCATTAAAGAGGTTGAAAGACCCAATTTAAACAGTGGTAATTTCGGTTTGTTCCCTATGGTGGAAATGTTGTGTCCCAGAATTTCTCCTCCTCTTTTGTAACAAGCGACTGAGGCACTAGTTTGTAGAGCAGTGCCACAGTCCAATAAATCAACAAAGAGAAAACCTAGAGGTGAGGGATTTATTACAGACCGTCATAATAAACAGGACCAGTTAAAAACTTCATTCCATTGTTTTATTTCACCACTTTACATTGCAGGAGATCCAATTTATAAGATTAATACCTTCAGTTTAATTCATTTTTTGTTTGCCTGTTTTTTTTTTTTCAGTTTCATTTTCTTAAAAAATAATTACATACATATTCTCCTGGCTGGCAATTGGCTCTCTTATATACATTTTTTTTTTCTTTTTTTCAAATTCCAAAATAAAAAGTCAAATTAATATACTGCTTCTTTCATTTGTCTACTTTGAGCAGCACAAAAGCTTGAATTGTATGGCAGAAAAAAGTGTGAATCTTGTTCTCTCTTCATGGCTGCCACATATGGAACACAGGACAGGTGAATGGCATCTTCAGCTTGTATTTACTGCTGTATAGCAGGAACAAATCTTTCTAAAGAACACCAGTTTCAATGGCATTGTACAAATAAGCAAACTACATAAATTAACTGGAGTTCCTGAGTATGGATATGGGGTGCAAGGGATTTCCAGTATATTCAACAGGGTTTTGCTCTTTGAAAGAAAACCTACAGAGAGAAAAAGAAAAATAAGAATTTATTCTATTAAATACTAACCCTCCTTAGGTTGCTAGAGACATATCTACCATCTATGATATTTATAATATTACCCCCAATACATTACTAATACAGCGATAGGCAAAGGCATTCTTTTATTATGTTTAATAAGTCAGTGTTATTGACGTAATCCACCTTCTTCTGCAGGCATCCAGCAGACAACAGTGCAGACATCTCAGAGGAAAGTTGCCTCTGAATTTGTGCTGTCTGTCCCTTGCGCTGCCAGGATTGTTGGTGATGTTCGCTGGTTACCTTAAGGTAACAGAAGTTACTGCCTGTGCAGGCACACAGAGCTTCTCTTGTAAGCTCTGTGCCCTGGATGCCTGCAGAAGGTGGTGAATTACTTCAATAATGTGGACTTGTTAAAAGCAAGAGTCAAGATGCAAATATGAGCGTTTTTCTATTGCAATGACTGTATGTTTCAGCTATACAATAGAAAACCAATGGTCTAATTAAGGAAGTTAAAGGGGTGCAATTCTGGCAAAATCCAACTACACCATGGGTAACAAAAAGCAAATCCTAAAATCTCCACAGAATGGCAGGGACTTCTGTGATCTACTTGAAGACCACCTATACACAAGTTCCAATTTTAGCATTAGTAGCCTTTGATTATACCATGTTAATTTATACTTTTATTGGTAATTACATATGTATATGTAGAACTGCCAATGATTTGTTTGAATTCTGCCCAAACAGTTTCTGTTTTTAGTATTTGTTAAATTCTGTGGTCAAGAATGGCTGAAAATAATTTTAGCAGTAAGGGGGGTCCTTATATAGACTGTTTCCCACTTTTCATTTTGCCATCTTGCATTTCTTTCATTTAGCAGATACCTTTTATGGATATTAATATTCTCATATTTTAAATCTCTTACTCATATAATATTTTTACTTATGGTGGTTTGTTGTGCATAGGAGGATCGCAAAGGTTAGCACCTTATGTTTTCTATCCATCTTTTTGGTATGAAAAACGCTACAGGACACATTGTAGTGGAGAGTATAAATATTACATCAGGCATGCCCCCCTTACTGATGCCCCCGAGGAAGGGAAAGGTTCCCACGAAAGTGCGTTTGGGTTCTTCACACTCTGCACAAAGTTGGTACTGCCCTACACCCCCCCTGTGAGTTTCCTGTCCAAGCCCAACCGCTATAAGTGGGGAAGTACAATACCTACTGCAGCCATGTTTTGAACACTTGGAGCTTACAACAGATCTGCCTGGCTAGCAGTTTGGGAGTAGGAGCAGTGTTACCAAGGGCCTTGAGACCCCAAGATATCTGGCCTGCCTGGCTTGGCCTTGCTTGTCTGTCCTGCCTGTCTGGCCGTGTGTCTGTCTGTCTATCTAGCCTGCCCTGACCTGCCTATATATCTATCTATCTCATGGAGGGAAGCTTAGCATTCTATGGCCAGATTATGAAACTAAAGCACTCATCTTTAATAAAGTGATTAAATACAGAAAATATACTGCAGTATAAAGGGTTAATACTTCATAAATATGGATGTGCATCAATATTCTTTGATTTTGTTGCTACTCCAGCTATTTTAAATTTCTTTTTTTTTCTTTGCATGTGTTTACCAAAACCTGTACTGGAATTGTATATCTGGAAGTTTGAATTGCTTCTACTGGATCAAACACTCCTCCCACCACCAGGTGCAATGCTCACTGTCTTTAGGACCCAGCACTAACCTTGTGAAACAAACTCAGCTGCGGCAAAGAAACACAGATCATGATGCAACACATAGCTATGACTATAAAGCCAGCCAGGAGTAAGAGTCTGAATTTACCTCTGCCAGATTAAATCTGTCAGCCAGAAATGCACCTCTCCCCATTACAAAGAGTAAAGTAGGGGATATTCCGCCCACAGAACAAAGCAAATTAAGGTTAGGACTAGACTAAAATGGGTTAGCTTGGTTTCATGGCAAGTTTAGCAACCTATGGCCTTATTATGTCACTAAATCCTAATCTTTAATACAGCGATTATATGCAGGAAATATTGTGTGATTTTAATAAATATAGATGTGCTTCAATAGTTGGTATTTTTGTTTTTAATTCTATTGGTGAAATTTTGTTGCACTCCAGTTGTTCTAAATATTTTTTATTTTGGCGAGAGAACCAAAACTTGGACTGGAATTATATAGGTTTTATACACATACATACAGACAGAAAATCAGTCTAGAGAGATAAAGGGTACCAGAGATAGCAAAGTACAAAAAGAAATTAAATACATTGACAGGAGACCCCTGAGAACATTATGCACCCCAAGAGAGGAAGCAATATTAGATACAGAAGTAGATCAGGGGAATATTTTTTCCCCTATCCACACAGACCTGGACCTATATAACCCTTAATAGTCTAAGGTGAGCAAGGAATAGCAGAAAAAAAACACCACAGGCATGTAAGCAGATTGCATAAACAAATACATGAAGGATATACTTAGCTCATGAATGTGGATAAAAACTGTCCAAAAATAAATCCTATTGTAGTGTGTGCAAAATATCAAGTCCAGAAATTGTAGCGATCAATGTAGGTAAAATGGATTTGGGGGAAAAAAAGCCAAGTAAGTCGGTGGGGAACAGTATATAATGGGAATCCCAGCATCCTGTCAATATAGAGTATTTCATAACAATGCTCTTGCAGCGCAGAAGAGACCAATATCATTCAAGGGATTAAAAGCCCAAATTTAAGGTCAATTATTGGGTTTTATCTATAGTCTAGAAGCGCAAACGAACACCATCCAGAGGTCCCATTATACTATTACAATGATCTGATCAGACACTGGATAGGAGGAATCTCCCAGCAAAGGACCGCCCGTAGTGCAGTACCACTCTTGGGATACAGTGGTACAGAAAATAGATATAAAAGGATTGGATTGGAGAAAGGTGAACAAGGAGAGCGCTCACAGAAGAACATACAAAGATACACAAAGACCAACAAGTGAAAGATCGGACACACGGGAGAGGGGACTCATGCTGGGAGATACTTGGAAGCCTGAATACTATATCGGTCTGGTGAGTGTTTCTAACGAGTATTTTAAATTATGTTACATTGTAATAGTATAATGGGACCTCTGGATGGTGTTCGTTTGCACTTCTAGACTATAGATATTTTTCGCTTGTGGAGTGGGATTCCTGTGTTGAAGCAGCACTGATATCCATTGAGGGGTACTATATTGGAGGAGAGAAAAGTTTGGAGTTTTACTTTGATGTGTGGACTATTATTTTATTGGATATTGTTTTTTACATTCTACTTGAGGATTTATATTTTCTTTTATGTAAATCGATTGGAGTGTATTTGACTGATAGAGGAAGAGTCCAGATTAGTGTTAACAAACGGTGCGCGGGATTATTTCTATATTAGGGGAGTGTTAACCCTTTGTAGTTAAGAGCTCTTTGTGAGAATTATTGGGTTTTACCAAGCAGACTAGCATGCAACCCAAAAATGTATGGCTCACAAATTCTAATGAGCTGTAAGAAGAGCTCTTTACAGACCCTGCTCAACTCCCCTCACTTCTTGTCCAGGGCCCAATGCAATCACTTCTTCACTGGCAGGTCTACTCCAAGAGGATTAAATCTGCCAACACGGCACTGGCCAGGTGAAAATTTTCATTTATCCTCTACGGTATTGCTGGTGTGTGCCAGAATCACTCTTTTTAGATTTTCAGCACTGTACTAAGTAACTTACCTTTAGGTAATTTTTAAAAACTTTAGCATCTGGTTGCTGAAGAGCTTGACAAAACTCCTGCAATGAAAGAGAAAACCAAAGTATGAAGTCATCTCTATAAACAAGTCATGTAATACTGGTGATTACTTGAGCACTGTAGGGCCCATTAACCAGCTAGGACTTGAGGATTTCCTATCCAGAGTGCAAGTGAATGAATCAGAATGACAAAGCCTCTGATTAACTTAGGTATGCAGAAGAAGGGAAGTCCTAGCCTGTTAGTGGGCCCTGAGGACTATGGTTATGAATCACTGTTCTAAACAAGATTTTATCAGTCTAGCCTTGTGTGCTCTGGTGACAGAACTGAGATGTAAGAAATGAAAGCTACCTGCATTATAAACTAAGGAATTAAGCCACACAATCTGATGGAGTGGCAGCCACTGCCAGCTTCTTGATTAATCAATTGGAAAGCATTCCATAGCACATTTAGCTTTAAGTACATGCATTTTATTACCTGTTAACTTTTTTGTGTATCCAATTACACATGAATGGGGAAACGATATTATTATTCAGTCATGACAAGGTGTGCTTGGACAAACAAATAAGACAACTTAAAGGGATAGTAATACTTTGTTTTATCTTTATTTTATTTTGTAGGCATTAAAAAAACATGAAGAACGATATAAGTCTTATCTCTCAAACCTTTATGGTTTGAGAGATATTCAGAAGCAAAGTTTCCCCCTCCCGCCCCTTTTACCTACTGTAAACAATCTCTTCTCAGATGTGGAATGCAGTCCATAGACCAGACAGAACAGCAGGGGACAATAGGCTTCCTATCAGAACAATGAAAGCCCTGCACCCCTTGACAAGCTTTTCAGCTTTTTCCCTTATCTTAATTGAAGATTGTCCCTCTCTGCAGTCTACCTGGGCACCTCCCTTCTGCTCTGGCTGAGCAGTGTTACATCAGTAAAAGGGGCCGGAGGGGGACACTTTGTCATTGAATTACTCTTGAACTATAACTCTGACAGTACTGAAATAACACTCTGTAAATTCCAAATACTATGATTATTAATTAGAGCTGCTTTTATTATGAAACATGACTATCCCTTTAAAGGAGAACCAAGACATTAAGAATCCTCTGGGGAGACCTACTGTTTCAGGCATCAAATTCCTCACCTCCAACTTATCAGCATATAAAGATTTATTCTTGCAACCACTGGTTAACTTGTTAGCTTCATTTCTTAAAGATACTTTACAAGTTATTAGCTTAGGGAATTGAAAGAGGATTTCCTCTGGATGACTTGATGTGTCTTCCTTTTGTATGAATATTCCACATGAGAAATATCCAGAATATTAGACACTTTCTAGATACTGATAATATTCTGCCTATTGAGAAAAGGGAATATCTAATCAGAGTATAATGGCTGTATTGACCCATAATTACTTTTTCTTCCAGGATACCTTTTTGGCCAATTTTTGGGTACTACTATGTGTTGTAACTCTGCCCCCTCATATACTAATTTCTATATGGTGGGGCGGGTAGGAGGTGGTGGTGATTTGAGCTAACAGAACAAGAGGAAAATCTATTACAAGGAGCTTATAATAAGGTGACATATAGTCAAGAAGCACATATACCAAGGATTGGACTCCTTACTTAACTACAAAATATAATGAATGTTCCAGACATATACCATGTGTGTTGAACACTTGCACAGAGGAGGATCCCATCCTTTCATCACTTGTGAGGGATCTCCCTGACATTATTATAAAGTAATGAGAGGAGAAAGGCCTGAGGGTTGACCTCTGGCTTTCAACAGTGACTTTATCCAGTCCAGCTACTTTGCCCCTTTTCATTGCAGCTTCTTCTTCTACCAAAACTTCTGGCACAGCTTCGCCCTCTGACACTGCATTCAGTTGTTGTCCTTCATCCTGGATTCCCCCCTATTACCCTTGGGGTGACTAATCCCAAGGGTAATTTGCATATGTATATTAAAAGTCAGAGATGCTCAGCTAGGAATGAACCTGCAATACAAATTTGCAGGCTCTATAGGAATGGTGTCCTACCCAGGGTGCAATCTCTTTTAGCCCACTAGTGCCTTTCACAGAGAGGAACTATCCTAAAGCATATCATATTGGTCCTGCCATTACAGCAGTCCAAACACAAAATGCCAGGCAATTCCTCTCTGAACAAGAGACGCATGCCAACCCCAGACGTATGTTTTGGCCTTGATGGGCCTCGTCAGTGAGGTGTAGCTGATCTCTCTAAGCACTATGAGCAAGGGGTCCAATGCTGGATTCCCCCTATTACTCTTGGGGTGGCTAATCCCAAGACTAAGAGAGACTGCACCCTGGGTAGGATACCATTCCTATAAAGCCTACAGATTTGTATCGCAGGTTCGTTCCTATTTCAGCGTCTCTGACTTTTAATATACTTCTTCAAACCTTCTAGCGATGTCACTCCCAGAGATAGGAGTAGCAGTGATTAACAACTAAAAAGCCAAACTTTAAAGGGGAATTACACCCTGTAACAATTGGCTCTTATTTTAAGAAAATGAGTTACCAAGGTAATGTCCTTGACACAACAGTTATGTATATCAACACAATTTATTCCTGAGCATTTGACCTCTATTGTATTGCACTACTAGATGCCTCTATTTAGTGTCAAATACTTGTGTCTCTTATGATCCATTCAGGTCTACTCATTCCTACTGTTTGCTGTGAGGCAGTGTGATCTAGATGCTGGCCTAAATAGAGATCACTATAAACAGAAAACTACAGATATAATAAAAAAAGATACACAGATGTAACAGACTTCTGTATGATGAACACCTACTAAGGTAAGTTAATCTGTTAAAATGAAGGTACTTATTCCTAGGGTACTGTTCACACTGAACACTAACTGATAATATATGTGCCATGCGAGTATTAGGTGGCTATGTCTGTAGATCTAAGTATACTTTGTGACAGTAATTATTTCCTTATCAAAGGGATTTAGATATTATTAGTATACTTATAGAACTAATATCTGGATAGTTAAGGCTAATATACAGATTGACATATAGGTCTCCCTATTGGTTAACTGAATAGCCGTTGAAGGGGTGGAACCTTGATGATTCGTCTCTATTACATATGTTAGGTTGCCTATAGTCATATTACCCATGTTATTAATTTCCTATTTAGTGATTTTATTTTTTCCTCTTTGGTTTTAATTATCACCAATAAAGTATTATTTTTATATGTTGTCCTTATTCTTGGTAGCAATATACATCTGGGAATACAAAAAGAGTGGCTCATAAAGTGGTTCTGTTCTATTCTCTTTCTTTTTGCATGTACAGGTCATGTTTATTATCTTTTAAACACTGATGTTTCAATCTTTTTTTGTACATTTCAGCTCACCCTTTCAGAATATGCAGTCATAAGAAGAGACAGAGGGTGCTTAGAATGAATATACAGGACACGTTACAAACTAACAACTTTCATATGGTAATATTCAAATAGTTTTCCAAAATAGTTAAAAAAATTACCTGAATAATTTCTGGTGCTACCTGTAGGGAGGGCAGGTATTCTTGTTGTAGATACTGAATGCACTCTGGTCCCTGAAAGATGAATATTACTATTTAATAAACAGACACTGCTGCAGAGCAGTGTTATGTGCTTCCTGCCCACTAAATGTAGACAAAAAAGACATTTTATCATTTATTTTTCGAGCGTCAACACAGACTGTAGTATTAAGCATACTTATACACTATGACCCCCCCCCCCCCAAGAGGCCTGAAAAAAAAAAAAAAAGAGTATTTTAGTATTACCTGTTAAATCCTTTTCTCTTAGTCCATACAGGTTACTGGTAACTTTAGGTAGGTGATCTGCCCCTTTAAGTAGACAGGAACAATTTTATGCAGGGGGTGGAGCCTACCTTCCCTCCTTGGTTGCAGCTAGCCAGCCAGCTCCAAAAGATTTGATACACTAACTACTGACTAGATAGTGAAGGGAAAGACGACTCCTGTGAGCATGACCCCGAAGGACCCCCACGGTCTGTTACATGAGAGCCAAGCATGGTCCCTTGACAGGGTAGGAGACCAGTAACCTGTATGGACTAAGAGAAAAGGTTTTAACAGGTAAGACTAAAAACCTCTTTTCTCTGTAATACAGGTTACTTGTAACTTTGGGTTTTCCAACCATTGAGTTTCCCAGAGGCGGGAAGTAAGGCAAGGAAAAGGTGCAAGGCCCCTAAAGTCACCAGAGCAAATATGAACCATCAGATCAGAGAGAGAGTCCAACAAAACAATGAAGTGTCAACGGACACTCAACAGGGGTAACAACACCCCAAACAGTTACACAGCACAGCACACTAAACTAGAGCCAACAGGGCTCAAAAGTTAAGGAAGCACCAAGAACCGAAGAAAATCCTAGACAGGGAAGACTGCCTCCAGGATCTTCCTCTCAAAGCTGGCATCAGCTGATGCCAGCACATCAGCACGGTAGTGCTTCGAAAAGGTGTGCACAAACAACCAAGTGGCAGCCTTGCACAACTGATCAGCGGAGGCTTGGTTCTTGTAAGCCTAAGAGGCCCCAATAGATCGTGTAGAACGAGCCATGACCCTGAAGGGGACAGGCTTCCTCCTCGGCTCATAAGCCTTACGAATAGTGGACTTGATACAATACGCAATAGTCACCTTGGATGCAGGTCTTCCTGCCCTAGGACCCTCAGGAATGACGAACAAAGCATCTGATTGTCTGATAGACTCAGTGCAATGTACAAAAAACTTGAGACAATGCACCACGTCTAACAAGTGGAGATCTCTCTCCTTGTCAGAGGTGGGGTCAGGGCAGAAAGAAGGCACCACTATCTCCTGATTGATGTGGAACTCCGAAACCACCTTCGGGAGAAACTCCTGAGAGGTGCAAAGCACCGCCTTGTCCTTGTGAAACAACAAATAGGGTGGTTTACAGGACAGAGCATGCAACTCCGCAACACGACAGACAGACACAACTGCCACGAGAAAAGCCATTTTCCACGTCAACAGGCATAGAGGAATAGTAGCCAAAGACTCAAATGGAGGACACTGAAGAACGCCCAAAACCAAGTTAAGATCCCACTGAGAAGCAGGAATCTTGAAGGCAGGACGAGTATGCTCAACTCCCTGGAAGAAAACCTTGACATCAGGAAGGATGGCAATACGCCTCTGAAAGAAAACAGAGCAAACATCTGAACTTTAAGGGAACTCACACTGAGGCCCTTATCCACACCGTCTGAAAAAAGGCCAGGACCATAGGCAGATCAAATTCCTGAGACAGGTCCCTGTCAGCACACCAAGATAGAAAGGTTGACCAGACACAATGACAGATCTTGGAAGAAACAGGTTTGTGGGCACTGAGCACAGTAGCCACCACACCAAAAGAAAACCATTTCTTCCTCAATATTGAGGATTCAATTTCCAAGCCATTAAGGCTAGACAATGAACATCCTACTTCCACAGGTAACCCAGTAGAAGAAGATCTGGATGGTAAGGGAGCTGGAATGGCTCCGCCACTGATAGATCCAGAAGCTCCGGAAACCAAGCTTGGCGAGGCCAGTATGGAGCAATCAGAATGACTGGACAATGCTCCAGTCATAATTTCCGTAACACCCTGTGAAGCATGGGAAGGGGAGGAAAGATGAAGACCAGAGGGAATAACCAAGGAATGGACATTGCATCCACCGCCAGAGCTAGAGGGTCCCTCCACCGAGAGCAGAACCTCAGAACATTCCTGTTGTGTCTTGTTGCCATCAGGTCGATGTAAGGAAGACCCCATTTCTGAACAATGAGGGTGAACACCTCTGGGTGCAGCTCCCACTCTCCGCTGTCCACTGTGTGTCAACTGAGGAAGTCAGCCATGATGTTGTCTACGCCAGGAATGTGCACTGCGGATATGGCAGGAACGTGTTCTTCTGCCCAGGACAAAATAGCCTTGACCTCTAACCAAGCAGTTAGACTTCTTGTTCCGCCCTGCTTGTTGATGTAGCCACGGCCGTGGCGTTGTCGGACTCTACCCGGACTGGACAGTCTTCCAGCTGAGATGTCCAATGATGAAGGGCATGAAATATTGCCCGACGCTCCAACACGTTGATGGGAAGGAGAGATTCTTCCGGAGACCACCGACCCTGTGCACTCAGTCGACCCAGGACCGCTGCTCCCCATCCGGAGAGGCTGGCATCCGTCGTCACCGTGGTCCAGAAGGAAACTAGGAAGGACTTGCCCTTCAGCAGATTGGAGAGGTCGAGCCACCAGGACAAACTCAGTTCCACATGAAGAGGAAGTGACACCGACGTCTTCAGAAGGTCAGGCTGACCCCTGCACACCTGGATCACAAACTGCTGGAGTTCCCTGGTGTGTGCCATTGCAAACTGTACCACCTCTATGGTGGAAATGAATTTCCCCACAAAAGATGACAGCTTCTTGGCTGGAACTGGATCTTGAGCCAGTATCACAGAAACCTTGTGGGCGATCTGGTGAGCCAACTTGTCCATGAAAAACACCATGTTCTGGGTTTCGAACAGGAGGCCCAGGAAGACCAGATGCTGGGATGGGACAAGATCTGATTTGTCCAAGTTGATGATCCACCCGTGATGGGTGAAAGCATGAATGCATTGCTGAACCTGCTGATGAAGAAGTTCCGCAGAAGAGGCTTTCAGAAGCAAGTCGTCCATATATGGAGTAACTCTGGTGCTGTCTCGGTGGAGGAAGGACACTAAGGTCTCCCAGGACACGGCTGAAGTCCTGAAGAGCTATCGTCAGACCAAATGGAAACGCTGAGAACTGAAAATGTCCCCGGTCGCAGGCAAACCAGAGGTACTACCGGCTCTCTGGATGAATGGCAATGTGTAAGTACGTGCCCTGAAGATCCAGAGATGCAAGGAATTCCCCCGGGACATGTCAGCAATCACCGTCCGTAGAGACTCCTGGTGAGAACAAGTCCGGGTCACAAAGGAATTAAGATCCATTATATCCAAAATGGGACGACAACCGCAGTCCTTCTTGGAGACCACAATGAAGTTTGAGTAAAAACCCATAAATCTGTCCTGAATTGGAACCGGCTCCAGAACGTTCTTGTCCATAACAGCCTGAAGAGCGCCGTCAAGCAGACGGCGTTTCTCTGCACCCTGAGGCGTATGAGAAGGAAGAAAGCGAAAGGGAGGAAGAGAGATGAAAGGGATCCTGTACCCTTCCGTCACTACCTGCAGAACCCATGGGTCTGTCATTGAATCCTCCCAAATGCTGTGATAGTGACGCAGATCACCACACACAGCAGAGTGTGGACCCGGGTTTGGTGAGTCATGCCGAAGAAGGCTTGGAAGCCTTGGGCTTGGAGGAGACCTTGGGCTTCCACTGCTGTTTGGGCTTGGAGGAGGTACGCGGAGCTAAGGGAACCGTCTGGTTCACTGGACGTGTCTCATTCTGAAAGGAACGAAAATACCGGTTACGCTTAAGCGGTGTTTTCTTCCTAGGAACTAAGGGTAGAAGTGTACTCTTAACCCCTGTAGCCTCACTGATCAAATCCTTGAGATTTGGCCCAAAGAAGTGCCTTGAAAAGGCAAGGAGAGCAATGCTTTCTTAGCAAGCAGTACCAGCAGACCAGATCTTGAGCCAAAGAGCCCGTCTGGCAACCACAGACATGGTGGAAACCCTAGCCATCAAATAGGGCAGCAGAAACATAGTGCTGTGCCTCAGAAATGTTGGCAAGGAGGCGCAACTTATTCGAAGCAGGAGCATCCTAACGGACAACAAGAGTGAGCTGTTCAGTCCAGACCGCAATGGCCCGGTTCACCCATGCTGCTGTGAATGCTGGATGCATGGCAGAACCATTTAAAGTGGTATACAATATGCTTTACACAGGGTTCACACTTGGATAGCTTATATGGCCTAATCTTGGGGAGCTTGGAGAATTCCCTCATTTCTTGCTGATATCTGTATTTATTCACTTGGGTTCTCAACCTATATCTGTAGATTAAATGTATAAATTCATGTGAATTAGTGATGTGAATTTTGTTTCTTCTGTCTTTGCACACTTTTTCTCTTTCTTATTCAAGCTACTCTTCACTTTATATTGTAAGATTAATAAATATTTTACACTTAAATATGTATCTGCAGAGCTGTTGCCACTTTAAGAGGGGTTTAAAGGCATGGTGTTGGCCTAATGTTTGGGCTGTCCAGATCATTGCCTTTAAGGCAGCAACTAAACCCCATGTGACTTGTGGGAGTGGGTGGATGGGAGTTATAAAGGGGACTGATGGAGTTATGTGTTATGTACAAGAAATCTCAGCTTATAAGAAATGTTTTGTCAGGGGTGTTTTTAATCTAGATAGGATGATTGTGTGAAGTTAGGTACTAGCCTTCTATTGGGGGGCCTTGATGTGGCAGGTGGGCTTAAACATACTTTGGCCAAACTATGCAACAGAGACCCCAAATTTATTAAAGTGGTATACAATATGCTTTACACAGGGTTCACACTTGGATAGCATATATTGAGGAGCGCAGATTTGGTCTGGTTTTGGGCATGGCAGAACCAGCAGTGGCAAAGATGGACTTGAGGGAGACCTCAAGTTTCTTGTCAGTCCAGTCCTTTAGAGCAGATGCATCAGACACTAGCAAAGCAGTAGACTTGGATAGCCTGGAGATAGGAGCATCCACTTTAGGAAGATAAAACCACTAAGCAAGCACAGCCTCAAAAAAGGGGTAAAGGTTAGCAAATTTCTTGGAGACAGAAGGTTTCCTGTCCGGAGACTTCCACTCTTCAGACATAAGGCAGTCAAGAGTGTGGTTACGTGGAAAGCAAGTAAGGGGCTTTTTAGGCTCCTAAACGACATCAGAAGGAACATCCTGCACTAAGGGAATGTTTAGGGTTTTTAAAACAGCCCTGATCAGGCCCTCAGCCGAGGGCTCAGGATCAGCCTCAAAAGGGAGTGAATGGAGCAATGGTGCCTATGCGGTACTCAAATTTTACAAAATTGAAGGTGTAATATTAAAAGACATGAAACATCACTAAAACATGTTAGGATACCCAAAAAACATAACCAGTAGGAAAAGTGTCAGAAACCCCCCAAATGAATGCCAAACCAGCAGCTAAAGGGTTAAATACCACATAAACCCACTCCAAACACCCAACAGACATACAGATAGACCCAATGAGTGTAGGAGTGTGCAACAGGAACTCCAAATGAAAAACCCCTGTGCGGAGAGGCACTGTGGGACATGTGGACCTGCAGCACTCAAAGGGTTGCTCACCTTTCCTGCAGATCTTCTGTCTTCAGATTACCATGTTTAAAGGGATAGTAATACTTCGTTTTAACTTTATTTTGTAGGCATTAAAAAAACATGAAGAATGATATAAGTCTTGTCTCTCAAACCTTTATGGTTTATGAGATATTCACAAGCAAAGTTCCCCTCCCCGCCCCTTTTTCCTAGTGTAAGCATCTCTTCTCAGATGTGAGTCTGGTTGTATGACAGGACAGATAACAGAAGGGGACAATTTTCTTTGTATGAAAACAATGAAAGCCCTTCCCCCCTTGACAAGTTTTTCAGCTTTTTCCTTTATCTTAATTGAAGATTGTCCCTCTCTGCAGTCTACCTGGGCATCTCCCTTCTGATCTGGTTGAACGGGGGGGGGGGAATACTTTGTTTGTGAATATCTCTTAAATCATAAAGGTTTGAGAGATAAGACATATCATTCTTCATGTTTTTTTAATGCCTACAAAATAAAATAAAGTTAAAATGAAGTATTACTATCCCTTTAAAGAAGAAGCCTCAGTGAGCAACTCCTGGGGAAAGAACCTGTAGCCAAGATTTTCCCCCCAGGGCTTAAGGTCCACAAAACACCTGGTCACTGAGCTAGCCACATCTAAGGGCATTGTCAGTTATGGTAATCCGCCTAATGGTGGTATTCCATTTCTAACAGAAAAATAAAAAAACTTCTAAAGCTATAGCAGAACTGTTGTCTGTGTTATCTTCACCAAGGAACAAATATTTCTGGAGCTGGTTGGCTAGCTGCAGCCAAGGAGGGAAGGTAGGCTCCACTCCCTGCATTCAATTCTAGAATTGTTCCTGCCTACTTAAAGGGGAGGATCGCCTACCCAAGTTACCAGTAAACTGTATTGGACTACAGAGAAAATAATATTAGGAGGGCAGGAAGAATCTGAAACAGTTTGCTAGTCACCACCAAGGGCTATTATTATATGCATATCTTCGGAGAAAACTACCTCTACTTCATTACATTGGAAACCTCTCCAACATTCAACATTTCAATTTAAATACATTTTGTATTACTTTCCTATGAAGGAGATGTTTTTCCCCCAGAATTGTTCTATTTTTATCTTGTGCATATTGACATAAATTGTTATAAGGGCAAGTTAATGCCCAGGTGTAAAATCATATAATACTGACAATTAGACAAAGAGTTAGCAGCAGAGTCTTTCTTAACCATTCATTAAGTGCCAGAAAGGTATTCAATACATTGCAACACTATGCTTTGGATATCTCTCTGGCAGTCACAGTGTTAAAGTCCAATGGCACAATTTATTGGGTCAATGTTTCGGCCCTCTCACCATGGGAAAAGTTTTGTAAAGGATGTTAACCCAATAAATTTGCTTTCAAGAAAGACCTATTGGTGCTACCTTTTTCTCCTCTCCCACTCTTTATACATATTAGTTAGGGAATTTATATACTTACCGATAAATCCTTTTCTCTTAGTTCATGTGGAACACAGGAAACATGGGGTAAAGTATCCTCCCCACAGGACGGCAGAGAGGGAAGTCCAGTGTTCCACATGGACTAAAAACAAAAAATTTTAGCTGTAATTACACAGAAATTCCCTTTTCTCTTTCCTACACTAAGGAAAACAGGAACCATGGGGACATATACTAAGCAATCCCGACAAGATTCCTGGGAGGAACAGCAAAAAAAAAACCTCAAAAGTCTCAAAGACAAACCAGAAAGGAGGATTTTTTTGTACTTAACAAATGAATAATTTTCTTTTAGTACACATGGAACACAGGAACCATTGGGTGAAGTACTCTCTGCAGAAGGACATGGCACTTGGCAAAAAAAACAAAGGTCTTGGAGGCAGACACTTCCAGACTGCACCACTTCACCCGGCACAGACATGCTCACTTTGATGTTTAGGAATAAAGATAAGAAAAAGACGACATACAACACATGGAATGCCCTGAACAAAGAACCAAGAGAATTCCCCTAGGACTAGAACCAGTGATTTTAGTCTTTAGGAGGGAAGTCCTGTGTTCCACATGGATTGCAAGAAAAGATTTAACAGGAAGTACACAAAAATCCCCTTTTCTGTTCTGTCCAGTGTGGAACACAAGAACCGTGGGGATATACCAAAGCATCCACCAAAATTCCAGGGAGGGAGAGAGTAAAACTCTCACAACACAGACCATGTTCAATGGGAATGGACTAGTGCAACTAACAGCAGCTGCCACTGGACACCAACACTACAAACCAAAGAACAGAAACCAACATGGTACTGGTCCAATAGTAATCAGGAAGGATACCTACACAGATACAACAGCCTGTAGAACCTTCTGTCCAAAGCTGACTTCAGCCAAAGCCAAAACATTTAGCTGGTATTTTTTGACAAACAGGTAAAGGCAGAACCACATAGCTGCCTTACACAACTGCTCTCTGGAGGCCTGATTCTTGTAGGGCCAAGAAGCTCCCAACGACCCAGTGGAAAGCGAAGAAAACCTAAAGGGTACCGGCTTCTTCCACAGAACATATGCCTTAGGAATGTTCACCTTGATCCAGGAAGCTTCTGTAATCTTAGAAGCAGAACAGCCCATACGCGGGCCTCCACGAATAAAAGCAAATCAGATTTTCTAAATGGCTGCATGTGAAGAATCTGACCAAACCCAAAAAATGAATCTTCTACTCCTGTCTATTACAGACAGAGAAGGAAAAACAATTTCCTTATTCATGTGAAACTCAGAAAATGTAAGGGAGAAACCCTATAGGAGTCCTCAAGACCACTATGACAGGATGAAAGACCAAGAAGGGAGGTTTACAGCACAAAGCATTCAGTCCAGTCACCCACTGAATTGAGACCACTACCAAGAGAAAACCAGTATGGAGTGTCAGAAGACATAGGGGAGCTGCAGCTAAAGGCTCAAATGGACCCTTTTGAAGCACCCCTAGAAGCAAAACCCATGGAGGAATGGGATCTTGAAAGACAGTTTGGGCATGAGCCATCCCTTGGATAAAAGTCTGCACATCGGACAAAGAGGCAATATGCTTCTGGAAAAGGAAAGAAAGCTAAAATATGAACTTTAACCAAACCAAGACCAAGCCCTATCTGAATGCTATCTTGAAGAAAGGACAGGACAGTCTGAAGACATGACCCCTGATCTTCACAGCACTTGTAGAACAGGGACTATACCTGGTGGTATGCCTTGGAAGAGACAGGCTTCGGGGCCTGTAGCATGGAGGTGGTGACAAATTCAGAAAAGCCCTTCTTTCTGGCCATGCCATCAAAGCCAGCTTCTCTACATGTGAACAACAGAGGAGCCTGATAAAGGATGTTTGGATACATAGGGAGACTAAAAGGCTTTGCTATGGATAGATTGAGGAGATCTGAAAACCATGCCCCTATGGAGCCAGAATGGAGCAAATCAGAATGACAGGAGCATTCCATTCTGATCTTCCTCAATATCCCTGGAACCACAGGAAACACATACACCAGAGGGAAAAAGCCATAATACAACCATCACTTCTATCGTGAGGTCTAGTGCATCCTGTGACCTGGCAAAGAACAGAACAGAGGAACCTGAGAGGCCATTAGGACCACCACCTGGGGACTCATGGAATCAAAGTCACTGTGATTGAGCTTCCAATTGCTGGTATCCAGCCTCTGGTGGCTGAGAAAGTCTGCTACAATGCTGTCTACCCCAGAATTTGAGCAGCAGAGAGAGCCGGGTCTCACAAGCCTCTACCCACTTGAGAATGAACTGGCCACACTTCAGGTCCCTCCTTAGCAGACAACTCCAATCACGTTGTCTGACTAGATCAGCACATGGGTACCCTTGAGGGACTAAGATCAATGTCTCAGAGCCAGGAGAATCTCCCACAGCTTCAGTACATTGAGGGACAGAGTGCTATTTGCCTTGGTCCAAAGACCTTGTATGATCAGGTGACCCAGAGTCACTACCCATCCTATTAGGGCTGGCTTCCGACATAACCATGACTCAAGTCGGAATGACCAGAGGCCGCTCCAAGGTCAGGTAAGGGCGATGAAGGCACCAGCTAAGGTCTGCTTTTGTCCTGGTGGACAGAGACATGACATGGGAAAGGTGACCCTGCTATCTGGACCATTTCCTGAGAATGCCCAGTTGCTACTCCAGAGTGTGGAATTCTGCAAATGGGACTGTGTCCAGGGCCAAGACCAGATCACTGAGCACGGCTGGGATACTGCCTGAAATACCTGAAGGTATAGTGACTGAAACATGTCAGCCGGTATAAAAAGCTTCTCCTGGCGAGTATGGAATCTCATACAGAGAAAGTGGAGGGCGTGAGATGGAATTATTTCTTGAGATTGTGTGCCTAACTATGCTATTACAGAATGGATATAAAAATCCTGAGAGTGGAAATGATCCGCCAAAGCGGATAGGACTGCAGCAGTACTTACCTGACAGCTAAGGGTTATTGAGACAAGCAGGTGGGAGAAGGTATCCACAGGTTAGCCTGCAGGGCCCCAAAAGGAAAATAAAGTGTTCAACAGGTGCCACCTCTTCCTGTGCACAAAAGCATGGGAACAAAAAGCTGTTGGAAAATGTAATTTCCCATAAGCAAAATAATCTAGTGGTTCTCTGGTAGAGTGGCTAATAGCATTCTCTAGCTCTAGGCCAAACTGCTTACCCACAAATGCGAGATAAATCAAAGACTTATTGGAGAACTGGTCTGCAGTCCATATTTTTAACCAAAAGGGTATGGCGCACTGAAAAAGTTTTTGTTCCTTTGCTCTTCTTAAAAATATATCTGATGATGAGGAATCCCCGGCTACTTGGGTAAAATCCTCCTTTAAATTGATAAAATAGTCTTTTAGGGGGGACAGGGGTCTCCTGCTTGCAGGACTCAGGGTCCCTTTAATCGATGAATGAATAATATTCATAGCAAAAATATGACTCTTAAGCCATTCAGGCTCCTGCTCAATTGAAGGGAAGCCCAGAATTTTATGTGTAGGGACCACAGAACAAGAGAGATATAATGTGCCAGAAAAGACTGGTCTGACATGAGGAACAAATGGCTACTGGAGAGGCCCCTGAAGTCCTGGTGGTCATGCAAAAAATCTGCCTGTAAGGTGTTAAAGATAGGATGCCAGGAGGGAGATTCAGCCACCAGGATAAAACGCTGAAGAAGAGGTGCCTTGTGTGTCTACACTGCAGAGAAGAGGGATAAGAGAGACATTTCCCCTCCCCTCTTTCTGTCCCTGAGGCAAGTAGGAAGGGAGTCTCCACCTCTAGAGAGTTCTTTGTATCCAAGTGCTCTGCTCTCCTGTGGGATGATACTTTACGCCATGGCTCTTGTGTTGCACAGTGGATGAAACACACACACACACGTACACTTACCCTTTTGAGATAAATGGTTTTCATTGTAACTGCACACTCTGACAATGCCTGTGGATGTGAAACAGTATTCATTTGGATTACTATATTTAAAAAAACTTGAAAAATAAAATGGTAGGATAATTATCCATCCCACCACTGTATCCCACAATTAAACTGGAACAACAAAAAAAAGACTGCTCCTGTCTGAAAACTTCATCTTCACAAGGCACTCAAAAATGAATAGCAGCACTGGTGATAAGCAAACCAAACAGCCCCTTCATGATAAAATCAATAAAGCTTTATTTCAACATGATAATTATCATACTGCTGCATCTTGTTTATTAGCTGTATTGTGGGGGGGACTTACAGATTAAGCACCCCCGAGTTGTGAAATACGTTGACACCAAGCCACCGCCACTCTGTAAGTCTCCCCTCGATACAGCTAACAAACAAGTTGCAGCAAGTATGATAATTTTTGTCATATTGAAATAAAGCTTTATATTTTTAGATCCTAGTAAGTACAGTAAGTGGTAGTGTAATACAGGGGACACTATACAGAATGTGTATCTAAATCATTTAGGGTAGAGGAGTGCATGGCACTCATTAGATTGTACATGTACAGAATACACCCCCCCCCCATCACCCCGGCCCAATTAGTAACCCCCTTCCTAATGGAGGTGTGAGTGAAAATGAGTGCACTAAGCCTGGATTTTCATTGTGCTCCTGATAACAATACCTATCGAGACAATGAATCAATCTTACTGCTAGAAAGATAAATTGTATATACTATATGCTTTGTAATAAAATGCATCATTCTAACCTCTGAAGAAGCAGCCAGAAGTTCTATTTTATGAGTAGAAGTGAACTGCGATTTGTGTACAGTCATCCAGATACAAGGGCCATATTAAACTGGCCAGTGACATTTTTCTCACCCCTGCTGTACAGAAAAATATAATTTCTGACTAATCTATTCACAAACTGTACTACTTCTGTACCCCCTCCTGTGGAAATGTTAAATAATCACACTAAAAGGTTATTATAAATATATATATAAATAAATTACGTATCTTATATGATAATTGTGCTTCGGTTGTTAAATCTATGTATTATTTAACTGTACAAGCAAAGAACACAAACTGAGTATTTATATTTATTTAAATACTAGATGGATCTTTTTAATAGGGACACATGCTAGTAAGCTCTATGTAAAGGAATCAAAACCAGATTTAACAGCTCACACAAACGTACCAATACTGTTTGGGCATCTGCAAGATCAAAGCTTGGTTTCAAGGGTGCCAGAAAGCACGCAGGTACAATGTGTTTGTAGACAAAATCTGCAAACCCTACCAGCCCATCTTTTCCCCCTGTGAAAAAAACAAAAATGAACTTTAGTGGTATATTTCATGTTACGAGAATAAACATAGCATAAAGTGGAAACTGTGGAACATACTACTTAAGTAAAGTATAAAAATCAATGGTGTAAATATGAAGCAAGTTAAAAGCACCATATGGAACTAATAAAACTTACTGTTACATCATTTTCTCTTAGTTCATATGGAGCCATGGAGTAAAGGCAGGGCATTTAAGGCTGAGACTACCTTTTCCCTTCCAGCTTTAACACCTCCACCCCTCAGTTGGGAATCTCCTGAACAAAGGCTCCAACAGGACCCGTCTGCTCAGGGAAATAAACCATGTGTGTTTTTCCTCTGGGTAGGAGTCCTGCGTTCCACATGGACTAAGATAAAGGGGTTTAATGGTTCATTCACCCAAATCCTCTTTTCTCTTATGTCCAATGTGGCCCACAGGAACCATGGGGATATACCAATGCAGTCACCATAATATAAATAAATAAATAAATAAATAAATTAATTAATTAATTAATTAAAAAAAAAAAAACACAGAACAAACATCCAATGTAGACCACAATTCCACAGGACTAACTGGTACCATACAAACCACATGTATTAACAGACACCAAACTTGCACACCAAGCAGCTGAACAAGAATGAGAATGAGAACCAACATGGTTCAGAGCTTTGCATAAGAGTAGAAAAGAGTCCTTAACCCCTTAAGGACCAGCGGTCCCGGGGCGTGCCGTTCCTTAAGGACCGCATAGGAAACTTTGACGTGCCGTCCCACGTGACTGATCACGTGGGGTGGCACGCCAAACGGGGCACTGGAAGAGATCGCTCCGGTCTTGGAGCGATCAACTTCAGTGCCCGGTATTACTCACCGCACTCCTACAGGAGCGCGATGAGTAAAAGTATGTGACGTGTCAGGCCCGTCACTGGTCCTTAAGTGCCGGACAAGCGTGACGGTCCTGCCACGTCACTGGTCCTTAAGGGGTTAAACAGGAACCACCTGAAGGGCCTTGCTGCCCAAACTGGCCTCAGCTGATACCACAACATTGACATTGTAGATTTTAGTGAAGGTATGCAGAGCAGATAACATCACCACCTTACACAGCTGTTCAGCAGAGGTCTGCTTTTTGTAGGCTAAAGTGGTGCCCACAGATCTGGTGGAGTCTGCCATGACTCAGAAAAGAACAAATTTCCTTCTGATCACATATGCCTTTTGAATAGTGGCCTTGATTACTTGGAAGCAGTCTGACCCACTTGGGGGCCTTCAGGAATGAAGAAAAGGCAGATTTCCTGTAAGGCTGTGTGCGATGCATGTACTACTTAATGAGCAGCAGATGAAGCAAGGACAATTTCCTCGTCCAAGTGAAAATCCAAGAGTACCTTGGGCAAAAAAAAAAAAAAACTCTGGGAATACAAAGAACTGCCTTCTCCTGTTGAAAAACCAGGAAGGGAAGTTTGGCCACATTGCAAACCAAAACAGCCAAAAGGTCATATTAAGTGTCAAGAAACAAAGAAACAGATGAGAGTGTCTCAAAAGGAGGCCACTAGAGACCTAACAACAGGTTCAGATCCCACAAAATAGTGGAATCTCTGATGGTAGTGTGGACGTGAGCCACCACATGAACAAAGGTCCTTGTGTCATTAAAAAGCAATCTGGTTCTGAAAAAGAAAAGAAAGGGCTCAGATCTGAACCGTAACAGAACTCATATTGAGACCCTGTTGAAACCATCTTGAAGAAAAGCCAGAACTGTAGGAAGGCTGAAATACTGTTGAAACACATCTCAGATCAGCACACCAATGGCAAAACAGAGGCCAGGTCCTATGATAGGCCTTGGATGAAACAGTTTTCGTAGCCTGAACTATAGTGGAGATGACAGAGTACAAGAAACCCTACTTCAAGATGTTTATTTCAAGAGATATGCCATCAAAGCCAGTCTTTCCATCCAATGATGACGTGGACCCTGAGTCAGGAGATCAGGCCTCAGTGGGTGGTGAAATGGCTCCTTAGTAGACAGATTAAGAAGATCAGGGAATCAAGCCCCACATTGCCAAAAGGGAGCAATCAGAAAAACCTGAGTCCTTTCCATTTTGATCCTCTCCAGCACCGCGGGAATCAGCGGAATTGGTGGAAACACATATGCCAGATGAAAGTTCCATGGAATGGACATCACATCCACTGCAAACTGTAGCTGATCCTTCTTCCTGATACAGAATAAAGGAACCTTCCAGTTCTTGTGAGATGCCAAGAGATCCAGTGATGGAAGACCACAGCGGCGGACAGTCTGGTTGAACACATTCAGAGTTCCCAATTTCCAGGATCCAGATGTTAATGACAAAGTCTGCAACCATGTTTTCCATGCCTGGGATGTGGAAGTAGTTTTTATAGTCAGAAAGCCAGCCCATGATGACATAACCATCAATATGTGTCTTGACAAGAGGTCTGTATGAAAAATTAACCCCACTGGTGCAAATTGATTGCATCGTGCTTAATATAAATATTAACCATATGTACCCAAAGGAAGACATATTCATATGGCAGAGTGCACAACCTGCAAGTCAACATACACAAATTCTAAATAAAAATTGAGAGGGTTTATGGTAGGGGCTAATTATAGTATAACAAAGAGACAATGGTGATAAACAATGTTTATGTGCACCCTGATATGCATGTATCTTCCTTTGTGTAACACAATGTGACTGGTTATCTGGCAAGCCAGGTTATGACCAACATTTATGACAGGGTGGTCTCTATTCTTGACTCCTTATTTGACTCTCTTTTTAGACAAGCCAGTTACGGCTCATAAATTGATTCTATTTCTGGCAGGCCGGGCTATGCCCCGGCTCTGTATTTTGAATAACTCCCATCAGGGCTCAAAATTTCCACTTGCCACTAGCCAATGGCGAGTGAAAATTTAGCCCTGGCCAGTAGAAATTCAGTCCTGGTGGGTATGCTATGGCTTGCAGTGGCGAGTAACTTTCAAGGTCTGGCTAGTAGCAAAGAACTTCAAATTTAAAGCCCTGACACCCATCTAAATTCCGTGTTTGGGATGCTTTTGATACATTGTATCTTTCGCATGGAATCACATTTGGTTTGATAGTATAAAAATGGGAGATTTTCTTTTGATCTAGTTTGCAATTTGGATAATGCCCAGGCACATTAGATATTCATGTAATCATTTTCTAGCATACATGTCCAATGGACAAAACAAGCAATGATGCGGCATAATATATCATGATTAACCACGTAACAATTTGGCCCAGTTCGATGTTATGGTTGTTGGATGATTGTTTCACCCATTACAATTAACTGGCTTGGGTTTGAGCAGATTATCTGGGAATGGGTATTTTGCAACTATTTACTTTTTCTAATTAACCCTATATAGCGAGTTTGCTAATATTTGTATGCATCATCATAAATAAACTGATGAGATATTATATCGCAATCTCATTCTCTAACAAAGCTGGATATATTATGTTTATTTACCACTATCTGATACACTAGTAAGTATAGTCGAAAACACAGATACATATTGGTACGATTACCATTTATATATTGTTACAGGCAAGTCGGATTGTGCCCTGGCAGTACACCGTTATCATCTAGGAAATGTATACATTACACTTTTTATTTTCGCTGCTTACTTTTTTAATTTTAATGTTTTACAATAAAAGTTATGTTTTATATTCCCATTTATGTCCATTGCTATTGAACATCCACTGATCCTTCTAATATTGAGAAGATTGCTAGTACAGCAGGGTTATCTTTGATTTTTCTTTGTATCTTATATTCTCGTGTAGCACCACTCTTTAGCGCGACCTGTATGGGAATGTGTTGTTTAGCCACAGGGAGATGCACCTGTGAACTGGTAAATTCAACTCCAGAAAAAACAGTTAATGAGAACCCACTTAGACGGATAGTAATGTTTCACAAAAACAGCAGCTCAAATTAATCTTCATAGTATTTGGGCCATGGTGAGTGTTAGTTCAATACTGTCAGACTTGTAGTTCACGAGGTATCCCCCTCCTGACCTTTTTACTTCGTGTAAGCCACTTCCCCTCAGATGTGGAATCTGGTCCTTGGACCAGACAGCTCACAGCAAGGGACAGTCTTCTTATTGTGAGAATAAGGAAATCCCTGACCCCCTTGACAGGTTTTTCCCCTTATGCTCGCTAAAGATTGTCCCTCTTTGTGATCCATCCTGACAGTCTTGTAACACTGCTCACCTCAGAGCAGCATCAGTAAAAGGGACGGGAGGGTGATACTTTATCATTCAATTACTCTTGAACTACAGCTTTGACAGTATTGAAATAACACTCTTCATGGCCCAAATACTATGAAGATTAATTGAAGCTGTTTTTATTGTGAAACATTACTATCCCTTTAACAGATAAAAAAGAAGTCCAAAAACTAAGAACATTGTTGCCCTTTTCCTGTGGCAGGTCACGTGAAACTGAGGGGCAGGTGGTAAAGCTGGAAGGGAAGCGGGGAGCATCTGGGATAATTAGGTGCACATGTGAAAATTGGGAAGAAAGAGTTAGGTACACAAGCCTTGCTCTTATGTTTTATTCAACTAGGCTGTAAACAAAAGTCTCCTCCAATCTGTCTAGGCCTGTCCCTAGGTAATAAAATAATTCCTTAATAGTATCCGATGAGAATGATGAATCATCATGTAGAACACTATCTTCCTCCTGCCAGGCAGGCTGCACCCAGTTCACTTCTAAAAATACAAAACTAGACTATGGACCATGTGTAACATCACGTTAGGGATTACCTGATGTCTGCTTTACTGGACACACACATGTGCCTTTTACAATACATGAAAGAAGAAGAAGAAAAAAAAAGTGCAATATGTTTGGACTAATACTTACCCCACAATTCTACTAGTTTAGAGAGGATAATGAAACATGTTTTCTGTGCAATTGGATCTGGATAATCCACTGCCCCTTGAATGACAGTGAACAAGACACGTTCCACATTTTCAGCACCTATACCCAAAAGACAGTGGAAGAGTTTAGTTTCCACACTGGCATCTCTACATCTTGTCCCGTTTAAAAACACAACTCAGATATATTTTAAACACACAGAACTGCAAATGGGGTGATTTTGGGTAGCTGGGCAGTGCTATATGCTCTTTAAAGTAACTAAAATACAATGGCTTGATAGATCTTTAAAAAAACATGAAAAATGATATAAGTCTTATCTCCCAAACATTTATGGTTTGGGAGATATTCATATGTAAAATATAGTAAAGTTCTCTTTTCCTGGCTGTTTCAGCCAAGTCTGCCATCTAGTGGACAGATTTGGAATTCGATCCACAGAGCAACCGGCAGCTCTTTAGCAGTGCCGAGGTCACGATCTTTGAAAAGAACTACTTAATTGGAACGGTCTACAAAGTGTGCCTGGCTTGAAAGCACACTTTGTAGACCATTCCAATTAAGAAATTCTTTTTAAATATCATGATCTCAGCACTTCTGGAGAGGCACTGCCGGTCGGGGGACCGGATTCCAAATCTGAAGGGTGGAGCAATGACGTCACTCCAGGGGAAACTTTACTTATGAATATCTCCCAAGCCATAAAGGTTTGGGAGATAAGACATATCATTTTTCATGTTTTTTTAAGGGCTACAATATAAAATAAACTTATTTTCAGGTATTACTATCCCGTTAAATATCTAGTGCTTAAAGCTAGCATCTATAAATTGTAAAACATAATCCTAAACTTGTAATGGCATTTAGGCACCATTTAGTTAATTTGATTGTGCCGTTTTGCTGGAAGAGATAAGAGCTAAGACATTTAATTTATGAGACTGATACCCACTGCTTAAATTAAAAAAGTCTGGTATCTTGCCTTTACCAGACTACAGCAGAGTAGTCACCTGGAAAAGACAGGAGCACCTGATTGGCTCTCTCCAGTTGTTTCCTATTGCCTTTGGCTAGTTTAGTCTGGAAATGGCTGCTCTGCATAATACAAGTCTCAGTTTGCTCTTGAAGAGTGGAGCTGGCATGTATACCACAGGGAACAGCCTCTTTCAGAGTAAACTAAGCCAATGGAAATGGCCTTAGGGAGACCGACAAAGGCTCCAGGCTCCTCCAGGTGCTTTCTGCTCTACTATGGTCATCCAGGGGAAAAAAAAAAAAAATTAAATTAATTATTTAGGTTGTAGTGTTGGTGCAATAGACCAAACCACAGATGTTGATTCAGAGGAAATGTAATAGCCTCTGCTAGTATATACAGCCCAAAAATGTGCTGTTTTATTGTTAGAGGGATATCACCAGACAAAGTTGGAACCATGTCTGTTTGTCAGACATTGCTTGGAAATATAGTTTTAGATAATTAAAATAAATAGTGATATTTTAGTTCTAGAAGAAAAGAAAAAACAAATCACTGTAGTATTGGGAGAAGTGTTTTTCAAATATTATTAAAGCTCAAACTTGATATCCCTGCTTAATCAAAATTCAGATTTTGAAAAGTAACCACAAGGTGGTGATGTTCTCCAAAGACGGAGAAAAATGCATTGATGGAGCTGTAATAATTCTTGAATTAAACATCTCCAGTCATTGGAAGTACCCTTGTTTTAATCAGCAGGAAAAACGCTACAGCATATTTTTTCATAAGAAATCATTACTATTCGTTTCAACCCCTTGAGTACCAGAAGTATCCATTGCAAATCGTTGGGTAATTCTCTGGCATTCAAAGGGTTAAAAAGGCAAAAGGTGTTAAATACAACACAGCTGGAGCAGAATATTCCAAAAACACTGACATTTTAACCCTCTGAGTGCCAGAGGAGTACATAACTCATTGCAAAGCAATGCGTTGCGTACCCCTCTGGCACTCAAAGGGTTAATTCCTCTGTTATTACTTTATTGTCAGTGTTCATGCAACCCAGATGCATACAGGTGTGGAAAGAGTTAGGCATGATAGCATTTGGACCATTAAAAGATAGAGCTACAAGGCATTTGAGGAAAAATAAATGGCAGTTGCATGGAAAGTATCTTTGAATAAGCCACCCTACTGTTGTCTAGTACAGTAGCTAATTCAAGGACGATTTCAGAACCTACAGAATGAAAGACAGATAGGCTGCTGTTTGCATAAGCACTGAAACAGCACCAACTCTCTCTCTGCTGGAAGACTGGATTAAGTAGTATAAATATCTTCAGGTTGTATTTCATCCATATCTGCAAAAGTGGTATCTACTAACCCTGGCTGGCTATGACCTCACTCATTCCACTTCCAGTGACTGTTTGAAGGAAGGCAAAGTAACTTCTCCGTAACATTTGCTTGTCTAAAGCAGCAGACTGGTCGTTCTCTTCTGCTGGACGGACTAACATCTCAAATATGGCATGGAGAAGAGGCATGAAGACTTGTTGTAAAAACGGACTCACTTGCGCCTATGGACAGAATAAAGGAAGGTCATATAATAGAGATGTTACACACAAATTCTTTTTTTTTTTTTTTTTTTTTTTTTTTTTTTTAACTGGGGGGCTTCTTTGTTATACAATGTACTAGAGTATGAATGGACCATCTCACTGGCTGAGGAGGGCTTTAGGTTGGTCACTCATACATTACTGCAATATTCACATTTATAAAATAATGGAGGATTTTTGTTTTCTTAGTGATAAATCCGTTTTTATTAGTCCACGTGGAACACAGGAATCATGGTACTCCAGGAGAGCAGGGCATGTCAAAATAAAGTTATCTGAGGTAGAGACTCCCTCCACTTTACCCCCACCTGGTGAGATTAGTTTTGACATATAGCAAAGCCAAACAGAAGATAAAGAAGAAAGGGGAATCGCCTCAGAGAACCCAAGAGGATTCCCTGCTCGGGACTTGAACAAGCTACAGTAACCTTAGATGTAGCCTGGCCTGCACGACAGCCCTCAGAAAAGACAAAAAGTTAATCGGATTTCTGAAAAAGCTGCATGCAATGAACATAGAACCTTCAAGCACCTGACCACATCCAACAGATGAAGCTCTGCTCCCATCTATTAGAAGGAACTGGGCAGAAAGAAGACTTTCCTGATCAAAACAACCTTTGTCAAGAACAAATAACGACCTGATCTGGGTAAAACACCAGATTGGGAGGTTTATGAAAAAAAGCCTGAAGTTCTGCTACCCGCCAAACAGACACAATAGCCAGATGAAAAGCTGGATTGAGAGTCAAGAAAAGCAAAGAAACCAAAGACAGATATTCAAAAATAGGCTTCTTAAGTGCTCCTATTCCCGCTGAGGAGTGTGATATCTAAAGACAGGCTCGCTAAAGACAGGCTAGTCATGAAGCATACCTCAAACAAAAGTTTGCATACAACTAGAAAAGAACAGAAACAGAAGAAAACTAAATGGTGGCATAAAGGGCTCTGAGTCAGAAAGACCAGGCACAAGGGCAGATGAAAATGCACTGCCATGAACCAAATGAGAAGATCCGAAAACCAGGACGCCAGACAGGGCCTGAAACAAGCAATCAGGATGGCATACTCCTGCTCCATCCTGCCTTTCCTCAGCACCCTGTGAATCAGGGAAGTTGTAGGAAACACACCAATAGAAAGGTCCACAGTATGGCCGCTGAATCCAAAATGAAAGCCAAAGGATCCTTGGCAAAACTGAGGAACCTTGCAGTTCAAACAAAAGGCCAAGAGATCCATTGTTGGGATCCTAAAATAGAAGACTAAATGCTCTGAATGAGCTCCCGATTTCCAGGATCTTAGAGCTAGCGATTGAGAAAGTCTGCCATCATGTTTTTTATCCTTGGAATGTGAAACACGGAGAGTGCTGGTACATGAACTTGGGCTTACATGAGAATCAGCTGCACCTCTGTTTAAGCTGTCGCGCTTCTGGTTCCTCTCTGGTGGTTGATGCACTCCACCGCACTGTCTGAATGAATCCTCACTGGGGGGCCCTGAAGGGGTTGTGAGCAATGACGCAGACTGAGGCGATTCACCAGCTGCTCATTTATAGTGATGGCCAGAAGGCTCTCCTTCCTGATCCAAAGGCCCTGGGCTGTCTGGGGTCAAGAGTACCAGCGAGTCTAGCTACCAGGCATCCATGGTGACAAGACCCAGTCAGGAATTAAAAAAAAAAAGGACATTCCAAAGTCATTTGAGACCGCTGATGCCACCAGCAAAAGTCCTCTTTTGTCCAAAGGGACAGACACTGGACACAGTACAGATGAGACTGATCCCAAGAATGTCCAGTTGCTATTACTGTGTAAAGAATTGAGAAAAATGGAACTGCCTCCAGAGCAGTTCCCGGATAACGGATATACCATCATATACTCGAGAACTGTGATGGACAGCCATATATTTCCTGAGACACCTGATGAGACAGACTCTTGTCTTCTGGAGGCGACCTCCTATAGGCAAGACTGCTGGACTCCATTGAGTCATGCAGAGTGGACTTGTCAGCCTTAGGATTCTTTTCTTTTTTTTTTTCCCAACCAACCCTTCTTGGGTATTGGGGAAGATGTGCTTGTGCTGATGGGGGGTGCCCTAGGTATGAACCCAAAATGGCCGAGGTAACGAAAACCACAAGTCATGCCTGGAAAAAAAGGCACACTTAGGTGTAACCTGAGACTATAATAGTATTCTTGCCCCCACTGGCATGGCTGATAAAATTCTCCAGTTCAGGGCCACCAACTGTTTATCTACAAAAGGAAGACAAACCAGAGACTTCTTAGAAGAGTGGGCAGCCGATCAGATCTTAAGCTAAAGAGTGTCCCAGGGTCGGTCAGAAGACAGTGTATCGCAAAAGAAGCACAATGAGCCCACTGGCACAAGTCTAGGTGCAAACAGAGGCAAAATTTGTCCCGTAGAATCGGTGTATAAAATCCAAAATGGCCACCCGGTCTTAAAGTGGATGTGTCACCTATGGACAACATCCCATAAATAGTTAGGTGACACATCCAATAGCATAAAAATGTTATTTTTTATTTTAAGCTTCCGTTTCTTTTAAATGTAACTTACAAAAGTTTGTGCTCCAGCCACTTCCGGGTGACTGTGGTTCTCTGTGGTTACAGAACTCTGCCTCTGAAAACAAAACAAAACACCAAACATACATTCTAGCCACTATGGATGTGGAATCGCTCTATACCAGAATTCAACAAGATGGCGGTATTGCGGTATGCAAAGCAAGCATTTCCAGAGCAAAAGGGTTTTTAACCCACGGAACTTTTAACTCGGCTAATACACTTTATACTAATGCAAATTTATTGCACATTTGGGCAAGAACTATACATACAAAACATGGGAAGTGCCATGGGAACATGACCACCACAACAAAATGCCAACCTATACATGGCGAAACTGGAGGAGTTCTCATCAGCATGCCAAATAAAGCCTCTGGTCTGCCTCCGCTACATTTATGATATCCTAATCATGTGGACTGCCTGCACAGGTGAACTTTTGTCATTTCAAACCTTACAATACTCTCCAACCCACCATTAACCTCAAACTCCGCCATTCACCCACACAAATTAACTTTCTGGATACCACAGTCAATGTGAAAAACCACTCCATTTGGACATCTCTGTATGGCAAACCGATAGATAAGCCTAATTATCTCAGAAAGGAGTTTCCATTTCAGTCACTCAAAAAAACTGTTTACAGCCAGGCCCTAAGGTATTAAACTGCATATGCACTGAGACTTCGGACTAGGATAAACCTCTTAAAAATCAAAAGACAGATTTTATCAGCCATGGATATAAAGCCAAGGTCACGGACATCCAAATTCAGAGAGCCACCAGTGTTCTTAAAAGAAATCTCCTGAAATACAACCACAGGAAGAATACATGGTGACATTAGTAGTCACCTACAAACCCCAGCTTGTAGTACTGCAAAAATTGTCAAGAGGGCTCCAAACAATACTACATTCTGAAGGCACATTAAAAAAAATATTCCCAAAACCTCCTCTTCTCTCCTATAAACAGAACCCCCAACCTGAAAGAACTTTTGGGAAAGAGCTCCCCCTTAAGAATACAACAAAAAAATGGTACTTCTCCCTACCTACAAAAGATACGTGGAACCTGTGCACACTCATATGTACCACAGATAAGGTACCCATACCACATCCCAACCAAAACCACAACAGAAGCAAATTCTCCTGAAGATCCTCTAATGTTGTCTACCTCATCATGAGTGTGAAACGTCCCAACACAGGATTATATGTAGGTGAGACAGGATAAACTCCATGAAAAAAGGATGCATTCTCTTAGGCCCAGCGTGAACAAAAAGAGGGAAACTGGTCACAGCATTAAAGATCTAAGGGTGTCTGTACTGATGGGAAATATTTAGACACACAGACAAAGATCTGGAAGTATACACTGATAACCATAATTAACACTTGGAAACGTGCCACATTATTCCACAGAAACATATTTTGGTCCCTTTGGGTGCAAATGGGGTATGCAATGCGTTGTGCACCCCTCTTTGGCTGCAGTCACAAACTCTCTATACACTAAATTTACTGGAGCTATTCACACATCCAAAAGGGAAATAAAATCTTGCAGCATTTGGCCAGCTACAAAGAGATGCCTCTACTGTAAGAAATAATTTACACAGACAGCAGTGATAAGAGAAAATCCTCCAGTGGAATTTAAATGTAAAATTAATTGAACGAATGTATAACTTGTCATGCGTTTTGTATTCTGGCTTTCTTCTTCTTCAGGCATGTTTAGAATGAACCAAAGTTACATTGAAAGCTTGCACTCTAAAGCTACACAGTTAGCCAATAAAGGTATCACTTTTACTCTAAGTCTCCTGCTTTTTCTGTGGCTAACAAGGTACCATCTTTTACCTTGTTGAAAAGGGGAGAGTGAGATTTTATGAGTTTGGGGGGGGGGGAGCTCTGAGATACAGCACCCACAGCTCCTACTAAATACTTCACTTCAATTCACCTGGAATTAACCCATTCATGCATACCCATATTGGAATCACCAGCAAAGAGGAGAAGCAGCAAAATCAAAGAGGTTCCAAAGGCAATCTATGTGGAAGCAATATTCTTAGTGGCCTGAAAAGCCACGACTTATGAAGAGTAGTCAGTGGCCAACTATTTTTGCAATTTTACTTTTAAAATGTACACAAATACATATTGTAGCATTTTCCCTATGCTCCTCTTTTATTCTTATTTTATAGGGGATTTTGATTAAGGCAAGGAGCTTGGAACACTGTGCATTTACAATGTATTCTGAGTCTCACCAATCTATTTTTTATTATGTAGTATACTTTACTTTTAGCCCAATTTGTCTCATTTTGAGATACAGAATTGGCACTATAGTCCACCACCGCCAAAATGTGATCTGGGCTTCTCATAGCAAGTGTACCAAAAAGGTAAATAATTGGTGGTTGTATAGAAGAACACATTTCTACATATGAATTAGACGTACAAGTTTAATATTTAGGGATCTGTAATGATTAGTGTACTTAACAAGATAAGGGGGGGGGGGAGAGAGTACGAAGGGGGGGAGAGAGAGAGTACGAAGGGGGAGAGAGAGAGTATGAAGGGGGGAGAGAGAGAGAGTACGAAGGGGGGAGAGAGAGAGAGTACGAAGGGGGGAGAGAGAGAGAGTACGAAGGGGGGAGAGAGAGAGTACAAAGGGGGGAGAGTGGGATAGACAGAAACTTGTGCACAACACCCACCTTGAACTTGGCAGTAATTTGGTTGATTAAAGGAATGAATTCTTGCAGGTCCTTAGCTTCACAGTCTTTCAGCATGTGCTCTGAAGCATTAGGGATGAAAGGAAGAACTTCTTCCTCCAAGCATATAATCATGCGGTGAAGAAAGGTCCGAACACCACCTCTGAGGACTTCTTTTTGCACTGGGCAGCTCAGGGCTGGGAGAAATGTTTGTAAACAGTCCATGTAGACCCCAGAGCAGCCACACTGCTTTACCGTCTGCTTGTTACTAAACGCTTTGCTTGTACGACTGGGGGAAAAAAAAAAAAAAAGTAAATATTCTATTCCTTCCCTGCAGCACTATTGCACGGTATAGGTAAAGAATGATACAGTGCCATTGCAAGAACATTTGATGGCCAGTAAACATATAAATATCCGATTGATAGCCAACCACCTTTTTGAGTGGACATATTATGCAAGTAAATAATAATGTCTAATTGCTTATCTTTTTTTTAACTTATGTCCCTAACACTGAATTTCTGAAGCAGAAAGCTTTCTGTCTGGGACACGGACAGAAGTGAGTGATGCAAAATAATACTATCACAGCAATCACAATCCCTGACAGAAAGCAGTGCAGTGAGAGGCCTAGTGATATCACTGTACTCCCTGCAGCACTGAGTGGGCTGTATGTTGTAGAAGTAGGCTTTTCTACATTTTCTCACCATCAAATAAATAAAAAAAGATAACATGAATGAAAAGGAAGCTGAGTGTCATTATAAGCTGAAGTGCATTCTTTAAAGAACAGCCAACACCTCCCAATAATAAACCCCATCCCCCACTTATTACCCTGTTTTACCCTTTAAGAACCTGAAGGTTGTGCAACACATTGCAAAGTATGTTGTTGCACAACCCTGTGGCCCTTAAAGGAATGGTAATGTTTCAAAATAAAAGCAGCTCCAATTAATCTTCATAGTATTTGGGCCATGGAGAGTGTTATTTCAATACTGTCAGAGTTGTAGTTCAAGAGTAATTGAATGAATGAATATGTTTATTTATATAGCTCCATAAGTGTATACAGCGCTTTACAATTTAAGGGTTTAAACAACACAGGGTTACAGGTGCTTTGTAGAGTGAAACATTGGGTGAGAGGTCCCTGCCCAAAAGCTTACAATCTAATTGAATGATAAAGTATTCCTCCCATCCCCAACACCTCCAAACTCCTCCCCACCTGCCTATGGAAAGAAAATCCTAATGGCCCCTATTCATTTTGCCCTTTTGCCCAGGATGTCATAGGTGACAGCTGCTGGAAAGTTTTCTAAACTGAAGCCGGCAGGATGCATGAGCTTACTAAAACTTTTAAGTGCAACTCCAGGTCTCTGGCCCAGAAAGGGTTAAGATTACCATTTGCAGTAGGTGGAGTTTGAGGCCCTGCTATCAACAGTCATGTCATCCAGAATGGATTGACATAGTCTCAAGGGCAAAATGTATAGAGGATATTAGGATTGTGTGATGTGCATGAATTAGGTGGTGTTCATTTGCAGATAACATCTTCAATTCAGTCCAGGATATCATATCCATGGAGGAAGACATGCCAGTTGCTGGAAATGTTTTCAAACTGAAGCTGACAAAATATATAAGCCTGCTTAACCCATTAAGGACAAAGATGTGCACAACACATTGCCCTTAAAGGGGTAATAGTACAATATGAAGCTTTGTATCCTGCAAGCAAATGTTATGTTTTCATCCATGGACATTCCATCAAAGACTGACGGTAGAGGTTATATCTCTTTAACTAAGGCAGAAGGGCAAATTTCATAAGGAGCAATAGGATTTTATGGCCACAGTAAATGGGGCTTATTAAGTGGAATTAATTCTCCTTTGAAACATGTAAACAAACAATTCTCTTAACATAACATTTTTACTGAAAATTATCATCTATTAAAGAAAAAAAAAAAAAGTAGACTGGGGTTTGTGGTCTTTGGTAATTACCTAGCAAATCCAACCGCATGATTAAGACAATCTGCTAACACTGTCTGTCTCTCTTCATCTTGCTCCAGCATCAATTTTTCCAACAGAATCTTGAACTTTTCCATTAAGGGACGCAGTAGATTCCTCATTAGAATTTGTTTCCGGTCTGCTGGATAATCACTATTAACTATAAGTACTCCCGCAGTTTCATATATGAAGAGTTGATCATCGCTACTCAGCAAGGTCTGAAAGCCATTATCCTGGAGGGAAATTGAAAACATCAATCCGCATTTATACATTAAACCTTTTAGTGTATATAAAAAAAAAAAAAAAATAAGTGTTGAGACCATTACCATCTAGTTAACGTATAAAACATTATAACAACCCACCACTGAGCATCTTATAGCATTTTCATCTAAAAATTTGTCATGAGGGCACCAGTTAGAAATCTGATGCATTTTCAAAGCAGTGAGAGATTTGGGCAGTAATTTGGACATGAAGGCAACTGCTGCTTCACCTCCCTGCACCCTCCCCTCATGTCCAAATCACCACCGTAACATGGTTCTGCAAAACCGCAAGTCCTGCAGTGATTTGGCCATGAAGTTACAGGGGAGCTTCACCCCTCTACAACCACATGTCCAAATTACTGTTCATAGTATTGTGATGGATAAGGCCAAGTCCTGCAGTGATTTGTCCAAACCACCACCCACTGAACAGTGATTTCTGGACTCCTCCCTACTGCCAACCCTGAGTTGTGGTTGGCAGAGGTACAGGACAAGGAGACAGAGAGAGAGAGAGAGAGAGAGGAGGGAGAAATATACAGTGTAGTAGTACACATGGTGTTAGGCTAGTATCCATACACACTGTGCCAGAAACTCCAATACAGTTCATTACAATGCATGATGTGTCAGTCTATAAAACAATTGTGTGTGCAAACCAGATTCAGTGAACTGATCACCCTATCACTCACATTACTAACAAGCTCATCCTGCAATGAAGTGGAATTAAAATGGAGGACTACATTCTGCCTGACTCGCTTATTCCAGGGATGACTACCTCCACATGCTGCACGCTGCCCAAAGAAGCTGAAGGGCTTATACAAAACCATGCAATCATTGCTATTTTGGGCTAACATACACATTTTGATCTGAAGAAATTAAAAGCATCATTATAGAATGTACAAGCCAGTACAATTATTGAGAATTGGACAAGCTATTACTTACTGGTGGGGACAGCTCAAGCAGATCCTGTATCCTACTCAGAATGTCTTCAATAAAAGCATTCATGTGTTTACTAGAGGAGGAAAAAAAATCTAATGAGACCAGAATTTCCAGTATGCAAAAGGAAACCGTTAACAGTACTAATATTTCTGCACAATCAGTGGTATGCTTTTAGAACAGTGATGAGCAACTGGGGGCCCTCCAGAGTCTAAGGACTACATTTTCTATCACCACTGGTCAGCTAGCTACCAGCCCGGGATTATGAGAATTGTGGTTTTCAACATGTGGAGGTCCTCAGGTTGCCCAACACAACTTAAGATGATAATAACAATACATTTTGACCACTTGGATGTTCGCAAACTTCAAAGGATTGCTTTACAATGCACTCAGCACATCTCCATCATACAAGGGGTTAAACACCACTTTTAAGGATACTAAAATAAATCTATTATGAAAGAATGCAAAGGGCAAAACTACATAAGCAACTATACGAACTATGATACTGCAGCAAGGATTGCAGTAACAGGCCAGTAAGCTGCCAGTTTGGTATCAAGCACTGCAGTATCAGACACTGTTGTGGTTCACTTGCTGACATCATGATAATACTGAACCATACAACTCCGAAGTCTTGTATTTCAGTCCCCAAAGATTGTGCATTCCACAGACAGTAGGTGTCAAGGGAAACGGTGCAGCAATTCAAATCCTGAGTCTTAAACCATTGTGTTTAGGGCTACAATTCTCATCATCCCCAGACAGGTTGTTCCATACCTATTTTAGGTCATCAAAGAAGAATATTGCCATGTGTAACTGGACAGTAATAAAAAAAATGTCCACTGCATACAAAACAGGCAGTCAATTGTTAGCTATTGGTTGGCTGGGGATGATACGAGTTACAGATCCCTATACCTGGATGTACAACGGACAAATCCTGGAGGCTACACTGTGGTGGTTTTACTACTAGCCCCAAAATGCTGTCACCTAAAGAATGCAAGAGAAACAAACAGCATGCATAAAAAAGCATTGGTGGTAAAATGGTACAAATAGCCTAGATTACAGTGAATCTAACAGATTCACAATGATTTACTAAGGATCATTATATATGCCCATTACGGAGCACACACTCACAGCATATAGAGGAGCGCAGGTCTGTTTGTATTTGTTTTCACTTTTGGGTCTAGGCCTAATGTCAGGGGGACTGGAGAACCCTCTCATTCCTTGCTGCTATCTATATCTTTCATTTATATACTTATTTAATTTATATTTATTATATGGATATTTTATGATTGGATATTTTATGATGAGTTAGTGCTGCAAGCTTTTTTCTGTTTTTGTACACATATCTATCTCCTTCAGCTCACTTTAGCAGCTTCTCATTTTATCCAATTCAATCACTAAAAAACATACATTATTACCTTACATTATTTCACCATTCCTTTCCTTTTCTTTCCCACTTGGCCTTTAAGAACAAGGCTTTTTGGCCTGTTCCAGTGTGTATACCCCCTGTCTGTTTGGTATCAACCATTCCTCACATGACTTGTGAGGAAGGATATAAATGGAACATAGTAATCACTTCATTAATGCAGGCCCACAGTGGCCCTGCACCAGGTAAGTCTTTCATCTACACCTTTTTTATTTTTAAATATGTCTGTTTTTAATTGCACCACAAATAATAATAAAAACATCAAAATATCATTTAAAGGGTCCCCTCCAATGCATTTCAAAATAACATTGTTCATCAGGGATTTTTAATTTAGATAGTATCTGTAGGTCTTACCACAAAGTGAGATACCTTGGCGGGGTGGTAAGCTTATACATGGACGGGCCAATTTGTGGGACTAAAAAAATTCTCACGTATTTCACTCAGATTTACTAAGGATTATTATCTATGCCCATTACAGGGCACACATTTTTCACAGCATACAGAGGAGGGCAGGTCTGTTTGTTTGTATTTAGATTCACAATGAATTCTATGAAGAATCTGTAGATAAAATAAAACTACAGTTTAATTTGGGTATACTAGAGCAAATTGAAAGATTTATAAAATATGTAAGACGTCCCAATCACATTCTAAACATATAGCTAGGAGTCCGTTTTCTGTACTTACTGAAGAGACTTGACAAATCTTGAAAAAAGATAAGTTGTTCTACTGCGGACTTTTGGACTAGAATGACGAAGACCTCTGTGATCCAAGAATGCCATCTGAAATAAACAAACCATTCCCTTCAATGCAATGCACAATAGATTACATGGTGGTGGTGCCATGATAATTTAGATGAAGGGAAACCTTTTCTCAATGAAAAAGGGATTTTTATACTCACAGATATATCCTTTTCTCTTTTCCCATTTGTCAGACACATGGACCATGGGGCAAATGTTCCTCCAACAGATGGTAGGCACTTAAAATGGGTAACTAGAAATGAAACCAAGCTCTTCCCCACTCCTTTGTCCTATTTCACCCCCTCACACTATACCCATTGATCTGTTTCTGTATATCAAAGCAGTACCAAGAAACACAAAGGTGACACAAACCATAATGCCCTGTGTCCCCTGTAAGTTAGGGCACTGTCCAGTGACTAATAATATAGGCTAGTTACATACCACACAACCTTGGGTATAATATGCAATTTCCCTACCTTTTTCACAGTTGAAGTGGGGAGAGCATGTTACACACAAGTTAAAAAAAACAAGAACAATGTGCAGACACTTTGGCTCTTTCCAGCCACACACATCAAGAGGCTGGTTATGTGTTTTACTAGCCATTTTCCTGTACAATATTTTATTAAAAAAATAAACTTTATGGTTTTGTAGAGAAGTGTAGTACTTTATAGAAATTCCCTGCATACAACAAATGCCCCTAGTGTGTGGGCTCTGCCTAGATTAATCCATAGCACACTGTGTGGCAATACTGATCTAGCACAGAAACTAACCAACAAAGTGCCACCAGAGGTTAATGTCTCAAAACTATGTGTGTTACAAACAGTTAGCACAACATATAGGCTGTTTTAACTCTTTTTGAGCTTACCAAATTTATTTTATGGTCACATGTTTCTCACAAAAAGTAAAGCAAGTTTGATTTTTTTCACAATTACCCAAATTTCTCCAGGGTCTGATTTCATCTTCCTTCCTTCCTGTACCTTAAGAAGCCTGGGTGGGATTTGAGCAGCTGACATTGCCAGGTTAAGCTATTTTTATAATACATATCATGAGAATAAGATGTTTGGGCAAAAATAAATTCACAGATGTGATTCATTTTTCCCTTAAACATGCTAAAATATTGATTTAAATGTTATCCTAAGAGGCACTGACCCTTTTCAAATAAAAATACTTAGAAAAAGTTACCAGTATTGCTATGGAAACACAAAATGGTTTGTAGAGTCCACTATCCACTGGTGAAGTCAAATGCTGAAACCCCACCTAATGTGGCCCTACATATTTTCTTAAATAGTTAAAGTACACAGTGCCCACTTACAAGTTCAGTATATTTTCCCCTTTACAGCTCTGTTTCATACAGGGACTATATCAGAGCAGGCAATGTGAATACTTACTAGAACATTAGGAATGTGCACAGGCTCAACTGAGAAGAACTTTTCATATCGAACCACTGTTTCAAAATATTCTAAGGTAACAGAAGTATGACGGTATGAGCTCACACCTGAAGTCACCAGCTGTAATGGGGTGGAAATAAGAAACAAAACAGTAAGTGTTCATAAACGCCTACCAATTACACTTTTTTTCTTTTCTTTTAACCCTTTGCGTGCCAGAGGGGTAAGCAACGCATTGCTTTGCAATGCGTTGCATACCCCTCTGGCACTCAAAGGGGTTAATCTGAAGTAACAAATACATTATCAGTGCTATAACCAATAGCAAAACTGCTATTAAATAAGTGAACATATTGCAGGATCTTTTCCAGCCAAAAGGTACTATTAACTGCTGGGAAATACTTCATTCACAAATACCCCACACTAGTTTTATTTTGTTGTCCCTTTAAAGTGGACCTGTGACCTTAAGGTGGCTAGTTCAATCTATTTCATTTCTTCGTGAAACAAGCCCATCTTGGGCAAGGGATGCCAAAATTTGTACCTCAAGGGTCACCACCAGGTCAGGATTTAAAGGAGCAGTAAACTTTTTTTATGAAAACACATTTTACAGATCTTTCCCTGCTGAATAAAACAAGGTCACTCCCACTGCTGTCAGATGTTTTATTAAAAAATTATAGCAGTTTAACTAATCAGGAAGTGAATTTACTGTGTTTACTTCCTGATAGTTCTCACTGGCAGGAAGTGACAGGCAGTTTCTGTCACATTCTATGGAGAACCGTATGTCTCTGACTTTCCTCGCCATTAGAATATAACAGGGAATCTAATTAGAATTTGACCACTAGAGGGCACTGCTAATGTAAAAAACAATGGGTTTAAACTGTAATAACTCTGGAAATTTTAAACCTCTTGCCAGTGGGAGTACCCTTATTTTACTCAATAGGAAAATCCCTACAATATATAATTTTTCATAAAAAAAAAAGTTTACTGCTCCTTTAAATATTTTCTGATTAACCACAGGTGAGTTAATCTTTGATTGGCTCACCTATACACAAACAGTGAAATCTTTACATCCTGGCCTGTGGGTGGCCCTTGAGAACTGAACTTGGGACATCCCTGTGTTAAGGTAACAGGTTCCCTTTAAATTACAATTTAGTTTATTAAAAATAATCGGTGAACTGTTGCCACACACACACACACACACACACACACACACACACACACACACACACACACACACACACACACACACACACACACACCTTTTTTTGTTGCAATGAAATCTGGGATGGCAGAGCAGCATGAAGCTGCACTGCCATCCTAAAATTCCATGGCGTGCAAGTACCAACACTGGTCCTTAATGCAAATCCACCGGTGACGGTCCTGGCATGTCGCTGGTCCTTAAGGTCTTAACACTATTAACACCTACTATTCCTTTCACCAACAGAGGTGGTACTGCTAAACAGCAATATTTTTGTACTCTATACTTACAGAGAGAATATTTAAACTGAAATTTAGAAAACAACCATAAAATGTGCAGCTTAGCATCCCTGAATTCAAAGGGATAATAATGGATCTTTTGAAATGAATTTAATATTGTAGATAATAATAAAAAAAAAAAATTGATTGAGGCCAGTCCCATCTCTCAAACCATTATGGTATGAAAGATATTCGCAGCTAAAGTCCCCCCCCCTTCCCCTTGCACTGATGTCAGGCTCTAGTTTACAGCAGGTGATCCTGGGCCCGGGACCGGCCTCGGCTCTTCAGCAGAGCCTAAATAGCGCAATGTAAAAACAGATACTTCATTAGGTCTACAAAGTGTGCCTGGTTTGCAAGCACACTTTGTAGACAGTTCCAATGAAGCATGTGTTTTTACACTTCGCTATTTCAGCTCTGCTGAAGAGCCGCCGTCCGGTCTGCGGACCAGGATTGCTTGCTGTAAACTAGAACCTGACGTCAGTGCAAGGGGAAGGGGGGGGGACTTTAAGCTGCGAATATCTTTCATACCATAATGGTTTGAGAGATGGGACTGGCCTCAATCACTTTTTTTTTATTATTATCTACAATATTAAAGTGATAGTAATGGTTAATTTTAAGTTGATCTAATATTGTAGACATTAAAAAAAGATTAACATCAATGTAAGTCTGATCTCTCAAACCTTTATGGTTTGGGAGATATAACTTGCTAAAGTTACCTTTTCCTGGCTGTTTGACTCAAGTCGGCCATCTAGCAGACAACTGCAGATTCCAGTCATTTGACCAGACAGAAGCTCTTCAGCAGAGCGGAAATCACGCTATTTAGAAATAAAGACTTCATTGGAACGGTCTTGGAAGCCAGGCACAATTTGTAAACCATTCCAAATTAAGTATTTATCTTTAGATATCATTATAATGGCACCTGCTTCTGACAGCTTTACAGCTCGTCAAGCAGAAAGGGGAGGAACCAGAGAACTTTATTTTTCTATATCTCTCAAACCATAACAGTTTGAGTGATACGAATAAGTGCAAGTACTCTCTTTTAATTGTATATACCATATAGTTAATACTTTTTTTCTTACATTACTATCCCTTTAAAGCTCTCTGTCCAACTTACTGTTCTCATCATGTCCTGTAGGGCACTGGCTTTGGAAACATCACCGCAGAAATGAGCCCCATGGGATGCTGGGATTGCCTCACCCAACATATACAACAACCGGATAGCAACTTCCACTTCCATGAAGGTAGCAGTTTGCCAGTTCCTTAAACAGACAAACATATTTTACTATGATTTTTGCACACCTAGAACTACAAGATTTACTGAAAGGAAAAACATGCAGTGTTCTCTTTTCTTTGACTGCAGTTATGATAGTGTGTAGATAAAAAGTCAAGTGTTAATTCAGGAGCAAACTAACTGCATGACAAAATCAAATATTGATTTTATAGCCTTTATATATAAAGCCAAAAGTTGAGCAATTCTGCTGCAAACTGTACCAAATCACAAGGAACAAGTACAAATTACCACTGATTTATACGGGGCCTTTTACACACTCCCTCCCCCATTAAACGCCTCATTTAACTCTTTCCCGACAATGGATGTACATGTACGTCCCGCAGAAACCATAACTTAGTGTCAGAGGACGTACATGTACGTCCCGGAAGTCAGGGTGCACGCCGTTCGAGGACAACGGGTTACTTCGGCGAAAAAAAAAAAAAATTCCTAACCGGGCGTTAAATGACGGCTGTGTGTGCCAGCGGCCAGTCACTAAGGGGTTAAAATAAGTGGAATTCTGTGGTATATTTATCCCCTATGGTGCCATTGATAATAATAATTGATATGCACCAAAAGTACTAACATTTTCTTGTGAACATAGCAAAATTAATGAAGCCAGTAAAAGTGTGCAGGTACAGCAAAGTATTGATGTGAAACTCAGAAATAACCGTAGGGTGAAAACCTATAAGCATTTGCAAAACCACTCTATCAGGGTGGAAAACCAGACAGTGAGGCATTCAATATAAAGCCCACAGTTCTACCATCCACCAAACTGACACAATAGCCAGCAGAAAGGTTGTCTTAAGCATCAAGAAAACACAGTGAATCTCAAGACAAGGGCTCAAAAAGAGCAGTCTGAAGCACGCCCAAAACTAGGTTTAAATCTCACAGTGGAGTGGGATCCCAAAAGACTGGGTAGGCAAGGCAAAAGTCTGCACGTCAGGCAACAGGGCATTATGCCCCTGGAAAAGGATAGTGGGAAAATCTGAAATTTAATAGAACCAAGACCAAGCCCTTTTTGAAGACCATTGCAAAGTCAAAACAACAAGAAGCCGGAAAGGCAGAGAGGCAGTGCGACCCCATGTCTTTACACCACTGAAAGAACCATTAGTACACCTTAGAAGATACTGGCTTTCAATTACACAACATGGTAGTGATGCCAGGGTAAAAAAAAACAAAAAACTTCTCTCTCAGGATGCTGGCACCAAGGGCCAAGCCATCAAAATCAACTTCTCGATCTGTGGATAACACAGCTGACCCAGAGTCAATTGGTCTGTGTGAGCAGAGGAAGCCAAAGCGGCTCTGCCTTAGAAATATTGAGAAGATCTGAAAACCAGGCTCAATGGGGCCAGAACAGGGTAATCAGAATGACGTGAGCCCATTCCATCCAGATTTACCTCAGCCCCCTGATAGTCTGAGGAAAGTCAGGAAACATTACTCCAGGGGAAAATGCCATGAAATGACCATGATGGCACCTGGCACACAGCTGAGGAATCCTGCAGTTCACCCAAAAGATCATTAGATCCACCACTGGAGAACACAAGCTAAGAACAATCAAGTTGAATATGCTGTGTTTCAGCTCCTAAGTTTTGGCAAACTGAGAAAGTGTGCCACTATGATGTCTACTCCAGGGATATGCATGGTGGAGAGAACCGGCACATGGGTCTCCACCCACATGAGGATCGGCCTAACCTCAGAACAGACGGATGCACGTCTGGGCCCTCCCTGGCAGTTGCTAAAAGCCACTACCCACCTTGGTCCAGAGAAACTGGTCTGTTTGAGGACCCAGCTTGGCATCACAGCCCAACAGGCTGTCATCTGTAATGACTACAACCCAACTGAGGATAACCACGGGCTCTCCCAGAGTGAGATGGGACCTATGGAGCCTCTGACAAAAGGTCTGCCTATTTCTGATCAAACAGGGACATCATAAGTGAAAGATGCTGCTTGCTGCTGTCTGGACCAATTCCTAAGAATTCCACTCTGCAATGCCCTCTTCTGGAACTGAGCAAACATGACTACATCTAAGGAGGAAACTAATGAAGCCCAGCACTTTCATGTAGTCCAGTACCACCCCAGATGGCTGAAGTACAGCCCGAGACATTAATAAGACAAACTAGAACTTTGTCTTCTGGTAGGAACACCTTCCCCAGAAGCATGTCTAGCCTCATACCGAGAAAGTCAAGGACCTGGAAAGGAAACAAGGAATATTTCTTGAAACGGAGAACCCAACCGCATTGCTCCATGGAAGTCTGAGGCCACAGAGTCTCCTCTGAAGGAGCCCTTCAGCAGATTCTCCAGGTAAGGAGTCAGAAATCCTAACAAGCGGTTGTGAGCATCACAGTTGTCATGACATTTGTAAAATAACCATGGAAGCCAAAAATTCCCAGAGACACCGACAGTAACAACAGAGCACAAGGACTCCATTTTGAACACAGGAGGTAGAACAAAGCAGTTGAGAAGTTTTAGGCCCAGAATAGGAAGGCATAAACCATGTTTTGTGGGAACTATGAAAGTATTGGAATAAAATCATGCAAAACTTTTTTGAGCAGGCACCAACATCTGCATACCTAGCAGGGAAAAGACTGGCTCTAAAAAAGTTAACTTTGCTTGGGATTGTGAGGAACTCTGTACTTCTAGCGATTTGGAGGAAGTGACTTGAAGTCTATGTGGTACCCTTCTGAAATTATCAGCAAAACCCGCTGGTATGCCATGGAAATAGATCATGCTCCGCGAAAAAAATTTGTACACAATCTAATTTTGCCTGAGGTGGTCCAGACAACTGCGGGTCAAGCAGAGGTAGGTTTGTGAGCTTTGAGATTCTGCACAGGCTTCTTGCCTGACCAGAACTACTTTGGTTTTGAAGTGGAATGAGTCTGGTCTGCTGAGGGATTTTGTGCCCTGGGTGCATACCTATCTTCTATGGAAAAAAAAAAGAAACATTTAGGAGTAATCTGAGACAAGTACTTGTCTCCATTAGTGTGGCTAATAACTTCCAATTCTGGCTCATCAGCTGCTTGCCCACAAAAGAAAGACACAAAATACTTGTTGGAAGACTGGTTGGCCAACCAAATCTTAAGCCACAGTGTGAGACGTTTGGTCACTGAAAAGCTGAGGCCTTTCCAGTGAACCTAAAACTGCTTCAATGAGATATCCAGAAGCTGATCCCCCAGACAGCCTCAGTAACACACACAATGTCAAAAAGGCATAATGTGGCACCAGTCTAGAAGTCACAAAATTTGCCTTTAACAGATAATCCAGGAGCTTATCTGCCTGATCCTTAGAAGCCGCATCCACAATCAACAAAGCTGTATTCTTACCGAGGCTAGAGATTGGAAGATTCACTTATCCAGTGCTGTAAAGCCTTAGCAGAAAAGGGGTACAGGAGAGAGATACGCCTAGGCAGGTATAACCTTCTGTCAGGCATCATCCATTCTACACAGCACAAGAGAAATAAAAAGTATTAGGAAATTGCCAAGGAAAACCACTCTGGCATAAGGGGCAATGGGTTAAAGGGGTTAAGGGCCCCTGATGCAGTAGTAGTCTAAGTCTTGCTCATGTCCCACTTAGACTCTAGCACAGCCAAGAGACCATTTAAGCATTAAAGAAAGCAGAACAAGTACAATACAAGTACTTAAATATAGTATAAAAGTTCTTATCTGACTGTAAAGCGAGGAGGGAAAGAGCAGCCTCTGTATAGGAGGTTGAATCAAAAAAGAAAGACACTTCCTCCTTGGCCAATAATGTAGGAAGAATGTGCTTTTAGTTTACCATTAATAAATATGGAGCGGTGGCTCTCCAGCTGCCACTAAAGCACACCTTGTAGATAGTGTGCACTAATAGAAGCACCACCAGCCCCATTACAGCCGCCAAAGTACTATCAGAGGCAAAAGAAGTCCCAGAGAAGCATTCCATCCAATATAGTTGCCCTTTCTTAAAGGGCACTCTGACCCCATAAAGCACAAAGTATGTAAAATAATAGAAATGTACCTAAAAAGTGAATAAAATAATATGAAAACCTTACCAGGGAGGAAATGAAAGTGTTAAATGCTACTAAGCAGTAGAGATGTAAGGAAAAGAACAATGGAACATTTTCCAAATATATATTTGTGCTGTTACCCCAGACCATAGAAGAGAATGCTAGTCAGGCTTCAACTCCACAGTGACAAAATGTGGCTGTCAGACAACAGAACTGGAACATACTCACAGGACATATGCACTGTGGGGAACAGAATCCCTTCTAGTCAGGCTTCTATATGACCAAGCAAAGAACCTGCTCAGAGAAAGAGAATTAGGCTGCCTAAGCAACCCATCCTCCACCAGATCCAGGAACCTGAAGTCTGTGTTCTGCTTCAAAACAAGTGTCAGCCTGAAATAGGAGCCCACCTAACTGGGGATTATACAGTTCCATGCCTATTGTAAGAAAAAAAGAAGGCTAGGAAAGAAAATATTTGCCCTGCATTTAAAACTGAGCATGTCCAGGCATGGGTTAAGTGGATATAGGAGGGTGACTGCGCCTCAGAGAGGTCATTTTATCAAGTGCCTGGCCCTCCTGGAGTAGGGGACATTACCCCATTAATGGTTCCTGTGTTCAGTGTAGGACTTAAAAAAAAAATCTAATGCACTGGACACACCTCTGGCATCTACACATTTTAATTTTACACACACCCACCCGCACACTGACGCGCCGCACACCGACACGCACACTGACGCACACACACACACACAGTAAAATAATGGGATGAGTAGCAAATCCAAAAACAGCACTGACTTGACTTATAATTTGCGCAAATTATGTGTGTATTAGAAGGTTAACGTTTTGGTGCTCACTGGCACCTTTATCTACACAAGTGTACACACACACACTATATTATATATATATATATATATATATATATATATATATATATATATATATACACCCGCCTTAGTGCCTTTTTTATATGGTAGAGGGAATATATTGTGGGGGTTTTTTCACGATTAACATCTATATATATTTTCTGAAAGAAAAGTACAGCCCTATACATATATTAATATTCATTTTAAATGTTGCGGATCATCACTTGAGTAATAATCAGGGCTGGAGGAAAAGGTTAGAGATGAGGAAAAAGTTTAAGATGTGAGCATTTTGCATATGAAACGCAGCCTGAAATATAGGTGTAATGGACCATTTGGATGCAATACATAAAGCATTTTACAACAGGAAAAAATTTGTCACATAAATAAAGACAACATAAAGCAATTTTATAAGGCCTCTTCAATCCCTTGAATTCTAGAGTTCTCCAAAGCATTGTTTAATGTATTAGATACCTTTCTAGCATTCTAGTAGCCGAAATACATTTAAATAAACAGGAATTTGTATTTGTCCCCTACAGTAACAGTTGTTTTATCCCAGAATTGCTCATCTTTGGCTGTATACATAAGACCCAGTGCATTTACACTGTGTGCATCACAGCTAATAGGAAAATAGCATTGCTGTGTAATCACGGGGCACTGCACGAATACAAAATCAATGAACAGCAGCAAATAAAGAGAAGACATCCATAATCTGCACTGCCCACCAAAAAATGAAAGACTGACAGAACTTTAATCACATATTTACAGCTAGCATATGTAAACAAATACTCTTATGTTGCATCCCTAAAATATAATCAAACTTGTGTAACGCATGTCTAAACTGTCCAGTTCAGAAAGCATTTATTTAGTCTTTGTTGTGCTATCTGCAATGAGAGATAACAGCTAGTCAATTAATTGTGATTAGTCCCCAATGCTTTTGCATTCAGAAAGCATGTTCACTAAACTTTGTCCATTCACATATAATCCTGGACAACCAATGGGAGCCTTAGAAAGGCAGGCATACTTGTTCCTTCATTGCATATGCAAGGTCTCTTACATACAGGTGACTTTATAGTGAGTTTTTAGAAGCAGCTGAAAAAAATAAAATTGCATGGAAACTGCTATTACCTGCAACAGTTGTGTAATTTTAATGCATGCTGCATCTGTCTGCTACAATCACATTACATGTTGGCTGTATGAAATACCTCACAGGACACAATTCAAAACTCACACTTTTTTTTTTTTTTTTTTTTTTTTTTTTTTTTTAAAACAAGATTATCTGTCACTTTAACAATGATTTCTCCCATGGGAAAAGGGCTTAAGAATAGATTTCAGGCCTTGAAAACAAATGAAGAGGTTTTTCAGATAACAGCATGACATACTGGGATTTTTAAATGTGTATATACAACCAGTTATTTTTTTTTTTTTTTTTTTTTTGTGTGTGTGTGTGTGTGTGTGTGTGTGTGTGTGTGTGTGTGTGTGTGTGTGTGTGTGTGTGTGTGTGTGTGTGTGTGTGTGTGTGTGTGTGTGTGTGTGTGTGTGTGTGTGTGTGTGTGTTCATTTAACTGAATGTATACGCCTCACAGTACGTAATAAATGCTATTTAGCAAACATTATATAGACAATTTTTATTTTATAAATGATTCATTAACTTACTGTAGTGTACTGTTAAAAACTCTGCGAACAGAAGCTAACAATAACTCTGGTGAGACTTGAGCAAGACGGTCAAGCAATAATTTTAGCTGTTTCCTGTATTCGACAAACATTGCTTCATCTTCACCCTGGGAAAAAAAGTATATGAATAAATATGTTTATTTGTATAGTGTTACAAGTGTTCTCATCGCTTTGCCATTTGCCCATGTGTAGAGTAAACTCAGCAACATTTGCTGATGTCACCATGTGAACAGTCCACAAATCAGATACTTAAGTATGTGTAGGAGGCAGATCAGCAAGATGGGTGTAAGGATGTAAAGCAGTGGTGGCCAACCTGTGGTTCTTTAGCAAATGGTGGATAACAAACAACTGAGGATGATGGGAGTTAAAACTCTAACTACAAATTGCCCATCCTGGTGTGAAGAATACAGATCAGTGAAATAAACTAGGTATTTTTACAAGCCCTGCTCCACAGTATTTCAAGTTGTGTGTGTTCTCTGTTTTAAACAGGGATCCAGAATGAGTAATAAGTTTCATATTTAAAAGGGAACTATCACCCCAAATAAAGCCACCCCAATAATTAGCCATATAGCATTAAAGGGACAGTAATGTCCCACATTTTTTATTTAGAGTTTTGTAGAGCTTAAAAAAATAAGATAAATGCCACAAATCTTATCTCTCAAACCGCTATGGTTTGAGAGATATCATCCACTAAAGATCCCCTCTCCCTCCTCCTGACGTCAGATGTAAGCTGACAGCAGGAGTTCCTGGTCTGGGGACCGACAAGCGGCTCTTCAGCAGAGCTGCAATAGCACGATTTAAAAAGAATTACTTCTTTGGAACGGTCTACAAACTGTGCCTGGTTTGCAAGCACAATTTTTAGACCAATCCAAATAATGAATTATTTTTTAAATCATGCTATTACGGCTTTGCTGAAGAGCCTACTCATGTCAGCCGACAAGGAGAAGAGGAACTTTAGTGGATGATATCTCTCAAACCATAGTGGTTTGAAAGATAAGAATTGTGGCATTTAGCTTATTTTTTTAAACTCTACAAAACTCAAAAAAAATTTATGGGACATTACTGTCCCTTTAAGCTTACCAATAGTCATATTATCCACCATAATTACCAAGTTAGTCAGAAATCCTACTTCTGCCAAGACTGGTCTTTTCTTAGAGACATCTGTGTCCCTACGCGGTCAGTCCCGGTCTCCTCTAGGATGTGTGGCATGGTACCTTAAAGTAACAGAAGGGATTGACGGTGCAGGCACACAGATGCCTCTGAAGGAAGAAGTCCTCGGCAGAAGTAGGATTTCTGACTATTATGGTAATCGTGTTGGATAATATAACTACTGCTTATCGCTATATAGCTTATTATTGGGGGAATTTTGTTTCGAGTGATAGTTCCCCTTTAAATAGAGCAAACAAAGGTGAAGCTGAAATAAGAAAACATGATATAATTATAGAGTCAAAGATTAAATAGTTGAATGCAACTGTTTTTCCTTAGCGATAAGTAGTTCACCAACTAGTCAGTAAAATGTCCACAGTCCACTAAGCTGTTCATTTTCCAATATTGGATGCAGCAAAACCAGCTAACCAACAACCTGATAAGAAGTTCTAAGATCCATTAAAAAGGCAACAGGACCACATGTTGTTGTATTTAATGATATAGTCCTCAAATGCTCTTATCTCTCTAAAAGTACACTTACATTAGGGTAATTGACAAGCCAGGTTTATTATATATATATTTAAGTGTCACAAAGATTAAATATTTTGTTTTTCAGTTTAACTCATGGATGGCATTGTGTCTCAGGGCTCTTTTGGTCACTGAAAACAATCTCGGACACCTATGATAATTAGATTGCCAGGTGAGCCCAATTTAAGGAAAAACTACTAAAGGTGGGTGTTCCACATTATTAAGCAGAGCACCATTTTCAAGCAATATGGGGAAGAAAAAGGATCTCTCTGCTGCCAAAAAGAGTGAAGTAGTTCAATGCCTTGGACAAGGTATGAAAACATTAGATATTTCACGAAACTTAAGCGTGATCATAGCACTATTAAGAGATTTGTGGCTAATTCAGAGCACAGACGGGTTCGTGCAGATTAGGGCACATTGAGGAAGATTTCTGCCAGATCCATGCATCGGATCAATGCTAAAATACCATTATATAGCAGCAAACAGATATTTGAAGCTGCTGGTGCCTCTGGAGTCCCACAGACATCAAGGTGTAGAGTCCTCCAGAGTCTTGCAACTGTGCATAAACCTTCTATTCGGCCACCACTAACCAATGCTCACAAGCAGAAAAGGCTGCATTGGGCAGAAAAATACATGAAGACTAATTTTCAAACAGTCCTGTTCACTGATGAGTGCCGTGCAACCCTGGATGGTCCAGATGGATGGAGTAGTGGATGGTTGGTGGACGGCCACCCTGTTCCAACAAGGCTGCGATGTCAGCAAGGTGGTGGTGGAGTCATGTTTTGGGCCGGAATCATGGGAAGAGAACTGGTCGGCCCCTTTAGGGTCCACCAAGGTGTAAAGATGACCTCTGCAACGTATGTGGAGTTTCTGACTGACCACTTTCTTCCCTGGTACAGAAGGAAGAACTATGCTTTCCGTAATAAAATCATTTTCATGCATGACAATGCACCATCTCATGCTGCAAAGAATACCTCTGCATCAATGGCTGCTATGGGGATAAAAGGAGAGAAAGTCATGGTGTGGCCTCCATCCTCCCCTGACCTCAATCCTATTGAGAACCTTTGGAGCATCCTCAAGCAAAAGATCTATGAGGGAGGGAGGCAGTTTACATCCAAACAGCAGCTATGGGAGGCTATTCTGACATCTTGCTAACAAATTCAAACAGAAACTGTCCAAAAACTCACAAGTTCAATGGATGACTTGTTAAAGGGATAGTAATACCTAAAATGTAAAAGTGTACAGTGGCGCTGTTGCTACACGATCCTATGGACAGCTCTGGTCTCAGGACCATAAATCTCCATAGGATGGTGTAGCAACAGTGCCACTGTAAAATTTCAGGCCACTGTGATATTGCACCTAAAAAATTCAACTTTGAAAATTAATAACTTTTGAATGAAACACCTTTCAGCAGTGGGAGTACTCTTGTTTTACTCAGGGGGATAAACCCTACAACATATTTTTTTTTACATTTTAGGTATTACTATCCCTTTAAGCTGCTATCAAATAAGGGGTCCTATGCTGAAATGTAACTTGACCTGTTAAAATGTTTAAAAAGTTAAAATGTTGTTAAAAGTTTGATTGAAATAGCTTTTGATTTCAGTAAATATGCTGCAAACACAACAAATGACAATTTTCAGTTCTTTACAACATATAAAGTGTTTTGAAACTTACTGTGCGTAATAATTTGGAACAGTGCATTGTAAGTTTTTTATGTTTAAAAAAAAAAATACTGTTATCATTAGGAGGTTTGTTCAATAAAATTTGAATTGTACTCTTAATAGTTGAAAACATGAGAATTATGCTGACTTATTTACATCAATTATTTAGGTAAATGAGAAAAATATCATTTGCATAATAATTTGGAACAGGGTGTGTATATTATATATATATATATATATATATAACAGGATATTAAAATTCTTACAGAAGTTAGGGACGACAGGTTGGCCAGACTACTATCTAAAAAATATGTAGGCTTTACAAACAATAAAGGCGTTAAAATATCAATAGGTCAAATAAATGCTGATGGCTATATAGATGCCAAATAGGCTTTTCTCTGCGTACTTAGATCGGGCCATAAAGTTCTGGAATTCAGGGTAGCTTTTTCAACCAATTCACTCTTTGTAAACACAGAGAGCATAGGTCGGCACTAAAGATGATCCACTCTGATTATACAGAGACACCAGACAAGGATGTTCCCCATTTCTTAAATTACAAACTTCGCAAGTAACTTAGCTTGAGTAAAAACACTTTCCTCATTATACTGTGGACTATCTCAAGTGGAAGGAATATCTTATGTGATCTAATAAAGACTGGACTTCTGACTGGTAATGGGAGATCCTTTGTCAAGATCTCATACGATATTGCCCACCCTCCACAACTCCACCTCCCCCCCCCCCTTCTTCTCTTTCTCTCGGTCTCTTGTCTCTCTGTTTCATCTGCAATTATCTGTGCTGGGAGATTTTTGCTTCTGGCTTTCAGGGGTTCCTTTGAAGATCCCATTCTATTGAAATGGTCCTAGGCCTTATGTTTTCATATTTATATAGGGGCCTTCCTGCTGTATCACTCTGTTATTGGGTTAATAAAGAACTTAAAGACCCTAAGTCTCCGCCTCATGATAAAATATTTTCTGTTCTCTTCTACACTGTACTACACTGTACCAGACTTTCAACTGTTTACATTTTTGTAATGACTGAATTTCAGTAAAATATATTAAAAAAAAAAAAAAAAAAAGGACTGGACTTATCCGGATTGATCACTCAACAGTGGTTCAGGAGAATACACATTTTTGAAGGCGCTGTTAAAGTAGAGGGAAGGTAATAACGTTAAGAAAAAAGTGTAAATATGTGGGGTACAAACTTTGCAAATGAGAGTAACAATGTCCCCTTTTAGTATTATATTATATATGAAAAATAAGCAAGAGATGGGGCCAATTTCCCCCTGGATCTATCCAGCAATTGTATAGTATATAAGAGGATATCTATTGCTACTATCCTCTAACCTGGTAGTGAACAGTAATATACCAAAAAAGCAAACTAAAAGAGTACTAGATATATCTAAATATTGTATTAAAATAAAAGTAAACAGACATAATAAAAACCTGCTTGTGAAACAAACAATAGCATTATGAACATCAAGAGTCCTACATAATGCAGTGTGTGCGTGTGTGTGTATATATATATTTATTGATATCACTATACACAGACACAGACACACAGGCACAGACACACACTCACACACTCACTGCAGTTAACAATCCTGTATCCTGTGACTAATGTATTGCTTCCTAGAAAACACCAGATGGAAGCATGGACAGGTACCCTTAATAGAGGTTATTAGCCCTCTTTTCCCATCTGTCAACTCTATGTATAATCAATAGTGGGACTGATGTAAACAATATCTCCCAATAGGGTCTGTCCCAAAATGTATAGATTTTTCTTCTGTTCACTCAGCTTCATTTTGTTATTTGATAAAAATAAACTAATAACATGTCTATTTTTGAAACCATTCTTACTTTACAGCATTTTTTCACATTTTTTTACACACACATACATAATGATAACTCCACATTCTATATTGTGTAATAACAGACTTTAAAACATGTATGTTATCATCATCTAATATGGATATCCAGGAGATTTCCAGATAACAGCCAATATTACAGTTTTGCATTTAGCTTTTGATTGTTATGTTAATAAATAATATTAAAACAAACTGACCTCATTTTCAAAATTATATTCTTCATCATAGGTTAACTTTTTCATAACTGCCAGCATTATCGCCTAAAGTATAAAAGCCAAGAATTACTATAAATGTAAATCACAGAAGAAAAACAGGTAAGAAAATAAGCATGCCATTGAAAACTACTTGCAATAATTGTTAGCATTAAATATTTACTAAGACTATTAATTTAATAGAAAGACTTTCTTGAAATTTGTCCTTCATACAGAAGACAAATCTTTATTTACTGTTCATCTCTCACTGTTGCCTGTGGGGAATTTTTGTGTACTTACCGATAAATCGTTTTCTCTTAGTCCTTGTGGAACACAGAAACAATGGGGGTAAAATTATGCTCCTCTAGGAGGCAGGGCACTTGCATAAACAGTTCTTTGGAGGTGAAGTTACTCTCCTAGTTGCTCTTTATCCCCACCAATCATGCCCAGTTCCCACATACAGCCAAGACAGAAGCAAAAAGGAGGAGGGCAGGAAAGGTCAGCTGTACCAAGGAACTTAAAGGACACCCCTGCCCAGGACTCAACTAACCTGTATTTATATTGGTGGTATACCCCGTGTTCCACAAGGACTAAGAGAAAATAATTTATCAGTAAGCACATAAATATCCCCTTCTCTTTCGTCCATTGTGTAACAAAGGAACCATGAGGATATAACAAAACTGTTCAACCACGATTCCAGAAAGAGAGAGAAAACCTCTCAAAAATAGTCTAGTCTAAACAAGACAAACCAGAAACAATTATGAACCTTAGGTGTCAATGGACACCAACACACCAAATCAAGTAAAACCAAAAACGAGAAGGTAAAAGGAAGCTCTTGGTCTGTAGGGCTTTAAAACTTAAACGGATTCCACAAAAAGCAAGAACGCTGACTTTGCAATGTATAGTAAAGGTGAGTTCTCAAAACTAGACAAGACAAAATTCTTAGTTCCGCCGCTCGCCAGACACAATCAAAAACAGACAGTTGTCTTGAGAGTCAATAAATAAAGCGATATAGAAGCCAAAGGCTCAAAAGGATTCTTCTGAAGAATCCCAAGGAACAGATTTAAAGGGATAATAATGTTTCATAATAAAAGCAGCTCTAATTAATCATCATAGTATTTGGACTTTGGAGAGTGTTATTTCAATTCTGTCAGAGTTGTAGTTCAAGAGTAATTCAATGACAAAGTATCCCCCTCCCACCCCTTTTACTGATGTAACACTGCTCAGCCAGAGCAGAAGGGAGGTGCCCAGGTAGATTGCAGAGAGGGACAATCTTCAATTAAGATCATGGAAAAACCTGAAAAACTTGTCAAGGGGGGCTGGGCTTTCATTGTTCTCATAGGAAGAAGCTTGTCCCCTGCTGTTATCTGTCTGGTCTATGGACTGCATTTCACATCTGAGAAGAGATGGCTTACACTAGGTAAAAGGGGCGGGAGGGGAACTTTGCTTATGAATATCTCTCAAACCATAAAGGTTTGAGAGATAAAAAAACATTAAGAACGATATAAGTCTTAATGCCTACAAAATAAAAAAGATAAAACGAAGTATTACTATCCCTTTAAGTAGTGTTGCTAATGGGATGCTTAGACAGGGATCTGTTTTCTCAGGAGTTTAACCTTCAGTGGTCCTGTCCTTTCTACAGGACAGTGTTAACAAAGGGCTCAGTTTGAGTTCATTGGGGGTTAATACTTCTGCTCTCTCTCTATTTTTCCAGAGACGCATTGCTATCTTGCCCGATGTCAAGGTATTCTTTCAGGGGGTTGCTCATGCTTTCCCTTCCTACAAGGTTCCCAGCTCCTCAGTGGGACCTTAACTTGGTGTTGGTTGTCTTGCAGCGGCCTCCCTTCAAGTCCTTGGCTACCATTCCTTTACATCTATTGGTAAGAAAGATAGCTTTTCTTCTGGCTGTGGTCACTGTGAGCAGTTGCTGAGTTAGAGGAATTGTCCTGCAAGCTGCCTTTCCTGGTCTTTCACAAGGATAAGCCTGTTCTTCGAACCTCTCAGGAATTCCTTTCTAAGGTGGCCTCTGAGTTCCACATCAATCAGGAGATGACAAGGAGAGGGATCTCCACCTGTTAGATGCAGTGGGCTCCCTCAAGTTTTATGTGCACCGTACTGAGTCTTTGAGCAAGACTGATGCCTGCCTAGGGCAGGACAGGCTGTGTCCAAGGTCACTATTGAGTAATGGATTAAGTCTACTGGCATGAGGAACAATAAGCAAGGGGGCGGAGTCAGTGACACACCACAGTCCTTTGCCTTAGTAGGACTAGCCCCATGTCCCTTTGGATCAGACATCCTAACAGGAGAAGTGTAAACTCCTGTATTAAACACCCAGTACTGTATCTCAGAATAATAATTCACCTTTGAAATGTCCAAAAAGGTACTTAACTGGCAGGCAAAGGGTTAATTTGAGAAAGAGAGCAAGGAGAAGGCAACCTCTGCTTAGGATAAGACAACAAGAATAAAATGGCGTCTGTAAAACCATCAACCAATCAGAAGAAAGCCCGGGAAACTAGCAATCTGGGAGCTGTAGTTTTTTCCAGTTGCTGTATCCTAAGCAACGCTTAAGACACTGGGGATGTGAACTGGATGCTGAGGCATGAGGGGATAAAAGGAATTAGCTCCTGTCAATGGAGCAAGTGTGGCCAAAAATTAAAAATTTTGAAAAAGACACCAAAATGCGCAAGGACCCCAGGGGACATGTGAAGGACCCAGGCCCAGTAAAGCCAGCAGTGAAGGGGTTAACTACCACAAAAAAAAAAAAAAAAAATATCCATGTTCCGAAACCCAGGGACAAATCAGAATAAAGTACCCAATGTGAGTGCAGGAGTTCTGGACCCCAAGATAACCCCTGTAGGTAGGGGATCAAGTGAGATAAGTGGGCCATGGCACTCAAAGGGTTGCTCACCAATCTTCATCTTCTGTCTTCATGTTATGATTATGAAGAAGCAGAGACTCAGAGACACACAGTTAGGAGAGAGAAACTTGGACTGCAAGGGTCCACAACAGCACCTTTATACTGGACAATTGTCCAGGGGAAGCCAGGAATGGTGACATCCCCATCTCCAAGCATAAAATAAAAAATGAAGCAGAAATGTTCCCACCCTCTTCACTCTGCTGGAGCAAATCAAAGTGGAAAGAGCGGGGATAAGGAGAAGGATCCACCTCCAAGACCTTGCCTTTTGAAATGTTCCAGCCCTACTATGGAAGGAAGTTTCCACACATGGCACCTGTATTACATTATTGGACAACAGAGAAAGGCATTTTAACAAAATGCCCTTGCATCATCATGCTGTTTAGGAAGAGGCTTAAGTCGGATTATATCTGGATATCACTTATTCATCGGTAAGCGATGGCCAGATAGATCCACCAGTTTCAAGCTGGCGGATCCCATTACAATATATGGGGTGATCACACACATACACATTTTTGATTATGCATATGCGTGAGTTTATCTCTTGATTGGTCTATTAACTCAATTTTCTCTGCTTCGTATATGCAAAGCATGGAAACACGACAGATTATTGATGAATACCTGAATGTATCCATCAATGGTCGCAGCAAAGTGCTGGAAAAGAGCAATGTATTTGATATGACGCTTTTCCCACAGGTTGATGAATCCTGGCCTAAGTATCTTTGTGATGTCATAGCTTGTTGCACAATGCAAAACTTATTTCATGAGGGATAATGAAAAAAAGATGCTTTTTTTTGTGTACTTACTGATAAAAATCCTTTTCTCTTCGTCCATGGAGTGTTTTACATATTTGAAAAAATATGTGGAAGAGTGTGAAAGGCGGGGGGAGAGGAGTGAGGAAAGGATGAACGTTATGGGGAGATGGCAAACAGGAGGAGGGAGGGAAGGGTATGGTGAGGTGGTGAACAGGGAGGGAGGAGGGCAGGGACACAGAGAATTGGGAGGGGTGTGGCGAGATGGTGAACGGGGGAAGGGTAGAGGGGAAGTGGTGAAGGGGAAGGGGACATTTTTGAGTGCCAGATGAACATGCAACTTTTTCCCAATGCGCGGCACATCCATCTTGCATTTTGGTTAATCCCCCTGTCAACTCTGTCATTTCCTGGAAGCAGTGTGTTGCAGACATCCGTAAGATCCAAGGGGTTAACACTAAGCATTCTACGCAAAAAGGGGTAATGAAGGGCATCGTACATGTATCTTTGCAAAGGAAATTAAGTTACAAAGCAACTTACCTCAATGCTACTCTTCTGTTGGTTAGAAAGCAAGACAAGCTGTAAAAGGGGAAAAAAAAGTTCCATTAGTTAAGGTGACCATAACCATTATGACAAGGTTATCCTTGGTCTACATGGATGAACCCTTATAAATTTTCTTTTTAAGTGAACACGGCTTCCTCAAATTACATAAAATTGGCACTGGAAACAAGTTCAGTATCCAAGTGTATGTCATACATTTCACCGTTATACCCTTTGAGGTAGTGTTTTCTCCAACTCAGTGGGAAGAAATGTGGTGGGAGAAATTTCTAGCATCCAAGGAGGTTACAAATAATAATCCTTAACTGCAATTTGAAAATAAAGTACTCTTTAAACTAGGATAGTCTCTCAAAGTACATGTGATTTTATTTCCCACACAAGTTTGGGACCTGTAACATGCAGTAACATTACTTTTTCACACAGCTCATGAAAATATTTCTGCTACCTTTAATTATCCATAAAGGTAGAATGTGTGTGTTCCACACAACAATTATCCTCAATGGGTAAACTTACCTTGAATCCTGACTTTCTTAAGAAAACTAATCTCACAGCAAAATTACAACAAATAGTAAAAGGTTGGGCCATCTTCGTTAATTTAACAGAGGTGCATCTCTGGCACAAACCACGTACACTATACAGAACACATAAAAATACTAAACATTCCATGGATTTAAGTGAGTCTATGAACCCTCTGAATGCAAAATAGGCCCTCAGTGCACTACTTCACAACAGACTGGTGATCACTCACAGGGTTAAAAGAATTTAAATAATTGTCATTGCTCCCCTATAGTGCAACGTGTTTGCACCAGAATTACACCTCAAACTCATTGACTATGACTTATGGTTTCCAAAACCAAACTCACAGAGAGCATCTGTCAATAACAGATCATAAACTTGTTTGCACCATGAATGTGCAAGCAGCCATACATGGTCAGAGGACCAGTGCTTACAAATGATTGTTATGAATATAACACTTATAGGATTTAAAACCAGTCACTCAAATTATTAGCACATTACTTGTTCCTAATCAAAGCAGTAATAACCTGCTAGTTTACACCTCTAATTATGGGCGGTAACCAGCTCATGTTTAACACTCATTAAAATCTAAGTAAACAATGATTGTGTTTTATGGCAACAAACATTTCTGTGCACTCATGGGTAGAACAAGATAAAGGCGATATTTTAGGGATCCTGCATGTAAAAGTTCATATATTTAATTTTGTCAAAGACTGGCTGATATGCATGTACCACAGGTTGCTCATCCCTGAGCTCTATACATATCATAAATCTAAAATTTCTGAAAGATGGTTCTCTAGGTTAAAATATAGAAACAAGGAAAGTTGTATAAGAAATATGTAAGGCATTGAAGGGACTCCGTGTTTACATTACCTGTTTCAAGATGTGCAAATACTCATAACAAAATCCAATAATATTGGAAGATATGTCATCATCCTCATGAACTAGCAACTGCAGCATCAGAGGCACTTTGGATTCAATGGACTGCAGAGTGCTCTGTGCACTTTTCATGTCACCCGACTTTGCAAGTTTAGTCCAGCTAACAATAAGTGACTGACCCATGCCATTGACCAGCTTTGAGAACCTGGCCAGGAAATCCACATCTTCCTCCTGGAACAATTGTTTGATAAAATACTGCTTACTAGTAGTAGACAAGGAAACACAATCACTAAAAACAAACTTGGAGAGGTTATCAGTAAAGGGATACAATGGGCCTTTTTGTTCAACAAAAACTGGAGTAATTCTAGGACATGTCTGCCCTATGATGCAGTTGGTTTCCTCTATAATTACTCCAGTTTTCTTTTGAATAAAAGGCACAATATCTCAAAAGTGACAAAAGAAAATAATGTCTGGCAAGTTTCCAAGTCTCTAAGGAAAAGAACCTTGTAAAACGCATGATAAAAGCCATAAAATCTAACTGAATAAATCTATGCACTGAAATAATTATGTCGCAAAAGTTCCCAGTATAAATTGTGTGGTAAAATCTGCTTATATAGTGTATTACATTTTTAGTTAAAACAAAGCGCTCTTTAACACTTTAAGGACTAGTGACGTGCCAGGACCGTCATCGGTGGATTTGTGTTAAGTACCGGTGACAGTCCTGTCATGTCATGGAATTCTGGGATGGCATTGCGGCTGCATGCTGCTCTGCCATCCCAGAAGTCACTGATCAGTAGAGACTGCCCGAGCCGCGGCTGATACAGAGCTCAGCTCTGTATCAGCCTCATCACGGGCAGTCTCTAATGCTCATGACTGCAGCACGCACAGCAGTCTCTACTGCTCATGACTGCGTCATTGTAAACTTTGTAGCAAATTATTATATAGGATAAATGAGGTGTCCATATCTTTTAACACTTTCTGCACTTCAGTAAGACCTAAAGTCTTCCTCATGCTCTTCATAAAAGGATCAATCTTAGGGTTAAACACCTGCATGCCTATGAGGGAGGAAACGGAGTCTACAAAGAGAGGATTGCAATTCAGATCCATGTAAGATCAACAGGTTTTTAATCTTCTGTGTGTGAGATGGGGTGGGGTGGGAAACACATTGCTCTGCAATTTGTTGCTCACCCTGCTGGTAAAGAAGAATGTATTTGATTTTAAGTGGAGAATATTTATAGGAATTGTTTTTCCTGCCAAAAACACAGGTGCTCCCAGGTGCTGGAAGACTTAATTAGCCATTACATTACAATTTTTTTAAGTAATAGCACCCAAATTGTGCTCAAAAAGAACATTTTTCTTTAATAATACACTCTATGGCAGAGGTGGTAATGTTCCTATCACTTACTATAGTGAGCAACTGTTTAACCCCTTTTTTTTGTGAAAGGGAGGTGCAGTGTATACCATCACAATGCACTGCACATCCCCCTGGCCCTTTAGGGGTAAAAAAATGTTAAGCAGTAATAACTACTTAGTCTTGCAGGAATGGAAGTACCCTTGTTTTACGTGGTAGCCTCATAAAATTTCTTTATAAAAAGTCTAATGTTTATTGAAGGATTTGTGCCTACTTTAGCTCTCTGAATGACATAACCCCCTAGCATAGCAATGTGATGGACTAACAAATGCTATTAAAGTTTCATGTTATCGTCACTCACCTGATCAATGCTGAAGAATCCTGCGGACTGTAACACTTGACACAAGGATTCTACTAACTTTGTCTTATCGATTGGATCCATTCCTTTATTTACAATTTCATATAAACAGTCACATGCTTCCTCGCGAAGAACTTCCACAGACATGTGGCCTAGCAGCATATTAATGAATCTAAAAGAACAGAGAGAAGGAAAATGCCATGGCATTTTAGGAGCATGTAATGTCAGTAAATTCCAAATAAAAATGTCTCTTCATTGCTCACTGTAGGACCTATGATCAAAAGAAAGGAGGTGGAGCAGTTCTGGGTCAAATCAACTGCTCCGCAGGGGGGGACATCTAAAACTTTCCAATGATTTAAATGGAAGGGCTGTTAACCCCATGATTGCTAGAGAGGTCTCCAATGTATTACCATGCAATCCAAGGGGTTAAAACTCAGTTGAGAACAGTGAGAGTCTTGAAAATTGTTCTTTGTCCCCCCATGGTACATTTGATTTTCTAAAGGATTGCTCACCTTTTCACCCCAAGTGCTCTATGCAGACAGACTGTGTAAAGTGAAAGACCTCTCTTACATTTCACCCCCATAGAACTAAACGCAAAGGGATGATCAATAAAATAACAATGAACCTTCTAAGGATGACTGATGCCAGACATCAGTCCTTTGAGGAAGAATGGCAGTTCCTGCATGTCACTGGTTAATGACTGCAGAGAGCCCCATCGATTGCTGTGATCATAGCAGGGCAGCTGTAACTGATTGCTCCAGGATCAGAGCAGTCAGGTCCAGGTGTTCCCTGGTGGTTCCTTTCATGTGATCACTGCTACAGTAATCACATGTGCCAGTGGAGCCACATGACAAAGGCAATGTATATAAACATTACCTTTGTCACTGTTCTCTAGTTCTCTCTTCATCAAGATCACAGTGAGGAAGAGAGAACCAGATAGAGCTCCCAGTGCCTCAAATGGCAAAAGATGAGGCACTTGTGTTGTACTGAGAGAAGGATTGGCAGAGAGAGCTTATTAAAAAAATAATAATAATAATAATGATATATTGACCCCTCATTGTTTAACTTATTTAAAGAAATACCAAAGTATTTTATGAACACAGAATAATTTATAATAAACATATATACTGAAGTTTAAACAAAAATTAAAGGCATAGTAGTGGTTATAAAAAAGTAGTTTGCAGAGTCTTCTTTATATTAAAAGTAACACATTGTGCCATGTGTAGTGGCTTACTTGTATGTAGTTCAAAAGTTAATAAGTGAAGAAAGATCCCATGCCTGACCCTTCGGGCCACATCACTCTGAATCTGCAGTCTGGTCCAGATGGATGCAGTAAGGGACAAACGTCACTATGCAAATGAAAATCCCGCCCCCCATCAAGGGGGTCAGGATTTGCCTTATACTTACTGAAGTTCGTCCTCACTGCATCTGTCCGGTCCCACTACCGGATTCCACATTCAATGGGAGGTGGCCAGAAGGGGCGGGCAATGTGTTACTTTTAATATAAAGACTTGGCAAACTACTTTTTAATAAACATTACTATCCCTTTAAAGTGAGTTTTATTGCCATGGAGCAGCACACAAACCACACAGTCTTATCTCCTAAAAGAGGGACACCAGGGTGGGGAAGAGGGACAATACCCCAGGACAAAAGGGGCACTTGTGAGGTATGACTGAACTTTCAGACCTTTTATCCAGTCCCTTTAAAGGGATAGTAATACTTCATTTTTACTATCCCCCATGTTGTAGCCCTTAAAAATTGGAATTAAACGAGACCAGTGGCATCTCTCAAACCTTTATAGAACCTTCAAAGTTCCCTCTCCTTCTCTCTCCCTTGACGTCAGCGTTATAGCTGACAGCAGGGGAATCCGGTCCATGAGCAAGCGGTGGCTCTGCAGCAGTGCTGAGATAGCGTCATAGAAACAGAAATCCTTCACTGAAATGGTCTTCTACGTGTGCTTGGTTTGCAAGCACACATAGAAGACCATTTCAGTAAAAGATTTCTGTTTCTATGTTGTAGCCCTTAAAAATTGGAATTAAACGAGACCAGCGGCATCTCTCAAACCTTTATGGTTTGAGAGATATCTGCATTCAAATTTCCCTCTCCTCCTCTCTCCCCTGACATCAGTGTTATAGCTGACAGTAGGGGAATCCAGTCCCGGGACCGGCAGCGGCTCTGCTGCAGTGGCGAGATTGAGATTTAGAAACAGAAATCCTTCACTGAAATGGTCTTCTACGTGTGTTTGCAAACCAAGCACATGTAGAAGACTATTTCAGTGAAGGATTTCTGTTTCTAGAACACTATCTCAGCACTGCTGCAGAGCTACCGCTTGCTCATGGACCAGATTCCCCTGCTTTCAGCTATAACGCTGAGGTCAGGGGAGAGAGAAGGAAAGGGAGCTTTGAAGGTTCCATAAAGGTTTGAGAGATGCCACTGGTCTCGTTTAATTCCCATTTTTAAGGGCTACAGCATGGGTGGTAGTAAAAATTAAGTATTATTATCCCTTTAAAATACATTAATTGAGCACAAGTCATCACAGGAAAACCTATAAAAAAAATGTTTTTCATTTTTTGTTTTCTTTTTTTTTTTTATATCATCAAATTGATGTATTATAGAAACAAATGTGGCATTATCCCTAATAAATTGTAAATAATTTGTGTGGATGTACTAAATGGATTAGAGGGAAAATATGGTTGAACAGAGGCATACTAAAAAAAAGCCAAAATTACTCGTCCTCTAGTAAAATTAAAAGAAGGTTAACCCCCTTAAAGGGATAGTAATGTTTCACAAAACAGCAGCTCCAATTAATCTTCATAGTATATAGAGAGTATTATTTCAATACTGTCAGAGTTGTAGTTCAAGAGTAATTGAATGATAAAGTACCCCCTTCCCGCCCCTTTTAACTAGTGTAAGCCACCTCCCCTCAGATGTGGAATCAGGTCCACAGACAAGAGAGTTCACAGCAAGGGACAATCTCCTTACGGTGAGAACAATGAAAACCCTACCCCCTTGACAGGTTTTTCCCATATGCTAATTGAAGATTGTCCCTCTCTGCAAGCCATCTGGACACCATCTTGCTGCTCTGAGGTGAGCAGTGTTACATCAGTAAAAGGGGTGGGAGGGGGATATTTTATCATTTAATTACTCTTGAATTTCAACTCTGACAGTACTGAAATAACACTCTAAGGCCCAAATACTATGAAGATTAATTGGAGCCGCTTTTATTTTGAAACATTACTATCCCATTAACAACCCCATGATATGACTGTCATGAGAAAACGCGTGTTAAGGACCAATGACTGTACTGGCACGTCATGGAATTCAGGGGTCCCTGCAGAGCTGCACGCTGTTTGGGGACCCCTGGATCCATGGTGGTGGTGGTGGGGAGGCTCCGTGGTCAATAACTGCCAGCCGGTCGTTAGGGGGTTAAGGACAACAAAATGGATTTGGGGTCTTCGAGCAGCTTGCAGCTGCGCGGGGACCCCGAATTACATGATGTGCCAAGGACTGTTACTGGTTCTTAATGCAAGTTTACCCATGACGGTCCTGGCACGTCATGTGTCCTTAAGGGGTTAAAAAACAAAACAAACAAAACAAAAAAAAAAACATAAAATACTGCTCATGATTATAAAAACAAAGGGCCCAAGCTCATGGTAAATTTGTGCATAAGATAAAAAAAAATGCTTCAATAACCACATTTCTATTAGTATAGGTTCTCTCCTTGATGACAAGGTTTGAAATACATAAGTGCTCTTGGGAATTATGAGGCTTGAAGTACATGTGATCTCTTGGGAATTATGAGGTTTCCAGCACAGAAGGTATATAAGGAATGACGTTTCAAGAATAGGTGATCTCTAAGCAAGACACACATTTCCATATTCTTTTGAACACAAATGCTTACCCTGAAAAATGGAGGGGACTCTTGAGTGCCGCAGGTATCCAAGGCATGGACATGTGTAAAAACAAAGGCTTTTGTTTACTTTGATAGAAGGAAAGTGACGCAAGTGGAAATAGTGGACTTATAAAAAACTAATTAACTCCCTGCCTTAAAGGTATAGTAATACTTCATTATTATTATCCCATGTTGTAGCCCTTAAAGGGATAGTAATACTTTGTTTTATCATTATTTTATTTTGTAGGCATTAAAAAAACATGAAGAACAATATAAGACTCATCTTTCAAACCTTTATGGTTTGAGAGATATTCACAAGCAAAGTTTCCTCTCCCACCCCTTTTACCTAGTGTAAACCATCTCTTCTCAGATGTGGAATCTGGTTGTAAGACTAGACAGATAACAGAAGGGGACAATCTTCTTCCTATGAGAACAATGAAGGTCCTGCCCCCCTTGACAAGTTTTTCAGGTTTTTCCCTCATCTTAATTGAAGATTGTCCCTCTCTGCAGTCTACCTGGGCACCTCCCTTCTGATCTGGCTGAACAGTGTTACATCAGTAAAAGGGGCGGGAGGGGGATACTTTGTCATTGAATTACAACTCTGACAGAACTGGAATAACACTCTCCAAAGTCCAAATACTAGGATGATTAATTAGAGCTGCTTTTATTATGAAACATTACTATCCCTTTAAAAAAACGGAATTAAACGAGACCAGCAGCATCTCTCAAACCTTTATGGTTTGAAAGATATCTGCATTCAAAGTTCCCTCTCCTTCTCTCTCCCCTGACGTCAGCATTCTACCTGACAGCAGGGGAATCCAGTGCTGGGACCGGCGGCGGCTCTGAAGCAGTGCGGAGATCTCATTATAGAAACAGAAATCCTTCACTAAAATGGTCTTCTAAGTGTGTCTGGAAACCAAGCACACGTAGAAGACCATTTCAGTGAAGGATTTCTGTTTCTACAACGCGATTTCAGCACTGCTGCAGAGCCGCCGCTTGCTCACTGACCGGATTTCCCTGCTCTCAGCTAGAGTGCTGAGAGAGAAGGAGACGGAAATTTGAAAGCAGATATTTCTCAAACCATAAAGGTTTGAGAGATGCCGCTGGTCTCGTTTAATTCAGATTTTTAAGGGCTACAAGAGGGAGGATAGTAAAAATGAAGTATTATGATCCCTTTAAAACCAGTAGTGAGGAGCAGGAGGTCTGTATTAAAGGCCCAAATCTAAAGTACAAAAAAAAAAAAAAAAAGGCCACATGTCCCTGACTAAGAATATTCTATTCCAGTAAATTATTAATACTGTGACCAAGTAGTAATATTTATTTGAGAAGTCTTGAAGTTTATCACTTCTAAGACCGATATTGCCAGTCACTGACCAAGTTGAAAAGGAGGAAGCCTTTATCTGGCCCGGAGCAGGATTGTTGATTGACTCCGTAAATATAAACCCCTCAGGACAATTGCCTTCCTTTTTATGTTTAGCTTTACCATTCCTTTAAAGGGGAACGTTCACTTAAAAAATTATTTGCGCACGTGTTGTATGGGAAAAAGTAATGATAGCACTGTTACTGTTTTTATTTTTAGTTGCCCGACAGTGGAGATATGAAGTCTTGTAAACGGTCTTATAAACGTAGCAGAGGGCTCACTCACAACATGCATTCATTCTTTAGCCTCCCAAGCACATATGAACACTGATGAACATTCATGTATAATATGTATAGAAAGGACTGTGTGTCTACAGATTCAGTTGTACTACACTAAAATTCCTGTCATTCTTAGCAAGTTGCTGACTTGCTGAAAATGACGGGAAGTGTAGTTCAACAACAGAAAGCAACTAGTTGCCCATCACCAATCTAATACACACAATTATCCACTAGTTTATTACCAGCTTTCTTTAAAATATGAAACAGTAAGCTTTAGTCTAACCTTTTTTATCTTGTACAGAATATGTATAATGAAATGTCTCACGCTACATAAAATGTTACATTTCGTCATACCTGTCATTAGCAATTAAGGTTAAATCTATCCAAGAGACATAAGCTCCAATCACTTCAAGGCACTGGCACGTCAATTCGGAATTACTGTGTTGATACGTCTGTAGGATCTGGTACCACGATTCTACCAGATTTGGAATACACTGCTCCCTCATTGTATCTTTCAGTAGAGTATTCCTCCGTGCTTCCTAGAAAAGAGTAATGAGGTTCATCTTATTGTTAGATCTCACCAAAGCAAAAAATTCAATTCATATTGTAGTCACCATGAGTCCTCCTAAGGGTTTAGCATTATGTTCTACACTTCTGCTGGACCATCAAGGGCCAAAGTGTAAAATAAGAGTGATCATAAAAATGTTACTTTACAGAGGTAGTTGGAATGGAGGTGAAAGAGTAGGAGAAATATAGACCTTTTTTTTTTTTTAAATCAAGGCACCCCTATCATGAAGTCTGGAATTTTCAGAGCATCCCTAAACTATTACCGTATATGTCAATTGTCAAAAGTGCAATGCAGGTTACAAGTATATAGTAATTCTAAGATATCAGAATAATAAAAAGCATATTGTGCATATACATTTTAAAGAAAACATTTACATTTTTGTCCAATTCTTTGTGGAAAAAGGAGGACCAGTAAATGGATGTCCACAAACCCTGGTTGAGAATCACTGACCTACAGCATTATATTACAGCATGTAGGCTGCACAAAAAATAACAAAAAGCAACAGTTTAAAGGGACTGTAATGTTCCATAAAAACTTTTTATCGTTTTGTAGAGCCTTAGAAAATAAGCAGAATGGTGCAAACCCTATCTCTCAAACCGCTATGGTTTGAGAGATACGGACATTGAAAGTTCGCCCCTCTCTTCTTCTCCTGACGTCAGCGTTAAGCTGACACCAGGAGATTCCTTTCGGGGACCAGCAGGCGGCTCTGCAGCAGACAAAATATAACAATATAGGTCTATTGAATAATGGACTTGTATGTAGCTGTGTCACAAGTCTCTAAGAAATTATATCTAGCAACTATAGGAGAAATTCCAACTGGAGTGGGATAATTTAAGTTTCAGGCTGATTAATTGCCCCTAAACATACCCACTGTTGCTGAGGAGATCAGTTCGACAATGTTTATTGTGGATCAAAAATAAAAAATAAAAAGTTTATTAATCCAATCACTTAAAATCAAATTATTCCCTCTTCAAAACAGTCCTCCCGGATATTCCTGGGAAGTATTGAATATGGAAAGGGCTCTGACCAGATCCAGATTATGGAACTGCTTCTCTTTGGTGGCTTGAGGGTTTGGACAAAAAGATGGCAGAATGATTTCTTGATGGAGGTGAAACTCAGAGATGACTTTACTTCTGAAGGATGGTTTAGGTTTTGAACCACTTTATCCTGGTTGAAAATCAGAAATGGGGTCTTGCAAGATAAGGCTTGTAATTCATTAACTTGACATGCCGAGGTAATGGCAGTCAGGAATAATACCTTTAAGGTAAGGATTTTCAAGGAGATCTCAAAGGGGGTTCAAAGGAGGAGGATGTAGATAATTTATCCAAGACCAGGTTTAGATCCCAATGTGGGATAATGTCATGAATGGTGGGCCTAATTTTAGATATTGCCTGTAGGTATTTTTTAATAAGGTCATGTTCAGATAACTGAATGGCTAAGGTTGCTGATAAGGCCGATACCTGGACTCTAATAGATGATGGACGTAGACCAGCTTGAAATCCATCCTGCAAAAATTCCAATACTCTTGGGATAGTGATAGATGAATCCTGAGGAAATTTTGATGAAAACCAGGAAGAAAAGGTGGACCATCCTCAAGAATACACTCTTGAGGTCGATTTTTTCTGCCTGCAATGACAGTGTTGGTAACAGCATCAAAGAGCCCTTTTTTTCTTTAACATGAGCCTTTCAATCTCCAGGCCATCAGACGCAATAGACAGAGATCCGGATGACAGATTGGACCCGAGGTTAGCAGTCTGGGAGTTACTGGCAGTTGCCATGAGGGTGCCACTGACATGGACACCAGGAAGGAGTACCAAGGTCTCCTGGGTCAATCTGGAGCTATAAGGATAATGTCTGCCAGCTCCTTCCTGATTTTCCTGACTACATCCATGATTATAGGGAAGGGAGGGAAGACATAAGCCAGGTGGTATGTCCATGTGATCCTTAGTGCATCGCAACCCCTCTGATTTCGGATCCATCCATCTGGACAGGACTTTACACACTTTGTATTGGACCTTGAGGCCATGAGATCTATCTCCGGCTGGCCCCAAAGTTGACAGATTTTGTTGACTATGAGGGGATCTAGTGACCATTCCCCTGGGTCTATGGAACGCCTGCTGAGGTAATCTGCTATGGTGTTGTCTCTTTCCGCTATATGGGTGGCTGAGATTCCTCTTAGATTCCTTTCTGACCAAAGAAGAATTCTCTTGGATTCCTGATACAGTTTGTGGCTTTTTGTACCTCCTTAGTTTCTTAAGTACATAACTGTTGGGAAGTTGTCCAAATGTATGACGACCCACTGGTTCCTTAGGTTGGTTTTCAGATGTTGAATGTAATTCCATACGGCTCACATCTCTAGGATACTGATGTGTAACTATTTCTCTCATGCCTTCCATTCCCCCTGGATGAGGGTTGATCTCCATGTTCCCCCTAGCCTGCCTGGCTGGCATCATTTGTCAGATATTCCCAGTTGTGTTCCTCTAGGTCTATACCCTTCCTCAGGTTTGACTTCTGTGACCACCAGTTCAGCTCTGTTCTTGCTGATCGGAGGAGAGGAATCTTCTGAAAAGGATTTCCAGAATCACCGTTACAGAATCTGAAGAAATTGAACTGGATGGGTCGCATATAGTTCTTTGACAAAGGAATGACTTGGGTTGTTGATGAAAGGATGCACAGGAGTTCCATGAAGTCCTGAGTCATGTGTTTTGAATCTCTCTTGAACAGAGATATTCTCTTGGAGATCCTGCTGATTCTGTCCTCTGTCAAAGTTACTGAGTTGTTCTGGGAATTCAATTTCAGTCCAAGAAAGGTTATAGTTCTTGAAGGAACTAGCTGGCTTTTCCCGGTTTTGATCAATCAACCTAGCTGACGAAGGCGATTCAAGGATGCCTGAATACGTAGAACTGCCTGATCGTAGGATTCTGCTAGAATCAGAACGTCGTCAAGGTATGAGACTATGTGTATCTCCTGCTTTCTCAAAGGTTGAATGGCTGCAGCTAGAACCTTTGAAAATACCCTGGGGCTGTGAAAAGCCCGAATGGAAGGAACGTGATTTGATAGCGCTTGTCTTCTACTGCAAACCTTAGAAACTTCCTGTGGGAAGGCCTGATTGAGACGTGGTGAAAGGCACCCTGGAGATCGATCATGGACATGAAGATTCCTGGAAGGATGGTCTTTATTATGGATGATGTTGACTCCATCTTGAAATGATAAACTCTGATCAGGAGATTAAGGTCTTTCAGATCTAAAATTGTTCGGAATCCCCCCAAACTCTTTGGAACTATAAACATCACTATGTGCCAAAACCCTGCTGATGTAAAGGTACTGGCTCTATCACAGAGTTTGATAGAAGGTCCTTGATCGCATTCAGGAAGGCTAGGGCTTTCATGGGGTTGTGGGGAATTCTGGATCAAATAAATCTGTGGATTGGGCATTGTGAAATTCTAGTGGGTACCCCAGCTGTAGGATTTGCAGACCCAAAGGTCTGGTTTTGCTAGCTGATCCCAAACTGGAAGAAAAGGACCCAATCTGCCCCGAATGGATCCTGAGCTGGGGTCTGCCTGCTTTCACTGGAATTCCTTTTTTGCTTGGGGCTTCCTGTAGAATTCCTTTCTATAGCTCCCTCTGGTATTCTGTGTGAATACTGGTTTCCTCTGAAACCGTAGTTCACTTACTCCACAGAATAAGATAGGATCTGTGTACCCTACTTCTAATTTTGAACCCCATCCATATGCTAGAGTCCATAACCTGGTGTTTTCAGAAAGAATTTGAGTATTTGAAAGAGTCTTATTAACAAAATGTAGCTTGCACTGATGTTGTGAAGAATGCAGGCGGAAACCGTTACAGTATAACCCTTATGTCCCAACACATTTGGAGAGATGTTATGCACATTATGAACATGAGGGTTTCAACTATTTCCAACTGTTCGACTGGCTGTATATAGCCAGGAGGGAGCAGACCCTTATCTTCATAGCATAGCCCTTTTGCAGGGTCCCAGTTACCTCCTTGCACAGTTCTATGTGGGTGGGGATCCCCAACAACAAACACTGCAAACTAAAACTCCTCCCCAGTGAGGCCCCTGAGGATCCATACCCCATCCTTCCATAAAGGTAAGAAGCTAAAGTCTGCAGCTTCACATTGTCACCATTTGGAAGCATACAGCTCCATGTGCAAGCAGGATAAAAAGTTAAATAAGCAAGAGAGTAGACATGCAGGTCCTCTCCCCATACTAAGACATCGCAATAGCACATATATATATTTGTGGTTTCAATTCTAATTCCCCCAGTAGCCATCCAAGCAGTATAGCAAAAGCTGCTGCAAAATTGTGTCTTTTATTCCCTAGTGTCTCTTTATGAATTTTTTAACCCTTCGAGTGCCAGAGGGGGGTGACATTCATTTAAAGGGTAGAAGACCAAAGGGATGGGCAAAGCTTTGTACACCCCACCTATCTGTGCCTAGGATGAATGTTGATAAATATTCTACTAGCCTTAAAGGGATAGTAATGTTTCATAATAAAATCAGCTCTAATTAATCATCATAGAATTTGGACCTTGGAGAGTGTTATTTCAATTCTGTCAGAGTTGTAGTTCAAGAATAATTCAATTACAAAGTATCCCCCTCCCACCCCTTTTACTGATGTAACACTGCTCAGCCAGAGCAGAAGAGAGGTGTCCAGGTAGATTGCAGAGAGGGACAATCTTCAATTAAGATAAGGGAAAAACCTGAAAAACTTGTCAAGGGGGGCAGGGCTTTCATTGTTCTCATAGGAAGAAGATTGTCCCCTGCGGTTATCTGTCTCGTCTAGCAACCAGACTCCACATCTAAGAAGAGATAGCTTACACTAGGTAAAAGGGGCGGGAGGGGGAAACTTTATCCTTCGATTACTCTTGATCCATAACCCTGACAAGATTGAAATAGCTCTCTCTATGGCTCAAATACTATGAAGATTAATTGGAGATGCTGTTTTTGTGAAACATTACTATCCCTTTAAAATGTTAAAAACACAGGAGAGTACTCAAAGCAAACACAATAGAATCAATGATTCTTAAGTTCTGGTTGTCATTATAAATGGGCTATCCCATATCCAAGATCATTCATAATTTTGTCCATAGATACGCAGGAAAAAAGGCCAAGGGTGTGTAAACAAGAAGCAGACAACATTTAAAAACGTTTTCAAATGACATTGGTGTAATAAATGTGTAAAAAACCATGTTATGGAATAGTGTGCTTACCTCTGGTGTATGAATGATATCACGATCCACTACCTCTGCATCAATGGCCATAAGAATTCTAAGGTACAGGTCCACACCAAGAGGATTCAGGCCTACCACAGACAAAATGTCAAAGAAGAATTTGGGCCATTTTGAAAGATATTCTGTCACAAAAACCAAGGAAAACACTTGTGCCGCTTTGTTCCTTATAAACGTTTTCTCTGGTTGTGCATTTAGCATCTGTAGTGACAAAATAATGATTAAAAGGAATAAGTGTCTTGTGAACATTACATCTATTAAGAGACAGTTTATCGAACATAGGAGGAGGATAGCAGAAAAGGTATTACAAGCGGGATTTATTACCACACAGTCTCTTGCAAGACTTGTTCCTTTCAGGCTCATTCAGTCAGCACTCGCCTATGACCAGCTCTTAAAGAGGAATTAAGGCTATGCCTATTGAAATTGGCTTTAATAACCCCCTTGAGGACATGATGGGTGTGCAATGCATTGCACCTCATTAGGACCAGGTAAAATGTAAAAAAATAGTTTTTGCTGTGTTCTTCATAAGCTAGATTTTATGTTTGTGTTTACTGTATTCTTGCATACTATATACTGATTTTTTTTCCCAGGATGATATATATATGGGGGGGGGGGGGGGGGGACAACAAACTTTAATTTTTGGTGCCATTTTTAAAAATGTATTCAATAAATATGAATTAAAGGGATAGTAATTTCAGAAAAAAGTATTAAATATATGGTAGATACGAATAAGTGCAAGTACTCTCCTTTAATTGCATCTCCCAAACCGTTATGGTTTGAGAGCTATAGGAAAATAAAGTTCTCTGCGCCCTCCCTTTTCTGCTTGACGAGCTGTAATGCTGTCAGAAGCAGATTCTGGTCGATTGACCAGATGTGGTTCTTCAGCTGCGCCAACATAACAATATCTAAAGATAAATAATTAATTGGAATGCTCTACAACTTGTGCTTGCAAACCAGGTGCACGTAGTAGACCTTTCTGATGACCTTTTCTGACAGTTTTACAGCTCATCAAGAAGAAAGTGGAAGGAGCGGAGAACTTTATTTTCCTATATCTCTCAAACTATAACGGTTTGAGAGATACGAATAAGTGCAAGTACTTCCTTTTAAAATGTATCTACCATATAGTTAATACTTTTTTTCTGAAATTACTATCCCTTTAATAAACAAAAATATGGTGGAAAATATTTTTATCAACATTCAGTCCTTGATTGTGCACAAAGTTAGCACAACTGTAGTAAATAAACCCAAACATAAACTGAGACAGCTTTCCTGTATACAAAAATACCAAATACCTGTATATGTAAGACTGTATATTTTCTATATTTTTTATAAGGATTACAGGGCCTAAATTAGAAGATGCAGAGTAAAGCTAGACGGGATGAAAAAGCAAAGGACTGATGGTTTGGAATGTACAGCTAAAAGTGTGGGTTAATTAAGCAAAGTTACAGAGGGTCAGGATGCGGGAGGAAGGGTGGGATAAGGACAGAGAATTATTGGAGTGTAGTTTACTAAATCTTAGCAGGTAGAGGTAGCAAGTTCCTTTTGCCAACAGAACTAATTTCAGTATTCAGCTAGATACGAGAACCAATTGCTGCTCAAATTAACTGTTCAATGTCGTCCTCAAAACTGTGGATAACCTTCACATAAAATAACCATCTGATTGCCATTTTTTTTAAGCTTTATTGAGGCAATAAAAGATACAAAGAGGACACAATATAAACAGGATCTTCACAGGAATCAATACAGTATCAAAGTAGTAAAAAGTAACAATAAATTATTGCAAAAGTATACAGTAGCCCATAAAATGAATGATGTTCATAAGAAGGAGCACATACATTAACAAAAAACAGATTCAGGTAGTCGACAGCTAAACATAGCCAAAGGTATGAGCCCAACCACGGTGTAAGTGTAGCCAAGTATGGAGACAGAGGTTTAGCAGAAGGAGCAGCCAAGAGAACAGAGGAGAAAGCAAAGATGAGAAAGGCATTAAAGTATGAGAAAGAAGGAAGGCCCAGTGTCCGAGAAGGCTCCCCAACCAACCTGCAAGACAGAACCTAAGAACAAAAAGAAGAAGAAAGAGGTATGGAAGTAGGAGGGAGAGGGCGAGTAAAGGAGACCGACATCCGAAGGGAGAGGATAAAGCAGGAGAAAGAGAGGACAACACCATTCTAGCTGTCCACATTAAAGGCACGGAAGGAAGTTCAAGGAAGTAAAGTAACCTGAAATCTCGTAAGAGTTCCTGTAGTAAGGTCATGTAGCCATTCCACATAGGCTCTAGCATCAATTTTCGCATACCACAGGGAGAGAGGAGGGGAGTCTTCCAATAAAGTGATATAAGAAGTTTGGTAGCATTCAGCAATACACACTGTTGTTGCAAGAGAAGATGATCTACTGGAAAAGGCTTCTTAAAAATGTCTTTCAATTATTTTAATCACAAGAATCCAGAAGGTTGTATCAGTGGGCAGTCCCACAAACATGAAAGAGTGAGCCTTCTGCAGCATGACACCTCTAGCATAGAGAAGATGCAGAAGAGCAAATCTAAGCAAGTTTTTTTGGCATATAGTACCATCTTGTCAAATGCTTATATACAGTGTGTGCCATTGATGAGGCCAATCGATAGCCAAATCATGTTTCCATTGAATGACAAAGGAAGGCTAAACCAAAGTGATTGGCTTAATCAGTAATGAATATATTTTAGATAATGTTTTAACGGAATAAAACCCAGCAAGTAAAGCCAAAAACTCATGAAATGTCTTAGCTGAGTGCCCGAAGGTAGCAGCGAACAAACAAAATGCGAGTCTTGCAAGTATTGCCAATTATGGACTCGAGTTAAAGTGATAGTAATACTTCGTTTTAACTTTATTTTATTTTGTAGGCATTAAAAAAACATGAAGAATGATATAAGTCTTATCTCTCAAACCTTTGTGGTTTATGAGATATTCACAAGCAAAGTTTCCCCCTCCCCGCCCCTTTTACCTAGTGTAAACAATCTCTTCTCAGATGTGGAATGCAGTCCATAGACTGGACAGATAACAGAAGGGGACACTCTTTTTCCTATGAAAACAATGAAATCCCTGCCCCCCTTGACAAGCTTTTCAGGTTTTTCCCGTATCTTAATTGAAGATTGTCCCTCTCTGCAGTCTACCTGGGCACCTCCCTTCTGCTCAGGCTGAACAGTGTGACATTAGTAAAAGGGGAGGGAGGGGGACACTTTGTCATTGAATTACTCTGGAACTACAACTCTGACAGAATTGAAATAACACTCTCCAAAGTCCAAATACTATGATGATTAATTAGAGCTGTTTTTATTATGAAACATTACTATCCCTTTAAGTGAAAATAGTTACACAGGATGTCAAATGAGAGAGAGGGCTGCCTGGGGGGTAACAATACTCGCAGAGTATTGTTATGCCCAGGATTGGAGGTTCGCCGCAACAACTACTCTGGACACCTCAAAATTTAAGAAGATACATCAGTCGATAAACTGGATGTCTCTTTTGTGAAAGGCACTATTTAAAGCTATAACTTGTATGTACGGACACACTAGAATAAGATTTGGTTGATGTAGATGCTTCTCTCAGATATTTTGTGGTCTTGTCTTTTTTATTTTTCTTAGTGACCATTTTTGGATCCTTTGGTTGCATGCTGCTGGCACCCGGAAGAAGCTGCAGATCTGAGGAACACTCTATGGTTTACATCCGTAATACATTTATGACACAAGTAGGGTAGTAAAAATAATGTACTACAACCAAGTGTTCCATAATATAGCATTTTAAAATAAAATATAAAAAGATGTATGAATTATGTGAGGATGACAGAATTATTTTCTTTATAAAGAGATAAAGGCTGCCTTGAAGACAGAAAAGGGGGGGTTGTGTATGTACCAATAAATCCTTTTCTCTTACTCAACATGGTACAATGGAATAAAGTATCCTACTGCAGGAAGGCATGGCACTTGCCGTAAAAGGCTTTCAGAGCTGGAGACTCAATCCCTGCTACACTTTATCTCCACTAGTATAATCAAGTTTTAACATATAGCTTAAAAAAAAAAAAAAAAAAAAAAAGACGCTCCAAGTACACAAAAAAGGAGAAAAAAAGCCTTCTCTCTTAAGTCTGGATCACAGGAACCATGGAGAACCGCAGAAACACATGAACCACCTTACACAGCTGTTCAGCAGAGGCCTGGTTCTTGTCAGCCCAAGAGGAACCCACCACCATGGCAGAATAAGCAGTGACATGAAAGGGATCCATCTTCTACTCGAGGACATACGCCTGCTGACACATGGTAGCTTTAATCTATGAAGACACTGTCACCTTAGATGCAGCCTAGTCCACACAAGGGAGTTCAGGAATGAAAGAAAACAAATCAGATTTTTGAAAAGGCTGCGTATGATGAAGATAGTACTTCAAGCAGCTAACCACATCCAAAAGATGATGCTTCTGTTACTGTCTCTTAGATGGTGAAGCACAGAGAGAAGGGAGAGCAATTTTCTGGTTAAAGAGAAACTTGCTACAAGCCCTAGGTAGAAATCTTATAGGAGAACCAAATTTAAAAACTCCCTTTGAGTGGAAAACCAGAGCAAAGCCTGACACCCACAAAATAAAGACAGAAAGAGCTGGAATCTGGACTTTAATAGAACCAAGACTGAAACTTTCTGAAGAAATGCCAAAACAACCATAAGATGAAAAGGTTGTGGCCATGAAACCTAGTCTTCACATCACATCTAGAACAAGGACCATAACCTATTGTACGACTTAGATGAAACCGGCTTATGAGAATTCAATGGAGTGGCAATGCCAGGCAGAAAAACCCTTATTCCTCAGGATGGTGTCTTCAAGAGCCAAGCCATGGAAGCCATCTCTTCTCCTCCTCTGTATGACCCAGCAGACCCAGAGTCATGAAGTCTATCATGTTCACAGTAATAGCTAGAGGGTTCCAGCATCTGTAACAAACTGAAGAACCTGAAGGTTCAATCAAGAAGTCATTAAAAAACAAAACAAAAAAAAAAAAAAAACAGAAAAGGATCCCAGAGACAAACTATGGAATCAAAAAACATCTAGTTGAGCTCCCCATTCCCAGGATCCAGGCCTGTAAAAACAGACTGCCAAAACAGTGTCTACCCCACAGGTATGAAGTACGGATAGAGCGGATACACGAGCTTCAGAACAAGTGAGGCTCAGTCAAACATTGGACCATGAGGCTGCACTTCTGATCCCTGCCTGGAAGCTGATGTAGTCCACTGCAGTTGCATTGCCAGGCAGGAACCGCAGAGAGACTGAGACCAACAGAGCCAACAGAGCTAGGCAAATAGCCAGAGGCTCCAAAACATTGATGGACAAAAGACTTCCTGCTCCAGTCCATAGACACTGAGCCATCTGATGGCCCAAGGTGGTATTCCAGCCTGTGAGGCTGACATATGTTGTGGCTATCACCCAATTTGGAATGACTGATAGACGTTCTAGCGATAGATGGAACCCATGCAGCCACCAATTAAGGTCCATCTTCATCGAGTCAGAAAGATACAGGACATGGGAGAGATGACACTGATGCATGGGCCAATTCCTGAGAGTCTCCAAATGTGGCTCCCGTGTATGGAACTGTGCAAAGAGGACTGCCTCCAGGGCACAGAGCAAATAACTCAGCACATTCATATACTGCCTACCTCACTGCACTGAAATAAATTGTAAGACTGAATCCCCCTCCCTTCTTTTCCTGCAGGGTTAATATAAAAAAGGGAGTAATGTTCCCATGTCATGCCATTCTGTTTTGTGAGAAAGAGAAAGCAACATATTTTTACTGTAGAGAAGACAGGCAAGTAACGCAAAGTTGGAGTGAAGTTTATGGAGTTTTGTAGGCAGGAAATTTGTTGCAGGTGTTTGAGGAGTCTGGGGGCACTCAGGTGGAGTATGAAGGGAGAAAAGATTTACCCAAATACTCTAAAATCTTGGTTGACCGAGACAAGCTGCTGCGATCCAAGTTCCTTCCTGATCATGCGGTTATCTCTGTGCTACAGGAGTCTAGGGGTGTGCGAGAAGGGAACAAAGGAGATCTACCCCAAATACAAAACAATCTGCAGGTTGATACTTGGCAATAGTGGCGCCTGCCATAGTTTTATCCGCATAGCAGTGAAGCCCAAAAATAAGGGATTTTTAATGTGTTTAGCGTGATACATAAATATAATATTTGTCTTATTTTAATAAATTTATATATGGATTCAGATAAATATTTGTTGCATTACTGTCGTCCCCGTGGGTCCACACTTGGATACGATTTCCAGTATATAGGCTCTTCGAACTGGTGTACAATGCTTTTCAAATTGTGCTTGTCTGAATGGAGTGAAGTGGTACAGGATGGGAGGCGGTCTCAGAGAGATTTTTTTTTTCCCCAAGCGCCCTGTCCTCCTGAGGATTGAACTTCACTCCATGGTTCCTGGGTTCAACACAGGACATAAGAGAAAGGTGCTTTTAAAACCCTTTTAAATGTCAGAGGTCTGCAATGCACTGAGAAGCAATGTTCCAAGAGGGATCTGTACCAAAGGTGTAAAAGGCCCAAATTAAAAATCAATAAAATAATTTTTGTTGGTTGGTTTGCCTTAGATTTGTTCACCTTTTTTCTTTATGCATAGTATCCATAGTGCAAAGTGTATTGATCATCAGAAGTACCTCAATTCATTAAAGATGGGTGCGCATTTCTCTCTTCTTGCATCTGTCCCCTCTCTAGTTTTTAAGTGAACCGTGGCCCGCTACCTACATCAACAGGCAGAGCTATTTGTTAGAGAAGGAAGGGAGTTGTGACTCTCCAGTAATCACCTGTGCACAGTAGCAGAGTAACCAGGGAGAAGTGGGTCGCCAAAGGCAAAAATATTCTATAATACTCTGAGTGGCATATTAGCCAATATGAAAGAACTAGGCAGATTGCTGCACTTGGTCATAAAACAAGTAATTGCAAGACAGGGCCTACAAATCCTTTCTACAGTGAAGGCAAAGCACCTGCTTAGCTAAACTGATAGACAGGGTAGGAGGAAGAAAAAAAAAAGTCTATTGGAGACCATATTAGCCTGGAATGCCATGCAATTCAAAAACACTCATCACAGATGAAAAATAGTAAAATATTGAATACTAATTTAAAAAAAAAAAAAAAAAAAAAAAAAAAAAGCACTAAAACTGAGAGAAGCACCTGCATCAACCAATTCTTATTCTAGTGTGTGTACGCACTTACAAGATATAACTTTAAATAGTGCCTTTCACAAAAGAGACATCCACTGTGTCAGCTGATGTATCTTCTTAAAGTTTGAGATGGTCAGAATAGTTATTGCAGTGAACCTCCAGTCCTGGGCAAGATATAAGAACAGACAGGGACGGAAGTAGGAAGACTCGTATGAAATGCATAGGGAAGTGGTAATATACGTTTTAATACAATAAAACATTTTTATTGTTTATACTGCTGAGTTGGCCTATCCTTACATTTCTGGGAACAGACACCTACAGTATATATTCAAGGTATTTTACAACGGACATTTCTGGCGAGTGGTCATTTGGCTACCCTAGTGGGGTATTGGTACCTTATGATGTTACTCTTAGAGGGTGGTTTTCCGTCCCTGTCTGTTCCTAGGTCATGCCCAGGATTGGAGGTTCGCTGCAACAACTACTCTGGACACCTCAAAATTTAAGAAGATACATCAGTCGATAAACTGGATGTCTCTTTTGTGAAAGGCACTATTTAAAGCTATAACTTGTAAGTACGGACACACTAGAATAAGAATTTGTTGATATAGATGCTTCTCTCAGATTTTTTGTGGTCTGGCCTTTTTTGTTTTTAGTGACCATTTTTGGATCCTTTGGTTGCATGCTGCTGGCATCCGGAAGAAGCTGCAGATCTGAGGAACACTCTAGAGACTTATATGTGATTATCATTCCGTTGAATACGGTACCAATGTTTATTCACTGTCGGAGATAAGTATTTTTGCGCGTTACTAGTTTGCTTTGTAAAAATACTGGATAAAACATTTTGTTATAAAAATTGGCAGCATGCATCCGATTTTGAAAGATCGTTCAAAATCACCATGTCAAATTTAAAACTGCAGCAAGTCCTGCAAAGCAACACCGTAGTGCATTTTAGACATAACATTTCAGTAATTACCTGAGCTTGAAGCCATGTGATAAGAGTTTCCCTTATTAGCTGCTGTTGCAAAGAAGTCAATTCAGAATAGCTGTATTAAAAAAAAAAAAAAAAAAAAAACAACAACTTTAATCAAACATAGCTTGTTTCTAAAAGTGGACCACCATATAACAACTTAGGTGATTTTAACCCCTTAACGACCAATGGTCCAGGGTGTGGATTCCCATTAAGGGCCGATTTGATCTTATTCAGCGAGCCGGCACACGGCCTATCAAGGGTGTCGGCTTGCTGAACAGGTCTAATAAGGACCACTCCGATCTTGGAGCAGTCAATTTCAGACCCAGTAGTGCTCACAGCACTCCCACAGGAGCGATGTGAGCAAAGTGACGTGCCAGGACCATCACTGGTCCTTTAGGAAAAGATAGCGGTAACCGTCCTGGCACTCCACCGGTCATTAAGCGGTTAAAAAAAAATAATTCAAAATCCCCTTCTGCACTTAAAACTATAGATTGCGAAATTTATCTGTCAGTTTATTGCAAATTAGGCAGTAATGGCTGACAATCATTTATATCATATACGTACAACATTGCACTGTCCCTCCTAACTGCCCTTTTCTATCAGGAAATAAATTGCATAAAGTGGCACATAAAAATCTAATAGTTCAAACTATACATACAAATTCAAAACCAATCCTGCACACACACATTATATATATATTAATATATATATATATATATATATATATATATATATATATATATATATATATATATATATATATATATATATATATATATATATATATATATATAGTTACATACATAGTAATTTAGGTTGAAAAAAGACTTGCGTCCATCCAGTTCAACCCTTTTCCTATTCCTGTTTACCATCGCTGACCCAAAAGAAGGCATCCGACTCCAAATGGCAATCAGATTTCTCCCTGGATCAACAAGCCCTAACTAAATATTAATCCCAATACTAACGTGCATAGCCCTCTATATTATGCTCTTTTAAATAAGTATCCAGGCCCCTTTTAAAGGCATCTAATGTATTTGATAGCACCACCTCCTCCGGAAGTGCATTCCATACCTTTATATATATTGTTATATATATATAACAAAAAAAAAAAAAAAAAAGAAGAGCTAAAAGATGAATTTATGTACTTACAGTTGAATACATTTTCTCTTAGTCCTTGGAGAACACAGAAATAATAGGGTTAAGATGCTACCTCAAGGATGAAGGGCTCTTGCAGAACAGAGTACTCAAGGTGGAGACTTCCACGTTACCCCTGTCCAGCAAAAGGAGCCTCAGCTTCAACAAATAGCAAACATGCAATAAAATAGTAGGGCAGGAAGGTGGACACAGCGCCAGAGAACAGAAAGGAAAAACCTCCCCTCCCTTTAATGCAAATGTCATGTTATTCTACAGGAGGGATGACGAAGAGAAAGGGATTTATCAGTGAGTATACAAAATTCCCTTTACTTTCATCCACTGTGGAACACAGAAACCAAGAGGATATACTAAAGCTATCCCACCAGCATCCCAGGGAGGGGGAGAAAAGCTCCCAGCAAAAACCCCAGTCTATACAGAAACAAACCAGAAACCATATGAACCTCAGGTGTCAATGGACACAGTTACACCATAACCAAGAGTAGAAAAAGTTACTAGAAAGACACAAGGCCACCTACAGACGCATAAGGTCAGTATATTGACCAATGTTTAGCAAACGAGTGAAGCAACATCTACATTGCTGCCTTGCACAATTGCTCCTCAGAAGCCCGATTCTTAGAGGCTGCATAGCCTGCAAGTAGACCCCTCAGGGATAGCGAAAAGCAAAATCCCATATTTAACACTCTGAGTGCCAGAGGGACAAATTGCAAAGAAATGAAATGCATTGTGTACCCCTCTGGCACGCAACTATGTAATTGCTCAAAAGGATCCCTCGGAAGAAATCCAAAGACCATGTTTATCCCTATGAATATCAGAGGGGTGCACTCTGCATTGCCTCACAATGCGCTGCATACTCCCCCGGCACTCGAGTTAAATCCCATGGAGGAGTGTTATACCAAAAGACGGGGTAGGCATAAGCCACCTGTGCACAAAAGTGTGAACATCTAGCAGCAAAGTAATGTGATTCTGAAAGGGGAAAAAAAAGGCAGAGATCTGGACGCCGACAGAACTAAGACTAAGCTCTTTATGGAGGCTGTCATGAAGAAAAGACAAGATGAAACATGAAAAGAAGACCAGGCCCTATGTTATGCTTTAGGCAAAACCGGTTTACAGGCAGTACCAACACTCCTTAGCATATCGGCTTCAAGAACCAGGTCATCAAGACTAACCTCTCCATGTCTGGATGACACAGAGGACCCAGAGTCAAGAGGTCCTAAAAAGAGGAAGGAAACATTGCTCCATAGCTGACAGATTGATCAGATCCAAGTACCACGCTTTGTGAGGCCTGTAAGGTGTAATCAGAATCGTGCACCCCTGGTCCATCCTGACAACCTTACTTAACACACTGGAAATTAGAGGGAGCGAAGAAGACCCATACGCCAGAGGGAAATCCCACTAAATGCCCATGGTATCTACCCTTGAACAAATTTGAGAAACCCTAAGCATCTCTAACACTTTCCAAATTAGTCTCTCTACAGATCTCCCAGGACCTTCCTCAAAAGAATACCCAGAGGTAAAGGAGAAATCATCAATATCTTTCTCCCATATTTCCTACTTCCTCTACTGTGAAGTCTTTCCCTGCTGGAAGCAGTCCTTTCTCTTGGTGGAAGCAGGAGTAACCTGGTCTCAATTAACAAGAACAGCCTTGATGGATGCAGGGATACCAGCCATAGAAGACATGACAGTCTTAACCCATGCAGATTCCTGATCAGAGGAAGAGATCCAAAGAACTGACTGTGTAGGAGTCACAGATCATGTTGGTCAGTTATGCCCGTTTTCATCATTAAGGAGACCACTACTGAGACTACCGTGGGGGTCTGGTGTCTTGGAATTCCCTATGTCTCCTTCGGAATCTAACATGTTATGCAGAGCTGCCATAAATATCCCAGAGAGGTAAACATTTTTGCAGAAAAGACAAGAAATAACTTATCTGGCTCTTCTGTCTTCAGGCTCCTATAAGCAAATAAAAGGGAGAGTGTCGGCAAGATGTAGTCATCCCTATGCAGACCCCAGGCTCAGCTAAAAGTGTGCCTCTTGTTCTACTCATAAGTGCCAAAGGAATAGTGAATAGGAGCTTGCATAATGGGGAGACAAGGAACACCCCATGTAAGCTATGAAAAGAAAAACAAACAACAAACAAAAAAAAAAAACAACTAAGACTCTCCAGTCCTGTTGCTTCTCCTTAGCAGATTACTTTGAAACAGAGAGAAGAGACGATTTTAGTGAGCTTACCGTTTAGTCCATAGAATATGGCCATTTAAGGCTAACTATACCTAAGGGAATAATGAACTCAAAAAATATAATAATAAAATGAATATCCCCGATTGGTTACTCTGTTGTAACTGTAGTTATGATTATTATGTGGACATCAAATTTGTAGATCCGTGTGATTGCAGTATTGCAGGTTTGACCCTTTTAGTGCCGGACGGGTATGTAAGTGCATTGGTTGGTGCTGCGTTAGTTGTCCCCTCTGGCACCCGGAGGTTTAATGGGGATGTATATGTGATGCATGGACCTGATGTATATTTTATCCTCTCTGGAGTGTCTAGACGTTTGGCGCATGAGATCAACGGACCTCTCTACTGGAGTATATGGGGGGGTGTCTGACGGCTGTGCGCCCAGTGAATTTGTTTTGGATATGAAAAAGATCATGATGATTATCTGTATAATCTTTTGCTTTAAATGGTATGTGGTTATACCCATTAATGATACTGAAGGATAGATTATTTAAGCCTTGTGTTTGGGAGCGACGACAGAGAAACGCAGCGTAAAGAGGTTTGTTTGTTTTTTTTTATAAGTTACTATGGAAACGTGATAATGATTTCCGGTTAGGAGGATTTAAAACAGTGCCATTATGGCTTTTATTGTATTGATCTTGATAATGTCTGTGGGGTTGCGGAAGAAGCGCGCTGATATTATGTGAGATCTAAGGAGCATGATTAGAGCTTTACTGACGCCATAATTAAAATGCTACTTTGGAGATAGTATCAACTTTAAAAAATGGGAGTGATGAGATTACAGAGGAAGATGAAGGAATGATACTAACAAGCTACTGGTATCATTAACTTCGAAGGGTCCTATTGAAGGGTGAAGATTGGTGAGAACGTCTCCTGACCAGACGGTATTTTATATATATTATATTATAATATATATATCATACATACACACACACACACACACACGCACGCACGCACGGGACGGCACTGCCCGTCTGGATATATAGGGAATTAATGCACACACATGGATGCAAAACACACACAGAGACACACACGCAAATGCACACGCATGTACTGAGATGCATAAAGAGTGACACAGTCATATTTATACAGTTTATCTTTTTTGATCAACTCTTAAGTATGTCTCATAGTTCCAGGTTCTAGTATTGTTTCTTTTATGGCCATGCTGTAGACCCATGGATGTGGACTCTGCATATCAACTAAACAAACTGCCTACTGTTTTCTGGTTTTAGACTCTCTTCCACCTTTCCCACACCGCTGATTCTATGAACATTACATAACCTACGAAAAATAAACACCAATAATCCTATATTTTGACATTGTGAATGAGAGCAGACATATACCTATCTGTATACCTATTAACAGTTTATGAGTCCTTCATATGGTTTTCCTTATATATAGTTTCTGAGTCTTTAATATGCATTACTTACAATAGTAAACTTACAGGAATCCAACAGAGTGCTGATGTTCAAAAAGAAAGAAAGGAATTTATAAGGACCCTTATACACACACCACAGACAGAAGGACTTTCTGACCAAAACTGGCCTCAACTGAAGAACGGATATTTATACGATAGTGTTTGTTGGAAGTGTGCAGATATGACCACAATCGTTGACTTACACAGTTGCTCAGCAGTGGTCTGATTCTTATAGGCCCAACAGATGACCTCCGATCCAGTTGAATGGGCCATGACACAAAAAAAGAACATAGTTCTTCTTGAGGATATACCCATGGTCACCTTGAACCAGAAAGATAGTAACCTTAGATGCAGCATGGTGGGTACTCAGGCCCTCAGAGATGACAAAAAGCAAATCAGATTTCTGAAACGGCTGCATGCGAGGAATGTAGTACTTCAAGCAAAGTACCACAGCCAACAAACGAAGCTACTGTCTATTATTAAAGGCCAGCTAGAAAGGAAGGAAGGATAATTTCCTGGTTGATATAGAACTCACAATTGACCTTGGGTAAAGAAAAACCCTACAAGTCAGTAAAACCAGCCAATCCTTGTGAAAAATAAAATAGAAAATGGAGCTTACAGGACAAAGCGTCAGAAGAGGCAAGGAAACAGCAGGTGGTGGTTAAAAAGAAGGGTTCTGGAGCACTACTAATACCAGGTTAAAGTTCCATGAATGAGCGAGGGTATGAGCAACCCCCTGAACAAAGGTCTTCAAATCAGGGAGCAAAACAAAGAAAGAGCAGAGATATGCATATTAACAGAAGACCAAGTCCTTTCTGAATACCATCAAAGAATGGCCAAAATCACTGGAAGTGGGACCAAACCCTATGATAGGCCTTGGACAAAACTGGTTTTCCAGCTTGGAGCATAGTAGAAATGACAGCTCTCTTTAAAATGTTGCGCCTCAAGAGCCAAGCTGTCAAAGCCAGCTTCTCTATCTGAGGATGGCATATCAGGCCCTAGGTCAGAAGATCAGATTGTGAATATTCAAAAACCAGGTCCAGCTGGGACAGTATTGAACAAATCAGGATGACAGGAGCCCTCTCCATCTGGAAATTTGAGGGTCAGAGGAAACATACACAGGAGGATCCCTCACCTTGGCTCAGAACAGCAGAAACTTGCAGCTCAGGTGAGAAGACACTGAGGGAAACTGGACCATCAGGGGGCCCAGGGTCACAAGTCCAGCATGCTGCTGACAGTGGTGACGACAGTCCTCTTGAGGATGACAAATGGATGGCACAGCTTTAGATAGGACAGCTGAAGCCACAGTAAAGGTCTTACTTCATCCAAGGAGAGCAAACATGACCTGAGACAGATGAGACTGGTGTCTGGACTAGTTCTGGAGAATACTATAATTCCCTTGTGTAATATTGAGCAAAGGGAACCGCCTCCAGAGTAGAAACTAGGTAACCCAGTACTTTCATATATTGCCGCACAGTCGCTGATGGCCAGACACCTGAAAGTGTAGCGAATCCAAGCATTTATCTGCGTGATCCTTAAGAGGAGTTTTCTTAGCAAGGCGAGAGATAATGGAATCAACTGTAGGTGGGGTATCCCAATGCGATAAAGCCTCAGCTAAAAAAGGATACAGATTGGAAATGCACCAGTTATGAAACAGTTGTCTGTTTTCCATTCTTCCAAGAGAACCTGGTCTACAGAACAAGGAGGAGGAAAATGGGTACCTCCTTTTTACGTCTCTGGAAGATGTAGCGAAAAGAGGAGTCAGAGGTCTCAGGGAGCCTCAGATGAGGGGGAAAGGGTCCTCCTCATGGACCTCCTCCAACTACAGAAAAGAAAATCATTCCTATCAGTCTCACCTTCCTCAGCAGAGGACTCTCCAACAAAATGAGACTGATTTCCAAAAATAGGACTTAAATGTCTAATAGGGGGCATACCAGACCAAAAATTTAGGACTGAATAGATGAGGGGATAAAGGGCCGATGAAGTAAGAGATTTAACCCAAACGGGTTCATGCTTAGCAGGAGAGGGCCCCAGAGGTGAAGTGGGGGACACAGTGCAAAAGGGACACAAGTTACAAGAATAGTCCCTGGGAAGCACAGTCTGGAATGAGGAGAAATGGGTTAAAGGGGACACCAGAATCCCTGGCTTTACATGTGTCCCTTGGGTTTCTTACATGCCCCCAAAGCAGAAAGGAGGGAGACCAGCCTCTGCGTAGACAACCCCTTTAATCCTATAAAAACCCAGTGATACAGGGGATTCTGGGGGTTGTAGTTTTGGAAAGCATGTAAAGCAAAAGGTGGTTCTCCACCCATTCAAAAACAAAACACTCCCAAGACCTGGATAGGGTCTCTAAGGTGACCAATATGAAGAGCAGATCATCTTATTTAATATGAGTCCACTATGACCCACAAGAAATAAATGGGGCAGAGATATGTCCCACAAAAGTACCGGGTGTGAAATTAAAGATGGCCACCATGCAGTCACCTGAACTTAACCCTCTGAATGCCAGTGGCATCAAACCCATTGCATTACGTTGGATACCTCTCTGGCACTCAAAGGGTTAAATGACCACACAAAAATTTCAGTCAAATATAAAATAAAGTCAGAAAAGGAATAAAAAGTGAGCAAATGAATAGGAAAGCTCACCAGAGTGAAGCATCTTTCTCCATAGGGAGGAAGAATGCCCCAAAACATGTTACAGACATAAGAAATAGAAGGGGTTAATAGCTCACAGTAAAAGCGGCCTCAAGATAGACACACACATTGTATAATAAAATAAGAGAACAGAGTGAATTACACGCAAAACACCATTCCCGTGGGTGCCAGAAGAATAGGGACATAAAACAGGACCACAGAACTCAAGAAATGAACTCACCTTCAGTCTCCCACTGTAATATAATGAAGAGCTTGAGAAACTCATTGAGGTAAATGCTAGAGAATCAACCTTGATAGCATAGTAATGCACTCCCTGAATTACACTGCAAGGTAGGCAGCTTTCCTATCTATTACCCATATGTTCTCCCATCAGGGGGCAGGGCTGAAGCCAAAGCAGGCAGACAATGGGGGAGAGTGGAACATACAATGTAGACCTTTCCTACCCCCTAACCTTTCAGTAATCTTTATCTGCCCTCTGTATAAGAGCAGCTAACTGGAGACAGAGCTGTGAATTGAATCAGGCCCAGACAAGTTCAATTAAAGGCTATGCTAGCCAGGAAACTGGACCACATAAGTGATGCCCACCAGCCACCAGACAAACTGAGATATCCCCCTGTAACTCAGTAGGACAGCCTGACAATGCTGCCCATCAGTTAGCTTTAATCTCTTGGCTACTATAGATGTTTCCAACATATGGCTTTGAAATGTGTTAGGAGATTTAGCCAGCATCCAAGATGATAATACCAACATAGCATCTTGTGATCTCCTTATATAACTTCCAGTCTCAGAGAGAGAGCTGCTCTCCTCAGCGGCTAATTCATTACTAGCTCTGCTTACGGACAGAGGCACTTTTAAAGGGATAGTTCTAGCTGAGAGCAGGGGCATCCTCTCCTGGGATAAGCTTGCAGCTTTGCAGCACTGCTGAGATCTCAGTAATAAAAAAGAAATCCTTCACTAAAAAGGTCTTCTACGTGTGCTTGGTTTCCAAGCACATATAGAAGACCTTTTAAGTTAAGGATTTTTTGGTTTTTTAATACCGCGATCTCTGCTCTGCTGTAGAGCCTCTGCCGGTCCTGGGACTGGATTCTCCTGCTGTCAGCTAGAATGCTGATGTCAGGGGAGAGGGAACTTTGAAGCGGAGATATCGCAAAGCATAAAGGCTTGAGACATGCGCTGGGCTCATTTTACTCAGTTTTTGAAGGGCTACAAGAAGAGGGATAGTAATTTTTAAGTATTACTATCCCTTTAAGTATTGCTCCACTTCACCAAAGCAGTAGAGTAGAGAAACAAATAAAAGCACTTCCCTCCAAATGCAGAACAAATAATGAATGAATCAGCAGCTGAAGAGTGTGCTGGGGGACTGCAACTTGTGTTATGAGCTGGCAAACACTGTGTGTGATGAATCAAAAGGCTCAATGGGCCAGATAAAGCCCTCAGTCCAGTGGTGGGCAGTGTATATGACATATCCCCTCTAGGGGGAAGACCAGGATGAACTCTATTTACTGTGAGTAGTGGAGACAGCTCTACTCAGAGGAAGTTACCTAAAATAATTAAAAATATAGTGACATCTTTCAATTATGCACATCCCATTTTTTTACCCCAGGACAGCAGGGACCAATTTCCTTCAGTGGCAGGTGCTCAATTTTCATACTTTGGACTGTCCAATTACTCACTCTATAGTAATTTCTTTTGATGTTCTTATTCGCGACAGGGATCTCCCAACCACTTGTCGATGTTAATATCTACAAGTTAAACATTTCTTATGGGACCTATTAAAGAAGCCCTAATCCTGTATGCCCATACTCCCTTTGAAAAGCTCTTTACAGGTGACTCCATTCTTCACTGCTCACTCTCAAAGTGGCACTCCTTCTGGCTTTCCCTGGTTACTCCTGCCAAGAGTAGCTTTATGTATGCGTGGGAATCTGAACTAAATGTCCACCATTCACAAACACCTGTGCCTCGCCCCCTTTGATTTACTCTCTAGGGAATCTAAGTTTCTAACTCGCTGGGATCGAATGCCTCATGTTTTGGCCAGGATGTTTCCAGGTAGAACCTCACTTTATTGGAGATAAGTGAGGGGGACAGGTACCATGCTCCATGTTTGGTGGAATAGCAGTGAAGTGTCCACTTATTCAGCAGAAGTACTTGACCATATTGAGGGCACCTTGAAGACTCAGGTCCCCCCCAAGACCCTCTATCTATCTAATTTGCACATGAGTTGCCTGCTGCTCATCTCTCACCCCCTAATCTATTCACTCTGTTCTTACTGTTTACATATACAACTAAAAGCCTTATTCCTTCCCAATGGGCCTCTGCTATCTCTACCTCTCTGTCTCAATGGCTGTCTAAGGTCAAGAAGATGTACTTCATCTCTAAATTGCATGCATCATCCAAGCATCATAATAAGTCCTTTATAGAACTGTGGGAGCCATGGTTGATAGCTAAATAGCTTAATCGCATACTCTGTTGTACCTGCGGGATGCCGGCCTTTTCCTCCACCTTCCTTTCCTCCTCCTCCTCTTCCTTGCCCCACTCCGCCCTTCTGCTTCCTCTCTTTATTCTCTCTTCTCTTTTTCTTCTCTATTTTTGTTTACTTTCTTTTTATCATTGTGTCCTCTCTTCCCATTTCTTTCTGCTAGTCAATTCTTATCTTTGCTGCAGCACAACTGCTCTGTATTTATTCTTTTTGAGCCAAGTCACTTGGTGTGATACTGACCTTCCCTCTGGAGGCCTTTTTCTCCTATGAATGGTTTACCTCCCCTGTATTCCACTCTGTTATTGTCTCGTACATACTCTAAACTTCTGCCTCTTATGACATGGCCATATATTCCCAAATATGTTACTACTGCTCATTCTACCCATTGTTTATTTTGTAAGACCTGCTATGTACTAAAGCCATATTACTGCTGCCTTTATATTACTGATACATACTGTGCAATGCATTTGTTGTAACTTTATGCTTCCAATAAACATGTAAAACAACAAAAAAAAAAAAAAAAAAAAAACACAAACAATAAAGCGACAGATACTTACTTGAATTTTATTTGGTGTTCCAGAACCTGGAAGCAGAAGAACTTGACATGATCATCACTGAAATAAAAGAAGAAAACTAGCATTTAGTATTATGTTTTGCCACAGTAACTAAAATCTAGGTATATCTTAGCATTTCCAAGGAAGAAATGGTGATATACAGGTATGCACTCTTCTTTAAAGGGATTGTATCACTTGAAAATAATTTTATTTTACATTGTAGCCCTTAAAAAAAAACATTAAAAATGATATAAGTCTTATCTCACAAACCTTTATGGCTTGGGAGATATTAGTAAGTAAAGTTAAGTTCCTTTTTCCTGGCTGTTTTAGCCAAGTCTGCCATCTAGTGGACAGTTTTGGAATCCAGTCCACAGATCAGAAGGCAGCTTTTTACAGTGCCGAGATCATGATCTTTAAAAAGAACTACTTCATTGGAACTGTCTACAAAGTGTGTCTGGCTTGCAAGCACACTTTGTAGACCATTCCAATGAAGAAATTATTTTTAAAGATCATGATCTCGGCACTGCTGAAGAGCCGTGGCTGGTCTGGGGACCGGATTCCAAACCTGAAGGCTTGAGCAGTAATGTCACTCCAGGGGAAATTTTACTTGCTAATATCTCCCAAACCATAAAGGTTTGGGAGATAAAAAAAACACATTAACCCCTTCGTGACAATGGACGTACATGTACGTCCTCTGTGGGTGTCACTTAGTGACAGAGGACGTACATGTACGTCCAGGAAATCCGGATCCCCGCGCGGCTGCACGCCGTTCGGGGACTCCGTATTCTGTTTAAAAAAAAAAAAAAAAAAAAAAAATGTTAGGCGGCCGTCACTAAGGGGTTAAAAATGATATCTTAAGGGCTACAATATAAAAAAAATATTTCCAAGCAATACTATCCCTTTAAATCAGTTAAGTGTGAATAACCTTACACATGGCACCAAAATAGTCCTATTTTTCCTGTTACAATGTCATTTTGTAGTGAAACACCCAGCTAACACGCAAGCATGCAACATGTGCACCCCTCTGGCACTCAAAGGGTTATACAAAGAAAACTGCAGATATAACAAAAGAGTGATACCTGGCTGCTCTACACAGGACACCTACTGAGGTATATTAATCTGAAATTTAGAGCTGCACATTATTGGGGAATAGTTGATTTGACAGTTAACCCAAGCCATTTTTTGCCATGCAAGATATGCAGACACTTCATTAGTCTCCATTCATGATACCTGCATTGATACTATATATATATACGAACTGCTCCATATCCACTTTTATATTATATTCTTTTATATATTACAGGATGTATAGATTTATACACCATGGTTTTATGTGCATTTAATTTATTCCCTTGGTACTTTGATCTCTATTTGAGTAACTTTGGGGAATTCCTCTGTCTATGCATAGTTGTTGTGTTTTTATTGATTTTATATGCATATTTTTTTTACTAATAAAATACTACACTTAGACCCATTTTATGCGCTGTCCCACCCCACCCCTTTTCTATTGTGGGTGTTAAACTGCATATTGTAGGCTCTGTGGTTCCAAGTACGTGACTTTCATTTGCCAAGGAGCTTGTACTTCACAGTAATTTGCCCAAAGTGGGTAATTCCTCTTAAGACTGTATGAGCTAATGTCATGAGGGTCAAGAATTACAGACAGTCCATTCTGTAGTTTGAAATGGGATATAAGGTGTAGACTGTAATTGCTGGTACCAAGTCATACACTGCAGAATGTAGGCTCTGTGGTGACCCATTGAGGGCAGTTCCCTGTAGGAGCTATACTGAGCTTAGTGGACTGCATTCAAAGGGTTTAGATTCCCATTTAAATCAATGAGAATTTGGAGAATTAGTATTTGTCATCTATAGTGCAGCTGGTTCTCTCTAGAAATACTCAATTTCTTCTCAGTAAATCAGCCTCGCTGCCTTGTTCCACTGTCCACAGGGAACTACAGAACCACACATACATGATCTACTTCCCAGCCTTGTACCACTTTCCACTGATAGTCACAGAACCACTGTCTGCTATTTGTTTTTTCTTTTCCATTACTTTACATGGATCTTCAATATCATGCAGACTTCATGTAGTAATGCAATGCTCTGTTTTTATCTATTGACATAATGCTCTGTTCGCCTCTGACTGTGCAATTGTCTGCCAGATTCATATAAAAGGTGAAAAGATCTGTTAGTTTCTCTAGTGTTAATGATGCATATGCAATACATGTCCTGTCTTAAGTGGTTCTAACACCGAACATATTTAATTTTTGTGGAGCTGTGCACCTCATGAAGCAGCCTCACACACACACAAAAATAATCAAAATAAATACATTCGGAGTGTGCATTACATAATTCTGCACTGGCAGCCAGACTGCCTAGAAATAACCATGCTCTCAGGCCTGTTTTACAGTTAACATATCTGAAGCTAGTCCTTTCTATGAAAATCTAACAGCTCCTGCTAATGAAGCAGGATGTTTGATGCAGTATGATACAGCAGCGATTTGTTCCCTTCCTTGACACAAGAGATGGGTTCCTGTCTTCACAGAAACTTGCACAGGAGAACTAGAAATATTGATATCTTGACTGCAGCAGTTGAGAAAAACACATTTTTAATATAGCTTTCCCTCTTATTAACTAGTTTTAATACACTTATATGTCCAGATTTGTAAAAGATTAACAAGATCTGCTTCAAGAAAGGAATCTCTATTTTACTGCATTTGTACTGCATTCTCAGAATTCCTTGCAGAAACATGCAAATGAGAACACACACTGCAGTTTGTTTGTTTTTTAATTCCAAACCCATGTACCACCTCATTTTTGAGCTACTTAAAAAAAAAAAAAAAAAAAAAAATATACTGGGAATGCAGTATAAATTTTGTAAAACCATGGATTTTTTTTTGCTAGAAACAGGCCATTTTGATCTATTTCACACATGTAAATTTACAAATAAATGTGTTGGTACTGTAAACTGAACACTGAAGGAATTTGTCTTTTTTTTTGCTCACCATAAACTTTTTTATGGTTTAAAAAGGTTTTCTGTGTACCAATTACTACAAAGTTAAATTTCTATTGTTATCTTAAGACAAGGCTCGACAAATCCAGGGATTATCAGACCACATAGGGGGGCCCATCAGAACCCTTCTGGATGCCCCCCCCCCAACATTGATTGCCTATCCAGTAGGAAAAGCAAATCAATGCTGTGACCAAGAAGGCGATCACCACCTTCCGTCTACCTCCTCCTTTTCAACAAGAGTTCTATGAATATCCAGGTTGAGTAGGAGGACCTTCCGAGGCCCACGTGATTCATGTGGGTTTTTAAGGTCTTCCTATTCAACCCAGTCATTCATAGAATGAAAGGCTGATGAGGTAGAGGTAAGGCGGTGATCGCCAAGGGAATCTGCAGTTTAGGCGAGAAGCCACAAGATACACGTCTGGTCATAGCTGACTGAGCTCCCAGTTTCTGGGATGCTGGGGCTGGTGTCAGCCACTAAGTTTTCAAACTCAGGAATGTGAACAGACAAGAGGGCCGATATGTGGAACTCGACCCACAAAAGAATCTTCTGGGCTCCTCAGAGACTGATGTAAGTAACCAAAGTTTCAATGTCAGACTGAATCAATACTGGAGAACCCAGAAAGGGATGACACCGGTGGCATAGAGTGAGGTGAATTTCTCACAGCTCCCAAACATTGTCAGCCAGAAGGCTCTCCTCCCTGGTCCATAGCCCCTGGACATGAGGCCCCAGGGTAGCATCCCAGGCCAGCAGGCTGGCTTCCATGCTGACCACAATCCAACTAGGAATAACAAAATGACATACCAACATCAGAAGGGACCGCTGAAGCCACAAGCAAAGGTCCTCATAAATCTGAGGGGACAGATATGAAATTAGATAGAGAAGACTGATGTCTGGACCAATTCCTGAGAATGTCCAGCTTCAATTCCCTTGTATGGAATTGTGCCTCCAGAGCAGAAACCAAGTAACCCAAGCATCTCCATGTACTCTTGCACCAGTGCCGATGGCCAGGTTATTGCATGAGACACTGGAAGAGACCGAGATTAAATCTTGTCTTGAGGAATCGCCCTCATTTGGTGGGTACTGAATCTCATGTTGAGGAAATTAAGGACCTGCAGAGGCGCCAGAAAATATATTTTTAAACCGAGTACCCAAACCATGGTGCTCCATTCTGGAAACGCGCTCCTTAATCTGAGTGCGCACGGTTACCCGTGAAGGAGTCTTGAATAAAAAAAGGTAGTCTATTTAGGGAGTCAAAGAGTTCCCTAAAGCTCAGATGTTACTCACTAAAGCAGACGTGACCTTTCTGAAGACCCTCAGAGTGGACACTAGACCAAAAGGAACTGCAAAGAAAATGCAAAATGCAGAAAGCACCGATGATCCGGATGGATCAGGACATTCAGGTAAGAGTCCTGTAGGTACAGGGAGGCAAGGAACTCCTCATGACACATAGCTGCGATGACAGAGAGCAAACATTCCATGTCTCTTTTGGGAACAAAGAAAAGATTTGAATAGAATCCGGTGAAGTGTTCCTGGAGAGGAGCTGGGACCTGAACCTGCTTTTCTAGCAGGGAAGAAATTGCTCCAAGAAAAGACAGCACAGTTCCAGTTCCCAAGTAATTCTGGACAGGAAAAGGGGTGAGGGGGAAGGGACTTGAAGTCTAGACGGTACCCTTATCAAAATCACCCACGCATCTTGGGAAAAAAAAAAAAAAAAAAAAAAAAACACAGGAGATGGGTCTTGTTTGATAATAAGGCATGTTTTGAATTCACTTGAGGCCCCCTACTGCATGCCTGATGACTTTCTCCAGGTCAGGGCCAAACAACTGTCTGCCAACAAAGGGAAGAGAAACCAGGGACTTCTTGGTCAGCAGACCAGATCGAGCCACAGTGTGCAATGCTCAGCCACTAAAAAAATAACTTGGAAGCATCAAAGCACACTTCAGAGAGATAAGCTTTCCTCAAGGACCTTAGAAGGTAACGCTACCGGTTCATCCTAGCATCTCCTTGGATGGCTTCCTAAAAGCTGATCATGCCAAATAGCTATAGCTCTACCCCAAGCAGTGGCAAAAATGGAAAGTAAGGTGGGGCACCTGAAGCCACAGCATTTGCCTTCAGAAGGGAATCTAACCATTTATCTACTTGACCCTTAATGGCCACAGCATCTACCAGAGGCAGAGTGGTGTTCTTAGCAAGGCGAGAGATTGGAGGATCAAATGCGGGTGGTTGGTAGCCCATTGCACTTGTTAAGGAAAAGACTCTTTTCAGACATCTTCCATACTTCCAGGAGAACCAGGTTTAAGGAACAATTAGATGAAGAGGTGGAGGAGGAGGAATAGTTACCTCATCTTCATGCTTCTTAGAAATGCCAGGGGAAGAGGAGCTAGAGTCAGAGACCTCTGCCACATGAAGTATCTCCATGACTGTCCATCTAAGGCCTACAGCCAACAGGCTACATTCAACCTCATAAAAATTCCACAATAACAGGGTAATCTAAATTAGATTTGTCATTCTCCCCTTCCTCAGCAGAGGAATTCCAAAAAAACTCTGTGAAGCATTTAGTATTCAAAAATGGGAGAGGATTACTCGAAAACCTTCTCTTCCCATGTCAGAAAACATGGAATTCTGTGAGACAGTCTTCATACGACAAGCGCAGCGTGGTTTTCCAGCCACATAAAAAACTGCAACCCCCCCCACCCCGAAACTTGTGGGGGGTTCACATAGGTGGTTGCTAGGCAGAGTAGTTCACCACAAGCACTATGAGACATTCACAGTCTCCCACTCCCAGAAGCGAGATGTCCCGTAAAAGTGAAGTGTAAAAGAATTAAAAATGGATGCCATGGGTGCACCCTGTCTTAAAGGGAACTTCACAATTTTGGTAGAACACAGAAAGCAAAAAAAAAAAAAAAAAAAAAAAAAAAAAGATTGTTCTAATAGAAAATTAGCAATTCAAGAGAAAATCTCATATTAAAGACAAGAAGAAAGTGCTCAAGCCTGCTTATCACCAAGAAGACAGGGAAGGTGTTCATAACCCTTGCACCTAAGGCAGCCAGGTGATACACATAAAATGACAATTAAAAGAATGGATTAGAGTGCAAATCAGGCAAAATATACATCAAAGTGAATGGCCAGTAGATAGGAACACAAAAAAATGGGACCATAACACTCAAGAGGTTAACTCACCTGCAGATTCAGTCTTCAAGTTCCCATTAAAATAAAGAACGAAACTTCAGAGAAGCTCTTTAGTAATGTAGTCTTGTGAATTAAACCAACCTCCACATGTTTTGATGTGCTTAAAATTTCCCTGTCAACTGGACAATCCATGCATTAGGAATCAAGTAAATAAAAGCCAACCTAAGGGGGGTGTTATACCGACCCATACCCAAAGAATTAAAAATAAAATACTATTTTCCACCACCCATGGATTTGTCGATTTATTCTTTTTTATTCTTTTTTTTTTTTTTTTTTTTTTTTTTTTTTTAAATCAGGCTGTGTCCTTTTCCCATCCTACTCTTCTGCATTCACTCTCTATTCTATCTTACTCTCCTCTCTCTCTTTCCTTTTCTCCATTTCTTCTCTTCTTCTGTTTCTTGACATGATTTGAATTAACAGCCATCTAAAGATTTATATGTTGATACCTCTACTGTTTTACGGGTAGACCTTTACGGAAATCAAGATTCCGTTTTTCGATTCATTTCCTTTTCTACCTATTACCATTTTGGTAGTCTTGATGATTTACGCTCCGATATTTCACCAACTCACTTTGTATTATGTACAGTATTCCTCCAGATATGTCTATTTTGTCATTCTGGTAGTGTCGTTATACTGTTTGTAATATTGTATGCATCTTTCTTTTTCACTCAAACGTATTAAAAATCAAAATATAATAAAATAAAAGACTATGAAAGAGATGACGTGCCCATGTAACATTCCTGATGATGTCACTTAAAACTGAATTAGCAAGCTGGGTTAAAGTGGAAGGGAGGAGGGAGTCACCACCTCAGAGACTTTTCTGGATGTGCCCTGCACTCCTGGAGAGGGAGACTTTACTCCATGGTTCCTTATTCCACAATGAACAACAGAGAAATGGATAAATTTCCTTACCGTTATTTGGATTTCTTCTGTGTATTATCCAGGCATTTAAGTAGATGGAGAACGCCTCCGCCCTCCAGCTGGTAGGACCAACAGTAAGTTTAAAAGGGTCAAGCCCACTGTCTCCCTCAGTTTCCTTTTGGCCAAGCTGAAAATATACTAAAAGGACATATAGATTAATAGGGAGGGAATGCCTGGATAATACACAGAAGAAATCCAAATAACGGTAAGGAAATTTATCCATTTCTTCTGTGTATATCCAGGCATTTAAGTAGATGGGACTTAAAAGCAGTTACCCATAGGAAAATAGGGAGGGAATTAAGAATTTAACTTACATCAGTGTTGCACCACTGCCTCCAAGACTTTTCTGCCAAACTTAGCGTCTGCTGAAGATTGGACGTCTATGTGGTAGTGCTTCATGAACGTGGATATTGATGACCACGTGGCTGCTTTGCAGATGTCTAGAGGAGAAGCCTGAGCTTGTTTTGCCCAGGAAGTGGAGACTGCTCTAGTCGAATGTGCCTTAATGCCAACAGGGGCTGCCTGACCAGACTCTGTATAACATTTCTGGATGCAAGTTTTTATCCATCTTGATATAGAGCCTGTTGAAGCCGCTTTCCCTTTTAATCTTCCTTGGAAGTAAATGAACAGTGAATCTGAAGATCTGAAATCTTTGGTTCTCTGAAGGTACGAAGAGATGCATCTGACTACATCCAGGTTGTGCAAGATCTTTTCTTTGGGATTGGCAGGATTACTACAAAAGGAAGGAAGTACGACTTCTTGGTTGATGTGAAAATCCGTCACTACTTTAGGCCTGAAAGAAGGCCTAAATCTTAGAACCACCTTATCTGTATGAATTGTCAGAAAAGGAGCGCTGCTGGATAAGGCTTGGAGCTCGTTTACTCTCCTTGCCGAGGTGATGGCTGTAAGAAAAATCGTTTTCAGAGTGAGAAGCAGGAGAGAAATACTGTCAAGAGGCTCAAAAGGGTGCGGATGAGACAAGACAGATAGAACAAGGTTCAGATCCCAAGGGGGTATTATCTCCCTTATAGTAGGCTTGACCTTTACAATTGCCCTGGTGAACCTTTTCACTAGCTCGTGATCTGTCAAAGGGACTGCGAGGATAGCCGAGAGGGCTGAGATCTGGACCTTTAATGATGCGGGCCTGAGGCCCTTTTGGAAGCCATCCTGCAGGAAGTCTAAAATAATTGCCACAGTAGCCTCTTTTGCTGAGATCAACTTCCTCTTGCACCAGGTAACAAAGGTTGCCCAGACCCGGCAGTATACCTTAGATGTTGATAATTTTCGCCCCTTTAGGATAGTAGAAATTACCGGATCAGAAAGACCTTGTCTTCTTAAAGATTCCCGCTCAGCCTCCAGGCCGTCAGTCGGAGCATCCTGAGGTTGTGGTGGAGAATCGGGCCTTGGTGCAGAAGATCCTTCCTCATTGGTAATTCCCACGGGGGTTCTGAGGACATCTGTACCAGGAGGGAATACCATATCCTTCTGGGCCAATTGGGAGCAATCAAGATTGCCTCTACCCTGTCTGCCCGGATCTTCTTTAGGACCCGCATGAGGAGAGGAGTGGGAGGAAATATGTATACTAGATTGAATTTCCAGGGAATTGTTAATGCATCCTGACCCTGAGACTGAGGATCTGTCCACCTGGAGAAGAAATTCTTTGTCTTGGTGTTTCTGTGATTCGCCATTAGATCTACCTCTGGGCATCCCCATCTGGATGTAAGGAGGTTGAACATTTCTTGATTTAGGGCCCACTCTCCTTGATCTAGATTGTGCCTGCTCAGGAAATCCGCTTCTATATTTTGAACTCCTGAGATGTGAGAGGCCGTGAGATGAAGAAGATGACGTTCTGCCCACAGAAGAAGGGGTCTTACTTCTTTGTTTAAGGACTTGCTTCTTGTGCCCCCCAAATTCCTGATATACATTGCTGTGGGCATGTTGTCTGTTCTGATAAGAACACTTTTCCTCCGAAGGTGCGCTTGAAACCTTAAGAGCGTCCTTCTGACTGCCCTGGTTTCTAGAATGTTTATATGCAGAGATTGTTCTTCTAGGGACCATATCCCCTGTGCTGTTCTTAGGCCCCAAACTGCTCCCCATCCTATGAGGCTGGCATCCGTGTAAATGACTTGCCAGTCTGGCTCTATGAGGGACCTTCCCTGAGAGAGATTGTCCTTCTTCAGCCACCAATTGAACTCTATCTTGGTGGCTGGCCATAAAGGGATTTTCTGAAATGGATTCCCAGAATCTGGAATCCAGAAAGTCAAGAAATTCCGTTGTAGGATGCGGAAATGTAATTTTGCCCAAGGAAGAATTTGTACAGTGGATGACATGAGACCCAGGAGTTCCTGAATCTCCCTTGCCTGATGGTAAGTTTTCTTCAGTAGCTTCTTGGTTGTGAGCAGAATCTTGGATATTCTTTCCTTTGAGAGCTGAACCAAAGATGTCTGTGTGTTTATACGGAGGCCTAGAAAACTTAGATTCTGAGTTGGGGTCAAATGGCTCTTTTCCCAATTGATGATCCACCCTATCTTCTGAAGAAATCTCTGAACTTCCCTGGTGTGAAGAATGGCTGTCTCCCAGGATGGTGCCATAATCAAGAGATCGTCTAGATATGCCAAAACGTTGATCCCCCTCTTTCTTAGACAAGCTAGGGCTGGAGCCAGGATCTTGGTAAAGACTCTGGGGGCTGATGACAGACCGAATGGAAGGACTGCAAATTGGAAATGTTCTTGGTTTATTGCCAAGCGTAGAAACCTCCTGTGGGCCTGGTGAATTGGAATGTGATAGTAAGCATCTTTGAGGTCGATGGAGGTCAGAAACATTCCTGGTGATAGGGCCTGAATTATGGATTCCACTGATTCCATCTTGAAGTGCTTGTGTCTTAGGGACAAATTGATTTCTTTTAGATCTAGTATTGATCTGAAGAGCCCCGCTGTCTTGGGCACTAAGAAGAAAGGCGAGTAGACTCCTAAGCCCTTCTCTTGAGCAGGAACTTTCTCCAAGACTCCTTGGAGTAGTAGATCGTGTATTGTCTCCAGAAAGACTCGTCTGGTGATCTGGTTGGAAGGGATTCTTGATCTTAGGAATCTTGGTGTCGGAGGGACAGAAATGAACTCCAGTGTGTACCCCTGCTCCAGGATCTGGGATACCCAGGCGTCCGGGTTTACCTGAATCCCCCAAATCCTGGAGAAGGATCCCAGCCTGCCCCCTACTGGAATCCCTATGGGGCCCCGCTGATCTTCATTGAGACTCTGTTTTAAATTGGGGCTTCCTGGAGTAATTCCTCCTGAAGCCTCCTCTGTTGGAGAATCTACCCTTTTGATCCTCTTGTCGTCCGGAGTCCCTTCTTCTATTGTCCCGAAAGGACTGATTGCGAAATCTAGGAGTGGATAAGGGGGAAGAGGGTCTCCTTTTTCTTTCTTGAGGGAGAAAAGGACTCTTGCCTCCTGAAGCTTTCTTAATGATTTCCTCGAGATGCTCTCCAAAAAGAGTAGAACCTGTGAATGGAAGAGATACCAGCCTATTCTTGGAGGTAGAATCAGCCTTCCATGGCTTGAGCCAAAGTGATCTGCGGGCTGAGACTGATAGGGCTGAAGACCTAGCCATTAAACGTATTATCTCTAAAGAAGCGTCACAGGAGTAATTGGTAGCTTCTTTAATCACAGCGACTTCTTTCAATAATTTGGATCTGGAAACATTCGACTCAATCTTGTCCTCCAGATCAGATAACCAAATCCTCATAACTCTGGAAACACAGGCCATTGCTGTTGCTGCCTTCATGTTTTCACCAATGATGGAGAACTGCTTCTTCAGGGCACTCTCCAGTTTGCGCTCCATTGGGTCCTTTAAAGATGTACCATCTTCCATTGGGAGAATGGTGTGCTTAGCTAGGTGCGCTATGGGAGCATCCACCTTAGGGGGGGACACCCAATTTTGTACATCCTTATCCCCAAAAGGAAACATTCTCTTGAATTTTCTGGGTACTGCGTTTCTTCTATCACCCAGTTTCCACTCTGACGTAATCATATCAGATATAGATTGGTGCACCGGAAGGACTGGAGCCGATTTCTTTTTACCTAAGAAAGCCGTGTCCATGATGTCCATGTCTGCTTGTGTTTCAGATAGGCCTAGGGATTTTCTCACAAGCATAATGAAAGAATCAATTCGGTCTAGATTGAAGACCCCTGTATCTTCGACTAGCTCCCCTTCTTCTGAGCCCAAGTCTGAGGCCTGATCTTCACAAGGAGATTCTGGATCATATTCTTCACCCACTGGGACAGAGGTTCCTTCCCCTAGTTCCCTACGTTGTCTCTTAGGGGCTGGTTCACCTTGTTGCATGGATTTGAAAGTCTCCTGCATAGAAGACTTCATCCATGTAAGGAAGTCCTGAAATTGTCCTGGAATGTCAGGACCTGCTGCTTTCTTCAAACACTCTTCACATAATTTAGCTTTAGTAGAGGCTGAAAGAGTAATATCACAGCCTGCACAAGATTTAGTCTTAGGGCTAGCCTTGTCTTCCTTTACAGCTGTTTCAGTGTGCTTTTCTTTAGAAGAAACTTTGGCTGGGGCTGACATACTGAGAGGACTGACTGCTCCTGTTAACAACAAGGCACAAACAGACAAAAGCAAGAAAGAAATTCCTACCTTACTGCTCCATTTTTAAAAGCCCCGCCGAATCTCAGCTGATTCAGTCAACTCAGGACCGGTGTTCAGCGTCTGTTGATCCTGCGCATGCTCAGTGTGAGCCTGCTTGCGTTCCACTCCGAAACGCAAGAAGACTTCCCCCGGAAGTAGGAAGTGCTCCTACCTCGCGCCAACTCAAAAGGGCAGCAGAGCCAGTGCTGCCGATGAGACGCCGGTTACAGGAGAAAGGAGGCGGCGGTCAGCATCGCGTGGTGACTCGGCGTCCAGCCGGCATGAAGATAAGGTGACTGGGGTAATTCTGGCGGCAACGCAAGGCGGCCTAGTTGTCCAGAAACGCGTCCATCCAGCTGGTAGGACCAAAAAAACTGAGGGAGACAGTGGGCTTGACCCTTTTAAACTTACTGTTGGTCCTACCAGCTGGAGGGCGGAGGCGTTCTCCATCTACTTAAATGCCTGGATATACACAGAAGAAACAGCAATTCTCACTTGACTAAAGGGTGCTTTTAACCCCTTACATTTGCAGCAAGTTAAAGACCTCTCTAGCATTCAAGGGGATAAAACCACCACTTAAATCGATGAGAAGTTTTATTTATCCCCATGGTGAACTTGGTTTGCTCCAGAATTGCTCCTCTTTTCTTTTGTGAATAATGCCCAAGTGTTTCTATTATTAGCAAAACTGTTCATGTGTATTTCTGTATCCTGTAACACAGAATATGTAACTTATTTTAACATTTGAAATATAATTTCTACACTCATACATAATATCTTGTTATATAGCACCAGTTGTATACACTATTTTACCACAGAGGTTAACTACACTGGCTAAAATTGTTAAGTATCATCAAATGTACTTTCAAGCCGTATACACAACAGCGTTACAACTTACACCTTAGAGCAGAAGAACATGATGTTGCCAGTGGAAGAGGAGGCAGGGAGAAGAGACCTAATCCCACTAAACTATATGGTAGCCCAGCCTTGTTCCTCTTGTAGCTACAGAAGCACAATACAATGTCTGCCGGCCCAGCCTTATTCCTTGAAGCAACTGTAATGGACCTATGGCTGTTACTAGTGCATGTGTTAATACTTGTGAAAAATGCTGGACCCCTGTTTTAAAGGGATAGTAACACTTCGTTTTAACTTTATTTAATTTTGTAGGCATTAAAAAAACATGAAGAATGATATAAGTCTTATCTCTCAAACCTTTATGGTTTATGAGATATTCACAAGCAAAGTTCCCCTCCCCGCCCCTTTTTCCTAGTGTAAGCCATCTCTTCTCAGATGTGAGTCTGGTTGTATGACAGTACAGATAACAGAAGGGGACAATTTTCTTTGTATGAAAACAATGAAAGCCCTTCCCCCCTTGAAAAGTTTTTCAGCTTTTTCCATTATCTTAATTGAAGATTGTCCCTCTCTGCAGTCTACCTGGGCATCTCCCTTCTTATCTGGTTGAACAGGGGGGGGATACTTTGTTTGTGAATATCTCTTAAACCATAAAGGTTTCAGAGATAAGACTTATATCATTCTTCATGTTTTTTTAATGCCTACAAAATAAAATAAAGTTAAAATGAAGTATTACTATCCCTTTAAGAAAAATTATTTACACTACAAGTTTACATGGGCTTTCAGGGGTTAAATTGTGGTACTTTTTGTGTTGTCACCTTATGGTCTCTAACTGGATGCATCTCACTGTCTGGTCCATGCTTCATTAGTTGTTACTTCCCTAATCCTTTATCACAGTTGTGTATTCACCATGACAAGATTAGTCTGGTGCCGTGGTTGTCTGTAAAAAAACGGCTTCCATTGTGCTGCGTGTTAATTGTGTTAATCTGTTCCTGTCCCGATCGCATGTCACCTCCCCCTTCCCCTGGCAATGTGGCTATATAAACCATGGCCAGTTCCAATAAAGGACAGTGTGTTGCTGGACTACAACAACTTGCTTGGGGTGTCTTCTTCTGTAAAATGTCTAAAGAGTCCCCTTTGACTCCCATTCCTCAGATTCCTATGACTTGGACCAGAACCACCTCCCCTTTATAGCCGCATCACAGGGAGAGAAACCTGGCCAGGGGCTGCACGAGTATCCTGTTTACAGCAATGCATTGGAGACCTCTAGCATTAAAGGGGGTTAAAAGCACCATTTAAATCAATGGGGATTTTCATTTGCCCCTATGGTGCAGCAGTTAGTTTACTCCAGAATTGCATCTTTGGAGCCTCTTGTAGAAAATAAGATGAGCAGTACTGGAACATACCAGCTGCACAATAGGGAGCAAACAAATGTTCCAACAATTCTCATTACCTTAAAGGGATAGTAAGGTTTCACAAAAACAGCAGCTCCAATTAATCTTCATAAGTGTTTGAGCCACAGAGAGTGCTATTTCATTACTGTAAGAGTTGTAATTGAATGCTACAGTTTCCCCCTCCCGCCCCTTTTACCTAGTGTAACACTGCTCACCTCAGATGTGGAATCTGGTCACTTGACCAGAAAGATCAATGCAAGGACAAACTTCTTACTGTGAGAACAACAAAAGCCCTGCCCACACTGACAGGTTTTTCCCTTATCTTAATTGAAGATGGTCCCTCTCTGCATTCCACCTGGACACCACCCTGCTGCTCCGAGCTGAGCAGCTACATCAGTAAAAGGGGTGGGAAGGGGATACTATCATTCAATTACTCTTGAACTACAACTCTGACAGTACCGAAATAACACTCTCCATGGCCCAAATACTATGAAGATTAATTGGAGATGCTTTTATTATGAAACATTACTATCCCTTTAAATGAGGTTTGTAAGCCATTGTGTGTTACACAGAATATGGAATAACAATGCACTGACCTCTTTCAGATTCAAATCCCAGTTAAATAAAGGGCAGTTCTCCCACCACTCCCCTACAGTGCTGTTGGTTTGCAACAAAGTTTCTCAACTTTTTCTTTCTGCAGAAGTCCCCCTCGCACACACATTTTTTTTTTTAAAGTGACAGTGGACTGAACCATGCATATCCACATCTGACTGTTTTATATTTACAGCATTACATTTTAAGATACTTGGAAACCAAACTATTTTACATACATTACACAACACTTACCTATAAACACGTTGGGCTAATGCTTCTGCACAGACCTGCCAGGCATCATGTGACACTTTTAACTGTTCAAAATATGCCAAGGCCTACAAGAAAAGCACAAGAAACAATTTAAATATTCTCACTGGAAAATAATGGACCATAGGCACAAAACAAAGTGGAGCAATTCTAGGGCTAACCATCTGCACCACAGGAACAAAACCACTTCCCAAATATACACAGATTTAACCCCTTAAGGACTGTACTGTCCAGAGGTGGGGAGCTTTGGAGGAGCACAAAACTTTTTTTTTTTTTTTAAACATGGAAGTAATCTGTGATAACAGCACAGCGTGCAGCAGCACTGAATTCACAAACTTCCATGTCGTACCAGGACAAACCCAGTTGAAAGCTCTATTTAACCCCTTAACTCTCGAGGTTCCAGGACAGTCTGTCCAGGCGTTAAGGGGTTAAATGGAGCTTTCAAACCTTTGAATGCTAGAAGTCACCAATGCAATGGACTGAGATCTATAACTTAAATTTTTAAAAGCCCCATTTAAAAGCAATTAGAATGTTTAATTTGTTCTCTGCGGGGCAGGAGCTTTGCTCAAGAATGGATCCCGTTTTCCTTTTGATACAGCCCAGTGTTGTGTAGTACAGACAGGGAAGTGAGCATGCAAAAAACAAAGAATGAAGGCCCAAAGCAAACAGATGAAGGATGAAGGAGTTTAACCAGAACAGCTCTGGTTCATACAAAGTTAAGATGCACTATAATTTTGAAAAAGAATACCTAGGAATAATGGACAGCAGAAACAAAATTAAAATAAAGGTAGAAATGGAAACAAACATGAAAAAGTTATGAAAGGTAGGTGTGTGTGTGTGTGAGCGTTTCAGCCCCATAAAGAGCCATTACCTTTATAAAGGTTCTTTAGGGGGCCGAAAAATTGGCAGCAGAGCAAATATGACATTTTTCATCTTCAAAAAGATTTACAAGTGCTCACTTTACATAGTGGATTGGAATAATTTCTCATTTTTCCATACAGACATATATATATATATATATATATATATATATATATATATATATATATATATATATATATATATATATATATATATATATATATATACACACACACATATACATATATATATATATACATACACACACACACACACACACACACACACACACACACACCATGGAAGTCTTTACTAAAGTAAATAACTACAAAGAACATTGCAACAGATACACAAGTTCTTGTTCAATGTAAAGAATATTGATGCAATATACTCGCTGTCTGAAGTCCGCACTGGCATTTGGGTTTAGTCCAAGCAGGGCTTGTTCATCCATATCTGCTGCTATACTCCAAGCTCCCTATTTCTCACAATAGGTTTGCCCCTTTCTGGCACAGCAGAATCAACCAACATCTACCAGAGAATGAAAAAGCATAGTTAGGAGAAACAGGCATTTGTGAAAGAACACAATGGTGTTGCTGGTCTCAGCAGAATGTTTGAAGTGGACCTGTCACCTTGAATTTTAACACATTTGAAAACTATGAATGATGGTAATCATAAGTCCATCAAATGTACGGTATTGTGCAAAAGTCTTAGGTAGGTGTGAAAAAATGCTGTAAAGTAAGTATGCTTTCAGAAACAGACATGTTAATCAATTAAAATGCAGTGAGTGAACAGAAGGAAAATCTAAATGAAATCAATATTTGGTGTGACCAACCTTTGCCTTTAAAATAGCATCAATTTTTCTAGGTACACTTGCACACAGTTGGTTAAGGAACTCGACAGGTAGATTGTTCCAGATATCTTGGAGAACTAACCTAAGTTTTTCTGTGGATTTAGACAGCCTCAGTTGCTTCTCTCTCTTCATGTAATCCAAGACAGACTCAATGATGTTGAGATCGGGGCTCTGTGGGGGCCAAACCATTCCATTTCCAGGACTCTTTGTTCTTCTTTAAGCTGAAAATGATTCTTCGTTACTTTGGCTGTATGTTTGGGGTCATCATGCTGCAGAATAAGTTTGGGGCCAAGCAGATGCCTCCCTGATGGATAAGTATCTGCCTGTACTTCTCCGCATTGAGAAGACCATTATTTCTGACCAAACCCCCAGCTCCATTTGCAGAAATGCAGCCCCAAACTTGCTAGGAACCTCCACCAAGCTTCACTGTTGCCTGCAGACATTCATTCTTGTACCGCTTTCCAGCCCTTCAACAAAGCAAACTGCCTTATGCTACAGCCAAATATTTAACATTTTGACTCATCAGTCCAGAGCACCCGCTGCCATTTTTCTGCACCCCAGTCCCTGTGTTTCGTGCATCGTTGAGTCGCTTGGCCTTGTTTCCATGTCAGAGGTTTGGCTTTTTGGCTGCAAGTCTTCCATAAAGACCACTTCTAACCAGACTTCTCCAGACAACAGATGGGTATACCAGGATCCCACACTGTTTTCTGCCAATTCTGAGCTGATGGCACTGCTGGTCATCTTCTGACTGCAAAGGGAAGTATGATGTGTCTTTCATCTGCTGTACTAAGTTTCCTTGGCCAACAACGACATCTACGGTCCTCAACGTTGCCTGTTTCTTTGTGCTTCTTCAAAAGAGCCTGGACAGCACATCTGGGACCCCTGTCTGCCTTGAAATATCTGCCTGGGAGAAACCTTGCTAATGCAGTATAAGTACCTTGTGTCTTGATGCTGTGCTCAGTCTTGCCATGGTGTATGACTTTTGACATTAACTTCAGTAACCTCACCTTGTTAGCCGAGTTTGGCTGTTCCTCCCCTCCTACACAGCTGTTTCTGTTCCAGTTAATGATTATTTTTCAATCTATATATTAAATTGATGATCATTAGAACCTGTTTGGAATAATTGTTTAACCCCTTAAGGACCCTTGACAGTCCTGTTATGTCATGGGTTTAGGAGCCATAAGGACCCATGACATACCAGGACCATCATGGAATTCAAGTTTATGTTCTCTATCATTTTGTCAATTGATAAACATAAACTATTAAAATGTCTATTTTTTGAAAGAATTACTTTACAGATTTTTTTCACACCTGCCTAAAACTTTTACACAGTACTGTATGTTTATTGAAATCCTTTAAGAGAACAAAAATGACATATTGATAGGAACTGAGTGGTAGGACCTATCAGGTACAAAAAGCCGTAAACAGTCTTAATTGTGTTTCATGCTAAACACAACAGTTAACGACCGGCGCGGTCAGTTAAGGACCACAAAGCAATTTTTTTTTTTTTTTTTCCCCAAGTTTCCTGTTCCGGACTCCCCGAACGGCGTGCAGCCGCGGGGGGAGCCTGGAATTCCATGACGGTCATAGTACGTCATGGGTCGTTAACGCAGATCGACCTATGAAGTACTATGACCGTCAAGGGTCATTAAGGGGTTAATCGTAGACATAAAAACCAGAAAATACCTTTTACGGCCTTTGTCTTTATGTCTATGATTAAGTGTGATGTTTAGTATGAATCATGCAAGACTGTTTATGGTATTGTGTACCTGATAGGTCCCACCTTTCTACCTATCAATATGTCATTTTTATCATTTTAAAGCATTTTAGTAAACGTGTTTTTGTTAACCCTTTGTGTGTCAGAGTGGTACGGGATGCACTGCTTTGCAATGCATACCGTACCACTCTGGCACTCAAAGGGTTAAGCCTGTGCATGCTGCTTTTGCATCTAGAGTACTGTTGCATTCTTTGTTTTGGACCATTCAGACACTACAAGGGTCAAAGAACAGGAATAAATCTATGACAAAAAAAACAGAAGGGATGAAAGTACAGTCAAAACTTTAATTGGTACATTCACATCATTTTTTCACACCTGGCTAAGACTTTTGCATAGTACTGTATAGTCGAAGAAATACGATTATTCCTGGGAAAAGTTAAAGTGAAAGTTTTCTGGTGCAGCACAGAGCTACATTAGCATGTGACATAATTGAAAAGGCTTTATTAGCATATGAAACATCAATGAAAAGCTTAATTATCATATGAAATATCACTGGTACCACAGGGGTATCATAATTAGCAAAGCATACATTAGAATTATAGTACAAATATGAATACCTCCTTAACTCAGGGCTTGACAAACCCTGGGCGTCAGGTCGCCATGGTGATTAGAAATTGGGTCCTGTCACCCAGAAACTTGCCTTGCATGTAGGGAAGGAGTTTCCCTTCACTGCAGAGAAAATTTTAATATTTTAAAATATACAATACTGATCCCACAAGCATGGGTGCGATGCTGTATATAAGAACATTCCACATAATGTGGGATCAATTGATCCTGCATTACACGCTGTACAAAGGGGGGGGCCTCTCCTGATGCCTCCCCCATTATCAATCCATGCTGCAACCAGGAAGGTGATCATTGCCTTCCCTTAATGTTCTACTCCTCAACCCAGAGCTCTATGCATGTCAGGTTTGAGTAGGAGGATCTTCAAGACCCACATGACGAGATCTGCGATCTGTTCTAACCGACGGACGGATTGCAGATCTGAGGTGGGGCTGCTTGACGTATGTGAAAGGGGAACAAGGGGAAACTGTTAATAGAATAAAATGAAAATGGCAAAGTTATGAATGGTTTAAAGCTACACATTGTTATACAAATGTATACAGAAGACTCAATCTTACTGTAATACCTAAACATTACTATTTCTTTAAAATCAATTAATAACTTGTACCCCTCTCCTTGAAAATTGTCTGTATATGCAAACAGATCCACCATTGTAGCTGTCTTGAATAAAAGCAGGAACCGTGCATGTACCCTGCCCTGTCCTAAACCTAGTTGTTACTCCATTCTTTTCAGAATAAGGACATTAGAAAGTATACACTGCATAACTGGAAGGCTTTGGATAGGGCTTCTCTCTTATCTGGCCAGTAGGGCTACAAGTAACGATTATTTTGATAATTGATTAGTTGGCCGATTATTTTTTCGATTAATCTGATAAAAAAACCAATATGCTAATTTTTCATTATTTAAAATGATTTAATGAACAAACTGAGTGTTAAAAACAAACAGCAGAATAAAAAAACTTTACACATTAACATGCGTCATTGTTATTATTATTTTACTTTGGGGTCTATGCACCTTTCTCCCACATGCACTTCTTTCTCCCCCATGTGTCTCTTTCTCCCCCCTTGCACCTCTCTTTCTCCCCTTTGTACCTCTCTTCCTCTAGACTGTCACTCTGTCGCTCTCCTTGTCACTGCTGCGTTGAGTTGGCGGGCTAGGGGGTAATTTGAGTGGCATCCGGTCCCTTGTGGCTGGCTGGCTCTGAGTTTTCTCCTGCCCGCCCGCATCATCACGCGCCCCTGCTGGCAGCAATCGCTTCTCTTCCGGTGCCTCTGCCCTCTTCCTCTTCTCTGTCTGTATGTCATCACGGCCCGCAGGGGCGCGTGATGATGCGGGGCGGATGGATCTTGTCATATTGACACGGGCGGCGGCGGCAGTCTGGGGCTGCAACTAATTTTTATCGATAATATCGATTCGTTGTTGCAGCCCTACTGGCCAGTGACCACTAATGTGTGATGTGGAAGCAACATTCGGTGAGATACTTCTACTAATATAGCTATAACGGAATGGGAAGACCATGGTCAATGATTCTTACAATAACAAAATAGACATGAACCAGGTGGTGATTCATGTTAGGATGCTTTGAAAAGCCTCCATTAAAAGCAACAAGGAATTAATTCTTGCTCCATTGTTGGATTCATGCTTTAAACATAACATTTCTGAGTCTATGCCAAAGCATGAGTAGTAGAACTTTGAAAAATTGTATTAAACTGAAATGATGCAGGATACTGAATATAATCTGACAACCATCTCTTCCTGTTCATCTACATGACATTCACATCCACCCTGTTACACAGTCATCCTTTTATTATATATATGGAATTAATGCACACACACGGATGCAAGACACACACACACACGCGCGCGCATGCACTGAGATGCATAAAGAGCGACACAGTCATATCTCGGGGTGTGAGTGAGTGGCATTCATTCATGTAGTTGAAATGCATGTGGTAATTGCACATACTATGGTGGAAGGTGGATCATGCTGGCTCCCGGGGTGTGTGTGAGTGAGACTGTGGTGGAAGGTGGATCGTGCTGGCTCCCAGGGTGTGAGTAAGTGTGAGTGATTGCGTGTGAATGATTGCATGTGAATGATTGCGTGTGTGAGAAAGTTTGAGTGTGTGAGAAAGTTTGAGTGTGTGAGAAAGTTTGAGTGTGTGAGAAAGTTTGAGTGTGTGAGAGTGTGTGAGTGGCAGCCATTTTGTTTTTTCAGTCACTTGGATAGTGGTGGGCGGGCAGGATAGTGGGGCAGGCCAACTCCCTGCATGATTTAAATCACTCCCCCGTTGAATCACCCAATGGGAGCAATAACTCCTCCTGAAGTAACATAGCAATATAACACACGGTGGCTCTTCAGTTGAGGCAACATAGCAATAGGCTGAGGGAACAAATAGAAAGTGGTGTTTGAGGCTTGCCCTCTGTAACATACAATAAAGCATATCTCTCTCTCTTTAAGGAGAAAGGGCAGGAAGCAGGAAGTGGGGGAGTGACAGTTGAAAACAGTTAGTGAGGTTGACTGAAGAGATGAAAAGAGTTAAATAAAAGAGATGCTATTAAGTTTATCCCTGAGTTTGTATTTTATGGAAACATTACACCCTTGTACTGAAAAAGAGTGTATGGAGGGTTACAGTTATCTGTGGGAGGTGAAACAGTGTGTTTGTGGGGTCATGATCCTGAATGAGAGTGTGTGTGGACCAGGAGAAGTTATTGATATCCCCTACTTCAGGAGTGAGTGACAGCTAAAGTTTTTTTTGTCAGTTGGATAGTGGTGGGCAGGCTGGAGGGGGAGGGCCAACTCCCTGTATGATAATCATGCCCCCATTGAATCACCCATTGGGAGCAGTAACTTTCCCATTGAATCACCCAATGGGAGTTGTGTCTCCTAATGAGACATAAATTATGCAATGAGGTATTCTGTTCAATGTATGTTTCCTCAGAAAACACACATAAATTATGTTCTGTGTGTGAGGTACCATAAATTATGCAATGAGGCTTATTCTTCATATATATTATATACAAATAAAAAATAAATATATCTATTTATTTTATTTTTTTTGGGGGGGGGGTGTAGGCTAACAAGCTTACAAGTATGAATGCATTATCAGGTGGGCTGAGTGGGCTCCCACTTGTCGATTTCACATCTGCAGCATCCCTCTAACTCCTCTCCCTCAAGCAACTTGCGACAGTATTCAAAACTTTGTGTTTTGCTCTCTCAGTCACCTCTGCATGTATCTACTACTAAATCTACAACCCCTCGGCACTGTAGAAGTTCCAGGTTTATATTATCAGACCAGGAATTCTTGCTGTCATAGAAAACATAATGCCCGCCATTATCCCCTACGATCTTACTACAAGAACTTTGCAGTTTTCCTCCTGTGCATTTTCACGGTAAAAGAAGCAAATTGTGAATTCTCAGGAGGAAATAAATAAATAAATAAATGAAAAATGGGACTCTGTCCACCTCTAAGTATAAGTAAACAGGAACCGGGGCGGGGGGGGGGAGAGACTAGTCTGGGCTCACAATCTGTATGTATGTTTCTTGACTGCATAAGAAGACCCCCACCCAACAACCCCCAAGGCCCTCCTCCTTCCCCTCCAAGAAACAGACACAACAATGGCTTGGGAAGGAAAAAGGCCACTGCATTTTATTAACTTAAAGCAGTATGCTTGCCCCAGGCACACGCCGGAGGGGTATGATAGCGGACACAACTCCTAAGAGTCTCCGCTCCACTTGCGCAATTAACCTGGGAGTAGGAAAATAACTCCTCAAACCCATGAAGGCAACGAGTAATTCCACAACTTGTGAGGACACACTCCCCACCCCAGACGATGCATACGGTGACTAAACTAAAAAACAGTTATTGACAGCCCAAGACGCACACCCTTTGCAAACATCTTTTTTTCCTTTGAGACTTTACAAACACAAAAAATTATGTTGGATCGGTCCCAGGGGGAAAATATTTATAAACGCTGAAAATCCCAGCCCAGAAGGCTCGGGAGAACAAATTCCCAGACCGCGAATTAAAATATTAACAAACTCCAAGGTGTCTTCCTGCAGTGATTCCACCACCCTTCACAGCCGTTTGAAGGAGCAGCTCTTCCTATGACTAATCAGTAGACATGATAAAGGACTGACAACAGTGTCAACCTTCTTTTTGACTTTACATATTATGCTCTTGCAGAAACTGTGAAATAAAAATTGCAAAGACAGAGAACTTTTACACCCCTGATCATGAACTCACATAATTCTTGTTTCCAGGGAGTTTTTCAGTCAGGGCCTGTGAAAGCCTTCCTCCACTACAGCATACAGAGCACTCAGTGCTACAGGAGCACTGCAAAATTGTTTTGCAGTCCCTGACAAAGTCAATGAGCTCCCTGTAAGGGACATAAAAGTGAAAATAAATAAATAAAAGAACAGGCAATTTGATCTGACATATTCCTCAATATGTATTCCGCATCTACATAGTATGTAAAGTCAAGAAGGAGGTTGACTGTCACTTTGAAAGAATGGACTCTTGTTTTTGATAGAATTCTTTTGTATTATGCACTGAAAGAAAACACCATCCACAAAAAAATAAAAGTTACAATCACCTATTAACTTGTCAGATATTTTTTTTTTTGCATAATTAAGTTAAAGGGGAACATTCACACTCACCAAACTTGAGTCCTGATGATTTACTTAGTAAAACTAAGTAAGCTTTTTTTTTTTTTTTTTTTTTTTTAATGCATCTTACTTCGTGTTGAAGATATTCAGGCACACAGGCTGCGTTTTGCGGCACACAGTATGTGCGGCACGCCTCCTCAAGGCTTCCCACCTCCCTCCCAGCTGCCCTAGGAAGGGCATTCACACTTCCCTTCGGTGGTATATTTCTGAAGGCTAACGTTACAACAAAGTCCATTTACCATGCTACTGAGGTTGATGCGGAAGTGGGAAATTTTAAGCCTGAATATCTTCAACATGAAGTAAGATGCATAAACAAAAACAAAGCTTACTTAGTTTTACCAAGTAAATCATCTGGACTCAAGTTTGGTGAATGTGAATGTTCCCCTTTAAGAAAGCATTAGCTATCAGCATTCAAATAACATTTATGAAGACCTAGCTACCATTCAGTGCAGAAGAGCATTTGATCCTTAGTTTTAAATTAAAACTCTTTTGAAACCTAAAGAGTTCAACCACAGCGGACAGTTTTAGAACCACGGTTATAAAGGCATCAATTTTATTTGTAACTCACGACTGATCTGTATGAGCACAGTATTGAAGTTCAAGGGAAAAAACGTTATTGTTAAAGCAAACATTTAACTTCTAACAGGGAAAAAGATTGGAAGTTCAGTTTTACAAAACATTAATATTACACCCTACAAAAAAGTAATTTTCTAATGCTATTAAATTTAAAGGGTTAGAAATGCCCAAAGACAACTTTTTATGTGCAGCAAATCCCTTCTCTCAAACCTTTATGGTTCGAAAGATATTCAGTGCTAAAGTTCCCCTCACTCCCATTTTCCTGATGTCAGCGCTCCCAGTCCTGGGACCAGCCAGCGGCTCTTCTGGAGGCCCGAAATAGCGATCTTTGAAAAGAAATACTTCATTGGAACGGTTTACAAAGTGTGCTTGCAAACCAAGTAGTAGTTCTTTTTAAAGAATGCTATTTCTGCTCTGCTGAAGAGCCGTCTCTAGTCAGCCGACTCAAATCTTCTGCTGTCAGCTTTACAGCTAACATCAAGAGAGAGGGAACTTTAGCGGCGAATATCTCTGAAACCATAAAGGGATTTGCTACACATAAATTTTTTATTGTAGATTAAAAAAAAGTTATATTTGGACATTACTAACCCTTTAATAATTATATTTGAAGCTAATGTTCACTAAAACTTTGACATGTTTTCTTTGTAAACCATGCAGCCCATAACTGCCATTAATAGTAATAAAATGGGCACTATTAAAGTGATTGCTATACTTCAAAAAAAATTTATTTTATATTGTAGCCATAAAAAAAAAAATTAAGAACGATATCCGTCTTATCGCTCAAACCTTTATTGTTTGAGATATTCACAAGCAAAGTTTACCCCTCACTGACATCACCGCTCTAGCTGTCAGATTTGGAATCCAGTCCACAGACCAGCCGTGGCTCTTCAGCAGAGCCGAGATCGCAAGATAGAAGAACTACTTCACTGAAATGGTATACAAAGTGTGCCTGGTTTGCAATCACACTTTGTAGATCGTTCTCATGAAGTAGTTATTCTTATATCTTGCTATCGTGGCTCTGCTGAAGAGCCGCCAGCCGATCTGTGGACCGGATTCCAAATCTGACAGCTAGATGGCAGGCTTGACCGTTTCGGTCAGTGAGGGGAAACTTTACTTGTGAATGTCTCTCAAACATAAGACTGATACCGTTCTTAATTATTTTTTAATGGCTACAACAGAAAATACTTAAAAAAATAAATAAATAAAATAAAAAAATAGTATTACTATCACTTTAAATGCCTTGAGCTAGGAAACAAGATGCAGGGCTTTGACCCTCTGAGTGCCGGGGAAAGTGTGCAAAGCACTGCACACACCTCTGGTACTCAAAGGGTTTATGTTATATATAGATATATATATATATATATATATATATATATATATATATATAGATAGATATAAATAAGTGTGTGTGTGTGTGTGTCTGTAGATGTGTTTATGTGTGTATATATATATATATATATATATATATATATATATATATATATATATATATATATATATATATATATATATATATATATATATTTTCCCTATGTGCAGCCATTGGTGGCTCTTAACCCTTTAAGTACCAGAGAGGTAAGAAACGCATTGGTTGCAATGCGTTGCTTATCTCTCTTTAACGGCTTGAGTGCCAGAGAGGTAAGACTTGATCTGCATGAAATACCAGGGATACCTGATAGTCGAGGGGTAAAGATTGTGGTCAGATACACGGGAGATCACGATCTCCCAGCTCTGTGTGGTCAGTGTCCCTCCTTCTGTCACCGTTCCCGGTGTGTGAGGGAGCCTTTGGTCCCATTCCAGCACTTTGTAGGCGAGGGCAGAGGTGGCACTTCTCTACTAAGCACTGCAAGGCTACTCCATGGCTGTCCCCTGCATGAGGGGGAGAAGCACACCATGAGTGCAGCAGGCAGGTGGGAAGCGGCTGTGTTGGCAGATGCAGGCAGGAGAAGGACCGCATAGTGCTGGATTACATGTGTGGTTATTTTCTGCACATGCGTCTATGTTATCCCACGGCGTGTGCAAGTGTCAGGTCTCCGAACTGTACCTGGTGAGGCACTGTGGGTGATAGTCAGGGTAGGCTTTTGGTGGTGTGGGGCAAAAGTGAGGCATGGTATTTTTGTTGTAATAGTACCAGTTGAGGATGATGGGAGTTTGAGCCCAGGATGATCCTGTACAGGTGCGGTGGGGGGGGGGGGGCTGGTGAGCAGGGATAAACAGACAGGTAATGTGAAGAGGTCCCTCTCCTGCACCGTTGCCAGGAGAGGTGAGAAGGAGACGGAAAGAAGAGTTGCTTGCACACTGGAGCTGGAGGTGGAGTATGACAGAGCGGACACATGTAGAGAGTGAATGGAGGGACCGAGCTGGAACAGCGACAGAGCAATTCAACACACACAAAGGGCAGGCAGGGGGCCTGCATAAAGTTCGAGGGAGCATGGATAAATGTAGGGTGTGTATGTTTTGGTGTGGGTCTGTGCAGAGATTTTTTTTTTTTTTGTTTAGTGGTGTGTGTGTCGGCCATGTTGAATTTGTTCTTCATCCGGATAGCGAAGGAGAAGCAAGACCATGCAGAGAGTGAAAAATCACTCGTCCCTTGTATTCTCCAGGAGTTATAGTAGGGAAGACACATAAAATATCCCCTTCTTATTGCCGTGTGTGTGTCCTGAGGAGACAAATTATGTAGTGAGCCTCTCTTATATGTTCCACCTTTTCCCTACCGCCAATGAATAGACTTTGATGTTTGCCACCTATGATTTCTATGGTAGTGAGAGCTCCTACCACAATACTACTGACAAGTGCTAAACTGGTGAGAAAAAAAAAAAGTAATGGTCAAAAGCAAAATGTATTAGTAGGCTGAGTTCTATATAAGCTTTGATGAAAGAAGAGGGGGGACTGCTATCAGGCCAAGTCCCATTGCCCTTCACATTAAGCACCTGCCTGTACAACTCTGGCACAGCCGTTCTGTAAAATATCTGCGCATGGCAGTGGGGGTAAAACATGACAAACTCCGTTTTCAAAGAAAGAACAAGGCAACATGTTCCCTTAATATTGTGACACGTTTGCCATTCCACAGAAATACGTCCGTTTTAATTATTATCACATTTTAGACTTATTTTGAAAAACTCACTAAGGGGAGGTTGGCAGCACACAGAAGAACAGTAAATTGATTTAACACCATGACTAGTGGTGGAGGTGGGGACTCATGACTCATCTCCATCTAACTCAAAGTCATCCTATTCTGTGTTGTTTTGCATTTATACAACTGCATGGGTGTTCTTATTACTGATGAAAAGTTGTTCCACTCCCTGAGACATCTCCACCACTACAATTATCTCCACTTTGACCCATGAACTTTAAGGGGTACTTCTGCTAGCCATCATACCTGTCCTGCTGCTGTGGTATCTACCATTCAGACCAGTTATTGTGCTTCAGGTGGGATCTCAATGGACGAACCCCCTCACTGTTTTTTTGTTTTGTGTTTTTTTGTTTGTTTTTTTAAACATAAGAGGTTTTTGGACCACCGAGGAAGAAAACAGATCTATGAATACGCATCTAGTTAGACAACTGATGACCTGGTCCTGCCCCATGCCTCCTGTGAGCCATTCCCTTGACCCTAGTTGTAGTTACTGTTCAATTCCTTGAGTATTTGACCATCAGGATCAGAATTTCACTAAGAGAAGAATGTCGGCATTGTAGTCAATTTGAGATCCAAGTGGAAGGCTGTGCCTGTTACCAAGAACAAAGTATCAAAGACTACAAAAATCAAATTAACAAGTTAAGAATACAGAGCACAAGGCTGCAAGGGAATAAAGACCCCAGGATGCATAAAGCCCAATAAGGGCAAATGCAAGTACATTTTGCCACTTTATATAAAATCGTATTCTGCCTTATTAAAGATACTACACTTTGATTGCATTTTATTTTCTCGCTTTCCTTCTACTGTGCATCTAAACGCTATTTACTAAGTCCAGAAATACTTAGGTATGGAGTTGTCATTAAACATTCTTATAAAATGATATGCCTTTGTTGTGTTTCATATCTCCAGTCATATTCAAAGTAGTTAAAATCTCCCATTAAGAATACATTTTCTGAGAAGTCTTTTCCAGTTGAGCATCTTTAAATTGAAATTAATTTTTGTTAGTAAGACCCTAAATGTGTATTTCACCAAACAGGAATTTTACTCCTACAAAAAGGTATCCATCCTAATACATTCAACGCAAAGTCATGCGTGTCATCCATTAAGGTTTCAATAATGACTAGAAGATCATACTGCTTATTCACTGCAATTAACATGTACACAACAAGACTTTCCATTTCAAAATGAGTGTGTACATAACGATTTTCCACTTACTTTAATCCATGATTTTTTTTAATTTTTTTTTGTACCAATATGTGAGGGATTGATGGAAAAAAAGTTTTGCATTACCATTTTCTCTTTAGTAATTTCTTAAATACACTTTGGTCACACTGCCACAGATAAAGGGACACTCATAAAAGGTTTAGTTGATTTTAAAGCATTAAAAAATGCCCATATGATGTAGTTATTTGTTTGTTACATATTTTAGAGAAACTGACATTTTCAGAAAAGACTAAGAGCAAAACAAGTAGAAGAGATTATGTTTACTATTTATGTAACATACAAAATATCAATAAGCTTCATATCTACTCACAAATTGCCCATTTTGGGCTTGATGCATCTCAGGAACCACTTCCCCTATAGCTGCTATTGTTGTGTTGTCCTCCTGTGTCCTGAGCCAATGCTCCTAATGTTGCTACTCTAAGAAGGATTCAGCAACAATTTGAAGTAAAAATGTGGTTATTTCCACTTATTTGTGTTATACTGTCCCGATCTCGTGCAATATAATTGTTTATAGGACTTGTATCCATTTATTTTCTATGCACCACTTACATCCCTCTCAACGTGGTTTTTAATTGTTTTCATTGTGTCAACATATTGTTATCAATAAAGTGTACTTTGTTACATTTTGTTTTGCTTGGGATGAGCGTCTCAGTAATTAGACTTTTTTTTTTTTTTTTGGGGGGGGGGCCTTCTTCTTTCCCCTTCTGTTTTTACTGTACCCTTGAAGAAGTGGACAACAAGCTATGGGTCAGATTGTGGTTTGTAGCTTCTACAACAATCAATAGTGCTGGGACCCTTCTATGACCCTTGTGAGGAGCCCAACGCTTCCGTCTTTTGAAGCACAAATACCTAATTTTACAGAAAATGGATCAAGGGGAGCGCAGAATGGGGGTGTGAAAAGAAAGCCACATACTTATGGGTTGCATAACAGCCCATTGGAAACAGAAGAGGTAGTTTTAACTCTACCCTAACAGATTAATGGAGCCATTAGAAACAATGGTGCAGCCCCATACCTTTTTCAATTTTCAGACGTGTATAGTTTTTGAACGGAATGACTAATCTGCCTGAAATTGTGGATTCCACATTGCACTGCAACTCCCATCCATGCTGTAAATTTCACATAAATAAACTTACGAGTTTGAGAACAAAGAACATTTTTCCCCATGTTAAATATTTTGGGTTTATTTATTTATTTTTTTTTTTTTTTGGTAACCTACAGCAAAATATACGAACATTAAACGTCATACACACAGAGACATTTAGGATTAAAAAGATATGGTTGTGCACACAACACTGTATATATTATATATATCCTTTAATTATGAGAATGTGCCAAACACACTTTAGCTTGCTGTGTGCAGTGATTCTCAACCCAGATGCTATTGTACTTAGCACAGATACTATCTTAACGTGTGACAATACTTTGACAGTGTGCATTTGCAAATTGATAATGTATATTTTTAGAAGTTAATAAGAACAGTGCAATTTCTTTGCTCATTCTGATTGTGAGACCCAAGGATAAATTCTGCACAGTCCATAATTATGTGGACACTAACACAAGTTTTGTTGTTTTGGCTCTGTACTCAAATACACTGGATTTGAAATGAAACAATGACTAAGAGGATAAGTGCAAACAGTTAGCTTTAAAGGGATAGTAATGTCAGAAAAAAATTATTAACTATATGGTAGATACAATTAAAAGCGAGTACTTGCACTTATTCGTATCTCTCAAACCATTATGGTCTGAGAGATAAAGGAAAAAGTTCTCCACTCCCTCTCCTTTCTGCTTGATGAGCTGTAAAGCTGTCAGAAGCAGATTCTGGTTCCTGGATCAGATAGCGGCTCTTCAGCTGCGCTGACATAGCGATACCTAAAAATAAATACTTCATCAGAACGGTCTACAACGTGTGCCTGGTTTTCAAGCACACGTTGCAGACCAGTCCGATGAAGTGTTTATCTGTAGATATCGTTATATCGGCGCTGCTGAAGAGCCGCCTCTGGTCAAGCGACCAGAATCTGCTTCTGACGGCTCTACAGTTCATCAAGCAGAAAAAGGAGGGAGCGGATTTTACTATATCTCTCAAACCATAACGATACAAGTACTCTCTTTTAATGGTAACTATATGGTAGACACAATTAAAACAGAGTACTTGCATAACAGTGTGTTCTACGGGTGCCATGAATAAACAATGATTGAGAACCCCTGCTCTAACACAAACTACATAAGACGCAGTGTGGAACAGCTCATGCCAACATATGGTTATTGTGGTGGAGTAAAAGCAACGCCATATTACTCAGTATTTGCTCGGAGTGAATCCATTGTCATATTACAACAGTATTTGATCTAGGTATAGTAATCCTCTAGCACGCAGAGGGCAAGTGTAATACGTACAAAGACATCTTATGTTTTAATACACTGGGCACTTGATGTGTTCAATTTAAAAGTGTTAACTGAATTTCCATTGTTCAACTACAGGAGGCTGCCACTGACATTGGAACTGTAGTTCATTGCAATTTGATCTATGGTTAGCAACTGTATATGATCTGTCTAGAACCCATTTAAAGGGATTGTAATGTTTCACAATAAAAACAGTTCTAATTAATCTTCATAGTATTTGAGCCATAGAGAGTGTTATTTCAATACTGTTCGAGTTGTAGTTCAAGAGTAATTGAATGATAAAGTTTCCCCCTCCTGCCCCTTTAACCTAGTGTAAGCCACCTCCCCTCATATGTGGAATCAGGTCCCTGGACCAGACAGCTCACAGCAAGTGACAATCTTCTTACTGTGAGCATAAGGAAAGCCCTGCCCCCCTTGACAGGTTTTTCATTATGCTGACTGAAGATGGTCCTTCTCTGCAATCCATCTGGACAGTCTTGCTGCTCTGAGTTGAGCAGTGTTACATCAGTAAAAGGGGTGGAAGGGGGATATTTTATCATTCAATTATTCTGACAGTATTGAAATAACACTTTCTATGGCCAAAATACTATGACGATTAATTGGAGCTGCTGTTTTTGTGAAACATTACTATCCCTTTAATGGAAGCTTTACAATAGATTAAAAACGGACATTAGGGGCTCCCGTGCTTGCTAAATTGTGAGCTACCCTTTTTAATTGATGCTCAAGCAATCATACAAATGACAACTTGTATCTAGTTGTAGACTACTCTGTTATCAATTAGCTTCTTTCAAACTGTTAGCAGGCATGTTTAAGGGGAAAAGGAAAATTAAGGGCAAATAAACTTAAGTTAAAGGCAATATGAAGTTCTTCCAGAGCGCAAAAAAAAAAAAAAAAAAAAAAGTTAGGAAATTCTGTGTTAAGTTTCAGCAATCAGCAGCTCTGTACCCTACCTACGCTGTACATATCAGATATCAATTTTTATGTAATTTATGTCATTGTGATGTCATGGTTTATATCAAAGTATAGGGGGCCACAGAGTATTTTCTGGGGTTACATTTATGAAAGCATTAAAGAACAGGTCACTGCAGCAGAAATAGAAAAAAAAGATTAAATATGATATGTTTTAAACCTCTGAGTGTCACATGGGTACACAACACATTGCAAAGCACTGGCACTTAAATGGTTTAAAAACTTACAGCATATGCCATAAAACATCTGACACAGAAGCGTTGGTCAAGTTACAGCACATGATGCAATAGCACACACAGATAACACATTACAGTGTAGGTGGTGTGTCTGGGTATATATATTGAATACACAACTATAACACTTTTACTGGTAGATATGCACCAGAGGACAAAAGATCAGGCAGGGTGGGAAAAGTGGTTTTCGAGCAGTCTGTCTACGACTCGCATCTAGATGATGGGAGTTGTAGTCCAGTATTAGGCATGTAGACCAGACTTGGTGCAAGTAAACGGTTGAGGCAATGCCCTATCATCTGGTGTAACGTAGAGCTCATCTCTCTCTCTAGTTATAGCTTTATTCAGTACAACGTCAGTAGAGTGTTGGTCACAGGAGGGTGTACCAGGCAGGGTGCTATGTACTAATTGTGACACGTTGAGATATATCTATAACAGAAGTGAAGAAATGTTGGAGAAAACTGCAAAAACATTTGAAATAAGCCTTTGAAACTACCGGCCAATGGGTTAAACGAACCCCTATTTAGATCACTTTAATTACATTTAGAAGAGTTGATCAACATTGTCTATACAAATGAGCCTCTGAACCAAATGAGAACGTGTGACACGTTGCTTCCCGCAAGGAGGGTGGTGACACGTAGTTTTAGTACTGTGCCCAAGTATCTAGGCCAGGTCCATGTGATGCTAACAGGTCTCACAGTTCTTTGATGAGGTACTCCCTTGCAGAAGAACACATGGCAAAGCAATATCATTAATCCCACTGAACCCAATCCCTTCCTCACCTTCCTGTCGGTTACTCCATATGGCGGCCCCACCTCCCTGCCGCTGCTCCGCTACACCGGCAAACACCCACGTGATCACCAACCGTACCGTGCCTGACGTCACAGCGTCGGTTTGTAAGCACGCTTGAGGAAAAGCAGGGATCCCGAGAACTCCGAGCGCATTCTCGTCCTGTGACGGCACTACGCAAGGAGGCGTGGATCCGTGCACGCCGCTAGCAAGGGTGCCTGTTGAAATGCAGTGTAAAATGGGTTTTTAACGTATTCAACCCCCGATCAGAAGCCTGTCTGATCAACTCCGTTATCTGAGATACATATATTATCAAATAGTTTAATGGTATTAGCATACTACACAAAGTGTAAGAAAAATATACATTTTCAATGACTAATTCGAAGTAACCTTATTGTATAGTAATAAAAATATGGGTTCTATGTGAAAGGATCATGAGCTTAGGTAGTGTAATAGGAAACAAAGTGCAGGGCGAGGTAGTTTGCTGGCTAGACAAGAAATACAAAGAACGGGATAACTATTTTATAGTCCGAATCTTAAAAGGGAATTTTCATCGCATTCAAGACATTTCTGCTGAGGGGAATAAATAGGCGAAAATACTAAACGTTTATATTGGAACTGTAGGCAATTAGTACATTTTGTAACAGCATGTGCGCCTTTTTATTTTTTCTGTATTTTAAATTTCTCATCTCTCCTCTTTTCGTCGTATTCTTACAGCATTACTTTTACCTCTATCTGGAATTTAGATTTTTATTTTTTTTTTGGTTTATTTATTTGTTTCTTTTTTTTGTAAGAATAGTTAGTAACAAAGAAGGGAGAGTGCCTCCCAAAAGCTTGTCTGGAAAATATTAACAGTTATTCCTAATTGACAAAAAAGTATAATTATTACCAAGGCACTCATATATTTGAAACATTATTTATCTTAGTTCACATCTCTCCAGGGCAGTTACATGACAGAACATCACCAGTGTTAAGGATGCATGTGATAATAATTATTCCAGCCCTGTATCATGTATTTTTCATGACTGCATGAAGCTTTAGTGATTCTTAGCTTCAGACCTTGGGGACACCCCATCAAGATAGGTTTTTAGGACATACCTAATTAAGCACATGTAGCACAAACAACATCACTGAGCCATTGATTACTTACCTGTAATAACAAATGAAAACATGACCTTTTGGTGTGTCTTGAATCCTACCGTTGAGAATCATTGCTGTAGGATGTTAGTTAACCCGAGCTGCACAAACATGGGCTAGCGCAGAGCTGAAACCCCCAAATTGTTGTGAAAAGGAGTGATGTGGGATGATAAAATGGGCCCCACAAATGAGAGAAACAAATGTTATATTTTTATACTCCTTAGGTCAAAAAGCACACCTTGTGTTTACTTAGGCATCCAATACCATCACCTCCAAAATTAGAACATTGTAATGGGCACAGCAGGTTACATTTAAAACTGCAGCTGTACAGCAGTATAGACATTGCACACCAAAATAATATTACTAAGTTGTATAATTTAAGTATTAACCCCTACTGGGACATTTAGAGCTTATTAAGCTTTTAATATAAATTACATAATACATTGGTCCCAAAAGTCAAAGATTAAAGGGATAGTAATACTTCGTTTTAACTTTATTTTATTTTGTAGGCATTAAAAAAACATGAAGAATGATATAAGTCTTATCTCTCAAACCTTTATGGTTTATGAGATATTCACAAGCAAAGTTCCCCTCCCCGCCCCTTTTACCTAGTGTAAGCCATCTCTTCTCAAATGTGAGTCTGGTTGTATGACAGGACAGATAACAGAAGGGGACAATTTTCTTTGTATGAAAACAATGAAAGCCCTTCCCCCCTTGACAAGTTTTTCAGCTTTTTCCCTTATCTTAATTGAAGATTGTCCCTCTCTGCAGTCTACCTGGCCATCTCCCTTCTGATCTGGTTGAACAGGGAAGGGATACTTTGTTTGTGAATATCTCTTAAACCATAAAGGTTTCAGAGATAACACTTACATCATTCTTCATGTTTTTTTAATGCCTACAAAATAAAATAAAGTTAAAACGAAGTATTACTATCCCTTTAAGCAGGGCCGCCATGAGTTTAGTACTTCAGTGTAACACAAATTTCTGTAAGCTGGCACGATGCTTGCCAAATGTGCTCTGGGCTGGTCTGATTTTACCGACGCTGGGCTATTCCCTCCTCCCTACATATTAAACCTTCAAGTGATACAATGTGTTGCACAGCCCCCTGGCAGTCAAAGGTTTACATCAGTATGCTTTTTACTGTTGCCACTAGTACATTTCTCCATTATCAGCACTCAGAGTGGATCCCCACTCCCTGCAAGTATTCAGTGTTCTGAGCTGAGACCTATCATCTCTCATATTTCCTTTTCATTCTTGCAGTAAACGGTCATATGTTGTTGGTCTGACATCATTTAGCACTTTAAACACACATGGGAGCGTGTAAGCCTGCTCTCCATAAACTAGGAATGGGAAATGTTTAAGGCAGAGCTAAGGAGCATACTTGTGTAACTATGACTGCCAGTGAGGTGTGCAATGTATTGCAAAGCAATGAGTTACACACACACACACACACACACACCCTCTAAAGGGTTAATGAAATGGTAGCTTAATTTTTCAAATAAAAACAAACTGGAGTGTGCCATAATAGTGTAGTACTGTTTGAATTAGCAGCAAAAAAGAGAATAATAAATATGCACTCACATGTACTGGTGGTCAGCGGAGGAATACTCCAAATGCTGACTAAACAGGCATGCAGAACGAGCCCCCCCCTCCATGGCATATATCTTCAACATCATCTATGGTCATCTTGTAGGCTCAAAAAACAAGTGAACACCCCAGTTGAAAAAATATAAATAATAATGCCTAAATTGATAGGCATTATTATTTCTATTTTTTGAGAAACGCATCAGTTGGCTATTATTAATTCCTATAGAGATTTTACTTTTATATTTTTTTTTTTATTATTTAAAGATTAAAAATACTTATATAGCTATACATTTTAAGAGTGGTTCTTCCTACTACGAGTGTATCCAGCATACAGGGGAACCGATCGGAGACGGGGAAATCTCTCCAGATGCTTGTGTAGTCAGCATTTGGAATAGTCCTCCACAGACCACCAGTACATGTGACTACATATTTATTATTCTCTTTTTGCTGCTAATTCAAACTACTGCACTATTGTGGTGGCCTCCATTTTGTTTTTATATGAGGTTTTGCCATTTGGAGACAATGTGTTTTAGGAAGAGCAGCTTGACCTACACTATTGTAAGAGATCCAGATACTGTGGTGGGTCAGATGAATAACCCATACCTGTGTGTTCGCCTTCTATCATATATGTGACAGCCAGCCAGTTCCTTTGTGAGTACCCGCAAGTGGGGATTTTCTGGTGGATGTACCAGGTGCTCTGGACTGATGAGTCCAAATTTTAAATATTTGGCTGTAGCACAAGGCAGTTTGTTCATTGAAGGGCTGGAGAGCAGTACAAGAATGAGTGTCTGCAAATAACAGTGAAGCATGGTGGAGGTTCCTTGAAAGTTTGGGGCTGCATTTCTGCAAATGGAGTTGGGGGTTTGGTCAGAATGAATGATCTCCTTAATGCAGAGAAGTACAGACAGATACTTATAAATCATGCATTAACATCAGGGAGACATCTGATTAGCCCCAAATGTATTCTGGACCATGACAATGACCCCAAACATGCAGCCAAAGTCATTAGGAACTATCTTCAGCGTAAAGAAGGACAAGGAGTCCTGGAGGTGATGGTTTGGCCCCCTACAGAGCCCTGTATCAATATCATCTAGTCCATCTGGGATTACATGAAGAGAGAGAAGCAACTGAGGCTGCCAAAATACACAGAAAAACTGTGATTTTCACACCTGCCTAAAACATTTGCACAGTACTGTATGTGTTTTTATTAAGCCTGTACACACAACTTTTGCATCTGGAGTGCTGCTGTATTCTTGTTTTGCAGTGTATGCTGTAGCAGAATTGGAAGCCTGAGCAGTTCAAACACCCATTTTCATAAGATGTAACAGTGGCAAGTTTCTTGATTTATTTGATCACTTGTGTCCATGTTTCAAGTTGATAAAGTGTTAGCACTCTTTCTTTTCTTTCATACTTGGATTCCTGTGTCTGAAAAGTATCAAGCACATTGGATACACATCTGCTATGCCAAGGGATAATACAGTATGTACATGTGATGCCTTCCCTCTCCCCATTTACTGGCAGATTCAAGGACCTCCAGACCACAAGAAAGCAACAAAACTCCAGCCAGCTATAGCAGAGGGACTGCAGCAACGATGGTTCAGGAACCAACAGCCTCCAAAGGGTCAGATAAATGTCCTCTTCCTAAAAGGATCCAGGCCACCACCAGGGCCATCTCCACTGGGAGATTCTGTTGGAGCCAGTTGCAGGCGTATGGAGGAGCTCTACAGTATGCTGAAGCAATCTATCCTAAAAGAGATCCTAGCCCCTAAAGGTGGAGAACAAGTGGCCCCAGATAGATGGATTTGGCTGAGGCTTTGATGCAAATGGACTGGCTATCAGTTGACGTTGCTAGTCCTGCAAGCCTGTAGTCCAGGAAGGGATCGGGGAGAGCTATACAGAGCCAAAGATGCCTTCACCTGAGCTGTGAAAATCCAACTTGCCTTTTATGGCCCCAACCAAACAGCTGAGTTGGTGGATAGAGGTGGATCAGGCAGCGGAAAGCGAGGAACAACGGAGGGTGGCTTAACTGGACAGAGGCCATAGAGATTCATAATCTACATCGAGCCATGGGTCCACAAGCAGAAAACTGCTTCAACAGGTCTTCAATGTATTTTGATGTGAGCACTGGTGACAAAAGGATACCTGACAGATTTTGAGAGACAATGTGCCCTTCATGAGGTTGATCAAGACTGGGTAACCATCCTGGTGGGCAAGCTGACTGGATAAGCAGCTGAGGCATATTGAACCCCATCTGATGAAGCCAGCAGCAATTATGCTGAGGTAAAACATTACCTACTTGCCTGGTATGCAGTGATCCCCGATGCCTATCTGTGGAATTTCAGGGATGGCCAACAACAAGAACAGGACTCGTATGCAAAATGAGCATATAGCACGGACCATGTTTGTGCCAACTGGCTGCGGGGCAGTAACACAAAGACTATGGATGATTGTTGGTAGCTCTACTACTGCACCAGTTCCTCCAATAAACCCCCCTGAAGTTTGTGATGGTACAGGACCATGATATAGCCACATTCAGGGAAGAGGCCAAGTTGAGTAACAAATATGTGGAGACCTGACAGAGTGGGCCCATCCCTCTTCAGTCCTGCCCACAGGATCTACTGCCACTCCTCGAGTGGGCCAAGTACCATGGCCCAGCCCAATTGCAGCAACTGGCAAACATACCAGCAGAGGGAGTGGCCCTGGCCTGTGGTGCTATGATTATTTCCAGCTGGGACATGTTCAGGGCTATTACTCTCATGGTTCAGGCCCAGACCTCAGTAGCCAGTACTTCCAAAGGCCTTGGATGCACAACACAATACTACTGTATGAGAGAGGACCATGGCAATGAACCTGTGCATTATAATCAATGTCTAGAAATAAACAATAGTGACAGTGTAAGCCTCTTGAAGCCAGACCCTGAGAAAGAAAAAAACTGCACAGGAATATATTAGCATGGGGCTATTATTAGAAATTAAGGCAGCAACACTGGTAGACAATAACAAGCCCAACAACTAGTATAGGAAACCAGGAGTAGACTTGTGCATGACAAAAATGTTCGGTAAAATTCAACTTTGGACTAATTTTTTTTTTTTTTTTTCCCATTCGTCGACTCCACATTTCAGATACGACCTGTTCGACTCAGACGAAATTTGACGATAGTCCGAATTATTCATCAAATTTAAAATACCTTTAAAAATACAATAAAAAAATGAAAATTAAATAAATTGAACCATTTCCAGGGTCTAAATGAAGATGGTGTAACAGGGTAAGGTGGGCATTTAGCCTTATGGTACTATGGATGAAGTAGATGAAGTATGGATTTAGCTAAATTTGAAGGAAGAAGGAAGACTGAGGATGACTGGTGCAGGGTGGACTCAGGATGACTGGAACACTGTGGATGTAGCCAGCAGCAAACTGTAGAACACTGGAGCAGCCAGGACTCAGTAGATGGATACCGCAGACTTCAAGAGACTATAAAACTGAGGATGACTGGTGAAAGGCGGGCCCAGGATGACAGCAACACTGTAGATGTAGCCAGCAGCAAACTATAGAACACTGGAGCAGCCAGGACTCAGTAGATATACAGCAACTGAGGATGACTGGTGCAAGGCAGACTCAGGATGACAGCAACACTGGAGATGTAGCCAGCAGCAAACTGCAGAACACTGGAGCAGCCAGCCCAGATACTGCAGACTTAGGTACTGCAGACTTTTTTTTTACAACAGATGAAAAACAATAGAGCCAGACAGAACAACCTATGTAGTGGGACAACAATGTAAACTTTAAATTTTCCCCTGTGTCCCACCAAGTTAGGGGGGTGTCCTCTGCCCAACCTACCCCGTTCTAAAGCTGGGTAAGCTGGAGCGCTCAGCGTATTATGGTACTATGGTACATTTTTTTCTTCTAATCTACATCGAACCTGAGAGCAGGGTAACCCACCTTTGGCAGGTTGACTTTTAAAAAAGTCATTTGCTCCATGAGCTTGGGGTTCAGTTGAGAGCGCTGGGGGCTAAGTATATTTCCTATAAAAAACAAGAACACAAAAGGAGGCGCCCAATAGTGTAAATCAATTACAACTCTTATAGATATATAAAAAATGTAATTGTACTCACATTTTATATATGTCAGTCCGATCCTTAAATCACAACTGACCATTAGAGCATTCGGAGATTCTCAGTCCCATCTCCGTTCAGGTCTCTGGATCTTTTCTCCAACATGCAATCCTGGTTCAAACAGGTTGATGAATGTAACAAAGAAAATGTAGTGAAATTTTAGCGAAAAAAACTCAACTGTGATTTTAAATCCTTCACAATAAAATCTTGTTTATTTATAAAGCAAGATAAAATATATATAAAATGAAAATATATTGATATTCTGACTCTTAGCGTTTCATAGCTTAAACGCTACTTTATCAAAGATAATTCGCCAAAACAATACAAGAGTAATGAACGCTACTGCTACACAGTATCTCTATTTGAATCCTAAGATCAGGCGTGATTGGTCAATTGCGGATTGTCAGTAGCCGAAAAACAGCTCTCTAATGACTGGATCAGACAAAAGTCCATCAGTCCCAAATAGCCAATCTAATTCCACATTACCCATATGTTACTCCGTCAAACTGAAAATGCCAGTCAAAGCTACATTAACAATATTAATCCCATTAACTAACGGGCATAAGTGATCAACTATGGACAATCATCCTCCACAAACAACTCTGGAATCGACAAGAGTCCATAACTACCAGACAGCCCAAACATATCTACAATTCCCATTTATTATTTAATCTAAATGAAAATACTAATCAGAAGAATGCACAGATAATATCGATCCTAATATCGACATACAATCACTACAACTCAATCAAAATGAAGAAAAAGAAAATAAAATGAAACAATACTATATATTAACTGAAATTAGTGTATAAACATGAATTCAATGATTCAGTTATAATGTGTCTCTCTAGTTTAAATCTATTCTCTTTAAATATCTCCTCAGTGTCATATTTATATGCAATTTGTTTACTAATTATATTTATGTATGAAAGTGACCAAATAAAGGTGCTTGATAATTGAATAAAAATAAATGTGAAAATAAATATTTTTCCTATATAAAACATTTTGACTGGCTATTTTCTCAATTATTTAATATTATAATATTATAATAATGTCTTAATCAAAATGTAAGACATTACAATACATAAGTCTACACTCACAAGACATTTTTATATATGAATACTTATATTTTAGCAAATAATTACTAAGAATATACAGACTCAAATACCTCGTTTAAACCCAAAGGGAATAGAGTGGACATTTTAAAAATCCAATAATATTCTCTATTATTCAATCTCTGGATTCTATCAAAACCATCTGAGTCTGAAATGTGTTCAATAACCATAACTTTCATACAGGAGGGGTCTTTATTATGATAATACAGAAAATGTTTAGATAAACTATGTTGTGTAAAACTTTTCACTATATTCCTTTTATGTTGTCCAATTCTAGATCTTAGATGTTGCGTGGTGCGACCTATATATTGTTTATTACAACTACAAGTCACCAAATATATTACAAACTTGGTATCGCAATTGTAAAAGTTATTAACATAAAAAGTCTCTTGGGTTGTACTAGATGTGAAACTGACTGATTTATTCTCTATAAAAGGACATGCTAGACACCTATTTTTATTGCATCTATATATACCTACAATTGGAGTCAATCCCTGCTCATTCTTTTCTTGGCCACTTAAACCACTTTTAGATGTTTGACGTAAACTCTTATTACTCATCCTTGGCTTTACCTTATTTCTCCTAAACTTACTAGGTGCCAAAAAGTTCTTCAGTGTCTTTGCTCTTCTATACACCACCCTTGGTGTATCTGAAATCGTACCCTTCAATAGGGGATCATTCCTCAAAATAACCCAATGTTTATTTAAATACCAAAAACACTTTTGGATGCTGTACTATATCTAGTTATAAACAAAGGGGTATCATGAGGTTGTTTCTCTACCCTAATAGAATGACCAAAATCTGTATACTTTCTAGCTTTCTGATAGGAATCATATATTAGGTTCTCAGGATAACCTTTTTCCCTAAAACGATTATATAAAATTTCTGATTGTGTGTCAAAAATCAGTCAAACGGGAGCAGTTTCTTTTTATTCGTCTAAATTGGCCATATGGAATGTTCCTTAGCCACTTTTTATGGTGGCAACTGCTAAATTCCAAATAACTATTACGATCAACCTCCTTAAAATATGTTTTGGATATGATACCCTCCTGACAAGAACCTTCCAGATGTAGATCCAAAAACTGAATATTCTGTTCATTATAACTACTAGTAAATTCAAGACCCCATATATTTCCTTTTAGATACATAAGGAATTCTTCAAATAGACATTTGCCACCTTTCCAGATGATCAAAATATCATCTATGAACCGGCGATACAGGACCAAGTTTGCACCAAAGGGGTTATCTCTATAGACCATAAGATCCTCAAAATACCCCATAAATAAATTGGCATAGCTAGGTGCAAACTTGGTCCCCATCGCCATCCCGTTCATCTGTAAGTAGAATTGTCCATCAAATTCAAAAAAATTATGAGTTAAAACAAATTCTATTGCTCGTAGGATAAATTCTGTGTAGCTGTTATAAGTAGATCTTGAAAAAGAAAATATCTTGATGCCTGTATTCCTCCCTCATGTGGAATATTAGAATAGAGTGCAGAGAAGTCCAGAGTAGCCCAACTATAATCCTTATCCCATTCAACCTCTTTTAAAATATCTAATAAAATGTGAAGAATCTCTAAGATATGACCTTAAGCCACTAACTCGTCTCTGCAAATGAAAATCCACAAAAGATGACAAATTAGATGTTAAAGAGTTAACTCCAGATATAATAGGTCTCCCCGGAGGATAGGTAAGGGACTTATGTACTTTAGGGAGGTGATAGTAAATAGCTGTTCTTGGTTTGTCTATATAGATATAATCCTTCTCTTGAATATTAATCAAACCATTTATGAATGCTTCATCTATTAAACTGGATAATTGTTGCTTATACTTTTCTGTAGGATCTTCTTTTAGAATAAATATTGTTTCTTATCACCTAAGATCTTATAAGCCTCTGCCAAATAATCCTCTACGTTCTGTATTACTATTGAGCCTTCCTTATCTGCTGGCTTAACCACAATACCTTTATTATTTTGAAGATCTATTAATGCTTGAAATTCTTCTCTACTCAAATTCTTATTACCCTATTCTCTATTGGTCATTTTCCTAAATTCTTCCAAGACCATAGTACTAAAGGTCTCAACAAAAGAGCCCCTAAAATGAGTGGGATTGAAAGTGGACTTTGGTTTTAAACCTGATGGAACACTAGATTCTAAAAAAAGATTTATCCCTCCCTCAACATAAGGGATAAGCTCCTTTCCCTTTTCATCTCTAATATCCACATTTGTAATTATAGCTGTAGTTTCAGGAGTGGATTTAAGTTTCTTGTTGGCAAAAAATCTCTTTAAGGACAATTTTCGCGCAAAATCATTTAAATCCACAAATAACTCATACAAATTTGGTTTATTTGATGGACAAAATGATAACCCTTTTGATAAAAGGGAACTTACTAGGACTCAAGCCATAATTAGAAAGATTAATAACATTAGAGATAAGTTTTGTTCTCTTAAATTATTCAAATTCCCTACATTTCCTTGTTTATTCTTGTTCTTTTTGGAGTTATGCCCCCTACCTCTGGATCTTCTTATCACGGTGCCCATGATTGCTGCAATTCAGTGTCTATCACCTGTAGGGGGCTCCCATTGGCTATCTGCCTTCAGCCCGCCTCACATTGCCTTTTTAAACTCAGTCTGGGCACCCTTTGGTTGCCCTTTCATGGTGTCTCTGACAGCATCCAGTTTCACCTTGCTACAGTAGCTGATTGAGCCTGTTGCTGTGTTCCTGAGTCGACCTGTTCCTGAGTTCCTGCCTGCTATGTCAGTTCCAGTCCGGTTCCGGTTGTATTCGTCAGTAGCTGATGTTCCTGCTGCCAGTCTTCATTGCCGTACTTGATCCGGTTGATCTTCTCTGCTGGTTCCGGTTGTTACCTGCTTCCAGTTCCTGCATCTGTGGTGACATTGTTCCTCGCTCGCTTCGGCGACATTCCTCCTGTTGGTTCCCAGCGTGTGGACGCTGGTTTGCTCTATTAAGCCTTGCGGCTACTCTCACACCTGTTGGTCCCAGCGTGCGGACGCTGGTTTGCTCCATTAAGCCTTGCGGCTACTCTTACGCCTGTTGGTCCCAGCGTGCAGATGCTGGTTTGCTCCATTAAGCCTTGCGGCTACTCTTACACCTGTTGGTCCCAACGTGCGGGCGCTGGTTTGCTCCTTGGCCTTATGACCGTATATACTACATTGCTGGTTCCCAGCGTGCGGACGCTGGTTCGCTCCACTGGCCTTGCGGCTACTCCTTGCTGCCTGTTGGTTCCAGCGTGTGGACGCTGGTTTGCTCCACTAAGCCTTACGGCTCACTTCACTGCCTGTTGGTTCCAGCGTGCGGGCGCTGGTTTACTCCTTGGCTTGAAGGCCTATACATCGTACTATTGTTCCCAGCGTGCGGACGCTGGTTAGCTCCACTAAGCCTTGCGGCTACACTTCACTACCTGTTGGTTCCAGCGCGCGGGCGCTGGTTTATTCCTTGGTCTTACAGCCGTATTACAGTACTGTTGGTCCCAGCGTGCGGACGCTGGTTAGCTCCTTTAGCCCAGTAGCTGTACTTTACTAGTCTGTTGGCCCCAGCATGTGGACGCTGGTTTGCTCCACTGCCTTGTGGCGACATTTCTCTGTTTATTGGTTACCAACGCGCAGGCGTTGGTTCGCTCCATGACCTGTGGGTTTACTCAAGATATTGCTTGATGTTTCCCAATGTAAGGGCGCTGGTTTACTCCAGGTCTCTACACTCATGTACCTGATGGTCCAGAGTGCGCTGTCCAGTCCTAGACAGCTATGATTCCTACAGTAGACGGGTACTAGAGTTTCAGACTACAGTGAAACCACTTGACCTGGTAGCCGCTGTCGTTTCCCCTATACTGTCATTGCCATCTGACAGTCTCTAAGGTGTTTGTGGTGGTCACCTTCCCTTTGGGCTGCCTTGCCCGGTATATTGGTAAGGCCGGTAGAACTGTTCACTATTCCATCTTAAGGTTGCCTTACCCGGTATTGGCAGGGCCGGTAGAGCCTACTACATTGGTATTCCATCAGGCTGCCTTGCCCGGTATATTGGTAAGGCCGGTAGAACCGTTTACTATTCCATCTTAAGGTTGCCTTACCCGGTATTGGCAAGGCCGGTAGAGCCTATTACTCTGGTATTCCGTTAGGCTGCCCTGCCCGGTATATTGGCAGGGCCGGTAGACCCACCTGTTCTAGACTCGCCCGGGTTGCCTTGCCCGGTATATTGGCAAGGCCGGTAGAACCTGTATTGCTATTGTCATTATCGTCTGCCTATTCTATGTATTGTTTGTATGTGTATAAAACCCTATGGGATTATTTTAAACTTTTTCAATAAAGTTGTGTTTTTACCTAACCTTACGTCTGAGAGTCTTAACAAACCGTGACACCTCTGTATTTGTTCTTTTTCCAGACTCTTCCACCTTTAACGTTGAGAATCTGGTTGATTTTTCCACCGTAGAAGATCCAGGGTTGGGATCTGTCCCAAAAAAAGAATTATCTGAGGATATTGTACTCATGCTAATCGCTAGACACAGATGCTGGTCCTGACTTACTCGACTGATTTTCTCCAGAATGATGAATGACAATATCCGCCTCCCCCAATACCGTAGTTTGATGGGTAACAGTCTCTGTTTCTCCCCTCACTATAAGTGGTCTGATCTTATCCTTATTCTTAGACTCCAAAATATCTATATTCTTCAATTCCTTACTCGTTGGATCTTCTATATGATTCAAGTGGACTATAGATCTATTCATGGACTCAGAATCCACTTCCTCAATCATCTGTCTAGGAGTGGCCTGTAGGGGCAACATATTATCTTCCCCATATTTGACATTTCTATTTGGGGTAATATCTCCATTTAAAGATATCTTCGTATTATCAACTTTAGATGGCTCTGCAGTGTAATTCACATCACTAACCCTCCTAGGAAGTGTCCTCTTAGATTTCTTAGATCTAGAGTTTTGTTCTCTGCCATTTAGACTATTATTCTCCTTCTTCCATTTGCGTATCTGATATAGTCATTACCATCACGGAAGAATTTTTTCTTTTTCCTCTCAATTAAGTCTACCTGATGAGAATTAACATACCTGTTGGTTCTTTCCTCAAACAGAACATGTTCCTTACAATGTTTCACATTACTCAACTCATCAAATTTTCTAATAATATCCTGATTTAAATCTACCATTTTCTTCTCTCTAAAATCTATCAAAAGACGCATCAATGCAAAGGAACATGAATCTAAAACTTGGTACCAACATTCCACAAATTGCTCATCTTGGAATGTAGGTTGCAGGCTTAATCTTAAACCTCTTGGTATCATCCTAAATTCTAAATATTTGCACAATGAGTCTATATCCCACCATTGATTACATTCATTCTTAAAGGGATAGTAATACTTCCGTTTAACTTTATTTTATTTTGTAGGCATTAAAAAAAGATGAAGAATGATATAAGTCTTATCTCTCAAACCTTTATGGTTTATGAGATATTCACAAGCAAAGTTTCCCCCTCCCGCCCCTTTTACCTACTGTAAACAATCTCTTCTCAGATGTGGAATGCAGTCCATAGACTGGACAGAAGGGGACACTCTTATTCCTATGAAAACAATGGAATCCCTTCCCCCCTTGACAAGCTTTTCAGGTTTTTCCCTTATCTTAATTGAAGATTGTCCCTCTCTGCAGTCTACCTGGGCAGCTCCCTTCTGCCCTGGCTGAGAAGTGTTACATCAGTAAAAGGGGCGGGAGGGGGACACTTTGCTTGTGAATAGCTCTTAAACCATAAAGGTTTGAGAGATAAGACATATCATTCTTCATGTTTTGTTCATGCCTACAAAATAAAATAAAGTTAAAACGAAGTATTACTATCCCTTTAAGTTGATTCTCCAATTCAAAAAACAATTTACTAATGTGATGGGACAAAGAGCCATATATATGTGTTCTTACTTCATTATTATTCCCTTGTTCAAATAACGAAAATTGGCTACTTAAAGCAATGCGTGAATTAGATTGTTCTCTATAAAATTGCATTCTGCTTATACCTCTCAACAATCACAAACAATTGTCTATACAAAAAAATCAATTGATACTATAAAAACTCGAAAGGTCCAAAATTCCACCAAAAGGGAGGAGAGTTATAGTCCAGGCTGCTTCCCTTCTTCGGATACACTGGTCATATACTGCAAAAACACAAAAAGGAGACAAACCAGGGAGCGCACCTGTGCAGATCAACAGGATACAAATGAATGGACCTCCACCGACACCCAAAAAGTGCCTACTCACAAAATAAGTTGCTGAGTCTAGGTATATACCATAGAGTCAGCTATTAATGCTTTCTGCGATGTTCAACTGCCCCCAGTATCAGTATCCTCTACCATAGGGTTACGGCTGTCCACCTCTCACACACTCTCCTCAGCGGTGACCATATCGTATAAAAAACAAGAATACAAAAGGAGGCGCCCAATAGTGTAAATCAATTACAACTCTTATAGATATATAAAAAATGTAATTGTACTCACATTCTATATATGTCAGTCCAATCCTTAAATCACAACTGACCATTAGAGAATTCGGAGATTCTCAGTCCCGTATCTGTTCGGGTCTCTGGATCTTTTCTCCAATGTGCAATCCTGGTTCAAACAGGTTGATGAATGTAACAAAGAAAATGTAGCGAAATTGTAGCGAAAAAAACTCAACTGTGATTTTAAATCCTTCACTATAAAATCTTGTTTATTCTTCTGATTAGTATTTTCATTTAGATTAAATAATAAACGGGAATTGTAGATATGTTTGGGCTGTCTGGTAGTTATGTACTCTTGTCGATTCCAGAGTTGTTTGTGGAGGATGATTGTCCATAGCTGATCACTTATGCCCGTTAGTTAATGGGATCGATACTGTTAATGTAGCTTTGACTGGCATTTTCAGTTTGACGGAGTAACATACGGGTAACGTGGAATTAGATTGGCTATTTGGGACTGATGGACTTTTGTTGGATCCAGTCATTAGAGAGACGTTTTCGTCTACTGACAATCCGCAATTGACCAATCACGCCTGATCTTAGGATTCAAATAGAGATACTGTGTAGCGTTAGCGTTCATTACTCTTGTATTGTTTTGGCGAATTATCTTTGATAAAGTAGCATTTAAGCTACGAAACGCATAAGAGCCAGAATATCAATATATTTTCATTTATATATATTTTATCTTGCTTTGTAAATAAACAAGATTTTATTGTGAAGGATTTAAAATCACAGCTGAGTTTTTTTCGCTACATTTTCTTTGTTACATTCATCAACCTGTTTGAACCAGGATTGCACGTTGGAGAAAAGATCCAGAGACCCGAACGGAGACGGGACTGAGAATCTCCGAATGCTCTAATGGTCAGTTGTGAGTTAAGGATCGGACTGACATATATAGAATGTTTTATCTGTTTGCTTCCTGTAGTCTCCTCCTACCAACTTCCTCCCTCTGAGCTGCTCCCCCTACTTTCTGTGGAGGGGTTTAAAGGGCAGACTGAGGCCTGACTCAGTTGCCCTTCCGTTGTTGTTCATAGCAGTTCTGTTACCTTGGGCTCTGTGTATGACCTGGCTAGTCTTCCATCCATTCTATTGCTGACCTGTGGCTGTGTCTGACTATTCTTTTGCCTAACCCCTAATAGTGGACATCCAATCTGGTGCAGACTTGTGGCTCTGGCTGACTACCTGAACTGTGTATGACCCGGCTTGTATGACTACCCCCTCTGGTGCTAACTTGTGGCTCTGACTATTCTTTAGTCTTTTCCCCTGGTGATCAGACACCCAATACAGTGCGGGCTTGGGGCTCTGGAAGACTTGCATAGCTGACTGCAGGCATGAGTCAATTTTCACCTTACTTCATCTGACTGCTGTGTGAGTCACAGGGTTCAGTGCCTGTGTCCTATAACCTAGGAGTTCCCACCTGGCAGCAGGTGTGGTTCTGAGGGTTCTTACTGTCTGCAGGTACGTACCTGAGACTCAGTCTTACTACCACTACTAGTGGCTTCTCTTCGGTTCCTGAGCATCCTGGTTTCCTGTTCGTCGGATCAAGATTGCAGTTCCAGTTGCTGCTGTATCACTTGTCCCTGTATGTGAGACTACCAGTGGCTTTGGCCTAGTCTCCAGCAGGGTGGTCTAGGACACAGCCTATTATTTCTGGTAATAGTGCTTGCTGACTAGTACCCCCTGCTTGCCTATTCTTTTGTTTGTTGTTTTAACAAACTCCATCAACTATACCGTACAGACTCTGAGCCTCCTTAGTATCCGTGACAGCTTACTAAAGCAGTACTGGGGAAGTTAGGACCGGAGTGCGCCAGCAACAGAAGTGTTAAGCTGAGTGGGCACTGAAGTGGCTGGGTCCCCATGCCAGTTGTGTGCTGTAAGTCAAGCTGCACAGCTGCAGACACAGAACATGTCCTGATTTTCCAGTAACAAGGATGGTGGCCATAAAGCTAAACCTCTGTGGCTATGGCCCAGGAATAAAGAAAGTGACTGTGGATAATCTCTTAGGATGCCTTCTCAAAAACCTCTGTCAGGAAAACATACTACAAAGAATCTTCATGCAATCCAGCACCATGCACAGTGGACTGTGTACCCCACTCCAGTCTCTACTGGGACTGTGTGTAAGCTCAATAATAATCCTAAAATGGACAGTGAGTATTAAGTGGAACCCCTGCCAATCTGTACAATTCTGCTTGTTTACCTGTAGTTGTTGTGCTATGTTTGTGTGCTGTGACCTCTTTAATAAATGCAAGTTATTATTTTTTTTTGTTTGGCTGGATAATCACTTAACCCTTGGTCTACCAAGCAACAACCCCTGTACCTGGCACACTGGTGGCAGCAGCAGGATATCCAGCAACCCTGACCACTTTGTGTGCTGTGCCATCTCTGTAGCATGGTCACTTTAGCACTCAGACAAAAAGACACAGCCAAGGACAACAGTATAGATACCCTTCCTGTTAATTTTGTTTTGCCTTAGTTACAGTTAGGGTACTTGCCCACATATCCTTTAGGCTATCAGTGCTGCCAGACTAAATGGGACTAGGGGCGTAGTCTGCATCCAGTCCCCACTATTCCCTAGCATTGCAGTGACTACAGAAATGCTTGGATGATCCAGTACCTCAAAGCAAAGTGATCAAACATCATAAAACAGAGTTCCAAAGCAACCATATCCAGTGTTAGAATTCAGAATGTCCTAAACAAGTGTTGTGCACCACATAATCCAAGCATGGGAGTAATGTGACACAGAGACCAGAAGGATTATCCAGAGAGTGACCATTTCGCTACCTTCTCAGCCTAAAGTAAAATTCAGTGGAGAATCTAGTCAGAAACCAGTTACAGTGAGCAGTTTAAAGCAACCTTTGGGGACTACTTCAAAGATGAAGAATTCCATTCAGAAACTCTGGGAGAATGACACCAAGGAGAAAGAGCGAAGAATTAGAAAAGTGCAAAAACACACCAATCCAACCTCGAACAACTAGTAATGGGGTAATAAATTTATCTGATAGTCTTTTGTCTACCAGTCAAGTGTATCTACTTAAAAAGGGATTGTCCTTTGCTCCTAGTCAAAAAACAAATTATTTTAACTTTTTTTGTGGATCTGAATGTATTTGTAAGTAAACTAACTTTAAGATTCTTTCAAATTAAATCAGAAGAAAGGATAACATCAATTTTGAGAATTTGGAAAGATATAGTCAGAATCCTGAAAAGTTAGAAGAATACAATAGAAAGGATCCAACTTTGGTCATCCTAGAGGATCTACAAAATGAAAATACATGGGAGGAAAATCCACCCTTTATTAGGACTGGTCTAAACCCTAAATTCAAATTCTTTCCATCTAACTACAAGGGTGGTTATGCAGGAATCCAACAGGAGTGTTAAAAATAGACAAATTAAATATAACAACTTAACAAGCAGAGAACAAGAAGCATTATGTGAATTAAAGGAAAATAACTTAACTATAAGAGAGGCATATAAAGGTGGGTCTCTATTAGTACAGAATACTACAGATTACTTGAAAGAGGGTTACAGATTGTTATCAGACACCAATTCATATAAAAAATTGGAATATAATCCAAGTGAAAATTTTCTGAAGAAGCTGAAGGAACTATTAGGACAGGCTCTAAATAAAAATATTATAAGTCAGGAAAAATATAATTTTATTTTTATATCTATGCCAGATGTGGCTTTCTTCTATCACCTTCCTAAAGTTCATAAAAGCACTTCAAATCCACTTGGATGGTCCATAATTTTGGGCATTAACAACATGACATGCAATCTGTCAGCATTTATAGATTTTTCTTTCTCCAAAAATATGTGATAGAACTACCCTCATATATTAGAGACTCTCAACATATTCTGCAGAGGTTTTCTTCTCTAAATTGGGATTGTGATCTATATATATATATATATATATATATATATATATATATATATATATATATATATATATATATATATATATATATATATATATATATATAGGCCACCGTAGATGTAACATCTCTGTTTAATTCTATACAACATGAATTGGGCATACTTGCTATAGCCCACTTTTTGGACAAAGATAAGAATATGCCTCTGTTACAGAAAGAATTCCTATTAAAGGGAGTACTGTACCATAATTTCTTCATCTTCCAAGAGAAATTTTATTTACAGACCAGGGGGACTTCCATGGGAACCAGGTTTGCCCCCAGTTATGCCAACCTGTTTATGGGATTATGAGAGGAGGAACAGGTTTGGCATAATAATAACTGGAGGGCAAACCTGGTTTTCTATGGAAGGTTCATTGATGATATTATCATCATCTGGAATGGACCAGAAGATCTCCATCTGATGATAGAGGCTTTTAAAAACAACATGAAAGGTATTCAGTTCACGGAAATTAACAGGGAGAGAATTAATTTTCTGGATCTCCAACTGATACCTGAAGAAGGACAGATTTCTAGCTCTACCTTTGTTAAACCAGTGACGAGTAATAGTTACCTACATGCCTCTAGCTGCCATCAGAAGGTAGAAGAATAATATTCCGTATGGCCAGTTTAATAGAATTAGGAGGAACTGCAGTAATTTACACGATTTTGAAAAAGAAAGTGAAATATTGAAAAGAAAATTTTTGGAGCGGGGATATGAAGAACATCTACTAAATGAGGCATTAAGCAGAGCACAATCTCAATAGAGAAAATTTGCTAACACCAAGAGAAAGGAAGAACAATCAAGCTCCCGTAGCTCTTATAACACAGTTTAACTCTGCAGCAACAACTATTTCCTCCATTATTAGACAGAACTGGAACATTCTGAATGAAGATCCACTATTAAAAGGAGATATCCCTGAGAAAGGTAGAGTGCTCTATAGAAAAAATATAACCATCAGGGCTTTTATAGCACCCAGTGTGCTTCCAAAGCCTGAGGCGGAAAGGGCAAAGAGCTAAAAACAGAGTTGAAGGCATGAGTCATTTTCGAGAGAAGGATCTCCGAGAAAGTTTTATAGTAAGTTGCCAGAAGGCCATCAGGTCCCGGGCTCATCCCCTCTCCAACAGGGTTGCCTTGTGTCTCCTCTCAAGACTACGGAGTCTAGTCAGCATAGAGTTAAGTTGCAAGGTCCTCTCTCTTTTCCTTTGTGCACCAAGCCGAATAAATTCGCCCCTAATGACAGGCTTATGTGCTTCCCAAATCGTTGGGTCAGGGACCCCACAGTTCAGATTAAGTGCAAAATATTCGGTCAGTTTCTCTGCGAAAATGGACTGGGCCAGGGTGTCTGTCAGTAGCTTGTCATTCAGCTGCCAGGAACCCCTCCAGGCAAACAGATGTCCGTGAACACCAGACCATGATCCGACCAGGTGATATTACCAATGGAGGGATTGCGTATGAACTGTAATGAGTACTGATCACATAGTAAGAGGTCAATGCGAGAGTACTTCGAATGTACAGAGGAAAAGAAAGTGAAATGCAGAGTTGCAAGCGCCAGATATCACGTAAGTGGTATTTGTCCAAAACAGCATTGAATTTAGCAATGTGAGCTGAGTTATAGGATGAGCAGGCTGGGTTGCATTCAAGGGCAGGGTTAGGTGCAAAATTAAAATCCGCCCCCATCAGGAGTAAACCCTCTCTGAAGGAGTCCAGTTTATCTAGGAGCAAAGAGAGGAAGGGGACCTGGTCAAAGTTTGGTAGGTAGACGGAGGCCAGTGTGACCGTGAATCCCAGGATCTTCCCTTTTACAAAAACAATTCTGCCCCCCGGATCCAGCACTGTGTCCACAGTGGTCCAGGGGAGAGACCTATGCACCAGGATCACCACACCCTTAGACTTTGTACCTGCTGAGGCAAACCACTTCTGAGGAAAGTGGTGATGGCTAAGGGAGGGGTGACTGGTCAACTTGAAATGGATCACCTATAAAAAGATATTCTGGGCCCTCACCATGTCACACAGAAGCCTACTCCACGTCTCAGAGACATTAAGACCACAGACATTGAGCGAGCAGCAGCACATCTCTGAGGCATCATCCATAGTCTAACGGGACACATCGACTGCTGACCATCCCACCCAAGGAGGTAACGGGAGAGGGGAAGGGGAGGGGATAGGAGTATAGCGTAGAAGAAAACTCAAAAGGTGGTCTAGATGACCAGAAACAACAGAAAAAGAGAGAAAACAGAAAAGGTAGAAGAAGAGTCGAACATTCCCATGGTGCTAGGAATAAATTCCTAAACCACTTGGAATATGAACACTTGAAGTGTGAACAGTCGGTGGGCTAGGTGGATAGCACACCCCGAGGTGTGGAGATGAGAGAATACTCCACCAATCATAGAAAATGGCCAATCGCCATGTGATCATGCTAGGGAATGTGATAAATGAGCATAAAACCACAGATCCCGCAGCAAGGACATAATTGAGAACAGGGGGCTCGAGGTACAGGAGGAACAACCCCAGACTCCGTCACTGCAACATGCGCATGGTAGTGATAGAGGTAGGTATAGAAACACTAGGCTGTAAAATCTCTTATTTCTCACCTTTGGCATTCTACCACGACCCCTTCCCTCTCTGAATGGGTTGAGGAGAGACTATCCAACACTACCCCAGGCCTCAAACTCCCTGATCCCCACTCCTGTAAACTAAGGTTATTCTTGATGGCTTTTGCTCTCTTCATCATATGATTTTCACACCCTTCTCCTCAAGGGGAACCCTTTTGCATTGGACAATTGTAATATTAGCAGATTGCCTCACTTTTGAGCCGGGGCCGAAGTTGTACTGCTCTGTGTGATGCCTGCCTCAAGCATTCCTACTAGTGCTTCAATACACCCACCAATAATTTACCTTTTTTTGTTCTTCTTTTTCTCCCCCTTTCCCCTAGAAGGACGCAGAGTGACAGGGGCAATAATTAGTGGTGACCTCCACTGAGAGCCATCTTTCAGTTCGATTGAATGAGGCAATAGTGTCCTGAACAGCGGGACCGGACAGCAGCCAGCATCTAAATCCACTATAGCATCTAGGAGTGCATGAGTCTCCGTTTTTGATGTGGTAGAAAGTAGGGGTTACCCCCAATTAGAAGGGGGGGAGGGGGTGTATAGTAGTGGCCCTAGCACAACCACATCAATCTTGGGGTGTAGTCCTCACAATAGTATTATGAAAAGGGGGCATGACCAGTGGTAACGCCACCAGGTATGATCAAGTGAGGTTTTTTGAATCCAGGAATGCCCTCACCCGGTGTTGTGTGGAACAGGTCACAGTCCCTTCCTCATGGAATATAACCGCTATATCACCGGATACTGGAGGGCGAAGTGGATTCCTTACTCAAACAGCACTTTGCAGATGGACATGAATTCCTTCAGTTTCATCAATACAGCTGTAGAGAAATCTTGAAACAGAAGCATAGTGGATAGAAATGCATCTCCTGTAAGCTCACATAAGTTTGACTTTGCCTTGGAAGTTTAATAACTTGAATATAACTGGTCTCTAATTTTGTGTTGTTCCCAAACCAGGGGGGCCCAAGCAGTGCACCCCCTCCACTACAAAGGGTCGGACCTCAGTTTCCTCAAAAAGTAGCTTGGGAAGTTGAATTCTGAGGAACCAATCTAAATCCTGACCCCTCAAATGTTCGGGGATGCCAGTTATCCGTAGGTTATTCCTCCTCAGTCTGTTCTCCAGATCTTCTAGCTTATCCTCCAGCTGCTTACTGGAGTAAGCCAGGCTCATGAGACGTTGACGTAAGGAAGTTATCTCGTCTTTGCACGTGGACATTCTGTGTTCTAATTCACCAATTTTCCCCTTGTGAGTTTTAACTTCCTCTAAAATCTCGCTCATCAAACTTTTTTCCATCATTGCAAATAGCATCTGTACCACTGCCCTGGCTCTTGCTTCCGCAAGCTCTGGTTGCGATGGCGCGGGTGCATCAGATGAGTCTTCCATCATATGTATGTCTGCTTGCCCTGCGATGGCACGGGTGCATCAGATGAGTCTTCCATCATATGTATGTCTGCTTGCCCACAGAGCTGTTTCAGAGGGAGTTTTCTTTTTTTTTTCCTCTTTTTTGGAAGGATGGTAGTAGCTACTAGTACAGGAGCAGCTGTAAAGCCCCTGGAAACAGGGCCAGTGCTACCATAAGGCAGCTTAGGCAGCCGCCTAGGGCGCCGCAGCGGAAGGGTGCCGAAAAGGAGCAGCAATTTTGTTTTCCCCATTTATTTTAAGTACATAGATATCTGCAACAAGGGAGAGCTGATTCATGCTACAAAGCACTCCCTCGTGCCAGAGAGCAGCAGTTACACGAGTGGGAGCGGAGTAGTGTTGTAGAACAGCCCCTGACGCCAGACAGCACGGCGCGGCTGTTTGTTCTTGGACTGCTGGGAGGACGTGGAGCCGGTACAGGATGAGCCCCGAGGAGGAGCAGGCTGTCCGGGGAGCGCTGGGCTCAGGTGAGATTCTCCCTGGCAGTTGGTGTGATCTCCTGGTCTGCTCAGGCTCCCTGGTGTACAGATATCTGCACAGCACAATGTTCCCTATGGATAGAGACAAAGGCTGATGTACTAGGGACAGCTGGATTAACCCCTTGAGTGCCAGAGCACTGCTTAGCATTGCGTAGCCTACCCACTGGCACTCAAAAGGTTAAACAAACCTCACCACAGGGGGTAAATACAAATCCCCAATGATTACAATGGAGTTTTAACCCCTTGTATGCTACATAGGTGTCTCAATCTGTTGGAAATCTTTCTAGCTCTCTAGGGGTTAAAACACCATTTAACCCTTGAAGTGCCAGAGAGGTATCCAACACATTGCAACACAATACCTCTTTGGCACTTATGAATGGTATATGATAAGCACTCAGCACAGTACCATATTGAAATAAAATAATAATCACTTTTAGAATGAAAAATTAGAGTGATGTGTTACTCAACGTACACATACACACACACACACACACACACACACACACACAGGTACTGATACACAGAGATAAGTACACACACATAGATACACAGAGATAAGTACTCACACAAACAAGCATACAAATTGGCACACTGGTGCACAGACAGAGAAGCACACACACTTACACACTGATACCCCTACAGAGACTCACACACATTAACACACTTATACACATATAGGTAACACACACTGACACACTTATACTCATGTAAGGAACATACACATTGACACTTGCACACATATAGGGAACACACACACACGCACTTATATACATATAGGGAATACACAAACACACCGACACTTACACACATACAGGGGTGGGGCATAAAGCAGCGGGCACAAGGGGTGGAGCCAAGGGGGAGGCAAAATTAGGTTTTGCCTAGGGTGGCAAAAATCCTTGCACCGGCCCTGCCTGGAAACAGAGGGAATTTCCCCTAAAATGCTAGGGTTTCTAGACAGCAACAGAGGCAGCCTCTCCCTAAAACGCTAGGGTGACTGGACAGGCAACAGAGGCAGGATCTCCCTAGAACGCTAGGGTAACCAATGGTACAGTACAGGATGGTAGGCAATGGGTAGGCCAGTATCACGGACTGACAACTGTACACTGCTAGTCAGGAGGAATCACCAAGGCACAGAGAGTGCTAACGGAGATAGTCTATCCTCCTTACCATTGGCCTACTATCAGCCATAGCCGGAAGGCAATCAGTCCAGCCAGGAGTAGAATGGAGCTTGTAGTTAGCCAGAGCCAGGAGTCAGACCGGAATGGTTAGTCAGCCAGAGCCAGGAGTCACACTGGAACAGAGAGCAGTCAGGGATCAAGTGGAGCCGAAGTCAGATGAAACCAAGAGTCATGCACGGGAATCAAGCATCGGAATCACACGAGCTATAGCGCACAGGTACACCACGAAAGGGAACGGTAGTAATGGTAGGCTGAGGCCTTTAAGGCCTAGCAAATATGTGGAGACTGACTCTGGCAACAAGCAGTAGCCTATAAGAATATCGAATGTGTTACAGCGCAACAACCACCAAGCAAAAGGATGTTGTCTGCATACAAAGACGCTGGCGGCAATCACGGGCACCACGATACCTCTGGAGAGAGAGATATCCATCAATCTAGATGCTCCAGATTCCCAGACCAGATCTGGATCACGTCTCTTTAATTCACTTGAGTGTACCTGCGAGTAAGGTACGGCATCTAGTGTTGACACTAGCCTGCCCAGAAATCTCATGTATTCCCTGATCATGGCTGAGGGCCACTCCAGGGCCTGGGATACTTCCTGCATCACAAGAAGAATATTGACCTCTAGTACAAAGACCTTCCCCAGACGGGTGTCAAATCTCAACCCCAGTAACTCCAGTTCCAGGGAAGACAATGTAGAGGACTTGAGCATGTTCAAGATCCACCCATGGTGGACCAGAAGTTGGGCACATTCCTGAATGTGACAAGCCAAGAGCTCCTCCAAGGGAGCACGCTTGAGAGACTTGTGAAGTTTGAGGCCTCTGCCCCTCCATTTGGCCGGGGAAAGAAAAAGACTCAGTTTCCTCGCCATAGTCAGATATTTGGTGGGCATTTGAGGCAACAAAGTTCTCTTACGCCAGTAGCATCACTAATAATCTGCGGCAGCTCAATAGGGACTTGTCCTGAAATGGAAAGGAAACCAGTAACTTCTTAGAAGATTGATCTGCAGGCCAAATCTTAAGCCACAGGGTATGTCGTGCAGCAACAGAAAAAGCATAGGCCTTAGAGGACAATCTGTCCATGTCACAATGAGCCTCATAATAATAGTTATTGGCCTCCATAATGTTGGCCAGAATAATCAACAAATCCTCCTTGGAGATATCAGCTTGGAAAGCTTCCATTAGCTGTTTGCCCCACACGGCAACAGCCCTCTTCACCAAGACAGTGGCTGCAAAAGTGGCTTTAAGGATAGAGTCCAGCTTCTTGCCAGCTGGTTCCTTCAAGCCTGCTGCATCTGCCTAAGGCAGAGCAGTAGACTTAGCTAATCAAGCAATAGGGAGATCCATGGTTGGAGAAGAGGTGCACTGTGCCAAAGCTGCCTCAGAAAAGGGATACATCTTGGAGAACATTTTGTTGATGAACAGGCTTTTGACTGGGGTCTTCCACTCATCCAGAAGAATCTGGTCAAGAGTGGCACTGGGAAGAAAGAATGGAGAAGACTTCTTATGCCTCTGGAAAACATCCATAGAGGAAGACCCCTCATCAGAGGTGTCAAAGGGTCTCCAAAACTGCTCTAATGAGCCCCTCAGCAGAGAAGAGGAGGTCAGCCTCATAGGAATCGCCATAGGAATAGGAAGAATCCATATCTTCATATTACCACCCCCTTCTTCTCGTAGAGGAGGCCCCTAGAATCTGAAGAACAATTGAAAAATAGGGGCCAAATATTTAAAGGTAGTGGGGGGGCTTCCAAGTCTGAAGAACCCCAGAAGAGAGAAGGCAATTTCGGCCACTGAAGACAGTATTGTCTTAGCTCAAGCTGGCTCTTTATCTGTGCTAGAAGGCCCCGGCGGAGTAGTGGGGGCCACATTGCAAGAGGGGCAGAGAGATCCTGAAAACTCTCTAGGAAGCTCAGTTTGGTATGAGGAACAGTAAGTGTGTGTGTGGGGGTGTGTGTGTAAGGGACACTCCTGAGTCCTTAGATTTACCCCCATGCCCCTTAGAGTCTGACATCCTGAAATGAAGTGCCCCAAGACTAGTATAAAATACTACAAACTATGTCAAAAATAATATATCACCTTTGAAAACCAAGAAAATACACTTATCTGGCAACCGAAGGCTTCACCTGGAGAAGGAGCGCAAGGAGAGTCTGCCTTTGCGTAGAATAAGCAAGATAAGTAAAATGGGGACTAAAAAATTGACATCCAATCGGAAGACAGCCTGCAAAATGGGAAACATAGTCTTCTCTACCTAGAAATGCCTACAACTCTGTTTGCGGAAATGACATGAGCTCCCTGGACACTCAGAATGTGGACCAGATAATGGGGCATGAGGAGACAAGAAGATAGAGCCTTCTCTCACTTTTGTATCTTAAACAATTGCAGAGGTATGTCTCATTTAAGTTTTCCCATAGAAGTCAATGGAGCAAAGATGGTGGTGGGCAGGCTACATCAGTAACATCAGGCAAAATCAAATAGGTATCCCAGAAACCATCTAATGAGGGAATAAAACTAAGACACAAGTTAAAGGAAAGTTGACAACAGCCCCCACAAACCCCCAGCCCCAAAACTGCACAGAAAGGGTTAACTTCCAACAAAAAAGCAGCCATCCTTACTCCAAAGCCCTATGTATAGACAACAGACAAAGAAATTAAATATCTAAAAGAGTGCAAAGAAAAGACTCAGAACACCCCTGTATGGAGAGGCACATGACTGGGATACAGATGGACCAAGGCACTCAAAAGGTTACTTACCAGTCTTTTGTCTTCAGGTTACCATTGTAGCTAGAAGCAGAGCCCCAAGAAACTGCTGGGAGGGAAAACTTGGCAGCAAAATTCCATGCACCTGTACACTGGTCAGTCCACTCCAGGGAAGCCCAGTAATGGTAAACCATTTAATGGGGGATAAAGGCAGCCCCACATCTAATAGGAAAATAATAAAAAATCCTAAAAAACGGGTTCTTTCCTTTTTTTCGCAGGACACATGAATTCTGGGATACAGGCAGGGGAGAGGTTGAGCAGGAGGAGGAGTGCGTCTTCAGCATAATTCTGTCTTTTGAGATGTGTCCTGTCCTCCAAGACGAGGGACTCAACCACATGGTACCTGTGTTCCATATTGGGACTATATGGAACACAGGTACCATACTGGAACTATATGCAGTACGCTACATGTAAAACTATATACGCCAACTGCTGTACGCACGCCACTGTATGCCAAACGCTATACACCATGCGTAAAATGCTATACACCCAACGCTATCGTAAAAATGCTATTTGCAAAATGTAAAACACTATATGCCAAACTCAGTATGCCAAATTCTATAAACTATGTGCTAAATGCACTGCGTTAAACTCTATAAGCCAAACACTATATGTAATACACCAAACACTATACACAACATGCAAAACGCTATATGCAGAACACAGTATGCTACACACCAAATGTGTAAAAACTATATCCACACAATGCTATAAGAAAAATACGCCAAACGCTATATATCAAAGGCAATACGCCTTATGCAAAATGCTATACACAAAGCACAATAAGCTATAGACAAAATGTTATATGCAATAGGCAAAACACTATACTCATTGTGCAAAAATGCTATAAGCAATATGAAGTACGCAAAACACTATATGCAATAAGCAAAATGAAAAATGCTATAGGCCAAACTCAATACAGAAAACACTGCACCATATGCAATATCCAAAATGCCATACGCTAAAGATAAAACTCTATACACCAAACACAAGCTGCTGTACGCACAACGCTATATGCCAAATGCTGTACTCAATGCGCAAAATGCTTTACACAGTATGGAAAATGCTATAGGCAATAGAATATACACAAAATGCAACACACGCATAACACACATGCTTTCACTCAAACATGCTCTCATACACACTCACAAATTCGTTCACTCTTGGAGAGTTGCGTAATGCAGTGCTTTATAATCCATTGAACACCTTCATGAAGCTGAATCAGCCAGTCACTAACCCTTTGGATGCCAGAAATGTATCCAAAACATTGTGATGCATTGGACACTTCTCTGGCACTCAAAGGTTAAAACAGTCATTGTTTTATTAACCTCGCAAAGCTGTGCCAATACTACTAGAAAGTAATATATGATAAAATTGATTATTGTTGTATGATCAATGGGTACCACTCTCCCTTATTTGGTGTTTAACAATGTCAGCACAATCTGTTACATGAGGAGTGTGAAAAATAACAAATGTACTGTGGTTAAAGGCAATTATATCCTAAATAAATGGTTGGCAAGTTGTTGAACAGAATATACTTGTGTCCTTTATTCAGCAGTTTATCTATTTAGTTTGTTATTATATTTGCAGTTTCATGTATATAGTGGATGTAATAGAACAAATGTAAAGCCAGCATTCACCTGATTAAAATAGCTTCTTTATTGAGAGCATATGCTGCAGTTATAAGAAAAACAGTGGGTAGTTGGTGTTCCTGTGTTACATGCAAGCCAACAACTGTTTTGTTCCTTTATGGCACTTTATGAAGTCTTTCGATAGAGAACAAAGCTCTTTATCTTAGAACCAATTAAGGCTGCCCACTGCCTCCTAAGGCAAAATGGTCTGGGCACACCAATTCATGTGGATAAAAAGCAAGATAATATAGTTATATATACACATTTTAAATTGAAGTTGTTGGCTTTCCTTAAAAAAGGAAATAATCTCCCATACAGGTGTAAAGTGTTTTCTATGAAAATGTTATGCATAATAAAAACAAACACATATCACTGCAAAAAAGGTAACAATTTTTCTCATTGTATCAGGGATACAGGAGACTGGATCCCAGTGGCAGGACAAAGGACTGATAAGAAGCCTAAGGATTTCAGTCTCTGCAGAGGAAGCAAAGCTTTAGTGCGAGACTGGGGAATGGAGCTGTAGTGTTAATACTGTAGAAACCAAATTAAAGCTGCTAGAAGCCAGAAATCCCACCCCTGGTTGAGCCAGGGGCTAGACCAGGATAGTTACAGTACACTGGTATTCCAGAAAGCTGAGATATTGGAGCAGGAAACTGGAAAGTGGTAGAGGCAAGCAGAGGAGTTCAAGCGTACAAGCCGTAATCAACCAGAGAATCAAACACGCAAGAAACTGAGTCTTCATTGCCAGGACTAACAAAAGCAATGGAAGCTCAGGCAGGCTGATTTAAATGGTCTCTAAACAAGGTACAGCTGGAGTCCATTAACTAAAAGGAGTAAAGAAAAGTCGGAAAGAGAAAAAGGAAAATTCTGAACAGAACAGCCCAAAGATGAAAGGTCGTTTCTTCAAGCTCAAAGAATGGCAAGTCCAGAGGACAGACCGTGGCATTGCCATTATCTCAAGTGCACCCTCCAGGTGGCAGGACCCGGACATTGCAGAGGAGACCTGTGAAAAACCAGAAGAGCAGGACAGGAAAGGGAAGAAGCTAGTTCCAAGGAATTCTCTTCTGGGCCATAACCCTTCCACTGCACCAAATACTAAAGGTGACTCCTACATAAATGGGAATCCTCCTGGCCATCAACCTAAATCCAGAGAAGGAGTAGGAATAAGTCCAGGAGCAAAATTGTGAATAAGAGGCTTAAGTAGGGAGATGGAAAACACTGGGTGAACATGGACATGAGGAGGAATCTCCAGTTTTTCTGTCACAGGATTGATACATTGCAGAATTCAATAAGGGCCAATAAAAGGGCCACCCATTATATTTGGAGGGCACAGAAAAGATCAGATGCTTAGTGGAGTACAGGAACAAACACACAATCACAGATGAGCAAAAGACCGTCTTAAGTGCAGGGTTTGCCTAGGCAATTCTAACTTAGCTACAGGGCAGGAGTTGATCCAGGCATAGAGATCCATGCATGTGATAAGAAAATGGCCAGTAGCCAAAATAGTGTCTTCAGAGGCTGGGTGATCCAATGGAAACTGATGGAAGAGTGCATCAGCATTCCAGGTTTGAGAACCTGGATAGTAGGGAATATGAAATCATAATCTGGGACATTTGCTTGAAATGGAGGGGTGGAAATATCTGAATTACATTTATGGGAAATTATAAGCGGAGTTCCAGACAACCATGGTCTAATAGCTATGGGGGAAGATAAAATGTCTGGGATTTTGGTTCATAACTTGTGTGAAAGACATGGAGTACAGATTCCAGGGATGCAACGGTTATCACTAAAGCTGAAATTTCATACCTGGCAATGCCATCATACGGTATTGGTGAGCCATCTTCAGGAATAACAGCATTATTGCTAAAAGAACTAAAAAAAAAAAAAATCTGAATACCATAAGTTTAGATCTGACCAATCGGATAGTCCAGATAATGTAGTCTGACATCATATTATAATGATATGGTTAATCATCCAATCCGAAGAGGATGGGAGGTGACGTTCTGATAAGAGAATTTGTACACTAATGGTCAAAAGTTTGAGAACACCTACATTTTTTCCATTTTAGGTAATATCCAAGAATGGGTTAAACAAGAGAACTTAAAGGGATAGTAATACTTGAAAATAAGTTGGTTTTATTTTGTAGCCCTTAAAAAAACATGAAAAATGATATAAGTCTTATCTCCCAAACCTTTATGGTTTGGGAGATATTCAGAAGTAAAGTTTCCCCTGGAGTGATGTCATTGCTACACCCCTCAGATTTGGAATCCGGTCGCTTGACCGGCTGTGCCTCTCCAGAAGTGCTGAGATCATGATCTTTAAAAAGAATTTCTTAATTAGAATTGTCTACAAAGTGTGCTTTCAAGCCAGGCACACTTTGTAGACTGTTCCAATGAAGTAGTTCTTTTCAAAGATCGTGATCTCGGCACTGCTAAAGAGCTGCCGGTTGCTCTGTGGACTGAATTCCAAATCTGTCCACTAGATGGCAGACTTGGCTGAAACAGCCAGGAAAAGAGAACTTTTCTTTATTATACATGTGAATATCTCCCAAACCATAAAGGTTTGTGAGATAAGACTTATATCATTTTTCATGTTTTTTTAAGGCCTACAAAATAAAATAAAATTATTTTCAAGTATTACTATCCCTTTAAATTTGAGAACTTTACACTATACTAGGTATTGACACGCTACTTCACAGTAAAGAATTGATTAAATAATCAATTACACATATTTGTGCAAAAATATATACAATTTGTTTAAGTAAAATATAATATGTATATAAAGTGTAAACAACAATGATATAAATGAATGACCAGCAATAGATATACAGTAACTCAAACCACAATTATCACCATTAGGATTACCAGCAATTAAAGGGTTAACCACACATAGGTATACTCAGATATTAAATAACAATAATTGAACTCAGCAGCATAGAAAAGGATAATTTATCCTATAATTAATTAAAATACAGTTGGCAGCAGCATATATGAATACCTCTGCCCCAGAAACTGTATAAACTATGCTAATTGAGGTTTCAGGTATATTGTCAGGTGAATAAGCTTTAATATTAAGCCAGGTCCTCTGACAATTCCCTTATACCATATATAATAATCAAATTTAGAGACTAACTGGAATAAAATCCCAGAGATAGATCACTATAATTTAATTATGTACTGATTTCAAATATTGCATACCTTCTGAATAAAACATTACATTGCAGTTAATATAGTCGATAATAGATTATACCAATAATATACTTAGAATCAATCCAATAATATATGTCTAGACAGTATATTAAACTTTGGGCAACATATATCACAAATATAACTGTAGCAGTCCTATGTAAAACCTATAGGGTACTCCAAGGGTTAAATCACTAGTAAAATATAGGATGCCACACCTAAGATGGCTACTTTTTTTGTTTATGAGATGTTTAAAAACTTTTCACAGTACAAAAGTTTAGACCCAATACACACACAAAGAAATCCAAAGAAACAGCTCAAAATAAAGACAAAGAGCAGTTAAATGGTTAATAAATGAATTCAAAGAATTCCCCAGATCAATATTAGCTATTATAACCTTTCCAGAAACACAATATATTATTCTAGAAATACCAAGAATTATATTAACTAATCTATAAACCAAGCTATTTAACTATATTATACTTATCTGGCAAAATATAACAATTTACCAATAATAAATTAATTCTGCTTAATTCAGAATTACTACAGCTAATATAGCTTATTATACTTGATCCCAAATGGTTGGCCAGTCCAATTAAGACAAATTATAAGAAATATTTGATTCTGAATTTTGCATAATTTAAATAAGGAAAGATATATAGTTACTAGTCCAATAAGTGTGGATTTCTTAAGCAGGCAGCCAAGTATATAGCAGGAATTGAAGAGCCAGGAACCAAGAGGAAAAAGCCAGCCAAGACCCAAGACCCCTTTTCTCTCTAAACTTACATATTTATAATATAAAATTACCCTTATCAGAATCTCCTCTGATTGGATAGAGATCCATCTCATTATGCAGTGATAACATGCATATCATTATGGAAAAATTCCAAAGCACTAGTAATAACGCTATATAGCCTACAGATGGCACTCTTAATCCTAAACATTTTAGATATGATAAATTTTGTGTCATCAGTGATGTATTGAAGAGGTCATTAGACGTCATATAAATTTGTCATCCTACCAGACTTTCTCACATGGGAGTATATTTTCTTCCCAGACTTTGAAATTCTCTCATAAGATAATAATACTGCTTGAGACTGTGGTTGTGTCACGGTTTGTTTTGATTCTCAGACACAGAGTAAGATAAAAATCAAACTTTATTGAAAAGTTTAATGGGAACCCTCACGGGTCCTGAACATACACATATATCACATGTACATAATGGATTCAAACAGTAGTATTTGCAAGATACGCTCTACCGGCCTTGCCAATATACCAGGCAAGGCAGCCTAGAGGGCAACATAACAATCTAACTGTGGCTCTACCAGCCTTGCCAATATACTGGGCAAGGCAGCCTGGAGGGTTACACGACAATCTGAATGTGGCTGTACCGGCCTTGCCAATATACCAGACAAGGCAGCCTGGAAGATGGCACTCAGGAATGGAGACAGGCTCTACTGGCCTTGCCAATATACCGGGAAAGGCAGCCTGGAGGGTAATAATCAATCTGAATATGGCTCTACCAGCCTTGCCAATATACCAGGCAAGGCAGCCAGGAGGACAGAAGGACAGCTCCACAAATGCTGAATAGATGGAACAGCAGCATAAGATGGAACAGTGGAGCAAACCAGTCTCACAACCAGGGAAACCAAACCGGTTCAATAATGGAGGCAGCAGCAACCGGTGAATGAAGGGTTAACCAGTACCGCCCTGGACAACAGTATAGAAAACCAGTTCTGTATAGATGGATCAGCAACCGGTAATGTGGAGTAAACCAGTATCGAGTATAGGACAACAGGAATGCCCAACCGGTTCAGTCATACAGCGGAATCAGCAACCGGTAAAAGTGGAGTAAACCAGTATCGTGTATCTGACAACAATAGCGTCTAACCGGTTCTATACTAGCGAATCAGCAACCGGTGAATGTGAAGTAAACCAGTACCACGTACTGGAAGACAGGAATGCCCAACCGGTTCTATAAGAGGAATCAGCAACCAGTAAATGTGGAGTAAACCAGTATGGTGTATAGGACAACAATAGCGTCTAACCGGTTCTATACTAGCGAATCAGCAACCGGTGAATGAGGAGTAAACCAGTACCTCGTACTGGACGACAGGAATGCCCAACCGGTTCTCTAAGCGGAATCAGCAACCGGTAGATGTGGATAAACCAGTACCGCGTATTAGACTACAGGGATGCCCAACCAGTTCTATACAGCGAGATTAGCAACCGGTGAATGTGGAGTAAACCAGAATCGTGTATAGGACAACAGGAATGCCCAACCGGTTCTATAAGCGGAATCAGCAACCAGTTAATGTGGATTAAACCAGTACCGCATACTGGACTACAGGGACACCCAACCGGTTCTATACAGCGAGATTAGCAACCGGTGAATGTGGAGTAAACCAGTACCGTGTACTGGACAACAGTGAAGCCCAACCGGTTCTATACAGCGAGATTAGCAACCGGTGAATGTGGAGTAAACCAGTACCGCGTACTGGACAACTGCGAGGCCCAACCGGTTCTATACAGCGGAATCGGCAACCGGTGAATGTGGAGCAAACCAGTGATCAGAATGTTGCCCAGGCGACCCAGCAGCCAGATGATGACAGTGAGGAAACAGCAGCAGGAACAGCAGACAAGCCAGGACGACCACTGGAACAACAGGACTGCCAACCAGGTCAGGAACGGAGCAGGAACAACAGCAGCACGGGGTCAGGAACGGAAGCAGGAACGGCAGCCCAACCGGATCTGGAACGGAGGCAGGAACCACGCAGGAGAGGCACTGACTACTGGAGAACGCTGACACTGGTAACAGAGCGAAACAGGCCCAAGGAACAGGTACAGGTACAGGCACGTGACTGCTGACATAGAGACACCACGAAAGGGCAACCAAAGGGTGCCTCAGCCCAGTCTATATAGGCAATACTGGGCGGGCAAAAGACAGGCGGCCAATGGAGAGTACACACAGCAGAAGTCAGCAATCACGGGCACCGTGATAGGTTGTCTGCAATTCGATATCAATCACCATAAAAGTCACCTAGATATTTTTCACTCCCATCTAGGTAAATAGAAGTCCCTTTTGTCCAGAATAATGAGCTAATTTAAACACATTTTAAAACACAGATTTTTAGAGAATGTGGTTTAAAAGAAAAAATAACCATTTCCTCCCAATCATGACAATGTCTCTGGCATAATCCCCCTTTTTAGCAAAATTTTTCTAACTTGATTAAAGTTCTAAATTATTATTGCTAAAACTGGAAGAGATGGTTTGTCATCTTCTTCCCGTGACTGGGATCGTCCCTCAAGTTATCACAGTTCACTTCAGTCCAACTAGATAACGGCACAGTCTTGTTTCCAAAATATGAAGTACTTATTGTTCTCTTCAATAGATGAAACAATATCTCCAAATAGGAAACCAATAGACCAGATTGGTTGATAGTGAGATGTTGTATCTAATATGAATAGTTGCTTGGCCTACTCATGGATCTCCTTAGTTTTGATTTGAGCTAACAAGGCACACATATCATATCAGACTCCGAGTTTTAGAGACTGGTGGTGGGAGACATATCAATTATTCTTTTATGGTGACTATGGGAACATGTTGACAAAACTCCTCTGGGATACTAATTCTTCTCTGTTAGGATGGATTCCGACATCTCTTGCCCAATGGTTCTTGATAAAGGCACTGGAACCACGCTGGTCTTTGTCCGGAACTCCTGTCACAGAAGGATGATCCACCTCACGTCCTTGGTCTTGATGTCCATAACAATGGCATCTGTCAACCGACCTCAATCTTTGGTCTAAAAGAAATGACACAAGTGATCTCATTGAAACAATTTTGCATGCATGCATACATTACAGTTTCAACCAGTATCCCTAAGATTTTGGTACTGTTAAGATTACTGTACATTTATTTTTGCACTAGTCTGCTTGTGGCCCTCATTAGCCTTAAGCTAAACTATGATAATCTAACACTCTATGTCTCTACTCTTTCCCCTTTCATAGAGGAATGACTTTCAGCTGTTTGCTAAAAACAAAATCTTGTCAAAAGGAAAAATAAGATTAGCATAACATTTTGTTAAGCATCACTGAACAGCAATTCATTTGTTGACGACATATGTTAGAGAGTGTTAGTGGGGAACATATATGCCACACAGACAGACAAAAGAGATAGCAACGTTTCACTAAAGCAAAAGAAGACAATAGGACCCAACATGACAATGTCATTTGGACAATCAAGGATACTCATCCATCCGATAATGTTCTTCTTCAGCTTCTCCCTCTATGATCTGTAACTGAGATTTAGGGTGACAAGCACGCAATTGGTTTATGTGAACCCACTTTTTTTTTAAATTTCACCATTATTAGGGATAGAAAACGTATAGGCAACTGGAGATAATTTATCAGTTATGATATATGGCCCTCTCCATGAGGGTAAGAATTTCTTCTCTCTTACCTGGTTTCTCACAAAATTGTACAGATAAACATGATCATTTACCTCATACTCCCTTTGGTGGTCTTTAGGTCATAGTAAGTTTTATTACTTACCACTGCTTTCTCCAGATTTTTCTGTGCAAACGCAATGCATTTTGTAAATGCTTGCGTAACTGGTCTATGTACTGGTGTGTTGTGGAGGCATTAATTAGATTTTGATTGGACGTACGGTATAGCAAGTGCTGGGGTAGGACCGTCTTTCTACCTGTCATTAATTCAAATGGTGACATTTTCATGGCTGCACTAGGAGTAGCCCAAATAGCCATGAGAACTAGGGGTAGTTTAAGATCCCAAATCCTTACCTTATTCCTTAACAAACTTCTTGAGAATGTTAACAATGGATTGATTATATCATTCCACCCTCCCACTTGACGCAGAATGGTAAGTAATTTATGTTTTACCCCCAATAGTTTCCATAGTTTGCTCATCACTTCCCTGGTGAAATGGCTACCTCTATCAGATTGAATCCTCTGTGGTAGGCCAAACATGGAGAACACATGGTTAATTAACAATGCAGCAGCAGTTTCTGACATATTATTCACAGATAAACATTCAACCAATTTGGTGAACAGACAAGTAACAGCATATACTTGTTCCCCCTTGCTGTACGGGTAACTGGTCCTATAAAATCTATTTGAATATCCAACCATGGTAAAGACATCCCCCTCTTCTGTAGTGGTGCACGATGAGTGGGGCCAGATGGTTGGAATTGGGAACACACCAAACAACCTTGACAATAGGTTTGTACATCTTTAAGCATATGAGGCCAATATGCATAATCACGGAGAATCTCATATGTGATTTTATCTCCACGATGACCTGAAGTAGGTGCATCATGAGCATGTTGGAGCATTAAACCTCTAAATTCAGTTGTTACAACCCATTGTTATATTCCATTTTAGAGGTTCTGGTTAACAGACCATCTTGTATATGGAATTGGGCCTTGGATCTCATCAAGATCCTCAAGTCTTCTTTTCCCACACTGTCCTCCTCAGAGATTGGGTGGTTTAGGGGGTCTTCTACATGTTTATAGAATAGCCCTATGATAGGGTCCCCCTTCTAACTTGTAATTAAGTCCTCACTAGGCGAGTCTTGAATCCATTGTACTACTGGGGTGTCTGCTTCATTACGGGCTTGTTGCCTGGTAAGAGCATTTACCTGTATTGGACCCAATAGATGTGAGATATCCAAGACCTCCCCCTTAAGGGCGCCTTCTTTAGCCAATAGATCGGATAGGGCCTAGGACCTTGGAATGACCCTTTGTCTTTTTCCAATAGATGGTAAGGCCATTTGATGTCACGAGATTGTCAACCTCGCTAAAAAGTTTACCATGTTTCACTGGTTTATTATTGGATTGGAGCATATGGCTCCTTTTCCAACCTGGGAGGTACTCTACAAAGCTATGGCAAACATAATTAGAATCAGTTATAATGACAAATTCCTTAATGTTATGCTCAATAACTAACAGGACTGTCTTATAGACTGCACAGAAGTCTGCCACTTGTCAATGTACATGGTTGGCAAGGCTGTACAATAAATTTCTTCAAATGCCTTATAGGGGGAAAGCAATTGTTCCTCAAGGTAATCATCTCCACTGGTAGCAGTCTCCATGGGAAGTGCTGAACAATCATGGAGCTCGGCTAATCCTTGAGCTACAGGATTCTTCCTGTTTTGCTTATACCTAATCTCCAATGGCCATCCCTGTAGGGATAAAGTCCAAGTGGTGATCCTACTTTGGAGAGGTGTCCTTCCTTTATGCCATCACTTTGCAAATACTGCAAAGGCTGATGAGCGGTTTCAATGATGATTTTCTCACCCTGAATAAAACTATGAAAGTTCTGTAATGACCAAACAGTAGCCAATAAAGCTTTCTTACAGTCATTGATTTTGATTTCCATGGAAGACAGGGATTTACTGGCATAAGCAATAACCTTTTTCAGGTTGTCCTGCTTTTGATATAAAATCCCACTGAGACTAAGATTAGTGAATCCTGACTCAAGGTAAAATGGCTTACCTCCTTCTGGATAGGCCAGACAAGGAGCCTGGGTGAGTTTATTCTTGCGCTCAGACACAGCATGTTCTTGAGCTGCACCCCAGATCCATGGTTGATCTTTCTTCAATAACAACAACAATGGTTTGGTTATTTCTGAATAATTATCAATAAACTTCCAGGAATAATTCATCATGCCTAGGAAGGATCTCAATTAATTGAGATTAGTTGGTGTTTTGGATTTGACTATCGCTTCTTTCTTTGTGGGTTTAACCCTTCGGTCATCTCATGACCAAGAAAGTTAACTTTGGTGCGGCACATCTGTGCCTTTTTGAGCGACAGTTTAACACTAGCTTCCTTTAGCTGATTAAATACATATTTAATCTCTGTGATATATGCTTTTGGAAGGTAGTACTTTTAATCAGGACATCATCCACATAGCAGAGAGTCCCCCTAGCCATAGCATCAGGCATTGCCTTGTGTATAAACATGGCAAATTCATGACCTGAGTGGATATACCCAAAAGGCATTCTAGCCCAGGCGTATTGTACTCCTCCAAAGGTGAAAGCTAGCTTATATTGGTCATCCTCACTGACTTTAATGGTCCAGTACCCTTGGGCGCAGTCAATCTCCGTAAAGAACTTAGACCCCTGCATCTGAACCAAACATTGAGCTATACACGGCACCGGCCAGCCGGACATATATACATGTTTGTTCAGTTGCCTTAAGTCGGCACACAGACGCCATTGACCATTGGATTTAAGGATTCCCAAGATGGGGTTATCATATGAGCTGTGCACTGGCTGTATAATGCCCCTCTCTTTGAGGTTCCTTGTGATCTCCGCCAATGAGTCATAGGATGCAAGTGGAAGACAGTACTCTTCAATATATACAGGAGGCAATTTAGGGTCAGTTTCTATGCGGGCGACGTGTATGTTGGTTAAACCACAAACATATGAATCCTTGGCAAACAGCTCTTGGAATTCCATAAGGATTTACCTTAGCTGTTGGCAGAGTCATCAGAGAACTTATCTGCTAGAGAGATTTGCTCCTCTACTAGGGCATTAAACTTTGGAAATGCTTCAGGCCTACCTAACTCATAGATTTCCTCAAGCTGTGTAGATAAACCATGATCATTTATTCTTACCTTATCCACAGCCTCCTAATATTCTCGGGACTCTGGTTCCTCCATCTGGTGTTCAAATACCAGAGAGGATTCCTCAATCCGGCATGTACCTGTATCAGGGCTATATGGATACACAGATTGAATGGAAAACAGTCCCTCTGGGAGGGAGTAAAACATTTACTCAACTAGTTGCTCCTCAGACAGATAATTATCAGGCAGTAGGCCAATTACTTGATTCTGAAACACAAATGTATAGTATTGTGAATCCAGTGCATAACCAATTACAGTTCCCTTCTCTAATGTAATACTGTGTGGGGTTATGTTATTTACCACAATGTGGACTGCTGTTCTACGAATACTCACCATAGGGGTGTGCAATACAGAAATTCCTAATTGTTGAATACTATTTGAGAGGCATATTAGTGCATCAGGATTCTCAAGGTTCTGACAACTACGAACCTGCAAGGATATGGGGACCTGACTTGCCCCACCAGGTATAGTGACCTCCTTAGCTACCTGTAATTTCACTGCATATGGCAACAGTTGGCATGACTTCAGGGCTTTTAAGTCATCCTGAAATCCACAAGGGGTCCCTTGTAACCTAGTCCATAGGTTATTATTCACCAGATCAATCTGGGCAGCAAAACAATGGATTGAATTATTGCCTATATAGATCTGGTGTTGGAGTTCCTTCAAGAAAAACATGTTTTGCAGACCTATCACCTATAGATAACAGACATCTAGCAACAACGTTATAACTTATAGCATCATCATCCAGGTCATGGACCAAATTATCATATGGCGCCAGATACGTAATATGGATAGGATCTCTTACCGCCAACAGTAGGCTGTTACTAATGTAACTGTGTTCCAGTTTCAGTTTGGCTTGTTTAATCCTCCCAAAGTCTATAACCTGTAAGGAAACAACTCACCCCCTGTACTGTCAATGGACGCCAGATATTGAGAATGAGTCTCTGGATCTGTTGGCTCAGATGGCGATCTGTGAAGAGAGATGGTTAAGACATCGCCTTCTAGCTTCACATTCTGAATCTGTTCTGGTAACGCCTTGATGGAGAGGTCACCTTCCATATTTTCAGCGTTTGTATTAGGCATCTGTAGAATGGTGAGGTTAGGGTTCTGGCTACTAACAAAATGGATTTCAATAGTTTTGCTAGTTTCCTCTACCACATGATCATTTCTATGGGGGAGTTGCAATGCCCGCTCATATTTGATTGGGGTTTTAACTTGTAACCAGATGATATTATTCACACAGTCTATGATGGGACTTAATCGCCGTAGCAGATCTGCACCTATAATTAACCTGTTATAGGGTACTTCAACTACTATGACTTTGTGTGTGAATGATTTATCACAGATTTAAAATTTTAAACCATGTGGTTCCCAATACGTTTAAGGGATTACCTCCTATGCTTATTAGGGATCCATCAAATGCTTTCAACACTGGCTTTACAGTAGCATCCTCCATAATTTGATAATAATGGGAGCTAGACAATATGGTAGCTTGTGACTCTGCATCCAGGAGGCTGCAAATAATTAAGTCATCAAGTTCCTGCAATGTGACATCAATTAAATATCTCCCTTTATATTCATGCATTTCACATAAATAATTGTGATGTAAAATAGTCTTAGAATCCCTCCACTGCCTGCAAGGGTTAATTCCTGAGTTTACAGGAGCAGACTTGCTGACTACTTGGTCAGGTTGTACAGCAGCAGCATCCCCCTTCACTCCTCCTCCTTCTTCAACCTGTTCTGAAGAAATGCAGGGAAAAGAAGTGACATCATTAGGGATGGAATTAGGTGTACCTGGCTGTGGGTGAGATAAGGGAGAAATGTTATAGTCAACCAAAGCATTTAGATTCTGTAAAGAAAATGTGTTAGCATTATTGTTGCCTAAAACCTGAATAGTTATTATAGGACTTACATAGGACAAAGCAATGGTATTCTTTTCCCCTAAGGCCCCCCATTACCCTGTTCTGTTACTGAGTGGCAGCCGCCACTCATGGAGCTGTCCCTAAAAAAAGGATTCAATCCCTGCTGTGTATTAGAACTAAGGTTTTGGGCATCATGTCTGTCAGGTTGTTAACCTGGACCCTGAGACTTATCTGCTTCTGACCTTGGTTCCCAGAATCAGACTTATTGGTTTACTGAGTTTGCAGGGACTTAGACCCCTGATTATTAGAGTTTTTACCCTTTTGAAACCTCTTGGGAAACTTGGATTTATTTTGGGTTTTGTTGTATCCCTGGGACTTTTTGAGAAATGGTTTCTTACCATTTGAGTTATTAGACCCCTGTGAACTAACAGAGGCAGGCACCTTCTGTCCTGGCGCCTGGTTATTAACCTGGGGAGATTTTAACACCTCTGCATAGGTTCTCTTGCCAGATTCAAATGTTAAGCTTTCCTCAACCAATGTCTCCGCTACACACTGGGGGGCAGGCTTCTTGTCTCTAGCTGGGGTATTCTCACTCTGCTGGGCATTATATAGCTTAATAGCTTGAGTGATAACATGGGTGAATAATACCTAGCTAGATTAGTTTTCATATACCTAGGCAGAGCATTAAAGAATAGTTCCCTAAACTCATAAGACTGAAAATCTGCATCCTTATCATCAAGGAAATATGCACATTTGAGCTCTGACAAGGATTGCCTGGGGTCCTGGTCTGGCCTACATTTTAGTGCATAGATAGCACATTTAGCCTCATTTCGGGTTTTATAGGGCCCAAAAGCTAGGATTATTTCCTCAACAGTTTCTTCCCATGTAGTGATATCCATTTCACTCAAGGATCTGAAAAAGAAACCCTCTGTAATATCAAAAACCCAAAGGTACATAATACATTTTATGACTGTCAGAATGAAGGCCTAGAGATGCAAGTGTTTCAACATAACGCTCTAGATGGTTAACAGCAGACACTTAGATTTTCTTTGAAAAACTGGCACAGTGTCCTTATTATTTTGGTTTTATCACCCACTAAGGGTGACCTTTCCTCTTGTTCAAACCTATTCAGTGTAGACATTGTCCTCCTGTGAGGTTTGAGCACTGGCTTCCTGTTAGAGGTTAATCTGTGACTTGTTAAGAGGCTCTGAGGTGTATGGTATATGAATTGCCCCAGGGTGCTACCCTCATCCTCACTCCTCAGCATGAAGTGTGAATCATGAGGGTCAGCAGCCCCTTCCTCCCCAGGTGAGTGATCCTGATGACTGACTTTCCTGTCAGGACCAATACCTTGTTCCTGCTCAGAAGGAGGGTTGTCAGGGTGAGAGGCTGTAAAGGCCTGCATTCTATCTGACAATTCCTGAATCTGCCTGGACAAGATATTGAACGTCCCTTCATCCATTGATATATCCTCTTTAGGGGCACTATCAATGGACTGGTATACCAACACTTGCTCATGAAGTTTGGCATTCTCATGAGCCCACCTGTCTATATGAGACTGGAATTGCTTAACTTGTTCTTTCAAGTTGTGGTTCTCACATGTTAAATTAAACATATCAGTATGGAGGATAGAATGCTGTTCCTTTGTAGACCACACTTTCGCCAGATTATCTTTACACCTGCTCTCTAGCCCATTTACCTGGTGCTGGAGAGACTGAATTTCCTCTTCCTGTGTTTTTACTAATTTATGGTAGTCATACATATCTTTCTCTAACTCAGATTCTTTTAATCTCAGCCTTCAGGGTTTGTTTTATTGGCTCGATCTTTTCTTACTTAGCCTCTAATTTGTTTCTCTGGAAGGCTATTATATTTAACAATTCAGGCACGATTAACCCTTTGAGTGCCAGAGGAGTACAGAATACAATGCAAAGCAACGCATTCCGTACCCCTCTAGCACTCAGAGGGTTAATAAAATCTGTACATCCAACTCCTTTGGCTTGGTTTGTTCTATACATTTATTTAAAGCTCTATAATAGAAGCTATCGGGTTGCCAAATTTTTATCAAATTGGGATTCTACCCTTAGCTCTATATCGTAACTCCATTGCTGTGCATGACTTAATTTTTAGGCAAGAATGGATGGCATAAATTAACCTACCTTCTACAGACCATTTCATATCTTCTCCTGAGATCTGTTACATTGGCTCAGACACAGAAGAACTTGCCTGAGACATGTTTATGCACAAATATGTTACTGTGTAATATATCTGCTAATAAAATTATTTGACAAATGTGTCAACCCTATGTATAGATCTCAGCAGTGCCTCCAATGATGTTGAAGGTAATATTCAAGAAAGGGTTAAACAAGAGAACCTATTAGGGTGGATACCTTCACATAAATAGGTAAAATTAAAATTTGAGAACTTTACACTATACTAGGTATTGACACGCTACTTCACAGTAAAGAATTGATTAAATAATCAATTACACATATTTGTGCAAAAATATATACAATTTGTTTAAGTAAAATATAATATGTATATAAAGTGTAAACAATGATATAAATAAATGACCATCAATTACAATAGATATACAGTAACTCAAACCACAATTATCACCATTAGGATTACCAGCAATTAAAGGGTTAACCACACATAGGTATATTCAGATATATTAAATAACAATAATTGAACTCAGCAGCATAGAAAAGGATAATTTATCCTATAATTAATTAAAATACAGCTGGCAGCACCATATATGAATACCTCTGCCCCAGAAACTGTATAAACTATGCCAATTGAGGTTTCAGGTATATTGTCAGGTGAATAAACTTTAATATTAAGCCAGGTCCTCTGACAATTCCCTTATACAATATATAAATCAAATTTAGAGACTAACTGGAATAAAATCCCAGGTATAGATCACTATAATTTAATTATGTACTGATTTCAAATATTGCATACCTTCTGAATAAAACATTACATTGAAGTTAATATAGTCGATAATAGATTATACCAATAATATACTTAGAATCAATCCAATAATATATGTCTAGACAGTATATTAAACTTTGGGCAACATATATCACAAATATAACCGTAGCAGTCCTATGTAAAACCTATAGGGTACTCCAAGGGTTAAATCACTAGTAAAATATAGGATGCCACACCTAAAATGGCTACTTTTTTTGTTTTTGAGATGTTTAAAAACTTTTCACAGTACAAAAGTTTAGACCCAAAACACACACAAAGAAATCCAAAGAAACAGCTCAAAATAAAGACAAAAAACAGTTAAATGGTTAAAGGGGAACTTTCACCCCTTAATAACTAAATCTCCCTTTACTGCTGACCTGGCGACTAGCTGCTTAGTAGCGCTAGTCGCCAGAAAACTTACCCCGTTCTCAAGATTTCGCCGTTTGAAAGGATCAGGAAGCACGGACGTCTCTTCACAGTGACGTCCGTGCGCCTGCGCTGTCAGTCCCTTGTGCACCGTACGGTGCATACGGTGCACAAGGGACTGACAAGGGACTGACAGCGCAGGCGCACGGACGTCACTGTGAAGAGACGTCCGTGCTTCCTGATCCTTTCAAACGGCGAAATCTTGAGAACGGGGTAAGTTTTCTGGCGACTAGCGCTACTAAGCAGCTAGTCGCCAGGTCAGCAGTAAAGGGAGATTTAGTTATTAAGGGGTGAAAGTTCCCCTTTAATAAATGAATTCAAAGAATTCCCCAGATCAATATTAGCTATTATAACCTTTCCAGAAACACAATATATTATTCTAGAAATACCAAGAATTATATTAACTAATCTATAAACCAAGCTATTTAACTATATTATACTTATCTAGCAAAATATAACAATTTACCAATAATAAATTAATTCTGCTTAATTCAGAATTACTACAGCTAATATAGCTTATTATAATTGATCCCAAATGGTTGGCCAGTCCAATTAAGACAATTATAAGAAATATTTGATTCTGAATTTTGCAGAATTTAAATAAGGAAAGCTATATAGTTACTAGTCCAATAAGTGTGGATTTAGGATTTCTTTAGCAGGCAGCCAGGTATATAGCAGGAATTGAAGAGCCAGGAACCAAGAGGGAAAAAGCCAGCCAAGACCCCTTTTCTCTCTAATCTTACATATTTATAATGTAAAATTACCCTTATCAGAATCTCCTCTGATTGGATAGAGATCCATCTCATTATGCAGTGACAACATGCATATTATGGAAAAATCCAAAGCACTAGTAATAACGCTACATATCGTCTACACATGGCACTCTTAATCCACCTAAACATTTTAGATATGATAAATTTTGTGTCCTCAGTGATGTATTGAAGAGGGCATTAAACATCATATAAATAGGTCATCCTACCAGACTCTCTCACATGGGAGTATATCTTCTTCCCGGACTTTGAGATTTTCTTATAAGATAATAATACTGCTTGAGCCTGTGGTTGTCTGCAATTCTATATCAATCACCATAAAAGTCACCTAGATATTTTTCCACTTCCATCTAGGTAAATAGAGGCCCCTTTTGTCCAGAAGAATGAGCTAATTTAAACACAGATTTTTAGAGAATTTGGTTTAAAAGAATCATTAACCATTTCCTCCCCATCATGGCAATGTCTCTATCATCATGTATATCCTCAAAGTCTGTTTGTTTCCTCTGCCTGTAATGTTCTACTATAAAGCTTCTTCCCTCTCAGCCAATACGGAGTATACGTAGCATTAATACATGAGGACTCTCTCCACAATGTGAGGACCTACAGAAGTTTACTAAGTAAATAAAATAAGGATTAATTAAAATTGATAAACTCCTTCGTGGGAGAAGTAAACACCCTGGATCTCCTGAGGGACATTCTTTAACAACTAACAGTTGAACTGCAGGGGGAGGGGCTAGCAGGTAGAAAGTAGGAGGAGTCTCCCCCCAGAGTGTCCTGCCTCCTATAGGCACGCTGCTTAACCCCAAGATCCCAGCATCACTCAATGATGCTAGAGAAAGAAAAATATACTACTTACACTTTAGGACAAAATGTGCATGGGGGGGCAGCAGGAACAAGAAAAAGGAAGTCAAAGGCACCATGAAGAGAGTAAACTGGGAGGGCAGTGCTAGCAACACCAACATGTCCTAAGAAGAGGTTAAGATGCAACAAAAAACAAAGGGGGCTGTTTACAAATTATAAATTTATCCAAAACAGAATTACCAATACAGTGTATTTCACTACTAAGAGCTTACATTTATTTGCATTAAACAGGTTCTCTTATGAATGGTTTTAAACTGATCTTTTGAAATCAGTGAGAAAATTTAATCTACATATAGATTATTCCACCTAAAACAAAAAAAACCAAAACAAAACAGGATTTAAAGAAATCCAGTCTCTACCCCCATCCACACATCAATCAAAACAGTTCTCTATGACTTCACATTAGTCCAGCATTTGAGTCACAAGACAAATATTAGAAGACCTTTCTGAAATGATGTATGAGGGGATGGAAAATATTATGTAATTAATTACACCAATGGTTCTCACCCCATGGCCTCAAAGCTTACTTACAGACCAGGATTTAAGATGTCCCTGTTTGAGAACAGGTGAGCTAATCAAAATGGCTGAACCAATGTTTAACTCTCTTTCACTCAATCATGGCATTTCCAGCCTGTTTGTGAGTCCTGAGGGCACAGAATTAATAATACCAATTGAGAGCTAAAAATCAGTTTTGGCAGTAAAGAGGATTTTAGTCTTACCTGTTAAATCCTTTTCTCTTAGTCCATATGACATTCAGGTACCATGGGGAGGTGATAGCTCCTCCCTGTTGGCTGGAACAATTCGGCAACAATGTTGTGGGTAGAGCCTTCCCTTCCTCCATATGAGACTATCCTACTAGCCCCACCCCAGATAGACTTGTGACAAGCCTACTAAGTAGGACAGCAGGAAAAAAGAAAGGAAAGACTCCTGTGAGTAAGCAACCCAAGCGGACTCCCATGTCCAGCAAAGTGAGAACAAGCTTGGCTCCTTTCACTGGATGGGAGACCTGTATGTCATATGGACTAAGATAAAAAGGATTTAACAGGTAAGACTAAAATCATCTTCTCTGTCGTCCAATATGACATACAGGTACCATGGGGATGTACTAACATTGAGCTTTCAGGGGTGGAAGACAAGGAAAGGACCAAGCACCAGTCCCCATGATACCAGAGTTCCTAAGGACGAACCGGGACACGGAACAGCCCAAACTAAACAAAGTGTCAGTGGTCACTGAATAACTATCACAGCACACAAGAGTCAACAGGCTCTAACAGTTAAAGAACCATAAAGCACAGAAGGTCCTATACAGGCATAACTGCCTCCAGGACCTTCCTGCCAAAGCCAGAACATCAACACAAGTGTTTGGCAAAGGTGTGCACAGAGGACCAAGTGGCCGCCGTGCACAGCTTTTCAGCAGAGGCCTGATTTTTGTAAGCCCGTGAGGCCCCAGGATACCAGGTGGAGTGTGTGTTAATGCGGAAAGCAACAGGCTTCTTTCTGAGTTCACAAGCCTTGTGAATGGTAGATTTAATCCAAGATGCAATAGTGACCTTGGACGCAGCCATACCAGCCCTAGGACCCTCAGAGATGACAAATAAGGCATCAGTATTACGTAAAGACTCAGTACGGTGCACACAGAATTTAAGGCAGTGTACCACATCTAACAAGTGGAGATCCCTCTTCTTTTCAGAGTGGGGGTCAGGACAAAATGAAGACACAACAATCTCCTGAATGACTATCTTAGAAGAAATTCCTGAGAGGTACAAAGAACAGCCTTATCCTTGTGAAACACCAGGAAAGGCGGTTTGCAGGACAAGGCCTGCAATTCTGCTACTCTGTGGACAGAGACCACAGCCAAGAGAAAGGTCATCTTCCACGTCAGAAGGCGGAGGAATGGTAGCCAAAGACTCAAAGGGAGGTTGCTGCAAGACTCCCAAAACCAAAGTAAGGTTCCACTGTGGAGTGGTATGCTTACTGGCAGGGAAGGCATGAGAAACAACCCTGAAAGAAGACCTTGATATCTGGTAAAAGAGCAATGCATCTCTGGACAAAGACAGAGCTGAAATCTGAACCTTCAAGGAGCCAAGACTGAGCCCTTTGTGCACGCTATCCTGTAAAAAAGACAAGATTACCGGGAGATCAAACTCTTGTGAAGACAGGTCCCAGTCAACACACCAGGATTGAAAAATGGACAAAACCCTGTGATAGGCTTTGGAAGAAACCGGTTTTCTGGCCTGGATAATAGTGGAGACTACCTCAGGGGAAAATCCTTTCCTCTTTAGGATGGAGGCTTCAACACCATGCCCTCATAGCCATCCGCTCCACATCCTGCATCCAGAGATAGCCCTGAAGGAGAAGGTGTGAGAGGCAGTGGAAACAGATCTTGAATAGAGAGAGCCACTAGTTCTGGGAACCAGGGCTTCCAGGTCCAATAGGGGGCAATCAAAATGACCGCCAGAACTTCCATTCGAATCTTCCGCAGAAACCTGGGAATGAAAGGGATTGGAGGGAATATATAAACCTTATGAAAGCACCAGGGAGTCCACAGCAAAGGCTAGAGGGTTCCTCCAATGGGAACAGAAGAGCTGAACTTTCCTGTTATGCCTGGTGGCCATCAGGTCTATCTGAGGAAGACCCCACCACTTCACCAACAGGCTGAAAACATCTGGGTGGAGCTCTCACATGCCTGGGTCCACCTGTTGGCAGCTGATATAGTCCACCAGGATGTTGTCTATGCCTGGAATGTGCAAGGTGGAAATAGCCAGAATGTGATCTTCTGCTCAGGCCAAGATAGACTTGACCTCTGCTCAAGCGGGAGCACTTCTTGTGCTTGTTGATGTAAGCCACAGCCATAGCATCCAACTGGATACGGACTGGACAATCCATCAGTGGAGAGAACCAGTAAACCAGAGCATGCCAGATCGCCCGGAGCTCCAGAAAATTGATGGACTGAAGAATCTTCTCCACAGTCCATGTGCCCTGAATCCCCAAGTGACATAGGACTGCCCCCCAGCTCGCGTTGGGAGTCAGTCGTCACAAGGGTCCAGTCCTGAATCACAAAAAGTTTCCCCTTCTCTAGGTTGGACCTGTCCAGCCACCATAGCTGGTCCTGCCTGACCTCTGGAGGGAGAGGCACACTGAGGTCTAATAGATCTGGATTCCCATGCCAAGCACGGACAGTGAATCACTGGAGCTCCCTGGTGTGAGCCATGAAGTATGGAACTGCTTCCATATTGGGTACCATGTGGCCCATCAGGTTCAAGAATTTGCGGAGTGGAGCTGAGGGCCACTCCAGAGCTCGAGATACCAGATGCATAACCTGTTGTATTGACTCCATGGTCAGGAAAGCCTTCCCTTGGCAAGTATCGAACCTGAGACCAAAGGAAAACCAGGACCTGAGAGGGGACTGGAGCAGATTTCTCCATATTCAGAATCCACCCATGGTAGAGGAGAATCTGAGCACACTCCTGGATGTGCTGGCCCAGGAGATCGCCTCGGTATGCAGAAAGGCAATCAGAGTCCCTAGTACTCTGGTGAACACCCGAGAAGCAGAGGTAAGCCCATAGGGCAGAATGGTGAACTGGAAGCTCCCCGATTTGCAGGCGAACCTGAGGTACTTCTGGCTGTCCTGAATAATTGGAACATGTAAGTAAGCATCCTGCAGATCCACAGAGGCCGATAATTCTCTTGGACACACAGCTGCGATGACAGAGTGCAAAGACTCCATCTTGAAGCGTGCGGTCTCCACAAGTGTGCAGTCTCCACAAAAAAAAAAAAAAAAATTGAGGTTCTTGAGGTCCAAGATAGGAAGACTGCTGACGTTCCTCTTGGCCACCAGAAAGAGGTTTGAATAAAAACCTAAACCTCTCTCTTAAGGAGAAACTGGAGTCAGGACTCCATTGTCCAAGAGAGCCTGAACCAGCTTGTTCAAAAGACGCAGCTTTTCTAGGCCCAGAGGAGTTCAGGACTGAAACAATCTGTAGGGAGTAAAGGATCTTATGGGGATCCGGTACCCTTCCGAGACAACTAGCATAAACAACTCATCCGCCACAAAGGCTGCTCAGGGGTATGAAAAATTACGCAGGTGTCCACCCACAGGAAGCTGCATACGAGGATTCTGTGAGTCATATGGAGGCAGACTTACCAGACTTGGGCTTGGCAGTGGTGTGTTTAAAATGCCACTGCTGTCTGGGCTTGGTGGTCAGGTGCGGGGTGTGCTGACCTGAGACACTCTGATTCGGCCATTGAGCTTCATTTTGGCAGGGACGAAAAATATGCTGTTTTCTTCTTGCCAGGTTTGGGTGCTCGGAGACCTGGCACAAAGAGAGACTTATCCTGAAAAGGGAGATAAATCAGTGACTTCTTAGATGACAGGTTGACAGACCAAATCTTAAGCCACAAAGTGCGTCTAGCAGCAACAGAGAAAGCAGAAGCTTTAGCTGCAAGTTTGACAGCATCAAAAAGAGCATCAGTAATGCAAGTGAGCCTCAGACATGTTGGCCATAAATGCTAATATATCTTCCTCAGGGGCATCTTTACTGATGGCCTCAGTGTAACAGTCCATGAATTGACTTCAGGGCTAGAAGCTGGGGATCGATGCTAGGGTTCGGTGCTAGGGAGCGTAGGCAGCTAAAACCCTTATCCCTCACTGCAGCCAAAGCTGGACTAATGATTTTGGCCGCGAAGCCTAATCTCAGTTGAGCTGAGACCCTGGCCTGGATGGGATTAAGGGTAACTGTAAGAAGGACCTGAACAGGGTCCACACCGGTGGATCCCAAGGCAGAGGAAGGACAGACAAGGCCCGCGAAAGTTGGGACCATAGGGTTCTAAGGCTCCTGCGACGTATTACCCAGTGATCCAATACTGGTGGAGCACCTGGCCAGAAGCCTACCCTCAGAGAAAGCAACCCGGAACGGACAGACAAGAGAGGTGTCCCCAAAGCTCCCCTCACTAGCGGAATTGAACCACTACGCCACCCTGCCAACTTGGTCACAATCCCAACAGAGAGGTAAGTACACAGAGAAAAAAGGGAAGTATATGTAACAGGAAAACATACGGAGCAAAGTAAACACATACCCAGACCCTAGATATACCTGGAGGAGACCACCCCACCAAAAAGCCAGAACAGTCTCCTAAAAAGACTGCCTGTCTGATAGCAGGATGAGCTAGACAAACACCAAGTGTCCCAAATCACCACGGGGGAATAGCCAGCCCCAAAGAGGGGCTAGAAGCTAGGCTGCAGCAACCAGGATGACACTGGGACTCCTAAGAATATCCAAGGACAGCACAGCACCAATACCCACTGCAGGAAAGAACGGAGGCCAAACACTCAGACAGAAGCAGGAACCAGCCAGGGAGCATCTGAGAAGGTGGACACTGAAGACAGGATAGTCTCTCTAAAGGTAGTCGTATGGGAACAGATGAGGCGCAGGGCCAGTCGAGACGAAAAAGCCAGAGGTCACCAGGAGCAAACAAGGATACCGGAGGATAAGCAAGCGAGTAGTCAAGAAACAGCAGAGTCAGCAACAGGAAGTCGTACAAACTGGATTCGAAGTCGGATAAAGCAGAGTCAGCAACAGGTTGTCGTACAAACAGGAATCGAAGTAACGGAGACAGCACGAATAATCGAGCGCTGACGTAAAGGCCCGGCTGAGCTAAAACCCCCTGCTCTCCAGTAGGAGCAGAGAGTATGAGGGAAAAAGGTAAGGAAAGAGCAAAAACACAAAATACCTCAAAAGTCTAACCTTACACTCAGTAAGTTGCTCTCCCCAGGTAGTTGTAGCTCTGGAGACCCAAAGAGAAGCCAATGTAGGCCTCAAGGCAGCGCCAATGGCAGCAAAATTAGACTTCAGGATAGACTCCAGCTTCCTATCAGTCATATCTTTTAATACCATGGCGTCTGCCAAGGGCAAAGCAGTAGACTTAGAAAGCCTAGTGATGGGGGGGGGGGGATTAACCTGAGGCAGTGTAGCCCCTTGAGCCAAAGCCGCTTCCGAGAAGGGGTACAGCTTGGAGAGAGAAAGGCTTCCAGAATGGTATTGGGTGTAAATACCGCAAGATATTTCTTGCGCCTCTGAAAGACATCAAAAGAAGCCTGACCATTATCAGGAGAAGTATTGACTTGTAGGGTCGTTAAAAGAGGATTTTTTTCTTACCTGTTAAATCCTTTTCTCTTTGTCCATATAGCTTACAGGTATCATGGGGCGGGGGATGAGGCGACAGCTCCTCCTAGTAGGCTGGAACAATTCTTCAAGAAGTGCTGGTGGACCCCCCCTCCTCCTGGCAGGCTACCTACCCACTCCCCTACTCCAGATAGATTTGAGACAATAAACCTACAGAGCTAGATAGCGAGAAGAGGAAAACTCCTGTGAGCATGGACCCAAACGGAATCCCATGTCCAGCCACAGGAAACCAAGCATGGTCCCTTTACAGGGTGGGAGACCTGTAAGCTATATGGACTAAGAGAAAAGGATTTAAACAGGTAAGACTAAAATCCTCTTTTCTCTGTCATCCAATATAGCTTACAGGTACCATGGGGATGTACCAACATTGAGTTCCCATGGGTGGGAAGAGAAGGAAAGAAAGCGCCGGTCCCCAAGATACCAGCGTTTCCATGGACTATACAGGACATGGAACAGCCCAAACTAACAAGGCGTCATTTGACACAAAATAATAATACACAGCACACAAAAACAAGCCAACTGTGCTCAAAAGTTAGAGAGCTATAAGACACAGGAATGTAAAGTCCTAGACAGGCAAAACTGCCTCCAGGACTTTCCTGCCAAAGCTGGCTTCAGCCAAAGCCAGAACATCCACACAATAGTGTTTGGCAAAGGTGTGCACAGAAGACAAAGTGGACGCCTTGCACAGCTGTTCAGCAAAGGCCTGATTTTTGTAGGCCTGGGAGGCCCTAACAGACTTGATGGAGTGCGCTGTAATTCGAAAGGGACTCAAAAGGTGGCCGCAGCAATACTCCCAAGACAGGATTAAGGTCCCACTGAGGAGTCGGAGACTTGTAAGCAAGGAAATCATGAGTGACACCCTGTAAGAAGACTGACATCAGGCAAAATGGCAATACGTCTCTGATAAAAGACCGAAAGAGTTGAGGTGTGAACCTTCAAGGAACTAAGACTAAGGCCCTTGTTCACACCATCCTGCAAAAAAGGATAAAAACAGACAGAAGATCAAACGCCTGGGAGAACAGATCCCTGTCCACACACCAAGAATGAAAGCTAGACCAAACCCTGTGGTAAGCCTTAGAGGACACAGGCTTCCTGGCCTGGATCATGGTGGAGACTACCTCAGGAGAACAGCCATACCGTCAAAGCTAGACTGTCCACATCCTACTTCCTGAGGTAACCCTGGAGGAGGAGATCCGGTTTGTGTGGCAGAAGAAACTGATCCTGAGCAGCCAGTGCCAGCAATTCTAGAAACCATGGTTGTCTGGCCCAATAAGGCGTGATCAGAACGACTGATGCACCGTCCATCTGAATCTTCCTTAGGGAGGAGAGGAAATGGAGGCCAGATGAAAGTGCCAAGGAATTGACAGAGCATCCACTGCAAAGACCAGAGGATCCCTCCAGAGTGAGCAAAAAGATCTGGACCTTCCGGTTGTCCCTGGTAGTCATCAGGTCTATCAAGGGAAGACCCCACTTCTGCACCAACAGGCTGAAAACCTCCAGATGGAGTGCCTACTCCCTGCGGTCCTCAGTTTGGCAACTGAGAAAGTCTGCCAAGACATTTTCTAAGTCTGGAATATATACATCAGAGATGGTAGGAACATGCAGCGCTCTGCCCAAGCTAAAATATCCTTTACCTCCATCCAAGCAGTTGCGCTTCTGGTGCCTCCTTGCTTGTTGATGTAGAGGACGGCTGTCGCATTGTCTGACTAGACTGATTGGGCAACCCCGCAGAGGAGAGGTTCAGTGCCTCAGAGCATGGAGAATCGCCCTAAGCTCCAAAATGTTGATGGGAAGGAGGGTTTCCTCCGTCGACAAACAACCCTGAACACCCAGATAACCCAGAACAGCTCCCCAGCTGAACAGGCTGGCATCGGTCGTGAGTATGGTCCAATATGAAATCACAAACGGCCTCCCTTTCCTCAGGTTGGAGCTGTCCAACCACCAGCGGAGATCTAGTCTCACTTCATGAGGAAGAGAAACAGGGTGACCGAGTAGGCCCGGATCGCCCTGGCACACATGGATTACAAATCTCTGAAACTCTCTGGTGTGAGCCATGGAATACGGTTCCGCCTCTATATTAGAGATTATCTTGCCCACCATAAATGAGAAATTCCTCGCTAGAGCATAAGCCCACTCCAGAGCATGAGACACCTTGGACGTGATCGGCTTCAGAAAGTCCTCTGTCAGGAATACCATGCCCTGATGAGTGTCGAAGCGGAGACCAAGGAAGACCAGTTCCTGAGAAGGAACCAGAGCAGGCCTGTCCATTGTCAGGATCCCCCAGTGTTGGAGGAGAACCTGAGCACATTCCTGGACCTGATGGTCCAAGAGATCCCTGGAAGGACCCTTCAGCAGAAGGCCATCCATGTATAGAGTCACCTGAATTCCTTTGGTGTGTAGTAAAGCAATCAATGCCCCTAAGACCTGGGCGAACAACTGAGGAGCTGTGGTGAGCCCAAAGGGTAGAGCGGTGAACTGGATGTGCCGCAGGCTGCAAGAGAACCTGAGGTACTTCTGTCAAGTTGAATTGGAATGTGCAGGTATGCATTCTTCAGATCCAGTGAAGCCAGATATTCCCCTGGACACATGGATGCAAAGACTCCATCTTGAATGAGTATGGACTACAAATGAATTGAGATCCTTGTGATCCAGGATAGGACAACAGCCACCATCCTTCTTGGGAACCAAGGAGAGATTGGAATAGAAACCTGAACCTCTCTCTGGCTGAGGTACCAGAGCTAGGACTCCCTTATCCAAGAGAGCCTGAACCACCCCATTGAAAAGATTGACCTTTTCCTGTCCCTGAGGGGAGCGAGAAGGGACGAATCTGAAGAGAGGTAGGGATGTGAAGGGAATCCTGTAACCTCCTGTAATACCCACTGATCCGCAACAGAGCCTGTCCAAGTAATGAAAATATGTTGGAGGTGATCACCCATAGGTGTATGAGGACCAGGGTCCTGAGAGTCATGCGAAAGTAGGTTTGGTGGAGGTGTGTTTCGACCTCCACTGCTGCCTGGACTTGGGAGTGGAAAGCTGGGTGTTGGCCTGAGGTGGATTCAGCCTTTGCGTTTCGCAAACAGTGTCAGTCAGCTGTTCAGTCCATAGTACTCAATATTCACATTGATTTTACACTCACATTTTATTTTTTCCACCAAAAGATGGAGCATCCAATAGTCAACTCCAAATCACTGCAAATTATAATTCAATTAAAACACCGTTCACTTCGATACTTTCAAGTAAGTACATCTTGCTTAAGACAGAATTTAATTGTTATAACAATCTTCTCCCTTTTTCTTCCTGGATATAGCCTATCATGTAATTCACACAAAACGTGTTTCACAGTGGATATATCATACTCACATGGGACAACAATAGTTTTTCCTTCAAATCAACTAGGATATTCTTTATTCTTTCTATTATATTATATTTGATTTGAATTCAATTTATTGAGTGCTGGCAGGGGAGTATGGTTCATAATTTCAGTTTAAGCTTATGCACTGGTGATACATTCTGCACCCGGTGAAGTGTCACGATTGCTCATACGCTTCTAAATTTTGCCTTTACTTTCAATTCAATTTTAATATTTTTCTCTCTGTTGTTTCTCACTTATAATCAATCATACATTTACTGGATGATTCTTATGGGATATAAATGTAATTACTTCAAAGTGTTTTTGGCATTAGGACAAAAAAAACAAACAAAAAAAACCAAAGCGCTTGTACAGATGACAAAACCTCGTGGTGCAAAGCCAACGCTAGGAAAAGCGCGGCAAACGAAACCGGCGAAAGGAAGCACCGGTGCTTCTGTACAAGCGCTGTATCGCACATCACCAGCCTTATTATTTTACTATTGATACGGACATCACTGTGATTTACCACGTGTGAATTCCTTCTCCATCCTTATCTGGAACTGTATCAAAGCATTTATCCAAGCACTCGATACATTACGATCCGGTTATTTGAGGACACATTCCAGGGACACAGCTCGTTGGCTATCAGAGGCAGGGGCCTCTTACGTGCACAAAGCCCAAGATGGGCAATATGTGAGTGTAATGATTGATTTTTAATCATTTTACTGTTTTAATAAATACTATACTTAGTTCCATTTTATTTTGTTCTTCTTGTCCTGTATTGGTTTGCGCTGATACATTTCTTGCAGCTTGTTTGTCCTGGGTGCACAAGGACACCAAAAGTTACAGCAGCATCCATCAGGCAATTGGAACACTAGGATTCGCCCATTCCATCTCATCTCATCTCATCCTCATTGTTTGACATCTCCATTGTTCTTCATCCTCATCTTTGTCATGCCATCACGTTTATGTTTAACATTCAGTTTATTTAGTGGACTATTTATTTTATAACTATATTTATGGACCCTTTTCAGACTGATTCCTCAATTTAGGGGTTATCACTACCATTTTGGTTCATTATATTACATTTATATCCTTGGACAATAGGAGTTTTTCCAGTTTATTTGCGCTTGCATTTCACTATTAAAAAAACCCAAAACCTTCTTTTCAATTACCCAACGATTCAGTTTGCACTAGGTCAATCATTCCACATAGTCACAGGTATAGAATACCATTTATATGCTTTTTTTGTGGAAAATGCGGATGTTTCTATTTGTATTCTGTACACTGAATCTGTTTGTGCTAGTGTTTTTTTTTTTTTTTTTTCTTCTCATTTCAGGGAGTTCCTTTATAATTGCCTGTCTTGTAACTAATCCACCTGGTAGTTGGCAAGACTAACCTCACTTTAATGAGTATTTCAATGGCAAATATCAGAAAGTATGGTGGGAGGAAAGGTTAAACATTTTTCATTTAATTAAAATCAAACATTTTTGTGACACCATTTATACTTAATAAAGATCATACAAAATATTAAATCAAGTTTTTATAGCCCTATATCATTCTTATTTGTAGGTTCACAACACCTTTTACAGAATGAAGATACATAATATATATATTCTATATTTACATTAGAAATATTGTGAGAGAAATACTCCATTTGGCAAACTGATTCCTTCTCTTTGACTCCAAGACATTGAAATACTCAGGAAAACTACAGCAGTATATACAATGTGATAGTTTTCCTGTAAGGTTGTTAAAAGTGAAAACTTAAATGAACCCCAACACCTCCTAATAATAATTACCCACTTAACTTGCTACGGATGGAAAATACTAAATGGCCACTATGATATAGGCCCTTGTCCTTTGACTAAAGAAATAATAGGGGTTATGCACTAAGGTGTGATAAATCGAAGAAAACTTCTCCAGTGAGATCACTTCTCTAGTTCCTATGTATTCTATAGAACCTATGCACAAATATATGGAAAGCTGGAGAAATCTTAGTGAATAGGCTCCATAGAATAACATAGGAACGGGAGAAGGATATCACTGGAGAAATGATCTCCAGGTAATCACTTCTTTATCACACCTTAGTTTTAATAAAGATATTGTATGTTATGCACTATTTAGATACATTTTAACCCTTTGAGTGCCAGAGGGGTACGCAACACATTGCTTTGGGTTAAGAATGGCATTTACCTGTTAAGAAACGTTGCTTCCTGAATTTTTATACTCAGATTAAGTCTGGATACATCTGTCATCTTCCTGCTGGCTAATTTCCCTGCATGCTGCTAGAACAAACTAACCAGCAGACAAACATGTGTCAGTACAAGATTTGTCTTTACCGATGTTTGCAGTGTTAAAATTCCCATTGATTTAAATGGGTCGTTTAACCTCCTGAATACTAGGTGTCGTCAATGCTTTGATGACTTCTCTAGCATGCAAGGGGTTAAAAGATCAGTTTAAGTCAAAGGGAATTTGTATTTCCCCTCTAACTTTACCACAGTTTCCTCTACAAATTCTAACATTTGCTTTCTACATTGTATATAGATTTCATTAATTAGCAAAATTGCAACAGCTGTGCAAGCTTTGACTCAAATATTTACAATGGATACATATATCATTTTTGTTCTGTTTCAGATACATAAGAATATGTTTAGAATTTTCCCTAAATACTTATGAAGTTGTGCACTTCATTTACATGAAAAACAGAAAGGTGGCGTTGGTAAATACTGTAGTCATGCCAAGAATTGGATCCTTTTTAGCAAAGAAAATCAGACAATGATGACAGTTGGTTTAGCCATTTTAGGGCCAGATGGGTGTTCAACACAATGCTTTCTTTAGGAAAAAGAGAGGGCTGGCAGATGTTAAACCTGATGGACTATCATATTTCTAACACTTGTGCTACTTAAAGTGATAGTAATATTTCAAAATAAAAGGAGCTCCAATTAATCTTCATAGAGGAGAGTGTTATTTCAATACTGTTGAAGTTGTAGTTCAAAAGTAAATGAATGATAAAGTATCCCCCTCCCACCCCTTTTACCTAGTGTAATCCACCTCCCCTCAGATGTGGAATATGGTCTTAAGACCAGACAGCTCACAGCAAGGGACAATCTTCTTACTGTGAGAGAAATGTAAACCCTGCCCCCCTTGAATGGTTTTTCCCCTTATGGCTAAATGAAAATTGTACCTCTCTGCAAGCCATTTGGACACCACCTTTCTGTTCTGAGGTGAGCAGTGTTACATCAGTAAAAGGGGCGGAAGAGGGGATACTTTATCATTCATTCAATTACTCTTGAAGTACAACTGACAGTACTGAAATAACACTCTCCATGACCCAAACACTATGAACAGTAATTGGACCGGCTTTTATTTTGAAACATTACTATCCGTTTAACCTGCAAAAAAATGGTCTTAAAACAAAAACAAAATAATTAATGATAAAATAAAAATAAATTTCCAACTAAAATCATAACCAGAAAGACTTAAATATGACCCTATGAACCACATTAAATACATCAAATCCCCTTCTTTAATGCAGCATAACTTAGCCATCAAAGAATACTGTGGATTATTTTTTGTTAAAAGCTTCCAGTAATCGAAGAAGGTGGAGAAACAGATTAATGATATCAAGATACAGGTTGATTGAAGCTAGGATGTGTTCTTCGGGAGACAGTTTGTGCATCAGCAAATGTGTGTCAAAGATTATGAAGCCGCAGAACAGCAGGGCTCCACTTCCAGCAATCACCAAGTCTATTGTCTCACTGTAAAAGAAGAGCTGCCACAAAAAGACAGAAATCTGTTAATAGACTGAAAAGCAGAACAAACAAATAGATAAAACAATACATGAAATTGACTCATCCATAAAAAGGATTTCAGATATTTGTCAAAAAGGCAAATATACACCCTATTAAACATTTATTTTAACACTGAGTGCTACGGGGTGGTCAGTTTATTGTTCACCAAAGAAAGGAATATCATCGCCACCTATTGGCATACCTGGGAACTTTGACTTCTGGACTCCCAGATGAGAGTCCTGTGGTGCTGCTGGGGGAGATAAAGGAGGCCGTTGGTGGCACCAAAAGTGGGCGGGGCTTAATCAAAAGTGGGGGGGACTTCATAGATTGAAAAAAGCGCTAGGAATAGGCTGGGGAAGGAGAAAAAGTGGGTGGGGAGTGGGAGGAACAGACAGGGAAGGAGTAGAAGTTGGCAGAGTTTTATTAAAAACTCCCCACATCTGGAGAATCAGCCTCTGCCCCAGAGACCTGGTAATCAACAGAAAAAACTGGAGTCTCCGGGGCAAATCTGGAGAGTTCCCATCTATGCATATTAGTGATTTTTTTTTTTTTTTTATAAAAGGGGATTTTTGTGTACTATTGCACTAAGGTGTGTGATAAAGTAGAGTGGACTTCTCCATTGATGTCGCTTCTCCATTTCCTATATTATTCTATGGGGCCTATGCACTAACATTTCTCAAGTGGTAGAGATCTTAGTGCATGGAGTCCATAGCATAACATAGAAATTGGAGAAGTGATATCACTGGAGAAGTTATCTCCTCTTTATCACTGTAATGGACCTGCAGACGTTACTGCAGTTTAAAGTCAGGTACAAAAAGAACTTGCCGTCCATGTATGTGGAAAGCCAGGCTACAGTACTCAAATCCGGCCGGTCATACAGAATTCCCCACCACCCATCTTGAAAAGTAGGTGGCTTTCTGATTGGCTACCTACAGTTCTATTAGCTACCTACCATTCTATGTTAAAAGCAATGTTTGATATTTAAATGTGCTGTCAGTGACTAATACATGTAACAGATGCTGGACCCTTGTTTTAAAAATTGTATGGCCTACAATCTTACAGGGGCCTGCAGGTGTTAAATGGTAGTATTTCTGCAATGATCTCCAAATTGTCTGGCCCAGGTTTGATTAGATATTACTTTCCTAATTCCATCACATCCGTTGTGTATTCACTATTGTCTTCTGTATGATGAGATTAGTCTGGTGTCATGATTGTCTGTAACACCTGTTTCCATTGTGCTATGTGTTAATTGTATCAAGCTTATTGCAGGTCACATCCTCCTTCCCCTGAAATGTGGCTATATAAACCCTGGCCAATAAAAGTTTGTTGTTTTGGAATAAACCTGTGTGGTGGGTTTTAATACAGGAATAGTTTAAAGGGTCCTGTTTGACTCCCATGCCTAGGAACTCTGCTCTACAAGACCGGTATAGCTTCCGTTACAATCACCTATCACACAACCTCCCTTTCCTCTTAAGAGCCATAGGATTAAGTAGACACCACTAGGATGCAGGGCATTTGCAAACCAAAGCTCTCTGGAGGAGTCTTCCTCCTAGTGCCACTAAACCTCTGCTAGCAGCAGCCTTCAGTTTTAAGTAGAAGAAAAAAGTAGTGGGGAAAAAAGGTCACCATACCAGATAACATGAAGGAAACCCCTGCCCAGAACTCAAACCACAAGCTATTCTCCAGACAGGATGTCCTATGTTCCACAAGGACTAAAACAATTGATCATTAAATTACACAATATCCAATTTCATCTACTGTGGAACACAAGCACCATGCGGGATATATCAAAGTATTATAAGAGTTACTACAGACCAAAGAAGAAACAAAAAAACAAAAAAAAAAAAAACCACACACCATCTACCACCTGGATTAAATTTCTTCCTAAACTGGATTCAGCCAAGACTAGTAAGTTGAATCTAATGTTTAGGAAATGTGTGAAACAATGACCAAGTATCCAGTTTGAAAAACAGTTTGGCGTGATAAACAAAACTCAAAGTTGCACCACCAGTTTATAGAGCGTAATGGGTGTTGAACAAAAATCAGCCAAAAAAAGAATATGCTAGGATTGAAATGTAAAACAACAAAAACAGAAAGAAAATAAATACTTTATCAGCACCAAACCTACCCCTAATAGAAAAGGGAATGATCCTACATTGTGAGTGGTGTTCGGAACCAAGAGTGTAATATTAATGAAGCTTCTGGATAGAGTATATCCTCTAGTTTAGTATCATGTTGATCATACATTTGATTAGGATTTTTAATTCTCTAACAATTTTAAAAAAGGTGTTATTTATAAAACTAATTTTTTAGTACTGCATCTTTATAGATAAACCTTTGGTTCCGACCACCACTCAGAATGTAGGGTTATTTGTCTATTAGGGTTTGTGATCATATGGGGATTTTTTCTTTTCTTTCCGTTTGGTGCTATGAATGATTTAAGATATCCAACTACATCCAAGCAGTGAAAGCCCTGTTCGCTTCTATTACATGGAGCAGGACAAAGGAGGAAGAACAAATCTTCTGAGTAATACGAAAATTAGACACCACATTGGTGAGAAACCCAGAAGGAGTACACAGAAATAGTTTATATGCAAGGAAAATTAGGTCTATCTACAAAACAAAGCCTGTAGTTTGGCCACACACTGGACAGACAACTGATAGGATGAAAGCAGACTTCAGGGTCAAACAATGAAGAGAGACAGAAGCAAATGGTACAAAAGGATCCCTCTGAAGTACTCCAAGTATCCGACTGAGATCCCATGGAGGTGCGAGATAGCTAAAAAGATGGGGTAAGCAGATGCCACCCCTTGCATAGAAGTTTGAATGCCTGGCATCAGAGCAATCCATTACTGAAAAAGAAATGACAAGGCTGAGATCTGGACCTTGATACAGCTAAGACAAAGACCCTTTTGTAGACTGTCCTGGGAAAAGGCCAAAACCAATGGAAGGGGGAATGAACAAACGTGAGGAAAGATCTTCACACCAGTTAAACAAGATGATCCTATGATATGCCTTAGAAGAATCCAGCTCATGGTATTGAACATGGTCACATTGACAGGCTCAGAGAAACCCTTCATCTTTAAGATATCAGTTTCAAGAGCTACGCCATCAAAGCTAGCCTCTCTGCCTCTGGATGACCAGAGGGCCCTGAGACAGGAGGTCCAGCAGAAGAGGAAGACTGATCAGATCCAAGGACAAACCTCTGGGGAGGCCAATAAGGCTCAATCAGGTTTACATGTGCCCGGTCCATTCTGATCTTTCTTAACACCGTGGGAATCAGGGGAAGAGGAGGAAACATATATGCAAGAAGGAAATGACACAAAATGACCACTGAATCTATTACGAAGGCCAGAGAATCCCAGAACCTGGAGCAAAAAAGATGGACCTTGCTGTTTGTGTAAGAGAGGACATGGAGGTCCACAAAGGTCGAATCCATTCTGAGTTATGAAATAGAAAATATACTGCTTTAGTTTACAGTCACCAAGGTCCAGATTCTGATGGCAGAGGTAGTCCAACACCACAGTGTGAGCAGCCAATAGGGAAGGAATGACCATCCACCAAGGAGATACATCAGATGAACTTCAGACCATAAAACCATGCTTCTGGTCTCCCTTTGGTGGTTGACATAAGCCACTATTGTTGAATTGTCAGACAGAATCCATGCAGAGAGCCTGTGAGCAACTGGGACCAATGCTGAAAAGCCAGACAAAAATGGCACAATGTTCCAGACCATAGATCAAAAGCTGGCTCTCGTGGCTAGGCCAGAGGCCCTGTGCCACTTGAGAACTGCAGGTGGCCCCCTAACCTATCAGACTGGGGTCCACCATCACCACGGTCAAGTGGGATTCCTAAATCCACCAGTGCATATCCACCCTTGACTGGAAAGAGGAGGTACATCATGCAGGAGAGAAAACACTGTGATATGGATCAGTTTCTCAAAATGTCCAATTGCAGGGTTCAGGTGTGAAACAGGGCATATGGTACTGCATCCAGTGGTTAAACCAGCGAACCCAAACACCCTCATGTAGTCCCACACCAGTGCCAAAGTCTGATACATATATGCCAAGAAACACATGAAATTGGGACAAGATTAAAGATAACTTTCTGAAGCGGATCGCCAAAGCCATGCTGTTCCAGAATGGACAAATACATTTGAAAATGGAGCTGCAAGCTCTCCGCCACAGTTGCTTGCATCTAAATATGGCCAGATTAAAAGGAATGGCAGTAAATTGGAAAGGACAGTTCAAAAAGTCATAGTGGAGGAAACACTGATCTTGCAAATGTACTGACATGTCCAGAAAAACTCCCATGGACACACAGCAGAGATGGAGGACTGCAAAGATTCCATCTTGAATCTCAGCATATGATGGAAACGATTGAGATGCATTAGATGCAGGACTGGATTACAAGATTTTATTGGGCACTATGAAGGGGTTGGAATAGTACCCCAGAAGTCTCCCTTGAAAGGGAGGCAGAAATCAAGACGTGCATATCTACCAAGGCTTGAAACACATTCCAGAACTGAAAGGCACTCATGGGATCTTAAAGAACCAGCAATGAGGAGAAGGGCCCTTGAAGTGTATGTACTCTGAAAGATCAAACAAAACCCACGGACCCACAACAGAAAGTGTGTCCACACATCTCAGAAATTCTAAAGCCACCGACAAATTGCCTGAGGAAGTCTGGGACTCCAGGAGTCATGCTGAGGAAGACTTGTTAGTGGAAGGCTTCCGAGTGGGCTCTGTGCCCCAGCAAGCTGGTTTGGAATGTAAATTGGTCTTGTTCAATGAGGAGCTAGGAGGTTTGGTTGCTTGGGGGTAGATGCCCCGCAGGGGGGCTGGGGTGCAAAACTTCTGCAGGAAAGAGGTTTAGGCATGAAGAGCAGCAACAAGGAACCCTTAACCCCATTAGCATTGCTAACGGCCATATCCAGCTTAGGGCCAAAGAGCTGTTTGCCCACGAACATTAAAGAGATGAGGATCAGCCATCCAAATCTTCAGCCAGATACTGTGGCTGTCTCTACATAATGCAGACAAGAGACTTGTATCTAACGCTGCCTTTTAAATGTAAGTATCATCTTTGTGAATCCCAGACATCATATTAACAAGATTTTCCCTGAAAGTATATCTGGGACTGCTTCAGTTAAGAGATTTCTCCATATGGCCACAAGCAGTGACACTAAAGTTCAGCTGCAGTATGGCTACTGTGCCCAAAAAGTTCATTTTGGGAAGAGAATCCAGGCACTTATCTGCCTGATCCTAAAACACAGCTTCATCAGCTACTGGTAGAACTGTGTCTTTAGAGATGTGAGAAATGGGGGAGGGGGGAAAATCAACCACAGGAGGAGTAGTCTACAGCTGCAATGCAAGGGAAAATGCCTAGATAGAAAGACTCGCCTATAGGTCTACTTCCATTCTTCAAAGATAAATGAGACAGTAATAATAAGGGAAGTGAATAGCATCCCTTTTGCACATTTTAAAAATACACTGAGTGGACATCCCAGAGTCCAAATCCAGTCTTCTACAGAATTTCTGGGGTTCTCCCCAAGGGAATCCTCAGGGGTGAGAATAATTATCCTAGTTTATCATGTCTTGCCATCCTTAAGTAAGGAATCCAGATCATTCTTCACTGCAGAATGCACTACGTTCCTTTGTGGGGAACAGGGGGCACATGTGATAGACTTGTCAAGGCCTGAAAACCTCCAATTGAGGAGATAATGATCTTAACCCACACTAGCTCCTGATCAGAGGTATAGGGCTCTTGAGTGGCCTAAGTAGGGTAGGGGCAAGAACATAAAGGGCATAGAAGGCCTGGCTGGCCCTTAAGGAGACTGGCATGACAGGGTTGGTCTGGATCTACCCCATGTCCCCCAAAGAAGCTGACCCAGATGGATAGAAAATGCAGGAAGGAGAAAAAACTTATTTGGAAGTAGCCCCCAGGAGTTCATCTGAGGAGAGAGCATGCTAAAGAAGTACTTCCTGGGTGTGCTGCACGTAGGTCCGCTGAAATAGTTTGTGCAAAGTTCTGCTCTACCTGCAGGAAATCACAAGTACAAGGAGCCAGCTGTATGGGGGGGGGGGGGCATGGACGGTCCTGGCACGTCATGGGTAAATTTGCATTAAGGACCCATGACGTGCCAGGACAGTCGTGGAATTCAGGGCTCCCTGAATGCCTGTGTGGCTGCACTCGGTTCGGGGAGTTTTATATATCGAGAAAGAAAAAAGAAAACCCTGCTGTACTAGCACTCCAGATAAATCATCATACTGAGACTAATAATCCAGGAGTAAACCCTCTCAAAAAAATGAAAAAATATTAACTAAAATATAACTTTTATTGAAGGACTAAAATATTGGGCTTAAAATAAAACATAAAACAATCACCTTTTCAGTCAAAATGTGCAAGCTTCATATATAGTCTAGCATAGAGTTACAATATTTATGCGATTCGGCTTACTGTAATAAGAAAATACTGGTCCTGCACATGAAGACTTAATATGTAGTCCTAGTGTGTAATTTTATTATTATAGCCGACAAAAAACAACTAACTTATGAATCACATAAAGCTCAGACACAGTCAACAATGAAAGACAATATAAATGATAAGTATATGTTGCCAAAATGTTCGTAAAGCCGACTTAGCTCTACTAAGTTTGTCTAGTATCCGGTTCCGGCACCAAACAAGTCCACAAACCAAATGACAACCAACTAAATCGTGCAATTTGCCGAAATGTATCCGGCCTATTGCACTATTATTTACTTTACAATAGGCCGGATACATTTCGGCAAATTGCACGATTTAGTTGGTTGTCATTTGGTTTGTGGACTTGTTTGGTGCCGGAATCGGATATTAGACAAACTTAGTAGAGCTAAGTCGGCTTCACGAACATTTTGGCAACATATACTTATCATTTATTTTGCCTTTCATTGTTGACTGTGTCTGAGCTTTATGTGATTCATAAGTTAGTTGTTTTTTGTCGGCTATAATAATAAAATTACACACTAGGACTACATATTAAGTCTTCATGTGCAGGACCAGTATTTTCTTATTACAGTAAGCCGAATCGCATAAATATTGTAACTCTGTATGCTAGACTATATATGAAACTTGCACATTTTGACTGAAAAGGTGATTGTTTTATGTTGTTTTATTTTAAGCCCAATATTTTAGTCCTTCAATAAAAGTTATATTTTAGTTAATATTTTTTCATTTTTTTGAGAGGGTTTACTCCTGGATTATTAGTCTCAGTATGATGATTTATCTGGAGTGCTAGTACAGCAGGGTTTTCATTTTTCTTTCTCAATATATATTACTATTTTCCCCTGTAGCACCTTGAGTCCTCACTGGGATTTTATAATAATCTTAATTACTAGTGTTCTCCTGCCAGTGTGCGTTAGAGTTTCCTGTTTAGTATATCTCACTCTGTTCGGGGAGCCCTGAACCGGATGCAGCAAAAAAAATAGCTCCATGGTCCTCAAGTGACGGCTGTATGCGTGATCGGCCACCCTTAAGGGGTTAAACTAATATTCTTTGTTATGGTGTGCAAGGCCATCGGTTATAAGAAACAGGAAGGAGATATGAATTTGTAATGATATTCAATAATGTGAATATCATATCTTAGCATTTATCATCTGTACCATTGTCCATTCCATTGTATCATCCTCTACTGGATTCTTTGCAGATCTGGGATTTTTGAGTATATGGTTGTCTCTATCCAGTTCATTTTTGCTTTGGGCACTGATTATATATATATATATATATATATATATATATATATATATTTTTTTTTTTTTTTTTTTTTTTTTTTTTAAACAGTTTTTTGTTACATTGTTTGGTCTGTGGATGCATTTATATATTGATCTATCAATGCATTTGTTTTTAGTCTATAGTTATTTTTGTTTGGTCGATATTTAAGATCTGTTGATATTCAGTAACTCTCTATGGCTCAAATACTATGAAAATCAATAGGAGCTGCTGTTTTTTTTGTGAAACATTAATATCCCTTTAAAGAAAAAGTCTTCTGTGGTAGTAAGGATTCTGAAATACAAACATGAGGTATTGATATTGATTTGTCAATATGGGAATATGTAGGTAGGCATATTTAATATGTATTGACTACATGTATTCCTGATATTCCATGGCTACTATTACAGACCTGAGAAATTCCATGTTGAACTTTGGTGCACAAAGCCATCTGTTCAAATTTTAATTTAAAATCCAGAACTGGGAAAAAGCTTCCATCTTTTTTTTATAGAATAAAATTCTTTTAACCTTTCATTCTGTGGCACTGGTTTTATCAATCCCGCAGATATATTATTTTGTACGGTTTGATGGAATACTGTTAGAAGATTTATTTCTTTTTGTACTCTGTACATAAAGACAGATTGTTTAAGTCTTTGGAATGACACCGTGTAACCTTTGGATAAGATTTTAAGTACCCAAGTGTCTGATATGGAATTGCCTCACTGAAGACCATAATGCTGGAGTCTCCATGCCAGTGGAGTGTCATTAGGAGGCTCCCTTTTCACCCACCTTCTTGATGAGGTGTTTTTGTTTTCTTGGGTTGTAGAAGACATTTGATTCCAAGCAAGTTTGGGTTTTAATACATAGCAAAAGGAAGACTCAGGGTGGAGTTTCTCGTTTGCCTCTGAAAGGGTCTATAATCTCTATTGGGACAAGATGGTGTTCTTTTCTTAAAATTAAATGTGCTTGGTAGTAGTGTACTTTTTCTTCTCATGTGGCTTGACTGACAAAATCGGGTCTACTTCCATTCCAAAAAGTTGGGTACATGTAACTGGTAGTGCTAATAGAGATTTCTTTGAGGATGCACTGGCTTTTAAAAATCTTAACCCTTTGAGTGCCAGAGGGGTAAAGAACGCTTTTCAATTTGTTCCATACCCCTATGGCAATCAAAGGGTTAACCATGTGCGACAAGAAGCTACTGTAGTAGCTGAACATTTAGCCGTCATATTGGCTTCTTCAAATGCTGTCTTTCCACTGTATACTACAGCATCTTGTAAAAAGACCAATACTAGTGAATGTCTTCTTGGGGAGCCTACTTCTGGATTGCTTTCAAAAGCTGTTTTTGCCAAGCTTCCATAACACTGCAAACCCATGCAATAGCCAATACCCCTCTGATGACTGCACTATGTACTGAAAAAGTTACTCTGTTTAATTAAACTAATGTTATCAGCTGGTGCCTTATGAGCTGCTAACGTATTTAATGGAATTAGAGTATGTTTAGACAAACGAGAAACTGTTGAGTCCTCTATAGGTGCTGCCGGCCATAATTCTACCCTATACTGGGGGAAGGGGTATAATTTAGCAAATCTCTTAGGAACGGATAATACCTTCTCAGGATATTACTACTCATGATTTATTATCTGGGAAGGAGACTGGTTACTTTTTATTACACTTGAAGTGTAAAACAGATGTACTTTTCTGTGTAGATCAGAAATCTAATACTTTTAAAATTTACCTGATTAGTGGTTCTAAGTCTTCCTCTCTAGTAGAGTTCTCAGACACAGAGTATTGATTCAGAACAATCTCTCTGTATTTTACACTCATCCTTGGTGTATTCATGTACAGACCACGTAAGGGATTCATAATTAATCTGTGTGGTAAATGATGTAGTGACTGGTACCTTCTAGGTATCTGTCAACCATTTGTTTAATACTTCTTCCATAGTATGTCTCATCTACCTTGGGTTGTGAGGGATTAGTGATGGTGCTACCTGTAACCTGCCCAATTCTGATATTTTAGTACAATTAACACTCATTTTAGTTTTACCCCTATTTTTATTCTCTCCCTCTTTGGATTCTGCCATGGTGTCAGGGGGGGGGGGGGGGGTAACAAAATATATTTTACTTAGTAGACAAATAGTTTCACGACATCCGTAAAAAAACAGTAACAGAAATCTCCATGGGGGAGAAGGCGGAAGTTCAGCTCATCCTGAATGTCATGATTATAGGCACATCAAGTATCTAGACACGAGTCCCTCTAATGGGCTTTCTTTTTTTTTTTTTTTTTTAAAGTTCAGCCTCTCTAGGTGTCAAGGACTGTCATATCTTTTTATTGGTATACGGTCTATATTAGTGAGTCAGAATAGGTTAACTTTAATTTTATCAATTCGTGAGAGCAAGTGATTCTCTGTGTACACTGGTTGAATGAGACCACTCAACAATGCAGTGTCCGGTGTTTCCTCTGATACTAATAAAATGGATACCTTCCCATTAACAAGATTTACTCCTCTCTCCCTTATTCCACGGATTAGGAAGGTTGGTATTATAATGGTCTCCCATCCTTTCAACCCTAAAAGAGGTTAAGTTTTAGGTATACAGGATCTAAAGGTCCTTTAAGAGCTCTCCCAAGCAAGATGGAGATACTGTGTATTACAATTAAATAACTTAAAACAAATTAATTATAAACGAAGATTCTCCTCCCCAAGGAAATGGTCCAGACCTCCAGGAGGTCACAAAATAAAAAAAAAAAAAAAAAAAAAAAAGGCATCTGGCTCATTATAATGTGGATATAATGCTCAAGAGTGGGAGAAGTTTGAGGACAGAGTCCCCTGCCTCCTGGGGGGAGGAGCTCTATACACAAGGTCACTGCAGCCCTGAATGATGCAAGACAAATACTCTTCAATGCAAAATCACTTAATTTTCTTTTCAGGGCATAAGGATGATACTTAACACTGTTATTAAAAAAAATATATCAGAGTGATGAAATAAAAAAAGCTGTTCCTGGCAACACAACTGAAAATAACAGAGGCATGACTCAGACCTTAAAACACACTGGCACGTGATACAAGTTGTTTAAATGATAAAATGAATATTACAAATTACACAAGATCGCCTTACCCTCAGGAACCCAGCGAGAATCAGGATCCACAAGCCTGCAAAAAGCCTAGAAAACAAAAAGCACAAATTATTGTAGGAATCTCTTTATATAATAAATAATTTAGTATGAATTTTGTTTACATGCTTTGAACACACAAACCCACAACCTTTTGCTTCTGAAAACTTGCAAATCACCCCTTAGATCAGATTAAACGTGCTGCTCAAGGGTGCCTCCATGCCTGTAAATTGGGCCTGTGGCCCAACACATTCCCCCACCCCTCCTTATCTTGGCCTACACTGGTTTCCAGACTTTGTTCTGGAATTCACTGGTCATAAAACCCGCACAGAATAATTTGAAAGCAGTCTATTATAGTAATGGATAGAATGTAGAGGGCTGAAGAACCTTTGGTGATTTCGCCAGCAAGTCATGAGACTGCAATTTGTAGGGAAAGAAGGGGCACAGTAAGAGAACTGCAGGCTACAGAAAGCACAAATTGAAGGTGTAGAGACTCACGTGGATGCAGGTTATTTTGGGCTTTTTATGATCAAATATTTTGGAACTTATGCCTGTTGTGCTAGAGAAGATAATTCTGGGTACTTTATTCACTGGATAATATATGTTAAGCTCTGTAACACTGTGGCTGATGTACTAAGAGAAAGTGGTGCAGACCAAGTATAGCATAGGGAATAAAAAGGGGGATTTTTGTGTACTTACCTATAAAACATTTTCTCTTAGTTCATGTGGAATGCAGGAACCATGGGCTAACGTCCCCTCCTCCAGGAGGAGAGGACACAAACAAAAAAGTCGAAACAAGAAGAGACTCCCTGCCCTATCCACTTTACCCCCACTTGTCTGCAGAATCACCCTATCAGGGTGGGACGCCAGAAAAAGAGGCTTAGAAGATAAAGCCTGAAGTCGGGGTCATCTGCCTAACCAACACAGTAGCTAAGAGACTGCATCAAGAAGTGCAGAGAAACCAAAAAAGATAAGGGCTCAAAAGGAGACTTCCAGAATCCAGTTTAAATCCCACTGGGAAATGGGAACCCAGAAGAAGCAGGCATGAGCCAGCACTTGGACAAAAGATTGCACATCAGGTAGTTAGATGATATACCTTTGTAAAGGGACAAAGAGAGCTGAAATCTGAATCTTAATAGAACGAAGAACAAGCCCCTTCTGAAGGCCATCCTGAAGTCTAAAAGGTTGCTGCTGAGACCCCCAGACTTCGCACCACTTATAGAACAGTGATCATGTTCTATGATATGCCTTGGAAGACAATGGCTTTCAAGCCTTTGTTACTATGCTAAAGAGAGAGCCAGAAAAATGTCTTCAGTCTCAAGATGCTGACTTCAAAAGCCAAGGTGTCAAAGCCAGCTTCTCCACCTGTGGATGATACAATGGCCCCAGAGTCAATAGGTCTGGATACAGAGGAAAGTGAAATTGCTTCACCACAGGTAGATTAAAATGATATGAATAACAGCTGGCATTCATAGTGACTATAAGAGTTTGGGATAATCAGTGGCCATTCCAAGAACAGGTGGGGCTTCTGAATGGTCAGCATTCTCCGGATGGCAACATGACACAGGAAAGGAAACACTGTCGTGTGGACGAAATTCACGAGAATTTCCAGATGCAGCTCCCATGTATGAAACTTGAGCAAAATCTGACTACCTCCAGAACAAGGACTAGGTAGTCTTATACCTTCATCTACTCCCACACAGTCAAGGATAGCTGAGATACCAACTGAAGGGACAATTATACAATCTTGTTATGTGGTAGAAACGCCTTCCCACAAGATTCACCAATCTCATTCAAAGAAAGTGGAGGACCTGGAACAGAAACAGAGATGATTTCTTAAGACTGAGAACCCAACTGTGTTGCCCCATTATGGACATGCAAAACTGAATCTCAGATGTGCAAAGTTTCCTCTGAAGAACCTTTACAAAAAACATTTGTCCAGACCTGGAGTCAAAGAGACCCATTGAGAACAGATTCAAGATGTTAAAGGCTGACATGACTTTTGAGAGTGGGCACCAACCCAAAAGAGGAGTGAACTAAAAAAGAGGATATTGGAACGCACATTGCAGGAAATGCTGATGATCTGCGTGGATAGGCACGTTCAAAATGGTCAAGGCATTCTAAAGTCCAGAACAGGACTGCATTCATAACTTTTTGGGGGGGACAATGAAAAGATTGTAATAGAAACATGTAAAGCTGCTTATCCTGAAACAGATGGCTATAGTGATTATACAGATCCCACAACAAAAATAAAAAACATTTTAAACCCCTTGGTGACAAGGGCTTTGTTTTTTACACTAGAGGACAAAAGCAATTGAGCAATTAGTATGTCTTTTGTTCACCAAGATTTTCCTTCTAATTCACTTAGTACACCCATATAAATTATATACTGTTTTTTGAGGTCATATTAAAATGTATAACTCATCATTTAGTTTCATAATAAAAAACAAAGAAAAAAACAAAACAAAACAAAACACACAGACACCAAATGCCCATGGTTGTTCCCTGCCAGTTGTTCCACTGTAATGCTAATGGATGATTTGCTAACAAAAAGAAGAAATGCAGTGGATGAGCAAATTTCACGCAAGCTTTGGTGGCCAGGACAAAGTACTTACTTACTGTCTTTGGCCCTGGGAGGGTCCCATTCCATGAAACCACCATTAAGGGTAGTTTGTGCTCAGTGTATGTACGTATCTTTATTTATACCACCATACATATGCACAGCACTTTAAATACTACAATACAAAGGGACAGGGATAACTGCATCTGGTTAAACGGAGATCAATGAATTCTTAGCAGGAGGAAAAAAAAAAAAAAAAAAAAAGTGCAGCAAAGGAAATAATATCAGGGTTACCAGATGTTACAGGGTTAACACCTAGGTGTAATAATATTAGGTTAGGTGTAACAGGGTTACTGGTTCCTATAGAGTTAAAACCGGTTAACCAGATATAAGAGTTTGAGAATTCAGTCTTTGTCTGGCTATGCAAGGGTAAGAATGCTTCTCATCCTACCATCAGTCAAATTACAGCCTGCAAACTGTGACTGACCTACAATGAATGCAGTTTTGATTTTCCTTGCTTGAGAGAAAAATAAAAGGACATTTAATTTTGCTTAAAGGTGTTTGTTTTTGCTGTTTCTGGCTGACTAAAAGCTTACCTTTCTTTTCAAACAAAGCTGGCTTCCAGGCTCCTGACATCCCTTAGATGTGGTGTTTGAAGTGGGATCAGAGGGACCCAGGAGTCATAAGGGCCACACTTGAAGAAAAGGAAAAAACAAAACAAAAAAACAAAAACCAAAAAAAAAAACCCCCACAAAGATAGAGCAATTTCTGCAGACACAGCAGTTGCTACAGAAAGTCCATGCACAGCAAGCTGCTCATGATGAGAAATTTGCACGGCTGTTGGCCCACGTTACTTCACCTGTGACAACAGAATCCTTAGGCAAAATGCCAGTTTTATAATAATAATTTGTTATTTTCATAGCACTTTTCTCCCTGTGATATTCAAAGCTCTTTACAAATCTATAAAACAGACATAAAATTTAAGAGTTCCTTATGGTCACATGAGTTGACTGTATGCCTGATGACAGAGATGGGTCTTAAAAAAAACAAAAAACAAAAAAAACTAAAGTCTGTAATGATGGTGCCTCTCTAATTGAGGAAGGTAAAGAGTTCCAGAATGTCGGGGCAGTGTGGCCGAATGCCTGGGAACCGGAGGTTGCCTTTATTCTGGGTGCAGACAGCACCAGTTTTGCTGGTTAAGATGAAAACAGCAGATGATCCAGAAGCTTTCCTCTTTACATTTTGAAGCAAAATGGTAGTCATATTTCCCTGGATCAACATCCTATTTGTTTTGAAGCCATCTGTCATAATTATCAGTACTGTTCTGTGCTAGAAAGGAATCCATTTCTTTTTAGAAAGCAACTAGCAGTCTTGGCACAGTGTTGCCCGTGTGTTAGCAGTTTGAGTGACAGTGAAGAATGCAACTGGATACCTTTGTGACACTCAAAAGGGTTAAATTTGGTAATATTACAGCTCCCAGGATGTAGAAAAAAAACAAAACAAAAAAAAAAAAAAAAAAAAACAGAGCTGCTCACACACATTTCATAAATTAATTAATAAATGTGGAAAATTAGATCAGACCTGTGCAGACGTGGAGCACTTCATTGATCAGGAGCTGTATCGTGCAGTGCCCCCCAGAGGCAAATTGCTTGAATTGCCTTGAATCTTCCTTCGCTGCTGTGTGTATGTCCCTTGCAGGACACGTTCGAATGAACATACATTTGTGGCGTGTGAGGACCTTGAGGTCCTAACAGGGCACTACGATACTTTAAATGTCCACACCTGTGCGCATCATTGAAAGTATGATAGTGCCCTGTGAGGATCTCAAGTCCTCACACAGCAGAAATGCATGTTGATTGGAAGATGTAGCGGCAGAGGAAGCGGCTGCCAATTGAAGCATGATGCACGTTCGCTTCAAAGGGGATGGTGGGTGAGGGTCATACTTTTAGAGCTGCACGTAAGTAAAGTGCTCAACATCTGAAGAGGTGTGATCTAATTTTTCTACTTTTTTACTGTACATTGATTTGTTAGTGGTATACATGTGAACAGGTCCGATTTGGTTTTTCTACGTTGCGGCAGCTGTATTATTAAGAAATGTAAGCGTTTGAGTGTGAGAAAAGAAACCAACGCATTGCAAAGCAATGTGTTGAACAGGAGGGGAGGGGAGGAGGCAGAGTGCAGGGTTAGGAGATGATGCAAAGGGGAGTTTTAGATGACCAGTCAGGTGAAAGGGAGTCTGACTCATTCAGGCGAAGATGTATGTAATGCATAGCAATGTTCTTGATATGTCTGTACCATTGGAAGGCTTAAAGAAATGACCCAAAGGTTGGGGAGCCCTCTGCCAATGAAACGGTTAACTCTTTCAGTGGCAAAGAGGTAGGCAATATATTGAATAGGTCTGCAAGTCTCTTTGACTGGCCTTTTAAAAGCTGAAGACGTATTCAATGCTTTGGGTAGGTGTGTTGCAGTGAAGGGGTTAACCTTTTGACTGTCAAAAGGTTATGAGAGGTATCCAATGCATTGGGTAGGTCTGTGGTAGAGGAAGGGCAATGAAATGGTTTACAATTTCAGTGGCACTGAGCTATCCAATGCTTTAGATACTCTCTCTGCCTCTGAAATGATTAACCATTTCACCACCAAAGAGGTATTTCAATGCATTGGGTAGGTCCATGGCAGCAAAGTTGTTAAAAACCTAAAAAAGGCACACACATACACATAAAGGGAGTACTGCTCAGGTAGCTACAGCTTAACCTAACGCTGTGACTGCCCTTTCAGTGACAAAGAGGTGTGGAATGATTGCCAGTGAAAGAGGTTTCCAATGAAGTGGATAGGTCTGTGGAAGTGAAAGGACAGTCAAAGGGTTAACCCTTTCAGTGGGACTGAGCTATCCAATGCACTGAACACCTCTTTGGCACTGAAAGGGTTAACCCTGAGGTATTCAAAGCATTGAATATTTCTCTGGCACTGAATTGGTTGCAAACACAGATACACACACCCATAAAGGGAGTACTGGGACAGGGTGTTGGTGGTCAACCACACGACCTAACCTTGATGAGAAGGAAGGGAGGAAAAAGACACACACACACACACACACACACACTCTCTCTCTCTCTCTCTCTCTCTCTCTCTCTCTCTCTCTCTCTCTCTCTCTCTCTCTCTCTCTCTCTCTCTCTCTCTCTCTTTATTTACCTACCTCTTTTACTACAGCATGGAGAGTGTGGAAAGTAAGAGGAGTGTCGAAGGGGGAGTGCATTTGCACCAAAGACAAGAAGAAAGGTGGGAGAAAGCAAAAAGAAGGAAGTGCCACAACAGGAAACTTTTCTCTGTTCGCATGGTTAATGCCGTGCCTATCTTGGTGGTTATTGATGCTGGAGGGAAATTATGCTGAGCTTTTGCTATCCCTTCAATGCAGTTTTCCTCCTCTGCCGGTTATATGTATGTGGCATCTAGAGAGACACTGTAATGGTGTGTGATGGTAAACTAAGGTACAGGAAGTAGGTTTCTTGATCATCAGTCACCAGTTCATGGGGCAGACTACACTATGACCGGGAGAGGATTAGAGCAGCATGGAGAGGATGACAAGAGCAGCCATGAAAGATTCATAATGTTATGTTGCACCCCCATAGCTGGGAGCAGGATATAATTCGGTGGCAGGCTCCCCTTCTTATGCAACGTGTGCAGCAGGGTGAGAGGATAGGTCCCGGTTGGTGTATGGGGGCCTGTCCTGTTTTCCTGTTGCTTCACTTTTGTATGGGTTTTCTTACCTTAACCCCTTCACTCACAGAAAGTGTCTTACTGCAACATGGACAGCTTTGTGTTTATGTGCACAGCTTTATATGTGCACTGTTGGCTGCAGTGGCAAGCAAAGAGGCGAAATGTGTCAGTGAACATACTTCAGATATTGTGCATAATGAAAGTTGTGTTGGGAAGCTTGTGGCCAAATTTATATATTACTGACAGTCACCCACCCACCTATTTCTCTGTCACCTGGCTGACGACAGCACTTACTTAGTCTTCTGATATGGTTATTAACAGTGCCAGGGGTTAACATCGCATTGCAATGCAATGTTTTGGCAAACCATGTGGCACTCAAAGACTTAATGGGCACCACAGTGGGGGTGTGACTGAGATAAAGTTGATGGCCGAAGTGGAGAACATGCAGGCGACAGAAGGCAGAGTGGAGAAAGAGAGAGATGGAGGTAGTGGCGCATTGGTGGAATGGAGTATGCGAGGGCCATGTGAAGCGGAGAGTGATGCGAGTAACCCAACAGATGGCGTTTTACAGCTGGCAATGTTTTTTTTGATAGTCACAGGGAGTGGCAAATTGTTCCACTATTGTGGGGTGGTGAGTGAGTGTGTGTGTGTGTGTGTGTGTGTGTGTGTGTGTGTGTGTGTGTGTGTGTGTGTGTGTGTGTGTGTGTGTGTGTGTGTGTGTGTGTGTGTGTGTGTGTGTGTGTGTGTGTGTGTGTGCCGGCATAACACTACCGATTTATTTTTTTCATTTGAGACGGGTTGTTGTGAGGCAGTGTGTGCAGCTGTGAGTGGGGCATGTATTTTCTAACGGACTATGTTTTTCTGACAGATGCATTAATTGTGAGGTGATGTGTGTAGCGGTGGAGCAGCATCAGATAGCATTTTTTTTTCTCTTTGGAACAGGGAATAATGAGGGAGTGGAAATTCCCACTCCCATGTATCTCCTGGTAAGTCAGTATGGAGGAGACATGCATGTCTCCTCCTTACTGCCACCCTTAGGTGTATTTATCTGCCCAGGGGTGTGTGTGGCTGGAGATGGAGAATCTGGCACATTGGCAGCCTTTTCCTTTTATTAATACAGATTACATTATTTGCATGCATAGCATCCCGAGGCAAAGGATTCCATAACTTTACTGCCCTTACTGTAAAAAAAAACACTGCCTTTGTTTAATCAAAAGTGTCTTTCCTTTAGTCTTAATGGATGACCTCTTGTTCTTTGAGTAAATGGTTCATTGTATTGATCTTAAATAAGATTTTAAATGTTAAATAATCTCACTTATAACATCACGTGTAAGGGATCTCTCAGCAGAAACAACTCCTCTAATGTAGAGAAGCCCAAATTGGCCAGTCTCTCATAACTCCAATGCCTTTATCAGTTTTGATGCAAGAACTGGTGCCCAAAACTGTACTCCATATTGTAGAATAGACCTTACCAAGGATTTATATAGAGGTAGAATTATATTCCCATACTGTGCATGTATACCCATTTTTATGCAGGATAGTACCTTATTTTCTCTTGCAGAAACCGAGTGACACTACACACTGCTGTTCCATAATCCTAAACCCCTCTTTAATGAGGATTCCCCAACTAGTTTATAATTTAGTGTATATGTTTGTTTCTACAGCCCAAAATCATAATCTTACATTTATTGATATTAAACCTCATCTGCCATTTCTTTTGCACTTCACTTAGATTATCCAAATCTTTCTGCACACTGGAAAAAAAAACAAAAAAAAAACCAAACCCCCCAAAAAAACCTGCTGTGTATTTCCTTACTTAGCTTAGTGTCATCAGCAAATATTTAAACATTACTTTCAATATCCACTTCTAGATCATGAACAATTTAAAAAGCATTGGACCCAGAACGGGACCCTGTGACACCCCCACTTAAAAGAACTCTCTGCCATCATTTAGCCAGTTCCCTACCCATGTACAGGTATCACATCCACAACTGAAGCTTTTAATTAATGCAGCAACCTGTTGTGAGGCACAATATCAAAGGCTTTTGCAAAATCTAAGTATACTAAATGAACAGCAAAACCCTTTTCCAAATTACTAAACCTTTCATAAAATGCAAGTAAGTTGGTTTCCCATGTTATATTCTTCATAAAACCATGATGGTTCCTACTAATACTATAGGTCATTACATAATCCAGAATACTCACTTAGTAACCCTTACCCAAGACAGAAGTCAAGCTCATAGGTCTCTAATTTTCTGTTTTAGGTCTTGTCCCCCTATTTGAATAAATGGTACTATAATCAAGCTTTCCTCCAATAACAGGGCACTATGCATGATGAAAGTGAATCAGTAAATATTAAGTATAAGGGTCTTAGGTGAAACACCATTCTCCCAAGCAACTGTTTCAGGCAATTCAGGTAGTGGGAAACATCATGGAAGCTGAGAGCTAGGTGATCGGACTTGTCCTGAAACTACAATCAATAAGCCTCCAAGAGGATTTACAGGCAGGGGAATAAAAGCCACAAACCCAAGATAAGCAAAGGACAGTGGCATTCTGACAACATCACTTCACTCTCCAGAGAAGGGACAGGTCAGAGATACAGTCCGTAAAGCTAGGAGGACATAGATTGTTCCAGAAGCTGGCATTGTCCAGAGCAGCACCAGAAGACCCCACTTTCTCGAAGACCAGCACCATCTGGAGGGCATGGAGATCAGTCAACAGACTGCCCAATGATGGACTGCTCATTTGGACAGACAGCCCCTATAGTCCATTTGAAAGGGGAAACAGGCCTTTGATTCTCCAGATTCAGGTTGGTAAAGAAAAAGACACAAACCTTTACAGGTTCATGGATTCAGGGTCCACTAAAAGGTATTTGGTATTAAAATGCTTGGACCACCTTGAGTCGCTAAAATGAGACCAGCTATTGCATTGAATGTATTCACAGGGACACCCGACGCTACCCTACTGCCCATCTGGTTTTAAAGGTACAGGGCCAGGAAGCTTCCCTGCATGTGGGTGTTGCACCTTCGATTTTGGGTTGGGAATGGCCTTATTGTCAGTGTCTGTTGTTGGCTAACACAAATGAGTCAGATTTCCAAGAAGTTGAAACACTTAGGGAACAGTTTCCATTTTCCCCAGAGTTCTACACACAGATGCAGCGAGTACCAAAATCTCAAAGAGAGAAGTCAAAAGGAAAATGGGATTGGCTCGAGACTCCGGATACAAATGATATGAAGTTGACGGTGCTGTTGTTGGGTCAGAGTAAAGGAGAGAGACAGTACTGTATTAAGTCTGTCAGACATTTCCCTTTCCGATTTTAGAAGGCATCAAATATTTATTTATTTATATAATATGAGAGAGTGGTAATGATTAATGATGCAGTCATCGATGTGAATGGTGCTCTCCAGTAATATAATTTCTCCATTTCTTATGATATTCTATAGAGCCTGTGCACTAAAATATCCAAAATTGTAGAAATCTTATTGAATCGGCTCCATAGAATAACATAGGAATTGACGCAGAATTACTCCAGCAGATAAGCTGGCAATAACTCTTAGGTCCGTAACAATTTACTAACTTATATTAGACAGAATCAATTAAAAGTTTAAAGGGGAACTTTCACCCCGCAATAACTTAAGGTTCACTTATTGCTCACCTGGCGACTAGCTGCTTAGTAGCGCTAGTCGCCAGCAATATTACCCGGTTCTTCAGATATCGGCTTTTTGCCGATGGTGACAGGAGCAGGAAGCACGGATGTCTCTTCACAGTGACGTCCGTGCGCCTGCGCTGTCAGTCCCTTTTGCACCGATATCTGAAGAACCGGGTAATATTGCTGGCGACTAGCGCTACTAAGCAGCTAGTCGCCAGGTGTGCAATAAGTGAACCTTAAGTTATTGCGGGGTGAAAGTTCCCCTTTAGCAAAAGCAGCTTACCCAGCTCCAAATTTGCTGAAGTCTCTCTTAGATTGGAAAGTGTATGCAGTCAGACCAAGGAACACAGCTGTTGTCAGTATGAAGGCTTGCAGTACCACAGCAACCTCGTAAAATGTCACTGGAATAAGGGAAAAACACAGATGGGATTAACAGACTAACAAACATGCCCAATAAATCAATTCAAAAGGGACAATAACACTTCTGTTCAAAAGAACACTGGAGTCATCCTGGGACAAACCCAACCTAAAATTACCACAATCCACACAGATATAAAATGGGGAGGCAATACCTCAAAGCATATCTTCTCAATACACTGGAGACCTCTCTAGCATGCAGAGAGTTAAACGCCAACTTTTTCCCTTTTAGAGCCAAATCAATGTGTTGCATAACCCTCAGGCATCCAAAGGGTTAAATCAATGGTAGTACTTATTAATCTCCATGGTGCAATTGGTTTACTTAATAATTACTCCAGTTGTTTTGAACACAAGGCCCTCCAAAAAAATCTGGGCCACATAAATGTTACGGAAAGAAATCTATTTAGGAAATATTTACCTGCAATTGCAACAGTCACGGCTTCCAAGAGAGTCTGTAAATAAAAATAGAAAATAAATATTACAAAACTGAAGTCTTTTCAACCATCCTTTGTGCTTAAAAAGACAGAGCAATGCCAAGGTAAACAGAGAGGATGTTTTCATTTGCTCAGAGCCTCCCGCACTCTTTTCCTCCTATCATATAACAAAACGTTAGCACCCCAGTAATGAGAAGTGTTTGCTGCTATTGCACACACATCTAGGTCATGGGTCGTAAACATGCCATCTTCCAGCTATCATCCTAAGCCAGCCAGCCACTGCAGAATGAATTCCAATCCTTGGGAGTCGAGGAACAATTTATTTGTTTTCTAGCAATGTGTTGCATACCCCTCTGGCACTCAAACGGTTAATGCTGTTGGATCCATATTTTGCTGAAAGGGGACAAATAAAAAGGTCTTTGGTATAACTGGGTCTTTTAGTTCCTTGAATGGTACAGATCTCAAATGCACTGGAGCCATCTCTTGCATGGAAGGGTTAAAAGACCCAATTTAATCAATGGGAATTTTATTTCCCCTATTTTTTATTTTTTTTATTTTTTTTTTTAATTTGGATTGGGACACAAAAAAAACAACAAAAAAAAACAACAAAAAAAACAACAAAAAAAACAACAAAAAAAAACAAAACACAAACTATAAGGAATATCTAAACAAGATCCTCTTCTGGGAAAGCATCACAAATATTGCAGATACTTGTACATTAAGTGAAGATGGTTAAAGCCTGCATCGTAATGCTAGTAAAATCCGTAATCTTTGCATAATTACATTTATTCTAGAGTTATTTCCTGGCACCATATTCTATAGGTGCACCAGACTCTGCAATATATTTTTTTTATGTGGAGCCTGTTTGATGAAATGGTTGTATCTGTCTCTGACAAATCTCCTGACAAAAACCAACTACAGCGCAGTCTCTATTCAGTCAGTTTCAAGGATGCCTGGTTCTGATGTCCTGCGTCAAGACGTTCTGAATGTGTGTGAAAAGACCAAAGATTATGATCTACTGACAACTGAAATCAGATCCTAATATACAACCCTTCTATGCCATCTTGGGCTATAAGAATCATTCTGCCTTTCCCCTCTATTTTCTTAACAATCAAATTTGGGATAAGAATGAAGGTGAAAGTGCGAATTCCAGAATAACTACTAAATATATTGCCTCAGTGTCTTGAGTACTCAGCAGGAAATAAGACCTCGCATTTCTTGTTGTCCCTTGAGACCACTGCTGTTCCCCATTTCTTGGGCTATTTGCAGAAGACTCCTCCTTCCAGTGACCACTTTCCTTGGTTCTGCTTAAAAAAAGCTCACCCGACCAACCAGTTTTTTTCCCCAAAATCTGGAATGCACATATCCTTCTAGATATTTCTGCCCACAAGAAGGCTTTCTTGGTTTCCTAGTCTAGAAATCTGCTTTTTGTTGCTCCTTGATTACGAAGGTACTTGTCTGATCTGACACAGACCTTCCCTTGTAGTTCTGCTCTGAATTTTAGACACTTCCATACTGACCTCATTTCAAAAGATATTTATGTGAAGCAAGGCCTCCATTGCTTAGAAATCTTCCCTAGCATCAGAAGATGGCATCTGTAGTGATTACATCCTACTGTGGATCTTCCAGCTGGCAAATCATTCTAGGCTTGTCTCATTAAGCAATTATTGCAATTCCCTTCTGGATCTGGTTGAGAAGGGGATTCTCTGGAATGTGTTATGTGTATCCCCTTTCCAACGTCTGGTTTTCATGTGAAGCTTTGTAAGGACAGCCCTGAATTACATCTGCTACCCCAATTCCATCACCTGTAAAACCCATCTAAAGCTGTTCATTCCCAGGTTCTAGAGTTATCACAGCCTGCCCTCAACAGGGATGGTAGACAGGACCCAAGATTCTTCATGGATATTCTCTCCTCTGGTCTCACTCTCTGTCTGTTATCTCCTACAAGTAACTGCGTCTGGATGGAAAAAAAACTCCGGGGAAGGATATTGAGCCATGGCTGCGTCCATACCGTGCCCAAAGAATACCGCTTTCTTAATGCACTGTCTACTTCTTTACATCTGATTTTTTTAAAGTGGAAAAAAGCTGCAGACAGCACCTAGCATTCCAGGCATACCCCTCTGGCAATCAAAAGGTTAATTAAGGTGGATCTATCACCCCTTTAAAAGTTATGTTCATTAGTTATAGCATTTAGCGAATAAGCTCAAAAAAACCCAAAAACAAAAAAAAAAAAAACTATTTGGGTTAAAACGATAGTTTATAGAGTGCCCCACACCCTACTTCCGTTGCCACAGATTGACGCACTGCCCTTGCTCCCTTCCCACTACTCAGCCTCCTCTGATGACTGAGGCTCTCTCTCTAAGCTGGAGAGATCTCAATGGGTAGATATCGGTATCTGCCAATGAGATCGCACCAGCTTAGAGAGAGAGCCTCCGTCATCGGAGGATTCTGGGTAGAGGGATGGGAGCAGAGGAAGAGCGTAAGAGCAGTCTGCCCAGAAGTAGGGTACAGGACACACTTTAATTCTTAATTATTGCGTAAATAACATTTTTATTTATTTATTTTTTTAAATATAGTTTTAAGCTTATTCACTAAATGCGCTAACTAATGAGCATAACTTTTAAAGGGGTGATAGATCCACTTTAAAAGCCCAGTAGGAATGGTAAATACAACGTTTTCCAATAAATCTGCAAAGTTCTCATCTTAAAGCTCTATGTATATCGCTTAAAAAAAAAAAAAAAAAAAAAAAAAAAAAAAAAAAAAAAAAGTATGCTTACAAATCCAAACAGAAGGTACAGATTCACTGGATGCTGATGCCTATAAATTGTCAGAGCAATAATTGTGCCCAGTGATCCAATAGCAGATATCAAAAGTAGAGCAGGGCTGTAAAAAAAGAAAAAAAATAATTCCAATATTAGATAAAAGTATAAAGCTGGTCATAAAGTAAAGGAAGACAGAAAGATTTAAGAATTGTCATGATGAAGCTTAATCCAAGATAGAGGGATTGAGAGATTACATTTCATTCACTCCCCCTTTCAATGGATTTATCAAGATTAATGCCTCAGTTGTACTCCTGTCTTCATCCCGTAGCAATGTCTTGTTTGTTAATGAAAGCATAAGCACAAACAGAAAATGCTGCACAGGTAAACAATCCCGAAATATAATTAGAAATATGAAAATGGTGCACTCATACGCAATTAAATATAATGAAAAAAAGAAAGAAAGGTCTATAAGGTAAAAGGCACCAAAGAGACCAACCTTCTAAAAGGAAGCTTATTAAGAGAGGCACTCATCAGGTATATATATAGAAATACAGACTCCTTTTTTCATTTTTTGTTAATGAAAGCAGGACTCACACTGGTTACCAGGTGCTATATATATGGAATACCAATTTTAAAGTGGGACTATCACTTCATAAATAGTTTTCGGTATGAATTATAAAATTGAATTTACATTTTTAATAAGATGCATATTTTTTTTTTTTTCCCCAAAGAGGACCCATCACCTTTCATTCCTTCAGTGGAAGCTTCCATCTTGAAAGGATATGCATAATTATTTCTACTTTACCCTTTGAGTGCCAGAGGGGTACAGTACTCCTCTGGCACTCGAAGGGTTAATACATTGCACCACTCTGGTGGAAACTTTATTTAGGAGCCTAAAGAAGGTACAAAGGTGATTTTCTGAACATATGCAGGCTTTATCTGAAAAAGCCAGAGAACAGAGCTCTTAACCAAGTCTGGGAAAAAGTACACGTTAGAGGTTAAGTCTCACTGAATTTTCCCAGTCTCTCTTCTTAGGGAGGAGATATAACCAATCACTCCCCTGAGGCCAAAAGGTGAGATTTATCAAGCAGTGATATGTTGCTATAGGCTCTGAAACAGACATACAGAGTTGTCTTCTTCAAAAAAAAAAAAAAAAAAAAAAAAAAAAAAAATAAATATAATAATAATAATAATTATTAATATAATAATAAATAATGCGATAAAAAATGCTTCAAGCAGGCTGCTCCTAAATGGAAACATTGCCTGGGGTTAGCTGGTATTTCCCAGTGAGAAAGGACTTGTCTGTCAGTTTTGGAACTGGACCTCCCTTTTAGGCATGATTAATCAAATATGTATGTGGAAATTTCTCCTCTGTAATGGCACCAGAGAACTAAAATGTGATGCTCTTAAGCAGCTACTAGCCGCAGAACATTCAACATTGCTTTTGTCGCACATGTTTTTTGTTTTACATCCATTAGGGGAGAGAGAAACAAAAAAAAAAATTCAAGTTGGCTCTCTGTTATAAGTTTAAAAAATAAGCATCGCCCAGCACTGGAAACACCTTTATTTACAAGCCCTACAACATATTCTCACGTTTGTTTTTTTTTTTTGTTTTTGTTTTTAAACTCTTCTTAGGAGGTCTCCATAAGAGTGAAGCACCCCTTTGCTGAATCTTAATGGCGAGGCCAAAACATACATCTGGGGTCGTCTAGTATCTCCTATGCAGAGAACTTGCCCATCATTTTGGAAATGGACCATCCTTTTAGGTACAATTAGTTGAATATGCATGTGGAAATTAATTACTCGTCTAATGTCACTAGACAACTAAAACAGGATGCAGGTTAACAGTTCTTTTAGTTCCTCCTCAGAGCCTCTCAAATTAAAAAAGTATCTTCGAGCGATTCCAAAAAGAGGGATCTTAAAGGGATAGTAATACTTCGTTTTAACTTTATTTTATTTTGTAGGCATTAAAAAAACATGAAGAATGATATAAGTCTTATCTCTCAAACCTTTATGGTTTATGAGATCTTAACAAGCAATGTTTCCCCTCCCCGCCTCTTTTACCTAGTGTAAGCCATCTCTTCTCAGATGTGAATCTAGTTGTATGACCAGACAGATAACAGAAGGGGACAATCTTCTTTGATTGAAAACAATGAAAGCCCTTCCCCCCTTGACAAGTTTTTCAGCTTTTTCCCTTATCTTAATTGAAGATTGTCCCTCTCTGCAGTCTATCTGGACACCTCCCTTCTGATCTGATTGAACAGGGGGGGATACTTTGTTTGTGAATATCTCTTAAACCATAAATGTTTGAGAGATAAGACTTATATCGTTCTTCATGCTTTTTAATGCCTACAAAATAAAATAAAGTTAAAACGAAGTATTACTATCCCTTTAAATGTATGCCAGTGGAGCAGGAAGCTAGGTAAGGACCCAGCCTCTACATCAAAGTTGAAATTTCTACCATTCACTCCATAACCAAAGCATGCTGCATTGGCGTTATACTAGATTCAACCCCAACATTCTCCTGCATATCCAAATAGTCAGCAAAACCTGCCACTTCTTCCCTAAAAATACTGCCAAACTTCAGCCCTTCTTGTTTTAGGTCAACTGAGAACCTTGTTTTCTCTAGACTAGATATTGCAATATTTTATTTTTTGGTCTTCCTGCCTGTCATCATTCTTCACTTCCATCTATTCTGAATTCTGCTGCTAAAAAATGGCTACCTATAAAATAATTTATTTCATACAAAATCCTTCTTTTCTCCTTTAGCCCATATTCTTCTGCACCCTTTACATCTTACTATACTCCCTCATGCCACCTGCATTCTACTCAAGATATCCTGTCCCTACACAACTTGAACCATCATCAAGCTACAAACATTTTCATTGGCTGCCCCTCAAATTTGGAAAGCAATCCTTATCATTCACAAATTATCCAAACTCATCACTTTCAAGCATTTCCTAAAAACCTACCTGCTCACCTCCATAACATTCACTTGTGAACACAAACCGTCAAATCAATTTTTTGTGTACTTCCCTTACAAAAGCCTTGGGCATACCCTTATTCTCTTTCTACTGTTGTTGCATGTTGTTAGCATTACTAATTAGATCTATGGTAGCCAACCCTGGTCCTCAAGAGCCAACAACAGGGCATGTTTTCAGGATATCCCTGAATGAGCACAGGTGGAGGAATTAAAGTGAATGAGCCACTAATCAGTCCACCTGTGCTGCAGCTGGGATATCCTGAAAACATGTACTGTTGGTAGCTTTTCAGGACCAGGATTGACCATCCCTATATTAGATTGAAAAGCGAACCATGCTCACAGAGTTTACAATGTATAATTCACTTGGCTGAACCTATACCTCCCAATAATATAACGATCACACTTTAGCCTGATAAACAGATTCCTGTCCTGTTATGTGTGTATATAAAATATATTTATTTATTTTTTATTCAAATACTACAGTTTCTGTAAAAATACATAAATAAATAGGTTGAGAATATAATTCTAATCCTCCATGAATCCTTTATAAGACTTCAACTAGAATGAGGAGTACAGTTGTGGGCACAAGTTCTTTAAAAAACACATTATTGAAGTTGAAAAAGAACACATGTAACAAAACTATAACTGAAATCTTCCAAACCCCTTATCAAAGAGGGACCAAACAAATAGAGTTTGTTTACATCAGGGCGTAAAATCTGAAGTCCTTTGCTACAAGCCAGACCTGAAAAGTTACTTGCCACTGCAAGCCATAGCATACCCACCAGGGCTGAATTTCTACTCGCCAGGGCTAAATTTTCACTCGTCATTGGCTAGTGGAAATTTTGAGCCCTGGTTTACATTATCTAAGAAGCGAGCATTACAAAGAACTCCGAAAATAGAAGGGGCCATCCATTAAAGACAAGAGGAAAGGTGCTTTTGACTAAAAGAAAAGGGGGAAAAAATTTAGACAGTTTTTTTTTTTTTTGCCTTCCTCTGCATCAACAAAAGAATGTAAATAAAGAACCAAACTGGTCTTTTTTTTATGTTGTCATTGACTAGGTTACTGGGGGAAGGATCTAAAGCCACAGATCTCATCCTTCGAAATTGCCTGCTTGGGACTGGTAATTGTAGAATATTCTGCTAATCTTCACATTAGCAATATTTCAGTTGGATTGCATGGTTTCCCCAGTAATGCATTATGTTGTCCCAAGGCCAATGTCTTTTGAGAACTGGTCATAACTCTTGTAAGGTGTAACACACAAAACTGGGAGTATCTTATATTAAATTACATAGAAATGTTTGTGTGACTGTGTACGTTGAGGAGAAATAGCATCTGGGCAAAGACTTAGAATGAGACTGGAGTATGTACAGCACACAAACTGTACACATTACGGATTGCAAGATCACAATTCAAGGTACTTTCTTTCCGGGAAACCTACCTTTCATGAACAAAGGTTCTAATACTCTCAAAGTAAAGGAATATTCCAGCAGTTATAGTAGTCAAAAGAACTTGCACTGATAAGATGCTGTAAACTTTTCTCAGAAAATCTAGGTAGGAACAAGACAAACATGTTAGTTGATTTTTATTAAAATATGTAAACATTGCTTTTGGCAATATAGCAATCACAATTTAAAAACATGAAGTATGCACAGACAATTAGCTATAATACTTAGAAGACAAATTGATCTAAATAATAGGGAAATCACCTAAAACAATTACCAGGAAAGCACAGTAGTATTGTGTCCCGAAACTAACTTGCAAGTATTATGAAGTGATAATTATTACCTATTAAAAACATAATAATGACCAATCCCAGAACCCCCACTGCTTTTGGTCGAACATGTCTCAGTTGAGAAATATTGTAGACTAATACAAGTATGCTACCAATACACAGGACTGTATAAAACAAAGAGTGTGTATGCATAAATATATATATATATATATATTAAAATCAACAAAAAGATTAATCCATGTAAACTTGAGTTACCAGCAACTATCATACAGGTCGTTCCCTGTGAGCAGACCTGCCAATGAAACTTGATCTGCATTGCGAGCCCTGGAGGAGAAGTTGCAGAGTTGGATATGGATCTAAATAGAGACACCCTGTGCTCCCAAGCTTATCCTACATTAGATTCCAAACCTTAATGTCTCACAGTTTAGAGTCACTTGGAGCCCAACCCAGTAGTGACCGTGAACTGCAATAGAGGAGCTTGGAAACTGAGCAGCAGCAGTCTATGGGGCTGGATGGCAATGTCTCAAAGTTTATGCTTGGGAGCCACTAAGATTTGGTTTGTGTCCAGCCGTTCTGCCAGCTGAACTTGTGTATTTGTCCCCTATTTATTTCTAGCTTGCTGCAGAATTGCTCCACTTTTCTTTTGAACAAACGACTCACCAACAGTTCTTTTGATCCTTTGCTGCTACTGTCAAGTAGAGGATTCGTTTAACCCTTAGAGTCAGATGATATCCAACACCTTGCAATGTATTGGATACCTCTCTAGCACTCGAAAGGGTTAACAGACAGTATGTAACGATCACAGAAAATGGAAGGAAGGAAGAGACACATAATGAATAAAAAACAAACAAACAAACCCACAAGGTAACAAACATAATACCTTCTAAAATAATACAGTTTAAAGGGGCAGTAAACCTCAATTATGAAAATATGTTGTACGGTGTCCCCTACATTGAGGGGATACTGGGAGCTGTTGCTTCCAAAAGGTATTAATTTTTTTTTTTTTTTTTTTTTGCTTTGTATGAGCTTTTAAAAGGTCAAGTTTTTTTTTTTTTTTTTAAACATTCATTAGAGATATAAAAAAAATCCAAGTTGGCTCTCTGTTATACGTTTAAAAATAAGCATCTTCCAGCACTGGAAACACTTTTATTTACAAGCCCTACAACACATTTTAATAATTAGGGTTTACTGCCCCTTTCCTAGCCAAAGGTATAAAATTGCATTTATGTTTTCATGAAAAAGTAAAGCAGATAAAGAAATACAGTCTAGACCCTGCCCTTCTTTCTGAAACAGAAACCTTACAAAAATATATTTTGTCAAGAAAGGTTGAAGGGGATGTGTGGCTGAAAGTACCTATAAAAACACAAAACCATGTCAAACATTGGTACCTATAATTGTTTTTTTTAAAATTTGAAAACATCCTATGTGTCTTGTTAAGATATTGGAAAGTAATTTATGCCGCAGTTCCTTAGTCAATATGTACATACGCCATGAAAAACCAAACACAGTGACCTTGAGATTTGCCCTGATATGTATAATCAAGACCCCAAATGTCAAGTAAAGGAACCGTTCAGCATAAAGAAAAGGATGAATCACTTCATTAGCTAAAACTTATCTTTAACTCTTATCTAAAAAGCTCATTTGAGCCATTTATAATTAAAACAAAAAAATATTAACCCCAAATTCTCCTGCTGATTAAAAATACAAAAATCCCTATTTAATGTTCACTAAAGTAGCTTCATATGACAAACATAAATGAATTTGTATTTGGTATATTGGAATTTTTATTAAACCCACAATAACTTTGTATTTGATAGAAAATATTATAAAGAAGAACAATGTACAGCCATGGGGAGTACTAGCTCCCCCACTTATGCAAATATATACTTAGGCTGGAGGTATAAAAATTCAATTTCTAATGAAGATACAAAACCATTCAGCAAGTATATTAGTCTATGGCTTAGTTACATAGATGACATACTGTTGATATGGGCGAGTACTGAAGAATAATTCCATGAGTTCGTAAAACAAATAAATCAAAATGACAATCTCAAAGTGATGAGTCATCTGGATAAATACCAAATGCATTCTTAGATATAACAAGAAGCTCTGGAAGTCTTCCAGATCATGCAATATACCTTGGAGGTAGATGCCTTCTTCAAAATTAAATGGTTTACCTTCCAGATACTCCCTTGGAAAGTAAAGGCTGCCGCTCAGCCTCCAGTACATTCTCTCTTGATCTTCCATAAAGGAGCAATAAACTTTTTTTTATGAAAACATATTTTATAGAGCATTTCCTGCTGTATAAAACAAGGATACTCCCATTATTGTCAGATGTTTTATTCAAAATTTATAGCAGTTCAAATAATTAGGAAGTGAATTTACTGTGTTTACTTCCTGATAGTTCTAACTGACAGGAAGTGACAGGCAGTTTCTATCACATTCTATGGAAAACTGTATGTCTCTGACTTTCCTCTCCATTAGAATCTAACAGGAAATCTAATTAGAATTTGACCACTAGAGGGCACTGCTAACGTAAAAAAACATGGGTTTAAACTGCTATATCTCTGGAAATATAAATCTCTTGACAGTGGGAGTACCCTTATTTTACTCAATAGGAAAATTCCTATTTTTTCATAAAAAAAAATAAAAAAATAATAATAGATTACTGCTCCGTTAAAACCTCCAGAAGGATTGGAACTGGAGGAAAGATGTAGGCTAAGCAAAAATTCCATAGAACATTCAATGCGTCCTGACCGAAGGACTTCTTGGGAGAGATTCACTAAGTGGTGAAAAAGAGGTGATAAAGAGGAGACGAGTTCTCCAGATCCTATGTTATTCTATGGAGTCTATTCACCAAGACCTCAAAAGCTGAAGAAATCTATGAATCCAATGCACTAAGAATAACATAGGAACTGGAGAAGTGATAAACTGGCAAATTAATCTCCACTTTACAACTACTTATTAAATCTCATCCCAGATTTCCAGTGAGAAATAAATCACTTCATTTGTTGCTCAGATTGATGCCATCAGATCTACGTGGGTTCTCCCCATTTGTGGACTACGGACTAGAAAACTCTGGGATTCAGAGACCATTCCCCCGGTCTACCAGATTTCTGCTTAAGTAATTTGCTTGACTCATGATATATGGGTGGCTGAAATCATTTTCAGATCCCTTCCTGCCCATCTCAATACTTATTTGTCTCCCTAATTAGAGACCCGCCTTTGGTACCTCCTTGGGTTTTAATGGAAAAGCAAACACTGTTGTGTTGTCAGATCTTACGTGGACCGACCTTATCTGAAATTAGATTCTTGAAAGACTTGAGATAGAAAAAAAAAAAAAAAAAAAACTAAATTGCCCTCAAATTTTTAAGACATTTAAATGCAGAGAAGTTTCTGATATCATGGCTCAAGCACAATGAATGACATCTTTGTAGTATCCTCTCCAGACTCTTAGGCCAGCATCACCCTAATCACAGGTTGCTACTACACTATATTTAGGATCCAGATTCATAGAACATCACTGTACTCACCCCTTAACTGTAGGGGGTGGTGGGTCAGGCACTGCCCCCGTAAATCGTAGCGAGAGATTTCCACAAACAAAAGGACCACTGGATGGGAGAGCTCACTGACAGCCACCTCAGCATAAAATAACCACTCCGATATTGTTAAAACTTTATTGCTGTCGTTTTAAAATCATCCATCAAATCATACGGACACAAACTGGAGTGACATCCACGTATGCCTAACGCCTTTCATGTAGGACAATAGAATATACACACCAAATCATAGGCTAAAAGTGGTGAACAGAAACTATAGAGAATAATTTAGATCTTAGAACTGATCATAAACGCCATCACCACAGCATACATAATCTCCGTTAACTCGATTACCCACCTGTGTGAAACATACCTTTAATACCCCAGCACTGAATCAAGTGCTTAGATTAGATATACATCACCAGATCTCGACTAAATGTTTCAAACATAAGTCACTCCTGGGCTCGTAATGATAATGATCTTATCACAAACATAATAATATTCACCTTGTATTATACCATATTCACCACTGTGTTAACACATAGCGAGAACCATGATGATTAATTTAAAACAAAACCCTAATCTGCATGTATATAATGTATTAATGAGGACATTTTCTACTCTCACACATTATTGCTAATTATAACCAGAATGATAAATAATATACTAATGAGAACATAAACAACAATCAAAAACATCATATGCATCATAAAATCTTCAGCGGTGTGTGAACAGTGCTACATCATGACTGGAATTTAATCCATATGGAATCCTTGTATTCATATAGTATATTCACTTAACCTCCTTTCGGTTCAATAATAAATCTAAATCTCCTCCTCTTTCAGGTAGATACACTCTCTCTATAGCTTGGAAGGTGAACTTCGTTAAATCAGCACCCCTGCAATTCACGAAATGTAGCGATACAGGTTTTGTTAGATCTTCATTAGATATCGATCTAATGTGTTCTCGTATTCTCTCCTTGAGTGCTCGACTGGTACGCACTATATATTGTTTATCACATGCTCCACATTTAATCAAATATACCACATTTATTGTTCGACAATTAATATATTATCTGATCTTAAAAGTTTTCCCAGTGACACTACTAGAGAATGAGTCCCTTCTTTAACCCCTTAACGACTGGCCGCACAGGCACGCGGCGGTCACTAAAGGACCACAGAGGTTTTTTTTTTTCCCCGATTCCAGACTCCCCAAAAAGGCGTGCAGCCACAGGGGGTGGGGGGGAGAGCCTGGAACTCCATGACGGTCATAGTACGCCATGGGCCGTTAACTCATATCGACCCATGACGTACTATGATCGTCAAGGGTCGTTAAAGGATGTGTGTTCACCTTACTGCTCTATAAACAAGTTATGATTAGATTATAAAAATAATGATAATAAACATGATGAGGGGGATGACAAGTATGTAACAGATGAGCATTTGCAGGAATTCAAGAAAACAAATGAATTTGGTTTGGTTGATCTAAACAAGCCTCAGAAACATGTTACCTTAACCATTTCTGCTCCAGAGGAGTGTCAAGGACACCGCTCTGATAGTCAAAAGGTTAAACCACTCTGTACTAAAAAAAAATACAAAGTGTGCCTTATTCTAAAAGGAACAGTGGAGTATTTGGCGGCAAACTAACTGCTTTGTAGGGGAGAACTAAATAGTCCCATTAATTTAACCATTTAAATGCCAGAGGGGTACACAACACGTACCCCTGTCACTCAAAGGGTTAAATGGACATTTTAACTCCTACAGTGCATGCATGCATGCTAACATTTTGAAATAATTAAGAGTGACGTTTTCCTGTGGGCAGTCACATTACAAGAGTAATTATAGTGCAATACCTGCAGAACAAAACTTTGTTTAGCAGTCAGAAAGTTATGCAAAATAAGCTAATACCCATTCTAGAGGAAGGTATACATAAATTATGATTTTTCCGGGGTCATTATGAGGCAGATGTTATTGAACTTGATGGACTTGTGTCTTTTTCAACCTAATTTTCTATATACATACTACCATTACAACAAATAAATAAGCAACATTTCCAAGCTTATACCCGATTACTTTTTTAATGACAAGCACAACGAATACATGGCTTGCATTCGATCTTACAAATAGGGGCAAAAAAGGTATACATACCTCCCAACATTTCAAACTGTCAAAGAGGGACACTTGTGCTTTAGTGGGTGTTCTGGGGGCATGGGTGCAGCATATCAAGAATTTTTAGGCTATTTCATGACCTATTGACACCTCCTTGTGTTACCTAATAAATTGCTTATAACAAGACCAAAGTATTTTATTTACAGAGACTAAATTTATAAACACATATACCAATGTTTAAACAAACAATAATGGGAGTTTTATTGCTGAAGAGCAGTATGATGCACTTATATACACACCATACAATCTGATTTAAAAAAAAAAAAAAAAAAGTAAGAAGAGGGACATCAGGGTGGGAAAAAGGGATAGACGGATTTAGGTCTAAAAGAGGGACTGTCTCTCCTTAAGAGGGACACTCGTGAGGTATGGGTATAACAATCCTGGGACAGGGAGCCAAATCTAGAGACGTTCCTGTAAATTAGGGTTGCCACCTTTCCTTCCAAAAAATACCGGCCATGGCATTCCCTCCATAGACTTAACGTTGGACAGAAGCCAAGATTTTACCTGCCTGCCGGTAAAATACCGGCTGGGTGGCAACCCTACTGTAAATAAGGGACAGCTTACAAGCAGGTCAACGCAAAAGAGGTCACCAACCCAATCTTATACGAACCTCCTGATCTAGTCCACGATACCCCACACTACAACAGCTGTGTAATATATTACTGGAAATGAAACCGTTCGATTATAATGCCTAATTATGGGAAAGCAAACATACTTTAAAACTAAATAAAATAGATATAGATATAGATACGAAGAAGCTACATGGACCACGTATACGGGAAATGTAGCCGGTGGCTTCTATTTGAATGTAAAGATCACCATCGTCAACCGAAACCCCACCATAAATAATGCTCTTACCCATACGGATTTGGATACTGGCAGAAGCTACGTTAGTTCCATAGTTGAAGTCATCCTCAATAGAGGATCTAGGGTACGGATCTGCCATCATCGTTATTAAACAGCAAGTGAAACTATTACGTCTACCAAATAAATGTCAGCTGATTGGTGATGACCGCAACGGCCACCCACACAATGCGTTTCAAGCCTCGCTGCCACTAGAAGACGCTACGTAAATAAATCAGTGGTTCTTTGGTTGTTTATGGTACGTTGCATATATCGCAAAACTAGGTTAAGCACATTTGGGAATAATATTATAGAGTATAAACATTAATCATGTGGTTGAATTAAAACAAACGCCTTAGATGTTACGAACATCTCCAGGACAATGTGTGTGAGACGTTTCTAGCGCCCAGTGGATTGTTAACCTGTTCAGTTCCAGGGGGTTGCACAATGCATTGCTTTGCATGTCCATCTGACATTCAAAGTGTTAACACGCATAAGAAACTAGAGGTAATTATATAACACGAAAATGTATAGACCCGTATTTATAAAAGCAAACTGGAGTTATTCTGGAGAAAACCAACTATAGCTTAGAGGTCAATTAAAAAACCTTAAATTCTCATGCGCAGGAATAACGCTTTTTAACCCCTTACAATTTCAGATAGGTCTACGATCAATGCATTGGAGACTTCGCTAGCATTGAATGGATTAAAAACCAAATTTAACAGGCATTTTAATTGTCCCCTATGATGAAGTTAATTTACTCCAGAATAACTCTACTTTGATTTTTAAATATGGGCCTATGTTATTAATTGAAAATCGTCACGTTCTCTTTTAAACTAAACTCATAATGTGTAGCGCTGTGGGAATATGCTAATATGATATGGTGTTTGTTGAATGCATAATGGTTTCAATACTATGTTATAATTTGCTGTAAAGTAAACAGCAATTTTATATTCCCGGTCACTCTACACAAATATGGCGTTGCACACCAAGCGTCGTGAGGCGCATATTGATGACGAGATAGATATGGCTTAAGCTGGGTGCCTGGAAGTGCCTCATTCTTAGTGGACCCGCAGGTCGATGATATATACCAGCGTATGGCACGTGGGACGAATGTTTTTTTAACAGACGAAAAGGTGAGGCATAGTAAGGGGACTGTTCAGTAGAGCACGCTGTTCTTAGTGGACGTATACTTGAAACAGCAGAGCAGTCTAGGGACAGCAAGTCTGTTTTTAAGGTCATCTTCTGATCCTACGATGACGTCTCGTGCACTATATTACAACTTTTCTGCCATCCGCATAGTCACGGGGTTAATTCTTTAAACACCGCGAAGCTGTTTTGACTTGGCAGAGTTTAGTTTTTATGTTTATTTAGGTGCAAGAGTAGCATACACTTAATATGGTTGTGTCTTCTGATTTTGAGACTAATATTCCTTTGGAAAATAATTATTATACCTGGGAACTCTCAGGGTGGGAGAGTCCAAATTACTGACATTTCTACCTGAAAGCCAGTGGCAGAAGTCCTGCTTGTCTTTTGAGTGTTTAAAGGGATAGTAATACTTCAATATTACTAATCTGCATAGTGTAGCTTTTTAAAAAATAATTCAATTGCCCCCAGGTTCTAAAGGTTTGAGAGAAAACTGTAATCTAAGTTCCCCCCCTTCCCTGAAGTCAGCGTTGTACTGACTGCAGAGATATCTGGTTTTATTTTTCATCAGGTGGCTCTGCAGCAGTGCTGAGATTGTTTGTTAATTTTTTTTTTTTTTTTTAAACTTTCATTGAAATGGTCTTCTACCTGTGCTTGCAAACCATGCACATGTAGAAGACTGTGTCAGTGAAATAATTATTTTTCACTAACGCGATCTCGGCCCAGCTGCAGAGCTGCAAGCCTGTCGTACGACGGTCTTCCCCTGCAGTCAGTACAACGATGACTTCAGGGAAGGGGGAACCTTGCTTGTGGCTTTCTCTCAAACCATAAAGGTTTGAGAGATGAACCTGGGGACAATTGAATTATTTTTTTAAAAACTACACTATGGGTATTAGTAATATTAAAGTATTACTATCTCTTTAAGAAGTGATATCTTCAAAGTGTAGCATTTTATAGGTTCCATTAGAACTGATTGGATCATCTCTAGTTTAGAGCACACATTGATATAGCATGTAAAGCCTACTTTCTTGGGAGCACGAATGGTTAATATTTAAAAGATCTCAGGGTGAGCTTATTTCAAAAGTTCCCAGGTGTGATAATTATACTCTCTTCCAATGGGCAAGCAAGGTAGCGGGGGGAGGGGGGGTGCAAACCGTGTACACGGTGAACTGTGACTAGCAAAGTACAGGGCGGCCAGAGAGGGACACTTTTGCTTTAGGTGGTGTTGCTGGGAGGGGTGGCTGGTGGGAGGGACATTACTGAGAGTTTTTAGGCTATTTCATGACCTAATGACACCACTTTGTGAAACTGAATAACTGATTTGTAACAAGTCCAAATTATTTTATTTCCACAGCCTAATTTATAAACTCATATACAGAAGTGTAAACAATGTGAGTTTTATTACTGTGGTGCAATGTGACACTTAGATGCACACCACAGAGTCTGATCTCCTAAAAAGAGGGACACCAGGGTGGAAAGAGGAACAGAAGGATTTGGGTCTCAAACAGGGACATTTGGGAGGAATAGGTCTATGTGGGACTCTGTGACTAGCAGTGGAACCAGCCTGGAGGGGTCACAGTGTATGTGGGGCTTTGTGACTACTAGAAGAACCAGATGGGGGGGGGGGGGGCAGGCGGCGACAGGCTGGGTCTGTGGAATTTTATTTATTACTAATATTTTCTTTTTGTATTTAGTTATGTGGGTTTTTCCCCAAAAATCGGACCTCATGATGGAGCATCAGGACCCCTTCTGAGGGTCCCCAGCTATTGAATTCCCAACACGTAGTGTTAGGAGATCAATGCAGATGATGCTGTGGAGCAAGACTCTCCCTTGCTTCCACTTCTACCCGAACCTCTGGGTAGTAGTGTGTGGGATTGGGGAAGCCTTCTCACTTAGTTGATGTGAGGAGGCTTCCCAGAGACTTGGGTAGGAGTGGAAGCTGGAGATTCACTACCTCATGAGAAAGTTAACACTCCATTTTCTTCCTATCTATTATTTGAACATAGAGATTAACCCTATGTTATGAATCGCACTAAAACATTATTATACTTTGATGGGTCCGATGATTGGTGTACTAAAAGAACCTCATTATACCACATGTACGATATAAAAACAATTTGTGATTTCATACATTTTAAAATATTCTGACAATAAATTCATAATATTTCTGGTATATCGCTGAATTTTCAGTATTTCATGTAGATTATACTGACCATATATTTACTTTGTGCCTCATATAACATTTCTGAATACTTATCAACCACATTATGCCCAAGCATACAACTTTCCTGAATTTTAATAGTTAATTTGTCACAAGATATATCAATACTGTGTATATGTTGGCAAGTCAAACATCGCACTGCTTTACAACACGTAACGCTGAATCTACATAGGTTATCGCATATCTATGCGTGTTGAAATATAACTTTAACTCTTTTTGTACTACAGATTCACGTTACATGTCTTCTTACAATGTGATGGGCATACTGCACACCCTATAGACCCACCTCCATTGATATAATACACAGCCTCAATGTTATAATATACTTAGTGTCTCATTTGTCTGGGCATGATTCTACACATAACATATTTTAGACCCTTCCAGTGGCCAAAGGATTTATACAATCTGTATAATAGATGAATCCAAACTTTATAACAATAGAGCACACTGAGTCACCCTATATTAACATGACTTTTAATGACTGTTGTCCACTCGTAAAGATATATTGACATGTATAAACTCGCCATCTATCTCTCACAGAAAAAAACCTCAGTATAATAGATAATATAATATTACAGTATAGAAGGGACTCAAAGTCGCCCTTTAATACCAAAGTTTTATTTGTGTACTGATGCAATGATTTACCTTAAAGTTGTCATTATTAGATTAATCCAAGACACAATATGTGACATCATGTATCTTATTTAGTCCTGTCGGCTCTCTTTTGGACAGAGTAAATATCCAGTTTACTTCTTGGTATGAAAGCATACTGGATAAATCTCCTCCTCTAATGGATCTAACTAGTCTCTCTAAGCCCTCTACAGAGAAGCCTTCCAATTCAGAATTATGTCTTGTGCAAAAATGATGGGAAACTTCCGTATAATCTCTGCATTTGATGTTACTTATATGCTCACAAATTCGTTCTCTTAACGTTCTGGTATATTTGCCCACATATTGTACTTGACATAATCTACAAGTTGTCAAATAAACAACACATTTTGTGGCACGGTTGATATACTGTCCTCATATATCTTGCCTGTTACTGTAGAACCAAAAGTTCTTGATGATTCCATCCATTTACAGCAGCCACATCTAGTGTCCACATTTAAATATCCCCACAACATTAAGCCATGTATTAGATCTTCCCTTACTATTATACATACTAGGTGATAGCTTCCTTGCTAAAGTAGGGGCTTTTCTTAGATGTATCTAGAGCCTTTTTTTATAATGGGTTGTACCCGTCACACCCATTAGTACTGGTAAGTGTTTTTTTTTTAATAATACTGACTTTTGTTGTATTAACAACTGAAGGTAGTTACAAATGCTACTTTATTGTCCTTAACCACTTCCTTCTTTTTAAATTTAATTTTTGGCTCTAAAAAAGTCCTCATATTTTTAGTTTTCGAAACTTGTTCTGCCCTATCTAACATTCAATTTGGATAACCTTGTGACTGCAGTCTTTTTCTCAAGTCATCACATGCCTCACTGAAGAGTGCGCAGGTGGAACAGTTTCATCTTAATCTTAGAAACTGTCCCACTGGCACACCCCTCACTGTGTGGCGAGGGTAAGGACTCTCTGCTCTCAAAATGGTGTTTGATGCAGTTGGTTTTCGATAAACATTAGCTGTTATTTTTCCTGTTAGCACAGAGGAACTGATAATTAAATCTAAAAATGTGATATTAGTAAAGTGACTAGATAACGTGAATTTTACATTATGTATTATCATTAAGATAACTTAAAAATTGTGGTTCTATCAGTGACTTTTTTCCTCTCCAAATAATAAGTAGGTCATCTATCTCTTTAAAAAAAAAAAAAAAAAAGTGCAATCAAAGGGGTTATTGTCTCCAGAGATGTGGGACTCCTCCCACCAACCCATAAAAAGGTTGACGTATGATGGGTTCAAATTGTGCCCCCATTGAAGTCCCACATCTCTGGAGATAATATACACCATCAAACAAAAAATAATTGTACGTGAGTAGAAAGTGAATTATACCCAACAGAAAATCTCAAAATGATATCATGCAATTGCTATACTTGTATAAGTGATAATCGCTTCTAATCCAAGATCATGAGGAATACAAGCGTATAATGAGACATCACAATATATCCAAGTATATTCAGTTTTCCATGTAATTTCCAATTCCTGCAGAACTTGTTTGTCTCGCAGATAGGTATCCAACCTTAAAGTGATAGTAATGTTTCATAAAAACAGCAGCTCCAATTAATCTTCATAGTATTTGAGCCATAGAGAGTGCTATTTCATTACTGTGAGCGTTGCTGTTCAAGAGTAATTGAATTATAGTTTCCCCCTCCCGCCCCTTTTACCTAGTGTAAGCCACCTCCCCTCAGATGTGGAATCCAGTCCATGGACAAGACAGCTGACATCAAGGGTCAATATTTTTACTGTGAGAGCAATGAAAACCCTGCCCCCCCCTTGACAGGTTTGTCAGATTGTCTGTCTTTGCAATCTACCTGGACACTCCCTGCTGCTTTAAGCTGAGCAGTGTTCCATCAGTAGAAGGGGCGGGAGGGGGATACTTTATCATTCAATTACTCTTGAACTACAACTCTGAAAGAATTGAAATAACAATCTCCAAGGCCCAAATACTTTGAAGATTAATTAGAGCTGCTTTTATTATGAAACATTCCTATCCCTTTAATACTAGGGGCTGTAGGCAGTCATCCACATATTCACTTAATTTCTCACTTAGTGAACTGATCCCTGCTACAATAGGCCGACCCTCTGGACTCTCCAATGACTTGTGGATCTTCGGAAGGTGATGGAATATAGGGATGATTGGGAAAGGAACTTTCAACCAACCTCTTATGTAGATTCAGCGTTGCATGTTGTAGAGCAGTGCAATGTTTGACTTGCCAACGTATACACAGTATTGATATATCTTGTGACAAATTAACGATTAAAATTCAGGAAAGTTGTATACTTGGGCATAATGTGGTTGATAAGTGTTCCAAAATTTTGTATGATGCACAAAGTAAATATATGGCCAGTAAAATCTACATGAAATAGTGAAAATTCAGCGATATACCCTGAATATTATGAGGTTATAGTCATAAAATATTTTAAAATAAAAACAAATAATTTGTGATTTATACATCGTATATATGTTGTAATGAGGTTTTTAGTACACCAGTCATCGGATCCATCAAAGTATAATAACGTTTTAGTGTGATTCATAACATAGGGTTAATCTTTATGTTCAAATAATAGAGATGCATAGAAAATGGAGTGTTAACATTCTCATGAGGTAGGTAATCACAGACTTAATGATTTAATTGATGGAAACCATGGACTGGATGATTTGAATGGAAGACGTTGGTATCTGATGTAGAAAAGTAACCTCATTGTGATGTATAATAAGTGAGTAAGCACGGAAGTGTGAAACGCTTGAGACTATAACTCCTGGTGTCTTGTGTTCCATGTTCTAATAAAGAAGTGTCTTTACTATGGACCATTGATTGCAGTGAACATTTTTCTTCTATTCTGATCTGTTTTTGCTGCAGTCAAAGCTGTGGTAAAGTTGCTGGCTGTGAAGCCAGATGCCTTCATTCCTGCTGAGCCATAACCTGGACCAGGATAAACACCCCTTACAGCTTATATTACCCTGTTAGGATACTGATACCATGAGGACCCCAATAGCTGATATGAAAGAAGGGTATATAGAGCATGTGGGAGGCAGAGCGATATACACCTCCATACCCCCACCCATTTCAAATGGTCAAAGAGGGACACTTGTGTGTTAGGTGGTGTTGCTGGTGGGTGGCACGTTAAGAATTTTTAGGTTATTTTATGACCAATTTGCACCTCTTTGTGTAACTGAATAAATTATTTAGAGCAAGACCGAAGTATTTTATTTACACAGAAGACTAATGTATAAACATATACTGAAGTTTAAACATACATTAATGTGAATTTTATTGCCGTGGAGCAATGTGATACATTTATATACACACACCACACAGTCTGATGTCCTAAAAATAGGGACATTGGGATGGGAAAGAGGGATTGTACCTCCTAAAAAGGGACACTTAGGAGGTATGCATCTCAAGAGGCTGAAGGCCAAGGCCGCAAGAGTCTGAAAGGTCTTAGATAAAAATTACTATAACCCAGGAGACTACAGATAACAGGCGGAGCAGTCAGAAATGGTGAGGCTGGAGGAAACTCTTGAGTCAGGAAAGAGAGAGGCAAAAGGGTCTGACCTACATAAATAGAAAAAAGAACCTCACTCACCAGATGGCGCTGAATCAGGAGAATGAACAAGGCCAATCAGAGGCAGGGAAGCGTACAGAGAGCTCTAGAATGATCTAGATGGCAGTAAGATGAGGAAAGAAAGTGTTGCTATTTGGTGCAGTCATAGATAATATATAAAATGCATCCACTCGCAGTTTTAGTAATTGCTCTGGTGTATATTCAGTTCTGCATACAGTAAGTTTTGGGAATCCACACATGAATTTTGAGGGGGACCTGTCACTATTATTCAAGTACGCATATTTGAAAACATCTTTAAAAACGCCCTACCGTATTTGTCATGTTATCCAAAAGACCATCGGAGGTACAGTTAACCGTTAAGGAGGTATTCATACTTGGTACTGTAGGCTAATTGCGGTAGCCATGAAGTTCCAGTCATGTTTGAAATGTTTTATGTTTCAGTGACCTTTCATATGCTGGTTTTCTCTTTTACCAGAAATAAAATAGTGAATATTTCCTAAACTATAAATCTACTGGGCCTTTGGTTAATACGATACATATTTTTGAGTACAATTTCAATTATGTAAAATAAATAAAATTCAAGGTGAATGGTCATTTCTGTTGAATGCTGGACCTTTCTCAATAGTAAAATCTTTGAAGATCATGGGATTTCTTACTTCAGTAAAAACTACCTTTGCATGAGATGGTATCCCATTGGTATGGTCTAACATACCTTATTGCAGTGGTTCTCAACTAGGATATCATGGGTACCAGTTAGGATGTCACATTTCTATATTTTCTTTGAAGAATAGGGGGGATTGAACAGGATTGTGAAGCTTCAAGTATGTTTATTGAAAATGTTATGCACATTATACTTTGTTTTTGTCATTCTGATTATATGGGCCATGAATAACAATGTGTATTTATACCCTTTATTACATTCCTACCAAATATATATGACTTGTGTGTGCCTGGCACACACTCCCGGAGGTGGCAGTAAGGAGGAATTATTCAAATCTCTATACTGATTCTCCCATTGGTCTGTTCTTTGGGGTGTTATATGCAAAACACGCACTACATGCAAAACACTCTTGCAATTTCTCTTATACACACGCATGCACACACATGCACACACATACTCTCTCACTGATAGAGAGTTGTGTAAAGCAGTGCTTTGCAATGCCCCTTTTTGGAGCTGAAAGGGCTAATTCAACAAGCGGATCATTAAAAGATATTGTCTCCTTTCTGGATTTGCCAGGGAAAAATAGTCCTACTTGTAAATCCACTTTTAATGTTTTTAACCCTGTTAATGCCAGACATGTATACAGTGCATCTGTGCAATGTGGTGGATCCAGGAGAAAAGATGGTACGTTGTTAGCCAGCAGAGTAGATGGAATTCAGTGTAGCACAAGAATGATACAAAGGTGATACCTTTTTTAATGGCTAACTGAGGACATAGTGCAAGTTTTCAGGACACTTAAAGGGATAGCAATGTTTCACAATAAAAGCAGTTCCAATTAATCTTTATAGTATTTGGGCCATGGAGCGTGGTGTTTCAATACTGTCAGAATAAATGATAAAATATCCCCCACCCGCCCCTTTTACTGATATAACACTGCTCAGCTCAGAGCAGCAAGGTGGTGTCCATGTGGATTGCAGAGAGGGAGAATCTTCAATTAGCATAAGGGAAAAACCTGTCATGGGGGACAGGGTTTTCCTTATGTTCACAGTAAGAAGATTGTCACTTGCTGTGAGCTGTCTAGTCTCAAAACCAGATTGCACATCTGAGGGGAGGTGGCTTACACTAGGTAAAAGGGGCAGGAGGGGGAAACTATAATTTAATTACTCTTCAACTACAACTATGACAGTACTGATATAACCCTCTCTATGGCTCAAATACTATGAAGATTAATTGGAGCTGCTGTTTTGTGAAACATTACTATCCCTTTAATGTCTTTTCTTCAGGCATGGGTTACAAATTAAGCTGTAATAGCACTTAATTTATATTTCTTCTGTATCCCTTCCCACGACACCGTAGAGCGGGTGATGGCTCTGATCTCCAGCTGGGTAGGACCAACAAAAAACTTTATCACTACTTTCTGTGGTCCTTCCCAGGTTGGAGGTTGGAGAAGGGGACCTCTTATAGGGCAGGCAAGGAGGAATTTGAACCTAGCTTGAGAGAAGCTAAGTCTGAAGTCTCTTTGGTTGAGGAAGGGGAAGTTCCAGAGGACCCAGGTTCTCTTAATTTGGACAAAGTAGACCCTTTTGTCAAAAATATTAGAAAATCCCTAGACTTGTCTGAGGTAGAAAAACAATTGGATATCTTGGTTGCAGCCTTTGTTGGCAACATGAAAACCTTGCCAGTTTTCCCAGTTCATCAGTCCAGTCAGGACCTGAATGAGCCATGGGAGACAAACCATATCAAGTCACAAAAAGTGGATCATTTTTTTAATTTTTGAGAGCACATTTCTATATCCCCAGGTCATGTAGGATTCTCTGGGTTGTTAGTACTGTGACTGTGCATATTGAGTCAATTATTTATTGTGAGGATCTATTATAATACTACATGACTTAAATGTTCTCTGACTCAATGTTATTACTGATGCATTGTGCACGAGAATAAATTAAAGATATTGCAAGCACAGGCCTGATCGAGGATCACCTACCACAGGACTCAGTTTACAGGTACCCCAATATAATGTTTTTAAATAGATAGGAGTCTTGTATCAGGGATGTCCTTTCTTGTTTTAAACTGATTAAATACACATACTGGTGCTTATGAGGTCATACATATGGCCCTTGCTGAACAGTGAACTAGTTTATTTAATACTTAACATTAATAACTTTTATTATTCTACTGGGCAGTTTTTTCTGGCAAGCTAAAGGTCTACTAGAGTCTAGCTGAAAGGGATAATACACATTCATATTCTCTGGGGTATTTGACTCATTGTCTGTTTTTGTGTTTGGATGAGATTATATTTTTTACCTGCTGCCTACCCTTTCACATCTTGTAGACCAATATTTTGCGCTATTTAGTCTGGGAGTTTGCACAATAGAGTATCTTGGTATATACATTGTATCTGTTATGAGACATGAAGACCATCCCCAAGTTCAGGCCTGTTTTAATGTGGTGTTAACCTTCTCCCCCCCCCCCCCCCCCCCCTTTTCTATACTGTTTGGCATTAGAGGTTCATTATTTTTCATAAGTGAAGGAATTGTTAATTTCATAGTGTTATTTGTGTTTTTGGTATTTTTATCTTTGTGAATTGAATGTGTGGACAGGTCTTGCATCTTTTTACTCCTTACTGGAATGCGCCATTTTTTTTTGTGGTTTGTGGCAAATTGCTTTTGACAATGTTTTTAATTTGTGGGTTGTGTGTATGATATAAGTGGTGGATTTGTAATTTTTTTTTTTTTTTTTTGTGAACATTTTTTATTGAAAGTATAGCAAAGGGACAGTACTGTTTCATAATAAAAGCTGCTCTAATTAATCATCATAGTATTTGGACTTTGGAGAGTGTTATTTCAATTCTGTCAGAGTTGTAGTTCAATAGTAATTCAATGACAAAGTATCCCCCTCCTGCCCCTTTTTACTGATGTAATACTGTTCAGCCAGATCAGAAGGGAGGTGCCCAGGTAGACTGCAGAGTGGGACAATCTTCAATTAAGATAAGGGAAAAACCTGAAACTTCTCAAGGGGGGCAGGGCCTTCATTGTTCTCATAACAGAAGAGGGCAGTCTTCTTCCTATCTAATGATACACACAAAAAAAACAAAAAAAAGAAAAAACGGCAAAGAAGAAGGGAGCTCTCAGTAACCACAAAAGAAATCCCTATTCCTTTAGCGCTTAGGTATTATGTACAATATAAAACAATATATCAAAAAATATATAATAAAATAAAACAGAGAATAAAGCAACAGCCTAAGGCAAAATAGGTCTTCAATCAAGATAGACCTATCAGTCCAAAGAACACACAATAAACTGCTTGTACTAGCCAGCGTATAGAGAGAGTTCTGGTGAAAATTGGGAAAATCTTCTCTGTTGATAAGACTGTTAACTTTTGCATATTTGAGGGTGTCCTTTGGGTTCACAAATCTTCACAGCTATCCCTCTCAGTTCGCTGCCCTTTACACACTAGTGGATCGTGTGGAATTCAAGAGGCTGTAGAACAATAGAAGAGAAGAAAAAGGGAACAGAACCCTCAGAAATGCTTACCAAATGGAAGCGAATATATAAAATCCATTTTATTTATTATTTGTACCCTTGAGAAAGTGTTGATCTAACATGAAACGCGTTGGGGATTTATTGTAACAGATAATTGTTTTATACATAGATTTTTAAATTGTATTTTATTTAATTATTTTGGAACTTCTGGTGGATTTGGGAATTTGAAGACTTGTGGCTTATGAGAGGTGGATTATGGAGTCAATCTTCACTTCCATTTGGTAAGCATTTCTGAGTATTGGGGGTCACTATTATACTTTTACAACAGCTGGTGCTCTTAGAGGGTTCTGCTCCCTTTTTCTTCTCTTCTACCCTTCTGTTATCTGTCTAGCCTTACAACCAGATTCCACATCTGAGAAGAGATGGCTTACACTAGGTAAAAGGGGTGGGAGGGGAAACTTTGCTTGTGAATATCTCTCAAACCATAAAGGTTTGAGAGATAAGACTTATATCGTTCATGTTTTTTTTTTTTTTTTTTTTTTTTTTTTTTTTAATGCTTACAAGATAAAATGAAGTATTACTATCCCTTTAACTCAAGAACAGCGTTATATATGAGGCACAAAATACACCAGGAATACAGCTTTCAAAATCCAGCTAACAAAATAAGGTCTGGTAATTGAGGCCATCACTAATCGAATATAATGTACAAGTGCATGACCCACACAAAGGATAGAGTGAGAGGGAGCATAGTAAAATATAGGCCTCTAATCCGCACCAAGGGGTAAATTTGGAAAGGATTACCATTATAAAAGAAGAGAAAAATACCAGAAGAGAGCGAGACAAGAATGACAAGCGTCATGATACCCAAGACTAGAGAAGATATGTAGAGAGAGACGGCAAAAAGAGAAGGGGAGGGGGGGGGTTATCCAAGGAGACATTTTAATCTGCCAGTCAGTCATAGAGGAAGAAGACCACCACCTCCTCCCTATACCCAGATAGGAGAGTAAGGTAGGCAATCCCCCTTACGTGAAAAAAAAGAGTGCATCATAGGCTACACATGAGTGATAGACAGCAAGCCAAGGGGTCTAAACCTCTGAAAAGGATGGAGTACCTCCAGATAGTAGGTGTGTCAATTTCTCATATAAAGCTATGTCATTCACCTGATTTCTCCACATAACAATCGATGGAGGAGAGGGTGATATCCAAAAAAAGCGAGATACACATCCTCGTAGTAGTAAGGAGGGTATCAAGGTGAATTCAAATGTCACACGCAAGCTGGAGCCTGCAAGAGCTTGGGTGCAAAACTGGTGCGTGGAGCTTGTGCAATGGAGGCTGCCAGTAGCAGAGCCTTGCTGAGGCGAGGGCTGAAACTAGGTGCCAGCCGCAAGGCTGGGAGACTGTTCCAGAGGAGCTGGAAGTAAGTCCTGGATAGCCCTACTAGTACAAGGTCTCCTGCAGGGGAGAGTGAAGGCTGGGGTACGAGGAGTAGGGAACGGAGCTAGAGAACATAGGCTATAGTATAGCGTGAACTCTCTGGAGAAACTCGGATAGAGAGTAGTGCAAAATAAATCCTTGGTTAAAGTAGAGAAGTCAAAGGATAACCGGGGTCATACACAGTATATAAAGCTAATAGGATCATCAAGAGAATAGCCAGGGATCATACACAGTTAATGTAAGCCAGCAGAGTAGTCGTCAGGATAGCCGGGGGTCATACACTGTAGATCAATCCAGAGGAAATATGCATCAGAGTATAGAAGTGGTCACAGCCAATGCCAGGAGTCATACACAAGAGATCAATATAAACTGAATCAATACTGGGAAATGCTAAGACTGCAACTAGGAGGGTCTCAGTGCCAAAGACCAGAACCATTCGCTCATAGGAACACTGTGAAATTGCTCCAATGAGCCGTGAACACTGCCTAATATAGGCGGAAGTGGATCACGTCACTGAACAGTGATGCACCAGGGTGTTCTGTGCTGCTGTGTCTGATGCATATCACAGTTGCAATCCACGTTACTATATATATGCAGTATGTAGAAAAAGAAAAACATCAGAACAGAACTCCATTAAGCGTAGTAATCAGTTATAGTATGGTTTAATAACCCTTTATAGTATAGATCGCCTGCTCTGGAAGTTCGATCATCACTCCAGGCCAATGACTCCCTTGGTAGCTCTTATGTTATTTCCCAAAAGGGAGTTTAGTTCCCAAAAAATATTTGCAGACCACATATGTATGATAAAATACGTAGGCTGCTCCTCTGAGGATCAGAGGGTACTAGGAATGTATTAATATAATACAATGCAAGTAAACACATATCATGAGGGTTAAAAATAAAATTTGAACCTTTATTAAATAAAAATCCTGCCACGGAATATATAATGATTACACTAGACCCTTTTTCCAGGTTTAGGTGAATTGTGAATAATGGTGTAACACAGATCACCACCTGGACCGGGTTCTAGATACTTTCCCTCATATAATGCCAAGACAGTACAACACTAAAAAAGTAACACTACTCAGTCTGGCAATATAGAGAATAAAATATCTTAAAATATATTAAAAACAATGTGGTAATATAAATGTCCACTCTATACTTTTCATGACTAACTGAATGTCACTTCATTAGGATCATAAATAAAAGGCTTTAGTTCCTGGTTCTCCGCATTTACCCTCACATCTCTGCTCTGGTTAGTCCCATGGAGATGTCAGCCCATACCTGTGAGTGCATCCATGTGGATGGTGGCATATGTGTCCTGCGTTCCACGCATGGAACGATGTGTCCTATACTCCTCCCACATGACTCTGCGTTCCAATTTGGTGTGAAATGCAAATGTACCAAAACAAATGTATAGATGGGCAGGGGTCTTTCCACATTACTTAGGAATTCTCTGCTTGTCATCTAACATAATTATATTTACTGGATGCCATTCACCCTTGCTGATGAATTTAAAAGATCTCTGTTGTACACATAAGTGCCATGTGAATGTAAGGGGTCATGTTGAAGGCCAAGGCATCACCATCCACATGAGGCATCTTTGGCAGTATAGAAGAGGGTCCACACAAGGATATGCAAATAAAACATTCTGAACAGCATGAGGAAAAAAACTTAGGCCACATCTATTTAGGCCACATTCTCCCATGGTGTTGAGTATAGATCCAAAAATGCCTTCCTGGCACAGAGCGTTTTATATCTATTGCCTATATCTTCTAGAATATGTTCTGATCCAATAACCTTCAGGTTCTCAATTCCTCCTTTTTCACAGGTGTTGAAGTGGCTAGGCTCTCAGTGGCCGTTATCCTTCCCCTTGATCTTTCCACAATGTTCATTAATGCGTACTTTAAGAGGTCTGGTAGTTTGACATATATTTGGTTCCACAGCCACATATCCACATGTAAATCATGTACTCCGTGTTACATTCCACATGTTGTTTAAAACTGACAGTAGCCGTATTGTCCACACTCATGAAGGAGTTGATGCCACTTGTCATCTATTTACAATTTTTACACCTTGGTTGGTAGCATTTATAGGTTCCCCTGAGTTTCGATAGTATTTCCTTTTTGGTTTTCTCTAAATGTTTAGGGTGACTGGGTGCTATGTGTGATCTAGCAAAGCATTCCCACAACATTATGAATTCTCCACCATTAACTGTAGACAGGGTGTCCTTTTTTTCATAAAATAATTTTGTTGCCTATAAACATATTGTTGGTCTGCATCACCAAAGAGCTCTACTTTGGTTTCCTCTGTCCATAGAACTTTTTCCCAGAATAATTGTGGTTTCAATAGGTAGGTTTTGGCAAAGATCATTCATGCCTTTTTATGTCTTGCTTTCAGCAGTGGGGTTCTCATTGGCCTTCACCCATAAAGCCCTTCTTGGTTTAGTGTGTGGTATATGGAACGGGTTGAAACAAGCATGCCGGATTTCTCCAGGTCAGCCTTAAGTTGTGTGGATGTCTTACATGGTGTTTTTCCCACAGTTCACACCAACCTTTGACGATTTCTCTGATCAATTCTCCTCTTGCTTCCATGTCCTGGGAGGTTCATGACAGAGCCATGAGCAGCAAAGTTCTTAATAAATTGCAACTGTTTAAACAGGGATGCCAAGGTCTTTGGAGATGGCCTTGTACTCGTTAGAATTGTTGTTTGGTGATAATAGCATTTTTGATGCTCTCTTGTCTTCACCATTGTGAAAAAGGAATATGTAATAAAAGTGGCCTTTTTTTGCATTAAAGCCATCATTGGTTAATTCAAGCAATGTGAGCACTGACAATTTATCAATGACAATTTATCATTAATCTCGTCATGGCAGTGTTTCCATTTTTATACATTTTCCTCACTTTTTTTTTTTATTATTATTTTATCTTGTGCTGCTATAAGAGTATTATCTTGTATACAAAAAGGCTATAGATGCATGGGAATAAAATTCAACCTATATCAATTCTTGGTAAGACCTCCATCTAAAATATGGAGTAGAGGTTTGGGGCAAGTTCTTATAAAAGACACAACTGGAAAGTAAAGACATGCAACAAAACTGATAGAGATTGGACGATTTTAGTTCTAAAGAGGGTCTAGTAAAACTGTGTTTTACATTAGAGATGAGACATGTAAGAGGGATTATAAGTACGATTTATACACAACACATATATGCATACTTAACAGCAATATAGAAAAAACAAGGTCTTCTATTAATGCTAGCGGAAAGGCACTTTCAATTAAAATAAAGGCAGGGATTTTTTTACAGTAAGGACAAAAGGACTTTGCTTTAGGAAGCTGTGTTTGAAGATAATCTAGATGTAGTTGACACATTTCTAGCTCAGAACAACACTAGCGTTCTAATACTTGGTTTTAATGCAGATAGGATGTTGATCTAGGGAAATATCAGACTGCCTTTTGGAGTCAGGATTTTTACCCACTTGGGACTTAATTGGAAGTGACTTAGGTGCTTATTTGCCTTCCTCTGGATCAGATGGGGTGATGTGGCAAAGGCTGGACTTTTGATGCAAATTTATATTTGTTACTTTTATTTTTTTTCTACATTTCATTACTTGGCCATCAATGCTTGAGGGACAAGCTTTTGGGACACGGACACTTTAAATATTATTGGGCCGCTGCGCCTTAAAGGATCAATGTTCTTGGACCACCATACTTTTTTATACAGCTTTGGCTTTATCTGTCCTTCTCCCAACAGCTCCAGGTGGGTCCCAGACAGCAGTTCCCCTTATACTAGTGACCCCCACATTGGGGGCAGTTAAGGTGGAATGCAATATGGGTGGCTAGAGTGCCACTGCACTTATTCTATTTTTATATTATACAGCCCAGTTTCCAGGGCTTTGAGAACAGGTGGAGGAGTTTATTCTTCCTCCCTGCCTATCTCTTTGGCAGCTCATCCAAGAGGCTTTTTTACAGCAGGCTTTCTCCTCAGATGGCCAGACTAACTCGTGGAGTCTAGTAGCCCCCTCCAGTGGTACATATAGTTTTTTCCGTTTATTCTTCTGTGGGTTATTTTTTCCCCTGTATCAGTTTAATTGGATGGTTTATGCCATGTCAAATAGGAACTTGAGGAATCCCAAGACCACTAGAATTAACTCAGCTGCATCTGTAGTGGTCAGCTGTCTGTCCTGTCAGACCAGTCTCCCTAAGGGTTAATTAACCATGTCAACAATTCACCTCTTGTGCTGTGGCCCCCTACTCTGTGTGCTTTGGGGAAGGATTAAGACCCTTATCTTCACTATGGCAGGTTTTCAGACCCTTACCAGTCTATGCAGTGTATCCTGGATAAGTTAGATCAGGGACCACCTATTCCTCTCCTGGAAGAGGGTAAATTCTCTGGTAGAGATTGATCCTGTTTCCACTTGTGAGGATTCCCAGGAGCTTTTGCGGAAGGATTGATTTGGGCAGTATTCCCTTCTCAAAACAAACTTTTTCAGCCATAGGGGTACTTTGTGCCCAGCACTGGCCACAGACTGAGTGTCTAGGGCCACAGCCATTTGGAGTGATCACTTATTGGAAGTAGCTCAGATGGAGTCTTTCAAGAGGGATCTTGTTATTATGATCTCAAATCTCATAAAGCTAGTGCTTTCTTCTGTGTGAGAGCCTTAGGTACAGTTATGCTTCTTTTTAACATCTGTGCTCTCAGAACCTATGGGTGAAAATCTGGTCGGCTGATCAGACTTCTAAGAAGTTCTTGATCTCCTTGCCATTTGTTCATGGGCAAACAGCTCTTTGGCGGCTGACTATATCCATTTCAGTACCGTTCTACTGGGCTCAGGAGTTCCATCTTTCCTGCAGAAGTGTCGTCTTTTTTCCTTTTTTCTTCTTTTGCTTCTGCTCCCTCTTAGAGTCAAGCCTGTTTCTACCCCAGATCAGCTTGGGTGGGCCATAACCCCCTCACCCCAGAAGCCTTCTACCGACAAGTCTTCCACTGGATGACTTTTGGAGTCCCACACCACCTTATGCAATTGAAAGATGGCTGCAACCTTCCCACAAGTTGTGGACCCTCTCTGTGGCTGATCCCTGGGGGTTTGCATGCTGTTTTGGAGGGTAGACTTCATGGATCCTCCTTGTTTGCTTCTTCATGTCTAGGGTTTCTCAATAGCCCATGAGGGCTCTTCAATCCTGTGAGATGGATTTTGCCTTGGTAGACATGCAGGCCTTAAATCTACTCTCTTTTTTTGATAAAGAACCCCAGGAACCTATTTCAACATCTTCGTAGTCCACAAGGAGGCCTGTGGCTGTTGTGCGGCCTTAGACTTAGTGTCCATGAAATTCAAGATTAAATCTTTGTGTCCGTCATAGTCTATGTTGAGAGGTGTTTTTTGCTTCTCTTGAAATAAAGAGATGCATACTTTTTACATGCACCCTCAGCAATTCCTTTGTTTTTACAGGATCGTAGTTTCCAGTTTACAGCCCTTCCCTTTGGTCTGTCCTCCACTCTGTGAGTTTTAAAAAATATTATGGCAGCCTTATCTGGTTACATTTGGTAGCAAGGGATCTCCCTTATACCTTATTTTGATGACCTCCTGCTGAAAACTCATTCAGTGTAGATCTTACTGCTCCATTTTCAGATGAGTGCATAGCCTGGCATGACTGGATGATCAGCCTCCAAGAAGTCCTTGGTTTCATCCCACTCTTTTTTTCTTTTTCACCTTGAGACTTGACACCCTCCGAGGACAGGTCTTCCCTACAAGAAGGCAAGGTTCAGACATAGTCTTGGCTTTGGCTCGCCTGTCAGCAGTGATGTGGAATTACATTGGTGTTGGAGCTGCTAGTCTTTGCTCTGTAGGCAGTTCAGCTGCAGGGTCCACTTGTGGAACTGGGAATATGGGACATCTTCAAACTGGTCCAGGTATCGGTGTAATCCCTCCTTCATGCTCCCATTCCCAGATGATGGTGGATCTGCACTGTTGGCTTCAGGAAACCCACCTGAAATTGGGTCTCCCATTTTGTCATGGTGGACTGGTCCATAGTGACAAGGGATGCCAGTCGAGTTGGGGATCCACCTTCTGTTATCGGGCTCATCTGATTCTTTCCTGGCAAAAGGTAATGTTCCAGCCCTATCGCCTGTTCACTTTTTGAGGATAGTCTGCCACCACATTTCTATCTCATTCATCAATGCCTGGACCCAACGAGGACGGGAACTAAAGTGGTTAGTTTTTCACTCCATAACTTGGAAGTGGGGTCTACCGTTTTTGACCTCGTGGTGTCTAGGATGAACCACAAGGTATTTTTGAGGACCCAGGATCCTCATGCCTTTGCAATGAATGCGATGGTCATTCTTCAGCATTTCCCTCTTGCATGTTTTTCCTTCTATACCTCTGATTCCCAGGTTGTTGTCAGGCTGGACAGGGCACACATTGTCTTGACTGCACCTCTTTTGGTGTCTGAGCCATGGACTCATCCTCTTCTTCCAGACAGAGTCCATTGTGTTATCCAGAAGTAGAGGGGCTGACCTTGACAGAGTGGCTCTTGAAACTGATATCCAGAGGAGAAGCTTATTGCTTTGTTACTACACATTCAGTCTTTTGTGCAAGGGGTGGCAGGTGCCTACCCCATTTCTAGGGATGCTACATCTCCATGGGATTGCAATCAGTTTTTTGGAGAATTTCAGATGGACACTTTTGAACCATTAGTTTCTATCTTTGTTGCTTGACCATGAAGATTACTTTCCTTTTAACAACTTCTTATGCAGAATGTAACTTTGGCTTGTAGAGTCCAGTTTCTGATTTTTCATACAGATAAGGTGGTTCTGTTTCCTCATTTCCTTGGGTTGCTTCCCAAGGTTTGGGACTTTCAAATTAATCGGGCAATTGTTTTCTTCTTTTTGTTCTGCCTCGGCTAAAGTGACAGTAACCTCTTGTATCAAGGCGACCATTCTCCATGTCTGTCATTAAGAAAAGCCCTTTTGGGGTAACCGCTCACTCCACCAGAGCTATGGGTGTTTCTTGGGCCTACAAGAACCAAGCCTCTGTGGAGCATTTTGTGCAAGGTGGTAATGTAGTTGTTGCTTTACACCTTCTCTGAACATTGGTGTAAATGTACTCCCCTTGGCTGAGACCAGTTTTGGAAGAAAGGGCCTCCAGGCAGTTGTGCCTGTGTTCATTTACACCCCGCCCTCCCCGTAAGCTCTATTAACTTTTCTGCTGTTTAGTTTTTGTGTGGAGGTGGCCTTTGACACATGAGGTTCATAGTTGTTCCTCTTTTGTCTCTGACAGTGATTTTATTATATGGAGGCTTCTCACCCTCCTTGGAATTCTAGTTGAGATATCTCTAGTATATCCCCATGGTTCCAGTGTTCCACAATTGACAAAAACAAAAAAGGGATTTTTTGTACTTGCTGATAAATCCTATATCTCTTTAAAACTTGTGGAACACAAGACATTCATCCCTGGAGTAAAATCTGTGGTTTGGGTTGCAGGCAGGTATGTCCTTGGGTTGTCTGGCATGGTGACTGCTTTCTTGCACCTTTGCTATATGTAAAAGTTTAGGTGTGTGCTGCAGAGTGGCGCTTAAAGCGGAACTAACACCGCTAACAAATTTGAAGTGATCCTCGGCTGACAGGCAGGATGGAGCGCGGACATCTTGCCCTAGTGACGTCTGCGCGCCTGCTCTGTCAGTCCCAGACGGCTGTAGGAGGCGTTGCTAGGAGCCATTCGGCTCCGGAAGGGACTGACAGTGCAGGGGCGCGGATGTCACTGGGGTAAGATGTCCGCGCTCCGTCCTGCCTGTCAGCCGAGGATCACTTCAAATTTCTCCATGAAGAGGTAATAATTCTGGCGACTAGCGCTACTAAGCAGCTAGTTGCCAGATAGGGAATTATGACAGACAACGTTTGTTAGCGGTGTTAGTTACGCTTTAAGTGGAGGTCATAGGCCATAAGTAGATTTGGTCTGCGAGTGCCCTGCCTCCTAATAGCATCAACTTTTGGTTCCTGTGTTCCAAAAGGGCTAATATATGAAAGGATTTATCAGTATCATTTTATGTATTTTTAGATGTATTTATTTTGTTATTGCCCACCATTCAAAGTTGTCAGTATGGCCAATACAAACTTTCCTCCCTGTGCCTGATTTATTTACCAGTTCATATACTACTACATGGTCCAGTTTGGCTGGTTTGTCCATTTATATTGTAGATGGTTTATGTAATACTTTTGAGTGTTCTATTCTAAAGGTAGTTTCTGTGCTGAAAACAGCAGGTTAGTGTAGGGGTGGAGTCATGTAATGAGTTTGGTGTGTATGGTTGGGACCAGAAGCACCAGGCCTGTCTTGCCTAGGGGTGCTAGAGAGAAAATATCTGGACCTTCCTGCACATTTAAAAACCATATATAAATACATCTTGGAACTGTAACCCAAATTGTGAAGCCCCCACTAGAGTAATGGTTTCACTTTTTTCCCTCCATACCATTTGAGTTTGACCCAGAGTAAATAACTGTACTAACTGTCTCATCTTCTATATAAGAATAAGCCTCATTGCATAATTTATGGTACCTCACACACAGAACATAATTTATGTCTCCTCAGAAAACAAACACAAACACACACACACACACACACACACATTGAACAGAATGCCTCATTAAATAATTTGTCTCATTAGGAGACACAACTCCTTTTGGGTGATTCATTGGGGACTTTACTGCTCCCATTGGGTGATTCAATGGGGTCACGTTTATCATACAGGGAGTTGGCCCGCCCCCTCCAACCCGCCCACCACTATCCAACAAAAAAAAAAATATAGCTGCCACTCGTTCCTGAAGTAGGGGATATCAATAACTTCTCCTGGTCCACCCGTTTCAGTACGAGGGTGTAATGTTTTCATAAAATACAAACTCAGGGATAAACTTAATAGCAACTCTTTTATTTAACTCTCTTCATCTCTTCAGTCAACCTCACTAACTGTCTGTTTTCAACTGTCACTCCTCCACTTCCTGATTCCCGCCCTTTCTCCTTTAAAGGGAGAGAGATGCATAGCTGGGCCTACGCTGCCTCAACTGAAGAGCCACCGTGTGTTATATTGCTATGTTACCATAACTTAACCCTATGAGTGCCATTGCTTTGCAATGCATTGCGTACCCCTCTGGCACTCAAAGGGTTAAATAAGGAGGAGTTACTGCTCCCATTGGGTGATTCAATGGGGGAGTGATTTAAATCATGCAGGGAGTTGGCCTGCCCCCACTATCCAGCACGCCCACCACTATACAAGTAACTGAAAAAACAAAATGGCTGCCACTCGCTCCTACACACAAAAAACAAACGCACACACACTCGCACACACTCGCTCGCTCTCTCACACGCTCGCTCTCTCACACGCTCGCTCTCACACTTTCACACACGCATTGTCACACACACATACTCAATCACACTCACTCAATCACACAATCATTCACTCAGTCTCATATACCCTCTCACTCACACACTCACTCAATCACACACACTCGCTAACGCAATCACTCACTCTCGCACGCACTCACACCCCGGGAGCCAGCACGATCCACCTTCTAACATAGTATGTGCAATTACCACATGCATTTCAACTACATGAATGAATGCCACTCACTCACACCCCGGGGGCCAGCACGATCCACCTTCCACCATAGTATGTGCAATTACCACATGCATTTCAACTATATGAATGAATGCCACAGTGGAGGCATAAGTACAAACACAAACTCATTACAATGACACATAAGTCACCCCCTTATGACTCACTGTTGTGTGTGTGTTTGTGTGTGCCTGTGTGTTCCTCACTGTGTGTGTTGCATGTCTGTATCACACTCTGTGTCTGCATGTTGTGCATCGCATGTATGTGTGTATGACTGTGTCGCTCTTTATGCATCTCATTGCATGTGTGTGCATTTGCGTGTGTGTCTCTGTGTGTGTTTGTCTTGCATCCATGTGTGTGCATGAATTCCCTATATATCCTGACGGGCATAGGAGGGCACTTTTTACCTGTTTATATAATCCATTTAGGCTGGGATAGGATGTCTAGGATTCTGTGGAATAATTTCTGTCCTAGAGACATGGACAGATAATAGCAGTCGGTGGAGTGTTTTGAGTAAACACACATTAAAAAAAAAAACGTGCTAGACCACATCTGTATCTCCACTTAATTCATAATGGCACTGGTGTTTGTGGTTTGGACCACTAGATGGTGCTATTGGATTAGATATGGCTATTTACCAACCACTTATGTGTACATTTGCTTTGCTAAACTAATGTGCATTATCCTGTTTCCATTGACTGCTGAAGGACATTGCTTTCTAAAGTGAAAACTGTTCGGGAGATGGGCCATAAATAACAATGCATATCTAGCACTGATTTAGATGAATGAGGACTAGGTATTAATGTACTTGCTCTGGTCATCAGTCGTTTAGTAGAACCAGAACAGTAACAGTGATAGGTGGGACTAGGACACAATTGTGGCAGCTGGTGAATTCACAGTATGCAGTGTCCTTGTGGCGTGGGTTAAATTTTCTCGCTGCATGTTCATCCTCAGAGCCTCTCACATTTTGGATATGTGCTTTTTGAATACTCTTAAGAGTTCACCCTAAGAGTGAAGAGTAATCCAGACATGGACTCCTTGCGGAACTTTCACTACTAGGGCTGCAACTAACGATTATTTTGATAATCTATTAGTTGGCCAATTATTTTTTCGATTAATCGGATAAAAAAACAATATTCTAATTTTTCATTATTTAAATGCCTCTTTTTCACTCTACTTGTCCCCCCATGGCCTGTTTTTCACTCCTATTGCCCCCATGCATTCTTTTTCACTCCACTTGTCCCTCCCTGCTGTCTTTTTCACTCCTCTTGTCCCCCATGCCCTGTCTTTCACTCCTCTTGCCCCCAAGCCCTGTTTCTTTACTCCTCTTGTCCCCCATGTCCTGTCTTTCACTCCTCTTGTCCCCCATGCCCTCTTTCTTTACTCCTCTTGTCCCCCATGCCCTGTCTTTCACTCCTCTTGCCCACAAGCCCTGTTTCTTTACTCCTCTTGTCCCCCATGTCCTGTCTTTCACTCCACTTGTCCCTCCCTGCTGTCTTTTTCACTCCTCTTGTCCCCCATGCCCTGTCTTTCACTCCTCTTGCCCCCAAGCCCTCTTTCTTTACTCCTCTTGTCCCCCATGTCCTGTCTTTCACTCCTCTTGTCCCCCATGCCCTCTTTCTTTACTCCTCTTGTCCCCCATGCCCTCTCTTTCACTCCTATTGCCCCCATGCCCTCTTTTTCACTCCACTTATCCTCATGCCTCTTTTTCAGTTCTCTTGTCCCCCATGCCCTCTTTCACTCCACTTGTCCCCATGCCTTCTTTTTCACTCCTCTTGCCCCCATGCCCACTTTCTTTACTCCTCTTGTCCCCCATGCCCTATTACACTCCACTTGCCCTCATGCCTTCTTTCACTCCTATTGCCCTCATGCCCACTTTCTTTACTCCTTTTGTCCCCATGCCCTGTCTTTCAGTCCTCTTGCCCCCATGCCCTCTTTCACTCCAATTGTCCCCCATGCCCTATTTCACTCCACTTGCCCCCATGCCGCCTTTTTACTCCTCTTGCTCCCCGTGCCTCTTTTTTACTCATTTTGCTCCCAAATGCCTTTCTCTCCCCCTTGCCTCTTGTCCAGATGATTGCAGGGCTGTGCACACTGTAATGCCCGCAGGATCTTCCTGTCTCTGTGCCCGCACTGGTGACAACAGCTGCGACTGAACTCAATGACACGCGGTGACGGCGCAAGGTAAATGCTGGGGCTTTCTTCATCACTCTGGGCGCCAGATTTAAACTTGCATTTGCAGATGAAGAAAACCCCAGCATTTGCCGCGTGTCACTCGGGTAACAGTAAATCTAGGCGGGCGGGCGCGGGCAGGCATTTGTGTGCTAGTATCTTCTTACCGATCATGCCTCCGGTGTAACTTGGAGGAGGCCAGACGCAAGGATGGCAGGCACTGACTGAGTGAGGCAGCATGATGAGCACTGGCGCAGAGTGACTGGCGCTGCTGTGCTCATCATTCTACCTGTCAGTGAGTGCCTGCCTTCCTTGCGTCTGGCCTCCTCCAAGTTACACCGGAGGCATGATCGGGACGAGGATACTAGCACACAAAGTATAGCAGGATACTAGCACACAGGCGGACTCGCGCGATTGCATGCGCAAAATGTAACTTTTTGGCACGCATGCTCACAATCTCTGAATTATGCGAGATGATGATGTGCCCTACGTTTTAGACTGCACTGTGGGCAAAAGTACAAGTCAGGAAAAATCGGGACATATGTATGTGCTGCAGCTCCCCCTGCACAACTAATCTCTGCACAACTAATCGATAATGAGAATCGTTGGCAACGATTCTCATTATCGATTTTTATCGATTAAATCGATTAGTTGTTGCAGCCCTATTCACTACACAAACATGGCGTCACAAATGATTATTACATTATTACCTTTTATGTGGGCAGGCACCAGGGACAGCACAGATATCTTACAGAGGTGGCATCTCTGTGTCTGCTCTGGCCATCCCCTTCAACTCCACGGTTGGCGAGTTGAATTATTTTGTGCCGAAAGGCACCGGAAGTGACTAACCGCTCAGAGAGCGCTACTGCAAGATCCCAGCCGGTGCCTGCCCACATAGGTTATATTTTTCATTAAAGCAGCAATTAAACTTGAAAATAACAATGTATGTGTATAGTGCTAATGTAATAATCATTTGCGGTGCTGTGTTAGTGTAGTGAAAGTTCTGCTTTACCATAGCTTTTTTTTTTTTTTTTTTTTTTTTTTTTTTTTAAATATAGGGAGGGCTCTTTGAGTGTCAGGTAGATGAGCAAGGCATTGCTTCACAGTGTATTTCTTAACCCACCGGCACTCAAAGGGTTCATAGTGAGTGTGTTAGGTGATTTTAGTATTTTTTGTATGTTGTGAGGACCCAGATCAAATCTGCATGCAGTTTTGATACTCCTCAAAAGTACACATACATTCATATTTGGGGGGTGGACATCGTTTTGTTGCACCCCTACTAATCTGGTTGCTTTTTTTCTCAGGCTGACAGTACATATTGAGGACAGACAAATGCATGTCATTTGATGCAATGGTTGTCTGTTTTCTAAAATGGTATGCCTTGTCTAACCTTTCAGAATATAGGTAACTGTTTATTACCATTTTAGTGCACGCAGGTAATAATACAAAATAATGGTGGGGGTCACTTTCTGCTCCTTGCACCTCTACGTTATTTCAAACCATACCATCTTGCTCCCATTTTTCATATGCTTGCACTAGGTGTTGACTACAATAGGAAAGTCCATGGTTTTCAAAAATGTTTGTATATTTGAAGTGGTGGTAATGTTAAACTTTTTACCTTTAGTGCCACATTTGGGAAATGTCAGGTCTCACCAGTCTAGGGGTAGAAAGGGTATCATTTTAGTACAGACAGAACATATTTGAAGAACAGAAGAAAAATTACACATTTTTGGTTTGGGTAGTTTTTTGCTTCTGGCACCCAGTATGGTATTTCACTCTCGGAAGGGTAGCTACTAATGAATACAGTAGGAAATTCTATAGTGTTCAGATATTTCAGTATGTTTGAAGGGGTAGAAATGGAAATAATTTTTTTCCTATAGCACCATCTTTTGGAAACAATTTTGCATGCCAAGCTTGGAGTAGAAAGGCAAAATTCCCCTAATTTGAAGTGGAGGGTTGTCGTCTTTCCAAAATGTTATGCCTTTTGTACCTTTTCTTGTCTGTAGTTGTAACAAATATTTAAGTGCAAGTAGGTTTTGAAAGAGTGTAATTGTGATTTATTTATTTTAAAGGGGAACTATCGTCCCATCAAGATGTTGTCCCAATGTGCACTCTCCATTAATATGTGTGTGTAGTGAATTTTAGGAAGTAGTGTAAACGTTGGGTATAAATAGCAAAGTAAAATTTTATCTCATCCTGTGACGTTAAGACCGTGGGAGATGGACTGCGTGTGTCTCACTCGCTACCGCAAGGTAACTTAGTCACTCCCACCAATCCTTTCTCTACCTCCTGTGTATGCCCTTTGTATAGCACATGGCCTGGCGCGCACTAGCCTCCAAGAGCATCCAGGTCAGGTTACAGAAGATCGAGGTCATTCATGTGTGTCTGTCGAACTATATATAGAAGCAGGCCGTTTCCAAGCAAACAGGGAAGCGTTATGCTCTGATAGGCTGGTTGTTGGCTGGAGCCTCCTGATAAATTGTGGTGCGGCGCTTGGCTCTATCTTTGTGTTACTTTACATTTCATATGGAGAGTTTCAAATTTATATTTGTTAAAATATTATAACAGGTAACCATTCAGTTTATTTTAAAATGTATTATATTATAAAACAAATGGTCAATATTAACCCTTTTACTCCCACATTGTTCTCCAATGTATTGTAAAGAAGTTAAGTGGCAAATTAGTAGCAAATAATACTTCAATAATAAAAAAAAAGACTATGTAGTTCTAAATAATTTAAATCTTTTGGTTCTGAAAGGGTTATAAAATCGCTTATCACGCCTGACACACATCTTACCTAGTGATCCGAAGTGTGTAGGCAATAATGCTGAGAATAACGAAATGGTCACATGAATTTTTGCAGGCGCGCCTCACAGGCACGCCCTGCAGAGAGGCGGACACTAGGAAGAGTCTCCGAACATGATTGACAGGCAACGGAGCAGGCAACGCATGCACATTTGAAGAAAAAAAAAAAGATGGTTGGGGCATATAATAACGGTGACTTTTTATGGATTAATCTAACCATTCTTAGATGTTTATTATATACATTAAGGCATTCAATAGGGATATCTACTTGGATAACCGAAGTTGATATCCTATGACCGTTCCGCTTTAACCTTTGCTATAACGCTATATATATATATAATATATTATATATATATATATATATATATATATATATATATATATATATATATATATATATATATATATAGTTTTCCTCTGTGTCTGATCCACAGCATACTTTGGGCATTTGGACTCCCAGCTTGTAGGACCAATAGAAAAAATTATAAAGTGTATGTGAACACCCTCCCCTCTGCAGTTTATTTGATCCTACCCAAGCTGGGGGACAGAGCTAGCTCTCTCTCTCTCTCTCTCTCTCTCTCTCTCGTTCATTTATTTTTGTTTTGCTATTGGGCCTGCCTCACCGAGGTTCTCATGCCTTGTTTCCTCTGTCCTGCATCGTGCCACGGCAAAAAAAAAAATGATCCGGAGACCTTGCAGGCATCTAGAGCGGAGACGCGCCGGCTCTATCCCCTCTTTTAAATTGCCTCAGTCTACTCATGACCGGATGGAGCGAGAAGCCGGGAACCGGAGGTGACTCGTTCTTCTCACACGTAGAACACAAGAGCGTCGTCCTCCTTGTGCATACCAGAGGGTTTATCAGCCCGGCAGGCAAATGGGTCTCCAGGAGGATCGTGAGTTAAATTTATGCTATTGAATTATACATACCTAAATAGCTATTACTTTGTAGAGCATATTTCAGGTATTGCCTAGCTATCTCTGCCTGTATTTATATCTATTTGCATAGACAGTCATAGTACATATTGTAGTTATTATGTCTGAACCTAAGGAGGCAAAAGGGGAAAAGAAGAAATCTACAGAGCCCTCTAAAGAGGAAAAGGCTGCAGCAAAAACAAAGACTTACGCAGGATGTGATCAGACACTGCCCCTCTCTGACCCTACAAAATTATGCTCTGAATTTTTAAAGTGTGCCTCTGGCAGCTAAGTCCCTGCCCAGTTCTGATAATTTTTAAGCTGGATGAAGGTCTCCATGCAGGAGACCTTATCTAAGCAGGATACTGCTAGAAAAAGACCCAGATGAAGGGCCATCCCGTCTGCAGGAATACGAGGATGAAAGCATTGTAGAATTGGCCTCTGCATGTTCTTCTGCTGAAGAGGGTGAAATTGTGGAAGATGCTGGAAGCTTTTCCAAAGATAAAGTGGATTCTCTAGTTAAAGCAGTGAGAAAGTCTTTAGGCCTCACTGAAGTTCAGAAGGACCTCTTTGTAATTGATATGGCCTTTATTGGATATAAGAAGAACTGTGCAGTCATTCCGGTACATAGTTCTATACAGGAGATGGTACAACGGGAGTGGAAACAGGGGGAGAAGAGATGTTCCACTTCAAAATGACTCCAGTGTATGTACCCCTTTGCAGATGAGGATACAGCCAGCTGGACAACACCACCTAAAGTCGACACGACTATAGGACAGACAGTCGGAAGGACAACCTTGCTTTTGGAAGACTGTACAACCCTACGAAGAATGGGTATGTCCTAGAATTTCAAACTGCTTCTCCAGGCCCGAGATTCAGAACATCACAGATCAGGAACAGAACAAAGGTGAACCAGATGAGACAGGTTCTTCAGTCGCATCCAGAACAGGGTAATAGAGGAGGTCCTGATGAGTCAGAAATTTCAAGGCTTTTATTCCATTCTTTTCTCTGCTAAAAAGCCTTCTGGGGAACTTCACCTTATCCTGGACCTAAAGGATCTCAACCAGTTCCTGCGAATATGACACTTCAAGGTGGAGACAGTGCTATCAGTCATAAAACTGATTCAGTCGCAAGACTTCCTCTCCCGAATAGACTTAAGATGCCTTCTTTCACATACTGATCAGACCTACTCGCCATCAATACCTCAGATTTCATATCTTCAAGCATCATTATCAATTCCGGGCATTCCAATTCGGTCTAGCCACAGCACCTCGACTGTTTATCAAGCTCTTAGCTGTGACCATGGCTGAGTTAAGAAGTACACATCAGATCAAACTTGTGCCCTATCTAGGCGACATCTTGCTAATAGGGCCCTCTCGTCAGATAGCAAAAGACAACACAGCCACCTACAGACAAATACTACAAAATTTGGGCTGGCTAATAAACAAAGAAAAAAGCATACTTCATCCTTCCCAACAGATTCACTTCATAGGTGTTCTCTTGGACACTTGTCAGAACAGCGCAATCCTGTCCCGAGAATGTCAGGCACACATCTGGGAGCAGGTGACCTTATTCCTAAAAAGACAGTCCCACATGTCAAAATCTTTCTCCAGACTCCTGGGCCATCTTTCTTCAGCACAGCAGATAGTTCCATGGTCCAGAACACATACCCGGCACGCCCAGTACAACTTCCTCCAGTTTTACTGGAAGAATCCATCAAACCCGACCATGCGAATACCGATATTGGCCTCCACCAGAAGGGAATTGTCCTGGTGGACTCAAGAGAAATCTGGCACAAGGTCATCAGATAATGGAGCCATCTCAACAGGTTCCCACCACGGATTCCATTCGTCAGGGATGGGGAGGTGACTGGAACCAGCAGTCTGTACAGGGCACATGGTCCAGATTTCACATAAACATACTGGAGCTGTTAGCAATCTGGAAGACGCTGTTACACTTCCAGCAAAACCTTGCCGGGCAAGCAGTCCTCATACGGTCAGACAGTGTCACAGCTGTACAGTACCTCTTAAATCAAGCGGGAACCAGGAGTGCTCAAGTCAACAGCCTAGCATTAAAATCCTGCTAATCTTAATCTTAACAGCCTCTCACCTATGAGGCCACCTAAACATCCAGGCAGACTTCCTCAGCTGGACAAAACTAAACCCAGGAGAATGGAGCCTCAGAAAACAGGTATTCCTATCTCTAACACAGATCCTTGGATCCCCATCAATAGATGCCATGGCCACTGCCCAGAACAGACAGTGTCAACTGTACCTATCCAGGTGGGCAGAAGAACAGTCGGCAGGACAGAATGCCCTAAGCATTCCTTGGGCGTTCAAACTAGCTTACATCTTTCCACCCATTCCTCTCCTAGCAGAGGTCATAAGAAAGATAAGAAGAGACAAGGCCAATATTATTCTCATACCCCCAAATTGACTGAGAAAATTATTGTACACGGATCTCCTACAACTCTGTCAGGCCTCCAGTTCCTCTTCCAGACATTCCACACTTGCTGAATCAAGGGCCCATACTACATCCCAAACCAGCCTTCTTCCTGCTCAGGGCCTGGAGGCTGATCAGGAATCTTTAACTTATCAGGGTCCCTCAGAATCTGTCATAAACACCATCCTGTAGGGCAGTCGTCCTTCTACTACAAAGATCTATTACAGAGTCTGGGCCACATTCCATCACTGGTGCACCTCTCAGGGTCTGAATAGACAGTCCATTTCTGTTCTAAGGATACTGGATTTCTTACAGTCAGGTTTCCAAAAAGGACTACGGCCGGCATCATTAAAGGTTCAGCTCTCGGCCAGTTCAGCTGTCCTCGCCACACCATTCACTGACAATTTTCTAATAAAGAAATACATAGCACCAGTATCAAAGATTAAGCCCACTATAAGTGACACTGTTCCTTCTTGGGACCTTAACCTGGCTTTACAGCAACTCTCTTCCTACCCCTTCTTCGAACAATTGGATTCAGGTTCCATGAAGCACCTCACCCTTAAAACTGTGCTTCTTACTGCATTGACTTTGGCCCGCAGAGTAGGTGAACTTCAGGCTCTCATGGCCACTGCCCCTTGCCTAATCTTCCATCAAGACAATGTGGTACTATGTCCAAACCTTCATTCCGCTCCAGGGTTATATCCCAGTTTAATTTGAACCAGGAGATTGCATTCTGCCCTAACCGAGCTGGGGAGCTGGAGAGGCGCCTCCATAACCTCAAATTTATCTTGCAAATTTATCTCAAAGGTATTCAGCTTATTCATAAAACAGATTCCCTATTTGTTCATTATTCTGGGAAATTTAAAGGATGTGCAGCGTCAAAGCCCTCACTGGATAAGGAGTTGCATTATCCTTGCTTATGAATCAGCAGACAAGAAGCCCCCCTTAGGGATTAAGACCCACACAACCAGGGCCATCTCTACATCTTGGGCACAGAAAGCAGCAGCTTCCCCTGAAGAGATCTGTAAGGCTGCAACCTGGTCCTCTGTCTTCACCTTTGTGAAGCACTACAGACTGGATCTCCAATCATCTGCAGATGCCAAATTTGGTAGAAAGGTGCTGGAGGCAGCCATACTCATCTAGCAATTTCTCTTCAGGAGCCCCCCCCTATGTACACTGGGTACTGCTCTGGTAAGTCCCATAGCATGCCGTGGATTGGACACAGAGGAAAAGGTGAAATTTACTCACGATATTTTGTTTTTCTTCTGTGTCCTTCCATGACAACCCACCCGGTTATGTTTGGTATATGTATTGTTCTGTTTGATATCTTTAGCAATACTATAGACTCTATATGTACTTTCTTGTGATCATGTTATTAACATTCATCTAACCATCTTTTCTTCTTGCAGCTTGGACAAATGTATAACTGCATTTCTATTTGTCCTACCAGCTGGGAGGCAGAGCCAGTTGCCCACAGTATGACGTGGAAGGACACAGAGGAAAAACAAATATCGATGAGTAAATTTCACTTTTTTCTGCTTCATGGCAAACCGGCCATGGGATAGAAATGCAAGTGGCCAGTCCCTGAAATTTTGTATATAATATTGCATGTAAGACTACATAATCTCTTTCTTGCATATTTCACATCTGAATTGTAGAATGGTTCGATATGGGATGACCTGCCCCACCCCACCCATTTGCTAATTTTTATAGGAAGCCCTTTGCAAAAAAGGATGTGTTCTGGTGATTTAGAAATGTGAGTTAATCCTAAACTTAGATCCATAAACATTTGCTAGTGGAACATAGAAGCCATACACTCCAGAACAGCTGATTTTACTTTACTGGAATATTCTATATATTTTTTGCATCTTGGATAAAACTTGTTGGTCATGTTAGGGGGTATTCACAAACCATTGGTATCTTTTTGAAAGTGCAGGGTCTGAGGGGGGGGGGAAGTATATAACAAGTGTGGGCTTGTAAGAGAAATGCAACAAACAATAATTTAACTGCAATAAGTCTGACAAACATGCTTAGCATTGTGGGGTGAAAAGGCTAAGCAGCATTAGGCAGCCAACTGGGTATTCAGGCCAAATACGATACTAAAAGAGACCTTAACAAAACCTCTCTTGGGACATAGGTTTTGTCCATACTGGTGAATTTTATCATGTTTGAACCTCTAATGCCCACAAAAAGAAGAGCAATAGCCCAGAGGGAAAGTGGTGTCAGCTGTGGTTCAAGGGGATGATACCTTTGAGAGCTGGTCAGTGAAGACAATGTTTTGTATTAAGTTGCTCAGGCTTAAAGTGCTAATGACCTATCTAAAGAATCAGTTGAGGGTCTTATTAGGTCAGTGCCAGTGTTACAGACGTTACAATTGTCTAATGGGGGCTTCAAAAGACCGCTTCTGTTTTTATGGTATATGACCATCTTAAATTGCTCAAGATGAATGGAAACGCATATATAATACACACACTTGTAAGGGTCAATAACTATTGTAGATCCATCAGTGTCAAGTACTATATAGGAGAACTGCATGACTGGTCAGACTCTGGAGCATTCAGAAACTCTGCAATTGATGTCTGCTATGGCCATTAGCAAGAATACTTTCAGATAGGTTATATGCCAGAGAGCTTCAGATATTCTTGAAGCTAACTTTAGTACATGTGATGCAGAGGTGGCTATGTCAAAAGTTTATAGTAGCCAAATCTTCTGCAATTTTTTTAGCAGCATTTTATGCTTAAAAGTATGGTTAACTGATTATTTGTTTCTAGAATGCTCCCTGGTAATGTACACCCCCATCCCCACATAAATATGCTGCCCATCACAATTTATCATCCTCCTTGAACAAAATCAGCATAGCTGGCCAACTTTCTCTGTTTTCAAAACAAACCCAAAGTCCACCATGTACCTCTAAGATTCTAGTGGAGGACTAATTCAGTTCAGCATGACTTGCTCAGTATTTCAGGAATGCAGTCTACAGGGGCGGGCAGGATGTTTCTAAAGGAAGTGGCAGGTATCCATATCAGACCTGTAGATTCTTCGCTTAATATCCATTTGATGCAGATACGATTTTTTGTTTTTATTTCTCATGTCTTGGATTCTGAAAAACTTCAGAAGCCAGTGGACTGGTTAAAGACTATTGGAGGGATCAATCTAGTACTAAAAGATTAAATATATGATTATTCAGAACAATTTGTGCCACTATGGGTGGAAGGTTCCAACCCATTTTGGATTTGAAAGTGCTTGACAAATTTTAGTAGATTGGCAGGTTCAAGATGGAATCCATTTGTTTGGTGATTGCCACAATGTGTCCAAATGAGATCTTGTACATAAAATGCTTATCTGCCTATTCCTATATGTGGAAACAATCAAAACATCCTCTGATTTGCTTTTTACAACAAACTTTTCCACTTTACAGATCTGCCCTTTGGCATTGCAACAGTGCAGAGTATTCACCAATTTTATGGCATCACTTGTGGTATATATCAGACCAAACATTTCATTTTCCCCCTTTTTTAATAAAGCATTGATCAGATTCTCCTTCAGGTGTGCATAAAGAATATGCAGGTTCACTGTACGAGTTTTATCACACTGGAGGTAGATACTTATTACAACAGATAATGCAATCGTTTTTAAATATTTTACTAACTTTTTAAGTAAAATAAATATACACACAGACATAAACAATCTACCATGTAGGGTTATATGGTTTATTTTTGAATATTTGGTGCCTGAAATTCAGAATGTTAAGACATGAGGGGGGGGATTGTCTAACGCTTGTTTTTCAGAAAAAAAAAAAAAAAAAATTTGCCTTGTACTATGTAGGCCCTTTGTCTCCCATAGCTTCTGCTGATTGTGACTCATGAACTCCCTTTTTCTATTAAAGACCTGTAGGTATTGTGTACCTTCCCTCTGGTGAAAATGGCTAAAAGCATAAGAAGTAAATGGAAACGGAAAATGCGGGCAGAGAAGAGGAAGAAGAACGCCCCCAAAGAACTCGCCCACTTGAAAAATGTCTTGGCAAAGGGAAGTGATGTGCTTATGGATGATGTGAAAGAGATTGCAACTGTTGTGACTGCTGAGAAAGTTAAAGAGAAAGTGGCCATGGAAGCTGAAACCTCTGAAGGTGAGTGTTTTCTTGGATTAAATAGTGAAAGTAAAAGTATTGCCTGGGACTATGGCCCATATTTATAAAAGCAAATTGAAGTTATTCTGGAGTAAACCAACTGGAACAAAATAAAAAAGCCTAAATTCTCATTCATTTTAATGCATGAAGGCCAGAGGTCTGCAGCGCAGTTGGGGATGTCTCTAGCAGTCAAGGGGATTAAAAGCCCAATTTAATTGAAATTTGTGTGTACCCTCATGGTACAGTTGGCTTAATCCAGAAGAAAATCCAGTGTGTCATTATAAATATGGGTGTTATTTAGCAACCGAAAGCAGTGCAGTTCTGCAGTAAATCCAGTGTACAGTAGAGGGGAAAATAAAAATGTAATTTGTTTAATTCGAACTTTTTAATGCCTTGAATGTGTTTTTAGCATTCAAGGGGTTAAAATTTAGTCAGTGGAAGGTGCATCAGCTCTCTCTCTCTAATAGTTTTTGGCTTACTCCAGAGTTTCACGCCTTTAACATGATGACTCTGGAGGCCTTTATATTAAAAAGAAAAATGGTGGAACTCTGAGGCAAGCCAACTTCACCTTAGGGGACAAATTAGAGTTCCACAGATTATCTTTGATTTAAATGGGGATTTCAGCTACATGAAAGATGGGGATCCTCTGTATTTCAGTGGAAACCACTCTAGCATTCAAAGGGTTAAAAAGCCCCATTTAAATTAATGGGAAGCCCCAAATAGTGTGTGCTTGCAAAATCACATTATTCACCTTTCTCTTGTTGTCAGGACCTCATCTGATTAGCATACACAAGGAGAGTCCATTCTACTGCAACCTTTGCCTACAACTGTATATATGTGATGCAGTCTCTGAGCAGCATCTTGCTCCTGGAGCATGTGTTTTCTCACTCCTTTCAAATCTGTTCAGACTCTTTAGGATAGCAGTAAAAAGTTGAACTTAAGGGCCCAGTATCTTTAAGTCTCTTCAGCAGATTCTATGAGATAGATATATAATGTCAAATTGGGCTGAATTCATAAGGGAACAGCTTTATTTATTCTACACTATGACACATTGGTGCCTGACCAATTTGCCACAGTGTCTCAAATGAAGTCTCTTTTCATCCCTTCAAGGATTGTGTGTTCGGTTCCTTTATCCATTTCATATCCTTTGGAAAGAGGAACCTCTGTTTGTTCCTTCAGCTTCTAAGATTTGACACCTCATCTGACTTGATATGTAAATTGTGAGGCTACTTTTCCTACTTGCACAGAATTGCATGCCACTGGGGCTTCCAAGACTGAAAACTCCATAGGATGGTGTAGCAACTGCGCTACTGTGCAGTTTCAGCCCACTGTGATACTGCGCCTAAAAAATTCAAGTTTGAGCAGCACTTGAATAAAACACCTTTCAGCGGTGGGAATTCCCTTGTTTTACTCAGGGGGATAAACCATACAAAATATTGTTTTTATATTTTAAGTATTACTTTACCTTTAATAAAGTACTGCTACATTTTCCCTGTTATGATTGGGAACAATTCCCTTTGTTTTGTAATTTATTTCATTTCTGACTTTTGCTTCTCCAGTCTGCACTGATTTAAATCATATTTAAGACTTCTCCCCTTCTTATACAATGGTGGATGCTGGATGGTTTCCTTTACATTGGGGTCCTCTTTGAGCATCTCTCAAATTTTGATTTTTCTCAGTTCTAAGCTACTAGCATTACATGTTTATACATGGTCTTAGAACACTCTTCCCACTCTTTCTTATTTTGTGGAAGAACCCCTCTACATTCTGCTTCTGACAGTCTAGAAAAGTATCAGGGTATCCTCTTGCTCTGAGTCTATCCACCATTTCCTCCAGTCTGTTTTGCCGGCTCCTTCTTGCAAACTGTCATTTTCATGCATTGAAAGTTACCTGTGGTTGGAAATTTGAAAAGTGGATCTTATTCTTATCTATCCCTTTTTTGGAGGATATCCGTATGAATTTTGCCATCTTGGCGTAATCCTTGTATGCAAAAACATTAATGGACACTGCACTAAAGTCGTTGTTCATAAAAAAAAAAAAAAAAAGTGAGGAAAGCTGCGGCGGGTCTTATTTTCTCATATTTGTTGACTGGCCTAGGTAGATGTCATTCATACAGCAATTTTTTTCCAGGCTGAAGCAGGAAGAGTACATGAGCTTGCTTAATTTCTTAAGGACCCGAGGGGTGTGCAAAGCATTGCATAACTGCATAGTAGCCAAAAAACCAGGCAAGTCTAGGTTGAAGTAAGGAAGGTCGGTGAAGATGCCGAGTCACAGAGCATTTAAAGTTTCCCCCTATGGGAAGCTGCAAGTTAGCAGGCAGAGGGACATGTGTGGCCTGCAGTCCATATGTTTGACATGCCTGGGATAAGCTAATAAGCAATGTTAGATGAACCACTTGAGTATATGGAATATTGATCCAGTCTATTTAAAATACTTATGTATTGTACAATCCATAATTCATGTATACTAAATATGATTTGTATCAAACTTGACTCTTGTGGACAGTGTCACTAAGGTACAAGAAATGATAAACATTGGTGGACTATTTGAAATCACTTCTTGTTCCCTCCCCTTCTTCCTTGTTTCATGATTGTAAATTGTGGGCTTACATACTCTGTTTTGTATTGTGCACTGTGGGGGTATCTGCAAATTAATGGTATCTTGTGAAAGTGCCAAAAATAGATACAATCTTAAAAGGATAGTAATACTTGAAAATAAGTTTATTTTATATTGTAGCCCTTTAAAAAACATGAAAAATGATATAAGTCTTATCTCCCAAACCTTTATGGTTTGGGAGATATTCAGAAGTAAAGTTTCCCCTGGAGTGACATCATCGCTCCACCCTTCAGATTGGAATCCGGTCCCGGGACCGGTTGTGCCTCTCCAGAAGTGCTGAGATCACCATCTTTAAAAATAATTACTTAATTAGAATGGTCTACAAAGTGTGCTTTCAAGCCAGGTACACTTTGTAGATAGTTCCAGTTAAGTAGTTCTTTTCAAAGATCGTGATCTCCACACTGCTAAAGAGCTGCCGGTTGCTCTGTGGACCGAATTCCAAATCTGTCCACTAGATGGCAGACTTGGCTGAAACAGCCAGGAAAAGAGAATTTTGCTATATTTTACAAGTGAATATCTTCCAAACCATAAAAGTTTGGGAGATAAGACTTATATCATTTTTCATGTTTTTTTAAGGGCTACAATATAAAATAAACTTATTTTCGAGTATTACTATCCCTTTAAAGATTACTCTAAACAGCAGTAAAAGTGAAAACACATGCAGTGCAGGACAGATTTATGGTTCAGCTTTTAACGTTTTAACTTTGAGCAGTGCTCAAACTGAATAGCAGAACAAGTAATATGAATGCAGTCACATGCCACCTCCCTCAAATTGCCCTTATGAATAAGCCCTACATACATTTCCTCTGTGTCCAATCCATGGTATACTGTGGGTAATTGGCTCTGCCCTCCAGCTGGTAGGACCAAATTAGATTCTATACATTTTCTGTGCCACCTCCCTCCTGCAGTTATTTTGGTTCTACCTAGCTGGAGGACGGAGGCTCTTGCCTCCTTGTAAAAACAAACTTCTTTCACAGCAAATGCCTTTATTGTGTTCACTTGCCATGTAGCCTGCCTCACCGCGGGTTACATTACTATACTAAGCGTATGGCCTACCTAAATTATTCGGAGGGTGTCCTTCTGAAGAAGCTCCTGGTGCTTACGCATTCTGGGACTCTGGTATCTGCACGCCGCCATTCCAGCCCCTTCTCTGTCATCCGCATCAAACACTGTCCCTGAACGCGTGCCTTCAGGGCAGCTTAAACAACAGGAACAAGAAGTAGCACGTCTTGCGTTCCAGCAGTGGAACACACTCCGGAAACAGCATTAACCAGGTCCGAGTCATCCAATATCTGGACGATGTCCTGATTATAGACTCATCATTCCAGAGGTCCGTATCCAGCACGAACCACTGCCTGAATCTATTAAATCGATTAGGTTGGATAATCAACCAAGAGAAAAGTTCACTGACTCCATCCCAGAGTTTAATATTTCTGGGGATCCACGTCAATACAAGACAGAACAGAGTAACATTATCCCAAGACTGACAGCACCGGATACTCAACAAAGTAAGTGTGTTTCATCAAGAGACTCCCCATACGGTGCACAGTTTCTCCAAATTACTAGGACATCTGTCCTCTATGCTTCAGATCATTCCTTGGGCCAGAATCCATGCACGCAGGATTATCTCCTTTACTTCAAGAAGACTCCATCAAATCAGTTTCAGAATACTCCACTAATGTTGAAATCCAGGAAGGAATTGTCCTGGTGGAGTCAGCCTCAACGTCTAGCAACAGGTTGTTTCATAATGGAACCAGAACAACAGATCCTGTTTACAGATGCCAGCAGGTCAGGCTGGGGCGGAATATGGAATTTAAAAACAGTACAAGGAGATTGGACAAGCTAGGAATCTCTCCTTCACATCAACATGCTGGAACTTCTGGCCGTATGTAAAATCCTAAAACATTTCCGCAGCAGACTGAGAAACAGGGCAGTTCTGATAAGATCAGACAATACCTCGGCAGTACAATACCTGTTGAATCAGGAAGGAACCAGAAGCCCAAGATTGAACAACCTGGCATTAAAAATCCTATTTTGGGTGGAAATAAATCTTTTATCGCTAACGGCAACTTTTCTTTCAGGTCATCTCAACACTCAAGTGGACTTCGAGTCGCAAAAGGATAGAACAGAGAGAATGGAGCCTGAAAGAAGTGGTCTTCCAGTCAATAATAGCAGAACTGGGACAGCCAAAGGTAGATCTGATGGCTACAGTTCACAACAGAAAATGCCAAGCTTACCTCTCCAGATGGTACGAGCTGCAAGCCCTGGCCCAAGATGCCCTTCACCTGCCATGGAACTATTTGCTAGCTTACCTGTTTCCTCCACTACCTCTAATATCAGAAGTGGTAAGAAAAATCAGACAAGACAGGGCGGAGGTCAACCTCATCGCCCCAAACTGGCCAAGGAAGCTGTGGTATATGGACCTCGTGTAGATGTCATGCAGACCTCCCATTCAGCTACCAGACATTCCAGACCTGCTAATACAGGGCCCTCTAGTTCATCCACAACCTGCTCTTTTCCAGCTCAGGGCCTGGAGACTGAGCGGCAGTCTCTAATGCTTCAGGGGGTCTCTGATGCAGTCATCAAAACAATTTTGCAAGGCAGAAGACCAACCACAACTAAAATTTACTATTAGGCTTGGTCCGTCTTCCATAAGTGGTGTCGAGAGCAGAACCTGGACCAGCCCGGAGATATCGGCCCCTAAGATGCTTGATTTTCTTCAGGCAGGTTTCCAGAAGGGCCTGAAGCCTGCCTCCCTAAAGGTACAGTTATCCGCAATTTCAGCAGTAATGGCTACTCCTTTTGCCGATAATTACCTGATTAGGAGATATCTAACTTCTAGATCTAAAATCAAGCCTACCATTCGTGAGACCATTTCACCTTGGGATCTCAACCTGGTGCTCAAGAAACTGGCCTCTCATCCCTATTTTGAACTTTTGTAAGCAGTCTCCTTAAAGCACCTTACTATCAAGACCCACTTTCTCACAGCAATCACGTCAGTGAGAAGGGTAGGGGAGAGACACTTCTAAGAATCCTACCTTTCCTGGTGTTACACCAGGGTAAGGTGGTCCTTCGCCCCAAATCCTCATTTAATTCTAAGGCGGTATCAGAGTTCCATCTCAACCAGAAGATTGTCCTATCATCCTGTCCTAACCCACAGCACGACATAGAGAAAAAGCTGCATGATCTGGATCTTATTAGATACCTCAAAATATATCTCAGCAGAACCCACCTTCTGCACAAATCAGATGCCTTATTTGTGCACTTTTGTGGAAAATTCAAAGGAACAGCTGCATCAAAACCATACTTTTCCCGCTGGATCAGGGACAGTATTAGGTTAGCATATGAGTCAGCAGATCAGCTACCACCTCAGGGCATTAAGGCCCTTTCTACTAGGGCAATGTCTACTTTGTGGGCTCAGAAGGTGGCTGCATCCCCTCAGGAGATTTGTAAGGCTGCCACTTGGTCGTCAGTCTCTACGTGTATAAAGTACTACAGACTAGATGTTCAAGCATCTGAAGATGCCAAGTTCAGCAGGAAGGTGCTTGAAGCGGCTGTTCCTGTCTGATTCCTATTTTCCTCCCTCCCATGCTCTGGGGTACTGCTTTGGTAAGTCCAACAGTATGCTGTGGATTGGACACAGAGGAAAAGGTGAAATTTACTCACCGATACTTGATTTTCCTCTGTCCTTCCATGGCAACCCTCACTTCTGGTTATGATGGTATTGGTATCTGTTCCATGCTTGCTACCTATAATACTGAGATGTGGATTATATTTATATATGCCCAGTATATTGCAAACTCTAACCTCTCCTATCTTTCAGCTTGGACAACCGTATAACTGCAGGAGGGAGGGGACGCAGAAAATGTATAGAATCTAATTTGGTCATACCAGCTGGAGGGCGGAGCCAATTACCTACAGTATGCTGTGGAAGGACACAGGAAAAACAAATATCTTAAAGGGTTAGTAATGCCTTCTTAAATGTATTGAGTCGAGTCTTTATATAAAAACTTAGAGATTGCGCTATATTTAAGTCTTTAGATTTGTGTAGTTCAAAAGTTATGCAAAGATAAAGATCCCCAGCCCGCCCCTGGGGATTTCCCTTTGCTTTCTGAAATGTGTCCCTCACTGCAGCCATCCAGACCAGACTGCAGTTTCAGGAGTGATGTGGAAGAATGGGACGGGCGGGGGATTGTTATCTTTGCATATCTTTTAAACTACACAAAACTAAAGACTTAAATATAGGCAATCTTAGTTTTTATATAAAAAAGACTTGACTCAATACTTTTAAGGAGGCATTGCTAACCCTTTAAGACTGTCAATGTGTCTAGCACAGGGAATTGATTAATTGTTGCTGTGTTTTTGCATATTATATTCTTTTAAGAGGAAGAAAATGTGCAGCTTAACCCCTTAACGACCAGCCGATCATCGCGGTGACGCAGCTTAAGGACCGCGGAAATGTTTTTTTTTTTTTTTTCTGGTTACGGGCTCCCCGAATGGCGTTCAGCCGCGGGGGGAGCCCAGAACTCCATGACGGTCATAGTACGTCATGGGTCGTTCAGTCCGATCGACCCTTGATGCACTATGACAGTCAAGAGTCGTTAAGGGGTTAACAACTAGAGGATTGAGAAAAGATGCCATATTATACAATTTTGTTTATTGGCTCTGTTCGTGACATGACATTGATTTGCTGGAGTGTGCAGAGTTTGCTTTTAAGATATCGTCTCAAAAATATCATGTTTGTAACAAATTTATTTTTCCCTAAGGAATTTTGAGTTGTGAAATTAATACATGTTTATTGTATAAACAGGGTAGTTGGTGGCAGGATATTTTGGCACACTTTTTGTTGATGCTATGTATTTCAATTTTTTTTTTATTTTAAAGCGTATCTGTTTTCATATCGTCTATAGCAGAGATAGTGTTTTCACTGTGTGACTAGGACATGTGATGTTACATGGTAGTTTTCTTGCACCTTCTTGCTGTTATGAAATGCAAAACAAGCATAATAATATTTTTTTGCGCCTCTGCAAATTGGTGATGTTTCACAAATTATACTGTTGGCTGAATACTTATTAGTTGGATGTGGTTTGTATTAGAGTGAAAAGGGAGCTATAGCTCATGGAATTAGAAAGATATTGCCCATTTGTTTTATGGATCATAAATTTGTTAGAGATTAGACCTTATAAATGAATCTGTTCTTTTTTCTTTCTTCCACTGGAGTGCACAGGGACTACGGGTAAACTGGCCTCAATCAGGAGGCAGGCACTTGGTTAATAATATCAAGAACTCAGCTCTTCCTTAGCCCTAGCTTGTCCCCTAGGTTCTGCCCACTAGTCCGTTTTTCTTCAAGTGGCACATCAAGGAGGCAGATTAATTTCCTTATGGAAACTTTCTTTTCTTTATTTTTAGTTTGCTTTCCTCTCATATGTTTTGTAAAGCTGGCTTTTCATAGGTACGTGTGAAATATGAATTTCATACGGCTATCATCCACTACAGTCACGAGACACTGATATTTATAGGTATAACTGTGACGGGGTACAGGGGTTACTGCTTGGTAGACCAAGGGTTAAGCGATTAATCCAGCCAGACAAAAAGATAATAAATTGCATTGATTAGAGGGATCACGGCACACAAAAATAGGACAACAATTACAGGCAAACAAAAACAGGGGTAAAGCATAAAAACTACACATTTCTGTTGTTCTCTTCTTGGTGTGTCAGCAAAGTTGCGCAGGTTGCCAGGGGTTACGTATAATACTCACAGACCATTTTAGCTTTATGCTGGAGCTTACACATAGTCCCACTAGAGGCAAGAGTGGGCATCCTGCCCACTACACATGCTGCTGGATTACATGAAGGTTCCTTGTATCTTTTAGTCCTGACAGAGGAGTTGGGGAATGCATCCTAAGAGATTATCCTCAGCCACTTTTAGTCTTGGGCCATAGCCACCGAAGTTTAGCTTCCTGGCCACAATCCCTGTGGCGGGAACATCAGGGTACTTTCTGTGGCTGAAGTCTCCTTGGCTTACAGGCCACAACTGAAAGGGACACCTGGCCACTGCAGTGCCCACTTACTTGAACTATTCCAGTGAGGGCACTCACCAGTCCCATTTTCCCCAGTACTCCTGTAGAAAGCACATGGACCAGTCCAACTCCAGACTGTTTCCTAGGCCTCCCTCCATTCTGGAGAGGCCCTCTCTCCTGCTCCTACATTTCCATCTCTCTCTCCTCTCTCTTCTCTTAGACTTTTTTTCTACCCACCCCCTACAGGATCTGATGTCACAGGTACCATTTACCAGGTCTGTTCTGCTTGGCCTGATGTAAGGAGGAAGGGACACAAATTCCACATACTGATTTGCCCTACTCCTCTGTATCTGACCAACACTGGGCTATCTCATAACACAATCTCTTTGGTCAACTAGACTGGATGGCACCATCCCTCTGTACATCATACACACTAAACCAACCCATTCAATGCTGGTAAATGGCCAACCCTCTCTAATGCATGCACACACAGGGGACATTAATGTTTTCAAGAATGGGAACACATGTTAAGGCAATGAAGATCGCTGAAAACTGAAATGTTTCATTCTCAGGGTGACAACCATTCCGTCACAATAACCCTACCTCCTTCCGTGGTAAGCAGATATCTTTTTAAACATTTGACCTAAATTGTGGCATACTGAGTATTTCAGGGGTAGCTCTCTATGGCTGCAGCTAAACAGAAGACCGCCCTTGCTAGAGTTTTCCCAGGCTCTGACAAGACCAGTGGGGTGATAAGGGAGGGACTTAATTTCCTGTATTCTGCCTGTCAGTATTTCACATTAGTGTCCAAACCTGCTTCAAGCCAGTCTATTCTATGTTTTCTTCTGGGGAAGAATTTAGGTTTTGTTGAACTGTTTTCATGGGAAACTTCTCTAATTTTTCTATAGACTTATTTTTAGAGCCCAGGGTGGAAGATACTTGGTAGAAAGAAAGCAGGTCTATGTCGTTTTGCATCTTGTTCTCGACCTCCAGTGCAGTAATCTGTAAATTGTATATGGTTCTGCTTGTACAGCTTTAATACAGTACCGGGACATTCTCATTTGTTGGAGACTTCTGTAAAGTTATACATTTGTTGTTACTTTATCTGTTGTAGATCTTGTATATTATCAATTTTGTTGTTACATTTTACAATTGTCATAACTAGTTCTGCTTTGTTCACTCAAATGACACTGTTCTCATGTATATGTATCCTCTTCTCATAGATAGCAATATTTACTTGTACTTATGGATTATTCTCCCATGTGAAACATATTCTGTTCTTTGATGTTCTGTTGTATTATTCAGGTGTATCTATTTTCCAAGGCGTGCTTCTTATTCAAAATTGCACTATGAATTTATATGTGGGAGTTCATCATGAGACACTTCTCGCAAGTGTGATTCTTACGGATTGCAATGCTAAGTTATATATATATATATGAGTGTGCTTTACTTTCTTAGATTATTTTAAAATTGTACTGGTCTCATTAACGACCATATTCTCACGTGTGTGTGGGTATGCTCAAGAAGAGGTGCTTAAGAAAGGTGTTGCCCGGCTTCATTTCATTACTACATTCTACACATGCTATAGTTAAGCTGTGATTGTAGAAGGTAGTAGATTGGTGAATTGTTTCTGCTAACTCGAGTGTTGTACTCAGAACCTTGTGGATGTTTGAGCGACCGTTTCATCATTTTAGGTCATACTTCAATTTTCTACAAACCCTCACTTCAACAGAGACCAGATTTTTAACATATTCCAGTTATACTCTAGCTGTTAGTCCTCCTCTTCACCTTCTCCATCTGTCTGATATTTCACCAAAAGTCAACCTAGCTCAAAACATAATTTAACTGTATTGAAACATAAGGGCACATGACAAAAGACAGGGTAGAGTCTCCCTTCTCCTGCTCAATCCCCTGCCTACAATCTCCCAGTATTCATGTGTCCTGCGAAGCAGCTGGAGTGCAGTGGGCATCCTGTTAGGTTTTTTTTTTATTATTATTTTTCCTTTACATATGGGGCTGTATAGTCCCCCATTAGGTGAGTTCCCATCACTGGGCTTTCCTGGAGTTGGATTACACAGTCCACAGGTTCTTTTGTGGACCTTTCTTGCCCTGTGGAGGGTGCCTTTATGACAAGTCTTCCCTCATGGCGGAGTGAGATTCTCCCATATCGTACGATGGTGACCTGAAGACTGGCAAGTAAACCTTTGAGTGTCTTGGTTTACTGTGTGCACCTCTTTGAGTTGTCTTTTTCAACAGAGGCTGATCGAGCATAGCTCCTTTCACGGCTGTAATGCCTTTGTGTGTGTTGGATGCTTTGGGGGGCTTATTTGGTTTTTATTATATTCTTTTATGTAGATCTGTTTATTTTTCTGTGGGGGCCCCTTCAAGAACAGGAGCCCGTGGCCATCTGTACTCCTTTTGACTTCTATAGGGTAAACTCTGGGACCTATCTCTGCAACTGTTTGGGCTACAACAATCAGAAGGCTCTCTCTTCTTGTCTCCTCATGTCTGATCATCTGGTCCACTTTGATTGGCCAGGGGGCATGCCACACAACGTGATCAGAGTTGCAAGCATTGGTAGGCAGCAATCAAGAGAACAATTGATTAGATTGTGAACTTTATTTCGGGGACATGTCTGACACTAAGGGGCAGATAGGGAAATCCAAGGCAGGTGCTTCCCTTACCCCCACCCCTCACTCGCTGTTCCTTATGCCATACAGGGCTACCAAGGAAATATTCAGGGTCTCTATACCCCTCCTGTGCTGTGGCCCCCTACTACACCACCGGGCCCCTCTAGCACTGAACAAGAACCTGCATGGATTAAGACACTACTCTCTTCAGTGGCAAAAATCCTCTCTTCAGTTCAGGGGGTTCTCCATTCTTGGAAGCCTATGCCCACCTTCAAACAGGTTGATCCTGTATTCAAGGGATTTTCTCGGGTTATTGGGGCATCTTCAAAGGATGATGAGTATGAGGATATGGATTCACCCTATTCTTATGGAGATTCCTATGAGGCTGATCCATTCCCATTGGCTGAGGACTAATCAAGGCAGTGCTGGAGACACTTCAGGTCTGATGCTGCAGATGGGGGATCTCCCTCTCTGGACATTTTACAGAGGCACAGGAAGACTTCAACTATATTTCTCCCCAGTAGCACCCTTGTTCATAACCTTATGGATGAGTGGAAGACTCCTGATAAAAGACTTTTCTTTAACGCTTCTCTGAGCTATAGCCTCTTAAGGCAGAGGTTTTGGCACAGTGGGCGTCTCCCCTTGCTGTTGACCCCCCTATCATGCTCTTATCGAAGAATACTGCCCTTTCCATGGCAGATGCCATGTGGTTAAATGACCAGGCTGGTTAAAAGGCTTGACTTCTTACTCAAGGCCAATGTTTTGGCTACAGGCATGGCGTTGAGGCCTATTTTTGCCTCTGCCTGGATCAACAGGGCTGTAGCTGTTTGGGGTAAACTGTCAGATGCCATGCATGCTGACATATCTAAAGATGCCTCATTAGTTTTCGTAACCAGTATCGTAGAAGCCAGTGTCTAAATCACTGAGGCTTTGATTGATGCAGTTAGATTCTCCAGTAAGTCCTCTGCCTTTTCTGTTGCTGTGCTTAAGATTTGGTCTGCAGACCAATTTTCCAAGAAGACCCTGGTGTCCTTGCCTTTTCAGGGCAAGGTGCTTTTGGAACTGGCCTGAAACAGGTTATTAGTAATACTATTGGTGGTAAGAGCACCTTGTTGCCTCAACCTTCCACCAATCGTTCCTTTCTTGTGAGGAAAGCATGTGGTTTTCATCTCTCCCCATCTGACGAACCAACATCTGCATGACTTGCAGAATCCTGGTCTGTTGCCTGTAGGGGACCACCTTTGCCTTTTTTGAGACGGTTGGGCATCCTCTGTAACAGACTAGTGGGTTTTGCAGGTGGTATCAGAAGGGAACTTCATAGATTTCAAATCCTTTCCACCTTATCGCTTCTTTTCTCTGTTTGTGTTCTTTGGAACCTTTGTGGAAAAGTTGTTCCATGAGGCCGTAGCTAATCTATTGCAAAAGCAGGTGCTGGCCCCGGTCCCAGAGCACTTTTCATGTTTCGATTCCAACCTTTTTCCGTTCCCTAGAAGGACAGCTTCTGCTATTCTGGACCTCATGTCTCAACCAATATGTAATAGGTACATGCCTCAAGATGGAATCTTTGCATTTTGTCATCACAGTGATGTGCCCAGGAGGGGGGGGGGGGGGGGGTACCAGGCCTCGATGGAAATTCTGGATATGTATCTACACATCCCGATCCACCCAGACAGCCAGCTCTACATCAGATTTAGCTTCGAGTCCACAGCTCTGCTGTTTGTCCTGGCTTGGGCTCCCAGAATCTTGGCAGCCTTGGCACATACCTGAGCATTTCTCAAACTCCATATTTGGACGACTTCCTCATCAAGACTTCTTCCAAAGTGCTCTTGGTTCACCATACCCAAGAGTGTGCCTTCATCCTGCAGCATACAGCGTCATATTCAGGAGTTTGTCCGAATTCTGCTGCATCCCGCTCCATATACAAAAGTGTGCCCGCATCCTGCTGCATTCCGTCTGGATTCTCAATCTCACAAAGTCTTCTCCAATTCCGTCCCAGGTTCTGGTGTTCCTGGGCATGTGGTTCAACACCTTTTTCAGAGTCTTTTTCATGGAGGAGAAGATTCAGATCATTTTCCAAGATGTTTCCCAAGCACTGGCGTGGCAGTCTGCTACAATTAAGGACTACATTTGTGTCATGGGATCACTTGTAATCTGCTCTGAAAGTGGTTCCTTACTCTCATTTTTACAAGAGGGAACTTCAGAGGGATATCCTGAGGTCTTGGTCCAGGAGTCTGGAACATCTCACTCATCAGATGACTGTGTATCTGGGGGCCGGGAAGCACCTTCAGTGGTGGCTCCCCCTCAGCACCTGGAAAGAGGGAGACCCTTTATGCTTCCAAAGTGAGCTCTGGTAATGACTGACACCAGGCTGAGGGGTCCTGTAATGGTCCTATGTTCTCACGGGGATCCCAGTGAGAGTGCAGGCAGACATCGTCACAGTGGTGGCATACATCATTCGCCAAGGGGAAACTCACAGCAAGATAGCATGGAGATGGGAGAAGGATCCCTTCAGCTGAGTATAAGCACTTGTCCTGGTTATCTCAGTCATTCACATTCCAGGAGTGGAAAATGTGCTGACAGACTTTCTAAGTTACCAAGACGTAGATCTAGAAAACTGGAACTCCATCCAGAAATGTTTTACTTGATAGTTCAACACAGGGGGGGCAAGGTTTAAACACTCTGTTCTTGCACAGGGGAGATCAGAATGGACAGGTAGCTGGTCATTCTGATTGCTCCTTATTCAGCTACCTCCCAGATCACATCTGTTACACCAGGATCACTTGTGGTACAAGGATATGGAGAGGTTTGACTGCAAGGCAGAAGGGATTTTCTTCTGATGTCCTCTTCACCATGATCCTCCTGGTCCTACAAAAACTAGGCCATTCCTGAATAGCTGGTCAAGGCTGCAACTTGATCATCCTTTCATACCTTCACCAAACACTACCGCGTCAATGTCTTGGCCTCGGCTGAGGCTAGTTTTGGCCGGAAGAGCCTTCAGGCAGCTTTGCCTTTGTAAGGATCTGTCTTTCTTTTCCATTTTTTCTGTTGCCAGTTGTTCAGTAGTTTTCTGAGCCCCTTTGGCTCTTGTTTGTGCTGTGCTAATTCATTGTCCGTTGACACTTGTTTTTGGGGATACTCAGACCCTGAATAGTCCTAGGGAGCTCTGGGGTCATGGGAACATGCGGCAGGTCTTTCTCATTTCCTTCCACAGGAATCCCAGATTTGTTATATGCCGATGGTACCTATGTTCCATATTGGATGTAAGCGAAAATATAATTTCAGTGTTTTTACCTGTTAAAGCAGAACATTCACATTAGATGAACTTGTACCCACTGGTTTTAATTAGTAAAACTAGATTAGCTTTGGTTTGTTAAAAAAATCTTACTTACCTATTACTTAAGATATGTAGAGTTAAAATCTAACACTTCCGCATTGTGCAGCACACGGTATGTGCGGCACAACGCCTCAGGACTTCCCACCTCCCTCCCAGCTGCCCCAGGGAGCGTGTTCACCTTTCTCTTCGAGGTGGCATTTATGTGGGCTGTCATTACAGCAAGCTCCATTTCCCATGCTACTGAGGTGGGAAGTCCTGAGGCGTTGTGCTGCACATACTGAGTGCCGCACGACACCGAAGTGCCAGATTTTAACTCTGCATATCTTCAGTACTAGGTAAGTAAAATTTTAAAAAAAAAAAACCCCAATGCTAATTTAGTTTTACTAATTAAAGCCAAAGAGCCCAAGTTTGTTCCTCTTTAAATCCTTTTCTCTTTAGATCCATATGGTACCTCAGTCTCCCACCTGGAGAAAATCTTACTTGTAGGGCTGCAACTAACGATTATTTTGATAATTGATTAGTTGGCCGATTATTTTTTCGATTAATCGGATAAAAAAACCAAAATGCTAATTTTTCATTATTTAAAATGATTTAATGAACAAACTGAGTGTTAAAAACAAACGGCAGAATAGAAAACTTTACACATTAACATTTGTCATTGTTATTATTTTACTATGGGGTCTATGCACCTCTCTTTCTCCTCCTTGTCCCTCTATTTCTCCTCCATGTACTTCTTTCTCCTCCCTTGTGCCTCTCTCTCCCCCATGTACTTCTTTATCCCCCTTGTGCCTCTCTTTTTTCCCCCTTGTGCCTCTCTTTCTCCCCCTTGTGCCTCTTTCTCCCACCTTGTACTTCTTTCTCCTTCTTGTGCTACTCTTTCTCCCCCATGTACTTCTTTCTCCCATTTGTACCTCTTTCTCCCCCCTGCCCTTGTACCTCACTTTCTTCCCCCTTGTGACTCTTTCTCCCCCCATGTACGTCTCTCCCCCCATACCTCTTTCTCACTCATGCATCTTTCTCTTCTTCTTCTCCCCACTGCCTGCACTGATGACATCCGGGGCGGAACCATGTCAAACGCGGAGACACATCGTGGTGCATGCTGGGGTATTCTTCCTCATTCTGGGCACCATTTTTAAACTGGCACTGGCCTCAGAACAGAGGAAGAAAAAAATACTAGCATGCTCCATGCGGCTTCTCCGCGCTGTCATCAGTGCGGGCAGTGGGAAGACACAGTAGCATCCAGCAGACATTAAGGCTTTCAGCCTTTCAAAACGTATGGCGGCTAGGGGGGCTGCTGGGCGACACAACTAATTGCTGCACAACTAATCGATAATGAGAATCATTGGCAACGATTCTCATAATCGATTAGTTGTTGCAGCTCTACTTACTTGGCTTTCTTTCCCAGGCAGAGGAGTCCTTTTAGAGGTCTTAGTCCTGGAAGATTTTATTTTCTTCTTACCTGCTTCTTTTCTTTACTTACATCTTTTTCAGTACCCCCAAATTCAAATGGAGTCCATCAGATCTGTCAAACTTCCACTGGGACAGGCAGAGTTCATGGTCATCAAAGCCAGTTACTTACACATGCTTGTCTGGCCCCATAACCACCAATGTCTCAGATTTGCCTTTCAGAAGAAGCCTTAGTAACTTATAGCACTTTCATTCAGACATCATACAGTGCTGAAAAAGAGAGAGAGAGCACTCAAATTGTGCCAGAACCACACCTTTAAATTAGAATGAGCTACAGAGGGAGAGAGAAATTATGGACTAAACAGAAAATAAAAAATAACGTATTATATAGATATTTAAAAGCACACAATTCTAAAAGAAACCTGAATTAATATAGAGACTGTTGGAAAACGAAGTATCAATGATTTGTGTGTAGAAAAACTACATTTCCAAAATTACTACAAAGTTCCCCTTATGTAGTGAGGGCCTTGATGTTGCCAATCTTGCTGTGACAGGGACCCATATGTCATCCAGCCCTGTACAGTCGAACTTTGATATGGACGTTGAAACTCATGTGGAAGAAGAGATTCATTGAAGAGCTCTGATTTTTAGCTTAAAACAGAGTTCTTGGTTTTGAGCACAATATGTCTGTCATAGAATCTGGACATTTTTTCTATGTGCTCTACTCAATTGTGACCTACACAGTGCTAATTGAGTTGGGTCTTTCTACAATTATAGTCCATTCAATAAGTCTGTCCACACATTCAAGGTCATCAGAGGCCAAGTGTTGGCAGTTAATGTTTTGTCTTCTGCAAACATTGGGACATCCAGCTGTACATTGGATATGCTATAGAAAATTATTTTTATGCTTAGAAATGAATAATTTTCTCTTAGTCTGTTGGAATACACTGGGTACCCCACCTAGAGAAACCTCATGGTCTGGGGTATCCTTCCATTTCTGTTACCTTTCTCTCCTCATGCTTTTCTAGATTTAGACTGAATAAAGGACTTATCAGTATAAGTATAAAAATCCCTTTTTATCCCTGTCAGTGTTGTGGATTTTTGTTTTTTTGTTTTATGTATATAAAGCTTCAGTTAAGCACTCCAATGACCTGCTTCAAAAGATGAGCTGGTGATACTCCACTATAAGCCGTAATAATCAGTCACAGAAGAAATAAAAAGGTAAACATAGATTAGTATAAATTAAAAATAATCTACAACCGTGAAATATATATTCTTAATGTTTAAAATGCTTTCATCAGAATGTTGCCATTGGTGTAAAGCAATAAATATTTATTTACTTTAGTTATTTTCTTATTGTAACTTTGTGCTGTGCGTGATTTGGAACTATACAGATAACCTTATACAGGGTCATAAAATGCATACAGGCCTAGCTGAGTTCTGTTATTTCATTAATCATTATATTTTTTTTCTTTCATAACTTTCTTTAAAGTTTCTTCAAAATTCTGATTCAACTTAAGTGTTGATCCAAAACCTTTTGTGTAACCGTTGCATGTGATTATCAGTATCTTCCTGAATTTTGGAATCACAATTTCCCTGGGGTGTTTTGAGGGCAGGAAGCCAGTTGTAATTTTTTCTCACTCAGAAGTGTGAATGATTTAAACTGCCCCCAAGTGTACTTCTTTATTCAAACAACAGCAGCTTTGCTGATGATTGATGCATTTTCCTCTTTTGCTCTTCTGATGTACAAATTAGAACCTAATAAAGCTGCAAACAATTTACTGTTAGTTGCTGCTGTCTGTAAGTGCTGAACATATGGCTCTTAACATATGTTGGTAAAACTATGCATCAAATTCTGTAATGCTTTGTTTCCAAACTGATAATCTAAAAAATATGCTGGTAATAGGAAACAAATATGCTGCTTTACTATACCTTAATTGGCCTAGAAATATCACAACAGTAAGTTGTCCTTCCTCAATAAGATTCTGCAGTTATTAAAGAATTTTTATTTTACAGGTGGCTCCAGTAAGATGGACACGGATGTAAAACGGAACAAGAAAAGCCTCCTTGACCAGCATGGGCAGTATCCTGTATGGATGAATCAAAGGCAGCGAAAGAAGCTAAAAGCACAACGTGGAAAAAAGAAAGGCAAATCCAAGCAATCAAAGGGATTGGCATGGTAGAAGTTTGGCATGTGTCCAGTGCAATTTCCTACAATACGACTGTGTATTTTGGGGGATCTAGTGTACCAGCCATTCCTGTTTCAAGGCCTACAGAGATCAGTGGAAACGTGCAGTAGAACAGACGCTCCGCATCAAGCATCAACCTTTATTTCTTTAATGTTTTAGGCCTTCCACATGTAAATTTATGGGCTGTGTCTCAAAACTGTTTGGATTATTTCTTAATGTTGTTTCTATTGCTGACTTGATCCATACTGCATTCCTTTAAGGATTTTGTAGTGTAAAATATCCACATGTGGAGTTCTCTCCTGCTTCTTTTAAAAGTCTTGAAAATACAGTCTTATTTTATTTCCTTTATTGTATGTATACATTTGTGCCAATGCTGCGTTATCTGCAGGATTCCAGTATATCCACCACAGAGGCAGGAACTAACTTACATGACCATTGGTCCCAATGAAACAGCCTCCTGTGTACAGTGAAGCACCATCATTTACTTGAATAGGCCTTGTATATTCCCTGCAGCAGATCAGCATATCCTTGAAGAAGAGGCTGTCAGTTAATTGTAACTTTGTCCCCTAACCCACTAGCAGGTCTGCAACACATCCTGCAGCACTCAGTTTCAGTTTTAGCTCTACACATTTAGGATCACTATTCCTATGACTATATACGATACACAATAAAAGTATTTTATTTTCTTAACTGTACAACATCTGGACACTTCAGTACAATGTCAGTCGTAACCACTGGCTCTTATCCAGCACATTCTGCAGGATTTTAGTATGAGATTTTTACCGATTGGTCTGTTAACCCTTGGAGTGCCAAAGGGGTATGCAATGCAATGTGTTGCCTACCCCTCTGGCATTCAGTTGCATAATTGCATAGTTTTACCCATAAATACCTTTTAAACCCCACCCCCTGCTCACAATTAAGTACCACCCCTTTTGGTGCAATTTAACTCTTTGAGTGCCAGAGAGGTACGCAACACATTACAAAGCAATGCATTGTGTACTGCTCTGACACTCAAAGGGTTAAGCCAAACATACCCTCCCACCAACACCACATCTAGAAGCTAAAGTTCCCAGGTATTTCAATATTATACTTCCTCACAATCCAGGCAAGTAGGGGGCTCTTAATATACTTTGTGATATTGCTCCCATATTGAGATCTCCCTTTTCTCATGTGTCTGCCCCTTTATAACCCATGTTTGATACCCTTCTACCCCACTTTGTCCCCTTCTACAACATCCCCTCCTGTCCAAGGCCTCTCACCTTCTCCATGTTCTTCTTAACCCTTTCAATGCCACAGAGGTATCCAACGCATTATACTGTATTGCATAGGTATTTGCCATTCAGACATTTTAACCTTGAAGGGCCACAGTGGTACTGAATGCATTGCAAATCAATGCATTGGATAGCCCTCTGACACTCAAATGGTTAACCTTCATGGGCAACACCATGTCACTATTGCTAGTATATATAATTGGGATGGAAGCATGGCTTTCCCGTGGATGAACAACACACACACACGCTTCACCAGTGCAGTGTGAGGCAATGCAATGGAGATGTCCTTTTCATGTAAGGGGTTCATAGTGATATGCAATTGGGGCATGATGACTCGTGTAAAAATAGGGGACAGGAGCAACTTAAGGCGCTGCTCATATCCGTGAGAGAGTGGAATAAAAAGAGGTGAAAGGGAGATTTGCAGTTCTAGAATTTTGTGTGTTAATAACATGCACTCTAGAGGAAAAAGGAAATGTGATTGGACACCAGTTGAAATGGGGTTTTGTGTGTGCGCATGCGTAAGCTGTTGCAAACCAAATACTACTGAACTGTGTGTTTTAGCTTGCCAGTGTTATAAACCCCTCCCCAATGCAGACTGTGCATTTTTTCCCAACCTTCCCAAATATTCCTCTGCTCTGGGCTAGACACAGCCCCCGTAGCAAGAGCAGCATTAGAAATACTTCTAGGCCACACCCATATTATTCCACCACTGGCTTATTACTTGCCTTATTACACCATGGCAGGCCAGCACAGCAGCTGTCCTCTCTCTGCTTTGTCTTTATGGTTTTTTCCCTTTGATTCTCTACACACTTATGCTTTCTGTTACTAGGAATGTGTTGGAGGTAGGGGGTGGCTGGGTTGATCACTGGGGACACTGTGCAATCTGTTTTTGCTGATGTGCCTGCTGGTTGTTGCTTCTCTGTGAGAACAGTCACCTGGATGTATCTTCCCCACCGTGTATGGCCATCTGTGGCTTACGCTTTATGTAGCTTTCACGTACCAACATTTTCGATCCCAGGTTAGGGATTGTCTTGTTGCTGTTATTCTCTATCCCTCCCCTCTGGCCCTATAGCCTTGGGAGACCGCTCTCATATGATGCAAGAATCTGTGCAAGGGGGATGGCACTGCGGTGGTTAGGCTGGGGAAGAACTGGGTTCCTTGATGTGGAGGTCCGGCAACTGCCCTGTGTGCCAGGGTGAGATGTTTAGTCACAGCCCTCCTCCCTCCAGGTTCCATTGATGAGCCTACTCTTTGTATATCTGCAACCCTTGGAACTGGGTGGCCTGATGTGACAGAGTGTCGAGGAGCACTTGAAGACTGTTCATGTGAATGGGGGTTGTTGTGGTCGTGGCCTGAATTATGAATATTAATATGCAAATATCAATATTCTAATCAGGGTATTAATCACAACATTAATATTTATTTGACTTGCGGTATATCAGTTAATTATGTGGAATGAGTACACGGGAAACAGTTGTAATATTTGGTTATACTTTACTATAACGTCTGCTGTTAAAGCAATATATCTAAAAAGGGTTATTACAACAGTTTTATAGATAGCAGAAATACAGTGTTACAATGATGCTTAGTTTATAGCAGTGTTTCTCAACATCTGTCCTCAGGACCCACTAACAGGCCAGGATTTGATGATTTCCTTGTTAGAGCACAGGTGAGTTAATCAATGTGAATGAGCCTCTGATCACCACACCTGTGCTCTAGCAGTGAAATCCCTAAGTCCTGGCCTGTTCGTGGGTCCTGAGGACAGGAGTTGATAACCACTGGTTTACAATGAAAATCAGCACATGCAAGCATATCTTTGTCTAAAGGAACCCTGCAAGTCATCTTTGATCTGACTCTTGGACAGCAAAAGGCCTTTGTTCTCTCAGCTCAGCATGGTGCGTTCTAACTTAAACAATGGCTGCAGAGACCTAATATACCCAAGTATTGTCCATACAGGTTACTGAAATAAGTCACATGGCTTTTGTGATCCTGGCCAAATGACATACTGTAGGGAGCCATTGCATAGGTGGTCAGGATTCCCAGCATACATGTCTGAAATGGCAGCCATTATACATGTGCTCAGCCACTCATAAACACTCCCCCTTATGGTGCACATTCAGTATGCACATACCATAGGTGAATATATTGCTTTAATTGTCTGTGTGAAATGAATCCTATGCAATACAATAAATCGTATCCAATACAATCCATCTGTTGATTCACTCCACACAGCAATGTCATCAGATGTAAACTATGCATTATGAAATAAAAATAAAGAAGTTAAAAGTAAAAATCCCAACAACCTGTGTATAGTAGCATTTAATAACCTCACAATAACTTGCATAATACCTGCATTCCATCATACCTAAAATAACTACCCTCCCCCACACAGAGCAAAGGCAATGTAAGCAACAATCTCTTGAACCACCTTCTGGAGCCTTTTAATATAAAGATAACCTATTTTACATTCCCCACCTGTAGGCTCATAAACAGAGTTTAACCTCTTCAGTTGCCCACCTGTGCACTGATTATGTTTCAAAGGGTAGGGTGTTTAACCTTGGATGTAAAATAGGCTTATACTGAGACGTGATTGACATGACACCCACATGTTTTAAAATTTTGAGTACTGTGAAGCATATTTTAGCTAAGGCTTTCACAGAGATCAATTGTACCATTAATTACACCTTGCATTCACTCTGCAGACCTCATGTAACCCTCATTAGTCCTTCAGCTGTATAGCCGGCTGCGTTGTATGTGAGTTCCCACTCTCGTCTTTCCCAGGCTTATGTACCACCAACACTGCTTCATCCACAGCATCTGTCAGTCACTTCCACACCGGATCCACTTCTTCACACAGAGGTCAGGACTGGGCTTCTTTCAGGCTGCAAGCATCTCACCTCTGTTAGACCATGGCATCTGGTGTTACTTTCCCATTTTGGAAATGTTTTATAACAGTTCATTTGCTGTTCTCTTTCATGGTGTATTGAAGAAACCACATAAGGAAAAAAATGTTTATTGCTTGAGGGCGTGACAGGGCTAGCATATCTGTAGTGTTTTATTCAGTGTATTCAGCTGGATTTATCTGGAGGTTGTTTGTCATAATGGATTTTCCTTAGTAGCTTAGAAATTAGAAAGTAAACTACATTAAAAGTATGCTGTGTGATCTTACCAAATCACTAGTGGTGTATTTCACTCTTGTCTCAGCATAATTAGCATATGGTTCCATAACTGATCATCTAAAGCAATACAAAAGCAGAATAGGAGAAAGGAACATAAGCACATTAATTAACACATTCCCTGTACTAATTACGGTTTGCTACATCCTCTGCAACTTTAATCTAGGAGAACATTTAAAGGTATGGAATAATGGGCCATAGGACTTAGTTCTAAAAACACCAACGATCTTTTTTTTCCATCCCATCTAGAGATCATTAAATGTACTAAACCCACCCTTTTTTTATTTATTTATTATAGAAAATAAGAGGGGTAACAAAAAAAAATTGATGCCACCTCTACATACAGTACTAGCAGCATGTAATCTATGTACAAATAAAAATAATGCCATACATTAAAATAAAGCTATATTTTTGTTGTAACCAAAACAGTGTTACATATAATTTCCCCAGTATGAACAAAATACTAGCCTCACCACAGGCAACAATTCACCCAGTTGGTGAATTCATTGATTATTACAGTTTCTATAACTGTTTAACAGTGCAGGCATTTTGTAATAAGAAAAACAAAAATAATTTGAAATTTGGCCCACCTAAATGTATTAAAAATAAATTCCTGGGGAGACTAGGAACACAACTCAATTTTATGGAAGACATGTTTTAAGGCTCGTTCAATAACTCAGGCACAGCAAGAAATGCTACAAAAGGACACCAGTTTGGCTGAAGGTATCCATGTAATACCAGGACTTGGATCGTTTTACTGAAGCTATGAACCGTGAGTTAGCCCATAAAGGGTTACATTTTGTGATAAAATTGGAATATTGCACATATATACCCGGGTTTTGAACTGGAAAATGATTAGGTGACGCACTATACATACGAGTGGGATGATTGTGCTTATAATAGAATATCTTCACACGGGTGCAGAGATATTGGCGCTAAAGATCTAAGACCCTGTTGCAAAGAAGGAACACAGTACATAAGGTTTGGTAGCAGGAAATTAACTTCAAAGGACTTGCTGTTTAAAAAGTGTTATTATGAGCGACTAATGAACTGTCCTAGCATCATAAACTTTACAAGCATGCTGTGAGAATTTGTCTGAGTTAAAAGGATGATCCTTTCCAGTTTATAAATGGATAGCCACTTGGACCAGATAAAAATGGTTCTTAATAGTAATTTTCACCTTTTGGAAGAACAGCTCAACTCATTGGGGGATAGAGTGGAGAGAAATAAAACTGTAATGGAAGGTATAGAATCCTCAATATGAAATTGGAGGAAGAGAGACATTTTAAAGAAGAAAATGACTGAGTTAGAATTTAAAGTGATGGACTTGGGGGATAGACAATACTATAAGAATAAGAGGCATTTCGGAAAATATAGATCAGACTAAAATGAAATATTTTCAGCTGGATTTGTTTGAAGTCATGGGAGTTGAGTTGGTAAAGACTGACTCTCAGATTGAGAGAGTACATAGAGTACATAAGCCCAGTTTTGTGCCTGAAGGTGCTCCGAGAGACGTAATAATCTTGTTCTCCTCCTGCTCCCTCAAGCAAAGAGTACTGGATGCTGGGAGGTCCTTTGTATTATTGGAAGAAAGTTACAGAGATTTAAAATTTTTTCAAGATCTTGCCCCCTTAACGATTCAGAGACGAAGAGAATATAAGGACATAACATCTGCTTTAAGACAAAAAGGCGTAAGATACAATTGGGGTTTTCCATTGAAGTTAATTGTGTGGTATAAGGGGAAGTCAGTAGTATTTGATTCTGTACACAAGGCTGAAAATTGGGTGACCCAAGGGATGAATATAGGATAATTTTATTTTTAGAGAAATTAGGGTAGGGTAAGTAGCAGAGAGGTAGGTTAAGGGGGGGAACGGGGGGGGGGTCAGAATAAAGGAATGAGATTGAGGAATCACAATAATATAGGGAATACCGTATAGGGGCACTTGGAGGCATTTTGTAAACAACAGTGGTTGTATGGTGATAAGGTTTTGCAGAGATTATACCTTGGGATACACACTATATATAGAATAGGTGTACTTGGTGGATAAATTGTTAAGGCTTTGAGGTTGTAATGTAATATAGCCTTGGATGAAATTTACTTTGGGATACACACTGGTGAAGAGGAAATACTAGTGATGGTAGGTCATTTAGAGAAATGTAGTATCACAGATTTTTTGGGAGTGAAGTGATCTAAGCAGGTAGGACTGTTGGTTATGCACAAATAAGGTGTGGGTTAATTGAGTTACTTTTTCCATTTCCTTCCTCCTTTTTTCCCCCCATTGTTCTCTCTTACTGAGAGTACAGAGGGGGTAGGGTCTTGGAGCAGAGGGTCCTGTTAGACCATGCGTTTGGGCACCCAAGGTTTTCCGGGGTATTGGGGCTGATCCCAGAGGAGGGACAGCCACAACTGGGGCTCTGGTAATCGGTGTAACACCTAATAGGAGCTTTAAAAAGATCTGGGTATGTTGACGGCCTGGTATAATCCTATGGCTGAGCTAAATTTGCATGAGGGGCGTGGCTGGTGGCCTAGTGGGGGGAGTCCCTTGGGGAGGGTGACTGGATGCCCGCTTACATGGTGGATGGGATGAAAAGGGAAATGATGGTGGAGTCTGACTTGAAACATTTTATTTATATATGTATGGAGATGTTCCTGTTGGGGTGCTAATGATTGCATAAAAGATAATGTTTTGGTATCCTGTCCGAAGCTTCATAGGGAGCCAAGGCCAGTCTCTTAAGGGATAATATTATCATCTATGGAGAAGCCAGTGAGTGGAATTGAAAGGGTCCTGGAATGTATTCCCTCCCTTTTTCTGGAAAGGGAGGGGAACTGGAGGGGAGTGAGTAAATTGTATTAATATGAAAATATAAGAAGTTCGTGCACCATAAAACCTTGTTCATGGAGAACTAAATTGTATATCTTGAGGAAGAACCCACCAAGGGTGGGTTAAGGGAAATCGGGTATTTGAAACCCGTGGAAAAGTATGGAAAATGGTTGTATGGTTACTTATGTTGATCTGGGGGACAGTGTGGGGCCCCAGCCAGTGGGAAGGGTTCCGGTCAATAAAATGATGATATAATGGTGAAATTCTTAACTATTAACGTTCAAGGGCTGAATTTTCCTCAAAAAAGATTGACCCTAATAGACACTTTGTACAAAAGAATGGTAGACGTGGGTTTTCAGGAGATACTTAACCCCTTAGGGTCCGACGATCCCGCGGTGTCTGGTCCTTTAAGGACCAGATAGACGCGTTCGAAGTGCCGTCCCACGTGACTGATCACGTGTTCCGGCACATCGAAAAGAGGACTGAAAGAGATCGCTCCGGTCTTGGAGCGATCAATTTCAGTCCACGGTATTACTCACCGTGCTCCTGCAGGAGCGCGGTGAGTAAAAGTACGTGACGTACCAGGACCATCACTGGTCCTTAAGTGCCGGACCAGCGTGATGGTCCGGGTACGTCACAGGACGCGAAGGGGTTAAGGCAAGAGGATGAAATACGTTTAAGGAATAAGAGATTTCCATTTATAGAATTTTTTTCAGTTCAGGGCAAGAAGGTAAGAGGAGTAGCAAATATGATTTCAAGCAATGTTAAATATGAATGTAAATTTAAATTTAAGGAGGTGGATGAATGTGGGAGGTATCTTTTCTTGGTATGTAATTTGAATTACTGGCTCATCTCATTATTAAATATATATGCCCCAAATAGAAAACAAGTGAATTTTTGAGTGGCGTTATAAATAAGATTGAAGATTTGGTCCAGGGTACGCTAATAATTGCTGGAGATTTTAGTTCTATTGCAGATGTTGAACTGGACAAACACATTCCAGATGGGAAAGAAAACGATAGGGCATTGGCTACAATGGAAAGTGCCTATCAACATGTTTTGGGAAACCACAGATTGTATGATTTATGGAGGACCGTGAATCCAGGGGATAGGGATTTTACATATTATTCATACGCCCATCAATCTTATTCCAGGCTGGATATATTTTTGATCAGAGGGGAGATGGTCAGGAAGTGTAAAAATGCCCTTATTGACTTAATACTTTGGTGGGACCATAATGCAGTTCTGTTGGATCTGAAGGCCTACTCATGCCTGGAGATTAAAATGATAGTAATGTCTAAACAAAACTTTTTTGCATTTAGAAGAGCTCAAAAAGCTGATCTAAATGCAAAAAACCGTATCTCTCAAACTGCTATGGTTTAAGAGATACGGGCGTTTGAAGTTTGATTTCTCCTACTGACAGCTGTAAAGCTGTCAGCAGGAGATTCGTGTCGGTCGACACGGAGGCGCTTGAGAAGTGCCGGGATCTCGTTACTTACAGGGAATCCCTTCATTGGAATGGTCTAAAACGTGTGCCCGAACACTAGGCACATGTTTTAGACCATTCCATTGAAGGGATTCCGTGTAAGTAACGAGATCCCGGCACTTCTCAAGCGCCTCCGTGTCGACCGACACGAATCTCCTGCTGACAGCTTTACAGCTGTCAGTAGGAGAAATCAAACTTCAAACGCCCGTATCTCTTAAACCATAGCAGTTTGAGAGATACGTTTTTTTGCATTTAGATCAGCTTTTTGAGCTCTTCTAAATACAAAAAAGTTTTTTTAGACATTACTGTCACTTTAAATGGAAATAGTAAAGAAGATCAGATAAAAGAGCTAAAAAAAAGGCCTCAGAACAGTATTTTATGGAGAATTTGGCAGAAGATATTCCTTAAAGATACAGAGCGGCTTTTGAATGATTGGAAAAACAGAATGATCTCATGCTTTGGAAGAACAAATACCATAAAATTGTATATTCTCCCAAAAGTGGTTATATATTTTAAGGTCTATTCCATTGGAGTTCTCGGACGATAAGATGAGGCATCTTCAGACCCTATTTTCAAAATGTATTTGGCAGGGAAAAAGGTCAAGAGTGAACAGATGAACGTTATATAGGGATAGAACGCAAGGAGATCTAGGAATGCTGCAGATGACGAGCTACAGGGATGCAAGTATGCTGTTACATGTATATAAATGGCACTTAATTTCATCAGTACATGAGGACTGGTTTGAAATTGAGAAAAAGGCATTAGGAGGACTGGATACTGAGGTGATGATGTGGTGGAATAGTAAAATAATAAAGAGAGAGGTTTACCAATTGGAATTGGTGACTTTAAAAAGCTTTGGTTCCTTCTGGTTGGGTTTTAGAAGGAAAATGGGTTGAGATGGAATTATTCCAAATGTTTCACTAGGCATGATTGAAATGAACATACAGGATATAAGCTTGGAAATCTGGAAGCAGAATGGAATACGAAAAGTATTAGATCTCCTTAGTAAGGGAATAAAACAATTCTCTCAATTAAAGGAGGAGTATAGTATTCCTGATAACAAATTGTATACGTATATTACAGTTAAGAACTATCTAAAAGAAGCCTTATTGAAACCTCAGGACTCTAATTTCGTAAAACAATTTATAAATAATTTTGATTCGGAAGATAAAAATAACACCCTAAAACAGGGTATCTTCAGAGTTCTCTGTGATTCCTGCACTCATGTTGGGTCTTATTCTTTTTACTTTGACTCATGCTCTGGGGATCCTTGGCGCATTGCCTATTATTTGGTAGTTAACCCCTTCCCTGCCAGTTTTGGTCAGTTTGGGATCTTAGCTTTACATTTAATTTGTTTTCTTCATATTATTTGTTGTTTTTGGTGTTTCTTACACTTCATAGACACTTTTTCATTTTATGTGTCTAATTTAAATTTCAGCGTGCTTTACTACATAAACGCGATGCGCCATTGATCTCTAAGGGACAGCCGTTTCTGAGACATATCTCCACAACCGCTCTGTGTACTGAGTTAGGAGATGGCTCATTTTTCTTGTCTCCATTGCCCTGACTATCTTGTGGACTGTATCAGTGTCTTGGGGGCCCTGAGGGGATTCGGTTCTATTCTTGGAACTCTATAAGGGAAACTACATTTCCCATAGATGCCCACTTTGTGGGCTGAATTCTGATTGGTTACCTTTGCGGTTGCCATTTTGTTTTTCCTCTCTACAAAGTATCATACGCAGGGCTTAGTCTCCTCAGCTCTCCTCCTCAGGTTAACCCTTTGCGCTCCACATTTTAGGCTTTCTGGGGTGAAATCTTTAATCTGGAATTATGTCTTCCTTACTGTTTTGACACTTTCTTCTGTTAGGATGACGGATCTACTTGGACATAGGGCTAGGCCTAAGGGCCAGGACACAGGGGCACCTCAGACCATTGTCATATATTGTTTCTCATGCCAATCAGGACTTCCTGTGGGGTATTCTGGGCAATTATGCCCCTCATGTGCTGTGGTCCCTGCGTCTCCACCTGGGCCTTCCAGCCATGACCAAGAGCCATCATGGGTTAGGGACTTAAAGCGAAGCTAACACCCCACCTAAAGTTTCCCCCAAAGAATTACCCATCTGACGACTAGCTGCTCAATAGAACTAGTCGCCAAAATTATTACCTCCTTATAGAGAAATTCTGCTACTCCTGGGACTGACAGCCAGGAAACAGCGCAGACATCTTTGCATAGCGAAGTCTGCACGCCTGCACTGTCAGTCCCTTCCGTACCTTAAGGTCCCAAGCAATGCCTCTTACAGTGGACTAGGACTGACAGCGCAGGCGTGCAGACGTCACTATGCAAAGATGTCTGCACAGTGTCCTGGCTGTCAGTCCCGGGAGCAGCAGAATTTCTCTATAAGGAGTTAATAATTCTGGCGACTTGGTGAGGTGGTAGTTCCGCTTTAAGGACCACTATGGCACAGGTTCCTCTCCTTATTCAAGGGGTTCTTTAGTCTTGGAAACCCCCCAATTCCTTCAGGTTTGTGGCTCCTAAATCTCCTGGCATTCCTGATTTATCTGATTCTTCCTTTGAGGATTCAGATGGTGGTTCTGAGGATGGTGAGTGTTCTGAAGGGGCTTCTTCCCACTTGCACTGTGACTCCTTTGAAGCTGACCCTGAACCCTCTGCTGAGGGTCTCATTAAGGTGGTGTTGAACACTTTAAACATTCCCTCTAATCCTGTAGAGCAACAGGCCACTTCTGACATCTTCCTAAAGCCTAAGAAGTCTTGCTCTGTCTTTCCGCCAAATCCCACTCTGGACTAGATTATCCTGGATGAGTGGAAAACTCCTGATAAGAGCCTTTCTCTGTCTAAAAGGCTCTCTAAACTCCATCCCTTTTCTGAAGCTGCCTTGACTCAATGGGCTACTCCTCCTCAGGTTGATCGCCCTATTTCTAGGCTTTCTAAGACCACGGTCTTGGCCGTGGCTGACTCTTTGGATTTAAAGGATGTGACTGACAGGAAACTTGACGCTGTTTTGAAGGCTAACTTTACTGCCATAGGTGCGTCCATGAGGCCCACCTTGGCTTCTGCATGGGTCAATAGAGCTATCACTATGTGGACTGAACAGCTGACTGCTGCCGTACACAAAGGACCTCCCAAAGCTGATCTTTTATCCCTTTTGGCCAACATCTCTGAGGCTCAGCACTATGTTACTGAGGCTCTCCTTGATTCTGTTAGGCTTGAAACTAAAGCATCTTCCTTTTCTGTGACTGCTAGGCGCATGCTGTGGCTGAAGATCTGGTCTGCTGACTTGATCTCTTAGAAATCACTGATTTCTCTTCCCTTTCAGGGTGCCTCTCGTTTTGGCCCTGAATTGAAGACTCTCATCAGTGAGGCCACTGAAGGTAAGAGCACATTGTTGCCTCAGGTTCCTAAACACACTCCTCAAGTGAAGAGGCATCTTTCATCCCAAACAAAGCAAAGTGTTTAGGGCGAACTCGGCGGAGCCCAATGTTCCTCCCCTAAGCCTAAGCCATAGTGGAGGTCAAAACACACCTCCACCAAACCTAAGTCCACCAAACCTTCTTCTGCATGACTTGCCAAATATAATGGTGATAAATAGAAATATACAAAAACCAGCGCTTGACTCCTGGCTCCCAGTACCCCAATTTTCATGAAAATAAATGTGTCAATACACTTTAACCACTTAATTATCGTGTGTAGTAGAGATGTATCTGTGTGAATACGTAATCAGTTGCTGGTGTGATAGAGGCACCCTGCAAACGATGAATAATCTGTATTTTCTTTTTGATTGCTGCTAGTTCCCAAAGTACTCTGATCCGTGAGTGAGTATGAAGAACATAGGAAATGCGATGTGGGTCAGTGCAGGACAAAAGAAAAAAACAGAAAAAGTGATGCTAAGTGTAGTATTGAAATAGGAAGGTAGAAACAAAATAGCCAAATAATTGATTGCTGTCTAAGTAAAATGGTGGAGAGAAATCTACATAAACAATATAAATTGGACTATGGAATAAAGTAAAATATAAGATGGACAATTTATTGGAATGTAGAAAATAATGGCAAATATAGATAACGATGTGCCCTTACTTGAAAGGTGATTATATAAGCTTGTCATTAAAAGTGGTATAAGTCAATATCTTTGAATATCAATATAAAACACAGTGGTACAGATGTACACTTACTTGGTTTAAGTCTTGAAATGTGCCTTCAGTTAGTCTGAATACATGAAGTATCACTGCTCTCAGGAGTGTCTCCTTTTTGAGTACCTCTGGGAGTTGTAGATCCATTCTTTAATGTTTGCGATGTAACTGTATTCCAATGTAGACTTAAAAGATCAGTCTCATCTACATTTGAACGCTTGACTGCTTCAGCGTCTACATTGGAATACAGTTACATCGCAAACATAGTCCCATTTATAGTGTTTATGTAGATTTCTCTCCACCATTTTTACTTAGATATCAATCAATTATTTGGCTATTTTGTTTCTACCTTCCTATTTCAATACTACACTTAGTATCACTTTTTCTGTTTTTTTCTTTTGTCCTGTGCTGACCCACATCGCATTTCAAATATTACGGTGCCCGTGATTGCCTCCAGTGGGTAATTGCTGTAACAGCGACATTGTTACTTCTTGGCTGTCACTCTATGCGAGCCGCTGTTCTTATAGGTTACTGTGCTTGTGATGTCATCTCTCCGCCCACCTGCCAGGCCTTTTAAACCTCAGCATGTCCTATTACCTTTGCCCTTTTCGTGGTGTACCTGAGCCTAGTGCTATGTTGGTCCATTGCTGTTCCTGTGTATTAATCCTGCTCCGTCTGACTACCCATTCTTGCTCTGTCTCCTGTCTACGTCCGACTACCCGATCCGGCTCCGACCACTGGCGACGTCTGACTACCCGATCTGGCTCTGACCTCTGGCTTTGGCTGACTACCCGTTCCGGTTCTGATCCCTGGCTGCCTCTGGTTACTCTCTCTGTGTTGCGCTCCGGTTACGATTACCAGCCTCGGCTTCTTAGCCTCGGCTATTGAGATCCTTGCTGCCTGTATCCTATGCCTTAGACCTTCCTAAGAATATGCACATTCACAAAGTTTTTCATGTCTCTTTCCTGAAACCGCTGATCTGTATAACCACTACTCTTCCGCTCCTGTAATCCCAGGTCCAGTGCGCATTCAGAATCAGGATGAGTATGAGATCCAAATCATCCTGGACTCCCGCGCGGTGCGGGGGTGCATCCAATATTTTGTCCACTGGAAAGGTTATGGTCCAGAGGAGCGTTCCTGGGTAAATCAGAATGATATTCACTCCCCTAGATTGCTGCAAAGGTTTCATATGAAATTTACAATAAGATATGGTCTCCTCAGCAGGGGGGAAATCATTGAGTGGGGGGTACTATCACGGTGCCCATGATTGCCTCCAGTGGATAATTGCTGTAACAGCCACATTGTTACTTCCTGGCTGTCGCTCTATGCGAGTTGCTGTTCTTATAGGTCACTGTGCTTGTGATATCATCTCTCCGCCCACCTGCCAGGCCTTTTAAACCTCAGCATGTCCTATTATCTTTGCCCTTTCGTGGTGTACCTGAGCCTAGTGCTGTGTTGGTCCATTGCTGTTCCTGTGTATTACTCCTGCTCCGTCTGACTACCCGTTACGGCTCTGACTCCTGGCTAGGTCTGACTACCCGTTCCGGTTCTGACTTCTGGCTACGTCTGACTACCCGATACGGCTCCGACCACTGGCGATGTCTGACTAACCGATCCGGCTCTGACCTCTGGCTTTGGCTGACTATCTTTTCCGGTTCTGATCCCTGGCTGCCTTTGGTTACTCTCCCTCTGTTGCACTCTGGTTGTGATTACCAGCCTCGGCTACCTAGCCTCAGCTATTGGGATCCTTGCTGCCTGTGCCTACCCATTTCTACGCTCGCTACGTCTAGCAGAGTTTGTCTGTCAGTCCATGTACTGACCTCCCGTGGTCATTCCGGTTTGTATGTTGCCTTACATAGCCCTCAGTGCCGCTTACCTTGCATTCGGTATACCCTAGCGTTAGGGTATAGTTGAGCTTCATTTTCCTGCCGACTCAGATTGTGGTAGTGCTGTGCACTGTCCTCCCATCTGTCTGTGAAGGTTCCTAGGGCCATTCGGAGATGAGCCACACCTGCCTAGTGAAGGGCTGAGGAACTGTCTTGCACTGTCCTCACCTGGCCTCGTGGAGGTGGTGGAGTTAGAGTCACTACTGTGTGCTTCAGTGTCTGGAGATACTCGCCGTTGCCTGAGTTACTCTATCGTCTGGGTACAGACGTGGGGCTATCGCACTAGCCTAGTGAAGGGTGAGGAAAGTGAGTTCACTGTTCCTCCCTGGCCTTATGAAAGTGTGTTACTCATTGCTGCCAACTAACATGTCATTCATTGCTGCCACTGTTGTGTCATTCATTGTTGCCACTACTGTGTCATCCTTGCTGCCGCTATTATATTTAAAATAAAGTTTTAAGTTCATCTGTACTGGTCAGTGTTGTTATTTCTTAGTCACTCCGTGACACCAAACCCTGGTCCGCAATCGGTAGGGGGTTGCCTGCATCACTTCCTGAGTGTTCGAACAGGCTTTGTGGCAGATCAGTGGGTATTATAGGTGGTTTCCGTAGGTTATAGGGTTCCCATCAAATCTCTTCCACCCTTCAGGTTCTTCCCTTCTTGCTCTCCTCAGGGGCAAGAAAAACTCAGACTTTTCCACGGGGTGATCCAGTCTCTCTTGGGCAAGGGAGTTCTGGTACACGTTCCCATCTAGGAGGGAGGTTCGGGCATGTATTCCAACCTCTTTGCCATTCCCAAGGAGGATGCTGGCTGCCGCCCTATGCTGGACCTCAAGGATCTCAATAAGTTAGTGGTCAAGACACGGTACAAGATGGAGTCCTTGTGCTCAGTCATCGCAGCAATGTGTCCGAGGGAATTTCTGGTGTCCTTGGATCTCCAGGATGCCTATCAACACATCCCTGTGCATCTGGACAGTCAACAGTACCTCAGGTTTGTCTGCAAAATGGGTAATTTCCAGTTCATTGCTCTCCCCTTCGGACTCACAATAGCTCCTCAGGTGTTCAATCGAGTTTTGGGTGCCATGATTGCCTTCCTGTACACCAAGGGGATTCAGGTAACGCCTTACATGGACAACCTTCTCCTCAAAGCACCGGGATCTGTGGACCTCCAAGTCCAGGAATGTGCTCAGATTCTCCTCCAACAAGGTTGGATTCTGAATATGGATAAGTCTGCTCCGGTGCCCTCACAGAACCTGGTGTTCCTCTGTCTCCGTTTTGATACTCTGCGAAGTATGGTCTATCTGACGGAGGACTCCATTCAGCAGCACACCTCCAAAGTGTCTTCTTCCCTGTCATGGACATCAGCTCCAGCAAGGAATTTTTCCTCTCTGGTGGGGAAGATGATCTCCACCATGGAAGAAAACAAAAAACAGGAAACGCTCCTAGTGTAGTATGTCAAAATATGTAATAAAATAATCTATTCAAAATGTACTCACAAATTCACATACCCGGTACAACATCTATATGTTTACTGAGAAATAGGCGTTAGGGATCTTAAACCATCCCAATGGCTAACTTCTTTCACACAGGTAACACATCCGGGCCGCTCCTCTCAGGTCATCCAAGAATAGGAAGTATACAGAAGAAAGCAAAACAAACAGGGGGCGCCCAATAGTGCCTGTAAGCTCTATGGACCACCGTTATTTTAAAGATTAGAAATTATAATCACAAATATAATTGCTGGTTAATTGCTTATACCAGGAACCAACCTTCAAGCCTGTGGGGAGGATTGTATCTGCCCCCACTCAGATTTCCCGGTACCCAATCCAATGTTGGAAAGTCTCCAAGAAAATAAATTGTAAAAGGAATGGCTGCTAGTAGTTTAAAAAGTTGTCTAAAATATTTATTAAAAAAATAAAATACAACATAACAAACCAGTTATAAAAAGTAGTGACATTTCGGGGTAGCTCAGACCGCTTCTTCTGACCCACTGGCTATACAAAAGACAAACAAACCTAGAAGCCATAAGGATGACCAAAAGGAAAAACAGTCTCACAGGGATACTTTAACTCACTTCAGTATCCAGACACTTTTTTGAAAAAAAACAAACAAAAAACAAAGGCAATGCATCTGTACTGAAATGTTGGGGTCTTAAAAGTACATATGAGCATAAGAGGAGGAGATATAGAAAGGTGCCTATTACAGAAAAAATGTTGTTGGATCTTCTTTCTTAATACAGTTTCAACCTGGGGAATGAATGATTATATAAATTTCAGTATGTTCCTTTCAATTATTCATTTCATCTGTATATTTTCCCATTAAGAGGCTTTTTATGGGACTTTAGGTCACTATAACATATTTATTTACTTCACTGGGGAATTCACAGATACGTATCACAATTTTTTATCTACATGGTGTGCTCTAGGACCCAGGAGTCTCTGAATGGATCTAGCAGATGTGTCCTACAGGTATAAATACCTGTAGATTTGCCCCCCCTTGCTGCATTTCTGATGAAGGCATACTCAATGCCGAAATGCATTAGGTAGTTTTAGCAAGCTCCTTTGATGGGTACAAAGCTGGTTGTCTCCACTCTCCAACAGTGATACCCTTCTATAGGAAACCGGTATGTGGGACTGGCATTGTCTTTTCAGCCAAGAGAATGATCACTATTTTCCCCCAAGGGTTCATATTAGGTCTGGTTCATATTGAGGGTGTTTTTATATGATGCTCATTTTCCTGACCATTTACTCAGGCAATAATGATTTAAGAGGACATCTATTCAAGGAACAAACAAGTATTGTTCCGCCATTTTTTATACTGAATTATATATGAATACGTTGATTAAGAGTTATTTTTTACCTTAACTCTCAGGAGTTGCTCTTACAGGCTTTCAATCCATTACGTATTATTTAATCCTCTTTAAGCAACTTTTTTTTTTATGAATTTAAGCGTTTCAATGTGAACGAGACCTGCTGTCTCCCCGCATTGCAAGTAACTCCAGGATTTATTATTTTTGATAAAAATCCATATATATAATCAAGGACTGTATTATACATTATGGTGTCACATAATTTGAGCAGCTCATGTGTGCCATAGCGTAGCAATTTACAAGAAATCTATCGTCTGCTTCTTTTTACAGCACTTACATTGCTGATTGATTTTATGAATTGGACTCACGTTTATCTTTATGAGTGGGGATTCCCTACTAGCACTGTGTTTCAATATAATTTGAGTTATCCCAACATATTATAATGTCAATATTGATTCTACACTCTGGGGTCATGGTTTTTTATGTCGAATTGAGCTTTGTAATGTGAGGGAGACTTATTATATCCCCTAGTTACGTTTTTGCGCTCATACTTCCTTTTTCCATTTGCAGTGTACAAATACTCATTACATTGTTCTTGTTCCCATATAAAATGTCCTAATAGCTCTTTATGTGCAGATTATGTCTAATTAGCTTTTATTGTTAAGTTTATAGCATTTATTTATACTGTGAATTATAATAGAAATGCTATTTTTCATATAACCTGATATACCAACACAATTGTACGATAATTGTAGAGCATCAGTTTATCTCCGACCAGTTTCTTAAATTTTCTGCTCAAATTTATTTATCAATTTAATAAAGTTTATATTTTATAAGAGTGCATCAAATATACACATTTCCCTCTTTCCATTTTCCTTTTATATTGATACTAGTTGAAGAGCCCGTTACACGGGCCACAGTGCCACTGCCAGCAGGTCGGGGGTCAGTCATACGCAGTAGAGACTGCCCGCACCGCAGATGATACTGAGCTGGACGCTGCCGCTCTGTATCATCCTCATTGCGGGCAGTCTGTACTGCGCATGACTGCGTCGTTACACACGTTTTAGCGAATTATTATATAGGATACACATATGTGTGGATAGCACCTTGGGAGAACAATAATAAATAGAAGGACAAACTATCCTATAAAACAGACAGTAATGTCTTTTAATCAGTTCTCTTATTAGTTCATATGATTAACATTATCAAGTGAGATTTCTGTATTGCTTCAACATGTTTTTCATATCTTTTGATGGGACAAGCTAGTGAACTGTTTTGCTCCACACACTCTTTTTCTTATGTCTATGTGGGGTGGCTCACCTTCCCACTGAGACTGTTCATCTTCACATTATATATCTACTAGTTGAAGAGCCTGTTACACAGGCAACAGTGCCATCGCCAGCCAGTCGTGGGGCAGTCATGCGCAGTAGAGACTGCCCGCGCTGCGGCTGATACAGAGCTGGACGCTCCAAAGGAGCGTCCAGCTCTGTATCAGCTGTGGCACGGGCAGTCTCTATTGTGTATGACTGCAGCACGCGCAGAAGTCTCTACTGCGCATGACTTTGTCGTTACACACGCTTTAGCGAATTATTATATAGGATGTACTTGAGGCCATCTCTCTGGGTTTTCTGCAATAAGATTTTCAGGGAAAAAGAATTAATAGATAAACAGGATTCACCTTTTATTTGCACCCCCCCCCCACCAGGAAAAATTAAAAAGATTTTTTGCACATATCACACTTTATCCTATATAATGTGTATTTTTTGGGGGTTTTTTTTGGTGGGGGGGCATTTTTGTTATGGGCTTGAGGCCATCTCTCCAGGTTTGCTGCCATATGATTTGCAATGACAATGAATTCAAAAGCCCTGAAGATTACTCGGTCCTTTTTTAAAGCTAGTAAATGAGACAGATGATATTATTTTTCAAATAAAAACAAAATCAAGAGAATTTATGCCCATAATATAATTGGTGCAGATGCTCAGTAGAGAGCAGTGGGTGAGGGAGGCACTCCAGCTGCTGTCAGACTATAAGTCCCATCAACTACACCACCCCATGCTAGCTCATTCCATGGCAAATAGTATGAGAACCCATCTACCTGGAAACTGACCAAATCCACTCTTCCTAGAAGTTCCAGTTTCTATTGATTGCTTCAGGCTAAAGAAGGGCTTGTCCATGGCTGCCTTCAGGGAAGACGTCTAGGCTGGTCACAATGAACTGGGTTTAGATTTACTAACTTTTAAAAAAAACTTGCTGTATACACCAGGGCCTATATTATAGTGACAGTCCATCAGCTGGTTTGGGTGGTTGACCTAACTAAACTTTTCCTAGCTCCAAATGGGGAAAATGTATTATTTTAACAGTTTTACACTTAGAAACGTAACTGTTATTTATGAAACTTGCACAGTTTGAAGGGACTGCTAATTTTGCTGCTGAAATCAGAAGTTATAGGAAAAATAACACTGAACCTTCATTCAAACCATAGAAGCCCTATCGGGCTTCCATAATAATCATATCCAGCTCCAGGTGTTTAGGATAGAGCTGAGTTACACTTTGGGCCTCAGTAACTACAAATAGAAGTCTGTCACATTCCCTTTTAACACTCTGAAAGTCAGTATTGTTTGCAAAACATAGAAAAAACAATGTGGGCCACACCAAATTTAAAACAAAATGCACTGTGGAGGCCTCAAGGATTTAGAGAGGAGGCCTCATGTTAAGCATACCTGCACTATGGAAAAAATCTATCTAATCTATCTATGTCAGCAGTATACCTTGATCTAAAAAAGTATAATGCTTGCAGTGGCTGTGACAGAATTTGTTAATGCACATTGAGTTACAGTTAAAGTTTTAGTGTGTATTGAAGGCAGTGTTACAAAAGGCATCATGTGACCTGGCAGTGGAGCAACACAGAAGTGAGACTTCACCAGTGATCAATGGTGAGGAAGGACATTATAGAAGGTAAGAGGTGTGCACGCATGAACCTAAAGAAGCGAGCATTCCTAGAAGAAAGGATGAAGAAGAGACACAAAGCTACAAGAACAGTGGATGAGATCTAAACCTACACACTACTGAATGCAACATTTTTATCCCTATTGCCTTCTTCTGGTATGTGTCTGAGATCCTCCTATCCCCATCTAACAGCTAAAATGTCTTAGTTGGACTATGTAGCACGCTATTACCAAGCATTATATGTGAACTTTTGCTTTCTCGAAAGCGTCCTAATTGAGCTATACAGCATGCTTCTATTAATCACTGAACTACAGTATCACGGCACCCGTGATCTGGGCGACATTTTGTCCATCTTGCTGATACTGCTCTCCTATTGGCTGCGCTGTACTGCTCCTCCTAGTGACAGCCTTTTTATACCCTGGGCTGTCACTCTGCTAGTGCCCTTTCATGGCGTACCTGATGCCTAGCGCTAGTTTTGCTATCCTGATACCAGTGTATGACCCCGGACTGCCTGACCATGCCATTAGTCTCTGTTCCTGATTCTGTGTACCGATTCAGATTGGCTGACGTTCCTGCTTCCTGTTCTGACCCGGCCTGGCTGACGTTCCTGCTCCGTATACTGACCCGGCGAGACGACATTCCTGCTCCGTGTACCGACCCGGCGAGACTGACGTTCCTGCTTCCTGTTCCGACCCGGCTTGGCTGATGTTCCTGTGCTGTGTACCGAATCGGCTTGGCGGTGGTTCCTGTGCTCTGCTTGCCCGGCTGGGCAAATCCCGGCAGTTCCGGCTGCTTACTGTTGCACGGTTCCCTCATATCAGTATCTCACTGCTCGATCCTGCCTGGTGGCTCAGAGTCTTAGTGTGCCAGTATCCTCTCACACCGTGCTGCATCGCTTGGTCTTTACTTGGGTTCAGTTGGGCGCTTCCTATGGTTGCCGTTATCCAGGCCATTGCGATTATTAAATCCTTCGGGGGTGATGCTTCGTTACCGACTTGCTTTACCACTGTGGGTTGCTTCCAGTACTCTGTGCGTACCGATTTCATAGGTCAGTTGGGCGCTTCCGGTTGCCATCCATTTTATGTGAAGCACATTAACCCTTTGTGGATAGCAAGAGCATTGGTGTCGACAGATCTGTTGGGCCTCCATTTGGCACGAGCTCTGACTAGCCTATTGTAATCCACGGTGGGCGTCCACCGTTGTAGAACCGTGCAAGTCATCATTGTCTGTCTGCCATTACAATTCTGTCATTGTCGCCTCCTGCTGCCTTAGGCGACATTGTGCCGCAGCTATTGCTAGCCACTCTGTCAGTGGCTCCACTGTATAAATCGGACTCTTACACTGTATGAAGATATTACCTGACCTGTGTCAGTATTGTGTTTGTGTACCATACTGAACCCGTGTGGGTAAACCTGCTTGTAACCTGTCCTGTGTCAGTTTCATGCTATTTACTGGACCCGTGAGGGTTACATTATTCCTTGTGTGCTTCAATAAAATTGTGTTCTTACCTAAACCTAACGTGTCTGAGTGTACTGAACCTTAACATACAGCTTGTTTTTAACCCCTTCCCCCTAGTCTTATAGGTGATCTACATGTACATGAACCAAGCTTTTAACAGTGTCATTGCCATAGCTCCTGTGTCACCATCACCTGTCAATCACCTGTTCATCCTCCTCCTATTGATCGTTCCTGTCCATCATCCTTATCTCCACTTGATGCATTTTAATTGGCTCGTCTGCACTTATATATCCACCCTGCGGACAGGAGGTGTTTCTCTGCTCTGTTGCGTTTATCTGACCACTTGTGTATGACCCAGGCTTCCCTTTGACCATGCTCCTGTTTGCTGATTGTTCGACTATCAGTGTACAACCTCGGCTTCCCTGCGACCAAGTCTGCTGCATTTGACATCCTTTGTACAACCTCAGCTTCCCTATGACCAAGTCTGCTGCATTTGACATCCTTTGTACAACCTCAGCTTCCCTATGACCAAGTCTGCTGCATGTGTCATTCTGTGTATACTGTGTATGACCTCAGATTTCCTACAACAAATTCTACTGCATCTGACATCCTGTGTACGACTTTGGCTTCCATTCAACTATGATTCCGCCCGCTGTATTCTATTGACTGTGTTTGGCCTCCTCCTACTTCACTATTGGCACAGTCTCCTTAGTTCGACTGTCTCCAAACTCAGCTGGTATCCAGAATTTTTTCACAGCGTGATCTAGTAACCAGTTGTGTGGAGCATACCTTTCCTGTCATTTGGCTTTGCGGCTAGCAACTTTAACTCTGGCATAAGCGACAGCAAGGGTACATTTTCACACTGCCATCACTTCCTAGCATTGCATCCTATACTGCACATTCATGCCTCATAGTAGAGCATACTGGTGCTTTCCTTCTCGCCTACTTTTTGGTGTTTGTTGCATCATGTTTACACATCTGATGCCATTTTTTGTTCACAACATCTAACTCATTCAGCTGAACTGGGACATGTTTACCTTTCATGGGATGGAAGCCACTTCAATTGGTAGTTTAACTGTGTTGGGATTTCTAGTGTCTTACACATCATGCTATATTTTAGACCGTTGATTTACCCTATTGTATAAATTTGTTGTTTCTATCATTTTTTTTATTCTTAGATTTTCTTGAAAACATGCATTCATAATGTAGTTTTGACTTGTTAGGCACTTTTTTTTTCTTTGTGCATATTATATATACTTATACCTAGTTTTATATAGGGAGTTTTGCTGGCACATGTGCTTTTTCAATTATTGGACCATCCTCTTTCCTTTGTCTGTTAGCACTTCATCTTCAGAAGTGTGCCTTTCTATTAGGGTCTTACACTTTAGCCTAGCTTTAGATATCTATCTAGCACCACCATTCTAGTTGCTCTCTAAGCAGACTTCAGATTACACTTATTCAATTACACTACCTCACCTGTAACTTAAACACATTGGAACAATCAGCATATTTTAAAGTCCTCCATAACAGAGTATTTAAAAGGATGCCATATTTCAAAGGTCTTTATATAGAAGTGTATTTCAAAAGTATTCAGTGATGTCTTATCTGAAACCTCACATAAGGCTGAAAGGGTGAAATTTAACTAATACAATTACAACACATACATGAGCTCAACGCCACCATCATACGTTAATGAATAGCATATTTACCTTTCCCTTGAATACGTTATTCTTAGTTAATATGACAATGTATGCCTTATTTGCCAAGAAGAAATAGTCACATCACATCTCCAAAACAAAATCACCACATCAAATCTTAGTGTATCTCTTATCAGGTGTATCTGGAGTACAATTAAAACCTAAAATCTAGCAGTACAGAGGATAATGAGGAGAAACACATCAGAGCACCTCTGGGGCGCAGGAGTTAGGAAAAGCAGACTCAGAAACACAATGTTCCTGCTTTGAAACCCTTCTGTTCTTGACATTACTTCCCCATTACAGAGCAATGTCTGGGTGTACCTAGGCCAGACCACCAAATAGAAAAAGTAAAGGAGAAAGCGCAAGGAATCCCTCTAAGTGCAATCCGGTTAATTATTCGTTATTTTCCCTTCTTCCCTCTTTCCCCTCAATATGGGCACTCACTCTTTGTTGAGGGTACTGCCGCCGTCTTTACAGGATCAGACCACCAGTATCGGTCGTTTTCTCTATATATCCTCTGACACCACCTTTTGATACTTCTTATCTCTCCTTAGAAGCCTCTCGCTTTGGTCCTCCATTATTAATAGATGACAATAGTACAGGGTAAAGAGATATATGTATTTCTATGGTCCAGAATATGGAATTAATCTATGGGGACTGCCTTAAATACAGATGGATATTTATTTATTTAAAAGTAAAGAATCAGTAAAATAGACTGTATATTAAAACCAGATATCGGCCCTAATATAAACGCTTGTTTTCCAGACCACCAAATAAACTGGATGAGGGACAAGCTCAGGTGGGGTTGGAAACTTTTGTGGGCCCAGTCCAAGTATAATCTTTTGTGGAGATTCTTGGGCACTAGGGAACAGACAGCAGAGGGTAAGAGTGGGGACAGGCCAGCTGGAGGCACCAGGCAGGGTGGGAGATGGACAAGTTAGATGGAGGCATTGGCCAGGGAAGGCACAAACTAGTTACAGGTACCCTGCAGTGTGGGAGCAATCTAGCTGAAGGCATTGGACATTGTACAGACAATACAGCCAAGGGTCCTGGGCACTGGGCTTCTTCAGGCAAAGACCTGGCAAAGGCAAGACAGCTGGAGATGCTGATCATTGGCCCTCTTCATGCACAGGCATGATGCTGAAGAGACAAACTTAGGTGCCAGGCATTGGCCAGCTTCAGTCACTGCTTTTGGTTCGAACAATACAGCCTGAAGTACTGGGCAATGCTGCTTTTCAGGCATTGGGCCTGGTGCAGATGAAACAGCCTTGGATGGTGGGCATGGCCCTCTTCAGGCACCAGGCTTGGTGTAGGTGACAGAGTCCGGGCTGCTGGGCACTGGCCCTCTTCAGGTGTTGGATTTGGTGGAGGCTAGCTGGTCTGTGGCACTGGGCATTGTCCCTCTTCAGATACTGGGTGAGGTGCAGACAACAAAATCTAGGGTGCCAGGTATTGGCGTTCTATAGACACTAGGCTTGTAGCAGTAAAGACAGACTAGTGTGCTGGGTATTGGTCCTCTACAGACAATGGACTTGGTATAGACAAGACAGCCTGGGTCATGGGCATTGCTTCTCTTCTGGCACTGGGTAGAAACATAAAGGTCAGCGTTAGGTGCATTAGTAGGGCACAGGCAGGTCAGTAATAAGCATGAGCGGTGCATTAACTGTAATCCCTGGGCAGATTGTAGGCCACAGTTGTACTGTTGACTGTTCAGGCCTCAGTGGGTGTTGCTGGAGAGACCACTGTCTGGGCCCCATGGAGTGCTTTTAAAAAAAAACACTGATTGAGTCTCACTGCGAGATGCAGAAGAAACATCTGGTTGGCAAAACTGTAGGAGCTGTCCACAAGTGTTTTGCATCTGAATCATTAGATGCTGCAAGAAAGTCCATTTACTCAGACTCAGTTCTCTAGGAGGGACCACTTGCTTGGACTCACTGGGTGCCGTGCTGCAGTTGAGACCGTTGGTTGGGACTCACTCAGTATTGCATGAGAGACCACTGGCTGGGCCATGCTGGGTACTGCAGAGGAGACCACTCTCTGGGCCTCACTGAAGAACATTGCCTGGGCATCCTGGGTCCTACACGAGAGTCCACTGTCAGGGACTCAATGGTTGCTGCAGAAGAGACCACTGATTGTTCCTCACTGGTTGTTACAGGTGAAAGCACTGGTTGGCACAGGAGAAGGAGCTGTCTACAAATCTCTGGCTTGGCAGAGAATAGAAAAGAGCACTGCCCCTGTAAATCTAACTTAGTAATAAGATCATCAAGTTCATCTCCAGTTATGAGCAGCTATAGGGGTTAATCATCAAGAAATGTTGTCCATTGTAGTTCCTTGCTATGGAGTGTTATGGTATGGTGTTCTAGAACAAAATGGGAACTGCATTGTTGTTCATTTCTGAAATTAGCCCCTACCTGTGCTGCAATGGCTAACATGGAGAAGTCATGGTTCAATAATTCTTTCCTTCTACTTCACACTAGCACTAGTGTTGCTGAGGCAGCAGTTAACAACATTCTTGGTGTCAGTATGTATATGGACAAAGAGATATACCTTAATTTTGAGTAATCGATAAATACTGCCTTTAATTTGACTAATGAACAAATACTTAAGGAATCATTTTGTTAACCTACTGGATGCTAGAGATATCTCCAATGGATTATAAACCTCGCTAGAATCCAAGGGGTTAATAATACTAAGACATTTATCTAATACTCCTTAAAGGGATAGTAATGTTTCACAATAAAAGCAGCTCCAATTAGATTCACAGTATTTGGGCCATGGAGAGTGTCATTTCAGTACTGTCAGAGTTGTAGTTCAAGAGTAATTGAATGATAAAGTATCCCCCCCTCCCCTTTTACTGATGTAACACTGCTCACCTCAGAGCAGCAAGACTGTCCTAATGGATTGCAGAGAGGGACAAACTTCAGTGAGCATATGGAAAAACCTGTCAAGGCTGCAGGGATTTCCTTATGCTCGCAGTAAGAAGATTGTCCCTAGCTGTGAGCTGTCTGGTCTCAAGACCAGATTCCACATCTGAGGGGAGGTGGCTTACACTAGGTAAAAGGGGCCGGAGGGGGATACTTTTTCATTCAATTACTCTTGAACTACAGCTCTGAAGGTATTAACATAACACTGAACATGGCCCCAAAACTATGAAGATTAATTGGATCTGCTGTTTCTGTGAAACATTACTATCCCTTTAAAGTTATACCAACATTCACTTCTATTTTCAGCAAACTATGAACTGGAATGATCTTTTTCATACTGCTATGATCCTAAACTTCAGAGTAATACTTCACTATCCATAAAAGTGTGACTAACAAACATTGCTTAAAAGCTTGAATGGTGGTTTGCGACTTTGATGTGTAAATGGATCCATTGTATGCATAAACATACCTTATGCACTTAAAGTGTTAGTAACATTTTTCATAGATTTGTAGAGGCTAAAAAAAGAATAGTATTGCCACAAACCCATCTCTCAAACCACTATGGTTTGAGAGATATTCGTAATCAAAGTTTTCCCTTTTCTCTCCTTCTCCTGACATCAGTGTCAAGCTGACAGCAGGAGATCCCAGTCCGGAGATCAGCTGGTGGCTCTGCAGCAGAGCTGAAATCCCGTTATTAGTAAATAATTACTTCATTCGAAAGGTCTACAATGTGTGCCTGGTTTGCAAGCACACTTTGTAGACCGTTCCCATGAAGTAGTTCTTTTCTAATAGCTGGATTTTGGCTCTGCTGAAGAGACTCATTGTGTCGGCCGACACGGATCTCCTTCTGTCAGGGAAGGGGGAACTTTGACTGCTAATATTTCTCAAACCATAGTGGTTTGAGAGATAGGGTGTGTGGCAATGTTATTCTTTTTTTTTTGCCTCTACAAATCTATTAAATATTTTTTTGGACATTACTAACACTTTACGTGCAGTTCTGGAGTAAACCAACTGCACCAAAGGGGACAAATGAAAATTCACAAGGTTAAGCCTCTAAGCCTCTCCCTGAGCCTCTTTAGTGTATTTAATTGTACCTATAGTGTACTCACTCATGGCAGCTTCAGCTATTGTAGAAGGTGGGAGGAAAGGCTAGATGAGGACCTCTATCCAGAGGACCAGAGGTGGGAGTGGCATAAATTAACTATTAAAAACTTAGCTTTGACTTTTTTTCATGCTAGCTACTCTCTAACTGAATGACAACTAGAGGGGTGTGCATTATACTGGCAAACAATGAGTTGCACACCACTCTTTTCCTCAGAGGGTTAAAACATAGTGAGATGTGGGATCTGGAAATGTAAGTCTTTAAATGTAAACATTAAGAAAATTCAATATCCACTGCTGCATGTGGTCTGTTCATTTGTATTGAAATAGAACAAATAAAAAATGTTAATTCTGTTCAGATGTTTTGATTCACTGTCTTGAATTTTCATTACTTTTCTCAGCATGGTTGTGACATTTTTATTGATCTTTTCTAGAGATAGTGTATTTCTTAATGTTTATGTGCTCAGGTTCCATATGCTTTGTATTCTGTGTTCTGTTCATGCAGGATGCTTTCAATCAAGAAGGTCCAACCTTTCTGTGGCTTCCTCTGTTTTAAGATCCCTACGTCCATGTGCACAAATGCAAAAGTGGAGCAATGCTGAGGAAAACTGTAAGGAACGAATAAAAACAATTTGAATGCTAGAGGTCTTCAATGATTTTACTAGGTATGGGTGAAAAGTCCCATTTTGTTCCTGCGGAAATTTTCAAGAAAAAAAGCACAATTTTCTGTTTTTCCCATGGGATTGCCCACCCATAGGGAAGCCTATAAAAACCCAGAATTTCCCATCATTCAGTGTGGTGTAGTTTAGGAGAGAATGAGAAAGAAAGAAAGAAAGAAAGAAAGAAAGAAAGAAAGAAAGAAAGAAAGAAAGAAAGAAAATAAAAATAAAAGTTAAAGGGATAGTAATACTTAAAATGTAAAAAAAAATATGTTGTAGGGTTTATCCCCCTGAGTAAAACAAGAGTACTCCCACTGCTGAAAGGTGTTTCATTCAAAAGTTATTAATTTTCAAAGTTGAATTTTTTAGGTGCAATATCACAGTGGCCTGAAATTGTACAGTGCCACTGTTGCTACACCATCCTATGGAGATTTATGGTCCCGGGACCAGAGCTGTCCATAGGATCGTGTAGCAACAGCGCCACTGTACAATTTCAGGCCACTGTGATATTGCACCTAAAAAAATTCAACTTTGAAAATTAATAACTTTTGAATGAAACACCTTTCAGCAGTGGGAGTACTCTTGTTTTACTCAGGGGGATAAACCCTACAACATATTATTTTTTACATTTTAACTATTACTATAACTTTAAAATAAAAATAAAGGTGCTTGGTGTGCTGGAGTGGTTGTGATCAGCAGCAACATGAGAAGAGGTATGGATACTAATATTCTGCTACTAATAAAGAGGTGAAGGAGGAAGAAGTTAGCAGCACCAAGGACAAAAGGAGCAAGGAAACTTCTGTCACACTTATTCTCCCCAACCAGTCCCATAGAGCATCAAGAGACTAGTGGAGATGTGGTGATGCTGATGTGGAGGAAAGAATAAGAGTATTTTTGTTGGAACTAGATAAGGAATGGGAGAAAGAGATGCAACTGGAGATGGGTATGACCACCACCAGCACTGACAGTCTCACCTTTTCTGCTGTTGTAATTTCTGCTTCTGAGTTGTCAGAGACAGACATGTATCTGTTTCAGTAGCAGGGTGATGAGGAGCAGGCTAGTGTGACACAGACCACCATGGCCACCATGGGACTGGGTTCACCAAGCAGTGATGTGTGACTAGGGCAGATGCCACTTGCCACCAATATTCCTGGTCCTAGCTTTAGTGCTGATGCTGAGGCAACAACATCAACTGCTCCAGCCAGACAAGGTGATTCTGGAGGAGAATAAGATGGCCATACTTCCCCTTTCCTCTCACTGAAATTGTGGGTATTGGAATATTTTTCCCTTGGGGCAGCACAGTGTAGTCATCAGTGGCTGCACTATGCAGTATGTGTGATGAGGTAATGAAAAGGGTATGGAAGAGGACACACCTTGGCACTTTTGCCCTCATAAAGCACATACAACATAGATACCACAATGTGCATTTTAATCATGTGAAAGCCAAACTCCCCAGAAAAAAAGAGCTACTGTCATTGGGCCCCCTGTCCCTCCCCAAGAGCACAAAGAATGGGGCCAGAAATCCCAGAGGAAGGCAAGAGAAACCTAGCCTGGAAGTTCAATGAAAAGTGTAACACCTACATCACCATCATCTTCTTGTGCTTGGGTCCGGGATAATGTTCCCACTGCCCCCCCCCTCTTTTTTTGTACCATCTTTGCCTCCGTTACCTCCCCCACCTGCTGGTAGCGAGTCTGTAGATGTGAGTTTCTGGCAGTTTGTGTCCATCCATTGCACACTGTGTGTTACACAGACCACAGATGGAAATTTGGTGGAAAGCAATCAAATGAAGTTTATCAGGGAGCATGTGCAGACATTCCATCCACTGAATATGTAAAGCTGGTGGCAGGGAGGATTCATTAATTTTATTAAGTCTTTTATCCTGACATTGTATGTGATTAGTGGAGTGGACAAAGGCTATAGTTATAGTAGTTCTTGGTTTTACATTGCTGACCTAAGCGCCAAGGTGTCTGGTTACAGTTGTGCCTGTTGCTTAATATGAGAGCAGATGTGTTAATTGTTGTGCTACTTCCCCTCTTTCACAATATTTCCTTGTGCACAGTGTGTACATTGCAGTTGCTGATGAAAGGCACATTTCCTTCCTACGCTCAAGGGAAAAATTAGTATTTAACAACATCCATGATTTTTAGAGGAAGTGCAGGAGGATAAGCATAATTGGACATTTTCCTCTCTCTAGATGCACCTGAAGTGGTGGGGGCTTGTTGTGGTATTGCTGCTGCCTCAGCAACACTAGTGCTAGTGGGAAGTAAAAGCATCATTGTACCAGTGCCTGTCTTATACCAGTACCATGTAGCAGCCTAATCCTCCTGCTGCTTAGAGGACTCAGCTGCAGCAATTACAGCAGTAAAAAATGCCAGAATGTTTCAAGTGATGCCATCACATCTAGAACTGCTAAAACTAGGCCAGTAGGGTATACATTTTATTTTCAGGGCTTGCATTTTTTAAGCCTGAGGCTCACAATTAAATTTTCCTCAGGGCTTGTTTTTGGCAAGCTTGCGGCCTGCAAACATTTTATTTGAAGCCCACAATCAATGTTTTCAAGCCTAGCCTTGCTAATATTTTGAACATTCAGTTCAGTGGTCATAGCAATGGTACCATCAGTGGTAGATAGTAGCAACCCTTAAAATCCCTCCTCATCTTCTGTGCTGCTGTTAATAGTACACGCGCCCTAGGTTTCCCTATCATGTGTGGTTTTGTCCACTTCTGCAACCTGATACTGAGATGTATTAAATGTTGGTTCATTTTTAGAAACGTAAGTCTCCCAACACTGCTACTTGCTAGCCATGTCCTACTTTCATTTACAATATAACCAACTGTACTGAACACTCTTAGACTTTACTCTTGCTGGTGGACTACTAAGGGTTTCCACATCAGTATGTGTCAGTGCTGGCCACACACTCTTTTGTTTGCCAGTAGTTAATGGGGTCATCAGCTTTGCCTAGAACATAGCTATCCTGAAAGCATGCTATAACCATCTCACATACAGTGGGACCACTCCTAGGAGCTACACATCCTTTGTGCATATCAATTTCCATCCAATTCCCTGGGGACAAGTCCACAGAGATGTGTCACTACCAGCACCACCTCCACTACAAATGGTAGACTGCTGCCCCAGAAACACATGCATTGCTTTCTGTGTTTGAAAATATGTTGGGAATAAGATGTTCCCGTTGATGTTGCTGCTGCTTTTGCGCTATGCTTTTTCTTTCTCAACCTCCACAATGTATGCCCCCCACGTGATCTATATGTATATTTTTAAATTTTGTGACAGAATCTGATTCCTCAGAGAGATGCTGCTGAGCATCATGCCTTGTCTTAAACTGATCATGGTTTGGAAGAAATTCAGAAATGTGTTTAAAGAGGGGGTACACAAAGTAGCAAGAATGTATTCCTCATTGCTTTTAATGGACACTATGCAAGAATCCTGCTCAAAGCAAGCTAACATGTCATTCACTAGCAGGTTCATGTTTGTGTTGTCATTATTGTAAAATTCATCAGTCATGCTATTCAGTTTTTTTCTGCAGAAAATATATCAGTGAAAGAATCTCACCAATTCCTTCTTCTTCACTACTAACCAGCAAGGTGGCCTCCTCAAAAGGTTTCAACAGCTCAGATGTTCACATTAGTTGCCATAGACCAGTTGACAAAGATGCTCCCTCCAAACCCTTCCAGGTTTGCATTGTATACTCTCTAATGGCTTTATTCTGCATGTACAAATGCTTAAGAATGTACAATGTCAATCTCCACCTGATAGGGACTTTCATTTTTAACTGGAGATGAGGCAGGTTGTTATGCTTTTGGAAATAATGCATTGTGAACACTGTGGCAGAGGCTAAAAGGGCAGGTTTCACAGGCGATATTCAGCATTTCTCTGAGAGTTTGAGATTCTGTGAGGAATCTAGTCACAATTAAATTTAGGACATGGGCAAAGCAGGCTATATGCACTTTATAACCTATTCTAAAGGCAGCTATTATGTTGGCGCCATTATCAACAGACACAAAATAGGTTTCAATGAGCAGGGTAAAAGCCATTGCTCTAGTACTTTCTCTAGTTTAAAGGAGCAGTAAACTTTGAAAAAATATATATTTTAGGGATTTTCCTATCGAAGAAAATAAGGGTACTCCCACTGCCAAGAAATTTATATTTCCAGAGTTATAACAGTTTAAACTCATGTTTTTTACATTAATAGTGCCCTCTAGTGGTCAAATTCTAATTAGTTTTTCTGTTAGAGTCTAATAGATAGGAAAGTCAGAGACATACAGTTCTCCATAGAATGTGATAGAAACTGCCTGTCACTTCCTGTCAATTAGAACGACCAGGAAGTAAAGCATATTAAATTCACTTCCTGATTATTTGAACTGCTATAAATTTTGAATAAAACATCTGATGGCAGTGGGAGTGCCCTTGTTTTATTTAGCAGGAAATGCTGTATAAAATATGCGTTTTCATAAAAAAAAAAGTTTACTGCTCCTTTAACACATCACAGCTTTGTTGGATTGTCTCTCAAAACTCTGCATGCACAAAGTGGTGCGCATATGAAATGGGCTATCATGCTGTTGTACTTAAATAATACTGCCAAAACCAGAAGCAAGATTACTGGCTGTGACCTGAGGCTGCAAGCTATTGCTGCCCACTGGTGAGAGGGAAACCCAGTGAGCAGTGACAATCATATAGACTCAGTCTGTATGAAGTTTTCAGCCCTTTGCCCACCACACTAACCACCTTCTTCTATAGTTCTGCCACAGCTGTCGTAGAAAAATAACTGAGGCCTGGGATATGCTAGCAGGGTGCAACATGTAATGTTAGTTCTTTAAAATGTCAGTTTAGTACAAAAGTATAAGGTCAACACCTTGGCAACGTTGCCATTCCTGTGAGTGGTATTTTATACATATGTGCATTAAAAGATTTTATGAGGAATTAAACGTTGCTTTTAGATGGTCTTCTGTGCGCTCTTTTTTGTAGAGATTGATATTCAAATATAGATTGAAATGGTTGGATGGGAGTCACATATTTTTAATTTTGATTGTGTCACACAACACTTCTTATGTTCTAAGCTATATAGACACAAATCTATCAAGTTTAACCTTTGCGTCTTTATAACCCAGAAAAACTTGAATTATATACAATTTCCTGATTCCAGAATGAGTGTTAGCTTATTTACCAGAACTTCCTGTTTTTCCTACTAATACATAGTATAACCACACATGTTCCCCCTTGCTAGAAATGCATCTAATCTTCTCTTAAATGTATCCAGTGTATCTGCCATTACCACATCCTTGGGCGAAGAATTCCACAATTTAACAGACCTTACTGTAAAAAACTCCACTCTTAAGGGGTGGCCCTCAGCTATTTGATCCAACCTTGGAATGTAAAACTCACTAGAGAGATCCTTGTAATGTCCTCTAGCGAAGTTTGGCTAGAAGTTCTTCATTATGTTATCCACTACTGCTTCAATACCCCTCTTTAGACATTACTTTGCTTGCTTTTCTACTGCTGTTTGACACTGATCGCTACTTCCCCAAGTTTACACTTTAAAATCACTCCCAGATCTTTCTCTAACAAAGGAGTCATTCTAGGAGACTCTTTAAATTCATAAGTATCATAACTTTATGCATAACTTTATACTTTCCTACTTTAAATTTCATATTCCATTTGTTTGCCCAATGTGCCATTTTATTTAAATCCCTCTGTAGAGAAGAAACACTCAACTTTGAATGTATTATCCTGTATAATTTAGTGTTGTCTGCAAATATTGAAATTTTGATTTCTATACCTATTTTCAGTTAATTTGTAAACATGTTAAAAAGTAGTCATCTGAACACAAGGAAATGATTCCGTAACACCAGTGAACAAAAATCAAATGATGTGGCTGATTTTCCTCTCATTATTCATACCCAGAGGCATGCAGTGACAGCAGTCTCATATTATATCTTGGATATATACGACAGGTCTCTCCTCTGGAGACATTCAACCTATGATAAAGCACTTTATTGCAGCAAAACCTGTAACTTTTGGTATCTTGTTTTTATCATCTTAGCAGTTTGTTATTCCTTTTATTGGCTTTAAAAAACTGCTTGATTTTATATTGAAAGATCTTGAGTGATTCATTTTAAAACAGTGAATGAGGTATGTGCTAAACCTAAATCTATGTGTATGTATGTAGCTATGCATGGCCATTTCACCTTTTTGTTTATGCAATAAGTGATAAGTGCAATATATGTTATAATTGTGTTAAATAAAGTAACAGGACATACCTAGCTATGTTAATGGAAAAGGAAGGATTCTAATCTTAACTCATTTTTCTCTTTTGTCCCCTGTGGAACACAAGAGCCATAATTGAGCATCAGAGTTTGACAGTCTCCTTACGAGTTTTCGTCTCTTCCCTAGAAGTATGTACTAATCAGTCCTGCATTTATGTGCCATTTCAGCACTCCATCCCTGATGCAGTCTTCATGCTGTAATTTAACCCACTGTAGTATGTACTAATTAGCCATGCATTTCTACTCCATTTCAGCACTCCAACCCTGATGCAGTCTTCATGCTGTAATTTAACCCACTGTAGTATGTATTAATCACCCTGATGCTGGGTCCTTATAGTCTGCCACCCCAACTCCCCTCATACATCGCTCAGTGTTTGTTCTATTTCTTATCAGCTGATTTAAGGATATCACACCTGACTGCTCAGGGACCTCCCAATAAAAATAATTTATAATTGGGATTACACAGTCAGTGAGTCTTAGTAGGGACACCTAACTAATTCAAATTCAAACACAAATAGGGGTGAATTTCAAGCTGGGGAATCAGCACCTTTATTCAAAGTGCACCTATTTCTAAGTGCATTGAGAATTGAACATGAAAGTTTGACAGGAGAGGTGGACAGCTACTGAAGCACAACCAATAGGCAAGTAAACAAAAAGGGATACAGTGGAATTGGATGGAAGAGATTAAAATAAATGTTACAAATATAAAGTTGTTTTACTGAACAATCTTAGTTAGATCCTATATTTCACCTATTTTCTGACCTCCTATTTCTCTTCCCCCCAATTTCTTTAAGAGATGCATACCAAAATGAACATTTTACTACTATCTGTTCTATCCATTCCATTTTAGTACAGATTTCCTCTTTCCCGTAATCATGCTCCCCACTTGCACCATAACATATTAATCCACCATGCACTTTTGCATACATGTGCATTACTCTCTGAGTGCTAGTGGAGAGTATTAAAAAGAAGCTCACCCAATCCCAGTAATTATAGCAAAAAACGCACCTTTTCACTTTATGCTCACCGCAAACTAACCCTGGCCCTCAAATAACAATAAATGACAACTTCACCTTCAAAAAGGTCTCTTTTTTGCTCACTGCAACATATGCAGTATAATGCCCAAAATGGATGAACTAAAAGCATGGTATTATGCATAAAATTCGAAAATCCTTATTCTCACTGAATCCCGGTTAAGCCCTAAAATACCTGGTAATGCTGTTGCCAGAGAAGGATACTCATACTTTAGGATTGACCAAACAAAGCAAGGAGAAGGTGTAATCATATACATACAAAAGCCTATAAACTTTAGTCTTTTGAATGACTCTTATAACTCTGATTCTTATGAATACATTGCTGGCAAAATTATTCTTCCCTTATCAAAACAAATCTGCCAGCACAGTCCCTTTTGGACATAACCCACCACCTAAAGGAGGTTGCCACAAGAAAAGCGAGTTGTTGGTTCTTGGAGACTCCAGGATTGAAAAATTCTGTTCATTATTTAGAACATTACATTTATCACAGCCAATATCCTCCCTACTCACATAAATCTTAAAAAGTTCAACCATACTCTGCTTGGCTGTATCCTTTCATCCTGCCCATGCAGAATCGAAGATCCAGGCGTACTAGCAAATGTGTTTAACGATCACACCATAGTCTACTGTGTTTGCAAAATAAAACCAGTCAAATCATGTTCCAAAGTCATACTTACTAGATCATGGGTCTTGGCTGATTTGACTGAGTTATAGAGTTTCAGAAATGCCTTATGAGCAAAGTGTAAAGCAACTAGCTCGCTTATGATCACACTAGATACAGGCAATTGAGGAATACTTGCACAAAATAAACAAAACTAGCAAAAGCGCAATATTTTTCTGACAACTTGAACAGTAACATATCAAAACTGGCCAACTTTTGGAAGGTTATTAAAAACATCTACAAGCCCCTTAACCATTCTCACCCATTAACTATAAAAATAGGCAAAGAAACAATACAGTGCACCACAGTAATAGCTAATGCAGTCAACAGATATATTGTTGGATGTGCCACCACCCCAATTACACAAAACAAAGGTACATTTTAAAGGAGACATGTGTACAGAGCAGTGTCTGTCACCTGCTACCTGGTCCAATTATGCTAATTAATTCAATTTCATGCCAGTAAATTTAAGTGAAATATACTGTATGCTCTCCTCCTCAACCCCAAAATGAAACTGTAATCTGGACCTGACCAACTACCAGCAATGATATTAAAGCTCAGTGCCTTGGTCACTGCACATTCTTTTGCATCGTAAATTAATTAATGCCTCCCTGTCATCCAAGTTTTTGCCCAAAGCCTGGAAAGTGGCTAGAGTTGTGCCTATCTACAAAAATGGGGATAAAATGTAGTTTACAGACCAATATTCCTACTCCCCATGTTATCTAAAATCCTAGAGAAATGTGTCTACGTGCAACTATATAAGTATTACCGACAGGCCAGTTTATTCACCCCTCTTCAATCAGGCTTTTGTCCAAATCACTCAGCAGTCACTGCCATCCTAAAAGCATGTAATGATATCCTGACTGGCATGGAAAATGGTGAACTCACTGGAGATTTTGCAAAGGCATTCAATAAAGTAGTCTATAATATTCTGATAAGCAAAGTTCAATGTTCAGGATTGGATAATATTACTCTAAACTGGGTCCGATCCTATGTATCAGAACTCAGTATGTGTCGGATGTTGACAATAATTCCCGTCTGCTCAAAGTAACAAGTGGGGTTCCACAGGGCTCAATTCTTGTCCCTTTTCTATTTTCTCTTTTTATGAATGATTTGCCCATGGTTTGCAAAGCATCTTTTGTGCACATGTATGCAGATGACACCATAATCTTTGCTAAAAAAACTCAAACGTATCACATCTTGAGGCCATATAACAGCATTATTTCTCTGAAGCTGAAAGATTGATAGGAAAGAAGGATGGTTAGCTAGCAAAGAACAAACAAAATAGGTACAATGGTATGTAGTACAAAGCACAAACTGTGTAATCTCTGCAATAGCCACCTATTCATTGTAACAGAGTCTAATCGTAACTTGGCCCCGGTGGACTCCTACAAATATCTTGGTAGGTAGCATGACCCCAGCCTCACTTTTGTTGTCCATGTTGATAAATTAACATGCAAACTTCATACTAAAATAGGCACTCTATTTAGAAATAAATATTGTTTAAGTCCCCTGGTAAGAAAACATATTGTACAACAGATATTACTGCCAGTCATAGACTATGGGGATGTAGTATATGGTCTGCACCACAAATCCATCTTCGTAAACTTGACTATATACTTCATTATGCTGCTTTATCCCCTAATATAATTATATTACCCATCACTGTGACATGCTTAAAGATCTAAATTGGTTAACACTAAAATCAAGACGTCTCCTTCACCTTGCTTGCTTAGTATACAACCACTTCTCTGGAAAGCTACAGGACGACTTGAGCAGTATGCTTACTCTAGCTCTCCATACTAACTATAACCTCCGCTCCACCTCACTGCATATACCACAATACAAGAAAGAATCTGGTTGATCTGCCTTCTCCTTCAGAGCTCCAAAAGTCTAGATTAACCTGCCTGAAAAAAATAAACAAATCTTCTCCCAGTCTAAAATCCTCAAAAAGAAATGCTTCTTTATATCTAAAAACAATATGTAACGCTATATAATTTTTTAACATGTATATATATATATATATATATATATATATATATTTATTTATGTGTGTGTGTGTGTATATAATATAACAAAAGTCAAAGAGGAGGCACTCACACTTATAGAGAAATATACCTGGGTGCTTTGAATCCCGGCAGTGATGTAAAATGTATTCCAATAGAGAAAGCACTCTCAGGACTTCATAGACAGTGGCAAAAAGGATTTTATTGTGCAGATCAACATTTCGGTTATCTCACAGTAACCTTCATCAAGGATACCAGAATAGTGAAAAAACCCCCATCATATACCCTTAGTGAACTATTAGATGCCAAAAGGGTGCAGGTCAGCGAAGCTCCTCAAGACCAAATTGACGAACAGAGATGACCCTCCACTAGTATCTCCACTCATATTAAGCTCTGTGTTGCGCGTGAGTATTGGAGCATAGGGATTATCATTTGTTCGGTTCAATTGAAACAAGTAAGAGATGTTGACCCTTAATAACCCATATACAGGCACATTTGGTCTTGAGGAGCCTCGATGACCTTGATGACTGTGAATTGATGCTGAAGGCAGTGAGAACCATGTGCTTCAATGCGCCGGCATCCCGCGGGATCGCATCTATACAGTCCTCCGTAGTGTTTAGTAAAACCGTAACTCCAGATTCATGTTTTCCCCGGTATATTTTCTAGACCTGACATACAGATGAGCATACTCAGTTGGGTCTGAGTTCAGTTAGATTATACCTACTTTTATGTTTTATGCAACATATAGTTCCATGAATAGGTTTATGTTCTAATTTTTTTTCTTTCGATGGATTGCTATAATTGTCAATCACTATGTATCTGGTCACTGTATATGACATCATGTCCACTCACACTGCGTTGAAACGTTGATCTGCATAATAAAACCCTTTTTGCCACTTTCTATGAAGTCCTGAGAGTGCTTTCTCTATTGGAATACATTATATATATATATAATGTTTCTCTATTTGTGTAAATATATAATATATATAATACTATACTGCAAACTCTCCAGGGCATACATGAAAACGGGAAAATCAATATATTCTTCCTGGTAAAACATTTTCTAAATAAATAAATAAATAAATAAATAAATAAATAGTAACATAGTTGATGAAGCCCATGCCAAATTTTATTGTACCATCTTCTTGCTAGGCATTTTATTTCAAACGAAAGTTGAAAGCAAGCTAAGTACAGACTGGTCCCACTACATGAACACTTGCCCATGGATGCACCCAAAATGAAGCAAATGGCCACAGTCTCTGGTTTTATTATTTTGTGAAACAATAATACAGCGAGAAACTATTCATTTTCGTTCAGGTGTTTATCTTCGGTTGTAATGGGAACTTTAAATGCTTATATTCTCAATTTGCTCAGAATTATCTTTAAAGTCTTCCCAAGTGTACTTCTTAACATGCAAATGTCTGCAGAATATATAGGGTCCCGATACTCTCCTTATTCGAAAGTTGACTCATATTTATACTAGTTTATTCTAATTTTTCTAATCAAAAAGTCAGTTTCCTCCTGTAATGTTGTTGAGTTTTACTGGAGTAGGAAGCTGCAGTTTCTGTCACAACTGGCAACAGGAACTTGTTTTGTGAGTTCTGGACCTTAACCAAGAATACTTATGGTGAAACTACAAACAGAACTGGATGTTTTTATGGACAAAAAACAATTACAGAAAAAATTGGATAAAATAATGCAGTCAAGCACCTCTTGTTTTAAGTCTCAAAGGAGCCGAATGTCCAAAGCCAATCTGAGTACTCTTTACATGAACGATGAACCTTATAGGGGGTGGGGGAGATGTCCTACATAACTGTTAATGTGACAACTGCCCAATCGAGTAAGTGTTGGCATACAGCACTCTATGGCGTTCCAAAAGAGTTGTTCCATAGTACTCAAGACGTCTTCCGCTGGCTTTGTCTCTAATAAGGCACATTATCTTTTGGCAGTCTTCTGGCTACTTGATAAACAAGAAATAAACCTCAAGATAATCTTAAACTTCATTTGCAGGTGAACCATAGTACATTGAGATCTGGACTGCTGGATTGCTGGTTGAAGGTTCTGTGGGTGGAGGCACCTACTTCAAACACCTCATGGACTGCTTTGCAGAAGCAGTGGAAATTGTAGTCTATTCAACTTTTTTGTTCAAAGCTCTCCTCTCTAAGAATACAGACAAGTGATAGGAATTTTGTACTTCATTCAAATACAGAACTGCTGTGTTGTTTAGCTTGATAATTGCCATGGATTCTTTGTCATATGCAGTTCCATTACAATCCACATGCAAGCTGTATATACAGGATACATCTATTACATCTATCATATCACAGCACAGCTTATAGGATTGCATGTCTACAGAAGAACTATCTGTGGCAATGCAGATTTTACTGTCCACATCAAACAAAAAAACATTCTCAATATCAGATTTAGATATAAAAATATTTAACAGGCTTTCTAGAGTTGGCAATTGTGGGATACGTTTCTGTACAACTTTACTGAAGGCTTCAAATATTTAGTGATTGTAGATACTAGGTTAATAAAAGCTACAATTAAGTTTTTCAAGGCCAACATCTGTAAGATCATCGTTGGCTTTCTGGTGAATGTCCCTCTGGGTCTCTATCTTATCTCATCAGACAAGCCATCCATTTTGTGGATGGAAACCTCAAAGTTCATGTCAGGATTTGCCTTGTAGGTTTTGGAAACTGTGAAGTCTTGCCAATGCATCCATTTAATCATCCTGGGCATCAAATACATATATTAGCATTCCCCCATACCACAAAAAATAATTTCATTGTCAAAGAAGTCCACTTGTCCAGGGATGTCCCATATCTGGAATTTCACAAAAGAGCTATTGAAAATATCATCCTAGTAGATCTTGTCGGTGCTTTCCAACAATAAGATTTAATTGAGGGACGTCTTATGGAACACCTCCTTCTTGATGAAGGACTTGCCACTCTGCCGCATGCCCATAAGCAGGATCTGGGGTTTGCTGTCCGGCAATGTCGAGCTCAATGTTTACCCTTGTGACCTACCTGTAACGGTTTTATGTACACTCAGAGACGGAAGGTTTTGGTAAAACACAGTTTTATTAAATCACGCAGAATAATAGTAACCCTCGTGGGTCCAGCATATAAATACAATATAACACTGACACAGGACAGGTTACAGTAATATAAATAACCCACACAGGTTCAGTATATGTTAAACAATATACAATACTGACACAAGTCAGGTAAAAGTTTGTATGATTCAGTGAGACAATGGCAGATTGGTACTATTTGGCCAGGAACAGCGGATAGGCCCTATTAGTGTAAGGCCCACAGTACACTCTCTTCTCAGAGAGTGACACAATAGCGACTGTAGCCACAAAGGAGCAAGCGGAGCCCAGGATATGCGACTGGCTACTGGAGCACCAGAGGTAGGCTGCAACCAGAGGTGCAGTATAACGCCAAACCGGGACTGCAATAGATTGTGACCCAAGTGCACAGCACCGGGAGGTGCAGTGTAATGCCAAACCGAGACTGCAATAGACTGTGACCCAAGTGCACAGCACTGCCCCGCAAGGGGTTAACGAACGCTCCGGTCTGAGGCAACTGCAAAATAGTATACACAGACTGAGGTGCCCAAGACTAACCCAACCTCAGGTAAAGTCGTAACAGACCAAGCGTACTGTGGTGCAACCGGGATCTCCCCACTGGAGTGAGACAGGACTAGGCACTAGGAGTGATCGGTCACAGTATAGAACTGCCTGAGCAGTAACCAAGGCAACCGGAGGTCTTGTAGGACAGAGAGAGCGAGTACTGGGCTATAGCCCCCAAACCAGACCCCCGGAATGAGTAAACCGGGCAGTAACACAGAGCAGGAACGTAGCCAGTCCGAGTCGGTACACAAAACAGGAACGTCAGCCAATCCATGTCGGTACACAGAGCAGGAACATCAGCCAAGCCATGCCAATACACAGAGCAAGAACGTCAGCCAATCCGGGTCGGTACACAAAGCAGGAACGTAAACAGGCAGAGTAGTCAGGCAGTCCGGGTCATACACAGGAATCATACGAAATAACGGAACAAGCACTAGCAATGGGAACACCACGAAAGGGCACTGCAGAAGTGACAGGACTGAGTATTTAAGGGCTGTCACTGGGAGGAGCAACATCACATTAACCAATAAAAAGGTATCAGCATAGCACGGGCACCGTAATACTACCTGAGCTAAAGATAGCCCTTGTGACACACATGGGGAACAGAGTATCCTCGTGTGGTATCTAATGTGTTCTCCATCTGACCCATCTGTGCTCTTACCAGTCTTTGTCTGCTAGAGAAGTGATTTGACAACAATACCTTCTAATTGAAAATGTATTTTGTTATTATTATTATCACTGCTCTAACTCCTGTTAGAAATCATATCAGTGGCTAATACAACTACCTTCACTCCTTCCCCAGTACTACCAAACTCTCCTGTTGATCCAGAGGAAGGCAGAAAACAAAACAAAACAAAAACATTGAATCTATTTCCAAATAAGCCCCAAGTGGCTAAAATAATTCCTTCCTGACTCCAAATGGCAGTCAGATATTTCCCTGGATCAACATCTTATCCACCATAATTCTCTGCACTTTTTCCAGTTCATTAATATATTTTTTAAGAACCGGTACCCAAAACTGTACTCCATATTACTCCATATTCAAGACGAGGCCTTACCAAGAATTACGCAGAGGTAGAATGATATTTGCATCCCGTCACTACACCCCTTTTTTATGTATGATAGTACCCTATTTGCTCTTGCAGCATCTGACTCTGCACACTTCCGTGAAGTCTATCTTTTATCAGTACTCCTAAACCTTTCTCTAATGAGGATTCCCAAGTTGTTTCCCATTTAGTGTATATGTATCATGTTTGTTTCTACAGCCCAAACGCATAACCTTACATTTATCTACATTAAATGTTATCTACCACTTTTTTGCCCATTCACTCAGTTTATCTAAATCCTTCTGCAGAGGAAAAAAAACATACAGCTCTGTGTGTATTTCCTTACACAGCTTAGTGTCATCAGCAAAGATTTCAATTCCCGCTTCTAGATCATTAATAAAAACTCTTTGGCACCCTGCTTACAACTGCAGACCAACTTGAAAAGGTTCCATTTATAACAACTCTCTGCCAGCTATCATCCTCATCATCGGGTAAAGTATCTTCTCACAGGAAGGCAGGGCAGTTCCATAAAATGAGCTCTCTGGAGGTACATTTGCTTCCTACTCCACTTTACCTCCACCACATATGTTTAGTTGTAAATTGACCTAAAAGGAGATTTTCAGGAAACTAATTCTATTATTTAGCTTTTTTTGTTTTCTTAACTTACATGGGACTGTTCAATGCCACATTAGGTGGGCTCCTATAACTGTGCCTCCTTGATGGATATAGACCAGGGTGAAGTCTGTTAGATTAATTTTGCGCTTAGCTGCTTTCCTCTTAGGGATACTGAAAATTGAAGCTCTCAGAGTGCATAGGTCCTGTGAGAATGTCCCTCTGTCCGTTCATCTAACAGCCACATTCTGAGGTCTATGGTGGTTAGTTTGATACTCTATTTCTTTATTAACTTAGCCTCTGTTGCCCCCACATGCTGGCATGGACTCTTGCCTTTATTTTGCTTTTTACAATTTTTTCCATTTCTTTATTCTTTAACATTTATTGGGCTGTGGCTCTTTTAAAATGTAAGTGCTGGTGGTGGCCATATTGGAATGGGGCATCAGCTACATGCATTCAGTCACCTTAAGCACTGGGTGGGATACAGTTTGTGCAGGAAGGGGCTATTACAACTTTGTTTGAACTAATATAAGTTAGGACCCCCTCGGGACCCCCTCCACCTTCTGGAGGGAATGGGAGGTGCCATGTCTCTCTACTTACTTTTCCACTGCGACAGACACGACACAAGGCACTTGCATCTTAGCTCCCTGGTGGATGTAAAATACATAAGTATTTTTGTCCTTATTCTCTGTTCTGTATTTTCTTTCTGAGTGTCTCTTTGCTATGTCTGAGCATAATGGAGACATGGATTTCCTCCTTAACCATTTGCTACTCATGTCAGACTGGTCTAACTAGGGACTTTACTGTTACATTGTAACCAGGATACAAGGGGAAACTAATATGAATGATTTGATCTTTCACTTTCTCCTAGGGATTCATTTGAGGAAAACCCAGGGTCACCTGTTGAGGGTCTTATTAGAGCAGATTTGGATACCTTTAAGGTTTCTGATACCTCTGACTTGAGTTCTTCATGCCCATATATTTTTAAGAGGTGCAAGAGGGATGCTAAACTTTTCCTTCCCCATCACTTTTTGGTCCAGGTGGTTCTAGAGGAATGAAAGTTACCTGACAAGAAACTGTTTACTCCCAAGCAATTTTCTCTATAATTCCTTTTCTCCTGCTGTACTACACGAATGGGGTACCCACCAGCAGTTTCCAATCTTTCTAAGCTTACTGCATTGCCTGCGGTACCTGCGCAGATTCCATTCTTTACACCCAACCTTTGCTACTGCTTCAGTTACTGGGGCCATGGCTGTTTGGAGGGGTGGAAATCTTAGAAGCAGTCCATGTGGATTGTTTTTGTTGTTTCTAGGATTCTTGAGGCTAATACATATTTTACAGAGGCTGAATTTGATCCTGACATGCTCATTAGGATGTCTTAAGACCTCTCTGTTGTTGCATGTAGAACCCTTTGGCTAAAAATATGGTGAGCAGAAGTCCTTGGTCTCTCCCCCATTTGTGGGCAATCATTTAGTTGGAGCAGAATTGGAGGAGGTTATTAGCCATGCTACTGGGGGCAAGCAGGCTCTGTGGCCTCAGGGTACTCCCAAGCCTTCCTTCTTTGCACTGAAAACACATAGTTTCTGCTACTCCCACCAGTATGAGTAGGTGCCCAGGGTGTCTACTCTGGCAGTGACCCAGGTACACCCTTCCCCAAAACCCAAACAAGCATGGTCAGCCAAGACATCTATGCAAAAGTCCTCAGCTGACAAATCTACCTCTGCATGACTCACAGGGGTCAGGTCCACCCCAAGTGACTGGTGGACATCTGAGTCTCATTCTGGATGTGTGTGCTTCTTCGATGGTGGACAAGTGGGTGTTAGAGGTGATCTTGGCAGGTCTTCCCATAGATTTCAAATCCCTTTCCCTTTGTCCCTTCTCTATGCATAGATTCCCATTGTGATTTGGTATGGGGCTGTTTATTTTTAGAAGCAGTGTCTTCCCTGGTGGATCTGCACGTCCTAGTGCCTCCTGGTGGATCTGCACATCCTAGTGCCTATTCCTATGCAAGAAAGATTAATGAGATTCTATTCCAACCTTTCCAGTGTTTCCAAAAAGGATGGTGTCTGCCATTCCATTTTGGATTTAAAGCATCTCAATATCTTTGTTCAGGCACCCCAGTTTAAGATGAAATGTTTGTTCTCCATCATTGCCACTATGTGTCCAGGGGAGTTTTTAGCCTCCCTAGACATAAAGGACTTTTGCCTGCATATTTCCATCCATGTTGATCATCATTGCTTCCTTCACTTTGACATCCAAGGGTACATTCCTGGTTTCAGGACCCTGACATTGTGGGTAAGCGCAGTAAAATGAAGGAAAGAAGCCGGCTCCTGGAATATTATTCTCTAGACCATAAATCGTACACTGCACCTTGTACCGAACGTGACCCCTACGTAGACAGGAGTCCAGTATGACTTCGACTTCATATTCCTCTTAGCCATCAACAGAACTGGAAAAAGGAGGATACAGTAACAGGCTTATGTAGAGAAATATAAAAAACTGGGTGAACATGGACATCAGGAGTAAGCTCCAGTTTTAATATCACAATATTGATAAATTGCAAGATTCCAGAAAAGTCAATAAAACACTCAGGCACCCAATATTTTGGAGGGTGCAGACAAGTCCAGATGATTAGTGGACAGCCACACTTTCTTACAAGACTGAAGCAACACATTGCTTGTGCCAAAATAAGGCTGATCTTCAAAGACTGAAGGTTGGTGGAGAGGGCACAGAGGCTAGCAGTCATCTCAGGGACCTGCGATGTTGGTATAGACTGGCCCAGATTTACATCTCAAGCACTCCTAAGCACAACATCCTCCAGCATCCTTAGCCAAGCCTTAGCCCCTTCCCTAACCACACACACACACTCATTTAATCACAATCTCTTTTGTGTGCAGTGTACAGATCCAGAAGCAAAATACCATCCTCGTAGTGCAGAGGTTGCTTAGGAAATTGTGGCCTAGCTACAGGGCAGATTTTTTTTTTCTGGGCATAGATGTCCATGCATCTGAGAAAAAAATGAGCAGGAGCCAAAATATATATATACAGTTGATTAAGCAATCCCTTAGGCAGTGAGCAGTAAGCCTGCCCGGCCCACCTTCTAGCCTAGCCCACACCCCAATAGAATCTTGTACTGTTTCAGTATTAAATGGCCATCTCCACCTCTTCTCATATGGTGCAGAGTACATATCTGGGTCAAAAGGAAGTGCTAGGGCTAAAGCAGGAAGTGGGTCCACTCCCTGTTCATTACACTGAATGGCAGGGGCAGGAGAGTAGGTTCTAACTTTTGTGCTTGGAAATGGTTGGATGTGAACTGAAGCTGCTGAGCTCCTCCCCAAGTCACTGCGAGGAGTACAGCACCGGCTCATGATGTAGATTCGCAGCACTAGCACTTCCCTGTAAGAGACCTTTAGGCTGGGGACACTTTAGGCAGCTGTGATTTTTTTGAGCAGTAAAACATAAGATTAGGATTAGATTTTAGGGATCTGACATAAAATAACTACATTTAACAGATGCTAGCTGGAAGTACAAGATAATTAAAACTACATAACACTATTTAACCCTTGAATGCATGAGGGGTACTCAATGCGTTGCAAAGAAATGTGTTGCATACCCTCTGGCACACAGAAGGTTAATTTATAGGCTTTAGTGTCCCTTTAAATTTGGTTGATACACAAAGGTGTCTTCTTTTTTGACAGTTCAGATATGGTAAGCCAACATATAAGAGTCCCTGAGGTCCACCAGTGGAATTGTGAGTGACGCACCCAAATTACAGGTTAACATTTAGGATCCTCTTACTAATAGTTGTGGCTTACGTTTCATTCCTTCTTATTTGTGGGAAAAGCAGTCCATTTACATATTTTGCATTCAGAACAGCCCCACTCCTCCTTGATAACCTGACCACCGGTTCCTTTCTGTAAAACTGAGACTGTTGGGTTACGCCCCACCATGGCAAGCCCTAGTTATACCCATCCATTAAAATACTCATGATTTTTATGGCTTGTTTTCAGTTTGCCCTGTAGTCAAAATCCAACCAAGGACCTTATGCAAAAACTAAAAGACAAGAAATTTGGAACACACCAACTACCTCATAGGAGACATACAAGTTTTCCCAAAATTACCATTGTTTTAAATGGGATTTAAGCCCTTGAATGCTCATCCTGAGAATTTGGACCATCACTCTGAGACCCTGAGATTTGGTTCAAAACTCTGAATCTCAGGGTCAAACCCTGAGAGTTTCCAGGTATGTGTTAAAAACAATATACATTTTTATTACTACCCTATGGTGCAGCTGGTTTGCTCCAAAATTTCCCCTGTTTTGGTTTAGTGTCCTTTCAGCTGCCGCACACACACCTTCCAAGCCTCACTTTTACTCCACAAGTTTTCTCCAAAAAGCTGAGCACACATTCATGTTAATAAAATGTATACTTTATTGACGTATCTTAAAAATATTACGTCCGATGTTTCAGTCCTTATTCCTTATTCAGACTTTCCTCAGGGACAAACAAACTTGCCCCTGTTTTGGTTTATGCATTCCGCCTAAAGTCTTGTAGTTACTGCAGCTTTATAGCCAATCAAGAACTTCTACGTCTTGTTAAACATTACAGCACAGTATAACTTTTTTCATGGTCAGTTAGCCTGTTTCATTTATTGACGGTTTCTTTTAAAAGCTGTTAAGAACCAAATGTGTGTGTTTTTATTGTTTTTAATTTGATCAGCAACAGGAAGAAGCATGTTTTAAAAAGAAATTCCATAAGGTGGCACCCTTAGCTTGGTGTAGTCATTTAGAAACAAGTGTCAGATTACTGGAAGTATTCTACACAGTATAGCAGCTTCAGCTGTTGATCTACTGAAGTAAAAATAAATGTCAGGTAACAGTTTCTATAAAGATAAAAGTTTTTTTTTTTTCCAAATGTTGTAAACTGAAAGTCTCAGACTGAGAAATACAGAAATAATCTATCGTATTCAGTGCCTTTTATGTCTACCGACATGCTAGCAGTTGTTGATAGAATTAACCCTTTGAGTGCCAAAGAGGTATCCAATCCATTGCAGCGCAATGCATTGGATACCTCTCTGGCACTCCAAGGGTTAAATGATGAAGCAAAGTTGATTCCCTTGAATGTTAAAGAGCTCTCCAACTAATAGTGACTCAATGGTAATAGAATATGTAGAAATATGTGATATTTATTTTATTTGAAAACTAGTATGAAAGCCCGTGTACATGGGCAAAGTGCCACCCAGCGGCCTCGGCTGCTGCCCCGGAGCTGGGAGTAGAGACAGGTGGTGAGCCGTTCGGAACCCCCCCTTCCGGATCAGAGCATTTAGCCAGTCTCTACTGCGCATGACTGCATCGTTCCAGCAGTCTCTACTGCGCATGTGCTGTTACGCACACAGGGAGCTTTGCAGCCTAGTAATTTATATTATACAGACAGGTACCCTGTGAAACACAACTCGGCTTAGTTTTTTTGTCTTAATTTTGGGGAGGATTATTCACCAGGCTAAACTTTTTTTATATAAAGGAGGTTAAGGTAAGCTGACTACACCTCCACTTTAACTGGGGACACATAGGAAATAGGCATATTTCAGGACTGCACTGAAATCAAAGCTGCCCTGCAGTATGCATTCTTCATATGTGTCCCCTGTATAGTCCCCTGTATAGTCCGGTCACCCTAGGTTAAGGGCCCTGTGTTCAAAAGAAAAGTGGAATAATTATGGGTCAAACCAACTGCATCATAGGGAGAGAAATACAAATTTCCAGATGTGGCGTGTAACACTTTGAATGCTAGGGAGGTCTCCAATACATTGCAAAGTATAGAGTTGGAAGCCTCTGTAGCATTCAAGGATTCAGAAGCTCCATTTAAATCAATGAGAATGTTTACACGTTCCCTATGGTGCAGATGGTGTGCTTGAGAATGAATCCGCTTTTCTCTTGAGTAGGACCCTAAGAAGCGTTTTAGTCTTAACCCCTTAGTGCTGCTGGCTGTTAAGGACCACAGAGCTTTTTTCTGTGTAAATTTGATTCAGAGGTCTCCAAGTGGAGTGCAGCTGCACAGGGACCTCTGAATTCCTTGACGTGCCAGGACCATCACTGGTCCTTAGCGCACGTTTACTCATGATGGTCCTGGCACATCATGAGTCCTTAAGGGGTTAACATGGAAAAAAAAAGCACGTACAAAACCCCATGGATTAAGCTGATCGGACCTCCATCAGGGAACACATATTAAATAATCATTCTACAGGGAAGCTCTATCTTCAAGGTAACCCCGCTGTATGTATTTTGAATGTGCCCACAGTTAAAAAGTGAGGTCCTGTCAGCTCATCTTAGATTCTAGAGATGGCTCCAACACATTGCTTTTCAATGTATTGTATATGTTTCTGGCATCCTAAGGGTTAAACAATATGTTACCAAGAAAATAATCTAATGTGCATTGTGTTATAAAAGTTTAGTCTTCTACAGAATGTTTTGAGAGGTTTTTCCCATTGTATTGGATGACAAGAAGGAAGCAGGAAACGTGACCTCAATAAAACCAAAAGAAATGTATGTTGTCATAAGTACATGTTGTAACTGTTTATTGTCCCTACATAAAAAGTATTATTTTTTAAAATTAATCCCATAGTATATTAATCGATTAAATGAATGCATACTCAGGATAACAAAGCAGTCCCCTGTGCACCAAAGAAATGACCAGCAATTTTGGAGCAAACCAACTGCATCATAGGGGAAAAATACAGCCCCCGAAATTCTTGCCAAAGAGGTATCCAACACATTGCAAAGCCACACGTCGCATGCCTCTTTGGCACTCAAAATGTTAAATGGGGATTTCTAACTCCTTGAATTCTAGAGAGATCTCTAATGCATTGATTCACATTGAGTTGTAAACCTCTCTAGCATTCAAGGTGTTAAAAGCCCCGTTTCAATCAATGACGATTTTTATTTGTCCCCTATGTTACAACTGGTTTGCTCCAGAATGATTTTGTTTGCTTTTGTGAATAAGGCCTTACATAGTGAGACTTTAAGATTTTAGATGTTATCTTTCTGGCAGTCAAAGGGTTAAAGAGGTTCCCCAACTCACTGAAAACTTCTTTTAAAGAGCTATTTTCCAAAACTAAAATTGCTGTTTTAGTTTCTTTTCTTTCTTTTTTTCACTTTTCTGTTGATGTTTTTTTCAGTTGAGGGAAAGAGAAAAGGCGATACACTTTTGTGGTCTTCAAAGGCGTAACACACAAAGACAATTCCACATTAATGTATCTGAGAAATGTGGGAAAGTACCCATGGCAGAGGAGGCAGGGCAGACCACCCAACTCAATTCTCATGTTTAATTACAGTTGTTCGCTCACTTCACTTGTGATCAAAGCTGAATTGGAACATATGTCTCCGTTGGTGAAACGTAAGTTCCAAGATCATTACACATGGCACATTTAAAAGGCGGTGAAAAATTGTTTTAGGGAGCTAAAACAAAAAAGGTGATCATTAGGGTGAAGGAAGGAGGCTGCTTTGATAGAGTTCATGTTGAGGACAGCGGCTATTTAAAATCAGCAGACACTACTTGTAAACAGACACTGATGTTCTCATCAGGAAATGTGGAAAAAAAGAGAGACAGACAGAGAAAGTGTCTACATATAGACGTTAACACTAGACCTGTGTCCTCTGCTATTAACACTTCTATGGCTGCATAGGCATGCAGGGGAAGAGAGCTAGCATAATAGCAGTGTCTTAGAGCAAATAGTAATGTAAACTTATTGTTAGATGACAGAAAAGGAAGGAAACCACATATCCCTTTAATTCAGGGACATTAAAAAAGTGTTGGCGTATAGCCTCTAGTCTGGATCATGACTAACCCCCTAACTTTCATAGAGTCTGGGGGTCCTATGCAGAAAGTAAAAGATGAACAATTCTGGAGCAAATCAACTGCACCAGAGGTTAAATAAAAACACCCAACAAGGCAATGAGTTTGAGACCGCCGCAGCATTCAAGGGGTTAAAAGCCCCATTTTAAATCAATGACCTTTTTTAAAATGCTTAGCCCCTCCCCCTCCTCCTTGGGTGCCATTGGGATGATCTGCACAAGGTCCCAAGATATTTCATAATGGTCACTGAGGCTGATATACTAAGAAAAGTCATGCAATTCTGGTGCAAACCAAGTTCATCATAGGAAATAAATAAAAATAAATAACTATCCTATTGATTTCATTCAGGATTTTAAAGGGTTAGTAATGTCCATATTTAAGTTTATTCAATATTGTAGATGTTAAAAAAAAATAAAGTATATGGAGAAAGTCCCATCTCTCAAACCATAAAGGTTTGAGAGATATTTTCCTCTAAAGTTCCCCCTTCCCTCATGTCAGCTGTAAAGCTGACAGAAGGAGATCCGTGTCTGGGAGGCTCTTCAGCAGAGCTGAAATAGCAATATTGGAAAATAATTACTTCATTGAAACGGTCTATAAAGTGTGCTTGCAAACCAGGCACACTTTGTAGACTGTTCCAATGAAGTAATTCTTTTTAAATGTCATTATTTCGGCTCTGCTGAAGAGCCACCGGCTGATCCCAGGACCGGGTTCTCCTGCTGTCAGTAGAGCACTGACGTCAGCAGAGAGGGAGGGAGGGGGGAACTTTAGCGGCGAATATCTTGCAAACCATAAACGTTTGAGAGATAGGGCTTTCTCCATGTACTTTATTTTTTTAACATCTACAATACTGAATCCACTTAAATATGGGCATTACTAATGCTTTAACCCCTTGACTGTTAGTGAGGTCTCCAAAGCATTGTTTTTCAATGTATTAGAGGCTACTGTAGCGTTCAATGAGTTAAAAACAACATTTAAATCAGTGGGAATGTTTATTCACTATTGCGCACTTGGCTTGCCCCAGAATTGTACCATTTTCACTTAGTACATCAGCCTCTCTGTTACTCCATAACTTTTGGTCCAAAAAAAGCCCTTTTCACATGAGTGATCCAGTACCAGCGATAGCAGCACATGAAAAAATATTATTTGTGAGTCACCGTATCCTATGGGTCATTTCACGTTACGATGGCAGTGCATGCCACAGAATGATGCAGCATTCCACAACTTTCCCCTGTTGTGTTTTCCTATCATTTTATCTCAGCTATTTAAACTGAGAAAATGGGGTGCTGGGAAAACCTTGTTACATTTTATTGACACCTCTTATAACAAAATAGACCCTATCAACAAAAAGTTAAAGCAGTTACTACAAAAAAAGTCACCCATGTGAAAGAGCCCAAACAAGTTGTTCAGTGTGGACAGACCATAGGAAACCAACTGATGTTTGACTACAAATCCCATCATCCCATCAAACTGTCTCATTGATTTGAATGGGGCTTGCAACCCCTTGAATGCTAGATAGGTGCAGCTCATTGAGAAGCAATGCAAATACATTGGAGACTTCTCTTACATTCAAGGGGTCTAAAATCCCCATTTAAGTCAATGGGAATTGTCATTTGTCCCATGTTGTGCTGCTGGTTTGACTAAAATTACTCCAATTCTCTAAGTAAATCAGTCTTCTTGAAGCTAATTTACTAAGAATTTGAGTAATTATGGTGGAAAATAAACTGGACCATAGGGCATAAATACAATTCTAATTGATTTAAATGCAGCTTTTAACCACTACAATGCTAAAGGGGTCTTTGAGTCCCTAGAATTCAATGGATTAATCCTCTGAGTGCCAGAAAGATATCAAATGCACTGCGCTGCAATGCATTAGATATCTCTCTAGTACTCAAAGGGTTAACCCCCCCATTTAAATCATGCAAATTTAGAACATTTTTAGTTGTTGCCTATGGTGCAGTTGGTTTGCTCCAGAATTGCTCCAGTTCCTCTTAGTAAATGAGTCTCCTTGTCTTTTCACGGGTGTATAAAACCAAGTTCCATTGACTAGGACTGGGTATTTACTAAAGGACACAATTTAACAGTACTCATTCTAGTCACCCTGCTAGAATTCATGTGGTCATTCATATATTTTTACTCATTTAAATCAATAACCAAATGTAGTAAAATGGCTGATGTCAGGGACAAACCCAGGATTTCCAGAGTTTCCAAAAAATAAAATAAATCTAGAAAACCAATTCTTAGAATTTGATTTGTATGATTCTCCATCTACAGTTCACTGCAACTTCATGTGTATAGACTAGGGGAGGACAAACTTCTCCCCCTACAGCTGTTGTTGCACTACAATTCCCAATGGCTGGCTGAGTGAAGTCTTTTAACAGCTGTATGGCTTTCGATTGCCTGTCCTGGGCATCAGCATAAGTACATCAGCAGCAGACATTTAAGCATATATTTTTATTTTATTTATTTAGAAAAATGTTTTACCAGGAAGAATACATTGATATTTCTCTCATTTTCATGTATGTCCTGGAGTGTTTATAGCAAAGAGTTGCTATTTGCGCAAATACACACACGCACATCCTATATAATAATTCGCTAAAACGTGTGTAACTCCGCAGTCATGCACAGTAGAGACTGCTGCGCGTACTGCAGTCATGGGCAGTAGAGACTGCCCACGCCGCGGCTGATAGGAGCGTCCAGCTCTGTATCAGCCGCGGCACGGGCAGTCTCTACTGCGCATAACTGCCCCGTGACCGGCTAGCAGTGGCACTGTGGCCCGTGTAACGGGCTCTTCAACTAGTATATATATATATATACAAACACACTAAAAAGTTTATATACAGTTACATATTGTTTTTAGAAATAAAGAAGCAGCTATTTTTAAAGGGATAGTAATACTTAATTTTAACTTTATTTTATTTTGTAGGCATTAAAAAAAAAACATGAAGAATGATATAAGTCTTATCTCTCAAACCTTTATGGTTTATGAGATATTCACAAGCAAAGTTTCCCCCTCCCGCCCCTTTTACCTAGTGTAAGCCATCTCTTCTCAGATGTGGAATGCAGTCCATAGACCAGACAGATAACAGAAGGGGGCACTCTTATTCCTATGAAAACAATGAAATCCTTGCCCCCCTTGACAAGCTTTTCAGGTTTTTCCCTTATCTTAATTGAAGATTGTCCCTCTCTGCAATCTACCTGGACACCTCCCTTCTGATCTGGCTGAACAGTGTGACATCAGTAAAAGGGGCGGGAGGGGGACATTTTGTCATTGAATTACTCTGGAACTACAACTCTGACAGAATTGAAATAACACTCTCCAAAGTCCAAATATTATGATGATTAATTAGAGCTGCTTTTATTATGAAACATTACTATCCCTTTAAGGATTTTAGACTGGGAGTAGATCTGATTTTTTTTCCTACAGGTTATTCCAGACTTAGGAGCTCTGAAAGAGAAGGCAGATCGACCGGATTCTTTCTTGTAGTGTGGTGTACTCAATGAGCGGAGGCTATACGTGGTATGGAGAGCTGGAGTGAGCATACTTCTCAGGTAGTCAGGTAGCTTTCTGGAGAAGTAGTTATATACCAGGTAAGACAGGTGAAGGGGACGACTACATTTGAGTGTTAGCCAATTTATTTCTTCATACATATCACAATCTTGTGTTGTGTAATTACATTGGAGGATAAAGCCGCATAATGAGTTATATAGAGTGTGAATTTTATCAAGATGGATTTGTGGCGTGAGAGCATATACTACGTCCCCATAGTCTGTGACTGGTATTAACATCAATTGTGCAATACATCTTCTTACCAGGGGACTTAAACACGATTTGTTTCTGAACAGAGCACCTATTTTGGGATAAAGTTTGGACGTTAATTTATAAATATGAAGACCAAAAGTGAGATTGGGGTGAAGCCATATACCACGTATTGGTTTTCTGCTCCTCTCTGACCTGATATGGGGCAAAAGAATGGAGGTGTTTCTGGACAGCTGGAAACCCCTGATAAGTTTTCCCTTGAATGTATATAATCAAAAAAGAGGACATTAAAATGACGCAGGAAAAAAAAGCATATAAATGCTTAGTAATTTATTGTTTAACCTTTTTATTTTATCAGTATATTTTAATGTTGACTTTCTTTTAATTGGCTATATCACTTCCTCCTACTTTTAGTGATATGGACATCTCTACATACAGTCAATAAAAAGAGTCAGTGACAAAAACAAAAAAACAAACATCTTAATGTATCTCACTATATATTCACATGCTCAATATAATGCTGAGCAGAGAGACAAGAGGCACACACACACACACTGACACACAAATACACACTCACATACACACACACACACTCACACACTTACTGATGCACACTCACACACACACACTCACTTACACACACACACACACACACACACACACACACACACACACACACACACAGCGTGAGTAGTCAAATTTTTGGTGATCAATTTTTAACTGTATAATTCTTTTCAATGAGAAGCATAAATTATGCCCTGGCATGTTTTCAGCAAGAAATGCATTAGGGACATCTCTCTTAAAAGCCTAATTTAAATGAGCAGTCAGACGCACGACCAGCCAATTAGAATTACTGCTCTGACAATAGACGTGTGTTCTAACCAGTGGGAGCAAAAGAGCTTGAAACTGCATCTGTTTGGATTTCAGAGCCACTAAAACCCTGACAGTGTTGACAAAACCAAAGAAGGGAGCCAAAAACGGACAGGTGGCAACCTAATAGAGAGGTCATGAGACATCTCTAACATTAAATGGGCTAACACACCATTTGAGTCAATGGGAATTTCTTTGTTCCCAGTGTTGTAGATGGTTTGCTTCAGAATCACTTCACTTTCTTTGTATATCAGTCTCACTGAGTTGTTATAATCCTTTGCAGATAGGAGTGCATCTCAGAATGTTTTCATATATAGCAAGTGGAAGGAAAAAAAGAACTGAAATAGCTGATTCAATTTAACAATTCTATTTAATAACTTGCTAGGATGTTTGTCATGATGCAGTCATGCGCAGTAGAGACTGCCTGAACTAGGGTGACCACATTTCCCTTCTGCCATTCTGGGACGTGGTCACCCTAGTTGCCCCTTCATGCCCTACCTTGAGTCCCTGGTGGTCTAGCGGCGTGGAAAGTGCTCTGTGCCTCCTCCGGCACAGAGCTGAAGCTCCCGCGCGCTGTGCTCAGTAATGCAGAGCGCTGGGAGATGATGTCATCTCCCAGCGCTCTGTATTACTAGAGCGCTTGCCTCCAGGAGATCAGGTAAGCTGCATTGCCGCCCTGGATGTCAGCCTGCAAGTGGTGTGTCATATCATGGACGCCGCGAGGGAGCGTTGATTTATGCTACCAAGTGCTCCCTCGCGGCGTCCATTATGTGACACACCGCTTGCAGGCTGACATCCAGGGCGGCTTGGCTTCATTCCGGGACACTTCATTGTCCCGGTTGAAGATGACCCGGGACGCGGGACATAGCCCTGAAATAAGGGACAGTCCCGGACGTTCCGGGACCCGTGGTCACCCTAGCCTGAACATGGGCATGATTGCATCGCGTGAGTGAGACGATGCAAAACTGCATCGCATGGAGCAGTGAGGTAGCAGCCTCTTAACCCTTTGAGTGCCAGAGGAATATGCAATACATTGCAAAGCAATGCGTTGCGTACCCCTCTGGCACTCAAAGGATTAACATTACCCGGACCTTGGCTCGTGTACACGGGCTTTTACACTAGTTACACATAATTAAACAAAAACAAAGCCATCATATAAAATAAATAACTATAAGCATTTCAGTTCCTAGATCTGGACTTGTGCATTGTAGTAAATAAAAGGCTGCTTTAGATCAATGGGAAATATCTTTGGCTGAATTCTGATCCAGTGAACGGAATGCAAACTCGTATTCCTTTAAAGGGATAGTAATACTTAAAATGTAAAAAAAAAATATGTTGTAGGGTAAAACAAGAGTACTCCCACTGCTGAAAGGTGTTTCATTCAAAAGTTATTAATTTTCAAAGTTGAATTTCTTAGGTGCAATATCACAGTGACCTGAAATTGTACAGTGGCGCTGTTGCTACACCATCCTATGGAGATTTATGGTTCCGGAACCAGAGCTGTCCATAGGATCGTGTAGCAACAGCGCCACTGTACAATTTCAGGCCACTGTGATATTGCACCTAAAAAATTAAACTTTGAAAATTAATAACTTTTGAATGAAACATCTTTCAGCAGTGGGAGTACTCTTGTTTTACTCAGGGGGATAAACCCTACAACATATTTTTTTTACATTTTAAGTATTACTATCCCTTTAACCCTTTGGGTGATGGGGTATCAAACACATTGCTTTGCAATACGTTGGATACTCCTCTGGCAATCAAAGGGTTAAGGACTGGAGAATCAACGTGTGACACACCACTCTGGTCCTTAAAGTGTTAAATATGACAATAATAAAAACAAAATGGAGAAAACCCCTGCACTCAGTTCATCCTTTAGTGCAGTGTTCTCAGGAGACACCAACAAGTCATGTTTTCAGTACATTCTTGTCGTTCACAGGAAGGTAATCAGTGTGCTTCAGTCATTTTGATTGCAATAACTGTACTTAACCCTTTGAGTGCCAGAATGGTACGCAACGCATTGCTTTGCAATGCGTTGCATACCCCTCTGGCACTCAAAGGTTTAATAATGGATATCCATAAATTCTGACCTGTTGACATATCCTGAAGACTGGAGCCAAGACTCACTGCTTTAGTATAGGAAAACTTGCTTTGTCTGATGATTCTTTCTTGATTTGTTTTTGTTATTTACTTTCTATTATGCCATTGAGGCTGCTGTACTAAAGAGAATGGAGAAATTATGAGGCAAACCAACTGCACCACATGGAACAAATAAAAATTCCCATTTACTTTAAACGGGGCTTTTAATCCCTTGAATGTAGAGTGGTCTGCACTCCAGTTGAAAACCTCTCTAGCATTCCAGGATTCAAATGCACCATTTAAATAAATGGGAAATTGATTTTTATTTGTCCCCAAAGATGCAGCTGATTTGCCTCCATATTGCACAACATTGCCTTTAGAGATCCATTGACAGTGAAGACAACTAGGTTTTGTGGGGAAGACCTATCCTTACACATCACCTGCACATCTGTTACAGCTTACCTTGGTTTCAGCGTCATCTACAGGCACGAGGCTTCAAGCATGCAGCAGGCCTCTGTTTTATGTGATTGCTTCCTACAGTCTCCTCCTACCTACTTCCTCCCTTTGAGCTGCTGCTCCTCCTACCTACTTCCTGTGGAGGGGTTTAAAAGGCAGACTGAGTCCTGGCTCAGTTGCCCTTGCGTTGTTGTTCATAGCAGTTCTATTACCTTGGGCTCTGTGTATGACCTGGCTAGTCTTCCATCCAACCTGGTGCTGACCTGTGGCTCTGTCTGACTAATCTTTTGCTTATCCCTACAGTGGCCACCCAACCTGGTGCAGACCCATGGCTCTGGCTGACTACCTGAACTGTGTATGACCTGACTTGTCTGACTACCCCCTCTGGTGCTGACTTGTGGCTCTGTCTGACTACTCTTACGTTTGTTCCTTGTACCTAGCAGACACCCAACCTAGTGCGGACCTGGGGCTCTTGTAGACCACCTCTGATACTGACTAAAGGCGAGTCAGCTATCTATTTCCCATTCTCACTGCAGGCATGAGTCAGAGTTTGCTCCATTCTGACTGCAGGGTGAGTCAGATATCGCTCCCTACTGACTGCAGCCTTGAGTCGGTACGCCTGCTATGTTGGATCAAGATCCTGTGTTCCTGTTCCTGCTCCTGGCTACAGCAGAGACTACCACTGGCTTAAGCCTAGTCTCCAGCAGATTGGTCATGCTCGGCAGTCTACTACTCCTGATAGCAGTGCTCGCTGTCCTGTAACCATCTGCTTGTTCCTGCTGTATATATTGTATATATTTTGCTTACCTTTCGGTTGTCAATAAATTGCATTTAACTATACCGTACTGACTCTTGAACTTCTCTGGGAACTGTGACAACATCTGGGAACCTTCATATTCCTACAGGGCTGGATTTACACCCCAGGTGCCCCTAGGCAAGGCATTCGAGATCTGTTGGCTACACCATTGCCCACACCCCCATTCCTTTAGGGCCCGACCCCACGAGCATATCCAGTATTTCCTGGCACTGAAAATACTTTTGCCCTATAACAAGCAAAGTCAAAAAAAGGCTTTAACCCCTTGGTTGTATCGGAGATCTCGCTAACATTCAATAGGTTAAATAATAGCCCATAAAAGGGTATAAAATTGGCAAAGGGATATTGAGATTTCTCTGGCCACACCCACAATTCAGAATGTGGGTGTGGTCAGCACAGACAAAACCTGGAGCTGTAGGCAGTTGCTGACTCTGCCTGTTGGGAAATCTGGTTCAGAGTGCTATTACCTACACCAATAATTACCTATAGGGACGGTATACCCGGAAGGGAAACCTATCTGGGGAGGTAATTAGAATAGATCTTATCATACGGTCTATACATACTATACTATACTAGGAAATAGGACAAGTTATCAGGACTGTATACCCAACGGGGTCAAACCTGTCCGGGGAGGTAATGAGACAATATTAGATTTGCAGATCCTAGAGTTTATAACTTTAGGGTTGGTATACCAGTGTCTACACTTTAGAAACTACTTTGTGAGCAAGTAAATAGTATTATGTACCTGGCGGGGCAACCCGACTAGGGAGGTAATTTAGATTACTGGTGAATGTAATTGTTGAGGGCGCCGCTGACGACATCAACCATAACCTACAGGGATAACATTAACCTCGGTGGAGCAATCTGACTGAGGAAATAATATAAGATCTATACGTATAAATAATAGTTTAGCCTACAATTTGAGCTATACCTGTAGAAAGATAGCTTGTATATTGCGTGTGGATACATTAACTCCATATTACTGTTCTTTTGTTTTTTAGCAACAGTGTTGATAGGGTTTAGTCACACTGTATAATTTTTAAGTGTAATCAGATTTTTAACGGAAAATAATAAAGGTTAAGTTCTAATTATATTGCTCTAACACGACATACTGAGTATGTTTCAATTTCAGTAGCGTCTGAAACGGATTACTTTAGATGTATATTTTGTGGGAGGGCAATACTGGGTCTGTCCTTTACAGGGTAATACATCAAGTTTGTCTTTTTGAGTTTTTGGGTTAAATATTATAATCTGTGAGGAAAATAAATTTATATACTAAAACATTACCAATTTTTGTCTGTTTAAGCGAAAGTAACACTGCTAAGAAACTTTGTTTGTAATAATTCCCTATCTGGCGACTAGCTGCTTAGTAGCACTAGTCGCCAGAATTATTACATGGTTATGGAGACATATGCAGTCATCTTCGGCTGACAGGCAGGATGGAGTGCGGACATCTTGCCCTAGTGACATCCACGTGCCTGCGCTGTCAGTCCCAGACGGCTGTAGGAGGCGTTGCTAGGAGCCATTCAGCTCTGGAAGGGACTGACAGCACAGGCGCGCGGACGTCACTAGGGCAAGATGTCTGCGCTCCGTCCTGCCTGTCAGCCGAAGATGACTGCATATTTCTCCATAACCATGTAATAATTCTGGCGACTAGCGCTACTAAGCAGCTAGTCGCCAGATAGGAATTATTACAAATAAAGTTTCTTAGAGGTGTTAGTTCCGCTTTATATTGGGAAATCTGGCCCTGGATCCCCAGCTTCAGAGTATCATGATTTACATCATAATGTGGATGGAGGTTCATCAAAGTGAGCAGGACTGAGAGGTGGGAACAAGTGAGGTTTGATTTAAAAATTGGCAGAATAGACCTGGGAGAGGGCAATTATATTATAGACTAAAATATGTACCTTCAGGCAAATGGATTAAAAAATGCAGAAAATTATGTCTTTTATGCTTTTTTCCCCTCTTAAAATGATGATATTAATGAAGTGTTTTCCCATTTTCTGGAAAGAAATACAATATATATTATTATTTATTTTGTTTTTGCAACTTTTGCACAAAGTGTTTGTTATATTTTATGACATTGCTTTTTTTTTTTTTTTTTTTTTTTTTTTTTAAAGAAGTGAAATAAAGAATCTGCATCCTGCCTTCAAAAAAGATAATTATGCTTCCCAGTGTTTCTCAATATGCCACTAGACTATCAGACACAGGAAACATAATTTGTCACTGTCGGTTACAAAGGATTTCCCTTTCACTGTTTCCCTGTCACTCTTCCTTGACCCCTTCTCTTTCTTATCACCATGATTTAGCATCACACTACCTTTGATTCTTTCATACACTTTTACATTGTTTAGTGGGAATGTCTGTCATTTTTACTCTTTGCATTTCTCTTTAAATCTGTTTGAGTACATTTTAATCCACTGGATACTTAAAGGGATAGTAATACATATCTGTAAAATAAGGTAATAGCCCCCAGATTCATCTTTCAAACCTTTATGGTTTGAGAGATAACCGAAGGCAAAGTTCCCCCCTCCCTCCCCCTTCCCTGAAGTCAGAATTGTGCTGACTGCAGGGATATCCGGTCTGACTTTCATCATGCGGCTCTGCAGCAGAGCCGCGATCACATTAGTGACAAAGAATTATTTCACTGAAATGGTCTTCTACATGTGCTTGCAAACCAAGCACGTGTAGAAGACCGTTTCAATGACATAATTCTTTTTCACTAACGGGATCTCGGCTCAGCTGAAGAGCCGCATGATGAAAGTCAGACTGGATATCCCTGCAGTCAGCACAATTCTGACTTCAGGGAAGGGGGAGGGAGGGGGGAACTTTGCCTTTGGTTATCTCTCAAACCATAAATGTTTGAAAGATGAATCTGGGGGCTATTAACTTATTTTACAAATATGTACAATATGGGGATAGTAATAATAAAGTATTACTATCCCTTTAATATTCATACAACAATTGATTTTGTAGACATTTTGTTTTCAGGGTCTCCAGGCAGCACACACTTGAGAGCCCCAACTCCCTGCATAGATCAGGAAACAGCGTAAAAGACCTCCCAGTCCCACCATCCCCAGTGTTATTTCCTATCCATGTAGTGTTATGGTCATTTATTATTTTTTTGAAGGCCAAGTGGGGGACTGTGGCTAGTATGCCAAGCGATGTGGCCAGATTGGCTATATATTGGTATCATCTTATTTAGATTGGGGGTCCAGTGTGGTTGCTCACTCACTTTTGTGTGGTCAATTTTGCTCTACTTTTTCTAGTTTTGAGTTGGTCCCTCAGAAGCAGCACCATATGGCATGTGTCACAAGCGAGATCTATAGGCCCTGCTGAGACAGTGGAGAGAGTGTGGGGGGAAAGGGTTAATAATACCAGACCCCTGGTTACCTGTTACTATTTCTAGCAACCACCAAATTAACCCCTGAAATCCCTCCTGCACTATCACCCTAGTACTACACTTTGCTGCCACCACCAAGACTTTATATCTGGGCGTCTTAGGTTACACCAAACACAACAGAATTACAGTATAAAATCACCTTAACAATCAAACATTTAGACTTAACCCTTTGGTAGCGTGTTCTAACTGAGCTTCCTTCAGAGTAGTGAGTTCATATTAGAGAACAGAGACAAGAGCTGATTAATTGAACATTTAATCTGAAAAAAGACTTCACAGTGCTGGTTCAAAAATACAGAAATAAAGGACATACGCAAATAAAGATTACACATTGGCAAAACAGTCCATAAAATAAAATGGGAGAAACACAAGAAATCCTTAAATACAATTACCAATATTTTAAGAGTCATTGCGGGAACTTCAGATGGAATTTCCCCCTTCAGTTGTTACAAAGATATTCACCTTTTTTATCCACAAACCCATATTAAATAGGAATCCTCAGTTGCTTCTAAGAGGCCAAACCCCCTGGGTGTTGCCGGGGGGGGGGGGGTTGGCTTGACAGTTTACGGCCCACTCGATCAGACCTGTCAGGGAGTTCTACCCGAAAAGTCATAAAGCTTCCCAAAACATGCAACCCACAGCACACCTCTATACTGTTATAATAATCATATTCCTAATATCTGTGTGAATATCTGGACAGCAAACATACTGGGTCTAACTGGTTGAAAAGTGGCTATTCTTGTCTTGTAATTCATAGTAGGAACACCTCCCCCTGGCATGTTTGGTACCCACCATAAGGGTAAAACCTGGGCATTCTGAATATATATTTGAATTGAACCTTTTTACACTATATATACATGTTCTCCCTATTTCAGGATATTTGGGTGTCCCCTGGATAACAAACAAATTTTACAAACCAGAAGCCCTGCAAAGGCCAACTCATGCCTTGACATGACAGGGTGGCTTATTTACTTAATTTCTATATACTGGATGTGATGAGGGGGTGGCCTCCCCTCTGGAAAGAGATCTTTCTGTCTGAGTATTTAGCTGCCAGACTTTGTGCAAAAATGTGCAGCCATTCCCTTCTTTCAGCAGGGCAAGCAAGGTGACTCCAGCTCTCTCCTAACTTTGAACTATATGTTAATTTTTACACTTTTGAATGCAAATCTTTTGTGGCTTTATCATCAGTTTATTCAGGTCTCTGATATAACCTTTGGTTTTGTTATCCAGATGTCTGGGCTCTCAGATGATTTGAATTTGTCAAAAAATATGCCAAGAAATAGAAAAACCTGTTTGATCTATTTCTGAGGTGCTCCTATCTAAAGACATTAATAAGCTTGTACTAAGGAACAGTCAGCAATTTATACCGGGAAATATACATTCTAAGTTGGAGGCCTTTGAATGAATTACATAGTAACGTAGTAACATTAGGTTGAAAAAACAAGTCCACCAAGTTCAACCCTTGCCTCATAACACCGTGACATGAGAATTATATAGCTTTCCTGTTACCAAATAAGACCTTCCTGATTTACCTACTAATATACAGTATAACCCTGTATGTTCCCTTTTGAAAGAAATATATCTAATCTGCTCTTAAATGTATTCATTGTGTCTACCATAACCACATCCTTTAGCAAGGAATTCCATAATTCAACAGACCTTACTGTAAAAAAATCCTTACTCTGCTGAAGTCTAAACCTTCTTTCCTCTAATCTCAAGGTGTATCCCCTTGGAATGAATAGCTCACCATAGAGATCCTTGTATTGACCTCTCATATACTTGTACAATGCGATAAGATCTCCTCTTAGTTGTCTTTTCTCTAGAGTAAATAAACCAAGTTTGTTTAGTCGTTCCTCATATGTCAAGTACTCCATTCCCTTAATTCATTTTGTTGCTCTTCACTGTACCCTCTCCAGTTCTAGAATATCCTTTTTCAGAACTGGTGTCCAAAACAGCACTGCATATTCGAGGTGAGGTCTTACCAGTGAATTAAAACCAAAGATCATACCCCACATGCATAGGCGTCCATATAAACATAGACGCTGGGTGGGCTGGCTGGGGGGACATATTATGGCTTTGACCCCCCTGGAAAAATATCTGTGAATGCCACTGCCCACGTGGTCCTACTATTTATGCTGAAGAAGACACAGCACACCCTTTCATTCAGGTTCAGTGAGGCCTTTAGACCAAGGTTTATAGAGGATTCACATGTATTTCCAGCTGATAATGCTGATGTCCTTGTTAAAGCTGTCTGCCAATCTGAGAAGTTTAAAGATGATGACAAACCAAGGTATGTTCTAGATGAAATTGGGCTACATGAAATTTCATAGGATTTTTCATGCTCAAATAGTCTCTTCCCTTATCAGAAAAGAATGGTGTGTTCCTTAAGGAAGGGTTACTTTCCCCATAAATCTTAAATCTCTGTTTTCTTTTGATTCTAAGGATCATGTCTACTGGGATCATCCACTCAGGGTTCATTGTGTCACACACACATGCTGGTAGACTTGGTTGCAGGCGAGAATGGGGTACTAATCTCAGCTATGCATGATATGGTTGGAAGTGTCACTTAATTGTGTGCTATCCTGCTTCCTTCCTGTGTGCCAGTTATGATGGGATATCCAGAGAGGAGACAGTGCTGTTTAAGTATTTAGCTGCCAGATAACATGACATCTGTGCGGCCTCGCCCTCCCTTCAGTAAGGCAGGCAATATGGCTCCAGTGTTTTTCCTCTCTTTTGAAGTTTTGAATGCAAATCTATCATGGTTTTATCAATAGTTTATTCAGGGTTCTCATATAGGTTTGGGTTATATTTTATGTATGGGCTCAAAATGAAGAAATAAAGTCAGACATAAAAAACAAAGGAAGGGAATATGTGATTGTCAAGTGGTCTACCTTCATTTATCTATCCATAAAGATTGCAAGTGGATCCTCTGCATAGCTATCAATGATGTAGAAGACACTCATAATGTTCACTTTTTTTTACAAATGTTATAGTAGCAACCTATGAGAGAGCAATGCATTTCAGTCAGTCCTCATCTAGAAGACTATCTAGTGAAAGCCTTGTCTATCCACTCACTCCTCACTCAACCAATAATAACCGACCTTCAAATAGTGGGCTGGCTGTTTAATTTGAAGAAGTCAGAACTGATAGCAGTACAAAGGAAGGAATTTATGAGTATCATTCCGGACTCTGCTCTACTTTTATACCTCCAGATAAAATACATACATACATGTCTGGCTTGTGTCAAATGTATTATGTCCATATGATAGAAGCAGTGCCTTGGGCTTTCCTTCACATGACAAGTCTTCAGCAGTTTATCCACAGAACATGGGAAAAGAAAGAAGACCAGATTGATCTCCATGTGTTTGTTCCCCCTCATAATAAGCGTTCAGTGGCTTGGTGAACCAGTGTAAAAAATAGCTGGACTTAGGCCCCACTTTACTTGACCTGCCACTTGAAAAAACTTTTGCCTATTAACAGGAAAAAGTTAACTGTATGTTTAGGTTTTATTAGCTTTGTAAGATGTGTACTTTTCTGCAATTTTAATTTATAAACGTTGACATTTGGATGACCTCTCTACTACCTGTGCCTAGGAGTCTGCCATGCTAGACTATATAAGGCAACCTGTTGCTTAAATAACTATACCAGATTTACTGTTTCAGTTATATAAAAGGGGTGATATGCAGTCCTATGTGTATAACTCATATTCCCAGACAGTTGAGATGTCAGTCAAAGTCTATCTTTTAAAAGTTGAAATTAAAGAAAACTGCACACCTTCAAAAAAAGTATTTACAAAAAATAATATATTAGTAATTAATAGGCAAATATTTCTTCAAAGGCAAAGTTCCCTTTAAAGTGGATCTATCACATATAGATAACTAATACTCATTAGGTACAGCATTTAGTGAAAAAGTTTAATATGTTAGTCATTTTTGAAAAAAACACATTATCTGCGCAAAAATTCAAGTTTAAAACGTGCCCAGCAGCCTACTTCCTGCTTGCAGCACTGCCTCTGCTCCCGTCCCACTACCCAGTATCCTCCGTCATGACGAGGCTTTTTTTCTCTAAGCTGGAGCGATCTCATTGGCAGAGATCGATATCTAGCCAATGAGATCGCTCCAGCTTAGAGACAGACTGTCACGGTTTATTATGACTCTCAGACACAAGTTTTTGGTAAAAAAAATCAATTTTATTGAAATAATAAATGATAACTTAGGATGGCAATAACATACATATATATATACAGAATATAGCACAGACAGAAGGCAGACTCTACCGGTCCTGTCAATATACCGGACAGGACAGTCTTTAGGCTCTACCGGCCTTGCCAATACCGGGTAAGGCAACCTGCAGATGGAATAGCATAGCGGTTTTACCGGCCTTACCAAATTACCGGGCAAGGCAGCCTCAATAGATACACAATGTAGGCTCTACCGGCCCTGCCAATACCGGGTAAGGCAACCTCAGATGGAATGTGGCAAAAGGTTCTACCGGCCTTACCAATACCGGGCAGGGCAGCCCAGAGATAATAGCAGCAGTCAGATGGAACTGGCAAATTAGCAGAATCGTTAAGCAGCAAGGCTTTGGAGCAAACCAGCGTCCGCACGCTGGGACCAACACAGATTTGTATAGCTGATAGGCTTTGGAGCAAACCAGTGACCGCACACTGGTGTAACAAGCGAGTTTGTATAGCCGCAAGGCTTAGGAGCAAACCAGCGTCCGCACGCTGGGACCAACACAGATTTGTATAGCTGAAAGGCTTTGGAGCAAACCAGTGACCGCACACTGGTGTAACAAGCGAGTTTGTATAGCCGCAAGGCTTAGGAGTAAACCAGCGTCCGCACGCTGGGACCAACACAGATTTGTATAGCTGATAGGCTTTGGAGCAAACCAGTGACCGCACACTGGTGTAACAAGCGAGTTTGTATAGCCGCAAGGCTTAGGAGCAAACCAGCGTCCGCACGCTGGGACCAACACAGATTTGTATAGCTGAAAGGCTTTGGAGCAAACCAGTGACCGCACACTGGTGTAACAAGTGAGTTTGTATAGCCGCAAGGCTTAGGAGCAAACCAGCGTCTGCACGCTGGGACCAACACAGAATTGTATAGCTGATAGGCTTTGGAGCAAACCAGTGACCGCACACTGGTGTAACAAGCGAGTTTGTATAGCCGCAAGGCTTGGGAGCAAACCAGCGTCCGCACGCTGGGACCAACACGGAATTGATTAGCTGAGTCACCAACGCGACCAGGCAGAAGGTCGCCAGGATACTGAAGACAGGTGATGAGATGACAGGAACCAGCAACGATCAGTCAGGTCAGAAAACAGCAGAGAAGTTCAGCAGGAACTGCAACACCAGAGACTAGGCCGGAACCAGGACTGGAAGTACTTCAGCATGCAGGAAACACTGGAACAGTAGAGATCAGGAACTCAGGAACACATGAGATCAGGAACTCAGGAACACTGGAACAGAGGCCCAGCTATCACTAGCATAGTGGTAGCAAGAAGGTCAGAAACAACACGAAAGGGCACTCAAAGGGTGCCCAATCCAGGTTTAAATAGTCAATAAGAGGCGGGCTATCTGCTGACAGCCAATAGAAGCCCCCTACTGGTGACAGACAAGTAACTGCAGCAAATCACGGGCACCGTGATAGTACCCCCCTTTCAAAGACCCCCTCTCCTAGAATAGGGTTTAGGTTTCTGTGGGTAATTGGCATGAAAGGCCCTAGTTAACCTAGGTGCATGAAGGTCCGTACTATCCACCCATGATCGATCCTCAGGACCATACCCTTTCCAATGTACCAGGTACTGTACCCTTCCTCTAAGCCTACGGGAATCAATAATGCTCTGAACCTCATACTCCTCCTGGCCCTCGACCTCAACAGGTCCTGGCACCACAGGTGTGGTAGTATAGCGATTGCAAACCAGAGGCTTAAGAAGGGACACATGGAACACATTATGGATACGCATTACTTATTAGACGGAACCTGCAGCTTGAGATTTCTGGAGGAAAGCCATACTCTATCCCCAACCTGAAAGGAAACCGCTGGAAGCCTTCTGCGATTAGCATGGCGCTGATGACGCTGAAATGACTGACCAAGTGCCCTCTGAACTTGTGCCCATGTGGAACGGAGTTGCTCGATATGCTCATCCAGAGCTGGAATCTGTTGCGTCTGAAATGAGTCTGGAAGCAAACAGGGCTGGAACCCATAATTAATCAGAAACGGAGAGCTCCCAGATGAAGAATTGACCGCACAGTTCCTGGCGAACTCTGCCCAAGGCAACAAGTCGGACCAATTATCATGATGGTCAGTAACGAAACAACGGAGAAATTGTTCCAAGCCCTGTTTAGCTCGTTCAGCGGCTCCATTGGTCTGGGGATGGTAGGCAGAGGAGAAGGACAGCTGTATGCCCATCTGTTGGCAAAATGCCCTCCAAAATCTAGACACAAACTGGCTCCCCCTGTCTGACACCAGTACCCTAGGCACTCCATGCAACCGGAATACTTCTCTGGCGAACACCATTGCCAATTCCTTCGCTGAAGGAAGACCACGGAGGGGCACGAAATGAGCCATTTTAGAAAACCTGTCCACCACCATGAATATAAAGGAGTACCCCTTCGACATAGGCAACTCTCCCATAAAATCAATGGAAACATGAGACCAGGGGCGTTCGCCATTAGGCACCGGTTGAAGCAAGCCCACAGGGAGATGTCTCGGGGTCTTAGCGCGGGCGCAGGTGGCACAGGCATTCGTAAATTCGGCACAATCGTTTCTCATGGAAGGCCACCAAAATAACTGAGAAAGGGACCATAACAATTGGTCTCTACCAATATGTCCCGCAGCCTTAGAGGAATGGTAGGTTTCGAGCAGCCTAGTACGAAATGATTCAGCGACAAAACATTTGCCCACTGGGGTTTCATGGGGAGCGGACCCCTGAGAGGCCAGGATCTCCTCCCCTAGAGGAGAAGTGATACTCGTGCGTATAGTAGCCAGTATTCTATCAGGTTGGATGATAGGAGCTGGTGCTTCCACTCTGTCACTGTCGGCCTCAAATTGTCTTGATAGTGCATCAGCCCTGATATTTTTTGACCCTGGTAAATATGATACAATGAAATTAAATCGAGACAGGAACAGTGCCCACCTGGCCTGACGAGAGGACAATCTCTTGGCCTCCGAGAGATAGGTCAGATTCTTATGATCTGTTAGGATTAAGACAGGATTCTTAGTACCTTCAAGCAAATGACGCCATTCCTTAAGAGCAAGGATAATGGCCAATAATTCTCTGTCACCTATCTCATAGTGGCTTTGAGTGACAGTCAACTTTTTAGAGAAAAACCCACAAGGTCTGAGAGTTCCACCTTTCTCGTGTCGCTGCGAAAGTACTGCCCCGACCCCAATATCTGAGGCATCAACCTCTAACGTAAATGGAAGTAAAGGATTGGGGTGGGATAACACAGGAGCCGCAGCAAATGCCAGCTTCAAATTCTCAAAGGCTTTCTCAGCAGATACCGGCCAACAAGAAGGATTAGCACCCTTGTGCGTAAGATCGGACAGAGGTTTGACAATGGAAGACAAGTTCTTAATAAACCTCCTATAATAATTAGCGAAACCCAGGAAACGCTGTATGGCTTTAAGACCCTTGGGTTTTGGCCATTGTAGGACAGCTGACAACTTTTCTTTGTCCATGGCAATGCCATCATTGCCAATTATGAACCCCAAGAATGGCACACTGGTTCTATGAAACTCACATTTTTCCATTTTACAAAATAATTTGTTCTCACGGAGTCGTAGCAATACTGCGGATACATCTTTGATGTGCTGTGCCATGTTTTGGGAGTAAATCAGTATATCGTCGAGGTACACCACAACACATGTCTGTAACATATCTCTCAGAACATCATTTATCAGTTCCTGGAAAACTGCGGGTGCATTACACAGCCCAAAAGGCATTACTAGATACTCGTAGTGCCCAGCTCGAGTATTAAAGGCAGTTTTCCACTCATCACCTGCTCGAATGCGAACCAGATTGTAAGCGGCCCGTAGGTCCAACTTGGTAAATATCGAAGCGCCCTTAAGCCTGTCAAAAAGCTCGGTGATGAGTGGTATTGGGTATGCGTTTTTTGCCATTAGTTTATTCAAGCCCCGGTAGTCAATGCATGGTCTTAATTCGCCATTTTTCTTTTTTACAAAAAAGAACCCAGCCCCAGCTGGAGAGGTAGATTTACGTATGATCCCTCTAGCAAGGGCATCAGAAATGTAATCCTCCATAGCCTTATTTTCATCACAAGATAATGGATAAGTGCGTCCTTTCGGAGGTACTGCACCAGGCTGCAATTCAATGCAACAATCATAAGGTCTATGCTGGGGTAGCATACTAGCCTCTCCTTTGCTAAAAACATCGCCAAACTGTTGGTACACATCCGGCATAGCAGAGGAGGTGCACATGACCTTAATAGGCTGGATGACGCACTTGTCCATACAAAGCTGGGACCAAGCAGCAATTTCACACTTTTTCCAATCGAATTGTGGGTTATGTAACTGTAACCACGGAAATCCCAATATCACCGCATGGTGCGGGGAATTAATTAGTTGAAACTGCTGCTCTTCTCTGTGAAGTGCCCCAATAGTCATAGACAATGGCATAGTTTCAAATATAACCTGAGGCGGTTCTAAGGGTCTACCATCAATCGCTTCAATAGTCAAGGGGTTTTCTCTTTCAATGCGTGGAACTCCGTGCAATTCAGCAAAGGTATTATCCATAAAATACCCTGCTGCACCGGAGTCAACCAAGGCCAAAACCTCCACAGAGCGTTGTGCCCAAGACAATGCCACCTGTATGGTGGGTTTCATTATGCCCGACACTGGGGACGATTGTACACCACCTAGGGCCTGTCCCCCAAGATACCCTAGGTGTGTGCGTTTCCCGGACGTACCGGACAGGAATTTAGCAAGTGCCCTTTTTTACCGCAGTATAAACATAACCCTTGTTTTTTGCGATATAGTCTCTCTGCCTTGGATAGTCTAGTGAAGCCTATTTCCATAGGTTCACTTGTTTCCCGTACTGGTTCACTAGACTTCAATGCCAAGGGAGGGATGGGTGGGCAAAACATGCTACTAGGCTCATTATTTTTTGACCGTAACTTACGATCTCTGGCAATTGATCTCTCACGTATTCTGGAGTCGATTATCATAACATACTCAATGTAATCATCTAGATCAATAGGTAGATCTTTAGCAGCGATTTCGTCTTTAATGTGGTCATTCAGGCCTTGAGAGAAGGCTGCCAATAATGCCTCGTTATTCCAACCTACCTCTGCTGCCAATGTGCGGAATTCGATGGCATAGTCGCCCACTGTACGCCTGCCCTGTTGTATCTCCATAAGGCGTTTGGCAGCAGAGGTGGTTCTACCAGGAGGCTCAAACACTCTTCGAAAGGAACGCACAAATTCACTAAAGTTCTTAGTACAAGGTTTAGCATTCTCCCACAAGGGGTTAGCCCAAGCCAATGCTCTGCCAGTGAGCAGTGATATCGTGAACCCCACTTTACTACGATCATTGGGAAATGCGTGTGCCGTCAATTCCATAAAGATTTCGAGTTGATTGATGAACCCTCTGCAGAGACTAGGGTCACCATCATATCTTAGCGGCAAGGGTGCAGAAGCCGTTAACCCTTTAACAGTACCCCCTAGGGGTCTGGTATCACTTTCCGGTGTCTGACTTGGCGAGACCACCGGGCTAGAGCTAGATTGGTCAGCAGGTACCGTGCGTTCAAGGATCGTTTGAATTGCAACTGCCAACTGATCCAAACGTTGCTCGAGCACATCCATCCTCCAATGGATATTCTGTGCGTTACCTTCACCCTTGCTGTCTGAGGTCATGGCCCTTTCGTACTATCACGGTTTATTATGACTCTCAGACACAAGTTTTTGGTAAAAAAAATCAATTTTATTGAAATAATAAATGATAACTTAGGATGGCAATAACATACATATATATATACAGAATATAGCACAGACAGAAGGCAGACTCTACCGGTCCTGTCAATATACCGGACAGGACAGTCTTTAGGCTCTACCGGCCTTGCCAATACCGGGTAAGGCAACCTGCAGATGGAATAGCATAACGGTTTTACCGGCCTTACCAAATTACCGGGCAAGGCAGCCTCAATAGATACACAATGTAGGCTCTACCGGCCCTGCCAATACCGGGTAAGGCAACCTCAGATGGAATGTGGCAAAAGGTTCTACCGGCCTTACCAATACCGGGCAGGGCAGCCCAGAGATAATAGCAGCAGTCAGATGGAACTGGCAAATTAGCAGAATCGTTAAGCAGCAAGGCTTTGGAGCAAACCAGCGTCCGCACGCTGGAAACAACACTGAGTAGTATAGCCGCAAGGCTTAGGAGCAAACCAGCGTCCGCACGCTGGGACCAACACAGATTTGTATAGCTGATAGGCTTTGGAGCAAACCAGTGACCGCACACTGGTGTAACAAGCGAGTCTGTATAGCCGCAAGGCTTAGGAGCAAACCAGCGTCCGCACGCTGGGACCAACACAGATTTGTATAGCTGAAAGGCTTTGGAGCAAACCAGTGACCGCACACTGGTGTAACAAGCGAGTTTGTATAGCCGCAAGGCTTAGGAGTAAACCAGCGTCCGCACGCTGGGACCAACACAGATTTGTATAGCTGATAGGCTTTGGAGCAAACCAGTGACCGCACACTGGTGTAACAAGCGAGTTTGTATAGCCGCAAGGCTTAGGAGCAAACCAGCGTCCGCACGCTGGGACCAACACAGATTTGTATAGCTGAAAGGCTTTGGAGCAAACCAGTGACCGCACACTGGTGTAACAAGTGAGTTTGTATAGCCGCAAGGCTTAGGAGCAAACCAGCGTCCGCACGCTGGGACCAACACAGAATTGTATAGCTGATAGGCTTTGGAGCAAACCAGTGACCGCACACTGGTGTAACAAGCGAGTTTGTATAGCCGCAAGGCTTGGGAGCAAACCAGCGTCCGCACGCTGGGACCAACACGGAATTGATTAGCTGAGTCACCAACGCGACCAGGCAGAAGGTCGCCAGGATACTGAAGACAGGTGATGAGATGACAGGAACCAGCAACGATCAGTCAGGTCAGAAAACAGCAGAGAAGTTCAGCAGGAACTGCAACACCAGAGACTAGGCCGGAACCAGGACTGGAAGTACTTCAGCATGCAGGAAACACTGGAACAGTAGAGATCAGGAACTCAGGAACACATGAGATCAGGAACTCAGGAACACTGGAACAGAGGCCCAGCTATCACTAGCATAGTGGTAGCAAGAAGGTCAGAAACAACACGAAAGGGCACTCAAAGGGTGCCCAATCCAGGTTTAAATAGTCAATAAGAGGCGGGCTATCTGCTGACAGCCAATAGAAGCCCCCTACTGGTGACAGACAAGTAACTGCAGCAAATCACGGGCACCGTGATACAGACATCCTCCGCCATTGGAGGCTGCTGGGTAGTGGGACGGGAGCAGCCTCTATGCGGCAAGCGGAAGTAGACTGCTGGGCACCTTTTAAACTTGAATTTTTGCATAGATAATGTTTTTTTTTTTTAAAAATGACTAACATTAAACTTTTTCGCTAAATGCTCTATCTAATGAGCATTAGATATCTATATGTCATAGATTTACTTTAATGATTCCTTTCAATGTGGAGAAATTTTCAGTTCGGTTTATAATCAGTCATTTTTACTTTATTAAAGCGGAACTACCACCCCAATATGATTATGTGTTTATTAATGTGTCCTCCCTTGGTTAGAACCACTTTGTAGTTAGTTTTTAAAAAAACGCGTTTATAAAGAATAAACAGTAAATTACTGTGGTACCTTATACAGTCTGTCCCAATGCGTATGTTTTTCATGGAGCTAAATGGCTCCTTAGTTCGTCTCACTGGGTGAATGATCCATCCTGCGTCACACAGCTCTGGACACAGCTCTGGACGCTCGAACGTTAAAAAAAAGAGACGGCTGTGGGAAGGCAGAACCTTCTTGACTGACAGGCACACAGAAAACTGAAGCATGCACAGTGGTACATTTTCTCCAAGATGGCGGTGGTCTGATCGTGATACATACACGGATACCGGGTCAGATTACACAATTTGTAAATACTTTTGAGAGTATTGCCTAACCTTTTCTTGTTACATGGGGGGGGGTTACTATACGAGCTTTGGTTGTATGACCATGGGAGTTCTGTTTTAATTTTCTGACATAGTTAATATTTTGAGTGTACTGTAAGTCATTGTCCCACTCATTGGTGGTTGTGCCAGTTTCCATTTATGCATAATTTTTGTAATGATCTGACAGACTAAGTGCCCAATGTAAGCTGCCTCCTAAGACTCTATGAAGTAGATTCCCCTCAAAAAGGTGGCAGTCTGCTATTTGATATAATAATATGTTAAAGGGATAGTAATGCTTAATATGTAAAAAATATATATATATTGTAGTGTTTATCACCCGAGTACAAAAAAGGTACTCTCACTGCTGAAAGGTGTTTTATTCAAAAGTTATTACAGCTCAAAGTTGAAATTTTTAGATGCAATATCACAGTGGCCTGAAATTGTACAGTGGCGTTGTTGTTACACCATCCTATGGACAGCGCTGGTCCGTAGACCATAAATCTCCATAGGATGTTGTAGCAACACTGCCACTGTACAATTTCAGGCCACTGTGATATTGCACCTAAAAAATTCAACTTTGAGCTTTAATAACTTTTGTATAAAACACCTTTCAGCAGTGGGAGTACTCTTGTTTTACTCAGGGGGATAAACCCTACAACATATTTTTTTTACATTTTAAGTATTGCTATCCCTTTAAGATCACAACAACAGACAATACAGGAATACTGCAAGGCAGGCCACAGTGGGCTAGTACTTAGCTAGGTGGCAGTGGCTTCTCTCTGGGTTGCCTTGCTGATTTAGAGATGCTGGCTGCAAGGCCAGATTAGAGTTGACCAGAGGAGCTGGCCGCACCCCGGATGACAACCCCTAAAACAGCAGCTGCCCAATGAGGTAGAAGAGGATACTGAATGAATAATCCATCTGCAGTATAGTCGTAATTGTTTTACAAGAACACTGAGGCCTGGAGCTGGACTGAGAAGAAAGAGAACAGGATAGTCGAAGTCTGACTGGAGGTCGAAGAGACAGAAGCCCACCAGGGTCAGGACAGAAGGGAAGTCAGACAAGCCAGATCAGGAACGGATGGGCAACACAGTATGAGGCAGCAGATGGAGTAATAGTCAAACAACGGAGCCAAAGTCCGTAACAGGATATCAGATGAGCATGGTACAAGATCACAGAACAGAAGGGAAGTCAAGGGAATAGCCAGGTTAATACACAAGATAAAACTCAGAAACAAGACAGGAAACTCAGGGTCACAACCTGGAATGCTTTGTTCTGGCCCCGCCCAAAAGCGGAGAGGCTCTATAAATGGCATATAGCAACCAAAAGACAATGTAGAGAACCAGGATCCAGATAACAAGGTAAATAAACAGCAAAACAGAGAAAGAATCACAAAAAGCAAAGAAAAAGGGGCAGAACATGACAATTTTGAACTGTCTAGGTTCTTCATAGCTCTTCCAGTGTTTACTCTTCACAAGAAGATAAACCTGACCCCAGCAGGTAGTCTTGTCATGTTCGTGAAATCAAGTTAAAGTCTTGAACTTGAAGATAATGCTGCAAAGTGTAAAATGAGAGTAGGAAGGATATTCTGTGAAAAAGAAAGTTGTAATGGCGCAAGTATGTAGCTGGATATGATTCACTATCAAAATGTTGGCCACTATTAGGCAACCAACATAAAGGCGCATTAAACATGTTGCTGGCATGAAAAGGGCGATATTAGACTCTCGTCCGCATGAAAAGGGCGAAATTCTGATGTAGAGGGCTTAAGCGTTGCACGTTTGAGCAAACGCGGAGTACGTTGCGTACCCCTCTGGCACTGAAAGGGTTAATGTTGCTCCCCTGTTTCATACATTCCCCTTATAAATGTTCCAGGACATATTGTATTCTTCCTGAGCAAGTGTACCCCTCTTGCGCTCAAAGGATTAACATACACGGATGTAAGCACTAGCAGTGGTATTATGTGTGAATCCTACATGCTTGCTGTGCGTGTGTTCTCACTGGATGCACCAGAGGAGGCTCTGTGTGTAAGAGTTGCAAGATCAAGTGCACGGACTGCATCAACTTTAACCCTCAAAGGGACAGAAACTTGTAACACGGAGTACCCGAAAAGGCGCTTCCATAATCTGCAAGGTAAAATAAACATCGATAATAAATCTTCCTTTCGGCAGGGACAACTATTTGAGGCGCTTAGATGAACCCCTGTACCTACAGTACACCAGGTGACCATTTTCTAGGAACGTGTAGCGGAATGATGCAGACATGTCGCCCATAGGTTTACTACTGAAATGTGCAATACTTAAGCCCTCGACATCAGAATCTCACCCTTTTGATGCAAGGGAGATTATGATATCTCCCTTTTCATGCCGGAGACATGTTTAATGTGCCGTTTTGTTTGTCGCCCAATAGTGGGCGACATTTCAAAAGGATAATGGTGGCTATGTGTAGAAAACCGGTTACAAAGCAGCCCAGGTGAAAATTACCTACCACAGGTTACTCACTATCAGTCAGCGGCATCGTAAACAACACTAGGCGCTGATCATTGATGGGGAATTTAGTGCCTAGTGCTGTTTACGATACCGATGACTGATTGTAAGTCACCTGTGATGCTAAAAGAGGGTATGTGTGTGGTGAACTAAAGACGCCACATATGTGGTGCATGGGTTGTGAATTTATGTGCTTGTAGTTGCACGGCTCATGACGCCAGGGTAGTGTTTTACACCACACTCCAGGGGTGAAGCAGGTCTCCTGGGCCCAGCGCTGGGGCAATAAAAACCAGACTGCAGGGTACAGATAACTGCGTTTACTGGAGAAGCAGGACAGGTGAAATAGTCCATTAAAGCAATGCAGAGGTAAGGCAGGGGCAAGTGCAGAGGTAACAAGGAGCCACAGGGCTTGCTGAGACTTGTAGTAGACTTTACTCTGAATCTTGACTTTACTAGTGACAACTTTAGACTTTACTGTAGTTACTGAAGACTTCTGACTTATGTGGCCACATACACTGTCTGGACCATAGGTCGCTCTTGTACAATCTACCGCCAGGTTAACTAAGGACTTTTGACTAGGACTTTTGAGACTACAGAGTAGAGGCCGCCGTAGGCTAATCACTCACTATAAGTAGTACTCTCTATGGGGCCCATTCGCATTCAGCACTTCTCCCCACAGCTCTTCTTGTAGACGGGCACAGACTTGGACTTGGACTCCTGTGTGGTGGAATGCCTATGGTTGTGCTGTGGAACACTGTAGTTGTTTAGCTCAACTGGTTTCCCTCACCTTCTCCTCTGTCTTTATCTCCACACACTTCCTCCAGTTCTCTCTCTAACAACAGACTCCTGTAGACTGAACTCACACTAGCTTGCTCCTTCCTGTCTGGCTAGACCAGGGGGCTGCTGGGTAAAAACCTCATTGGCTCCTGTGGTCACATGTTACTCTCTGCACTGCTCACCTTAAAGGGACATGAACAACAAAAATATTACAGTTATACCAACATTATACAATCACACAAATATATACATAACCATGTTTTAAACTACAAGCAACATATACCAGAAAGGACTGGTAAATGTAAATGTTCAACTCTGGGACATTACATGTGTACAATAAACTTGGTTAACCTATTGTTTTTTATACATTAATAAAATATTTTAAAGAAATGTATTTTATTCTTTTGGAGTGTATGGTTTCATAAGTGCTGAGGTATCACTAAAAAGGAAGGGTATTAGCATAAATTGACATTACAAATAAATAAAGTTACATATCTCATAAACTGTTACCTTTTTTTTTCTTTTTTTATGCGTAAACTTTTTATTGACAGTGCATTACAGAGTAAAACAGTGGTTTGGATGAAAGGTTACATCAGGCAGAAAATACTTGCAGAACAATAGAGTACAGAGAAGAACACAGAGAAGAAGAAAAGATAGAGTAATGGTCAGGTCACACAAGCCCCACCCCCCCAGAACAAAAAAACGCATAGTCCAAGTACTGAGCAAGTGGACATTTGCCTACAGGACCCACCGGCCCTCTGGACACCTATATCATAAGTAGGGCTAGAAGGAAACATATAGAGAGAGAAAGAAAAATGCCAGTTGAGAATACTCAAGGGTAGCCATCTACCACAACATGAAATATAGGGAAGTGAAAAGAATGGTAGAATGATAAAACAGTACAATATTGAGATATTACAGTATGAAGTTGGTGAAGCAATAAAATAGGGAGGGGTCAAGTCTGGCAAAGGTAAATGAGCAGAGGGAGGCAAGAGAAAAGAGAAAGAAGAAAAGGGAACTGTTAGCCATTTTTTATTTCAAACAATGAATATAGGACATTTTGAAAGGTCTTCCAAAATCACCTATTTGTTACAAAGTGACAATTCCACTTTAATCTTGGAACACCCACACAAACCAGTCCCTTAAAGGGTTCATCTTCTTTGCAGAAGACCCTGATAAAGTGCATTTTATCCCAAAATATATTGTAGCTCTTTTAGTGCCAAGGGGTGTCTGGCACATAAACTATTAACATTTATGCATTTATGTCAAGCTGTGTTCTTCAAACACCATAAAGAATGAGCATCAGACATAGTTAAGTTTTTCTGTATGTGCAGTATGTCAGCAATGAAATTCTCTATACGCTTTGGCAGAGGGAAGAATGCTTTTTGTACTTGTTCCCTACAATGTTCACTATTAATGGTCCAAGTAAAACATAATTGGAATTTCATTAGAAGTAAAAAAAAATATTATTGTTCAGTCCCTGGTCCCACATTTTTCTTTGTGTAGGGTTGGAAAATTTCTCATTGGTAGAACACGGAAAGCAATATACAAACAGTACAAGGAAATCTAAAGAGGAAAAAACCCTAATCCTCAATTTGAGGCAGGAAAGCGGAAGAAATATTGGGTGGTATGACCTTTCTGGTATGAGAGCAGCAGTGTGAGCTTTCTTCTGTGGTCTGCTTCAGAGTAGGAGTGTGGCTAGCAAAATGTCTTGGACTTGTGGTTAACCCCTTGGATGCAAGAAAGGTCTCCAATGCATTGCTAAAAGACCTCTCCAGCAATCAAAAGGATAAAGATATCTAAAATATAGAAATTCATAAACAAGGTTCCTTCTCTAAGATATAAATTTGGACAACTCTATGTCTACTCTTAAAGGGATAGTAATGTTTAACAAAAAAAGCAGCTCCTATTAATCTTCTCAGTATTTGGGCTATGGAGAGTGTTATTTCAATACTGTCAGAGTTGTAGTTCAAGAGTAATTGAATGATAAAGTTTCCCCCTCCCACCCCTTTTGCCTAGTGTAAGCCACCGCCCCTCAGATGTGGAATCTGGTCCCTTGACCAGACAGCTCACAGCAAGGGACAATCTTCTTACTGTGAGAACAATGAAAACCCTGCCCCTTGACAGGTTATTCCTTATGCTAATTGAAGAGTGTCCCTCTCTGCGATCCATTCCGACAGTCTTGCTGCTCTGAGGTGAGCAGTGTTACATCAGTAAAAGGGGTGGAAGGGGATACTTTTTCAATTACTCTTGAACTACAACCCTGACAGTATTGAAATAATGATCCCTATGGCCCAAATACTATGAAGATTAATTGGAGCTGCTGTTTTTGTGAAACATTACTATCCCTTTAATATACAGCAAAACTGCTATCTACTTTTGGGCTCTCTTATCAATATATGAATAGACACATCATAGTCAGTAAGCTGAATTGGAGAAAAAAATAATTCTCAATGATTTAAATGGAGCTTTTATCCCCATGACTGCCATAGAGATCTCCAAAATGTGAAAATACCCTATTTAAATCAATTGAAATATAGGTAATTTTTATTCCATCCCCCCTATGGTACATTTGATTTACTCCAAAATTGCACCTCTTTAGCTGATTGTGTGCAACCATAATCATTTCCTGTGTTAGCTATATTTATCAGCAGGGGCTGTAATCATTCACTTAGTGATAAGCGAGTACATGGCTATTCCATGGATATAAGAATTAACCATATATTAAATTCTGAATAGTGTATATAGTGTTAATCAGTGGGGCCTGAATGTATGCTGTATGCATATTTTTTTGTGCAGAAATTCCTACATTTACTATCTTCAAGAATATTTTCCTGGCTAACAATATGGTTCATCATTCCCAAAAGTATTTATGAATGATCTCATGCAAGTAGTGGCAGAAAACAGGGTTTATAATTTACTGCGCTCCTTGATAAATAGCTCTCTTGTGACCATATGCAAATGTAAAAGTGGAACAATTATACAGCAAATAAACTGTGCCGTTGGGAACACATAAAAATCCCCTACATTCCCATTTCTTTTAATGGGGCTTTTAACCCCTTGAATTCTAGAGGTCTCTAATGCATTGCTTTGCAATGCATTGTAGACCTCATTATCACTCAAAGGCCTCAATTCAACTGTGTCTGATGGCAAAAAGAAACAGCCAATGGCAATTTTATATGCACGGTAAGCCATTCAGTTAGACGTCTTAACAACAACTAATGGCAGTTTTAAAATTACAGCTGGCGATAATATATTGCTCATTGAGAACAATGGAATAGCCATCCCCAGAGCCATTCAATTGTGTGTGCGGTAGTGCTAACAGAAGATAAATTGAAGCATTTAACAGATGAAAATCTAAACCCAATCTTTCTGGCCGTACACCACACAACAGATCATAAAAACCACTATCGGACAAAATAAGGCAGAGAAACAGCAGCTCACCCAACACACAGCATATAGAACAAGCACAACAATGGGCAACATTAACCCCTGCAAAGGGGACAAACTGAGGCCAATACATCAGATGTGGAACAGTCTGATTACTCAGATGTAAAAGGCACAAATTATGACAGAGGCAACTATACCTATCATAGCACAAATTTTTTAGGCCAGTGCCCGAGGAAGACATGAGGACACAGGAGGTATCTAAACGTAGGACACTGACAAGAAGGGGGGACGTAATAGGTCTGAGAGACAGAGTGGTCTGGGGGTTACCGCCAGAGCAGCAGGAGGGCCCAGCAATCATGGAGGGGACATTAACCTTAATCAATGTTACAGACCATACACTTCCTACTACACAAAGGTTTGTCATTACTGAGATTTATACTAACACATAATTATTTTGTGTTCCATGACCACTTTTACAAAACCACTTGGTTTAGCGCTTAATTGGTGATTGGATGAACCCCCGAAACCCAGAACCACCAGGGGGAAAATGCCCGTTAAACTGAGCAGCTAGTCGCCAGATGGGGAATTATTGCAGCTCAAGTTTTTTAGGGGTGGTAGTTCTGCTTTAAAGAATTAAAGTCTTAATGAATGGCCTCTTATTTTATTTTTTTTTTTGCTGAGCCCTTTGAGTCAATAGTTTTATCTCTGCATTTTTTCCAGTTCAATAATGTTTCTTTTAAGAACTGGTGGCCAAAACTGTATTCCATATGCCAGGTGAGGCCTAATCAAGACTTATTATAGAGGTAGAATTATAACCACATCCTGTGCATCTTACCTTTTTATGCAGGATAGTACCCTATTAGCTCTTGCAGCAGCTGAGTGACACTGCACACTGCTGTGGTCTATTGCCTATCTCTACTCCTAATTATTTCTCTAAAAAGGATTCCCCATGTAGTTTCTCATTTATAGTATATGTAATGTGTTTGTTTCTGCAGCCCAATGCATAACCTTAAATTTATATATATATTAAACTTTTCTGCCCATTCACTCAGTTTAGCCATATCTTTCTGTAGAGAAAGATGTATATGTTTTCCTTACACAGCTTAGAGTCATCAGCAAAGATTGAGACACTACTTTCAATACCCACTTATTGATCATTAACAAACAAGTTAACTTATCGCCCAATATCTCTAACCAACTCCGACATAAAAAATTAGCAAAAATTCTGGCTAACAGGCTAAACCCCCTGCTCCCTTCCTTATTCCATCCCGACCAGGTTGGATTTGTCTTCTGCAGACAGGCCTCGGACAAAATCAGAAGTACAATAGATCTCATATGCACTGCAAATTCCTCCCGGGTACCATCCGTTATCTTGTTGCTCGATGCACAAAAGACATTTGACAGATTGAATTGGAGATTCATGCTTGCATTTCTGCATCACTACCACTTTCTGAAACACTTCCTGTTATAAGTGCGCTATACTCCATCGGTGAAGGTAGCAGTTAATGGTTTCCACTCTTCTCCTTTTCCCATACTTAGTGGCATGCATCAAGGTTGTCCTTTGTCCTCCCTCTTATTCAATTATTTAAGCCTCAAACCCCTGGCTGAGCATGTTAGGGCAAATTCTGATATCTCAGGGGTATGCACTGGAGACTTGGAATACAAACATTCTCTGTTGTGAATGACATTCTTCTCACACTCTCTCAACCTTTGGTGTGCATTCCCAATTTATTCCAGGAGCTTAGTCGTTATCAGGACATCTCTGGTTTTCGGATCAATACTGGTAAATCTCAGATGTTGACGAGCCATATCCAGCCTCAGGCCAAACAGATGCTAGCCCAGAACTGAAGTTTCCACTGGCCAGAGACTAACTTTAAATACTTAGGTATCCAGCTGACAAAGTCTTTTTTCCACACTTTACACGGTAAACTACCCTCCTGTATTTCAGAGTCTCCAAGCTGATCTGGCAAGGTGGAACAATTCCAACATATCCTGGCTTGGCAGAAGTAACTTGATGAAAATTAACCTGTAAACATCGCTTACTATATCTCTTTAGGGTTCTGCCTGTCCCGGTCCCTGTACCTGCACAAGATTCATATGGGCAGGGGGCATGTCGCGTGTTTCCTTCCCGGTTATGTCCAAGTCAAGTGTGTGTGGAGGCTTGGGCCTGCCCCATCTATATTCCTATTACTTGGCAGCACAACTGGCCCAGATTATCCTGAGGCATGCTAAAGACAAGTACTTACCCTGGGTCATGATAGAGGGGAGTGTGGCCTGGCCTTCTCCGCTCCCACATCTGATGTGGCTTCCCCGTACAGTGACACCATCTCTTGCAACTGAGACTCCCACCGTCCTTCATTCCTTGCGTTTTGAGACGCGGTGAAGATTCAGAAATCTCTATCCTATCTGGTATCTCGGCTGATGCCGGTGCTGGATAACCCAGCTTTTCAACTGGGCCTGGACTCCTGGGCCTTTGCTCGATGGTGCTTCCTGCATCCGATGACCTTGGAAACCTGTTTTGATGGGGCCTGGGTGCTTTTGTTCAAATGGTTCTTAAACTCCCGCTCCTTACCCGTATCTGAAATGTACCTGTACTTGCAGGTTGCCCACTTCACCCAGACTACGGCCCAGACCGGCCCTCCCCCTAGCTTAACGTGGTATGAGACGTTGTGTCAGGATGGGTCAAGCCCTGCAGGGCTAATCTTACGTATATACATCCGGATTTGCCCGGGAACGGGTGACCGTAAAGCCAAATACATACTGGCCTGGGAGAGAGACATAGGCTCCAAATTATCATTTGATTCATGGCAACTCATCTGGACAGCCACTCCCAAAAGCTCTATTTTTATACTTCATACAGAGAGGGCCTATAAGCTGCCATACCAATACACAATCTAGCCTGAGCAGACCCCATTACACTTCAGAGGTTTTGGCGAAAGGGGAACCCTGTACCACATATGGTGGACTTGTCCTTTGGCTGTGGGTTTCTAGAAGATGGTGAATTCTCTGAATGTCAAACCACATCTGTCCCCTCCTCTCTTGAGCCTTGGTGTTTCCTCCTGGGGCTTAGGCCCCTGGAGGTCCCCTGCTCTGATCTTAAACTGATGACACACACATACCCCTTGCTGCCAGAAACGCCCTGGTCTCCCACTGGAAGCAGCCTGGGCTTCCGGGCCGCACAGCTTTGATAGGTTATATATGGAAGATTTACTCCATGGAGAGACTCACTTCACTTCTTTTGGATGTTCAGGAATGCTTCTTGCAGGAATGGGAGCCATGGCTGACATATCATGACCATCAAGATAGTGATGGCTCAACAGGGGAGTGAGTAGTAAAACCCACTTTCTTTGACTGTTCTATCCCCTCTGGTCAGTCTTCCCTCTGGAACATTCTCCCCCTCCTTATCCCCCCTTTTATTTCTTTTTCTTCGTCTTCCTTTCCCCTGTCCTTCCTTTCTCTAGATCTCCCCATGCACTCTAGCACCAGCCTTTCACCTTCCTCTCCTGTTCCATTCATGTCTATAGCTGTCAACTTTTTTAACAATTTGGGTCCATGACAAAATGTGACTTCCTCAGTTGAATGTGGCAAGATGCAGGGTGGGCCCGGAGGTAGATTGCTGCCGGGCTGCGGTGCTGGGTTGCCATCCAGCCAAGCGTTGCAAACTACCTGAATATCACTAGGTAGAAAATCAGGAATTCATTGTCCAGTGCTAAGATGTGTCACTCTGTGTAATATGATTTTGTATATGCTGTACCCCCACTCCTGATCCCCCTTTTCTTCTTCTGTATCCCACTCCATCACAAATTATGAAAAAATTTAATAAACTTCAGTTTAAAAAAAAAAAAAAGTAAAAAAAGCATGGAGCCCAGGACTGAACCATTTTGCACCCCACTTAGAACTTTAGATCAAGTAGAAAAGGTTCCATTTAAAACAAATCTCTGCCATCTACCATTTAACCAGTTCTCTATCCATGTACAGACATCTCCTCACAAGTCAAAACCTTTAATTTATGTAGTAGCCTGTTGTGAGGCACAGTATCGAAAAGGTTTAGCAAAGTCAACAGCAATACCCTTGTCCTAACTGCTACTTTATCTTTAGTAAAATGCAAGTAAATTAGTTTGACATGATCTATTCTTCATAAAACCATACTGGCTCCTACTAATAATATTGTTGGCTGTCACAACCATTTTATTCAAGCTTTTGTCAGATAGGTACAAATACGTCTCATAAAACCCAAATTGATTAACCCTGTTTGTTGCTGGAAAAATATGCAACTTGTTGTTCCCATCCTGTTTGGGACAGATCCAGGCATTGGCAATATGGTTAGCATCAAATGTGGTGACATCTTTTCCCAGAGTTTATAACAAGTGTTTTGATAGCAGTTTGCAGAGGAAGGATGAGCGATTCTATAGGAAGTAAAGATGCTCTGCACTGCATTACGTCTGACATTTAACCTAGGCGAAAGTGCTATATTTATTTTTCTGTCAACGCTGTCTTTATTGCTGCCTATGTTCTTATTCATGTATTTTCTGGTTTTGCAGTAACTGAAAAGTAATAATGCATTTACTGAACATCTGCAGCCTGAAATATGGGAAAGCAGTCGTCTCATAACAAAACAAAACGAGCAGACGTCATTGAATCAAGTGCTTTTTGTAGTAATCATAATGGATGATTCTCCAAACTCTTAAGTTCATTATATTTTCTTAACAGCTATAGCAATTAAAATTGAAATGCCTGCTTTACATAACTTTTCAGTAAATAATCATATGTTTTTGCTTTCAATGTTATTTTTTTATGTTGTTAAACCATATGTTTTTGTGTACTTTACAAAATGAAAATGCTGTGAAGTGCTGACTATGCATGCAGAGCAATGCAATGCGTACCTCTCTGGTTAACAGAGTAACTGATGGAGAGGTAGCTCCAGGTCCCAATGGAGGAATAGACACATTCACATTAGAAAATGGTGCAATTTTTTTTAGGTCCATAGCCTGCTCATAAGAGCTTTAGTTTTTCTACGCCCCTAAAACAGCTTGTATGAACAAGCACATTATGGCAGATGGAAACTATTGTTAGCTTGTTGTTAGACAAAGGTTAATATTAAAACTGGTTAGAAAGCTTGGAAAAAGGCAAAATAACTCACAGAGGGCACAGAAGCTGGTTAGAGTTGCACTGTTTCATTTTAACTGAAACTATGAATAGACAATTACTATTTACATAAGCCCTCTAAACACAGTATTCTGTCATCTTCAACAGTATATATGCATTGCACAACTTTTCAGTAGACCCACAGTCATTTTCAGCTGTAGGTTCATAAGAACATTAATACAGCACTACCCAGGTTATGAACTAGTAAGTACAGGAGTGTAGCAGGTCATTGAATTATAGAAATTAGGTTTTTTTCCCATCCCTATTAGAATACAGATTTTAGGATTTCTTGTTTAGAGAAGATATAGCTATGGACTAGAGATGAGGCCATCTTGGCCCATAAAGATCCTCATATGGACCTAAAACTGAAACTACTATGTTCAAAAATGGCTGTTTGGAAATTCTGGGGAAAAAACATCATCTACTAATAAAATCCCCATTGATTTAAGTGGGGATCTTAAACCCTAGAAAATGTGTTGATTTAAAGACAATGTGAGGAATGTTAAAGTTGCTGTAACTGAAAGTATCGGTAATGAGGCTGAAAACATTCTTATACCTTGGTTAATCAATTATCAGATACTAGTGTAAAAGCCTGTGTACAGGGGTCAAGGTCCAGGTGATGTTAACCCTTTGAGTGCAAGAGGGGTACGCAACGCATTGCTTTGCAATGCGTTACGTACCCCTCTGGCACTCAGTGGTTAAGAAGCTGGTTCTGCTTTGCGTCCTGCCACCGACGCAGTCATGCACTGTAGAGACTGGCTAAAAGCACAGAATGCTCCCAGCATTTCTACACCTCCCAGCATTCTGTGCGTTCGGGCAGTCTCTACTGCGCATGACGGCTTCTGACAAACATCCTAGCAAATTATTATATAGGATATTACTGGTGTTTTTTGCATTCGATTCCGCCAAAGAGTTAAAAGCGGGTATGGTTTAATCTAACGTCATGTAGTATTTAAATAAAAAAATCTTCTAGCTGTCTTTTTTGGTCTAATTTCAATGATTTTGGTCTGACAAAGTAAAAAGGTTCTAGATTTGGGAAAGGTTGTTTAAATGAATATTAGTCCTTTCAGTGCCATAGGGGTACACAATGGATTGCTTTGCAATGCGTTGTGTACCCCTCTGGCACTGAAAGGGTTAACAGGTAGGAGTGGGAAGTCAAGATAGGGTGTTAACTAGTAAAAATAAAACCCGTCTCTTTGAAAATTTGTAGTTTTAATGACAAATAAAAGAAAAAACACAATTCTGAAGTTAACAATGTCTTTTAACCCCTTAAGGACAGCCGATAGCACATGTGGCCATCATTTAACCCCTTAGTGACTGGCCGCGCACACAAGCGTCCGTCACTTAATGCCCGGCTAAGAATTTTTTTTTTAATTATTATTCCAGAGTCCACGAATGGCGTGCAGCCACTAGGGGACCCGGACCTCCGGGACGTACATGTACGTCCTCTGTCACTAAGTGACAGTTTTTGTGGGACGTACATGTACGTGCATTGTCAGGAAGGGGTTAAGGACCACGGACCATTTTTTTTTTTTCACCATCTGCTTCTGGGCTCACCATGCAGCTGCACATCGTTCGGGGAGCCCGGAAGCGGGTCCTTAACGGAAAACAACCCATGACGGTCCTGGACCGCTGTGGGTCGTTAATAGGTTAAGGGCCACAAGCTCATCTCTATCCTGTCTTAATTCTTTACAACTAATTTTCAAAAGTGATGGATTTACTTCTGAAAATATTTCCCCCTATTACCACCGGCACATGATCTGAAATCTGTTTTCATTATGACTACATTTTGAACATTGTGCCCAAAATACAATTCTGACATTTATAATGTCTTTTAAAGGGATAGTAATGTCTTAATGTTATAAAAATTAATATTGTAGTGCAGAAAATAAGAAATCCATTGGTGCTATTCCTATCTCTCAAACCTTTATTGTTTGAGAGATAGAGCGTAAGCTGACAGACAGAGATCCGGCCGACTCGAGGAGGCTCTTCAGCAGAGCCGCAATAGCGAGAATGAAAAAGAAATACTTCTTTGGAACGGTCTAAAAAAGTGTGCTTGCAAACCAAGCACTCTTTGTAGACCGTTCCAATGAAGTATTTCTTTTTCATTCACTCTATTTCAGCTCTGCTGAAGAGCCTCCTGTCAGTCCTCGGACCAGGAACTCCTGCTGTCAGCTTACAGCTGACTTCAGGAGAAGGGGAGGAAGGAGGGAACTTTAGAACGTTCTATCTCTGAAACCATAAAGGTTTGAGAGATAGGAATAGCACTGATGGATTTCTTATTTTCTGCACAGCAGTATTACTTAAGACATTACTAACACTTTAAGTCTTATTCTTTTGAAGATTGTGACCTAGGGGCCATATGCAGAAAGATAAAGCATATCAATTCTGGAATGAACCAACTGCACCTTGGGGACAAATACAAATTTTCATAGATTTAAATGGGATTTTTACCCTCATGAATGCTAGACATCTCCATCACATTTCTTTGCAATATGTTGATGACCTCTTTAGCAGTCAAGGGGTTAAACCCTCTGTTTATATCAATGGGAATTTTGTGAAATGTGAATTGTCCCCTATGATACAGTTGATCTGCCCCAGAATAGCACCTCTTTAGTTTTCTGTAAGAGGTCCTGTAGGTGTAATGACAAAAGCACACATACTAAAGAAATACCACATCCTGATATAGAACTAAGTAAAGTATAGACCCTGTTGATTGACTCAAATTTATACTCTAAGCCCTAGCACAGAAAGTCCTATGATTCATTTCCAATTTATAGAGTAAACAAAAGAAAAAGTCTGCACAGCAGATCCCAGCTTTAACAATAAATAACCTGTGACTAAGTACAGATAATAAAGAGAGGTTGGAAAACATGTTTGAGGCCAAAATCATGCATGAGTAGCTTGCCAACCACTTCAACGTACCTCAGGTTGGGTAGGTCCCTATCTGTCCCAAATCTTGAGTGAACATTTATTTAATAAAATGCAGTTAAAAAGCAATGATACCTAATGAGGGATAGAAGGTGTTTATACCTTCGGTAACTGAAAAAGCTCCTGTGTGCAGAGACTGTTAACCAAGGAGGCTGGAGGAGTCAAAACCTCAAAAAATACTTACAAAACAAATACAGAAAAACCCTTGTGAGTTCTTACTTATCTTTAGTGTTCAAATAATACGTATACATTTATGTACATAGATCAGCAAAGGCTATATTTTGAATACAGGTACACAAATTAAACAAAAAAAGAATGTTTGCACATCAGATAACAACAAATAATAACGTGACTTACTACGGATAATAAACAGTGAGGTTTAGAAATGTTTGTGGTCAAAATCATGTAGCTTGCTGCAGTGTATGTTTTGTATGTAATTTACATAACAAGGGCATCGGCAAGTCATCCACCTACCCGTTGACACTTACCCTTCTCCCCTTCCCAAATTAACCATGGACACCTTGGATGGATTTGAAAAGGACACAGCATTTTATTATAAACATATAAAATATTTAAACATTTTAACAACCACTCAACTTTAATAAATAACCATATGTAAACATTGACCCTAGTGCTTGCTAGTACATAGCCACCACTTGACTAACACTGTGCAGTTATTGCACACACATGACTAATCTACTTGGCTGCGGGCCATGCCACCATCCAACCCTAACTATTTGAATGTGGCAAGAGTTAGCCCAGCAGCCGTACCCCATGACTCTTAAGACCATGCCCAAGAGTCATGGTCCAGTACCAACCGATAATTCCATGCTTCGCCCCCCAAGCACCACGCCATGCTGTGACAACACCAGTGCCTACCAAAGAGGCAACACCAACCATACCACCAAAACCACCAGCCCCTACCTCCAGAACCATACAGGGGTGGGCGGGGAACTACTTCCAGTGTCGCCTTTTACAGAATGGCTGCGGCCGGAAACCTGCAGCCAGTGATATCCTGATTGCCTCCCACAATCCCCTTGCAATTTCCTTCCTGCCTACCCATCCTGTCTACTTCCTTCCTAGCCCAGTCATGTCCCCCTACGCCTAACTGCGTCTGCTCCGGGGGTCTATTTAGTCACTGTATCTCAAGGGGTATACCATTAGGCATGGGTGTTTTTTTTTTTGACAAAAGCAAAATTTGATAAACTGCACTTTTTTGCCTTCTGTCAGAATTCCAGTGAAAAGTTCTGTTTTTCAGATTTTTTCGCACTGAAGTCATCAACAATAATGTAATTTCCTACCCTGTGGGGAGTTTCCTCCATGTATTCTCACCATAATAAATCAACAATATAATAAGGGAGGTCAATTTAGTACATGTTGTCAATCTGTGCTTATGAGAGAGAGAAAGAAGTGCTGAAATGTTGATGCTAGCTACTGTAGGCAGACATACAAAGAGAGGGAGCTGGTGTTACTTAATTTAAGGACCATTGGTGTTAGCTAGTTTTTTAAATCATAATTGTGGGAATATTTTTCCTTGTAGGCAGGAACTGTGTACTTCTCAACTGCAATGTGCACATATCTGAAAAGGTTGTGAAGAAGGAGAAGGATGGAGAATAGCTTGACATGTCTGCCATAATTAAGTGCATCCCACAAACAACTGTGATGTTTATGTTGATATGTTAACCCATCTCCCGAGAAATTCGGTTCTGTTGTTATCATTATTCCTCTAGTCTGCCCCAACAATGACAATAAGATTCACTAAAATCCCACACTGAAATGCCTGTTCACAGTGAAAACTAATAGGGTGCAGGGTACATTTACAGACTTCCCACTCTGTAAAATATAACAGCTTATTGCAAGGAGGGTGAATTATTTTTGGTAATGAGTCAATGGGAATTAGTGACCCACCACCAGTCTCTTGTTATTGTCTCGGTCCCCTTCTAGTCTATCACCCCCAGTCACTACATGGGATGTAGGAACCCACATAGTCCTAGCACAGGTCCAGTAGCTGGGGAGTGGAGCTAGAGTGCAGGGTTCGGGAGAAGAGAGAGAGAGAAAAGAGAGAGAGAGTAGAGAGACTGATAGAAGAGGGCAGTCAGCAGATAGAAACACTAAACCCACCAGTATCAAGGACAACCAGCAGTAGGAGTGGTCAGCAAGCCGAAGTCAATCCGGAGCAGGAAGATGGAGCCACAATCAGGACCAGAAAGCGGATTCAGGAATACCAGGGTTAAAACCAAGATGGGCAACGCAGTACAAAATCAGTAGACAAAGCCAAGGTCAGAGAGGAAGCCAAAGTTAGGAGCCAGGGAAGCTGAAGGGCCAAATCGTGAGGTAGAAGAGATGTCTGGAGGCACGCTGGGTCAAACACAAAGCAGGCAACACTAGACAACATTACAGTACTCAGCTTGTGAAACAGACACTCACTTGAGCCGGAGGCCCGTTTATACAGAGAGAGGAACCAACAGTGGCTTAGGAAGATGGAGGCATGGCTGTTCACCAATGGTGGGCAGGCACACGGCCGTGACGTCATACAATCATGACTGGAGACTGAAGAACAGCCGAATGCTAGAAGAGGTAAGTGAGCAGCCGTGACCTCTTGGCATCCCCTTTAATATAGTTAAATTTTCAGAAAAAGAGGAATATTAGAACAAGAGGTCATAATCTAAAGTTATAGGGTGGAAAATCCAGAAGTAATGTGTCAATGTACTACTTTACAAAAAGGGTAATAGACTCATGGAACAGCCTCCCAGTAGAGACTGTAGTGACAAATACTGTTCAGCCATTCAAAAATGCCCGGGATAGCCATAAGACTGTTCTGAGAAGTATGTAAGATTGTGAATTTTATTCACCAAAATCACAGTTTAACTGATATTGACAGTTTCATTGTAAAGATGATACCATCATACCAAGGTTGATGCCAGTTGCTTGTTGGACTGGAAGCCTGTGCCATCTTCTACGCAATTCCCTGTGTCAAGAATAGAAATGGGTGAATAATTAATTTTCTTTCCAGCAGAATTGGATATATGATTCTCCTTTCCAAAAATTTAGAGGTTGAAACCTTTCCTCTCCTCTGGTCCAGATGTTACCTAGTGGTGTTCTACCATTCTCCCACAGCTTCCTGATGTTCTGTCTCACATATCACCACACGCACATGCATATGTCACACATATACAGCCACAGGCATATGTTATCATGCACACACAGGCATGCATGAGTAGACACATACACACTCTTTCACTGATGGAATATGTTAATGGAAAATACCTTCTTATGGAAGTTCCCACTAGTTGTTCTATTTTCACACATTTCTTCCCATGGCAATCATATTCATCCAACACTTTGACAAAAACCATTGTTCTTTTGCGGTAATGATAAATAGTAGGACACCAATACAATCCCCAAAGTTGAGCAATTCTGGTGCAAACCAATTGCATTACAGGGAAAAAAAAAATCATTTAATAGGGCTTAAGACTTCTTTAAATTCTTGAGAGGTCTCCAACACACTGCTTCTCAAGGCACTGGAGACCTCTCTAATACTGAAAGGGTTAAAAGCCCCATAAAAATCACTGGAAATTGTTATTTGCTCCCTAAGGTGTAGTTAGTTGGTCAAGAAATGCTCTATTTTTGTTTTTATACATATGCCCCCAATGTTATTAAATTAATTAGCTCGTGTCTATTCATACCTTCATTAGGAAAGCATACCACTTTACTGAAGCTGTGAACAGATACAGTGAAGTATCAGTCGTATAACAATGGATATCTTCTCTTCTGATATGTTACTGATATGGTGCTATTTCAGTGTGATTCACATTTTGTCGCTCAGTTGTTCCGGCACTTCTGTCTTTCTCATGAAATGCTCCTTTAAAGGTGACACTCCTCTGATCATCAGTAACAGATACAATTATATTTGCAGGACCCCTTGCAGGTGCCCACCTAGAAAATGACCTGTATGTCACAATTAGAGTTGGTTAAATGTTTCTGTTTCTAACACAAAAACCTTTAGTTACTAAACTTGAAAAATCAATGATTAAATGTTAGAGGCTGAAACATATAATAACATTACCTCTTTGTTTCTGTGGTCCAGTAATAAATACAGTTTTTTTTCCTTACACAATTGTTATTAAAGAACCAGATGTGATGATGCATGGCAAATGTCAAATTGTGACACTTTTATGTATACACTTTCTACTAATCAATCACATAAAAAGCTTTAATCTGGTTGGTATAATCTGAAGAGTACATTCAATATTTGTGTGTTCTGCAGAATAGATCATTGACATCTGTAGTATTAATTTACAGACAGAAAAGAGACTCTTGAACATTTCTTCTTGCATTCAGTTGTGTGAAATTCTCATTCATATTGTGAACTCAACACCAAAATAAAATGTATTTATTTATTTATTTATTTATTTATTTAGAAAATGTTTTACCAGGAAGAATACATTGAGATTTCTCTCGTTTTCAAGTATGTCCTGGATAGTTTTCAGTAGAGGGTTGCATATTTACACAAATTGAAAAACATTATATATTACATGTTATTAAATATACATACATATGGAATATTAAAATTATATATATATATATATTAGATATAAAGAAGCATTTACTTTTAAGGATTTTAGCATAGCAGTGTGGCTACATGAGCTATTGGAAATCTGTTGCAGTTAACATGACCTACGGTAATTAGGTATGCTGTTGAAATCTGATTACACAATATTATTGAGTATTGTTATTTTTTTAAAGAGCTCGTTATTTTATGATGTATTTTTACATCAACTCTAAAAAATTATTCAGATGCTTATGGTAATATGTTGAACACTTTAAACAATAGAGACGTGTATGGCTCATTGCAAAATCAATTTGTTGAACACTCCTCTGGTCTATAAAGTGTTAATGTTAAGGAAAATAACCCTGCCAATGTGCAATAAATATCTGTATATAGATGTCTAAAATTGTTGGTCAGAAGTTCTAATAAACTAGTAAATTATGTTATTGCCCCTATTGTGCACAGCGGGTTAAAATCACTGTGATTTATATTTGATCTTATGAGATTTCAAGATCCACATATACATCCATCTGTACAATTCGTTGTTGCTTTTTTTTTATTAATGTAATACTGGAAATGTTTATCCCATCAGGTTTCTTGGTAGCACATCCTGTCTCCTAAGTAGGACAGAAGAATGGTTTAAAAAAGACACCTCTCCCAGTCATTATCAGTGTTTTCATGTCCTACCCAGGTCAGGATTCTTGACTTTGGGTCTCTGTCCCACTTTTGTGAAGTTCCTAGGAGGCTGTCACCATTGATTGATGTAGTATATAATGATCCCACAGTAATGGGTGTCCGGGGAGAAGCTTTGCCCCGGGCATCCATTTAGTCTGAGGGTCTGGCATGATCTTTTTTCAGCTTTCTTGTAAAAAAACGGAAAGAAGCTCACAGCTCTAAAACAGCAGAATCCTTCCTATATAATAATTTGCTAGGATGTTTGTCATGATGCAGTCATGCGCAGTAGAGACTGCCCGTGTTTGGGCAGTTTCTACTGCGCATGATTGCAATGTGAGAGTGAGGTGACTGCATCGTGTGGAGCAGTGAGGTAGCGGACTCTAAACCCTTTGAGTGCCAGAGGGGTACGCAACGCATTGCAAAGCATTAAAGGATTAAAATTACCGGGACCTTGGCCTGTGTACAAGTGCTTTTACACTAGTATACATATATACAATAATAACTCATGTGGAGAAAAAATAAAGCATAACAAGGAATAAGGGGACCCACCAAATCAGTTTTATGAACCATAAAAGATGATGATTAGTGTTGAGCGAGCACCCCGATGCTCGGGTGCTCGGGTGCTCTGACCGAGCACCGCCGGAGGCTCGAGTGCTCGGCCGAGCACCCGAGCCCCATTGACTTCAATGGGGCGACACGAGCATTACACCAGGCACCCCCTGCTCTGATGAGGGGAGGGTGCCTGGTCAATGCCCCCTTCATCTCCACAATGTCCCCCTTCATCTCCGCAATGTCCCCCTTCATCTCCGCAATGCCCCCTTCATCTCCGCAATGTCCCCCTTCCACAATGTCCCCCTTCATCTCCACACTGTCCCCCTTCATCTCCGCAATGCCCCCTTCATCTCCGCAATGTCCCCCTTCCACAATGTCCCCCTTCATCTCCACACTGTCCCCCTTCATCTCCGCAATGCCCCCTTCATCTCCGCAATGCCCCCTTCATCTCCGCAATGTCCCCCTTCCACAATGTCCCCCTTCATCTCCACACTGTCCCCCTTCATCTCCGCAATGCCCCCTTCATCTCCGCAATGTCCCCCTTCCACAATGTCCCCCTTCATCTCCACACTGTCCCCCTTCATCTCCGCAATGCCCCCTTCATCTCCGCAATGCCCCCGTACCTCCAGTCCATGGTGGTCCAGCGGAGCATCTTCAGATCTGTGCCTCCTTCGGCACAGATCCCCGCCACCCGAACATGGCGGGCGAGCACATGGCGGTACTCGACGAGTACCGCCATGTGCCGAGCAGAGCGATGCTCGAGCCGATCCGAGCATCGGCCGAGCATGCTCGCTCAACACTAATGCGCTGCCTTCATATGTTGTTCACTTGGGTTCTCTTTGTATATATACTTACTATAGTGTTTTACAGGTGTGAGATTCTTTCATTTTTCCAACAATGCGTTCTCCTCAATCTAGCTGCATTTTCACATTATATCAGTGACTGTCACTATTCTGAATGACAATGATGGCATATATTTACCCCTTAAGGACCGGCCATGCACGCACCATATCAGTAGTGTCCAGAGATCTTAACCCTTTGAGTGCCAGAGGGGTGCGCAATGCATTGCTCCACAATGTGATGCGTACCCCTCTGGCACTCAGTGGGTTGAAGAATAAAAAGACAATCTGAGGTCATGCCAGCCCTCTAAGGGTAATGCCAGAAGACCTCAAAATCCCACAGCTTCCAAATTACCCCATTCACCAGACTTGGATAGATGACCCATAGAAAACAGCAATATATATCTGATATTTTATTATATAAACACACCAATTCTCCCTAAGCATTTTATGACACTCCTTTCACTTCAGCTGGGACAATAATACAAACTGACAATATAACCATTTAAATAGTAAAGGACTGAATATTCTCAGAGTGAAGCGCTTCTCCATGTTCCTTCAGTGAATGCTGATGACTGGAAAAATTATTAGGAGATTTTGCGAAGCTCTACTGCCTTCCACGCCTTGTTCTGGGGTTGTCTTTAGATACAGCAACGCTCTCCTCAAAACGACATCAAAAGGCTGATGAATTAAACAACATTACAGATAATGGTCACATTAGCAATATGCACTAAAGAGACACCCCTTTTGCTGCCTCTATTACATAGATATATTCAAAGTATATATGATAGATAAATTAATAAAAGTAACAACATGAGTCAAAATGCAATAAGATCATAAAAATCTTAAAAGTTTGATAATAAATGCATGTCAATCAATAAAAACAATAACATGCATCAAAAACTTGTTGATCAAATGCTAAATAAATATCTATGTGTAAAACATATCTGTATATAGCCATAATAAAAAGAAACAAATAAAAAGTTAAAGAATAATAGGAATAAACAGTCATGAATGACACTGGTAGAGATAAAAAAATGAAAATAAACAACGATGACAGAAATAGAGAAGATTATGCCAAAGTAAAGATTGCAAAAAGTTAATGACCTCCTGCTCCTCATTCAAGCCTTTGGAGACAGTGTTTCTAATTGTAAAATGCAATTAGCATCCGTTTTACACTGTTTAGCAAAGCGATTAACTGCAGAAATGGGAATGTGTTCTATACATACTATTCTAAAGTTTTTAAAATAATAATAACTAGTATTAATATAGAACCTTTCTCCCAGTGGGACTCATTCAGTGCATGCTCTTGGAATTAACCAAATCTGCAACTGAAATAGATGGTGTTATTACCCAATCGATGGTACTCATTTATTGACCTTAGAAGGATGAAAGGCTGAGTTGACCCTGCTGGGATTTGAACCTGAAACCTTGAGGTTTGAACAGGCTCTGTAGTCAGGGAATTCACCACTGAGCTAACCTCCTAATGGGCGCTCATTAAAGTGTTTAGGAACTGCATGATCTTGAGATTTCTTTTGAATCAAACAGTGATGTTCACTAAATCTTTCACATAGGTATCTTGTGGTGTGACCCAAAAATTGAATACCACAGCCACAATTAATGATGTGAATCGCATATGTGGTTTTTCATTTAATAATATTCTTAATGCAGACCATTTTGTGATTAGTATTACTCTTAATTTTGGAAGTTCTATTAGAAAGAAAATAACAATTTCTGCATTTGTTATGTAAACATTTGAATTTGCCTAATGGTGCTGAAGATCCAAAAATTGCTTGCTTTTTCTTGATATTTAGTTGTTTAGGCTGATTTATTGATATGTGTACACAAACATTTTTAGCTTTCCTATATATAATTCTAGCTTGTTCCTCTTTGACATCTTTTAACAAGAGATCCTTTTAAAATACCCCAATGTTCAGAAATTACATTTTGAATAATAGGAGAAGAGGCATTATATTGGGTCACAATAGCAGGTGGTCTCTTGTTTTTAGCTTTTTGAAATTTTGAAATGAAGAGACTTGATTCATTGCAAGTTCTACAACTGTTATTTTGTAGCCTATCTAGAAATTGATTTTGAGAGCTTCTCTATTCTGTTTAAAATCACTGATGTCACTGCACTTCCTAAGTAAATGGTGGAATAGCCCAAAAGGAATGCTTTTTATCCATCTATGATGATGGCACCTATAAACTCGAAGGTACCGATTTCTGCTCACATCTTTCTTAAAAATAGAACTGATGGTGAGAATCCAAGGCTTAAATCCAGAAAATCTATCCGGTCTTCTTGTATCGGTGATGTAAATTTAAGACCCATATTGTTGGAGTTGAAATGAGCTATAAAGGAGTGTAGTTTTTCAATACCACCTCCCCAAACAATCAAGATGTCATAAATGTAATGGCCATAGTACATCAGACTGCCCCCCATCTGCTCAAGGGCCATGCTGAAAGATCTTCCCATAGACCCATAAACAAATTGGCATAGGAGGGGGAAATCTGGTCCCCATGGCCGTACAACTGATTTGTAGATTAAAAGCATCTTGAAACACAATATAATTATGGAGCAAGATAAAGGTTACACAATCTAAAATGCATTCTGCTTGATTAGTTGTGATATTATATACAATTCCAAAACTGTCTAATAGATTGTGGTCTCATCAAGTGGTCTACACACTTGTACAATGAGGATATATCCAAAGTTTCCATAAATAATGCTCTTTTCACTAGATAGTTGATAATTTTTTCAGCACATCTTGTGAATCTCTAATTTTTGAAACCTGAAGATAGAAATCCTCATAGGCCCACAAATTTGCTGTGAAATAATTACTACCTGCAATAATGGGTCTACCTGGTGGATTTTGACTAAGCACATGGCTTATTGAGGACAAAGTCCAGAAAAGACTGAAAAATGTTATGGAAGTTAGTCCACTAATAGTAATACCATTATACTTAATATGTATTGAGTCACTTTCATCAGACATAGTGCTCTTTGATTGGAGGAAATCTAACACCATTCAAAAAGGGCAGGATCCAAACCAGAAAATTATAGACCTGTGAGCTTGACATTTTTAGTGAGTAAGATATTAGAAGGGTTACTAACAGTATTCGGAACTATGTGAACACAAACAATATTATTAGTAGCGGTGAGCAAAAAGTGGGACAAATTTTCCGCATGAGTTTTCGCGAAAACGTGCAGATTTTTCGCTTTTCCAGCGAAACTTTTCTCCTTTTCACCTATGTTAACACATTTTTCACTTATATTTCCTATAGATACTACATTTCTGTCACAGCTTACCTTAGTTCCAGGCTGACTACCTGAACTGTGTATGACCGGCTTGTCTGACTATCAATCTGGTGCTGACCTGTGGCTCTGTCTGACTATTCTCATGCCTGCTCCTTGTGTATAGTAGACACCCAATCTGGTGCAGACCTGTGGCTCTGGTTAACTACCTGATTTGTATATTATCCGGCTTGTCTGACTATCTGATCTGGTGCTGACATGTGGCTCTGTCTTACTATTCTCCTGCTTGCTCCCATTGTGTAGTAGACACCCAATCTGGTGCAGACCTGCGACTCTGGTTAAGACCTTACTCCCTGACTGCAGGCGTGAGTCAGGATCGCTCTGGTGCCTCTGAGAAAGGAGAGGGTTGTCTCCTTATTGACTGAAGGCTTGAGTCAGTACTTCTCCATTACTGTATCATATTTAGGGAGATCCCTAGATCTACCTGCTGACTATAGGCATGAGTCAGTTAGTCTCTTACTGGGATTCCTACTGGGCCTTCATTATATAGAGACTCCAGAGGCTTCTGCCGGTCTCTTTAAGAGCGTTCCAACTTTTGGCAGACTCCTATTTCTGATAGAGTCATTGGCCACTAGAAGGACCTCTACTCATTGTTCTGTGATTTACTTACTCATTGTTCTGTGATTTACTGTACTTATATTTATTCAATAAAGATTGTTTTACTATACCATACTGACTCCTGCTTTGTTCCTGGGAAACCGTGACAATTTCCCACTGCAACATTACTTCTTCTGAGGGCTGTAGTTTAGAAATAAATGGCTGAAAGTCAAAGTTGTGAGTCCCACAGCAACACATGAAAAATGTGTTAGCATGCAGAATGCACTTGTCCTTTGCTCACAACACTAATTTCCCACTTAAGTGACACTGGCAAGTAATAACAAAAATAAAGTACAACCTACAATGTGGCAGATGTGTATTGTAGTGGTGGTGTTGGGGGACTTGCTGGTATGGTGTGATTTGTGTATGTATATAGTTTTTACCATTGTCATGTTTGCGTGAAATCGCTATCCTCCTTCTCAGATTGACACACATTACTTTTCAGTCATAACAGTGGTCCCAAGTGGGGTAGACAGTGGCAACCCTTCTTCGCATCCCTCCTCCCCCTACTCATCTGTGCTGATGTTAAAATATTTGTCCTGGCTTTGTCTGTCATGTGTGGTTTCTGCTCCCTGATACTCAGATGGTATGAAATGTTGGTTCATTTTTAAGGACATTAGTCTCCCAACATTGCTGCTTGATAGCCGCATCCTGCTGAGGGTATCCACTGCAGTACGTGTCAATGCTGGCCACACACACTGCTTTTTTTGCCAGTAGTCCATGGGGTCATTGTTTCTGCCTAAAATGTAGCTATCCTGCAAGTATGCAGAAATCATCTTGCATGCAGTGGGACCACTTCTAGGAGTTACACAGGGTTCCTGTGTGTCAGTTACCAAGTCATACTCAGGGATCAAGTCCCAAAGAGATGTGCTACCACCGCCACTACCAATGTTGGGTTTTTGTTGCCCTTGTTGAGACTCATGAATTGCCCTGTGTTCTGAATGGGATATTCTGGTTGATGATGTAGCTGTTTCTGATGGTTGAAATGCTTTGTTGCTTTCCTTTTCACTATACTGTCTAGATGTTTGTTGTGACCTCTCTTTCTCCCTCTCATCCTCCACAATGCAACCTTTCACTCGATCAATAAGCATATCTCGATATTCCTTGACAGAATCCGATTCCTCAGAAACTTGCTGCTGATCGTCATGACTCCTTATTGTGACAAACTGCTGATGGCCCTTTGGCAGAAATTCTGAAATTTTGTGTTTGAAGCGGGGGTCCAGCAAAGTGGCAAGAATGTATTCCTCATGTCCTTTTAATGGACACTATGTGAGAATCTTGTTCAAAGCATGCTAACATGTCCTTTACCAGCTGGTGCATGTCTGTGTTGTCAGTATGGTAAGAATCCTCAGTCATGCTCCTCATTCTTTTCTGTAATAAAAATCTCAGGGGTAGAATTTCACTAATTCCTGCCCCAATGTGACTCACCAGCATGGTTTCCTCCTCAAAGGGTTTCAGTAGCTCACATACATCTCACATTAGTTGCCATTGGCCAGATATCAAAGAGGCCCCCTCCAAAGCCTTCCAGTTTTGCATGGTGTACTCGCTAATGGATTTATTCTGCTTGTAGAAATACTCTAGCATGTATATTTTCAGCTGGTGATTGGGCAGGTTGTTACACTCTTGTATGGAATATTGAGCAACGTGCACTGTAGGAGCGACTAAAATGGGACAGATTTTGCGGGCAATAGTAAGCATCTCTTTGAGGGTTTCGGTTTCTGCCAGGAATCTGGTCACAACTAAATTTAGCACATGGGTAAAGTAGGGCACATGCACAATACCACCTATTCTCAAATCAGAGATTATGTTGGAGCCATTATCAGCAGGCACAAAACCAGTTTTTAAGGAGTGTGGTAAAAGCCATTCCTCTATCACCTGCTCTAGCTTACTTAAAACATCTACAGCTTTGTGGGACTGTCTCTCAAAACTCTGCATGCACAACGTGGCGTGGCGATGGTATGGGCTATTCTGCTGGTGCTGCTGCTGCCGCCTTTTAATCACACTGCCGGAACCAGAAGCACTATTACTGGCTGTCACCTGATGCTGTAAGCTAGTGTTGTCCACTGTTGGTGCTGGGGGGTAGGGAAACCCAGTGAGCAGTTACAATCATATTGTCTGTGCTCTGCCCACTTGTCCACATATCTGTTGTCAGGTGAATTTTCTTGCCATATGACTTTTCAGAAGTTTGCCCACCACACTAACCACCTGCCTGTACAATTCAGGCACAGTCGTCCTGGAAAAATAACTGCAGCTTGGGATATTCCAGTGTGCAGATACTGATGACATCAGTTCCCTGAAACATCGGTTTTCTACAAAAGAATATGCCAGCATGTCCATTGCCAACATATTGGAAACCTATTCCACAGGCATACTTTGGGATTGTTTTTATGAAGTTTTTGACTCCTACCCAGGAACTCAGTCAGTGTGGGTTGGCAGGACATGGCAGAAGATGCTTGAAACTGTATTGCTTTAACAACATGACTAGAGGAGGTGGTGCCGATGGAGGCAGCATGTGTGGGCAGTCTATGACTCTTGCCAATTCCTACAGCAAAGCCACAGCCATCATAATCCTCTGCAGCAGGTGTTATTTGGACTGAACTAATTGTTGGTATTGGTAGTAGCACACTCTCTGACACATACATAACTTCACTACTTTGCACTCTTCTGCTGATAGTTGTGGCACCTTTGGCCTGCTGATGGTGTGTCTCCCAGTCAGACCTATGGTTGTGCTTCAGGTGGGATCTCATAGAGGAAATGCCTAGGTGTGAGCCTGCTTTCCCCCTGCTCATGTGCTTTTTGCACAGACAACAGATAGCAACATGCTTAGGTTGAGAATTCTGAGTGAAGTATCTCCATACTGTGGACTTCATGGAATGAGGGGTTCCTGAGGTTCTGCTGCTACTACTACTACTGGGGCTAGATGTTGATGCAATTCTACTGCCACTACTACTAAGTGTCAAAGGTGCAGCACTTACAGCAGCAGCAGCACTCATCCTATCTAACATTGTGGATGTTAATGACCTGTGTTGCTGTTGCTGCTCCTGGGTACTCAAAATAGGTGTGTGTGGATGAGTGGGACTTGGACTTTGAAGGAGAGATGATGCTGATGATGACTGATAGGGTGACTGTGTACCTTTTGACATCTGTGTTTGTCCAGGGTCAGACTTTCCAATGGTTTTCTCAAACAGTTTATAGACAGGCACAGTGCTCCTTTTCAGTGGTGGAAGATTCAGCCTTTGACTGTCTGCTAAACTTATAGCCATGTCATCATCCTAACTCTCAACTTCATCTGTATCTGAACAAGAGAAGGATGCTGGAGGGATATATTCTAGATCTTTATCATCATCAGTCATAAATAGGTCATCCTCAGCAGCATCAGCATCACCGGACAATTCTTGACCACTACCCTTATATTCCTCTAAGCTTTTACTCCTTTGGAGTAAAGGGATCATCATTTATTGCACATGCTGCAGCAACCATTGCTGCAGTAAGTTTTTGAACTACTACTTTACTCTCACGTCCCTGCAATGCTCCAACCTTCCCCCTCCCCCTTGTGCGTTTGCTGGACATTACTCAACTAAGTGTTTTTACTCTACAGTACACAACAGAACTGATGGAATATGATGCCTTGCCCAAGTCCAGTCAGCTGTCTGTCACTGTCACCTAATATATTTAGTTCTTTATTTCTTTATTCTTGTTATTTATTTGTTTATTTATTTTTTAAATTGTCCACCCTGTCTTATCACAGTCCGTCCAAAAAAAAAAAATTATAACTTAAAAACAAAATCAACAACTTCTTTACCCAGACTTCCCCACCCAGCACAGAGACAATAACAGCAAGATCAGGAATCAAATAGGTCCCCAGCTGCCTGTGTCTTGCCAGTCAGTCACGTGGAATTTTGGGATATTTGGGGTCAGCCTCCTTCCTCCCTTCTTTTCCTCAGAGTGCCATACTGACTCTCCTAATACATAGAAGAAATGTTCTACCTAAAAGATTCCCTAAACTAAACTTCAATTTCCCTATCTTCTCTAGGGACTGGCATGCTGTGAGAGCCTGACACCCTTTTATATGGCTGTAGAAAACAAGAGAAAACTTTCGTGTGTTGGAGCAAATTTTTTCTTCCCATTGATTTCAATGCAGAATGAGCTAGGCGAAAAAAGCAGAAAAACTGCACTTTTTGAGGGAAATTATTCGCCAAATGGGAAGAACCATCATTCGCCGATTTCAGTTTTAGGTGAAAATTTCCGCCCATCCCTAATTATTAGTAGGAGCCAGCATGGTTTTACGAAGAATGTCAGACTAATTTACTTGCATTTTATGAAAGAGTAAGTAGTAATTTGGACAGGGGAATTGCTGTTGATGTAGTATACTTGGATTTTGCAAAAGCCTCACAACAAGTTCTGCATATATTATCAGGCTTCGGTTTGGGAGGTGATATTTGTATATGGATTGAAAACTGGTTAAATGATAGATGACAGAGAGTTGTTGTAAATGGAACTTTTCAAGTTGGTCTAAAGTTGTAAGTGGGATGCCACAGGGTTCAGTCCACCTGGGCACAATGCTTTTTAATTTGTTTATTAATGATCTAGAAGTGGGAATTGAAAGTAGTGTCTCAGTCATTGCTGATGACACTAAGCTGTATAAGGAAATACACAGAGCTGGATGTTTTCTCTCTGCAGAAGGATTTAGATAAAGTGAGTGAATGGGGAGAAAAGTGGCAGATGACATTCAATGTAGGTAAGTGTAAGGTTTTGCGTTTAGGATGTAGAAACAAACAATGTCCATTAAGACTATGGGAAAGGTGATTTAGACTAAAACAAAGGCAGGGGATTTTTACAGGAAGGGTGACAAAACTATGGAATTCTTTGCCTCGGGATGCTGTGCTTTCAGATACTGTAACAGCTTTCAAAAAAGTAATGGATACCTATCTAGCACAGAACTATCTGACTGCATCTGGAGTCTGGAAGGAATTTTTCACCCACTTGGGGCTCAATTGGGAATGGCTTCTATGTTTTTTTTTCCTTCCTCTGCATCAACAGGGATGATTTGGCATGGGCTGAACTTAATGGACACATGTCTTTTTTCAGCCTCATCAACTATGTTACTATATTACTAGGTTTTATTAACGCAAGTGTAGTGCGCTAAACATAGAGCACTAATACGGCCCAGATCCTGTCTCCAGTCTGTACGCATACAGTGCATGTGTACGCATGTCCTTTCCCATACAATTCTATAAGGATCTGCAAGCTTGAAGATCTGATTTCCTTGCTCATTCAGCCATTCACTGCTTGATAAATGTCACCTTAAGTTTTGATGTCGTTCAGCCTGAACAAATAAAAATAATGAAGTTGGAGTAGAGAAAAATAAAAATAAAAACATTACAGGTTATGAAAGGACATAATTTTGTGTGTTGATGAGACATAGTAAAATACTGCATATTTGTTTAATGATACAGGGAGTTTTTCCTATTTCCTCTGTACTTTCTTCTGATCTCACATAACAGTATTTCATTCCGTTAGTAATGTGGAAATACCTGGCAGACATTGTGAGAAGGAAACAGAAGCATACCATTGGTGTACTGCCTCAGAACATCCAGTGTTTGCATTTTATTTAATACAGCAGCTCTGCCAAGGCAAGTGACTCTCATCTTAGTCACTGTAAACTCCCGTCTATTAACAACTTACAACCAGTGATTCAGCTCCATGATTACTATAAAATAAACATGAATGACTTTGAGTTGAACACTACACCACCCACACTGCGATTCTCCTTCCTACTTTTGTTGTAGGAAGAAGTTCATTATATATCCACCTGATGACTAATATCCAGGAGGTGCAACCAAGGGATGAAGGACTATAGCAGCTTCCTCCCACAGCTATAAGGAGTCTGCTGAACGGATTCTTACTTCTGGCCGCTTTCCCTGTGATTGCAGTTTTATGAGACCCTTAGCAACTGGCTGCTATTATTCATCAGTAACTGGATTCTGTTTTGCTTAACCTCTCAGATAATAGAAACTATCCTAGTGCATTGCTAAAGAAAGCACTGGGGACCTGTCTCCTGCACTCAATAAGTTTAAAAACAAAAAAACAAACAAAACCAGGGCCCTTTTAACCCTTTGTGTGCCAGAGGGGTATGCAAAGCATTGCCTCGCAATGTGTTGTGTACCTCCCTGGCACTCATAGAGCTGTATGTTTAAAATAGAAATGAAAGAGTTCTGGGGCAAATCTGTTTTGCATTATAGGAGGAGAACTAAGAATTCCAATTGGTTTAAATGGGAATTTTAACTCCTTGAATGCTTGAGATGAGACCTCTCTAGCATTCAGTGAATTAAAATCCCCATTTAAATACATGGGCATTTTTGGAATATTTTGTTCTCTCCAACAGTGCAAATGGTTTGTCCCAGATCTCCTCCACTTTTCTTTTGAACATGTGGCAGATAGGGCAGAAAGAGTTTAGATTTAGCACAGTTCAATACGATAAAATGTATACAACCTTATAACAATGTTCACATGTTGGAACATGGAAGCAGAGAAAAGAATGTGATTATTAGTGTTGAGCGAGCATGCTCGGCCGATGCTCGGATCGGCTCGAGCATCGCTCTGCTCGGCACATGGCGGTACTCGTACGAGTACCGCATGTGCTCGCCCGCCATGTTCGGGTCTCCTCCCCGCACGTTTTGCGGCTGCTGCGCAGCCAATAAACGTGCAGGGAGGCTCTGACATCGGTGTAATGCCAGCAGCCATGTTGGCTGCTGGCATTACACTGATTGGCTGGCCAGAACCCGTGGTCGGGTGCTGTATAGCACCTGACCATCGAGTTCGGCTCAGTCTGAGCCAGGGAGAGCTGAGGATAGGAAGGGAAAGGCAGTGTAGGGAGGAAAAAAACAAAAATTGTGAAAAAAAAGAACCAAAAGTCCTTTTTAGGACTACTGTGTGTGGGGGCAGCAGGTTATTTTGTGTGGGGGGAAAAAAACAAAAAAACAAAAAAAAAAAATATTCTGTTTAGTGTGAAAAGCTGCAGATTAGAGCACATTCTGTTTAGTGTGCACAGTTGCAGATTAGAGCACATTCTGTTTAGTGTGCAAAGTTGCAGATTAGAGCACATTCTGTTTAGTGTGCAAAGTTGCAGATTAGAGCACATTCTGTTTAGTGTGCAAAGTTGCAGATTAGAGCACATTCTGTTAAGTCTTCAAACTAAAATATCAAAGTCACATATTCCATTCAGTGTGCGTCGCCGCAGTTTAGCAGCACATTCTGTGTACTGTGCAGAGTTGCAGAATAGTAAGAAATAGTGTTAAGTTTTCAAACTCAAATATCAAAGTCACATATTCCATTCAGTGTGTATCACCGCCGTTTAGCAGCCTATTCTGTGTACTCTGCACAGTTGCAGAATAGTAAGAAATACTGTTAAGTTTTCAAACTCAAATATTAAAGTCACATATTCCATTCAGTGTGTTTCACCGCCGTTTAGCAGCCTATTCTGTGTACTCTGCACAGTTGCAGAATAGTAAGAAATACTGTTAAGTTTTCAAACTCAAATATTAAAGTCACATATTCCATTCAGTGTGTATCACCGCCGTTTAGCAGCCTATTCTGTGTACTCTGCAGAGTTGCAGAATAGTAAGAAATAGTGTTAAGTTTTCAAACTCAAATATCAAAGTCACATATTCCATTCAGTGTGTATCACCGCCGTTTAGCAGCCTATTCTGTGTACTCTGCACAGTTGCAGAATAGTAAGAAATACTGTTAAGTTTTCAAACTCAAATATTAAAGTCACATATTCCATTCAGTGTGTATCACCGCCGTTTAGCAGCCTATTCTGTGTACTCTGCAGAGTTGCAGAATAGTAAGAAATAGTGTTAAGTTTTCAAACTCAAATATCAAAGTCACATATTCCATTCAGTGTGTATCACCGCCGTTTAGCAGCCTATTCTGTGTACTCTGCACAGTTGCAGAATAGTAAGAAATACTGTTAAGTTTTCAAACTCAAATATTAAAGTCACATATTCCACTCAGTGTGTATCACCGCCGTTTAGCAGCCTATTCTGTGTACTCTGCAGAGTTGCAGAATAGTAAGAAATAGTGTTAAGTTTTCAAACTCAAATATCAAAGTCACATATTCCATTCAGTGTGTATCACCGCCGTTTAGCAGCCTATTCTGTGTACTCTGCACAGTTGCAGAATAGTAAGAAATACTGTTAAGTTTTCAAACTCAAATATTAAAGTCACATATTCCATTCAGTGTGTATCACCGCCGTTTAGCAGCCTATTCTGTGTACTCTGCAGAGTTGCAGAATAGTAAGAAATAGTGTTAAGTTTTCAAACTCAAATATCAAAGTCACATATTCCATTCAGTGTGTATCACCGCCGTTTAGCAGCCTATTCTGTGTACTCTGCAGAGTTGCAGAATAGTAAGAAATAGTGTTAAGTTTTCAAACTCAAATATCAAAGTCACATATTCCATTCAGTGTGTGTCACCGCAGTTTAGCAGCCTATTCTGTGTACTCTGCACAGTTGCAGAATAGTAAGAAATACTGTTAAGTTTTCAAACTCAAATATTAAAGTCACATATTCTGTGTAAGATGAAGAAGGCGGGTAAAAAGGGACGGGGAAGTGGACGTGATCCTGAAAGTTCAGGGCGCGGGTCAGGACGCGGAGAAACTGTGCCTGGTGCCAGAGCACAAGAAAGAAAGACATCCACCATACCTAGCTTCATGTGTAATTTTACAGGGCGTCGCAGGACATCACTCTCGAGGTCCGACCACTGCGAACAGGTGGTCGGTTGGATGACAGCTGATACTGCTTCCAGTCGGTTAAGCACCACCCTGTCTTCCACCAAGTCCACTCTCAGTAGCCAAGAGTCTGGTCAAAATAATCCTCACTCTGATCATCCTTCCTCCCACCATACACGGTCTGGTCAAAGAAGTGATCCCACACTGGGATATAGTGAGGAGCTCGTCTCATCACCAATCCTTCATTTGACCCTCTCTCCAAGCACGCTTGCAGAGGAACATGACATCTTGTGCCCTGATTCACAACCTCTAGAGGCTACCCAATCACAAGAAGATGACAGATGTGAACGGCATTTAAGGTCAAAGGAAGTAGTGGATGATGATGATGATGATGATGAGACACAGTTGCCATTAAATCAACCACTATTTCCGTCTCAAGACCTTGTTGAGGAGAATGTTATACAGTTGTCAATGACTGAGTATGTGGTGGGATCAAGACTTGAGGAGGATGATCAGAGTGAGGAAGTGGAGGAGGACTTGGTGGACGATGAGGTGACTGACCCCACCTGGGAAGGTGTAGAGCCGAGCGATGTCAGCAGTCCTGAGGGTGAGCCATCTGCAGCACCGCAACAGGCTGGAAGAGGCAGTGGTGTGGCTACAGAAAGAAGGCGGACCGCACCAAACCGGCCCGCAAATGTTCCACGGAGCACCCCCTTGCGTAAATCTACCTTGCCAAAGGGTAGGTGTTCCGCGGTATGGCGTTTTTTTAAGGAAAGTGCGGACGACAAAAGAATTGTAGTTTGCAACCTGTGCCACACCAGAATGAGCCGAGGCATGAACACTAGAAACCTCACCACCACCAGCATGATCCGACACATGGCATCCAAGCACCGTAGTAAGTGGGAGGAACGCCTGGATCGCCCATCTGTGTCTGCAGGCCACACCACTGCCTCCTCTTCCCCTGTTTTCGGTGCCGGCCAATCGCCTGTCGAAGGCGCAGGCCCGCATACCTCCCGCCCTGCACCTGTACCATCTGAAGCACCATCAGCGACCACATCCACTTCCCTGTCCCAGCACAGCGTCCAAATGTCGTTACCCCAGGCATTTGAGCGCAAGAGAAAGTACCCAGCCACCCACCCACAGGCCATAGCACTAACCTCACACCTTTCAAAATTACTGGCCATCGAAATGCTGCCATTTAGGCTTGTGGACACTGAGTCCTTCCGCAGCCTGATTGCAGCAGCTGTCCCTCGGTACGCGGTCCCCAGCCGCCACTACTTTTCCCGGTGTGCCATCCCCGCATTACACCACCATGTGTCCCGTAACATCACCCGTGCCCTGACCAACGCAGTTACTGGGAAGGTCCACTTAACGACTGACACATGGACAAGTGCTTGTGGCCAGGGACGCTACATTTCCCTGACGGCACACTGGGTGAATGTCGTGGAGGCTGGGAGCGACTCGGACCCTGGGATGGCACGGGTGCTACCCACGCCGAGGATTGCGGGCCCTACCTCCATCAGGGTTTCCACCAGCACCTACGTTATTGGCTCCTCCTCCTCCGTTTCCACCTCCGAATTCTCTACACGCAGCGCCACTCCCCCATCAGCCAGTAGCTGGAAGCAGTGTAGCACTGCAGTGGGGAAGCGTCAACAGGCCGTGCTGAAGCTGATCTGCCTTGGGGACAAACAGCACACGGCCTCAGAGCTGTTGCAGGGGATTAGTCACCAGACCGAGCAGTGGCTCTCGCCACTCAACCTGCAACCAGGCATGGTTGTGTGTGATAATGGGCGTAACTTGGTGGCGGCTTTGGAGCTCGGCAAGCTCACACACGTACCATGCCTAGCGCATGTATTTAATTTAGTGGTGCAGGGATTTCTAAAAACCTACCCCAATGTGCATGATCTCTTGACCAAGGTGCGCCGCGTGTGTGCACATTTCCGTAAGTCATCTACAGCTTCGGCCGGCCTGTTGAAGCTGCAGCAGCGCTTACAATTGCCAGCTCACCGGCTGCTGTGTGACGTGAGCACGCGCTGGAACTCCACCTTCCACATGTTGGCCCGGCTTTGTGAGCAGCAGAGGGCAGTAGTGGAGTACCAGCTGTTACACGGTCGTCGCCTCTCCGTTCAACTTCCTGTAATCAGAAGTGAGGAGTGGGAATGGATGTCAGACCTCTGCGAGGTTTTACGCAATTTTGAGGAATCGACACAGATGGTGAGCGGCGATAACGCTATTATCAGTGTAACCATCCCACTTCTGTGTCTACTGAAACGCTCGCTGCTCACAATTAAAACCGACGCTTTGCATGTGGAAGAGGTGGAAATGGGGGAGGAAGAGCTTACACAAGGTGATAGCCAGAGCACCCTCACTTCGTCTTCTCAGCGACAATTGGAGGAGGCGGAGGAGGAGGAGGAGGAGGAGGAGGAGGAGGAGGAAGACACGGTTGCCTCCGCTACAGAGGGTAGCCATGGAACTTTAGTTCCATCTCTTCAGCGTGGGTGGGCAGAAGAGGAGGAAGAGGATGAGGATATTGAGAGTCATCCTCCTGGTGAGGACAGCGAAATCTTGACTGTTGGTACTCTGGCACACATGGCTGACTTTATGTTAGGCTGCCTTTCCCGTGACCCACGCGTTATACGCATTTTAAACAACACGGATTACTGGGTGTTCACCCTTCTGGACCCCCGCTACAAAGAGAATTTCTCATCTCTCATTCCTCCGGTGGAGAGGACAAGCAAAATGGTGCAATACCAGAAGGTTCTTGTCGAAAAATTGCTCCAAAATTTTCCATCTGACAACGCTGGCGGCAGAGTACGTGCTACCTTGGCCAGCCGAGAAGGGGAGAAAAGGGGAGCACACAGCAGTTCCGAGAAAGGCAGGGCAACACTCTCCAAGGCGTGGGACACCTTCATGACACCCCGCCAGCACCCTCACCCTGATGCGCAGCCTAGTGTCACAAGGAGGGAAAAGTTTTGGAAGATGGTGAAGGAGTACGTAGCAGACCGTGTCAGCGTCCTCAATGATCCCTCTGTGCCTTACAACTACTGGGTGTCCAAGCTGGACACGTGGTATGAACTGGCACTCTACGCCTTGGAGGTGCTGGCCTGCCCTGCCACCAGCGTTCTGTCTGAGCGGGTATTTAGTGCTGCTGGTGGCATCATAACAGATAAGCGTATCCGCCTTTCCACCGACAATGCTGATAGGTTGACACTTATAAAAATGAACAAGGCCTGGATTTCCCCTGACTTCTCCACTCCACTGGAGGAAAGCCGCGGGGGAACATAAACTCACTTTATATATGTTATTTACAATGATGTGAATACTCTGTATTCCCATTCACCCCTTCCACCCAAAAAACGGGTATATGGTTGACTCTTAATCTTCTCATCCTCCTCCTCCTCTTCCATATGCCCTGTGCTATAATTTTTATATAGGGCCAGCTCACCAGCGGGCCCTGTGATATAATTTTTATATAGGGCCAGCTCACCAGCGGGCCCTGTGATATAATTTTTATATAGGGTCAGCTCACCAGCGGGCCCTGTTTGCCAATTTTTATATAGGTCAGCTCACCAGCGGGCCTTCTCATATAATGTTTTATTGGGTCAGCTCTCTAGCGGGCCCTCTCATATAATGTTTTATAGCGTCAGCTCACTAGCGGGCCTTCGCATATAATGTTTAGGATGGTCAGCTCTGCAGCAGACCCTCACCCATAATGTTTTAGATGGTCAGCTCAGCGCACGTTTCCCTCTTAATCATGGCCTCAGTTCTGAAAATCAAGGAAATTTTTGGGAGAATTTGCCTCTGCGCACGTTTCCCTCTTAATCATGGCCTCAGTTCTGAAAATCAAGGAAATTTTTGGGAGAATTTGCCTCTGCGCACGTTTCCCTCTTAATCATGGCCTCAGTTCTGAAAATCAAGGAAATTTTTGGGAGAATTTGCCTCTGCGCACGTTTCCCTCTTAATCATGGCCTCAGTTCTGAAAATCAAGGAAATTTTTGGGAGAATTTGCCTCTGCGCACGTTTCCCTCTTAATCATGGCCTCACTTCAGAAAATCAAGGAAATTTTTGGGAGAATTTGCAGATGATATACAAGTAAATATACAGCAAATATTGTTTGGTAACAATTTTTCGCCTAAAGTCGTTTTTATTTTCCTTTTTGTGTGTTTTATGGTCAGTCTGTAAAAATGGCGTACTACGGGCGAAAGATCGTTCCCAGCAGCGATGTTGGAGTCCAAGATGCATCCAGACATCCTCCCTATGCTGTCCCTGAACCATTTCTGTGGTGTTTCCATCCTTTTCTGCCATTTTCCTATGGACCAGGCACCCTCCCCTCATCAGAGCAGGGGGTGCCTGGTGTAATGCTCGAGTCCTCCCATTGACTTCAATGGGGCTCGGGTGCTCGGCCGAGCACTCGAGCCTCAGGGGGTGCTCGGTCAGAGCACCCGAACACCCGAGCATTGGGGTGCTCGCTCATCACTAGTGATTATACCAAGCTGCTTATGATAAAAAGTTTGCTTTGCAATGCATTGGAATCCGCTCTAGCATTAACCCTTTGAGTGCCAGAGGGACAAGGGTTAAAGAGCTTAAAAGCCATTTTTAAAGCTGTGAGGGTATTTTTTGCCCCTAAGTGCCATTCATTTGCTTTAAAATGTCTCCTTTTTTCTTTTAGGCATAAAGCCCTTAAAGGTATACAACTAAATATAGAGACAGATGAAGCCATTTCTTTCATTAAGGTACATAAATCGTGCAATGAAAGTATTTTTTTTAATTATTATTTTTTATCAACTTCAAATAAATAGTTTTGCAGTCTATAAACACTTGGATTAATGGAAGGTGTAACCCTTTGAGAGCTAGAGGGGTGCTCAATGTATTGCAAAGCAATGTGCTGGACACCCTTCTGGCACTGAAAGGGATAAAACCATATGACACCAGTGGCATCTTGAAAAATGTGTGTCGATGGACCTTAAATGGAACATGGAGTATTTCTGGGTTAAAATCCCCAAATTTATATGGGACGTTTTAAACCCAGGAATGCTAGAGTTCACCTCCCTAGTACACAGGGAGTTACAACCCACATTTAAATCAATGGGAAGTTTTATTTCTCCCTATGGTGCAGTTGGTTTGCCTCAGAATTGCCCCACTTTCTCTTTCCTCATAAGTGGCATTGCCACACAGTAGCCAATGGTGTTACATGGTTTATTTTAGCCCTATTTATGCCAGAGGGTTATCCAACCAGAGAAGTAGGAATCCCCACAAATCTGGGGGGGGAAACATTTTTACTGTTCGGCCCCCCTGTGTGTCTCTTTACCCCCCAAGCCCCCCTGTGTGTCACTTTGCTCCCCCCCCCAGCCCCTCTGTACCTTCTTTGTAGCGTGGCGGAGTGGACCGAGGTAGAGGTGCTTCTGATCTTCTACCCGGTCTGACAGGAAGCTGCTCAATGCTCTTGGCAAGCAACTTCCTGTCAGACCGGGGTAGAGGATACAAAAGCTCCTCTACCCGCGGTTTGCTCTGCTTGACCACGCTACAAGGAGGTGATCGGTGGAGGGAGCTCTGTGCAGTGCGCTCCCCTCCTGCTGGTCACCCAGAGACTGCACCCCGAGGCCGGTGCGCCTAGCGCCTAGGGGGATTTCTACATTATCTGTCCCCTGCATGTATTCTTGGGGAACTGTGTCCCCCTCATCCACCCCTTGGTTCCTATGCCCCTCCAACACATTGCTTAGAAATGCATTGGATACACCTCTGGCATCCAAAGGGTTAAGCCTTATGACACCAGCACCTTATTTATGAAATGCAATTTGCAATGAAATGGGTAAGAGGAATGATTAATCTGTGACCAGAAATTCAACCATAAGCTCACTTCTCACTGAGATGTAGGGGAGGATTTTAGTGCCACCCCAGGGGTATCTGTAATCTTTTTCTGCAGGGAGAAAGCCCTGTTACTTGTCCTTTTTTATTTTATCATATACTTACCTCCAATTACATAATCAGGTTCCCAGTCTACAGGGAGAACCCCATCCCTAACTGTTAAAAGCATGGACTGCTGTCGTAAGGACTGGAGTGAGGGGGTTAGGGAGTTCTCTTCCTCCAGTCATCCACTGGGCTGAATTTACACCCCAGGTGTCCCTAGGCATGGCGTGCTACATGCCCTTAGCCTCACTCATGGTAACTCCCCATTCCTCAAATGGCCCAGCCCACCAGTCCCATCTAGTATTTCTTTGTACAGAAAATACCCTTGGCCTTAAACAAACAAAGACAAAAAAATTAATAAGCCCTTGGTTAAAGGGGTTTAAATAGCCTGTAAAGGAGTATAAAACTGGTGTAGAGACACTGAGATTTCTCTGGCCACACCCACAATTCAGGATGTGGGTGTGGCCAGAACATCTGAGGTGCCTTTGAAAAAGCTGGGACTCTAGGCAGTTGCCTATGCCTGCTCTGCCTATTAGAAATACAGCCCTGGTCATCCATTACTCACAGCATACAGTGAGGTCTGTGGTCTGTATTCTTTAGTCAGTCCTTGTTTGTGTACCCTAGACCAGTGTTTCTCCACCTTAGTCTGCAAGTGCCCATAACAGTACAGTTTTCTGGATCTCCCTGCCAGAGCACAGGTGAACTAATCAGTTGGAAAGATCCACTAATTACTCATCTGTACCCAATCAGTACCTGCACTGGTAGGGGTACTTGAACACCGAACTTGGTAAACTGTGTCCTGAACTTCATCACTGATGTCTAGAGGACTCTCCTATATGTATTCAAAACTGGTGAGATCCTGCCTAACCCCACAACTGCTCTTTCATACAAAACTCTAGACTTACTATACACTGAACTGTAGAGTCACATGCATCTCTTCATCAGTGGAAAAAAAGGAAAAGAAGAGGCAGGGCCATTTAGTGCCTTAACCATCAAAACATAAAAATACACACAATAATATAGGCACTGACATATACAGGAGATTGATAAGTGTTTATACCACTCATCAACAATGATTGCAGGCAGAGGAATATAACGCATCTCTGCTCAGGTTCACCATGGACAAAAAGGCTGTTTTTCCCTGCTTTGAATCATAATGTATAATAACACTTCATTAAAAACATAAAATATCCATGTCAAACATACAGACCATTTAACGAGTTTCGCATTATGTACTGCTTCAACTAGAGTCCATGGCCATAACAATGGATGGATATTTTATTTTTTTCTTTTGATAAACTGTTATTATATATTATCATTCGAAGTGGAAAAACACTGTGAACCTGAACAGAGATGACTTATATTCCTCTGCCTGTGATCATTGATGAGGAGTGGTATAAGCCCTTATCAACCACCTGTACACGTGATTACCTATATCATGGTATGTACTTTTAAGTTTTGAGTGATAAGGCACTCTTAGGTCCTCTTCTCTTTTTATGCATTGATACTTCCTGATGAATGTGATGAAAGGAGCAGACTACTATTAATTAGGAATCCTTTTTCCAGATGAGAGAGATTACTGGTGTTGGGGCAGTTTAAACATCTCTTCTACTTGATTTCCAGGTGACACATAAATGTTGATCCAAAGAACCGTTTTTTTAGTATAGTTCTAAGAGTAGGTGATGGTATCTCTTGTCCAGTTTTAATATTACACTGCTTTTTTCATCAGTATCATCTTCATGGATGTTGACAGCATACATATCATTTACTTGATGACTAGTCAAGAGAAGAGCAAGAGCTCTGTGCTGTGCAGTGCATTAACCTGCAATTCTGGCATTTAACTTAATAAAAGTAAATGTGCAGGTCCTGGGATCCCACAATAATAAAATAAAGTAAAAAAAAAAGAAAACACAGGGTCACCTGACCCCTGTCTTTCTACCCATCATCTGTCCAGTGTGGGGGTCATCTGACACTCCCTTATACTCCTTTCACCTTATCTGTTGGATCAGGGGGTATCAAGTAATATGAGGCTTCTAGAAACCCTTAAAACTAAAATTGCTCATAGGGGTTTTGACCATCCCATATGGGAGGGGAAGTATTAAGTTATCTTCAGGGGTCCTACAACCCCTGGACCATGCAAGGAGATTTCAACTGAGCAAGGGATATAATGACCATACTCCCCAAAAAGGAAAGATTAGTTATTTTAGAGTATTTCAGTCTGTAGACCCTGCAACCCTGCCCTTCTCCCTGTATGGCCTTGAGAGAGATGTGTCTCAGCAATTAAAGAGTGCAATAACTCATTTAGTGCCATGTTGCTTTGCCCATCCCTCTAGAAAAGCACAATGTCACTTGCAGCATATACTACAATTAAGCACAAATAAATGTAAAGCAAAATGGCAGCTTACCTGCTTCATGTGTCTCAGTTTGATGTAATCCAAAGGAATGGTGCAAAGTTGGTGTTGGGTCGTGCTTTTCTAATATTAGGAAGATGTTCCATCCTCCTCATAGCAAACAGTTGTGATGATGGAACTTCTAATTGTGCTCATAACAACCTGTCTGATGCTACTGACATTTGTACATAACATAAGATAGAAGAGAAACAACTGCATGTACATTAAAATACACTCCTTTAGTGTGAAAGAATGGTATCGAAGCTAAGATGAAGTGGAATTATAGCAAGAAACAGCTGTCTATGAGGGTCCAAGCTGTAAGTATTTAAGATTATACTTTCACCTTTTGCCCTGCTATGCAATGCCATCTTTTAAATTTCATACTAAAGGTTTGGATTTTACCTGTGAATGCCTCAATACTGTTTATTCTCTTCCATCCTCTTCAGTTTATCTGCTACGCTGCTCTTGCCACAATTACTATCAGACACCTTCAGGATTCATCATTGATTGGATGTGTTGCATTGTTGTATGTATGCAATGGAGGGAAATGCAAAAAAATTTTATAAACGCCCCATAATTGCTATAAACATACATACACTTACAATGTTTATGTACACGTATGTCCATCCTATTCCTTTCTAGGGAGTCCATAAGCCTGAGACTGACAGACGGTGTCAACAGATTTACTTGGTACTTAGGCACTGATAAATGAGTTATTATCATATACAAATTACTAGTGTAAAAGCCTGTGTACACGGGCCAAAGTCCAGGTAATGTTAACTCTTTGAGTGCCAGAGCAATGCGTTGCGTACCCCTCTGGCACTCAGAGGATAAGAGGCCACTACCTCACTGCTCCATGCCATGCAGTCTTGCGTTGCCTCACTCACACGATGCAACCATGTGCAGTAGAGACTGTCTGAACACGGGCAGTCTCTGCTGTGCATGACTGCATCGTTATAAACATTCTATCAAATTATTATATAGGATTATTCATGAATCTGTGATTGCTAATGGCAAATATTTGAGGAAATCAGAGTCTTTCATTGCACATTCAGCCATTCACTATTTAAAGAAAAGGGACCTTAAATCGGTCCTCCTGAAATGGAGTTTTTTTGAATGAAGTCTCAGTTCACTTGCTCCTAATTAAGTATGGGAGGGGGTAAAAAATACAGAATGTTGTGTACTTTTTTTGAAGCTGCATTTTTACAGATACAAATATGTTAGTGCTCAGTTTAAATATGCCATATACCTATGAAATGCTCAAAAATATATTAATCATCTACCCTTAATTTAGAACACAGGAAATGTAAAGATGATCATGAGTGTCCAAGTATAAATGTGATATTTTATTTTCTTGCCTTCAAATGTGCCTCTCCCTTCAGTGTATATTAAGTGTCAGAATAACACAGTTGTATAAATTAGTGAATTGCTCACATTTTTTTGTCCTTACGAGTCTGAAACAAGGGTTTGGCATTGTGAAGACTTTAGTGAATGAATGAGTCAGACATCAGGAAGGAGCTTTCTGCCTATATTTATTCTTGGGTCTTTTGACATATATGCAGTGACACATCATGTTATAATGCTGATGTTTTGTCAGGCAGAGGTACACGAGAGATATAAAGTCAGTGGAACTTTTGTGTTTCCCTTAGGGAGCAACTTGTTTACACCAAAATACTCAGTTTCTGCTTAGAATATCAATCTCCATGAAAATAACCACAATTCATCATTACTATGATCTGTCTGTATTTTAATTTAACCCCTTGTATGTTAGAATTCTACAACACATTGAATTGCAATCTAAGTGGTTAGTGAAACAAAGTAGCTATTCATTCTAGAGGCATTGTACCACCAGCACATACCATCTATTCACTGATGGCCTCCTTTTCAGGGGTCTTACTTTGATTTCACAAAGTTCTCAGATATTCAGCAAGGAACCAATTTAATTAAATGACCAGAAAGTAGAGAGCCATCCTGGGTAGGATGGGTGAAACCTCATGCTTCAAAAATGAAATTTCATTTTTCTCCGTGCAAGAATATTTTTGCGAAAACTATAGATTTTCCTCCTTTTACCTATGTAGTGTATTGAATTGAATGGTTGTACTAAATGTCCCCCCAATGCCATGAGTATTCCGATGGTGATAGTATCAAAGGGTGTTAGCTTCCTACTGGTTGTCAGTCTGTGCTATGGAGTGAGAGATGGAAGAGCTTACAGTGATTTACAGCAACATAAAAAAGAGTTAACCCCCAAAAAAGTGTTAGAGTGATAGATAAGCAGCTATAACCAACAATACATCTATGCTTGGGGAGTGAGAGAGAAAGCAGCATACAAATAAATAAATAAAGTGGACTGTTTATTTGTGGAGGTATTAAAGAATTGTCGGGGAGGTAGACACTGCCACTTGTTCTCTGGGTGTGGGGGAGAAGAAGGAAGAGCTAACCCTCCAAAAACAAGGTGTTGCCATGAGTGACAACAAGCAGCTAGCCAGCCTGAGATTGAGTGACATGACACTGACAGATACCAAACAATACATTTGACATGACAACCTAAACAAACAGACCACTGGTGCAGCTTCACCTACTGTGTTTGTACCATTCACACACAGTTGCACTTTAATGCATCCAAAAATACTACAGGGGCAAGGAAGGAGGCGTGGTGCTTCCCTAGTGTGCCAGTGATTGCTTTCTGCTTTATTATTTAACTGCAGATTGTGTTTTCTGATGTCAATTAGTCTATCGTTTACAGTACTGTAAATATACCACTGCAGTAGTTCATGGGAGAGATAGAGAATTGTGGCATTATCTATTAGTCTAGAGGCAAGGAGGGGAGCTAGTTGCATGCCGATGTAGGGAGTGTGGGTGTGTGTGACTGAGTTCAGTGACTATGACAGACAGGGACAATTAAAAAAAACAACTGAAAAAACTTTGACTTGAGACAAGCTATGATGATTGACATTAATAGTGGCAGAGGCTGACTGTAATAGCGACTAGATCACACAATGGAGAGGAAAAACAGTATTCCATATACTGCTACCATGCAGTCTACGTTAACAACAATCAGCAGTGCTAACACAATGCACAAGCTAATGGTTAGCCTAGTGGCCAAAGGCTGGAAACATCTTATGGTAAGAAAGTTCACCAGCCACAAATATGTGAAAAGTGGGCAGAGGATAGATTACATGACTCTGGATGCTCACTGGGTTTCCATCCCATCAGCAGGTAGCATCAGACAGCAGCAGCATGTCATCACCACCATCACCATGAACACTGCCTCTATCACTAGTAGCAAAGTCCAGACTTGCCCATGTCATCTGCATACCAATTTATGGAGAGCTTTGAATCTCACAAAGCTGACACTGTCTGAAAAAAACAGAAACAAGTGTAGCCCACTTCTTGAATGCTGGCTTTGTGTCTGCTGACAATGACTCCAATTTCATAGCTGCCCTGAGAATGGAGTAAATACCCTACTTTGCCCATGTCCTCAACATACTATTCACTAATTTTCTGTCAGATTCCAAAACCATGAGAAATTCATAATGTCACCAGCAAAATCTGGACACATTTTAGCAGGTCCTACTCAATGTATTATATTTCATACAAAGTGTAATCACCTGCATAATCAACAGCTGAAAATGGAGGTCCCTACTAGGAGATATTCTGTGTTGTACATGCTAGAACATCTGTATGAGCAGAACAAGGCCATCAGCTAATATACAATGCTTAAATGGACAGCTTGAGAGGTCTTCTTTGTCACATGGCCAATGGCAGCTTAAGTATGTCAGCCCTTGAAGTTTTTTGAGGAGGCTACCTAGTTGGTTAATCGTGCTGGTGCAAGGATAAGTTAAATGTTCTCACTTATTTATTTATTGCAGAAAAAACTAAAGAGCATGGTGAATGATTCTGTTCATGATGACAACACAGATATGAACCAGCTGGTGACTGATATATTTGCATGCTTTGAGCAGGTTCCTCAAATAATGGCTATAAAAAGAAATGAGGAACACATTCTTGCTAAATTATTAGACCCCCACTTCAAGGATAAAATATCTGAATTTGTGTCAAAGCATAATCAGTTTGTCCCAAGGCATGATCAGCAGCATTTCTCTGAGGAATTGGATTATGTCGAAGCTTATAAAGATATCCTTATAGAACACTTTGGACTCAATTCAGTTTATGCTGATACAACATTTGGCCTACCAGCTCAGAGCACAACGGATGTTGGGCCACAGAAAAGGACTTGTGGCCAAACATCCATTTTCTGTGCTAAGTTCCCAAAACACCACTAAATAGCGGCAATAATGGGAATCTGTGCCTGAGATACTTTCAAGCATCGATCGTTAGCTTATTTGAGTTACGCTTATCTGTCATCCACTGTCCATCTTCTGCTATCTTTCTTCTGCTTTCTCTAATCTTCATCTTCTATCTTCTTCCTCTCCATCCTCTTCCTTCTTCTGGTCCATCTTCTTTCTTCTCTTCACATACTTGTAAAATAAATAGTGATATTATAAATGTGCCATTCAAAGAATCCACACATCTGTGTATAGTTTAACCCCCTGAGTGCCGAGGGGTACATGTACCTCTCTGGGACTCAAAGAGTTATACAATGCACAGACGTGCGAGTGTATATTGTATAACATGCCCAAAGTACAAAACATATGTCCCCATTTTTTATCCTTTAAGTAATGTGTGCTAGGAAATTGAAAAGTTTTAGTGTTGGCGAAGACTTGATAAATAAAAATATTGGCCTTTTTTTAATCCTCCACCAGAGAAAGTTAGAATGAGCATTTGCCCCTCCTTTGTACCTGATGGGATGATGCCCGCTCCACTGTGAGGGAATTTTGAACAGAGACTGCCATTATATATGGGCAGACTCTGTTCAAAATGCCTCACAGCCATTGTCTGGGATGTTGCTTATTCACCTCCCAGCCAATCAGCTTCAAGCAGGTTCCTCCAGTCCCCTGTTTGAAGCTGTTTGGCTGGGAGGTGCATAAGGACATATCCCAGTCAATGGCTGTGCCCATATATAAAGGCAGACTCTGTTCAAAATTAACTCACATTGGAACGGGCATCGGCCCAACAGGTCTGTGCTTGTTCTTTCACCACCACTGCCACCAAAAGCAGCGGAGAATTAAAAAAAGGCCAATATTTTATTTATTACGTTTTTATCAACACTAAAACGTTTAGATTTCCTAGCACATATTACTTAAAGGATGAAAAACAGGAACATATGTTTTGTATGTTGGACATGTTATACAATATTCACTCTCACATCTATGCATTGTTTAACCCTGTCCTAGAGAGTCCTAGAGAGGTACGAATTGTACACTTCTCTATTTATTTTATAGGTATGCAAAGAGAAGATGGAAGAATGAAGATGGACCAGAAGAAGAAAGAAGATAGGAGAAAGAAGAGAGAAGATAGAAGAAGATGACAGTAGCTGGCCAGGGTGCTGAAGACTCCATTGGACATCAGGATTACTGGTAAGTGTTTGTTTTCAGGGGCTGTTATTTTTTAACTTAATTATACCCCACTGGCACTCATAGGGTTAATTCTACTAAAACTGGACACTTTTGTTTAGTTGTTTGGAGGTATTGATGTGGGTCTTAGGGCCCCATATCAATACATCCACTGGGGATGTAGGTTTTTTTTTTTTCAACTTTCAATCAATGCGTCAGCATTTCTTAGATCCGATAAGGAACTCTGCTCCCAAAAAATCTGGGTGCAGAATTTCCCAGATCTTAGGGCCTAAAGCATGCAATTAATTGTATCTTGCTGCATTTTTATTATTTTCTATTGGTGAAAATGGCGCTAACTTTATCGCCTGAGTTTTTTCACAGCACAGGTAACTGAATAATTTACTGTGCTTGAAAACATGTCATCAGCTGTTTTTATAGCTGTTTTTATAGCTGTTGAAGCTTTTAAGTGTTATTGCAAAAGCAGGAATAAATGTTACTTTTTTTTAGGTTGAATTTCTTTCTGAAAAAGTTTTTTTTTTCAGAATTTCCTGAAATTTTACTTTTGGTCCAATCCCTAGTCCTGGATACAGAATACACTAATATGGCTGCCTTACTCACAAATGTTAATAGATCTAAGTAGGTAACCATGAAATGACAAGCAATCCTAAATGTACTCCTATATTTTGGGGCCTCCATTCACAATTTTGCTAGCAAACCGCAATGGCTCCTAAAACTCTCCTGATCCATTCTGATGAGAACAATAAAACCAAACAGAGTGATTAAATTGTCCTTGCAGAAAAAAAATAGCATACAGCTTGTCAGTAATCTCATTATTTCTGTGACTAATAATAAAACAAAGATGGGGGGGCAAAAATAATAAGGTCACATTAGAGGTAAACACTACAGCATGTTATTAAAAAAACTTTTTATATTGCAGCTTAAAATATTTTTTTCAAAATGTGTTGTATGGGAATAAGCACAGGTATATACTTTTAGTGTGTCAGAAGCTTTTGTCCACTCCTCTGTTGCTATATAGCCTCTGTTGTACATTATCTCTAGTTGCTATGTGATTGTCTGACAGCAATAGATACAACTATCACTTCATTTCTCAACTTGTCCCTAACATTTTCAAATGTAACTCTGTGGTCAGCCAGTAATATAACATATTTCCCAGACAACTTCTGTAATCCCTTGAGAACCAGACAGGTGTGCAATGCTTTGCTTCACGGAGCATTGCTCACTCCTCTGGTCCTAATGGGGTTAAGATAACTGTAGTGACAATTCTCTTGATATCCCAAATCCATGAACCATCATATATGGATTTTCAAAGTCATTGCAATGTCAGTGAGACTGATGCACTAAGATGTTTTGGAACAATTTTGCAGCAAACCAGCTGCATCACAGTGAACAATTAAATATTCCCAAAACCATTGATTTAAATCAGGCTTTTAACCTCTTGAATACTAAAGACCTCTATAGAATTAAAGTGGTAACTTGCCTATTTAAAGCAAAAGTAAATGTTAGTTGTTCCTCATGCTTTGCCCCAGAATTGCTCTAGTTTCCCTTGGCACATTAGCCTAACTAGGATTTATCAGGTAACTGATTTCACAAATGTTAATATTAGGTGCATGTTTTTAAACAGTAAAACTTAAATATGTCTAAATCTGTGTTTCACAAACTTTTCCATGTTTTATACAATGCTGAAATGAGGTTCTCCCTTGAAAGTGCCCCTGACACCCCCAGGGGTGCATATCACCAAGCCTGGGAATTTGTGATGTAACTGCTAACTGTACTGTTCATTTTGCCTGTCTTACTGTTCCTCTAAAAACTATACAATAACAGCCACACAAAACACACAAAACCCCTAAACAGAAACAAAACAGAATATACAATACATTTATAGTAGACGAAGGGTAGATGCGAGAATAACTGAGGATAAATAAGTCTCAACAAACTGAAATATGTAGGATAAAATGCACCCCTAATACACACTCGTTCTCCCTTCACCTCTACACCACTCTAAAATCAGTAATTAAAATAAGTAGCAAACCCAAAACATATAAAAAAATTATAAAGAGAACTTATGCCCACCAAAATCAACCAGTTCTTGATCTTCTTCTAAATTAGGGTATTTCCCAAAAACAATGTCCACAATTATCCTGTGGGATAGTTCATCCAGGCACATGATTATCCAATCCAAACAATCAGTTCTTTGTTTATGTTACTCTCAGACAGGATCTGATGTGATCCACAATGATGATTTTCTTAAGTGCGAGAGCTTGGACCCAAAAAAATAAAACATAGTAGGTCTAATTGGATATCATGTACTGTCCCCAGATAGATACACACCAATGACTCTAGTCACATATGTTCTTATAAAGTCTCGCTTGTAACCATGTATCCATAAATCACATCATCTGTAACACTCTGTATCCTCTTTGAATTTGATCCCTCTCAAAAAACAAACATATACACATGCAATAGAGTAGTATGTATTTAACAAACTGCTTCCCCATCCCCTCAAGACCCAAATGAGGCAATTTTGATACTGGTGATGTGTATTTTTTGTCAATTTTAAAATTAAACTTGTGGTGCTTCCCTATTCTTTACGAGTCTACCATCTCCATGTTGCTTGTCTACCAATGGCTGTATGTCACGGTTTTGTAAGAACAATCAGACAGTTAGGTAAGGTTAAAAAGCTTTATTGAAAATCAATTGAAACAATCACCCTTTGCAGGTCCAGATGAGGTCCGTACCTTAGTACTTCCCAAATCTGACGCAGGTCAGGATGGATGGAAAACACAGTAATAATAAACAATTGGACTCTGGAGGCTTGATCCGTGGATAGGTACAGGAACAAGGAGAACCACAACAGTCCCACACCGCAGAGAGGTGATATTTGTTGATGGGTAACTGCAGGGCAACTACCTAGCAGGCTAGGGATAGTGGAGGCAACACCGACAGGACACTGGAAGTGCCCAATCCCTAGAACTCTAGGGTTAGCGGAGGCAACACAGACAGGACACTGGCAGTGACCAATCCATGGAACGCTAGGGTTAGCTGAGGCAACACAGACAGGACTTTGGCAGTGACCAATCCCTAGAACGCTATGGTTAGTGGAGGCAACACAGACAGGACTCTGGAAGTGACCAACCCCTAGAACGCTAGGGTTAACGGAGGCAACACAGACAGGACACTGGCAAGACCAGACTCCACAGACCCATGGTGACTATGGGCATAGACAGGCCAGGCAGGCACTGTGTAGGTATTTGAAAGTGAGAGTTGGTGTAATCGAACACAGGGTGCGCACCCTGACAGATTGGAAGCCTGCGCTGCCCCAGTCTGTAAACACGGAGGTAGTCAGCCAGTCCATTCAGTAGCGGAATCAGATACTTAGCCAAGCCAGGTTGGTACACACGGAGATAGTCAGCCAGACCTTAGTCAGCAACGGAATTGGATACTCAGCCACGCCAGGTCGGTACACACAGAGATAGTCAGCCAGTCCTTAGTCAGCAATGGAATCAGATACTCAGCCATGTCAGGTCGGTACACACGGAGATAGTCAGCCAGTCCTTAGTCAGCAATGGAATCGGATACTCAGCCATGTCAGGTCGGTACACAAGGAGATAGTCAGCCAGTCCTTATTCAGCAATGGAATCGGATACTCAGCCATGTCAGGTCGGTACACACGGAGATAGTCAGCCAGTCCTTAGTCAGCAATGGAATTGGATATTCAGCCACACCAGGTCGATACACACGGAGATAGTCAGCTAGTCCTAGTCAGCAGCGGAATCGGATCACAGGAGCTTCAGAAACACAGGAGCATAGTAAGGCGAGCCGGGTCATACACGGAACAGGAACAAGCAGTAATACAAACGCTAGGTACGGGTACACCACGGAAGGGCACTGTGCGAATGACAGGAGAGAGTTTCTAAAGGCAAACCCTGGGAGGAGCCAGAGCCCCATAGCCAATAAGAATAGTGTGATAGTAAACCTGGAAGTAGCAATGTCGCCAGACGCTAGAATCACGGGCACCTTGATACTGTATGCTGGAAGCAGATTCTGAGGGGAAGCAGTTTGTTACATACATACTACTCTATTGCATGTGTATACTTTTGTTTTTTGAGGGGGATCACATTCAACAAGAGAATAAGGAGTGTTACAGATGATGTGATTTATGGATACGTGGTTACAATCGAGACTTTATAAGAACTTATATAAGTAGAATCCTTGGTGTGTGTCTGTCTGGTACATGCTATTCGATTGGACCATCTATGTGTTTTGTTTCTTTGATCTGTTCATAACTATTACCTCTCAGGTACTACTAGGACACTGAAGGATCTCCCTGCAGGTTAACCTGGTTTGGTGCCCCTTCCACTACCCTCCCTGCTCATCTTGGTGGATACAAGCTACTAGATGCTGCAATATAGATGTTTAGCTCAAGATTTTACCCCCGGATTGCCAGATCATCTCCAGAATCTGGTAATTAACCCTTATTTGGACTTGCATTCAATAAGAATTATTTTTAGAAAATAACAAGGTTTCATTACAATATAAATCGTTTTATTAATCAAATACAATACAATATTATAAAGTAGGATGTGATTCTAGGATGCATGGGTTTGTAGGTCCCCACTTATTTGACTTAACACAATGGAAGATGATAGTTACATTGAATGAAACACTCACTGAGGATCATGCATTCAATTATAGTAATGTTTCACAATAAAAACAGCTCCAATTAATCTTCATAGTATTTGGGCCATGGATAGTGCTATTTCAATACTGTCAGAGTTGTAGTACAAGAGTAATTGAATGATAAAGTACCCCCCTCCAGCCCCTTTTACTGATGTAACATTGATCACCTCCGAGCAGCAAGACTGTCCGGATTGATCGCAGAGAGGGACAATCTGCAGTGCACATAAGGAAAAAACTGAAAATCCTGTCAAGTGGGCAGGGTTTTCCTTATACTCACAGTAAGAATATTGTCCCCTGCTGTCCCTTGATTGTCCCAGGATAAGATTCCACATCTGAGGGGAGGTGGCTTACAGTAGGTAAAAGGGGCAGGAAGGAGATACTTTATCATTCAAATACTCTTGAACTACAACTCTGACAGTATTAAAATAACACTCTCCATGGCCCAGATACTATAAAGATTAATTGGAGCTGCTGTTTTTGTGAAACATTACTATCCCTTTAAGGTCTTTTTAAAATAAACATCAATTTTGTCCCGTTTTTTTATATAAACTTATATATAGTTTTTAATTTTTTGTAAAAGACTGAAGGCAGCTTGTTTATTTCTCATAAGATAAAGTAAATCGGAACTTCCTTTCATCACAATAGTGGTTTTACTGTGGTTTTACTGTACACGTTGATTACCATAGAGTCTTATGGCTCGAGTGACTAATAACTGTCTAAGATTCTTGAGTCTATGGTAAATTACCATAGAGTCTTTTAAACAGTGATATGACGACGTGCCATAAGAGACTATGGTAATCAATGCGTACAGTAAACACAGTAAAACCACTAGTGTGAGTAACAAAGAGAGGAAGTTCCGATTTACTTCAGGGGCAGGTTTTTTGGCCAGAGAGAGAATACCACTAGTAAGAGATAGAGCAAAGCGTTCTCGCTGCTTGCAGCTTACTACGACTGAACCTTTTCGGACATATCATTATCACATTCACTCTCTGCTTCATCTGTATCAGAAGAAGAAGGGGAAGACATATTCTAAATCAACATCATCATAAATAATTAGGCCAGCAGCATCCACAATCTCATATGCTTCCTCACCACTACCTTCATATTCTTGTAGATTTTTTAATCTGTAAAAGTTTATTTTTACTTTATCCATTAGGGGAATTTATAGAACATTGGCCACTAGTTTGTGGCAGCATGTCGCTGCCACTGTCTGATGCAGCAGTAGACATCATTGCTAATCCCCCTTCCCTATGCCAAAAACACTAGAATGTGATTTGTCCTCATCTTCAGTGTCAAAAGACTTAGTACTACTACTACTGGAATTTTTCATTTCATTTTTACAAACTGCCTCCTCCGGAGGATGACAATCATCATTATTTATTTCACAAGTTGCAGCAAAATCAATTTTTTAGAAAGACGTTCCTACCACCAAGACTTTCATGTATTCCTTCTAATCCTTTCCCCTTACCCTTGCCCATATCAAATTTGGCGGATATATTGATAAGTAGTGTTGATTTTTACTACACAACAGAGCTGTTAGCATGCAGAGTGATGTTTAGTCTGCTTGTCTGAAAATAATGATGTATGTAATGATGTATGTCTCTGTCTCTAATATATATCACACTGTCACTCCCATTTGCAGCTCAAGTGTAGGATACCCTGCCTTTCTAATACCTATTAGGCAAATGGACTTTTTGTTTGTTTTTTAAACTGTCCCTGTCTTTCACTATCAGTGTCCCTATCAACAAATCACACCCACACGCCCTGCAACAGCAAGCAGCTCAAGCTCCTCTTTGTCTCCTGTCTGCATCTACACTAGTAACGCTAGTGTCAACATTTCAGCAGCTTTTAGATTCTCTTCCAAAGACTCTTGTGTTACTGTCACGGTAACTCAGGCAAATAATCACACAACACAGTACAAGTAAGTTTAACCAGTTTATTGAAGAAAATAATAGTAGAAATAGAAATAGTATGAATGATAATAAGAGCGAACACTTCTTCACCCTTGGGGAGACAGGTGTAAGGACAGTGTAGTCCATACTCAAGCTGACACTGAACTGCAATTGGATAGTAGATAACACAGGTACTGAGCCAGACTTGGATCTCACCTGGAATGCCAGGAATAGTAATGGAGAGTACCCAGACAACCTCCTGAAAGAGATGTCAGATGATAGTGCACAGTAATGTACAGCAAGGTACCGAACGAAGGTCACACAGCGGAGGTGCACTAGGAGGCTGCCAAATACATCATTGCAGTAGCACAGTGTGAACCTAGAGAAAGACAGGCAGGAACAGCAGGGAGCTCACAAAGGTAGCGTACCAGGAGGCAACTGGTATAGTGAAATAGGTAACACTACAGGCCCTGGGGCAATGGGATCGCACAGTGCAGAGGCAACAAACAACGCTACCAGCAAGGAGAGTTGTACCGGCTAGGTAGTGCCCGAAGGCAAAGTTTTTGCACAGTGTGGAGGCAACTATCAACGCTACCAGCAGGGTAGCAGATGCACCAAACAGGTAAAGCGTGCCTACAGCTATACCTGGGGACAGTGGTAGTCAGACAGGAACGAGAGTAGCACAGAGCGTAGGCCAGACAAGCCACGGTCAGGAACCGGATCGGGTAGACAGCCACAGCCGGGGTCAGCACAGAGAGGGTAGTCGGACAAGCCAGAGTCATACATGGATCAGTTAGTCAGACGAGCCAAGGATGGAGAACCAGGAGATATCGAACGCCAAGCAAAGGTCAAAACGAGCAACACTGGAATGCGCATAGAATCAACACAAAAGGGCGACTAAGCCCAGTTTGCAGGAAGGTTATAAGGCTGCCGCTGAGGGCGGAGCAATCTAGGCCACTCAGACAGGAAACTACAAAATAGTGAGAGCGGCGTCATAGATGCACGCCCGCCGATAGTGGCAGAGCAGAAACTGCGTCCAGAACCCACCACCTGATAGCAGAGCAGGCAAGGAATCACGGGAACTGTGATAGTTACTTTAATAGTGCAGTACAGAATAGAAATGTTAGCTTCAGAATCAGCAGCTTGCAATAAAGGAAAAAAGCACACAGGAACAGGTGTAACATCAGAGTCTACCACACCTCAGTATTTGATTGTCCCTGTTGTTGTTATGTGGGTGAATGTAGGACAGAGTGTGTATATGTAACACAGTATGTCAAGTTATCTATTTTGTTATATGTTTTGGCTTGAATGTATGATGTATTATGTAGAAATGGATGAAAACGGAAGGGATAATTAGTGTGTGTGTGTGTCTATGTTTACTGAGGGACAAGGCTGGGGGTCAGTATGTGTGCGCTGGGGGAGTTAGCATGTTTAAGTCTATAGCTACCATGGGACAAGGCTTGGGGATAGTTTGTGTGGTTCTATAGCCACCATGGGACCAGAGGATACAACAGTGGTGATTAATATCTTGGGGTGGGGGGGTCACCATTTGGGAAATGGGATTGTCTCAATACCACCATATTTTATACTATATATGTGTTATGGTATTATTGATTTTGTAATAAACACTTATATTTTGAATATATTCATATTTTGATATTATTTAGGTCTCGGTGCCTCTTTTAGATCCACATCTTTTTTTCTTCTTTTTTTCTTAATATGAGACCCTCCAGCCACTGCCATGCTACAACTTCCATAATTCCCCACCAGAATTTTGCTGCTGGGGACCAATGGGAGTTGTAGTCTGGAAGAAACTAGAGGGTCTCATGTTGCCCACCACTGTTGCGACTCTAGGGAGGGCCTCACATTGCACATCACGGCAGCTACCAGACAGTGGGACAAGTTGGGTGGTCAGTATATGTGGTTCTATGGCTTCCTTATGACAAGGCTTGGGGATTAGTATAAGTGGTTCTATGGCTACCAGTGCAGTGGGACAAGGCTAGGGTGTCAGCATTTGTGGTTCTGTGGTAATCAGTGCAGTGAGACATAGCTGGGGGTCAGTATGTGTGGATCTTTGTCTACCAGTGCAGTGGGATAAGGCTGGTGGCCAGTATTTGTGTTTCTATGGCTACCGTGTGACAAGGCTGTGGGATAGAGGTGGAAAAAAGTGGGGAAACAGCACATTTCCTGGAAGTTTTTTGCAGAAGGTAAAATGTTTTTTTCACATGGGTTACAGAGAAAAGGGAGGGCAATGGGATTCATTTGTAGCTGCAGCTAGTGAAAACTTACAGAGTAGAAAAACACATACTTACGGTAAGAGTGATCTGCTTTGTGTATCTATATTCAAATGGCTGATCCTGTTTAACCATGTTAGAGTAGCTAATGGGTGTTATTCTTACAAAAATCAAGTTACATCAGCCACTGGAATATATAAACTGACTAAGGATGAGATGTTCAAAAAGTCATCATAATTAAATACTTGTCAGATCATGAGTTGGTGGTAAAAGAAGGACAATATTTTCAGAAGTAAATCTGTCATGTTTGAAAATTCATCTAAAGAATTAAAAATGATAGTAAGAAGATCTCATTGAACATTGCTGTTAAAAATTCTGATTTTAAAAATTCTTTGATTTTTTTTTTATTTGCAAATTTTCAAAGAAACAAAGACTTTTTTTGTCTTTGAAATGAAAAATGGCTTCTCAGTACTTTCATTTTTCTTCTCCAAGTTTAGAGCATTTTTATGTCAGGAACAAATGACGTTAATCAGACAAAAAAATGACGTTCAAATGAATATTTTTTCTGAAAATACCTTACATTATGATGAAAGATTAAACCACACCCACTTTTACGATGGCTTTTTACCTTTTGACGGAGACGGCGGAATTGGATGCAAAAAAATGACGGGAACATGTCTGAGAATTGACGAATCATGGTGTAAGAACTTTTTTATTCTGATAACAGACAATTTAATTTACCACCACTTTCTGATCATTTTGCCCTAAGAATTCTCCCCCCCCCACAATAATCTCCACAACTACCCCCTCAGAACACTCTCCCTTCCCTAGAAACCACCTTTCCCCTTTCAAGTCCTCTTTACTATGACACTGACAGCCAGCATTCACACACATTGAGATGTACAAGTGAACTTGTCATGTTCACTCAAACATATGTATAGAGCTAATGTACAAATAATACATTTAGCAATTCTAGAGCAAACTCACTGCACCACTCATATTTGCAATATTGTATTTAACTGAATTGTTAATTCTATGGACCAGTTATACAGATTTCAAGCTCTGAGGGTTAATTTTCTACAAACACAGTCACTTAGCACACCCTTAACACATAACTTTTTCTTGTGAAAAACAGTGATTTAGCACCAACAACCAATCTCCAGTGTTAGCTGAATGGTAACTCACATGTAATTCCTATTGCTTAAATAACCTTCAATAACCCAATTCAATCTTCTATGTATCCTCAAACAAAATAAAACATAAAAACCACACTTTTTTTAAATAAAATATGTAAGAGAAGAATTGCACTGACAAAGGTTGGTGTAAATGGCTCATTTCAACACTGTTATATTTCCCTGAGATCTCCTGGAACAGGTATGCCACTATGGTATGAATCCACTTTTAGTCCCCAAATTGAGTGAATTGCTGAATCCTTCCTACCATAGGTATTCCTCTCATCTTTTGCACAGTTATTCTTAAAGGGTTAGTAATGCCACTATATAAAAATTTAATATTTCAGCTATTAGAAAAATAAACTAAACGACCCCAGTCCCATCTCTCAAACCTTTATGGTTTGAGAGATATAGGAGGCTAAAGTCCCCGCCCCCTCCACTTTCCCTGATGTCAGCTGTAAAGCTTTCTATACACAGTACACTGTAGCTGTGGCAAGAGGTTAACTTCGCTACTTCTAAAGAGTTGGTGTAGCTGAAGCAGGAGGACTAGGTCATGGCCGCAGGGGCAAAAAGGTAGGCTGTCATCCAGCCAAAAGTAAGCAATGCAACCCTTTAGCTGCATGAGGATTCAACAATGCATTAACTGCCCTCTAGCAGCAAAGAAATTAATAGTACCATGTTACTAATGTACATCATTTTGCCTTCTACAACCTCCAGCCGTTTTCTTTCTGATGACTTTAAACTATTAACTTTTGTAACAATAACACTCAAATGACTGGTATCAATTTCAAAAGTGATTTTTAACCCATGGAAACTTGTAAAACACACTTACAAGTTGTAAATTAGGTAGGTCTGTAATGGCTTCGTGAAGGATTGTCTTTCCCTCAGAATTCTTTCTCTGTTGTAGAGTGACTGGGTATCAGTACCATTGATATCCGGCAAAATGAAGATTTATTTTTAATTATTTAGCCTAAATTTTAGGTTTTAACCAAGTCTCTAGTAAAGATCCTACTCGTTGGCTTTACGTTTACAATACCGATCATGGACAAGAGCCCAGGATATACTCATGCAGCCCAAGGCATACCTGACGTCAGATTAGTGCTGGTACAGGCTGCCGCACAGCACAGTTGCTTAACCCTTTCTGTGCCACAGCGCTACGCAACAAGTCTGATCTGCCAGTGTTCTCTTTCTACACTGTGCCCACCAGTTTACCCATCCATTCTGTATCTCATTTCCTCCTATATCAGCACCCATTCTGTGTCTCCTTTCCTCCTATATCAGCACCCATTCTGTGTCTCCTTTCCTCCTATATCAGCACCCATTCTGTGTCTCCTTTCCTCCTATATCAGCACCCATTCTGTCTCCTTTCCTCCTATATCCGCACCTGTTCACTCCAACTGCTTCACTCTTCACCACCTCCACCCCGGCACTGCTACACATAGCACAGAAAGGGATCAGGACTATCTCCTTGTCCCTCCCACCTTCCCCATTCAGTGTGTGTGTGTGTTTTTATTTCTTGCGTTACAATATGCTGCATACAATAGTTTGGTGGTGCCCTGGACCCAGGGTTTCTCATACTTATGGGATGCTGACAACTAGAAAGACCTCTCCATGTTACCCCAGTGACTAATTCAGTAATAAACTGAGCTGGGGGAGACTGCAGTGTGCTGTGTGTGTGTGTGTTGCACTCTCCCTCTGATCATCACCGACATCACAGGGATGCATGTAAAACAAACAAGTGTTGTGTGACCTTTCCCCCAGACTGCACTGTGGACGATCTATTTCCTTAACCCCCTCAGCACCACATGGTATCCTCAAGGGGTTAAACGCAATTACTATTTTCAAATGGATGCTCTGTCCGCTATCTCCCCCTCACTTTCCTTTTAACTCACACCAGCCTTCTAATCGGCAAAAAAACCTGACATAAATCAGGAGCCGATTCACACAGGCTGACAAATATCTAACTGATCCTGCTGGACTCATACAATTGAGGGGTGGAAATGTAGAATGAACAGAACTGAATGGCCAGAGGAGAATGGGGCTGTATTGCAAACATCACTCACATTTCCCAGCCTTTGCATTACTCCTCTTGTATAATTAGCTGCCTTGATAGCTGAACCCCTTGAAATGTTTGGTTCTAGGAAACTTCATAACAGTCATGCAGTAGGGTCATATTGAAACAGTGCCTTACGGGGGCTTATAAGGCACTGCAAAGCACCAAAACTTCCAGCTTCCCTTTGATGATCCTCTATTTCTCTCGCACCACCATATTCCAAATCATGAGTGTGATCCAAACAGCTTACAATTTGCTTCAATTTAATTCATTATGAACCCACTGGCTACTACAGATGTCTCCATTGTATTGGCTTGGACACACAAGGGTTTAAACATCACATGTACCAAACAGACATGCATCCAGCACATTGCAATGCAATGTGTGGCTTCCTTTCTGGCACTCAAAGGGTCATTGTGTTGCCTGTCTTTTTTTTTTTTGCTGGAGTTAGTATTGTTTTATTGTTTTGAAGGTATTTCAAGGCATCTCTTAGTGAATTGTATTGGTAGTTTTTTAACCCATTCAGTGTCAGAAGGGTACACAACACATTACTCAAGGGGTTCAATTGTTTATGTTTCTAAGCCCCTACTTATTCAGTTCAGTAATCGGCAATACATGTTCATACAAAATGAATAACAATCAATACAAACCCCACCAAAGAAAATGTCCCCTTTCCCTGCAATCCCGTTCATACCAGCCAACTGTGCCACACACACTGCGCCAGCAGCCTACAGACTGAGATGCACAGCACTGCACGTTCTGTGACTTGAGATGGGTGGGGTTAAAGGTGGGATATGGGTGGGGTTAAAGGCAGGGATATGTGTGGGGCTAGGCATGGAAACTGTGGCGAGTAACTTTTCAGGCCTGGCTAGTAACTCAGGACTTGAAATTTTGAGCCCTGATCTATTGGGCGCCTAGATGAATAAAACACTAAATGTGTACAAAGCAGGAGGAAGCTTCAAGATGAGAGAAAGAAATACAGGAGTGTAGGGGATACTAGGAGAGAAAGGGAAGACAAGGAGCTCAGAGGAAAAAGAGAAGAAGAGAGAGAAAAAAAAGGCAAAAAAAAAGGATGGGCGGAATATGGGGATGGTAATTGGGAGAAGTGGGCCAGGAAATTCACTCCTCTATTGGTTCTTCATGGTCCTGAAGGTCGTGATTTGTTAGCCATGGCTCCCATATTTGTAAGAAGCATTCTTGAGCATCTGAGCGCCATGACGTTAGTCTTTCCATGGAATAAATCTTCCACATGTATTCCGACAGAGCTGTGTGGTCTGGAAGCCTAGGTTGCTTCCAGTGGGAAGCTAGGGCATTTCCCACTGTGAGCATATGTGTCTGCAGTTTAAGGCCTGACGGGGCACATCCTGGGGCCTCAGACCCAGTAGGAACCACAAAGGCTCCAGGGAGGAAAGAATAGATGTGATGTCCGTTATCAGAGAGCTCACCATCTCCCAAAAGTTTCTACCTAGTAGGCAGGTCCACCATGTGTGGTAGAGGGTCCCCTGTCCACCACACCCTCTGAAGCATAGAGTGGTCTGCTCCTGGAAGATGGCATAAGTACCACCTGTATAGCAGTTTATATGGTTTCTCATTATGAAGTACGCAAATGGAGCTTTTGGACGTGGCCGTCCAGATGTGCTGCCATGATTAGAATGGCAATTCAGAGCTGATGTCCCTTTCCCAAGCCAGCGTATATTTGCTTTTCTGATGGTCCGTATCCAGACAGATCCGCAAATATATATACGGGAGATCAGCAATTTGTAGTCTTCAAGGCACACCTAGGCACTCAAAGGATTAGCAGTCCTTAGGCAGAGAGAAGGATAGGGTCTAACCTAGTGATTTTCAAAGGGCCAAATTTTGATGGATATTCCTGCTCAGTCACAGGTTAGTAATCAGCAACTCGGTCATTTTGAATTAGGTATATACTTAAAATGTATTCTGTTGCTGTGTCCTGAGGAAAGCAGCTGAGAGTAACTGGTCTATCCTTCAGGAATGATACTGTATCTTGCTTTCTGCTTACTTGTCCATCCAGTACTCATAATGTTGTAATATCAGGGAGGCTACTGTGTGAGTGAATGTAACCCCTTTGACACTATAGACAGCCCCAGCTCATTCCTTCATGTATCACACCTAATCTGGTTTAATATGCACCTGAAAATGCTAATTTTCACATCAGAGTACACCACACAAAGCATGATGCACAAATAACATTCTAGAGTATCCTTCTTTGGAAAATAATAATATATATAATAATAACGTTAGGAGGTATGTTACCACAGTTGCCATTTACATTAACTCGCCAATACAGGGGAGGGTCGCCAAAAGGATTTTTTCTAAGAACCCTTTTGAACTTATGTCCACCCTTGTGTCACAGCTTAACTTGACTCCAGCATGATTACAGGCGCGAGGCTTCAAGCAGGCTGCAGGCCTCTGTTTTATCTGTTTGCTTACTGTAGTCTCCTCCTACCTACTTCCTACTTCCTCCCTCTGAGCTGCTCCTCCTACTTCCTGTGGTGGGGTTTATAAGGCAGACTGAGGCCTGACTCAGATGCCCTTGCGTTGTTCTTCTTAGGTGAAGTACTTGGGCTCTGTGTATGACCTGGCTATCTACGAAAACCCACTCTGTGTATGACCTGGCTATTTATGAGAACCCGCACTGTGTATGACCCAGCTAAGTAAGAGAACCCTCTCTATGTATGACCCAGATACGTATGAGAACCCTCTCTCTGTGTGTATGACCCAGCTAAGTACGAGAACCCTCTCTGTGTATGACCCAGTGATCACGAGTACCCCTTACTGTGATCAATTTGTACTGTTGGCCTAAGACAGACCACTGTTGTGGACAGAGAATCTGATTGGTGAATGCAGGCGTGAGTCACAGGGTCTCAATATAGTGACTGCAGGCGTGAGTCATAGGGTCTCGATATAGTGACTGCAGGCGTGAGTCACAGGGTCTCTTAGCAGTGATTTCAGGCGTGGTCAGTTCTCCAGTCCAGCAGTCATTGTGTTCCTGTTCTTTGGATCAAGATTACGGTTCCAGTGTTCCAGTCGATGGATCAAGAGCTAGCGTTCCTGTTTCCTGTCGAGACTCACAGGGGCTTCGGCCCAGTCTCCAGCATTGTGGTCTGGCGTGAGGCCTACTGTTTTTGGTAGTATTGTCGCCAGCTAGTAACCCTTTGCTTGTTGTACTACATATTTATTGCTGTGATTTGTTCTAATATATTTTGCATTACATTACCGTACTGAGTTCTGAGCTTTCCTGGGTGCCCATGACACCTTGGTGTTTTCTTAGTTAAACTACAACAGTGAAAGTGATCCTCTGCATGTGTTATTTAGTTATCCTCCACCACTCTCTAGTACATTCTTTAGTTATCCCACAGCAGTGGAAGAGATCATCTCAAGTGAGGATTTTATCATCCTCTTGCAGTGGAAGATATCCTCTTTAGTGTATTTTAGTTTTCCTTCTGCAATGGAAGAGATACCCTGATGTGTACTTTTAATTATCCCACTGCAGTGAAAGAGATCCTCTCTAGTGTGTATTTAGTTATCTTCTTGCAGTGAAAGAGATTGTCTCTAGTGTTTGTGTAATGGGTACCTAAGTCCACGGATGGATTCAGGCCGTTGTGCTGGGTCTTTCTCTCCTGATGTGGGCTACAAGCAGGTAGCCTTGCTGGTCATTCCCCCCCCCCAAAGCTCCTTCCTAGGATGGGGGCCAAAAGGAGACACTCGATACCTTCCAGCGACAAAGAGACAGGACACAGATGACGTTCCAAACTAACACACTTTATTTCACAAACTTCAGCTCTTTTATACACAGTGAACCACATCAGGATATAATACCAGACAAAGGACAGTGACATATGGTGTAAACATAATAAAAAGAGCCAGACATGATTACATTATTTAGACAACGGGACTGAGGAAGGGCAAACACTAGGACAAAGGGCTGAGGGACTCCAATACAAATTTTAAACAATGGCCAGAGGGTTGAAGCATCTTTGAATATTCTGCTTCAACTCCTCACTAATCAGGAGTCTGGAATCAGTATCACGGTGCCCGTGATTCTCTTTGCGACATTCCTACTTCCAGGTTTGTCTTAGCTATCTCTTATTGGTTGTGGCTGGCTAGCCCCTCCCAGGGCTTGCCTTTATATACGCCTCCTGTCACTAGGCCAGTGCCCTTTCGTGGTGTTCCTGACCTTACGTTAATTCTGTGCTCCTATTCCGTGTATGATCCGGTTTCATCTGACCTTGTTCCAGTTCCGCTTTCTGTGTACCGATCCAGGCTCTGACTGACTACCGCTCTCTGTGTACCGATCCAGGCTTTGGCTGATCACCGCTCTCTGTGTACCGATCCAGGCTTGGCTGACTACTGCTCTCTGCGTACCGATCCAGGCTTGGCTGACTACCGCTCTCTGTGTACCGATCCAGGTATTGGCTGACTACCGCTCTCTGTGTACCGATCCAGGCTTTGGCTGACTAATGCTCTCTGTGCTGCCCTCGATATTGTTGTCAGTCCATTCATTACTGTTCCCTCCGGTTGCACTACTCTCAGCCTGTGATTCAGTGTGGCCTTCGTTACGTGCTAACCAGCCTGAGCTCTCCGGTCACTAGTGGTGTTACAACTTGTCAGTCCATCCATTACTGTTGCCTCCGGTTGCGCTACTCTCAGCCTGTGATTCAGTGGGGCCTCCATTACATGCTACCCAGCCTGAGTTCTCTGGTCACTATCGGTGTTTCAGCTTGTCAGTCCATCCATTACTTTTGCCTCCGGTTGCACTATTCCAGGCTGCCTTACCCGGTATTCGGTAAGGCCGGTAGAGCCTCCTCTATTCCTTGTTGCATCAGTTGCCAGGCTGCCTTACCCGGTATTCGGTAAGGCCGGTAGAGCCTCCTCTATTCCTTGTTGCATCAGTTACCAGGCTGCCTTACTCAGTATTCGGTAAGGCCGGTAGAGCCTCCTCTATTCCTTGTTGCATCAGTTACCAGGCTGCCTTACCCTGTATTCGGTAAGGCCGGTAGAGCCTCCTCTATTCCTTGTTGCATTAGTTACCAGGCTGCCTTACCCTGTATTCGGTAAGGCCGGTAGAGCCTTATCATTATTGCCATCTGTATTGTGCTGACTTGTGTCAAACTATCTTACTATATTCTGTGTAGAGTTTTGGACCCGTGTAGGGCCTTGTTACGCTTTATCTTGTCTAATAAAGCTTTACTATTTTATCCTACCAAATTGTCTGAGTGTTCAGTAAAACCGTGACAATCAGATGGCCAATCCTAGACAAGTTCGTCATGGCCGTCCTAGCCAATCAGAACCTTTGGGCGGACAGCTAACCGACCAATCCCTGGGCCGCCTACTTTCCCCCATGTTTACTCTATGTTGGACCTTTAAATTTGTCACCCAGGGATTTGGCCAATCAGGAAGCTGCCTACTCTCCTATGTAAAGTCTCTGGGGATTTTTGAACATGTTGCCCCGCACGGCAGCCAGCCTACAGCCCGTTTATAGCTTGTAGATCTCAGTCTTTTGGAAAGAGTTGATTCTCTACAACTGCACCAAGTTCCATGTAACGGCCTACGGCCCGTTATACACATGAATCCAGTCTTTTGGAGGAGATGTTCTTCATGTAATCACAACTACGCTGACAAGTACTGGTCCATGGCCTGTTACAAGTCTTTCTAGGTGGCGGTCTTCCATAGCTTTGCAAATAACCTCCGTTACACTTCGAGACCCAAGCCAGTGGCAGCTTGGACGAACGCTGGCTTGGGAAGTCTGACACATTCTTGCGTGGAGGAGGGTAGCCCCTTGTCCGGGTTCAGGAAGACAGTATTAGCCCCTGGTCCTGGGCTGAACAATAACAAGGGTAGCCCCTTGTCCGGGCCAGGGGAAAAAACTTGAAGCCCCTTGTCCTGGGCCAGGGAAACCTTTGAGCCCCTTGTCCTGGGTCAGGAGTAAACGTTGATCCCCTTGTCCTGGGCCAGCAGAAAAACTGGGGCCCTTGGTCCTGGGCCAGGGGGACTGGTAACTCTTGGTCCTAGCTAGCACCAGGTTGGGGGGCCTCTGATTTTCCACAATCCAGACAGAGCAGGGATCCCGTCTTCCTGGATCTGGGGCCAGTGGCTTTGGGTCCAGAGCCAGTCTATGTGGAGCATATGACACTCCAGGGGGTTCTATGGGGGACCATACTGTGGGGAGATGAGGACATCTCCCCCTTTTGGTTTGGCAAGTGCCCCATGGTGACAGGAGAGGAGCTTACTCCCACTCTCCTGGGCTGGAGCAAGATTCAGGAGGCCGCTGGGAAGTATGGGGATCTTAGTTCCCAGGGTAGGAGCATCCAGATACCTTGTGTGGAGCGTACTCTCACTCACCAGTCTACGGTTAATGGAGTTACTGGGACAAACCACAGAGCCATCAGGGAGGACGGTGGTCCCGGATCAACAGTTGACCTGGTGGGGAACGAATTCCCACCCACCAGGCTGGGGTAAACAGGTGACAGGCCAAACCAGGTGTCCTTGGTGAGGACTGGGGTCCCACTCAGCTAGGTGGGGGTAGCACACAAAGGGACAATCTGCCCACCAGGGAGGACCATGGTCCTGCTTTCTGCCGCATAGGCATCACGTAGCTTGGTGAGGACCGACGTCCCACTCACCAAGCTGGGGTCAAAAGATCCAGGGACAACAAACGTGGGGCTACTGATGAGGTCTGTTGTCCCACTCATCCCAGAAGTGGTTTTACAGGACCTGGTGAGCTCGCTCCCATTCACCAGGCCAGGGGTAACATAGGGGCTTGTGGGCTCACTACCACCCACCAGTTCAAGGTTACCAGAGGTAGCAGTACTATATCCAGTCAGCCTGCTGGGGCCATCACCATCAGGCCCAACGCAAGGGATACTGGTGAGGACCTGGGTCCCACTCACTGTATCCTGAGGCACATGGGCACTGGTGAGCTCGCTCCCACTCACCAGGCCATGGGTCACATAGGGGCTGGTGAGCTCACTCCCACCCACTAGTGTAGGGGTCACAGGGGAACTGGGAAGCTCTCTTCTACTTGCCAGTATAGGGGTTCCATGGAAAATTGCAAGGTTGCTGGTGAGGCATGCATCCTCTCTCACCAGTTCAAGGTCCATATGGCCACTGGGAAGGACTGCAGTCCCACTTCCCATGACATAAACATCTGTGCCCCTGGAGCATAGACATTCCTCTTGCTCCAGGGCAGTATTCACCGGGAAAGGACAGGGGCTAATGTTTTCTTCTGTCCCGGACAAGGGGCTCCAGTCTTTCCCTGTCCCTGTTTTCTCCTGTCCCAGGACAAGGGGTTCAATTTGTGCTCTCAGCCCAGGACAAGGGGGTCCCATCAGCATGGCTCTCCCAGGGTACCAAGCCAGCATTTACTCAAGCAACAGCTGGCTTGGAACAAAAAAGGGGGAGAAATATAACAGATCATAGTCCATTACTGGAGCCCTTGTCTGGGCCTGAGACTGCTGGACAGGGAACCCAAGGAACTGTGGACATTTCTGTCATTTCTAAAACACCTCCTTTCTAGGCGTATGGATTGCCAGCCCAGTGTCGCAAGCTATGTAGAACTTTGGGACGGTATATTGGGGGACTGCTATGCCAAAAAGACTAAAAATCATAGCCTGCTTTCAGGGGACTGGGCCGTTAGGGGTTAAGTATTTGAGTTTGGCCAAGGATGCTTCAAATGTATATTGCAGTCCCTCAAGCCTTTTGTTTCATTGTTCACCCTAACCCAAGCTCTATGGGTATTGTAGCCACTCCAGTCATTTGTGAACTGTATTGAAACCCCCTGTGGTGTGTTCACTTAACCCCTTCGCGACAATTGACGTACATGTACGTCCTCTGTGGGTGTCACTTAGTGACAGAGGACGTACATGTACGTCCAGGAAATCCGGATCCCCGCGCGGCTGCACGCCGTTCGGGGACTCCGGATTCTAATAAAGAAAAAAAAAAAATGTTAGACGGGCGTTAAGTGACGGCTGCGTCTGCACGCGGCTGTCACTAAGGGGTTAATCACATTTGGCCCTTTGTATTGTGTTGTACAATTTGTTGCTAGCCTTTTGTGTAGTAATGCACTCCTGTCTGTGTTATTGTAATTGCTAGGACCTTTTGTTGTTGGTCCTTTGTCTTGTATATTGTGATTATATTATCCCTGTGAGTCACCTATTGTATCCTGCCTGCCCATGTATTGCAATGTGGTTCTTGTGTATAAATATGTGTGGTTTGCTTAATAAAGTTGAGTTACTCTGAGTAAACAAGGAGTCCTGGAGTCTTGTATTGCTTTTGGTCTAAAGAGTACACTCTGATACCCATCGTCAACCGCCTGCGACCCGACTTCGTATGCCGTCAGGCGGCGACGTGGACTCCATCTTCTTCTTCCTGTGGTTCCAGTGACTATTCCACTCGAGCTTACAGTGTGCTCGAATCCGCTCAACATCCTGTTCCTGCGACACGTTTCCAGTTATCCTTCGACCAGGAGTAGAGGCCTCTCCCTCTACAGCCCGTGGTACCAGTGTGCGACCCATCTCTGGCTGTGAGGCCATTCGGCTCTTTTCCTGCTCGCCTGGCTTTCTTCCGATGCCGACACGAAGTCGACACTGCTACCACTTTCAGTCGACTTCAACACGGAGTTTATGACACTGCGTTGGTCGTTTGAGCCAGTTAATGCTTGACCAGTAGAGACCAGGCTATGCAATCCGCTGTCGAGAAGGAGAGACCCGGGAACAATGGCTGAGGGCGACACGTCCCCTCTAGCTTCCGTTACAGTGTGTTTTTAGTTATCTTCTAACGGTGAAAGAAATCCTCTATAGTGTGTGTTTTAGTTATCCTTCTGCAGTGAAAGAGATCATCTCTAGTGTGTGTTTTTAATTATCCTTTTGTAGTGAAAGAGATCATCTCTAGTGTGTGTTTTTGTTATCCTCTTGCAGTGAAAGAGATCATCTCTAGTGTGTGTTTTTAGTTATCCTTCTGCAGTGAATGAGATCGACTCTAGTGTGTGTTTTAGTTATCCTCCTGGTTTGGATGAGGTCTTCTCAAATGAAGAGAGCCTCTGCCTACAGGTATTCATAGAATTTGATAGTAACAGCTCAATCGCTTTGTGACACTGGACTTTTCAATAAAGCAGCTGTCTGTAGTTGGAGGAACCTTGTTTTTCTCTGTAGTGTGTTGTGTTTTGTTAACCCCCTGCTGTGGAATAGATCCTCTAAAGTGTGCTTTTAGGTATACTCCTGCTGTGGAAGAGATCCTCTGTAGTGTGTTTTTAGTTATACTCCTGCAGTGGAAGTGATCATCTGTAGTGTGTTTTTAGTTATACTCCTGCAGTGGAAGTGATCCTCTGTGGTGTGTTATTTAGTTATACTCCTGGAGTGGAAGTGATCCTCTAAAGTGTGTTTTTAGTTATACTCCTGCTGTGGAAGAAGATCCTCTGTAGTGTGTTTTCAGTTATACTCCTGCAGTGGAAGTGATCCTCTGTGGTGTGTTATTTAGTTATACTCCTGGAGTGGAAGTGATCCTCTGTGGTGTGTTACTTAATTAATATCCTGCAGTGGAAGTGATCCTCTGTGGTATGTTATTTAGTTATTCTCCTGGAGTGGAAGTGATCCTCTGTGGGGTGTTATTTAATTATTCTCCAGGAGTGGAAGTGATCCTCTGCAGTGTGTTATTTAGTTATTATCCTGCAGTGAAAGTGATCCTCTGTGGTGTGTTATTTAGCTAATATCGTGCAGTGTAAGTGATCCTCTGTGGTGTGTTACTTAGTTATTCTCCTGGAGTGGAAGTGATCCTCTGTGGTGTGTTATTTAGTTATTCTCCTGGAGTGGAAGTGATCCTCTGTGGTGTGTTATTTAGTTATACTCCTGGAGTGGAAGTGATCCTCTGTGGTGTGTTATTTAGTTATTCTCCTGGAGTGGAAGTGATCCCCTGTGGTGTGTTATTTAGTTATTCTCCTGGAGTGGAAGTGATCCCCTGTGGTGTGTTATTTAGTCATTCTCCTGGAGTGGAAGTGATCCTCTGTGGTGTGTTATTTAATTATTCTCCTGGAGTGGAAGTGATCCTCTGTGGTGTGTTATTTAATTAATATCCTGCAGTGGAAGTGATCCTCTGTGGTGTGTTATTTAGTTATTCTCCTGGAGTGAAAGTGATCCTCTGTGGTGTGTTATTTAGTCATTCTCCTGGAGTGGAAGTGATCCTCTGTGGTGTGTTATTTAGTTATTCTCCTGGAGTGGAAGTGATCCTCTGTGGTGTGTTATTTAATTAATATCCTGCAGTGGAAGTGATCCTCTGTGGTGTGTTATTTAGTCATTCTCCTGGAGTGGAAGTGATCCTCTGTGGTGTGTTATTTAGTTATTCTCCTAGAGTGGAAGTGATCCTCTGTGGTGTGTTATTTAGTTATTCACCTGGAGTGGAAGTGATCCTCTGTGGTGTGTTATTTAGTTATTCTCCTGGAGTGGAAGTGATCCTCTGTGGTGTGTTATTTAATTAATATCCTGCAGTGGAAGTGATCCCCTGTGGTCTGTTATTTAGTCATTCTCCTGGAGTGGAAGTGATCCTCTGTGGTGTGTTATTTAGTTATTCTCCTGGAGTGGAAGTGGTCCTCTGTGGTGTGTTATTTAACTAATATCCTGCAGTGGAAGTGATCCTCTGTGGTGTGTTATTTAGTCATTCTCCTGCAGTGGAAGTGATCCCCTGTGGTGTGTTATTTAGTCATTCTCCTGGAGTGGAAGTGATCCTCTGTGGTGTGTTATTTAGTTATTCTCCTGGAGTGGAAGTGATCCTCTGTGGTGTGTTATTTAGTTATTCTCCTGGAGTGGAAGTGATCCCCTGTGGTGTGTTATTTAGTTATTCTCCTGGAGTGGAAGTGATCCCCTGTGGTGTGTTATTTAGTCATTCTCCTGGAGTGGAAGTGATCCTCTGTGGTGTGTTATTTAGTTATTCTCCTGGAGTGGAAGTGATCCTCTGTGGTGTGTTATTTAATTAATATCCTGCAGTGGAAGTGATCCTCTGTGGTATGTTATTTAGTTATTCTCCTGGAGTGAAAGTGATCCTCTGTGGTGTGTTATTTAGTCATTCTCCTGGAGTGGAAGTGATCCTCTGTGGTGTGTTATTTAGTTATTCTCCTGGAGTGGAAGTGATCCTCTGTGGTGTGTTATTTAATTAATATCCTGCAGTGGAAGTGATCCCCTGTGGTGTGTTATTTAGTCATTCTCCTGGAGTGGAAGTGATCCTCTGTGGTGTGTTATTTAGTTATTCTCCTGGAGTGGAAGTGGTCCTCTGTGGTTTGTTATTTAATTAATATCCTGCAGTGGAAGTGATCCCCTGTGGTGTGTTATTTAGTTATTCTCCTGGAGTGGAAGTGATCCTCTGTGGTGTGTTATTTAGTCATTCTCCTGGAGTGGAAGTGATCCCCTGTGGTGTGTTATTTAGTCATTCTCCTGGAGTGGAAGTGATCCTCTGTGGTGTGTTATTTAGTTATTCTACTGGAGTGGAAGTGATCCTCTGTGATGTGTTATTTAGATATTCTCCTGGAGTGGAAATGACCCTCTGTGGTGTGTTATTTAATTAATATCCTGCAGTGGAAGTGATCCCCTGTGGTGTGTTATTTAGTCATTCTCCTGGAGTGGAAGTGATCCTCTGTGGTGTGTTATTTAGTTATTCTCCTGGAGTGGAAGAGATCCTCTGTGGTGTATTATTTAATTAATATCCTGCAGAGGAAGTGATCCCCTGTGGTGTGTTATTCAGTTATTCTCCTGGAGTGGAAGTGATCCTCTGTGGTGTGTTATTTAGTTATTCTCCTGGAGTGGAAGTGATCCTCTGTGGTGTGTTATTTAGTTATACTCCTGGAGTGGAAGTGATCCTCTGTGGTGTGTTATTCAGATATTCTCCTGGAGTGGAAGTGATCCTCTGTGGTGTGTTATTTAATTAATATCCTGCAGTGGAAGTGATCCTCTGTGGTGTGTTATTTAGTCATTCTCCTGGAGTGGAAGTGATCCTCTGTGGTGTGTTATTTAGTTATTCTCCTAGAGTGGAAGTGATCCTCTGTGGTGTGTTATTTAGGTATTCACCTGGAGTGGAAGTGATCCTCTGTGGTGTGTTATTTAGTTATTCTCCTGGAGTGGAAGTGATCCTCTGTGGTGTGTTATTTAATTAATATCCTGCAGTGGAAGTGATCCCCTGTGGTCTGTTATTTAGTCATTCTCCTGGAGTGGAAGTGATCCTCTGTGGTGTGTTATTTAGTTATTCTCCTGGAGTGGAAGTGGTCCTCTGTGGTGTGTTATTTAATTAATATCCTGCAGTGGAAGTGATCCTCTGTGGTGTGTTATTTAGTCATTCTCCTGCAGTGGAAGTGATCCCCTGTGGTGTGTTATTTAGTCATTCTCCTGGAGTGGAAGTGATCCTCTGTGGTGTGTTATTTAGTTATTCTCCTGGAGTGGAAGTGATCCTCTGTGGTGTGTTATTTAGTTATTCTCCTGGAGTGGAAGTGATCCCCTGTGGTGTGTTATTTAGTTATTCTCCTGGAGTGGAAGTGATCCCCTGTGGTGTGTTATTTAGTCATTCTCCTGGAGTGGAAGTGATCCTCTGTGGTGTGTTATTTAGTTATTCTCCTGGAGTGGAAGTGATCCTCTGTGGTGTGTTATTTAATTAATATCCTGCAGTGGAAGTGATCCTCTGTGGTGTGTTATTTAGTTATTCTCCTGGAGTGAAAGTGATCCTCTGTGGTGTGTTATTTAGTCATTCTCCTGGAGTGGAAGTAATCCTCTGTGGTGTGTTATTTAGTTATTCTCCTGGAGTGGAAGTGATCCTCTGTGGTGTGTTATTTAATTAATATCCTGCAGTGGAAGTGATCCCCTGTGGTGTGTTATTTAGTCATTCTCCTGGAGTGGAAGTGATCCTCTGTGGTGTGTTATTTAGTTATTCTCCTGGAGTGGAAGTGGTCCTCTGTGGTGTGTTATTTAATTAATATCCTGCAGTGGAAGTGATCCCCTGTGGTGTGTTATTTAGTTATTCTCCTGGAGTGGAAGTGATCCTCTGTGGTGTGTTATTTAGTCATTCTCCTGGAGTGGAAGTGATCCCCTGTGGTGTGTTATTTAGTTATTCTCCTGGAGTGGAAGTGATCCTCTGTTGTGTGTTATTTAGTTATTCTACTGGAGTGGAAGTGATCCTCTGTGATGTGTTATTTAGATATTCTCCTGGAGTGGAAATGACCCTCTGTGGTGTGTTATTTAATTAATATCCTGCAGTGGAAGTGATCCCCTGTGGTGTGTTATTTAGTCATTCTCCTGGAGTGGAAGTGATCCTCTGTGGTGTATTATTTATTTATTCTCCTGGAGTGGAAGTGATCCTCTGTGGTGTGTTATTTAGTTATTCTCCTGGAGTGGAAGAGATCCTCTGTGGTGTATTATTTAATAAATATCCTGCAGAGGAAGTGATCCCCTGTGGTGTGTTATTCAGTTATTCTCCTGGAGTGGAAGTGATCCTCTGTGGTGTGTTATTTAGTTATTCTCCTGGAGTGGAAGTGGTCCTCTGTGGTGTGTTATTTAATTAATATCCTGCAGTGGAAGTGATCCCCTGTGGTGTGTTATTTAGTCATTCTCCTGGAGTGGAAGTGATCCCCTGTGGTGTGTTATTTAGTTATTCTCCTGGAGTGGAAGTGATCCTCTGTGGTGTGTTATTTAATTAATATCCTGCAGTGGAAGTGATCCCCTGTGGTGTGTTATTTAGTCATTCTCCTGGAGTGGAAGTGATCCCCTGTGGTGTGTTATTTAGTTATTCTCCTGGAGTGGAAGTGATCCTCTGTGGTGTGTTATTTAGTTATTCTACTGGAGTGGAAGTGATCCTCTGTGGTGTGTTATTTAGATATTCTCCTGGAGTGGAAATGACCCTCTGTGGTGTGTTATTTAATTAATATCCTGCAGTGGAAGTGATCCCCTGTGGTGTGTTATTTAGTCATTCTCCTGGAGTGGAAGTGATCCTCTGTGGTGTATTATTTATTTATTCTCCTGGAGTGGAAGTGATCCTCTGTGGTGTGTTATTTAGTTATTCTCCTGGAGTGGAAGAGATCCTCTGTGGTGTATTATTTAATTAATATCCTGCAGAGGAAGTGATCCCCTGTGGTGTGTTATTTAGTTATTCTCCTGGAGTGGAAGTGATCCTCTGTGGTGTGTTATTTAGTTATTCTCCTGGAGTGGAAATGATCCTCTGTGGTGTGTTTTTGAGTTATTCTCCTGCTGTGGAAAATATCCTTTCTAATGGTTTTTAGTTATCTTACTGCAGTGGAAGACCTTCTATGCTGTGTATTATTTAGTTATCCTGCTGAAGTGGAAGAAATAATCTGTTATGTGTTTTTTATTTATACTCCTGCAGATGTAGAGATTCTCTGTGTGAAAATGTCCCCCATAGAGCATCTTTAGTTATCCACCTGCAATGGAAGAAATCCTTTGTAATTGAAGGAACTAGCAAAGGGGTTTCTTTTTTCAAAAGTGGGCCATATGATTAGAAATCCTTATGTTGGGAGCCACATTCATTTTTTTTTATTTAAAGGGATAGTAATGTTTCACAAAAACAGCAGCTCCAATTAATCTTCATAGTATGTGGGCCATGGAGAGTGTTATTTCAGGTCTGTCAGAGTTGTAGTTCAAGAGTAATTGAATGATAAATTATTCCCCTCCTGCCCCTTTTACCCAATGTAAGCCACCTCCCCTCAGATGTGGAATCTGGTGTTGGTACCAGACAGCTCACAGCAAGGGACAATCTTCTTACTGTAAGCATAAGGAAAACCCTCTCCCCTTAATAGGTTTTTCAGGTTTTTCCTTATGCTCAATGAAAATTGTCCCTCTCTCTGATCCATCCGAACAGTCTTGCTGCTCTGAGGTGAGCAGTGTTAGTGTAGCAACAGCTATCACCAGGATCATTTTACTTGATCAATAAAACTTTAATTTTGTTTAAATTAAATAGCTTCACACTGCCATGTTATGGTCACACTGCCAAGTAACAGTATAAAAGGAGGAAGTATTACTCTTCAAAGCTACACTTTAAGTCAATGGTTCTGTATGTTCTACAGTGTACCAAAAAGTCACACACTGTGTATTTGAATGATAGGTGACATATATTGTTGTTGTGGGCAGAGAGACAAGTCAGATCTTATACTATCAATCATTTCTAACACTACAGAGCGAATGTATTACTTTAAATGAATATCAACTATGTAATTAAAAATAAAACCCTGCTTCATCAAGTTGTGTTATTGTGATATATCAACATGTCTGCAGCACATAGTCATACTATGTCCGTGTGAGCATTCTAACAAAGACCTGGATTCCATATGAACCAAATTTGTCTCCTGATGAGACATTGACAAGTAAGATTTTGTTATTTTACATATCAGCACAACAGAAGAGTCACATCTGAATATGGCTTCTATTCTTTTGGAAACATTATTTCCTGAATATCTGGATAATCATCTGAAAAAACCCTTAATGTCCCAATAGCCAATACCCAAAAGGCCTAAAACCTAAAATTCAGCAATTGTTGTGGGAAATTGAACCATACTGAGGTAAATTAGTGTATGCTGAAACCCTTTTCATGACTTTGTGTCCATGGATGCATGAATTTATTGCTCAGGTATGAATGAAGCTAATTAGTAAATGATTATTAGAGACTACCCTAAAGATGATCTTGTCAGGTGTCTGCAATGTACATGTCTGGGTTTCACTATGAACAATTTAGAGAGTGCAGAGGTCAGTTTATTGGCATATAGCTATAAAATGCTAAATAACAACAGAAGGTGTTGAATGTTATTAGAAACTGAGACATTTCCATTTGATGCATTGCTTCCATATATAAATAAGACTTCTATACAAACACATTTATTTGAGAAATGTTCAAAATGTAAAATTTGGCTCCTAATTAGTTAAATCCTGGCACATTGATAACCTAAAGCCATTGAAGCAGATATTATCCAATCAGGAACAATAGTGACATAGAAACCCCAATGGGCTGCAATGTAATTGCTTAACTTGCTAAAATTGATGATGTTCTATGGTGGTTTTAGTAAACACCTAAATGTGGTCCTGAAGACAATTACTGCTGTAATTTATTAGCTGGAATTAAAAAAATTCTGCTGAAAAGCATTTCCCCCTAGTGTCTGATAGAGTCTAATAGAATGTTTTCCAAAATAACCAATAGTGCTAACTAAATGATGATACATTCCTGTAAGGTCCTATTAAGCTCCTGTTCTTCAGCTAGCAGCACGGAATGCACCTGGAAGAAGCTATCTTTACATTAGCTTTCCTATTACAATGGAAAACCCATTTTGCACTTCTTCAGTCATGACATCATAATTCCTAGTGGTCAAAGCAGAACTCTGAGATTTAAACTTAACATCTTAGATTCGTAAGTTAGTTCATTACAAACCAGTTTGCTCCTCTCTTGGTCTGTATACAGGACCTAGGGCTTGATCCAATTCCCAACTGTTGGTAGGGCAAAAATGGACACCAAATGGTACACACAGTGATATCATAGGAATCCAATTGCATTTCCAACAGGAACCATGACAAGCACTGGGACACACAACCTAACTTGTAGCCCAACACTCGTCGTGGTTAGGTTATGGGAATATCAAAGGAAACCAGCTCACACATCACGTTTGACTCACTGTCTAACACTGCACGTGAACTGCAAACACAGTCACCCTCCCAAACATTAACACTCCCCTTGGCCCTACAATACCTCTAGCATTAACAATAAAGTGGACCCATACTAGCCCTAACACTATATTATCACCCAGAGTTACAACACCTATTTGTCATCCTGATGTCTAGCGGGGTCTTCTGGACCCTGCTCTGCTTCTTCATTTCTTCCTCTGTAGGCTTATATTTTCTTCTTTTCTCTTCATCTGTCCCTCCTTTCTTTCTTCTTCATCTGTTATCTTCATCTGTCATCTCCATCACCATCTTCTTTCTTCATCTGTGATCCTCTTGATTATTCATCTTCTTTAACCTTATTGTGGAACCCGAAAAAAAAATAGTTAATAAAAAAATCTAACATTTAACATACGCTGGCGGCAGGAAACAATAGCAACAATCCTCCCTCTTTGTACCTTCTGTACCATTGCTCAATGCCAACCAAGGGAAAATTTAATAGGGACTGCCTTTTATATGGCCAGTCCCTGTTCAAATTGCCCTCCTTGCTCCCATTGGCTGTGATGTGGACTTACGCAGGGCATGGAACATGCCCTGAAGTAACCACACCTCCCAGCCAATCAACATCTAGCTGAAGGGATGACTCAATGACTCAACACATATTATTTTTTCGTTGCAAAAAAGTGAAAAAATACAATATGGGGAAAGAAGCCACAATAATAATGAAAAAAAAGTATTTGAAGATAATAAATAAATAAATAAATAAATAAATAAATAAATAAATAAAAATAATAATAATAAAATGATCCCCCCACCACCAAGTCCTCACTGAGTTGTGATCTAGGCCACTGTGGATTTTTTTATTAATTTATTTTATTTTTTAGGTACATAATGTGGAACACAAGGGTGTCAAGGATAAAGCTTGACCTATATCAAAGTAGGTATATGTTTTTAAACACATAAACACCCTATTCCTGGTGGGTAAAAGGGGTTCTAGAGACCCCCATCTACTTTCTTTTTAATTAATGAGGGGCTCTGGACCCCATATTATTTTTTCTTAGACATCCACTCTCTTAGAAAGGACAGGAACCCTTCATATTGCCTTCTGTAGATTAATATGAGGGTTCCATAACCCATATTAACCTTTGCTTGCTTATTTTTTAATCACTCTCCTTTTTTTACTTGGCTAGTGTATGTTTCAATATAGGGCCCCAGGCTCCATATTTATTTTATTCGTTGGCTTTTATTTTTTTAATTCAATTTTATTTTTGTAAGTATTTATATATATCCTATATTCATGTATTTTGTTATATTTTCACTTCATAAAGTGGAGTGAATATACACCATTTATTTTCATTTAATTTGTTAAAGGAGGGAACAACAGTGCCCACCTAATAATGAAAAAGGTGTTTTGAGGTCCCCAGACTCCTTTTATAGTTTGAGTATTCTCCATACTGATCTGCCCAGGATAGAGAGATGGTGGTATAATTTTATGCTACCAAATATTTATTTAAAGGGGAACTACCACCCCACAATAAGTTCACATTATTCAATTCTTTATCTGGCGACTAGCTGCTTAGTAGCGCTAGTCGCCAGAAATATTACCTGGTTTACAAGATATTCCACTTTTTCAGAGGCTCACAGTAGCAGGAAGCATGGACATCTCGTCATAGTGACGTCCGTACGCCTGCGCTGTCAGTCCCTTTTGGAGCCGAAAAAGTGGAATATCTTGTAAACCAGGTAATATTTCTGGCGACTAGCGCTACTAAGCAGCTAGTCACCAGATGAAGAATTGAATAATGTGAACTTATTGCGGGGTGGTAGTTCCCCTTTAAGGCCATTTTGGTCTTATTTTTAATGGATGGTTAATGTTTGACAAGCTTAACCCCTCCTTCACTGGCCTGGCTGGAACATATTCATTGAAATGTGTTCCCAGTCAATCCAGCAATGAAGGGGTAACTGGTGTGAACATTTAGGCTAGCTGGGAGAGTTGCAGTGGTGTATGTTTGTTTTTTGGTCAGATAACCCTTCTGATGTCAGTTTGCAACACATTGAACAGCAATGCTTTGCAAGCTGCCTGGTTTCAAAGGCATCAAGAAGGCTTGTGTGAGTGTGGTGGTTGGATGTACATGGGGCACTATGTGTATGTGTGGGGGGGGAGGGTTTGTGGTACCTTCTAACATAAAGGCCTCATAAGCCTTTTTCAAAGGCATGGCAGCCTTGAAGCCTGATAAGACCTATCTGGCTGCAAAATGGAACCTTAAATACCATTCTACTACAATGTGATAGTAGAATGATTGTTTGCAATGCTTTTTTTAGTATGTATACCAAACTGCAAAAAGAGTCTGAAAAAAGGTAAAAAAAACTGTTTCTGACTCTTTTGCCAGCCAAATTTCTATCCAGCTTTAATGGAATCAAGCTCTAAGCTTAACATTGTAAAAAAACCTCACAAAGTTCAACTCTATGTTACCAGACAAGCCTGCAAGATACTTACATGTAAAATCATATGTTAAAACATTAGATTTTAATTATTTTCCTTAATGTTTTGTTTAATGCAATAAAACCCACTTTACAACTCAAGCTGTGCTCTGGCTCTGTAAACATCAGAACTGCAGGTCACGGAACCAATTTTCTACCAATTCTTTAGACTGGAATTTTCATATTTAAATCATTAAAGTTTATGTGCTGAAACCATAAAAACAGAGGATATTTTTAATATTGCTGAAATAAATATTGTTTTAGTAGGGTCATGTATTCTAGTTCTTTTCTCTTATTAGGATCGAGCAGCAACTTAAAAGTTTTAATGCAATTCATGTGTTATGTGGTGGATCTGTATTTGGTTAATGTAAACCTTTATTTGGCAACCTCTACACTGGTAAACAGCAGACTCAGAAAAACTATTCATACAAACCAAAAACTGTACATCTTAGGCACTTGCTAAAAGACCAGACTTGAAGAGGTATGACTACATCAAGCCCAGTTAAGACTCTGCGAATTATATTGTTTCTTTTTCTTGCTAAATACAAGCCACCAGCTCGTTCCAGATTTTCTATAGCCTGGTCTCACCATTTAGGTACCTAAGTTCGATAGACAAGTTTAGCAATTCTGGGGCAAACCAACTGCACCATAGGAGACAGCTACAATTTCCAAATTATTTAAATGGAGGTTTAAATCCTTGAATGATAGTGAGGCCTCAATGAATTGCAAGGATCCTATTTTCAAAAGAAGACATGGTGTTAAAATATGTTATTTCTGCCAAAATATCTTACTGATAAATTTTCAAAGTGATAACTCCATTTTTTATTTTAGGCAAGACCACGAAACTGAATGAAGATGTTGTAAAAGTGGTAGTGACCAAATTTACCGTAACAAATTGTATGTTTAAAAAAATGATGGTATTAACTTTAGTTTTAACTCCAAAAATTACGTGTAAAAATATTCTGATGTTAACATTGCTATATAAATACCTAGTTACATGCATAGATTCCCCATGTTTTCAAACGTTCCTTCTGCTATAAACAGCTAGGTGAGATCTAATAAGTGTTATCTACTTGTGAGAGATGTATCCACAGGTGAGATGGTCCCCTCTGTTATAAAAAGCTAGGTGAGATCCAAGAAGATGAGATGAGAGGGGTCATAGCTTCTAGTTCAGAATTATTGTCTTGTAATATCCAACATCTTTTCATCTTCAGTTTCTTCTCTGAAGAATATTGCAGACAGGGTGGACAGATTATTGGGAGGGGCTGGAGAGGATCCAGCTATCTTGGTGCATATTGGTACCAATGACAAAGTAAGAGGAAGGTGGAGAGTCCTAAAAGGTAATTTTAGGGATTTAGGCAGTAAGATTAGGAACTGGACCTCCAAGGTAGTATTCTCAGAGATACTACCTGTGCCATGCGCTACACCAGACAGACAGCAGGAGATTAGGGAGCTCAATCCATGGCTGAAGTCTTGGTATAAGAAGGAGGGCTTTGGCTTTTTAGAGCACTGGGCTGATTTTGCTTTGGGGTACAATCTCTATAGCAGGGATGGATTGCACCTGAATGCAAGAGGGTCTCAAGTGCTTGGGGAGAGGATGACTATACGGTTGGAGGAGATTTTAAACTAGAAAGGGGGGGGAGGGTATACTGGGATAGTATAGAAAGGGAAGGCGATATAGTTAATAACCAAGTGGGAGGATCTGGGGGCGGGGTTAGTACAGATGATAGGGAGAAGCCTATATACCACATCAGAATTAAATCACAAATGGAACACAGCAGTAGCATAAATTGTATGCTTGCAAATGCCAGAAGTTTTACTGGTAAAATAGGGGAACTGGAGCTGGTAGCTGAAATTGAAAACTATGACTTGATAGGCATAACAGAAACATGGTGATGTCACGGTTTGTTAAGACTCTCAGACGTAAGGTTAGGTAAAAACACAACTTTATTGAAAAGTTTAAGACAATCCCATAGGGTTTTATACACATACAGACAATACATAGAATAGGCAAATGTCCATAACAGTAGCAATACAGGTTCTACCGGCCTTGCCAATATACCGGGCAAGGCAACCTGGATGAATACCAATAGGTGGCTCTACTGGCCCTGCCAAATACCGGGCAAGGCAGCCTAACAGAAACCAAAGAATAGGCTCTACCGGCCTTGCCAATATACCGGGCAAGGCAGCCTGATAGAATAGGTGTAGTGGGCTCTACTGGCCTTGCCAATACCGGGTAAGGCAACCTTGTGATGGAATAATAGGAGGTTCTACCGGCCTTACCAATATACCGGGCAAGGCAGCCAGACGGAATACCAAGGTAGTGGGCTCTACCGGCCTTGCCAATACCGGGCAAGGCAGCCTAACAGAAACCAAAGAATAGGCTCTACCGGCCTTGCCAATATACCGGGCAAGGCAGCCTGATAGAATAGGTGTAGTGGGCTCTACCGGCCTTGCCAATACCGGGTAAGGCACCCTTGTGATGGAATAATAGGAGGTTCTACCGGCCTTACCAATATACCGGGCAAGGCAGCCAGACGAAATACCAAGGTAGTGGGCTTTACCGGCCTTGCCAATACCGGGTAAGGCAACCATGAGATGGAATAATAAAAGGTTCTACCGTCCTTACCAATATACCAGGCAAGGCAGCCCAGAAGGAAGGTGACAACCACAATGACCTCAGGGACTGTCAGATGGTCAATAGACAGTAGTGACGAATATTAAGGCTACCAGGTCAGTGGTTTCACTAGAGTCTGACACTCAGTACCCATGTACATCAGAATGGTAGCTGTCTAGGACAGGACAGCGCACTGAGAAGCCTCAAGTGCAGGAGCAAGGGACAAGGAGTAAACCAGTGCCCTTACGTTGGGAAACATCAAGCATAATATTGAGTAAACCCACAGGTCATGGAGCAAACCAACGCCCGCGCATTGGTAACCAACAGACAATAATGTAGCGCTAGGTAGTGAAGCAAACCAGCGACTGCACGCTGGAAGGAGCAGGCTAGTAATAGCAAAAGCCGTCAGGTCAAGGAACAAACCAGTGTCCGCACACTGGTACCAACAGGCTGATAAGTATAGCCGCAAGGCTTAATGGAGCGAACCAGTGTCCGCACGCTGGGAACCAACAATATCAAGTATAGGCCGCAAGGCCAAGGAGCGAACCAGCATCCGCACGCTGGGACCAACAGGCTGTCAAATGTAGCCGCAAGGCTAATGGAGCGAACCAGCGTCCGCACACTGGGAACCAATAGATAGCGTATAAGCCGCAAGGCCAAGGAGCAAACCAGCGCCCGCACGCTGGGACCAACAAGCTGTAAATGTAGCCGCAAACCTAATGGAGCGAACCAGCGTCCGCACGCTGGGAACCAACAGATAGAGTATAGGCCGCAAGGCCAAGGAGCGAACCAGAGTCCGCACGCTGGGAACCAACAGTATTGTGTATAGGCCGCAAGGCCAATGGAGCAAACCAGCGTCCGCACGCTGGAACCAACAGGCTGTGAGTGTAGCCGCAAGGCTAATGGAGCAAACCAGCGTCCGTACACTGGGAACCAGCAGGATAGCGACTGTCGCCGAGGCGACTGATGACAATGTCGCCACGGGTGCAGGAACTGGAAGCAGGAGACAAACAGGAACCAGCAGAGATGGACAACCGGATCAGGAACGGCAAGAGAAGACTGGCAGCAGGAACAGCAACCTCTCACGATGACAACCGGAACCTGACTGGAACTGACACAGCGGGTAGGAACTCAGGAACAGGACGGCTCAGCAACTCAGGAACACAGCAACAGGCCCAAATAGCAACAGTAGCAAGGTGAAAGAGGCTGCTGTCAGAGACAACACGAAAGGGCAACCAAAGGGTGCCCAGACTGAGTTTAAAAAGGCAGTGTGAGGCGGGCTGAAGGCAGACAGCCAATGGGAGCCCCCTACAGGTAATAGACACATGAATGCAGCAATCACGGGCACCGTGATAGGTGGGATGACACACATGATTGGTCAATCAATTTGGAGGGCTACATGTTATTTAGAAAAGATAGGTCAAACAAAAGAGGTGGTGGGGTCTGTATGTATGTCAAACCAGCATTATTGCCTCAATTGCGGGAAGATATATGTGATGACAGTAGTGAACATGTGGAATCCCTGTGGGTTGAAATACTCAGTGGGGGTAAAACTGCCCAGAAAATATTAGTGGGTATTTCTTATAAACCACCAAACATTGGTGACCTTGAAGAATCAAAGTTATTAATGCAAATAGAAAAGGCTTCTCAAACAGGGAGAACTATAATTATGGGGGATTTTAAGTATCCAAAAATACACTGGAAAAATGGAACAGCTAATTCTGCTAAAAGCACCAAGTTTCTGAACTTGTTGAATGACAGTTTTTTGTCTCAACTAGTGCAGACCTCAACCAGAGGGAATGCATGTCTGGATTTGGTAATAACTGACAATGAAGAACTTATCTCTAACATCCAAGTTAGGGAGCACTTGGGGAATAGTGATCATAACATGGTATCGTTTGAAATTAATTCAAAAAAGCAATTTGGTATGGGTTCCACCAAAACACTGAATTTTAAAAAGGCCAACTTTAGCAGGTTTAATTCATCCATTGGTCTTGTTGACTGGGATAAAATATTTTCAGGAAAAAACACAGAAGGTAAGTGGAATGCCTTCAAAATAACATTGCAAAAAGACCCAATGGACAAGAATATGCAAACTACTTTTACAGAACAGTCACAGCAAGCATGGGACTGGCTAACACAAGAAAAAGTGTTAAAACAATTGAATGGTGTTAAGGTAGACAAAGCTCCGGGGCCAGATGGTATACACCAATGGGTACTTAAAGAGCTAAGCCAGACCCTGACCAGACCATTATATATGTTTTTCAGGGATTCTTTTATTTCAGGTATGGTGCCCATGGATTGGCATAAAGCAGATGTGGTGCCCATATTTAAAAAAGGGATCAAAGTTACAGCCAGGAAATTACAGACCTGTAAGCTTGACATCTGTGGTAGGGAAGCTGTTTGAAAGGTTGCTAAGGGAATATATTCAAGAATTCTGCTGGAACAGGAATATCATTAGCAATAGCCAACATGGCTTTGTGAAAGACAGGTCTTGTCAAACTAACTTGATCGCATTTTATGAAAAAGTGAGTAATAATATTGATGCGGGAGCGGCGGTTGATGTGATCTATTTAGACTTTGCCAAGGCATTTGATACAGTTCCAAAGAGGTTACTGTACAAATTGAATGAAATAGGCCTAGGGGAAAATGTTTGTGTGTGGATTGGAAATTGGCTAAAAGATAGAATGCAAAGAGTGGTAGTAAATGGCAAGTTCTCCAATTGGATAAAAGTGATAAGTGGAGTACCTCAGGGATCTGTCCTGGGTCCTCTTCTTTTTAATTTGTTTATTAATGACCTCCTAGAGGGCATAGGGAGCCATGTATCAGTGTTTGCCGATGACACAAAATTAAGTAAGGTAATAAAGTCTGAACTGGATGTGTCTTCATTACAAGAGGATTTGGACAAATTGAGTAACTGGACAGGCAAATGGCAAATGAGATTCAATATAGACAAGTGTAAAGGTATGCATTTTGGGTATAATAATAATAAAAATGCAACATATAGTTTAAATGGTGTTTCTCTGGGGAAATCTACTAATGAAAAGAATTTGGAAGTAATGGTAGACAATAGACTTAGCAGTAGCATGCAGTGCCAGCTGGCAGCTGCAAAGGCCAATAAGATATTGGCATGTATTAAAAGGGGTATTGACTCAAGGGAGGAAGATATAATTATGCCTCTTTACAGGTCCATGGTAAGACCCCACTAGAATATGCTGTTCAATTCTGGGCACCCTTTCTGTAAAAGGACATTATGGATCTAGAAAGAGTGCAGAGGAGGGCTACAAAACTAGTAAGGGGAATGGAAAGTTTTAGTTATGAAGAAAGGCTAGAAAAGTTAAACTTATACACACTAGAGAAATGGCATGTTAGAGGGAATATGATAACACTATATAAATATGTTCAGGACCATACAAAGGGCTCTCCAAAGACCTGTTCATTAACAGAACAGTACACAGGACAAGGGGCCACCCGCTTAGACTTGAGGAAAGGAGATTTAATCTACAACAGCGGAAGGGTTTCTTTACAGTAAGGACAATAAAGGTATGGAATTCACTGCCTGAGGAGGTGGTGCTATCAAATACCTTAGATGCCTTTAAAAGGGGCCTGGATACTTATTTAAAAGAGCATAACATAGAGGGCTATGTACGTTAGTATTGGGATTAATATTTAGTTAGGGCTTGTTGATCCAGGGAGAAATCTGATTGCCATTTGGAATCAAGGAGGAATTTTTTTCCCCCCATTCAAGGCAGAATTTTAAATTGTTATATTGAGGGTTTTTTTGCCTTCTTTTGGATCAACGATGGTAAACAGGAATAGGAAAAGGGTTGAACTAGATGGACGCACAACTTTTTTCAACCTAAATTACTATGTTACTATGTTACCGTGGAACATTAGCTTTTAGTATTTGCTGACACTTAGTAGAACCCATTCTTCCCTCTACTTGCACAATATTTCCTCTGTCACTGGCTGCCACACACCTTCAAAGTATAATAGATCCATCCCCATGCTTAACAGTCAGCAAGGTGTTCTTTTCTTCAAATGTGTCTCTTTTTTCTCTGAATGTACCTTTGGTGATTGAAGCCAAAGAGTTCAATTTTAACTTCATCAGACCACTGCACAAGGTTCCAGAATGCATTAGGCTTTTCTAAGTGTTGTGCTGCATACTTCAGACATTATCCTTTGTGATGAGAATGCAAGTAAGGTTTCCTTCTGATGGCTCTTCCATGCAGATCATGTTTCTGCAAGCAACACTCCACAGTCAACTGTTACACCACTCCTCTGTGCCAGTTACACTTTCCTGCAGGTCCTTTGAAGTGATATTAGGGTTTTGCTTTGCATTCCTAACCAGTCTACAAGCAGTTCTATCAGAGATTTTTCTTTATCTTGAAGATCTTGTCTTGACTTCATCAGTTCCCCTTAACTTCCACTTCGGACAGTAGATATTGCAAGCAGGAAGCTTTTAGATATCTTTTTATAACCTTCCCCTGCTTTGGAAGAGTCAATTATCTTTATTTTCTGATCCTCAGTCAGCTGCTTAGATTAGCCCATACTGAGTAAACAAAACACATTGAGAGGTTCAAAGAGTCAGGGAATTTATTAAGCTCTAGAATCCTCATCACCAAACATAAATTAAAACCTAATGAGTCAATTCAGTTCTGAGACCTTACAAAAAATAACACTAGTTGATCAACTGGAATGTGCCCAAACCTTTGTACATGCTACATTTTCTGTTTTATTTTTTTCAGTCTGTTACATTCAGCAAATAAATAGTAACGGTGCATTTCAATTTGCATCAATATATCGAGTTTAAGTTTGTTCTCTGCAGAGGTTGTGTTTCTTTTCACTTAGAGAATTAACAAAACATGTAATTTGGACGAGGGTGCCCACACTTTCTCATGCAACTGGATGATTATTATTATTAATCTCTCCAAATGCAAAAGTTACTCTGTTCCCAAGAGATGATATCCATGTGATATGAGATGTTTGTGGTGTTCTAGACTCTGTTACATTTTTATAACTTTAAATATGATTTTATATTTTTTATAACAATTTTCTGAGTTGTATTTGAGTTTATGAGGAACATCTTCAGCCTCATTCAATTTTAGACAAGCAGTTTTTCGGGTGGTTCCACTGGGGATTGGGTGGAAACCATTGCCTATGAGTAAGTGCTTTACATGAGAACAGTGTTCAGCTTTGTCTGATACTGCTAGTCAGATGACCCACCCATCAGTAATTTAATACTTTTAATGGAAGACTAAATCATCTGTTTTTTTTTAACTCCTTAATTGAAGGAGAGTTGAATTTGAGGGAGCCTAGTAGTTCTAGTAATGCTCCAGAGTCTGAGACCTCTGCACCTATACCATAAGACTCTGCAGGATTGTTTCATTATGCAATACAATGGTGGGTTATGCACTAAGGCGTGATAAAGAGGTGATAAATAAAGTTTAGGTATGAAAGTGTTTCCAAAAATATAAAGATTTTTTTTTCCTTTTCTTTAATTTGAAAACTTTTAGCATGAAAATGGGGGAAATGAGTATTAATTTATAATTTAATTGAAGTGACTGGTCAGGGCTTCCTACTCTCTCACTCTGCATCAATGAAATCACAGCTCACATCTCGAATGTCCAGTTGGTGCCCTAGTATAATATTTATATATATATATATGTACGAAGATTGTTTTTCAAGCACAGTTTGCTACTCTATTACCCGTGTTGTGACCTGCTAATGAACAGTAAAAATGACAACGGCCAGTAAGATTTCACCCATTCACATGGAACAACTCTAGCCATGTGCCATTCAATTTAGTGTTGTGATTATGAATTTTGCACAGTAACCAGATACATTAACTCACTGTAGTTCTGCGGATACGTTCACAGGAGTACAACACAGAATAAAGGTTAAAATCCCTCTTCAAAACAGAAAGCAACAACAGTTAGGACATATTTTTGCAGCTGTTGTCATTATGCTACAGTAACACCTGAAGTGCCAAGGAAGCACCCTTCAAATGCCCTCCACACAAATCCTGGACAACCAACATTAACCTATCAACCCCCTGAGAAACCAGGATGCAAATCAGTAGCACGCTCCCCAGGCACACCCAGAGTTAACATATACCAAGATGTCCACACAAGACAATATGCACACCTACCAATCACAAACCAGTGTAAGCCTGGGTGTGCAAGATCAGTATCCAGTGGAGAACCAAGGTGCTCTGCCATCTTCAACCACACCGGACGTCATGCATGCAGTTAACAGGTAAACATCAATCACAGAAAACACACTCAAACAACAGCCACACCAGCATACACCTGAACAACACCCTTGTTCCCATTGATCCATTGTTACCTGAAGACCATGCCTGGCCAACACCACACTCTGTCTTAAAGGGACATTCCATCATCCTGGAACACGTGTTTACAGTGAATCCACTCAAATAATGACTACGAGCATCATTTTTCCATTGCAATACCTGTGAAGACATCAGAGAAGGAGACATTCAAAGGTCTGATGCTCCATCTGATGAACCAGTCAGAAGGCCATCTCCTCTTATAGGACCAGGCTAGGCAGCAGCAGCTGGGCTGCCTCAACCAGATCTTCTCCAGTCTTCTCCAGTCTTCTCCAGATCTTCTCCAGTCAGGTGTCACAGGAGCCTGTGAAGCAGCACAGGGGGGCCAGACACCTGCCAAGAGCAGGGATATACTGGACAAGGGGCACACTCTTTGTAGAGAGACAGGCTGAAGTGAGAGATGGGTACAGGTTGATGTTACACAGCATCATTAACCTATATGAGGTGATATAAGATGACGTTGAACCCATAGCCAGCACCAATCGTTCCCTATCTGGCATGGAGAAGCTGCTGTGTGCCATATATTTTATAGCCAAATATACACAAACAGAGGAAAGGCACAGAGCAAAGAAACTATTGGACCATCCCCATACATAGCAACCCTTTAATAAAACGCACACTCATAGGAAGTAGAAAAATAACAAAAATAATATTTTATTAAATGTATCAATCAGCAGTGTGGTAATATAAAAACAATTAAAAAACACACAAAGGACAGACAAACTATATATAATAAATAGGTAGGTGCGAAAAAGTGACACCCTAACTACCACAATATACCGTACAGGGGGTATAGATAATCCCATGCAACAAGTGCTACAATAATAGTGCAATACTCTATCACAGTAACAAAGAAAGAAAATATGAGGATACTTATCATATAATAGCAGCAGCCATAATAAAGTCCAAGCTCTTCCATCTTCCAACAACCCAAAGTGTATCGCCGCTCCAAACGGATTCGTCACCCCTCAAACTTGAATGTTTTCGGTGCAATATCACAGTGGCCAGAAAATTTATAGTGGCGCTTTTACTACACCATCTTATGGACTGCTCTGGTCTGTAGACCATAAATCTCCATAGGGTGGTGTAGCAACAGCACCACTGTAAATTTTCAGGCCACTGTGATATTGCACCTTAAAAATTCAAGTTTAAGCTGTTATAATTATTTAATAAAATCTCTCTCAGCAGTGGGAGTACCCTTGTTATACTCAGGGGATAACCCTACAACATATATTTTTTTACATTTTAAGTATTACTATGCCTTTAAAGCATTCATATTTGTCTTTTGTTAAGTTGGTACCACAAGAACAATAGTGAAGCTGAAAGGTATGCATTTGCGGGGGAGACGGAGAGAGCTGGGGGGCCCCAATTTGAGATCCTTCTTAGGGCCCTGTGGAATCTTAATCTGGCTCTGTGTCACCCTTTTCATCCAGGCGACATGTTGATTGTGGCATGCAGCCACATGATATTTCAACTGCAACCATTTAAAAGGAAACCATTAAGTGGTAGGCTAACTTGTGGCCCCCCTGGTGTTCTGGGACTACAATAACTCAATGGTAAATTCCCTGACTATGAAGCTTATTCAAACTGCAAGGTTGCAGGTTTGAAAACTGACAGGGTCAACTCAGCCCTTCATCCTTCCAAGGTCAATAAATGAGTGCTCCTGATTGGTAATAATATTTCAGCTATTGCTTTGGTTAATTCCAAGAATGTGCGCTGAATGCACTTTGAATCCCACTGGGAGAAAGGTGCTGTATAAGTACTAGTTGTTGTTATTATTACAATAGCTTTTTCTTGCAATGGTTTCCAATCACAAGCAGCACAATCAAGTTTTTTCCTATCTTGTGCAGTGATATAAGGTTATTTGGATAGGAGTAATTTATAGACCTCCAAGACAAGATGAAGTATTACATAAAGTATTGATAGAAAAAAAATGACAAACTGTCACTGAGAGGTGCTATGATAATTATGGGAGATTTTAATATGTCAGAAGTAGACTGGCAGGTACCTGTTTCTGCATCAGCAAAGAGTGAGGACATCCTGGATTCATTGCTAGAAGCTTCATTTAATACAGTTGGTAAAGAACCAGCTTGCAAAGAAAGGATACCATATTTGATACAAATACTGATATAGTGTCAGATGTATCTGTGGGTAACAGTCTGAGGACCAGTGATCACCAGTCAGTGTGGTTTAATATATTGGTAATGTCTGTGAGTAACCACACAAAGGTCTTAGTCTTTAGAAGGGCAGAATTTACTCTTATGGGTGAACACATAACTAATGCCATTGCAGAGATGAGATTGCATTATAGTGTGTAAGGACAATGGGAACAACTAAAACATCAAATATTATCTGCAACTGAATTCTGCATTCGGCATGTAAACAAAGGAAAAAGGAACAGTATGCCAATTTGGTTCTCTCGAGAGGTGGCAGGTATTATAACTGATAAAAAACATGTGCATACAGGAAATACAGATAGACGACCAGAGGAAGACAGAAAAGCTTACAAGGTTAAACAAAGGGAAGCTATAAGATGTGCAAATCCCAAGCAGAAGGTAAAATAGCATAGAAAGGATAAATCATATTTTATTCCATGCTCTAAGGGATATTTGGGTCCTTACTTAGAAAGCATGAATCCATGCATTGCTTCTCGTGTCTTCGTTATATGATTATAGGAATGGAGATGGATTAACCCTTTAAGGACTAGAGAAATATGTAACTTGTTGATTTGCAAAGCATTGTGCAACTACTGGTCCTTAATATGCAAAGCAGAAAGACTTAAAAAGTAGGCTAAAATGGATTACAGAACATCCTGAGATTCCATAAAATAATTGTAATAGTTTGTAAAAACAAATCAAAACAAAAAACAACAACCCTTTAGAGTATTATCTATACGTAGGTTTTTCCATTTTATGATTTCTAATATATTCAACAACATCAGATGTGAAGTTGATTTGTTTAAAGCTAAAAGAATTCAATATATTATATTTGATTACTGTAACTGAGCCTTGACAGGGGTATTTAACTGAGACCTAATAACTTTAAAATAATTCATGCAAAAAAGAGATTGGATCACAGCTGCTTGTGTCTAATTGGTCACACAAAATTTTGGGGGGTATTTGGGGTAACACTCCTTTACTCCTTTCTCATACTCCCAGACTTCCATAGGACAGAAATAACAGCCAGATCAGGAGGAAACTTGGAGCATGGCTGCCTCTGTCTTCCTAGTCCGTCAAACTGAATTTTGGGGTATTTAGGGTTGAACTCCTTTCTACCTTCCTGCCCTCCAGACTACCCTAATACATAGAAAAGATTTCCTGCCTTCATGACTCCCTAAACCAAGCTTCAACTCCACTTTATTACCCTGTCTTCTCTAGCTGAAAAATGTGCTGCTTTCTCTTCCTGTCACAAACACAGTATGGCATGCTGTGAGAACCTGACACTCTTTTATATGCCTGTGGAAAAAGAAGAGAAACTTGCCATGTGGTAGGGAGAAATTATGACATTCCATTGATTTCAATGCAATAAAGTAGACGAAAAGGCACTTTTAGCAAAATATTTCCCACTGGGTGAAAAGTGCCATTTTTCTCCTGTTTCTCTTTTGAGCCAAAATATTTCACCCATCCCTACTTGTAATGCATCTGGAGGCAAGATGAAGAATTTCTATCTTAGTTCAAAAACAACATTCTGTTGTAAGTTCATTTTTTTTAATTATTATGTTGATTTTTTACAGTTCTGACATAAATTATATAAAGCAATAAGAATAGTTAACGGATATGCAAATACTGTTCTTTATATATATTTACCTTAACATTTCAAATTATCCAAAATAATTTTACTATTTGAAGCAGGATACTTTTCAATCTAAATTTAAACCCTGTAGGACCCTAATTTTTTATTAGAAATCCAAAATGCCTTGATGTAATTTATTTTCTTAAAGTCAGCTTGTTACCTATACAGATTTATTAAATATATGTATATAAACTGTACAGTGTGCTTTTCATTTTTCAATCAGTTGAACAGTTTTAAATCATTTTAGTTTATTTGTTGGAGAATCTATTCTCAGCAGAGCCTTGTTCTGTGTCCCAGTAAAGCCTACACAATTAATTACTAATATCATATGCCCATAAAATCACCTCCCTTCACCTTTTAAGGCTGATATTACTTATCAGTTCCCATGAAAGGGGTGGAATAAATTAAAAAGGAAGTGTGTCACCTTGAATTCAAGTTTGAATGTTTGATAACTTCACTAAAAACTGATTATGGAATATGTTAGCCAAATAACAGCAGATGTATAGTGTAGGAAATATTCATACCGACAAAATATATCCAGTGCCAAACATAATATTACATTACAAATAAAAAATGTATACTACATATAAAAATACATATTCTGTGGCCACAAAAAGATGAAAAAAGAAGAAACAAAAAATAATTATAAACAAAACTGATTTAAAAACTCAGATAGAGCCAACATAATTTTTTGCATCTATTTTTAGAGCGATAGTTGCTAATTTCCTAATAACAGAGCCTCACATAACTAGCAACACATTATTAATCAAAGCCCTTCTTAATAAATCAATACTGACTTATAGCATTTATATAATGCATTGAAGCACAATTAATTGGATACCTTTCTGGCACTCAAAGGTTTAATATATCATATGATATTATTAAAGTCACATAACACACTTCAAACAATAGAATTCAACAGAATCCATAGGTATAAAATGTAAAATAATGTAAAATAATTCCATAGCATGAACTAGCAATATATATGTGCTTAGATTGTATAACACGCATTTGAGATCAGCCAGCAAACAATAGATCACTGGTTCTCAATAATTTTTTGATGGAGGCACCCCAGCACACATGCTGCATTTTTTTAAATCTTATAGGTCATTTGACGTGGACTTATTAAAAGTAAAACTACATATCTATTACATTATTATTTTGTGTCACAATCAGAATGTACACGGGCCAAGGTCCGGGTGATATTAACCCTTTGAGTGCCAGAGGGGTACGCAACGCATTGCTTTGCAATGCGTTGCGTACCCCTCTGGCACTCAAAGGGTTAAGAGGTCGGTCCTGCTCTGCGTCCTGCCACCGACGCAGTCATGCACTGTAGAGACTGGCCGAAAGCACAGAATACTCCCAGCACAGAACTTCCAGCATTCTGTGCATTCGGGCAGTCTCTACAGTGCATGACAGCTTCTGACAAACATCCTAGCAAATTATTATATGAGATAAATTTGAAAAATAGCATTCACGTTCGTCTCAGAGTCTTCATTGAAAACTGTGTTATCCTAAGTTGGTGCCCAGGGCACACCAAAGTGCCACAGCATCATGTTTGGAAAAACACTGCAATAGATTACGTAGTAAAGGCTCTCATCATATAAAGAGACATCTAGTTAGCATAGGGTTAATATGATAAATAACTTCAGCAGCAATACAGCATATTCATCTTGCAACAAAAGAGAGTAATCTCTTCATATAAGAAGTAACCAGCACATATAGGGTTAAAATGGAAAGTCCTCTTTGTTTATGTACAGATCCAGTAAGCAGGTAGAGGTGTATAAAGGCAAAGGCCTAGAAGTTAGTGTGCTGTATATATATGAACATATAAGTCCTTAGTGGATGCAGTGATATGGGGCCCTAAGCCCCTTATCAAAACGTTTAAAGCACTCCCAAAATGTGTCCAGTGTTAGTAGAAGTAAACCCAGGGGAGGGCTGGCCTGGGGGGCAGGGAGGCAATTGCCCCCTGGGCTGGTCATATGTCTGGGCTGGTAGGCCACTGCATCTCACTAAATCTCACAATTGATGCTGTAAATGGAGCTACACTAGTGATATCACAGAGGCACAATCCAAATGGAGCTACACTAGTAGCATAAACCTTTCCCTTGCAAGCTCTATAGTATCACTAGGTAAGCTTTACTTAAATTGTAAGCTTTGTAGTGGCACACTAGTGTAGCCCCATTTCAACTGTAAGCTATGTGGTATCACGTGACTTACATCACAACATTAATGCCAGTTTTAAAATTAACTAAAGGGGGTGGGCTGGAACAGTGGCCTGGAACGATAATAGAAGTGGGCCACTTGAATGTATTTGCCCCCTGGGCCACAAATTGCCAGCCCTCCCCTGAGTAAACCTATGAGTGTCAGTGGGGTATACTTACCCCACTGGCACTCACGGGGTTAATATGACTATGTTACAAAGCAACAACCCCTTAAAAGTAACACTTACCATTAATCCGGATGTCCAGTGCTGTCTTCAGCAGCCTGGCCAACTACTGTCCGTCTTCGATCTTCTTTCTTCTCTCTTTTCATCTTCTTTCTCCTGCTCTGTCTTCTTTCTTCTGTCTGACATTCACGACTGTAAAATAAAGAAAGAGAGATATTAATGATGTGCTACAACAAGATCTTGTGCGTATGTGCATAGTTTAACCCCTTGAGTGCCAAAGGGGTATTCAACACAATATCTCCTAATCTATGCATGTGCTGTTCTTTTGGCTTATATGATGCACAGCTAGTTTTGAAACTAAATATACAAGCTTAAATTAAAGGTGATATGTCCACTTTAATGGGAAGTACTAACCATGCAAATCGTTTCAACATATAGGCTTCCACTGATGTGATACTCCTTTTTAATGAATTAGAGATGATGTACTAAGCAGAAGTGGGGAATGCCGGACAGTACCATTTCGAGACAATATGGCTTCATGTGTAAAATTCTAAAAATGCCATCCCCTTCTCTAGTACACAAAAAGTCCTGGTAACCAAGGGGCTAAAGGGTTAAACTCCAGTTTGTGGCCCTTCAGCTTTCTACTAGTGGTGGCCCCTGACCTTCTGCTGCACCCAGAATGCAACCACTGAAGGTACAGGGGGTTGTCATTTGCAGAGCATATTTCTCAGCTCCCACTATACTACACCTGGTTGGTATCGATATATTTTGCCATTGCCAGTGATACCATATATATGCATTTTGGAGCAGGAGGGCTGAGATATTCACTCTAATATATGCCCATCCAGGCACGTGCACACATAGACACCAAGGGGGGCTTGAGCACCTGCCCTTTTTGTTCAAAGTGCCCTCGTGCTCTCTTAAAAAAAAAAAAAATAATAATTATGAGAAGTGCCCTTTTTTTCATTTGAGCCCCTGCCCCCCCCAAATGTCTGTGAACATCCCTGTGCCCACCCCACTCTATCCTGGAAGATTGGGCGATCAGCTGTCAAGAACCTCCACGTGCTTAGTATTGTTTGAAAGGGGGAGACTCTCTTGAGCAGATTCGTGCTGGGGGAGCCAAGACATCCTCTCTGAAACTGACATGTCCTACAGCCAGTAAAAAATCGTGTTCCTGAGAAGGGCATACTCTGCTGCATGGAGCCCACTGTGGTTGCACTCTTTGCACTTCTCTATAAATGGATCTAATTCTGGTGCAAACCAACTGAACCACAAGGCACAAATAAAAATTCCCAGATTTTCCATTGACATAAATGTTAGAAAGGTCTCCAATACCTTGTTTCACAATATGTTGGGGATCTCTCTAGCATTCTAGAGGTTAAAACCTCATCTGAATAAATAGTTGCATAATTACAAAGTAAATTAGGTTGAAAAAAGACATAAGTTCATCAAGTGCAACCTTTGCCACAGTGTAAGACAGAAAATGGGTATTAGTGTTTATCAGAAGAATGGACAAACGGCGCAGAAGATTTTTCTATGTGCAGTATGACAAAAAGTATCTGGAAATGTACTCACATTCTTCAGAGGCTTATACCAGCTTCCAGGAGATATCGCCTGCACTGGCTCACACCCCAGTATAGTGCTCTTGAAATGGTTCAGATCTTCCTTCCATTATAAACAAATGTGGGGGAATCAACAAGCACTGAGTATATCCAAACCCAGGACTAAAGTTCACACAACCTAATTAATCTGTTATGATGGGTATTGAGCCGTGAACAAGAACAGCGAGTTCAAAGTGACACCAGGATTGATAAAATAAGACTAGATAACTAGTCTACAAAAATGTATTTAAAAAACATAAAACACAACAAAATAAAAATAAATAAATCACAATTTAAGAGTATGCCCTACAGTGGGCTACCAATAAAATCAATGGCAATATAACACTGGCTTAATGCGTTTCGTGGCACTATAGCCACTTCTTCAGATGCCTGCACCGTTTGTCCATTCTTGTGTTTTCCAGTTTCTTCTTCTGTGGGAGCCCTACTCACTGAAAACAAGCAGCAAGGATTCATCACATGTGAATGATCTACTACATTTGTTGGTTTATCTACTGGACATTTCTTGTATTGGTATATTTTGTTTTCCATTTTAATTGAATATATATTTCCGGCCTGGGAGTGGTTTGGGGCTTCTTTGTTGGTGAACCATACGGCTGTTCAATTTATTTTAGGGGCTACTTGACTGTTCATTACCCATTTGCCCATAACCTATTCCCATTAGTCTTTTCTATTTTTATAGAAAAACTTGCAATGCGATGGCTACCTCTATGGCACTCGAAAGGTTAAGGGGTGGCCCTGCTTAACTGACCAGGCCTTGGAATGAAAAGCTCATAAGAGCGATCCTTGTTTTGACCTTGCATATGTTTATACAATGTAACAAGATCCCCTCTTAGACATCTTTTCTCTAGAGTAAATAAACAGTGTTTGGCTAGATTTTCTTCATACTTATGCAAGATAATACTTTGTTTGCCTTACCTACTGTTGTTTGACACTGACACCTATTTATACAGTTTATAAGGACTCCCATTTTTCTCTAGCAACAAGTCTCCTAAAATGATGTCATTACTCATCCCTACATTAAATGTAATATTCCATTTCTTTGCCCAAACTGCCATTTTATGTAAATTCCGCTGTAAAGACATCCTGCTCTGAATTTATTTTCCTGCAGAATTTAGTGTCATATACAAATACTGAAATGCTGCTTTCTATACCTATTTTTAGGTAATTTATAAACATGTTAAAAAGCATTGGACCTCATACTGAACCCTGAGCTACTCCGCTCTCAACTTTATCTGTATAGGATACAGGGCCAGATTTCCCAATGGGCAGACTAGGCACCTGCCTAAAGCTCCAAAGTTTGAGGGGTGCCTCAATTGTGCTGGCCACACCCATATTCTGAATTGTGGGTGGGGTCAGAGCAATCTCAGTATCCATGCAGAAGTTTATACATCCCTTTACATGCTATTATTTAAACCCTTGGATGCTGGAGAGATCTCCAGAGCAATGTGTTGCAGATCTCTCTAGCAACCAAGGGGTTAAAGCTTTTTTGTCCTTGCTTGTTGCAGGCCAAGGGTATTTTATGTGACAGGAAACAGTGGATGGGAGTGGTGTTGTGGTCATGTGAGGAGTGCGGGTGTGACCATGGGCAGAGCTATGGGTGCCCAGAGTGCCTTTCCTAGGGTCACCATGGATGTAAATCTGGCCCTGATTGGATAATTTTCTGCATACAACAACACACTGTTCCTATCCTTCAACCAGTTTTTTATCCAGTTGCAAAGATTATTTCCTAGACCCAATGTCCCTATTTTATACACCAGCCTCCCGTGTAGCACTCTGCTGAGTGCCTTTGCAAAATCTACTGTTTTACCATTATCTATGTAGTTACTTACTCTTCATAGAAGCTCAAAAGATTGGTTGGCAAGATTTATTTAACATAAAACCATGTTGATTCCTTCTAATAATCTTATTAATAATAACAAGGTCAAACTTACAGGTCTATATTTCCCATGTTCTGTTAGTTGCCTTCTTAAAGACAGGTGCCATATTGACTGTACACCAATCTTATAGCACAGAGCCCATGGAAAGAGTCTTTTTAGGTTAAAAAGAGTGATTTTGCTAATTCCTGAAGAACCCTTGGATGTATACTATCAGGACCAGGTGCTTCGTCAGTTTTCATTTTGTCCAATCTGACCCTGACCTCTTCTTGTGTTAACCCTATATGTAATAATTGAATTGTTATTTGTTGAGGCTAATCTACCATCACTTGTTCCCTGGTACCGATGAAAAGAACGTGTTCAGCCTTTTCCTTATGCTCCCTAATCAACTCGCCTGTCTCACTTTTGAAAGGTCCGCTGCACTCTCTCTTTTGTCAGTGATGTATTTGAAAATCTTTTTTGGATTAGTCTTTCTAACATTTGCAATTTGAGTTTCATTTTCTATTTTTTTAGCCTAATTGCCTTTTTTTGCAATCTTATTTCAAGAAATAATTCTCTTTTCCTTCAGACTTAAATCATCTAAATGCCTTTTCCCTTGCCATTTCCTTCTTTATATTTAAATGTTCCAACATTTTTTGGGATCTACTTCTGTTGAATATACTACTGCAACCTAAATCAATGGGAATTTCTGTGCTTCTGTGCAGTGGGTTTCCCCCAGGACTGCTGCATTCCCTATTAGTACATCAGCCTCATTTCAGTTTTGCTATTCTGAGTTACTCTTTCCATTGTCTGCAATGTTACAAAATAAAATTCACTATTATGCACAATTTTATATGCTGTAAACCAGTGGTGGGCAACCTGCTGCTGCCAGACTATAACTCCCATTATACCCCACGTTTCAAGAACATCTACGTATGCTGGAACCACGTATCTAGCTCTGTTTGCATGATAACCAGGTAGTTGAATTTCTAACAGGGGATCTTCGTGTACTTACAGATGAATCATTTTCTCATGGAATATATGAACCATGGAGTGAAGGTCTCTCCTCAGGAGGGCAGGGCACTTGTAAAAGATTTCCACCTCGCATCACTTCACCTCACCAAACATGCTGAGTTTGATGTATAGCAAAGCTGAGATACAGACAAGAAAAGAAAGAGATAAGAAAGGAGAATCCCCTCAATGGAGAACCCAAGAGGACCCCCCTTCCAGATCTCAAACTAGTGTTTTTTTTCTCCAGGTGGGAATTGTTCTATATGGATTAAGAAAAAAGAATTTATAAGCGGTACAAAAAAATCCCCTTTTTATCACCTATTTATCACTGTTTATTTTGGGGCACACCATCTGCACCCTAGAGGGGCTATTGAAAATTCTCCAAGTTCCCATCAAGTTAAATATGGCTTTTAACCCCATGAATGCTAGAAAGGTCTCTAATGCATTGCTTCTAAACGTATTGATGACCTCTCTAACATTCAAAGTGTTAAAACCCAAATTGAAATCAATGTCATTTCTCCCCCTATGATGCAGGTTGTTTGCCCTAGACTTTCTCATCTTCTTAATACATATGGCCCAACATGTGTTGGTTTACTTTAGAATTTGAATTGGACACACAAAATGGTTGACTGTAGCTGATAACGGGCTTGTTTATATATAAATATGTTTGCATTTTACCTGTATTTTTTGTATAATGAACTTAATTTTAGCATTTCTATTGGTATAGTTCACCTTCAACCCTTGCAGGACCAAAGCAATTTGTAATGTAATTCTTTGAAAATGCATTGTACACCCTCTGGCCCTAAAAGAGTTTATTGATTCACATTTAGTATGATGTAGTGAATTTGGCACTACGCTCATTTGACTTTCCAAAAGACACACTAAGTTGTTTAGCCATTTGGAAAATAATACAAAGCTAGAACCACATTGCACAGGAAGAGCCCGTAGTGGAATTTCTTGTCCTCATACACATTATTTTATTCAATTTATACACTTTATATGTTGTGCAGGGCGTTGCTTATCATTCCCACATGCAGTGAGTGGTGAAAGGGATTGTAGAAATCATTTTTATTGTCTTCATATGTTTTCTTTAACTGTTGCTATAAGAGCACAACATTATTTCATCTATCACAATATGCTATTGTTTAACGTCCAACTTTACAATTTATTTTATTAGCAGTCAATCAGGCCAGAGTAGACATTCTCTCGTCTGATAAAATTATATAGAGTCCAGGGATTTTACAGAAACTACCATGTAATTACAGTTAGATGATTTTCCTTTTGAGTATTGAATACCTGTTCTTTTGTCTGTAGGATCATATTGTCTTTGAGGATATTAAGGCTCATACTTTAAGGTCAATAGATGTGCATTACAAACAGTTTAAATTATTTTACCTGATCACAATATATATGTAAATGTTTATAAAAAATGCATTACAGGAAATAAAACAAAGGGAAGTTGCATCCTTGCTCTAGAGTGTATAAACTGAAATGAGAAAGGGGTGCAGAATACAAGGCCTGAAAATGTAAAAGTATTAAGTGCATTTTAGGCACAACATACATGCATTCATTGTGTGAGGAGTGTGGTCTAGTCAGTAAGTGCTACATTTAGGCGATTCAGTTTTAGGGAATACTTGGAGATATTGAGGAAAAAGTATACACATTGAAACTTGAAAGCAAACTCAGTCGAGACCCCACCAATATATATACCAGACAACTCCAAAATCTCATTAAAACATTCCCAAAAGACTCTCAGTCGGAACTGATAAACATATACCAACCAACCCTGCTTTCGGGACTTTCTACATCATTCAAAAAATCCACAAACCAAAAAACCCATGCAGGCCAATGGTAACAGGTATAGACACTCTGACTGAGTAAATCTTTGGCCTAGTGGCAAACAGCTTACAACCCCTTGTCATTAACACTAATAGCTTTATACAATACATTACAGACTTCCTTAACAAACTCAACCAAATCAAAGATTTACCTTCCGAGACAGTTCTGGCTACCATGGATGTAGAATCGCTCTACAGCAACATCCCACATCAGGGTGGAATTAATGTCTGCCATCAATTCCTGTCATCACAGGCCAAAAGCCAAAATATAGTTGTGAAATTATAACCAAATTAATACAATTTATTCTAAAACGCAATTATTTTACCTTCAACCAGGATTACAGATAATGGGATGATGGCACCACAATATGCAAATCTTTTCATGGCTAACCTGGAACAGAGATCTTGTGATACATACCGCAACAAACCTTATAAATATTTCTGCTATATCGATGATATATTCATCAAATAGACAGAAGGTGAAGTACTGAAAGATTTTCACAAATCCTACAATACATTTCATCCACCCATTAAACTGAAAATAGATTTCTCTGCAGAAAGTGTGCATTTCCTGGACACAACCAGTTATTATTATTATTATTATTATTCTTTATTTATATAGCGCCAACTAATTCTTCAGCGCTGTACAATTGGGAATAGACATACAGAGGTATTAAATAGTACAATCAGATGTGGAGAACAGGAGGATCAGAGGGCCCTGCTCGTGAGAGCTTACAGTCTAGAGGAAGGTAGGTTTGATACAGAAGGATTAAGTGCTATTGCGTTTAAGTGCCTCCTGCCACATGAACTGCCAGTCAGTGGGTGGGAGTGAGAAGTGCCGTTGAGTGCAGTAGTCCGTGCAAGGGGTGAATCTTGGTGATTATGTTTATGGAGGCAGTTGATAGGCCTCCCTGAAGAGGTGAGTCTTCAGGGAGCGTCTGAAGATTTGAAGGCTGGGGGAGAGTCTGATGGGGCGGGGGAGGGAATTCCACAGCTCAGGTGCAGCACGGGAGAAGTCTTGTAGGCGGGAGTGGGAGGATGTGATAAGAGCTGTGGAGAGCAGAAGGTCATGTGCAGAGCGAAGATGGCGGGCGGGAGTATATTTGGAAATGAGAGATGAGATATAGGGGGGTACAGTGTTAGTGAGGGCTCTATAAGTTAGCACCAGAGTTTTGAATTTTACTCTGTATGCTAACGGGAGCCAGTGTAGGGACTGACAGAGGGGTGTGGTGTTAGAGAAGCGATGAGTGAGGTAGATTAGTCTTGCAGCAGAGTTCATTATGGACTGTAGCGGGGTTAGTCAGGTGAGAGGCAGGCCAATTAGTAAAGAGTTACAGTAGTCAAGACGGGACATGATGAGTGTTTGGATTAGAATTTTGGTAGTGTCTTCTGTGAGAAAGTGTCGGATTCTAGAGACGTTGCGGAGGTGGAGGCGGCATGAGTTGGAGATTGACTGGATGTGAGGAATGAAGGATAGGGCAGAGTCAAATGTGACCCCCAGGCAGCGTGCTGTAGGGGTTGGTGTGATGGAAGTGTTGTTAATGGTGAGGGTAATATTTGGGATAAGGCTGGTTGTAGATGGAGGGAAGAGAATTAGTTCAGTTTTGCCAAGGTTAAGTTTGAGTTGATGGGAGGACATCCAGGAAGACACAGCAGACAGACAGTCAGACACTCGGGACAGGAGGGAAGGGGAGAGGTCTGGGGAGGAAAGATATATTTGGGTGTCATCAGCATAGAGATGATGGTGAAACCCAAAGGAGTTTATTAGTTTTCCAAGGGAAGCAGTGTAGATTGAGAAGAGCAAGGGTCCCAGTACTGATCCTTGAGGCACACCAACAGACAGTGGGAGGGGTGGGGAAGTGGAGCCGGAGTAGGAAACACTGAAGGAGCGGTTGCAGAGATAAGATGAAAACCAGGAGAGTGCAGTGTCGCAGAGACCTAGGGAGTGGAGGGCTTGGAGGAGGAGTGGGTGATCAACTGTGTCAAAGGCAGCTGACAGGTCCAAAAGAATGAGTAGGGAGTAGTGGCCTTTTGACTTGGCTGAGAGCAAGTCATTGGCCACTTTAGTGAGGGCAGTCTCAGTGGAGTGATGAGGGCGGAATCCGGATTGCAAGGGATCTAGCAGGGAATGGGAGCAGAGGAATTTAGTGAGCCGGTTATATGCAAGGCGCTCGAGAAGCTTGGAGGCGAACGGGAGTAGGGAAATTGGTCGGTAATTTGACAGTGAGTTTGGGTCCAGGGAGGGTTTTTTTAGGATGGGAGTGATTAGTGCATGTTTGAAAGAGGATGGGAAGGTGCCGGTTGACAAAGAGAGGTTGAATAAGTGAGTAAGGATTGGAGTTAGTAGAGGGGAGAGTTCTTGGGTGAGCTGAGATGGGATTGGGTCGAGAGGGCATGTGGTTAGGTTTGAGCGAGTGAGGAGAAGGGAGACTTCATCCTCAGTGACAGGTGGGAAGGAGCTTAGTGTGTATGTGGGAGAGGCGACAGGGCTGGGCTGGCTGGGTGGGGGTGGTAGTGATGAAATATCATGTCTGATAGATTCAATCTTGTTCTTGAAGTGGTTGGCGAGATCTTGGGCAGAGAAGTTAGTGGAAGGTGTTTGTGTTGGTGGGTTTAGAAGAGATGTGAAGGTTGAGAAAAGGCGTTTGGGGTTGGAGGAAAGATTAGAAATTAGAGAGGAGAAGAATGACTGTTTATCCAGGGAGAGGGCAGAGCTATACAAACGGAGAATGAATTTGTAGTGTGTGAAGTCAGCTGTGGAGCGCGATTTCCTCCAGTGCCTTTCAGCAGTGCGTGAGCACCTTTGGAGGTATCGCGTTAGTCTTGTGTGCCAGGGTTGTAGTGGGGTTGTGCGTGGGTGGCGTGGAGTTGCAGGTGCAGCGATGTAAAGGGCTGAAGTGAGAGTGCTGTTGTAGAGAGCAGTAGTTTTGTCTGGGCAAGTAAGTGTGAGGATGGGGTTGAGAAGAGGCTGCAGGGAGGTGGAAAATTGTTGCTTGTCAAGAGTATGCAGATTTCTCCACATGTGCTTGATTGTGGCGGGGGTGATGGGTTTGCGTGGTATGATGAGGTTACCGGTGAGGAGGTGGTGGTCAGAGAGGGGAAAGGGGACATTAGAGAAGTTGGAGACCGAGCAGAGGTTAGTGAAGATCAAGTAGAGGGAGTGACCATCACTGTGTGTGGGAGAGCTGGTCCACTGCAATAAGCCTAAGGAGGTTGTTAAGGAGAGGAGTTTGAGGGCAGGGGGGGTGTTGTGATTATCTATAGGGATGTTGAAGTCACCCATGATGAGAGTAGGGACATCAGAGGAAATGAAGTGAGGGAGCCAGGAGGTGAAGTGATCAAGGAATTGTGCAGTGGGACCAGGTGGCCTGTATACGACAGCGACACGCAGGGGGAAGGGAGAGAAGAGGCGAAGTGTGTGAGCTTCAAATGTAGGGAAGGAGAGAGAGGGAACAGTGGGGAGTACCTGAAATATATGGTTAGGGGGCAGCAGGATGCCTACTCCCCCTCCATGTCTGTTGCCAGGCCTCGGTGTGTGTGTGAATTGAAGGCCTCCATATGAGAGTGCGGCAGTGGAGGCAGTGTCTGATGATGTGAGCCAAGTTTCAGTGATGGCAAGGAGGTTTAGGGAGTGAGAAATGAACAGATCGTGAACAGCTTTTAGTTTGTTACACACAGAGCGGGCGTTCCAGAGACCAAAACAAAAGGGGGGGGGAGGTTAGGTGACGGGGTACGGTTATTAGGTTGTGAGTGTTGTGCGTGTGAGTGGGTTCTGTGGTACAAGAGAGAATGGAAGGGGGGCCTGGGTTAGGTGAGATGTCACCTGCAGCAAGTAGGAGGAGAAGGGACAGGGACATAAGGTGAGAGTGAGATTTGAAGCAGTGGGGCTTTTTTGCAGGGGTAGAAGGAGATGGTGGTGATAGGGAGCGGAGGAAAGAGAAAAGTTCATGGGAGCAGAGAAGTGGTGAGTGAAGAATTGAGGGTGCAATGTGAATGGCGTGACACTTAATGTGGACACAGGAGGAGGAGAGTCTTATGCAGGTGAGAATGGCGATCACAAAGCAAGGAGCTAATTTGCCCATAGTGGGGATAATGAATGGGGCAGTAGAGATGTGCAACAGTCAGTAATCCAGGAGAGTACAGATGACTTGGCAATCAAGGGTCAGTCCACGGAGCGGCGAGTATAGGTGCCAGGGATGGTGAGGAGAGTCAGTAGCAGAACTGCACAGTACTTGGTGAGGGTAGGAATCAGTGCAGGGTTAAATGAAGTAGTCCACTGATGATCAGGAGAGGTAGATGTTGTAATGGTGGTTGGAGAAGAAATCAAAGTCAGATTTGGTTGTCCCCAGTGGTTTAGTGGTTAAATAAGAAGTTTGTCAAATCAGACCTGGAAATCCTGGTTTCTTGCATCAGGTGGTCAGTAGTTTCAGTAGAGGAAGCAAATGTCAGTGCTTGGTGGAAATGACTGTTTCTTCACTCTGAATTCAGCTTGTTTACTTGCCTCTTGTCTTTAGGTGGTTGCAGCAGCTGTCTCTCTCTTGTCCAACTCTCTTGCCTAACTCTCAGTACTTAGATAAAGATGTACTTGGATAAAGGTGCCAACTGCCACCCCAGGCAAATGCCACCCCTAACTGGGCCTGAATATATACTAACTGGAGTCCCTAAGAACACTGACTGACTGACTGAGGGATTTCCAAATTACAAATTGTTTTGGGCTGGAAGAGCTCTGAGTGCGTTCAGGTGTGACACCATTAAATCTCTGATAAGAAACAGACACAGAGAGATATAGGGGAGGAATGGGGGAGGAAGGCAATATGGAGACTGGAACAGGGAGTCAAAATGGCTAATGTAGATTAGAACATACAACAAGGGGTTAAATTGTAGAGGGAGACTAGATGAGATTGGAGTTCCAGGTAAAGGGTAGATTAGTACATACCAGGAAACTGTATAGTTAATAAACAATTGGGGTACAGCACAGAACTTGAAGCAGACTGGATAGGAAACACATACCAGGAAACTGTATAGTTAATAAACAATTGGGTACAGCACAGAACTTGAAGCAGATTGGATAGGAAACACATACCAGGAAACTGTATAGTTAATAAACAATTGGGGTACAGCACAGAACTTGAAGCAGACTGGATAGGAAACACATACCAGGAAACGGTATAGTTAATAAACAATTGGGGTACAGCACAGAACTTGAAGCAGACTGGATAGGAAACACATACCAGGAAACGGTATAGTTAATAAACAATTGGGGTACAGCACAGAACTTGAAGCAGACTGGATAGGAAACACATACCAGGAAACTGTATAGTTAATAAACAATTGGGGTACAGCACAGAACTTGAAGCAGACTGGATAGGAAACACATACCAGGAAACTGTATAGTTAATAAACAATTGGGGTACAGCACAGAACTTGAAGCAGACTGGATAGGAAACACATACCAGGAAACTGTATAGTTATCTTTACAATGCCAGTTTTCACCTGGCTTACAATAAGCAAGGCATAATTCACAGCCAAGCTATCAGATACCACCACATATGCTCTGATCCCAATGACCCCAACAATTATCTAAACACATTGCCTGAATCTTTTAAACAGAAAGGCTATAAAACAAGGACAATCACAAAGAAATAACATCTACATTGAGAATGCCGTGTGAACACCTTTTAACATACAAAGAGAAGGAAGTCTCCAGGCAGTAACCAGCTTTGTGAATGGCACAGTCAGTCCACTGCCAGAGGTCAAATGAGGAGGTTAGCTCTTTATTTGATCTCTTGAATTTTCATGTCCATACTTTTATTTCAGTATTTATTATTATTTTGCTTTAATCTGGTATATTATTTTTACAAATATCAATGGTTGATGGTTCATTAGACTGAAAAAGTTAAAAGTATCATTTTTACAGAATAATACAATTGTCCATGTTATGTTATATATTATCCTCCCTATACTTTGTATCTAACCTAACTGGAAGATCAAATAGGTGCAGTTTCTTTTCATACAAGTTTATTAAATATTTTTCACACTGTAATACAGATAGTTATATTTCAGAAGATTTATGACTAGTAGACAAGCTTTACTGCCGAGATAGGCATCTCTCTGATTGTGAAGCTAGGATGTGTCTCATAGAGTTCCTCCTGGAAAATGTTCAAGCTCATCTCTCATTTTTGGGATGCTTTATCCTTAGCACATATGCCAAAGATGATCTTTCTTTTTACTTTAACTTTCCACATCCATTTCACATACTATTTTCAAGTTTTTTCTGGCCCATCATAAAACTATTATCTTTTTTAAGGACAGTGGACCAGAGAACTTACAGTAGATTCACTATGGACAGAGGGTTCTCTAAAAAAGGATCAGAGGTTACATAAAGTGTGTAACATCTGATACAGGACATTATATGATATGTCCCTCCAAATATTCCTTAGAAGTAATAGTTATTATTACAACTGATCATATGATTAATCTCAAAGATAGTTGTCCCAGTGATATTGGAAAATTCCTTCACCAGATGTATCATAAGGGCACAAGGATTACACCTCCTATTGTTACACCTAAAATTGCCCACCTGTCTTAGGTGGCCATACTTTAGGATGACTAGGTGTTATATAGTAGGAGACTGGTAGAGTAATACTGTTACCTTTATTGGCCAAGCTATCAAGGCAACTTTGGTCTGTTTGTCACATATTTTAAAGAACGAAAGATAAATGCCTCAAAAAAAAAAAAAAAAAAAAAAATATATATATATTAGTATGAAAGCCCGTATAAATGGGCTAAAGTGCACCCAGCGGCCCTGGCTGCTGCCCTGCAGCAGAGACAGGCGGTAAGCTGTCCGGAGCTCCCCGCTCTGGATCAGCGCGTTCGGCGAGTCTCTACTGCGCATGACTGGAGTCATGCACAGTAGAGATTCGACGAATGCGCTGATCCTTAACCCTTTGAGTGCCAGAGTGGTACTGGACGCATTGCTTTGCAATGCGTTCCGTACCACTCTGACACTCAAAGGGTTAAGGAAGAGCTCCAGACGGCTCACAGCGAAGCTCCCTTGTGTGCGAAACCACACATGCACAGTCTCTACTGTGCATGTGTGGTTACACTCACAGGGAGGGACGCATTCTATCACTTTATGTTATAGGATATATATATATATATATATATATATATACACAAATTGTATGACATAGATTGCACATGCATGGGAAATGCAAATTCCTGATTAAATTGATTTCTACTGGAGGTGAAGCTATTATCACCAGTGTTTCATTGTAGCTGGCCAAGTGAGGCAAGATTTATTTCACTTTTGATATATTAGGCATTCAGCTTTCATTTTATAACATGCCTGATGAACAGACCTAAGTTATCTTGAAAGCATGCACTCTAAAGCTACTCAGTTATCCAATAAAGGTATCACATTTACTCTACGTGGTCTGGATTCTATTACATGTGCTAATTTTATCACTGCGTTTATCTACAGTTTTCCCCATAGACTTCAATAGGAAAATGTTTGATAAAATGGGTGTTAACATTTAGCACCTACAATATAATCTAGCCCTTAGTCTCCTACTTTTTCTACTGTTAACATTGTACCATCTTTTACCTACAGGTGCTAAATAGGATCTGATATTCCTGTTCTTTCTAAAAATAATTAAGGCTTGGTTACTGGTGTCATGTTGTAACAATGGTTCCTGTTGAAGGAAGTAATTTGAGGACATCTTTATTGGACCCATTGGAGGAACAGTGACACACTTAGTTAGTTACTCCTGGGACTGTATTATATTGTAGCATACGTCTATTGTAAGGAGCTGCATACACTGTCTGGCACCATATAAATATATACATACAATATTCAAACCCCATTTCTCATACATAACACAAACATAAATAACTAAATATACATATATTTTAAATTAGTTATATGGAAACAAAAAAGACCAAGAATTGGTGTTTCCATATTACAGCAACCCCCTGCAAGAGGAAACCTAAACATTTACAATATCTGACAATATAAGATAAGCAGTTTCCTAAGAATAATTATTGGTTGCAGTCATGATAACAACATTTTCACAAGCACTTTTAGGGATCAAACAATACTACACAAAGATATCCATAAACTGCTACTTAAGATTTTAGGATAATGCCTTTTCATAGATGTCAAGGTTTGGCTGAGCTGCTCTACTCTGCTGTTGATTCTGTTGTCTGAGGTAATCTAGAGCTCTGTTATCCATTGCTGGTGCCTTCTGAGTTCATTGGTCAGGCTGAATCAGCTGGCCTCTCTGATTACTCATCTGACTGTTATCAGCCAACCCTCTCAGGGTATTTAAAGCAGCTTGGTTCACTTCCTGATTGTCCTTGTGTTTGTTGCTGCTGGCTGTTGTGGATTTTCCTGTGCTCCTGTTTATCTGTGTATGACCTGGTTTCCTCTGACGATCCTTCTAGCTCCTGACTCCTGGCTGTTCCTGACATCGCAGACTTCTGTGTTCCTGACTCCTGGCTTGTTCCTGACATCTCGGACTCCTGTGTTCCTGACTCCAGCTTGCCTGAGTACCCGCCTTGGTTCCTGACCCTGGCTTGTCTTTTGGTTTATGCTCCTGGATCACGATTCTGTGTTTATGCTCCTGAATAACAATTCTGTTTTTTTCACTTTAATAAAGGTGTTTTGCATTTTACATTTTTGTGTCTGTCTGGTTCCTAACAGTACACAAGGACCATGAACTCAGGAGCAGGCAATCCACCGAATATTTTTTTCAGGCTCGACCAGGTAGACCAGTGCATGGACCAGCTTGTGGCAGCCCTCCAGGCTTTGTTGCTTCTTACTGAGCATCTGGTTCCACCGCCTCAGTGTCCCCCAGCGCAGGCTGTCCCTATAGCTGTTGCCGCTCCTGTTCCGGCTGACAATGGTGATTCCAGTGTTGCGACAGGCATGACAGGGTCCGCCCCGCTTCCCCAGCATTATGGGGGCAACCCTAACAAGTGCAGAGTTTTCCTGAACCAGGTCGGTATGTATCTGTCCCCTTTGAAAGACGCAGAAACATATAGTATACAATTACCCTGAGTTTGTGGCTGTCACGGTTACCTAGAAATAAACCAGGAGTCAGTACAGATAATATAAAAACAGCAGATATGTAATATGAGTACAATAGATAAAAGGTACAGAGGGTAACTGAATGTCAGTAATGGAGTGCGAAGAAACCGTCGAGACCACGAACGCAGGGATGACTAAAGAATGTGCCTAACAATCTACGGAGATTTGCCTAAGCGAGAATGAGTCCATAGATTGAAAGGCAGTGGGTGGCCACAGAAGAAAAAGGGAACCCACAATAGTCTATAGAGGACAGTACCAATGGAAAGCCACACAACAGTGGGATCCCCAGGGCACCACTCTAATAAGGGAGAAAGACAGAAGGAAGGAGAGCCCCAACACCCATCCCCCACCTCCCAAACTGAAGGTAAGGACCTACCTGCTAGGTGTAAAACACAAACCAGCACCCCCCTGGGAAGGGGTGGACAGAAGGGGTGCACGAGCCAAACCCCTCCTCAGCTTCTCCCTAGACAAGACAGGTAAGGGCCAGAAAGGAGAGTGAGGACCCCCGGATCAGGCAGGATGATGACTGAGAGGTAGGCCCCCTGCCACTTCGCTCCCAACCTACCCCCAAACGGGGGAGCCTAGGAGACCTCCAGGGAAACAGGGAAAATCTAAGGCCCTCTCCCAAACCGATCCCACACATACACTGGAAAGGGGGGAAAAAGAAAAAAACTCAGTAAGTGCCCACTTACCTGAGGTAACTTGGCTCAAGCCCCAGTAGCACCAAAGCCCCACGCTAGGCAATGAGAGGAGCGATCCGGGCCGCCGCTGGAACCAGGGCTAACCCAGAGGACTGGAGGCCTGAGGCACCACCCTCCGCCAGGGGAGCGCCAAAAGAGTCAGAGAGAGATGCTGGCACAGGCCCAACCAACCGGAGGGGTCAATAGCGCCTCAGGAGATCCAAGAGGCAGCCCCAGGAAAAAGGCTGTTCCACGGAGGAGGAGGAGTGCCGCCGCAGCCACGTCCGGGCTACCTGTCTCGGCCCCAACACCAACAAGGCTGAGGGCTGAACCCGGAAGCAGAGCCCAAAGGCACTTGGCCGCGGGCGACACCCAATAGCCCACACGGACCCGGATCCCTTCCCCAGAAAGGGGCAGGCCCAAAGTGGCCTGCCGAGAAGAGGCGGACGCACGCCGACAATAACTGAGCCGGAAGTTCGGCTGCCGGAAGGAAGACAGAGTCACGAGACGTCAGGCCAGGATCCAGGAACTCAGTGAATGGAACCTCAATAATCGGGCAAGGAGGGTAACGGCAAGGTGACTAAAATAGGCGGCTATCGCGGTGCCCGTGATTTGTGCTAGACTCTGTCTATCACTTGCTGTAGTTCCTCACTGGCTGTCTCATTTCTCACAGCCTATTTAAACCCAGGTTGGGCACTCCCAGATTGCCCTTTCGTAGTGTTTCTGACATCACTTTACCGGATCTGCCTTGTCAGGCTGTTGGGCCTGAGTTACCTGTGTTCCAGTGTTCCAGTACTCCGTTGTTCCGGTGCTCCTGTGTTTCTGTGTTCCAGATTATCGTTCCTGAGTGTCAGTGGTGCCTGTCTGCAAGTCTCCAGTCGGTTCCGGTCATCTGTCAGGACGGCGGTTCTCACTCCGGTGTACCCTCCTGGATTCTGGCATCTGACTTTCCCTGCTGTCGCTGTGGCGACATTGTTCTCTTTCGCTCCGGCGATCCTCCCTGTTGTTTCCAGCGTGCGGACGCTGGTTTACTCCATTAATCTGGTTGCGCTCACATTGTTGGTCCCAGCGTGCGGACGCTGGTTTACTCCATTAATCTGGTTGCTCTCACACTGTTGGTCCCAGCGTGCGGACGCTGGTTTACTCCATCAATCTAGTTGCGCTCACTCTGTTGGTCCCAGCGTGCGGACGCTGGTTTACTCCATTTTTCTGGTTGCTCTCCCATTGTTGGTCCCAGCGTACGGACGCTGGTTTACTCCATTAACCTGGTTGCGCTCACACTGTTGGTCCCAGCGTGCGGAAGCTGGTTTACTCCATTAATCTGGTTGCTCTCACACTGTTGGTCCCAGCGTGCGGACGCTGGTTTACTCCATCAATCTAGTTGCGCTCACTCTGTTGGTCCCAGCATGCGGATGCTGGTTTACTCCATTAATCTGGTTGCTCTCCCACTGTTGGTCCCAGCGTGCAGACGCTGGTTTACTCCATTAATCTGGTTGCTCTCACACTGTTGGTCCCAGCGTGCGGACGCTGGTTAACTCCATTAACCTGGTTGCGCTCACACTGTTGGTTCCAGCGTGCGGACGCTGGTTTACTCCATTGATCTGGTTGCTCTCACTCTGTTAGTCCCAGTGTGCGGACGCTGGTTGCTCCATTTCACCTGGTGGCATAGTTACTGTTGGTCCCAGCGTGCGGACGCTGGTTTGCTCCTTGATTCCTCAGATCCTGAGGACAGGTTGCTGTCCAACTCCTTACGCAGTTGTCTGGTATTCTCAGGCTAAAAGACTTCTGCTGAGGGAGGTCCTTGTACCTTTCCACACTACTGTCATTGTCACCTGACAGCAAGGTCTCCTCTCTTGGGCTGCCCTGCCCGGTATTGGTAAGGCCGGTAGAACCTAAGTACGTTACCATCCTTCAGGTTGCCTTACCCGGTATAGGCAGGGCCGGTAGAGCCCGTTAACTGCGTTTCCTCAGGCTGCCCTGCCCGATGTTGGTAAGGCCGGTAGAACCTATTCTTGCTGCCACCATAGGTTGCCTTACCTGGTATTGGCAAGGCCGGTAGAGCCTATCACCATTTACAACTGTCACTCGGTTGCCTTGCCCGGTATTATTGGCAAGGCCGGTAGAACCTATATTCTGTCATTATTGTTGTATTGTTATATATGTACGATACCCTACGGGGACTGCCTTAACTTTTCAATAAAGTTACGTTTTTACCAAACCTTAAGTCTGAGAGTCTTCAAATACCGTGACAGTACGAAAGGGCCATGACCTCAGACACTAAGAGTGACGGTAACGCACAGAATATCCATTGGAGAATGGATATGCACGAGCAACGTTTGGATCAGCTAGCGGTTGCTATCCAAACTATTCTTGAATGCACGGTACTTGCGGATAAGTCCGGTGCTAACCCGGTGGTCTCTCCAATTCTGACACCGGAGAATGAATCTAGGCCCTCAGGGGTCACAGTCAAAGGGTTAACGGCTTTGGCACCCTTGCCGCTGAGATATGACGGTGACCCTCAACTATGCAGAGGGTTTATCAATCAACTTGAAATATTTATGGAATTGACGGCACACGCATTTCCTAGTGATCGCAGCAAGGTTGGGTTCATGATATCCCTGCTGACTGGTAGAGCATTGGCTTGGGCCAACCCACTTTGGGAAAACGCTAAACCTTGCACAAAGAATTTCTGTGATTTTGTGCAATCCTTTAGGAGAGTATTTGAGCCTCCTGGTAGAACTACCTCTGCTGCTAAACGTCTCATGGAGTTACAACAAGGCAGGCACACGGTAGGCGATTATGCCATTGAATTCCGCACCTTGGCAGCAGAGGTGGGATGGAATAACGAGGCCCTGTTGGCAGCCTTTGCTCAAGGCTTGAGTGACCAGATTAAAGACGAGATTGCAGCAAAAGATTTACCTACTGACCTAGATAATTATATCGAATACGTGATTCTAATTGACTCCAGAATACGTGAGAGAATAACTGCGAGAGAGCGATGAACTCGCCTTAAAAATATCGGGTCCAGTAGCATATTTTGCCCATCCAACCCTCCCTTGGCATCCAAACCTAGTGAACCAACACAGGAACCAGGTGAACCTATGCAGGTGGGTTTCACTAGGTTAACCAAGGAGCAGAAGAGGTATCGCAAGATACAGGGATTATGTTTATACTGCTGTAAAAATGGCCACTTATTGAGATCTTGTCCGGTACGTCCGGGAAATGAACACACCTAGGGTACCTTGGGGGACAGGCCCTAGGTGGTGTCCAATTGTCCCCAGTGTTGGCACACTTAAACTCACCATACAGGTGGTGTTGTCATGGGCACAACGCTCAGTGGAGGTTTTGGCCCTGGTTGATTCTGGTGCAGCTGGGTATTTTATGGACAATACCTTTGCTGAGTTGCACGGGGTACCACGCATCCAGAGAGAAACCCCTCTTGCTATTGAGGCAATTGATGGCAGACCTTTGGAACCCGCCCAGGTTACCTTTGAAACAATGCCATTGTCCATGACTACTGGGGCTCTCCACAAGGAGGAGCAGCAGTTTCAGTTAATTAATTCTCCTCATCATGCCGTGATTTTGGGCTTTCCTTGGTTACAGTTGCACAACCCACAATTTGATTGGCAGAAATGTGAGATTGCTGCCTGGTCTCAGTTCTGTATGGATAAGTGCATTACCCATCCTGTTAAGGTCTTGTGCACCTCCCCTTCACTACCTGAGGTCTACCAGCAGTTTAGCGATGTTTTCAGTAAGGGAGAGGCTGGCGCCTTACCTCAGCACAGACCATACGATTGTCGTATAGAACTGAGTCCCGGAGCAGTAGCCCCAAGGGGACGCACGTATCCATTGTCCTGTGAGGAAAACCAAGCTATGGAGGAATACATAGCTGATGCCCTCAGTAGAGGGATCATAAGGAAATCTACTTCTCCGGCTGGGGCCGGGTTCTTTTTTGTTAAAAAAAAAAGTGGAGAACTATGACCACGCATAGACTACCGTGGGTTGAATAAGCTGATGGCAAAGAATGCTTACCCGATACCACTCATCACCGAGCTTTTTGATAGACTTAAGGGGTCCTCAATTTTCACCAAATTGGACTTACGGGCAGCTTACAATTTGATACGTATCAGAGCCGGTGATGAGAGGAAAACTGCCTTCAATATGAGATCTGGGCATTATGAATACCTAGTCATGCCATTTGGTCTATGTAATGCGCCTGCAGTCTTTCAAGAACTGATCAATGATGTTCTCAGAGATATGTTACAATCATGTGTTGTAGTTTACCATGACGATATACTTATCCACTCCAATGATTTGTCACAACACATCAAGGATGTGTCGGAAGTGTTGCTGCGCTTACACAAAAATAGATTATTCTGTAAACTGGAGAAATGCGAGTTCCACAAAACCAGTGTACCATTTCTGGGGTTCATAATTGGCAAAGACGGCATTGCCATGGATAAAGAGAAATTGACGGTAGTCTTACAGTGGCCTAAACCTAAGAGTCTTAAAGCCATCCAACGATTTCTGGGCTTCGCCAATTATTATAGGAAGTTTATTAAGAACTTCTCTTCTATTGTGAAACCTCTGTCTGACCTCACACATAAGGGCGCTAACCCAGCTCTCTGGCCGGTGGCTGCTGATAAAGCCTTTGAAAAATTGAAGGTAGCCTTTGCTGAAGCTCCTGTGTTATCACACCCCAATCCGCTACTTCCCTTTACATTAGAGGTTGATGCCTCAGATATTGGGGTTGGGGCAGTTCTGTCTCAACGACAGGTCAAGGGCGGTACACTCAGACCCTGTGGGTTCTTTTTTAAGAAATTGACCGGAGCACAAAGTCATTATGAAATTGGTGATAGAGAATTACTGGCAATTATCCTTGCTCTCAAAGAATGGCGTCACTTACTTGAAGGCACAAAAAATCCCGTTTTGATTCTGACTGATCACAAGAATCTGACTTATCTCTCTGAGGCCAAGAGATTGTCTTCTCGCCAGGCCAGATGGGCATTGTTTCTATCCTGATTCAATTTCATTGTATCATATTTGCCGGGATCAAAAAATGTTAGGGCTGATGCTCTGTCTAGATAATTTGAGGCGGAGGTTGGCAGAGAAGAAGCACCAGCACCTATCATTCAACCTGATCGAATATTGGCCACCATACGTATGAGTATCACTTCTCCTCTAGGGGAAGAGATTTTGGCTTCCCAGGCCTCTGCTCCCCATGAAACTCCAGCAGGCAAATGTTTTGTCGCTGAACCTCTCCGTACTCGATTACTTGAAACCTACCACTCCTCTAAGGCTGCGGGACATATTGGTAGAGATCAATTGTTTTGGTCCCTTGCTCAGTTATTCTGGTGGCCGTCCATGAGAGCAGATTGTGCTAATTTTACGAATGCCTGTGCTACCTGCGCCCGTGCCAAAACCCCTAGACATCTCCCAGTGGGCTTGCTTCAGCCGGTACCTAATGGTGAACGCCCTTGGTCTCATGTCTCTATCGACTTTATGGGAGAATTGCCCAGGTCTAGAGGGTATTCCTTCATATTGATGGTGGTAGACAGGTTTTCTAAAATGGCTCATTTCGTACCTCTCCGTGGCCTTCCTTCGGCTAAGGAACTGGCAATGGTATTCGCTCGAGAGGTGTTACAGTTGCATGGAGTACCCAGGGTACTGGTGTCCGACAGGGGGAGCCAGTTTGTGTCCAGATTCTGGAGGGCATTTTGCGAACAGATGGGCATAAAGCTATCATTCTCCTCTGCTTATCATCCCCAGACTAATGGGGCCGCTGAGAGGGCCAATCAAGGCTTGGAACAGTTTCTGCGCTGTTTTGTGACTGACCATCATGATAGTTGCGCCGACTTGTTGCCTTGGGCCCAGTTCGCCAGGAACTGTGCAGTTAATTCCTCCTCCGGGAGCTCTCAGTTTCTGATCAATTATGGGTTCCAACCCTGCCTGCTCCCGGATTCTTTTCAGACACAGCAGATTCCAGCTCTGGATGAGCATATAGAGCAACTCCGTTCCACATGGGCACAACTTCAGAGGGCACTGGGCCAGTCCTTTCAGCGACATCAGCGTCATGCTAATTGCAGAAGGCTTCCAGCGGTTTCCTTCCAAGTTGGGGATAGAGTATGGTTGTCCTCTAAGAATTAGAAGCTCAAAGTCCCATCTAATAAGCTGGCACCTCGGTTTATTGGTCCCTACAGAATCATTCGCAAGATTAACCCTGTCTCCTATGCTTTGGATTTACCTGCATCCATGCGCATTCATAATGTATTCCATGTGTCTCTCCTTAAGCCACTTGTTTGAAACCGTTACACTACTACACCTGTGATGCCAGGTCCTGTTGAAGTCGAGGGGCAGGAGGAGTACGAAGTACAAAGTATTATTGATTCCCGTAGGCACAGAGGAGGTGTACAGTATCTGGTGCATTGGAAAGGTTATGGTCCTGAGGATCGGTCCTGAGTAGATAGTAAGGACCTTCATGCACCAAAGTTACTACGAATTTTCCATACCAAATACCCTCAGAAGCCTAGACCCTACTCTAGGAGAGGGGGTCTTTGAAAGGGGGGTACTATCACGGTGCCCGTGATTCGTGCTAGACTCTGTCTATCACTTGCTGTAGTTCCTCATTGGCTGTCTCATTTCTCACAGCCTATTTAAACCCAGGTTGGGCACTCCCAGATTGCCCTTTCGTGGTGTTTCTGACATCACTTTACCTGATCTGCCTTGTCAGGCTGTTGGGCCTAAGTTACCTGTGTTCCAGTAATTTTCTACAAGATACCTAATATTGGTGAGTTTGAAGAAGACTAACTGCTACTGCAAAAAAAGCTTCTCAGTTAGGAAATGTAATCATATTGGGAGATTTTAACTACCCTGAAACTGAATAAAGAAATGAGATTTCCAGTACAACACAGGGAAATAATTGTATAGGTGTATTTAATGACAATATCATGTCCTAACTAGTAGAGGACGCATCTAGAAATGATGCCTTGCTTGGGCTAGTGTTCTTGTGGAGGTAATTCGGTCGATCAGCATAGCTGCTCCATGGGTTCTTGTCCTGGATACTCTAGATCAGGCAGAAATCAGGAACAAATGGGCGCTGCTCATTGGTAGACTGGCAGAGCTATGAATTTAGCTGCAGAAACTAGGATGAGGTTCTCAGGAGCCACACACCATTAGACTAGAAAGGCAAGTGAATTTTCTCTTGCAGTGGATGGGGTGGAGTGCCCAGCAAAATTCCCTTCAGAAATACATGGAAAAATAAATGAGGGTAGAACAGAACAGCTTTAGTTGTAAGGGACTTTTTATACATACATTCCCAGCTGGCATCCATGTGTAACAAAGAGGTTCACATGGAAATAAGGAATAAGAAGCAGGCTTTTAGGGAAAAAGGGTCAGATATACCCTTTAAAACTATAAAATATGTAGCATAATCTGCAAAAAAGTAATTAGTAGACAGAATTGAAAATGAGAAAAGAATTGCAAAAGACATCAACAACCAAAAAATCCTAAACACTTGTATATAACTGAAAAAAAGATTAAGGCTGATATTAGCCCACTTGAAACTGAGACAGTTGAATTAATTATAGAGAATAAGGTAACAGCTGACTTTTTTAATTCTATTATTCTGTATACACAAACTAAGCAAGTATGTCAGGCTTTGGGCAAACAGGAAGAATCACAAAATTCCCTCCATCATGTTCATGGCTTAATTGAGGACAATGTCCTAAATAGAGTGTAAAATTTTGTTGAAAAAAACAACTGGACACAATGGTATAGACCAAAGGGTACTTAATGAGGTCAGTTTAGTAAAAACAAGCCCATTCAACTTAATATTTTTTAATTCATTCAAATCAGGCATGGTGTCCTGTTATTGGAGCAAAGCACATGTTGTAGCATTATTAAAAAATGTATCAAGGTCTAAACCTGAATTATAGACTTGTGAGTTTCACTTCTGTAGTGGGTAAGATATCAGATGGGTTAATAGCTGATAATATTTAGGCCTATGCAATGACCAACATTAATATTAAGAATCATCATGGTGTTTTAAGAACAGTTGATGTTGAAAACTAATGTACCTGTATTCTGTGAAAGGGTAAGTGGACAAGGGCATAGATCCAGTCAAGACGAATACATCTAGAAGCAGGCTCAGCCTCTTATAAATGTAAGTACCCTGACAAGGTGTTTTTTTGCTATACGGATTCCATCTTACGACACTTAGAGTGGATCGCACTGTTTTGTTTTTCTTTTACAAAGGCATAGCTTTGAATCCTTTGACTCTGTGTCAACTAACAACATAAATTAAAAGGCTTAGGCTTGGGAGGCAAAATATGTGTATCTATTGAAAATTGGTTAAATTATAAAATACTAAGTTGTTCTAAACGTAAGCTTTTCAAGTTGGTTTAAAGCTGTAAATAAAGTCCCAAATGGTTCAAACCTGAGCCCAATGATTTTTAATTTATTTATTAATGATCTTGAAGTGGGTATTGAAAGTAATGTCTAATCTTTGCTGATGACACTAAACTTTGTAAGGAACTACATACAGAGCAGGATGTATTTATGTGCAGAAAGATTTAGATAAATTGAGTGAATATGAGGAAAAGTGGCAGATGTAGTTTTATATAGATAAATGTAAAGATTTTCAGCTGGGTTGCACAAACAAGCATGCCACATATACACTAAATGGGAATCTACTTGGAGAATCCTTGTTAGAGAAAGATTTGGTAGTACTGATACACAATAGACTCCACAACAGTATATAGTGTCACCAGAGCTGGATCACCGGCAAGGCACCACAGGCGTCTGCCTAGGGTCAGGCCAAGTTGAGGGGTCCCAACGGAGACAGCCTCCCCCTTTGGGCATTTATCCCCTTCTCCCTCCAAGATAAGAATGGCTTAGTACAATAGCTGCAAACTACTGGGGTACAGTAAAGCAACATAAACATGCCCACACTGCTTGCCTTGACGCTTGCTCTTGTACCAATACTAGTATACTACCAAGGCAGAAGGACCTGCTTAGTGCACATGTGTCAGGACTCTTCATGTTATCCTGTCACATGCGCACATATGGGAGGGAGGTATATGCAGCGTTGGTCATACTGTGGCAGAACTATAATTTAGAAGAGCTCCCATCCACTCCTTTTTGGAGCTAGACTCGTCCACGTGGCACTGGAACCTGAAGCATTGCAGAGAGGAATTTAGGAAACTAATATTGAGGGATTGGAATATGTTACAAATGGATTCTAATCAGAAGTAAGTTGTTAGATTTACCCCACTGTTCTCGTATAAGAGGAAAAAAATCTGCGTAATTATCACGGTGCCCGTGATCTTCTTTGCCAGCAACATTGCTACTTCCTGTTCTATTCCTGCTGGGCTCTTATTGGCCGTTGTGTTGTGCCCCGCCCAGAGTTAGCCTTTTTAACCTCAGTCCTATCATAACTTTGGCGCCCTTTCGTGGTGTTCCTGTACCTGGTGTTTGTACTGCTGTTGGTTCCTGCTCCGTGTATGACCAGGTTTTGCCTGACCTTGCTCCTGTCTCTTCTGCTCCGTGATTCTGTTGCTGACTAGGACTGGCTGACTACCGCTCTGTGTACCGATCCTGGCTGTGGCTGACTACCCGATCCGTTGCTGACTAGGACTAGCTGACTACCACTCTGTGTACCGATCCTGGCTGTGGCTGACTACCTGATCCGTTGCTGACTAGGACTGGCTGACTATTGCTCTGTGTACTGATCCTGGCTGTGGCTGATTACCCGATCCGTTGCTGACTAGGACTGGCTGACTCCACTCTGTGTACCGATCCTGGCTGCTGCTGACTAGACTGCTGTCTATCTCTCCGGACGCTCTTGAGCCTTGGGCTTGTTTACTCTGTGCACTTTAGGGCGCTCCGTTCGCTTCTGCAGATTTCTGGCTGGACTCCTCATGGTGCGTACCCAGTGTTCCGTTCCCCTAGCTCTCTCCTTGCAGCTATTGCCACCATTTGCCAGTTCCCCATGTCATCTGGGTATCTGCAGTGAGTGGTCGGTCGCTTGTCAGAGTTGCCTCCGGTTACCCTAGTCTCCTGGGACTAGTGTCTTGTCAGTGCCTGTCAGTGTTGCCTCTGGTTACCCTAGTCTCCTGGGACTAGTGTCTTGTCAGTGCCTGTCAGTGTTGCCTCCGGTTACCCTAGTCTCCTGGGACTAGTGCCTTGCCAGTGCCTGTCAGTGTTGCCTCTGGTTACCCTAGTCTCCTGGGACTAGTGCCTTGCCAGTGCCTGCCAGTGTTGCCTCCGGTTACCCTAGCTTGCTAGGGATCTGGTCACTTTCTGTGTCCAGTATTGTAGCCTCCTTCCGTCCAGTCCTCTGAGATTTGGGCACTTGTGGTGGCATTTCCATATCTCCATTACCCCTAGTTTTCTAGGGCCAGGTCACTCCCCAGTGACCTGTCTCGCTGCCATTCTATCCCTAGCCTTCTAGGGATTCTCCCCTGCAGTCACCTACAGTCTCTATAGTTGGGTACTGTCACGGTATTTGAAGACTCTCAGACTTAAGGTTTGATAAAAACGTAACTTTATTGAAAAGTTAAGGCAGCCCCCATAGGGTATCATACATATATAACAATACAACAATAAATGACAGAGAATAGGTTCTACCGGCCTTGCCAATAATACCGGGCAAGGCAACTGAGTAACAGTTGTAAATGGTGATAGGCTCTACCGGTCTTGCCTATACCAGGTAAGGCAACCGTGAGATGACATATACCGGTTCTACCGGCCTTACCAATACCGGGCAAGGCAGCCCAAGGAGTACTGATAGAGGCTCTACCGGCCCTGCCAATACCGGGTAAGGCAACCGTGAGATGACATGTACCGGTTCTACCGGCCTTACCACCGGACAGGGCAGCCTGAGGAAACGCAGTTAACGGGCTCTACCGGCCCTGCCTATACCGGGTAAGGCAACCTGAAAGACGGTAATGTACTTAGGTTCTACCGGCCTTACCAGTACCGGGCAGGGCAGCCCAAGAGAGGACACCTTGCTGTCAGGTGATAATGACAGTAGTGTGGAAAGGTACAAGGATCTCCCTCAGCAGAAGTCTTTTAGCCGGAGAATACCAGACAACTGCGTAAGGAGTTGGACAGCAACCTGTCCTCAGGATCTGAGTAATCAAGGAGCAAACCAGCATCCACACGCTGGGACCAACAGTAACAACACCACCAGGTGAAATGGAGCAACCAGCGTCCGCACGCTGGGACCAACAGAGTGATAGCAACCAGATCAATGGAGTAAATCAGCGTCCGCACGCTGGGACCAACAGTGTGAGCGCAACCAGGTTAATGGAGTAACCAGCGTCTGCATGCTGGGACCAACAGAGTGAGCGCAACTAGATACATGGAGTAAACCAGTGTCAGCACGCTGGGACCAACAGTGTGAGCGCAACTAGATTAAATGGAGTAAACCAGCGTCTGCACGCTGGGACCAACAGTGTGAGCGCAACCAGGTTAATGGAGAAAACCAGCGTCTGCACGCTGGGACCAACAGTGTGAGCGCAACCAGGTTAATGGAGAAAACCAGCGTCCGCACGCTGGGACCAGCAGTGTGAGCGCAACCAGGTTAATGGAGTTAACCAGCGTCCGCACGCTGGGACCAACAGAGAGGATCGCCGGAGCGAAAGAGAACAATGTCGCCACAGCGACAGCAGGGAAAGTCAGATGCCAGAATCCAGGAGGGTACACCGGAGTGAGCACCGCCGTCCTGACAGATGACCGGAACCGGCTGGCGACTAGCAGACAGGCACCACTGACACTCAGGAACTATGATCTGGGACACAGGAACACAGGATCACTGGAACAACGGAGTACTGGAACACAGGAGCACCGGAACAACGGAGTACTGGAACACAGTAGCACCGGAACAACGGAGTACTGGAACACGGGAACACTGGAACACAGGTAACTCAGGCCCAACAGCCTGACAAGGCAGATCAGGTAAAGTGATGTCAGAAACACCATGAAAGGGCAATCTGGGAGTGCCCAACCTGGGTTTAAATAGGCTGTGAGAAATGAAACAGCCAATGAGGAACTACAGCAAGTGATAGACAGAGTCTAGCACAAATCACGGGCACCGTGATAGGTACACTTCCTAGGTTTGGTACTGCTGAGGTTCTGTTCCTGGTTACTGTCGTCTGATCTATCCTACTGTATTACTGTTTTGCTTTGCTATTCTCCTGCACCCTGACCTGTGTCAGATTTGGGAAGTGCCACGGTACTGTCCGGATCTGGGCCTGTGAAGGGCGACCTTTGTGCTCTTAAGCTGATTTTACCTTACTAACTTGTCTGAGTGTTCTTACCAAACCGTGACAGCAATATGGTGGTTCAATCTGACTTCGTGGAAGGAGTACATGAAGAAAACAGGTTAAGAAAAAAGGAAATTTCAACTCTCTCCTAATCTCACCTCCATCCCAGCATTGAACCTCACCTCTTTGCTGCACCAAATTACATCAGATGTATTTAATGCTCTTCTGATATTTCTTCCAATAGGTCTATTAATTTTTTTTCAGACTCTGGTCCTTTCCTTTATTTGGAAATCCATATAGCCATGCCTAAGATGTGATATTCTTTCCAGGAACATTGAAAATGGCGGCCTTGGGCTATCTGACTTTGTCAAATATTACAAGGCAGCAGCAATTTCTGTGTTTTTTGGATTTCTTGACCCCTACTCCAAAACATTGCACCGAGGTGTTAAACGTCACCTTGGGGCCTCTAGATCCACTCCAATTGTTGCAGACAGACAAATCTGCGATCTTACAATCATACATAACACATCATTGTGTGACATATGCTTCAGATTTGGTATACCTCCACGGGATTTATACAGGTGGACTTACTTGCTGCAACTCTAAGGATTCCTAAAGTGCCATAGTGGATATACCTACAGGTGTGTCACTAGGCTTTATGTTATATCTGAAAAACAAATTGCAGGTCTCTCTCCTAACAACCACCCTCTGTCTTTTTGCTATGCCCTTCTTCTCCAACCCCCAAATGGTCTAAACCATACTTTCTTAAGCTATGGGAGCAAGAGTTCAATGTTACTTTCCCAAGAGCACATTCTAAACACGACAATTACCACAGCAATATTGTCTCTCCTGGCAGTGGCTAGATTGCTGATCCCTCAACTATGGCGAACACAGTCAACCTGCTTAACATCTAGATGACCGGACAAGGTAGGCTTAGATACTTTGAACATAAATATTAGATACCAGAATGATAAGAATGTTGGTTGTGCCTGTTTTCCATGTGTCATCATACTTCTATTCAATGTCTCTATATATTGTATCACTGTAATTTATATAATATCAATAAAAAAAAAAAAAAAAAATACATTTTACTTGTTATGATTGTTCACAGTGTGGAAGTATGATTAGGGGTGATAAGTTTATCTGCCCACAAAAAAGGTAAAAAAGGTGATAGATTTGATTTAAATTTTAGGTATGTTGTGTACCCCATTAAGTGCCCATGTGGTATGGGATATGTTGGGAAGACTACCCAAATGATAATGGACATGATTAGCAAGCACAAGAATGTTATTAGATGTGGTGATTTGGAGGCTCCGGTCACCTACCATCTTGTGGAGGTGGGACATAAGGTAACACAATTAAGATTTCAAGTGATAGATGGTGTTGCAAGTTTGTGGAGAGGTGGTAATAAGCAGAAATAATTTTTTCAGGAGACAAAATGGATTAAAGAATTGGATACTTTTTATCACATGAGAATGAATAGGCAGGTTAACTGGAAGTGTTTTAAATGAGCCCTCTGAGATGAGAGCGTCTCTTGTGTACCTACAGTCACAACATCACCAGTGATGTAGGATTAACACCATGTGGAGGATACAGTAGACTTCCTAAATAACACTCTTGATCTCTGAAAAATCCTATATAATAATTTGCTAAAACGTGTGTAACAATGCAGTCATGCGCAGTAGAGTCTGCCAGTGATGAGGCTGATACAGAGCGGGGTGCTCAGAAGGAGTGTCCAGCTCTGTATCAGTAGCAGCGCGGGCAGTCTCTACTGAGCATGACTGCACCGCGTCTGGCTGGCACTGTAACAGCCGCGGCATGGGCAGTCTCTACTGTGCATGACTGCCCCGCGACCGGCTGGCAGTGGCACTGTGGCCTGTGTAACTGGCTCTTCAACTAGTTATCTATATGTTTCCTTGTTTGATGCATTTTATCCACCCTTTTGAAAGACTCTTGAGACCATATCACTGGGATCTTTTAAATAGTTTTAAGATATGATACATAAAATATAGGAGAGACCGATGCTTCACTATGAGATAAAGGAAAATAATCCAATTTGGTCATCTGAGGGCTCTGTGTGCTGCCTTATCATTAATATATTTTCCTATGGCTTGTTATATTTGAGGTTTGATATGAGGTGACACATGCCTAGTATTGTGACAGATCTCTTTTTAGTGGGATAGTATTAGGATTGATTATAAAGAATTGCTAAATACTTGGTGCTCTTTCCATTAAGGTTGTCAACTCACTATATACTATATATTTATACTTGGTTTATATATATATATATATATATATATATATATATTATTTTATTTTTTTTTATTGTGGTGTATTTAGACTGAAATGCTTTGCTGTTAAACAACAAAAGACATATTTTGAGCTAATTTTACATGTTATTATATCTAAAAGTTTTGTGCTCGGATTATGAGTTTTTTTCTGTTTTTTTTTCATTTTAAAATATATTTGAAAGAAATGGTATAGTACAATAAGTTAAAACAGGAGTATCATTACATACAATCACAAGCCAAGTATACGAATACAAGTAAAAAAAGAATTCTCTATAAGCTTTTATATAATCTCTGAAAAGTACCAACTATGTATGCAATGATATGTGCAATGTCGAAAGAAAAACAAAGAAAAAAGAATAAAGAAAGAAAGAAGAATAGAGAGAGAAGAGTGAAGAGAGAGAAAAAAGGGGGAGAGGGAAGGAAAGGAAAGAGGGGAGGGGGTATACTCCTCCTTACCAAAAACATACTATGGAAATCAATGCAAAAGTGTCAAATTCCATTTTCCTTTCATCCTCTCCTATCTCCTCTCTCTGCCTTTAAGAAAAAATTTAAGCTGAATTTAGAAAATGTAAGAAAAATGTATTGACCTCATCAGGGTCTCTGCCCCTCTTCAAAAAGTTTAAACTAAGTAGGGTGGATTGGGATTGCACTAATTCTAGCAATTCTTCCCGAGAGTGTACAACATTACTTCCCCAATGTCTTGGTATAAGACCTTCTGCAGAATGAAGCATGGTATAAAACAATTTTTTTAAGGAAAGGAAGGGGGGAGATCTAAGATGAACAAAAATTGTCTATAAGATTTGACAAGAGATATTTTCAGACTTTTCTCTACACATTGTAAACATTCTGACCAAAATGGTGTAATAAGAGGTCAGGACCATAATATGTGAATAGGGGATCCCTCATGCTGACAGCATCTCCAACATAAGGCACTGAAGAAGGAGGAAAATGTATGCAGCCTAGGAAAAAGAAGTAGCTGTGTTCCATATGAAATTCCAATCTTCATCTGAAAAAGGAGCATCTAATTATATATCCCAAGCTATAACATAAGTGAGGTTTAAAGCATTATTTAAGTCACATAAAATTATATAAATTGATATGATATGATATTTTTGCATTATACTCTAATCTAAATGCTGAAATACAGGTAAATGGGGTATTGGCAGATAGCTTTAAGAATGATAATGGTATGAGGCAAGGGTGCCCTTTATCCCGCTTACTCTTTGTTCTGATTATGGAACCATTGGCTCAACTCATACTACTTAACAGGGAAGTTCAGGGAGTAAATATAGGTGGTTACACACATAAAATAGCAATGTCTGCTCACAATGTTTGCCCTCCCCTTGATAGAGTTTTAGACAGTAAGAGAGATTCAGATGGAGATGGTGAGTGTGCCCATCCTAATTTAATATGAGCCAAATTTAAAAAGTTTGGGATTTTTAGGTAATTCTGCAATTCTGTTGATTGGAGAGAATACAAAGAACTGAAGGAAGAGAAATTAATAATTTTGCCTTTTGATAAGCATATCAATGAATATATAGACCATTTAGATAAGTCAGAGGATAATCAATTAAAATTTTGGATCTTGGTCTAAATAATGAAGATATAAGAGAGGGATATGAGGATAAGACATTAGATACTTTACATTTTTTCCATATTCTAAGAATATGATTCAAAATGGGATGTTTTCAATAATGGATTTTGTTTAGCTTGAGGTAAAAACATTTCAACCAAAGGATCAATCAATGGTAACATTGATCTCTCCTTTAAAACCCATAGTTTGGTTGAGCCATTTTGTTTCCAATCAAATACGGATACTAATGATGCTGCGTGACAATACAATTTTAAGTTGGGGAGACTGAGACCACCTCTTGTTTTGCTTTGATAAAGTGTAGTTAAGCTTACCCTAGGCGAAAGGGAATTCCAGGCTCTCAATATTCTATCCAATCTAATAAAAAAAGATGCAGTTATAGAAAGGGGGATAGTTCGTAAGAGGTACAAAACTCTTGGCGAAACGTTCATCTTAATAAAATTAATTTTCCCATACCATGAGATGCATAGTGAATTAGAATTACGAAAATCCAATTGTAATTGTCGTAAAAGAGGGGGAAAGTTAACATCATATAAAGCTGAAAAGGAAGATGAAATATTCACTCCTAAATATTTTACCAATTTATGTGACCATTTAAAAGGAAAAGGAGTTTGTAAGATCTTTAAATATCCGGGAGGAATTGAAATGCCCAAAGTTTTGGATTTTGATAAGTTTATTTTATAATCTGATAATTCAGAGAATAATGAGAGATCCGATAAGACTGCAGGTAATGACAAAATCAGGTTTGTCAACGTTAATAAAATGTCAGCAAACATTGCTATTTTATGTGTGTAACCCCCTATATTTACTCCCTGAATTTCCCTGTGTTGAGTCAATGGTTCCATAATCAGAACAAAGAGTAAGCAGGATAGAGGGCACCCTTGCCTCATACCATTACTAATCTTAAAGCTATCTGAAAATACCCCATTTACCTGTATTAGAGTATAAAGCAAAAATATATCTAATAAAACAAGGGCCAAATTCAAACTGTTGTAATGTGTGATATAGAAAGGACCAATTTACTCTGTCGAAAGCTTTTTCAGCATCTGTTGACAAGAGACACCAGGAATACCATTAGAAGAGAGAGTGAAAAATGTTTAAACTTTCCTATTGTCCTTAGCTTCCCTTCCCGAGACAAAACCTGTTTGGTCAAGGTGTATAAGGGATGGTAATACAGCTTTAAGTCTATCAGCTAAGATTTTTTAACATATAATTTAAAGTCTATATTTAGAAGAGAAATTGGCCTATAACTCTCGCAGAATGTCAGATCTTTACCTGACTTTGGTATAACTACTATGTGTGCTTCAGATAGCAAAGGATGTTCACCAATAGAATCTGGAAATTTCTGAAATGCTTTCACTAAAGGTGGTGTCAGTAAAGGGGAAAACAATTTATAAAATTGACTTGAGAATCCATCGGCCCTGGACTCTTGCCTAAAGGTAATTTAGTAATTGCGTTAGATACTTCTGACAGAGAAATTGGAGCCTCCAATTTTGGGAAAGTAACCTCATCTAGTGTAGGTAATTTAGCTTCTTTAAGATGGATAGAATATGATTGGTCTGAGATGGGGATGCATTTGAATTTTATATAAGATTGTATAAATCTCCATAGAATTTCTTAAACAATCCCAAAATTTTGACTGGCTCATATTCAAGGGAGTTTATAGAATTTCTAATGCTTAGGACAAAATGTGATTTATATTTAGCTCTCAATTGTCTAGAAAGGTGCAAGCCTACTGTATTGCCTTGTTCAAAAAAAGTTTGTTTAATTTTAAAAAATAATTTTTAAATTTTAAGTTGTAGAATAGATTTCAGTTGATATCTTTTCATTGTAAGCATTTGTAACTTGGCATTATAGATCAAATTTTTATGTTTTGTCTAAAGAAATGAAATATCCTGGGTCAAGAAATCAGTTTGAGATTATTTATTTTTTTTTTTTGACAGAATTGAGGATATTTTAATAAGTTCACACCTAACCACATATTTCAAAGCTGCCCAAACTTAGAGTGGGGAAATGCCTTTACCTGCATTCTCTGATATATTATTTGTAATAACAATAGTAATCTTATTTGTTATCTCATCCGAATACAAGAGCGATTCATGTAATTGTCATTGAGGATTGAATAAGAAGCTTTTTGAAAGACGTATATGTAAAAGTATGGGGGCATGATCGGACCATGTAATGTTCCCAATTGAAGCCTCCTCCACTAGATGTAATTTATCTTGGGGAACAAAGAAAAAGTCAATTTGTGAATATACATAATGTGGATGAGAAAAAAATGTGTAATCTAATCTATCTGGATGGCACACTCTGCATGTCTCAAGCATCCGATGTTCATGTAAAATATTATATAGATTATGAGAGAGCGAGGGTAAGAAGAATAACCAGATGAACAGTCTGATGCCAGATTTAATTGGGAATTCAAATCTCTACCAACTATTAACATACCTTCCTTGAATGTATGCAGTGTGTCCATACAAGTAGGAAAAAATTGTGAGTGGGAGGTATTAGGTGAATACAGAGTTGCAAAAGTATACATAGTACCATCTATATTACCCTTAACAAAAATAAATCGACCTTCAGAGTCTTTAAGGGTATTTTTCAATGTAAAATATATACATTTGTGAAATAAATTAGCTACCCTGCTTTTCTTAACCAAAGCAGAGCTTGTGAATGCTTGAGAATAAAATCAATTTGTTAAATCAAGTTCTCTAGATCTTTTAAATGAGTTTCTTGTATAAAGATTAAATCTCCTTTAAGTCAATGAAAATCATGAAGGGCTAACGATTTCTTAGGGGAATTTAAACCTTTTGCATTATATGAAAGAAAACCTATTGACAAATCTCTATGAGAATGGCCAGTCCCATGACTCATTTGAATATTAAGGGAAGTATTAATTGGTTGTGTTATTTAACCTTAGGAGTAAGAAAAACACTTCCCAGAGAGGTTGAAAAGATGATCTCCTCAAGTATACCAATGGATTCTGGAGGAGGAGAAAGAGAGGAGAAGAGAAAAAAAGTGTGGGGAGAGGAAAACAAAAGGGAAAAGAAGGAAGGATAAAAGAGAATGAAGAAGAAAATAAGAAAAAATAAGTAAAATAAGAAGAAGAAGAAGAAAAATCTAGGTAAATGATAAGCAGTATGAACCAAAATGAACTTAGGACGTATTATGAGTTTTAATGATCTGGGTTTTTATTCTGTAATATAAGAGATGGAATAATAAATCTAATAAATGTAATTTTCTATTTTTCTAATTGAGTGGTGCAGAGACATCCAGTTTTAGTTATTATTGATTATTTTTTGAGGTTGGGTGGAGTCAACCTGTTTGGATCTTGCATAATCTTTTTCTTGTTCTTTTTTCTTTTTTTATAGTTTTATTTATTTTCTTTTTTGTCATTTTTAGGGGTGATATGGTTTCTTTTTTTTTTTTTTTTTTAGCAATTTAATCATGTAAGTAAATATCTATACTTTGCATCAGCGAGTTTCCTGCGATCTACTCAATGCATTGCAGCACTGTCAACTGTATGATTATTATCATAGAAATATGTACACCTTGGCCAATTGATTCTGAACTGTAGGAGTGCCTGCTAGCATATATATAAATATAGTTATTCAAAGCAAAGCTACTAAAGTGGGTCAGTTTTGGGACAAACCAACAGCACCATAGGGATGATCCCATTGAGACTAATACTACAAATCTGATTGAGCTAAAACTCACTTTGTTGACAACATTCATGTGAACAGCATCATGAGACATAATGAGGCTGATGTGCTTTTAAGAATTAGAGTATTCCCAGGGTGAAACCAACTGTACCACAGGGGTCAACTAAAACTTAAATACAATTCAGTTTGATTTATATGTGGCTTTTAAAAGCCACTTTTAAATCAATAGAATGTTTTTGTTTTCCTATAGTACAATTGCCATGCCACAAAAATATTTCCGTTGTTAAGGGGATAGTAATTTTTTCTTTAATGCAGTGCACTGTAAAGTATTAATGGTTCTGACTGATGTCAGTGGCACTCTCTAATACTTTCTAATCACAGATTAGTTTAGTTTTAAAAATCCCATCATTTCCCTTTTTCTGATCTCAGCCGGCTCTCCTGAGAACCAATTGGTGGTCAGTTGACTGGTTGCTGTTGCAACGCCCCCAAGCAAATTACACACAGAGACACGTTTCTATGTGAGTAGGTTTAATTTCTTCTGTGCACAGACTAAAGCTAAGTCAGTATACAGGAAGCATTAAAAATACTCACACAGACAAGTATCTCTGTGTGAGTGAGCTGCCATGGCAACCCACTTGGCAGCTCACTCACTCACGCATTGCAAAATTCCAGTTTCTTTCCCTTTCCAGCCTTTTGCCCTACTTAGGGGTCTAGCTGTAAAGGGAAGAAAGTTGTGATTTTAAAAATGGGAATTGAGTAATAGACTAACAGCTGTCATACTCTTTAATATTTTAGATTATATAATTTTTTTATATTCAGTTTTAAAATGCATTGCATTAAAGAAACTGAAAATAATTACTATCCCTTTAATAGTACATCAGCTTCAGTTTTTACCAAAACAATGTGCTTTACTCATGCAGTCAAAATGCTGTGATAAAGTCGTCAATGAGAACTTACTCCTAAATGATCACCAAATATACTATATAATAAAATATGAAATACAATTAGAAATATAATTGGTGTAAAGTTTCTTTTGACTGGGAAAACACTGACACAGTATTATTGTACATATCATTTCAGCTGTAAACTACCTGCATTAAAAACCTATACAGTATTTTTGTACAGCATTGACATCTAAAGAAACTAAAAGTGTGATCTGATGTTTTGATTTTTGTACAATACCATGACTAAACAATGATAGATGTATTTTCAAATAATTTATATTTGAATTATTTCTGATTGAATTACTGATATATTTGAATGATTGGAAATTGCTGTGTGCATCTGTACACTGGAAAATGTGTTCTTGGATGCTTGACAATGTCAGATCTAGCCCCAGCTGACCTGATCCTGTCTTTTCTTTTAATGTCAGATCCAGTTCCTGTTGGTCCAGGTCTGGATTTTCCTCTTTCCTTTTTCCTTTTTAAGGCAAGTGCATGTTCAAAGTGCCTGTCATGCCAAGGCATAAGTTGGCCCTCTGGGTTGTATAATTTGTTTGTTTGTGTTCTGACCTATATGATATTCAAACTGTACCAGTCCTAGGCCATAAAATTAGCTGAGTAAATAACATCACCAGAAACTGAATGAGTAGATCACCAGAGCAGGACAGAGTGTCATAAAATATATTGGACCCTTTGCTCTGATGGGGTTCATCCAGGGGACAGTCAAATATTATGAAATAGGGAGAACATGTATATATAGTGTAAAATGGTTCAATACAAATATATATTCAGAATGCCCAGGTTTTACCCTTGTGGTGGGTACCAAACATGCCAGGGGGAGGTGTTCCTGCTATGTGTTACAAGAATAGCCACTTTGCAGCCAGTTAGACCCAACATTTTTGGTGTCCAGGTATTCACACAGATATGAGGAATATGATTATTATAACATTATAGAGGTGTGCTGTGGGTTGCATGTTTTGGGAAGCCTTATGATTTTTCAAGTAGAAATCTGCAGTAACATCCCTGACAGGTCTGACTGAGTGGGTCGTAAACTGTCAGGCCAAACCTCCCCCGAGGCAACATCCAGGGGGTTTGGCCTCTTAGAAGGAACTGTGGAAAGCATTTAATATGGGTTTTTTGTATAAAACAGGGAATTTCTTTGTAACAACTGAAGGGGGATATACCATTACAGTTCCCGCAAGGACTCTTAAAATATCAGTAATTGTATTTAAGGATTTCTTGTGTTTCTCCCATTTTATTTTATGTACTGTTTTGTTTATGTGTAATCTTTATTTCTGTATTCTAACCAGCACTGTGAAGCCTTTTTTCAGATTAAATGTTCAATTAATCAGCTCTTGTCTTTGTTCTCTAATATGAGCTCACTACTCTGAAGGAAGCTTAGTTAGAACATGCTACTAAAGGGTTAATTCTATATGTCTAATTATTAAGGTGATTTTATACTGTAATTCTGTTGTGTTTGGGGTAACCTAAGATGCCCAGATATAAAGTCTTGGTGGTGGCAGCAAATTGTAGTACTGGGGAGATAGTGTAGGTGGGATTTCAGGGGTTAATGTGGTGGCTGCTAGGAAAAGTAACAGGTAACCAGGGGACTGGTATTGTTAACCTGAAGGTATCCATCAATAATCGTGGCGAAGATCAGCGTATTTGATATGCTGCTCTTCCCGCAGTTTGATGAATCTGGGCCTTAATATTAGGAATATGGCATGGATACAGATTTTCACCACAAAAACAAAGTGAGAAAAACTGCACTTTTTTGCCTTGTGAGGCAAGTGAAGAGTTTCTGCTTTTTTTATTGCATTTAAATCAATGACAATCATGTATCCCCCATGTGAATCTTTCCACATGTATTGCCACTGTGCTAACTATAAAAGTGTTGTTGGTTTCTAAAATTAAAATCAGCAATAATGGCAAATAATTTCCCCCGAAAAGTGCATTTTTTCTGTTTTTTTTTTGCCTAGCTCATTCCATTGAAATCAATGGGAACACTGAATTTACAAATAACACATCACAAATGATATTTTATTTCCCAAAGGCATAGTATAAAATGGGTATGAGGGTGCCTGTGTTGGTGGAGTGTGGGGAAAGAATAATTTGAACTGGGAGTTTGGTTTTTTAGGGGGTGTTTACTATGATTTGGGGGACAGTTAATAAAAAACAATAAATACTAAATACAAAAAACCCCCCATAAGACACCTTTATTAAAATAACCAAAGCAAACAAAGCAAAATCGTTATCCAGGACGTAAACCAAAAGACAAGCCGGGGTCAGGAACCAATGCAGGTACTCAGACAAGTCGGGTCAGAAATATGGAGATCAGCGATGTCATGAACAAGCCAGGAGTCAGAAGCCAGAAGGGACATCAGAGGAAGCCAGGTCATGCACAGATAAACAGGAGCTCAGGAGAATGCACTTGCAGCCAGAAGCAGATACAAGGGCGAAGAGGAAGTGTGCCTAGATGGTTTAAATACCCTGGAAGGGGTTGGCTGATAACAGTCAGATGAGTAACCATGTAGACTGACAGGTCAAGGCAGTTCGTTAAGCATCTGCTGACTCAATCTGACCCTGGGAAGGAAAGGTAGCAGTAATCAATAGGTGAGAATTAGACCAGATTAGTCTAACCATGACAGTACCCCCCCTCAACGAACCCCCCATGGGGCAGGACCAGATTTGAGGGGAAGCGTGCATGGAAAGCACGGAGGAAGGCGAGGACATGCACGTCTGAGGCTAGAACCCACAAGAGCTCCACTGGACCGTACCCCTTCCAATAGACCAAATATTGAAACCTCCCTCTGAACCTATGAGAGTCAACTATGGAGCGGACCTCGAATTCCTCATGGCTATCAACGGGCACCAAATGCGGTAGAGGAGTGATCGTAGTAAAACGACAACATGCCAGAAGTTTCAGCAGCGAGACATGGAACATATTGTGTATCCGCATATTGGGAGGGAGGTCTAGGGCATAGGCCACAGGGTTCACACGTCGGAGGATACGGAAAGGCCCCACAAAATGGAGAGCCAGTCTCTGAGAGGGCACTTAGAGGTGGAGATTTCTGGAGGACAACCAGACCCTCTCCCCGACCTGGTAGGAAGGTGTGGTTAGGTGTTTACGATTAGCCTGTAGCTCCTTGGATTGTTGTGAGTGTCGCAGTGACTCTTGGACCTGCACCCATATGGAATGGATCTGCTGGAGATGTATCACGGTGCCGTGATTTCTGGCTTTTGCTGTCAGTCAGTGGTAAGAGCCCTCCATTGGCTGCCTGTCATTTGCCCACCCAGTATTGCCTATATAGACTGGGCTCAGGCACCCTTTGACTGCCCTTTCGTGGTGTCTCTATGTCAGTGGTCTCCTCCCCTTGGTTCCTGTGTCTTTGGGCCTGCTTATGCTAACTATTGCCAGTGTCAGTATCTGTGCCCAGACGTCAGCGTCACTCCTGAGTGGTACCTGTTTCCATTCCTGATACGTTTTGGCTGCCGTTCCTGCTTCAGTTCCTGATCCGGTGTGGCTGATGTTCCTGCTTCCGTTCCTGATCCGGTTTGGATGTCACTTCTGCTCCAGTATCCTGTTTGGCCTGACCGTTGTTCCTGGTCCTGGATCCAGACTGACATTCTCCTTATGACTGTGGTCGCCTGGGTGACATTCTGACTACTGGTTTACTCCATATCACCGGTTGCTAGCTGCCACCTTTACAGCACCGGTAGGGCGCCCGTGTTGTCCAGTACGCGGTACTGGTTTACTCCATATTACCGGTTGCTAGCTGCCACCTTTATAGCACCAGTAGGGCGTTCGCGTTGTCCAGTACGTGGTACTGGTTTACTCCATATCACCGGTTGCTAGCTGCCACATTTACAGCACCGGTAGGGCGTCTGTGTTTTCCAGTACGCAGTACTGGTTTACTCCATATCACTGGTTGCTAGCTGCCACCTTTACAGCACCAGTAGGGTTTCCGTGTTGTCCAGTACACGGTACTGGTTTACTCCATATCACCGGTTGCTAGCTGCATCCCTTTCAGCACCGGTAGGGCCTCCCTGGCTGTCCAGTACATGATAGCGATTTGCTCCACTATACCATCTATTGCTGATGCTACCTACGTTACAGCACTAGTGGGGCTGTTTCCTCAGTCATTGTGCTAGGCTGCCTTGCCCGGTATATTGGCAAGGCCGGTAGAGCCTTCTTCATATTGTTGTTCCATCCTCTAGGCTGCCTTGCCCGGTATATTGGCAAGGCCGGTAGAGCCTCATTCATAGTATTGTGCCACTCTCCAGGCTGCCTTGCCCGGTATATTGGCAAGGCTGGTAGAGCCTCATTCAGTTTGTTGTGCCACTCCTCAGGCTGCCTTGCCCGGTATATTGGCAAGGCCGGTAAAGCCTCATTCAGATTGTTGTGCCACTACTCATTCTGCCTTGCCCGGTATATTGGCAAGGCCGGTAGAGCCTCATTCATCCTGTGTTGCTTATTCCAGGCTGCCTTGCCTGGTATTTGGCAAGGCCGTTAGAGCTTACTGTATCAGTGTATTTGCTACTGTTTTGAACCTATCTTGTGTATGTCGCATATGTGTATGTCTAGGACCCGTGAGGGTTCTTATCAACTTTTCAATAAAGTTTGATTTTTTTCTTACTCTGTGTCTCAGAGTCTAAATAAACCGCGACAAGATGATCCTCCAGTGCTGGAAACCCTGGGAAGTGAACAAATTTGGAATCATGGAGGGTTTATACCTGTAATTCACCATGAAGAGGGAGAGCCGGGTAGAAGCTGAGACTGCAGTTATGAGCAAACTCCGTACAAGGTAGCAGGTCCGACCAGTTATTCTGATGGTCCGAGATGTAGCACCATAGGAATTGCTCCAAGCCCTGATTAGCCATTTCCTCAGCCCCATTTGATTGTGGGTGGTAGGCCAAGGAGAAAGAGAGTTGGATACCTAGTTGCGCACAGAAAGCCCTCCAGAATGCAGAGACAAACTGGCTACGCTGGTCAGAAATAATTACTTTGTTAACCCCATGTAGCCGATAGACCTCTTTGATAAATACCATAGCCAACTCTTTAGAGGATGGGAGGTTTTTGAATGGTATGCAGTGGATCATCTTATAAAATCGGTCGACAACCATGAGGATGACAGTGTTACCATTGGACAGAGGGAGGTCGACTATGAAGTCCATGGCAAGGCTTCTCACTATTGAGTATGGGTTGGATAAGGCCCACTGTAAGATGACGGGGTAATTTAGTCTAAGCACAGACTGGACAGGCAGCGACAAAGGCAGCAATATCACTGTTATGTTCTGGCCGCCAGAAGAGATGAGAAATTGACCAGAGATCCTGGTTTTTTTTTCAGGATGCCCTGCTGACTTCGTATTATGGTAGGTTGAAAGTACCTTGGTACAGAGGTTAACAGGTAAGAAACAGTGCCCAGAAGGAGTCTCAGGAGGTGCATCTACTTGTGCAGCCCGTATTCTCTCCCCGAGGGGAGATGTTATGCTGGTATGTATGGTGGCCAGTACTCGGACTGGAGGAATAATAGGACTAGGTGGGTTCTCCTCCTTAGAGTGCAAAAACTGCCTAGATAGGGCATCAGCCCGGACATTTTTGGTACCCGGCAGGTACGAGACCACATAATTAAAATGGGACAAAAATAAGGCTCATTGGGCCTGTCTTGGAGTCAAGAGTTTAGCATCGGACAGGTAGGTGAGGTTTTAATGATCCATGAGGATTAGGATTGGCACTGAAGTTCCCTTGAGCAAATGCCTCCATTCTTTGAGAGCGAGTATTATCGGCAGCAACTCATGGTCACCAGTTTCATAGTTGCAGGACTTAGCTTTTTGGAGAAATCCCCACATGGGTGCAAGTGGCTCTCAGGAGTAGGATGTTGAGACAGGAGGGCGCCTACACCTGTCTCGGACACATCGACCTCAAGTACGAATGCAAGCTCAGGTTTCAGGTGTGTCAGAAAGGGTGCTGCGGCAAAAACAACTTTTCATGCCTCAAATGCTTTGATGGCTTCAGGGGATCGGCGAGTGGAGTTACCATCTTTTGGTTATGCAGGTAAGGGGTTTTACAATAGAGGAAAAACTGTGGATAAATTTCCTGTAGTAGTTAGCGAAGTCAAGGAAACATTGAAGAGAACGGAGACCTACGGGTCGCAGCCACTCGAGAACAGCTGAGTGTTTATCGGGGTCCATAGTGAAACTGACCTTTTAAATGATGTACCCCAAGAATGTGACTTCTTTGCGGTGGAACTCACACTCTAATTTACAAAATAAATTATTCTCTCATAATCTTTGGAGAACTCAGGCTACATCTGTGTGGTAGCTTTCCATGGAGGTGGAATGGATCAGAATGTTGTCTAAGTATACCACCACGCATTGTTGAAGCATGTCCCAGAGGACATCATTAAGGAATTCCTGGAAAACCGATTTAGCATTGCAGAGATCGAAGGGCATTACAAGGTGTTTGTAATGCCCGCTCCTGGTGTTAAATGCGGTTTTCCATTCGTGGCCCTCCTTTATCTGTTCAAAATTGTACGCCCTCACAGGTTGAGCTTAGTAAACACCTTGGACCCATTCATTCGATCAAATAGCTCAGTAATGAGTGGAATTAGGTAGGAATTTTGAACTGTGATACTGTTGATACAGTTCTCCACTCTTTTTCTTCATGAAGAAGAATCCGGCCCCGGTGGGAGAGGAGGACTTGTGGATGAACCCCCGGGACAGCGCATCAGCAACATACTCCTCCATGGCCTTATTCTCCGCGACAGAACGTGGGCAGACTCGACCTCAAGGAAGTATGGAGCCCGGTTGTAGTTCAATGATACGACTGGAAGGGCGGTTTGTTGGGAGCTCACCAGGCCAGCCCTTATCGAGTACATCACGGAGCTCTTGGAACTCTTCAGGCAGCAAAGAGACTGGGGATATGGTTAGCACCTTAACCACTTTTACTAGGCATGTCTTGGAACAGTTGGGTGACCATGCCGTGACTTCGGCCCTTACCCAATTGAACGTGGCATTGTGTTTGTGCATCCATGAATAACCCAGAACCACAGGATAGTGAGAAGAGTGGATCATCTGGAATTTTAAGGTTTCATAATGGAGAGCCCCTACAGCCATAGACAAAGAAGCAATTTCGTGGGTGACCTGCGGCTGCTGTAGGGGTCTGCCATCAATCGCCTCGATGGCAAGAGGAGTGGTACAGAGCTGCAATGGAATGGAGTGCTTCTGGACAAAGGCACTGTCGATAAAGAGGCCCGCTGCACGGGACTCAATGAGTACCTCTGAAATAATGGAAATCTTGCCCCAAGATAGCCCAACGGAGACTAGTGGTTTATCCTTATGGATAGCCGGGGATGCTGAGACACCACCTAAGGTCTGTCCCTTATAGCACCTTAGGTGCGGACTTTCCCTTGACGTGTGGGGCAAGTTCGCAGTAGGTGCCCTGTCTTACTACATTAAAGGCACAGGCCCTTTCCGCAACTGAAATGCGACTGAACCCAAGCCGCATGGGCTCCACATCACCTGAGATCTTGAAACTAGGAGTTATGGGAGGAGAGGGAGGCACAGATGGGGTCAAAAATCTTGGGGCTAAATGGATGGGATGCCTCCGTAGGAGCTCCCTAAAGGAAGTGTGACTTGAGGACCCCTGCTTTCACACTTGGCATCATCTTCTCCTTACCCCCGTCCTGAGAATTACAAGACACACTGACAGCAGGTTCAAGACTGGAAGCAGGTTCAGCACTGGCAGCAGGCACAGCACTGGTGGCAGCAGGGGCAGAACTGGCAGCAGGCACAGCACAGCTCTCATTACTACACTCGTCTTCCTCCCTTGAGATTCATTTCCCCAAGATCCCTAGCGTTGATTTAGGGGTAGGCTTGTGCACTATAAAATATTCGGTAAAATTCAGATTCAGATTTTTTTTTCAGAGAATCCGACTTTCGGACCAGACCTGTTTGACTTGGACGGAATTCAACAACATTCCGAATTATTTGTCAGATTTAAAATGCTTTAAAAAATACATAAAAAAAAAGAAAATTAAATAAATAAAAATAAATACAACCATTTCTAGGGTCTAAATGAAGACTGTGAAACAGGGTAAGGTGGAGCTTTAGCCTTATGGTACTATGGATGAAGTAGATGAAGTATGGATGAGCTAAACTCAAAGGAAGAAGGAAGACTGAGGATGACTGGTGTGGGATGGACTCAGGATGACAGCAACACTGTAGATGTAGCCAGCAGCAAACTGGTGAACAATGGATCAGGCAGGAGATACAGAACGGTTCTAGAACTGGGTAAGCTGGAGCGCTCAGTGAGTGTATTATGGTACTATGGATGATTATAGTTGAAGTCCTTTTTTCCCCCAATCTGCATCGAACCTGAGAGCAGGGTAACCCAGCTTTGGCAGGCTGACTTTTAAAAATGCCATTTGCTCCATGAGCTGGGGGGGCAATTGAGAGCTCTGGGGGCTAAATATATTTCCTGTTACTGAAAATACCCGCTCACTCTGGACAGTGGTAGGGGGGCAAGAAAGCAACTCCTGGGCTACCAGGGACAAAGAAGGCCACACAGCCCTCTTGTTATTCCAAAAACTCAAGGGATCTGTACTTGGGGGCAAAGAAGGTTCGCAAGGTAAGCCTTAACCTCAAACTCAGCACTTTTTCTATTTATGGGGAGCTGTTTCTTTTGCCCGAAGCATATTCTGTCCATTGCCTCAGCATAAAAAGCAGCAGCTGCTCCACTGGAACAAGATGAAGTGCTACTGACGCTGCTACTGATAGGTCCTGGAAGGCCACCACACTCCAGCTCTCCTGCCTCCTGTGACTGCATCCTGATTTTTCTTTGCCTCTCAAGCACCCTCGCTATCAATTGTTCCCTCCAGGAAGTGAGGGAATTGGAACTAAGTACCATCTTGCTTTTGATTCGAGGATCGCAAATTGTGGCAATCATTAACTCGGGACAATTGTCCATGCACTCTTACATGTCCCAAGTCAGTTCCTTTTTCAGCCTCGTTAAAAGGGCAGCAACATTGGGAAGTATATTACCCTCAGCACCGGTCAAGCGTTCCCTATGGGCAAGGAAATCATCCTTTTTAAGGAGAGGTGTGTGAAGATGGGAATGACTTCGCTCAGGCTAGTGTTCTCTTTGCTTAAAATTTCTGTCAAAGCACGGAAAGGCATGAGGATTGTCACTAACTTCCATCAGGGACCAGTCAGCTCTGTCCAGTGTTCTGTTACTGCCAATGAAATGGTGACAAGACATTGCCTTTTTCTGTTCCAGAATAAGCTCTAGCATATCTAAGGTGGAGTTCCACCTGGTCCCAACATTTTGTTTCAGGTGGTGCTCTGGGAGGTCTGCCTTTTTCTGTTCCTCCCTGAGGAGCTGGCTATCTTTGACGCTCTGATGCAAGTGGCCAGCAATTTGTCAGCACAACTCCAGAAGTGCTGGCAACCTTCCACTGTTACTGCCATCCTCGAGAGCAGACTTAACTACTAGATGCAGGACATTCGCTGAGCAGCAAACACCCACAAATCTGCCATCCCGGAGAACCTTTATCATGTTAGCTGCACTGTCAGTAACCACAAACCCCATTTGTGACTGTGTGCCTGCCTGCTCCCCTACCCACTGCAGCACCATGTTCTGCAGTGCTTTGCGAATGTTATCTGAGGTGTTCTACTGACCCATTACCTCAGCACAGAGGAGGAAAGAGCAGTGTCCCTGCTTGCCTACTGAACCTGAACTTGTTGTTGATAATGATGTGCCTTGCAACCCATTGGGCTGCCACCAATGCGCCGTCAATGACAGGAAGCCATGCTGACCACTTGGAACACTCCATAAGTCAGTGGTAAAGTGCACTGACTGGCCACCAGCCTTTCCTAGCAGATCCTTCAAAAGCCCAAAGCATGAAAGGTACAGTGAGGGCACTATAGTTTGACTAAATGTGCCTACTGGTGGTGAGTGTGACACTGGTATATGTAGTAGTGCCGCCACTTTCTGCACTTATCAAGACCTTCTACTCTCCGCAGTTCTTATCACATCCTCCCACTCCCGCCTACAGGACTTCTCCCGTGCTGCACCTCAACTCTGGAATTCCCTCCCCCTTCCCATCAGACTCTCCCCCAGTCTTCAGACCTTCAGACGCTCCCTGAAAACTCACCTCTTCAGGGAAGCCTATCAACTGCCTCCATAAACATTATCACTAAGAATCACCCCTTGCCTGGACCACTGCACTCAACAGCACTTCTCACTCCCACCCACTGACTGGCAGGTCAGGTGGCAGGAGGCACTTACACCCAATAGCACTTACTCCTTCTGTGTCAAACCTACCTTCCTCTAGACTGTAAGCTCTCACGAGCAGGGTCCTCTGATCCTTCTGTTCTCCACATTTGATTGTACTATTTAATACCTCTGTATGTCTATTCACTACTGTAAAGCAATGCGTAATTTGTTGGCGCTATATAAATAAAGATTAATAATAATTAATGATTAATAACTGACTTGTGGTAGTTGTTCAGGTGTTCGTTCATCCCGGAAATGGTTAGATGACCTAACATCCTCCCACGGCTGACTTCCCTGCCACACAATTTGCATTTAGCTAGCCGGCCATCACCAATTGTCACAAAATAGTCCCACACTTTGGAGCAAGGGATGACACTTTCTTCATCTTCACATGCTGGAGCAACCTCACTATGCTTTTTTTTTCCTACATAACTTTACAGAGGTACTAGTAGACCCAAACATGGCAGCAGAGATGTTGGGACTGGGATTGGAGGAGAATGGAGTAACACTGGTGGTAGAGACACTAGCAGCTACTACCTGCCTGGGGGACTAATTTGGAACTGGAGAGGCAGGTGGTGAGTTTTCAATAGAAGACAAAATTGTAGCACTAGCTGGAGGAGTATTATGGGCAGCAGTGGAAAAATCAAGGTCGGGGAAAATCATGGTCAGGGGAAAAATCAAGCTCAGAGGAAAAATCAAGCTTAGCAGGCCTAGGTCCCTCCTAGTTTTCTTTTACCTCTTGTAGGTTTGGACAGGAAGAAAAATCAGCAGCAGTAGATTTTGGGGAGACCTACTGAATTCCCTCTTCTGGAAAGAAAAGTAGGACACAGCGCACAAATACCGCTGTGGGACAGAGAGCAGTATAAAAAAAAAAAAGATGGACAAAACATCACTCTACACTTCTATCATGACCAGCAATCATGTTAGGGGAAGAGAAAGGAGTAGGAGGAGAGCATGTGTTGCTGGTGGTAGCAAAGTCATACAACAAAACTGACTACAACCATGGTTACTACAGCTTGTGAATAAAAGATGATGCTCCTCCTCCTCCTAAAGAGTGTTTGTAAAAGTGACATGACAAAGTTGTGTGGAGGAAGCAGATACAGATGCTGGTTCTGCCAGCAAACTAATTATTTATGATGATGATGTTGCTTAAGAATATATATCTCCACTGTCCTTCCCCTATTAGGATACAGATGAAGGAGAGAATGAGAATGGTAACGATGATGATGTGGCCAAAAAAATAGTTGGAAGGAAAAGCCTTAATCAGCCACCATGGAAAAGGAGAAATATGCAAGTTCATAAAATTTTCAGAGATCAACTGGAAAGTCTAACTTCTGGACAAGTAAACATGCCTAGAAATATACAAGCAACAGCATTTTTGTCATCAGCAACACTGTTTTCCAAGTACAAACCCCACCAAGTTACTCTCACTATTTTTGACTAAGTAGCCATAGTGCTTCTACTGCTAGGTGACAGTGTTACTGCACTTCAATTAATATTGCAACATCTAGTCCCTATAGTAGTAGTCCCTGAGGACCCGAGTCTAGTATTTAAAGACTTCTCTCATGAATCAAAAGTTAAACATGTTCCTACCCATTGAATTTCCTATAATCTGTTTATAAAAGATGTGATCATATTTGAAAAAGGATTTGGTAAGCACTATTGTCATCCTCCGTACCTGTGGATATGCCTCCTCAGCTTCCCAATGGTGGTTTTTCCTTTAACTACTGACCTGTCACTGAGATCCTTGCTCTTCATGCAAAGTTCCTTAGAGTCCTTGCTACTGCATATCCAGCGTTTCCTGACCTTGTTATCCTGTGCACTGAACTTTTGGCTTATTTCCTGACCTTACTTCCTCGCATGTGTCTAAGGCTTTTGACCTGGCTTTCCTCTTGACTTCAATCCCATCTAGTCCTCAGGTACTTCCGCCTCCTGTCTGGCTCTGACCTTGGCTCTCTCTGACCACTCTCCGCTTGTGATCCTCCTTTCCCCAACCTATGGACGCCTGCTCACAATGAGTATCCCTCCAGCTGTCGCCTCCTAGAGTCTCCTGTTGCCTCTGGGACTTTCTCCTTGCTGTTGCTTGACTTCCCACCTCAGGCCTACCGACTAACTCGAGGGCGTTGTTGTTGGGTGCTCCAACCATCGCCTCCGGTTGTTTCGACTAGTTGAGGGTTAGGATTGTCGAACGACTACAACTCCCTGCCTCTTGCCTTACCAACTTGTCCAGGGAATTGTGGGTCGAAGCCGTACGACCATTGTCTCAAGGCTTTTCGACTTGTCGAGGGTAGTCGTAGTCAAAACTCTACAACAGTGTTCTGTGAGTCAGATGCTGCTTGACTCCCTCAGACTGGTATCGTCTTTTAACTTCACTATTAACATCCATCGCCTAGTCGTACCTGAGAACTGACCTCTTGCATTCCGGTTACTACTCCTGCAGTGGAATTTGGAGAAGGACTCTACTAGTTCTATTGTGCCAACTCCTGCCACTGAAAGATTCTCACTGAGACTGACAACTATAAGTAGCTATGTAACCAAAAAAGTACATGACACTCATAGAGTGCTTCCTTTACCACATTTTTAATGATTCATCTTACATTACATTATATTGTAATACTTGTTCTCTCTCTGAGAACTGCCTTACATTTCCCTATGGTAAAATGTCTTGTCCATCACAACAATGCAGCCCCAACACAACCAGATTGCTAAAAGCTTTCAAACCTGGAATAGTTATAGCAGGATTCAATGGACTCTTATTACTACATTTGGAGTGATCATACCTGTTACCTAGAAGGTTGCTGCAGTACTCAAGCAGGGTTTCTGGGTCTGGAGTAGCAGGTGTGGTTGAGTTGAAAGGAAACGTTTAAGGTGTAAAGAGCAAAAAATTATTTAAATCCCAGTTCATGTTAAAAGTGTCACCCCTGTTTGTTGGGACATTATGGAATTTACCCAGACCCCTTAACTGATTAGATGTAAGTGATAGAAAGATGTAATACCCCCTTTTCCTCTTTGTATTGCTCCTTGTTTTTAATGTTCCTGTCTTGTTCACGTCTTCTTTGGTTCCCTTTGTTTGTTTAGTGGTTCCTCCTAAAAAAGTAGTGGCTCCATGTGCCAATGAGTTAGAATCAGAAGGAATTTAAGAAATGTAAGATCTGCAGATTGGTCTTATTTTAAGGATCATATTTGTCAGCCATCCCCTCCTTTCCTTTGACTTTCTGTCAACATTTTTATTATCTGTAATGAAAACACAGACACAAAGAGGACCAGGAGGACCCTCCCACTATGTGATACCCTGGGCCACCCAATTGTAGCATGGGTCACATCTGCACTGAAATGTTAGCCATGTGAGGTAATAGGTGAGCCTCCCTACCTCTGGTGCTCACTATCAAAATAGGGGAGGAGAAAAGGACAGCGCCGATCTACCACAGCACTTCCTCCATGCCTCCATCTCTCACAGTGCATACTGGCAATAGCCCAACCATTTTGAATTCATACCTGACTGCAAAGTACAAGTCTACTTGTAAACTGTAACAATCAAGGCTATGACACACTACTATTTGCCACTCAGAGAGGGAACTTTATGCCCTGCCCTGCTGCTGTGACCCAATAATATCCCCTTGAGCTGCCCTTCTGACCCCTTTAACAATGTCATGCCCTTACCTTACTGGTGTTCACCCAATATCCCATTCAGATTTACCTTTTCCACAGTAAACTTATTATGCTTAATGGTGACACCCCCACAGGAGCAAATAAATAAGGTATTGTAGTGGATCCCCATATGCCTAGACCTTTTAATTGGTGTGGGGGCGACCTTGCCCCCACCATGAAAATCTAGAAATAATTTCACACGAAGATATTGTGAGCCCTGGATACCTGGTCATCATCTCTCTGCATGCAGTCTTGATTGACTCTACCAACTTCACAGGCATATAGAGGTGAGACTGGTACCGCCAGCATGCAGGATCAAAATATCCAGGAGGCCTCATCTCCCTATGTCTCCTGGAAGAGCTTGCCTACCTACCCCCAGTGGATTCTCATTTGTTCCTGCAGTAAACTTAGCTGCCTGCCATTTTTGTGCCTTGCTTCAAACTGTTCTGCTCAATACACAAAAGAATGGCTAGCACCAAGGTCTTTGAGATAGTCGCCTTAGCTGCTTCTGAAATTAGAGCAAGCATGACAAATTCCACCATGCCACTATGTTGTTGCTGGTGGTGGCGGTGATGCCTATCCCCATTTGAATCTCTGTTTCCCATTCCTTATCTCTTTCCTCCAAAAATGCTCTCATACTCTCCTCCACACCAGCTACTCCACTATCACTTTCATAACCACCACCATCAGTCCCATGCTGCTCTTTGAGACTGGTTGGGGATGACAAATGTGAAAGACAGTCCCCTTCTGTCACACAATCGCTTCAGAAGAAAACACGTTGGTAGCAGTAGTAGCAGACATATGTGTGCTGCTGATACCGTTAGCCAGTTCCATTTTCTTCAGTGTACTTCCCTAGAGGGACAATTCTGGGAGTAATGGAAATCATTGGCTATGGGGTATGTTGGCTCCCTTTACCACTGACTTCCACCTCCACCTCCATATCAGCGGCATCAGGGTCCATCCAGCTTATCCTGCTGCTGGCCATAGTGCTAGCCAGCACTCCAAATATATTTTTTTTATTTGTATTTTTCCTCTCTCTCTCTCTCTCTCTCTCTCTCTCTCTCTCTCTCTCTCTCTCTCTCTCTCTATATATATATATATATATATATATATATATATATATATAGACAGAAGATCAGTAAGTAGATGCTAATTCTAATATAGTACAATCATAGCTGCATAGTTATAACTACATGGAGTACAGAGGGTATCCTTTTGAAATGTCTCTCATTAATGGGCGGCCAACAAAACATCACATTAAAAATGTTGTCTGGTTGAAAGGGCAATATCCTGATGTCGCAGGCTTAAGTGTTGAGCCATCAGAATGTCTCCTTTATCCCTTTTCAGTGTTGAGTAGTTATATAAAGATGTGTAGCAGTGCAGAGAGCCGGTGAGCTGTCTGTACTGGGAGTATGATTCTCCATCTGCGCCTTAACCCTTTGAGTGCCAGAGGGGTCCACAACACATTACAAATCATTTCAGACCTTTCTGGCACTCAAAACTCTTTGTCTCACTCCATATTGACATCTCACTTGGCTACCGTAGCTATATGCGTTCTATGCACCAAACTTTCCTTTTTTGGCTTGGCTGCTATTTCACACCGTGGCCAGTGTGATAAGCATGTGCACTGGAGTCAGCTCTGTGCCTAGCACCCCCTCCCTCTTCAGACTGCCAGCCATGCCCGGTTTCGAGCCCACCAGTAGTAACGACTTGCTACTGTGCTCTGCTGGTGAAAATGGGGAGAAGCCGCACCCTGTTGTTTATTTCCCTGGTGATGTGCAGGTTAGTGTAACTGGTAGGAGTAACTGTTTCCCATAACATCCATCCTGATCAGGTCTGTGCCATTTGAGGATGTAGATCTTAGATATGCTATACAGAGCAATTAGGTTATTTAGTGAAGAATACAGTAATATCAGGATCTGTCTATCATGACCACTTGTGCATAATATGTAAGTCAAAATGCCTATGCTCATTATTATTATGCCTATGCTCATTATTATTATTTCAAATTAACCCTCCTTTTTAATGATTTTAATACCCCTTGAGGGCTTCCCCCTCTAGATGTTTCCAGAGAGAAGCTGTCCTCCAACCATACCTAATCAGAAAAGCAGGGGTAGCAATGCAATGCGAGAACATTTGGTACCATTATGGGTTACTAAATAAACATTACTGCTCTGCTGATGACTACCAATACTATACAAAATATTTTGTTCACTGTTAAGCCAAATATCAGTTTGGGCAACTGATAGAATATGAGCTGGTTGTTCTATGAGTGAAGCGATAGGGGCTGCTCATTTGCTGCAGACTTTACTGGAAAGTAAATTGTGGCAATATCCTCATATGGTTCACTATTAAAATATAGCTCTGATGGAGACATACACATTTACCCTCTGAGTGCCAGAGAGGTCCGCAATGCTTTGTGGACTTCCCTGGCACTCAAAGGGTTAAGGCACAGATGGAGACATACTCATTTATGGGTTACACATTAACCCTTTGAGTGCCGCATCACAGCCCCTGCGATCACACAGATTTGGCACCATAGTCCCAGTACAGACAGCTCGCCGGCTCTCTGCACTGCTGCACATCTTTATTTAACTACTCAACACTGAAATGGGTGACATTCTGATGTCTCAACACTTAACCCTGTGATATCAGAATATCTCTGTTTTCAACCAGGCGATATTTTTAATGCTCCATGTTCATGGTCGCCAAATAGATGGTGATATTTCAATAGTAAACCGTACAGAGGATGCAGAGTTGCCATGGTCCAGTGTCCGTTAGGACCCCATTTGCTGCAGGATAAAATGGTTCTACTTACGCACCCGGGAATGTATTTTTGCATTATGGGGCACAAACATGTTTGTACCAGGTTCCTTAAATGACTAGTTATGCACAAATAATTAAACAAATTGTGTCTATATGTCATTAGTCTGTAAATGTATAGAAAATGCAACTTTTAGAATAGGTTTTAGGGATTTAACATAAAGTAATGAAATCTTAGAGACACTAGATGGATGTTTATGGTTCTTAAAATTATATAACTTATTTCATGTTTAGGTATTGATGTTTCTTAACTAAGTGTAAAACAAACTAACCTTGTCTTAGGGTGACATATCCACTTTAACGCCATTTATTATCATGACACTAAAAGATTGCTGAGTCTGCTTACTTCACACACTTACACATGTATTTGTTTGTGTGCATATTTTATACAAAATAATCTTTATTTTAAATGTGTAATGTCAAAAAAGGCATTTAAAAAAAATACACAGGATATTACTAGGAATAATGAATTTTATATGTAGGATTATGGGTTTTGGTGGACTGGAGGGAAACTTCAGAAAAAATGACGCTCACATTGTTTCATGTCTGAAAACTTACAAATAATGATGTGTGAATGACACTATACATTTATTACAGAATAAAATACTTTTCAAGACCAAATGTTTGGCCTGGAAATATAGTGTAGCTTTACGAGAGAGTACTAACTATACTCATGTTCATCCCAGCATTATTTGTACACACAAGAAACTCTCTTACTGTAAAGTGGATAATCCAAATAGTCAGCTTGCTAAATTATGCAGCTGGAACTCACTTGAGAAAGTCTCAGGACTTCTTCAGCAATAATAAAAAATAGCTTTAATTGATCAACGTTTTGATTACCTTACATAATCTTCTTAAGGATACCCATACAGTGCAAAAGTACTCCCCTAAATACCCTTTGTGTGCAAAAGGGTGCCAGAATCAGCGTCCCACTCTTTGCTGTGACATCATCACCAGTGATTCACCAATCACAAAATGTCAAAGAACACAGTTTACCACACTAACACACCATCACATATTATACATTATAGAAAGTACCTTGAGAGATCCATGCTGTCTTCAAAGCTAATCGGAAGCTCCAGCAGTCCGGTGCACAAACTGATCCGGCTCTCTAGACGCCGGGTCACATGGTACAAACAGAATGTGACGGTAGCACATGGACATCCATTGAACTTAAACACAGTTGAGATAAAAGCATATCCTCTTTATTCATCTTGAATATAAAATAACAAATACAAATCACACGGTGTGGGGTACAAGTGGGGCAGGGCACACACGAGAAGGACACATCAATCTAGCTCGTTTCGTGCAAATCAGCGCTGATGAGGTGTTTGTGCTGATATGCTGTGTTTGGTTTTCTCCAAACGTGGCTCTGTGCATTATGGCCAAACATCTCCACTTTGGCCTCGTCTGTCCAAAGGACAGTGACAACACTGAAGAACACTGCTACAATGTAAAGTAGTGAGTGTACAGCCTATATAACAGTGTAAATTTGCTGTCCCCCTCAAAATAACTTAACACACAGCCATTAATATCTAAACCTTGGCAACGAAAGAGAATACTCCCCTAAGTGGAAATGTCCAAATTGAGCCCAATTAACCATTTTCCCTCCCCGGGAGGTCTCAGGTGTGAATGGGGATCAGGTGTGTTAAATTTGGTGTTATCGCTCTCACACTCTCTCACACTGGTCACTGGATGCTCAACATGGCACCTTGGCAAAGAACTCTCTGAGGATCTGAAAAAAAGAATTGTTGCTCTACATAAAGATGGCCTAGGCTATAAGAAGATTGCTAAGACCCTGAAACTGAGCTGCAGCACGGTGGGCAAGACCATACAGTGGTTTCACAGGACAGGTTCCACTCAGAACAGGCCTTGCCATGGTCGACCAAAGAAGTTGAGTGCACGTGCTCAGCATCATATCCAGAGGATGTCTTTGGGAAATAGACGTATGAGTGCTACCAGCATTGCTGCAGAGGTTGAAGGGGTGGGGGGTCAGCCTGTCAGTGCTTAGACCATACGCCGCACACTGCATCAAATTAGTCTGCATAGCTGTCATCCCAGAAGGAAGCCTCTTCTAAAGGTGATGCACAAGAAAGCCCGCAAACAGTTTGCCGAAGACAGGCAGACTAAGGACATGGATTACTGAAACCATGTCCTGTGATCCGATGAGACCAAGATAAACTTATTTGGTTCAGATGGTGTCAAACATGTGTGTCAGCAACCAGGTGAGGAGTACAAAGACAAGTGTGTCTTGCCTACAGTCAAGCATGGTGGGGGAGTGTCATGGTCTGGGCCTGCATGAGTGCTGCTGGCACTGGGGAGCTACAGTTCATTGAGGGAACCATGAATGCCAACATGTACTGTGACACTTAGGGGTGTACTCACTTTTGTTGCCAAGGTTTAGACATTAATGGCTGTGTGTTGAGTTATTTTGAGGGGTACAGCAAATTTACACTGTTATACAGGCTGTACACTCACTACTTTACATTGTAGCAGAGTGTCATTTCTTCAGTGTTGTCACATGAAAGATAAAATAAAAATATTTACAGAAATGTGAGGGGTGTACTCACTTATATGAGATACTGTATATGGCAGCATGGGAACTTCGTGTTTCTCATAGCTGCAGGCCAACGCTAATGTCCGTGATGGAGCAACCGGCGAATGGGAAAGGGGCAGAAATCTCACAGGGGGTGTGTGAGGGACCTAACTGGAAATGTGCAACTACTCAAAACCTGAGGCGTATCGTGGAGGTATTTTATTTCAAAAATGTCTCTCACCTCATCTTTCTACATCTTAACATTTTATATTTATCTGGTAGATTTTGTTCATTTCAATTTTACAACATTCCTCTAATTAATTAATTATAAATCTACAAAGCATTAATTATGGACAGAACTATGCCTATGGATTTAGCTATAAAGGATTTGTATATATTCCCAGTTATTCTAGTTTTAGCTCAAAGGTTGTTTCTACAAAATACACAAAAAAGAATAGTATAGTATAAAACCACAAGTCTTTTATAACAAATTAGTTATAAGCCAGCAACCTTTCCTTTTTTTTTTATTAATAAACTAGTGTAAAAGCCCGTATACAGGGGCCAAAGTCCGGGTAATGTTAACCCTTTGAGTGCCAGTGTGTTGCATACCCCTCTGGCACTCAAAGGGTTAAGAGGCTGCTACCTCACTGCTCCACTCTATGCAGTCTTGCATCGCCTCACTCACACCATGCAATCATGCGAAGTAGAGACTGGCAGAACGCGGGCAGTCTCTACTGTGCATGACTGCATCATGACAAACATCCTAGCGAATTATTATATAGGATGAATATGGTTGTAGTTTGGTTAGTCATCATTTTCTTGAGGAATGAATCCCTCACATTTGCAGGGGAGACATGCGACCATCATTTTTTTGGCAGGTTGCCTGCTCTGCCCGGTATTGGAGGGGGGGTGGTTGATACTCTGTACCATTGGCATTCATTTTAGTTTTGTCTGTATTAACACTGTTTCACTTTTCAATGTTCTTTATATTGTTCCTCGAAGTATAGCTGTATCTTAGGATTGCTCATCTGATTGTGACACCTGTTTTTAAATATTCCACTCCAGACCATATTGTGCATGTATATTGATACAGCAGACATTAGCGTGTTATTCATTTCATCTTATTCTATTTCTCTCACGTTAGAGATTTTACAGATTTTATTGAAGGTATTGGATACACAGTGTTTCCATTTTGTGATACTCATTACCTTAGTTAGTACTTACACTGTTTTAATTTTTGTGTATATTGTAATAATAACACCTCCAGCTGTTACCTGGCGCGCATTGAATTTATATTGCATTTACCGGTATAAGCCTAGGTGTATAAGAGTTATAGGGGTAGATTTAAAGGCAGCCGTTAGCAAAAAAAAAAAAGCACTAACGGGTGTGTTAACGTGTTGTAAGCCATTTAAAGGTCTGTCTTACAAACAGCTAACAGAAGTTCACAAATCCTTATGGTCGATAGACTGACGTGCATTGAGACGCATAGGACAAGATTCCCCAGAGCCATTTAAGGGAGTGTGGTACTGCTAACGGCTGAAAAAAAGATACAGTTAACTGCTAAAACTAAAGACCCAGTTTTGTTAGCCTTTAGACAATTAATGGTCAAAAATAAACCACTGCTAAATACAATCCACATACCACACAAGCATGTAAATGGAAAAATTAACCCGTGCAATACCAAAATAACACAAAAACATGGACAGACACTACAAATCACTGTCACACACAACAACAAGCAACACCTCAGGGACATGGACCTCCAAAAAACACCAACACAACATGGCACGGAACAATGAGGGTTATCACACAACACGGACACCTGCAAGTACAAAACAAGCTCACCTGTGCAACATCACCACATGATCCAGATGCAACATGCACCACAGAACTTCACACCTGCAGCTGACAGAAACACATCAATCACAACACACCACATCTTAAAACACATACACACCTGCAAACACTTACCAGGACAACAAACACCTTCCCATTTTTCAGCACTCATCACCACACCTAGACGCCCTACCAGGTACTTAAAGGGACAGCTCACCACACTCACTTGTGGCTTGTTTTCCACTCAGAGAGAGAAAGACAGAGAGAGAGAGAGAGAGATATAGAGAGAGAACAATGAGTACGTTGGGATACTTATTGATGAGACGACTGCAGAGAAGGCATGCAAAGGCAAGAGTTAGGAAACACCAGCAAGCCCCAGGCACTCCTGATCAACGCCTTCACCTGTTGTAAGTGAGGAGGCTCTGGCTCAACAGCCACACAGGAGCCCATCCCCACCGGGAGGACTGCACCTGCCTGCAGATGCACAGCTGCAGCAACAGGATGCTCCACAGCAACAGGATGTTCCCCAGCTGCCACAGGGACCCCTGCAGCAGAGGAGGATGGCTAGATGACCACCAAGGCCCAGGGTATACCGCCCAAGGGTCACCATCTTTGGAATGACCGATGATGAGGTGATCGATCGCAACAGGTTGAGGCCACACAGCATCATTGCCTTGTATGAGGTCATCAAGGATCAGGTGGGTCCCATCTACATCCACAACCATGCCCTATCTGGCCTGCAAAAACTCCTGTGTGTCATACACTTCATGGCAAGTGGAGCCTTCCAGTCCACAGAGGGTTACACATCTGGCATGTCACAGGCCACATTCTCCAGAGTGCTGGCCCAGTTCTTGCCAGCCCTCAAAAGCAAAGCCAGTACATACATACATTTCCCCACCACCGACATGGACTGGATAAATCTCAAGCAGGGCTTTTACACAAGGGGAGGTCTTCCTAGGGTCACGGGTGCTATAGATTGCACCCATGTCCATATTAAAGCCCCAGCACGTGACGCACAGCTATCCATCAACAGGAAGAACTTCCACTCCATGAACGTGCAGATGGCATGTGAAAGCAACATCAGCATTATGAACGTCTGTGCAAAGTATCCTGGCAGCTCTCATGATTCATACATTCTACAGAACTCCTCAGTCCACAGATACTTCGAGAATGTAACTTATACAGGGGGATGGCTTCTGGGTGAGTTCACAATACTAAATCACACCACATGCACAGGTGCACACACAACACTGCTCACTATGCTCCTGACTCACAGCTAGTACGTCCACCACACAAAACATCATTCACACATGTCCTCCCTGTCTCACCATGTCACTCACTTTCCACAGGTGATGCTGGCTATGGATGCAAATCCTGGCTACTGACCCCAGTCGCCAATCCCCAAACAGATGCCCAGGAAAGATACAACCAGGCTCATGGCAGAATGAGGAATACCATTGAGCAGACATTTGGCCTCCTTAAGACTCAATTCTGATGTCTGGACCACTCGGGAGGAGGACTGCAGTATGCCCCAGGAAAAGTGTGTGACATTATAATGGCGTGTGCAATACTGCACAACATCGCAGTGGACACCAGGCTGGTGGATGATATCCAGGCGCCCCCATACCTGAAGTGCCCATGGACACTGGCCATGTTGAGGAGACCCTGAGAGGGGTGCAGATCAGAGACAGGCTCATAACAGACCACTTCAGCTATGAGTATAACACAGGCATTCAAACAATCCATGCAAGTCCTCCATCAGTCCTGTTAATTGGTGCCAACACACTAACCACACCACACATGGTGTTCTGTTTCACCCCACAGGATCATTAACACAGCACTGCACTGGCAAAAGTATGGCCCCAAACATCATCCATACCATGTACGTGGCATATTGTGTGTGGGGATTCCATCTTCCATTCCCTTCTCCACGTTGACATAAATACCTCAAGGATATCATGCACACCCCCATGAGAACCAAGGTACAACACATAACCCATGTTCAGCATTTTCCAGGGCTTGATTGACAGCAACTAACATGATTTGCCATAATCATAGCCAGAGTAACCATAGTAGCCTTGTAGCGAAAGAGTGTTATCCAATGCAATGCATTGGATAACACTCTGTTCCATCAGGTGTTAAAGGGCTGTTGGAGTCAAAATGGGACCTGTACTTTGCTAGAGCTGAGAAGAACAGCAGAGGGATGGATCTACAGTGGTATTGGTACACAACATAGAGGTCATGAAATGTGGATCAGATCTCAAGGGACACCATGCTGACCCGTGTGTGTACAGTGATGTGTGTCCCTGACATAAATACACACATCAACAAATATGTCCTAATAGCTCCATGAAACAAATACATTTGGCCTGCCACTGTTATTCTCACATGGAGCTATTAGGACATATTTGTTGATGTGTGTATACATGTCAGGGGCACATATCCCTAGGGTTGGTTGACATCCCCTTATTTCTCTCCATAATGGGTTACAGACGAGTACACATTACAAAGCGATGGTTTGTGTACTCCTATGTAATGGAAAATATTAAGGGGATAATGATGTGGAAGCTGTTGCATGACAGTCAGTTTGAGGGTGCTGCTCCAAATCCTGTCCTCTTGTCCCACAGGCATCCATTGCATGATCCATCCTTGAACAGAGAAGTTTCCATGTGACTCGAGTGAAGCCGTGACAACACTTGCATGAAGCTCACTTCTTGATGTTTCAAGTGATTGTGTTGATGATGCAATGTTTGACCTGATGTTCACAGCAACCTCTACTGGAACATTCACATATCCACACAAGAAGACACAAATTCATGTGTGTACTAACATCCAGGTATCAAACCTGTACAGTAATAATGCTCATCTACAGAGCTAACAAACCTTGTGGACAACACATGAGCAGTTTAGTAGTGTTTCTAAGGTATTCATATTCAATTTAAATGTACCTTTCATGTGCTCATACATGTGTTCAATGCATATACTGGCAATATACCCAGAAAACACATGTATGTTTTACTGTAGTTTGAGACACAATAAAGGAGGACCATTACTATTCTATCTGTGTCTGTATGAATAAATGTTGGATTAGACATGTCTCAATGTGGAACCACACTCAAGACTAAAGTATCCCTCATACATGGGAAGGCATGACCACCATAACAGGAGTCCACTACTTGTTTGGCCGTGAGTGGACTCTGTGATGTATTCATGCAAACAGATGATGGCAGTGATACACTAATGTGTGTTGGGAATGATGTAGAGGTGATACAGGGGACATACTTCCACAGTGATTTTATGTCCACGGTTTCTGTGTTGCTCAATATAATCAGTGTCCTGAGATTGCTTTATTTTGACATATCTAAATACATGGGCTACATCAACAAACAACCAGACCAAGTGGATAAGTATTATCACTGGGGAAGAGTGGTACAACCTTAGAAAAACAACAACACAAATTAATACATAACCCAATGCTCAGCCTAAGGTTTCAATGTGTGTGCTACACATTTAAATCATAGGAAGATCATTGGGTTATCCAGTAAGTTAGGCTGTGATTCAAACTCTTATTGTGAAACTGACTTACTGGAGAACACAATGCTCACCCTAGGATTACAATTTGTAGCACACACATTGATTGAACAACAGAGTGTGTGAGAACCCATGTTGTGACATCCCACAAACATTTTACCTAGGCAGAAGTTATGTTCACTTGGCAATGTATTGGAGACAACTCTGCAACCCAATCTATAACTGAATACAAAGCAGATCAGACAGGATTCAAAAGCACAATGTTCTTTTATTAAGAGGGAAGAGAACAAGTTGGGCATTTTAGTTCTTCTTTTTTTGGGGGGGGGGGACTTTCGTCCGGGTGCCAGAGGTGGATGCCCTGGCTAATTGCCTGGTCACCCTTTGCCCCCTAGGTGTGGCTTCAGGGGTCACATTGGAGGGAGTGGTGGGTGCAGTGGACCCCTCTGTGGAATGCAGCTCCCTCTCTACACGCAGGTTCTCCCTGCGGTTCTGTTCTCTCAACTCCACCAGCACCTGTGCAAACATGTCCATCACCCCAGTGTTGTGCTGATGGAGTTGTGTGTTGAGCCTTGTCACCTCCGACTCCAGGGCATGGATCCTTGCCTCTATCCTGGAGGTGTTCCTCCGAGATTCCCTCCGGCTCTTTGATATATTCTCGTCTGTACTACGGCTTGACCGGAGTAGTCTCCTCTGTAGGGCCATGAACTCCTCCTCCATCCCTGTGGGGCATGCAGTGCTGGAGGTGGATGTGCCCGATGACTCTGCTGCTGCTGTGTCCTCAGCTGCTGCTGAGTCCTCAGCTGCTGTGTCCTCAGCTGCTGCTGTGTCCTCAGATGCTGTGTCCTCAGTTGCTGTTGTGTCCTCAGCTGCTGTGTCTTGAGCTACTGCTGTGTCCTCAGCTGGTGTGTCCTCAGCTGCTGTGTGTGCTCTGTCCTCTGCTGCTGATGAGTGTGCTGTGGCTGCTGCTGCTGTGAGAGCTGTTGGAGTGGCTGCTGCAGATGATGGGCATATGCCCACCACATCAAGTGACTCACTGCTGTCCACTGATGTCTGTGCTGGTGCTGGAGTGAAGATTTCCCTTGGTAGAGGGTGCTGGGGCTCCCCAATCAGGCCAGGGGTTGATAGTCAAGTGGCCAAGGGTCATACCTTGGCCACTGGTAGGTGCTTGGCCCCCACCTGGGATCATACCTGGGGCCTTGCTGGGGAGCCATCCAGGAGGAATATGGCCCATATTGGGTGGTGGCCACATTCCCAGGCAGCCATTGCCTCCCTGGTAGTGGTGATGGTGCTGCTAGAGGGTAGTAGCATCTGAAGGTGGTGGGATGCATCCACCTTTCCTCCTGTGGCATTCAGGAAATGTAATGGGGTAGAGCATCCTGTGGTGGTGCAGACAGTGGTGGTGCAACCTGTAGTGGAACAGCCTGTGGTGATGCAGCCTGTAGTGGAACAGTCTGTGATGGTGCAGCCTGTAGTGGAACAGCCTGTGGTGGTGCAGCCTGTAGTGGAACAGCCGGTGGTGGTGCAGCCTGTAGTGGAACAGCCTGTGGTGGTGCAACCTATGGTGGTGCAGCCTGTAGTGGTGCAGCCTGTAGTGGAACAGCCTATGGTGGTGCAGCCTGTAGTGGTGCAGAAAGCGGTGGTGCTGACTGTGTTGGAGGAGATGAGGATGGTGGGTATGGTGATCCCCAGCTGGTCCCCTCCTCTGTGTACTCCTCACTGGGTGGTGACATAGCCTCCTCCACAGGCTCCCAATGTGCTGGAGTCATGTAGTCATGATAGGATTAAAGGGACAGTAATACTTAAAATGTTGAAAAAAAAAATATGTTGTTGGGTTTATCCCCCTGAGTAAACAAGGGAACTCCAACTGCTGAAAGGTGTTTTATACAAAATTTATTTCAGGTCAAAGTTTAATTTTGAGTTGCAATATCCAAGTGGCCCATGTAAATTTCTTGTCCCGGGACCAGAGCTGTCCATATGATAGTGTAGCAACAGCGTCACTGTACTATTTCAGGCCACTGTGGTATTGAACCTAAAAAATTCAACCTTGAACTGTAATAACTTTTGTATGAAACACCTTTCAGCAGTGAGAGTTCCCTTGTTTTTCTCAGGGGGATAAACCCTACAAAATTATTTTATTTACACATTTGAAGCATTACTATCCCTTTAACTGGTTAGCAATGGTTAATTTCACCTTGATGTAATATTGTAGGCATTGCAAAAAGATGTGGATCGATGTTAGTCCTATCCCTCCAAGCCACATGGTTAGACAGATATTCCTCTACGTGACAGATGGAGATTTCAGTCATTTGACCACACGGAGTCTCTTCAGCAGAGCCAAGATTGCTCTGTTTACAGATTTATACTTAATTGGAATGGTCCACAGAGTGTGCTTGCAAATCAGGCACACTTTGTAGACCATTCCAATGAAGTATTGATCTCTAAATGGGGCAATTTTGTCTCTGTTGTAGAGACTCCATGTTGTCAAATGACTGAAATCTCCATCTGTCACATAGAACAATAGCTGTCTAACCATGAGGCTTGGAGGAATAGGACTAACATCGACCCACATGTTTTTGCAATGCCTACATCAAGGTGAAATTAACCATTGCTAAACAGTTGAAGGTACACAGGAAGTAAAATGGTCTGATTTGTAGGTGGATACGTACTTTTTATATGGGTACAAATATACCCTTACAAGATATGAACCCAGAGATCAATTCAGTACGTTTGATTGCCTTACTAGCTATATATGTGAACCCATCACAAACTAACTTTTATTGATATCATGAATAACATCATACCTCATATATCCCATCTAAGTAAGGTGGGATATACTAGGTATGTGTATTTTGATGGTATCAATAACAGTTAGTTTGTGATGGATGCACATATATGGCCAGTAAGGCAATCACATGTACTGAACTGATCTCTGGGTTCATATCGTGTTGGGACATATTTGTACCCATTTGAAAGGCACATATCCACATACATTTCTGATTGTTTTTCCTTTGTGTACATATGTTTTTTTGAACAGATCTGCAGTGGGATTCAAGTGTTATTCATCCCTATGTTATCAGTTTACCCTGTACAATGCAAGATTTGTTATTATTTTACATTTGACTCTCTGGTTGTCATGATGGTATCCTATGCATTACATTGTGATGCATGGGATACCACCCATGCAATCAGAGATTGATGAACTTGACAGGATCTTGTCCATGAGGTCTGTTCCAGTGGAATCCTGAAGGGCAACAATCAAGCCAGTATTGAAGGTTATCTGTGATTGAGGCCTGTGTTTTTTTTCTGGATGAGCCCATCCACCCTTCTGAGTGAGGCAGCTGTACTCAATCAGAGATATCCATCATTCATGGCCTGTTGGTGACCAAACTACAATGGTTCATATTTGGTTCACATGTGTATCCTGCACATAGTGGCTGGTGTACCATCCATCCATGGCATCAGCACTCCTGAGGATCCATGTGTGAATCAAATGTGAGATATGTCATTTCAAGTTGGAGTGAATGATTGCATACACAACACCAAGGCCCACTTTTTCAACTTTAATTCTGTGGAATTGTTTTAGGCCTGTTTGTTACACATACAACTAGTTATTCTCAGTGGTACTGTGATGTGTGACCTGATCCATCCTTTTTGTGATTCATTAAGGGGTGAAGAAGATGTGATGAACTGGACATGATGCTGACTTCTCCAGTGATCTCATGTCCCCATTTACAATGTTTTCTATGGAGTCTATACAATGCAACCTTAGCAACTTGGTTAATATTATTGAATATTCTCCATAGACTAATATTTGGATTGGTAAAGTAAGGGTATGTAAATGTTAATTTCTCTACATCATCTATTTTTCACCACTTAGAGAATTGTCCCCTGTAGCATGAAATCGTTACCCTATAGACTCGTGTTCTTATTAGTGGTTAACCCTTTGAGTACTGGAGGGGTTTCCAAAGCATTGTTGAGCAATGCCTTGATAATCCCTCTGGCACTCAAGGGGTTATGTGCTGGTTTGCCTGTGGGTACATGGGTGACATTGTGTTGGAGCAGTTCTGTTGTTTAACATACAACACTTTTATGAGCATGGTTTGTGTGTGTCGAGTGTGATCAGCACAGCAACATGAGGGTTAACCAGAGAGTTGGACAGGTTTGGGCCTTGTTGAAACTTGACATTTGCGCTTGTCTTGCGTCCTGTTTTAACCCTCAGGGTGCTGTGTTGGTGCAGTTGTGTGGATGAATAATGGGCATATGTTGGGATGTGACTGTGTTTGTGTGTAATGGGGGTGTGGTTTGGTGTGATGTATGGTTATGTGATGCTGCACTTATCGGTAGTGTGGAGGCTCCTCTCTTCCTCAGTGTCCGATCCTCCGGGGACTCCATCAATGAGTGTTCTGCCTCACCATCTCCTCCCATCCACAGAAGGTGATCAGGACAGGTGGGCCACCTCCGGTACCTCAGGCTTGCTTGGCGATTTCGGCCAATTTATTTTTGACCATCCTGTTACAGTCGCCCCATCTTTTCTTTATCGAGTCCACGTCCCTTCTGCATGTGGCCACAATGTTCACCTGGCTGCATATCTGGTTCCTCCCCACCTTCCTCCTCGCAGACAGCCCAGGGACCTTTTCCCCCTGGGAAGAGGATGGTCTCCCTCTCCAACACAGCCTCCAAGAGGGCCCTATTCTCCTCAGTATAACTGAGATCCCTGATCCACTCCTCATGATGCAAGGAGTCGGAACCAGACTGCCCTGCCTGCGCTGCCCCTGCCTGCGTATGGTGGTCCCCAGCAGGTGCCCCTCGTCCCACTTCAGGTTCTGTCCCTGTACACCGCGTGCGTGCTCTTCTGGGCATGGTCTCCCTCCGTCCTGCGGATCTCCCTCTCCCACCCCTACTCTCAACAGGGAAGTCAAGCTCTCCTTTCTCCTCCTCAACTTCTCTCCCCATCCCTCTTTCCTGTCCTCCTCTCCTAGCCATCACTCACCCACTCACACCCAGGCACTCCCACAGGTCCTCACAGACACACTCGATCACACTCACTCTCTGTCACACTCTTTCACTCACAGATTCCCACTGTCAAAAAGAAGTTTACAAAATGTGTAAGGTGTTGTAAAAAAAAACTGTGTATTTATGTGTATGCGTTAGTGTTTGTATGGGTGTATATAATATGTGCAAAAGTGTAATATGAGTATAGTTAAGTGCACCTCTCTCCAAACTCCAAACTCCAAAAACTCCTTCTACCTCAAGTGTACGCGCCTCTCTCTCTCTATCACTAGCCTCCACTCCTGGGTCCCGTGCCCTAGCTCGCTAAAACTCGAAACACAGACAGGGTGTGACTGTTATTTTGGGGTATATATAGGTGTATTTGAACATTTTTGCTACTTTGGGGTCTTAGGATTGGCTGTAGGTTTGAATTTTGTTTATGCATCTATAAGGGTTGCTAACCAGCACCAGCCGTAATGTTACATTTTGACTTAAGTTGTGTTTAAAAGGGTGTTTGGGACGCACAGTGATGCGAAAACAGGTGCAACGCAAGTTTTTGTGTTACTTGTTTTTGTTGTGCCTACGTTCATTAGCTATTCTTGTACATTTACTTTTAAATCTGCCGTAAATCATGTGTTATTTGCGGTCGATGTGCCTTTTTTATTTATCAGCTGGTTTAAGGTGAACCTTTAAATCTAGCCCATAGTCTTTGCATTTTTCAAGTGGATGTCTCTCTCCATCTATTAATAAATATTTCTACACATAGCATTATCGAGCACTTTTCCTTCATTTGTTCTTTTTTTTTTTTAAAGTTGAAAATAAGCTTTATTAAGAATTTCACATATACAGGCGTAAGTCAACTGTGGGAGTCTTCTACCCAAGCAGTTGCAGATACAAAGAAATTGTGTGAGAACTATACAACGTCAAGTAAAACAGACACAATGAAATACATAACTAGTAGATACATATATCTAAAACATGACATTTTAAGAAGAATACTTGCACTAGTAAGTACAATATATGGGCATTAGCGAGAAAGCGGCAGAGTAGAAGAAATAAAAGATAGGCATTCATAAATAAAGGTAGATGAAAGAAAAAGAAGGGGAAAAAGAGAGGCGTATCAGACATTATACTGGTCACCTTAGTAGAAGAAAGGTAAGGGGAGTACCCATCAATGGCCCTCAGTCATCCCAAAGAAAGTGTACCACTGGCTCCAGGATTCTGCAAAGTCCACCAGGCTACCCAATACATGGGCATGTAGTCTTTCCAGTTAAAAATAAACTTTCAATGTATTTTTCCATTAACCGTGTGTGGGTGGTGATTCAGATTTCCAATGTAATGGAATGTACACTCTTGGCTGGGTGATAGCTAGCGCCTACTATATCTTGGCAGTCCTGGGCGGTAGCATGGAATTTGGCATATAGCTCAGCTATACCAATGCAGGAGATGCATCCAGCAGAGGCCCGAGGAGGAGCTCCAGGTCCCGGAGGACTGCACTCCAGAAGTCCCTGAATAACAAGCATTCCCACCATAAGTGGAGATATGAACCCTCTTGAGAATGACACCTCCAACACTCCCCGGACACAGAAGGGAATATCCTCGCTAATCAAGAAGGGGTGAGGAACCACCTTGTCATCAGTTTGTAATTAGTTTCCCTCATTTGGGAGCTGAAAACTCCAACTCGTAGGAGAATGTACTGCTATGATCAAGAAATAGCATCTGGATATGGTCTTGGAAAAAAGTTACTCTTACTTAGACAAGATTCAAAGTAGGTCAGATAGTCCGATACAAAGACTCTGGTAAAGTTGAGGTGTAGAAAGCTATGAAGTTGGTTGAATCGCCACCATTCAGAGTTTGGCAGCATGGTAGTACCTTGGAGCTCCTGGAAAGTCAGAATGCTACCTGGACCAAGGACATCTCCCACCTTAGAAATCTCACATGCCAGCCAAGAGTGATATGCCAGGAAGGAAGCTAGGGTTTCCTATCAGGGACATAAGAGGGGAGGGGAAGGGAGCCCACCCATAATTGGAATTCACAGAGTTCCACAGAGACAACAAGTGACCTAAGACAGGATGTTTTCTACATTTGGAGGGTATATCGAAAATTTTGCTCCAAATCAACTGTTGAACCGCCACCTCCGGAAAGGAGGCTTCTAAGGTTTCCACCCATCTTGCTCATCCATACTCAGGATGTGAACAGGTGAGAATCAATCCCAACCTTTATTTGTTCTTTTATATATATATATATATATATATATATATATATATATATATATATATATATATGACAGCCATGTGATGGAACATTCTTTGTCAGTGCCTGCTACACCCCAGAGCAGCAGTAAGGAGGAGTAATGCTAATCTTTTTCATTACTGCTACTCCAAGACATATATTGGGACCTAATTTTGACAGGAGTGGCCAGGGAGGAGAAACCCTCCCGACCACTCCTGTTATATACTCTGCAAGGAGATTCACATACCTTACATTGCCACAGTTCTGTATTCACTTCCTCCCTTATATTTTCCACCTTCTCCCCGGTCCCTATTCCCTCCCATTATTGATTTCTACACTCTTCATCCTCGCTTCCCTGTCCCTCCATTTTCATCTTGCTGTTACCCCTTTCACCACCTCATGAATTCCTCACCTTCCACCTCTTGGCCCTGTACACCCTCTCTTTCTCATATATTCCTTACCTACCTTTTCTTCTCTCTGTCCAATTTTATTTGCTTTTCCTACTACACAATATTTTTTATACCAAGGGTCACAGTACAATCATAATCCTATATAATAATGCGCTAAAATGTGTGTAACAACCAGTCATGTGCAGTAGAGACTGCTACCCGTGCTGCGGCTGATACAGAGCTGGACTGCCCCGCGACTGGCTGGCAGTGGCACTGTGGCCCGTGTAATGGGCTCTTCAACTAGTTATTCTATATTTTGTCTAATGTAAAAACCCTATTTGTCACTAATGCAATCCCATAGCTGCTAAACGGTGTACTTTTCTGCCAGTGCAAAAGTGCTAAGTCTATGTGTATCATGAAGCTATACATAGAAATCGATGCTGGAAGGATTCACATAGACAGGGTGCTTCCCACTGGCAGAACAGTGCACTGTTTACCAGTTTTGTAACACTGTTTGTATATGCTTTGGGAAGAGGTGCAGGGGATGGCAACATAAAACTCTCCACCTTAAACACAGAACTGGTGCTTCACATCAACAGAACAGTGCACTGTTTAGCAGCTCCAGGACACCGTTTTTATATGTTTTGGGAAGAGTTGTCCTCTATGGTGTGGTTGTTTTGCCCAACATTTCCTCTTGTTTCACTTTGTGAATTATGGCCCATTTGATTCGTAGTTTGTCATTAAGTTGGAAATATAGAGAGCCTTCACTCAGCTCTGCAGATTTTCCCATGAGATTGGGTGACTGACTCAGTAAGTATATACTTACTACAATCAAGGCAACATCACTTTAAAGTTCCAAGAATTGTAAGTTATACTGTTCCTTTAAACAGACATGGCTGCTTTAAAAGATTGATTTTGTTTTGGTCATCCAACTTGCGTGTTTAAACTCATTGTATCTCCAGTTCAGTACACAGAGGGTTAAACTCATTACACCTTCTCTCAATACACATAGATACTGCAATATAAGTTTGTCAGGTTAATAAACTAAAAAATTTAATTTAACCATGTAATTTAAATGTAATTTAACCACTCCCCAGAGAATTGGGGAAAAAGACATAAAGACAGACAGATGGGATGAAAGACTTCTGCCAAACATTGTAAGTATGGCTCCGTGACTACCGCTGGATTATATCTCACTGCCCTGATTCTTCTTTTGTTAATGTGTGTGTATATATATATATATATATATATATATATATATATATATATATATATACAAGGCTCAAAATTTCCACTCGCCACTAGCCAATGGCGAGTGAAAATTTAGCCCTGGCGAGTAGAAATTCAGCCCTGGTGGGTATGCTATGGCTTGCGGTGGCGAGTAACTTTTCAGGTCTGGCTAGTAGCAAAGGACTTCCAATTTTAAGCCCTGATATATATATATATATATATATATATATATATATATATATATATATATATATATATATATATTATTTATTTATTTATTTTTATTTGTTTTTTCCATTCTATTCGAGTAAGAGTTGATCAGTAGTGGAATTTATAACTAAAGAATGTGATGATGGAGGATGTCATACTATGTTTAAAAAGGGATAAGATGTGTTATATTTAAATTGAAGAAAATTGATCTGGGAAGAAGTAATTAGATTGCTACCTTGGAAGCAAGAGTGAATTTTCTCCTTCTTCTGAAATGTAAAAGATCTACTGTACAACTTAGGTTGACCTTGATGGACTTAAATGTTCTCCTTTGTGCATCTCTCCATGTCCATGTATGTCACACCCTGTATAATCCATCCACAGAGTGCTTCCCAGAGTACTGTTCACCATCCAACTGACGTATGGATTGAATCTTCTGGAAACCTGAAATACAGATAGCTCTAGTGATGGTTGTAGGGAAATAACTTGGAGCTGGAGTTTAGTTTAGTTCAGGGAGTCTGTTGGGCAGACAATGTGTTCACTGTGTTAGTGAATATGAGAAACCTCCTAAAGAAACTTGCACAACTGCATAGTGACATCTTCTTCCTGACTACATGCAAAAAGGAAAATTTAATTCCTAAAGGCCTCATGCTGAAAAATCCTACACTGGACACATACAACAGCAGGTACTTTCAAAGGGCCTGTCATTCTGTCCCATTAAACCTGTGGACAGGGTAACACTCTGCAGTGACATGGAGGAGTTTTTCAGAAAAATCAGACTCAAGGAATTCTTCCATGACAGAATGGATAATAATTATAACAACACCATAGAGCTACATCACAATGTCAATTCACCCACAAAAAGATCCACCTGGACTCCAAAACCAGGAAGTAACCCTACACTGGACAGATACATAGAGAGTTTCAGGAGTCACTACAGAAATACTGGAAAGACTATGTGAACCAGCACCCAACCTAACCCAAAAGGAACAGAAAGCCATACAGTCACTTAAGAATAACCAGGACATTATTATTAAGCCTGCAGACAAGGGAGGAGCTGTTGTTATAATGAACACTGTGGACTACATTCAAGAAGCAAATAGGCAACTCTCTGATGAAAGATATTATGCAAAATTACAAGAAGATACCACAAAAAATTATACAAAACAACTTAACAGGATAATAAAAGAACTACCCTCCAACACTGAAGAACAGATAAGGCCCCTAATACCAGCAGATCCAAAAATAGGCTCTTTCTACATGCTACCAAAAATACACAAAGAAGGAAACCCAGGAAGACCCATAATTTCAGGGATTGGTACACTCACAGAGAATATATCTGGCTGGGTTGAAAATACCCTGAAACCCCTGGTAAAACAAACACCCAGCTTCCTTCAGGACACCACGGATCTTTTAAACAAATTAGCTGACTTGGGGCCAATTCCAGAGAGCACAATCCTGGCCGCTATGGATGTAGAATCCCTTTACACCAACATTCCACACACGGATGGCATAGAAGCATGCCAGGGATATCTGGAACAAAATAACACACCCAAAATAACTGGTAACAAAACTCATACAGTTTATTCTCACCCACAATTACTTCAAGTTTGGACAGGACCTCTACCTTCAGAAAATGGGGACTGCAATTGGTACCCGAATGGCACCACAATATGCCAACCTGTTTACGGCAAAATTGGAAGAGGAATTCCTGTCCACCTGCCAGATAAAACCCCTGGTCTATCTCCGCTACATAGATGATATTCTTATCATCTGGACCGCCAGTGAAGAGGAACTTCTCAAATTTCATGAGAATTACAATACATTCCACCCCAATATCAACTTAACACTCAGTCACTCACGCACAAACATTAACTTCCTTGACACAACTATCAGTATTCAGAACAACTCCATCCACACATCCCTATACCGCAAACCAACAGAGAGACCAACCTACCTGAAAAGCAATGGCTTCCATCCAAAACACACAAAGAACTCCATCATATACAGCCAGGCCATCAGATACCACCGCATCTGTTCTGACATGATGGACCATGACAAGCACCTCCAGAAACTCAGAGGAGACTTTATAAAACACGGTTACAGCTCAACTATTATTGACAGTCAGATACAGAAGGCTACCCAAATACCATGAAAAAATCTGTTGCGCTACAAAGAACAACATAAGGGAAACCGGGTGCCACTGGTGGTCACTTACCACGCCCAGGTTGAAGTGCTACGCAAAATATCAAGAGAACTTCAAAAGAAATAACATAAGGATGAAAGACTTAAGAACATATTCCCACAGCCTCCCTTACTCTCCTTCAGACAGCCTCCCAATTTGAAACAACTGATGGTGAGGAGTGCCTTGAATAAAATACAAAAAATGGCACATCTCCCTGCCTACAAAAGAGATGTGAAACCTGTGCACACATTTACACCACGGACAACATACCAATTCCAAACACCCAGTTACACCATAAGATCAATGGTACCTTCACCTGTAAATCATCCAATGTAATATACCTTATCATGTGTGCAAAATGCCCAACAGCTCTGTATGTGGGAGAAATTGGACAAGCACTACATAAGAGATTTAATTCCCACAGATCCAGTGTTAATAACAAAAAGACAGAGACCAGTGGGAGAACATTTTTGTCAAAATGGGCACATTGTCAAGGATATTAAGTTAACTGTATTGATGGGACTGTTCCGCACTCAGAGGGACAGAAAGGTATGGGAGGTAAAATTAATGTTAAAATTTAATGCAATTTGTAGTGGTTTAAATAGAGATAAAGAGTTCTTATCAAAATACAATTTAGTTGATTGACCATTCCAACAGACTCAAGAGCATTGTAAATACATCTAAAGCCTCAGAGGAAGAGTGCAATTTACCACTGACTGATCAAAGATATCTGGATTGAGTTCTCTTATCTGATTTCCATGCTAAACAATGTGATGCGTACTTGTATTTAAGAGAGATGTTTTCATATTTATCTGTATAACATGCCTGAGGAAGTGACCTAAGGTCTTGAAAGCTTGCATTTAAATCTCCTTAGTTAGCCAATAAAAGGTATCAAAAACTATATGTGCCTCCTGTGTTAGGGCAGTCTGAGAGAGTATAAAAGGAGAAATGAATTTATCCAAAATACCCTCAAAATCCTTCCTGAGCTAGCTGAGCCTCTGTGACATACTGACAAATATATTTTGCAGACTGATACCAAAGAGACGGACAAGTAAAAATGACACTGATACCTACAACAGCCAGAAGCAGGACCAGCATATTATTGACTAAGGCATATCCTTAACCTGCACTGTCAAAAAATAAATAAATAAGACTGCAGAGTAATTGGGAGAGAAAAGGGAGAAATCCTCTTCATGCTAGCTACAGGCAAAGAGGGGCAGAAGCATTTGTAGTTGCAGGGAGTGTGTTGTTTTTTGTAGAAAGTGACAGATGACAATTAATAAAAGAAAATAAAAAAAAACCTTTACTGTTAAAATCCACTCGACTCTGATAGTGAAGAGCAAGTGGACTAAGGTTAGGGGAAAAGGAAAACAAAAAGGAGCAGAGCAGGTATGTGTTAGTAAAGTGGTAGCCCAAAACTGATTGCAGCCATTGTTGCTGCAGCATGTGCAATAAACAATGATGATCCTTCTCCTCCTGAGGAGATTGTTTGTGAAAATTACATTAAAAGTTCCTACGCCTCCCCTATTATTAATAAACCATGTAAAAACACTGCAGAAGATTTCACATTCTAGAGTTAATGGCATAGTGAAGGAAGATATAGCAGTTCAACCAACTGCTGCAACTGACATTGAGGTAACAAGTACAACACCTGTTCTGAAAAAATAATGAATGTTCTGAAAATCCTTCTAAGGTGAACAGTAAAAAAGAAATTATTTTAGACTTCACAAAATCTAGAGAAATATAAAGCAGCGGAAGATGCTGAGGATGACCTAATTGCTGCTGCTTATCTTTATCTAGAATATATCCCTCTTCTCCTTCTGATATAGGTGAAGCTGAGAATGAGATAAATGATTACAAGGCCATAATATTAACTAAAAGGAAAAGGTTATATTATTTACCACAGAAAAGGGGCCAGATTCTATTGCAGGTGCTAAATGTTAACTCCTGTTTTATCAAACATTTTCCTATTGAAGTCTCTAGGGAAAGCCGGAGATAAAAGCAGTAATAAAATTAGCACCTGTAATACTATCTAGCCCAAGGAGCACTGTGTCTGTTTATAAACTGAGTAATCAATTTAAATGTCTGACTCTGGATAAGTAAAGATACCTAAAAATACACAATCATCCTATCATTCATGAGCAACATCATCACCCCTTTCAAGTCCAATCCCCAACCAACCATACTATTGCTGAATAATCAGCAACACGGGTTATCAACATCCACAACTCTAGCTATGATGAGTGCTCCTGCTGCTGATGGAAGTGCAGCACCTTTGATGCTAGTATGATTGCAACATTTAGCTGCAGTATTAGTAGTAGTCCCTCAGAACCCCCCCCCCAAGTTTATGAAGTCTATAGTATAAAGATATTCACTCATGATCCAAAAGCTAAACATGTGGCTAGCTGCTTTCAATGTAAGAAGCATGTGTGCTGGAGGGATGTCACCTGAAGCAAAATGACAGATCTGACTGGAGAAACACCATCAACATGTCAGAGGTGCCACAACTAGCAGCAGTAGAAGCACTCCTAAAAGTTCCTGGGGCTCTGGGGAACATACTCGTAGTGCTGTAGATGTTTCAGATAGTGTGTTCATTCATTTGTACTAACACTCATGGCTCCTGCTACTGTTTTGCAAATGCAAAACATGGACGAGTATGACTGTGATTTAGTTGGATGAGATTACAAGTCATAGAGAACCCGTCCCTGCCACCGCTACCACCACCACTGCAACAAGTCATTTTGTTAAAACAATAAAGTTACACGGTTTTTCCACTTTGTACTGCCACCCCACACTTACGTTCTTACAAAGGAGTCAAAACCTGCACAAAAATAATCCAAAAGTGTTCATTTGGAATAGCAAACTTGCCAAAATGTTGGAGGTTGACATGCTAACCTTTTCTTTTGTTTTAAGTAACTGATGTTATGTGTTGCACCGTGCTTGCGTATCACAAGCTGCAGTTATTTTTCAAGGATGCCTGTGTAAAAGCAGGTGGTTAGTGTCATGGGCAAAGGGACTCAGCATGCTAACAATTTTCAAGTCATACCTGCTCACAACTTAACTTTCAGCAATTGATTTCTCCACTGCAGTTCTCAGCAGCAGTAATATTGAGACAGGCAATATTGCAGGCATGAAAGCACAGGTGAGAAATGGCAAAGTTCTCATAGAAAATGTATTGGCATTGACAAAAAGGTGGATGTTTTATGTATTTTCTATGGCCGGGAATTTTTGCTGGAAATGCTGGAAGTGTATCATTTTCAGTGAAAATTCCTTCAGGAACATTTTTTACTTTTTCCCCCATCCCTATACTAAAGTGAAATGCAAGATAAGGCACTGTAGTGACTTATATTCTATACTATATATATTATTCATAGAAACTTAGAAATGTGACATATGCAATTTGTACCCATGCAAGCTCTCCAATTAATTTTTACCTACCCTGTCATCTCAGTATTTTAGGCCGTTGTGATACTGTCACCCAGTCAGTTCCAGCCTGGTATCCTGTTGACACTGACTCCAGACTGACCACTGCTGAAGCACCTCTTTCATATCTAACCTGCCCCATGGTCAGCCTAGTCTCCCATGCACATTACCACCCTCAGTCAATCTTATAGTCTTCCCTGGCACCACCATTACTATTCTCATTTCTACAAGACTACTACCATTCACCAACCCAGCATTATCTTGATGCTCCCGGCCAACCTCCACAATTAATAATAATAATAATATTATATGTATTTATATAGCGCCTTTCTCCCAGTGGGACTCAAAGCGCTGTCAGCGCATGCTCTTGGAATTAACCAAATCGGCAGCTGAAATAATAGATGTTATTATTACCCAATCAATGGTACTCATTTATCGACCTCGGAAGGATGAAGGGCTGAGTTGGCCCTGCCGGGATTCGAACCTGCAACTCTGAGGTTGAATAGGCTCCATAGTCAGGGAGTTTACCACTGAGCTATCTCACCAGCTTTATCACTGCTGTCTAGTCACTCTCTTTCTCGAACATTCTTTTGACACTAAATTCCCCTGACTGTATGAGTTATGTGTCAGTGAGTGGGAGGAGGTAATATAGGGCTAAAATAGGAAGTGCCTACACTGCATGCCTTAAATAGCTTGATCCATAGAGCTAATGAAATGGCAATTAAGCACATATGCGATTTTCAAAGTTCTTTCAAACTTACCAATGTTTAACTATATGTATTCCTGTCTATTGGTGTAGATATATTTGAAATAGATATGACAATCTCAAATTGACATGTTGAATCCCTAATTCCAAGAAAGATGACCACACAGTCTATTGTCATGCTAGGTGCAAATTAGAAGATCAGTAGCTCAAGAGGTGACCTAGAGATGTCCTAAAGGGCCACTTAACTATAACTTAAATCCTACCTCAGTGATCCACAAGATACCATCATAACATCTATGTCAAAGGAGGACATCCACTATTTGAACAGGGTAATAAATTCAGAGCAGGAAGTTTGTTCTGTACAGGAGGGATTTACAAAAAATGGCAGACAGTGCAAACAAATGTATGGATGTATGTATCATAATTTATATAGCATCATACATGTACACAGCACTTTACAGAAATTGTAGTAGTACAATACAAAAATACAGAACTGGGTTTAAGAGGATAAGGATAAAGTGCAATCATTTCATTATTAGCACGTGGGGGCGTGCGGAAAACGGAATCAGAGAATGGGAAAGGGACCCTGCCCCAAGGGGCTTATATTCTAATTAGTAATCATAACAACATACAGAGACACTAGAAAGGTGATCAGGAGTGCAAATACAAGGCTTCAGTGAAGGAAGTGTAAAATGATTCAAATATGACTGTAAGTGTGCACAAGGAGAATATTGTTACTGAGATGCATCCTTGAGCAGGTGGTTTTTCAAGAGATGCTTGAAAGTGATGAGTGTGGATGATTGGTGAATGGTGATAGGGAGGACATTCCAAAGTTGAGGGACAGCCAATGAAAAAGATTGCAGCCAAGAAATGTCTTGAGTTGTGTAAGGAGAGAACAGAAAGAACCCTTGAGAAAAAGGCAGGTGACGGGAAAGAATGTGGTGGGAGATAAGAGCAGAAATGTAAGAGGGTGCTGAAGAAGAAAGTGACTTAAAGGAAAGGAGAATAATTTTGTAAGAAATAGGAGACCTTATAGGTAGCCACGAGAGGGAATTCAGGAGCAGATGAGAGGGAAGCTATCTGGGAGTAAATATAGTTATTCTTGCAGCTGAATTGCAAACAGACTGAAGTGGAGAAAGATGAAAGGCAGGAAGACCAGAATGAGTGAGAATTTTTGTGGTTGACATATAGAGGAAGGGATGTATTTTTGCCACTGTACAAATCGTTGGCAAGACCTCATGTTGAATATACAGTGCAGTTTTGGGTACCAGTTCTGAAAAAAAGATATTCTAGAACTGGAAAGAGTACAGGGATGAGCAACAAAATTAATTTAGGGAATATAGGACTTAATGTATGAGGGACGTCTAGACAAACTTGGTTTCTTTACTCTACAGAAAAGATGACTAAGAGGATACCTTGTTACCCTCTACAAGTATATACAAGGTTAATAGAAGGATCTCTCTGGGCCACCCCTTAAGATTAGGAGAAAGGAGTTTTCAGCTTCAGCAGAGGAAGGGCTTCATTTTCTTGGCAAAGGTTGTATTTGATGGACTTGTGTCTTTTTTCAGTTTAATTTATGTACTATGTATATATCATTTACAGATATAGGGCTCAATGCTTTTACCCGCGCTAAAACTGGCGTTACATTAAAAACAAGCAATGTGTATTTTGCAAACGTGTTTTACCGGTATTCTTTTGCAGAACCACGGTAAAACAAAACCAGCATAGACAGCACATTTTGAAAATGCACTGTCAACGTCCAAAGAAATAGGTGTACTTTTGATGACAGATTAAGTTTAGCATTAGTTGTGTGCCCCACATTATCAAAATCCGACATAGAGTGCCCCCCTTTGACATATTAACCCTCTCCTTCGACTTATAGTGCTCCCATGACTTTCTTTCTCCATTTTAATTAGACAAATATTGCTCCCATTCGACATATTAACCCCCTCCCTTTGAAATTCGACTTATAGTGATCTCATGACTTTCTTTCTTCAATTTAAATCAAGATGCCCTGTTGAATTTGTATTGCATGATTAACCCTTTGAGTACCAGAAAGATAGCAACTCATTGCAAAAATAACATTTATTACACATATACAGGCAAGGTATGCAGTCGCATACCTTGCCTATCTATGTGTTATAAATATTTTTTTATTTTTTATTGCATTAAAAAAATGTTCTGACCTCAAGGGGGGCATCAGGACCCCTCCTGACACCCCCCCCCCAGCACTGATCACCTATCCAGAAGGATAGGTGATCAATGCAGGTGACAATTGCCGGCATTTTCTATAAAGTCCATATAATGTATGTTATATATCTACAATTAACAATAAAACTGAAAGAAAAGAAAGCATGGCAGGAAATGTTGAAGGATCAGATAAACAATTATGTTATTAATCACTGGGCTACCAGACTAGAATAGACAGGGACACATGGCAACATTTTTTTTATTCAAATTTTAATGCATGTTTAAAGAAAATAACATAGCCCACAAAGAAGTAAGGCTAGAAATTGTGAGTAGCCCAAACAAAAGCTAGAAAGGGGAAAGGTAGGTGCACGACATATTGTACATAATTGGAATACATGACTATGAGGTATCATCATTAGCTGTCTACTTCTAGAACTGTGTTGAGAAAGATCTGGACCTTGAGATGAGGAAAATAAAATTGACAAACATCAGTTAAAACACTAGCAACAGTATGATTAAGAACATGAGTCATGAAATGTGGTCATAAGTTTTATTAACATTTATTTTTGAGATGAGTGTCTAACACTTTTACATTGTCTCATGATACCTAATCTGTGGTCCATGAAGATGAGGAATGAGGACAGAAGTGAGTTTAGGCAAGGCTTCCAATTCAGAGTTGAGGAGTGTTATGTCAGATCTTAAACAATGCATAAATTGAGTCACATGTGTGTGTAATATGTGGGCAGTACTACAGCTTGAGTAGAAAGAATCCTGTGTTCCCCAGGCAATGACAGCATGTATAATTTGTATACATAAAAGATAATGTGGTGGGATCTAGATTTCAGAGGTAAAACAAATTACAAGATGACTCTTTATGACTGGTACAAACAGTTGCCAGAAGATATGTTCAGGGCTGCCTTCCAAGCATCTTTTGAAAATGTCTTACCTAATGGCAACCTTTTTAGCTAGTTTTGACATAGTATTCACTGCACCTTTAAGTTTAACCTTAGTCTAATCCCTATCTCAAACCTCTGTTAGTAATTACCTTGTTTGCAAATCTCAAAAAGTAAAAAAAATGATTACTCTCAGAATCTTCTGGTACATATTACTAAAAGACTTCATACTTAGCTGGCCAAACCCATGCTGCGATGGCCAAACACCTAGGACAAACATTGAATTGATATTTTATATATAGGGATGCTGGACCTTGTACAACTGATTGCACCCTGTAGATGCCTCTAATTGGATGGAGGTGGGTCTTTGACAGAATTCTTAAAACCTTTCAGTGGCCTCTGACCTCGACAAGCTGTCTCAGGACAAAGGCTTACCACTGAACACTGTCACAAGCGAGTGCTATAGGCCCTGCTGAGACAGTTGGGAGAGTGTGGACGTGAAAGGGTTAACAACAGCAGATACCTGGTTACTGTTGTATGTGAACCACCCCATCAGGGTGGCTGTGTCTGTAATAGTTGCACAGCCATGTTTTTTGAGAATTTTCATACTATGTTCAAAGTCATGTAGGTCATGTGTTGGCCAATTCTGACTGTTTGTTTTATAGAGCCTGAAATGCAGATATGACACTGTCAGAGTTGTTGTTTCTTGGACAAGGGTGTATATATAAATATAAAAAAATTATTTATATATATATATATATATATATATATATATATATATATATAGACAAAGTTTTTGTGAGTGAAAGCACTCACTCATCTAAGAAAACTGGCCCAGGTGCACAATCCCATGTAGCAGCATACAAGAAAAAATGAGGGAAGCACCCGTGGGACTTTTAATATAGCACTAGCTTTTATTGAATGGCCAACGTTTCGGTCCAAGCCTGGACTGTCTTCATAAACGTTGGCCATTCAATAAAATCTAGTGCTATATTAAAAGTCCCACGGGTGCTGCCCTCATTTTTTCTTATATATATATATATATATATATATATATATAAATATATATATATATATATTTTTTTTAATTATATATATATATATATATATATATATATGTGTTTAATTTAAACATACACTTGATGTATATATATATTTGGATATAAGAGTGAAGTCTTTATATGAAAATTTCTACAGTTAGGATAAATGTTCATAGGGTTTATTCACTGACAGCATTTTATTGGTGCACTTTCTATAAAGAGGTAATAAATCAAATCTACTGAGACTTACTAAGCATACCATAGTCTCTTACTTTATTGCAATTTTAGAGATTACTATTAAAATGGGGTTTGTTCTATTTAACACACATGAGAGAAGGATGTGTCAAGGTGTGAGGTCCTTTTAAAAGTTAGTCCCTGTCATATCTGGATGTACGGCCTCACTCCTTCTGTATCCCCATTTATAGTTTCAGATTTTTCAAATCCTTCATGTGGCTCAAATTCCAACACTACTTGTCAGGTAACAAATGTGGTCGTACTTCAGCAAGACTGCTAAAACTGAAACAGAGGCAGGCTAGTCTCAATCCTCCCGGATATAGCTCCGGCCTTTTACCACAAACTGTATAATCTTGCTGAGCCAACAAACATGAGAAACTGTACTGCTCTTTTACACAAAATTAGATGCTTTCTACATTTGGAGCAGATACCCAAGTTGTCGCCCTTCCAATCACAAGAACTAGACAGTCTGTTTTCTCTAGCTGAGCTAGATTCCATGATCCGTTCTTCCCCTAATGGGAAGAGTCCTGGCCCCTATAGCTTACTTTATTATCTCAAATGTATTTCTCAGCTTTCTTCACATATCATTCTCTGGTAATCCTTCACACTCTGCTTATCCAAGGTAATTCCATGATTTCTTATGAAGTATTATGTGGTGGTCCATCTGGTTTCATTGTTACCCACAGGCAATGCTTGCAAATTTCCTATTTTGTCTGAACCTTCTTGTGTTGTGTATTTTTTTCCAATAACCTTCCTTCTGTCTTTTCTCTTTTTCTTCCTAGTCACTTTCCTTTGTCCCTTCTCTCTTGGCATTTGGTTTATGTCTTTTATAGTTAACTTTGGAATTTTAATACATTTCATAACAACTGCTGACTTGTTTCATACACCAAGTGGACTAGTCTGTATCTACCTACTTCTGCATCCATCTTTGTTAGTCTCCTTGACTATGTACCTTTTTATATGTTTCAATTACAACAGTGCTATACTTGTATTATTTTTAGTTACTTCATAAAAATTAAAAAAAAAGAAAAAAAAAGAAAGAAAGAACAAAATCATCTGTCAGAAGCACAATCCACTCACTGGGAAATATATACTAAAACATGCTGTTAAAAACTGTACGAGGATGCTTCTAATGCAATTATGTATAAAACTTAAGGTGGTACTTAAAATCCCACATGCACAGCAAACATTACTCAAAATGCCCCAGGGAAATTAAATAAAATAAAACAACAACAAGCAGTCTACCAAACAAAGCCTCTTTACACAAAATAAAATACACCTGGAAAGTAAATCATAATACAGAAACTGGAAACACAAGAGTTATGGGGTGTAAAATGCTAGTCTATATGATACCAAGTATAATAAAGAATAAAAGGATTGATTCCAGTCTCTAACCCAAATGTTCTGTCCTGATATTTGGTGGAAGATGATTCAATCAGTAATCTAAAAATAAGATCCCTTGTTAGCAAAACAACATTTGCAATATCAAAATATGGGCATTCCATGTAATGAAAGGCTTAAGAATAGTCTTAACTTGTCTCTGCTCACAATCACGAGGGTGAATGAATGTACAATAATAGAAAGATGAGATTAAAGTGATAATTGGAAAGAGATGAATATGTATCCACAAACACATCTCACAGTTCATTATTCAAAACAGAAATACTCTTACAGATATGTCTATATTGCAGTTGCAGCCTGAAATATGTTGCAGAACTATGAGGAGCTCAAAACTAGGTTTCCAGAGCACTTGAGAAATATTGAATCTGGTATTGAGAATCACAGAGTTCCTAAGCAATGTAAAGAATGCTGGGATGTGAAAGAGATAGGAATTACTGTGAGTGCCATTGATCATGTTAAGATTGACAGAGGAAGAGGAACTGATTAATGAATCTGGGGCAGTTAGAGACCTTCTGGATTTATGAGATCAGGGCTTTGGCTCCTGAAGGATTAAATACTGACATTCATATGGCAGCTTTTATTTTTGTTTTTGTTTCTCTTTCTCTTCTGTTGCAGTTTGGAATATGAATATCTTATATGAATTTAAAATAATATATTTTCCCCACTCCACTATGATTAATTTTATTCTTAAAATATTCCAGATTTTTTTTTAGAGATCCTAAATTAAATATTTTTACGTGTCATAATTATTCACAGGTTATGATAATGTAGCAGATTATTATTTAAAGTATAAGTAGGTCCTAAATATAATATAATTGTTATATATATATATATATATATATATATATATATAGTGACATATTTTTCTTTTTACTTTCATTTATCCCTTGATATCTCATTTATATAGTTCCAAAAATTTTTAGTATCACTATTTCCTGATTCTCTGCCATGTTTTTCATTTTGGTACAAAATGAAAAAAGAAAGGTTAAAGCACATTGAAAGTATCTAAGGAGTTATATCAAATATGGGGTACCATTAAATCTATAAATATCAAAAGTTAAAAAACAACCCTCCTAAATTAGACGAAATGAGCATTACATATAGAAAATAAACTAAATAATTTATTAGTCATATGCTATAAAGTGCAAAAATACTTCTACAAAAAGACCAGATCCCCCAAAAAAGTGCCATCCCACCCCCAGCCCAGAAAAAACAAAGTTGTGATTAAAACCAACAAATCCTGCCACTATATTACGTATAATCACAAAATGCCATGGAAATTAAATAATCAGCACATATTAACAGCCAATAATCAATGTTGTAACACTCAATGGTCACATTGTGCTCTGTGAAGTTAGTAACAATTATGATGAATGACAAGGGTTATCTTGATGATGAATGAATGATGAATATGAACCACATTACTCCAGTATTAAATAAACAAGTTCTACATTCATAAATGATGTTAGATTGAAACAACCAAACTGCTGAATGATCGCACAAGACACACTTGTTGTAATGGCATATGTTCAATTCAGCAATCCAATTCCTTTCCAACATCATTTATGAATGTGGAACTTGTTTATTTAACACTATTGTATTGTGGATTATATCAATCATCATGATAACTCTTGTCATTCATCATAATTGTTACTAACTTCACAGAGCACAGTGTCACCAGTGAGAGTTGCAACACTAATTTACTGCTCCTATATGCTATTTATTAAATTTCCATTATGATTTGTGATTATAGGTACTATAGTGGGAAGTTTTGTTGATTTTAGCCACAAAGTTGTTTTTTTTTTGTTTTTTTATGGACTTGGGGGTGGGATGGGAAGGCATTCGGGGTTCTGGTCTTTTTCTGGAAGTTTTTTTGTACTTTATAGAATTTGACTAATAAATTATTTCATTTATTTACTATATGTCATACTAGTTTTGTCAAATTTAGGAGGTTAGTTTTTTATTTTGAATGTTTTTATGCTCTGATGTTAATGATTAGCCTTAAGGAAGCAATGGTTGAGGAGTTGAGGTATTTAGAAGTGGGCATAATTGGGATTACCGGAAAAACTCTTTATTATATATTGTAGCAGTCATCCCCCTCAGCTCAAAGACTATCCAGGATCTGTATAGTGATCATACTGACAAGTTATGTTGACATGTTAAAGAAAGTGGTAGGGCACAGCATTGTGGCTATTGCTCCCTGGAGGGTTATAAGCGAGATCTATCTTGTTTGCCTTTTAAGTACAACTTTTTGTGTCTGGGCTATTATTGAATAAACACTACTACATATGCTTGAAAGAAGATATGCTATACTTTTTAATTGTGTTGACGAATGTATGTGTCATTTTCTATAGTTAACACCTTCTCCCTTGCTTATGTACAAATTATATTAGTGCATACCTGCACAACTCTTCTACTTCTGGATTTTCTGAATAAAAAAATGGTAGTATTTTGTTAATTTTTCTGTTGTGTAGTTTTGCATATTTAGTGTTTATGAAACTGAAACCCTAAAATTTCAAAGCTTTTTCTTATTTATTTGAGTGATCACTTTAATGTTGACTTTAACCAATTATTTGCTGTTCAGTTTTATTAAAGAGATTTTGCTTTAGGATGTTCCAAAATCTGAATAAACAAGATCTTCTGTGTTGCATTTATGTTATTTTTGTCTTCACAAAAGCTTCAAAAGTCACACTTCTTGCCCTTCACATAGTATTCCTGAGTATTATCTTTTATCATCCCTTCTAGTAGCAGTTATTGATGTCAGTTGTACAGGACTTAAAATTCCTAGGATGTGAGTCTTTAAAGATTAAAAATAGTGATCCAGTAACTCCAGTAAAAAACTATGATCAACTGAAATCTGGTTTATTTGTTCTGTTTAATGTTGTAGTATGGGTGTGTTTTAAGTTAATGTTCCATCAAAGCACATATTTTATGTTTAAAGTGGTACTGTCTCATTTGCAATCCTTTACCTTAGTGGTAGTATCCACCTGAAATGATTTGCATGATAATTGCTACCCATTCATTTTTTATATACCTTTGCTTGAAACTTATATGTTCTGGTAGCTTCAGGAGAGATGAGGAGTATGTAGGCAATTATACAGGCTTTTTAATATAACTTAGAACAAACTTATGTTATTAATTACTAAGCAAAAACTTCTTAAACCATAACATTGATAGAAAAATAAAAGAATGTTTAGGCAGTTTTTATAGATATATTTAAAGGGATAGTAATACTTCATTTTGACCTCAGCTGATATCGTTGTTCTTAAAAAAATAACTCTAACCATCCATGTCTCTCTGCTCAAAATTGTCTAGTTACTTTGCAAAACATATTTTAATTTTCCCCCTCCCGCCCCTTTTAAATACGTCACCGCTCTGTCTCTGAGATCTGGATTCTGGTCCCGGGACCGGACAGATTGCCTAGAGGGACAAACTTCATCAGCCTTATAGCTGTAAGCCATGCCCTCTGTGTGCACTGTTGTCACCTAGAAGACTCTGTAATCCACTCTCCTTCAGACGGATCTTTTTGCGGCCAATTAGAAAATAGCTTGACGGGAGGGGAGGCTCTTTACTATGTCAGTGCTGACAAAAGGAGCTACTCCCTAGAGCGGCAGTGTCTGGAGCGTGCACAAAGGACAGCTACAGACAGCTACAGACGGGAACGCGCACCTCCAAGGGATTTTCAAAGATGGCCGACTGATAACCAAAAAAAAAAAACTTTTACGTTGAAAATCTCGTAAGTTATAGCTTTCAATTAGAATGCAATAGCACAGCGCTTCGAGATAGACATCAACAATGAAAAATAGCTTCTCTGTCATGAAAGTATTACTATCGCTTTAATGAGACTAAAAGCTGTGTGTTGACTGGACCACTTTAAATAATATATTAGTAAATTTGTGGCCACATTTTTAACTTTTTAAATGAATAACTCATATTGGTAATTTTCTAGCTGAACCTAGGAAAGATTTTAACTATCAATTTAATCTATTTTTTTATACAAAGCATGCTGCCACTCACAATTATGCCGGCTGGAGCATAGAGCCAGTACCATATAACACAGGGCTCTACTCTTGCTAAGTGTCAAAAGTAGAAGGAGGTAGTAATACTGAGGCTTCTGACCACCCACAATTTCTGATTTGGTTTGTAAAACTCCAAACAAGACATGACAAAAATGCATAGAAACAGGTTAATTCATTATATATTATTACATTTATCCATATGCACTCTAATTTCTTTTATAATGCAAATATTTTAAAAAGACTTGAAGTTTTACACTGTTGTAGGGTTTGCAACACTACTTCTGTATATAAATTGTAACACTAACGCTAATTTCTATGATTGATAAACTCACAATTACCTTAATCTGGGAAGAAAAGATTAATTGCCACTTTGAATCAAGTTTGTGTGAGTTGGTTCCCCAAAATAATACTTTAGTACATTATATCATATCCATGAAGGCAGAAATTATACCCTTTGCAGGACTCAGGACCACACACTCTTCCATTAGTGGACAATTTGTGATTCTGCAGCAAAGAATCATGTCTGCCTGTATGGTTATGATATCAAGTACTAATTAAAGATTCATTTTGTAAACCCATTCCACACATAGTCAATTCACAGTGGCCATTAGATGTTCTATCCAAATTAAGATAAGTGAGGGATTATTATGAGGTGTTAGTGTTCCCTTTAATAAATCAGTCTTTTTCTTTTCAATGTACCAGCTTGCTATTATGGGCTCTGTTTCAAGGAAAGAAACACAGTAGCCAGAACTGCAGATCTTCACCCCTGCATCCATCACCCCCACGGCAAGAGCTTTAAGGTATGAAAGACCCCAGTAACTTGCATAGGAACTTTTGAAGTGACCAGGGAGCAGAGACCAGACATAACATCTTACTTCCAGAGATACATTGTATTCTGGCTGAGCAGGAATTGTAAAAAGAAGTGAAGAACAGGTGTAGTCAATCATGGCAGAAGTTTTATTACCAGCTAGAAGATATTAGACATAGTTAGGTTGAGCAGGTGTCATAGCAGGAATGAGCAGACATAGTCAAATAGAGCAGAGATTACAGTGCCATTCATAAGAGTTTACACCATATTTTGTTGTGTTATTACCTGGAATTAAAATGGATTTAATTAAGATTTTTTTCCCTGATCTACACAAAATGGTCCATAATGTCAAAGTAGGAAACAAAACCTGATATATTTTACAAAATGATTTACAAATTAAAACACTGAAAAGTCTTTGCATAAGTATTCAATGCCTTTTCTGTGACACCTGTAAACAAGCTCTTCAACTAACTGCCTTTAGAAGGCAAATAAGTAGTTGAATGGAGTTCACCTGTGCTCGGTTAAAGTTACATGATCTTAGATAAAATGCACCTGTTTCTGGAAGATCCAAGAAGAGCTTGTTAGGTAGCATATCTAAACAGCAGAGACTGGGAAACTGGTCAACATTAAGAGCAAGATGGATGGAGCCAAATACAGGAAAATTCTAGAGGAAAACTTCTCAATCTGCTAGGGACATGGGACTGTGGCTGAGTTTCACCTTCCAGCAGGTCAAAAACCATAAACACACAGCCAAAGTCACATTGAAGTGGCTCGAAAAAAAATGGCCCATTCTAAGTCCAGACCTCATTACACTTGAGAAACCGTGGCAAGAATTGAAGGTTTCTGTTCACCAACATCTCTTCAACCTGACAAATGCAAGATCCAGATGTGCAAAGCTGGTAAAGATTTACCCCAAAAGTCCAACAGCTGAAATTGCTGCCAAAGGTGCTTCTATCAAACACAATTAAAATAGGATTTTAGTGTTCTTACCTGTTCAATCCTTTTCTCTTTAGTCCATAAGGAACACAGGTACTATGGAAGAGGAGACATCTCAAAAGATAGAGTCTTGTGGGTGGAGACTACCAGCTACTCCACCTCAACTCTAGCCATGCCTCTAGCATAAATGTGACAAAGACCACAATAATCAGGAGAGCAAGAGAAGAAGGAGGACATCTTTGAGAGGAAAGACCCTAAAAGAACTCTGCAACTCAGACAGGCAAGAACAACAGAGGTCCCTTACTCTGGGTGGGAGACCTGTGTTCAGTATGGACTAAATAGAGTATTTAACAGGTAAGAACACTAAAATTCTATTTTCTATTACGTCCACAATGCATCCAAAGTGCACTCACAGACACATAAAACACAGGACAGGAGTACCAGTGCACACCCAAAGTGCACGACAGCACCCATCAGTGCACCCCAGTGCATCCAAAGCACCCACAACTGTGTGAATGCACCAATTCAAAAAACACAATTCAGATGGTTTGAAGTAAAATCAAAACACAGTAGCTTTATTGTTCAATTAAAACATGGATGATTCCTGGTGGTGAGCTGTATGGTAGGGCAATCAGGTGTAAAGATAACAGAGAAGTGCCTCTATCAATCTAATCAACGTGTTTCGCATATGGAATGCTTAATCTTGATCCTATGATCAAACAATGCCGACATGCGCTCATTTCAAGGACGACTGTCCTATCAATGATCATTTCATCAACCATTAATTTATTATTTAATTAAAACAGTGCTGTTTGACTGTGGATTCCTTTGAGGTACAATCTGCTCAGCTGTATAATAGATTTTTACAGCATGGCTATCCGATATGGATGCTGGATAGGGCAAAACATATCGTCAGTGGAAGCTAGCTGAACTCTAGCTGACTGCAGGGGAATCCGGTCCTGGGACAGGCAGAGGCTCTTCAGCAGAGCCGATATTGCGCTAATGAAAAAGAAATCCTTCACTGAAACGGTCTTCTACAACCATGTAGAAGACCATTTCAGTGAAGGATTTCTTTTGCAATAACACAATCTTGACACTACTGAAGAGCCTCCACTTGCCCAGGCACTGAGAGCATTTCATTTCTTTTTTAAAGGGCTACAAGATGCAGCGTTGTTAAATGTAAGTGTTACTATCACTTTAATCACAGGAAGCAAGCTCCGAGGACTTGGTTGTCCACAATGGGAACCCATAAGTGTGGAGGCAGCAGATGCAATTGTTGTAAATTTGCAAACGTTACAGAGGATTTTTTCTTCACAACAACAGGGAGAGAATATAAAATGAGAACATATGTAAATTGTGTGACAAAAGGTGTAGTGTATCTGCTGTCTTGCCAAGACTGTGGGCTCCAGTATGTGGGCAAAACCCTCAGTACCTTGAGAAAACATCTAAATGAGCACTTGAGTGACATAAGGAATCCTATTTTTATGTCTTGTGTGGCTGATCACTTTAAAGAGGTTCATTCTGGAAATACTGAGATTTGGATGCTAAATTGTTACGCCGCAAAGCTTTTTGGATTTTTACTTTGGGTTCTAGATTCCGACAGGGTCTCAACAAAAGTTGTGATGTTTCATGCTTTGTGTGAGTACCTTTTGGAATAATCGTCCACAGTTATCCTAATTATGCCCCCGTGGTTGTGATACTTTGGATACTGCGTGTTCTGGTCTCTCTTCATTCCCTAATATATATGCATATGGTTATTTGAAGCTCTATGTATCTATATATTATGACATTTGTGCTTTAACCTTTGTGTCATTTGATGATTTTAAATGTTTGGACTTATTTGAGCTTATCTCGTTACCGGGTTCTGTTACTTATTTGCAGGCCGACTGGCACGGATCATCTATAAGGTATTATTGTTTAATTATTAGATGCCCTAGGCGTCTGTCCAGTTATAGACCCTATTAGCTCTATATGGATTAGTGACACAAAATTCAAATGCAGTGTACATCTTAGTGACACTGAGGTAGTTAATATAGTTGTGTATTTGTAAGTTGTGTGTTTAACATACACATTATTAACTTTAAGAGGTTGATACATGCATTTCTATGATTACCTTTGAAAGGCAGATACCATCAGAAAGTTCTGTTCTATTGGTATTATTGGACACACGTCATAAGGATATCAAGGTTGATAAAATGATCATTCATAGGTCAGTCAGCCTTTAAATGAGCAGAAGTCGGCATTGTTTGATTGTAGGATCACGATTAAGCGTTCTGTACATGAAATGCGTTGATCAGGTAGATAGCGGTACCTCTCTGTTATCTTTACACTTGATTGTTGCCCAGCCATATAGCTCACAACCCATAATCATCCATGTTTTAATTGAACAATAAAGGTACTGTGTTTTGATTTTACTTCAAAAGTCTGAGTTGTGGTTATTGTATTGGTGCGGTCACGATGTTGTAAGAGTATTCCTGAATGGGATGGGAAAGTACCAGACCTGCAAACTATAACATTAAGTTCATGGTTTAGCCACAAGTGTGCAACGTTGGTAATTATTAAAGAAGAAACTGACGTTGATACATTGTTGAAGACTGGCTCATGAGGACACTGGAGCCGCTGTATCCAAATATAGGTATACATCCAAAGCACCCGCCCCAGTACAGAAAATAGTGAGCATTGTCAAGTTCATGCCTTTCTCATTATTTTCTTGCTGTTGTCATTTAGTTATATGTATTTCCCTTAGTGTCTTACAGGGCTAGTTGCTATAGCTTATGCTTCCTGGTCCCTCCTACTGTTCTGGTCATATGGTCAGACTCCATTTTAGAGGGCTCATGCTCTGGCAATTTTCTGAGCTTTAACTAGCTGTGCAAATGATATATTCTTTGAAATAACAGGACCATTTCAAGACATCCAGATCTGTTTATGCCTGTACCTGATAATAAAGGACTTCATGAAGGATCCATTCTCCCCTGTGTGGTTTGGTTTGAGTTTAGCTACTGTCAGAGTCTACTAACTGTAAGCTGGTTTCATCTTCTCTCATACACAGAGGGCAGTCATCTTGTCACACAGCAGACAAAAACAGAATAAGCATATTCTCACCACAATGCAGGGGTAGCAATGACAAGCTTACTGTGAGTGGCAATAGAGCATATGCTCACTACCTTGCAGTAAAAGCGTGAACATGCACATACATTGCTACAATACTCACACGCACCACTGTGCAGCAACAGTGCCAGCATACATACATACTCCATACATACCTACAGTGGCAACAGATCAAAGACATGCACCAGACGTACAGCCATAGCACATATGTATGCGCCAAAGTCCAGCAATAGCACACCAAAAAATAGTCATAGCATGCAGTCAAAGAACAAGTACATGCACCACAGAGCAGCCACACCATGTTCATATGTACCAAGAAATAACCACAGCATGCACAGATGCACCAAAGTGCAGCCATAGCATGAATGCATGCATGCAAGCAGGCACGTTCTACAGTGCAGTCAGAGCACACGGAGACAGACACATTGCAGAGCAGCAAGAGTATGCACACATGCACCACAGTTTAGCCATAATATGCACACACGTACCACTGCACAGCCAAAGAAAGCACACACCACATAGCAGATACAAATAGACACAAACACACAAAAACTGACTATATCATTATCAGGTAATTGGGTCTCTTGTATGATTAAGAGTTTACTGATTTAACCTGGAAACTCCCCAATATTTTGGATGTAGGTTACAAAAGCTTTATAAAATGATACAGTATAATACAAAATAATAAAGAAGCATGCAATATTTTTATTTCAAGTAATATTTAGAATGTGGTATATCAATTTTTAACAAAACTGTTTGACAAATGATTCATTCTTATAAAAGTAATGTTTCATTAGGATATATTTACAGTCAGAATATATTTTTTAGACAAACAAATTCATCAAGACAACATGGGGATAACAGAGGCTATTATGTTTATTGTGCTAAACAGACTGTGATAATCCATTTAAGAAATATGTTCAACAAGCAAGCAATTCAAAGTACAATCACAGACATGAAGTCTATGCAAGGAACAAGGTAAAGTTAGAAAACACTCAAACAGAATTTAAAGCAAACTTCAGTTAAGCATTTTGATATTTTCTGCACTACAAACATCACTGTATTGTCAAAATGGCAGAAAAGTAAAATGTCCAGTCATTTCTAGCAGTGGCTATTAACAGCAAAGAACAGTCTTATAAAATTTATCTCCCACAAAAATAAACTATACGCATAAAAAATTTATAATGTTCTTTCTGTCTATGAGGCCACATACTAATTTTGTTCAGTCTGAAAAATGAGGTATAGTAAGCCCTAAGAGGTAGTAATGTCTTTTTTCTGATTGTACTACAACATATAGAAAATAAACATGGTTAAGTTCAACTGAGCTGCTAGCTCCTCAGGGCTTGATGTCTGAGGAACACATAGACTTACCCTCTTAAACAATACATACTGTAGCTGCGAGTTCCCGGCTTTAATTCATCAAGATATTAAGTTACATTTCCATTACTACAAAGCTAAAATATAGGCAAACCAATTTTTTTTTTACTAATAGTATTGTGTCTTCAGCTTTCTTTTTTTACAGCAAGAGTAATGACGACTGTTAAAACCAAAAGTAAGACCTCTTTTGGGTGCGCTATTAAAAAGTGTGTCATTTCAGAAACATATTGTAATAATACAAAGACGTAGCAAAGCTGTTGTCCCTTTATTCATAATTTTGTAATGTGGGTGTGTCCAAGCTTCCTATGAGATTACTCATTTATCAAACCTTGTTGCTGCAAGGTTTGCAACACATCTAATGTCTGCACCACAGAAATCAGTATGTCAAGCCATGCCATGAAACTGTTACAAAGATTCTGACTACACCTGTACATCCTCAGTGGATGTTATATGGCTTTCATCATATGGGCTGCATTTGAATATAGGAGATTAATTTTGTACTGTGTTTAACTAATATCCTCACAGACAAAACACTTTGTGTGACAGATTTAAGTGACAATGTATTAACTGCAAATTATCCCAGCCAAACATCAGTAGATCTACCTGACATACAAAATGAGTACACAAGATGAAAGCGCTTCTGAGGAGCTAGTTTGAGCTCAGTTATTAATACAATGTTAAAAAGTGTAAATACTGGCTATAAAGATAAAAGAATAAAAACTCTACTTGACAAATTTAAAATAAATTCCGATGAAACACTAAACCCCCCCCCCCAAAAAAAAAAAAAAAAAAAAAATCACATTTGTGAAAAATACATGAACATATCAATTCAGTCCACTACATTAAACACATACTTATGATTGCATTATGCAATAGCCAAACTTGCATTTTTCCTGCCAACAAATCTTCAAGTTTCTTTGAAGGTTTTTTAACCCTTTGAGTGCCAGAGGGGTACGGAGCAATGTGTTGCATACCCCTCTGGCACTCAAATGGTTAATAAAAGGCATCATGTATGATACCAGGCACTATGTCGTGATATCCTTTCCAGGCCAGGAACGTGTCTTCAATGCACAGCACTGCTTAGTAAACATGGGCATATATGTGTTTATCCCATATAATGTCCTACAAAAATGCTTTGATTAGCAATTAGATGAAGTTCTAAATGTCTTGAATATATCAAACCGTTTTCCTAATAATACCCTTTGCATTTGAAGTCTGGAGGTACTGAAGGTCTTTGTCAATCTGTTAGTCCATATTTTTAACAAAACACATTTGAGGTACACATATGAGGCCCTAAGCACAAAAAAGTGGAGTATTTCTGGGGTAAACCAGCTACACCATAGGGGCCAAATAAAAGTTTCCTTTGCTTTTGAAAGGCCTGTAAACCTCTAGAATGTTAGCGATATCTCCAACACACAACGACACAGTGTGTTGGGAGACATTTCTAGAATTCATGGGGTTAAAAAAGACCTATTTTAATCAATGACATTTTTGAGAATATGCATTTTTCTTCTACAGTGCAGTTGGTTTGCCCCAGAATTATTTAACTACACCTTTGTACATATGCCCCAAAGACAGTATTATGACCACTTGGGTGGAAGAGATGTCTCCAAGGTGTTGCGCTGCAATATGTTGGAGGTAGACCTCTACAGCAACCAAGGGTTAGAGCAAAACATCTTAAATGTTGAGTAATGTCAGAAGAGCTATCAAACCTAGAAGAAATTATTACAAAAATATATTCAAGTTAACATTTCATTATACAGAAAGTACAAGATTAAATTCTGAAGGAACCAAGACACTCATGCTGAAACACACAATATTGCTCTCAAAACTGTGGTAAGTTGTTTAACGCTTTTAAAGACCAGGAGGGCCCGCAAAGTATAGCTTCACAATGTGTTTCACACTCCTCTGATCCTTAAACAGTTATATAGATAACAAATATGGGTACTTGACTGTCCTATGAAAATTATCTGCAATGTATTAAGTATAGCAGCATTCAATTATTAGACTGTAGAATTAAGTGTGGAAGGCAGAGGTAGTCTTGGATAATGGGGAGGGGACAAAGAAAAGCAATTTTAGGGCACACCAACTGCTGAATAGGGAACAGATAAAGATTGCAACTTATTTAACTCTGTGAAGGCTAGAGATCTCCAACGTATTATGAAATGTCACTTTGCCTTCATAAACATTCCCTAAAATGTCATACAGATGTGGCCTACAGTACCCATTTAATTGCTCATTTGTTAAAGTAGAGCATTCTAGGGCAAAACAACTTCACATTATTTAATATGTGAACTCACTGGATGCCAGAGGTATTTCCAGCACATGGTGAAACCAGGTATCAAAGACCTTTCTAGAATCCAACTGTTTAAAGCCCAATTTAAATCAAAATTATTATTTATATTATTTATTTCATACATTTGCCCAAGAAATGCTGTACTTTTTCTTTGTCCCTACACATGTGCCCCTCTGAGTTTACATTTTGCAAGCTACAAAAAATGAAATAAAATAATAACAATAAAAAAAATTGTGAAAAAATGATATCTGAGAGCATTGATAGACAGGAATCAGTATATGACCAGTCCTTAAAGAATACTACTACCATGCATGGTTTCATGCTGTTCTCTGTAATGCAGTGTCAGTGAATTTTTATTACATGTACCAGATATCTTTAAATTAAAAGAACAGTTAAGTTTTATTATGAAAAAAACACATTCTGTGCTGCTTTTACTGCTGAATACAAAAGAGATCAATAGTTTTATTCAAAAGTTATATCATATAACACTATCACAAAATTGTGGAGATATTAGTAAAACATTATATGTAGTCAGTGGCTTACCTCTCTCACTGAATGCAACAGAATATAACTGCCCTGACAGCAGGAGAATTGTATGACACACTACTGTAATACGTTTTTAATCAATAACCATGTTTTACTGAGAGAAAAAAAAAAAGATATGTTTTTTTCATAATAAAAATGTACAGCTCCTTTAAGTATATTGTAATAAAAACTAAACTTCCGTTTTCAACTGCCACTTAGGCACCTGACTGCCACTAATCTCAGCATTCTGTTGGTTCCTATTGCTGCCCAACTTTAAAGCTGTGTGATATCCAGATAAATGGAAGCTCTGCCAGCACATGCCTTAGCTGCAAATATGTCAGTGCCAGACATATATACATTGTCTAAGACAGGGATGATTGTTTATGCAAAACATAGACTAAGCAGTGTAAAGTAATTACATGATGTAGTTTAAGACAGCAAATGCTAACAAGATGAAACTCGAAAAATCAAATTAGGCTATATACATATGCTTATAGAAACAAATATTAAAGATATTAAGATACCTTATGAATTCTTAGGACATATAAAACATATAACAAGATATCATGAGGTGACAGTATCCCTTTATGAATCACTGCATTGCATGTGGCATTTACTGCAAACCTGTCATGATTTCTCAGCTCTAATCAGTATTGAGGAACTGGAGCAACTCTGTGGTAAACCCATAGATTTAAGTGGAGCTTTAAACTGTTTGCACGTTAATGAGGTGCCAAAGTATTTCAATGTAATGCATTGGAGACCTACCTCTCTAGCATTCAAGGTGATTAAAGCCCCATTTAATTTAAAGCAACAGTTAACCTCTTTTTGACTGTACATACTCAGCAAATGCATAACGTAGTTAAATTTCCTATTTTTTTTTCATCGTCACCTACTTTTTACAGTTTTATGTTCCTTCCATTGGGCTCTTTGGATCTGGATTGCCAGATATCCTTCAGTCTGTTCCTGTGAAAGCAGAGCTATTTATACAATGTTGCAGGTTTTTGCAGCACCAATTAATCTGTATGATGTAGTGGCAGGCTTTTCTACATTCTTTCACTGTCATTTTACATTGTAATTGTTGTACATGTTGTACACTTGCTGCTTTCACAGTCCCCGCCAAGAAAACTTTCTGAAAACAAATTCAGGTAGCTACTTGGCAGAGAGATAAAAGTATGAAAAAATAGGTGCAGATGGAAAAACATAATGTAAAAGTATAGACAATTTGACATTACATATTATGCACTTGCAGAATATTTAAAGTAAAAAATAAGTTTGACTGTCACTTTAGTGGAAATTTGCAGCATTTTTACTTGTTCCTATAATATAATTGGTTTACTCCAGAATTGCTCCAGCTTCTAGGTATTTGTGGTTCCAGATATAACAGGATTTGCACATACAAAGTATATCCATAATACGTTAGGCTGAATTAACTGTCAGAAGTGTGTAGCACCTTTACAGCCACTGTACCTTTGGATGTGTGCAGTCTTAATCTTAATCTGAATTCAATAAGTAAAGCCACTAAAATGCAATGTGAAGGAGATAGGAGGAGATATCCCATTTTAGTTGAATGCAGTTTGTTCACTACTAGGATATGCAACAAAGATTAGGCAAACATAATTAATTGAGGAAGAGATATAAAGTATATCTGTGTTAAATACAACAAATGTATGAGAATTGTATTCAGGGCTATGCTCTTCTTATTTTGAAGAAAAGGTTCACACAGAGGTTTTTAACCCCTTGGATGCAAGAAAAGTCTCCAATGCATTGTGAAGCAATGTGCTGGAGACCTCCATAGTATCCAAGGCTTAAAGGGGCAATATATAGTTACAGCTATATATTCATTGGTTGTAACTGTTCCCCTTTAAAAAAAACAACTCTACAAAATCTCTTAATATATCTCTTAATCTCATAATATACAATTCATCCCTTTATAAGTAATTTTAATCACACAAAAGATAAAACATCTTTGAAAATGGTCCTTGCACTTGCATTAGTGATGCATTTTAGAAATCAAGATGGAAGCCACCAGCAGAACACTGTAATGCCACTGAGCAAAAAAAAAAAAAAAAAGAGAGTAAAAGAGTCTACAGATAATTTTAAGTTAATTAAGCCCAACTTACTTCTGAATACACTTTTCTCAAAGAAATCAAATGGCCTTTCAAATATACCACAGCTTTGCCTTTGGACTAATGTTTTGTAACCATTGCATTTTCAATTTCTATGTATATATCCACATTTCCACAAAAATGTTAAGGCCTCAAAATAAAAACAGGCAAAGTAAGGTTTGTATTGTGAGGCATTAAGGTTTGGTTAATCCCTAGTTTTCTATGTAAATAAAATTACATTTTAGCATATTCAAGCTCACTTTTTGAGGTACACAGTAATGGCTATTTACATGATTGCAGTGGACTGCATAATGTCCATTCCCTTAAATATTTTTTTCAAGCATATTCATCCTGCAACCACACAAAACCATACTTGGCACGTAGCTCCTACCATGGAAGGCAGTATGCTTCTAGTTCGTCGATTCATACCTGAACAGTGTATTATTCAGCCACCTGCCCAATTATGAGGCAGATAAATTAATTATAGAAAGTGGAGAATAGGCAAAGCAATGCATAATTTGATCATCTTCAGGAAAAACAGAGTTAAAGAAGTAGTAATACTTATAGAAAACTATTTATCTCTGCTGTTAACTCTTTAAGACACAACCCTTCTGAAGTTATTAATTCTTATTCACCTCCTCCTCACTCTGCTTTTACCAAGGTCAGTTAAGGAGCTGAGACAGTGGCTCCACTGATGGAGCTGGGGATTCTAATGTCAACTCTACAATCCAAACACACCAAACAAATCATTCTACTATGTTCTGAACTCTTTAGTTGTGTTGATGTTATTTTTAAGACACAGTAAAATGACTTGCAGAAGGAATTTAAATCATCTGCTCAGTTGTCGGCTGGTCAAAATTATAAATTCCGTCACTTGTGAAGGACTGATGCCTGGGAAAGGGAAGGGAGAATAAATTTAAAGGGATAGTAATGTTTCAGATTATCACAGCTCAGAATGTTGAGTATGTATAAGTTAAAAGTGCCACAATGTTCATATGCACCAAAACCTACTAGTTACTGTGTAATATAATGTTAAAGATGATCCCTCCTGCTCCTTTCCCTGACGTAATGATTTTTGTCCCAGATCCGACAGTGGATCGATCACGAGAGACAATCTTCATGCAGTATTAGGAAAAACCTGCCCTCATTCATCAAGGAGAGCAGGTTTTTTCTTATACTGAACGAGGGAAGATTGTCACTCATTGTGAACCATCCAGTCAACGATCAGACTTCACAACTGAGGGGAGGCGATTTTGCATCAGGAAAAAGGGCAGGAGGGATCTTTAACATTATATTACACAGTAATTAGCAAGTTTTGATGCATATGAATATTGCAGAGCACTACTATTACACATGGTCAACATTTTGAAACATTACTATACCTTTAACAACTTGAGAAGGACTGCATTTTAAAGTGTGATATTAGTCACAGATTTAAATATTTATTTTCAAGTATTACTATTCCTTTAATAAACATTGGTTTACAAACTTTTCTTAGAAACCAAAAAAGTATCTATTATTCTGTCTTGATACAGTCTAGGGAACGTTTCCAGTGTGTGATGGTTACTGAGGAAAACTTCCAAAACTCCAATAAATGTGCAATCTACGATCACTCAAAGGTGAGACTGCCCTGTTTATCCATGTGAGACTGCATGTTCTTGGAGCAAGGTTTGGAAGCAACTGGCACAAAAACATCTCATATTTAGATTTTTATTTAACTTTGTAGATACCTTCCAGGGAAGAATAGGAGAATTGTATATCCCAAGCCATACACAGGAAACAAAAGAGGATGAGTACTGAAGCAAACCAACTGCGCCTATTTTTGGTGATTTGGGGAGTAAAGAAATGAAGATCCCCACTGAGTTAAATGGGCATTTTAATTCCTTGAATGCTAGAGAGGTCTCCAACACATTGCTTTGCTATGCATTAAATGACCTCTCTAGCATTCAATGGGGATTTTGGAAATGGTTATCAGTACCCTATATTGCTATTTGTACAGTCCAGAATTGCTTATCTTTTGATTTCTGTGTACGTTTTCTCAGGCACATAGACCTATGTCTACCATGAAAAACTCCTAAAAATGTATCACTGAAAAATATTTCTTTAGCAATAAAATAATTCATAATGAATTTTCTTCATAATCTCAAGCAAAATTCTGTTGAGAATAACATTAAAATATTGAAGCATGTTATAGTGTCTGCCATCAGGAATGTTGGGCCCAGTACAAACTTGAAGCCAGGGCCTCACACATTTGCAATGCAGCCTGAAAGTGTAGGTAAAAACAAAGCCTGCAGAACTGCTCCACTATGCAGTATGGTATGAAATGGAGGACAGAGTGACAGAGGTGCTCTCCAGTTCTCTGATACTGTTAACTACAGAAAATAGTTAACCCTTTGAGTGCCAGAGAGGTATCCAACACATTGGGTAATGTTTTGGTTCTCAAAGGGTTAAAAAGGGGGCCCACCGTGAGTTCCCCAAAAATCCCAGAGGGCTAGTCTGATCCTCTGAGATCCCTTTTTGATATAGGCTTCCCAACTCACGTCACTGGGGCTGCATGTCTAATTGGGGAGGCGGGCCCCATACATGGGTATTGCCCATAACTCCCTGATGGCAGCCCTGGTCTGCTCTTTTGCAAGTCCAGTTAAATCTGGTCCATCTATGGTTTGAATAGCGGAAGAATGAGGTGACATATAAAACCAAGGTATTCCCTGACCAAAAAAAACAAAGAAAAAAAAAACACAAGTAAAAGGCATAAAGAAGCTTGCAAAAAAATAGTAAATATCCCTTATTGCTGGTGTTGTAAAAAGGGTGTTTTGCTAAGTTAGGGAGTAGGCTGGTGTGATTTCATTTTGGGTCTACACAGTATAATGCACACCAAACCTTTCCCAGTTGAATGCCCATTATAAGATACTATTTATTGCAGGTTTCCTTATCTGTATGTAGTGCAGTGAGTGACTAAGCATGATTCAAACATCTCTGACCAATACACCATGTCTTACCCTTTTAAGTACCAGACAGGGTGGTGCTTAAAGGGTTAACAACATTATCTAATAGTAAGTTAAGAAAAAAACTAAACAGTATTTATAAAGTAATCATTAATCTGCATCCCCTGTCTTACAGCAGTTTTTCACTAAACTTGTGTTAGTGAAGGGATTACAAAGATAGTGATCAACAAAGTCCATGGAAAAGTTATGTGATTTTCTTCCCCGTCCCCTAGGCAAAAAGTGGAAAGACTGTGGTAGTAGAAATTAAGTGGTCAAGGCAGCGTCTTTTCTTTCTAAGGCCCAGATTCACTCAAAGTGCTGAATCTGGATCTAAGAAACCCAACAGCTGGTTGAGGTAGAAATTCGGTTTGGTGGTTTTCTAGTCTTCTTCAGATTCTTGTGAGGATGTCTCTTCAGTTTCTTCCTACAGGGAACACAAGTAAATAACATCAAACTTATGTCATTGTTGCAAAGTTCTTCATATCTGCTGTAAACCTTAAAATGTGCAAGCTGTTTTCTACTTTTGATACTAACTCTACTAATGGTTTTACAAAAATTATTGTATTGTATCTCTGACCTTTCAACTTTAATATTTTTACTTTCACAGAAGTCCCTTCTAAACATCTCTATTAGCCAGACTATATAAATTAAGGCTTTTCCTGCTGGGCAAAACAGAGGTGCTCTACTTATGAAAGTTCAAACTGTTCCAGATTGGTGGAGCCATTCTATTATGACAAAATACAATAGAATTATTGTGTGGACAGCATGTGATGAAACCTAAGAATGTTATCTTCTGGAGTCTCCAAAGGGGACTCCTGTGATGCTCCTGGGAAATATAAATAATGAAATTTGCATAAAAAAGGGTGGGGCTTAATCTCGAGTAGGCACAGGGTTTAACTGATGTGTCAAAATAGTGTGAGAGAAATGGGAGGAACAGGCTGGGAAAGAGAAGAAGTGGACAGAGTTTCATAAGAAACTCTCCAACAGCAGAAAATCAGTGTCTGTCTCCAGAGCCCAGGTAATCGAATGTAAAAACCCGAGTCTCCGGGGCATATCCAGAGTTACCAGATATGCATTTGACCTGTCTGGATGCAGGTCACACAGTTCTAACAGTTTAATATACAAAAACAAGAATTTGAGCTATAATAAATGAAGAATCTCACAGAAGGTGGAATACCCTTATTTTGCATTGCAAAAGTTCTCCAAAATATGTTTATTTCCATAATGCAATTTACCTAATCCTTTAATTGCTGTAGCATTAGTTCCAAATGAACAAATCAATGCACTAGAGAGATATCTACCATTCAGTGGGTTAATAGACCCTTTATATTAACAGAAATGTCAATCTGTGATCTGCTGTGCAACTGGTTATCCTACAATTGCTATCATTTTATTTGCACATATGACCCTAAAGTTTCAGAATTGTATTAGACAGTTGAAAAGACACACAATGTGAGCACAGTCTACACTGAGAAAGCAACAGTGGCTTTAAGCTGTTGTTGGATTACAGCTCCATTTACTCTTTTCTGGATTCTGTCAGCCTGAAGATCATTGGCATAGCTGGGAACTCTCAGGATTTGCCCTGGAGTCTCTGGTTTTTGCTGAAAATGACCAGGGCAGAGGCTGATTCACTGGATGTGGGGCATTTCTGCTGAAAATCAGCCCACCACTACTCTTTCCCAATCGGTTCATCCCACTTCTCCTCCTTCCCCAGCCTATTCCTCCTACTTTGTATATGTTTCTTAAGCTCAGCCCTCAGTCAAGATTAAGCTCCACCCCTTTTTTGACACAAATCACGTAATTTTTCTCCCTTCATGGCACCAAAGGACTTCCCTCTGGGGAATCAACAAGAAAAAGTTCCCAGGTATGATCACTGGGGCTGTAGTGAAACAACCACTAGAGGGCCACTGTTGCCCACACTTCATCTAAAACCTATAACAAAGAATGTTCCTAATTTTTAAAGTTTGAAAAGCAAAACAAAAGAAGACAAACAGGAAATAAATGTTCAATTTCATGTACAGGGTGTCTTTGAAAGCAAATGACAAGGCGATTCACTTATTGTAGATGACTATAAAGTGAATCAGGGCTGAAGGATGGTAAGTGGGGTCATATTTAACAAGTTAAAGAGGTGCAAATAATGCAAGAATATTCTGTAAGAAAATCATAAAAAAATAATGAGGCTTTAACCATTTGAGTGCCAGAGGTGCACGCAATGAGCAACCATCTGGAAATCAAAGTGTTAATGCTATTAAGGCAAACTAGCCAGGACATTAACATTATACGGAAGGTATTCACAACATAATGGAAGAGTGATTCAGGATCAAACCAACTGCACCACTGGGGCCCATAAAACTTCTCACTGATTTAATTTGGACTTTTAACCCTTTGAATGCTAGAAATGTCTATAACACTTTGAGAAGCAATATGTTTATTAAAGGGGATGTATCACCTTATAAAAAGGTGTTACCATATGCTTTGTTAGTAAAAGGTATACTAGGAAAGCTGTGTTTTTTTTTTAAATGTAACTGCTTCCACAGATATTGCCTCTTCAAGTGCAGAAGATGTTTGCCGACGAATCAGCGTGTCCCATTATGCTGATCGGCAAGGTTCTTCTGCACGTCCTCTTTCTCCTCCCTCCCAGCTGCCCCAAGAAGCGCATTCACGCTTCCTTTCGGTGTGCTGTGAACGGCTCCTAGCGTTACAGCAAGCTCCGATTAGCATTATACTGAGGTTGCAACCTCAATATAATGCTAGCCAGAGCGCAATGTAACAATAGAAGACATTCACCGCACACAAGAAGGGAAGTGTGAACACGCTCCATGGGGCAGCTGGGAAGGAGGAGAAAGAGGACATGCAGAAGAGCTGTGCTGTGCACATAATGTGGAAGTGCATAGCACAGAAGATAAAATATCTTTGTAAGTAGTTAAATTAGAAAAAAACAAAAAATAGCTTTTCTAGTATTATTTTTATTAACAAAGCATATGGTATAACACATTTTTATAAGGTGATACATCCCATTTAAAATCAAGGGAGTTTGGGGAATTTCCATTTTCCCTAGAGTTGCATACTATGGAATTGCTCCTCCTTCCTTTGTGCATAAGGCTGTTTCATGTGTGTGTGTGTTATCAGTGTAGATCCATCATCTAGACAACAATAACTGCTTTTCACAATATTGAAACAGGAAACACAGAAAAAAAGGGAAATGGAGCACGTGCAAGTCTGACATAAAGAACCTGAATCCGCCATTAAAAGTAGAACAGGGGGTTAAATAACTAATATCCATTTCCTATGTTATTATGTTACTAATAATGAACCTTGGTGAAGAAAAAAAAAACGCATAACAATACGTGAAGGAAACATGTTTCTGTTCTCCATGTATTCCTTCCTCAGTACACAGCTGGCACAGCCTTATTTACACTGCTCAGAATAACTACTTAAGAGGAATGAAGGCATGCAGCATCTGAAACCATAATGGAACAGAAGAATCCACTTGTACAAAGAACAGATGGACCAATTCTGGGGCAAATCAACTGCTCTACAAATAAAGCTTGCAAATTCCCATTAATTTAAATAAATCAATTCTATTATAAAAATATATGTTGTAGGGCATTTCCTGCTGAGTAAAACAAGGGTAGTTGCAATACTAAGTGATGATTCATTGAGTAGTTATAGCTCATACTATCTTTTTTTAAATAAACTGCTAGAAACAGAGCCACCTGGTGTCACCATAGGAATTTCTATTCTATTTCTATCCAAAAACCCCTGCTTTATGTAAAAGGGTGTTTAGCAATTTAACTGATACATTGTAAGCCTCTTTAATTTAAAAAGTTAAAAGCCCCATTTAAAATAATGGGGTTTTGTGTCCCCTGTGGTGCAGTTGGTTCGCCTCAGAAGTGCAGCGATCTTGCCTTGTGTATAGTGCTGCCATGTCTAACTGGCATGGGGAATATGAAAGTACACCAGACTGCCCTTACATCACTCTGGGCTTCTTCTTTAATGGATAACTAATGATACCATTTACTTCACTATGGCCAGACAATCTTAATGACTTCAATGAATGTTACCCTTGTGCCTCTGTTTAAGTGATAACATTGTCAGTCAGTCTTGGATATCATACCTACGGAGGCAGACATGACAGTAGCTGGTAGTTTTTGCATGTGTCTTAAACGTTTAACCCCTTAAGGGCCCATGATGGTCCTGGCACATCATGGGTTGGCGAGCCATAAGGACCCATGACGTGCCAGGACTGTTATGGATTTCAGGGCTCCCAGCGTGGCTGCACAACATTCGGGGAGTCCTGAACTGGATTGCCAAGAAAAAAAAGGCCTGTGGTCCTTAAGTGAGTATGCTGCCGGTCCTTAGGGGGTTAAGTTCCAGATAGGTACACAATACGTTGTGAAGTAATGCACTGCACACTCCTCTCGTCCTTAACCCCTTAAAGAACATTTATTTTTTTTATTCTTTATGCAATTTGGATTCAGGAGTCACCGAGTAACGTGCAGCCACTCGGGGACCCCTAAATTCCATGATGTGCCAGGACCTTAAGTGCAGAACCGCAGTGATGGACATAGCAGGTGATGGGTCCTTAAGGGATTAAAGCAATAATATTATCATGTACAGTGACCAGGCGCTGGGGTCCTCTGGTCCTGCTTGCAGCTATCATGTCTGCATCTATGGCCACAAAATCCAACAAAGTACTCATCTGCACCATCAGGATATTCTGGTCATTTTAAGGTTAATGGGGGTTAATCATTTGAAAGAGTTAGTACTGAATGTGTAAGTATCTCACAGTGTGTGAGTGATAAACATATAAACATTTCTGATAAAAGTAATCCAACAAAATGCAAGATTCTTACTTTTTTAATTAATCAAATGCTGCACAGCCCACATAAAAATATGTAAACATTTACCTAAGTAGAAAACTGAAATGTCTTCAGAAAACCCAGCTAAACCAGCTTATAACAGTCATCATACTTTAATAGATTTCATTTTCCACATGGCTTCATTTTGTCTGGGTGGCTAACTGACAGAATTTATAACCCTCTTCCTTTCCCAGGCCACTACAGTACACCATTCAGCAAAGCATGCCTTACGAGTTTGTCTGCATTACATGACCGGGCTTCCATTCATTAGTGTCTGAAACACTTCAGCTGTGAAGGGGCTCCTAAATGCTACCATGTGTTGCACAACAGCATAAGAGAAGCATGGTAGAGAAAAAAATCACAAGGCTTTCTTCAAAGAGCACTGCTTACTGCAGTCTTTGTACAAAAGGTTTCCAGCAGTGTTCTCCTGCCCCCAAGAAGAGAAGGCTGAAAAAAGCTGTAAATCCAGAGAATAAACACAAGCACAAATGAATGGATGACAGCTTAAAAATATTACCACAGCAGCATCAAGCCGTGAGATTTCACACTAGTTTTGTTTAGTCTGCCTAAAGCAGGGTGGGGCAACCTGAGGCCATCCAGCTGTTGAAGACAATTCCCAACTGCTGGCTTGGGGATGATGGGACTTGTAGTCTTTAATAGCTGGAGGGAGGGCTCAAAATTTCCACTAGCCAATGGCGAGTGAAAATTTAGCCCTGGGAAGTAGAAATTCAGCCCTGGTGGGTATGCTATGGCTTGAAATGGCGAGTAACTTTTCAGGTCTGACTAGTAGCAAAGGACTTCACATTTTAAGCCCTGGCTGGAGGGTCTCACATTTCCAAAACCCGGCCTAAGATAATGTGAGAAATATGGAAGGCATGAATAAAGGTAATCACCTTCAAAGGCAGAGAGTAGGGTTGCCACCTTTTCTTCAAAAAAATACCGGCCATGGCATTCCCTCCATAGACTTAACATTGGACAGAAGCCAATTTTTTTCCGGCCTGCTGGTAAAATACCGGCTGGGTGGCAACCGTAGCAGAGAGAGGGGGTTTCCAATTATCCAGAACCCCCTCCCATTGCACTCTTTTCCCACATGATATCAGTGAAAGCCAAGGAATTAGCAACCAATAACGAGAAATGTTACATATGTCTGTGTCAGAGGTGGACACCATTTGGTTGTCCTCCAGCTGTTGATGGCCTACAACTTCCATAATCCTCTGCCATCCAGCAGAGGAGGAGTGTTGCTGGTTGCAAAAGGAAGAAATAAAGATATTCTACTGGGTCTGTTTAATCTTGTGAGTGTCAAAGAGGTATCCAACACATTGCAACACAATGCACTGGCTATCTCTAAGGCACTCAATAGGTTCATTCAAGTTTACAGATGATCCCTTTAACCAGGGCTCAAAATTTCCACTCGCCACTAGCCAATGGCGAGTGAAAATTCAGCCCTGGCGAGTAGAAATTCAGCCCTGGTGGGTATGTTATGTATTGCAGTGGCGAGTAACTTTTCAGGTCTGGCTAGTAGCAAAGGACTTAAAATTATAAGCCCTGTCTTCAACCTTTTGAGTGCCTGAGTGGTATCTAATGCACTGCAGAACACTCAAAGGGTTAACATTGTCTAAATAAACAAATAGAAGAGATTTTTTATTTGTATTGCTAACTTTGTTAGAAACAATGCAATTTTTTATTAGCGTTGCTAATTTTTTTAGAAGGTCAAATTTATTAGCAATGCAATTCTTTCTAAAAACTGGAATTTTTATGAAAGTCAATTTTTTTTAGGCGCAAAACTACTTTCATTACTAATTAAGACAAAAGGCAATCATAATCACTACTCGATTTGCTTTGTGTTTTAAAGTACAGATTTATTAAATAGAACCCTTATGAATAGTTATTGTGTACTTATGTTACTTTTTGGAAAAACCTTATCTGGAAATTCTGGGTTTATCTTTGGCATTCATTACTGAAGACATTGTTTTTAAGCCAGCATCTTGAAAGCTCTTGAAGAGGCAGGAGGAAGACATGACCCTAGCATGCTCTCTAGAGCACTGGCAATCTGATACAATACAGCTGCTTTGGACTACAATTCACATTATCTCCCAGCAGCTGACTGAGCATGATGGAAATTGTAGTCCACAATACCTGGAAGAGCTCTGGTTGCCAGCCCTGCCCTAATGTCAAAGTCACAAAGAATGGTATAGCATAATCACAGTGATCTGCAACAGCGTATGTGGTTGGAGAACATATTCTATCAGGTACCCCGCTGCTCTGCCATTTTGAATAGCAGATTATATATCCAGAGAATACAAAAAGAAGGAATGGCATAGATGAAGAGGTCCAACAAGTGACTTACTGTAATTATTTTATTCAAATTAATTTCCAGAAAGAGGTTCCCAACAAATTAAATAAGTCTGCAATAACATCTAGAATATATTGTGTGTAATGCTGTGCACATAGACTAACTACAGCCTTCCAGCTGGAGTTTCATTACTATTCCCAACAGCCAGCTGAGGATGATGGTTGTTTTAGTCCAATAGCAGCTGGTGGGATACAGGTTGCCTACTCCTATCATGGACAAATAGAACAGTAGCAGCAGCACAAGCAATCATTTCACATTATTAGGTTGATCGATCTGTGTGTCTCTCTAATCTGATAATGGCTGACAACAGGAAACACCATCTTAGTTTGCCTGTCAGGACACACCAAGGGTAACATACGATAGGATAGGAAGCAGGACATAATCTGTGTAATATAAAATATTTCTAAATCCCCAATTACCTCTAAAGATGCTTTAGTACTTTCTAGCACACAAAACCCACTAACACTTCCCCTGGAGCAGGGGTAAGGAAAAGGAACATTTTTTGCAACTATTTACTCTTTTTCCAGTTTGTACCATGATTATGACTGAATGCAGAGGAATGTGACAACACACTTCCATACTTCCCTTTGGCAGACAGAGCACAAATTTGCCACTTTGTTGAGATAAACTTGGTATGTAAGTGTTAATCCTTTTAGGACCTTTAAGGAAACAGTACGTTGTACACCCCTCTGGGCCTTAATGGTTTTTTGTTTTTGTTTTTTTTAAAAACCCTTTACACATCCTGGACTAGTTTAGTTATCTGGATGCCTTACTCACTGGTCCCATCAAAAAGGCTAAACTGTGAGACTTTGAAGCCCTGCAGTTTAGTCCCATGGACATTATTGAAGGGTTTTCAAGTACATTAGCAGTTTATATTAAAAATGTGCAAGCCACTAAGTTTGTGTCAGTGAGCCACAGACATCTGGGTTGTGTTCAATCTGCTGCCAACCCAGAGGGTCAGTTTTCATTGAATTTCACTATCTGAAAAGCTTAAAGAGTTCTAAATGCCCATTTAGTTTTTTTTTTCTTTAGGAGTTGTCTCATTCAGGGCTCGATTCAATAGGCAGAGATAAAACAAAAAAAAAGTACGGTCGGTAGTTTTAAGTCACAATCAGGTATCCAATTACTTGCACTGTGACACACTACTGAGCGTACAAAATGCACAACGGGCGCTAAATTGGAAGCAACGATAAAGTAGCTGAATTTGCGATTCAATAATATGTGGTGGGTAGTAACATGCATCAAGGGACTCACTTTTATTGCCAAACATTACCAGCTAAAACAATCTGGAGTTGAATCCCCTATCGTGTGTGCCTAACCACTGACGTGTAAGTGATGTGTCAAAAAAGATAAGAAAACATGCTAAAATAGGGATCCCTACCCAAGTGACCCATATCAATACATCAAAAGTATAAAAAAAAAGTGTGCAAAGGAAAAATAATTTACCATTTAAGTGCCTGTGGGATATGCATCTGGCACTCAAAGGGTTAATCCCCCCAAACTAACACATACAATTAAAATAAACACTTACCTGTGATCCTGATGTCCAGTGGATTCTCCTGCATCCTGGTCTTCTTCAGTTCTTCATTTGTAAGCTTCTTCTTCTTCATCTGTCATCGTCTTCTTTTCTTCACCTTTGTTCTTCTTTAGTCTTCTTCTTTAAACTTAAGTGTCGCACCTGTAAAGAAAAATATAGTTATTAACATTAATCTAGTCTTAAAGTTAATCTGCCACCGCCGTCGGCAGTAAAAAAGAGCAAAAGAACCCCCTCTTTGTACCTTTTGTGCTATTGCCCAATCCCAACTAAGGGAAATTTGAACAGGGATTGCCTTTTATATGGCCAGTGTCTGTTCACAGTGATGCCATGCTCCCATTGTCTGGGATGTGGGGTTAAGCAGGGCATGGAACAAGTCCTGCAGTAATCACCCCACCCCATCCAATCAGCTTTTAGTGCATTGACTCATCCCTCCAGCTAGAAGCTGAATGGCTTGGAGGTGTGGTTACTGCAGGAAACGTTCCGTGCCCTGTGTAATCCCACATCCCAGCCAATCGGAGAGTGGCAACCATTTTGAACAGGGATTGGCTATATAAAAGGAAGTCCGTGTTCAAATTTCCCTCAGTTGGGATCGGGTAACAGCCCAAAAGATACAAGGAGGGTCATTTTTTGCTCTTTTTTTCAGCCACGGTCCCACCAGCGGCAACGTAACTTTAAGGATAGATTTATGTTAAAGGGATAGTAAAGTCTGTCTTTATGTAAATCTAATATTGTAGCCATTACAATAATAAACTAACTGATATAAGTTCCATCTCTCAAACCTTTATGATTTGAGAGATACACAAAGATAAAGTTCCTCCCTCCCCTTTCTCTGACATGGCCTGTAAAGCCGGTTGTAGGATATCCTGGTCCCAGGACCAGATTGAGACTCTTCAGCAGAGCAGAAATAGTGGGATCAAGAAACAAATACTTAATTGGAACAGGCTACAAAGTGTGCCTGCAAAGCAGGCACACTCTGTAGACTGTTCCAATGAAGTCTTTGGTTTTAGATCACGTTATTTCGGCTCTGCTGAAGAACCTTGGTCTGGTCGCACGACCATAACCTCCTGCAGACAGCTTTACAGGACACGTCAGAGAAAGGGGAGGGAGAACTTTATCTTCGTATATCTCTCAAACCACAAAGGTTTGAGAGATGGAGCTTATATTGGTTAGTTTATAGCTATAATATTAGATTTACATAAAAACAGACTTTACTATCCCTTTAATAACTATATTTTTCTTTACAGGTGCAACATTAAGCTTAAAGAAGTAGACTATAGAAGAGCACAGATAAAGAAAAGAAGACAATGACAGATGAAGAAGATAGAAGCTTACAGAAGAAGGATTAAATAGGAAAACCAGGGTGCAGAAGACCCCTCTGGATCTCAGATTGCCAGATAAGTGTTACAGCTTTGAGTGATAGGATAATTTAGGGCTAGTATTGGTACACTTTATTGTTAATGTAATGGGTAGTGTAGGGCCAAGGGGAGGGTTAATGTTAATGTTTGGGAGGGTAACTGTGTTTGTAGCTCCTGCTCTTTGTATGACCCAGTGTTAGCTGGTTTCCTTTGATGTTCCCATTTCCACGATATTTAGCATGAGATATGGGAATGAAAAAACTACGAAGAACGTTGGGCCACAAATCAGGCTCTGTGTCCCGCTTGTCCTAGTTCATGTTGATAGTACAATAGAATTCCGACTGTACCACTGTGTATGTAGCTTTTGGTGTTCATTTTTGCCCTACCGTGGGTTTTACCAGTGGGAATTGGACCAAACCCTCAGATTGTTGAAGCCTTCTATAAGTGATGAAGGGCAGATTAAAATAATTAACAAATAGTAAAACTGAGATAAATAAATATGCAGCTGTAGATATAACTCAAAAACATAACATTGTTTTATGAAGTATTTAACCTATTTAGGTTGTGTTGCTAAGCAACATGAAAGCCACTTATTTCTGTAGGTATAGATCTAATTTAAATAAGGGCATTATATAATGAAAATATCAGCACCCGAAAAAGAGGGCATTGTGTACATAAACTATGCCCAAAGTGAATGGGATTATGGTTGCATGTAACATTGATACAATCCCACTGTTAAAGGAAAAGTAATAAAACATTAAATAGGTTGATATAATTTTATATCTCATGTACTTACAGTTATCATATTTAACAAATTAATTATTCATATGTTACTTCTCTAAAATATAATCCTAAACTTGCTTTTTTAATGCATGTAAATTGCCCTGCCCAAAGGGCATGGTTATTTGTGTGGTTCTAATTGGTATCGAAAGATAATACTGTCACTGTCAGTTAGATGATTGTGTTTAGTAGTCATAGCTCCTGTATTCAGAAAGGCTGGTATCTTATTTCAGTCCAGGCAATCCTGAAAACTCAGTGGAAGCCCTGGAGCTGGCACGAATGTCTGCTCCCTCAGAGCATATGTAAGACTAGATTTTAGTTCTTAAAATACAAGTAGGCTACTACAGATACTACCATGAAATACATATATACAACCCCAGTTCATTTATAGGTTTTAGTGTTCTAAGCAAAATCCTGAGGTATGAAGCGCATGTTGATAATTGATTATATAACCCACAAGTAAACCAGAATTATACTGTCCAAGACAAAACTGTAAGAATGTTTTACAGCGATACAACTTTCATAAATGTTCATTTATCAGGGGAGTGTTTGAGAGGTAAGCTTGTTGTATGAAAGCATGTCAGTGTGTTGTCAGGATCAAAGGAGCCAGTCTGTGAGTGCAGGATTATGAAAGGGGGTCATTGAGATGGTGGTGGGCAGTGTGGAAGGGGCCAGTTTGTGATGGGAGGAGAGTGTCTAGAACAGATTCAATATGAGAAGGGGGTCAAAAAGTGTAGAAGAGGCCAATATGGAAGAGAGTTAGTATGTAAGTTGTGAAGGGAATGTGTGAAGGAATCAATGTTAGAGGCGAGCATGGAATGTGCAAGTAGGATAGTGTGAGTAATAAGCACAGAGTTTGTAAGGGGTATCAGTATGTGAGGTGAGCATGGAGTCAGTGTGAGGAAGGGCCAAAAGGACTGGTTGGAGAGAATGAAATGAGATAAATATTCCAGCATGTAATTTGTTACTGTGTGTGTATTCCATATTTGTAAGGAGTGAAACCACATGCAAGTATATACAATGCATATATACAAAATTAAACCAGGTTTGTGTTACTGGTTACAAGCAAGACATTCAGAAAAAAACACAAACATCACATATGCATATATTGGTTTGTAAATTATTTTTGGGGGTGTCCAATGCTAATGGTCTCCACAAAGTTTTCATAATGTAAAGGTTGACTTGAAACTAACGGTATCACCACCCTTGCTCTAGGATATCTTTGTAAGGTAGTATGACTAATCTAAAATAGACCATATATTTGCCTCAGAACTATTACCTTTACATTTATGTGTCTGCAAGGCTGATGTTTGTTTTTACAACTGCAAACTAAGAAAAACTTATGCACAGTAGTCTTGTTTATAACACACACACACACACTCACTCAGATGATCCATATTTTACACCGCAAAGAGAGTGTTCTGGAGAAATAAAAGAAAGGTGAAAATCTATAGCCAAGAGACACACATACACAGCTCATTAAGGCCTAGCTATGTGGTAAGGCCATGCTGCAGCTTCCAGGTCAAGCTACTTAACTATTGGAAAGGGGTTTCAGGAAGGCAAGATAAAAAGGCCTTTCAAAGTGGAAGTGCACAGTGACATTTTTATGAGTACCAGGCATGAGGGCTGCTGAACACTGAACAGCTCACAGGCACTTCCATAACCACTTCACAAAGAAACAGAACAAAGCTGTATTACAAGCAACATTCTTTAGGTGGGGGAAAGGTGGGAATAACTGAAAAGGGAAAGCCAAGGTAAAACTCTATTTGAGAAGTTTTTGTGTACTGATAACTTTTAAATAAGATTGTATCATGTATGTATGTATAGCTTTATTTACATGGTTTCACACAGCTAAAGATGCAGATACCTGGACCCTATTCTGGACCCCTGTTTAACCCTACAATGTCCTTTCACCAACTCCCACAAGCCGCCACCCAACACATTTACGCTTTCCACTATTTAACCTCTCCTTTTCCAGAAATGGGCTCCAAATTTACATTGGAACAAATCAAATAAACTCTCTCTACCCCCTCACCAAAAATGCCTTAAATAAATTGTGTGTGTGTGGGGGGGAGGGGCCAAGAACAGGGGAATTCATTTTTTGCCTCCCAGAACAAATTCAAGTACAAATATAAAAATAATACTATGGGATTGTGATGGTCTGTGTCAGATAATCACTACTATAGTAGCTTAAGAGCAAACAATGGGGTGTGTAGATAGAGATTGTAGACAGTTACTAATGTACATTTACTGAATCTTACACCATGAGTAAAGGTGCTGGTCACAAGGCAAGATGTCCAACTTGTTGAGCCAGAAGCCAGACAAGGGTGAGCATATTATTATTATTATTATTATTATTCTTTATTTATATAGCGCCAACTAATTCCGCAGCGCTGTACAATTGGGGAATAGACATACAGAGGTATTAAATAGTACAATCAGATGTGTAGAACAGGAGGATCAGAGGGCCCTGCTCGTGAGAGCTTACAGTCTAGAGCATACCAGTATTCCACAAGATAATAGCCCACTCAGTCAGGTGACTAATGTAAGGACCCAATGTGCAGATCGATAGTCTATAATATAATGAACCATTATATGTACTGGAAGCTTGACTGGAACAGTAGTTGGTATAGAAATCAATAGCAGGTCTATAAGGGCACAGAAGTGTGACAGGAACTGGTTTAGGAGACTGAGAGCAAGATGCTTATACAAACAATGTCTGTTTAAAAGAATATTTTGAGGGTTTCACTTGAACAATCATCTAGAAGGCCTCAGGTAGACCTGAGGCTTAGACAGTCTGGGGTACTAGTTGGGTAGACAGTGTTGAGGCAGGAGGAGAACACAGAATTGGTTTAACAGTAGAAGAAACCGCTGAGGCAGACAGAATAAGGAGACACTCATACTGACAGCAAGACAGCAGGCAGTGCAGTTGATGCTGGAATAACTCTCTATACTGGTATCACAGCACATGAAACAGCTGATGCTGAGCTTGGAGTAAGGTGGCGGTACAAGCCACTGGAGCAGGCAGACATGGAGTTTGGCATGCTATGGTAAAGTTAATTCCAGTTGAGTCAGATCAGTATGTGGGTGTTGACATAAACGTGTGGGCAGGAATAGCAGGGGTCAAAACTAGTAAGTCTGGCAACTGGGAACCAGGATGAGAAGTCATTGACCCAGCACTGTGGAAACCGGGAGTCAAGGAGGTGCGGTACCAGGGGATCATCCAGAGGATAGAGATGGTAGAAAAGCCAGACTCTCAATCACAAAAACACTACAAACAGAACACAAGCGGAAACACAGGCTCAAAGAACATGCACCAACATGTCCAGAGAGCCAACAGGAGAGGTGATGGGCAAAGATTTTGAAGAACAGGTGAGCATAATCATGGTAAAAAGATAGCAGTCATGACAGGGGTCCACTAACCCCATGTTTTTTTTTCTTATTTTTAAAACAAAGAATAAACATGGGGTTAACATACACAATATTTATTTATTACCTCCACCTAATTAATGGAATAAATTAAAATGGTGCACTAAGACCCCATATTAGTTAAATAAAGCAAGGGTCCTCCAATCTATCCCTGTACTCTCCCACAGTGAACGCATAAACATAATAAAATTAATATGGAGTTCAAGGAGCCCATATTAATAAATAGCCAAAGGAAGGGGTATGAGGAAGAGTTTAAAAAGAATATAAACCCATGAAAGTAATCATAATACTGAAAAATGTGGCTCCAGTTAGCATACAACATGTTGTCACACCTGAAGTTCTCTACTATGTTATTATAGAAATCTAAAAATGATCTTGGAGCTCTAGAGAGTGTTTGAGGACTGACAGAATCAATAAAAGCCCTGATGGGTCTTTGTAACGGATCCTCTCTAAAAAATTCCTCAGTGTTTATAGTTCAGTGATTTGATAAGCCAGAGACTGTAAACCCAATAGTAAATTTCTTATTATTCTCAGTGCTCACTTTTGAGGCAACAATGTACCTGTAGACCACCAGACCCGGAGGCCTCCCCGCATAGGTTACTGAACGATAAGCAAGGATCTGCAAACTTTGGATGTCTGTTTCTATGAAACTGTCTGGTCACAAAGACAAAGTGTCCCAGATAGATCTGCCACATATAATCACAGAATTGAGTGGCAACTAACTTAATGTTGATATATATAAAGATCCTCTAGACAGTAAAATTCATAGCAAACTACTAGCGTGTTTATTACTACACACCAGAGTGGTTAGTAGGGATCTGCAGTATACTCAGTACACAAATTTTGCTTTCTTGTTTTAATCAATTTGCTGTGGTTTCTTTTATAAAATATTAATAAAAGTTATATTTTAGCAGTTTTATATCACTATCACTAGGACCCATCTCCTATCGCTATCATTTGCTGAAATATGCACACTCACTAGAAATGATGGTGGGTCTGGTGCTGTTGTGGGTTTTCTTTTTCTTTCTTTTTGATTTGTACTCCCTACATACCATAAGTAAATGGGGGAAAACATGGTGCCCATAGAACATGAAGAAAAGGAATTTCTTCATCCAGATCTAGAAAATGTGCAACTGCTTCCAGACCCAAAAGGTGGTCATGTGAGGTGTACAAAAAGGAGTCATCAAGGCACAGTTATAAGTATAGGTACTCTTCATTCCTCAGGATAACCCATGACTGAAAGAACCTGGTGTTCTACTGTTCATACACCAATTATATTATCGTTATTAGGAGAAGAACATAGGATCCAGTGTTAAGTGTGATATCTCATTTAAATGACAATTTAAAGGGTCTGAGTTTTACCTTTAATATTTAAAAAGTGCCAATGAATTTATGGACCTTAGTTTTACTGGAACTAATCTCTAAACACTGGGGTGTTTTGAGACGGGATCCATTACTTAAAGATGACACCACAGAAAAGAGCTGGTGAAATTTAGGAGGGCAAAGAACACCAAATATTGTATTACTCATAACAAACTTAAAGGCTCCCTAGAGCCCCAAGATCCTGCTTAGACTACTGGATCTCTTTAATACATTCACAGGGCAAACAGGCAAGGAGCTTAATTTCTTAATGCATTTAGTGCCAGCTACATTTTTGTTGATGAGCTAAAAAAATCTACATTACATATAAAAGAGTTTGCATAGAAACACACGCAGCTTTAGATCCATGAAATATTTCATTAGCATTTCTAAAAATAACTTTTCTTAGAGGTAATGATAATTATTTTAAAAGCAGTTGAAAATTATTAGAATGGTCAAGTTTTTATAAGAATTTGCCAAATTTAATAGCAATTACATTTGTTCTATAACCTATGTCATTTTTCAGAAGAATTAGTAAATTTTGATGTGTAAAAATGTACTTTCTATCATTATTAAATATGAAAACAATCATATTTGCTATTTATTTTACTCTATACTTTTAAAACACAGTTTTATTAAATAGACCCCTAAGACTTAGAGTATTGTGTGTTAACTGTATCATCATGTTTTGTGGTTGCTAGTAATTCTTTGTTCAAGTTTTTCTATTACCCAATCAATTAACCTGTCAATTGTGCTATACAGTTTGTCATTAATTAGATTTTATACAGCTGTGGCCTGAAGTATGTGGGCGGTACTAAGAGCACACAGTGTGGTAGGATAAAATGGATAACAGTAATAGTACCCCAGACACTTCTCAAAGTACCTTCACTTAGGTTTACAGGATTTCAGTCACAGGGATTGAACAAGTTTATAGTTCAGTAACAATTTCACAGTCATATGTAAAAGGCAGTAATACTGAATTTGCCATCTTGGATCCATGTCTCCATCATATCTAATGAGGATATTCATGTGGTGATTCTTCAATATTACCCCCTTGATATGTGTATCTGCTTGTTTTTCTTTATTGTTTTATGTGTACACATAAAATGTTGGCTGAGGTGCTTTTTGTTGGGTTACTGAATGCCATTAGTTTCCACTTATTGGTAAAAGATACAAGTAATTCCAGAGGCATAGCTACCAGTTTATTATGCTGACAATATCTGCATAGTACTTTTTATTATATTGACTTTTAGAGGAAATTGATAATAATAGTGTATACACATAATTCTCTCTGTACCCTATTCATTCATTTTATATTTTTTCATATATATAGCTTTTAATGTTATATTTATTTTTAGTCCTTGAAATAGAGCTGAGATGTAGGACCTTATGTATAAAAGAAAAGTAGAGCAATTCTAGGGCAAGGAAACTGCATCCACCACAGGGAACAAATAAAACTGCCTTCATGTAAACGGGTCTTTTAACTGAATGCCAGAGAGGTCTCAAAGCAATGGGTTGGGGACCTCTCTGGCATTAAAGGGGTAAAAAAGTGCCTTTAAGTGCCAGATTAATAAGCAACGCATTGCAATGCTTTGTGTACCCCTCTGTCATTCAAAGGGTTAAATAATGGGGCCTTTGGGGAATGTTTTTTCTCCCGTAAGGTGCAGTTGCTTTGCACAGAATTAGTATACTTTGCTTTCACACACAGGCTCATATGATAGCAAGCGAAACAGTTGAAAAATAAAAGTAAATGTAATGACTCGGCCCTTGTCATCAGATAAAACAATGCTTACATGTCTATTACTGAATAGCAGATCTTGTATGTAAACACTCCAAATCCCCATTACAAAAGAAAGGATCAGTTTAAAATCTAATTCAGAGTGCCACATGGAAAAACCATCAGTGAGGATATTCTGAAGGAAACAGATGGAAAAGGAAGAGATTCCTGTGAGTGCAGTTTAACATTTACATTATCCTCCATGAACTTCCATGTAGTCCCCATGTTTATATAATTTATCACTATTTCCTTAGACAGTTCAGATTAGGAAACCCACATGAGCTCATGTCCTTGTTGTTAATTCTTAGCCTGAACTTCTCTCCTTTAAAGGGAAACTCGGAAGTGCATAAAAAACAATGTGCTGGAGAATGAAAAGCACTACATAGCCCCAACCATTTGCAACAAAAGTAGACTTTAAAGTCCAATATCCTCTAAACCCAAAGGTTATTACATTTTTTGATGTCAGAAAAAAGCTTATATACAACTACAAAGGACAACATTTTCACTTTCAATTAGTTTAACCCCTTGGGTGATAGAGGTCTGAATCTTGCTGCAGGAAATTGTAATTGATTCCTGTTCATTTTCACTCTTTCCTTCATCTGTCTCATTGTCTGAATGTTTCTATCACTGGCCTTCCTGTCCTCAACTCATATCCATTGTCTTATTGCTTTAACCCTTTGAGTGCCAGAGGGGTACGTAATGCAATGCTTTGCAATGTATTCTGTACCCCTATGGCACTCAAAGGGTTAAATCCCCTGACTCACTGTCTTACGTCTCATTTTTAAAGTCTTCAAATGTACCAAACAGAAGATGTTACATAAGCTTATTTCATTACGTATAGAGGTTCTCTGTGCCACAATTACAGGTAATTTACACTGAGAGATGATCAGTGGCGTAACAATAGGGGTCGCACCTGCGACTGGGCCCGTCACTCCAGGGGCCCGGTCGCCCCCCGCGACTGCAGCACGGCCGCTGGTTCTAGTAATACAGAGCTCTTGGAGATTACATCATCTCCCAGCCTCTGCATTACTAGAGCGGTGCGCGGGAGTTTCATTTGTAGAGATCTGTGCCGAAGGAGGCACAGATCTGTCAAGGTAGGGGCATTGTGGAGATGAAGGGGGTAATGTGGAGATGAAGGGGCATTGTGGAGATGAAGGGGGCATTGTGGAAGGGGCAATGTGGAGATGAAGGGGGCATTGTGGAAGGGGCAATTTGGTGATTGGGGGGCATTGTGGAGATGAAGGGAGCAATGTGGAGATGAAGGGGCATTGTGGAAGGGGCAATGTGGAGATGAAGGGGCATTGTGGAAGGGGCAATTTGGTGATTGGGGGGCATTGTGGAGATGAAGGGGCACTGTGGAGATGAAGGGGACATTGTGGAGTTGAAGGGGGCATTGTGGAACAGGCAATTTGGAGATATGGGGGCATTGTGGAGATGGGGGCAATGTGGAGATGAAGGGGCAATTTGGAGATTGGGGGGCAATGTGGAGGTGGCCAATGAGGTTGAGGGGGTCTGGGGCCAATGTGGTGGTGGTGGGGGGCTCATGGAAATTCTTGCACCAGGGCCCGGTGGCTTCTAGTTACGCCTCTGGAGATGATTATAGTGAATGTATGTTAAAGGGAGTTAAAATGTTATCTTCACCAATTTTATGTGTGCCACTAATGTTTTGCAACACAAAGCACTGGAGACATCTCTGGCATCTAAAGGTTACATGGTATAGGTTTTAAAGCGTTAGTAAATCCTTATTGTTAAAAAATATCTTGCAGGGCATATCCTTATGGTATGAGTCATTTCTGTGCTTCAAGTACAAATTAATATTTACAGTTACAAGATGAGAGAATGTAATAGTAACAAAGTAAAAACGGGATGAGAAGAAAAAAGAAAGATACATAAAGAAGGTGTTGGTATGGGTTGTCATACTGCAGTGGGTTCCAAGAGCACTAAAACTACACCACCACAATCTGAGTTACATTTCTCTTGTTCAGGAAAAGGAAGAAAAGGCACACAATTTTGCAAAAGAAGATAAATGGCGTCACTTATGGCTCAATGTTAGAGTGCCCACATATTTACTGTCAAATTTTGGGTATAATACGCACCTGTGTATAATGCGCAGATGTAAATTATACCCAAGATTTTTGGTAAAATAATGAACTCCTGTGTATAATACACACCCCCTGTCCCTCCCTCTACCCAACAAAAAAATCAGTCTCACTTGATCACCCTTTCCCTTTCCAGCCTCCCCCACCTCAATACCAGCACGTCTGCACCCCTTTCCATAATCATATCACCCTGAAATCTGGAGGCAGCAGGAGGCATTCTTGCATTTGCCGCCCACTTCTTCCACTCCTTGAACTCCCTGAGGTGTTGAACACCTCTGGATGGGGCTCCCAGTTTCTTGACTCTATATCTTGACGACTGAGACAGTCTGCTAATACATTTCCACTCTTGAAATCACAAACAGTCTCCCTCTCGTCAGATGTGGCAAATTAATCCACCACTGAAGATCCTCACTGGCCTCCAGAGACAGGGTCATCTGATGAAAGAAATATTTTCTGGATACCTGGACCACACCTGGGGAATGTCCCTCTGAATTTCCCTTATGTATAAGTGTGATTTTGGGACTGCTTCCACAGCAGAAACCAAACAACCCAGGACCTCATGTAGCCCCTGACCGACTGCCATTCCAGTAGCTGAGACACTGAATCTTCCCCTCCATGAGAAAGACCTTCCCCTGAAGAATGTCAAATATCATGCACTGGAACCCCAGAGAGCGGAGAGGATGTCTTGAGATTAAGAATCCAGCCGTGATGCACCAGAATGCAGGCACATTCTTGGATATGGTGAGCCAAGAGGTCTTCTGTAGGAGTCTTGAGATAGTCCAAATATAGCGCCATTAGTATACGCAGCAATTTACAATTTAAATGCCTTGGGCTTGGATGTACGCACCAAGGCTGCCATGATCTTTGTGACGATACTGGAAGCCTAAGCCAGGTCAAACGAAAGAGCCATAAACTGGTAGTGATTGCAGCTGAAAGCAAATCACAGGTAGCGTTGACAATCTGGGTGGATCTGGAAATGCAGGTACATGTCCTGAAGATCCAGGAAGGCTAGATACTGGCCCATGTAAATTGCTACGATGACAGAACACAAAGATTGCATCTTGAAGCACATAGCAACCATGTACATACTGAGACATTTCAGCTCCAAGGTAGAACTGCAGCTGCTGTCCTTCTTGGAAACCACAAAAAGGTTGGAATAGAAACCTGAAAAGTGCTCATGGACTGTCAGTTTTTCATTCATCCATAAGGATCAGATCAAGACTGTTATTGGGGCGAAAACCAGTGAATCCTTCCTGCTCCTCTGGAAAATGTCTGGAGAGGTAGATCCCAACCTGCGGTGTCCGCGACCTTAAGGGTCTCCAACACCGCCTTGATGAGCCCTTCAACAGTGGGGACCAGATCAGCCGAAGAGTCCATGTCCTCCTAATTATCATCTGAGTCCAGATATTCCTTGAGGGATAACCCAAAAACCTGAGTGCCCCCCTTGAATACATGTTCAACCTATTGAAATGTGGGCAAAGGTTTCCAAGAATGGAGAACGTCCTGCACTGAAGAAGGGATTAGTGCCACTGAGTAAAGCAGTGTTTTAACCCATGCAGGATCTTGTTCAGTGCTAGAGGGGACCAGAGGAGTGGTAGAGGACACAGCACAAGAAGGACATAGAGACCCAGAGTATTCCTTTGAAAGCCCACTGTGGCATGAGGAAAAGTGGGTAAGGGGAGTAAGGAAAGCCCCTTAATCCTTAGCCGTGGATTTTCCCATATGACCCTTAGAGTTAGACATGTCCAAGATAGAGTCTAAATTTAGTTGAACTAGATTAAATATCCTCAGTTTAAAGCAAAGCACCCCCCAAAAAAAATTACTTATCTGGTATGCAAAGGGCTATCTGGTATGTAAGGGGTTAAATTGGAGAAGAGAACAGGGAGAGTCAGCCGTTGCGTAGGATAAGCAAGAGAGAAGTAAGATGGCCACCAGTAAATGTGCCAGCAAGTCAGAAGTAGTCTTCTATTGCTTGTTGCCTAACAACACCTGTTACTCTGACCTCGTCATGCTCTTTTGACACTCAGAAAGTGATGCAGAAACAAGAAGATAGAGCCCTCTCTGACCATTGTAGACCAAATAAATTTTCCCATAGCAGTGAACTGAGTAAAGATAGCCGCAGTAGTGCTTCGGTTCTTAAGGGAGCCATCATCTAAAAATCTATCTAAATGTGAAAATTTCTCAAGAGAAAGGTACCTGTGTGGACTGAAACGTTGACGGTTGATTATTGCACAATAAATTCATTAATTATAGAAATAAGACCCATGGGTGCTGCCCTCGTTTGTTCATATTATATATATATATATATTCATTAAAAACAAGACTATGCATGTAGGTACAACAAAATATATAAAGGACTATATGGCCCTGCAACTATTTAGCACTGTATATTTTGTTGTACCTACATGCATAGTCTTGTTTTTAATGAATATATATATATATATATATATATATATATATATTAGCAATGGATATAGACCAATATTAAATAAACAGTACTAAAGATAGGGTGCACGTCCCATAAAGATAAATAGAATATACTCAGCCTGGGCTGCAGTGAAGAGACGGAATGCTCAGGGTCGGATTTACCATAAGGCAGAGTAGGCATCTGCCTACAGGCGCACCCCACAGAGGGGCACCTGTCGTTGGAACCCTTTAAAAAAAATAAATAAATAAAATAGCCTCACCACCTGCACTAATATGGAGATGATGGGGGGGGGCAATATGGAGATGATGGCAAAGTGGAGATGATGGGGGGGCAATATGGAGATGATGGCAATGTGGAGATGATGGGGCAATGTAAGGATAAGTTGGAGCTGATGTGGGGGCAATATGGAACCGATAGCGGCAATATGGAGCAGATGGGGGCAATATGGAGATGATGACAATGTGGAGATGATGGGGGCAATGTGAGGGTAAGTTGGCGCTGATGGGGGCAATATGGAGCTGATAAGGGCAATATGGAGATGATGGGGGCAATATGGAGATGATGGCAATGTGGAGATGATGGGGGCAATGTGAGGGTAAGTTGGAGCTAATGGGGGGGCAAGTTGGAGCTGATGGGGGCAATATGGAGATAATGGGGGCAATGTGAGGACAAGTTGGAGCTGATGGGGGCAATATGGAGATGATGGGGGGCAATGTGGAGGTTAGGCGCATTGTGGAGGTGTCCAGTGGAGATGGCCAATGGGGTGGGGGAGCTTCAGATTTCTGTGCCTACAGGCTTCTGAGATGTAAATCCGGCCCTGGGAATCCTCAAGGATCAAGATAATACATGATGATATTTATTCAAAAGTTCAGTTCCATATTCCCAAATGTTTTCAGTCCCCAACAGGGACCTTCATCAGGTTACCAGAACATATCAAATCCACCCATTAAATAGTCCCCTCCTCAATCCCATCCACCTACCAGATCGAGTGACGGATGCTTGTCTCCCCCCTCCCCACACGCACGACGGGCGCACCAGAACTGACTAAAATGGCCAATAAATTTACTGATAGAGGTTATTTATGACCCTATTGTTATTAAGGAGGCTGTTGACAGAGCCAGGTCACTTGACAGAGACCAGCTACTTTTGCCTAAGGAACTTGATAACCAGAAGCAGGACAGTTTGTGTATCCAGACCACATTTTCAACATCTTCTGAGAAGATTAGGGAGACTATCTTGAAGTATTGGTCCATCTTGGAGGGTGACCCCAAGTTGGGCAAATATTTTTCAAAACCACCTCTTTTTTCATAGAAATAGAATCTTGAGGTATTATCGTGCAAGCTGATCCCATGGATAAATATGGTGGCAGTGGAGGATGACTGACATGTCCTATGGATGTACATAGGTGTAGGAGCTGTAGTAACTTTGGCAACATCATTACTGGAAAAATATACCATGATCCTCATACATCAAGGACATACAAAATTTAGGATTATTTGGACTGTGATACTAAATATGTCATTTATATCATTATTTGTCCCTGCAGACTTTATTATGTTGGAAAGACTATTACTACCCTTAAAGAGAAGATCAACAACCATAAAAGTTCCATCAGGAAAGCTTTGGATGTCAATCTAGGATTGACTGAGATAGCACCTCAGCCTGTTGCAAGACATTTCATAGAGGCTAAACAAAAGATGTCTGACTTCAAATTCATGCTGATACTTCTCGTTCACCCACCCAAGAGAGGGGAGAACCGGCACCAACTCTTGTTACAAATGGAAGCGAAGATGATTTACAAGTTGAATACCTTACATCCCAGAGGTTTGAATCACAAACTACAATTGAGTTCCTTCCTATAGTTCCGGTGACTTCAGTGAGAAGGTTATATATGGATGGTGGACCCCTGGTGCTTGTCATGAGGTTTTACTCAATGCCTCTTTTGGAACTTACTTGCATCCAAATTAACTGCTCCTTGACAGCCAGTACTGTGCAAGGATGGACAATTGTTTCCCACACTGAGTGGGTATAATGATCTTTGTAATATGTCCTGTTGAGTGGATTATTTATCATGCTGGTGCTTCCATTGGGATGGGTATATATGGATGGTGGTTTCCCTGCAATTTACAAGAGGATTTACACCCAACCCCTCAGTTGGATTCTATATGTTTCTAGTCCTGGGTTTCTACGAGAGCCAATATTATGAAAGATATACTGTTTTCCTCTATACTAAACAATTTAGTTTGCACTACATCCTGTTGATGGAACTTTTTGTGATGATGCTATGGACATCTTTTGTGTCATGAACTTGACATTTGAATCAGCGGTATTATAATGCATATTGATGAACTGCTTCCTTTGCATGAGCCGGTTGTGCTGTTTTAACATTTTAAAATTTTTTCCTATTTGCTTATATCATGGACATCCTTCATGTGGCTATCAGCCCGCTGCCACTAGTGCTTTGGGGGTTGCGTTCAGCCGGCACCCCCTTTGTCAGTTTAAACAGCAGTATTTGGTACTGTTGATGGTGTTGGAATGTGACGGAGTCCACAATAGCATCTTCTGTTGCTAGGCTGCTGGCTTTGGCAGCAGAGCTTGGCTTTTGATGATTGTTGCAAGATTGAAAGTACATTGAGACACCAATTCAGCATTATTATTGCTCTACATTGGGTCTCCGTCTTGCCTCTGACTATTATCATTCAGGATTTTGATAATGCCTGAGAGATATATATTTATTTATACTCTTTTTGTTTTTAATTTTTTTCTCTGGTACTGTTTGTGTTTATTTAGTCTTTTTTACATTTTTATTTTTTTCATTTGGCTTTATTATTGTTTTTCTTCATATGGGTTAGTTAGTTAACACTGGCTCTCGGGTGGATCGTGTTCCCCCACCCCTACATGCTGCGTCATGACCCGGTCTCTGGTGCGGCCGTCGTTCATGGGGGGGGGGGCGGAACGAGCGTCCGTCATGCGATCCGGTAGGTGGATGGGATTGAGGAAGACACTATTTAATGGGTGGGTTTGATGTGTTCTGGTTACCCTGATGAAGGACCCTGTTGGGGACCGAAAACATTTGGGAATATGGAACTGAACGTTTGAATAAATATCATCTATTATCTTGACCCTTGAGTGTGCCGTCTCTTCACTGCAGCCCAGACTGAGTATATTCTATATATATTATATATATCTTTTAAGCTTGGTTGCCGATTTATGTAGGACTCCCCTATATCTCTTATTGCCCATTCCCTCTTTGCACAGTGGCATCATATTCTGCTTATCCTTACTACCTGGAGACACCAGATTGAGGAAACGTTAAGGTGCATGAGAGTCATTCAAGAAGTGCAAAAAGTAATAGAGAAGTAAAGGTAGTGAAAGGAGGAATGGAGGTTCTTGACTGAGACAGGGAGTCTGACACAGTCATAGTACAAAAACCAGAGGTGAAGGAGGCCTCTGTCTATGTGAGTACCCACTTTTGGGGGGAAGGGAAGTCTGTTTTTCTCACCATGGATATATGCTGATCCTACTACACTTAGAGACACATTGCACTGTTCTTGTTTCTGTTTTTTCCATCCATGTGTTTCAAGCATGTCCAGCGTCTTATGAACAAGCTGCATTTCCTGATCAAAGTTATTAGAGAAGGCATGCTTTTGGTTGGACTTTTATATCAGACTTTTCCCCTGCCTGGCAATTGTACATTATATGTATACCTATGCTTTCTGTTTTTGCATATATGTATTGAGGTTTTACTGTCTTTTGTATGTACAAATGTTACGAGGAGACTAGGGACAGCAAGATAGTAGAAGGAGGAAGCATTGAAGAATTGTGTGTGTTTTTGGCCACTCTAGTTCCTCCCCAAATGAGGCTCTCACTGAACATGGGAGATGTTTTACATTTTTTCTTAAATATGAATAATTTTATATGCATTCTGGAGAGGATGTCTTGCTTCAGGGGGTTATACACAAATTTTAATTTTCCCTGTTGCCTGTTAGAAAAAGTGATACAGTTGAGGATATTTTCTTAGAAGGTAATATAAATGGCTACCAAACCATTAAGAGTTTTCAGGATATCAACTGAAGAGAGATTTTACTTTGATCAGGTTATTCCAGCTATACCATCACAATATAGGGTTCAAGTAGTAGGCAAGTCATAACAGTGGGGGGGGGGGGAGCAAACTAACAGTATGCATTTAAACTTTAGGCCAACCCTAAGGTTAAGAGAGTGTCAGATAAATGTAGTGAGTTTGAATGATGTTGTTCTGTGTTTAAAGAAAAGTAATCATGAATTTGACACTCTTAAAGCCATTCAATGATACAGGTGTCTCCAAAGCAAGGGGAAGCAATATACTGGAGATATATCTAGCATTTAAGAGTTAAAGAATATTTCTAGATCTCTAGGTCAAAGGTGGGCAAAATACAGCCTTTGGATCTGATAGGCTGACAAACTAGATCCCCTGTTTGGGTCTTTTAGGAAAAAACATATATTATACCAAAGTATCTGTGGTTTTTGGCACCCCAATATGTATACTCTAATCTCTAGTACACTTGAGATCTTGGTGGAGTCACTATGATATCATTGAATTATGCTGACCACGTTGATGTCATTACTGGGCACTAGGCAAAAGAGAAGTAGTATCAAGATGTGGGGTACCCCCTTCAATTATAAAGTAAAGTTTTTTCTTGAGCAGGGAGGATGTGAAATTCCTCCTTGTACATAAAAAAATTGCTGTGTAGGATTATGTCAGTGTGTGTGTGTGAGAGAGAGTGTATGTGAGAGTGTGAAGGTGTCTTGTATGCAAGTGTGTGAGTGTCGGGTTGTTGTTAACAGTTTGATTTTTTTAAACAATGCTGGTGCTGTAAAAATCTGCTAGCAGTGGGAATAGCCTTGATTCAGAAAAAGCCCTAAGAAATGTTTTCATTAAAAAATATTTACTGCTCCTTAGACATTTGTTATCCATCAGTCTGTTGCATAAAAGGGTAGTAAACACCCACATTAGCACAACAGCATATAACATTCAGTGTAGTGATGTATGTAGAAAGAGAAGACTTACCCGACTGGACTTTTTCTCTTGCTGTGGCTAAAAACAAACAAAGAAGAAAATGTTAATTTGGAATGACAAATCCATAGTTAAAATAACATATAAGACTCAGTTCCAACGTCAACTTCCTCTAATAATAGAGGTTTTAAAGATATCAATAGATCAGAACATATAAACATTATCTCACACTTATTCAGGTAGTGGGATATCCTTAAAATCTGCACCATGCTTGAAAATTGGATAAGAAATGTAATGAATTCAGAGTATTAACTTCTACAACTTTAAATGGACAAACTTCACCTCAAAGTTTTAAGGACCTGTTTAATATGGTTACATTTTTAAGTGCTTAAATGATATGAAAAAAGAGATGCATTTTTACTGATTTGCTGCCAAGGTTTTTATTTTCTTCCTCCCGGCATTTCTTGCTCTCAGTATAAATATAACACAAAAATCCCAAGATAAAGGAAGTAAATGTGATTGTTTTATTATGCCATTGCAATTTTGATATAATGCCTCAGAAATATATTAGTGGGGTTTTACTGTGCATAATCACTTGTTGAAACTGATTTTCAGCATTATGCACTACACTGACCTGGGGACACGAGCTGAGCGATCTATTACTATAAACACTACTCAAGAACACAAAAGTCAGGAGTTTTTATGTGCTAAAATTCTAGTGTGAAGGAAATCCTTAGAATCCATACTTTTCATGTACTTGAACGTACAAGAAAAAAAAACACAAAAACTAGGGCTGCAACAATTAATGCAATTACTAAAAAATTCAATTAACAATATTAGGCTGATAAATATTTTACTATACTGAATAAGTGTCACCTTCAATGAGCTGACTTTATGTTATGAGCATAACTTTGATTGCATATTCCCTGTTAGGTAGGCAGGCTTACAATTCTATAAGTTGTGTACATATAAGTAATTGAAGCAAAATCCATTGAAAATTCAACTATTGAAACATTAACTCCTTAACGACCGGCCGATCGGCGCATCACGGTCACTTAAGGACCACGGAGCATTTTTTTTAAAATTCTGGTTTCGGACTCCCCGAACAGCGTGCAGCCGCTGGGGGAGCCCGGAATTCCATGGCGGTCATAATACGTCATGGGTCATTTACTCAGATCGACCCATGACGTACTATGACCTTCAAGGGTCGTTAAGGGGTTAAGGAGTTGCACACCTAACAACAACATACTAGAGATACACATCTCCAAAATAAATGATGGATGTGTAACAGAATTTCCCTCTTGGAATAAGAAAATCATTCTACGTTGAAGATTATTTATGAGAGTTAAAGGATAATAGATCAGCATAACATGTCTAAAGATGTATATGAATTATCTTGTACAATAACTTGAGATATATAAATATATATATATATATATTCAAATAAAAGATTAATTTCATCTTAACCCTGTTGGTTTCCAGAGAAATCTTCAACTCATTGCTGCAATTTGAGGAGCTCTCTAGCATTCAAGGGTTAAATAGGATTATCATTTCTTTTAAAATTCTGAGGATGTCAAGAATGTTTGTCATCTGCAGTTCAATGCTGTGAATCACACCTGAATTGAAATAAACCACATCAAACACAAGCATTTTTTCAGCCTGACTGTTCAGAAATCCCCATGTATCGTTAGCCTGTAGGTCCTGAACTCACGTGATTCAATGAAAGCGAATGAAAGAGCTGCCAACTCAACCATATTTTCCATGAATTACATTCTGACACTTCAATGAGGGGAAAGACAATATCTGAAACCAGGCCAGCTCTGGCTTCCTGCCTAGTATGTGTCGCAGTAATTCTGCAAGCTGCCCTTCTAAAAAACATGAACTCCATGCTTTTCAGACCACCAAACAAACAGACCCTTGAAAGGCCTCGGTGCTAGTCAGGGTTATAGCTGCATGCATGTTGTTCCAGCTTGTGGCACCCAACGGCTCCAGACACTACTCTCAACGATTTGTTTTTCATGTGCCTTTAGATTTATGAATGGTGTACTCTTGAACTAACACTACACACACACACATTACACACTACACACACACACATACTTTCTAGCTATAAACATACCATAATGCTAGCAGAAGAAAAAACTTAGAAAACATATTTGTATTTGTCTGTGACATGCAGACATGTAATTTTATTCACAAGGCTTCAAATTATGCAAACCTCCTCATTATTAACCCATTAAGGACCAAATGGACAAGTGATGCATTAAGAAGCAATGCATTACATACCCTTCTGTTCCTTAAATGTATAAGAAAAACATAAACCACCTGTTCCTAGCATATATAAAACTTTTGATAGATGCCTATATCTGTGCTTTGTGTAAAGACAGGATGCAAACATCATGATACTGAATTGGTTGAGATGGTATCTTAAATTATTTTTCATCTCAGAAATAAAATCTTGCCATTTAACTCCTTTGTAGAAACATCACCAACACATTGCAAAGAATAATACTGAAGAACTACTTAGAATCTGAGGGGTTATAGGTAAAGAACTGTTCATGTTTTTGACTATACAAGATCTCCTGAGACCTTTAACATAGGGATGTACAATCTAAGGTCCTATAAGTACCTTGAAATGGCCAGTCCTCAAATCTATGTGGAAAGTATCTTAAATTATTCATGTAAACCACCAGAGACTGTATTGAGTCAAATTGCAGAATGCCTTAGTGTTTTGCATTTGTAGTAGGAAAGGTCTGCACAATGTTCCTGTACAGCTGTTGTTTTTATGCTTTTTATGGTGGTGGAACCCTTTGGTTTCACACAAAATCTCTGTGGAACCTAAACAACAAAAAACTTGGGTGCAAGAAAGCACTAGGCCTCCCTAGAATCCAAGGTGGTAAAGGGACACTATCAACTACATACTACTTTTGGGGATTTTGAAATAGCTTTCAAATTCATCTATATGTTGTATTAGTAATTATGTACTTGAAAACTAGTTTAATAATGAAGACAAGACTGGCGCTGACCCCTCTTCAGTGTAGAGGAAACCTTATATATAAATATATATGAGATACTGTCTATATATTAAAGTTATAAAATGGTGACTAAAAGAAGAACATAATGAATGAATGTTTATATAGTGCCACAGGTTTATGCAGCGCTTTACAATTTAAGGGTTTGGATAATAAATAAGGCATATATAACAGTAAAAGATAAGATTTGAATGAATACACTTACAAATGATACAAGCAAATACAAATACAATAAATTTAATGATAAAGGAAATATCCTATATAATAATTCACTAATGTATGTTTGTCAGAAGCCATGATGCGCAGTAGAGACAGCCGTTGTGTGCTGCAGTCATGTGCAGTAGAGACTGCCCGCAACGTGGCTGATATGGAGCAGGGAGCCCAAAATCAGACCGGAGTCCTCTCTGTGCACCTTCCTGGGACCAAGCAGTCCGAGGAAGGTGTGCAGAGAGGACTACAGTCTGAATTCGGAGCACCTCGCTCTGTATCAGCTGCGGTGCAGACAGTCTCTACTGCACATAACTGCAGTGCAGCGATTGACCAGATGATCCAGCCACCAGCCAAGGTTGCTGGGTGGCACTGTGGCCCATGTGCATGGGCTTTTCAACTAGTATTAAATGTTCAAACACTAGAAGTACATCTGAAAAAAGGTCTACATCGAAACAAATGCCTTATATAAAACCCGTACAATAATGCCTATGCCTACAGAGGCAGAAAAACTTGAGTTATAGGTGCAGGCCTCCAAACTGATAGATTAATCTATGTATATAAAAATCTAAGTGGTTTCTGATTTACTGTCAGTCATGCCCTAGCATGTTACAAAGGAAGAGTTATGAAAAACTCCCCTTTGTGCGTCCAATGGATAAGGCTGAAGGCATAGTGTATTCTTTGGTTGCCTGTGTTTATTTAAGGTTGCCTCTTAGCTGAAGAGGAATCAGCGCTAGACTTGTTTTCCTTATTATGTTTATCTATGGTAGTGAAGTCGAGGTTGCACAATTTAAGAGGTAATGCGGCAGGATTCTATTGATTCAACACTATTGATACAGTAAATAAGGCATTTTTGCATTAATAGATCTGTCTGGTGTGCTATGGGAATAGAGTTTTGCTTTTGACCGAAGAACCAACAGGCACCTCCACATATTTAATTTAGAAAATTGTGTTATTATTATTTAGATTTATAAATTATGCTAATTAAGGCATGCCATGCAGGCACTTCTTGTCTTAGCCCTACTTTACCTTCTTCACTCATTGATACTTTTTCCATTCTGAATGAGGTGTCATTGAGTGTGTGTGTGTGTGGGGGGGTAATATAGAACTAATACCAGAAGTACATGTATGGAATGTATGGAATTCCTTAAGTAATAACCTATAAATCTAAATGACTCAGAAACTAGTCTTATAAATAAAAAAATGGTTAAACAAAGTTCTTTCAAAATCAAAAAAGTTGTTTTCAGGTGACAGTGTCCCTTCAACATTTAATCAATATGAAATGTACTGTAAAGTTAAGTTGTAACTTGATAGTAATGTCTTATTATAAAGTAAGGTTCGATTATTCCTTAATAATGCTTTGCACCATTGCCAGTGTTTATATTGGTCTAGTTTTTGTCTAAAAAAATTTCCATCTCTCACCCCTTTTACATACAACGTTAATCTGCTTCCCTCAGATCTGAAATCTGGTTGCTTGTCCGGACATATCAAAATGAGGGACAATATTGTGGCTATCAGTATAATGGAAACCCTGCCCCCTTGATGGACCAGCTTTCTGATCTAAAGTCAGAATAGTTACATATGTAAAAAGGGGCGGGAGTGGGAAACTTTATAATATAATTACACAAAAAACTAAACAGATATGAACATTGACAACTGTGCAGATCATTATTACAAAGTATAAGGAATTATCAAACCTTAATTTATAATGATACATTACTATTGCTTTATGACTAAATTATTATAATAAAATGTCAGGTAACTGTTGCTAGGAAATCACAGAATCTCATACAAGCACATACAAATATTGTTTCATTGTCCTCCATTACAATAATATCTTCTGTGAAACCCCTTGAGCTTCCTTCAGAGTAGTGAGTTCATGTTAGAGAACAGAGACAAGAGCTGATTAATTGAACATTTAATCTAAAAAAAGGCTTCACAGTACTAGTTACAAAAATACAGAAATAAAGGACATACACAAATAAAGATTACACTTTGGCAAAACAGTCCATAAAATAAAATGTGAGAAACACAAGAAATCCTTACATACAAATACCGAGATTTTAAGAGTCCTTGGGAACTTCAGATGTTACAAAGAAATTCCCTGTTTTTATCCAAAAACCCATACTAAATAGGAGCCCACAGTTGCTTCTAAGAGGCCAGACCCCCTGGGGGTTACCTGGGAGGGTCAGAGGTCTGGCCTGACCATTTAAAGCCCTCTCAATCAGACCTGTCAGGGATGCTACTGCAGAGTTCTACCTCAAAAATCATAAAGCTTCCCAAAATATGCAACCCACAGCACACCTCTATAATGTTATAATAATCATATTCCTCATATCTGTGTGAATATCTGGACACCAAACATGCTGGGTCTAACTGGTTGCAGAGTGGCTATTCTTGTAACTCATAGTAGGAACACCTCCCACCCTGGCATGTTTGGTACCCACCAAAAGGATAGAATCTGGGCATTTTAAATATATAGTTTTACTGAACCATTTTACACGATATATACATGTTCTCCCTATTTCAGGTTATTTGGCCCCAGAGCAGGTGGTCCAATACCTTTTATGACCTGTACATCCTGCTCTGGTGATGTTATCTACTCAGCTAATTTTATGGCCTAGGACTGGTGCACTTTGAATAACATACAGGTCAGCAAACAAACAAACAAATTATACAACCCAGAGGGCCAACTCATGCCTTGGCATGACACATGTAAACCCGACTTCTGAGTTACGGAGTCGAAAATGGGCTGCTTTTGTTTCCATTTCCTGGGGTCCAGGCATTGAGAACTGAGATTGTCCGACACCGCATTGTCAATGTATGTGAAAGGCTGATAAGGCCGGAACATGAGCTTCCAGCCAAGAGAGAATCAGATAAACCTAGGACCATACGGCTGCTCACCTGGTCCCACCTTAGTGGTTGACATAAGCACCTACCATTCCATTGTTGGACTGAATCTGAACCAGGAGACCAGGAAGTGACTGGGACAAATGCTGAAGAGCCAGATGAATTGCCCAAAGTTCCAGCACTCTGAATGACAGCTGGCTCTTGTGGGTTGATCAGAGGCCCTGTGCCTCCTAAAAACTAAAGAGGGTCCCTCTCAACCTGACATTACTATGGACTAATTCTCTATGGCAAGCGGGCAACCCAATAACAGGTTGGTTTTCTAAAGCTAGGAGCGTAGTTCTGTTCTCATCTGGAATTGAAGGAATGCCAGAGAGATGACCTAACTGCCTGGACCAGTTTTTTTCAGAATGTCCAGCTGCAGGGTTCATGTGTACAAAACCACCTCCAGTGCCAAAACCAGAAACAACATCACCTTCATGCACCAGTGCCAATGGGTGAGCCAAAAGCCTGAGATACATGCTGGAACAACATATGAACCTTGCCCCCTGGCAGGAAGACCTATGCTTGTAGGGGTGTTGAATCTCATGCTAAAATCAGAGATTGGAACAGAACCAGTGAGGATTCCTGATGTTGATTAGCCAGCTGTTGTGTTCCAGCTCCATCTAAAGATGGAGCCACAAGATCTCAGCAGGAGACCATCCAAAAAGGCATAAGGGAGATCCCTTGCACTTGAACTTGGCCAGAGAATGCCTCCATCATTTGTGTGAAAAGCCACTGGTTAAAAGCAAAACAAAATGGAATAGCCGTAAACTGGAAATGGCGATCCTCAAACGCAAAGTAGAGGAACTGCTGATGTTGCACATGAATTGACACTCGTCCAAAGAAGCAACACTCCCTGGACACATAGTGGAATTGATTGAATGTATACATTCTATCTTGAATCTTGGCATATGAATGAAATGATTGAGAAGTTTTAGGTCTAAGGAGTTATGATTCAGGTTTTGTCTTTTTATTTGTATCCCATTTAATTGAAACAGAATGCATGAAATGACTCCTTCTTTTCACTCTAAGAAACAATTTGTTTAATCGATTAGATGCTGTAAACATTTAACGGTAAAATAAAGATGAGAAGTTAACCTTCATATATGGTGCTACACTAATTCCCTGCAGAGTAGGCTAAATATGCTCTGTTTGAGGCCACACGTTTGCTGTACTATTAGAAATGTCTCAAGAGTGTGGGATTTGATTAGATTTATTCAAAATAGTGTGGTAATTACTACTATTTGCATTAATACAATTATTTTTTGCTTAATTTCAGATTCATCCAATTTTTCATTCTGTAATCCCTTAAAAATGTTGTAATCCTTTAAAAATGTTGGTAATCAGATTTTAACCCTTTCCGTGCCAGAGGGGTAAGCAACGCATTGCAAAGCAATGCATTGCATACCCCTCTGGCACTGAATGGGTTAAATAACCATACACATTTTCTATCAAGTCCAGAGAGGCTGATGTACTAAAAATAAATGGAACAATCTGAAGCAAACCAGCTACAACCATAGGGGACAAATAAAAACCCGTAATGACTTAGATAAGGCTATTAACTCCCTGACTGTCTCCAGTGCATTGTTTTGCAATGTATTGGAGAACTTTCTAGTTCCAAAGGGGTTAAAATCCAGATTTAAATCAATGGGAATTTTGAGATTTTTCTATTTATTCCCTCTGATACAGTTGATTTGCTCCACAAGTCTTCCACTCTTTTTAGTACATCCGCCTCAATACGTTTAATGATAAATGGATTGGCTAGACACCAGGATGTGGTAAAAGATTAATGATCAGTGGGATAGAAACACTAAAAGATAGGTTGTAGACATGAGATGAGAGGAGTTTTTCAATCCATGCACAATATAGCAACTGCCAAGAAAGGAATCTGTTGAATTGTACAACTTCATCTTAGTTTATTTATACTCTGCTCTCCAGTGGTATATGCTGTTGTTATTTTGAACTGAAAAGCAAATCTATGTTTCTAAAATACCCCACTGACATTAAGGATTTTAACACAAAATCAACAGATATGAGACTTTGAAGTATACAAAACATGCACAACTATTAGCTTGCTCACATGGGTGAAAGTGCACGAGTTAGTTCTCATTTGTTGTTTTGTAAGCCTACAAAATGTCATATAAAGCAACAGTAAACTTTTTTTTATGAAAAATAAGAATACTCTCACTGCAGAGAGATGAATATTTACAGAGTTATTACAGTTTAAACCCATGTTATTTTTACATTACAGTGCCTCTAGTTGTCAAGTTCCAATTAGTTTTTCTGTTACATTCTAATGGAGATGAAAGTCAATGACTTACAGTTCTCAATAGAATGAGTCATTTCCTGTCAGTTAGAACTTTCAGGAAGCAAACACACAGTAAATTCACTTCCTGATTATTTGAACTTTTATAAATCCTACTAGTTGAAGAGCCCGTTACACGGGCCACAGTGCCACTGCCAGCCGGTCGTGGGGCAGTCATGCGCAGTAGAGACTGTATCAGCCACGGCGCAGGCAGTCTCTACTGCGCATGACTGCAGCACGTGCAGCAGTCTCTGCTGCGCATGACTTTGTCGTTACACATGTTTTAGTGAATTATTATATCCTATATAGGATGTTTGTCACAATGCAGTAATGCGCAGTACAGACTGCCCGTGTTCAGGAAGTCTATACTGAGCATGATTGCATCGCATGAGTGAGACGATGCAAGACTGCATCAAGTGGAGCAGTGAGGTAGCGGCCTCTTAACTCTTTGAGTGCCAGAGGGGGCACGCAACTCATTTCCCCTCTGCCACTGAAAGTGTTAACATTACCCGGACCTTGGCCGTGTACATAGGCTTTCACACTAGTGTTGAATAAAACAACTGACAGCAGTGGGAGGGCCCTTGTTTTACTCAGCAGGAAAAGCTATATAACATATAGGTTTTCATAAAAAAAGTTTACTGCAACTTTAAATGTCTATTTTTTTCATGTAATTCAGTGTAAGAAAGCAACTGCTTACAATAGTTGTTCCAGCAAAGAGTTAGCAGTATTTCACAACTGTAGTCCTAAGATACACCTACCCTAGCACAACTGGGTAAATTAATTGTACAGTATTTTAGATCAGTTCAAGATCATTTCACCGGTGTAAATAACTTGAAGTGAAATGGACAAAAATAAAAAACTTGAATTTATTAATTGCTTTCAGACATCCTTGGCCGTGTGGTGCAAAAGGGACTGACAGCGCAGGCGCACGGACGTCACTGTGAAGAGACGTCCGTGCTTCCTGCTCCTGTCACCATCGGCAAAAAGCCGATATCTGAAGAACCGGGTAATATTGCTGGCGACTAGCGCTACTAAGCAGCTAGTCGCCAGGTGAGCAATAAGTCAACGTTAAGTTATTGCGGGGTGAAAGTTCCCCTTTAAAGGGGATGTTTAACCCCTTAACAACTTTGCCTAAATCGTTTCATTATATAATATAAACAGTGCAGCTCTGTACCCACTTCCGGGCAGACTGTGTTTAACGGATCCGTACCGCAGTCTGACACTTCTATCCAGCCTCCTCCGATGAAGGAGGCTGTCTCTCTGTAAGATGGAATGCTCTCATTGGGCAGAAATTGATCTCTGCTAATGAGAGTGCTCCAGCTTACAGACAGACAGCCTCTTCAATGGAGGAGGCTGGATAGAAGCGTTAAACACAGTCTTCCCCGAACTGGGTACAGAGCTGCATTTATTTTCTTAATTCCTCCAAACAAGTGTTTTTTTTTTAATGTTTACACTTTTCATTGATTATATTATACTAGTTGAAGAGCCAGTGTACACGGGCCACAGTGCCACCCAGCAACGGCCGTGGTGCAGTCATGCACAGCAGAGACTGTCCGTGTCATGGCTGATACGGAGCGGGGGCTCCGATTTCAGACTGTAGTCCTCTCTGTCTGAATTCAGAGCCCCACTCCATTATCAACCGCGGCGCTGGCAGTCTGTAGTACTCATGACTGCAGCACGTGCAGCTGTCTCTACTGCACATGACGGCTTCTGACAAACACACATCTAGTGAATTATTATATAGGATAACAAAACGATTTAGGTAAAGTTGTTAAGGAGTTAAACATCCCCTTTAAAGGGTAAAAAAAGACTTGATGCCAGGGCCACACATATGTTAACAGATGATTGTCTTCCCAGAAGTGGGTACAGTGCTGCATCTGATCTCACTAAAAAAGATCAGAAACCATTATCAGACTGGGAAAAGAGTTTGGCCCAGCTTCCAAGTAAAAAGGAAAAAAAACAGCTTAATGTAAGATATGGAATCTGAAGATAACATGATGATTCAAACACAGGCCTGGATTATATTGCAGTTGATAACTTGAACACTGGTTTGACTTACAAATGTACCCATATAGTTCAACAGAAATCCATGAGATAAGACTAGTGATAATAATTATCAATTGCAATGTAATCTAGACCTTAGACTCTATAGTGCCTTTCAGACAGGCAATTCTCAATTTGCATGAATGCACCAATATCCAGTCAGCACACTTTTTGAAAAGCGTTCGCTAACCTCCCCCAAAAAAAGACTTTCGGTAAAAAAACATGCTTAATTCAGTAAAAGTTTGTTGCTAATAATTTTTCCATCAAAAGTACATTGTATATTATGATTGTGCACATTTCTTACATTCTGTCCTCAGTGCATAAGTGCCAAAGAATAACAGGAACTGGAGAATTTATCTTCCTGGAGAAGTTATCTTCTTTGAAACACCATTTTGTGTTACTGTATCTCCACTCATGTAGTGAATATAGCAAATTATAAAGGATACCTACATTTTTCTTTCTCTGATTTGCCCTTTAAAGGGATAATAATACTAATAATGTAAAAAAATATATATTGTAGGATTTATCCCCCTGAGTAAAACAAAGGTACTCCCACTGCTGAAATGTGTTTTATTCAAAATCTATTACAGGTCAAAGTTACATTTTTTAGGTGCAATATCACAGTGGCCTGAAATTGTTCAATGGCACTGTTGCTACATCATGCTATGGAGATTTATGGTCCCGGGACCAGAGCTGTCCATAGGATGGTGTAGCAACAGCGCCACTGTACAATTTCAGGCCACTGTGATATTGCACCTAAAAATTCAATTTTGAGCTGTAATAACTTTTGAATAAAACACCTTTCAGCAGTGGGAGTACCCTTATTTTACTCAGGGGGATAAATCCTGCAACATATTTTTTTTACATTTTAAGTATTACTATGCATTTAAAGACATTTTTATGAATGGCTTCCTTTAGAATAATAAAGGTACCTGGCTGCTCAGATCTGTTTTGTAGGAGATATTTACTCTGAAGTCAATGGAAATGTTTTGCCAGAAAAACAAGCAAAATAGTTGTTTTCTTAGTTTAGCTAATTGAATGCCAGGGGGTGAATAGCACATTGCTTTTCTTTATGAATACATATTAAACACCTAGTTTAGAGAGGCAAAGTTGTTACAGCAACACATAGATATTGCTGTATTTTATGGTTTTATGGAATAGTTCACATATGTTGATGCAACAAAGCTGCCCAGGCAAACTAAGATTTATCTGCTTTCAAATTCAGAAAAACAGTATATGAAACCAAGTTTTATGGTTCTAAATAAAGGCAGACATTTTCAACCCGCTGAAAGATAAAGTTAATTTATTCAGTTCAAGTAATTGATTACACACTTTATGAATCTTAACCCAAAGAAGTGAGGTCCTTTTGTGTAAATCTTTCATATTATTACCTTAAAACACATATACAACTAGTGTTAAAGCCTGTGTACATGGGCCAAGGTCCAGGTAATGTTAACCCTTTGAGTGCCAGAGGGGTAAGCAACGCTTTGCAATGCATTGCGTACCCCTCTGGCACTCAAAGGGTTAAGAGGCCGCTGCCTCACTGCTCCACGTGATGCAGTCTTGTGTCGCCTCACTCACACGATGCAATCACGCACCGTAGAGACTGCCCGAACTTGATCAGTCTCTACTGCGCATGACTGCATTGTGACAAACATCCTAGCAAATGACTATATAGGATTTAAGCTACAATGGGGCATGGTTACGTGATTCCATGAACACCACCCAGTGGTAAAAAGTAATATCTAGCCCTTGCTGAACAACAAAAATATAATAATTTAATCTTAATGTGAAACATATACAATCAACACAAGGTTAGCTTAAAAACTGATGATAATTGCAGTCTTTGAATTTTATAAAGTTGATAAGGATACTCTAAGGATCATAGTTAGGCAACAGTGCCAGAGAGGTATCTAATGCAAGGTTCTCTAATGCAAGATGGTGGGCTTAACCCTTTCAGTGCCAGAGGGGTATGGTACGCATTTCAAAACTATGTGTTCTGTACCACTCTTGCACTGAAAGGGTTATTAAAATGAACAAGCTGCTTATTCTTCCCAATTTCCAAAAGAAACTGTAGAAAATCTGAAAAACCACCACTCAGTTCATGAAAAAGTCAATTTTCTTACTTTTCCAAACATAGCGAGTTCAAACAGTTTTTGATGCCCCTTTGAGTAGCAGAGAAGTATCCAATGCATTACTACACAATGTTTTGGCTACCTCTCTGGCACACAGATGGGTATACAAGCAACTTGTCGCACTTTGTTTTCCAATTGTGGCAGCACTCAGTATGAGGTCAGGCAACTTTTATAGCCCAGTCTCTGCAGTTTACAGGAGCATAGGTTCTAACAACTGGTCATAAAGCCTCGACACACTGAAATATTAAGGATTTCCTCATATACACACATTTTATTCAGTCTGGGATGAGTCATTCTGGCACATCCATGTCTGCTAATGATGCTAGGACTGCTTCAAATTCCGTTTCCAAAAGTAACACATACTACAGAGGCATAACAACCCACAAAAGTGGAGCACACTACTGCAGAGGAAAAAAAAATTGTGTATGCATGTGGTACCATATTAGGTGGGATAAACATCCCTATTGCTCAATTACTTTGAGTCAACAATGAAAGGACTGGTAGTACAAAAAGAGGTGATAAAGCAGAGATCACTTCTCCAATCCTATGTTATTCTATGGAGCCTATGCACTAAGATCTAGAAATCTTATTGAATTTGCTCAATAGAATAACATAGGAATTGGAGAAGTTATCTCCGCTTTATCACCTCTTTATCATGCAGTAGTGAATCTCCCCCCCAAGAATTTAGCATTCTATAGGCAAAAGAAGAGGATTATATCTGGATTGGGCATCCAATTCGTAATACTTCTTAAATGTATTAGCCGTTGATCAGGTTGCTCCGTTGCTGCCCCACATATGTCATTCACAGGAACATCAGCTTCAGCCACACATGATGTAGAGATTGCTCTAGCCGAATGTGCTCTGATATTATGTGGAACTGGAATCTTCTTTGCTTGCTTATTAGACCCTCACAATGATAGATATAATCCACCTATTAACGGATGACTTGGAGGCTGCATGCCCTTTCCTGAACCCAGAGGAGACAATAAAGAGTCTTGAGGAGGATCTGAATTAGCTTGTTCATTCCAGATAGGTCTTAAGACAAATAAAAAGGTTCACATTTGTACCCACTGAGAGACCAGAATATTCTCCAGAGGGATCAAAGCAGGCAGAATGTCTTGGGAGAGTTGAATGTTGGTCACCACTTTCAGAAGGAACTGGGTACTGGCCTCAAGATCATTCTTCTCTGAAGAAATATAAGGAATGAAGCCTTTTGTCAAGACACTTAATAAGGATATCTACTAGAATACCACTCTGGTCTGTCCAGTGCGAGAAAACAGACCAAATCCTATAGTAGGAGTTTGATATATAGGGCTTCCTAGCTTTTAACAGCAATGAAAGAGTCTCTTGGCCTCGCCCCATATCCTTTAACTTTGTCTTCTCAATCTCCAAGCCACTAGCTGTAGTGATGGTGGATCTAGATGAAGAATCAGGCCTCCAGATAGCAAGTCCGGAACTAGAGGGAACATCCACTCATCCTCCACTGTCAATGACTGTAACATGTGAAACCAGGACCAACTGAGCCAGAAGGGAAAGCTCACTATCGCCTGGACCTCATCGAGATGTGTTTTCTTATTGACCTTGTGAATCACTGGAAACGGCGAGAACACACAAATTCCTTGACCCAGCTGTGCAAGAATGTGTCTGTTCCAAAGGCTTCTGGATGGAAAGTCCTTGAATAAAATCTTGTCAGCTTCCATTTTTTTGAGGAGGCCATAATGCCCTCTGTCAGTGTCCCCCACATCTGAATGATCTGACCAAGAACCTGGATCCAAGGTTAACCTGCTGTGGAAGTTTGCATGAGCATTCTGGGACCTGGGATGTAAATAGCAGTGGTAGCCTCTAGATTCATAATGGCCCTTGATAAAATGAGCTTCAATTCAAGTAGAAGCAGATTGCTTCTCATGCCTCTCTTATTCCTTATGTACACTGGCTCTTAAGTCCGCTGAGAAGAAATGTATTCCTTCGGCCACTGCCCTTAATTCTAGCACATTTGAGGAAATTCCTGAGCAAAGAGATGGCTGCAATGACAGGCAGAAATATCTTTGAAAAAATTAATGGGGGCATTGCAAGGCCAAATGGAAAGCACATGAACTGGTAATGATGACCCTTCAGGGACCACTTCAGGAATTTTTGATGGCTTTGAAACACTGGAATATGAAGGCAGGCGTCTCGCAAATCTAAGGTGATTATCCAATACCCTGTCTGAATCACACTGATAATGGACTGAAGGGATTCCATCTTGAACTTTCTAACTGATACATCTGTCGACTTCTTTCAAATCTTGAACTGCACGAAGGTCGCCGGAATATATCCCTTTGAATCTCTCCAGAACTGGAACAACACAATGGCATCTTCCTTGGAGAGCTTTAGAATGACATCTTCCAGGGCTCTTCTCCCCTGGGGATCTAGAGGAACTGATGAATCTTTGAAGAAATGCCTGTCCAGTTTCATGCAGAATTCTAGTGCATAGTCTTCTGAAATTACTTATCCACTGGTCTAGAATAACAAAGGCCCAAGCTTCTACAAATAACTTGTGATGCCTTCCAAGAAAAGAAACCTGGACCGTGAAACCATCAGAATTTTCTGGCAGACTTTGAGGATCCTGAGGCCTCCTGGGCCTTGAAAAATCCTGACCGCCCCCCTTTCCACGCCTGTACCTTGGTTGAATCAATCATTGACCTAAAGGCATGAAAATCCCTAAGTCTCTCCTTCTGTGGTCTTCTAAAGGGAAATTCTGCTCTTCTTCCACATCACTCCTGTGGAAGGAAAACACTTTTCCCTCCTGAAGATTTTTGAATAATTTTATCCAATTTTTCCCAAAACAGCATCTGTCTTCTGAAGGGGAGGGAACAGAGATTATTCTTGGAGATATTATCTGCTTCCAGGACTGAAGCCAGTGGGCTCTTCTTGCCATAACAGCCAGGGACATGGCTCTAGATTGTAGTCATACCAGATCCATGAAGGAGTCAATAATAAATTCTGTAGCCAGTTTTAATTCAGAGAATCAATGATAGAAAACCTTTTTTTTACCTCTGGAGATAGCGTGTTCCACATTCTCTATCCATAATTTCATAGCTTTTAAGAAAGAAGAGAGCGCAGGTTTAGAAGCAAAACTTAAAGAAAGAACAGCCTTTTAAGATACGGCTCAAGCCTTTTATCCAGCAGATACTTAAAGGAGGCTGTGTCGTCTAGCTGAAGCATGATTTTCCTAGCCAGTCTTACAACTGATACATCCAGCTTAGGTGGGGAATCCTATAAGACGCAGTTCTTCTCCACAAATTGGTACACACTGGAGGATGTCATGGAGGTCTTAAGTCTCTTATCCCCTCCCTTCCATTCAGCATGGCCTGCCTGGACCCCCAACTGCACCTTAAATCAAGCAGTTCTAAACCTCTTCAGCTCCCATGCAGCCGTATCCACTGCTGCTGCTGACAAAGCCTCATTCAGGCCTTGAGTTGTGTTGTCATGCCAGCTGCACACTGTTCAGACTTCCACGCCACTAAGAATGCGGCCTCTTGTAGACTCACACTGGAGACCCAGGACATCAGGGAAAAACTGCCTCCCAACCCTGTCTGCTAAGGGGTCTCTTCCCAAGCTAAACCCACACTGGGAGCTTATATAGAGGAGCTCCAGCTCCAGGGAATTTCAGACCTGGCGCTTGTGAAGGATCACAACTGGATCTATGGTAAGCTTAAAAGAAAAAATTGCATACAACTGCACTGAACTTTTTTTTAAGATTTGTTTCATTAACTGCGCAAGAAAAAGCCATGCCAGTATTGCTAGTATTTTATAAATGTGCTGATTGTTTATTAAATTGTCCTTTTTTTGCATGGTAGATTGATGGTAGATTGTGTGATGATCTAAATCAATTTGTAACTGATAACTTTTGAACACAGTTTCTTATTCTATACCTCATTTAAATTTTATTGCCTATTAATTCTACCACTCATTTTACTACACTTAGATACCTTTCCTATTTGTGTGGAATTTTGTGTTTTATCTTTGGAGGTACTGAATACTCCTGAGGTTCATTGAGATTTTACTTCAAGCTGCATTTATGGAGGGAAGAAAGGATCTATGTGACTTTGGGAAATTTACCATGCTGTAACTGGATTTTTTTGAGACCATCTGCTATCATCAAAATAATTTCCATTTCAGCTGTGTCATCTATATCCCATCACAGTATTCCTCTACTACAGATCATATGTGCTGTTTTGATTTTAGTAGGACTCACTAGGAGTGGACATACATAAATTGCCCTAAAAAGTCTATTACATTTAAAACGTCTCATGATATGTTATCTGCTGGATAAACTGTTGTCTAGTTGAGGAATGAAACAAGGTTAATGCGGCAGCTGGTAGATGCTTCATTCAAACATTATTACAATTATTACCATTTCGGAGTGCTCGAGAGGTATCCAGACCATTGCAAAGCAACGCGCTGGACACCATATGCTACTCAACAGGTTAATTTAAAAGGATAGCAATGGTTCATTATAATGTAAGCTACGATTGTTACCCAACGTTAGCAATGTTTATATCACAATATTTTCTAATAAATTAAATTATAAACTGTCCCCCTCCCGCCCCATTTTCTTACTTCACTTTTTCTTTCCTCAGAGCTGAAAGCTGCTCCAGACGGATCACAATCTTCTGTCACTATAAGGAAAAACCTGCCCCTTGATGAAGGAGGCAGGTTTTTAGTTATACTGATAAAAAGAAGATTGTCCCTCGTTGCCACCTGTCTGGTCTAATGACCGGATTCCAGATCTGAAGGGAGTAGGCCTGCAATATTGAAAAGGGGCGGGAGGAAGACACTTTATAGTATAATTTCATAGAAAATACAGTGATATAAACATTCGCAACTTTGGAGAGCAATAGTATACAATATAAGGAAAGATCGTAGTTTACTTTATAATGAGCCATCCCTATCCCTTAAACTGATAACAATAGCTCCACCTAGAGTTTATTACTTTATCCATAAAATAGTAAAAAACTTGTTCTAGCCATATAATATGCATTATTTTATTGTGACAATTTGCGCTATAATAACTTTAGAGCCAAGCATTTTCCAGCCATTTTACAATAAAGGTAGCAGCCTATGGCACCCCAGCTATTGGGACTGCTGTTGGCTGGTTATGGATGATAGGAGCTGTAGTTCCCAACATCTGGATACGATATAATCTATATCCTATATAATAATTCGCTAAAGCGTGTGTAACGACAAAGTCATGCACAGCAGAGACTTCTGGCATGCTGCAGTCATGCGCAGTAGAGACTGCCAGCGCCACGGCTGATACAGAGCTGATCAGCAGCGGCGCGGGCAGTCTCTACTGCGCTTGACTGCCCTGCGACCGGCTGGCGGTGGCACTGTTGCCCGTGTCACGGGCTCTTCAACTAGTTTTTGCAATAAATCATTAAATCACATACTCCCTGAAGCAAACTTACAAAATTCCAGCTGTAAGAATATCATAAAAATTCTTAGTATTACTATCTATGAACACTGACACAGTTTCATTTCCTTATATTAAAAACACATCCCTCTGGCACTTACACGGTTAAAGAAGAAAAGCAATCGTCTAGTTTAGAGACAGTAAAATATTTCTGCATTTAGGGAATTTAACCAAAGGCCAGAAAGATATTTAACTAATCGAGTTTAGACAAGAAGAGCCAGTATAAACGTGTTGCCTATTAAATATTTCTCTGTCTTTATTTTAACAGACACTGGATTTCCAATTACGGATTCTCATTGTCAGTTCCTGTTAAGATTGATTGAAGAGGATGTTGCAAACTGTAATTAGAATGTAAAGGAAAGTGTGCATGCTTGACATGCTTTATCCTGATACGACTTTGGTTATATAAAAGTCAGGCTATCATTTCACTTCCTGCCTAGAGGGAGTTCTGCACCTTGCATCTTTATAAATTCCCCAGAATACATAAGATTTTGGATAAGGCAAGCCTAAACACATATGTGTGTATAACAATCTCAATTTATTTTGTTAAGTGGTAAAAAAAAGACTATTAATTAAAAAATGAATAAAAATTTGATTTTTCTTCTTCCAAGATACTTTTCAAAGTGGTTTCTAAAATCTGAGCTCACATGTCAGACTCTCTAGCTCACCCTGCTGGCGGAACACCAATATTTTTTCAATAAAAGTGTGCGGTTGTAATCCTTTGAATGCCAGAGGGGTACAGAATGCATTGCAAAACAATGCATTGTGCACCCCTCTGGCACTCAGTAGATAAAATGCAGATTAACTCTAATTCATTGCATAACCCACAGACACTCAAAGGGTTAAGTACTTTGATTCCCCAAACATTAATTCTGATGTATTGGGAACAATATTATCTTACTCCTGGACAGCAGGTTTTATTTTTTTTTACACCAGAATTCTAAAATTAAAATGAAATGAAGCATAGTATGGCTACAGGATACACTGAATGTATACCTGTGTACAGTGGCTTGTTGTTACTAAGTTTGTTAAAAAAAAAAAAACAAAACAAAAAAAAAAAGGATAACTTAAAGCAAAAGTAATTTTTCAGAAAAAAAGCAAATCCGGTTAATGTTCATAGTATTGGGGCCATGAAGAGCATTATTTCAAGATTTTCCGAGTTGTAGTTCAAGAATAATTGAAAGACAAAGTATCCCCCTCCCGCCCCTTTTACTGAAGTAACAGCAAGGGACAGTCTACTGGGATCATAAGGAAAAACCTGTCCTCTTCCGTCAAAGGGGGCAGGAGTTTCCTTGTGCTCACAGCAAGAAGATTGTCCCTTGCTGCAAGTTGTCCTGTCAAGTGACCGGATTCCACATCTGAGGGGAGGTGGCTTACCCTAGGTAAAAGGGGGATACTTATTCATTTACTCTTGAACTACAACTCAAACAGTATTGAAATAACACTCTCTATGGCCCAAATACTATGAAGTTTAATCGCAGTTTTTTTTTTGTGATGCGTTACTATTGCTTTAAATCAGAACCCTTCAGTTGTCAGTTCAAGTTGTTTTTTTTTGTTTGATTTTTGCCTGTTTTACCTCACATATGCAATTTAAGAGGATTTGAATGTCTGTACCTGTAAATCCTTTCCTCTTAGTCCATGTGGAACACAGGATTTCCTCACAGAGAAAGAAAACATTGGGTTGAGTCCCTGGGTGTGTGGGGGGGGTCCTCTTGGGCTCTCTGTTTAGGGGATTCTTTTTTCTTCTTTCACACTGGCTTTGCTTTTCTCTTGGCTTTGTTATAGGCTAAAACTGAGATTAGCAGACTGGGGTAAAGTGGAATGGAAGAGGACGTCTCCACCTCAGAGACCTTTTTTTTAATGTATTTATTTTTAAGTACCCTGCCCTCCTGGAGGAGGAGACTTTACCACATGGACTATGAGAAAAGGATTTAAGTATAAGTACTCTATAATCCTCTTTTCCTGGACATCCATGTTAGCATTCACCAGATGGGACAGATCCTCCTCTCCTTTCAGCTGAAAGGGCAGAGAACAAGTCACACAAAGTTCAATTAGTATGAGACTCCTTCCCCCTTCACCTGTTGCCTTTTTCTCTGTCCTTTGAAGCTGGTAGGACTTGAGTTGCTGGTTCTCTTTTGAGAGATGTCTTTTTTTTCTTTTGAGGTTTACCAGACATATGTCTTCTGTCCTTTCCCAGTTGGAGTTCTCCTTCTCTTGCCTTCTAAAGCTCCAACTTTTCCCCTCCCATCAGCGACAGTGGGTTTGAGACCCTGCAGCAGCCAGGGTATTCCTCCAACTTGAACCATGAGGCCAGCACAAAATGGTTGAGGCACTTTAACTATACAGCAGAGATGGAGTCCAGTGTCTTTTTTGAGAACCACAAAATGATTTCAATAAAATCATATGAATCATTCATAAGAAACAACAGGGATCAACAACTGCATATCTAGCAGGGAGTAAACTGCATCTAAAAAAAGACAACCTTCATGCAGATCATAAGGAACACTGTACAGGAAAAGTGAGGGGAAGGGACTGGTAGTCTTTATGATACACTTCCCGAATTACCCATAAAATACACTGATCCGTCACATAAATGGCCCATAGCTCATAGAAAAAAATAGATTTAACATCCTGTGGGTAAAGACGGACCAGGCCCCATGTCTTGTCAGGTGTCTTCCATTCTTCCAGGAGAACCTGCTTCAATGAATGGTGAGGAAGAAGGATGGAAACCACCTTCTTGCATCCTTTAATAATATCATGGGAAGAGGAATTGGAATCCGAGGCCTCTAAGACATGAAGCGTGTCCAGGACTGCCGAGAATGAACCCCTACGCCAATGGGCTAGAGTCATGCAAAGTTATCCCCCAGGGAAAGAGACAAGCCTGAAGATTCTCTAGCCTCAGCAGAGGAATCCCCAATGATATGTGTGTTACCCCAAAATAAAGGGCTCAAGGGCCTGCAGGGGGACACAAGAACCCCTTGAATAGATTAGGAGATAGAACAGACAGAAGAGAGAAAAGTCTTAACCGAAACTGGTGTCTGGTCAGCAGATGAGGGCCCCTGTGTAGGGGCAACAGTGCAAGAGAAGCATAAGGATTCAGAATACTCTCTAGGAAGCCCAGTCTGGCACGAGTAACACACACATTATTTAAATAAAGCACCTATCACCTTTCCAAATCCCGCTTTCAGTGGCAGCTTCCACTTTAAATGATTTGCATGATTATTCCTCCCCCTTAATTTATTGCACCCCTGTCATGGAAACTGATAACAGCCTAATAATGTGGAGAGAAGTAACTGGCTGGACGTGTAATTAATTTAACAACATAAAAGCCTCCACATCCGGAGGAATCAGCCTCTGCCCCGGAGACCCGGTAAAGCTCTGTCAGAACCGGAGTCTCCGGGGCAAATCCGGAGAGTTCCCAGGTATGTCCATAATAAACTGAAAGTAATAAATTAACTCTTAATATACCTCATAAGTGTAGAGTTGCTTATCTTTCAGCTGGGCTTTGATTTGCAGTTGTAAGTGTAGATTTGTCCAAAGAAGTGGCTCACTACTTATTGAAGTAGGGCTACAAATCCCACTATGCATCACTCCAGACTCTGTCAAATCAATTTTCATTGCTGAAAACCAGCTGTGAAATATGTTAAAGTCTGTTATACTAAGTAATATTGTACATGTACAATAACCTGCCAGTTTTCTGTGCAATACATTCATTTTGCTTGGTGCTACAGAGAATAAACGTTATTGGTCATTTTCTGATCAATTTTGAAATTTCACATTTGGACTGTCAGAGTACCATGGGAGCTGTGTGAGCTGTGCACCCTGTAGTAATATATGATTGTTCATTATGGAAAGTATTTATTGCTTTAATAAAATTGAATTTTTTAATTGGCTTACTAGATGGCTTATTAGCAAGTTAAACCCTTGCCCAAGTTTAATTATCTATACCCTTTGCCTTGCTGTTGAAAATCTCACTAGCATAAACTGAAAATTTCAGGTTGTAATACTGTGTAGCAAAAAAACTCACAACAGTGATATAAAGGTGATACCATTTAATGGCTAACTGAGGACATAGAAAGTGCACGCTTTCAGGACACTAAGGCCCCTTCTTCAGACATGGGTTAACCCGTGTCCTGAAAACTTGCACTTTCTATGTCCTCAGCATTAAAAGGTATCACCTTTATATTACTCTTGTGAGTTTTTTCCTACACTGAATCCTATCTACTCTACTGGCTAACACGGTACCATCTTTTTTTCTAGGTGGTAATACTGTAAGAATGCTTCAAAGGGGAGTGTACTTAGGCCTGTTTAAAAGGCTACTTAAAGGGGATGTTTACCCCCTTCACAACTTTGGCTAAATTGTTTCAGTACCAATAATAACTAATGGAAAGTGTGTTCTTTTTTTAAAAAAAATCTGGCCATTTGAAGAAATTCTACATTTAAATGTACCTCTGTTCCTACTTCCGGCAGACAATGCTGACTGGATCAGTACCGCAGTCTGAGCTTCTATACTTCCTCCTCCAATAACGGAGGCTGTCTGTCTCTAAGCTGGAGGACTTTCATTGGCCAGAAATCGATCTCTGTCAATGAAAGTCCTCCAGCTTAGAGACAGACAGCCTCCATCTTCGGAGGAGGCTGGATAGAAGCTGAGACTACGGTCAGCATTGTCTGTCGGAAGTAGGAACAGAGGTATATTTAAACTTAGTATTTCTTCAAACGGGCAGATTTTTTTTAAAAAAAGAACACATTTTCCATTAGGTATTATTGGTACTGAAACGATTTAGCCAAAGTTGTGAAGGGGGTAAACATCCCCTTTAATCCTTTCAGAACAAGAGGCATGTGCAAGGTGTAAATAAATGCATTGCATACCCGTTGTTCCTTAAAGGGTTAAGATGCAATAATAGTGCATGAAAAATGACATTTGGTATTATTAGCCAGTATGTATAATGGTGGAGTGGTGTATTTCTGGAGCAATTTGCCTTCACCATAGGGAACAAATAAAAACTCTCATTGATTTAAATGGGGCTTTTACATCTTTAATTGCTAGAAGGATCTCCAAGGTATTTAGAAGCAAGCTAAATGGAGACCCAATCAAACAACAGCTGGAGACCCATGGGTTACTCACAGAACCGAAGTAACTTTGATAAGTAACTATCAGTTTTGCAATTTGTGACAAACAAAATTAGTTACTTCTCTCTTTGTTCTATATCCACAGCAAAAGGGTTTGGCAACCTGTAGCTTTCCAGTTATTTTTGAACTATAATTCCCAATGCTCCTAGAAAGTTTAGTCCAAAAATAGCTGAGGAGGCACATGTTGATGAAAAAGTAGGGAAAACAATCAGTGGTGGAAGGGGTAAAATAAATGGATAGGGAATAGAGAATAATTTAAAAAGGCCCTTTTATACACACACAACACATATAATATAAATACAGACTAAATATAGCTATGAAAGTTGTTCACCTACTGTGTGTGTATTAACCAGACATTGCAAGTTCTAATTCCAAACATGCATAATTATAACAGCACAGACCTCCCCGCAGGCTATGTATGCATTGCCTGTCAGTTTATAGAATCTCCAAGCATCCATAAACTTGCTTTGAACTGGCCTCCTGACTTGACGGGGTGAAAGCAGGTCACATGGGCCACAACTTCAAGTAGCATTGCAGAGCAGACACCTCCCCCACTACAAACCCCCCCCCCCAAAAAAAACTGAATGACCACAGACATTGAGGCTGAGAAGGAAGAGTGGGGGATGGAAGAGAACAAGGGAGAAGAGGTGGGTGGGGAAGCAATTCTCTTCTATGCAACAGCAGCTTTGTGATCCCTTCAAGTAATGTTGCACAGTTTTGTTTACCATGAAAAGATGCCATTAATGCCTGTGCCCCATAACACAGCAGACTATGTCCATGAATGGCACCTATCAAAGTCTAGGATAAATCCAATCATTAGAGGGAATTTGCCAAAGGGCCTTTGTAGCTAAGAAAAATGCCTACTCCCGAAAGGAATGCAGAGAATTCCTGGGAGCACAGGTCCTTCTTTGTTGGAAGTCTAGTGGTATTCTGGAGCAAATAAAAGGCACAAAAAGGGATCTGAGAGGCAATAAGTATTTGGAAAAAAATGTTCAAAGGCTTCATTTAAACATTCCTTGCTTTTTAAACTGAACCAATCTGTTTGGAATAATATACAAACCATATAGCTATCATTTTGTTGAGTTACATAATTGAAAGTTGCTTTCATGTCTTCATTATCCTATGGAAAAAAAATGTTCCAGTGAGTGGCTTTTGGTAAAAATGACTGAATCAATGAAGAGCTAATTATGCAGCAATTGTTTGTAGAAAGAAATAATCCTGCTCTATGCTTATATGCCAAGCATACTTTCTAACATACAGTTACCTATCTTTTGAATCCACCTTTAGAATAAGGGTAATAAATATTTGTCCTCTTTCTTGATGAATTCTGGGGCAAATCAACTGCACCTCAAGAGACAAGTAAAAATCTCAAGCATACAGGGGCTTGAAAGCCCCATTGAAATTAATGGGACGTTGGGATGTTATTTGTCCTCTACTGTGAATTTGGTTTGTCCTTGATTTGTACACTTTTCTTTATACATATAGGCCTTTATGTAAGTGTTACAGAACATTTTTTATCTTTACAGATCTCAAAGATTAATCCTTCTAATATAATTTGCTAGGATGCGTCACTCCATGTGTGCGTAACACGCACATGCGCAGTAGAAACTGCCCAAATGATGCAGTCATGTGCAGTAGAGACTGGCCGAAAGCGCCAGCCCCCAGTCTGAGTGAGAGAAAAGAAACAAGATAGTGCCATGGCTGATCCAGAGAGGGGCGCTCTGAGTGGCCCACCGCCTGTCTCCGCTCCCGGCTCCGGGGCAGCAGCCAAGGTCGCTGGGTGGCACTTTGGCCCGTGTACATGGGCTTTTACACTAGTAAAGCAATAAAGATGTAAGTTTATCACATCTTTCTTAGGTTTTGTATTTGCGTTTCCGTTCTATGTTACTGCAAACTGGTAATTTTGTGCATATCCTATATTATAATTTGCTATGGATGTTTGTCAGAAGCCATCATGCGCAGTAGAGACGGCTGCATGTGCTGCAGTCATGCGCAGTACAGACTGACCCCATTGCAGCTGATACGACGCTCGGTGCTCCAAATTCAGACCGGAGTCCTCTCTGCTCACCAGAAGGTGCACAGAGAGGACTACGGTCTGAATTCGGAGCGCCCCGCTCTGTATCAGCAATGGCAGGCAGTCTGTACTGCGCATGACTGCAGCGCCGCCAGTGTTGGCCCGTGTACACAGGCTTTAAAACTAGTTTTACATAACCCAAAGAGGACTTTTAGTAAGGTAATATATCTGTACTAGCCCAAACTTTGTGGGGAGAAGGACAGAGGGTGATTCTGTGGAGGGAAGGATGGATAGGCAACTTATTCCTCATCAGGGACATTCTTGTACAAAATGGTATGTCCCACATTAATTCTCTTGACAGCTTTGTTTTTATTGAATATGCCTTTGTATATGCCATACAACTATTTTTGAGAGTGGCATAAACAACCAGAGGTAAACAAAACTATAATAAACTTAGTAGCCGACAATGTTGGCACGTACGCAAGTGCACTGGGTCAATAAGACAATGAGGGTGTGCTTAAGATTCTGGCTCCGTTCTCAAAGAGGACATGAAAGGGTGTGAGCCTCTTGAGTCTTTTTTTGGAAATAATTTTGCATAATTTTTCAGTGCTCCAAAGCAGATCCAACCAGCTTTAAAAATTCAACAATCAGATTCTAGTCCTCAGCCAGAGTGTGATTGCAAATTTGGCCATCGAAAATACCTGACGATGCCACAAATAGCTGTTCAGTAGATTTTTTCTGATGGAATGGAATTTAGGACTGTTTTAGGTAGGGGCAATTTGTGTAGATGGAGATTGTTTCATAGCCTCATCCTTTTGTTTGTAGCTCAAAATACTTCAGCAAAAAATTCTTCCAAATGTTCTAGGGAAAACAAATCAGCATGATCTACAGCATATCTCAGAGCCAAATGTGTCATTTGATGCTAGGGTTTGTCTGATACATGCTTTTAACCATCATAAATGTGCATAAGCATTTTATACTGACTCCACCTAAATCATGTTGAGGCTTTTCAATGGCTAGACAACTCCTTTGCTGGGAGGGTAGATCTTGAGTCACTAATAATTTGTTTTCTGCTTATGTTCAGACCCGGAAGACTTTTTGTGTAAAAATTCAGTGATGATACATTAAATGCGCCCTACACAAAAGAAAAAATAGGGCTCATAAGAGTAGGGATTCCAGCCAAAAAATGTCCTTTAATATCTTGTGAAACAGTCAACATAAACCTTATTGGGACATTTTTGTTGTAAGGGTACTATAAAGAATGGCAGAAATAGAAAAATGTGGCAACACACTCCAGACACTGCATTTGTTTCTGTTTTTGGCATAAGCCTGTGGCAGAGGTTATCTATTCTGATAGTAAACACATGCATTTCCTTATTTTAGAGATTGTAACTTTTTTAATGGTGCATGCTCTGCACTTAATTTATCTATTTTTATTTTCTTCTAAATGCTAAATGCTTTTTTACACTCCACCCCCACCCTGTAACATTGCCAGATCCCCCTGATATATGTGGGAATGGTTGGACACAGGGATAGAGGATCTGCATGTAAGAAAATGGTAGGTTATCAGGCCAACTCATTCAACACACCAACATTTCATTGACATTTATGTACAGAGATGATGTGGGCACCTGAGCCATTTTGTAGCTGTGTTTTAGGAATGGGTCCATCTAGCCACTTGTACAGAACGTGCAGGATGTGGGTATGATAGTCCTATGCCCTCCTTGTGCTTCAGTGTGTGAGAGTTGTTTCTAACTATTTTCTATGGATCTATCAAGCTGACACCCTACACTAACAATGTCCTAGACCAATTCCAAGTGGGACATAGTGATACGGCGACAGGGAGGGAGGATACAAGTAGACAAAAAAGGGCTTTAATGGGCTATTACTACATTTTACAAAGTATGATTCTGTGGGTGCATACTTACTAAAAAGCCCAGGGCTGCACTGTACAGCCCCAAACAGCTCCTACATTCAGGGAGTCTGAAAGTTATATATGCAGTCCCCATAGACCCACTGTGTAGGGTTTTCAATCTAGTAACAGAAAATTGTCCTATGGAGGGTGGCATTGATGGACACAAGGAGTACTGGGTGTTTCTATTCAGCCCATATATTTCTCACCCATTGGTATGAAAAACTTGTCAAGGGGGGCAGGGCTTTCATTGTTCTCATAGGAAGAAGATTGTCCCCTTCTGTTATCTGTCTGGTCTATGGACTGCATTCCACATCTGAGAAGAGATGGCTTACACTAGGAAAAAGGGGTGGGAGGGGAACTTTGCTTGTGAATATCTCTTAAACCATAAAGGTTTGAGAGATAAGACTTATATCATTCTTCATGTTTTTTTTTAATGCCTACAAAATAAAATAAAGTATTACTATCCCTTTGAATGCAACATGGAGACATCCGGTTCTGTGGAATAGCAGCAGCAGTTGCCTACTCCTCTTATCTGGTTACATTTTCTCCCTCACCCAAGAAGGAGCTGGTAATCTGCTCATAAAATCCAGAGTGGCTGGAGCAATACCAACATCTGAAGCTTAAAAAGTGCTGGAAACGTAAAAGTGACATTTCATTGAAGCCATGTTGCTAATAATAAACTGAATTTTTCAATAACAAGAACAGAAACTTAAAAAACAAATAACATGTACAGAGTAATATTTAATGGCTTGATTTTAACTCAACAATTACAATGACAGATTGTACATAACTCAGCAACAAAAGACAGAGAAGTCTTAAAACACGTCCTAGGACAATAACCATGCCATTTGCACCCATCTTTGTGAGGAAGAGTCATGAAAATGCATCTAGTAATTCATTGATTGAAACATTAATTATTAGAGAAATATGCTGACACTAGCTAGAATTTCATGTTCTTAAAATAGGTACAAAAACTGACTATGGGTGGCTTTCATATATTGTAATATACAAGCATCAGTATACATACTTTGGCCAGAGAAGTAAGATATTTCAATTTCCACAGCTGTAGCAAAGCTCATTAAAAGCTCTTGTTGTAGATCACTGTGGCTACATATATAAACTATTACACACACACAGCCTTTTTGTAAAACTATTACAAAGGCAAAATTCAGTTTAAAAAGCCACTATAACTGGTGTTCTTCAATATTGATTAGATTCACTATTTTCCTTTCTGAAGCAAATTGTAGAACTAGATGGAATAAAAAGTAGTTAGCTTCTTCCAAAGAGTACATCTGTGCAAAGCAGCTCTAAATTAATTATCATCAGCTGCATAAATCCTCAGCACATCTTCTAAAAGATATTTATCAGCTCGAAAAATAGGTCATCAAAGAAATATGCAGTGCCTGCAAAACAAGCAACTCTTGATTTATCATGTTCTATGAGAATTACAGATGGTCAGAATTGTTGAAACATCTTTTTTACTCCATTCATCTGTACATTTGTTCTCTGTTCAGCTAGTCACTGAGATGTGATCAACCATGCACAGAAGCCAACCCAGTATGGCAATGGCTAAAGTAATAGTTCTATGAAAGCAATATGTCATCAGAAGATGTCCTCACATAAACCTTCTTAACTCTACCTCTAATCTATGCTAGGACAATTCCCTTACCAGGAAAAACATTAACTTCTCCACCGATATGATAACTGATGAAGCTTTAGGAATATTATTGATAAGATAACTTCTGATTCAGAAGTTCTTAATATTTATATTTTGAAATAGTTTCTAATAATATTAGGACTGTTTAAAAATAATTCCTCTCAATAATGGTAAAATTGTGGTGGTCATAAATGAAACGGAAACTGCAGGGCTCGACAAACCCCAGGCTCCAGGTCGGCATGGCGGCTAGGAATTGCTTCCTAGTGCTTAGGGATCCCCTTCATGGCAAATGTGCTTTTATTATTATTTAAAAATGAATCAGACCTCAAGGAGGGGCATCAAGACCCCTCCTGAGACCCCTCAGCTATTGATCTCCCAGCCAACAACTCTGGGAAATCATGTAGGTGATGACGAGGAGCAAGACTCTCCTCTGCTTCCACTCCTACCCGAATTTCCGGGCAGGAGTGGGTGAGATTGGGAAAACGTCCTCAAGTCACCATGCTCTGGTCACGTGAGGAAGCTTCCCTGATCCCACCCACTCCAACCCGGAATGTTCGGGTAGGAGAAAGCAGAGAAGAGTCTTGCTCCTCCTAGTCTCTTGCACTGATCTCCCCTCACTATAAGCTGGCAGAGCAAAAAATAAAAATGAATAAAATAACCTACTGCCTCAGCTGTCTGATCCCCCCTCAGCTTGGTTCCACTGGTAAGCACAGAACTTGTTCCATTGGTAGCCAAAGAAACGCACACAAAGTCTGCTTCCTCAGTCTTGTTCCTCTGCGCCTCACTTCTAAATTTTTGGTCTGGCTCCTAGCGTCAAACCTAATTTGTCAATCCCTGACTTACTGTACATCAAAATATTTAGTAGCAGAAGTAACAAATGCATATATTACTGAACATAACCAGTTGAGCTATAGGGAACAAATACATTTTCAGACTGATTTAAATGGGACTAGAAACCTTGAATGCAAATCATTGGAGACATTTCTATAACACTGAATGGGTTAAAAGCCCCATTTAGATCAATAGGATTGTTGGAAATGTTTTGTCCCCCATGGTGCAGTTTGTCTGCCACAGAACCGAATTAATCCAATTCTTCTTAGTACATCAGACTCACATTTTAACATCTCTCTGATGATAGAAATCTCTCAAATTCATTTTTAAGTGAGAGAGATTTCAGGCACATTAACAAATAATTTTTATAGAACTACAAAGGAAATGGAAATATTTTTGTTATGAACTCATACTTTTTTACTGTGAAAAAATTCACCCCCCCCCACTCTTTTAGAACCTCCAACTATAGCTGATCAAAACAGGAATGGCAGAAATATGATGTATTATTCTGGAAAGGCTTTAATTGACAGACACAGCATAAAATGATTTTTTTGACGTTACCATGAAATAATTTTCTCTTAGTTCGTGTGGAACACAGGAACCATGGGATAAAGTTACCTCCTCCATAGGGCAGTGTACGGCAGGGACTTTGAGGCTGAGACTCCCCTCTTCCCTCCAGCTTTACACCCCACCCCCGTGCCTCTCAGTTTCAACATATAGCAAAGTAGTATAAAGAAACTGAGGTTCGAGGAAAGAAGAACATTTCCTGAACTAAGACCAGGACTTTAAACCACATGTTCCTTTTTCACTGGGTGGGAGTCCTGTATTCCACATGGACTAAGCAAAAGGATTTAACAGTAAGTTCACTAAAATCCTCTTTTCCCTTACATCCAATGTGGAACACAGGAACCATGGCCATATACCAAAGCATCCACCAAGGTAGTATTCCATGGTACTAACTGGTCAACGGACATCAAACTTCCACAACAAACAAATGAACAAGAATTAACAGGGTCCGAAACTCTGCATAAAGAAAAAGAGGAAAGAAAAATCCCTTAAACAGGCACCACTTCCTGAAGGACCTTTTGGCCAAACCTGGCTTCAGCCCAGACGATAACATTGACAAAGTAGTGTTTGGTGAAGGTGTGCAGAGCATCACCTTGCAGCCTTACATGGCTTCTCAGCAACAGCCTGATACTTGTAGGCTCAAGAGGTACCCATAGATCTGGTGGAGAGCACAATGAATTGGAAAAGGAACAGCTTTCTTTCTGATCACATACTCTTGACAGATAGTGGCCTTGATCCAAGAAGCAAGTATAACTTTGGATGCAGCCTGCCAGCCTGGGAGCCTTCAGGAATAGCAAAAAAGATGTACCACATCCAGCAAATGAAAGACCGAGTTTGTAGTTTGGCAACTCTGCAAACAGATACAATAGCCAAAAGGAAGACATCTTTAGCCTCGGGAGATGCACAGAAACAGATGAAGGAGGTCTCTGGAGAACTCCTATTACCAGTTTAAAATCCCACAGAGCAGTGGGATCCCTGAAGGTCAGGTAGGAGTAAGCAACCCCCTAAACAAAGGTCTTGAAGCAATATGATTTGGAAAAAGAACAGAGAGGGCTGAGATCTGAACCTCAGTAGAACTCAGTAGACCCTTGTTGACACCATCTTGAAGGAAAGCAAGAATCATAAGAAGGCTGAAAGATATTGGGGACATGTCTAAGTCAGCATACTACTGGAAGAATAGAGATCATATCCTATAATAGGCCTTAGATGATACAGGCTTCCTAGCCTGAACCATAGTAGAGATGACAGCATCCAAAAACCCCTTCTTCTTCATGATGTTGGTTTCAAGAGCCATTCCGTCAAAGCAAACTTTTCCCTTTGCAAGATAAAGTGAACCCTGGGTCAGGAGATCCGGCCTCAGAAGAAGGTGAAATGGCTCTGAGATGTAAAGATTGAGAAGATCAAAGAACTAAAGAGGTGATTAGAATGACTCTCCATCTTGAACTTCCTCAGCACCCTGGGAATCAGAGGAAACAGGGGAGAAAATATATGTCAGATGAAAGTACCATGGAATGGACATTGTGTCCATCCCAAATGCTACAAGAGCCTTCTTCTTGGTGCAGAATAGAGGAACATTGTGGTATTTGCTGGACACCACGAGAGTCACTGATGGAAGACCTTGGTGGTCGACAATCTGGTCAAAAACACTCTGGTTGAGTTCCCAATATTCATGATCCAGATGTTTGTGAATTAAAATGTTTGCAACCATGTTTTCCATGCCTAGGAGGTGAGCTGCTGACATGACTGGTACATGAGACGTGGCCAACTGAAGGAGCTCCCGAATTTCAGCCCAGTCGGACTTGCTTATGGTTCTTCCTTGCGGATTTATGTAGGCGACTGCTGTTGGGTTGTCCAAATTGACTCTCATTGGTGTTCCCCAGTCCAGTGAACCTGTGCCATTAGTGCCAGGGTGGCTCCCCAGCTTGTCAGGCTGGTATCCGTGGTGACCACCACCATTCCTGTATGACACATGGATGTCCCAGCTTTAAATTGGGATGGTGGAGCCAACAGCGAAGGTCCTCCTTCATCCATGAAGACAGGGACATGGCATGCGACAAGTGAGAGTGTTGTCTTTCCCGGCTCCTGAGAATGTCCCTCGTATGAAATTGAGCATAGGAAACCGCTTCAAGAGTGGAGACCAGGGACCTACTATGCGTCAACGGCCAGGATATTGCTTCTGTCACATGAAGATACTGGGCCTGGATCTTGTCCGTTGTTAGAAGCATACTCCCTAGGAGGGTATCAAATCTCATGCCTAAGAAGGCAAAGCGTAGGAAGTGCTGATGCTGTGTATAAATCAGCACATGTAGGCATCATGGAGATCCAGGAAGTCAAGAAATGCACCAAGACAAATGGCAGCAATGACAGATCACAGAGATTTCATCTTCAAGTGACAGGTAGCACATAATGGTTGAAAAGTGCAGTCCTTTTTAGAGCAACAAAAAGATTGGAGTGAAACCTGGTTAAGTGCTCCTGATGTGGAATGGGAATCAACACCCCATTTCCAGCAGTGAAAATACTGCATCTATAAATTGATGAGCCCAAACCGGAGATAGAGGAACTCTGAACTAAAAGAAACTGTGAGGTGGAGGAGATATGAGCTCTATGTGGCAAACTTCAGAAATAACCATCAAAATGAACTTTTTTCATTCCTCCGCTCCCTATCACCACCATCTCCTTCTACCCCTGCAAAAAAGCCCCACTGCTTCAAATCTCACTCTCACCTTATGTCCCTGTCCCTTCTCCTCCTACTTGCTGCAGGTGACATCTCACCTAACCCAGGCCCCCCTTCCATTCTCTCTTGTACCACAGAACCCACTCACACGCGCAACACTCACAACCTAATAACCGTACCCCGTCACCTAACCTCCTCCCCCCCCTTTTGTTTTGGTCTCTGGAACGCCCGCTCTGTGTGTAACAAACTAACAGCTGTTCACGATCTGTTCATTTCTCACTCCCTAAACCTCCTTGCCATCACTGAAACTTGGCTCACATCATCAGACACTGCCTCCACTGCCGCACTCTCATATGGAGGCCTTCAATTCACACACACACCGAGGCCTGGCAACAGACATGGAGGGGGAGTAGGCATCCTGCTGCCCCCTAACCATATATTTCAGGTACTCCCCACTGTTCCCTCTCTCTCCTTCCCTACATTTGAAGCTCACACACTTCGCCTCTTCTCTCCCTTCCCCCTGCGTGTCGCTGTTATATACAGGCCACCTGGTCCCACTGCACAATTCCTTGATCACTTCACCTCCTGGCTCCCTCACTTCATGTCCTCTGATGTCCCTACTCTCATCATGGGTGACTTCAACATCCCTATAGATAATCACAACAGCCCCCCTGCCCTCAAACTCCTCTCCTTAACAACCTCCTTAGGCTTATCGCAGTGGACCAGCTCTCCCACACACAGTGATGGTCACTCCCTTGACTTGATCTTCACTAACCTCTGCTCGGTCTCCAACTTCTCCTATGTCCCCTTTCCCCTCTCTGACCACCACCTCCTCACCGGTAACCTCATCATACCACGCAAACCCATCACCCCCGCCACAATCAAGCGCATGCGGAGAAATCTGCATACTCTTGACAAGCAACAATTTTCCACCTCCCTGCAGCCTCTTCTCAACCCCATCCTCACACTTACTTGCCCAGACAAAACTACTGCTCTCTACAACAGCACTCTCACTTCAGCCCTTGTCATCGCTGCACCTGCAACTCCACGCCACCCACGCACAACCCCACTACAACCCTGGCACACAAGACTAACGCGATACCTCCAAAGGTGCTCACGCACTGCTGAAAGGCACTGGAGGAAATCGCGCTCCACGGCTGACTTCACATACTACAAATTCATTCTCCGTTCGTATAGCTCTGCCCTCTCCCTGTCTAAACAGTCATTCTTCTCCTCTCTAATTTCTAATCTTTCCTCCAACCCCAAACGCCTTTTCTGAACCTTCACATCTCTTCTAAACCCACCAACACAAACACCTTCCACTAACTCCTCTGCCCAAGATCTCGCCAACCACTTCAAGAACAAGACTGAATCTATCAGACATGACATTTCATCACTACCACCCCCACCTAGCCAGCCCAGCCCTGTCGCCTCTCCCACATACACACTAAGCTCCTTCCCACCTGTCACTGAGGATGAAGTTTCCCTTCTCCTCACTCGCTCAAACCTAACCACATGCCCTCTCGACCCAATCCCATCTCAGCTCACCCAAGAACTCTCCCCTCCACTAACTCCAATCCTTACTCACTTATTCAACCTCTCTTTGTCAACCGGCACCTTCCCATCCTCTTTCAAACATGCACTAATCACTCCCATCCTAAAAAAACCCTCCCTGGACCCAAACTCACTGTCAAATTACCGGCCAATTTCCCTACTCTCGTTCGCCTCCAAGCTTCTCGAGCGCCTTGCATATAACCGGCTCACTAAATTCCTCTGCTCCCATTCCCTGCTAGATCCCTTGCAATCCGGATTCCGCCCTCATCACTCCACTGAGACTGCCCCCACTAAAGTGGCCAATGACTTGCTCTCAGCCAAGTCAAAAGGCCACTACTCCCTACTCATTCTTTTGGACCTGTCAGCCGCCTTTGACACAGTTGATCACCTCCAAGCCCTCCACTCCCTAGGTCTCTGCGACACTGCACTCTCCTGGTTTTCATCTTATCTCTGCAACCGCTCCTTCAGTGTTTCCTACTTCGGCTCCACTTCCCCACCCCTCCCACTGTCTGTTGGTGTGCCTCAAGGATCAGTACTGGGACCCTTGCTCTTCTCAATCTACACTGCTTCCCTTGGAAAACTAATAAACTCCTTTGGGTTTCACCATCATCTCTATGCTGATGACACCCAAATATATCTTTCCTCCCCAGACCTCTCCCCTTCCCTCCTGTCCCGAGTGTCTGACTGTCTGTCTGCTGTGTTTTCCTGGATGTCCTCCCATCAACTCAAACTTAACCTTGGCAAAACTGAACTAATTCTCTTCCCTCCATCTACAACCAGCCTTATCCCAAATATTACCCTCACCGTTAACAACACCTCCATCACACCAACTCCTACAGCACGCTGCCTGGGGGTCACATTTGACTCTGCCCTATCCTTCATTCCTCACATCCAGTCAATCTCCAACTCATGCCGCCTCCACCTCCGCAACATCTCTAGAATCCGACCCTTTCTCACAGAAGACACTACCAAAATTCTAATCCAAACACTCATCATGTCCCGTCTTGACTACTGTAACTCCTTACTAATTGGCCTGCCTCTCACCCGACTAACCCCGCTACAGTCCATATTGAACTCTGCTGCAAGACTAATCTACCTCACTCATCGCTTCTCTAACACCACACCCCTCTGTCAGTCCCTACACTGGCTCCCGTTAGCATACAGAGTAAAATTCAGAACTCTGGTGCTAACTTATAGAGCCCTCACTAACACTGCACCCCCCTATATTTCATCTCTCATTTCCAAATATACTCCCGCCCGCCATCTTCGCTCTGCACATGACCTTCTGCTCTCCACAGCTCTTATCACATCCTCCCACTCCCGCCTACAGGACTTCTCCCGTGCTGCACCTGAGCTGTGGAATTCCCTCCCCCGCCCCATCAGACTCTCCCCCAGCCTTCAAATCTTCAGACGCTCCATGAAGACTCACCTCTTCAGGGAGGCCTATCAACTGCCTCCATAAACATCATCACCAAGATTCACCCCTTGCACGGACTACTGCACTTCTCACTCCCACCCACTGACTGGCAGTTCATGTGGCAGGAGGCACTTAAACGCAATAGCACTTACTCCTTCTGTATCAAACCTACCTTCCTCTAGACTGTAAGCTCTCACGAGCAGGGCCCTCTGATCCTCCTGTTCTCCACATCTGATTGTACTATTTAATACCTCTGTATGTCTATTCCCAATTGTACAGCGCTGCGGAATTAGTTGGCGCTATATAAATAAAGAATAATAATAATAATAATAAAATAATAAAAACCCACTGGTCCATCACTGAAGATTCCCATGCTTTTTGAAAAAGAGGAGTTGACCCCCTACGGGCAGGGATGGGCCTTAGACTTCTGAGCAGACTTCTTGTTTTGTGAAGGCTGTTTGGGCTTTGGGGTGGAGCAAACTGGAGGGGGGTAATGAAAACCATGCATCTTCTTAGGAAGAAAAGGCACATTTAGGTGCAATCTGGGATAGAGTGCTTTTTGACTCAAGTTAGCATAACTTATGATCTTACCAAGTTAAGGCCCAAAAAAAGCTGTGTCCCTATAGAAGGAAAAGACATTAAAGACATTTTGGAAGATTGGTCAGCTGACCATATCTAGAGGCTGTGTCCCTATAGAAGGAAGACACACTAAAGACATTTTGGAAGACTGGTCAACTGACCACATCTTGAACCACGAGGTGTGAAGCATGGCTAACGAAAGAGCTGAAGCCTTTACAGAAAATCTAATGGCATCAAATGCCTCATCAGCAAGATATTCATTGGCCTCCATTACATTGGCCAGCATAACCAGCAGTTCATATTTGTGAAAATCCCCATGAATACCATCTGACAGCTGTTCACCCCAGATAGCCATGACTCTAATGTCCCAAGACGTATGGAAAATGGATGTCAGAGCAGATCCAGCGGCTCCAAAGTTGCTTTCAATAATGAGTGTAAGGGCCACAGCATATCCCAATGGCAGAGCAGTGTTTTTAGTAAGGCAAAATATTGTGCGATCAATGACAGGTGGGGAATCCCACTGCAACAAAGCCTCGGCAGGGAAAGGAATATAGGTTGAACATGTGTTTGTTAAGGAGGAGCCTCTTCCAGGATAACCTGGTCCATAGAGTGACAGGGAGGACAAATGGATGATACCTTTTTGCTCTGTTGGAAGATGTCTGGTGAGGAAGACTGTGCATCAGCTGTCTCAGAAACCTGCAGAGTCTCTAATAACACTCTGATAAGCCCCTCTCTCTCAATGATCTTCCTCATAGGCAAGGAAGAATCCATATCCTCACCATCAGTGTCAAGTCCCTCTGCAGACAAATCTCCAACCAACTGACAATGGCCCCTGATTACAGGATCAATGTGTCTAACATGGTACATGGGGCACCAAGAATGGAGAACCCCTTGAATAGATGAAGGGATAGAAGCAACTGACGAAATCTGAGTTTTAATCCAGTGGAGGGCCCCTGGGGAGTAGTAGGCACCACAGTGCAAGAGAGACATAGGGTACCTGAATATTCCAGAGGAAGCCCAGTTTGCGGTGCTGAACAGTGCGCTAAAGGAGTTACAGGGACCTCTGAATCTTTGCATTTCCCAAAACTTCCCTTGGGATCTGACAGGACTAAGTAGTGAAGAGCAGTAGAAAAGTATGGGAAATTACACAAAAATACCTAAATGCTACTTATCTGACTGCAAGGGGTTAAACTAGAAAGGTAGAGAAGAGATGCCAGCCTCTGCATAGCATATGCAATGAGAGTAGTAAGATGGCTGCCATAGATTTTATGGAATGTAGTTTTCAATAGCATATTAGTGGTTCTCCTGCAGCTTAAAATTATGAATTTAAGTGGTCTGAATATATCCCCACATTAACCATGCAATAGAATAAATTCAGTGATTCATTTTGAACAGACTCTGAGCCTTGTAAGTGAACCAGATGCAGAGATATGTCCCTGTAAAGATTTTCCATGCATTTCTATCACACAAAGATGGCTACCATGCGGGCTTCCATTCTTAAAGGGGCCATGTACTATAAAGGTAATAACATAACAGAAATAAAGCTAAAAGACCATAAGACTCAAATGATTAACTTCCCAGTCTTCAGTCTCCCATTTCAAATACAGAACCTCGGAGAAGTTAAGTAGTGAGGCATAGACTTATAATAAAATCAACCTCCACAGGAAACTGGTCCAGAAACATACCTGTGAACTGGTCAAATCCAACTCCAGAAAAGCCTATTAATGGGAGCACTCCTAAAGGGGGATTATACAGCCCCATATCTAAGCATAAAAATTAAAAAGTTAAAAATCTAAGAGAATAGTGCCAGTGTGTCCTTTTCCTGAAGCAGGTCACCTGAGACTGAGGGACAGAGGGTAAAGCTGGATGGAAGAGGGAAGTCTCCTCCATCTGGAGGAAGGAACTTTTACCGCATGGTTTATGGGTTCCTAATTGGAAGAGAAAAACACCAGCATTTTTTTCTAAATATTCATGATTACTAATTTGTATCATAAAGCGGAAAATGTACCTACTTTAATTTGACCCCGTATTGCTGTGTTCCACCAAGAACATTCAGAAAATGTTGATTTAATGCCACCCAAGTCGAAAACATAGTATATTTAGTATCTTTGCTGCCCTCAGAGCTCTGTAGGGAGAGCACAGCCAGCTTTGCGACGTAAGAGTTGATTGGCAGCTCTCTCCCGTTATGTCCTCCATGTCTGCAGAGTGGGGTGGAACTACTGAGCCCTGTGGTACAGCTTGTATCACATGAAACAGATTGGTGACACTACACAGTACACATTTCATCTTAAGTATTTTCTAAACATAATTGAATTGAGAAAAATAAATAACGATTTCACACTACAAGTAAATGAGTAATCAACCAAAAGCAAGTTCATTTGAGGTGAAAGTTTCCCTTTATAATTTTAGGCTTTTCTGTACTGTGTTAAAATGTTAAACCTTGCAATTATTCTCACGTTAATAACATGCCTACACATCTAACTGAAAGCAAAGTTAAAATAAAATATACTTATATCAAAACACGCTAAGGACTCATTTCAGCATTTGTAGAACTGTTTAATAGGCCGTGCCCTTTTTTCCTAACACAGCTATTTAACTTAGAACTACAAGTCATAGTACAAGCGAAAGGACATTTCTGAAATGTATCACATGCCAAGAAGAATGCATCAATACAAATGGCTACATTTAACTTGGCAGTTAGAATTTAAACAAATGAAAGCAGGAGATGGCAATCTAATACCATGCAGTTGTTGTTGGACTTCATATTCCATCATCACCAGTCTTATAATGGCTGTCTGATGATGTAAGGGTCTAAGAAGGATATAGATGGAGGTCAATACCCCATTACAGAAGACTAGCAGGGCAATTACCATTACATGATTCCAGCAGGGCAATACACCATTATATAGGATCAGCATGGTGAAACACCATTACATGCGATACATAGGTCAATACACCATTAAATTATACTATTAGCCTTTCCACCACCCCCAGTCTTTTTCCCTTCTTTCTGAGTGTTTTATCCCTTTTTTCTCTCCCATTTACCATTTTCTGCCCCCCAGTCTTTCCTTCCTTTTCCCCTATTCTTTTCCTCTACTCCTCTTTAGTCTTTCCCATCTCTTTCAGAGTTTTTTTAACACATCCTCTCCAGTTCCCCCTCCATTCTTCCCCTGACTCATCCAGTCCCCTTTCTCTCTCCCCAGACTCCTCTTTCTCTCTCACTCTCCTTTAGTATTTTTGATCCTCTCTTTTTCCTCCAATCCTCCTCCATCTGCTTCCAATTTTATCTCCATGGTGATCAATCCCTGACACCCCAGCCTTGTTCAGCTGTCCTCTGGTAGTCAAAGACTTAAACTTGCACTGACACCCCAAACTTTGTTCTATTGTCCACTGGTAGACATACATATAATAACACTCCAGCCTTGTATGTATGGCAATCACAGAACCAAATATCCCGTCTGACAACTCAGCCTTGTCCCACTTCCCTCTAGTAGTCACAAACCCACATATACACCAACACCTCAGCCTTGTTCCGTTGCCTACTGGTAATTCCTGAACCACAAATAACTCTCCTAAACTTTCCCTTCTCTCTCTCTCTCTCTCTCCCCCAGACTTCCACCACAGTCTTTTCCCGCTCTTCTTATCACCATAATTTTTCCACTCCATTTGTATCCACAGTCTTTTACCCCTTCTGTTTTTCAACCCCTCTCTCTTCCCCTTTTCTATTCCTGTTATTTACCCCCACTGTCTCCTAGTACCCCCTTTCCCCCAGTCTTTCACTCTCTCTCCCTGTCGTTCTACCTCCTGTCTCACCCACCTACAGTGTTTTTCCCTCCTCTCTCCCCCAGTTTCCCCTTCTCTCCCCTCCCCCCAGTCTTCTTGTTCTTTCTTGAGGAACCCTCCCATTTGTCTAACTTTGCTGGCACAGGAGAGGGGTTCATTTTTGGTGGTCCAGCAGGATTCGGAACAATAGGTCTGGTACTCCTGCAGCCCAATAAATAGGGATGGGTACAAATTTTTGCTTCAAAACAAAAAAGGCAAAAATGCCAGTTCTTGAAAAATGTCCTGTGATAAGTGAAGTAAAAATGTAATGGAAATGTTACAGTAAAAAAACAAAGAGAAATGATTGGCAATGGCAAAAAAAAGAGAAAGCTTTTGCACTAGAGAAAAGGAGAAAACATTCTAAAAAAAAAACCCATTCGTTTTTCCAAACAAAGAGAGCTCAAGATAGGATGTCATATCCTGGAGCTCTGCATTATCTAAGTGATAGGAATTGTGAGGCAGATGGATACAGAGGTATTTGCCAGATGAGACACACAGATCAGCCACCCAATTACGGGAGATCTGTTTGATCTTCTCAACCAGCAACTGGTACTGGAGTTGTTAAGCAGTGCTGGGTACACTGCCCTGTTGTTACCCGCACAAAATGTGCCCTGTTCATAATGACAGCTTCAGGGATATAACCTCATTTTAATTTTAGGAATTAGTTGCCCCATCGTCATAGCTGGGAATTCTCTGGATTTGCCCTGGAGACTCCGGTTTTCACACTGGATTACAGGGCCTATGGGGCAAGGACCGAGTCTCAGGATGTGGGGAGCTTCTATTGAAACTCTACACACTTCTGCTCTTTCTCAGTCTTTCCCCCTACTCCCCGTGACTTCTCCTTCCTCAGCCTATTTTTTGTTCTTTTCTTCTAGCCAATTTAGCCCTGCCGCCGCTCATGGTTAAGCCCCACCCCTTTTTTGGCACAAATTTTCTCCCTCCACAGGCACCACAGGACTCACTTCCGGGGAGAGCACAGAACAAAGTTCCCAGGTATGCCCATAGTTGATTTTGCATATTAAATAAAACAAGTTTACACTGATGTACTAAGAAGAAATGGAGCAATTCTAGAACAAAACAGCTGCACCACAGGAAAAAATATTAAATTATCAAACTTTCTGTTGATTTAAATGGAGCTTTTAACCTCCTGAAAAAAGGGATTATTTAAAGTGGCTCTCTTGTAACTCCTCCCAGCTATACGAAAACACCTACATCATCAGCTTTAGATTATCCTGCTGGTCCGAGAAGCTAAAGCTGATTACACAGAGAGTTATCATGGATTGTAGCCCTCTAATTGAGGCTACATCTTGCAGGGGTGTTAGTTCCGCTTTAACTCCATTTTCTTGAGTGCATATGGGGCTTGCTGGCATAAAGTCTTCACACTAAAGGAGATTCCCCACCCTTATGCACTACATAGATCATACAACGTTGTGCATATCCCCTAGTGCAGATACAGACATAAACACCAGTGGATCTGCATATGCAAATCCGTATATTCACCCCATTGTGGCTGTAGAACAGTTTACTAAGAACTGCATCTTTGTAATGCTTCTCAATTTAAGATTTATTCCAAAGCTTGCATACATTTTATGTTCAAGTAGAACTTTCCAAGCTTCTAAAAACATTATATCTTCCCTTGAAGACTAGGTATTTTTAACATGCTTAACTTGGTTCATTAATTTATTTTCAATCAATGGGTAATGGAGGAAGCAGCTGGAACTAGTTATTCAGAAAAATATTGTAATCACCCCTTTGAACTTTTATAATGCTGATCTGGATGTGAATACGGCCAAATGGGGACAGGTACTATTCCCAAACCTCTGTGTATAGGTTTTATATTACAAGGCTAACCCCTAAGGGCTTAAACAGCAGTCAATGCATTTGTGTGTTCTAAGGAAAAAAAAAAAGACATTGCTAAAATAGAGTGTTTGAAAATACAGGGTAAAAAGCAGTGCTGTTCTTCTCTTCTACATTACTGGGATATTCCTCTAAATCTCACATTACCTCTGTTCTATAAATAAAACAGGAGTCCTGAAGCAATCATGAAAAAAACAAAGTGGTCACCCTGAAAACATCAAATCCAACATTTGAGTCATGCAGACTAAAAGATTAAAAGAAGTACAAAAAGTCTTGCTATACGTATTTCTTAATGGTTATCCTGTACCAACAGTAATTAGAAAGTTCAGCTCTAATTTCACCCCTCATTCATACAAGACCTTCTCTCACCTTAAACAGGAAACAGGGGCGGGCTTAGTGGAGCTTGAATATAATAGAAGTCTGTGACTGTAGCATAACATAGCCATCAGTATGAATCTGTCATAGACACAGGCAATAAGGAAGAGGCACTACTTTAAACCACAGGACTAACAATGTCATGATACGGACAGAAGATTTATTTCTCTTAGAATTCATGTTCATGTGTTATTTAGTACCTCTTTACTTTTACTATTGTTTCAAAAAATAAAGATTCAATTTACGGATGTGTTTAAGTTTTTTGTATTTGAGATATATATGGATTCAACTCTGGTAACATGATTCAAAACCTGACAATTAAGCAGCTAAAGAACACACTACAATACTGAACTTTGCCAGCTTCATTTTGTCCACACATTTTAGGCCATATGCACAAACAAAAAAATGAGCAATTATGGAGCAAACTAACCATCACAAGGGACAAATAAAACTCGCATTGATTTACATGGAGTCATTAACCCCTTGAACGCTAAAAAGGTCTCCAAATCATTCTGAAGCGCTGCATTTGAGAACCTTCTAGCATTTAAAGTGTTATAAGTCTCATTTAACCCTTTGAGTGCCAGAGGCACATAAAATGCATTGAGAAGCAATGTGTTGCGTACCCCTCTGGCAATCAAAGGGTTAAATCAATGGAAATGCAGGAAATGCTTGGTTTAGGTTTGATCCAGATCTTCCCATCATTTGTTATTTGTGAATACAGTCTACTATAAGCCTCCGGGCCCTGGTACAAGAAGTGCCACAGCCCCCCCACCACATTGGCCCCCCTCGACCACATTGACCCCTTCCACAATATCACTCAGTCTCCACAATGCCCCCATCTCCTACCTCCTACCTGGAGCTCTTGGTAATGCAAAACGCTGGGAGATGATGTCATCTCCTAGCGTTGTGCGTTACTAGAGCGCAGGCGGGAGACTGTGGGAGCCAGGAGGAGGGTCACAGGTGGAGGCCGGGTCCCTGAAGTGCACGGGCCCTGTCGCAGGTGCGACCCCTATAGTTACGCCACTGCATATAATCCTATATAATAATTCGCTAAGTATGTTTGTCAGAAGCCATCATGCACAGTAGACACGGCTGCGCATGCTGCAGTCATGCTCAGCACAGACTGCCCGCGCTGCAGCTGATATGAAGCTAGGGTTGCCACCCAGCCGGTATTTTACCGGCAGGCCGGTAAAAAATTGGCTTCTGTCCAATGTTAAGTCTATGGAGGGATTGCCACGGCCGGTATTTTTTTTAAAAAAAGGTGGCAACCCTATATGAAGCAGGGTGCTCTGAATTCAGACTGTAGTCCTCTCTGTGCACCTTCCGGTGAGCAGAGAGGACTACGGTCTGAATTTGGAGCTCCCTGATCCGTATCAGCCATGGAGCGTTCGGGCAGTCAGTACTGCGCATGACTGCATAGACTCCAGTGTTGGCCCAATGTATACGGGCTTTAAAACTAGTTTGTACTGAAAAAAACAAATTCATACTTATTTATGCTTCGCACTGCACTGGAGACCTCACTAGCATTCAAGGGGTTTAAACCCCATTTAAATAAATGGGAAGCTGGGAAACGTATTTATCCCCTCCATCCACAGATATTTTTCAGCAGGGCAGTGGCATTACATAGTGTTACTAGTGGTGAATAGCACAGTGACACCAACAGAAAACCTTGTACAGTAGTCTTAGGGTGAGATATTCAAAAAGTCGTCATAATGATCAAACTGACAGATCATGAGTCGGTGGTAAAAAAATGACAATATTTTCAGAAGTAAATCCATCACGTTTGAAAATATGTCATAAAGACTTAAAAATGACGGCAAAAAAAATTGATGAACATTGCACTTAAAAATTCTGATGTTAAAAATGTCTTTGATTTTGTCTTTGAAACGAAAAGTTTCAAAATTTTCAAAGAAACAGACATTGCTTCTCACTCCTGCTAACAGTACTTTAATTTGTCTTCTCTAAGTTTAGATCATTTTTATTTTGTCGGGAAAAAATAAAATTAATCAGACAAAAAGGTAACATTGAAACAAATATTTTTTTCTGAAAATACCTTACAATATGATGGTAGGATAAACCACACCCAGTTTTAAGAAGGTTTTTTCCCTTTGGCAGAGAGAATGGGATGCAAAAAATGACAGAAACATGTCTGAGAATTGACGGACCATAGAGTAAGAACTTTTTTATTCTGATTACAGACAATTTCAGTTACCTCCAGTTTCTGAACAACTCGCCTTTAGAGCTGCATTTCTACAGCAGAATAGACATTACCCACACCTAAACACCACATGAAATTATATAAATAACAAGACTACCTTGTGGAAAAGCAAAGAAATTATCAACCTTTAAATTAAGCAAAATATGGGTTAGAAATGCAATGTTAAAACCAGGAATGAAAACAATGAAAGCAGGATACAGGGACAAAGAAATAAGGATGATGTATAAAGGACATTCTTGTTGGGTCGTTTGCCATTAAAATTCCAAAGTGGCAACAGGTCATAGTTATAAAGAAGTAAAGCCACATTCATAAATATGCTGCTATCAGAGAAAATTCTTTAAAGCGGAACATTTATCAGATAACAATAGAGCTTCATATGATAATTACATTAGTGATCTGAACATACCTAGCTTTATTTTCAAGAATAACTGCGACATTAAACAAAAATGGAACCTTTTATGCAGACAGGCACTGGCTAGGATCTTACTGTAGGCACTCTCTGCCTTTTGGCACAAAGGATTCAACTCACCAGTGGTGGACTTGAAGGGGACGGGCAGTGCAAATGCAGAGATGCCGGCTCTGCAAGATGTCTGTGCTGTTCCCCGGTACCTGCCTGCATAAAAGGTTATATTTTTTTAAAGCTACAATTATTCTTGAAAATAAAACTAGGTATGTGCTTATTGCTAATATAATTATCATATGAGGCGCTATTGTTATCTGATGAAGGTTCTGCTTTTTTTTCTTTTGCATAAATATCATCACTTGTCATATATACTGTCATTAAGAATATCTTATACTTGGCGTTAAGATTTAACTACTAGAGCTGCCTTTATTTTTTTTTTAGTACAAATAGCAAATTTATACATAACCTGACACGATTCTTATCTGGATCACATTCATTTCAACTCAAATATTTAAAAAAAAAAAAAATTAACATTAGTGAAAATGTCACTGAACATTTATATATCCTTATGTCACTTGCAACAATTTTACAGACACTTTATCAAGCTAGTTTTTACCCCCTCCCCCACCCCACCCCCAGTGAAAATCACAGACTGTCCCTGGGAACACTTGGGATGCAGACCAATATGGTGCAACTGGCTTACTCCAGATTGACTCCAGTTTTCTTTGTATACCAGTCTTCCTGCAGAAACCAAGGGGGATTGTAAATGGAAGCCAAATTGTCTTAGAATGTTTAATAAAATGTTTCCTACAACTGACTGGTCACAGATTAAATAGGTGACTCACACAGCGAGATCAGAGGTGGGCTGAGTTGCGGGAGGCTGGAAAGCAAAGCACAATATTTTGCATATGAGGCATGCTTGTACTATAAAAAGAATGTGGTGTTTGAGTGTGACCGTATATCTGCAGTGCTCTGGCATTGAGAGCCTTACTGAGCTCTCTTCATTTCAAAACTACAGTATGAATCACAATCATGTGGCTCATATCCCTGCCAAATTCTTCTTTGCTGCTACCACTATAAGTGTCTCTGTGATCTCTGCCAGCAGTATTTGTCAGCTAGCCAAGACCATCAGGCTGAGTGCCGGAGTGGAAGGCGAGAGTTTTGTTTTTGTTTTTTTTTTCCTCATATAACAAGGAAGCAAGTAGGCAGCTTCTGAGTCACTAAGCAGTCCGTAAAATGAACATTTACAAAAAAGGAGAACATAAAGAGAGGCACAAGAGAGGAATACTGTATGTAACTGTGGTTTAGGACTGACATATGTTTTGTTGCACTTTACTACTCCTAGAGTAACCATCTTTGAACTGGTGGGCTTGGAATAGGATGCAATGCTATTTCTGTGCCAAGTGCCTATAGAGCAGTGGTGGGCAACTTGAGTCTTTCAAGCTGCTGCCTGACTAAATCTCCCTCATGCAGTTGGCGGGTGCCACTATGCTCTAGATACTTGTACAACATAATACAGGATTGGTAGCAGAGCAGCAGTTCTCAACATTTTTCAGTGGTGGAACCCTTTGGTTTCACACAAAATCTTGGTGGAACTCTAATAAGCCTCTAACCCCTTAGATGCTAGCATCCAATATATTGGTATCAATATAAAAAATATTACACTGCTAGATTGTACCATAATTAGCCTGAAGACTACATTATTATGCTAAAGTTTCAGGTAACCATTACCATATTTTACCACATTAACCTTGAGGCTTTTGTTCTATGAAAAAGTGAAGCAAATCTGGAGCAAACCAACTAACTATAGGGAACACATAACAATTACCTAACATCTGATTGATTTAAATGGGGCCTTTAACCCCTTGAGTGTTAGAGATGTCTCCACACATTGTTATGGATATCTACCTAACATTAGCCCTTTGAGTACCAGAGGGGAATATATCACATTGCTTAGCCATGTGTTTGGATACTCCTCTAGCACTCAGAGGGTTAAGGTAATAAAGTTCCAATTTAAATCAGCGTGGGGGTGTTTTCTTTGTTCTCCCTGTGCAGCTGGTTTGCCCTTGAATTGCTCCTATTTTCTCAGCACATCAGTCTCATTGTCTACCACCCCAGTTTGGTCCCACTGTCCCCCCTTCTACTTCTTCAGGGAACCCTGTAGTGAGTTTGGGATTCTGGGAAAACCTGTCTGCACTGTAGCTCTAAAAATACAAGATGTTAAGTTGCTACAAAAAGTTGTGGTACATAAGTCACCTGTGTGAAAGCCCTAAAACATCTGTGGCATCCCTTAAAAATTTATAAAAATATGTTTTAATCTTTTTTTTCTCTCTACATTAGTGTACTGAAATCATGATCTTCGTATCAGTATTTGAATGGCAGACATGCAGGAACTCCATGTTGTCATACATAGATCAACGGATTTGCAGTTGCTCATTTATCATAGCTACGGCAATGATAAATTATATTTCCATAAGCAAAATTGTGTCTGGTGCACTTCATTCCATGCATTAACCCCTTAAAGACCTGAGGGATGAGCATTGCCTCCTCCAGGGCTAAAAAAAAAAAAGACTATTATATGGCAAACAAAAGGAGGCATACATGAAAAAGAAAAATTCGAGTAATTCCTCTGCAAACCACACAGAACACAAACAAAAATTCCTGTTGATTCAAATGGAGCATTTAACCTCTTGAATGGCAGAGTAATCCGGTGGAGATGCCTGGGGCTACATTTTATAAATATGATGCAGCTGTTTTACCTCTTTTGTCTATGTAAGTATGTACACCTACAGTCCTTCTCTTACCTTGCTTCTATAATGCAGCACACCACATTGGTACCTGTCTATCTGGGCAAGGCACCTTCTGTGACATGGGCATATTTCATTTTAGGGCACCTTTGGACAACAATACACTGGATACCTTTCTGGCACTCAAAAGGTTAAACCGGAAGGCCTTTGTTAACTCTTTGAGGAGCAGAGGGCTGTGACACACATTGCTTTGCACCTCTCTAGTGCTCAAGGGGTTAAAGGAAATACATTGCTACCATGAAAATCTGAAGGGTTTAAATGAGGAAAACCAATAGCACAAATGAGTAGGGTGAAATACAGAAAATTCACTGAGGACAAGTAAGCTTAGAGTCTGTGTATAAATGTACCTTGGCTTGGATCCATCAAGACATTGCTATACATGTTTTGGTTATTCCTTAGAGTTTAAAACTCCATTAAAAACACATGGCAGACAGCAGAAAGCAAAGTATGCAAGAGCAATTTAGGTCTGTCTTTTGTATGGCAACAATGGCACAAGGAATGTGGGTAATTCATCACCATGAAAGGGATTGTAAGGTCACATACTAAGACATATTATTAAAGAATAACTGCTACACTACAGATTGCTAGCTCTTTAACTATAGATGCTAGCTCAGGTAAAGATGCAGCTGGTGTCCCCCCTGTTCTCAACAGTGCATGTGTACTTTACCGCATGTTCTCTATTGTGAAAGTGCTATTTGATGAATGTTTGCTTTGAAGCACTGTGATACATGTGCACTTTGATGCTGCTAAGCTTCTGTATCCTGATACACTGAAGAACACACATGACACTCTCTGGCATGTGTACACTGTGATGTTTGTATATCTAGATACACTAGAGTCATTTTTTCTGGCTTATATTGAATGGCATACTGAGGTGCATGTGCAGTTTGATGCAGGTCTATGAAGTGGCACGTTGTGGCTTTGGCTCAATGACTGTTGAGACCTTTGCACTGTGGTATGCATTAATGTACTGTTACACATGTGCATTTTCACATGTGTTATATAGCATGTCTGAATTGATGGCACCCTGTCACGTATGAAGGATGTGGAATGGGTTTGGATGCTGTAGCTTTTAAGCCTTTTGTTGCCTGTATGCTTTTTCATTCTTTAGTAGCAATAGACTGTGCCATACGCTGGCAATGTGTGCACAAGTGTACTGAAGATTGTGTGCCTTATTTGAGGCACTCCCTGGTGAAGGTGTTCTTTGACACACAGATGTGGTATATGTTGACATACTGGGTTGTATGTTGACATTTTTAGATATGTGCTTTGGCAAAGAGGTGCTTTTTCAGGTATAGTGTGATTTATGTACACATTGAGGAGTATGTGGATTTATGGAAGCACTGAAGGGTGTGCGTATTAGAACTCCCTGATTTGTGTGTTCTCTCTAGGACTGTCATTTTCTTGCTCTTCAGGGACAGTGACCTTTTTTGCACATTGTGCAGTGTATGCTCCTTCTGGCTTCAGTATTATCCTTGTCTTTACTTTTTTGTCTGCATCCTTAAGTGTTTCCTGTGGCTTTCTTTAGGTATGGTATGATGTGATCGTTTTAATCTTACCAGTCATTCTTGATCTATCCCTGTTGGGTGTTGGGTCTTGTGCATTGAAATAAACTTTACTCTTTTTTCTGATATGCACACTATCAGCTTCCAAGTCAGTTTTTCTGGTATTTTGTTTGGAATGATTTTTCACATTCTATCTTGCTACTTTCAGAAGTGTATCTTACTGTAGTGTTTGGGTTTAAGCTACCTTGCAGATTATATTGCTTATTTCATTTTTTTGGTCTAATGTAGGTTTTGGGGTCTGGTTTCCCTTAAAGGGATAGTAATGTTTCATAATAAAAGCAGCTGTAATTAATCATCATAGAATTTGGACTTTGGAGAGTGTTATTTCAATTCTGTCAGAGTTGTAGCACAAGAGTAATTCAATGACAAGGTGTCCCCCTCCCTCCCCTTTTACTGATGTAACACTGTTCAGCCAGAGCAGAAGGGAGGTGCCCAGGTAGACTGCAGAGAGGGACAATCTTCAATTAAGATAAGGTAAAAACCTGAAAAACTTGTCAAGGGGGGCAGGGCCTTCATTGTTCTCATAGGAAGAATATTGTTCCCTTCTGTTATCTGTCTGGTCTTACAACCAGCTTCCACATCTGAGAAGAGATGGCTTACACTAGGTAAAAGGGGCAGAAGGGGAAACCTTGCTTGTGAATATCTCTCAAACCATAAAGAGATAAGACTTATACCGTTCTTTGTGTTTTTTTAATGCCTACAAAATAAAATAAAGATAAAACGAAGTATTACTATCCCTTTAAGTAGCCCAGGGTTTCTTAGAGAGTTTTCTCCCTCTTCCTCCAAAAATGCTGAACAGAAAGCCTTAAGTAATCTTACAGGTGGTAAGAGGTTTTTATATCAAATGTGTGAGTAGGTACGGAAGAGGACGCTAGTCAGTACCCTTGCTTCAGCTATATCTCATTTTGAGGCAACCTCATTTTGTGGTTGCGAGAACACTAGATAAGTATATATGGACTTATTCTAAATGTTTCCTTTTTCAGATTATTGGCCACTTATGACTTTAAGAAGTCTTAGCACTCTAGAAGTTTTAAGTGCCTGTATTTTGAGGGGACACTTCTCTTTCCAGGGTTTCTTCTTCAGCAAAGCGTGTATTTGATGCATGTAATGTGTCTTGTATGACCATCCTGAAGGATCACATTTCTTCTTGAGAACAAAAGTCTGGTGTCAGTTGCATCCACTACTGACTGATTATTCCAGACATTGTACATAAGCAGTCCTGAGTTCTGAATAGACTATACCCATACTACGTGTTCTGGTACAAAGTGGCATTGATCAAAGAGGTACTGAACTTGTGGCTCTCTTCAAGAGTTCATACCTTTGGAGAAGTAACTGTTTGATAGGTGTGTATTCAAGCCTTTTTCTCAGCAGGCTAGAGTGTCAACAGGGCCTCTTATTTTGGAGTGTTTTCTATTAATCTCACCCCCCTGTTTTGTTTTTTTTTGTTTTTTTCTAAACTTGGTTTGGGTACTAACCGATTGGTTAATTAACTGCCAGGCATATGTAGGAATTATCACCCTTTATTTGATTAGTTAAAGCTTTGAGACTAGACACCAGGAGGAAGAGGATGGACCTCTCTTACACTGCAAATTGTCTTTGTATTGCTTTTCTTTCCTAAAAACTGATGGGGTGGACCTGTAGTAATTCAAGAGCCCATTGTACTCTTCACAGTGGAATGGAATAGAATGCATATATTGTGTATTTTTTATCTTGAAAGAAGTTACAGTAAAGCTTGCAACTTAAGTAGCATGCATAAGAACTTGTGGATTAAATGAATGATCAGTAACCCCTTAGATACTACTAGCATTTACCCTTTGAGTGTCAGGGGGTATGCAATACATTGCAGAGCAATGCGTTGCATACCCCACAGGCACTCAAAGGGTTAAGAGCTTAATGTCCCTGGGAATCTGTGATGTAAGTATACATCCACCTCATTTTAGTTTGTACGGGTTATCTAAGGTCATCCCTTACATACCTTTCCCTTAGATTACCTCAACAAGCTTAGTTGGAACTCTCAGTATCTGCTCCAAAGACTCCAGTTCTCTGGCAGAGTTTCTGAGCAGGTAAGACCACTTACCCATTCATCCTGTCCATTCCTTGCCAATTTCCACCTACTTGCTTACCAAGCCCTACCTACACTCTCCTTCATCACTTTGACCCCACTTAAGCTCCATCTGTTATGCCGCAAATTGCATCATTTTAACACTCCCATTCCAGCACCATTCTGTTCTCTGGAGGCAGATGTTACTGAGAATACCAGTACAGCTGCAGGGGTTAATTAACTCTAAATATACATTAAACAAAATTATGTTATACTTGGTCATATATTATATTTTTTTTCCAATAATGAAATTCCAACAAGACAATGTAGTTGAAGACGCTGAAGAAACTCTACCTTTTTAACCCTTTGGATGACAGCTATAGCTCCAAAAGCAGACTTCTAAGGCACCCAATGGGTTAACTGTATGCTTGTATAGACTTTGTAAGTATCTGAAAAGTTTGTGATGTTAGTTTACAACCAAAATCTGTACTCTGTAAAGCCATTTTGATACCCTTTTTTGTACATAGCTACAATCAGCATACCTCCCAAGTGTCCCTCTTTTTGACCCAAATCCCTCTGTCCCTCTTTCCCACCCTGATGTCCCTCTTTTTAGGAAACCAGATTGCATGGTGTGTATATAAGAGTATCACATTGCTCCACAGCAATAAAACTCACATTATTGTTTGTTTAAACATCAGTATATGTGTTTATAACTTGTTCTGTGTACATAAAATACTTTGGTCTTGATAGAAGTCATTTATTAGGTTACATAAGGAGGTGTCAATAGGTCATGAAATAGCCTAAAAATTATCGCTAATGCCCCACCCACCAGCCACACCTCCAGCCACTCCCCTTAAAACACAAGTGTCCCTCTTTGGCAATTTAAAATGTTGGGAGGTATGAATCAGATACTTGATTTCTCTTATTGGCAAAGGGAAGGGCTCTTTCACACAGGTGACATTTGTAGCACTTTTTAACAACTGAAAATTGTGGTATATTTTAGTGCTACGGTTTAGCAAGGTTTTCCTAACATCACATTCTTTCAATGTAAACGTAAACAACAAAATTGCAGAGAAAAAGTAGATGATACAGGAGATTGTTTTACAATTTCAGTGTAACGTTTACATAATATTTCAGCTCCAACCTATGTCACTCAAATGATGACCAGATGTAAATTGGGTTGGACGAAGGAGGGAAATCTATTTGGTTTCTTAACTGCATAATGGTTGGTGCATTGACGCAAGTTATTTTTTGGACTTCTTCAGATTTATTGAACTAGAACTACCTGAGCAAGGCCTATTCTCTGTACACTTTCTTGGCTGCTTCTGCTTGGATTGCTGCCAGTTGGCAGATGTAGCTGAATAAACAAGATATGATGCTTGAGAGAACAAGCAGAAGCATGTAATCTTGTCTAGCAGCCATCTCATTCACTAAGCAAGGCTGCTTTTGGCACAAAGATACAAGGATGCTGCTCCGTCTATTACTTGGTACTCAGTGTACTGAATAAGCCAGGACTGAGACAATGAGGACTACAGATGCCATCATTCCTGGCCAAAAAATGGTAGTCCCCAACAACTGCAGTTGTTATCCCTTTGAATGCCAGAGAGGTATCCAGTGCATTGCAACACAATGAATTGTATACTTCTTTGGCACTCAGTTAAATGATCCACAGTACCGGATCATTGCATTTGGAATGGATGTGAAATGAGAAGTCTATAGAAAAACAATCACTAATATAATGTATAAGTATTGTTCATATTCATTGGTTAATATCTCCATTTAATCAATTAAAGGGATAGTAATACTTAAAATGTAAAAAAAATATGTTGTAGGATCTATCCCCCTGAGTAAAACAAGAGAACTCCCACTGTACAGTGGCGCTGTTGCTACACCATCCTATGGAGATTTATGGTCTACGGACCAGAGCTGTCCATAGGATGGTGTAACAACAGCACCACTGTACAATTTCAGGACACTGCGATATTGGACCTAAAAAATTAAACTTTGAGCTGTAACAACTTTTGAATAAAACACCTTTCAGCAGTGGGAGTACCCTTTTTATTCAGGGAGATAAACACTACAATATATATTTTTTTTACATATTAAGTATTACTATCCCTTTAAAATGTGTATATGTCCCAAAATGACTCCACTTTTCTTTTGTGCATAGGGCGATCTGTTTGAATATAGTCATTAAAATTGTTATGCTCCTGTTTAACTGGAGACTACAACCACCTCCTCCTAGTGATCTAAAGACCACTGTCCAGAATTTGTGAATGGATTTCAGAAAGTGCAAGTGGCACCTCCCATCGTTAGCTGTCTACATTTTTGTAACCACATGCATACTTTTGGTCAACCACTGTAAAATAAACAGACTTTCCCAAATGTTTTTGTTTTCCTTGACAGCAGAGCAATAACTCATTTGGAAAGTTGTATGGTATATAATAGCACTTTCACGTAAAGCAGCCCTTTTCATAATTTTACTTTAGCTGTCCTTCAGCTGAAAACTATTCGACTTTAACCGTTGAAGGCCCAGACACATTGTTAAGCAATATCCCTCTGGTCCTGAACAGGCACAACAGTTTATAATAAAAGTAATGCTCAGGTTGTTGACTTTATAAATATACATAAATATAAATTAATGTGGCATGACCTCCACTTTGCAGAGTTTTTGATTTTGTGCCTACCACACCCCTGTGCTGGCAGTAGGTATAAGTAACACATGTGGGGACTCCTCCAGGAAGATGGCATGCCGCAGCAGATAGAGGAGCAAGATCTGTGTGATGTAAGGAGAGGATACAGCCTGCAGGGAGTGGTGGCTGCTCCTGAGAGAGAAAGGATGGCTGGCTTGGGACCATATATACATACATACTCACTATCGAATGCTGCACGACATTGCCCATTCATTTGGGCACTCTGTGCCTGACGGGGGCCTGCTGGATCTCTGTACTTTGATGGCAACGAGCCTCGTTGCAGTGATTTTCACAGGAGTGGCCAGGGGGGCTTCTCCCCCATTCCCCTGTTAATCTCTCTGCAGTGATTTCTGCTAGGAGTGGCCAGGAGAACTTCATCCACCTAGCCAGTCTTGGAAAAATCAATGCACAGTGGCGATTCGCTGGGTGTGGGTGATCTCTGCCCCCCCGTCCAGGGAAGGATGGACAGTGAACCAGAAACAGATTTATATATATAAGATAAAATTAGAACAAATCTGGTCAACCTGCATCATGGGGTACAAAACAAATTCTCATACCTTTAAAGCGGAACTATCACTCAAATTAAAGTCCCCCCCACAAAAAAATCATTATGCACATAGCAATACACATATCCATACTAGCATTATCCTGAATAAGTCTGGCATTATTGAGAAATCCAACTTGTTCTGAAACTCACAGACAGGCATTTTGCTGTACCGGCATCTGTGCGCATGCGCTGTCAGTCCCTTCCTGTACCTTAAGGTACAATGCAACTCCTCCTAGAGGAGACCAGGATGGACAGTGCAGCTGCACAGACGTCTCTTTGGCAAGATGTCTGTGCTGATGCCTGCCTGCTGTCTCAGAACAAGTTGGATTTTTCAATAATGCCAGACTTATTCAGGATAATACTAATATGGATATGTGTATCTCTATATCCAAACTGATTAGGGGGGCACTTTAATTTGAGTGATAGTTCTGCTTTAAATTGGGCTTTAACCCCCTCAAATTCTAGAGAGGTACATCAATTTACCTCAGGTCTGTCCCACTTTTTGTCATACATATGGCCCTAATTCTGCTCCAATATAAATATTCAAACCACATTAAAGTTTACTGGTGCAACTTTTACAGACTTGTGGGTACATGTTGCAGTAGGCTTTAAAGTAACCCTTTAAGGAGCAAATGGGTATGCAAGCAATTGTGAGGCAGTGCATTGCACACCTATGTGGTCCTTAAAACGTTAAGATTAAACAATATTTTACATGTTAGTCTTCCCTTAAAGTCCTGATTTATCAAATGAAGAATTTTGGCAATAATTTACCAACCCTTTCAGTGTGAGAAAGATACACTAATGCATTGCAGTGCAATGCACTGGTTACCTCTCTTACATTCAAAGGGTTAACTCTTAGCAGCTAAAGACATCTCCAGCGTATTGATTTGCAATGTGGTGATATCTTAACATCCAAGAGGTTACAGAGGCCCAACTAAATATGTAAGAAAGTAATGGTACAAAATGAAATGCAACCCATTTATCAAGTAGCAAGATTGATCTGTGGAAAAAAAGTTACACAACAATGATCATCTTTAACCCCTTGACTGCTAGAGAGGTATTCAACGCACTGCAACGCAATGCATTGGATAACTCTCCGGCACTCAAAGGGTTAAAGGCCTTATGTTCAAAATAGGAGGCAATCTGGGGCAAAGCAACTATAGGAGGGAAATCACCCCCCCCCAAACACCTATTGATTAAAATGGTGCCTTTAACCCCTTGAATATCAGGGAGGCCTCCAGCACAAATACTTCTCTAACACTCAGTAGATTAAAAGTCCATTTTAATAAATGAGAATTTTTAAGTGCCCCCTATGGCATGTGTGGTAGTTATAACTCTCATATATTTTATGATAGGTCTTATTTTAACTATGTACCTTCTTAGTATCTGTTGTTGCAGGTCTCAAAAGAATAATAATTGTATTTGAACATAAACTTTGCAGTTAAATGGGATATTGTACCTTCTGGCTATATTCAGTTGCCTATGGAATACCCCTTAATGCTAAGGAGACCAGTTCAACATTAAATATTTAGTGGATCATAAAACAAATATATTTTATTAATTCTTATGTTAAAAGAAAACAACCCTCTTAAAAACAAATAACTTCAAGAGCTTATGTTGCTCCCGAAGTTTGTCTGGAGCTCTCTGGGAGTTAGTGTCTTAATATAGTCTGCCTCATATCACTCTATATCGTAGGCTAGCACTTAGCAAGCAGTCACATAGAGGGAATGGGTTTTTCTTTAAAAATTTATTCCCTGACCCCCTCCGTCTCTTTAATTATCAGTCGCTGGTCAATCCTTCATTCTCACTGTATTTTCTTTTTCCCCCCTCCAGTATTTTCACTTATCTCTATCTACCGAGCCTATTGCCTTTCCATTAATGGCTAGTTTGCTCCCGGTTATCGGGGAATTTCTATATAACAGTGCTGTATGTAGATTTCTCTTCTATCCATTTTACTAAATTTCTACTCCAGCGCTATTAACTTTACGAGTCTTTTACTCCTCCGTGTGTGGTAGTTAGTTTGCTCTAGAATCGCTCTTTTCTTTTGTGCATAAAGACCCCAGTGATTCTTTGGTGCTCTCTTTATTTACATGAGATGTCTTGCTTTGTGGTCTGCTTGCTCACAGGAGGCCCTTAAGGTTATCAGTATATGCACTGCACCTGTGTTCCTGGCATCTGACTAAAAGAGCCAGTTTCTGAATGCTGAACTACCCTCGGAGCTTCTCCAGCAGAGAGCAGTGAAACACTGCCAAGAGTTTTAGACAGCAGAAAACAAGGCAGCTCCCAAGAATTAGGAGGGGAGAGTGAGGAAAACGCAATGATCTGTCTGGCTTAGGGATGTGATACGGTGAATGTCAGCTGGCTTTACAGCAACAGATGCTACACAAAAATGTTGTTTTAAAATCTGATCAGGTTGATTTTCTGTGTTCCTGGGCATGAATTCTTTGAGCTCCAGAGGGGTGAGCAACACACTGCGGAGAAATACATTTTTAATCCTTTGCTTGCCAGACAGGTAAGCAGATTTACACCACCAAGACAGAGGTCTAAGTCATGCATTTATCTAAATTATGCTGCCATTAGTGTCCTTGGGTCCTTCTAGTCCATTTAACCCCTTGAATGCTAGCGAGACCTCCATGCATTTTGAAGCAATCCATTGGAGATGTCCCTAGCATCCAAGGAGTTAAATATTTTATAAAGTCCTGTGGCATTTATAAGATAACAATGAATACAGAATCTTGTTGATTTAGCCATTTAAGGACCACAGGGCTGTGCAGGACATTGCAAGGCAATTTGTTGTACACTTTCTGTGTTCATTAATTGGCTAAACATGGTGATCACTAATACAGCGCAAACAGCCACTGATTAAGTTAGCAACAGAGCTACACAAAACACTAACACCTCCTAGTACATTTATTCTTAACATTTTCAACATATCCTTGCTTGATCACAGGCAGTTATTCAGTGGTTCGTAAATATGGCGATTAGGAAAACTTGAACTTTTGCTATGCCCTGGGAACTGGGGGTTGAGAACCACGGTCCCAGTAACTAACCAACATTTGCTTTATTCTGGGCAGAAAATCCTCATGACTACTGAATTAATTCTGCATGTATTGCTTCCCATAAACTCATCTTTAATTAGCCTTGGATATAATGTTCATGGAGGCAGACATGATTTGTTGTGGCAAGATTCCAAGACCCAAATTCCTCCCACTGAAATCTTCTTAGGAAGGAAGACTTCTCAGTAGAAGGATTTTTGAGTCCTTGAATGCTGCAACAATGAATCATGATATCAAATACCACTTTAAGGTTCGATTTTGTGAACCAATCCACTCACAATTGCTCCACAGTGGCAATTAATATTTCTGCCCCAAGGGGGGTTTATGATTAGGAGGTGTTAGTGTTCCTTTAATTGAATGCATTTATGAGTCAGAGAATTTGTATTAGAATTCTAGAGGCTGGTAAGTAGAGAAATTATACAGAAAAGAAGTGCATGATTCTGGAAAACTAGGGCCCTATTTACTGTGGGTAAGGTAAACATGGAGGGGGTAATATTTAAATAGACAGTATTACTGTAGCAAATTATGTATGTAGCTGCATTACAAAGTTACACCCCTCAAGGTATAGGTCCTCTTCAAGCTTCCTTTCACACCTGAAGGTCTGGAGCTGTCAGTGGTTGCCTGATTCCTATTGTGAATGTCAGTGTGACATCAAACTTAATCTATTCAGATCACAGCAGCAGCTAGAGCGGAAGCTCACTGGGAACCTGTCACTGACCTGTTAAAGTGTTAGTAATGTTTCAAAATAAATTCAGCTCTGATTATTCTTTATAGTTTTTAGGCCATGTAGATTATTATCATCATTCTCTATGATGTGTAGTTCCAGAGTAGTTGAATGATAAAGTATCCCCCTCCCACCCCTTTTACCTATTGTAAGCCGCCTTCAGATTGTAAGCCGCCTTCAGATGTGGAATCCGGTCATCAGACTGGACAGCTCGCAGAGAGCTGTGAGCATAAGGAAAACCCAGCCCTCCTTATGCTAACAGAAGATTGTCCCTTGCTGCAATCCATCCAGATGGTCTTCCTGTACAGCATTACGCAGGTAAAAGGGGTGGGAGGGGGACACTATAATTCAATTGCTCTGGAGCTACACATTGCAGAGAATGATAATACTGCTCTACATGGCCCCAAAACTATAAAGAATAACCATAGCTGCATTTATTTTAAAACATTACTATAACTTTATAATGCTACTGTTTATATATTTATTAGTCTAAAAGCCCGTGCACACGGGCCAAGGTCCGGGTAACGTTAACCATCTGAGTGATGGAGGGGTACGCAACGCATTACTTTGCAATGCGTTGCGTACCCCTCTGGCATTCAAAGGCTTAGGAGGTCGCTACCTCACTGCTCCACACGATGCAGTCTTGTGTCGCCTCACTCACGCAATGCAGTCATGTTCAGTAGAGACTGAGCATGACTGCATCGTGACAAACACCCTAGCGAATTATTATATAGGATTTGGCTCTCCAAGATGCCATTAAAATACATTAGGTTTTCATGGTATCCTATTAATAGGATAGTGTTGTTTGGGAAGCACTCTCACTAAACAGTTATTTTGCCTTGGTGCATATGCTCAATGGAACTGAGAATTAACCCTCTGAGTGCCAGAGGGGTACGCAACGCATTGTTTTGCAATGCGTTGTGTACCCCTCTGGCACTTAAAGGCTTAAATATAGGTAGAAAGAAACAGCAGCACTCACAATACTTTAACCCCTTAAGCAGGGCTCAAAATTTCCACTTGCCACTAGCCAATGGCGAGTGAAAATTTAGCCCTGGCGAGTAGAAATTCAGCCCTGGTTGCCATGTTATGACTTGCAGTGGTGAGTAACTTTTCAGGCCTGGCTAGTAGCAAAGGACTTAAAATTATAAGCCCTGCCCTTAAGGTCCTACATGTCATAGGTTGGTGTGCCTTAAGGACCCATGATGTGCCAGGAACATCATGGATTTCAGGGCTACACGCCGTTCAGGGGGCCCTGAACTGTATCGCAAAAAAAAAAAAAATGGTCCATGGTCCTTAAGTGCAGGCCATGTGCACTCATGGACGGTCCTTAAGGGGTTAAAGAAAAAGAAAGGATAGGTATAACCTGTTCTTCATGGAAGTATGCACTGTCAGGTATGTATGCAAAAAAATATGCTCATATGTCAATTTTAAGCAAATGTTCTCAGGAAATTTTCAGATACACTTTTATAAACTTGACTTTACTTCTTTATAAATTTGTACAACCAAAATTTGTGATGAGCCCCCACTGAAAACAAACAAAATAAAGTGTTTTGTTCTAAGGCATGGTGGCCTCATTTATAATGCTTAAATATACACTAAGAACGTTTTATATATATCTCCCCCAAAGTTCCAGACGTGTGTGAAGAAAGAGATACATTTATTCAAACCCAATGCTGAGGTTGCCCCCAGTGGATGTAAAAAAACATGATACAGCCTTTGGCTTCTAACAAAGAGCCATGCATGCTATTAATCACATTTTTCAACTTACACTTTCACTTACAGATTACAGTACATTTTCTGAGACTGACTCTATACACAGAGTCATTTATACTTAACTATCGAGTTATTAAATCATGGAAAGCCCCTTAAGGTGTTTGGCTCTAAGCAATAAAGGTTTTATCACGCTGAGCATAAGCATGTTGAACTATTATGAATCACCTTCAGAATCAAGTCCTTTACTATCATGTTACTACAATATGGGCCTGCCATGACAAATATTATAATTTGTCAATATATTTTTGTTTAACAATGCCTAATGGAAGTAGGCCACAGGTATTTTAATGATTCATCATTAGGAAATTTAGACTTGCTTAATCACAGTCAATTTTAATGAGGCTTTACAAACAGTATAATTTCTAATTTTCCTTCCAGACAAATAGCATTAAGCATCTTCAGATCTCACCCTTTAAGGACCACAGAGGTGTGAAACATATTGCTTTGCAATTTACTGCACAATCATGTGGTCCTGAAAGTGTTAAAGAAAACACAGTTAGGACAATGAGGTTTTAAAGTGACAGTAAGCCTCATTTTCTGCAAGTGCAGAATATGTAAAGTCGAATAGCCTACACATTTTTTTTTTTGCATATTCATCTATTTTATTAACCCCTTAGGGACCCTTGACGTACCAGGACCGTTAAGGGTAAATTTGCTTGAAAGACCCTTGACGGTCCTGGTACGTCACGTACTTTTTACTTACAGCGCTCTACCGGGAGCGCTGTAAGTAAAAATAGGGCATGAAATAGACCGCTCCAAGATCGGAGCGATCTGTTTCAAGCCCCATAGTGACGCGCCGATACACGTGACAGGTCACGTGTACCGGCGCCTCAAAGTGCCCCTATGCGGTCGTTATGGGACGGAAATGTCCCATAACGTCCGGTCCTTAAGGGGTTAAACTTATGTTCCAGACAGTAAGTTCTCTGGATGTTAGTTGTTAGAGAGCTTTGTTCACTGCAGCAGAAAATCCTGCTTCCAATCGATTACAGCAAACAAAAACAGGATTGCACTCCCGAAACTATAGGCAAATGAAGATTCATCTATGAGAATTTGTGCGAAACGCGTAAGATGTGGATGCTCGGTGTCTGTATGTATTGCTGGTTCTAATAAAGCTGATTTTATCATCGTTTGCCTACGAGTTTCAGGAGTGCAATCCTGTTTTTGTTTGCTGTAGTATTTAGGGTGCTTTGGAAGTCTAAGGGGAATCTGCACCCAATGGAACTTACGAAGTATTTGGTGAGTCATACATCCAGATGATTACATCTCACGTTGTATATTGCTGCCGCTACGCTTTTTCTTTCATTGTCCAGTCTATTACATACAGCACACAGAGCACTCAGTGCTGGAGGAGTAATGTTACATTGTATCATTATTCTGCTTTCACAGTCCCTGACAGAAAGCCTCCTGGAAACAGAAGTCCAGGGAGTTCACTGTAAATTACATTATGTGTAGAAATATATGTGATGATGAAGGAAAAAACTTATAGGTAACTGGATCTAACACATTGTGATTTTGCAAAGTATGTAAAGTGAAAAAAGGAGGTTTATGGTTACTTTACAATGTGTGAATGTGTACCACAGCAACAGAAGGCATACTGGCCCATATTATAAAAGCAAACTGGAATTAGTTATTCTGTAAACCAACTGCACCATAGGGGACAAAAACATTCCTACATTCCCATGTATGTAAATAGTGCTTTTAACCCCTGAATGCTAGAGAGGTCTGCAATGCATTGCTTTGCATTGCACTGGAGACCTCTCTAGCATTCAAGGGATTAAAAGCCCAATTTACTTTAACATGAATCTTTACTTGTCCCCTATGGTGGAGTTGGTTTACTCTAGAATAACTCCAGTTTTCTTTTATAAATATGGGCCACTGTTCCCCAATAAACAGAAGACAGCCTGCACTGACTAGTTGCTCTTCGATTGCCACATAAAGCCCATATATTAACCCCTTAAGGACCAGCCACGCAACCAGCACTAAAGGATCATGGGGCGTTTTTTGTTGCCAAAATGGAATCAGTGTTCTCTGAACGGTGGGCAGCCACGTGGGGACCCCTTAACGCAAGTTTTCGCATGACGTATATGTACGGCATGGGTCCTTAAGGGGTTAAAAAAAAACTACAAAAAATCATGACATGTTTTTAGCTATTAATATGAATACAAATTGTAATGTATATCAGACATAAGAGAAAGTAATGGGAGGCCCAGTGTTAATTGTTGCAATACGTTTGTAATGTGCCCATTCATGTCATTTCTGTTTCACAACGTCTTTATTCACTTGACTTCCAGTGCAAGCTTGGCTGAGACATGAGTAAATAAACACAAAACCAGCTTTGAATAGGAACATAATCTTGCTGATAAATAGAATATAGGAAGCAAGAAAGTAAATAAATAAACAGGCAGCTTTAAATTCAGGACAATATGATCACATTCTTAGTTGTAATTTGATTTTTCACACACGGGTTATGGTATAATTGGTATTATGTTTACCACTTATTTATAAAATGCAACATTATATTCTATTATATATATATATAGTGGATATAAAAAGTCTACACACCCTTGTTAAAATGCCAGGTTCTTGTGATGTTAAAGAATGACACAAAGGTAAATCATGTCAGAACATTTCCACCTTTAATGTGACCTATAACGTGAAAATTCAATTGAAAAACAAACTGAAATCGTTTAGGGGGAGAAATAAAAAACTCACAATAACCTGGTTGCATAGGTGTGCACACCCTCTTATAACTGGGGATGTTGCTGTGGTCAGAATTAACCAATCACATTCAATCTTATGTTAAATCGAAGTCATTACACACCTGCCATCATTTAAACTGACTAATAAAGTTCATCCGTTGTAGTAGGATTTTCCTGACATTTGCTTAGTTGCATCTCAGAGCAAAAGCAATGGTCTACAGAGAGCTTCCAAAGCATCAGAGGGATCTCATTGTTGAAAGATATCAGTCAGGAGAAGGGTACAAAAGAATTTCCAAAGCATTAGATATACCATGGAACACAGTAAAGACAGTCATCATCAAGTGGAGAAAATATGGCACAACAGAGACATTACCAAGAACTGGATGTCCCTCCAAAATTGATGAGAAGACGAGAAGAAAACTGGTCAGGGAGGCTTCCAAGAGGCCTACTGCAACATTAAAGGAACTGCAGAAATTTCCTGCAAGTACTGGCTGTGTGTTACATGTGACAACAATCTCCTGTATTCTTCATATGAATGGGCTATGGGGTAGGGTGGCAAGACGGAAGCCTTTTCTTACAAAGAAAAACATCCAAGCCTGGCTGAAGTTTGCAATAACAAACATCAAGTCCCCCAAAAGCACGTGGAAAATGTGTTATGGTCTGATGAAACCAAGGATGAACTTTTTGGCCATAATTCCAAAAGGTATGTTTGGCACAAAAACAACACTGCACATCACCCAAAGAACACCATACCCACAGTGAAGCATGGTGATGGCAGCATCATGCTTTGGGGCTGTTTTTCCTCAGCTGGAACTGGGGCCTTAGTCAGGGTGGAGGGAATTATGAACAGTTCCAAATATCAGGCAATTTTGGCACAAAACCTTCAGGTGTCCGTTAGAAAGCTGAAGATGAAGAGGAAGTTCACCTTTCAGCCTGACAACGACCCAAAGCACACATCCAAATCCACAAAAGCATGGCTTCAACAGAAGAAGATTAACGTTTTGGAATGGCCCAGCCAGAGCCCAGACCTGAATCCAATTGAACATCTGTGGGGTGATCTGAAGAAGGCTGTGCACAGGAGATATCCTCGTAATCTGACAGATTTGGAGCGCTTTTGCAAAGAGTGGGCAAATATTGCCACGTCAAGATGTACCATGCTAATAAACTCCTACCCAAAATGACTGATTGCTGTAATAAAATCAAAAGGTGCTTCAACAAAGTATTAGTTTAAGGGTGTGCACACCTATGCAACCAGGTTATTGTGAGTTTTTTTTATTTTTCCCCCTCAACAATTTCAGTTTGTTTTGCAATTGAATTGTTCACGTTATAGGTCACATTAAAGGTGGAAAAAGTTCTGACATGATTTATCTTTGTCTCATTCTTTAACATCACAAGAACCTGGTATTTTAACAGGGGTGTGTAGACTTTTTATATCCACTGTATATATATATATATATATATATATATATATATATATATATAGTGAGAGAGAGAGAGAGAGAGAGACAGACAGACAGACAGAGGAAAAAACTGCAATACAGGGAAAGCGTTAGTAATCTGTGGAAGTCAATGAGTATGTTTATTATTGTTAAAATAATAATAAAAATTCAGCTAACCAATAGAAGAATAATAAAACAAATACATATAGCGCTATATAAGTATGTGAAAATAATTTCATTTAGAGATCATCAAAAAAATAGAAAGAAATGTTCTAATATGAGGATTAAACCACCTATGGAACACTGGACAATAATGATGAAACAGATGTTATAAAGAGTACTCTAAGCTCTAAGTGAAATTATTTTCACATACTTATATAGAGCTATATGTGTGTTTTAGGCACATTGGTACATTAATGCATGTGTATTTTGTTTTATTATTCTGCTATTAGTTAGCTGAATTTTTATTATTATTTACATAATAATAAACATACTTATTGACTCAGAGTGTTTATTTGCAATATTTTTTTTACTTTCTAATATATGTTTGTACTGAATTGTTACAAGGGAAAGGTTGAAACTGGCTGTTATAGCCAGTCAGTTATAGCCTCCCTGGCACGATCACAGCACGCCCTGATGTGCTCCGACCATGAAGTCTATTATGGGCCAGGACTGTCAACCATCGCGGAAATGTGTGATGGTTCTGATCCGTCACTCGTCGCAAAGTTGAGCAAAAACAAAAAAATATTATTGCCATACTGCAAGCAACTTGAATATAAAGAGATACGGAAGCCCTAAACACTAAAGGGATACTCACTAAACCCTAAATGACGCTACAAAAAAAAACAAAAAAAAAAAAAACAGGGATAGGTGGCATTTCAAGGAATATAAACAAAATTATCAAACTGTAACCTCTCTTAAAGGGATAGTAATATCTTGATTATATAAAAAGTAATATTGTAGTGCATAAAATAAGAAATCCATCGATGCAGTTCCTATCTCTCAAACCTTCATGTTTTGAGAGATGGGGCATTCTAAAGTTCCCCCCTCCCTCCCCTTCTCCTGATGTCAGCTGTAAAGATGACAGAAGGAGATCCGTGTCGGCCGACATGAAGAGGCTCTTCAGTAAAGCCCCAGTAGTGTGACTTAAAAAGAAACACTTCTTTGGAACATTCTAAAAAGTGTGCTTGCAAGCCAAGCACACTTTGTAGATCATTCCAATGAAGTATTTCTTTTTAAATTGCGCTATTGCGGTTCTGCTGAAGAGCCAGCTGTCGGTCCCCGGACCAGGAACTCCTGCTGTCAGCTTACAGCTGTAGTCAGGAGAAGGGGAGGGGGGGGGACTTTAGAATGCCCCATCTCTCAAACCTTAAAGGTTTTTTTCCTGAAGGATCAATGACAGTCCTGACACGTCACATACTTTGTGCTTACAGTGCTCCTGTGGGAGTGCTGCAAGCACAAACAGGGTCTCAAATTGACCACTCTCAGACCCCAGTTCTGCACACCGTTACACGTAATCAGTCGTGTACTGGCGAGCTGACAACAATCAAAGTGATCCATAAGGAACTGTAACCTCCCTGGACCGCTGGTTATTAAGGGGTTAAAGAGATACCAACACAAATATAATACAGTAATAATCCCTCAAAGATTCAAGGTACTTTGGAAAGTACAAATATATTAGCCAAAAATAAAAATTCAGAACATAGACTGTTAAAATATAATACCCATAAACACTCAATTTAATAGACGGATTGATATGTAAATAGTAACAGGGTCTGCAAAAGTTGGTACCCATTTAAGTCAAAATAATCAGATAAACAATATATTCCCTGCATTACAAAAAACATAATAGTTCCTAAAACTCCTTCTCTCACACAAGTCTGCAGTGAGTAGTTGGACTGAAATCTCTACTGCCCCACTGTGGCCTGGAAATTGAAAATAGTGCTCAATATAAGTACAAAATAAACAGTGATTTTCTGTGTTAATTTTAAGGAAGGTCACAGTTTGATATTTTTGTTTATGTAATTTGAAGTACCACATATCACAGTTTATTGTACAAAAAAGTTAACCCTTTAAGGACCTGAAGGGTGACCAATGCATTGTGAAGCAATGTGCTGCATACCCATCTGGAGCATGGATGTCCGTGGTAGGGGGGGGGGAGAAACAGTGGAGCTGTTGTGCTGAATTGGTGGGCATATTATGGCTTTGTGCTCCCCCCTGAAAAATTTCTGTGGATGCCCATGCTATGATGCTTAAAGGGTTAATAAGTTTTATATAGTTCTGTCACTTACAGAACCGTTACTGACAGAGCTTGCTCCAATATAGAAGAACACACAAAAAGTTGATACTTGTGCTTATTGTCTGCATAGAATTAAGGCCCATGAGTACCCTTATCCTCGACCCGTAACTAAAATGAGAATTAGTGGTCGGAGACATAAGAAAAATGTGAAAAAGCACTTAAAGTGGAACTATTACACAAAAAAATTCCAGAAGGCAATATAATATATATATATATATATATATATATATATATATATATACTAGTGTAAAAGCTTGTGTACACGGGCCATGGTCTGGTGAGGTAAAGAGGCCGCTCCTGCTCTGCGTACTGCCGCCACCTCACTGTTGGTGCACGCGATGCAGTCATGCGCAGTAGAGACTGCCCGAACGTACAGAATGCTCCCAGCATTCCTACACCTCCCAGCATTCTGTGCGTTCAGGCAGTCTCTACTGCGCATGACTGCATCGGACAAACATTCTGGCCTTTTATAAATATAAATTAAACAGTAATATCCTGTGTATAGATTTATATTTCCATACAGATAGCGCTGCGTTGAATATAATAAAAATCACAAGGAAATGGTTCATGCACTATTATAGGGAAAAAAACTATGAATTCTTGTTTGCTCATGTGCTATATGTTGATAAGGGAATTCTAGTGTATGGGTCGGTAATATGAGGCCCTACTACTATTTAGTCTGCAACATCTGCACGGCAAAGGGGGATTTACATATGGGTTGGGGGCCACGGAGGACTAGTGCTTTTACAACAGATTTGGGAGGCATATGCCCATCACCATTATCGTTGCAGAGCAGCTCTAAATTAACTTTATATCAGCTGACTAGGCACTGGCAGTACCCACGTGGAGCACATTATTATGGATCATTACTGCATGTACATCAACCTCAATGAGGCATAGAACACACCTAAAGGGATAAGATTTCCATTTGGAATAACTGGGCTATTTACCTTGGGATCCTTTATTTTCTAATCGGTGCAGTTTAGTCATAGCTGATGCAAAAGCTTTGCAGTGCACACAGTTCTGTGGATAACCATCATAAAATGCTGCAATTTCTGTATAGTGTAGTGTGATTAAACTGTGACATGAGAAAATGAGAAAGCAAATAGTCAGGTTACTGTAAATATGCACTCTGTACAAATATATTCTATGGCTACCTCTAACCTTTTACATATAAGAACAAGAAATGCTTTAATGATTTCTCATGTTCTCTCTATCCCTTATTTTTCAGAAACCTCTCTCTGAAAATGCTTGCCCCTGGATAAAATAGTAATATAGTTTTTTAAGTACTTTAAATATTAATGTGATTTAATTAAACCAGACTGTTGGTCTTCAATTCTACTGAGATGTAAACAGCTAAATTCAACATTTGCAAAATAATTCAAGGTGAACTGCTGGAGCTTGCAGGGATTATAACAAAGGGAGATATGGTCAGATGTTGATACTTTGCCAAAGTGCAATCATGCATTCAGAAAGTTTCATAGGAACATCTCAAATCAAAAATCACCTCCAGTTTAAAACTCCTGGCCATGAGTAAGATCAAGTGAGAATCTCTACCTCACACTTTGTATCCATATCATTTCCCCTGAGCTTCCTCCTAGACAGCAAATAAAGCTGCAATCAGAACACCTAAGTCAATGCTTCCCTGTTATAGAAGAATCCTGGCTGAGGAGCTTGGGAAAGTGCAGCCCTGCTGCTCCCTGTCAACATTCCACCCCCTCTGCCTTTCCCAAGGTCTCAGGCAGAAAATCCTTTTTTGTTCTTATCAGTTCAAACAAGAACAATGAATTCCTCTAGCCACAAGAATGTGACAAGGTGCCAACAAATCCAACCAGGAAGGTGATGTATGGCCTATAGGCCACAGCTCAAATAAATCACACTAACCAGTGTTACAAGGTAATCGTTTTGGTTTCCTGTCTGCAATGTCTGTGTGTTTGTGTCTGTGTGTATGTGTGTGTGTGTATATATATATATATATATATATATATATATATATATGAGAGAGACAGTTGTAATTGCAAGACCAAAAATTAGAGTTAAGCCCAATACTGTGGTTCTCATCCAAGGGTATGAAAACTCTGGGAAAATATTTAAAGTTCCGACAACCCAACATTTCCATACTTTTGATCAATTGAGTGAGAACTATCACAATTACTATTTTTTGATTCAACCATATTTCACCCATACAATTTGCACTTCCTTTAGCAAAATATTTTTGTTTGATAAGAATGCTTTGCATGCATTATAGACAATTGGTTTTATCAGCATTGTTTTGTTCACTTACGTCTGTATGTTTGACATTTCTTCTTTTCTCTAATGTTTAGTTCAATCCAGTCAGGACTGCCAATTTTTAGTTATATTCTGTTCGGTCAAGCCGCATTTTTTCTGTAAAGTATTGTACAGAGTGCTTCCAGCATATGATCAACAAATATTTTAATCCATATTGTTTTGTTCAACAGAGTAAGCTTCAAGTGTACAATTGACAGTTTTTTTTAATATTTTGTTTGAGCTCAGTGTTGATAAATACTGTTTTGTCTGACCGAGCATACTTCACAAGATTGATAAATGTTTCCTTCTCTGCTTTTAAGCTTTTAATTTTTCTATCAAGTGAACAGCAAGTGCTTTGTTGGTCAAATACACCTTAATCATATGTAACAAAGTGAAGTCTGCTTTGTGTTTGCACACAAAAAAAATTATCCATAAACATACTACTTGTACAGAACTGTAATTTTGAAAGTAAATGTCTTGGGAATTGGGATTATCAGTGTTTAAGTGGCAAGTAAGAGCTATTAGCACCACAAATGATCTACCTCCATGCGAAATCTGTTTAGTAGTTCTGCCTTCAGCCCCGATGACAACTTGGTGAATGCATCAAAAGTTAAAATGGGAATACTGCTAATGTTTTGAACAACTTCTTATTTTGTTCCCACCAAATGTATTTGGTGCAAATTTGGGTTTATAAAGACTGGCACTTACTCTTAAACTGACAAAATTCAGCTTTATTGGTCAAACAGTATAAAAGTGATATGAATTTAAAAATCAGCATTTAAGATAAACTAAACTATAGAGATACACAGTATTCCATTTTCACTTTCTAGTGGTCACACTGGACTATTAGTTATTCCTAACTAACTTGTATGCAATTTAGTATGGCATACACCTGATAACTATACAACTCCTATATGTATAACAATCATTCTAAGGAATAAGACTCAGTCATAATGCATTCAAACTTTATAAAGCAGATAAGTTTATCATTTAGTTCACCAAATGAATTTTGATCACTGAGTGATACAAATTATTCCCAACGATTACAACAAGAAAAAAAAATTATTGGAAATCCCTCAGAGGATAGTCAAACAGTTGCAGTAACAGTAGTGCATGAAAAAAGTGACACAGGTTAGGTATTGTGTCATATAAGAATGTTCACATATCACAGAGCATAGGGAAGATGTACTACGATATGATAAAGCAGTGATAAAGCGGAGATGACATCTCCATTGATATCACTTCGCCAATTCCTATGTTAGTCAATGGAGCCTTTCTTTGAGAATCTTACTGCATACGTGCTATACAATAACATAGGAACTGAAGAGTTTATCACACTAGAGAAATTATCACTGCTCTGCTTTATCACACCTTAATGTATCATGCCCCAACCCCCAGTTGCAGAGTGATATAACTTTATTCCAACAATGCATTAACGCTTTTAGTGCCAGAGGGAATGTCCAACGAAGTGGTAAACAATGCATCGGGCACTCCTCTGCAACGCAAATTGTTAATGCACTATGTATTTGTAGAACAAAATTCAATCAATTCACAAACATATCACAGGTTGTTACATATTCTGTGCAATTTTCTGATATTTATTCTGAGAGAAAAAGATGCTGGGAGGAAAAAAAAAACAAAAAAAAAACCCTTTCATATGTAATACGACACAAATCCGTGCAATTTTCTATTGACTTTTTTTAATAGGCAAATGTAGAAAAGCCAGGTACATATTGATGGAAAGCAGCATATTTTCAAATGAAAATACATGAATATAAAGAGGCAAAATACGATAGTCGTTGGGACTGCAGGGCAAAGGTTCACTGGCAATAGGAATCAATGCTTTTTTGTCATTATTTGTAACTACAGCAGTTTTTATCCTTTGAATGTTTAACCAATTAAGGAGCAGGTGACATGCTATGACCGTCAGGGTGTATATACCCTTAAGGACCGGTGGTGGTCATAGCACGTCACATATATCCTCTGGGAGAGCTGTAAGTAAAACGGGGTCTGAAATTGACAACTCCAAGACCGGAGCGGTATCTCTCTCACACCCCAACGCAGCACGCCGGTATGCATAACAGGTCATGTCTACTGGTGCATCGGAAAGGATCAAATCGGTCCTTAGGAGAAGCTAACTTCCCTGGTTAAAGGGGTTAAAGACCAGAGATGTGCAGCATATTCTGCTTTACAATCCTCTGGTCTTTAAACCCTTTGAATGTCAGAGGGGCATACTGCGCATTGTGAAGCAATGCGTTGCATGCTCCTCTGGCATGCAGAGGGTTAGAAGAGGCTTCCAATGCACTGTAAAGCAATCCCTTAGAGAACTCACTAACACTCGACGGGTTAAATCGTTAGTAGACTTGTTTCCTTTCTCAAGCTTTATTTAATACAGAAACAGGCATAGTATGAAGCACATTATACAAGCTTCAATAAAACTATGGTTCATAGCTAATATTTTTCTAACTTGCTGTAAATTTCTTAACCTTTTCACTGCCAGAGGAATTATAGCTAACAGCTTTAATGAAATGACATCACATCGACTGCTGGATTTTAGATGACCTGACCTTGCAATATATTTCACAAACGGACAACAGGAAAGCTTTGAAGTTTTAATGATAAAACCTAGTTTTCTTTTAAACATTTTTATCTTGTGGATTTGTTCCATGGTAGTTAAGCAAAAAGGTCATTGTATTTTGCACTTAATCCTTATGTACTCTGTGGGCCATATGTACAAGGGAATGTGGCGCAATTCTGAGACAAATGAACAAAGAAACAGAGATCCTATTAACATTTTCAGATTCTAATTGATTTAAAACCAGGGCTTTAGCCAGCCTGTAAAGCAAAGTATTGCATTCAAGGGGTTACAAGCCACCTTTAAATCAATGGGAATGTTTAATTCTCCCCTGTGCTGCAGTTGGTACACCTCAGAATTGCTTTGCATTTCTCTGTATAAATGCCAGTGAGTTAGCTCAGTTGATTAATACACCAACTATAGTACTGAATCAAACCTCAGTGTTGCAGGGCCAACTGCCTTTCATCCTACTGAGGTTATTAAGAAGTCTACCAATGAGCTGAATGATAATAACAACTATCAGAAGCTGCCAGTGGTTCAACTCTGAGGCTGTACATTAAAGGGATAGTAATGGATTATTTTAAGTAAATTTAATATTGTAGATAATAGAAAAATAAATTAATTGCTGCCACTCCAATATCTCAAACATGTATAGTTTGAGAGATATACACTGCTAAACTCTAACCCTTTAGCAGAGTTTAGCAGCGTATATCTCTCAAACTATACAAGTTTGAAATATTGGACTGGCAGCAATTAATTTATTTTTCTAATATCTACAATATTAACTTTACTTAAAATAACTTTACTTATAATCCTTTTAACCCCTTAAAGGGATATTAATACTTAATTATTACTAATCCCTATATTAAAGTCCTATTAAAAATAATTGTATTGCCCCCAGTGTCATCTCTCAAACTTTTATGGTTTGAGAGATAATCGCTCCTAAAGTTGCCCTCTCCCTCCAGTCATAGATTATCAGGCGGCTCTGCAGCAGAGCCGCGATCGCGTTAATAAAAAAAAAATATTTCACTAAAACGGTCTTCTACGTGTGCTTGCAAACCAAGGACACGTAGAAGACCATTTCAGTGAAAGATTTCTTTTTTATTAACGCGATCGCAGCTGTGCTGGAGAGCCACCTGAAAGTCGTACGACTTGCTTCCCTGCATTCAGCTAGAACGCTGACTACGGGGAAGGGGGAGGGAGAGGGCAACTTTAGGAGCGATAATCTCTCAAACCATAAAGGTTTGAGAGATGACACTGGGGGCAATACATTTATTTTTAATAGGACTTTAATATAGGGATTAGTAATAATTAAGTATTACTATCCCGTTAAGGACCCATGACGGTCCTGGGGCTTCATGGAATTCCAGGCTCCCCACGCGGCTGCACGCCGTTCGGGAATTCTGGAATCGGAATCGGTCCTTAAGTGACCACCGCATCTGTGCGCGGCTGGTCCTTAAGGGGTTAAGCAGTTTGTGACCCTCATGAGGAGAAAAGCTTTCTATAAAAATTGATTATTATTATTATTATTGTCTCACTCTGTAGAACATTTGGATGGATTACCCTGTACTTTCTGAATCTTAACCCCTTAATAGCCCATGACATGCCACTACAGTCATGGGTAAACTTGCGTTAAGGACCCATGATGGTCCTGGCACATAATGGAATTCAGAGTTCTCTGAATGGCTGCACGCCTCTCAGAGACCCCTGAATCCACTGCATGAATACAAAAAGGCTCAGTGGTCCTTAACTGCCGGACGCGCTCCAGTCGTTACAGGGTTAAAGCTGTAAAGTGCTGCATACGCACCTATGAATAAATATTTTTATCATATCATAAATTTAGTCCAACAAAATATATCTAAATATCATTAGCTGTCATGACATACAAATAGGCCAACCTGTTTTAAAACAAGAGATTTCTATAAAGTAAAAAAATGTCATTTTGATTTGTACATTTTAACCCTTTGAGTGCCAGAGGGGTTTGCAACGCATTGCTCTGCAATGCGTTGCGTACCCGTCTGGCACTCAAAGGGTTAACACATAGTAAAAACAACTCACGTATGTTAATGTGTATGATTATGGCCAGACCTAGGTGAATTTTTGATTCAAACAACAACAGAAAGCCATTTAAGTGACATACTTTACATTGAAAAAAAAAGGGTTAACAGCCATTGGAGGGAAACTTGCAGAGTCTGATTGAAAAAAAAAAAAGACCTCACACTGTACAGCAGTTTTGCTATTATTTAAAAATTAAATGTTTACTTTACATTTTTTTTTCAGAGATGCACAGTTGTCTTTATTTTTGTAAAAAGGACTTATCACCTCTCCGAATCCTCCCCTGAGTACAGCTTCCATCCTGAGAGGATGTGCATGATTATTTGTCCTTATCAATTTATTCCACCCCTCTAGTGGAAACTGATATGTTTTAGCAGCTTAGGAAGGTGGAGAGAGGTGATTTGAGTGATTAATTATGCAGATTTATTCGACCAAGTCAGAGAAAAAAGCTCTGCTGGGATGAATGAATGAATATGTTTATTTTTATAGTGCCACAAGTGTATGCAGACTAAATAAATACATTTAATGAGACAAAAAGCTGTGTAGGTAATGGATCCATTTTAACATTTTAATGATAGTTCCATTATAGAATAGTACAGTTCCCATTGCAGTTTATGGAGAGCTGAGCACATGCAATCAAAGCTCTCCAAAGACTATAAAAGCTACAGTACCACTAAAACACAGAACAACATGCAACCTGCAAAGATTGTGGCTGAGAGCCAAAAACTTCCAGTTTGTGTTCCAGCCTGCTACCACCAGGTTTATTTTATGTGTGTGTCTGTGTGTGTGTGTTAATGCCACGATGCACTGCAAAATAATGTATTGGACAACAAGTGGTTAATCACTATTATGTGCCTGACTGTTTGCATGCAATTATCCCAGACATTTTAAAATACCTCAAAACAATGAATTAGTCCACCAATTTATGGAAACACCACATATATGTAGTTTTTCCATGTGTTTTGCCAATTGTGGGGATAATACTGAAAGGCGCACGTTATATTTTCTAAATGCCAATAACTTTATATTTGTAATTATGTATATATATTATTATTATTATTATTAAAAGAGGATTTTTGTGTATTTATAGGCGGACCATAATTCCTTGAGACAAAAACGGGACGAGGTGTGGGACAGACGGACAGTAGGACTCCGTCACTCCGAGTCTGATCGTAGTAACGTGTTTGCTCTATCTCTTACTAGCGGTGTTCTCTCTCTCTGGCCAGAAAGCCTGCCCCTGAAGTAAATCAGAACTTCCTTTCTTCATCACTCCCACTAGTGGTTTTACTGTGTTTACTGTACGTATTGATTACCATAGAGTCCTATGACTCGTCATCAGATCACTGTCTAAGAGACTCTATGGTAATTTATCATAGTCTCGAGAGTCTTAGACAGTTATGAGTCACTTGAGTCATACAACTCTATGGTAATCAATGTGTACAGTAAAACCACAGTGAAACCACTAGTGTGACGAAAGGAAGTTCCGATTTACTTTATCTTATGAAATAAACAAGCCGCGTTTAGTTTTTTACAAAAATTAAAAAACTATATATAAGTAGGCTGACCATACCTCACCTTTAAAAAGGGACGCACATGAAAAATGCATACTACAGAGTTGCTTTGATTTTGGTACACTCCAGAAATATGCCTATTTCCTATGTGTCCCTTTATAAAGGTGAGGTACGGTCAGTCTATATATGTTTTATTAAAATCGGGACAAAAATGACATTTATATTAAAAAGACAGGACAGTCTGGAAATATGGAAAAAAAAAAAAAAAAAAGGTACTGTCCCGTTTAAAACGGCACATATGGTCAGTGTCATGCCAAGGCATGATTTGGCCTCTGCAGGCCTCTGGTAGGTACAATTTGTTTGTTTATTTTTTGTATTTGTATTTTATTCAAAGTGCTCCAGTCCTAGGCCATAAAGTGAATAAGCAGATAACAATCACCAAAACAGGACATAGGACGTCATACAAGGTATTGGGCCCTCTGCATTAATGGAGGTTATTCAGGGGACAGCCACATAATGTGAAATAGGGAGAACATGTGCATATAGCAAACTGTCAGGCCAAACCTCCCCCAAGGTAACACCCAGGGGGTTTGGCCTCTTAGAAGCAACTGGGGACTCTTATTTAATAAGGGTCTTGGATAAAAAGGGTGAATTTCTTTGTAACAACTGGAAGGGGAACATTCACCATCTGAAGTTCTCACAAGGACTCTTATATATATGGTAATTGTATGTAGGGATTTCTTGTGTTTCTCCCCTTTTACTTTATGTACTGTTTTGCCTATATGTAATCTTTATTTGTGTATGGCCTTTATTTCTGTATTTTTGTAACCAGCACTGTGAAGCCTTTTTTTAGATTAAATGTTCAATTAATCAGCTCTTGTCTCTGTTCTCTAATATGAAATCACTACTCTGAAGGAAGCTCAGTTAGAACACACTACTAAAGGGTTAATTCTATATGTCTGATTATTAAGGTGATTTTATACTGTAATTCTGTTGTGTTTGGGGTAACCTAAGACGCCCAGATATAAAGTCTTGGAGGTGGCAGCAAATTGTAGTACTGGGGTGATAGTGCAGGAGGGATTTCAGGGGTTAATTTGGTGGTTGCTAGAAATAGTAACAAGGACCCGGGGATCTGGTGTTGTTAACCCTTTCACTCCCACACTCTCCCCACTGTGCTATAACCCTCGCTTGTGACAGTCAGCCTATGTATTTACTGATAACTCTTTTTCTCTTAGTCCATGTGGAACACAGGCACTATGTGGTAAAGTATCCTCCAGCCAGGAGGGCAGGGTACTTACCTAAAAAGGTTCTCTGACTACCTCCCTACTCCACTTTACCACCATCAGACATGCTCAGTTTTAACACACATCAAAGGTCAAAAACAGAAGCAAGGCAGGAAAGGGAGTCACCTAAACCAGAAAACCAGAGTACCATCTGTACTTAAGCAGGGAAATCTTAAAGACAGGGCTTATAGGGCATCCCTGAGGTGGTTTATATTTTGCATATCTGTGCATTTATGGAGTAATAATTACCTAGCTATCATTTAGGGAAACAGTGATACAAATGGCAGTGAGTCATAAAACCTGTAGGGAATATTTCAACAAGTGATACACACACAGTATTACTTTCTGGAAACCAGGCCCTGACTGATAATATATATTAGGTCTTCCCTCAACAAACTTCAGAAGGGAGGTTATGTTGGGACCACCCTAAAACTAGCAAAATAGAAATAACAGTGCAAAATCACCTGTAAGAAAAGCCTTTTTAGAATATTCCCACTTCAGAGCCCCTCTCTTGGGTACTCACTAGAGGCAGAAGCTTCACCAGCCACTTGTAGCAAATATGTCTGGTATGTCTGTTTTTACATATTTTAAATATTTCTATAGTAAACAGAGTCATTTTGGCCAATAAGCCCAGGTGTTCTAGCACTGATTCTTGCTGGGATACTGAGGAAGATGAGTAGACCAGACCTCTGCTTCTAGTGAGTGCCCAAGAGAGGGGCTTGGAAGCGGGAATATTCTAAAAGGCTACTCTTAGACACACTTTTCTGCTGTTGTTTCTGTTTTGTATTTTTACCATCTGCAGTGTATACGGCTTGAAGGGTCAATAGGCCAGGTGACCACACATACAGTAGCAATTCTCACAGAAGTAGAATTGTTGACATTCTTCTGTGATCATTACATTCACACAAACACACACACTGAGACTTTTGGGCTTTTTTGATTAGTAACCACATCTGAATTTTACAAGGTCAAAATATATTTTTTTCACAGGTATAACAGTATAATTTTTGAATAAGATTTTAAATATTTGTTAATAGAAGAATATTTTAATTAAGAATTAATATATACATATGTGTGTGCGCATATGAATGTGTATACACATATATATTTGTTCTTTACTATTAGTGTACCAGTCTAAAATTAGGTCAGTATCATACTGGAAAAGTATTAGAAATAGTATAAAACTGGCTGAAGTGAAAATCAAAACTCACTTATAGGGATCTCTGGTTGGTTACTTAAAAGAACGTTAGTTTTGTGGTAGCATTTAAAACACTTGATCCCAATCTGAGGGTCGGGTTGATGGCATTTCCCCTTGGGGGGAAATGAGGAATTTCCAGGAGGAGCACAAGACTTTGTTTACAAAGGGTTACATTTATTTCAAAAGAAAAGGTGTGTGTGTGATTGTGTGTGTGTACCTGTGTTTGTGCAGGGGCCCTCATGGCTTGACAAAAACTGAAAGGGAGAATCATTTGAAAAAGTTTTGGAAACATTGATAAAAATGAAGAATACTTGGGAAAAAACCTGACTGAATGTGGTAATAAATTACAAGGGAAGAGACAGAGCAATTTAGGAAAAGTGTGCAATTTAGAAAATGTTTGTGGCCTGTCAGGAACAGAAGGGATGCAAACTGAGATCCCTGTGCTTTAGTTGGCGTCTCCTGACCTCAAAGTGTCATAAGTCTATTTATGCATTCTTTTTGCTTTTGTCACCATGATCTGCATAGCTACAAGGCACCTAACTGTAGTTCATTTGTAACAAACGGTCTACCCACAACTGCTTTTAATAAGCCATTATTTAAGCCTTCAACAGGCTGGTCCCTGCCCTTTATACACTAAATCCCAGAATTCAGTGCTTACTTATAGATTGTCCAAATAACCCAGTATTTGTTTCCCTGTGATCTTGCCTCCATATTCCTTGCATTTGTTTCCAGTCCTGCTCATGCTTGTTCTGTTTAGTCTTTCCTATTAAGTCTTGTCATCCACTCAGTTCCAGAATTCAGGGAGAAGTTAACCCAATCACTGGAATCACAGGCTCACTGCTGATCAGAGCAATGTCAGCTACAGAGAAGCCACAGGCTGGCCCTGCTAATGAGACCATTTTCCTGCTGAGGTCACTCACAGGCTAGAACTGCAGATGAGATCAATAAGCAGTACTCACTGGAACTCCCAGGCTCACTGCATAGCAGATAAGAGTCAGCTGCAGAGAAGCTGCAGGTTGGTCCTGCTGATGAGATGAATTCCCACTGGGACAGAAGCTGAAACCAAGCAAAGTACAAAGACGAAAATTCAGAGACAGGGAGGTCTGGGTCTATGTCTCAAGACAGGAGAACAGAGCAGGAATAATGCCAGGTACAAAATCGAAATCCAAAAGAGGGGTCAGGACGAAACAAAAGTCAAAAAACTGGAATGCAGCAAAGCTGCAACTAGAACTCTATACAGCTTGAATAATTGGGAACAAAGAAAGAGAGAGAGAGAAAACAACAAACTTTTACTAATGGAAGGAAAAGAGCCATCCAAGGAGGAAATGTCCTTTCAGCCCGGTACATGTAGACGAAGACCAGTGATGGAGACAGGGTTGGCGACACCTGTCTTGCGACCTAGTTACTGATTGAGGTCCTACTTTTCTGACCTTGGTTTTTCTTCCTACTCCATTTCTTATATGCCTATCATCACCTTGGCCTGCTTTCTGACAAAGATACTGTTCTACCTACTTTCAGCATGGCCTGCTTCCAAATCTGAAACATTTATGCCTTCACACCTGTACGCATTTCCATGAGCTGCCTTTTTATCCATGTAAAGATGACCTATCATGTAATACACAAATGATACACACTATGATAGTACAATTTACTGTAACCTCCAAACTTTTCTTCCTAGCCAAAATGCTACCAAACTTCAGCACACTGCAAATGTTTAATTGTCACACTTTTTATATAGTGGTATGCTGGAGGCCACTGTCTACCACTGATATCAGCTTTACATATGAGTTCCTACACATAATGCATTACATTAATGTCACTTTACATAAAGCCATCATGAGCTCACAATCACTGGAGTTTCTCAGTCCTTTACAGCACATGGGAAATTTTTACATTCCATTTAAAGTAGTCCTGCTATCATAAGTTAGCATGTTTTACATTTGATGGTGCTGTGTGACATGTTATTCCAATTCCCTGCACAATATGCTAATTAGTTATGTTTGAGATTAAAGTATTGCTCATTGTGCTATTAGAAATGCACTCAACGTGCAGGCTATATATATATATATATATATATATATATATATATATATACAGGGCTCAAAATTTCCACTCGCCACTAGCCAATACTGAGTGAAAATTTAGTCCTGGCAAGTAGAAATTCAGCCATGGTGGGTATGTTATGGCTTGCAGTGGCAAGTAACTTTTCAGGTCTGGCTAGTAGCAGAGGACTATAGATTCGGTGTATAAAAAGTATTGTAAATTAACAATACACACTTTTGGCTTGAGAAAGGTCCCAATTAGCGGACAGAAACGTTGCTGCTAGTTTGTGCTGCTATCTGTAATTTAACATGATGTGAAGTTATCACAATATACTTTTTATACAATGGATCCATGAGTACATACTTCCTTAAAAAAAAAAATAAAAAAATATATATATATATATATATATATCAGGGCTCAAAATTTCCACTCGCCACTAGCCAATGGCGGGTGAAAATTTAGCCCTGGTGAGTAGAAATTCAGCCCTGGTGGTTATGTTATGGCTTGCAGTGGCGAGTAACTTTTCAGGTCTGGCTAGTAACAAAGGATTTAAAATTATAAGCCCTGTATATATATATATATATATATATATATATATATATATATATATATAAAACATTTTAAAACTACATTTCTCACAGCCTACTACATAGCCATTTCGTACAAGAAATAACAATGTAAGTTAACCCAAAGGTCAGGCACTGAAGCATAAAACAAGTTAGACTACATTGTTTAAACTAAATTATGAGACATGAAGAAAACACAAAATGTTTCCAAACATATTGACGAGAATGTGAAAAACAGTTTTGAAGCAAAAATAATCCTTCTGCTGTTTCTATACAGCAACTGTTAAATATTTGCTGCATTTTGCAAATGTTGGATTATGCAATTTTTTTCACACCAGTTATTTTTGGATAAAAACAAATTAATTTGTATTATGTTACGCTGTAGAGCATGCTTTGGGAAAGCTACATGTTACAAATGGTGGAAGTGCTGACAAGAAAAAACAATGTATTGGACCTTGTGATAACACATAACATAGATATGGTATCCAATATTAAGGTAAGTTAACATTTGGGAAACAGTGATCACAACATGGTTACATTTGAGATTCAGTTTGGTAAAGCAAAACTGTATAGGTCTAACTGGTTGCAAAGTGGCTATTCTTGTAACTCATAGCAGGAACACCTCCCCCTGTCATGTTTGGTACCCACCACAAGGGTAAAACCTGGGCATTCTGAATATATTTGTATTGAACCATTTTACAGTATATATACATGTCTATCCAATATAGTTTATGACACTGTTCTGCTCCGGTGATCTACTCATTCAGTTTTTGGTGATGTTATCTACTCAGCTAATTTTATGGCCTAGGCCTGGTGCACTTTGAATAACACTCAGGTCAGCAAACAAGCAAACAAATTATACAACCCAGAGGGCCAACTCATGCCTTGGCATGACAGAGAAGTCGGTATAAGGATCTCTGTGGTGAGCTATTCATTCCAAAGCCTGACTAAATGACCAGGGGACCCCTTGAGATTAGAGTAAAGGAGGTTTAGACTTCAGCAGAGGACTAGGTTTGTAACAATGGTCCTTCTGTGCACAGGGAAGGAGGAGAGAATCTGGGATGAACTGGCCTCACCTTTTCAGTAACAAGTGGCCCTGGAGCTGTAAAAATGTTATAGCTAATAGAGAGAGAACTTTCACTGTGTGCTAAAACGCAAATAAATCATGTATCAAAGAATTCACAACTTCAGAATGGCAGTAACATAAAATGTATGCTTTCAAATGTTCAAAATCTGGCTGGCAAAATGGGGAAACTAGAACTGGTTGCAATGAATGAAAATACAAAAATAGAAACGAAACATGGAATTTGTTCAAAATGCTATTGGCTAAATATTCAGATCAATAGATATTGTTGAGTAATAAACACTAAAGCAACAAATTAAGACCAATGTAGCTTAACAATAAGGTTTACATGGAAACAAAAGGGTGAGGTGTATTATTTGAAAAAGTATAGAAAAGTATAGAATAGAATTAGGAACATTTAGACTAGCTAAAACTGAAAACAAGAAAAGAACTGCAAAAGACAGCCAGACAAATTCTGAAAACCTTTACAAGCATATAAATAGCAAAATTATAAAGGTTGATACTGGGCCTCATAAATCTGTGAATTGATTACTTCATCAGGATAAGGCAACAGTTGACATTTTCAACACATTTTATGTCAAGTTCCAGGATTTTTCTTTTGCTTAGTCCATGCCTTATTTTGTTTTACCTTGGTCCTTTCAATTCTCCTCCTACTCCTGTTAGTTTGACGAGTTTTCAATATAAAATTATCTCAATCCACTTACATCCTATAAGCTTCTTTGGAAACAAGAAAAGATAGTAGTCACCCAATGGTGCTATATCGCTTAACAATAGAACCTCTAATATAAAGATAAAATAGCACTCACACATGATGGTCAGAATGGGCATATGCCCAGAAACTGACAAGCACACTTACAGAGATAATAATATGTCTCCATTCAGGAACCTGCTGCACTGGACAAAAAAATGCCTGCTCTTCACATTGTGATTTGGCAGAAAACTTTTATTTAAAAAATTGTAAAATAAAATAATAGGCCAAAGCCTGCTTACGCTGACTGGCAACCTCTATCTGCTCATTTATTATACATGTGCTTCTTTTGGAGAGTGTGACTTGGAAAGGTGCTGCGTTAATATCAACACTGAAGTGGTTTCACACAGTCCTGTTGAACAAATGTTCTATTCATACAGCATTTGTGTTAAGGATTTCTCAGTCATTATCCTTGTGAGTATCTAATAATGAGGGGTTTTCTGGTGGTGGCTGTACAGTGGATTTGTGGTTTTGCACTTGGTGCATCCCCCTTCTTCTCCATTTATTTTTTCTGCCGTGAGCTGCTTGTTCCAGTCCCTCTTAAATCTCGTGGTAATTTTGTCTACGATCTCCTTCTGTATTCAACTAAACTTCTGGCACCTATTTAGTTCCTGTTCCAGTATTTTAAGTCTTGGTGAAGAAGTTTGCATCCTGCTGATTTGGCCTGTTTGCTTCTATTTGTAATTGTTCTGGTAAGTTGTGAGTAGAATTGTCTCTAAAGACTTTTATTCCTGTTAGCTGTGAGCGTTCCTTACGTGTATCCAATCTGCTCTGTTCAGGTTGCATGTGTGCATCTATTCAAACTCCTCTACAGTGCTCTGATCTTCATATATGTGATTTTATATTCAGAATCTTATTCAGTTTGTGAGGACTGTCCTTGGTCATTATGAACAATATATTCTTTTGAGACGTGAGTGGTCTAGTGGCTCATTGCACTGTCAGTTCTCTGCTGCCCACTTCTTATTTTTAGTCTTTTTGTTTGTACCCAATTTTCTATGCTAGTTTCTCAGTGTATTTTCAGTTTTAGGATTCTCTTTGTTGGTGGCACCTTTCTGTGATTTACTCCAACACCACCTCTTACATGTCCTAGTCCAGTTATCCTGACCTTCCACTGGCTCAACCAGTGGAGGAGTATCTGGTCCTTGCAGTCATCACCATTAGTTTGGCTTAATTAACCCTTTGAGTGCCAGAGCGGTACGGAACGCTTTGCAAATCAATGCGTTCCACACTCCTCTGGCACTCAAAGGGGTAACAGCTTTTTCAAGCTGGTGAAAAGCTGTACGCATAGTGTCTCAGCGTTTAGTCCTGGGTACAATGTTATTTTATTTGTTTATTAATGATCGTGAACTGGTTACTGAAAGTGGTGTCTCAATCTTTGCTGATGACACTAAAATATGAAAGGAGATACGCACAGAGAGGAATTATTTTTCTCCACAGAAAGATTTAGGTAAACTGAGTGAATGGGCAGAAGTGGCAGATGAGGTTTAATATAGTTAAATGTAATATTATGCATTTGCAGCAACAAGCATGCAACATACTGTATACACTAAACAGAAAACTACTAGGGTAATCCTTGTTAGAGTGGGATTTGGTGACACTGGTAGACAACAGACAAAAATCACTCAGCTGTTGCAAAAGCCAATAGGGTACCCATAAAAAAAAAGGGATATAGATGCACGGCATGAGAATATAATTCTTCCTCTTCATAAATCCTTTGTAAAACCTCATATAGAATATGGAGTGCAGTTCGGAGTCTTAAAAAAGACATTATTGAACTGGAAAAAGTACAAAGCCATATAATAAAGGAACTGGAACATTTCGGTTATTACTACAGATTAGGCAAATTAATTTTGTTTAATTTAGAGAAAAGGTGTATAAGGAGTGATATGTTTACAGTTTAAAATATACTCAAGGCCAATACCAGTCTCTCTCTCTGGCAAACGCTACACAAAAAAGCTAAGCAAAAAATAAGGGGGCAGCTTTAAAGTCTATAGGAACGGCACTTTTGACTTACACAAAAAGCAGGGATATTTTTTGCTACTTAGGGCAGTAAGGGTGTAGAAATACTTGTTTCAGGAAACTGTGTTGGCAGGTAATTAAGCTATTTTAAAAAAAGTACTGAATACATTTTTAGCGCAGAACAATATAGATAATTGTCACAGATGGTTTCAATGCAGGTAGGATGTTGATCCAAGGGGGATATACGACTGCCTTTTGGGATCAGTATGGAATTTTTTTACCCATTTGGGGCATTATTGTAAATGGCTTACATTTTTATGGTTATTTTTTCCTTCCTGTAGAATGATAAAGCAAAGGTTGAACTTTATGGACCAATCTTTTTACAACCCCTTCAACTTTGTTATTATGTACATTTTCTAAGATACAAACTTTTTGTAAGAAAAATATTTTCACATCTCCATTTCTGGCAATTCTCAGTTTAAAAGTTCTGATACGTAACAGCAAAAGTCCAGTCAGTAAAAACACAAATATCTAATGATGATTATCTTACCTAACATTGCTTTGTATGGTAGTTTGTACTTTTGTGGTCCACAAAAGAAAATGTTATCTAGACCTTCAATATCTCTACTAGATGTATATTTTCTTTTGATGAAGCCAAATAACATCTTTATCCTGAGTCATATAGTTCAGGTGATGTTTGGATTTCATCTGGCCAAAAAAGGTCATCAGTCTTTCATCATACACTTTAAAATATTTTATCTGGCAGTCGAGTAAATACCTTGACTGTATGTCTGAAGTCAATGCTATGATTTATACATATATTTTTTAACATTTTATGAATGTAAACATTTGTGCATTTTTTTTTTTTTTTACATATTACCAAGTCTGAAGTTTTAGAAGGTAATGACTGTAGAAGTGAGTTTTCAGGGAATGATTATAGACATAGTAATGATTCGAAATATTTTAAACAGAAGGGCAAAAATTTTAGTCTGAATGATATTAGCCACTCTCTCTGAGATATGTATGTATATATTTTTATTAAAATGCATTTTAGATCTCCCTCTACTTTAACTGACATCAGATGCTATGAGAGCTGATAAGGTCCTTCAATCACATAGCTCAGATGCAGGTAGATAATTTCCTCTGTCTGCGCTTTTTTTACCAGATCTTCACTATTACCTTTGTTGTGGCAGTTAACTGGTGGTAGACTGAAAGAATAGCCTGAACATTTTAGTAGATTTAAAAAAGGGTAGGCAAGATGAACACATTTCGTATTATTTAAAATAATCTATGTTCCTATGTTTCATCTGGACCATAATAAACACTGTTAAAGGGATAGTATTGTTATTTTTTAAGAAACATTAATTGTGTAGCCATTAAAAAATAAAACTGAATGTGCCCTGTCACATCTCTCAAACCTTTTGGTTTGAAAGATATTCGGGACCAAAGTTCCCCCTTCCCTCCCTTTTCCCTGACGTCAGCACTCTAGCTGACTGCAGGGGAATCCAGTCCCTGGACAAGCGGAGGCTCTTCAGCAGAGCAGAGATCGCATTATTGAAACAGAAATCCTTCACTGGAAGGGTCTACAAAGTGTGCTTCAAGCACACTTTGTAGACTGTGCCAGTGAACAATTTATGTTTCAATAATGTGATCTCGGCTCTGCTGAAGAGCCTCTGACTGTCCCAGGACCATTATGATTACATTATGATTTCTTTAATTTCCCCAGTATTCCTATCACTATCCTTGCAGAGGTAAAGACTTATTCTCAGGCTCTCACCCATTCTTCCTACTCAATTTTGCCCACTTCCCCACATACCAAAATTAAGCTCCACCCATATTATATATACTTACATAGTAGTTTAGGTTGAAAAAAGACTTGGGTCCATCAAGTTCAATCCTTATGACGCTATTCATGTAATATGAACAAACCCAGCCTTTCTGGTTACTCAGGTGGTTTGATAAGGTTCCAAGGTATAATGATTGCAAGTAGATGATGGGAGTGAAGTGGATATAAACTACATCACTCCAAGATTAATAAATAGATTGATATTATCAGCCTATGATAAATATTAGTCTATGACAATGAGTTACCTTACTTTGATAAGCAAGGTACAATGTATACAATGATATTCTCAGTAGCCTATACTATTGGAATTTGCTAGCAGTCTAAATCTGATTCTTTCATGGCCTTCTTATATTTGAACAGTACATAAAAATTTTCTTCAAATAAACTTCTACTAATCTTCCTAAAACGTCACAGCATCAACAGGTATCATTAATGTGTTAGCCTAACACTATCCTCAGTGTAAGGGACAAAATGATTGGGAACAGCCACCAACATCCCTTACTAATTTGTGTGTTACATATGTTCCTAAACTCCAGATATCCATAGCAGAGATCAGTTTATCTTGGCAATCGTTTGCACCTGTCACCTGTCTTTTGTTTTGCAATTATGAATCCTAAACTGGAATTCAGCAATGTAAGGGAAAAGCAGCAGAAGTAAAACCATTCCCATGAAACACATGCATAAGCAGACAGGTTTGGAATCTGCCAGTCAGAACCTGACAGATATGAATGGTTAATTCACCATTTACTCACTCAGTGATGAATGACCAAGTATCAAATACGATCTATTAGCAAATTTGCAAATGGCGAATGTAAAAGCAAATTGGACAGCTTCCTTATAAATAACCTAAATGTAATGCACTTTGAATCATGCTGGTCTGAGAGCTGTTTTATTCTGGTGTACTGTTGATATTATCCAAATAACTGTGAAGCCATTAAAGTGGATGTGTCACCTATGTACAACATAGCATAAATAGTTAGGCTACATATCAAATACTACTAAAACGGTATTCATTTTTTTTTTTTAAGTTTTATTTCGTGTAAATTTAACTTAGAAAGTCTGGGCTGAAGCTACTTCCGCATAGACTGTGGTTACCTGCTCTGTAACCCCAGTCTGTCACTCTGCCTCTGCTCTCCTCCCTCCTCTGATGACAGAGGCTTCTGTCTGTAAGCTGGAGCAGTCTCATTGGCAGAGATCGATATCTAGCCAATGGGATCGCTCCAGCTCACAGACAGAAGACTCCGTCATCGGAGGAGGGAGAAGAGCAGAGGCAGAGCAGTCTATGTGGACATAGCTACAGCCCAAACATTCTAAGTTACATTTACACTAAATAAAGCTTAAAAAAAAATGAAGACCGTTTTAGTAGTATTCGATATGTAGACTAACTATTTATGCTATGTTGTACATAGGTGACACATCCACTTTAAGCATTTTACAGTTTTTCTGTAAATTGAACCGTTATCTAACATGGGATTTATGCAGGTAGTACAAGAGGTGTTGTTCTGGAGCAAATCAGTTGTACCAAAGAAGACAGAAAAAAATTCCTCAAATTCCCATTCATTTAATGGCGGCTTTTATCCCCTAAATTCTAGGATGGTCTCAAACATATTGCGTCACAATACACTGGAGACATCTATAACAATCAACTAAATGAATTCAGAATTGTTATTCTCCCCATTTGGAGCAGTTGGTTTGCTCCAGAATTTCAGCTTCAGGCATAAGGCCCTTAGACCACAATTTGTGACTTTCAACCTATAAAACAAACCCCAGTAACATGCAGTGCATTTTATTGGGTTTGCTTCTGTGCAACATTTAGTAGTCACAACTATACAAATTGATACATTTCCCATGTAGATATAACATTCTGAATGCATACCCATTTCCTGGGACGGCCTCTTGGACGTTTTTCACCACTGGCCTCTTCCTTCTGAAAAAGAAAATATATTTTGCATGATGATCATTTTTTTTTCCTTCAAGTTTACAAACTTACTACATGATTCCTAGAATCTGCATTGCATATTTAGAATAACATAACTTTATAATGACGTTTGAAAACAATGACTTCAAGCGATACATCTGTAGTTATACAAATTAATTCAATTGAACTATAAAAATTTGAGTACAACTCAGTCCATAAGTGCCAATAAAATATTACAGTTCAAACTGTCCTCCAGCATGCCCTCTTTCCCAGCTCCTGACTCTAACACCTGTGTCTCCTGCACCAACGTTTTACCCAGTCCAGATCTCCAACAGCAGGAAAATCCCCCTGACTGAGTATGCTGAAAAAAAACACATGCCCTTTTATATTATTAAGGTTCTGGGATTCTCCTCCAGAATCACCAACATTCTTAACAGCTAGATCCTAAGAAAGTGATCACCACAGTGCATGTTCTGGCAGACGGAACCTATCCTAGGTTAACCCCACTACTGATCAGACAGAATAATGGCTGTGTCCTCCAGAGTGTGTGTGCGCGTGCATGTTTTGTTTTGAACCTTCACACATATGGTGCTATTTTTGCCTTAGATCTGCAGCCAAGAGACTCACAGATCCAACCCACATTGACATTATTACAACTACAAAACATCTACACACAATTACACAGAAACAGTGTGCATGTTACAAGTGTGAGACAGAGTAAATCTGTTATTGAGTGAGTAAATGTATGACAACTGCAAGAATGCCCAAGCCAAGCTTTTTGATGGCATTAAATTAATAAGCATATTAAGTGAATCCATGAGAATGTGCCAATTTATTTGCAACAAATGCTTGTAAAACTAAACAGCATTTGTGTAGCATATATTAACCCCATCCCGACAATGGACGTACATGTACGTCCTGCAGAATCTGTTACTTAGTGACAGAGGACGTACGTGTACGTCCAGGAAGTCGTTGAAGGTGATGGTGGAAGAAAGTTCAGTGGTCGTTAAGTGCCGGCAGCGTGTCACTAAGGAGTTAAGTATATTTGAAGCATCAGAAAAAAATACACTTTCCTCCCCAAAAAAACTCTTAGTAGAACAGACTTGACAAAACGGCAACTATCACATGACAGTTGCCCTTCATATTGTTTTTTTAACCCCTTCGATGTGGCACATTCAAGTGGTTGCAATGCAATGTATACCTCTCTGGCACTCTAAGGGTTAAACATCAATAAGATATAAGATATTTTGGTTGCCTCCACACATTTCTGCAACACAGGCATTTGGACGACAATGTCAATACATCATTCCCAACCAGAGGCAATTATATCATAACCCATTTAGTGGTTGGGACGGTAAGGAATAGCAAAGCTATATCCAGAGTATGTTGCACTGCCAAAAGTATGTACTCTGTGAACAAGTCAAACTATAAATAAAGGTGACATGCATAGATCTATGCATATATCACTGTATATATTGTGACTTGCTACTTCCGAGAACAGCTGACACACAAGTTAGTGAAAATAAATACTGGATGTCAATGAAAGAGCAGCATGAAAACACAGGTACAGAAATGTACAATATCAGACACCTTTTAAAATGAGCTGGTGCTGGAACACTAGAAATTATTAACCTTTTGCATTCACAACAAATATTATTCACTCTCACAGTGGTTCTATCCTATCCTAACCTATCCTCAGTGACCAATAACAGGACAACTATCACTGAGATATAAGTGCCACCCAATGAATTCTTAGTATAGCGGTAAGCATTGAAATCCTGTTATAATCTTTATTAAGTGCTGGCATTATTTAGAAATTCAAGTTCTTATAAGACTCATTGCCAGACAACAGAGCAGACATCATGCCGAAGAGGGATCTGTGCGCCTGAGCTGTCCATCCCTGTCTGTATTGTGCATGCAGTACATTGCAACTCCCCCTTAGGTTACTTGCCAATCAGTGAGGAGACAGTGATGGACAACGCAGGTACACAGATCCCTCTTCGGCAAGATGTCTGCACTGTCGTCTGGCAGTGAGCCTCGTAAGAACTTAGATTTCTAAAAAATGCCGGCACTTAATAAAGATTATAATAGGATTTCAATGCTTACCACTATACTAAAAATTATTTTGGGGGCACTTATATCTGATGTCTGCAGAGGCCCGGTCATCTAATAAACTCATCTCTGCACAAGCAGGGAAACCCTGAAGACATAGGAGGAGATTTATAAAATGTTCTTAGTATCATAAAATCATGTGTATAATATGAACAGTTTTGCTCCTCTTCACCTTATACATGAGGGAAGAAAAAAAATAAAAATACATTTTATTTTGCTACTCTCATTCCCTCCCTACCCACTTACCCTCATCTTTCTCACACCCTTCAGAGTACAGTCCGACAGCCTGACAGACCTTTAAGCCAATGGAAATGCCCTGTGAGGACTGCAAGATCCTCCCAGGGCAATAACATAGATCCAATGCAATCTATGTGCATTTAAAATCTTGGGTATAATTTACACCTGAGTATTATACGCAGGTGTGTATTTTATCTGAGATTTTACTGTACTTTTTAAAAGAAGGTCCTTAAATCATGGCAGCTGTAAAGAACGTCAGGTCTGATGGCATTATTACTCTGATGTTAACCCTTTGAGTGCTGAGGCATTGCAGCTTAATGCATTGGATACCTTTCTGGCACTCTTAAGGACGGTATATACCTGGCATTAAGATTCTGGTGAAAATTCTGTCCCAAAATTGTTGTTCTTTATAAATTCGCTTCGATCATTGTCACTAAGTGACAATTTTTGCGGGACGTACCAGGTAAGTCCATTGTCCTTAAGGGGTTAAGGATTTCTTGTGTTTCTCTTATTTTATTGTATGGACTGTTTTGCCAATGTGTAATCTTTATTTGTGTATGTCCTTTATTTCTGTATTTTTGTAACCAGCACTGTGAAACCTTTTTTTCAGACTAAATGTTCAATTAATCATCTGTTGTCTCTGTTCTCTAATAGGAACTCACTACTCTGAAGGAAGCTCAGGTAGCACATGTTACTAAAGGGTTAATTATATATGTCTGCTTATTAAGGTGATTTTATACTATATTCTGTTATAACCTAAGACTCCCAGATATAAAGTCTTGGTGGTGGCAGCAAATTGTAGTACTGGGGTGATAGTGCAGGAGGGATTTCAGGGGTTAATTTGGTGGTTGGTAGGAATAGTAACAGGTAACCAGGGGTCTGGTATTGTTAACCCATTCCCTCCCACACTCTCCTCACTGTCTCAGCAGGGCCTATAGCCTTTGCTTGTGACAATGATAGTTCTGTTTTAAGAGTCCCTGAGGAGAAGTTTGAGAACCACTGCACTAATGAGTGATATTTGGAAGTTGAGACACACTACGCTTGGTGCCATGGCACAGAAATGTGTCCTTACATATTTGCTGGGAAACATTTCACTAGGATGAAAGGGGAAGATATGCACTAAGGTGACAGATAGACAAGAGAAATGTCTCAAATTCCTAAGTTACATAAGAAAGACCCTTTAAAGTTTGAGAGGTCATAAGTGGCAAATATATATGTCAAATCCCCATTGAGTTAAATGGTGTTTTAACCCTCTGATTGCCAGATAGGTGTTCAACGCTTTACAAAGTTGGACATCTATTTAGAACTTAAATGTTTAACCCTCTGAGTGCCAGAGGAGTATGCAATACATTGCAAAGTAATTTTTATCTAACTGCAGTGAATTACCTCACATAAAACCATTTATTCCCTCATGCTCTTCTACCAGTTATTGATTAATCTGCGGATATGCACAAAGCACCACCCTGTCTTTTTTCTGTGATACTATTTTACCAGGAAGAACACATTGAGATAGTCCCTCATTTTCAAGTATGTCCTGCACTCATTTTATCTACCTCAGAAGGGTGAAAGGCTGAGCTGACCTTGCCAGTACTAGAACCTGCAACCTTGTGGCTTGAACAGATTATACAGCTGGTGCATTAACCAACTGAGCCATCTCACTAGTTTCGTAATATCAATCATTTTTCCAAAACACAGAACCAATGAATAATATGTTGAAAATGTATAACTATCTCATTCTTAATCCACCACTCCACAATATTATATAACAGCTGTACAGTACGAAACGGATTGGCTGACTGTCAGTAAATGTTTCCTCTTGGTCCAATCAGATCCGTAAGCTTGTGTAATCCTGAGGCAGAGCGCAGCCATCTTTACTCAGTACAGCATGACTGGCAGCGCTCCCCCGCCCTGATACTTGTCTGCACCTGCCCCTTCTCTCATCCCAATGGTTTATTTTAGCTGGGGGCGGACTGACTATATCTAGAGTGGAATGGCAAGCATATGCCTGCTGTACAGCTTGTACCGCAGGCAAACTCCTGACTGTGTTTCGAAGGCAAACTAGCAAGTCCTTTTTTTAATAAACAAAGTGTTTTAAGAAAAGAAATGCAGCATTTATATTATGTTTGATTTGATTGATTATATTGGAACATAAACACTAAAGGTGAAATTTCTGCTTTAACAATTTAGCAATTCTGGGGCAAAACTTTTATAAATTTAACAAATCTGTGAAGCAATGCAATGGTAACCTCACCAGCATCCAGGACGTTAACAAAACCATTTAAATCAATGGGAATCAATATTTTTTGTAGTGCTTCACTTTCATCTGTGTGCATTTATGTCCCTTGATTTGGTAGCAGATAAGAACCAATAGGCCCACCCACCCTTCCAATTCTATTTAATTTAGCTGTTTTTAACCCTTTGAGTGCCAGAGGGGTACACAACGCATTACAAAGCAATGTGTTGCGTGCGTCTCTGGCACTCAAAGGTTTAATCATTTCAATACCTTTATAACTATCGTGAAGGTTCTTAACTTCACTTACTGTGTACAGAGAAGTGGGCGTATTTTGAAAACAATACACAATGCCTCAGGAGCAAGACGGTGCTCAACTTGTGTCCAAAACTGAGTTCAGAATGCAAACTGAGGGAGCAGCATAGAAAAGTATTCAAAATTGATGCCTTGGTTATCTGAAAAAGGCAGATTTTTTCCTGTATTACTTTAGAAATTAGTGCTTGTACGCAGGTGTGAAAAACAGTGATAGTGGGAATGGCATTAAACAGGCGTTCCAGCTGTTAATAGTGCATAGCATAGAAGACAGACTCTGGACTAAAAGTCCTTGAAAACTAGCCATGCACCTTGAGATTTTAGGAAAGGCATTGAGACTCACTGCCAAAACCTGTGAATTCCCCATATATTCCAGGTGCAATTCAATAAACTATAGAGGTGGACTTCTTGAGCAAACCAAATGCACCACAGATGACAAATGAAAATTTCCAGTCATGAGTTAGGGGACTTTTTAACCTGTTAACCCGAATTGCTTCACAACATGTTGCTTACAAGGCAAGTCTTCTCTTACACTTTTTAAAATATTTTCTGTCATTTGCTTTTAATTGCATACAGGGGGACCTTCACGAATAAAAAAGAAAGTAAAAAGGGTCCCCCTGCTCTACGCGTTACTGCCACATTTCCTCAGGGGTCATTTTTAATTTAATTTTTTATTTATTTTTAAATAGGGACTTCAAGTGTTTAGAGTAGGACTTGCTACACTTGAGGAACCTTGGCACGGTTGGTAAGCTTAAACCTCGTTTTTGGGCCAAAAATGTAGGCACTAATGCCTCAAATTTATTCACAGTATTATAATATATGCCTAATAAAGGGCACACTATTCACATTTAGACTGGAGGAGCGCAGGTTTGCTGTCTGTTCTTTGTTTGCACTTTGGGCTCTGGCCTAATGTTTGGGGGGCTGGAGAACCCCCTCATTCCTTTCTGCACACTTCAGTAACCCCAATTTTATCAATGGACACTTCATGGAAAATAAATAATTAAAATATTATACAGATATACACATATATAGTTATGCACTAAGGCGAGTTAGCGCTGTAAGCTGTTGTTTTTTCTTTTGTCTTTACCAATCTCCTTTAGATTATTGTAGCTGCTTCTTACTGTCACTATTATCACACATAAATGTTTAATTGCACCAACTCTTTTCTTTACATTCTAGGCTTTTAAGAGGTTAACTATGGCTTTAGCATTCTAGGTTTGTTTCCATTTGATTTTTCCTCATGTGGCCTGTGGGAGTGGTCACAAGCTGTATATAAGGGCTGAGAGTTTCAGTTCCTTTTGGGTGTCCACTCTATGCAGACATACAGGGCAAGTCTTCTCTTACACTTTTTTAACCCATTAAGGACCGGCCACGCATGCACGGTGCGGTCACTTAAGGACCAGGGACCATTTTTTTTTCGGAATACGATTCCAGAAAAAACGGCGTGCAGCCGCCGGCTTAAAAGGGACTGACAGAGCAGGTGCACGGACGGCACTGTGATGAGATGTCCGTGCTTCCTGCTCCTGTGAGCATCCCTAAAGTGCCGAAATCTTCAGAACCGGGTAATATTTCTGGCGACTAGCGCTACTAAGCAGCTAGTCGCCAGATGAAGAATCAATCAAAGTTAAGTTATTGCGGGGTGGTAGTTCCCCTTTAACAATGCTATTATCAGACACAAGTACCACATTCTGAAGTAATCCTTCTTCTTCTCTGACTGGTGGCCAGGCTTGCACGCAGACATCTCCTCTATGAAAAGACAAAAAAACAGAAGGCGCTCCTAGTGCAAAAACTTCTGGGATCAACCCTCACTTTCCCTTATCAGATATACTCACAATAGAGAGAGGTCAACACAACACTTATATGTTGGTTGACACATAAGCTTGGGGGATATTTCTCACGCTGTCCCCCTTACAGCAGTACAGGAGTTCTTCTACAGGGCTGCTCCTCAAAACCACTCCAAGAGTATGTAGTACATGCAACAAAAGAAGACAAAAGAGGGCGCCCAATAGTGCCTTTTATCCTTATTGGGAAATCAGAAGAGTATATTAAATATTTATACTCACAATGGTAGTGGCTGTGGACAGATTTCCATCACACCACAGCAAATCCAACATGCAGAGAATATTCCCCTGTCTCTGCTCAGGGAACCGAATACTGGATAGGTTGATGTCAAAACGCTGCTTCTTAGTTATTCAATCTTATATTTTTATTTAAAAATTATATCCAACAATAGGACTATATAAAATTAAAATCCCATTATATATAAAACAAATATTTAATAGGCTTAAAATAACGTTTCGTGGTTCACAGACCACTTCATCAGACTTAACTCTAGCCTAAATTCAATCAAAAAAGCAGCTATACATCTATCCTTAATTAAATACCCTTTCATCGTTCCCCATTGGTACTCATAATTCAAAACTATTGGTCAAAGACATTTGATTCCTTTTCTGGATGGTCTTCACATGACAACACAACTTAAAAAACTAATTTAAATTTAACTGTTTACTTACTAGTAATTGTAGAGGCAAGAGATATAATTATCCCTCCAACTTAAATGATAAATACAATTATATTGCTAATTCAAAGATACAATAGTACTCACTCATTACAACTCAGCCGTTATAACCCGGAAGTAATACAAATCCATATCGAACATCCCATAATGAACGCCGAAATTCTAACTTAACCAACCCAATGATCCCGGATGTTATACTCCACCTCCGACATGCATTCGGGTCATACACAATGAAATTCCTCCACGCCATAAAACTCATCCACCCAATGGTCCCCAATGTGCACTCACACGGCACACATCCGGCTTCTGCGCAGCAGAGTCCATCCCACACATGCGCAGTGCAAATGAACCTCCAGAGCCACCACGCATGTGCGACACAGACCCATCCCGCATCCACACAGCACAACCCGATCTCCAAACTCCACGCACATGCGCAACACAGAGCCACACGGCCCGGCAACCACATGAACGCAGCACAAAGCCACACACCTCACACCCAAACGCGTGCGACATAGGCCCACCCCACACACTCATCCCACACCCTCACAATACAACTCCACCTCCGAACCCAACACACATCCACAACGAAAACCCCACCATCCTACAACCAAGCATGCACGCCTCGAATCCACTCCACACCCCCAACAAACGCAACCCAATCTTCAGACCCAACACACACACACACCACACACAACCACACAATCTTCCAACCACTCATCCAAGACGTCTCAAACTCCAGCCATGGTAACTAATTGATTTAAACCCAAATATTACCCATATTTGTGATACTATATATGTTTCCAGGATAATAACCAGAATACTATATTTGTTTCTTGAATAATCCTACCTATATAAAATTACAAAACTAATGAATAGCTTAATCAATACTCTGTGAAACATACTACTTAAGTGATGAACCCCTATGGATTATTGTTGTGAAATACACCTGTATAAAAGTAAATATTCACTACCTTAATTCCCATAGTTACCATAACATCTCAATATTCACATTTAAACTATAAAACTAACTGATTAATTCTATCCCATACCCTGAACCATGTATGTGATTCAAAATAATAAAAATATATCTATTATTGTGAATTTTATCCAAGAATCTCCTAATCCTACCTAAGTGAAATTATTAAACATGTGCAATAATTGGTCTATCCATATAGCTGAGTGATAACCCATATAAATAACACCTGTTTAAAAAACACATATATTACCACAATTATCATGATTACCATGACATCTCAATACTTTCATTTAAACCTTTGGGGCTTAACGTTTCCAATCTATAGATCCAATAAGATTCACGCATGATGAGTCTCTTCAATCTACTTGGTTTAGCAGTAGGACTAACCCATTCTATGGGGATAATTTTCAAACCTTTTAAATCACCATTATGTTTTTCGGTAAAATGACGGGAAACACTATGTAGCAAAAATTTTCTCTTTATATTGCTTCTATGTTGTCCAAATCTTGTCCTGAGACATTGTGTAGTGCGTCCAACATATTGTAAATTACACTCGCAAGACAAGAGATAGACTACATAACGTGAAGCACATGTCATAAGAGTAGTAATCTCAAATGTTTCTCCCGTAACCACCGAACTAAAACTTTTTGCTTTATTAACAATAAATGGGCATGTTAAGCAACGATTAGATAAACATTTATATGCCCCTATATTTATCAGATTAAATCCACCTATATAGCCTTTAAAGGAACCATGCTCTCTACCATTATCCTTAAATCTACTAGGTGCTACCATATTTTTTATAGTTCTAGATCTCCTAAAAGTGACTTTAGGTGTTCTAGGAATGATATCCTTTAAAAGGACATCACTCTTCAAAATAGTCCAATGTTTAGACATTATATTTCTAATTTCTTTCCCTTGTGAATTATAATTAGTAATAAAATTTGGAAAACCCATATATTTATTTTGTTTTTTCACACTCTTAAATCGGATATTACAATTTTTTGCCCTTGAAAAAGAGTCCTCAACCAATTGTCGAGGATAATTCTTTTCCAAAAATCTCATCTTCAAAACATCCGATTGTGCTTCATAGTCCTCCAAAGTAGTACAATTTCTCCGAATACGTCGGAACTGGCTATATGGTATATTTCTAAGCCAAGGTCTAAAATGACAGCTCTGGAAGTCTAGAAAACTATTGGAATCAACTGTTTTAAAGTGTGTACGTGTACAAACCAATTTGGAAGGTATACCTATAAGTTCCAGATCTAAAAAATGTACCACGTTAGATCCAATCGTACAAGTAAATTTCATCTCCCATGGGTTATCATTCATATAGCTGACAAACTGTCCTATACCATCTTTTCCACCCTTCCACACAACTATAATATCATCTATATATCTGCGATAGAGCACCAAGTTCGCGCCAAAGGGACAATCCTGATGGATCTTAAGATGTTCTAGATATCCCATAAAAAGATTCGCATAACTTGGCGCGAACTTGGTGCCCATGGCTTTACCCTTAACTTGAAGGTAAATTTGATTATTAAATTCAAAATAGTTGTGTGAAAGGGTGAAATCGATGGCCCGAACTATAAAATCCACCTGAGTGGATGGCATAAGAGGATCCTCCATCAGAAAAAATCTAGCTGCCTCCATTCCTCCCTGATGTGGTATATTTGAATAAAGACTAACCACATCTAAAGTAACCCAGTGGAAATCCTCCTCCCACTTAAAATTTTCCATAAGAGACAGAACATGTGAAGTATCACGGAGGTATGACCTTAATCCTAAGACCCTCCTCTGAAGATGAAAGTCGACATAAGCCGAGAGATTCGCAGTTAGTGACCCAATTCCAGAAATGATAGGCCGGCCTGGGGGTTCAGAGAGAGACTTATGTATCTTAGGAAGATGGTAATAAATAGCCATCTAAGGGTCAGGCTGAAAGATAAAGTCTCTCTCCGAAGCTCCAAGCAGGCCCCCCTCAACTGCATCATCCAACAACTCTCTTAACTCCGCAGAAAACTCAGAAGTAGGATCTTTACTCAAAGGTCTATAATAGACCCTATTCGACAAAATATTGTGTGCCTCCTTGAGGTAATCCTCTCGATTTTGAATCACCACCCCTCCCCCTTTGTCTGCAGACTTGATTATGATTTGTGGATTCTCTTTCAAACTTCTAATTGCTTGTCTTTCTTCTCTAGTCAAATTGTTTTGATTGACATGCTTCTTAGTACTCATCTTTCTAAAATCATCCATCACCACTGTCTGGAAAACATTAACATATTCCCCTTTATATTCAATTGGAAAAAATGTTGATTGTGGTTTCAAACCCGAAGGAACAGGTTTCTCTAAGATGAAACTAGTGATGTCATCTACAAAAGGAATGATGACCTCACCATTTACATCTATAATATCTTGATCCGTCACGATAGGGGTATGGTGTCTTTCCTTCAAATTTTACAAGCAAAATATCGTTTTAAAGATAACTTCCGTATAAACCGTTGTAAATCAACAAACAAATCATACATATTAGGATTTGAAGTAGGACAAAATGACAACCCTTTTTCTAAAACTTTAGATTCAGCTGGTGTCAATGAATAACTCGACAAATTGAATATACTACTCAGTTTTGATCTGTTTTTGTTTTTTTTTGGCTGAGAGACCTCTACCTCTTCTTCCTCTGTGTTTCCTCTTTTGGAGATGTTTTCCTCCCTGAGAGGTAGAAAACGATTCTGATGTCGCCACCAAGGACCCGGTGAATTTAAACAATTCACTCTGGTCCCCAAAAAAGGAACCACAGTGGATGTTGTCTCTTTCGTTACTTTGTAAGGTCCTGCTGAAGTACCCTCTTCTGGATCCATATAACTGGAGCTAAGATCTATCAACTCATCAGAAACAACATTTACAACTTTACCATCTTTCTTATTAATCGCTTTTTTATTTTGAGGTTTGATGCTTTCCCCCTCACAATTTGATTTAGAATTAGAATCGGACTCTTTGTTCTTCAAACTCTCTATCCGTTTAGATATATTTTTCTTTTCTTTATGTATATATCTATTACCTCTATCAAGAGTCTGTTTTGTGTTATCACGTGAAACTAGGCCACCAGAATTTTTCTTATTCGGATTCAAATGTCTTGACCAATTTCTAACACACTTATTTGTATAATCCACCTCATCTCTTGATAATTTTTTCTTTTTTCTCTCCACAATTTCACTCTGATATTTGGAAACATTATTGTTTACTTGCTCCTCCAATCTCACATATTCCCCCAAATGTTTAAATTTAATGAGTTCATCATTTTTACTATCTATCATTCGATTGATCTCTACCAATTTTTCTTCCCTATATTCTATCAGGAGACACATGAGGTTGAAGGAGCAAGCATCCAAAATATCATACCACTTATTAGCAAAACTCTCATCTGGGAAAGTAGGATTTATCACAAATCTGAGTCCCCTTGGAATCATTTGTTTCTCGAGGTACCCCTTTAAAAGCATAGTGTCCCACCAATGTCTACACTCATCCTTAAGAAGGGACTCCAGCTCTCTAACGGCACCTCGGACATTAAATTTTGAATCTTTATTTTTTTGTGAACTGTCTCCCAAATTCCCACAAAAGAGTTCCTCAGACAATTGGCTACGAACAGAAATCCTATCTTTATAACCAAGCATATCTTATAACAATATAAACACAGAGAAAAAAAAAAATTAAAAAAAAAAAAAAAAATAATATATAAATTTAGTCTCTCAAATATCAGGGAAAACTTCAAGGGAAGTCCACACGCACTGTAGATCGTTTCTTAGGAGCCGCTCTTCCCAACACACAAGGAAAATCCCCGTAGAGACTGTAGAAAAGACAAAAAAACAGAAGGCGCTCCTAGTGCAAAAACTTCTGGGATCAACCCTCACTTTCCCTTATCAGATATACTCACAATAGAGAGAGGTCAACACAACACTTATATGTTGGTTGACACACAAGCTTGGGGGATATTTCTCACGCTGTCCCCCTTACAGCAGTACAGGAGTTCTTCTACAGGGCTGCTCCTCAAAACCACTCCAAGAGTATGTAGTACATGCAACAAAAGAAGACAAAAGAGGGCGCCCAATAGTGTCGGAGGTGGAGTATAACATCCGGGATCATTGGGTTGGTTAAGTTAGAATTTCGGCGTTCATTATGGGATGTTCGATATGGATTTGTATTACTTCCGGGTTATAACGGCTGAGTTGTAATGAGTGAGTACTATCGTATCTTTGAATTAGCAATATAATTGTATTTATCATTTAAGTTGGAGGGATAATTATATCTCTTGCCTCTACAATTACTAGTAAGTAAACAGTTAAATTTAAATTAGTTTTTTAAGTTGTGTTGTCATGTGAAGACCATCCAGAAAAGGAATCAAATGTCTTTGACCAATAGTTTTGAATTATGAGTACCAATGGGGAACGATGAAAGGGTATTTAATTAAGGATAGATGTATAGCTGCTTTTTTGATTGAATTTAGGCTAGAGTTAAGTCTGATGAAGTGGTCTGTGAACCACGAAACGTTATTTTAAGCCTATTAAATATTTGTTTTATATATAATGGAATTTTAATTTTATATAGTCCTATTGTTGGATATAATTTTTAAATAAAAATATAAGATTGAATAACTAAGAAGCAGCGTTTTGACATCAACCTATCCAGTATTCGGTTCCCTGAGCAGAGACAGGGGAATATTCTCTGCATGTTGGATTTGCTGTGGTGGGATGGAAATCTGTCCACAGCCACTACCATTGTGAGTATAAATATTTAATATACTCTTCTGATTTCCCAATAAAGATAAAAGGCACTATTGGGCGCCCTCTTTTGTCTTCTTTTGTTGCATCTCCTCTATGAGGCATTGCAATGTACCTTGTACCTTGTACTGCAAGGGACTGACGGCGCAGGTGCACAGACGGCTCTAAAGCAAGAAGCCTGGCCATCAGTCTCAAAATAAGAAGGATTGCTTCAGATCGTGGTATTTGTGCCCGATAATAGCACTGTTAAGCTTATTGCTGTATGTCTAATTATTGTGGGGGGACTTTATATAGGGTGATAGTTCCGCTTTAAATGTTGCCCTCTATTTGGCAAACATTGCAGGGAGACCCTTAAGTGGGCGACATCAAAATGTCACCTTTTTCATATGGGCGACACTCTGATGTCGCCCATTTGATGCAGGCGACATTATGATATTGCTCTTTTAATGGTTGCAAAATAGAGGGAGACTTTTCAATAGTAAACCCTTATACTGGCGGGGAGGGGGTAACGAAAGCCATGCATCTTCTTTGTTTGGGGGTAACCTGAGCAAACGTGCCACCAGTATCATGGCTAATAACCTACCCCATTTCTGGGCCAAACAGCTGCTTGCCCTCAAATTGAAGAGAGACTCAAGACTTGTTAGAGGACTGGTCAGTGGTCCATATTGTGAGCCAAAGGCTATATCGTACGGCCACCAAGACTGTCAAGGACAATGAACCTGACAGAATCATTTGTAGCTTCAGTAAGATACATATTAGCCTCCAGGATCTTACAAACAGATAAAAACAATGTCCCCTATTTGGTACATACACATTGACTGCTCCTGAGAGTTGTTCTCCCCAAACAGTATTGGCAGCAGTAACCAAACAATAACGAAAGACTAGCATAAAGTGGCACCAGAGGCTGCTAAATTTGCTTTAACCCAGCTGGGTATCCCTCTGACACTGAAAAGGATAAGAAGGGAAATTAGGCACTTAACCACCTGATCTTTATGTACCACTGCATCTTAAGGTGGCAATGCCTTAAGCCTAGAATGGCGAGAAATTGGAGGGTCAACTGCTGAGTGGTAACCCATTGTTGGAACTCATCTGCAAAAAAAAGGATAAAAGAGGGAAAACGCCTGAGAATGAAATATTTCTGGTTGAAAGAATGATGGGGACTTAAAAGTGCAGAATGCCTTGAGTCTCTTTAAAATATTTGGGGATGAAGAATTCAAGTCAGAGGATCCAGAGACCTAAAAGGTCTCCAAAATAGCTCTAATAAGACCCTCAAGTAAATAATCCCCAGGAGTAAATGATGAATCAAAATCATCTGTTTTCCCCTTCTAGTCAAAGAAAAAAAAGGCTTTAATCCATGCAGGTTCCTCTTCAGGAGAAGAGGGACCCAGAAGTTTCTGTGTAGAGACTATAGAACAGGAGGGACATAATGTACCTGTATAGTGCCTAGGAAAAACAGTCTGACATGAAGGGCAAAGGGTTAATGAGGAAACCACTGAAGCCCTTATTGTCTTAGACTTGCCCATGACTCCCTCATGCTCATAGTGTGTAGACCACCAAATAGATAAAAACAGTACAAAACAAGGAAAAATTCTTATCTGCCTATAAGGGGTTAAAAACGGAAAGGAGGGAGATTTCGGCCCCCAGATAGAAAGTTAAAAAAACAAAACAAAAAGAAGAAAAGAAGAGGAGAGGCATTGTTCCTCCCTTTCCTAGTCTATGAGGCCCAGGTAAAAAACAGGCATTGTGAAATATAGATTTCCCTCCATAACATCTGAACGCCACAGTTGCTCTTCAGTTGTTTTAAAAAAATAAATTAGTGAATGCAACCTTGCACTAAGTTAATCAATTAATGAATACATCATTCTATTATACAGACGTATTCCTGGTACTTGCAGATATAGACATGTTAGCATAAGGAAGTGAACATACTCATATGTAACTGTTATCAAATACTCCTATGTACCTTTTGTAATTTCTTGCAAATCATATGTAAGTGTATGTCAGCTCTGGAAAGAAATTCTCCCCTTGACAAATACCCAAACTTTTTTCTCAATGAGCCAGTCACAGATCATAAGGACACAACACATGTGTTAAGCTGCTTTATCCAATTAAACTCATAGGGTTACTATTTTTATCATTATTATCAATAACCCTATAAGGACATGTGGTATTCTGCATCTTAAAGGCCAGGCTATTCTGCATCTTAAAGGCCAGGTTAAATGTAAAATTTATTGCAGTATTTTTTTTATTTAAGTTTTAACACAGGATAAAACAAGCTTTGTACTGATACCACAAAACAATATACATTTTGATAATATCTATAAATTACCAAGTAGGAAATTGTATCATGATTCTGTCCCTCACTATCTGCACACAATTAGATTAGTCATAGTAAAATAATAAAAGTGAAATGAAATTATTTCTAACTTTTACAAATAAAATGTATATGCATAGACTGTAAAAATAATTTGGCAAATATGGTGCTAGTAGTAAAAGATAGGCATCACATTTATATATTAAGATGAAAAAAGAGGGCAGCACCCGTGTGACATGTGAAATATATATTTATTGGCTACAATTGGTAATGAACAAGGGTTGATGTTTCGGTGAGGAAGACTTAAATATGTATTTTTATATATATATATATATATATATATATATATATATATATATATGTATATATATATAGAGAGAGAGAACAAGAAGGAGGGCAGCACCCTTGGGACTTTTCACAGAAGGATTTATTTGCAACAATTGGTCAGGAACACATGGTCAACTTTTCAGTCATAATACCCTTATCAAGACAGTCCTGATAAAGGTCTCATGACCAAAACTTTGACCATGTGTTCTTGACCAATTGTTGCAAATAAAGCCTTCTGTAAAAAGTCCCAAGGCTGCTGCCCTCCTTCTTGTACTAGGTACACTTGCACACATTTTGTTAAGGAACTTGGCAGGTAGGTTTTCCAAACATCTTGGAGAACTAACAACAGTTCTTCTGTGGATTTAAGCACCCTCAGTTGCTTCTCTCTCTCTCTTCATGTAATCCCAGACAGACTTGATGATGTTGAGATCAGGGCTCTGTGGGGGCCATCACTTCCAGAAATCCTTGTTCTTCTTTATGCTGAAGATAGTTCTTAATGACTTTGGCTGTATATTTGGAGTCATTGTCGTGCCACAGAATACATTTGGGGCCAATCAGATGCCCTGATGGTATTGCATGGTGGATAAGTATCTGCCTGTACTTCTCAGCACTGTGGAGACCATTAGTTCTGACCAAATCCTCAACTCCATTTGCAGAAATGCAGCATTCAAACTTGCAAGGAACCTACACCATGCTTCACTGTTAACTGCAGACACTCATTCTTATACTGCTCTCCAGCACTTCAGTGAACAACTGCCTTCTGCTACAGTCAGTTATTTCAATTTTTTTTTTCAGAATTTTTTTACTGCCATTTTTCTGCACCCCAGTTCCTGTGTTTTCATGAATAGTTGATTTGCCCTGCCTTGTTTCCTCGTTGAAGGTATGGCTTTTTGGCTGCAAGTCTTCCATGAAGACCACTTCTGACCAGACTTCTCCAAACATGTTTTCTGCCAATTCTGAGCTGATGGCACTGCTAGACATATTCAGATTGTGAATGGAAGTAAGAATGATGTGTCTTTCATCTGCTGCACAGTTTCCTTGGCCAACCACTGTGTCTACGGTACTAAACATTGCCTGTTTCTTTGTGCTTCTTCAAAAAAGCTTGGAATTCCCTGTCTGCTTTTAAAATTCTGCCTGAAAGAGACCTTGCTGATGCAATATAACTACCTTTTGTCATGTTGCCGTGCTCAGTCTTGCCATAGTGTATGACTTTTGACATTAAACTGTCTTCAGTAACCTCACCTTGTTAGCCGAGTTTGGCTGCTCCTCTCCCAGTTTTATTCCTCCTACACAGCTGTTTCTGTTTCAGTTTTTTCATACACCTGACTATGCCTACAAAATTCCTGACTTTGTGCAAGTGTTCCTAGAAGAACTGATGCTGTTTTGAAGGCAAAGGGTGGTCACACCAAATATTGATTTGATTTAGATTTTTCTTCTGTTCACTCACTATCATTTTGTGAACTGATAAAAAATAAACTAACATATCTATTTTTGAAAGCATTCTTACTTTATAGCATTTTTTCACATCTGCCTTTATATATATATATATATATATATATATATATATATATATATATATATATACATATAATTTATTTGAGGAATCCAGGCATCATCCTTAGTCTGGTGCATACACAAGAATGTGCTGCAACTCATTTACAGCTGTGAACCAATTGAAGTGAGGATGCAGGCTGTCCCTGACACAGGAGTGCATACTTACAGTTGTCATCTCGCCACTTGCATTTCTCCATCTTAATCCCTGGGATTGCAATGACTAAAAACACCCGTTTCTGATGGGAGCAAATGCAATCAATTCTCTCCCATCAAAAGTAATGGAGGCTGTAAGTTATAGCTGTCTCCTATCATGCAGACAGAGGGTTTGCTGTCCCTATTGACATAATATCTACTATACTGGCGGGCATTTCACATCCCTCTGCCATGAGGTTCACTTTTAAAAAGTCAAACACATAAAAGCCTAGTGAAAAGGGCGACATGAGAATCATGTATAACAGCTCGAGATTCCCATGTTGCACCATGGAAGGTCGCAGAGCAGATTGCCAGTGCATTGAACTTACACAGAACCATATACCACTGGTTACGGTGGGACCTACTGACTTTACACCCCCTTCTTTTACTGTGTACAACCTATTTTGTCTCCTCTTACTTTGTAACCACTGTCTCTTTTGTGAGAGAGATATGACAGCCAAGAGCAATATGACATTCTCTTGATCAAACACCAGGTCTGAGGCCGACTTCATGATGTTACAAGAAACCAGATGTCTGAATAAATATGACAAACTGACCTACCATTCTGCTGGATTGAAGAAAAAAAAACATGTTCCACGCGGCATTTCCTATAAGCACTAAGTTAGTCTACAGAAATCATACAGCAATTCCTGATAGGGACTGGCACCCTGAATCAGACCACTCACACTGTCGAAAGAAAGAGTCCTCCTAAACTCTGCAACACCATCCAAGTTAGGGTCAGGACATCTGCTTCAGGAGGGTGATTTCAAAGTTATAACAGACTTGCACCTGGAATATTATGGACCCAACAAGGATTTGGCTCTGTTCCATGAAGGCTCCCAAAAAGGTTCTCTGCATAATAGATGTGTGGAGGGACCGAATCAGCAGCCAAGATACTATAGCTTCTGGCTAGCCCTTAAAGTCAACATCAGAGGGCAACAGATAGTGCTGGCATAAATGCACGCAGAGTAGGGGAGAGAGAATGGGGCAGCACTCAACAAGACTGGGATAAGCCTTTCCTTTTTATCCGTGGCCAACAGATGGGAAAGGATGATGGGAGTTGCAATACCACCTCATCTCAGTCTTGCTGAGAGTGGACCCAGCTCTCTCCCTTTCGCTGCATGAAAAAAACGTAGTAGTATAATTGATGTGTGGCAGGGAATAAGTGATAGGAATGATCTTGTAACTGGCCCACTGATCTCTTCTTGACACAAATGAAACCTTTCAAACATAAAGCCAGTTTCTTATTACTAACTGCTGGCTGAGATGGTGCTACGTTCTGCTTAAAGGTATGCGACCTTTCAGTAGGTGACAAGAAAATCTCGCGCTGGCATGCAATGTGAGATTCTCATGTCGCCATTTTTATCATGACAACATAGTTAAAGGGATAGTAATACTTCGTTTTATCTTTATTTTATTTTGTAGGTATTAAAAAAACATGAAGAACGATATGTCTTATCTCTAAAACCTTTATGGTTTGAGAGATATTCACAAACAAAGTTTCCTCTCCCGCCCCTTTTACCTAGTGTAGGCCATCTCTTCTCAGATGTGAATCTGGTTGTAAGACCAGACAAATAACAGCAGGGGACAATTTTCTTACAGTGAGAACAATGAAAGCCCTGCCCCCCTTGACAAGCTTTTCAGGTTTTTCCCTTATCTTAATTATAATTTGTTCCATATGGTACAGTTGGTTTGCCCCAGAATTGCTCCACTTTTGACTTATTCACCTTATTATTTAAATGTCATTTACTAGTAACTGATGCAATTTAAGGGATATATGAAGAGTGCTTTGTTTATATCAGTTTTAGAAAATAAAATCCATGTTTTGTTTTGTTTTTTTGTTAAATGTTTGAGTAAGCCTCTAAAAACTTAAAGCCAGCCCTGTTTAGTATCTATTTTGTTTAATAAAGACTTGGTAGTTATGTTGTATAGAGTGGAATGAGTTTTTGCTTGGTGTTAAAACAGGAATGGAAAATATGGTGCCTGCTAACCTACAGCTGAGCTGTCATTTAAATTCACACTGGAAGTGTTAATTGAAAACTGCAAACAGAAGTAGGTTTTCTTCTTAAGTAAGAAAAACACAACCCCCATAGCCAGTCATTCAAAATGTTATATTTTTCTGTGCACAAGAAATAACCATGCATGTGTTATATCCACCAGCAAAAAAATTGGTTTACCCTGCCTGTCTGCAAAAAAAAATGATAAAATGATTAGTATTAATCCAACATTTTATACATAGATAGATAGATGTAGCTAGCCTCTTAGGTTACACTGGTAATGGGTTGCGGCTAGCCACACCCCAAGGCAGCCATAGGGTGGAGTTTGTGAAACTGAACTGGTAATTTTGATTGTAATGTTTGGGGCGCAAAGTACAATTCCCTGACCCACACTGTTGGGGGTGGTGATTTTGACGAGAGTGGACAGGATGCCCCTGCCCTCTCCTGGCAACACCAATGCAGGGACACAGAAGGAAATTAGGTTTTCATGCTCCAGCTCTTATTCTACCTCTCTCATTCATGGCTTCTTCAATTTCCCCTTCCACTCTCCATCTTATCTCTTCATTTCTTCCTCCCTTTCACTGTTTAGCCTCCCCCACTTGCACATTCCCTTTCCTCTCATTTCCCCATTCCACCCTCTCTTTCACCTCTTCATTTCCCCCTCACACTTTCGGTTTCGACTCTTCATAACTCCCTTCGTTATGCCCCTTTGTCTCCCTCTCTCACCCTTGCAAAATGACACATTTTGTTGATTTTCAAAGTGAAATAAGTTATCACAACCCCTTCAGTGAACAATCTTAAACTTGAAATATTTCCTGCAAATTTTAAATGCACTGTTGCTATTTGCTGAATTTAACAAACTGAAAAAGTAATACAGAAAATGTGGCATGTTCAACAGTTTGGGCATCCTAACAGTCAGTACTCAGTAACACTCTTTTTTGGCAGAAATTACAGCCTCCAAATGTTTCTTGTATCCAGCTAACAGTCCTTCTATTCTTGCTTTAGAGAAGGGCTTGACAAATTTGCTTTGACTCCAGGAGTGTGGTTATGTGGCTATCAGTGGAACCAGGCTGTGAGGGGAGTCATACAGTGTGTATGGGGTATATGTGGCTGTATGGGCAATGGAATCAGACTACTACAGATTCTTCAGAGTATATGGGGATGGGGACAAGGCTTGGGGGGGTCAGACAGTGTGCATGGGGATCTTTGGCTACCAGGGGCAAAGGAACTAGGCTGGAGGGGGTCAGTGTATGTTGGAGTATGTGACTATCCAGTGGAAAGGGGAACAAGGCTGGTAGGGTCCTGTGTATCTGGGGCTCTGTGACTACCAATGGAACCAACCTGGGGGGACCATAGTATAAGTGAGGCTTTTTAACTACCAGCAGAATCAGGCTGGGGGGGAAGGGGGGCAGACAATTTATGGCTACCATGGAGTCAGGCTGGTCATTAGAATTGTTTTTTTTTTATTTTAATTAGTGTTATTTATGTGAAATCAAACCTCATGGGGAGTCATCGGGACCCCTCCTGATGCTCCCCTCCTACATTGATCCGTTAGGATAGGCAATCAATGTTGCCACTAGGAAGGTGACTGCTGCCTTCCCTTTATGTTTTCCTCCACAACCCAGTGTTCTTTGAATTATCAAGTTGAGTAGGAGAACCTTCAAGACTCACTAGCATCATGTGGGTCTTGAACATCATCCTACAAGACCCGGGCATACATAGAATTTGGGTTTGAGGAGAACGTAAAGGGGAGACAGTGATCACCTATCCTTTTGGATACGCAATCAATGTGTGGGGGGGTCCTCCACGAGGTACATAGATCCCATACTATGTACATTTATGTTATATACAGGATCCCTTGTGTATTTTTTTAAAAGGTTAAAACTTGCGCTACAGTCCCCATTTCCAGTCTTCAGAAATATTCTTAGGTCTTACACGCACTGCGTGTTTGAGATCTGCATACAGATTTTTAATCTGGGAACTGTGAATTCCATTCCAAAACCATAAGCTTTTGTTTCTTTAAGTAGTTCATGGTTGATTCTGAAGTATGTTTTGGATCATTGTCTTGTTGTAACATCCAACCTCTTTTCGGCTTCAGTTTCTTCACTGACTCAGTTTCTTCAGAATTTGTTGATACTTAGTAGAATCCATTACTACCACTACCAACACAATAAAAGAACTGGTTCCAAAAATCAAAACTCCCATGAAAAACTAAATTTTAGGTAAGTTTTGCTTTGTTTAGCAATGCAAATAATTCAATATGAGGTTAATACTGTGACATAAATATAAAATCAAATGTGGAGAGATTTTGGATAAACTAGCTGCACCAAAGGGGAAAAAAGAATCCCTATATTCCCATTATTTTGCAATGAGTTGGAGAGACCTCTCTAGCTTTTAGCTGATTAAAATCTGTATTTATATTAAGGTGGATTTTTTTGTTCCTATGGTACAGCTGATTTGCCATAGAATAGCTCTTATTTGGGCACCAGGGGAGAGGAGCTAAATTTAGATTATAATAACACGCAGAAACAGCACATGAAGGGGACGAGAATCCTGCCCCCCCACCCCCACCCCAACTAAAATGACAAAAAATTGCACTATTGAATTAAAGGGATAGTAATGTTTCATAATAAAAGCAGCTTGGAGAGGGTTATTTCAGTTGTGTCAGAGTTGTAGTTCAAGAGTAACTGAATGATAAAGTATCCCTATTCTGCCCCTTCTACTGATGTAACACTGCTCAGCTTCGAGCAGCAGGGAGTGTCCATGTAGATTGCAGAGAAGGACAGTCTTCAATTAAGATAAGGGAAGAAGCTGAAAAACCTGTCAAGGGGGTTAAGGGTTTTCATTGTTCTCACAGTAAGAATATTGACCCTTGATGTGAGTTGTCTGGTCTGTGGACTGGATTTCACATCTGAGGAGTGGGGGCTTACACTAGGTAAAAGGGGCAGGAGGGGGAAACTTTATCATTCAAATACCATTGAACTACAACACTCACAGTAATGAAATAACGCTCTCTATGGCTCAAATACTATGAAGATTAATTGGAGCTGCTGTTTTTGTGAAACATTACTATCACTTTAAGAGACTATGGTGGAGAGGTATAAATCTGGATTGATCAATAAACTGTATGTAAAATTGTCACAAAGCAACATAAAGATATGAATTAAAAAGTGCGACATTTTCTATAAATTACTAACTCCAGTCAGTTGACTTTTTGGAGAAGCGGAGTAGAAATAATCTTGCCCAAAAAAGAGTTGTGTAGCGACGTATGTTTAAAGACATTAGCTAATTGCATAAAAAATAAAGGCAGTGTTGGTGCTTAAATCTTAACGCCAGCTATAACCTGTTCATAACAGAAGAATATAATGACTAGCAGTGTGGGACGGCGTTGCCAATCTGTTGGGGTTTTTTATGATTGTATTTATTTATCTATAGTGCTATTCAATACATTGGATAGGTCTGTGTCAGCAAAATCGTTAAGAACAAAACAGAGGCACACACATAGAAAGAGAGTAGTGCTCAGGGAGGTTACAGGTTAGCCCTCTGACTGCCCTGCCAGTGTCAAAGAGGTATGGACTGCATTGGATAAGTGTGTGGCAGTGGAATGTCAGTGAAAGAGTTAATCAGTGGCACTGATGTATCCAATGCATTAAATACTTCTTTGGCACTGAAAGGGTTAACTGGCAAAGAGGCATGCAATGGATTGGCTAGGTCTGTGGCAGTGAAAGGGCAGTCAAAGGATTAATCCTTTCACTGGCACTGAGTTATTCAATGTACTGGATACCTCTTTGGCACAGCAAGGGTTAACCCATTGCAAAGCAATTAATTGGAAACAACTCGCATTCAAGGGCTTGAAGAAACAGTAATGTTTTAGTTTGACTTTACACATTCTGCAAGTGTATTATATGCAAAAGCCAAATTGCTTATACTTTTTAGGATTTTTTTTCCCCACTTTTATGTCCCTGATGGAGCTATCTGCATTTTTTCAGAAAGCATTATTTGGGTTCTCTGAAAGCAGACAGAGTACAGCAATGTAAACAGAAGAATGAAACAATGTAGTAAAGCCACATACTCAGCGTAGAGATCGATCAATACTGCAGGAAAACTTGCAACAAAATATTACCCTTCCTTTAAAAGACTCATTTAGATCAAGGAGAAATTTGTATTTGTGCAGTTAGTTTGGAGCAGAATCACTACATTTTTGCTTTCAACAAAAGGGCCATCAATGTGAATCTGTATAACTGGACTACTGTACAAAATATTCAGAGAAAAAAGGCTATGTATATATATATATATATATATATATATATATAAATATATATACATATATATAAAGTCACATTATGGAATGCACTCACTGTTCGTAGTATAACTGTAACGCCTGGGTGCTCATCCCAAGATCATGAGCATAATAGCAAGCAGAAACGGGTAGAGGAAAGCACACGCAGGAAGCTTCTTGAGCTGTGAACAAAGTGGATTAATTCCAATCGACGTTTCGGCCAACACTGAGGCCGTGTCTATTTATGTCGCACATATATAATAGGCCGATGGCTGAAACCAACATATGTGTGGAACGGAGCTTTGCACCTATCCACATGATGATTGCAGTTCTAAAAAGCTATGTACAAATATATTTAACATATGAACACAATGCATGATTTCTCTGTACTAGTGGGTCATGGACGTAACAAGTATGGAACCAGTGATCTTATTTTTTGAGTGTGTCAATAACCTTACCAGAAAAAGTATCAATGGACAAATGCCAATTAAGCTGGGAAAATACACTAGTATTGCCATTCATATATTTAGCATTGAAGATACACAATGAAAATTGGCTATTTCTATGTGTCAGGCAAGGGAGTTGCCAGGTCCTCATGAGACCCAGGGTTTAAGCCAAGCTATTGAATTATTAGTGCACTGTATTGCCCAGCTGTACCATTAGCAGTAGAGTGATTAGCACTTTTACATGCGCCAACTGGCTGTGTATTTAACATGAGGCCTGTGGTTTCATCCCTCTCAGCCAGTACTGGCAGTGACACTGGCGCCAGATTCTGGATCGGTTTTCCTAAGTAAGTCAATGGAGAGGCAAGCCTTGGCATATGTGTGGGTACAACTTTCTGCATGTAAAATACCAATTCCGCTGAAATCTGTGTTATTTTCTGCAAATATGCTAATTTATTCTTAAATATTTTATGTTATTTATTAATAGTCATGGTAAATAGTAAGTAAGCAGTGTATTACATATGTTGCTCTTCACGCTCTTCATGCTAAATTGTGCATTTCACCCTAGGGAATCTATCGGAAAACAGCTATATTTGCCTTTCAATCAGTTTTAACTAATGTAATTTAGTTTTCTATTTCATATGGATGTCAGTTTGTATAAAATTCCATGTTTGTGAGTTCTGTATTCATGGAACCATGCTTTCCATCTTCTGGTATTTGCCAGTTGTATATCCACTACGCTTCTTAATAAATCTCGCAATTCACATAGCATGCTTGTGTGAATGGAGCTGTATGAGTCACAGACAACAGAGAGCTCAATTGAAGCTTGAGTATTGGCCATATTTGGCCGCAAGATAAGAGGATGCTTCAGATCGGCTGTTCTGCTGCCATAAAGTAACACTTTCATGTGGTGCTTTCATGAGAACTGTCTGGAACATATGTTTTTCAAGGACAATATGTATCAATTCAAAAATAATTTCCAGATCAATAAAAATAAATAAAATAAATAATAAAACTTGTATTGTTAGTATACCAGACTAGATAACAGTATTACAGTATACATTAAATCAATCTATCTATCTATCTGTCTATCTATCTAATATAAAATGAATCTTTATTTTGAATCTTTTAATGTGTACTGTAATACTGTTAACTTGTCTGGTGCATATATATATATATATTAAGCAAGATACCAAACAGCATGGGTTTACAGCAGGGAGATCTTGTCAAACTAACCTCATAGAATTTTTTTGACTGGGTAACTAAAAGGGGGAGCAGTAGATATAGCTTATCTAGATTTCAGTAAAGCATTTGACACTGTCCCTCATAGAAAACACATTAATAAATTGCACTGTTTGGGTCTGGATCTAAAAATAGTTAAATGGATAAGACACTGGCTGAGTGACAGGAGACAGAGGGTAGTGGTCAATGGAGAATATTCGGATGAAAGGAGTGTTACTAGTGGAGTACCTCAGGGATCTGTACTGGGACCCATTCTTTTTAATATTTTTATTAATGATATTGCAAAAGGTCTTCAAGGTAAGGCATGCCTTTTTGCAGATGATACCAAGATCTGCAATAGGGTAGACATTCCAGGTGGAATAAGCCAAATGACAAATGATTTAGATAAATTAGAAGAATGGTCAAGAGTATGGCAGATGCAGTTTAATGTTGATAAATGTAAAATAATGCACTTGGGACATAAAAATCCAAAGGAAAAATATACTATTCAGGGTACTGTACTGTCAGAGACAACAGAGGAAAGGGATTTGGGAGTAATTATCTCTAATGACTTAAAGGTAGGCAGGCAATGTAATAAAGCAGTGGGGAATGCAAGCAGGGTACTGGGTTGTATAGCTAGGGGCGTTAGTAGCAGAAAAAGGGAAGTGGTCATGCCACTCTACAGATCTCTAGTTAGACCTCACCTAGAGTATTGTGTACAGTACTGGAGACCCCATCTTCAGAAGGATATAGATACTCTAGAGTAAATTCAAAGAAGGGCTACTAAAATGGTGACTGGTTTACAGAAAAAGAAATATCAGACTAGACTAAAGGATCTGAACATGTATAGCTTGGAGGAGAGAACAGAGAGAGGGCGTATGATTGAAACATTCAAATACATAAAGGGATTCAACAAAGTGCAGGATGGAAGTATATTTCAAAGGAGTAAAAATGTTAGGACAAGAGGCCATAGTCTAAAACTAGAGGGACACAGGTTTAGATGTAATGTAAGAAAGTTTTACTTCACTGAGAGGGTAGTAGATAAGTGGAATAGCCTACCAGAAGAAGTGGTAGAAGTTAATACAGTGACAGAATTTAAGCATGCATGGGATAGGCATAAGGTATAAGAAAAGACCAAGGGCCAAAAAAAGGTTTGAAGTTTTTACAGTAGGAAAATGGGCAGACTAGATGGGGCAAATGGTTCTTATCTGCCGTCAAATTCTATGTTTCTTTAGAACACTCCACGCATTTATCGATAGTGAAGTGTTATTATTTCACTATAGGCAAGAACACTGCTCAGAGGAAAAATGTCCATAGCTATATCACACAGTTATATGAAGGACACCTACATAGGTAAGTCTAATTAATTCAACTAGGAGACAATTATTCAGTAGGTATTGCTTTCCTTTAAATTTGGGACTTCCCAATTGGAGAACTAACTGGTTGAATAATAACAGCATTTTTTTGATCATGAGTTAAGCCCAAAATAAACACCTGATTCCTCCAGAAGACTAGCTCTTTTTAATCCATGTCTTAGCAAATTATATCAAACAACATGGAGAGAAGCATATCTGATAAATTATTTTCTGCATTTTATATACAGAAATCATTAATAAATAACATTTTAGTATTGAACACACTATTCAAGGAAATATGCTTTGAAATCAGCATAAGGTGAATTTAAACATGTGCAAGTCACTTATACATTCCTTCTACATATATGCAGTATGGATTTATTTGTACCCTACAAGCATATGGAAATGCCATACACCATTTGCATAATTTTGTACTTGTTTATCAATAAATGAGTGAATTAAATCCTGTCTATACATTTGTAATTTGCAATATGCAGTAAAATGCTAATGTATTTGTCATTCTCTCTTTGATGATAAAGGTCTTTAGATGATATCTTTGTTATCTGCATTCAGGAGTCTGGCCTGTCAGACTGTCTAGTATACCTTGTTGGTTGTACTAAATAAAAGTTCACTGAACTATTACACACAGTACAGTTGTTCAACCAACAGGGTGTTCTAGGGAGTCCAACATGTCAGACTCCTAAGCTTAGAAAGCAAAGGTCATCGAAAGTTCAATGTCTAAAATGAAAGAGAACAGTGAATCTTAGAAAAACTGTATATCTAATTTTGTATTGTTAATAAATATGCTAAAATTCTTTATTCTCAATTGCTAGGCCCAATGTAATGCATTATTCCTATGAGTGCCATAGAGAGAGAATTACATGATTTGCGTTTAGTTTGAATATTCCTGCCAGGTTTCTAACAAACTAGGCCTGTCCCTGACACATATTGAAAAACATCTGATATTTAAACAGACCCCTTGTCAAATTCAGCATTAATTTCAAGACTGAACACCTTGCATACAAAGATTTACATGACCCGCCCCCCCAATCTGAAGGAGATCCTTAGTGCTCTTCTTAATCTCTACTCATCCATTCATTTCTGCAAGAGGAAGACCAATAAGAATTCACAAAATCTACTATCTCCTTGAGTTTTCTACTATTCAGCTCCACCTGTATTTAAAGTGTTAGTAATGTCCCTGAAAAAATATTTTTTGTTTTGTAGTGCTTAAAAAATGCAACTTTATGCAACAAATCCTATCTCTCAAGCCGCTCTGGTTTGAGAGATATCCTCCGCTAAAGTTTCACTTCTCCTGCTGTCAGCTGTAAAGGTGACAGCAGGAGATCCATGTCGGCCGACACGAGGAGGCTCTTCAGCAGATCCGCAATCACATTATTTTAAACAAATTACTTCATTGGAATGGTCTACAAAGTGTGCTTGCAAACCAGGCACACTTTGTAGACTTTTCCAATGAAGTAATTTGTTTTAAATAACGCGATTGCAGCTCTGCTGCAGAGCCACCAGTTGGTCCCCGGACAGGATTCCCCTGCACTCAGCACAGTGCTGGTATCAGGGAAAGGGGAGGTAGAGGGGAACTTTGAAAACGAATATCTCTCAAACCATAGTGATTTGAGATATAGGATTTGTTGCCTATAGATTAATTTTTTAAGCACTACAAAATTATAAAGATTTTTTCAGGGACATTACTAACGCTTTAATTATCGATTAAAAAGAAAAAAAAAGTTCATGATTTATTGATCCACCAGGGGAGATACACTAAGAAGTGCTAAAGAGGTGATAAAGCGGATATGACTTCTCCAGTGATATAATTTCTCCAATTCCTGTGTTATTCTATGAAGCCTATTCACTAAGATTTCTTCAGCTTTGGAGATCTTAGTGCATAAGCTCTATAGAATAGTATAGGAACGTCAGAAGTGATAAACTGGAGAAGTCATCTCTGCTTTATCACCTATTTATCACTCCTTAGTGCATAACCCCCATTGGTCTGGGTCAATTCTAAATTTACTCTTAGTGGACAGAGGAGGGCACCGTAACTATTGATAACAGCTTCCCAAAACACACAGTTGCTTTATCAAGTATAGAGAAAAAACACGTATACTCCAGGCAGTTATAAAGTCTTACCACACCCATAATACTGAGCAATTTTAAATGGATAGTAATACTTAAAATATAAAAAAAAAAATATGTTGAAGGGTTTATCCCTTGAGTAAAACAAGGGTAGTGCCGCTGCTTAATGTTGTACTATTCAGAAGTTATTACAGCTCAAAAGTACATTTTTTAGGTGCAGAATCACAGTTGCTTGAAATTGTACACTGGCGCTATTGCTACACCATCCTATGGAGATTTACTGTCAATTGACCAGAGTTGTGCATAGGATGGTGTAGCAACAGCGCCACTGTATAATTTCAGGCCACTGTGATAATGCAGCTAAAAATTCATGACAGTTTAATTATCCATTTTAAATTTACACTGCAGTAAAATGGTCTATATCCCTCCTCTTTTACTTGTAGAGATCTTTTACAAACACATACATTTTAACAGCTCATTATTCTTATTGTGATACTGTTTACAATGACTTGCTATTATAGTCTCAATAATAGCTTTTGTTATGCATTGCACAGGTTCTAAAATTCTCATAAAGCAACTGTGTATTGCAAAATAGCTGTCAGCAAGAGTTATGGTGAATTCCACGCTCTCCTAAGGCCACATTTATAATCAACTCAAACACAATGGATGAATAAATTGTGTTATTGTGTGAGAATTTAAGTGAGGAGTACCCTCTCTTTTGTTTTTCTTTTCTTGTTAACCTACTTAATATTTATTGATTCACTTTCATCGGGCACAGAGCTCTGTGATTGGAGGAAAACTGATGTAGTACCATTGTTCAAAAAGGGGGCAAGATCCAAAACAGGAAATTATAGACATGTGAGCTTTATTGCCATAGTGGGTAAGATATTAGAAGGGTTACTAACAGATATTATTCAGAACCATGTGAAGAACAATAATATCAATAGTCAGAGCCAGCATGGTTTTATGAAGAATAGATCATGTTAAACTAATTTATGTGCATTTTAGCAGAGGGAAAGTAGTGACTTGGACAAGGGAATAGCTGTTTATGTAGTATACTTAAATTTTGGAAAAGTCTCTGATACAGTGATGCACAACAGGTTGCTGCATAAATTAAAAGGCTTTGGTTTGGGAGGTGGTATCTGTGCATGAATAGCGAACTGGTTAAATGATAGATAGCAGATAATTGTTGTAAATGGAACCTTTTCAAGGTGATCTAAAGTTGTAAGTAGAGTGCCACAGGGTTCAGTCATGTCCCCAATGCCTTTTAATTTGTTAATTAATAATCTAGAAGTGGGAATTGAAAGTAATATTTCAATCTTTGCTGATGGCACTGAGCTGTGTAAGGAAATACATACAGAGAATTATTTTTTTTCTCTGCAGAAAGATTTGGATAATCTGAATGGGCAAAAAGTGATAGATGACATTTGATGTAGATACATTTAAGGTTATGCATTTGGTCTGTAGAAACAAACATGCTACATATACACTAAATTGGGAAACTACTTGGGGAATCCTCATTAGAGAAAGATTTAAGAGTTCTGATAGTTGATAGACTTTACAGCAGTGTGCAGTCAATCAGCATAAAAATTGGTAGAGATGCATGGGATGCAAATATAATTCTACCTCTATATAAATCCATGGTAAGGCCTCATCAAGAATATGGTGTACAGTTTTGTGTAACAGTTCTTAAAAAAAAACATTACAACAACTTACAAATATATTCAAGGTCAATCATCAATTAAAAAAAACTCTCCAGTAAGCGATTTACTCAAAAAGCTGAGTTGAGAACAAGAGGCCATTCATTAAGACTAGAGGTAAGGTACTTTAGACTAAAACAAAGGCATGACATTTTTACAGTAAGTGCAGTAAAGTTTTGGAATTCTTTGCCTTGAGATGCTGTGCTTGCAGATACTGTAACTGCTTTCAAAAAAGTAATGTATACATATCTAGCACAGAATAATATTGAGAATTATGACAGTTTGCCACAAAGCAGATATGATGTTCATCAAGAGAAATAACTGACTGCCATTTGGAGTCAGGAAGGATTTTTTTAACCCACTTGGGGCTTAACTGGAAATGGCTTCAATGGGGGGGAGGGGGTTCCTTCCTCCGGATCAACAGGGGTGACTTGGCATGGGCTGGACCTGATGGAAGCATGTCTTTTTTCGGCCTCTTCAACTATGTTACTACGTAGGTAAATGTGTTACTATGTTACAGAGGCCTTTAGCATCAACACACCATCTCAGGCAACAGAACTGCCATTAGATGGATGTTTGCTAATCATAAAACCTAGATACTGTTTTCCACCTCATCAGATTCCAACGTATGCATGCTAAAAATAAACAGCTACGGTTACAGTAGGAAAAGGAGCACTGACACTGGACACTTGGAGTGGAAAAAAGGTTGTCTTGTCCAACTAATCATGGTAACAGTTGTTCAGTGTGGACAACTCGGCCAAACTATAGCAACAGCAGAATGAATCAACAGACCCAATGTGCCAGGAGCACCTCTGCACACAGAAGCTTGAGAGCAATGCTTGGAAGCAGAGTTGGATAAGGGAGTGCCCTTGTATGTATGTATGTATCTTTATTTATATAGCGCCATACATGTACACAGCGCTTTACAGAAGTTGAAATAATACAATACAAAAACGACAGAACTGGGGTTAAGAGCATTAAGGTTAAGTACAATCATTACATTATTTGTGAGGGAAAGTGCAGCAAGGGAATCATACACTAGGAATGGGACCCTGCCCCAAGGAGCTTACAATCTAGGCTGAATTCATATTGACAAACAGAGACACTAGGAGGAGTATTATAAGTGCAGGTACAAGGTGTGGTGAAAGAAGTGCAGAAGGATTCTGATGTGACTGTCAGTGTGCAGAAGGAGGACATCGCTATTGAGATGCCTCCCTGAGCAAGTGGGTTTTGAGGAGTTGCTTGAAAGTGGTGATTGTGGATGATTGGCGAACAGTGATGGGGAGGGCATTCCAGAGTCGAGGAGCAGCCAGTGAGAAAGATTGTAGTCGAGAGATGGCTCGTGTTGTGTAGGGAGAGGACAGGAAGAACCCTTGAGAAGACCGTAGGGGACGGGAAGGGGTGTAGCGGGAGATAAGGGCAGAAATGTAAGAGGGTGCTGAAGAACAGAGTGACTTACAGGAGAGGAGGAGAATCTTGTAAGAAATACGATACTTTATAGGTAGCCAATTGAGGGATTTCAGGAGGAGATGAGATGGAAGGTATCTGGGAGCAAATGTGGTGATTCTTGCGGCTGAATTGATAACAGATTGAAGTGGAGAGAGATGAGAAGCAGGAAGACCAGAGAGTAGAATGTTGCAGTAGTCAAGTCTAGAGAGAATGAGTGCCTGAGATAGAGTTTTAGCTGTTGATAGGCAGAGGAATGGACGTATTTTTGCAATATTTTTTAGGAAGAAGTGACAAGTTCTAGTGACAGCTTGGATATGGGGGGAGAAGGTTAATTTAGAATCAAGTATGACCCCAAGACAGCGTGCTTTGGATGCTGAGTGTATAACACAGTTTCCTATTGTGATGGAGAAGGGGGTTGGTGGATGGGTTTTAGGAGGAAACACCACCAGCCCTGTCTTAGCCATATTAAGTTTAAGGTGGCGGTGGGCCATCCATGATGAAATGGCTGAGAGACATTGAATGACTCGAGACTGCACAGCTGGAGTGAGGTCAGGGACAGAGAGATAGATTAGTGTGTCATCTGCATACAGATGGTAATTAAATCCAAGAGATGAGATGAAGTCACCAAGTGAGAGTGTGTAGAGTGAAAAAAGAAGTGGTCCCAGGACTGATCCCTGAGGTACACCTACCGAGAGGTCGAGGGGAGACGAGAAAGTGTTAGAAAAAGAAACACTGAAAGTACGTTTAGAGAGATAGGAGGAAATCCATTTTAGAGGTGTGTCACGGATGCCAAGTGTATGAAGTGTGTCCAGTAGGAGTGCATGGTCAACAGTGTCGAAAGCAGCAGATAGATCTAGTAGGATTAGTATACTAAAGTGTCCTTTGTCCCTTGCTGTGTGTAGATCATTTGTGATTTTTGTTAGAGCTGTCTCGGTAGAATAGTTGGAACGGAAACCTGACTGTAAAGGGTCGAGAAGAGAGTTCCTATTGAGAAAGGAGATCAAGCGGGAGAATACCAGGCGTTCCAAGATCTTAGATGTAAAGGGGAGGAGAGAAACCGGACGGTAATTTGAAAGGCAGGTGGGGTCGAGTGAGGGCTTTTTGAGTATAGGTCTGACTATTGCATGTTTGAATGAGGATGGAAAAGTTCCGGTAGAGAGAGAGGAGTTAAAGATATTAGTAAGGCTGGGAGCAAGAGTACTTGCAAGAGCCTTAAGAAGTTGAGAGGGCATGGGATCTGAGGGGCAGGTAGTGGGTGGAGAGGAGGATAGTAAAAGAGATACCTCCTCCTCTGTTATAGGGGAGAATGAGCTGAGGGTTGCTCGGGGTGGACTAGGAATCAGAGGCATAGGAGGAGAAGATGTAGAGCCCATCGTTTGTTGGATGGACTGTACCTTGTTTTTAAAAAAGTCAGCAAAGTCCTGTGGAGTGTTGGAGAAGGAGGAGCAGTTCAAGGTTGGGGGTTTGAGAAGAGAATCGAAGATTTTAAAGAGGTCATGGGGGTTAGATTTGTGGGTAGTGATAATCTGAGAGAAGTATTTCTGTTTAGTCTGGGTGAGAGCTGTGTTAAAACAGGATAGCATGAATTTGTAATGGTGGAAGTCGGCAAAAGAATGAGACTTTCGCCAAAGACGTTCCGCAGCTCGACAGCAGGTGCGTAGCATTCGGATTGTTGAATTCAGCCAGGGTCTGGGATTCCTGGGGCGGGAGTGTCTACGTTGAAGGGGAGCATGCAGGTCCAAGGAGGACATTAATATGGTGTTATATTCGTGGACCAGAGTGTCTATGTTAGTAGTAGTAGCAGTAGAGCAGAGAGAAGAGAGGGAAGACTGCACAGTCGATATCAGGTCTGGTAGTTTGACCGAGTGTAGGTTCCTGGTTAGGAAGGGTGATTTAGGGAGGGCAGGGGAAGGTGTGTGAGATAGTGTGAAGGAGATAAGATGATGGTCAGAGAGTGGAAATGGGGAAATTGTGAAGTCAGAGACTGAGCAGTTTCTGGTTAAAACTAGATCTAGCCAGTGACCATCCCTGTGAGTGCTGGCAGCAGTCCACTGTTGAAGGCCAAAGGACAAGGTCAGTGAGAGAAATCGGGAGGCACTAGATGAGGATGTATCATCAGTGTGTAGGTTGAAGTCTCCGAGGAGTAATGTGGGGGTGTCTGAGGACAGAAAGACAGAGAGCCAAGTTTCAAATTCAGAGAGAAAGGAGGAAGGGTTGCTTGGGGGCCTGTAAATCACAGCTACCAGAAGAGGGACAGGGGAGAAGAGCTGGACTGCGTGCACTTCAAAAGAGGTGAAGGAGACTGAGGGAGGAAGGGGCAGAGGCCTGGAGCGGCAGAGCTGAGAGAGAAGAAGTCCCACATCCCCACCCTTGCCATTAGGGCGAGGAGTGTGGGAGAAAGATAAGCCACCATAGGAGAGAGCAGCTTCGGCAGCTGAGTCCGAATGTGAGAGCCAGGTTTCAGTGATAGCAAATAGGTTTAGAGACTTAGAGAGGAAAAGGTCATGGGCAGTGTGGAGTTTGTTTAGTAGAGAGCGAGCGTTCCATAATGCACAGGAGAAGGGTGGAAGGGATGGGGGGAGGCAGGGAACAGCCAGCCGATTTCTAGGGTCTGCCCCGCAAGAGGTGCGGGTAGGCTGCAATCTAGGACGGACACAGGTGGGAATGTAAGTGGGGCCAGGGTTGGGAGAGATGTCACCTGCAGCCATGAGAAGAGTTGCAGTCAGGTAAAGCAGGTGAGAGGAGGATTTGCATGTGTGAGAAGGTGTGGGCTGTTTCTTGGTGGATGGATATAAATAGCTGAGGTGACAGAAAAGCTCATGAGAACAAATCATTGGAGAGTTTAAGAGGGATGGAGATATAGAGATTGATGAGCAGGTGGGAGGGCTGAATGTTTTTGATATTTTACACAGTTGAGGTGTCAGAAACAATAAGAAAATTAAGAGATGCATTGTTTAGTGACACTATAGGTTCAAATGGGTGAGAGGTTGGTGATGAGGGGGATCAGTGACTTGCAGGCATATAGCTTCAACTGCCTAGATGGAATGTAGTAGTTTTTTCCTTCCAGACCAGACCAGACGATCTGTAGATTCAGTTGCAGCCAGGATTGATTAAAAGGTGATTCCCACTGATATGTCAATGAAAGAGTTAAAATCCTGGAGTGGATGAATGGTATGTTGAATCTTCCCACTTTGTCCAGTGCTTTTGGTTGTAGATCAGCTGAAGTCCCAAGCAGATGAAATGAAGTGCTTAGAAACAGTAATCCTAAACTCCAGAGTTAGTTCTTTTTCTTCAGGCAGGCTTTTCCAGGCTGTGGTTCTGTTGAAAACTGAAATCTTCCTGTGTCAGATGTAGTCAGGTGTGACCTCAATGCAAGCTCAGGCAAACTCAGGAAAAACTCAACAGCAGACTTAGGAAGCCCTGACTTGGGAATGCCCTGCAAGCAGAGCCCTGCTTGAGAAGTGGGTTTTTTATACAGTCAGTCAGGAATACTAGCCAACTGGACCCAATCAGAGCTAATTGCACTTCAAAAACAGAACCATGTGTTGTAAATAATTATTGATAAGGATTACCTGTGAAGAGACAGGATAGGAGGTGTCAGAAGACATCCATATAGTTCCAATACACAGACATAAGGAGCCTACAAGTCTAGTACAAACTGCAAGATGACTCTATAGCATATAACTCTAACTGCCCTTGCCGCAGTTCAATGTCAATGTTGAACATGTCAAACAAAACGTCAATTGACGGAGAGGAACCAAGAAACATCTTAACCAAAACTGCAATCCAAGGAGCAGAGTCAGGTTCAGGCCAAAGGGTCAAGGCAGGCAGGCAGGGTACAAGTGAGGTCTGGGTCTCAAGCCAATGTCATAAAACCAAAGAAACAGTGCATATATACAGGACCAAGGTATCAACAATGAGGACTAATAACTAAATGCCGGAGAATAGTCTGAGTGTTCCTTAAATCCTGCAAAACTAGAAGTCTGAGGGTGAACAGCCTCCCGTTCTGTGCTCACTGGATCGTGCATGACCATATGGAAAGAGTAGAAGAAGATAGTAGAAAGCAAACGTATATGAGCATGATGTGAATGCCCGCCAGTGCGTGCACAGAGATACCAAGCACCATGGAAGCCATGACACAGCAACACAATGCATCATTTTACAAGGCATGGAATGTTAAGAAATGGCTCAAGAAGCATGTGGGTAACTATTCTTGTGATGAAAACTGCAAAGGCCAACATCCCTGTGAAACATTTCTGGCACCTCACAGAGTCCATGACCTAATGACTGAAGGCTGTTCTGAAGAGCAAAGAAGGCTCTACCAGTTATGTGTTGGAAAGCTAGCGAATATTCAAGGGGAGTAAAAGATAATTAAATAAATGGTAATGTTAAAGGTCCCCTGTAGTAAGGTTGGTTTCCCAAGTTATCCTTAAAACATCAGCCTCATTGTGTATACTGCCCAACACAATAATGTGTCAGGATTTAGTTTATACTTCATAACGGAAAATATTATAAATGCCCACTATAACATATTGTTATTATACAGGGAAGTTATAATCCTTCTTGGAGCAAATATGTGGTCATCAAAATTTGTGGTCATCACAGTTTGTGGACTACCTGAGCCTGATGTACTAATAAAAGTAACACAACTATGGAACAAACCAATAGGGAAAAAATAAAAATACTCACTGACATAAATAGACTTTAACCTATTTAATACTAAAAGTAGCCAACAAATGAATTCACAATTAATGTAAAAGCTCCTTTTAAAACCACCATTTAAATCAATGGGAATTTTAAGAAATATTTGTTCCTTATGTTGCATTTGGTTTTACCTGCTCACCCGTATCTTAGTGCATCAGCCTCACTACATCTAGAGCAGGGGTGAGCAACTCTTTTAGTCTGAATGCCAGATTGAGAGATACTGTATATGTGTGCACAGGGGGTCAGAGTAGTCTTGTGTGCATATACACACACACACTACACTCTCACTCACAAGCTCTCAAATAACACACACTTTCTCTCATTAACCCTTTTTTTATTCTACACTTTTTTCTACTTTAGAAGTAAAGCTGTCAGTAAAGCATTATTGGGCTACGGAGACACAGGAAAGGAACTCTCAAAGCAACTACCCAATCATGAAAAGACAATACGAAAATATCAAATATAAAACTCTGTCTTTATTGAATTATTTTTAAAAGGTAACATGACAAAACGGATGAAAGGTAACACATGGAAAGAGCAAAGATGAAACGACCCACCTAATGCTTTTTGTGAATAAAAGTAACTTAGTCATAGGTTACAACTTTCCAAACATGGTAATATTGCGGATGATTTTATTACAATTTCATGTGGTATTATGGCGTGAGTAACGTCTGTTCTGAAGAGCAAATGCAGTTCTACTTCAGTTCTAGCAGGCTCCCAGTTGGCTACAAGGTGACAAACTGAAATTTGACTGCCCAATGGAAAAGTATCCGTGGAAATGTTTGGATGTTGGCAATTATAATTGTAATAGGTTTTATATTTCTTGAAATCCTTATTACTGTTCAAACACTCTTGAGCAGTTTTAGATATCAAAATAAATTTGATTATATAACTTTATTCTGCATTTAACAGCATATGTGCAAAGTCAAAACTGGAGCAATTCTAGGGCAAACCAACCAGACCATAATGACAAAAAAAGGCTGATTTACATTAACGTTTAACCCCTTGAATGCTATACTGGGATCCTAGACATTATGAAGACCTCCCTGTCTCTGAAATCAATGGGAAATTGTACTTTTCCCTATGGTGTATGTTTAGTTTGTCTCAGAATTGTTCCAATTTACTTTGTGCATATTTCACTATTTTCTTCTCCATATTCCCACTTGTCTGTTTGTATGTTATGGGAAACCTTAGAATCATTGGAGTCTTGTTAAACACCACAAGTTAGCGGTAAAGGAATATAAGGGTAATTTAAACAGCTATTGGTAGCTATTAAAAAGGGAACAAAGCAAACATTGGATTTAATAGGACAGCCCCCAAAGGTGGTTTCCTTTGTCAAGTGAAACATAAAACATGGACAGTTCTCTTTTTCTACTATATAAATCAGCATTTTGTCCACTGACATCCACATTTTAATTTTACTTTAATAATAAAAAAAGCTAATAGAATAGGTTACAAAGTCAAGTCCATTCACTCTAAAATACAAATAATATTGTTGAAATTTGTTAGTGGAAAGTTAAGAATATGCAATTGAATGGATCGGATAATAAACCAAGACTAAGTAAGTCAAAAGAGAGTTATGTAAATCTCACACCAAATATAAATATAATTGCAAGGAAAAAAATAAACGGGACATTCCAGACAAAAATAAAATGGTCATATAGGGCCACATACAAGAAGATAAAGAGGTGCAATTCTGGGGCAAAGCAAGTGCACAATAAGGGACTAAAAAAATTCCCCAAATGTTCATTGATCTAAAACATCACCTATAAAAGGAGCAGACCTTTCTATTATGCTTTCAGTGCCAGAGGCATGTCAAACAAAGCAATGGGCACGCTTCTTGCACTCAGAGGGTTAAGAACCCCATTTATATAATTGGAAATGTTCTTATGTCCCCTGTAATGCAGTAGGTTTGATCAGAATTTCTCAGTTTTAGATAGCTAACTACACCCCAAAATACCCTTTTGTGAAGCGAGTGATCTGAATCAAGACCAGTGGTTCTCACAGGTTTGACACTGATACCACACATTTTCAGGGAACCCTATACCATCTTACAGCTCATTTATCAAGGGTATATGAAAGGAGAAAAACTTATCACTCTTGATTTCCCCAATTAGAATATGAATAAAAATGATGTAGCGTAGAATAATTTCCACAAATAAACATTTGCAACTCAGTATTCATATGTATTGTCACTCCTAAAAGAAATAAGGGGCAGGGCACCGTATGTGGTCTTCTGCAGCACACCAATGTACCACTACACCCTGGTTGAGAACTACTGATATGGACATATATTATTATTAATATCAAGCATTGTATTGAGATGCAGACTAAAATAGGAAGATTATAATGATATAGATATTTTTAAAGAAAATTAAGCTACAGTTCAAAAAGTAAAATATGGTACTATGGAAAGACATCTGTGTCAGAATTAGACTGCATTTTACGCAAATACACTCAGTGCTTATCCAGCAAAACACTAAGGGTCATATATATATAAATAGGCAAAGTAGCGCAATCCTGGGGCAAACCAACAGTACCCAAGGGGAAAAAATAAAAATCTTCCAAAATGCCTTTGATTTAAATGGGCTTTTAACACCTTGGAGGTTATGCACTAAGGCATGATAATGAGGTAAAAAAGTGGAGATCACTTCTCCATTGATATCACTTCCCCAGTTCCTGTGTTATTCTATGGAGCCAGTTATGGAAATCTTACTGCATTGGCTCCATAGAATAACATAGGAAATGGAGAAGTGATATCAATGGAGAAATCATCTCCACTTTATCGCCTCTTAGTGCATACACCCCATGAATGCTAGCGAGGTCTCCAATGAAAGGGTTAAAAGCCTTATTTATATCAATGGAAATTTTTATTTGCCTCCATAGTGCAGATAGTTTTCTTTCATATTTAAGGTCCAGTGTTACTTGTTTAACTTGCTGATGTGGATGTTGACATGGAAAAAGTAAATGAAACATTTGTAGGTTTTCCATCACCATAAAGCGAACATAAAGAGAAAACATAAAGCAAAGACCTCATCAAGGGAAAAACCAGGATTTCCAAACAGGTATTTTTCCAAAAACATAAAATATGAAGCACCAAGAATTTGTTTTGTGGGATTCGTCATCAGAAAAAATATGCAGCTACAGCTCATGGCTGGAAACCAACAACCTTTTAGCTGTTGTTTAGCTAAAATTCCCATCATCCTCAGCTGCCCATGATCAAACAATTATGGGTAAATGCAGGTGTAGTCCTTCAGCTGGAAAGCTGAAGGCTGCACACTCATGACCTATACATACAGTACGTACAACATCATCATCTATTATTACTCATTATTGGGGAACTTGGAGAGCTAAAGCTTTGTGCCTCTCTGACCTGATAGGGGAAGTTGTGTTCCGGAGAAGGTGTTCTGGGCAACTGACAAAACCATCTGTCACTGGCGGATCATCCATCTACTGCCTAGTGCCCATGGCAATATGAGGGGCCCTGGAACTGTAACCTGTCCACTTTCACAGTTCAGTGAAACATCCATACTCATAGCATTTGTATAAATGTCAGTTGGTCAGTTTAAGAAAATTAGCTAGTAATGACTCTCAGAGAAGAGCCGGCAGGAGGAAGAGCAGTGTGGAAGCCAGCCACTACTGCCTCATGTGCATATACTGTCAGTCCCTTCCTTACCTTAAAGGTATAGTAATACTTCGTTTTAACTTTATTTTATTTTGTAGGCATTACAAAACATGAAGAATGATATAAGTCTTATCTCTCAAACCTTTATGGTTTAAGAGATATTCACAAGCAAAGTTTCCCCCTCCCGCCCCTTTTTCCTAGTGTAAGCCATCTCTTCTCAGATGTGAATCTGGTTGTAAGACCAGACAGATAACAGCAGGGAACAATCCTCTTTGTATGAAAAGAATGAAAGCCCTTCCCCCCTTGACAAGTTTTTCAGCTTTTTCCCTTATCTTAATTGAAGATTGTCCCTCTCTGCAGTCTACCTGGGCACCTCCCTTCTGATGTGGCTGAACAGGGGGGGAGATACTTTGCTTGTGAATATCTCTTAAACCATAAAGGTTTGAGAGATAAGACTTATATCGTTCTTCATGTTTTTTTAATGCCTACAAAATAAAATAAAGATAAAACGAAGTGTTACTATCCCTTTAAGGTACAATGCTACGCCCCCTAGAGGAGACTGGGACAGACAGCACAGGCGCTCAGATGTCTCTAAGGCAAGATGTCTGCTCTGATGCCTGCCTGTTCATCTCAGATTTATTAATAACACTGTACTTATACTGGATAATACTACTGTTTCTATGCTTATCGCTATATGAATAATTATTTGGGGGGGGGGGGACTTTATTTGCAAGTGATAGCTTCACTTTAACAAAGAAAAGTGACCTCCCAGACCTTTATTGCAGGGTAACAAATCAGAAGTATAAATATTGTTTAAACATGCTGATGGAGCATGTGCTTCGAAATCCTGGAAATGTGTTTGCAAATCTAGGTTAAGAGCTTAATAAATTTAACACAAACACTAGATGAGAGAAGCACTAAAATAGATGTATTCTCAAAAATACAAAATAGGCATCCATACCGCCTAAATGTCAGCTTGGATACCAATATTCTAAACAAGGAGCAACAGAAAAGCCACTGATTTTTTTTCCCAAATGTGTGTATTAAATATTTCTACAGTACATTTGACATAGATGTTTTAAATAATGGTTTATCTAAGGAAAACAAATCCCAGGATACGCAGCACATCAGGGAGAGGTTGTTGCAACTACATAAAATGGAGAAAAACCATTGCACAGGATGTTTGGAAGAAGCCAGGCCTACTGATTTCAATACGAATATTTCTTCTAAGATAAATTTGTGTGGTTGATTTAAAGGAACACTAATGCCTGTTAATAATAAACTCTCATTAATCTTAAACTGGGTAGAAAGTCCTAACAACCTCTAGGAATCAATTTTGTATGGGTTGGATCTCCAAAATGAATCATTAATTAGTAATTGATATAATGTCCAATGAAGCAGACATGATTCTCTCTTTCAGAACGAAGGGCCACAAAGTATTCCCACTGAAATCTTCCCAAGAAGATATCAGTGGAAGTTTGTGGTTCTAGAGTCCTGTGTAAAGAATCATGTCTGCTTCATTGGACAGGATATCATTAAACATTAATTCTGTAGAACCAACTCATGGAGGATTGATTCAAAGTGGTCATTCTTACCTTTGCCCAGACAAAGGTAAGAATTTTTTTTCAGGTGGTGTTTGTATCGGCTTAACCCTTCGAGTATCAGAAAGGTAGATTTATACAGGACAATGCTTTGGGGAAAAAGTTATGTTTTTCCTTAATTTACGTACTCCTCTGGCACTTACAAAAGTTACATTTTATTCACAGGCTATACCTTAGCAAGATGATAAAGGATATGTCCTTGAATGTTAGAGAAGTCTCAAATCCATTGCGTCACAAAGGATAAAGTGGAACTTTCTTGTATATTAATGTGCCCCCCAAATAATATTTAACATAGTGTTAAACAGATCCATACTTATATTATCCTTAGTAAGACCAGCATTATTTATAAATGTAATTTCTTCTGAGACTCCCCAGCAGATAACATTATAGACATTTTGCCAAAGAGGCATCTGTGAGCCTGCGCTGTCCATGCCTGTCTCCTCGTTGATTGGCTAGGGGGAGTTGCCTCTATGGCAAGATGCCTGCAGGTGAGTCTCCGAAGAAGTTAAAATTCTAAATAATGCCAGACCTACTAAGGAAAATACAAGAATGGATATGCTTAACGCTGTGTAAAAAATTATTTGGGGGACACATTAAAATGCATGAAAGTTCTGCTTTAAGAAACCTGTCTAGCACCCAAAGAGATAATAAGACTAAAGACTGAATGTTCTGGAAAGCATATTGATGCATTGAGAAGAATAAACCCTGTATTTGGTGTAAATCATTTCATAAAGTAATCCTTACTCTTGAGAAACATACATTCTTATCAATATGCAGGGTGTTTTTACTACCAATAACTGATGTTCAAACCATACACTACAATAACTCTGATTAATAGATTTAACGTTACAAAAATTATGAGAACGCTATCAAGTTCACATAGCAAATTCCCTAACATGCACAAGTTGTTTTGAAATGCCCCAAGGACAGTTTGCTTAAACCAAATACAAGTTGTGCAAGTAAAATACAAAAAAAGAAGCAATCAACAAGAAATACCCAAATACACAGCTAAACATAATCTCTGCTCAGTTTAGTAAACAACTAATTTAAAAGTTTCTTAGAGCAAAACAAAGTCTTATCTCTGGGCAGGGTATTTTTAGCCTCCTGACAAGTCATGTAATACATTTTTTATTGTGATGTGCAATAGTTTGCAAGAGAACATCCAATCAATTAATCATAAGTCTTCTCATGTCTGTTGGTGGGTTCTAGTGGTGCGTTATACTTCCATGTTTTGAACATAACAGTACATTCCAATGGTCTCACTAATGAACACCACAAGCCACACACCATTCTGCAAAATGTTCTGTCATTTTCAGCTTCATCTACAACAAATGATTACAAATGAATCATTTTAGAATTATAGCTGTACTATAGCTGTAGACCTACATAAAAGCTGTATTTAAAATCTAAGACTACTTATTTTTTACATACAAAAAAATCATAATCATTTTTCATTTGCACATTATGCATTTTAATTCCCAATAAAACATTAACTGTAGCGGTGATCTGCTGTTTTCACTTAGGCGATCGAGAAAGTGCATACTGCTTGTACATAGTATGTTAGACGTAAACACTCTGGTTGAAAAAGGCATGCAAGACCTCAGATGCCCTTCCTGAATCTTTGAATAGTAAGGTATTAGGAATACCCATTTGAGTGCTCAAAGATCGGTATTCTAACAGATCATATTTCTTTCAATTCAAAACACTGGAAAGGTTTGCAGAAGAGATTTTACCAAATCTTTATTAAGGTTTACATACATTAAGGCATGTATCATCTTGTCTATTAATAACATTTGCAGAACAAATAAGCCTTAGATACTCAATCAATAATTCATTCTTGTAGTTTCTTCAGATTTCAATGGTTAGTCACTCGATTGATACAAATCTGGCATTTAGCTTAACCCTTTGAGCACCAGAGTGGTACGCTATGCATTGCAAATGAGTTGCGTACAACTCTGGCACCCAAAGGGTTAACAAACAAATTTAAGCAAAAATTAATGGACTTGCACAGCAGTGTGTTCTAAAAACAACTATTTATATAAAATGGAACAAATGCCAAGAACCAAATTCTCATAGAAATTTGATACAATTTAAGAATGAAGCCTATTTTACAGATTCCTCTGCTATCAGCTGTGCTAATAAGGCAATATGACAAAAGCACTAGAGGCTGTAATGGATAGCCCAGTGGTCTCTGGGGCACGAAGAAATCTCTAAACATCATTTCTTAAAGACCTCAAAAGAAAGACATATTTGTCTGTTACTTCATGTGAATCACAAATAGTGTCGGAATCAAATATTTTATGTATAATAAAAATTAACCCATGGTTCCTAATGTGGTCTTCAAATCAAATGTATCAATAGGCTTTTTCTCATCAAATGGAATATTAGCCTGTATTTGCAAGGATTAAATAATATATAATCTTGCAAGGTAGTCAAGTAAACTGATAATAAACTGAGCAGTACTCCTACAAAGATACAATGTTAAAATTAATTCATGAATAATAAACAGGTCACCAACCAACTCACACTAGATAGCTAATACAAGTAATTATTTAACTCTTTGCTTGCACTCAGCGGGTTAATGAAAGTAGGACACTGGTCAAAAAAATGACATTTCTTTTTAACTTACCATATGGATTTTATGTATTCTCTGCAAAATGTGGACCTGTACAAACTCTAGCGTTTCCATTTTCTTTAACCCTTTGAGTGCCAGAGAGGCAATGCGTTGTGCACCCCTCTGGCAATCAAAGGGGTAAACAGTGTGCTTTCATTATCCACACATTTGGTCACTACACACTGAGGCTAATGTAAAAATAGAAATGTCCCACTGTTTGGATGCAATGTGTTGGAGATTGCTCCAGCATGCAAGGGATTTAAAGCCCTATTTGGGGAACTTGGGAAATGTTTATTTGTTCCCTATGGTACACTTGATGTGCTATAGAACTGCACCACTGGTTCTTAGTAAAGCAGCCTCACTGACTTATTTATGATAGTAGATGGACAATAGACACAACTGCAAATGGTCTTGCCTCTTGCACTGACTGTAGGCTGGTGTGCAACAGAAGTCAGTTGATTCCATACATTGTGTACTTTAGCTGCAATTCAATAAGCTAAAGGAGTGGGATTCTGGAGCAAACCACCTGCACCAATAAGGGAAGAAATATACATTTCCCAAGTTGCTACCGATTTAAAATAGGATTGTAAGTACTTGAACACTACAGACCTCTCTGGAGACCTCTCTAGCATTCAGTGGATTAAAAGCCATATTATATTATCTGGATTTGTATTTCTCCTCTATGTTGCATTAGGTTTGCTCCAGAACTGCACTTCCTTGGCTTACCGTATTGCACCTTTTATATCCAATGATAAATGAGTCCCTAGGGCAATGTGTTGCACAACCCCCTGGTTCTCAAATGTTAACCCCCCCCAAAAAAAAACCTGGTGATTTGATCCTATATACAGCAAGGGGTTGATTCACTAATCAGTGATAAAGAGGTGTAAAGTAGAGATGACTTCTCCAGTTTATCACTTCTCCAATTCCCATGTTATTATAACGAGCCTATGTGCTAAGATCTCCAAAGCTGAAGAAATCTTAGTGCATAGGCTCCACAGAATAACATGAGAATTGGAGAAGTAATATCACTGGAGAAGTCATCTCCACTTTATCACTGCTTAGTGAATCTCCACCGTTGTGTCTGAACATGTTCTTCTAAGCTCACCTTTTGTGCTGATTTAGAGGGACTCTTGTTCTTGCTTCCCTTGGGTCTTCCTCTAGGTCTTTTGGGAGAGGGTTCTCCAGCTGCTGGCTCCTAAAGAAAAAAAGAAAGAAAATTGATGTGGTAGAAAGAATTTAATATGGGAAAATGTCCTGAACTCTCCAAATGTAACTAAACCTTTTTCTCTCATGATATACTGTACTATTAAAACCTTACCCTGGAACATATGTAACCAATGAACAAATCCAATGATTTGCAGGAAAGGAAAACATTTACACACTGAGATGGGTAATAAAAAGTTAAGTTGTGCACTTAAGAGTGTAACTTTTACACAGCAGTGATATAATGCAATGTATTTCTTATAGTATTAGAATGAAATACAGTCACAAATGGAGGTTATTTAGATGCTGTTCATTTTTAATCACGTTCAATTTCGAACAGGATTCATACTGATACATTCATTACATTGTAAAACATGCCATTACTGTTTGTTTTATTAATAAAGTTGTGATTGAACCCCTTGGAAATTAGAGTGGTGTGCAGTGCATTGCTTATTAATGCTTTAACCCTTGAGTGGCAGAGGGGTACACAACACATTGCTCTGCAATGCGTTGCGTACCCCTCTGGCTCTCAAACGGATATGGACCAGAAAGGTACTTAAGGGGTTAATAAAATGGCAGTGTTCTTGTGAACCAACTCCTGGTCAGAAACAAAGGGACATATATGTATAAGGACAGCAGTAGGGAAAATGTGGGGGCAAAACTACTGCACAACATTTATAAAGCGACCCCTTAGATACTACAAAGGTCATCACACATTGCTTTGCAAGGCTTTGGAGACCTCTCTCATACCCAAGAGGTTAAATACCCATTTAATGTACATTTTATTTGTTACACATTGTGCTTTTATTTTGCCCCAGAACTGCTTCATGTTTTGTTTTCACACAATGCCTCAAGAAATTACACATATTTCAAAAAAGTGTTTTTTTTCAACAATCAACTGCATATTTAATAAACCCTTTCAGTTCCAAGGGGGTATGCAATGTATTCCCTCACAGTGCATTGAACACCCTCTTGCACCCAAAGAGTTAAATAACTTGTACAGACCAACCTGCACATATTGCAGATATAATTTTATCTTAACCAAGATTGCAACATACAGAAGCTATTTACTTTGAATGTATTAAAATGTGTTTAATAAGTAGGAGGTATGGTAAAGTTATTAAACCAATAGAGAAACAGAATGATCTACATAGGTCTTTGGCAGAACAAGACAAAATTATCAAAGATAAACAGACAAACAATACTATGGTGTCAAGGTAGAATTGTTTCCCCCTTCTGGTTTCTATGAATGCTGTATCACTTCCTAAAGGAAGAAGCATGTTACAGAAATGTTGAACAGCACATTCAGTATTGAAAAACTTTGTGGTAATTTTGTTTTTGTTTGTTTTTTTGCATGAAAGCATTTTAGCAAATTAGATATGAAACTGACTGAACCATGTGTAGAAAAAACAGAGTGGACAGTACTGGTGCAACCAGCTTCATTATAGGAGACAAATAAAAAATACCCATTGTTTTCAATGACGCTTTTTAAAATCTTAACTCTTTGAGTGACACACGGGTATATAACGTTGGGTAACTATCCGGCACGCAAAGGGTTTTAAATGCTAGCGTGCTTTGGAGACCTCTCTAAGGGGGGTTGACACCGAGTACCAGTGCTTGCAATGCGTTCAGCACCCCTCTGGAACTCAGTGGTTTACCCTTTGAGTGCCAGAAGGGTACGCAAGTTGCGTACCCCTCTGGCACTCAAAGGGTTAAAGTATCAGTCTATATCAGTAAGCACGTTTAACTCTCCCACTGTTGTGAAGTTGGTGTGCCACAGAATTATAGCGCTTTGTTTTTATACACGAGTCGAAGAAAACATGTAATAAAACATCGCGATTTTCACTAAGGTGGTACCATCAGCATTGGTAGATACAGGATGGATTTCATGATCTCCACAACTTATAAGAATTAAAAATCAGTAACATGAAACAACACACCAGCCACTACAACAACATATGCACAACTGATTGGGTTTTTCGCATTAATCAGAAAAGTCTACCTTTTGATTATTAAAAATGAACCTTTACAGTGTAAACGCGAACTTTCCCTAGCACTCAAATGGTTAACTACTGATTTGATTCCGTGGAGAAAGCAGATGAATAAACTACAACTGCGGTAATCTAGGAATCAAAAGATGTGTATTTCTGGGGAAACCCACCACACCACAAGGGACAACGTTTTAAATTGTTCTACAAATCAAATGGGGACGTCATAACGCCTATAATGCGTTCGAAACCTTTAGTATTGTAGTGATTAAACGCCCCATTTAAATCAATTGGTATTTTCATTTTTCCCCTTTGTTGTCTTTACTATGCTGCAGAATTTCACCTATTGTGATCCCAGAATAGGCTGAAGCCTCTAGTCAACAATGTACAAAAACGTGCAGGAGTTACTTTAACCATCTGTGTACTGGAGCGATATCTAACGCATTTCAACCCTTCTGGAACTCAAAGGGTTCAAATGACCCAGTAACACAAAATGATATTACTGATTTCAGAAAATATGCTGTTCCTGCAACAGGAAAGCCTGCAAGGTAAGGTATTACAGACTGTGTGTACTCTAGACCCTCCTGATTATGTCCTAAAGCATTCAGGCAATGCTACCCCCTCAGACTTGGTGGGTGAGAAGCCCGCGGGCTACAGCTAAGACACAGATCAGATGAGGTCTTCTCAGTTCATCTCGAGCTGCGCGTTGTTTGGGTCCACGCTCCCCAGTGCATGGTGCGCGGCAGTCTGGTACAATACGGGCAGTGCCCATGCTACACTACGCTCCGATCATCATTGGGAACCGGGACGCTCGAATGAGAAGATGAACTGACGCTCAGTGAGACTGATTTACTTTTAAACGTCTTAAATGCCACAGAGGACGGTCTCCAACATATCTAAGTTTCAATGGTTTAAAAGCCCAATTTAAAGCAATGGGATGATTGGTGTTTTTATCCCCTATGGCGCATTTGATTTGCCCCGGAATTGAAACGTCTTTATTCACCAGTCTCACTTTATGCGTATCAGTAGACGTTAGATGACAACTCAACACCGTATCGATAACGTTGTGTAAGGGAAAGAAGCATGGGGCATTGAGGCTGATACATAAAAGAGCAGTTCCACATGAATCGAATTACATCACAGGAACAATGATTTAAATGGGCCGTATAACACCACTGGGTGCTAGACAGATCACCACTGGACTGAGATCAATAGCATCCTAGGGGTTGAAAAGTCCTAATTATATCAATAGTGACATTGTATCTAACCACTATGGTGCAGCTTCAGTTGTGCCTCACCGAAGCTGATGTACCAAGATGAACTTGTGGTAAGTATCTGGAACAAACCAACTGTACCATAACGATGAATTAAAAAAAAATTAAAATGCTCATTGATGTAAACGGAGCTTTAATCAGTTCAATTTTGGTTAAATCTCCAAAGCATTGCTTCACATTTCTAGTACTGAATATGTTAAAACTAAATTAAAATCAATACGATTTGTACTTGTCCCTTGCGAGAAAGTTGGTTTGCTTCAGTTCACCTTAGTACATCAGCTCCACTGTGTTTGTGTGGATTACAGAATGCCGGGGCGCAGAGCCGAATGGTAGTTTATTTATGCACGAGGTGCATGTATAATGAAGCTGTGTATTGATGTGTGCATGCTCCATTGTGTGTGCAGCAGGCGTGCATGCATGTGTGAAGTGTGCACAGAAGTGCAACATGCAGTACTGACTTTTTGCGGTTTCCGGGGTCTCCCTCGCCCCCTCTTCGGAGACTCTGAGGTGGTTGCAGGTTGCTCCACGGAAGAGGATTGGCGGGCTCCTTCCCTTGAGCTCATGGTGACTGTGTGCACAACCCCAGCGATCTGTAGCACCTAAAGGTATCCACACGAGGAGCCTCTGTCGCGCCGGACGTCCTGCTGCTGCCAAAGCGAGAGAAGGGAAAGAGGAGGAGAGTGAGGGGATCTCCTCTAATATGCTAACACTGACCAGCAACTCAAGAGGGGCTCAGACAAAAGAGACTGCTGAACTGCTTGCACTATGCGAGGAGACGAGTTCTCACTACTGCAATGGGACTAGAAAAGTGATAGGTGATCAATATCTTATCTAATAAGGGCAAATTAGGTCACAGGGCACTGGAGGTAACTAGTGACACAATTTCCCTTACTGGATCTGGGACTTAGTGTTAGGAGAGGTTAGCAAATATAAGTATTGCTGTATGCCCACACGTGTATGTGATTTGGGGGGTAAGGGAGGTCTTGTGTTTGTGTGAGTAGGGCATGTGATTTAAGTCCAGCCCACGGATTAAAATGGGATGGGTAAAAAAAACACCTTTACCCGTGGGTGGAAAAAATAGGAGGAGGCTGGGCGAAGGACCCTGCGATCAGAGGCTGGAGTACAGCCAGTTATAACAGAAATACAGCAGCACTGGGGAGAGACTACACCGAAACAAACTCACGTGGCTAGAAGAGTTAAAGCACAGTGGCCCGCTTCCAAGAGAGTTTAAAGGGACAGTTGGGGAATCCCTGAGCTTCGGCACAATGCAGCGAGCTTTACACCACGTCGAATTCCAGCTTGTGCCCTTAAACAGCGTTAATAAACAATATGTAGGTAATTCAGTGTAGCCATACACACACACTGGCTTTTATACCTTCAAATACACAGCATTAATTTATACATATGTATTTATTAACCCTTTGGGTGCCGTATGGGTGCGCAACGCATTGCTTTTGCAATGCGTTGCGTACCCATCTGGCACTCAAAGGGTTAAAGGACGAATTACAAATACCCAAGAAAATACACTAACGTAGCTATATGTGTCGCTACACATTGCAAAGCACCTTTTTGTGGTTGTTATTCGCATATTAATTGATGTCCATGGAGTAAAGGACAGGTTAACCGCTTCAGTGCTAGAGGCTTACTGAAAAGGTTCTAGCATGGTGACCGGTTACGTTTTTAGCAGTTTTGCTATCCATCTGTTTAGGTATGATTCCCGTAGGTAACTTTCTATTACATATTGGAAACTATATATTGTTTTTCTCTTGGTGCCTCCCGTGAAGTAAAGTTTGCTCTGTGCTCCAGGCTATGATTTCATATACACAACAAAGTTAAAAAAAATACACAAAGAAAAATGTTTTGCTAATATACTTTATATAGCAAAAACCTTTCTGTTGGTTTTGAAAGTTTATATTATTGTTAAAATCCCTGTTTCATAGCATGAACAGAACACTAATTAACAGGAGTGCAAAAGGGTGTTTTCACCATTATGAACTAAAATGCACTTTCCATTGGTCACATAGTAAAACTACCAGACTGCAGAAAAGCATATATTTGCTCAAAGTAAACTAATTTAGGAATCAGATATTCCTACATGAAATAACGAAGCAAGAAGATTTTTGTTACAAATTGCTGTTTCCAGAAAGGTTTTTGGAAATTTACACTAAAGTCGCAATTTAATGAACATATCAAGGAAGCTTAATGTAACAAATAAAAAGTAGAAAATATGAATGCCATACATTTCCTGAGTACACTGATACCCAATTTGTACAATAGCAGAAGTATGTCCTTCCCTGGGGCCCCAAACTGGTAACGGCACATAACATAATTTTGATTGACATCTGAATGGAGATAACCAAATGCACTAAACATAGTTTGAAGGCATAATTACCTATGACATTAAAAAATCATTCATTTCCTGAAAGTCGATATTCCACTGCATGAAATGAGGGGTCACTTGTCTTTCTATCCCTAGACTGATGCACAAGATTACACTAAAGGAAAAAATATGCTACATTTTTCCTTTTATTTCCACCACTTTAAGTGTACTGAAATCTTTTAATACTATGGGATTTCCTACTGTATTAATAAGCTATTACACTTCTGAGAAAAAGGGCACCCCGCTGTTATGGAATAATATACTGTAGGTGGTGTCATAAATCTACATAAGATACAGTCTCTATTTTGTCTCAAACTATTTTCAGATATCACTTAATTGTCCTAAAATGCTTGCAACAAATACAGAAATTAAGAAAATATAGACAAAGCATACCATTTTGGGAAGTAGACAATCAGTCTTATCAGCCGATGGGTCACTTGAATTTCTACCCCTAGACTAGCTTGCACAACTATTTCCAGATAGTGGAGCTATGGGAAAAAAATGCGTGCTTTTTACACCCTTCAGAACCTTCACAGATAGTAAAAATCTTTCAAGAACATGACTACTCTGTTCAGTACCTAGTGCCAGCCCAGTTTTCCACTGATAAACAATTTTCTGGTAACTGATACCATTTTCTTTTAGTGCAGATTTTTGGGCACTCATGCACACTAAATAATTGAAAGGGGGAGCTCTATTTAGTGCAAGGTGTTTAAACGCTCAATCATCCATACTATAGCCAATAAACAGCCTACAGATTCTGATCCATGTGCCACTGAAGGATGTCACAGTTTACACATCCACACCATGCAGGGAGTGTGTACAGGAAGAATAAATTGTCATTTCCTGTCTTCCCATGTGAAGGTGTAGTTGACATGTATCCAGGCTGGGAGGAGCACTGAGGTGACTGGTTGGTCATTTGCCAGCTGATGTGTATAGTCTCTCCTACAGCTGGATTCAAATGCAGGAGATAAATGTTACCTCCCGTTGTATCAAAAATGTTCCTATTGAAGTCTATGGGGATAACTGGAGATAAAACATAGATAGATTTAGCACCTGCATTTGAATCCAGCCCCTTGTCCCTAACACTAATTTTCTCCTCACCCTACCTCTTTCTTTTTCTTCCCCCTATTATCTTTCTTTTGTTACCATTGCTCTGTCCTAACCCCCTGTCTCTCTCTCTCTCTCTTCAGTCTTTCTCTCATGTCATCTTCTTTCTCCCCTTCTTTCTTCATTGCTTTCCACAGGCTCTCTTCTTTGGCCACTCTCTCACTCTACCCTCTTCTCTTTTCTCAGGCTCTGTCTTCCATCTTTATCCCCTTTGCCGCCTCATAACTCTCTCATCCTTTGTTCTCCTGCCTCCAGTTTTGTTTCTCGTCTTTCTTTCTCCCAGCCTTCAAATGACTGATGTAAATGTTCTCCTCTCCCATTCCCTCTAGTGTGTTTTTGAATGGGGTAGCGTAAATGGAGTTGGAGGGTTCCCAAAATCATAAACATTAGAGATATGAATGAAAGGTATGCAAAGCATACTATTTTGGAATGTAGATAGTCACTGTCTTCAAATGAGGGATTGCTTGCTTTGTAGCACTAGGCTGGTATGCACAAATGTTTAAAAATTGTGGAATGTCCTATTGTATTCAGTATCTGTTACCAGCCAGAGAAAATGGCATCCTATTTATATGGGTTGATATACAGTATGAAGCACTAACCAACATTTGCTCTTTTCTGTTTTGTAATGACCTGCCTGCACTAAAATGATCATAAGCATTACAGACATGAAGAAAAGATAAGCAATGCATACCTTTCCATTTTGAAAAGTAGACAACCAACCACATTTTGGTGTGCAAAATGTTCCAAAAGGTCTTGCTATAGGACGAAAACTCAGATTTTGGTTTGCATAAAATATTGTAAAAATCTTTCAACACCTTGGAATGTCCTACTGTATTTAGTACCTAGTATGGTTCTGTGGCTACATGTGGAACAAGAGTGAGGAAGCAGTGTATGTGTAGTCTCATGTCTAACAGTGTGCAGTGAATTAAGGGATTTTATTCAGTGTATGAATGATCTGTGACTACCATTGGGTAGTGGAACAAGACAGGGGAATCAGATAATTAATGTTTGTATTTGTACGAGATGGGGTTGCAGCTCATTCCTCTGAATATCCCTCTGGCACATATGATCACATGATGTGCTGTTTTTTTTAATATACTCAGACACCAGGTATGTGAAACTCAAATACAGATGAGGGCCATATATACAACATTTCCCTCCAAGGAAATCTGCAGCATTGGCTTCTAGGGTCCATGTACAGTATGTGTGTGTGTGTGTGTGTTTGTTTGTACATACTGGTAGCCACAGAACCACTCTATCTATCTATCTATCTATCGACTCTATCAGTCTCTTAGGACTTTTCCAAGTTTCAATCAACTGCTAGTTTGTTTTTTTTTTTAGAAAATAGCAACATTTCAGTCCTCACTAAGATCTTTATCAAGACACTCTTACAGAGCCAGCCACAATCACATTACCACAGTATATAAATCCTTATTAAAGTAACTTAGGGAAAATAAAGGCAAAGCAAATTAGTGGGCTTATCACCTTGAATATTCTTTATATATTTGAAAACTTCATTAACCAAAATTCCAGCGGATATGTCGTTGGGGAAATTTTCACACTTTTATTTCTGGGAAAAGTGAAAATGTCCTCATACTGCGCAGAGCTTCATTAGCATATAAAATGTTACTGAAAACATAATTAGCATATCACTCCTCACTTCATTAGCATATCAAACACCACTGGAAGATGCAATTAACATATGGAACATCACCTGTACCACATTTAGCATAAAGTAGCATATAACAACAAGTATGACTATCTCCTTCAAACACACAGTGTATATTAAAAATATGCACCTCTATTCAGGCGAGTCCACTATTGCCAATGCATGTCAATATAATATGATCGTTAAATTTCTATAGCGAGTCCAACTCCTGACTGATTGATTGTAGTACAGGTTCTTTTCAACACACACTCCAGTTCATATGTAAAGAAAAAGCAAATGAAATCCAATCAGGGTCCGAGAGCATAGATTATTAAAGAAACAATAATATCCACTTACAGTTAAGTTTCCTACAATCAGCTTCAGTGGATTCCAATTCCCTCTGATGGTTATGTCTTTAATGTCAGGAATCGCTTTACATCCGTTGATGAATCACCACCCTCAATTCTCCTTCGTTATAATGATATCCTTTCAAATATAACGAATCTCCACCAGTGTTATATAGGGAATACAAGAAATCAATGTGGGATCGTACTAAATGGATATAAATCAAAATATCCACTCACTTATCACAATCTCTGTATCCTGCGTAGTCCCGTTGGATTCCACTTTTTCTTCCTCCTGCTGTATCGATATCTTTATGGCTCCCAATTATTTATAATCCACAAGTATTTGTAGTGAAATAGAGGTCATATAGACTAATAAAATACTACTAACAAGAACATGAAAATATTTATTGGGAAATATTACAAATTAAAACAAATAAACCAGTAAATGAATGAATGGTAGTGTCTGCCCTCAATCTTCTCTAAAGCACTCTACAGACTGAAAGGACGCGACCAGCGCTCCTATAAAGTCAATAACAATCCAAACACCCACTTGGCCAATATAGGGTGCTCAGTAAGAAAAGCTCCAGTGGCATAATCAGTCAGACACCTACCTCCTCCACCCAACACATTTCGTGAAATAAATCACTTCCTCAGGGAAATCATTGAGTTATCAACTGGATCATTCTTTTTAAATGTCTCTATCCTGATGTCAACGTCTACAGACGTCCCCGAAATTCAAGAAAAACTTTATCAGTTTGTCAATCACAACATACTGTTGGGTATATAGTTAGCTCTTATATCATATAACAGGGCTTATAATTTTAAGTCCTTTGCTACTAGCCAGACCTGAAAAGTTACTCACCAATGCAAGCCATAACATACCCACCAGGGCTGAATTTGTACTCGCCAGGGCTAAATTTTCATTCGCCATTGGCTAGTGGCGTGTGGAAATTTTGAGCCCTGTCATATAATCAATATTGTACAACAAATATTTTAAACAATAACATTATTAAAACCAACGGGACTACGCGGGATACAGAGATTGTGATAAGTGAGTGGATATTTTGATTTATATCCGTTTAGTACAATCACACATTAATTTCTTGTATTCCCTATATATCGCTGGTGGAAATTCGTTATATTTGAAAGGATATCATTATAACGAAGGAGAATTGAGGGTGGTGATTCATCAACGGATGTAAAGCGATTCCTGACATTAAAGACGTAACCATCAGAGGGAATTGGAATTCACTGAAGCTGATTGTAGGAAACTTAACTGTAAGTGGATATTATTGTTTCTTTAATAATCTATGCTCTCGGACCCTGATTGGATTTCATTTGTTTTTTCTTTACATATGAACTGGAGTGTGTGTTGAAAGGAACCTGTACTACAATCAATCAGTCAGGAGTTGGACTTGCTATAGAAATTTAACGATTATATTATATTGACATGCATTGGCAATAGTGAACTCACCTGAATAGAGATGCATATTTTTAAAATACACTGTGTGTTTGATTTAGTTTACGTATTGGAGTATATAGGTCATTTGGGCAGAATCCTTGTTTTAATTGCTTTTGTATGTACTGTATCTAGATTACACAGCGCCAAATTTTGTTACGTATTAATGAATATCTCCTTAGCTGTACATATGCTGGTCTTTTCACTAACATGAGACAGGCAGTGTTTAATTCAGTTTTCAAATATGCAAACATGAATTAAGGCAAAAGGTCTACTTAAGTGAAGCAATCACCCTATGAAGGGGCTCACACTGCTGGCCCATAGCCCTCAGTTTACTAGCCCATGGGCTACCTGTTTGATGTGCCTGGCCTACATGATTATTTCAGCAATTAATGCTAGCAACTAGGAAGGCACTCACTGACTTCCTTCCCTTCCTCCTCATCCTAGCATTCACCTAACTTCCAGGTTGAATTGGAGTATCTTGAAACCTACCAACATCATTGCAATGATGTAGGTGGGCCTTTATGGTCCTCCCACTCAACCCGGAAGTTCAGAGAATGTCGGATTGAGAGGGGAGGGAAGAAAGGCACTTAGTGCTTACTGGATCTCATTATTGATCACTTTTAGCAATAAGATAGTTAGTTGATCAATACTCAAACAGGTCTGGTCAGTTTTTAAATCAAAGCCTTGGGAGGGGTTAAAAAAAGACTACCAATCAACTATACACCATTTGTCCTTGGCTTGGTGGGAACACTTTTCTGCAGGTGTGTATGTTCTTGGCACTCAAAGGATCAATTCACAGAAAAATGCAAAAAATTATCTGCTTGTTCCCAATTGACATTTCGTAGATTAGTCAATAGCATTAAATATACAAATATATAAACTGTATGTTTGTTTCAAATCATTGTAATACTTTCCTCTTGGAAAGACCTAGGTAGGATATTAGTTAACATACAGTTTGTGCAAGCTTACATTAGATATGGAAGGGAAATACACTGGTCCTAATTTTTTTTTTATCAAGAAATATAGGAAACAAGAGAAGAGAGTAACTCTAATTTCTTTTCTATTCTACAACTAGTTGCAAGTCTCTCTCTCATACATAAACTTTCTCTCTCAAAAAATACATTCAAATGGCTGGAGTGCAACCAATTTTGACCAAAATAAATAAAAGTAAAAAATATTGGTTGTCAGTGCACATACTCATTCGCTCAGTATTAACTCTGTATACTGCTGAATATGTATTTTTTATTTATACTTACCAAAATCTTACTCATTTTTAAAATTTGAAGATTAACAGCCTCTGTTAGTTTAAGAACCCATCCACACTCCAAAGTGCAATATTAATAGCCTTTTGGACACTATTAAACTTTAGTAATATTCTCTCTTCATTACATACAGTGAAGCAGCAGACATTCAGCTCATAATTCACAGCAAACTAAGGTATAGATTACACTGCAGATGAATCTTGCTAGTGAAGAAAGTTTTGCCACATCAATAGAAAATTAATTTCCTGACCATCCATGGCAGATTCACCAAAGGGTTAAAGCTTCCTCACAGCTGATCGGATGTGAAAAAAAACCAGATGAGTAAATGTACAAAATTCATGAATGCAACAACCCTGACATTAGTCTTTATTACCATTGGCTACATTGTTGTAATGCATATGGGTGACACACTCCAACAGCGTAATGCCAGCAAGCTTTGCATGCCAACCACATAGCTCACACAGTAAAATGGCAAAAACGTATGTAATTTCCTCTTTGCCTTCTTAGTACATTGGCCTAAGCAATGTGTCGGAAAGGACTACCCTCAAATGCCCACAGACTGCCCCATTGTCCTCCACTTGGTTCTAACTGCATTAAGAGGCTTTTTAGGAGCATATACAGATTTGGGCAGGCATAGGGAAACAACACAGTTCCTATCTCCTGCTGCTGGGCAGAACCAGTGTATTATATTTGCCACAGAGTATAAAAAAAATATCCCAAAGACATCCTCAGCTGTTGTTTATTTTCTGCCCTTGTTGTGGGAGGGGAATTCCCTTGAGGGAATTGATTTTTCTTTTTTCCTTACCCAGATTCCATGTAATCCTCTGCTGTCACCAGTTTTCTCAATTCCTGCTGCTGGAGCTCCCCGCTCATGCTTCCTTCAGGGCCTTGCCAATGGAGAGACTTGAGGGTGGACAGGGCTAGCTGAGGCTTTTCTGTTTGGCCTTCCTCAGAACTTGCATGATACCATGGCAACAGGATGACACTTCACAGATTCCACAGCATGAAAGCTGTGGTAGTTGGCAACCTTGGGTCTCAGGGGATCCAGGCTTGCAAAGGCATAAATGTTTGTGAAAGGTCGGGGGAATTTTGTTGTCTGCTGCATACTCTTTCTGGTACTTTTGCTGGGAGGCTAATGAAAGTTGAACCTTCAGAGACACAGGACACAATCCTTCTTCAAATCCTGTTTGTAGGAAACTAAGTACATGTGGAGAGGCTATGCCATTACGATCCACTCTATTTTTCTTGCACCAGTCTGAAAATACCCTCCAGATTCTGCCATAAATGTTTGAAATAGACATTTTTCTTCCTAAGAATATAGTATCAATAACAGAATCTGAAAGCCCTCTTTCCCTCAGAGAGTTTCTTTCAGCTTCCAGGCCATCGGCTTCAAAAATCCTGGGTTTTGATGCAAAATTGGTCCCTGAGTCAGCAGGTCTGGACAGACTGGCAGAGGCCATGGATGTTCTATTGATAGTTTCACTAATTGTGCAAACCATGTTCTCCTGGGCCAGTAAGGGGCTATTACTGTGACCTTGTCCTGCCTGATCTTTCTTATAACTCTTGGTATCATTGGAATAGGAGGAAAAATATATGCCAGATTGAACCTCCATTGTAGACTCATGGCATCTACTCCCAGAGCTTGAGGATGATATGAGCAGGAGAAGAACTGTTGGCATTTAATGTTGTGGAATGTCACAATAAGATCTATTTCCGGTAATCCCCATCTGGCCACAATCATGTTGAATATCTTGCTGCTGAGGGACCCCTCTCCTTGGTCCAAACTGGTTAGACTCACGAAATCTGCTTGCATGTTCTTGCTGTCTGCAAAGTGAATGGCCGATACTGCCTTCAGATTTTTTTCTGCCCAGACCAGAATCTGGCTTGCTTCTCTGTTCAGCTGGCTGTTTCTTGTTCCCCCTTGGTTCTTCAGGTAGAGAACAGCTACCATGATCTCTGAGACGATCTGTACTGAATTGTTCTTCAGGTAAACCTTGAATTTTTTTAAGCACTTGGAGATTGCTTTCAGCTCTAATAGGTTTATATGGCAAGTGCTTTCATGTCTTTCCAACATCCTCCCCATCCTTTGAGACTCACATCTGTGAAGATTCTCTCCCAGACAGGGTCTTTTAAACTTGATCCTTTTTGAAGATTGCGTCTGTTTGTCCACCATGATAATTGTTTCTTTATTCTGGGGGACAAAGGGATTTTTTGGTTTTGATTTGCTACCTTCTTGTTCAATTTTCCCAGAAACCAATGTTGTAGAGGCCTCATGTGTAGTATTATCCAGGGTACCACCTCTATGGACGATGTCATGGATCCCAGTACTTCCATGTAATCCTGAGCTGTGTATACTGTCTTTTTCCTGAAACATGATATCTTCTTGATTGTGTTCTTTATCCTTTCTGAAGACAGTGTAACTAAGCCTTCCTTGGTGTCTATGGATAGACCCAGAAATATCAATTTTTGATTTGGATTTAGGCAACTCTTCTGTTTGTTTATTATCCAATCCAACTGGTCTAGATGAAGAAGGGTCTGAGTGACCTGCTTCTTTGCCAGGAACTCGGATTCCACTACTAATAGGAGGTTGTCCAAATACTGCAGAATGTTTATGCCCATAATTCTTAGGGGATCTAAGGCTACTATTAACTTCTTGGAGAAGATCCTTGGAGCAGAGGTCAGTCCAAAGGGCAGTGCCCTGAATTGCCAATGCTGACCCTCATAAAAGAATCTCAGGAACCTTCTGTGACCTGCTCTCATTGGAATGTGGAAGTATGCATCCTGGAGGTCTATCTTCAATAGGTAATACCCTGGGCGATTGCCTGAATGACCGAGGCTACAGACTCCATCTTGAATGATCTTTGTTTTATCATTTTGTTGAGGAGTTTTAGATCCAGTATGGCTCTGGATCCTCCTGTTGTCTTCGGAATGGTGAAGATAACTGAATATCAACCCTGTCTTCTGTCTTCTTTTGGCACTGGTTCTATTGCTCTCTCCAGTACTAATTCCTGAACTACAATTCTAAGGCTTTTGTAGTATTTCTTGGAACTTCTGACATTTTGAATGTTCTTTTGCGAGGAAAAAGGTCGAATTCCAGCAGGCACCCTGTTTCCAATACTTGAATGACCCATTGTTCTGGACCGCCAAGGTCTTCCATGCTTGGCTGAATAGTTCCAATCGACCCCCTACTGGAACCGGAAACAGGGTCTGCCGATCCTCACTGATATTCCCTCTTTAATTGGTTCCTCCATATTCCTTCCTTCCTGAATTAACTTCTTGGCTGAAAGGAAGTTGACTTAATGAAATCAAAGGATCTTGATTGTTGGCAGCGTCTGGAATATTGAAATGACTGCCGTTTATTCCGAAAGGAATGGCGTTGAGGAGAAGATCTAGGTCTCTTATCTTGGGGAATGAAGGAACTTTTACCCCCTGTGATCTTCCTTATAATTTCTTCTAGGTGTTCCCCAAAAAGCAGAGTTCCAGAAAATGGAAGAGAGACCAACATGTTTTGAAGAAGCGTCTGCTCCCTAAGATTTTAACCATAAGGCCCTTCTGGAAATAACAGAAAGGCAGGATGATCTTGCAGATAATCGTAGACTGTCTAAGGATGCATCACATGAAAATTCTACTGCTCCTTTTATATTCGCCACTTCCTTAAAAGTTTTGATCTCAATACATTGGACTCAATCTTTTGTTCCAGCTCTGATAACCAAATCCTGATAGTTCTGGTTATGCGTGCCATAGCTGTAGCTGTCTTATTGGTTTGCCCTAAAAGAGAAAATTGTTTCTTTAAGGAATTTTCTATCCTTCTATTCACAGGATCCCTTAGTGATGATCTGTCCTCAATGGGTATTGTAGTTGTTTTGGATATTTGTGCTATGGCAGCATCTATCTTAGGTGGGGATATCCAGGCAGCTGTATCTTCATCCTTAAAAGGGTACATCTTACTAAATCTTTTAGATGTAGAGATTCTCTTGTCTCCTTTTACCCATTCTGTTTTTACTAGATCAGATAAAGACTGACGGACTAGAAATAATGGACAATCTTTTATTTTCCCTAGGAATGCAGTATATAAAATGTCCTGTTCCCTAGTTTTTTTCTACCAGGCCTAGTGTCTTTCTCATTAGCTTTAAGAAGGAGTCTATCTTTTCCGTGCAGAAAGCACCTTCGTCTTCTTCAATAATTTCCCCCTCTTCTTCTGAGGAGTAATATGATAAAATGTCCTCAAAACTGATATCTTCCACATTACCCATCCTGTTAGAGGTTACTGTCACAGTTCCCCAAAGATGTTCAGGAGTCAGTATGGTATAGTTAAATGCAATTTATTATAATATAAGAAAGGTAGTACAGAAGTAATATAACAGGAACAAGCAGAGGTTTTCAAGCCAACAAGCATTGCTATCAGAAATAGTAGACTGCCAAGCTTGACCACACTGCTGGAGACTAAGCCTCAGCCACTGGTAGTCTCTGCAGGAACCAGGAACAGGAACACAGGATCTTGATCCGACATAGCGAGATTACTGACTCATGCCTGCCGTCAGTATGGAGTGATTTCTGCCTGCAGTCAGTATAGGGAAATGGATACCTAACTCACGCCTGCAGTCAGTATCAGAGCTAGTCTGCCAGAGCCCCAGGTCCTCACTAGATTGGGTGTCTGCTGGGTAAAAAGGACAAACGTAAGAATAGTCAGACAGAGCCACAAGTCAGCACCAGAGAGGGTAGTCAGACAAGCCAGGGCATACACAGTTCAGGTAGTCAGCCAGAGCCACAGGTCTGCACCACGTTGGGTGTTCACTATAGGGATAGACAAAAGAATAGTCAGACAGCGCCATAGGTTAGCACCAGGTTGGATGGAAGACAAGCCAGGTCATACACAGATCCCAAGGTAATAGAACTGGTTTGAACAACAACGCAAGGGCAACTGAGTCAGGACTCAGACTGCCCTTTAAACCCCTCCTCAGTAAGTAGGTAGGAGGAGCAGGCTCAGAGGAAGGAAGTAGGTAGGAGGAGACTACAGGAAGTATGGCATAAAATAGAGGCCTGCTTCACTCTGAAGCCTCGTGCCTGCAGAAGATGCTTGGAAAGACGCTGAGCCTCTCTGAACCGGCAACGCTGGAAACAATGTAAACTATGACAGTTCCTTCCTCAGGGTCCTCTATACTCTGTCTCTTTTTAGGAATGGATGACTGAATAGAAGAGAAGGTTTCTTGCATGGATGACTTCATCCATGATAGGAAATCCGATATTTGGTTTGGAACTTCAGAGCCTGCAATCTTCCTTAAGCATTCCTCACATAGTTTAACTGGATCCGAGGAAGCTAATTTATTGTTGCATCCTGCACAATCTCTGCTTTTCTGAGGGGCCTTATCCTCTTTAGATTCTGAAACAGGTTTCAGAGTAGTAGCCATTGGGGATAAAGCAAAAGGGAGGTAGCCTCCCAGTACTGAATTAAAATATAACATTTATTAAATATATGTTAAAAGTAACTAAAACAAACAATAGCTCCCCTTGCCAACCAGCCCCAGAGGTTTAAATAGGCCCATAAAACGGTGTGCGTTCCAGCCTGGAACACAGAGGCCTACCGGATGCAGTCATATCCATCAGTATAAAAAATAGACGGAAAATTGTCCACTCTTGATTCCCTTTCATCTGCTGACTTGCAGCCAGGGCCGCAGGGTTTCCGCCGGAGCGGACCTCTGCTACCATTGGGGAGAGAACATACGTCCGCTTCCCAAACTATTCCACGCGGCTCTGCTTGCTTCATGCTGCTCTAGCCACGCCCAAGCAGACCTGTATTCTTATGCTGCCCCCGGCAGCCTCGTGGATCGCATGGCCTGCATCTGGACAGCAATGAATGCGGCCAATATCCCCAAGCCTCCGCGGGTAAGGAATAAACATTTAAAAAAAAACAAAAAAGGTGAGGGAATTTAACGCTCTCCTACCCCAGCTGGACGTAGGACCAAAAAAGACTGGATGGATAGTCGGAGAGCAGCCTTTCAGGCAAAGCTAGCAGCACCACACGGCTAAGAATAGGACTGTCAGTAGTACTAGTCAGACTCAGCAGCAGCACTCCAAACCCAAAAATAAAAAAGAAGGGAACTGCAGGTCATTCTACCTCTACTAGCAGGGTAGAGAGGTCCAGGTCCTTCTCTGAGACCACAAGCAGCTGGCATCTGTTTCTTGTCGTCAGCTGTTTTGTGATGATCCCCCCAGTACCACCTGCACAATGACTAGTGCCACTGCCAGTTCTGTCACCACCTCCTCTACAGCCAGTTCTATAAACCTGGGGTCACCTAGCTTAATAGTTTAATACTACTGGTCGGAAACTGTGGGCAGTTTTCCAGCAAATATCCGTATAAGCAGCCCAAATGGGAATTATTGCAATATTTGGACAAAATTCCTCCTGCTGCCACTGTCACTGCCACTGAGAGCATATCTTCTCCAAAAGATGTTATTGAGGGTGAGGGAGATAGTTGTTTACCATTTCACGGTAGCCACCAAGCAGAAGAGGCAATTCAGCAGGTCTCCCCAAAATCTGATAATGATGATTTTTCTTCCTGTCCAAACCTACAGGAGGTGGAAGAAGAATATGAGGGACCAAGGCCTCCTGAGCTTGATTTTTCTACTGAGCTTGATTTTTCCCCATGGCTTGATTTTTCCCCTGCTAAACATAGTACTCCTCCTGTTTCTCCAGCTACTTCTACTATTGAGAACTCAACATCTTCCTCTCCAGTTCCAGTTGAGTCTCCCAGGCAGGTAGTAGCTGCTAGTGTCTCCGCCACCACTGTCACTCCACAATCAGGGCCGGATTTGCAGTAAGGCAGAGTAGGCATCTGACTACAGGCGCACCCCACAGAGGGGCGCCTGTCATTGTAATAAAAAAAAATAATATATTTTTGTTCACAGCATGTGCACAGTAACAATCTGCCCACACCATGGTAAGGTCCATGCTTTCTTCAGCTCAGACAGAAGGCACAGACCTGTAGCTGTTGTTGCTCCCTTGTCGGCTCTAATGCAGAGCGCTGGGAGATTACATCATCTCCCAGCGCTCTGCATTCCTAAAGAGACCGAGCGGAAGCAACAGCAACTACAGAAGGAGGCACAGACATCTAACGCTGGACCACCAGGGAGGTAGGAAACATATGCGAGAGGCAAAGTGGGGGCAATGTGAAGATGATGTGGGCAAAGTGAAGGCAAGTTGGAGCTGATATAGTGGCAATGTGGAGATGATGGGGGTAATGTGAGGGCAAGCTGGAGCTGATGGGGCAATGTGGAGATGATGGGGGCAAGTTGTAGATGATGGGGCAATGTGGAGATGATGGGGCAAGTTAGAGATTATGGGGGCAAGTTGGAGATGATGGGGGCAATGTGAGGGCAATATGGAGCTGATGGGGGATAAGTTGGAGCTGATGGCAATATGGAGCTGATGGGGAGGCAATGTGAGGGCTATATTGATATGGGGGGTAATGTGGAGATTTGGAGCATTGTGGAGGTGTCCAGTGGAGATAGCAAATGGGGGGGGCGCTTCAGATTTCTGTGCCTACAGGCTCCTGAGATGTAAATCCAGCCCTGTCCACAATCCTCCACCAACATCCTTGCTGCCATGTCTAGTTCATCTAGTACCCCTGTAAAGGTACGTAGAAGCAAAAAGCATAGTGAGGTTGCTCCAGCATGTGAAGACAAAGAAAGTGTCACCACAGTTTCTTCTTCTCCACCACCTTCCATGTCAACAGGCAGAATCATCTGTAGCTCCAAAGCGTGGGAGCATTTTGTAACACTTGGCAATGGCCAGATAGTGAAATGCAAATTGTGTGGCAGGAAAGACAGCCGTGGGAGGGTGTTGGGTCATCTAACCACCTCCGGGATAAACCAACACCTGAACAACTACCACAAGTCCGTGTTGATAAGTGCAGAAAGTGGCACTACTACATATACCAGTGTCACACTCACCACCAGTAGGCAGGAGAAAAGGCAGGGGGATCATGCCACATCTGGTCCTATGAGAAGACAGTCACAGCCCATCCCAAAATCAGTACAGGCCACACTGGAAGATTTTGTTGGGTTTCATTCAAAGGGGATGTGCAGACAGCAGTCCAGAAAAATCACACGTCTCATTGCACACTCATAGCCGTTGGGGGTAGTACTTTTAATTTGGTGGACGGGGAGCCCTTCCAGCAACTTATGGAGGCTGTCGCACCCCTGTATAAAATTCCATCCCGCACCATATTAAGTAGAACTAAAATGCCCTCACTGTACCAGTCGTGCATTGGGCTTTTGAAGGACCTGCTAGGAAAGGCTGGTGGCCAGTCAGTGCACTATACCATTGACTTATGGAGTGCTCCAATTGGCCAGCATGGCTTCCTGTCATTGACGGCGTATTGGTGGCAGCCCAATGTGTTGCAAGACACATCTTTACCAACAACAAGTGCAGGTGCAGTAGCTAAGCAGGGGCACTGCTCTTTCCTTCTCCATGCTGAGGTAATGTATCAGCAGCACACCTCAGATAACATTCACAAAGCGCTGCAGAACATGGTGCTGCATTGGCTAGGGGAGCAGGCAGGCACACAGGCACAAGTAGGGTTTGTGGTTACTGATAGTGCAGCTAACATGATAAAGGCTCTCCGGGATGGCAGCTATGTGGGTGTGCGCTGCTCAGAACATGTTCTGCATCTGCTAGTGGAGGCTGCTCTTGAGGATGGCAGTAACACTGGAAGGTTGTCAGCACTTCTGGAGCTGTGCCAACAAATTGCTGGCCACTTCCATTGATGCATCAAAGATAGCCAGCTCCTCTGGGAGGAAAAGAAAAAGACAGACCTCCCAGAGCACCGCCTAAAACAAGATGTTGGGACCAAGTGGAACTCCACCTTATATATGCTAGACCGTGTCCTGGAACAAAAAAAGTCAATCACGCAATGTCATGTCAGCATTTCATTGGCAGTAACAGAACACTGGGCAGGGCTGACTGGGACCCGATGGAACAGGTAGTGACAGTCGTCACTCCTTTCCATGCTTTGACCGAAATTTTAAGCAAAGAGAATGCTAGACTGGCCGAAGTAATTCCCTTCTTCACACACCTCTCGTTAAAAATTGACGATTTTCTTTCCCATAGGAAAAAGCTTGCCTGGTGCTGAGGGTAATATAATTCCCGATGTTGCTGCCCATCTAAGGAGGCTGAAAAAGGAACTGACTCGGCGCATGGAAGAGCGCATGGACAATTGTCCCCAGTTAATGCTTGCCACAATTTGTGATCCTCATATCGAAGGCAAGATGGCACTTAGTTCCAATTCACTCACTGACTGGAGGGAACAATTGATAGCAAGGGTGCGTGAGAGGCAAAAAAAAAACAGGATGCAGTCACAGGAGGCTGGAGAAGATTCTACAGATGAGCTGGAGGAGTGTAGTGGTCTTCCGGGACCTATCAGTAGCAGCGCCAGTAGCCCTTCATCTTGTTCCAGTGGAGCAGCTGCTGCTTTTTATGCTGAGGCAATGGATAGATTATGCTTCGGACAAAAGAAAGAGCTCCCCATAAATAGAAAAAGTGCTGAGTTTAAAGTTAAGGCTTACCTTGCGGTACCCCAAATACAGATCCCTTGAGTTTCTGGGATAACAAGAGGGCTGTGTGGCCTACTTTGTCCCTGGTAGCCCAGGAGTTGCTTTCTTGCCCCCCAACCACTGTCCAGAGTGAGCGGGTATTTTACGTAACCGTAAATATACTTAGTCCCCAGTGGTTTCACTTGGTCCCCCAGCTCATAGAGCAAAAGACTTTTTTAGAAGTCAACCTGCCAAAGCTGGGTTACCCTGATCTTAGGTACGATGCAGATTGAAAAAAAGAAGGACTTCATCTATAATCATCTATAGTATTATAATACGCTGAGCACTACAGCTTACCCAGCCTAGAACCGTGGTAGTTTGGGCAGAGAGCACCCCCCTGACTTGGTGGGACATGGGGGAATTAAAATCTACATGGTTGTCCCACTATACAGGTTGTTCAGTCTTGCTCTATTGCTTTTCATCTCTTCTAAAAAAAGTCTTCGGTATCTATCTACTGAGTCTTACCTGCTCCATTGTTCTGCATTTTGCTGCTGGCAACATCTACAGTGTTGCTGTTATCCTGAGTCCACCCTGCACCAGTCATCCTCAGTTTTTTAGTCTATTCTAACAAAAGTCATATATCTATCTACTGAGTCCTGCCTGCTCCAGTATTCTGCAGTTTGCTGCTGGCTATATCTACAGTTTTGCATTCATCCCGAGTCCACCCTGCACCAGTCATCCTCAGTTTTGTAGTCTATTCTAACAAAAGTTATATATCTGTCTACTAAATCCTGCCTGCTTTAGTGTTCTGCAGTTTGCTGCTGGCTACATCTACAGTGCTGCTAATGCAAACATGACAAAGGCTCTCCGGGATGGCAGATTTGTGGGTATGCACTGCTCAGTACATCTACAGTGTTGCTGTCATCCTGCGTCTGCCCTGCACCAGTCACCCTCAGTTTTGTAGTCTAACTCTATTCTAACAAAAGTCTATTGTCTATCTACTGAGCCCTGCCTGCTCCAGTGTTCTGCAGTTTCCTGCTGGCTACATCTACAGTGCTGCTGTTATCCTAAGTCCGCCCTGCACTAGTCATCCTCAGTGTTGTAGTCTATTCTAACAAAAGTCGTATATCTATCTACTGAGTCCTGCTCCAGTGTTCTGCAGTGTGCTGCTGGCTACATCTACAGTGTTCCAGTCATCCTGAGTCTGCCCTGCATCAGTCATCCTCAATCTTCCTTCAAATAGCTACAGCCATGCTTCATCTACAGTACCATAAGGCTAAAGTTCCACCTTACCCTGTTCCACTGTCTTCATTTAAGGGGAACTACCACCCCACAAAATCTTTACCTTAATCCAGTCCCCATCTGGCGCCTAGCTGCTTAATAGCGCTAGTCGCCAGAATTATTACCTGGTTTAACTGATTTTACACTTATTCCGAGGCTGACAGTAGCAGGAAGCACGGACATCTTGCCATAGTGACGTCTGTGCACCTGCGCAGTCAGTCCCTTTTGGAGCTGGCCGGCAAAGATTTTGTGGGGTGGTAGTTCCCCTTTAGACCCTGGAATTGGTTCCATTTATTTTTATTTATTTAATTTTTTATTGTATATTGTAAAGTATTTTAAATTTGGCTGAATAATTCGGACTATTGCTGAATTTCATCCAAGTCGAACAGGTTAGGTCTGAAATTCGGATCCTCCGAAAAAAAAATTTGTCTGAAATCGAATTTTACCGAATGTTTTTGCCGTGCACAAGTCTATTGGAAACAAGGTGATGGACTTTTGTAAAACCTACCCACCAACCACATAAGTTGAAATTACATAATGTTTCAGCCTCATTAATACATCCTTTGTAATACACACACATACATACACACACACACGCATATATACTGGAGACAGGCAACTCAGTTGAATATTAAACAGGCAGATGACTAACTTTTCTTTTATTCCTATCTCTTCCCTCCCATTTTTGTTTCATTCTCACTCCAGGCTTTTGGAACCTTAGCCATATTTTTTACAGTTGATAACAATTATCTTATTTGTTTTTCTATATTGTTTATTCTATCTGTTGTGGTGAACTGGCAACTGGCATCAAGTGAAATATTGTAGTACACAAAATTACTACTTTATGCAAAGTAAATGTTATTAGCTATACTTGTGTGTTTTGTATTAACTAAGAAGACCAACCTTCAGACTTTGATGTTGTGGTTGTTGATGTCTACTCGTGTATATGGATACTATTTGCCAGTGAAGAAAAATGTAAAAAATGGTATCACTGGAAAATGGAGAATCTCCCCTTTACAATGATAACAAATATGTGGGCACTCATGCCAGTGAGTGTGCAACCACATTTTAGGCAGCAAGGAAAGTGAAAAGTAAACTTTGCAGTTAGGAGTAGGAGGGAGAAGGGCTCTGACAGATCCAATATCTCTGCCTCCCTGCATCAGATCATAGCAATATAGTAGATGGAAGAAGAAAAAAAACATTCATTAAGTCCAGCTTTTTCCATATCAACGTTATTGATCAAGAGGAAGGTAAAAAAAAAAACCTGTTGAAGCCATTTCTAATTAAGCCCCAAATGGATAAAAAATAATTCTTTCCTGATTCCAAAAGGGAGTCTGATTTCTCAATGGATCAACATCTTAATGCATTGAAAACTGTCATAGTTTTCAATATTGTGCTCAGGTGTACAAACACAGCCTCTTGAGGTGTTAAAAATACCTGCTTTTTTAATTGAAAGAGCAGATCTTCTAGCCTTAATGGATTATCCCCTGTTTTTGTCTCAACCCCTTCAGTAAATCTCACCCCAGACAGTTCTTTGTATTGGTCTTGGTTAAATTAGGTAATAGTAATCATATCCCCCCACCAGACATATCTTCTGTAATTTAAGCAAATATATTTTGGCTAGTCTCTCTCTTTATAACTAAATCTTCCAATACCTTATCAGTTTTTTGCACTTCTCTTGCACTGTTTCCAGTTTAATGCCTTTTCGAGAACTGTACTTCATGTACCAGCTGAGACCTTACCAATGATTTATAAAGTGGTAGAATTATATTCCCATCCCCTGCATCAATACCACTTTTTACACTCTAATACTATGCTGGCTGTTGTAGCTGATGAATGACTGTAACGCTCTGGATCATGGCACACTGAAATGGAAGAGTCTACCAAAGGGATCTATTAGAAGCTGAGAAGTCCTGGATGGGGAGTGATGCTAGAGGTTGGTGGCAGTGCAGAGTGTACCCTTGCTTTGACGTAAGCTGGGTTTGAAGGTGCAGGCAGCAAAGCCTGATAGCGGGATGAGTACGCTCAACACCACGGGAATTAGACCAATCAGATGGTAGAGGTTTGGAAGCCGGCTTATACCCTGAAGTTTGACAGGCATGCAAGAAGGGAAGTTGGGAACAGGATGAGTTGAATGCTTCACCAAGTTCAGCAAGCAGGTGGATGGTCTGAGGCAAGCCGAGATCGTATACCAGGAGTTGGATGAACAGCAAGCAAGTGAATGGTCAAAGACAAGCCAAGGTCATATATCAGGAGTCAGATGAACAGCAAGCAAGCGAAAGGTCGAAGACAAGTTGATGTTGTATACTAGGAGTCAGATGAAACTGTAGGTAGGCGGGTGGTCGTAGGCAGGCCGAGGTTGAACACTGGAAGTTGGATGAATACAGGAATCAAGCAGAAGGTCATAGACAGGCCGAGATCAAACACTGGAAGTCAGATGAAAGCAGACAGGAGGTCTAAGGCAAGCCGGAGTCAAACACAGGAACGAGAAGCAACTGCTACACATTAGAATCTAGAAGAATGTGCATCTTTCTGGAAGGTGGTAGATAAGCTTGGAGCAGCCAATAGGAGGGCTCTGGGAAGAGAAACAGAATGGCAACAAGGGACGAATGTGACAGTTACCCCCTCAGGATGGCCAGACTGGGACGAGAGAAAGGCTTGCACCTGAAATATCTGAAGCCGTAAACCTAGGATTGCTCTTCAGGACCATACTCCTTCCATCTGAGCAATGAATACTGCTCTGAAAGCTGATATGAATGCTTTGGAATACCCCAGTAAAGTGCCAGGGGAGATGCCCATGCCAGTGCCTCTTCCTTAAGAAGAGATATAATGAAGGCCACCCTATCAGCATGTGACCTTAAAGACTGTGGCAAGGTCTTAAAATGCAATATACACTTATTTAGAAACCCTCTGCACTCAGAGGGGCAACCAAAGAATCTTGAGTGGCTTAAACCATTCTAATGCTGCAGAAGCTGGAGGAGATTCTACAGAATTTATCTGGGTAGAGGTAGGTGTGATGGAGGAAGCTTGCAAGATCTCCAACTTATGATCCAGGTTCTTTAGGTGTGAAGTGTGCAATGAAAGCACCTGCCTCTGATGTTCTGGTCGGGTGAGGACTTGAGTCACTTCAGCTAGATCCATATATGTATGTGGCATGTTATTCCTTTAATGCTCTGGATAATGGAGTACTGGAATGGAAGAATCCGCCAGAGTGATCTATTTAGTAGCTGGGGTGGTGGCAGTGTACACTTGCTGTGGTGTAAGCCTGGGTTAAAGATGCAGGCTGTGAAACCAGATAGTGAGTTAAGTAGAGTCAACACCATGGGAAGTAGGCCACATTGATGGTAGAGGACTGGAAGCCAGCTGGTACTCTGCAGCAGGACAGGAGAACACAGGGGGTAGTTGGAATCAGGATGAGTTGAATGCTTCACTAAGTTTAGCAAGCAGGTGGATGGTCTGAGACAAGCGGAGATTAAATGCAAGGAGTTGGCTGTAATAGTAACAAACAGAAGGTTGAAGACAAGCCGAGGTCTTACATCAGGAGTTGGATGAACAACAAGCAAGAAGAAGGTCAAAGACAAGCTGAGGTCATATGCTAAGCTGGATGAAACTGTAGGCAGACAGGGGGTCCAAGCCAAGCCAAGGTCGAACACCGGAAGTCGGATGAATACAGGAATCAAGCAGGAGGTCATAGGCAGGCCGAGGTTGAACACTGGAGGTCAGATGAATACAGGTGGGAGGTCACAGAGAGGCTGGGGTCAAACACAGAGATCAGGAATGAGAAGCAACTGCTACACAATAGAAGCTCGAAGAACTTGCATCTACCTGTCAGGAAGCCAGATAGATAAGAGAGGAATAGCCAATAAGAGGGCTTTGAGTGGAGACACAGAATGGCAGCAAGGAAATGTATTTGACAGTAACATGACACACTTGTGAAATCTACTGTGTCTCTAGCAGTACTCATAAATCTATAAGAAGGATTCTCTGAGTAGTTTCACATTTAGTTTAACCTTGTATTTATCTTTATTAAATGTCATCTGCCACTTTTGTGCTCATTCTTCAGTGTATCCAAATCTTTCTCTAGAGAAAAAAACATCCTGCCCTGAGTTTAGTGTCATTAGCAAAAGATTTAGACATTACTTTCAACACCCACTTCAAGATCATTAATAAACAAATTAAAAATCATTGGGCCCATGACTCACACCTGAATCACTTAATTTATGACTATAGACCAGTTTGAAAGGGTTCCTTTTACAAGAAATATCTACCTCATCAACCATTTAACCAGTTTTATATCCATGCACAAATATTACATCCCAAGCTGAAGCTTTTAATTTTATGTAGTAACCTGTTGTGAGGATTAGTATCAAAGGCTTTTGTAAAATCTGTGTATACTACATTAACAGCAATACCACTGTCCAAGTCATAGCACTCAGGTAAATTAGTTTAGCATTATCTATACTTCATAAAACCATGATCTAATTTAATAGCTCTCCCACTACAACAGTCAAACCTACAGGTCTATAATTCCCAAATTTAGATCTTGCCTATTTTTTTGAATAGTGCCGAAGATGTAGTTTATCTTCAATACCGCTGACTTATTGCGCATAAGGATAGTATAACTTTATATATCTCTAGGTTAGTAATCTATTTGGGGCAATTTTATTAGGATGAAAGTTCCACTTTAAACATAATACCCTTGATATAACTGAACTAAGCTCCTTAAATACGCTTGAATGGATACTACCAAGTCCAGATGATTTATTCATCATCCACTTTTTCAGCATCTTTGAAACTTTGTCCTCAGTAAGCCATGTACATGATGCAGAAAAATTCTTGTTTGCCTGAAGCCTACTATTGCTACTTCCTTTGTGTATACACAAGAAAAGTATTTAAGCTATCAGCCTTTGCTTTATCCTAATTAAATATTCACATGTCCTAGTTTTAAGGAGTTTAATATCAACCTTCATCTTTTTGCCATGTATATACATTTTCAGATTATTTTGCAGGCTTTATATTTCTTAAATGTTGCATTCCACCATTCTGGCTTAAACAATTTAATTTAACTCCTTAAGGACCACATGGTCAGAGGTGGGGTGCTCTAGAGGACCATGGCACTTTTTTTACCCACTGCGTGTCACTGAACTCACTGGGAATAATGATCAGACACAGGAATGCAATCAACAAGGCTTTATTAGAATAGTAAATGAAAGACAGATAAATAAATGAACAGACCAGGGAGATAGGCCACAATGGTCAGAAGACAATGAGGTGGTTGACCAAGCCACTGGGCTACTCTGGTAACAGGCAATACCAAGGACCAGAAGACTATGAGGGTAGCCAACCAAACCAATGTTCAAGAGCCCAAGGAGGAGTGAGTCAAGCCAATGGTCAAGGTACCTAAGGAGGTAGTCAGCCAAACCAATGGTCAAGAGCCCAAGGAGGTAGTGAGCCAAGCCAATGGTCAAGGAGCCCAAGGAGGTAGTGACCCAAGCCAATGGTCAAGGAGCCCAAGGAGGTAGTGAACCAAGTCAGTGGTTAAGGAGGCAAGGGGGTAGTCAGCCAAGCCAATGGTCAAGGAGCCAAGGAGATAGTCAGCCAAGCCAGTGGTCAAGGAGCCAAGGAGGTAGTCAGCCAAGCCAGAGGTCAAGGAGCCAAGAAGGTAGTCAGCCAAGCCAATGGTCAGGATAAATGGAACACAGGAGATGCAGCCAGAGACATCTGCTCAGAAACACCACGAAAGGTCAACTGAGAGACGAAGCGGATAGCAGATAAAGCCCTGGCAAGTGGGAGGAAGCAGAAGCCACACTGCCGGGAGCACCAATGGGGAGAGCGTACGCACTTCATAAGCAACCCAGTGACGCAACCCTGAAGCAGAGAGGGATGCGACGTCCGCAGACACTGATGGGCACCAAGGCTGAGGTGTCTGTGACACTGAGATCACAGAATTCCATGATGTGTCAGAACAGTCAACGGTCCTTAACATCCGATCAGCTGTTACAGTTGTTAAAGGTTTAACACTTGCACCATGTTCTTAATTTTCCTGCAAACCTCTTTGTTAAACCACATTGGTCTTATTTTGTTCCTCTTGTAGAGAATCACCAATGGTATATACTGACTTGTATATTTATCCAAAAACATTTTGAAGAAATTGCATCTTTGATCTGCATCCTTGAAGAGTACATCCTATTGACTGCACTCTAAAACTTATTAGATAAAAATAATTTTTGACTGCTATATTTTGACCACAGGCTGCATATTGGACATCCATGTGTTAATAGCAACATTTTAAAATGTCTGGAGTTTCATCTTTTCTCTATGCTGCAGTTGGTGTCATGAATTGTTTCTATTTAGGGCTCAATTCAATTGAGCCCATTAAACAAACCGACATGGCAAAATGGATATCGACCGACAAAAGAAAGTGTCTAAATCGGTATTTAATTGTCCTGCCGGCTAAGAGCACAATGGACGTCTGTTTTGTGCATTAAATTACCCAAATGCTGTTTATTTTTTGGCCTAATGGGGACAATTGAATTGAGCCCTTAGAGTACTGTATATGGCACTGGATCTTTGGAATCCCAGGAGTTGCTTGCATGTTAATGCCAGTACTGACATTTGCCATATTCAGATCTGAAGAAAAAGATTACTTTATCTGACTTCCTTGTGGACTTCAAAGCTGAGTGATTAGGTTTATCTCACTACTTTTTCCGTGGTAAGGGGTATCTATCTTTGCCCTGCCTATGTCTCTTACAGACTGTGAAAGAGCAGTTTGTTTCAAACAGCAGCTTAATATATTTTGACTGGCTCCTTAAACTTTATCTCATGGTTTATTGAGAAATTGTGTCTTTGGTACATGTATTACTACATCCACATTTTTTAACTTGATATTTTTGTTGAATTTCCATTGAATTTTCAAGTGGGGGAGTTACAAAAAGGAAGAAGGGAATTAAGGGTGTATATTGAGTTTACTCGGCTGAGCCAAAGAGGTGCACAGTAAAAACACAAACAGAAAATTCTAATTGTATAAAAAAATAGAGCAAGGGAGCTTTCCTGTGATACCCCAGACAGGGTCCAGCTAAGTGTGATAGAAACTGACCCCCTAACAGGGCAGAAGACTTGGGGGGCCATTGCCGTGGCTGGGTGGCCATCAGTGAAGGCCTAGAGCAGTGTGAACCACATCCACATTTAAGCTTCATAGCTGCAAGGTGGGACCATAAACACATACATGCTTAGTTTAACATATTCAGTATATGGATGTGATTCTGCAGTCGGTTAGAACAGCATTAAACAGCGGGACATTCAATCACTGATGTATGTGCCAGTCTGATAACAGACAGGATTATGGGATTATGCTTTATTAATGAACATGGTGCCATGTTTTTGTGACCCTTAAGTTAGAAGTTGCTTCTGTTTTAGTATTTTTCTTCTCACAGCGCCTACATATTATCCAAGATTAGATTACATTTTTTTTATGTTATGGATATCTCCCTGGCCGTGGCCAATTAGGAGACACTTTCCTGTAATTTTTTTCACAGGCTCTGACTTTGGCCAGTGGCGTAACAGGGGAGGGGAACTTGGTCCTCCAATCTGTATATTGGCCATTATTCATAAGCTTTTAGGCGAGGGGAATTGTGGCTACTTTTTTCCTCCTATATATTTCCATCTTGTTGAGGGAAAGGTTCAGTTTATTAAAGTGGTAGTAATGTCAAATAATGAATCAATATACCATTGCTCAATTTAATTTTTTATAATGCATAGTATCTTTTTAAAATAATTTACCTGCATATCCTTCTTGAAATTCCAGAGAACTTCCAAAATCCAAAGATTCCCCCTCCCTACCCTATCCATTACTTCATGAAAAGTTCCCTCAGATCCAAAAGATGGTCCTGATGGATCACAACGAAGGACAAACAATACTGTGTCAGCGTATGTCACAATATGTCAGAGCCCAGGGATGGGGCTTCACAAGCTCAGACAGACTTACAAAGCTCTTCACTATCTTAGAATGAATCCCCAGAAGAGGAAGGTAAAGCTGAGAGTGAGGAAGCGGAATCAGAACTCAATGCCGTTGATGGCAGTGAATTTTCATCAACAGATCATGAAATGAAGACAGTGTTAGATACTCTTCACATTGCTGATCAACACCAGACAATAGATTAATAAAAACATGACCAATTAGACTAGCTTTTCTTGAGTGAATGGAAGGCACCAGAAGGTAAACGTTTTATTCAAAAACATTTTGCATGCAATTATGCTTTTCCTAAAGCTTGCATAGACAAATGGAAAAATCCCCCAGCAGTAAACACTCCCATCCTATCTGATAATTCGTTAGGATGTTTGTCACAATGCAGTCATGAGCAGTAGACACTGCCCGCGTTCGGTCAGTCTCTACCGCGCATGATTGCATTGCGTGAGTGAGGCGACGCAAGACTGCATCGCGTGGAGCAGTGAGGGAGCAGCCTCTTAACATTACCCGAACCTCGGCCCGTGTACGCGGGCTTTTACACTAGTTTCTCATATTTCAACATGACTACCATTCCAGTTCAGAATTCAGTACTGTTTAAAGACTTATCCAATAAAAAGCTGGGAAACTGTATCAAAATTGTATTTACAGGTTGAGGTGCTATTTACAGACCTGAGCTAGCTTCATCTTGGTTATGAAGGGTTATAAAATCTTGGGAAGAGCTCCTGATTCAAGCTAACCAGGAAGATTCACCTAAGGAAGATCTCTTATCCATTGTTGTAAAATTGTAGGAGACTACATTGTACACTTCATATGTTCAAGTCACAGTTTATGGTTGAAAATGTAGACAGTGGACATAACTTCCAAAAGGTCTTTATCAGGAATTCTCTTTTTTGGGAACATGCTGTTCAGTTCAGAATTAAACAAAATCATTAGTTAAGCAAAAGGAGGTAAAAGTACTTTGCTTCCCCAAAACAAACCTTGGCACTTTAAAGGGATAGTAATACTTTGTTTTATCTTTATTTTATTTTGTAGGCATTAAAAAAACATGATGAACGATATGTCTTATCTCTCAAACCTTTATGGTTTGGGAGATATTCACAAACAAAGTTTCCCCCTCCCGCCCCTTTTACCTAGTGTAAGCCATCTCTTCTCAGATGTGGAATGCAGTCCATAGACCAGACAGATAACAGCAGGGGACAATCTTCTTCCTATGAGAACAATGAAAGCCTTGACAAGTTTTTCTGGTTTTTCCCTTATCTTAATTGAAGAGTGTCCCTCTCTGCAATCTACCTGAGCACCTCCCTTCTGCTCTGGCTGAGCAGTGTTACATCAGTAAAAGAGGCGGGAGGGGGATACTTTGTCATTGAATTACTCTTGAACTACAACTCTGACAGAATTGAATTAATACTCTCCAAAGTCCAAATACTATGATGATTAATTAGAGCTGCTTTTATTATGAAACATTACTATCCCTTTAATCTTAGAAAGAATGGGGTCATTTTCATGCCTTTATAGACTTGAAAACCTCCAGGGTCTGACAGCCAACTTCCTCTTTGCCTGTCACCAGATGTCCTGCAGAAGTAAAATAAAACAACAGACTATAAAGCAACATATCATGACAGTAAGAATTGAGAACACTTTGGAGTGAAGGTTACTGTTTGAGTGTTCTTCCACATCTTTCACGTGGGGTACAACTCCGATTTTTTCACCATATCCATTATCAATGCAGGACATGGAGCAATATGGCATGGCTAGAGGGCAAAAAGATTTTTCACTTGGCACAGAAGAATGTTCATATGATATTAGCTATTTATATTCCAGGAATTAAAACTGGGACATAGGCTGTCTCAGGAGAACAAAGATAAATACAGATTAATTGGAATTAAAGTAGGAAGTACAAAAGAACCATTCAGTGGGGAAAGCCAAAAATCGATCTGATGGCATCAAGATTCAACACAAAACTCCTGTTTGTATTTTTTTATTTTAATGTCCTTACTGAGGAAAATATACTACAGAAAAGGGGGAGAAAAGCCTCCCGTGACAAAACAGAGAAAAAGTTTGTAATTGTGGAGTACAACAAAGGTTAAAGATAATTTATTAAAGATCAACTACAGAGCGTGTCATCAAACCCTTGTACTTTTGTGCAGAGCCAGGAGATCCAAAAGCTGTAGTGATAGATGTGATGGTGATCCCTTCGGACTATTCTGCAGTATACCTATTTCCTCCAGTACTAATTAATCCCTGGGTGCTGTCAAAGATTAAAAAAGAGACAGACTTTACAAAATTCACATATCACAAGCATGGCCAATAAGTGTGTGGTATCACCCTTTAGTGAAGTTATCAAGAGAGGAAACCTGGTGTCTTTCTGCATCTCAGGATCATTTCACCGAAGTTCCTATACATCATCAAAAATCGTCAGAGAACATTTCTCACAGAGAAAACACTTTAAATTTTGTACTTAACATGATTCAAATAAATTTGATTACCACATTTACTTAGTTACCTGTAAATAGGGCTTGACAAAGGACACAAGCTTTTTTCACTCAAATGTCAGATCTGCACATTCTCTTTCAAAGGAAACTTGCAGAATTTCAGGTTATTCAACCCTTTGTACAGGGGGTAGCACTTGTGGGAAAGACCCAATTTCACATTGGGACTTAAATCTGGTTCTATAAATATTACAGTCTAATCCATCTGAACCACTTGTTTCATCATCTCTCAAGCAATTAACTTGTAAAACTGTATTCCTTGTTGCAATAGACACTGCCAGAAGAGACTCAGAATTATTTCATGTAAATCTCCTTATTTGATATTTCATAAGGACAAAGCAGTCTTATGTACATTTTTTTCAGCCAAAAGAAGTCTTATCTTTCTACAATAATCAAGGCTTGGTATTATCTTTGTTTTGTCCATTTGATAGAATAAGAAGGAGAGATTCTTGCTTTCATTGGATGATATTTTCCATCTTAAGTACTGTCTCCATACATCTCTCTTTCATCAGTCAGACTCTCTGTCATTCCCGAGGGCCCTAGGAAGGGCAAACAAGCTGCAAAAGCCACTATTTCTTCTTGGATTGAACGAACTGTGACATAAGTTCATACCATGCATTTTAAACAAGTTCCTTTCCTGATTAATCCTTTGAGTGCCAGAGGGGTACACAACGCATTGCAAAGCAATGTGTTGCATACCCCTCTGACACTCAAAGGGTTACGGCTCATTTCACAAGATCCATCAGTCTCTCATAGACTTTCAAGCACCAGGCTTCAGTAGACCAAGGCCTCGATTCAATTGGCTGTGTCACCAAAAAAACACCCAACAGCATTTTTTTCAAGCACTGTAAGCCATTCAATTACCTGTGCTATGAAAAAGTACTGATTAAAAAAAAGCACTCGTACTGTTGGAACCCATTATAACAAGTCCAGTACTCCCATTCACTTCCATGCATTAGGCAGAGACATACGTTAAGGGACCTACTTTAACAGGTGAAAATCTGCACCCAGTTTTTTTGGCCACGGAGTCCTAACGCATGTTTAAACCTGCTGATGCAGGAATTGAAGGGGAAAAAACAAGAAAAAAAGTGACCAGTGGATGTACTGATTTGGGGCCTTAAAGGGATAGTAATACTTCATTTTAACTTTATTTTATTTTGTAGGCATTAAAAAAACATGAAGAACGATATAAGTCTTATCTCTCAAACCTTTGTGGTTTAAGAGATATTCACAAGCAAAGTTTCCCCCTCCCGCCCCTTTTTCCTAGTGTAAGCCATCTCTTCTCAGATGTGAGTCTGGTTGTATGACAGTACAGATAACAGCAGGGGACAATTTTCTTTGTATGAAAACAATGAAAGCCCTTCCCCCTTGACAAGTTTTTCAGCTTTTTCTCTTATCTTAATTGAAGATTGTCCCTCTCTGCAGTCTACCTGGGCACTTCCCTTCTGATGTGGCTGAACCGGGGGGAAGGATACTTTGCTTGTGAATATCTCATAAACCATAAAGGTTTGAGAGATAAGACTTATATCGTCCTTCATGTTTTTTTAATGCCTACAAAATAAAATAAACATAAAACGAAGTATTACTATCCCTTTAAGCCCCCTTTCAATACATCCAAAGTACTCTAAAAATGCTGATTAGAATTAACCTTATGAGTGCCAGTGGGGTATGCAACACATTGCACAGCATTGTATTTCCCACTGGCACTCACAGGGTTAATCCGACTAAGATAGCAACATAATATGAAAACAAACACTGACCTGTAATCCTGATGTCCAGCAGGATCTTCAGCACCCTGGTCAGCAATGGGTTGTCTGCCCCTCCTGACCCCATATGGTTAGGAACAAGGGGATGCTAACCAGCCATATATATATGTGAACAGACACACACATGTCAGCATGGTGGACTTTGCAAACTACCTCCAAAATAGTTCCTCTGATGCTGTAGACAACACTAACACAGTATATCCATCCCTTCTGTGCGCCATTAGGCACTGCACAACTATTGTTTTTATGATAACTCCAATACCCCTTTAACACATTAAATGCCAGAGGGGTATCCAATGCATTACATGTCATTGCATAAGGCTAATGGATGGAATTGAATGGCATATTTTGAAGTTTTGTTATGTGTTTCATTGGGCGCAAACAGGTGCAAACTTAATGCCCAAGGTGCTATTTTTTAGCCAATATTTCTTCATAGCACAGGTAATTGGACTGCTTACAGAGCTTGAAGAAATGCCATCTGCTGTTTTTTTTTGTTTTTGTTTTGCATCATGGGTATTTGGATCGAGGCTTGTGGGTCTGTGGTGCAAAACCACAATATAAAATGTACATCACATGTATACAGGTCAGGTATACATTCAGGTATACATTCTGGTATACAGGTCAGGTATACATTCAGGTATACATTCTGGCTTCTGTACCATAGGGGACAAATAAAAATTATCCAAATTCCCCATTTATTTAAATACGGCTTAGATCTAGGGGTGGGCGAAAAGTGAGAAAAATTTCTTGCATGTCTTTTCATGATAAACGGACGATTGTTCTCTTTTTTTCACGAAAGTCTTCTCCTTTTCTCCAATGCAACATTTTCCTCCTTTTTGTCTATTCCAGCTAATTTTTCATATATTCCAACTCATTTTTATCCTATTGCAACACATTTTTCTCTTATTCAACACATTTTCTCCTATTCCAGCACATTTTTCACCTATGTTTCCTATGGTGCAACATTTCCCAGCACAATATTACTTCTGATGCTGTAGTGGAGAAATAAGTAGCTGGAAGTCAAAGTTTTGAGTCCTAAAGCAACATATACCTTGAAAATGTGTTAGCATGCAGAATGCATTTATCCTTTGCCCACGACACTAACTTCCTGCTTAAGTGACACAAGCACATATTCATGATGATGTCAAGTGATAAAAAAAAAAATAAAGTTCAACCTACAATGTGACAGATGTGTATGGTAGTGGTGGTGAGGGACTGGCATGGTGTGATTGGTGGGACCTTGACAAACTGCATCCACCCCGGGAAGAAATGGATCATCATCATTTATTGCATATGCTGCAGCAACCATTGCTTCAATCAGTTTTTGAAATACCACTTTATTTTCACGTCCCTGCACTGCTCCACCTTTTACCCTCTAACTTGTGCATTTGCCGGTCATTACTCAACTACTGTGTGTGTTTTTACTCTCTACAGTACACAACTGATGGAGTGTGATGTCTTGCCTTGGCCCTCAACAAAACTCTCAATGTCATCTGCTGTCTATCATGTCTTCCTCAGTCACAGAGCTCACATCAGGCTCCCAGTCAGCTGTCTGTCACCTAATATATTTGTTTAATTATTTATGTATTCATTTTTTATTTTTATTTTTTTTAATTTTTTTTTTTTGAAGTTGCCCACCCTGTCTTATCACGGTATATATATAAAACTAAAAAACAAAATCAACAACTTCTTTCCCCAGACTTCCCCAGTACAGAGACTATAAAAGTAAAATCAGTAAGTAATTTGCACCCCAGCTGCCTGTGTCTTGGCAGTCAGTCACCCCAAATTTTGGGGTATTTGGGGTCAACCTCCTTCCTCCCTTCTTCTCCCCCAGAGTTCTGCCAGACTCCCCTAATACAGAGAAAAAATGTCCTACCTAAAAGACTCCCTAAACTAAGTTTCAATTCCCCTTTATTTTCCTATCTTCTCTAGCTCAAAAACATGCTGTTCTCTCCTCTCACACACACAGAATGGCTACTGTGAGAGTCTGTCACATTTGTATGTGGCTGTAGAAATGTAGAGAAAACTTTCATGCGGTGGGGAAAAAGATTTCTTCCCATAGATTTCAATGCAAGGAGCTAGGCAAAAAAAAGTAGGAAATTTTTCGCCAGTTGTAGTTTGAGGCGAAGGTTTTCGCCCATCCCTACTTAATTCCCCATATGAATACATCCACTGATGACTCTGATTTTTTTCCTGCTTTTTTCAGGTTCAGTTCCTGCGTTGGCACTTTTGAGATGTGTTAAGGGATTTTCACCTGTTAAAATGGGTGCCTTAACGTATCTTAAGGCTATCGCATGGAATTGAATGGCATAATTAGATATTTTATTGTGTTTCAATGGGCGCAAACAGCAGCAAACTTAGAGTCCAGGGTGTTTTTTGTAGCCAGTATTTCTTCATAGCACAGGTAATTGGATTACTTACCATGCTTGAAGAAATGCCGCTGTTTTTTTTTTTGGCGTCTGGCGTAATTGGATCGTGACCTGTGGGTCTGTGGTGAAAAACTACAGTATAAATTTACATCACAGGTATACAGGTCAGGTATACATTCATGTACATATTTTGGCCTCTTCACCACAGGGGACAAATATTTTCCAAATTCCCCACTGATTTAAATGGGGCGTTTAACCCTTTGAAGATGAAAGTTCTCCAAGTCATATCTAGCATGAAGGGGTTAAAAGCTCATTTTAAATCAGCTGGGATTTTTAGTACCCCCTATACTGCAATTGATTTGCCCAATAATGATTCAGTTTTCTTTTGGAAATATAACGCTTAATCTTCCAGAGGTGTGCAACACATTGCTACTCTAAGGGACACATTTCTCCACAATGATTTAACCTTGTGATAGGTTGATAGGTGATGGCTGTTTAGACATCTACATTACATTAAGAAGCAAAGCACGTCACTCCCCCCTGATCTTTAAAGGGTTAAAAGACTGGCTTTTAGACATTTAGCAGGATTTAAAGGGACAGTTAGTCAACATTTAGTGGGCTTTATAGGGACAGTAAAGGGTTAAAACAACATTCTTTAATAAAAATAACCCCCATCTTAGGCCTAGGTCCTATTATCTCTGACCCCTGAAAAAACAGCCAATGGCATGTCTTCTAGCATGTTAATGCAATTACCTATGCTATGAGAAATACCAGCAGAAAAAACAGCCTTGAGAGCTAATCTTGCAGCTGTTTGTGCCCCTTGACACCCAACAAAAAGCTGAAATATCAATTAAATTCCATAATTCCATGCGTTAGCGCTAAGATATGGTAAGGTACTCACTTTATATATCACTTGAGAAGTCATCGCCACTTTATCACCTGTTTATTTTGCATTACCCCCTATGAGTGCCAATGGGGTATGCTTACATGGTTAATCCGACTAAGTTAAAAAAACAGTCCCTGACAAGAAACACTTACCATTAATCCTGATGTTCAGCAGAGTCTTCAGCATCCAGGTCAGCTACTCTTCATCTGCTTCTTCAATCTCCTTTCTTCTGTTCTCTGTAATCTTCCTTCTTCTTTCTTCTTCTTCTTTCAAACATGTCCTGTAAAAAAAATAAAGTAAACCTCACTGAAAGCTTTTTTTTTTTTTTTCAAAACATGCCCCCAGCATATGCCTGTCTTTTACCCTTTGAGTGCTGGATGGGTAATGATCCAGTACTCAAAGGGTTAAATGCAGTCTGGCATATGTGTTAAAAACTATATGCTTCCATTCCGTTTTAGAAAAATTGTAAGCCTTTAATTATGTTAAAGTATAAAATGCCTCCAAGAGTTAACAATGTCTTCTCTGCTGCCACATCCGTTGGGTCCGGTGGCGGTGGCAGGAATGCATATAGGGGGTCCATACTTCCGGGTCGTCACCCAAGTCTGAATGAGGGAATTTTGAACAGAGACTGGCTTTTTATATGATGGGGGATGATGAAACCCACTAGAAGCTGATTGGCTGGGAAGTGCATAAGCACACATCCTAGTCAATGGCAGGCTAGAATCCATTTTGCACAGAGACTGGACAGTCTCTGTTCAAAATTCCCTCATTCGGACTCGGGCAATGGCCCGGAAGGTATGGAGGGGGGCCTGTGTTAATGTGTATTCCTGCCACTGTGAGCAGAGCCAGCGGAGGTGGTGGCAAGAAAGACATTGTTAACCCTTGGAATCATTTTACTCTTTAACATAACTAAAGCCTTACAATTCCTCTAAAACGGAATGGAGGCATATTGTTTTTAACACATATGCCAGACTGCATTTAACCCTCTGAGCACCGGAGGGGTACCCCCTGGCACTGAAAGAGTTAAGTCTTAGATCTGTGAATAACATTTGCATATTTTGCATATACCACTTGAGTGCTGATTTTTTGGTATACTATTTGCTGGTTAACATTTACACAGCATAGCACCTTCCTACTGACTTACTATTAGGAATTTGGTGGTACTGAATTTAGGTTACAGATTGACAGATTTAGGTCTCGATCCAAATGTTGGCGTCGGCAGAAAAAAATGGCGACAGTGGTTTTATACGTCAAGTAAGCAATGCAAATGTTCCCACTAGTAAGAAATAACGGCAGTTCTGAAACACACATCGCCCGTATCCAAAACATCAAAATCTCGCCCATAAAGGACAATGTAGAAGTGAATCCCAGACCATTCAAATGTTGGAGTTAGGTCTAACACAAATTAAATTGCAACATTTTCCTCCAGAAATCTAACACCCACTTTTTTTGGCCAACATCACACAACTCAGGGCAGAAAACCACCGTCGGGGAAAATAAAACAGAGAGTTAGGGATAACATGAGTCTGTGCTTCCCTACCCAGCCAGCAGGGGAACACAGAGAAGGCGTTCAGCACCATGGACAGCATTGAATGTCATAGGGATCTGCACTGTTCACCCCCGTGGCATTCAAAGGTTTACAATAAACAGAAATAGTACACCAAGCACTACACAATGCCTCCCCCTTCGACCCCCCCCCCTTAGTATGTCGACATATATTGCATATATTCGACATACTAACTCCATCAGACATTCACCTCAGGGACTGCCATGTAGTTGTCAAATCTGTCTTTTATTCAACACTTAACTCTTTGAGTACCAGAGATGTAGGAAAACATTGCTTAGCATGTTTCCTACCCCTCTGGTACCCAAAGGGTTAATAGGCAAGATATGCCTGTATATGTGTGTGTATGTTAACAAGGTATGTTTTATTAGTGAAACTAGTTGAAGAGCCTGTTACACAGGCCACAGTGCCACTGCCAGCCGGTCGCGGGGCAGTCATGCACAGTAGAGACTGCCCACGCTGCGGCTGATACAGTGCCAGCCGGTTGCGGTGTAGTCTTGCTCAGTAAAGACTGCCCCTGCCGCGGCTGATAAAGAGTGGGATGCTCCTTCGGAGCGTCCAGCTCTGTATCAGCCTCGCCATGGGCAGTCTCTACTGCGCATGACTGAGTCGTTACACATGTTTTAGTGAATTGTTATATAGGATGTGTTTAACTTTAATAATATATACATTATACCTCAAGGGGGGTATCATGACCCCTCATGACACCCACCTAACATGAGACTGAAAAATGCCTGTTAATTACATTAAGCGCATATAAGTACTTATATGCGTTTTATGGTTACAATAAAAGATCGGACCTGAAAAGGGGGGCACCAGGACCCCTCCTGATACCCCCCCTACCATGGATCATTTATCCATACTGATAGATGATCCATGGGGCGACTCCAAAGGCATTTACTGCCTTCTTGATGCTGTGGGCTTTACAGCCACCCACAGCACCAAGAAATGAATGAATGAATGGAGGTGAAGGGAGCACTGCGGTCCCATCATTCAATCAGTCACCCGGGTCAAACCAAGTGACTGAGTGATCAGAGCGCAGGGCTGCATCAATTTAATCTTTAGTTAGATCTCATTCATTTCTAATGCCCTACCTCCTGTGTCCCATTGCAATTAGTACTTTTGCTCCACTCTCCTTCAAACTGAGAGAGGAGCAAAAGTAGAAATCTCAAGGGGACACAGGAGGTAGGACATTATAAATGAATGTGATCTAACTAAAGAAACAATTGAGGAAGCAGCCCTGCACTCTGACTGCAGAGCTCCCTTCACCTCCATTCATTAATTTCCTGGTGCTGCGGGTGGTTGTAAAGCCCGCAGCATAAAGAAGGCTGGGGACATAAGAGAGGCAATGGAGGAAGCGGGTGGAGGGGAGAGAGGCATTGGAGGAAGCTGGTGGAAAGCTCGTATTTGCCGCCTGCTTCTTCCGATACCTCTCTCCCCTCCTCACTCGTCGACATTGTCCCCTGCATGCACAAAGTCGTTCAGTCTGCGACTCCATGCAGGGGACAATGTCAACAAGTGAGGAGGGGAGAGAGGTATTGGAGGAAGCGTGCGGCAAATACAAGCTTGCCACCCGCTTCCTCCGATGCCTCTCTCCCCTCCACCCTCTTCCTCCAATGCCTCTCTTATGTCCCCCTTTAGTTAGATCACATTCATTTATAATGTCCTACCTCCTGTGTCCCCTTGCCGTTTTGAATGGAGTGGAGCAAAAGTACTAATCGCAACAGGACACAGAAGGTAGGGCATTAGAAATTAATGAGATCTAACTAAAGATTAAATTGAGGAAGCAGCCCTGCACTCTGATCACTCAATCAGTCACCTGGTTCGACCCGGGTGACTGATTGAATGATGGGAGAGCAGCGCTCCATTCACCTCCATTCATTCATTCATTTCTTGGTGCTGCGGGCGGCTGTTTGGGGTCACCCCATAGATCATCTATCATTATGGATAAATGATCCATGGTAGGGGGGCTATCAGGAGGGGTCCTGGTGCCCCCCTTTGAGGTCTGATCTTTTATTGTAACCATAAAAGAGCATATATGCTATCTTTCACATAGCTTATATGTGCTTAATGTAATTAACAGGCATTTGTCGGCCTCATGTTTGGTGGGTGTCATGAGGGGTCATGATACACCCCTTGAGGTATAATGTATATATTGTTAAAGTTAAACACATTTCACTAATAAAACATAACTTGTTAACATACACACACATATACAGGCATATCTTGCCTATTAACCCTTTGGGTACCAGAGGGGTAGGAAACATGCTAAGCAATGCTTTCCTGCCTCTCTGGTACTCAAAGGGTTAAGTGTTGAAAAAAAGACAGATTTGTCAACTACATGGCAGTCCCTGAGGTGAATGTCTGATGGAGTTAGTATGTCGAATATATGCAATATATGTTGACATGCTAAGGGGGGGAAGCCGTGTCGAAGGGGGGGCATTGTGTAGTGCTTGGTGTACTATTTCTGTTTATTGTAAACCTTTGAATGCCACAGGGTTGAGCAGTGCACATCCCTATGGCATTCAATGCTGTCCATGGTGCTGAAAGCCTTCTCTGTGCTTCTCTGTAAAAAAAAGCAGTAACGGGTGCATTAAGTTTCATGTAGCAATTTAAAGATCCGTCAAAAGAACAGTTAATGGCAGTTTGATCATCTTAACGGCCGATACACTTACGTGCATTGAGACGCATGGAACAAGATTCCCCAGAGGCATTCAAAGGCTTGCGGTATTGTTAACGGCTTAAAAAAAGATACACTTAACGGACAAAACATAAGACCCAGTTCCCTTAGCCGTTAGACACTTAACGGGCAAAAAAAACAACTGTTACATAGCAAAACACACAAAATGCTTACCGCACAAGCATGTAAATGGGAAATTTAACCCATTCAATGCCAAAATAACACAAAAACAAGGATAGACAACACAAATCAATGGTGCACACAATAACAAGCAACACCACAGGGACAAGGACCTACAAGACAACACCAACACAACATGGCACGGAACAATGGGGGTTATCACACGACACGGACACCTGCAAATACAAAACTAGTTCACCTGTGCAACATCACCACGTGATGCACACGCAACCTGCACCCCACAACTTCACACTCGCAAATGGCAGAGACATACCAAGCACAACACACCACATCTTATAACACACACACCTGCAAACACTTACCTGGACAACAAACAACTTCCCATTTGTCAGCACTCACCTCATCACCACTCCTACACAGCGCCCTATCAAGTACTTAAAGGGACAACTCACCACACTTGGCTTGTTTTCCACTCAGGGAGGGAGAGAGAGAGAAAGAGAGCGCAATCAGTATGTTGGGCTACATATTGTTGCGAAGACTGCGGAGAAGGCGTGCAAGGGAGAGAGCTAGGGAACACCAGCAACCCCTAGGCACACCTGATCAACAGCCTTCACATGTTGCAAGTGAGGAGGCTCTGGCTCAGCAGCCACCCAGGAGCCCATCCCCACCTGGAGCACAGCACCTGCCTGCATATGCACAGCTGCAGCAACAGGATGCTCCACAGCAACAGGATGCCCCACAGCAGCAGAAGGGTCACTATCTTTGGAATGACCGATGACAAGGTGATTGATCGCTACAGGTTGAGGCCTGACAGCATCATTGCCTTGTATAAGGTCATCAAGGATCAGGTGGATCCCATCTACATCCAGAACCATGCCCTATCTGGCCTGCAAAAACTCCTGTGTGCCATACACTTCATGGCAAGTGGAGCCTTCCAGTCCACTGAGGGTTAAGCATCTGGCATGTCACAGGCCACATTCTCCAGAGTGCTGGCCCAGGTCTTGCCAGCCCTCAAAAGCAAGGCCAGTACTTATATACATTTCCCCACCACCAACATGGACTGTATACACCTCAAGCAGGCCTTTTACGCAAGGGGAGGCATACCCAGGGTCATGGGTGCTATAGATTGCACCCATGTCCATACTAAAGGCCCAGAACGTGACACACAGCTATTCCTCAACAGGAAGAACTTCCACTCCATGAACGTGCAGATGGTGTGTGACAGCAACATGATGATTATGAATGTCTGTGCAAAGTATCCTGGCAGCTCACATTCTCCAAAACTCCTCAATCCACAGAGATTTCGAGAATGGAACTTATACAGGGGCGACTTTTGGTTGAGTTCACAATACAAAATCACACCACATCCACAGGTGTACACACAACGCTGCTCAGCATGCTCCTGACCCACAGCTAGTACGTCCACCACACAAAACATCATTCATACAACATGTGCTCCCTGTCTCACCATGTCACTCACTTTCCACAGGTGATGCTGGCTATGGATGCAAATCCTGGCTACTGACCCCTGTGGCCAATCCTCAAACAGATGCCCAGGAAAGGTACAAACCAGCTCATGGCAGAATTAGGAATGCCATTGACCGGACCATTGGCCTCCTCACGTCACGATTTTGATGTCTGGACCACTTGGGGGGAGCACTGCAGTATGCACCTGGAAAGGTGTGCGACATAATTATGGCCTGTGCAATACTGCACAACACTGCAGTGGACACCAGGGTGGTGGATCACATTCAGGACCCCCCCATACCTGAAGTGCCCATGGACATCGGCCATGTTGAGGAGACACTGAGAGGGGTGCAGATCAGAGACAGGCTCATCACGGAACACTTTACCTGTGAGTAGAACACAGGCATGCAAACAATCCATGCAAGTCCCCCCATCAGTCTTGTGAATTGGTGCCAACACACTAACCACACCGCACATGATGTTCTGTTTCACCCCACAGGATCATTGACACAGCACTGCACTGGCAGCAGTATGGCCCCAAACATCATGCATACGATGGGCGTGGCATATTGTGTGTGGGGATTCCAAAACCATCTTCCATTCCTTCTCCACGTTGACATTGATACCTCAAGGATATCACGCACAACCCCAGGAGAAACAAGGTACAACACATAACCCATGTTCTGCATCTTACATGGCTTGATTGACAGCAACTAACGTGATTCTCCATGATCATAGCCAGAGCAACCATGGTAGCCTTGTAGCAAAAGAGTGTTATCCAATGCAATGCATTGGATAACACTCCGTCACATCAGGGGTTAATGGGACATTAGAGTCAACATGGGACCTGTAGTTTGCTAGAGCTGAGAAGAGCAGCAGAGAGATGGATCTACAGTGGTATTATTACACAGCATAGAGGTCATGAAACGTGGATCAGATCTCCAGGGACACCATGCTGACCTGTGAGCGTGTAGTGATATGTGGCCCTGACATGAATACACACATCAACAAATTTGTCATAATAGTTCCATGAAACAAATAAAATTGGGCTGCCACTGTCACTCTCACAGTGGCAGCCCAAATACATTAGTTTCATGGAGCTCTCAGAACATACTTGTTAATGTGTGTATTCATGTCAGGGCCATATATCCCTAGGCCTGCTTCGCATTTCATTAGTTCTCTACATAATGGGTTACAAACGAGTACACAACACATTACAAAGCAATGGTTTGTGTACTCATCTGTAACGAAAAAGACTGAGGAGATTAGGAAGTTGAAGTTGTTGCATGATGGTCAGTTCGAGGGTGCTGCTCCAAATCCTGTCCTCTTGTCCCACAGGCATCCATAGCATGATCCATCCTTGGACAGAAGATCTTCCATGTGACTGGATTGATGTCTTGACAATGCTTCTATGAAGCTCACAACCTTGGTGTTTCAAGTGTTTGTGTTGATGATGCAATGTTTGACCTGATGTTCACAGCAACCTCTACTGGAACATTCTCATATAGACACAGAAAACACTAATGCATGTGTATACTAACATCCAGGTATCAAACCTGTACAGTTAGAATGCTCATCTACAGAGTTGTCAAACCTTGTGGACAACGCATGAGCAGGACAGTAGTGTTTCTAAAGTATTAAGATTTAGTTTCAAAGTACATTTAGTGTGCTCATACAAGTGTCTAATGGATATAGGCAGTATACCCAGAAAACACATGAACGTTTTAATGTAGTTTGAGACACAATAAAGAAGAACCATCACTATTCAATCTGTGTCTGTATGAAGAAATGTTGGATTACACATGTGTCAATGCGGACCCACACTGAAGGCTAGAGTATCCACCATACATGGGAAGGCATGACGCACATAACAGGAGTCCACTACTTGTTTGGCAGTGAGTGGACTCTGTGATGTATTCATGCAAACATATGATGGCAGTGATACACTAATGTGTGTTGGGAGTGATAAAAAGGTGATAAAAGGGACATATTTCCACAGTGATTTCATGTCCACGGTTTCTGTGTTGCTCAATATAATAAATGTTCTGAGATTGCTTTAGTTTGACATATCTCAGTACATGGGCTACATCAACAAACAACCAGACTGAGTGGACATGTGATATCACTGGTGATGTCTGTTATAACCTTGGTAAAACATCAACACAACTTACAAGATAACACAATGCTCATCCTAAGGTTTCAATGTGTGTGTGCTACACATTTAAATCTCAGGACGATCATTGGGTTGTCCAAGAAATCAGTCTTGATTCTAATTCTTATTATGAAACAGACTTACTGGAGAACCCAATGCTCACCCTAGGATTCCAATCTGTAGCATGCACATTGAAATCCTCAGGTGACCATTGGGTTCTCCAGTAAGACAGTTTCACAATAAGAGTTAGAATAACATATATTTGGCTGCATGTTCCATCATCTATCCTGCTTGTTAGTTCTCAGCTAAGTCAAATAGCTGTTTGGTTAACCCCTTAAACCACAACAATTGATGCAGATGAATTTCACAGTGTTACACTAGTTGTTCTGCTAAGGGGTGGCATCTGATGTTCATATTCAACCCACAACATGGCCATATAACAATGTCATGTTATATGGCCCCATGGATGAATTGCCAGTTGAATTTGTTCAACGGTGTGTGTGTGTGAACCCATGTTGTAACATCCCACAAACATGTTACCTAGGCTGAAGTTTTGTTCACCTCTTTGCGTGCCACTGCATTGGAGACAACTCTGCCACCCAATCTATCACTAAACATAAAGCAGATCAGACAGGATTCCAAAGTACAGTTATTTTATTTAGGGATAAAAGAACAACTTGGGCTGTTTATTTATTTTTCTTGGGAGTGGACCTTTGACTGGGTGTCAGATGTTGATGTCCTGGCTGACTGCCTGGTCACCCTTTGCCCCCTAGGTGTAGCTTCAGGGGTCACATTGGAGGAAGTGGTGGGTGCAGTGGACCCCTCTGTCAACCACTGCTCACTCTCAACCCGTAGGTTCTCCCTGCGATTGTGGTCTCTCAACTCCACCAGCACCTGGCCAATCATGGCCATCATCCCCATGTGGTACTGATGGAGTTGTATGTTGATCCTGGTCAGTTCAACCTTCAGGCCATGTATGTGATCCTCTATCCTTGGGGTGTTCCTCTGGGATTCCCTTCGGCTCCTTGAGATGTTGTGATCAGTACTGCGGCATGCCTGGAGTAGCCTCCTCTGAAGCACCATGCACTCCGCCTCCATCCCTGTGATGCATGCAATGGTGTAGATGGATGTGCCTGGTGACTCTGCTAGTGGTGTTGCTTCTGAGTGTGAGTCCCCTGCTGCTGTGGCTGGTGCTGCTGCTGAGTCTTCTGCTGCTGGGTCCTCTGCTTCTGAGGATGCTGGTGCTGGGTCCTCTGCTGCTGCTGTGGCTGCTGGGTCCTCTGCTGCTGCTGTGGCTGTTGTGTATGCTGCTTGTGTGGCAGCTGGTGGAGTGGCTGCTGTAGATGATGGATATATGCCCACCACATCTAGGGACTCCGAGCTGCCCAATGTTGTCTTTGCTCTTGGAGGTGGTGGAGTGATGTCTTCCCTCGGTAAAGAGCACTGGGGCACCCCAATTAGGCCCAGGTGCTGTTAGTCCAGTGGCCAAGGGTCATACCTTGACCACTGGTAGGTGCTTGGCCCCCACTTTGGATCATACCTGGGGCCATGATGGGGAGCCATCCAGGAGGGTATGTCCATCTGGTCTCCATATGTGCCATAATGCTGGCTGGCCACTGTCCCTGGAAGCCATTGCCTCCCCAGTGGTGGTGGTGCTGCTGCTGGAGGGTACTAGCTCCTGAAGGTGGTGGATCACATCCACCTCTCCTCCTGTTGCATCCAGGCACTGCGATGGGGTGGTGCAGCCAGTGGTGGAGCAGCCTGTAGTGGTGCAGCCAGTTTTGGAGCAGCCTGTAGTGGTGCAGAGAGTGGTGGTGCTTAAAGTGGTGGTGCAGACTGTGTTGGAGGAGATGAGTATGGTGGGTATGGTGACCACCAGCTGGGCCCCTCTTCTGTGTACTCCTCACTGGGTGGTGATGTAGCCTCCTCCACAGGCTCCCGCTGTGCTGGAGGCCCGTAAGCTGTGTGGAGAAATGAGATGGTGTGATTAGTAAACGTAGCCATGATAATATTAAAGGGATAATAATACCTCAAATGAAAGAAGAAAAATATTTTTGGGGGTTTTATTCCCCTGAGTAAAACTAGGGTACTCCCACTGCTGAAAGGTGTTTTATTCCAAAGTTATTACAGCTGAAATTTGAATTTTTTATTTGCAAAATCACAGTGGCCAGAAATTGTACAGTGGTGCTGTTGCTACATCATCCTATGGAGATTAATGGTACTGGGACCAGAGGTGTCCATGGGATGGTGTAGCAACAGCCCTACTGTACAATTTCAGACCACTGTGAGATTGCACCAATGAAATTCAACTTTCAGATGTAAGAAATTTGGAATGAAAAAACTTTCAGCATTTGGATTACCCTTGTTTTACTCAGGGGGATGAACCCTACAAAATATGTTTATTTTTACATTTGAAGTATTACTATCCCTTTAACAGGATAGCGATGGTTAATTTCACCTTGATGTAATATTGAAGGCATTGGAATAAGATGTGGATCGATGTTAGCACTATCCCTCAAACCCTCATGGTTAGACATATATTGCTGTATGTGACAGATGGAGATTCACTCATTTGACCACATGGAGACTCTTCAGCTGCATCAAAAATGTGCCATTTAAAGATTAATACTTCATTGGGGTGTTCCACAGAGTGGGCTTGCAAACCAGGCACACTTATTAGACCATTCCATTAAAGTATTTAGCTCTAAATGGTGCAATTTTGGCTCTGCTGAAGAGCCTCTGTGTGGTCAAATGAGTGAAATATCCTTCTGCCACATACATTAATATCTGTGTAACCATGAGGGTTTGAGGGACAAGACTAACATCGATCCACATCTTTTTCCAATGCCTACAGTATTACATCAAGGTGAAATTAACTATTACTATCTCATCCAAGGTACACAGAAAGAAAAATGGTTTGTTATGTATGTGGCTATGTACCTTTCATATGGGTACAAACATATCCTTAAAAGATATGAACCCAGAGATCAGTTCAGTACATGTGATTGCCTTACTGGCTATATATGTGAACCCATCACAAACTAACTTTTATTGATATCATAAATGAAAACATACCTTGTATATCCCATGTAAGTAAAGTGGGATATACTAGGTATGTGTATTCAGATGATATCAATAACAGTTAATTTGTGATGGGTGCACAAATATGGCCAGTAAGGCAATCACACGTACTGAACTGATCTCTGGGTTCACATCTTGTTGGGACATATTTGTACCCATTTGAAAGGTACATATCCACATACATATCTGAATGTTTTTCTTTGTGTACATATCTTTTTTGAGCAGATCTGCAGCGGGATTCAAGTGTTATTCATCCCTATGTTATCAGTTTATCCCGTACAATGCAAGATTTTGTCTGATTTTACATGTCACTCTCTGGTTGTCATAATGGTATCCATTGCAACCAGAGAGTGACATGTAAAATCAGACAAAATCTTGTATTGTACCGGATCCATGCACTGGAGGCAAGGCAAGGATACATGCACTGGAGTCGGAGGTCTCAAGGATCAACACTCAACTCCATCAGCTCCACACATATGTTTGCACAGGTGCTGGTGGAGATGAGAGAGCAGAACAGGAGGGAGAACCTACGGTTAAAGAGGGAGAACCTGTGTTCCACAGAGGGGTCCACTGCACCCACAACTTCCTTCAATGTGACCCCTGAACCCACACCTAGGGCTCAAAGGGTGACTGGGCTCCAGGGCATCCACCTCTGGCACCCAGTCTAAGGCCCCCCCCCAAAAAAAAGAAATAAAATGCCCAGCTTGTTATCTTCCCCCTGAATAAAGGAACAATGCTTTTGAATCCTGTCTGATCTGCTTTGCATTTAGTTGTAGTTTGGGTGGCAGAGTTGTCTCCAGTGCAGTGCCAAACAATGCAGTGAACACAACTTCTGCCTAGGTGAAATGTTTGTGGAATGTTACAACATGGGTTCACACACACACCATTGTCCAAATTCAACTGTCAATCCATCCCTGGAGCCATATAACACGACAGTGTTATGTGGTGATGTTGTGGGTTGAATTTGAACAACAAAACATACCCCTTAGCACAACAACTGGTGCAAAACTGAACATTCGTCTGCATCAATTGTTGTGTATAAGGGGATAACCAAACAAACAGCTATATTACTTTGCAGTGAAATAACAAGCAGGACAGGTGTAACATGCATCAATATAGTCTTTGATTCAAAATCTTATTGTGCAACTGACTTAATGGGGAACCCAATGTTCATGCTAGGATTTCAATGTGTAGCACGCACATTCAGATCCTGGGGTGAGCATTGGTTTCTCCACTAAGTTGAGTTGTTGTTTTACTAAGGTTGTAACAGACTTCACCAGTGATAACACTTGTCCACTTAGTCTGGTTGTTTGTTGATGTAGCCCATGTACTGAGATATGTCAAACTAAAGCAATCTCAGAACATTGATTATATTGAGCAACACAGAAACAGTGGACATGAAATCATTGTGGAAGTATATCCCCTGTATCACCTCTTTATCACTCCCAACACACATTAGTGTATCACTGCCATCATCTGTTTGCATGAATACATCACAGAGTCCATTCACTGCCAAACAAGTAGTGGACTCCTGTGATGTGGGTCATGCCTTCCCATGTATGGTGGATACTCTAGCCTTGAGTGTGGGTCCGCATTGACACATGTGTAATCCAACATTTCTTCATACAGACACAGATTGAATAGTGATGGTTCTTCTTTATTGTGTCTCAAAGTACATTAGAACGTACATGTGTTTTCTGGGTATATTGCCTATATGCATTAAACACTTGTATGAGAACACTAAATGTACTTTGAAACTAAATCTTACTACTTTAGTAACAATACTGCTCATGTGTTGTCCACAAGGTTTGACAACTCTGTAGATGAGCATCCTAACTGTACAGGTTAGTACACACATGAATTCATGTTTTCTGTGTCTATATGAGAATGTTCCAGTAGAGGTTGCTGTGAACCTCAGGTCAAACATTGCATCACCAACACAATCACTTGAAACAGCAAGGGGTGAGCTTCATAGAGGTGTTGTCAAGACATCAATTTAGTCACATGGAAGATCTTCAGTTCAAGGATGGATCATGCTATGGATGCCTATGGGACAAGAGGACAGGATTTGGACCAGCAGCCTCAAACTGATCATCAAACAACAACAATTTCTACTTCATAATCCCCTCAATCTTTTTTCTTACAGGTGAGTACACAAACCATTGGTTTGTAATGTGTTGTGTACTTGTCTGTAACCCATTATGTAGAGAACTAAGGAAATGTGAACCAGCCCTATGGATATTTGCCCCTGACATAAATACACACATCAACAAGTATGTTCTGAGAGCTCCATGGAAGTAGTGAATTTGGGCTGCCACTGCGAGGGTGACAGTGGCAGCGCAATTTAATTTGTCCCATGCAACTATTGGGACATATTTGTTGATGTGTGTATTCATGTCAGGGGCACATATCTCTGCACACTCACAGGTCAGCATGGTGTCCCTGGAGATCTGATCCACGTTTCATGACCTCTACGTTGTGTAACAATACCACTGTAGATCCACCCCTCTGTTGCTCTTCTCAGCTCTAGCACAGTACAGGTCCCATGTTGACTCCAATGACCCTTTAACCCCTGATGTGACAGAGTGTTATCCAGTGCATTGCATTGGATAACACTCTTTCGCTACAAGGCTACCATGGTTGCTCTGGTTATGATCATGGCAAATCACGTGAGTTGCTGTCAATCAAGCCCTGTAAGGTGACAAACATGGTACCTTGTTTCTCCTGGGGGTGTGCGTGATATGTATGTCAATGTGGAGAAGGGAATGGAAGATGGTTTTGTAATCCCCACACAAATCTGCCACGTCCATGGTATGTATGATGTTTGGGGCCATACTGCTGCCAGCGCAGTGCTGTGTCATTGATCCTGTGGGGTGAAACAGAACATCATATGTGGGGTGGTTAGTGTGTTGACACCAATTCAGAGGACTGATGGGGGACTTGCATGGATTGTTCGTATGGCTGTGTTATACTCACAGGTAAAGTGTTCCGTGATGAGCCTGCCTCTCAGGGTCTCCTCAACATGGCTGATGTCCATGGCACTTCAGGTATGGGGGGGGGGTCCTGGATGTGATCCACTAGCCTGGTGTCCACTGCGATATTGTGCAGTATTGTACACACTATTGTGATGTCACGCACCTTTCCAGGTGCATACTGGAGTGCTCCCCCACAATGGTCCAGTCATTCCTCATTGTGCCATGAGCCTGGTTGTATCTCTCCTGGGCATCTGTTTGGGGACTGGCGACCGGGGTCAGTAGCCATGATTTGCATCCATAGCCAGCATCACCTGACGAGTGTGAGTGACATGGTGAGACAGGTAGCACATGTTGTGTGAATGATGCTTTGTGTGATGTTGTTTTGCAGGAGCATGCTGAGCAGTGTTGTGTGTACACCTGTGTATGTGGTGTGTTTTAGTATTGTGAACTCACCCAGAAGCCATTTCCTGTATAGGTTCCATTCTCAAAATCTCTGTGGACTGAAGAGTTTTGGAAAATGTAGGAATCATGTGAGCTGCCAGGATATTTTGCACAGACATTCATAATCCTCATGTTGCTGTCACACACCATCTGCACGTTCGTGGAGTGGTAGTTCTTCCTGTTGATGTAGATATGTGCATCACATGCTGGGGCTTTGATACGGACATGGGTGCAATCTATAGCACCCATGACCCTGGGCATGCCTCCCCTTGTGTAAAAGCCCTGCTTGAGATGTATCCACTCCATGTCGGTGGTGGGGACGTGTATATAAGTACTGGCCTTGCTTTTGAGGGCTGGCAAGACCTGGGCCAGCACTCTGAAGAATGTGGCCTATGACATGCCAGATGCGTAACCCTCAGTAGACTGGAAGGTGCCGCTTGCCATGAAGTATATGACACAGAGGAGTTTTTGCAGGCCAGATAGGGCATGGTTGTGGATGTAAATGGGATCCACCTGATCCTTGATGACCTCATACAAGGCAATGATGCTGTGCGGCCTCAACCCGTAGAGATCAATCACCTCGTCATCGGTTATTCCAAAGATAGTGACCCTTGGGCGGTATACTCTGGCCCTTGGTGGTCGGCTATCCATCCTCTGCTACTGCAGGGGTCCCTGTGACAGCTGAGGAGCATCCTGTTGCTGCAACTGTGCATCTGCAGGCAGGTGCTGTCCTCCAGTTGGGGATGGGCTCCTCTGTGGCTGTTGAGCCAGAGCCTCCTCACTTGCAACAGGTAAAGGCTTTTGATCAGGTGTGCCTGGGGGTTGCTGGTGTTCCCTAGCTCTCTCCCTTGCACACCTTCTCCGCAGTCTTCGCAACAATATGTAACCCAACATACTGATTGCATTCTCTATCTCTCTCTATCTCCCTCCCTGAGTGGAAAACAAGCCACAAGTGAGTGTGATGAGTTGTCCCTTTAAGTACTTGATAGGGAGTTGTGTAGGTGTGGTGGTGAGGTGATTGCTGACAAATGGGAAGTTGTTTATTGTCAAGGTAAGTGTTTGCAGGTGTGTGTGTGTTATAAGGGGCTAGATTTAAAGCCAGCCATTAACATAGCCAGTAGGGCCAAAGTGAATACCGGCTGTTAAACTAACATGTTTAACGCGGTATTCAAAGGCCCTACCAGCTAGAACTCCAAAGGACGTTAAGCCACATAAACAGTCTTGTGACTGAACGTCCGTTTGGTGCATTTAGCTCCCAAAACGCTGCTAAAAGCAGCGATATTAGGAACTGAACAGTGAAAATAAATTAACTATCGGTGTTTGACATACTGCCAAGCACCGATCGTTGAAGTGGCCGCGAGGGCGGCGGCGGCGGAGACAGAAATGTCCCACGACGATTCTCATTAGCTGTGTACGGGTCGATGCCCGAAACACACTGAGGGAATCTGAAGTGAGCCTGCCTTTATATATGGGCAGGCTCACTTCTATTGCCCTCACTGCCATTGGCTGGGATGTTCTTCACATCCTAGCCAAACAGATTCAAGAACAGCCGCTCAAATCTGGTTGGCTGGGATGTGAAGAACATCCCAGCCAATGGCAGTGAGGGAAATAGAAGTGAGCCTGCCCATATATAAAGGCTCAAATGCCCTCAGTGTGTTACGGGCATCAGCCTGTACACAGCTAATGAGGATCATCGTGGGACATTTCTGTCTCCGCCACCGCCCTCGCGGCCTCTCCAAGTGGCGGAGACAACAGATATAAGCTAAATGACATTGGCATGTGTGAATTACATTGATTGCTGTATCTATGGATCTTTTTATTCATGGGCATGTATTTTATGGGGCATTACATGGAGGCATATGTGGCTATATCTATGGGACACTAAAATTACACCCTTTGAGTGACAGTGAGGTACGCAATGCATTGCTTTGCAATGCATTGTGTACCCCTCTGCCACTCAGAGGTTTCTGCAATGTATTTGTTCATGCTTAATGCTAATATATTTATTTTATTTCACAGGGAGAAGGTGGAAGACTGAAGAAAGAAGACAGAAGGATGAGAAGACAGAAGAGAAGGACCAGCAAGCCGAGGACTCCACTGGACATCAGGATTAATGGTAAGTGTAACGTGTAATGTGATGTTGTTTTTCACTTAGCCGGATTAACCCTATGTATGCTGGCGGGGTAATTATACCCTGCTGGCACTCATAGGGTTAATTCTACTAACTTCTGACACAATTTAGGCACTTTGGATGTATTGATGTGGGGCTTGGGGCCCCATATCAATACATCCACTGAGGACTTTGTGGTTTTTTTGCCAGTTAACAGCTGCATTAGCTGGCAAAAGATCCGATGAGGGACTCTACGGCCAAACAAACTGGGTCTTAAATTTCAGGTGGTAATGAGTCCCTCTTCGGATCTTTTTCAGCTAACGCAGTCTATTGAATGGCAAAGTGGAGCATTTTTTCTGTGGGCCAAAACACACGTTAGTCTAGCAGCCGGTACACTGGATGAACTGCCGTTAGCAGTTCATTACATGGCCCTTTGAATGGCCTACTGCATGTAAAGACACCCGTTAGTCTTTTTTTGGCTATTTGCTGCCTTTAAATCTAGCCCAAGATGTGGTGTGTTGTGCTTGGTATGTATCTGCCATTTGCGGCTGTGAAGTTGTGGGGTGTAGGTTGCATTTGGATCGCGTGGTGATGTTGCACAGGTGAACTTGTTTTGTATTTGCAGGTGTCCGTGTCATGTGATAACCCCAATTGTTCTGTGCCATGTTGTGTTGGTGTTTTTTTAAGTCCTTGTCCCTGTGGTGTTGCTTGTGTGTGAGAGTGATTTGTGTTGTCTGTCCATGTTTCTGTGTTGTTTTGGCATTGCACCGGTTAATTTTTCCATTTACATGTTTGTTCGGTAAGTATTTTGTGTGTTTTCCTATGTAACGGTTGTTTTTTTGCCCGTTAAGTGTCTAACGGCTAAGAAAAGTGGGTCTTAAGTTTTGTCCATTAAGGTTATCTTTTTTCAGCCATTAACAGTACCACAAGCCTTTGAATGGCTCTGGAGATTTTTGTTCCATGCATCTCAATGCACGTAAGTGTATTGGCCGTAAGGATTCACAAAATGCTGTTAGCTGTTCTTTAGACGGGCCTTTAAATTGCTAAAGACAACTTAGCGCACCCGGTAGTGCTTTTTTTGGCTAACAGCTGCCTTTAAATCTACCCCAATGATTCTTAGTGCATATGGCAATGTGTGCCTCCATTGCCAAGGCGATGCACTCTCCACACAGCGCCAGACATGCATTGTTATAGCATCAAACCTTAGTGCATCTTCCCCAGGTTTTCATATTCCCCATAGACCCCTTTGTGTTGGGCTTTCTAGCGCTATACATTTGGTCAATGCAGAACTGTATCAAACAGTACAGGAAGCAATGAAAAAAAAGAAAAGGGATAACAAGAGGGTCTCCCCTCATGCAGAATCAAAAGGGTAGGTTGCAACTTCTACCACAAAAACTCTTTTGAATGGATACTTATAGTAGTTGCTGGGATCCTACATATATACATAGAACACAGCACATCATGCTCCTCAGATATGAACAGCTGTCCCAAATGCAGCTTGCATATTTCAGGTTGGAATAGTAAATATGTAAGCAGCTCCTCTGACACGCTCTTCCCAGTGGAATATATCAGTCAAAAGCAAACGGAAAGAAGGCACCCAACAGTGGCGCCCAACAGTGAAACACTGTATCAAGCATTGTATAATGATCAGTAAAAGTGTCATGGTAAGGACTGGAATACTCCCAAAAGCCAGACAAGATAGCCTATGGAGAAAGTATATTTTCTCTATATCTCTAATATCTAGGTTAAAGGAAATAGGAGACTGCTCTACAAAAGGTCACAATAAAAAGTTTTCTTAAAATCTATGTGTGACAACACGCCATACAAGTAATATACAACCTTCCAATCTTACGATTTTCATGTCTGAAACATCACTTTCTCAAAGATAGCGGGAAGGAGCTATCATGCGTGATGCAGAACAGATAAACATGGGGAACATTCGGGGTCTAATTTAAAACCCCGATTCTGCACCCCTCTTCATGTGTCTGGGCACACAGTGCAGCCCTGGCTTAATGGACTGGTATATTCCAGTAGAACAGATTTTTCAATAAGGCAACGGTCACATGATAGTTACCCAAATATTCATTAGCTTCAGAGTCATTAAGATACTACTATCCCCCATTCTGCCCTTTCCCTGACATAAGATGGTTTTACAGAAAGCCGGCTGAATAGTTGGTTGACCGGTTGCCATGACAACCCACCCGAGAGGTCAGTCACACGGAGTTGTTTGTCTCCTTATGAGTAGTTTTAATCCACCCTGAGTAATGACTAAAGCTCAGCCAGTGCATAGGAAGTAATACAATTGCTCACAAAGAGATAAATGTGACCATGGCTAGGCTGACTAAGGGAAAGGTGAGGAAAAGGAGTCATAAAAATTCAGTCATTCTGAGATTATTGAGTATTAAAGATTGTGTTGAATACTGTACATTACAAAGGTTGCTATCTTTCAGTAGTCTTAAGATCTCTAAATCACTTGCCTGCCTTCATGTAGTTTCCACTGCGGTTGCAAAATATATCAGGAGTACGATTCAATTGTCCTCCTTAGGCAAAAAAAAACAAAAACCTCTGGCATTTTTTCAAGAACGGTATGCAATTCAATTACTTGCTCTACAAAGAAATGCTGGCAGAAAAAACAATCATATTAGGAGCTAAAATTAGCGTCCATTTGACCCCATAGAACCATACTCCAAACAGAGGAATATGCAATTCCATTGACTGCATTAGAGATAAGATGCGATAAGGGACCCACTTTAATGGGGGAGAGTGCCTTAACGTAAGTTTAAACCCCAACTGTGAAAAAAAAACCTAAGTCCTCAGTGAATGTATTGATATGGGCCCTAAGCCCCATATCAATAAAATCCAAAGCACACCCAAAATGTGTCCAGTGTTAGTGGAATTAACCCCATGAGTGCCAGTGGGGTATAATTACCCCCACTGGCAATCACAGAGTTAATCCATATAAGTAACAAAGCAACAGCCCCTGAAAAGTAACACTTACCATTAATCCTGATGTCCAGCGGAGTCTTCACACCCTTGTCAGCTACTGTCCATCTTCTTTCTTTTCATTCTCTCTTTTCTTCTCCATCTTCTTTCTTCTTCTGATCTTCTGTATTCTCTCAATTTACCTGTAAAACAAGCAGAGATGTAAATAAACATTCCAAACAAAGAACCCGCACATCTATGCATAGTTTAACACCTTGAGTGCAAAAGGGGTACGCAACAAATTACAGGGTAATGAATTGATTACCTCTCTGGGACTCAAAGGGTTAAACAATGCTTAGGTGTGTGGGCCAGTAATTTAGAAAATGCCCAAAGTAAAAACATTTGCCCCCATTATTATCCTGTAATGTGTGTATGAATTCTAAAAATGGCAAAAAACATTTAAAATCAATTATCCCTTTTTTTCATTTCTCTGCCTCTCTGTGCGGTGGTGGCGGAGAAAGTAAGTAGGAGCACTCCCCACCTTTGTACCTTAAGGGCCAATGTCCATTCCACTGTGAAGGAATTTGAACCGAGACTGCCTTTATAGATGGAAAGTATCTGTTCAAAAGGACTCACAGCCATTGGCTGGGAGGTGCACTTACTCCCATCCCAGCCAATCAGCTTCGAGCAGGGGATTGACGGAACCTGCTCAAAGCTGATTTACTGGGAGGTGTGTAAGCACACATCCCAGCCAATGGCTGTGAGTCCTTTTGAACATGTGGACTCCCAATACACTGGTGCTTCTGTCTTTCTCCTCCACCTCTGTATCAGCAGTATCAGGGTCTTTCCAGCTTTTCTTGCTGGAGGTAGTCATAGTACTAGCCAGCACTTCAAATAATATTATGTTTATTTTAATATTTATTTAAATTTCTCTCGCTCTCTATCCTTCCACTCCTTTTCCTGCCTAATCTACACCATGCTACATGGCTGTAAAATCTGGGTTTTTATAGTATGGGGGAAGGCTTCTCATATTTGCTGAAAACAGAACCGCTCTTGTGGGACAATCTGTGGTGTCAGCAAAAAGGAGGAAAATATATAGGTTTCCTCTGTAGGTGGGAATTCACAAAACTAGTATATGTGGACACAAAAAGTACAAAATCTGTTAACATTCCTGATATAAAGACACACAGTATGCTTTTATAAAGCATTTCTATGTGAAACGTGCATCAGGGTAATGGGGCTGTGCTCTCTACTGTCTCACATATTGTGACATTTAGCCAATTCCTAGTTGTAATCCTCACTGTGTTAGTATAGCTTTATATCATATAATTTCCACTATATAACCAGCATGCATCATTCTACAATAATTGTACTAGTATACCTGGACACAATGTCACAGAACCTTTGATATAGCATTTCTATGTGAAGTGAACATCAGGGTAATGAGGCCGTGTACTCTAATGGCTCTCATATTGCAACTTTTAGCCCATTCCTAGTTGTAATCTTCAGAGATAAAAATGCCCAAGAAAGATGGAATTTCTTTAAAAGCCAGTATATACCATTGGAGAATAAATAAAATAGGAGCAAATTAAGACCAATATGGCTTAATAAAGAGCGAAATTATAAATATGAAGAAGACTTTTAAACTGTTTAAGTCAGAAGGGTTAGGTGTATAATTTAAAAAATAAAAAGAATATAACAAAACATGCAAACAATCAATTAGGCTAGCAAAAATAAAAATGAGAAAAAGTATTGCAAAAGAGAGCAAGAAAAATCCTAAACAATTCTACAAGTATATAAAAGGCAGATTACAGTTGACATTTGGCTTCTTAAAACAGAGGCAGGTTAATTATTTAGTGAGGAAAAGGCTATGGCTGACACTTTAAATTATTTTCTACAAAAGTATAGTGGAAAAATGGAACTCAGCAAGAGAAAGTAATATAAACTATTTAGAGGGAAATGCACCAATACACTATTAGCCCCCAAATACAAGCAGGCTACCATCCAAGGAATAGTGTGCTAAATATATAAAGATAAGACTACTGTAAAGGAGAGCGCTATAATAAATAATAAATACCGGGACAACCTATTATGGCATAAAGGCAAAGAGGATGGAAATGGAGGACTATTGGGTAGCAAAAACTATCCTTTATAATAATTTGCTAGGATGTTTGTCAGAAGCCGTCATGCACAGCAGAGACTGCCCGCGATTGCATTGCATGAGGCGACGCAAGGCTTCATCGTGTGCAACAGTGAGGTAGCGGCCACTTAACCCTTTGAGTGCCAGAATGGTACGCAACCTACCCATCTGGCACTCAAAGGGTTAACATTACCCGGCCCTTGGCACGTGTACAAGGGCTTTTACACTAGTTTTAATACAAATCAATAAATATATAAATCAAAATATAAAGTCTAATAAAGAATACACAATAAAATGTGCAATATGTTATGCAGTCCAATATAGTCTGTGGAAAGAACAGCTTTATAGACTGTTGCAAAATAAAAGTTCACTGGGTGAAAAGTTTAAAGGGATAGTAATACTTCATTTTATCTTTATTTTATTTTGTAGGCTTTAAAAAAACATGAAGAACGATATAAGTCTTATCTCTCAAACCTTTATGGTTTAAGAGATATTCACAAGCAAAGTATCCCCCCCCCCCGTGTTCAGCCAGATCAGAAGGGAGGTGCCCAGGTAGACTGCAGAGAGGGACAATCTTCAATTAAGATAAGGGAAAAAGCTGAAAAACTTGCCAAGGGGGGAAGGGCTTTCATTGTTTTCATACAAAGAAGATTGTCCCCTGCTGTTATCTGTCTGGTCTTACAACCAGATTCACATCTGAGAAGAGATGGCTTACACTAGGAAAAAGGGGTGGGAAGGGGAAACTTTGCTTGTGAATATCTCTTAAACCATAAAGGTTTGAGAGATAAGACTTATATCATTCTTCATGTTTTTTTAATGCCTACAAAATAAAATAAAGTTAAAACAAAGTATTACTATCCCTTTAATGCATGAACCTTGTAATAGATAAAAATGCAGAGTACCACTCTTGGCTATATCTTTCTGTAGTATAGTGGTGTCAGCATGGCTTCTCTCTTCCTGTGTTTTCCATTCACCCCTAATGGCTGCTGGTGATGGCTTACACTAGGTAAAAGGGGCAGGAGGGGAAACTTTGCTTGTGAATATCTCTCAAACCTTTATAAGACGTATATCGTTCTTCATGTTTTTTTAATACCTACAAAATAAAATAAAGATAAAACGAAGTATTACTATCCCTTTAATATAATTTGTAGCAATACCTGTTATTTATACACTTTATAATAAATGTTATGTATACCCATAACCCCTGTACGCTTGTACTAGTCCTTTCCTAAAATTAGGGCATTGGTTTGGTGCTGATTAAGGATTTTTCTTTTCTTTCTATTTTATTTTGTTATTTCTAAATGTAATCATAGCACATACCAGGTTGGTATTCCAACAGCCTTGACACCTTAACATAAGTGGTGCACCACATATACTTTACTTAAGATCTAAATCAGTAAACAACAGTCCCATGATTATGTGATGCCAACAACTTGGTTTTATGAAAAATAGATCATATCAAACAATTTACTTGCATTCTATGACAAGGTAAGTAGTAACATAGATAAGGATATTGCTATTGATGTAGTATACTGGATAACAGGTTACTGCGTATATTAAGCTTTGGTTTGAGAGGTAGTATCTGTGCGTGGATAGAGAACTGGTTAAATGATAGATGGCAGAAAGTCTTCGCTGATGATTCTAAGCTGTGTAAGGAAAAACATACAAAGCAGGAAGTTGAAAAATTTGGATAAACTGAGAAAAATGGCAGATGAGGTTTAATATAGATAAATGTAAGATTATGCATATGGCCTGCAGAAACAAACATGATACATATACAATAAATGGGAAACTACTTGTTAGATAAATATTTATGAGTACTGATAGACAATACACTTCTGAGCAATTTGCAGTGTCATTCAGTTGCTGCAAGAGTCAATAGTGTACTGCCATGTATAAAAATGTCTAGATACACAGGAAGGAAATATAATTCTACCTCTAAATAAAGCTTGCTAAGGCCTTATCTAGAATATGGAGTACAGATCTTAAAAAATACATTGTTGAACTGGAAAGGGTGCAAATACATGCAACAAAACAGATAAAGGGATTGGAGGATCTGAGTTATAAAGAGAGAGTATCCAAACTGGGTTTGTTTACATTAGAGAAGAGACATTTAAAGGATGATATGATTACCATTTACAAATATATTTCAGGTAAATACAAAGAACTCTCTAAGGAACTCTTTACTCAAAGAGATGAGCAAAAAAACAAGAGGTCATCCATTAAGACTACAGGAACTGCAGTTCCGATTAAAACAAAGGCATGCGTTTTTTCCAGTACGGGCAATAAAGTTATGAAATTATTTGCCTTGGGATGCTGTACTTGTAGATACTGTAGTTGCTTTCAAAGATGCAATGGATACTGTTATAGCTGAGAACAATATTGATAATTATGACATTTGGTTTCAAATCAGATAGGATATTGTTCCAGGAAAACATTCAAATGCAAATTGTAAATGTCTTCATTTGTTTTTTTGTTTTGCCTTCCTCTGGATCAACAGTGGTGATATGACATGGGCTGAACTTGAAGGACCTATGTCTTTTTTCAGCCTCATGAACTTTGTTGCTATGTCACTTGCAATATCTGATATTCCAGCCTTTTTCTACTGTCCACAACACCACATATGCATTGTCTGACACCACAGCCTTGTCCACTGTCCTCTGGTACTCTTAAAACAACACATACATTGTCTATAACCCTAGCTTTGTTTACCTGTCCACTGGTAGCTGCAGAATCACTGCATGACACCAAGCCCTGCTGGATGATCCTCTGTGATGCTGGTTTTCCCACTCATAGAGGTAATCTACTGACCTCATGCATGCTCTCATAGTAAACATAAATTATGTTGAAAAAAGGCACAAGTCATTCAAGTTCAACTATTGTCTTGTAACCCAGAATAATGAGAATAATAGAAGCCTCCCTGCCAACAATACACACTTACTAATACAAAATATAACCCTGTATGTTCCCTCCTGAAAGAAACACATCCAATTGTCTCTTAAATGTATCCATTGTATATGCCATTATTACATTCTTGGGCAAAGAATTCCACAATTTAACACACCTTGCTGTAAAAAAAACCTTCCGCTGCTGAATTTGAAACTTCCTTTCCTCTAATATTTAGGGGTGGCCTCTAGTTATTTGATTAGGCCTTGCAAATAAAAAGCTCACCAAAGATATTCTTGTATTGACCCTGCATATACCTATGCTTGTTCAAATAAACAAATGCAGGGATTTTTACAGTAAGGGTGGTAAAGCTATGGAATTCTTTCCCTCTGGATGTTGTACTTGCAGATAATGTAACTGCTTTCAAAAAAGCAAAGGATGCCTATCTAGCATAGAACAATACTGAAAATTATGAAAGATTGCTTCAATGTAGATAGGTTGTTGATCCAGGGAACTATCTGACTGCCATTTGGAGTCAGGAATGAATTATTTTACCCACTTGGGGCTATATAGAAAATGGCTTCAGGAGATTTTTTTTGCCTTCATCTGGATCAACAGCATTGTTTTGGCATGGGCTGGACTTAATGGACCCATGTCTTTTTTCAGCCTCGTCAACTATGTTACTATGTGATACATTGTAACAAGAACTCCTCTTAGTTTTCTTTTCACTAGAGTAAATAAACCGAGTTTCTCTAGATGTTCCTCATATGTCAAGTCCTCCATCACCTTAATTAATTTTGTTGCTCTTTGCTGTACCTTCCCCAGTTCTAGAGTATCCTTTTTCAGAACTGGTGTCACGCTCTGTCCATCTTTTTGGTCACCTTTACCATTCCATGCCTGGATGCCTGGTCTTATTTGCTTAGCTCGTATTCCGGACAAGCTACAGAAAGATCTGGAAACAGTGACCAGTGTCAAACAGCAGTAGCAAAAGCAAACAAAGTCATGTCTTTCATTAAAAGGAGTATTGAAGCAAGAGTGGATAACATAATGTTTACACTGTGCAAATCATTGGTGAGACCTCACCTCAAATATACAGTTGTAAGCTGGCAGTTTGTATGCAGAGAGATACCTGGCTCTGAGAAGGAGAAACTTTGCAGAGTAAGAACTGTCAAAAATGTATATAAAAGGTATGACCCAAGGCAAATACATGCTGGGGTAAAAAAAGCAGGAGCAGGAAGACCAGATTAGTGCTGACCGGAGGAGCTAGCCTTCACCTGGGTTAGCCACCTAGAGTATAGTAACTACGTACTAGGAAAGCTGGAGACGTACCTTGGGTCTGAGTTGAAGCTTGCAGCTGAATCAGGCAGTCAAAGGAGATGTAACCTAAGCTGAGAGGATTCGACTGAGAGTCAAATGAGAAGAAATCTGACCAACTGGAACTTTGGTGTAGCTGAGGATTGTAGGGTTCGAAGTTCGACTGAGGGTAGATGTCTTGACTGGAGGTGGAATGGTCTGAGGACGAACGCTTGGGCCTGAAGTTCGACTAGGAGTCGAACATGTCGATATATCATCCCCAGTCTGTTCAAAATGGTTCTCAGGTTTCCATTAGCTGGGATGTGTGCTTATGCACCTCCCAGCCTATAGGTTTCTAGAGGGTTTTATCTTCCCCCCCAGAAGCTGATTGGCTGGGAGGTGCATAAGCACACATGCCAGCCAATGGAAGCCTGGAAACCATTCTGAACAGAGGCTGGCCATGCAAAAGCCAGTCTCTGTTCAAATCTTCCAAAGAGATGCTTGGGTAACTTCCTGATAGGTAAAAAGGAGGGATTTTTGACATGCAGTCCTTCCACCACCATCAGTGATAGCAGTGACAGTGGCGGAAGTGGCAGCATCTTATCACAGTCTCCCTGTGCTATCCTGTGCTTCCTTCCTCTGTGGTGTGGCTGACTACCCACATTGGTTCTGACCTGTGGCTCTGGCTGACTAACTCGCTCCGTGTATGACCCTGGCTTGTCTGACTACCCACATCGGTTCTGACCTGTGGCTCTGGCTGACTAACTCGCTCCGTGTATGACCCCGGCTTGTCTGACTACCCACATTGGTTCTGACTTGTGGCTCTGGCTGACTAACTCACTCGGGACATGACCCCAGCTTTTCTGACTACCCACATCGGTTCTACCTGTGGCTCTGGCTGACTAACTCGCTCCGTGTAGGTTCCGGTTTGCCTAGCTGCTGGCTCCTGTCTGACTACCCGCTCCATATAGTCCTCTGCTTGTCTGACCTATGGCTCTGGCTGACTACTTGCTCAGTACACTCCTGGCATGCCTGACCACTAGTCTCGGTTATCCGTGGCTCAGGCCTGCTCTTGCTCCCTGTTGCCTTCGGTCGCGGGACCTGAAGTGGAGACTGGTGCACCCTCGTCTGTTCTCACTGGTGCTCCCCTTGTACCTCTGTCTTAGCCTCCGGTATCTCGCAGTAGTGCAGTGCACAGCACAGTGTGCAGCTCCGGGTTGGAGTCTGGGGCCAATTATCCTGTGGCATGGGGTTGTGTGGGCTAATATCATTATTACTGTACTTATTAAATAAAGGTGGCTTTATATTTTATATTCGTGTCTGTCCTTCTTTGCCTGAGAACTGTGACATATCTTTAACATTTAATATTTCATATTAATATGTAATACTTGGACAGGAGCATCTGCAGTCTTCTTTGGGGATGATTTATTATTCTCACACATGTATTTGACACCTATTCTTCCTCTCTCATATTATTTATTGGAACTGCAATGCCGGCACATTGTAAACCTTTGAGTGTCAGAAAAGAACGCAATGCATTGTTCTACAATGCGTTGCATACCCCTCTGGCACTAGAAGGGTTAACACATACATTACTGAAATATATATTTTTAATGTTGACTTTCTTTCTTTTTACAGGTTCATATTTTACAACAGATGAAGACAGAGAAGAAAAAGACAGAAGATAAGACAGAAGATGAAGAGAAAGAAGAAGAAGAAGGAAGATAAAAGATGACAGAAGAAGGTGGACAGTGGATGACAGGTAAGTGTTATACAGCTGTGGGTGTTAGGCTAGTGTTAGGGCTACTGTTGTTGCACTTCACTGTTAGGGGTAATGTAGTGTTAGTGTTTAGGAGGGTGACTGTGTGTTAAGCGATCCTTTTTCTTTTTCCTTTGATATCCCCATTTATTTTGCTATTTAGCGTGAGTTTTTGGAACTGAAAACACATGACAGACGTTGGCCATAAAGTCCATTTCTGTGGCACAATTTTGCCCTACCTGCTGTTTTATGGGCCAGAATTGAATTGAGGCCTAAATGTGCCCATATCACACAACTCTGTAATTTACTAATATTTGCTGAAACTGATGGAGGAGTCATTGTGCATCCACTAGACATAACCAGTCACTGTGCATCCACAGTTCCTGACATGCAAAGGACACGTCTGCGTTTTGACTGGTCCCTGGCTGAGGAAAGTGAAATATTTGGAGAAGAGACACCGGAGTACAGCAGTGTGTTCTGATTCTCAGTGGTATATTTGCCTGCTCTTTGTAGTCTCTGTCATTCATCTACAGGAGGGATCCTAAATGTTATTAAATTAGGAAAATTACAATTATATATTCTTCATCAAGTAAAGGCAAGAAGGAAGAGAGACTGATAAAGTGAGATAAGCCTAAAACCATATGTGTAGTTTACTGGGAAGACTGATACACACTAAACCAGAACAACCACATAACCCTTTAAGGACCAAAGCGTTGTGCAACATATTGCTTTGCAATGCTTTGCACACCCTCTGGTCCTTTAAAGGGTTAAGGCCCCTATACAAAACAGAGAAGTAGAGAAATTCTGGGGTAAATCAACCGTACCATCAGGCACAAGAAAAAAAATATATATATATATTTCCTTTGATTTAAATGGGGTATTTAACCCTTTGAATGCTTGAGAGATCTACAGTGCATTGTTTCACAAAACATTGGGAACTTCTTTTGCATTCAAGGGGTTAAAGCCCCGGTTTAACTTAATGGAACATTATATTTTTATCCTGTTTGCCCCATAAATGTCCTTTTCTTTGTGCACATTGTCCTGTATTGCATAGCTTTACTTTTTACTAAGATCATCATAATTGGAATACAATTTAAAGGAGAAGTATACCCTAATTGTGAAAAAAAAGATGTTGTTGGCTTTTCATAGAGGTTAAATTAAGGGTATTGCCAGTGCTCGGAGAGATTTCTTTGAAAATGTATAAAAGAAAACTTAGATTTTTTTCTGATATCTTAAGGTCAAGATGTTTTGAAGCCAGGAGCCAGTGAATATCTGAGTGTCCCATGCACAAGTTTCCCAAGAGGAGCTGTTTCTATTAGTCAGTGAATAGCTGAGTATCCCATGTACAAGTTTCCCATATATGGATGTAGAAACAGCTCCATCTGGCTGCAATACATTTTGGACTTAAGCTATCAGAAGAATGCAAAGTTATCTATTTAATATCTTTTTAATAACTTTTAATAACTTTAATTAGTGACTTTACTAGTGGAAAGGTGTGCCTTTTTAACAAATGATACATAAATCTGCAACAGGGATAAACTAAATGCATGAGGATTTAAAAAAACTGGAGGAATGGACTAAGGTATGGCATCTAAAAATTGAATGTTGAAAAGGGGAAGATAATGTATTTAGGACATAGAAACCCAGAAGTGGAATACAGACTTAACTGTACTGTGCTGACAAAACAACAGAGGAAAGGGACTTTGGTGTTATTATATCAGATAAATAGAAGGTAGATGACAATGCAGTAAAGCAGATGGAAAAGCAAACCAGGCATTAGCAGAAAGAAAAGAGTGGTATTAATACCACTTTATATATATAGCTGGTAAGACCCCATCTGGAGGGAAATGCAACCATAGTCACAACCCTTCTTAAGCGTTTGGGAACCAGTGCTCACCCCTCTGGTACTTAAAGCATTAAATGATGAGTGCCTCAATTATTTTAGACATTTTCTGAATTAAATCGTGTAATGCAAGTGTCATGAGATTTCTGGAGAATGAAAAACATACATTGTTTACTTAAATTAAATACAAAAAGCACTGGGTTTTGCAGAATAAGCATGTTGCTTTAGAGAAATGTCCATCAGGGATAAATGGCACAGGTACAGATATTAACATAGTTTGCTCTTTCATTCACCTGAAAATACAAGAATAAAAAAGTTGCATTTTATGTAGGGGACAAAGTATATATTATGTGTTGGTTTTATAAATGTCACATCGTAATGGGGTTAGCCCTAGCATGTAAGTTATCTAAAGAGAATGCACACACACACACTTCACGTCTGTTCGTATCGGCAGACACACACATATATACATACTGCACACAAGCATACTGTGTAAGTCCAGTGGTGATCACTGGCAAAGCAGTAAGATCAAATAGAGCAATTCAGCTGCAAACCAAATGAATCAAAGGAGATAAATACAAATTCAGGAAATAGAAACATTGATCCTCCCTCAGTTAGTAACACTGAGTCAGCTGCTGCTGCTGTTCTTGGTGCTGAAGTCTCTCTGTATCTTATCTGCTTTCTCCTGTCCTCCTCAAAACATTGACACCTTTATGCCTATTTTGAGAAGTACACAAGATAGGAAAATGGGCAGATTGGATGGGCCAGTTCTTATCAGCCATCAAAATCTATGTAAGACTGAGTATTTTATTTTAGACTAGTTTTAAAGCCCGTGTACACGGGCCAACAAAGGCGGCGCTGCAGTCCCAGGAAGGTGCGCAGAGAGGTCTCTAGTCTGAATTCAGAGTGCCCCACTCTGTATAAGCCGTGGTGAGGACAGTTTGTACTGCGCATGACTGCAGTGCGCGCAGCCGTCCGTACTGCGTATGATGGCTTCTGACAAACATCCTTAGTGAATTATAATATAGGACAGGGAAATGGGCAGACTGGATGAGCCAAATTTTTCTTTTCTGCCATAAAAATCTATATTTCTATGTTTAAATTAAAAAACAAATTAATACACACACGGTAACACTATTTAAACTTTTAGTAATGTTCGCTATAAGTAGTTTGCTGAGTCTTCTTTAAATTAAAGGTAATACATTGCGCTATGTGTAACAGCTTACTTGTTTGTAGTTCAAAAGTTATTAAGTGGAGAAAGATCCCGTGCTTGCCCCTTCTGACCACGTCACTCTGAATCTGCAGTCTGTTATAACACAAACAGGATCACACCAGCCAAATATAAAACACCTAAATAAATAGAGCTCAAAATAGCTAAAGGTGCACACTTAGGTACATCTATACATAGAATTAAAAAAAGGAAGGAAAGGGAGATCCAGTTGGAAACAGACAACCAAGTGGCACCCCCCTCCCCCTAAAAAAGAAATCTAATTAATGAGGCGCACGCCAAGGTATATATGAATATATAGAAAACAACTTTATTAAACAATAAATACAAAGTATCAGGTGGACATCATAAAAACAATAAAAAACAAAAAGCACAGGAGAATAGTAATATAAGATTATGGATCCCAAACAAATAAAGCTCCTAAATACTCAAATAAGTATATTCAAAGAAATATATTAATCTAAATTGTTTGATTGGTTAAAAAATTAAAACTTAATAAAGTGCAAGATTGTTCATTCACAAGAAATATAAATATGAATATATAAATAAAAATATGAATATATAAATATGAATGGCTAGACAACATAGCTGTGAGGCAAACATGTTTGGTTGATACCCAAGTGGGCAGACCATCAGCCATGGTCACACATGACCCCTCACCAACAGAATCACAGGTGAAGTGCTGGAGAAGGGAAATAAAAAAGAGACCTTACAATGTAAGAGACATATCAGAGGAAGAGGCTAAGTAGGAAAACTGCTGTCAAAGAAGCTGAGCAGGCATTAAGAGCACAGAGGGCACAGTTGGTTCACAGAGAATACAAGGCACTTCGATTTTGTTCAGTAAAATAAAAAAGCAAAGAAAGAATAAAAAAATAAGCTAAAGAGATAGCTTCCCAAAGACAGCACATGACGTAAAGAGGAGTGCTACACCCATACAGCAAAATATAATGGACTGTGAGCTACTTTAAATCTTGGACCTGGAGGTAATTGATTTAGTACATGGAAAAACTGACCTATAAACACCTGACTATTTTCCAATGTAAGCTGTCACACTGTCCATTTAAGAAATGTCCTTTAATTATGTTTTTTATGCTCATTTGTTAACTCAAGTGCCTCCAATGCCCTGTCTCTCTCTCTGATGTGCAAATCTCCCTGACTGGAATCAGCTGTGTTGTATCCTAGTACTCCCTATATAAGGTTACTAGCTTGCAGTGTGTCAGGGCCTAAAGTCAGGGTATCAAGTCAAACTAACAGAGTTAGACTGAGTTATTGATATCATTTATTGATATAGATATTCATTTAGATATTCATTTATTGATTGCAATCTGTCTTTTTGCTACTTGGTGTCTCATCTCCTGTGGATTGTAACTTCCTCCTGTCTGTCTCCCAATACAGGTAATTATAGTTATCTCTTCCTCCTGCTTCCGTCTGTCTAAACTCACACCTCCAACGCCCTGTCTCTCTCTCTGATGTGCAAATCTCCCTGACTGGAATCAGCTGTGTTGTATTCTAGTATTCCCTATATAAGGTTACTAGCTTGCTATGTGTCAGGGCCTAAAGTCAAACTAACAGAGTTAGACTGAGTTGGACAGAGGTTGGACTGAGGACAGACCACTATCAACTAAAGAACTACATTTGCTGTATTCAGACAAAAGAAACATCTATTTTCACCAAGCTCTGACATTTGCATCTTCTATCAAACCTGCTGAACACCTGATGCAAAGAAACCAGGACTACCAGGACTGAATTCACAAACTGCATAATTAACCGCTTAACTGCTGATGGGGAAGAAAAAAAAAACTGATCCTTATTTCTTCTCCCACTACCATTAACCATTACAACATCTACCGCTACTGATCAACAATGGATTGCTTCATTTAACCCTGAACTGACTCCTACCCTCACCAAATACTTTACAGTCCTGCAACAGACTCTGCTCACCCTCCCTGGCACCTACACCCTCTGCACCTGGACGGACTCTTGTCAAGTCCTCCAGTACTCCCCTGGATTACAGACTGCTGCTCAAATTCTACTGCCCCTCCTGGATTACAGACTGCTGCTCAAATTCTACTGCCCCTCCTGGATTACAGACTGCTGCTCAAATTCTACTGCCCCTCCTGGATTACAGACTGCTGCTCAAATTCTACTGCCCCTCCTGGATTACAGACTGCTGCTCAAATTCTACTGCCCCTCCTGGATTACAGACTGCTGCTCAAATTCTACTGCCCCTCCTGGATTACAGACTGCTGCTCAAATTCTACTGCCCCTCCCGGATTAGACTGCTGCTCAAATTCTATTGCCCCTCCTGGATTACAGACTGCTGCTCAAATTCTACTGCCCTATGCATTAACCCCATTATGGCCAAATTAACTTCTTTGCTTCTCATCACCTTCCTTACCTGCATAAGACTCTCCTTCTCCTGTGTACACATTAAGAGTCACTCCATTCACATTGCACCCTCACTTCTTCCCTCACCTTCTCTGCTCCCACAAACTTTTCTCATTCCTCCGCTCCCTATCACCAGCTTCTCCTTCTACCCCGGCAAAAAAGCCCCACTGTTTCAAATCCCACTCCCACCTTATGTTCCTGTCCCTTCTACTCCTGCTTGCTGCAGGTGACATCTCACCTAACCCAGGCCCCCCTTCCATTCTCTCCTGTACTGCAAAACCCACTGTACTGCAAAACTCACACACGCAACATCCACAATCTAATAGCCGTACCACGTCACCTAACCTCCCCCCCCTTTTTGTTTTGGTCTCTGGAACTCCTGCTCTGTGTGTAACAAACTGACTGCTGTTCACAATCTGTTCATTTCTCACTCCCTAAACCTCCTGGCAATCACCGAAACTTGGCTCATATCATCAGACATTGCCTCCACTGCCGCACTCTCACATGGAGGCCTTCAATTCACGCATACACCCAGGCCTGGCAACAGGCAAGGGGGTGGAGCAGGCATCCTTCTATCCCCTAACCATATATTTCAGGTAATCCCCATTGCTCCCTCTCTCTACTGCCCTACATTCGAAGTTCATGCACTTGGCCTTTTCTCTCCCTTCCCCTTGCGTGGTGCAGTCATATACAGGCCACCTGGCCCTACTACTCAATTCCTTGATCACTTCAGCTCCTGGCTCCCTCACTTCATGTCCTCTGATGTCCCTACTCTCATCATGGGCGACTTCAACATCCCCATAGATAATCATAACACCCCCCCCCCCCGCAATCAAACTCCTCTCCTTAACAGCCTCCTTTGGCTTATCACAGTGGACCAGCTCCCCCACGCACAGTGATGGACACTCCCTTGACTTGGTCTTCACTAACCTCTGCTCAGTCTCCAACTTCTCTAATATCCCCTTTCCCCTCTCCGACCACCACCTCCTCGCCGGTAACCTCATCATACCATCGAAACCCATCGCCTCCACTGTGACCAAGAACATGCGGAGAAATCTACATACTCTTGATCCGCAACAACTCTCCACATCCCTGCAACCTCTTTTCAACCCCATCCTCACACTTACTTGCCCAGAACAAACTACTGCTCTGTAGAACAGCACTCTCACAACAGCCCTTGACACAGCAGCATCTGCAACTCCACGCCACCCACGCACAACCCCACTACAACCCTGGCACACAAGACAAACGTGATACCTCCAGAGGTGCTCACGCACTGCCGAAAGGTACTGGAGGAAATTGCGCTCCACAGCTGACTTTATACACTACAAATTCATTCTCCATTCATATAGCTCTGCCCTCTCCCTGGCCAAACAGTCATACTTTTGCTTTCTGATTTCTAATCTCTCCTCTAACCCGAAATGCCTTTTTACAACTTTCAAATCTCTTCTACACCCACCAACACAAACACCTTCCACCATCTTCTCTGCCAAAGATCTTGCCACCCACTTCAAGGACAAGATCGAATCTATCAGACATGACATTTCATCACTCCCACCCCCATACAGCCACAACAGCCCTGTCACCTCTCCCACATACACACTAAGCTCCTTCTCACCCATCACAGAGGATGAAGTTTCCCATCTCCTCACTCACTCAAATCCAACCACATGCCCTCTCGACCCAGTCCCATCTCGGCTCTCTCAAGAACTCTCCCCTCTACTAACTTCAATCCTTACTCACGTATTCAACCTCTCCCTCTCAACTGGCACCTTCCCATCCTCTTTCAAACATGCACTCATCACACCGATACTAAAGAAACCCTCCCGGGACCCAAACTCACTGTCAAACTACCGACCAATTTCTCTGCTCCCGTTTGCCTCCAAGCTCCTTGAGCGTCTCGCATATAATCAGCTCACTAGATTCCTCTGCTCCCACTCCCTGCTCGATCCCTTGCAATCTGGATTCCGCCCTCATCACTCCACCGAGACCGTCCTCACTAAGTTGGCCATTGACTTGCTCTCCGCCAAGTCAAAAGGCCACTACTCCATACTCATTCTCTTGGACTTGTCAGCTGCCTTTGACACAGTAGATCACCCTCTCCTCCTCCATGCCCTCCACTCCCTAGGTATCTGTGACACTGCACTCTCCTGGTTTTCATCTTATCTCTGCAACTGCTCCTTCAGCGTTTCCTACTCTGGCTCCACTTCTCCACCCATCCCACTGTCTGTTGGAGTGCCTCAAGGATCAGTCCTGGGACCCCTGCTCTTGTCAATCTACACCTCATCCCTCAGAAAACTAATCAACTCCCTTGGGTTTCACCATCATCTCTATGCTGATGACACTCAAATATATATTTCCTCCCCTGACCTCTCCCCTTCCCTCTTGTCCCGGGTGTCTGACTGTCTGTCCGCTGTGTCTTCCTGGATGTCCTCCTGTCAACTCAAACTTAACCTTGGCAAAACCGAACTAATCATCTTCCCTCTCACCACAACCAGCCTTACCCCAGATATTACCCTCACCATCAACAACACTACCATCACACCGACCCCTACAGCTCACTGTATGGGGGTCACATTTTGACTCTGCCCTATCCTTCATTCCTCATATCCAGTCACTCTCCAAATCATGCCGTTTCCACCTCCGCAACATCTCTAGAATCCGACCCTTTCTCACACATGACACTACCAAATTTCTAGTCCAAACACTCATCATGTCCTGTCTTGACTACTGTAACTCTTTACTAATTGGCCTTCATCTCACCCAACTAACCCCACTACAGTCCATAATGAACTCTGCTGCAAGACTTATCTACCTCACTCATCGCTTCTCTGACACCAAACCCCTCTGTCAATCCCTACACTGGCTCCCATTAGCATACAGAATTAAATTCAAAATTCTGGTGCTTACTTATAGAGTCCTCACTAACACCGCACCACACTATATTTCTCTCATCTCCAAATACACTCCCCCACGTCATGTTCGCTCTGCACATGACCTTCTTCTCTCCACAGCTCTTATCACATCCTCCCACTCCCGCCTACAGGACTTCTCCCGTGCCACACCTCGGCTCTGGAATTCCCTCCCCCGCCCAATCAGACTCTCCCCCAGCCTTCAGATCTTCAGACGCTCCCTGAAAACTCACCTCTTCGGGGAAGCCTATCAACTGCCTCCATAAACAATATCACTAAGAATCAACCCTTGCCTTGACCTCTGCACTCAACAGCACTTCTCACTCCCACCCACTGACTGGCAGGTCAGGTGGCAGGAGGCACTTACACCCAATAGCACTTACTCCTTCTGTGTCATACCTACCTTCCTCTAGACTGTAAGCTCTCACGAGCAGGGTCCTCTGATCTTTCTGTTCTCCACATTTTATTGTACTATTTAATACCTCTGTATGTCTACTCCCTACTGTAAAGCGCTGCGGAATTAGTTGGCGCTATATTAATAAAGATTAATAATAATAGCTGCCAATAGTGCAGGGGCTATGTCTGGTGGGCCCCATACCTGTCGTTGTTTCCAGTGCAACCAGATTGGGCATCTGAGGGTTACTTGCCCCACTAGGAATCCACCACCCCCTGCTCGTGGAGGTGGGAGTGCCACTGGAGGGCCACCATCAGTTTTGCTTGTGATTGGACCTGTGGGGAAAAGAGAGGATAACCTGCAGAGTGTAACTGTAGGTGACTGGGTGACCATGGGACTGAGAGATTCTGGAGCTTCATTCACCTTGGTACGCCCTGAACACAGAGGACATGACTCCCGGAAGAACCATGTCCATCAAAGGAATTGGGGGTGTGCGCCCCGCTGTGCCCATGGCACGTGTGTACCTTGATTGGGGGGTGGGCAAAGGTTTGCGTGAAGTGGGGGTTTCTGAGGATATCCCTGTTAATGTTCTGCTGGGGAATGATTTGGGCCAGATGCTCTGTCACAATGCTCCAGAGGACACTCATTGCAAATTGGAAGGGCTAACTGAAAGTCCTGCTCAATCTACGGTACTGTGTGAAACTTTGGGGGATGTTGTGAAATGTGATCACTGGGAGGGAGAGCAGGGAGGTATACCAATGGTAGCAGTTGTAACCTGTCAGCAGTATGCCAGGGCTGCAGCTGTAGAACATGGGGAGGATGGTAATGAAAGGGTCACGCTGTCTGACCAGCAGGCAGAGAAAGGGGTAGACCTCATCCCACCCCCAATGCTCTGCCAGAGGAAGCTGTACTCTCTGGTGAAGCAAGGGGGTGGGGTGGCAATACAAATTTCTTGGACGCTCTACGCAGTGACCCCTCCATTGAAGGGTTGAGACACTGCTCTGAGAACCCAGGTGCTGACATGGATAGGCACTGGTTAAATGGGGATAACCATATTTTAATCTGGGAGTCTCTTCCCATTGAAATGCTGGGGCTCAGGGAGGGAGAAAGGCAGATTACATGGGAAGGCAGATGGCCCGTCTTGTTGGGTGGGAATGGAGGTTAATGGCGAACAAATTGATCAGCCTGTGGCTTGATCCATCTTTCCACCATCTTAAGGGGGAGGTGTCATGCCAAGGCATGAGTTGGCCTTTGCAGGGCCCTGGTATATATAATTTGTTTATTTTGTGTATTTTATTGTACCTTTTAAAGTGTTAGCTAAATGAGATGAGCAGATAACATCGCCAGAGCAGGATATAGGGGTCATAAAAGTTATTGGGCCCTCTGTGTGGATGGGGGGGTTATCCAGAGAACATGTGTAAACTGTCAGGCCAAATCTCCCCCCAGGTAACACCCAGGGGGTTTGTAATAACTGAAGGGGGAAATACCATCTGAAGTTCCCACAAGGACTAAAATGTAAATATCGGTAATTGTATTTAAGAATTTCTTGTGTTTCTCCCATTTTATTTTATGGACTGTTTTGCCAATGTGTAATCTTTATTTGTGTATGTCCTTTATTTCTGTATTTTTGTAACCAGCACTGTGAAGCCTTTTTTCAGATTAAATGTTCAATTAATCGCCTCTTCTCTCTGTTCTCTAACATGAACTCACTACTCTGAAGGAAGATCAGGTAGCACACGTTACTAAAGGGTTAATTATATATGTCTGATTATTAAGGTGATTTTATACTGTAATTCTGTTTTTGGGGTAACCTAACATGCCCAGATATAAAGTCTTGGTGGTGGCAGCAAATTGTAGTACTGGGGTGATAGTGCAGGAGGAATTTCAGGGGTTAATTTGGTGTTTGCTAGGAATAGTAACAGGGAACCAGGGGTCTATTATTGTTAACACTTTCACTCCCACACACTCCCCACTGTCTCAGCAGGGCCTATACCCTTTGCGTTTGACTTATAATGAATACTGAATAATGTTAAAGCACTATATCAATATGTAAAATAATGAGCTCCAGAGCAATTTGTATGTGCACAATAATCGCGTATCAACTTTTTCCTAAAAGTTCCGCTATTTCTTATTTCTAGTTGTGGTAATGTTGACCCTGGCTTATCTTTTCAAATAATGGTGTGTCTTCTTGATTTCTTTTGACACCCAAATCACTTGTCTCTTTGCAGATAGCCGGAACACACCACTTAATCCCTTAAGGACCCATGATGGTCCTGGACTGTTATGGGTTGTTATACCCTAAAAATATCACAAGTCAAGTTCTTCGTTTAGCCCTTGTGGGCTTAAGGACTGTAATTAAAAGATCCAATATGCTTCCAATTTTGCTAGTTTCACTAACCTATCTCCTCCTCTTTTTTTGTGGAGGTATGTGGTCTATGATGTAGAACGATAAGCCTTCTAGAGCGCTTTCGTGTTTTTCTTTAAAGTGTCTAGCGACATTGTGTTTTTGGTTCTTTTTCATAATATTTCTTCGGTGTTCCGTAAATCGTTCCTTTGCGCTTCTTGTAGTGCGGCCTACATATTGTAGGCTGCAAGGGCATTCCAATACATAGATCATGAATTTGGTGGTACGCTGTAGGAAATGTTCAATTTAATCTGGTGTTTTTAGGATTCTTTAAAACCAATAAATGGATTTCATTCTGAATTTACAAAATTATGTACTCCTTTAAGAAGAAACATGGTGCATAATGTCCTGATTCAGAAAACAAAATCACTAAAGAAATATAGAAACGGTACTTTATGTTCAGATACTGATATGAGTGCCACTTCCAGACAACAGTAACTAATACACATATAGCAATTATACACTGTTATCCTATCCAAAAGCGAATACTAATTTTCTGTCTATCACAACTCTACCCTCCTATTTTCAATTACTAATGAATCTATAGATCACGCCCCCGTAATTACTATTATGTACTACTCCCTTCTTCCCTCTCACTTCTCTTACTTTTCACATATTAACACTATACTTTTAGCATGTTATGTTTTTATTTTTTACTTTTTGATCCAAATTTCTCTGTATTCATCAATATAAAAAATCGGAACAAGATTGTAACCACCAAATGAATGATACATTGTTAATGCTATTTGTTGATTGGCTAAACCGGCAATAAATGAGGGACAGTTACGTTAGCAAACCAGACACTGCTTTGAGAAAGGGGCATAGAAGAGCGCTGAAACGCATTAGCCCAGTCTCGTGGTCGGAGGACACTGGTACCGGACGAATTGGGAGACACTAGAAGGAATGGAGACGGAGATAAGGAGTCACGAATTAGAGACAACCCTAAACGCTAAGATCCATCTACCTTGTAGTATTGTAGTGGGCACCGGGAGTGTGCTCTCTAGTAAAGCGGCATTATACTTCTAAGTTCCACAAATATGGGTTGTTTCTCGGTACAACACTATGTTGCATTAATACTTCTTCTAAGAAAATTCACTCCATTATCCCCAATGCTCCATCTATTATACCCGGACATACGTGCTTATACAAACAGCCATATCACTGCAAGCTGTATGAAGCATATTGGATCCCTTTTATATAGAAGTCCATATATACTCTAAGAATATATATTTTTGTAGCATTTTATATGTTCTTCCTTTTTAGAATTTCAAGTGATGTTTTAATCTTTCAAAGTGTTAATATATGCTTTTATCGACAATTTAAAGATGTACTAGTATTTATTGTCTTTTTTCTGTCAATGAGTAATTGAAGTTGCTGTAACCAAATAAAAGATCAAACACTATGCTTAGATCCACTTGCACTGTCTCTTCCCCATTCCTATGCTGTGGTCCTTAAGTGACCGCTGCATGCGTGCCCGGCCGGTCCTTAAGGTGTTATTCTTCTTGCAGATGTGTATACCGTACCGCTTTCAGGCTCACCTTTCCAAACTTGATCTCCCGTCCTCTCAAAGCACCACCACTTGTTAAACCAGTCACAATTCTAGCATATATTTTCATATATGTGACTGGTTTAACAAGTGGTGGTGCTTTGAGAGGATAGGAGATCGAGATTGGAAAGGTGATCCTGAAAGTGGTACGGCATACACACCTGCAAGAAGAATAAGCGATGTGTTCCCGATATCTGCAAAGAGACAAGTGATTTGGGTGTCAAAAGAAATCAGTGTAATCACTGAAACGGTTGTTCTAACGAGTGTGAATAGGATACACCTGATGTGATAGAGCAGGTGTATTAACCTCTTCTAGTGCTGTGAGACACATAGCTAGGACACAGCAAGCATTATCATTACGAATGAGACAAAACTGAACTATATAGAAACATTTTTTCTATGATCAGCTGTTGCTGCCAGTTTTTAGTTTAAATTATCGCAAAAGATACAGTGTATCATTTGATTACAAGTTATTGCACATTGAGATAGTGCTGACTGTGATCACCTTTATTTACCTAGGTTCTCAAATGGATTTTCTTGGCCATATTTATCTTTCCTCCATACCAAATTTGGATTCACTTAATCAAAAGAAGGGGGTTGTTTGTTTGTTTGTGTGTGTGTTTTTAATATATTTCAATAAAGATTGTTTGTTTTTATTCACAATACCCATATCCTTGTCTGGTGGCCAAATAAGCAGCTGAACTGATCTCTAGGACACAGGGTATTGCTATTTCTGTGAAATAACAGTATTATAGCATTAATAAGCTGTGACCATATCTCTTTCTTTTTTTCTTTGTTACTTTATAATAGACTAGGTTGAAGCCCATCATTCGAAGGGGGGGCAGCGGCAGTATTGTGGTGATCCCCGGAGCATGCCGCTCTACCTCTGCTTTTCCCTCCACCGCTGCCATGCCTGGGAGCCATATACAATTTGCTAGGAGGCATTGCTGTTTGTTAGGCACACAGGGATCAACGCATCCTAGCAACATATATATATATATATACTAGTTGAAGAGCCTGTGTACATGGGCCACAGTGCCACCCAGCCTGAGAGACTGCCTGCACCACGGCTGATACGGAGCAGGGCGCTCCGAATTCAGACCGTAGTTCTCTCTGCGCACCTTCCTGGGACTCTTGGTCCCAGGAAGGTGCACAAAAAGGACTCCGGTCTGAATTTAGAGGCCCGCTCTGTATCAGCCGCGGCGCTGGCAGTCTCTACTGCACATGACTGCAGCACGCAGCCGTCCCTACTGCTCATGACGGCTTCTGACAAACATCCTTAGCGAATTATTATATAGGATATGCGGCCCCAATACACAAATAAAATCTTTTTCCTTCACCTTAGGATATTTTATAAATAATGATAAAAACATGAAAAAGTATAACATGTATTTGCTTATAGGTTAAATCACATATCAACTGTGAGGCAAACAGATGCTTATATCAATCACAATGAGCTTTTTGATGGGATACTGATATAATTACCCATGTTTACTATTATGGTAGTGCAAAGCTTAGGGGTTATCCAGTCCTGCAAACTGTTTCTTGATGTGGATTGGTTGTTCTCCCCTTTGATCACACAAGCAGGTTACTCCAATTGTTTTAGTCACTTATTTTGTATTTATTTCCTCTGTTGTAGGTGATTCCTTTATGTCTGTGAATAAGCTCTCAATACAGAGTGAAACAAGTAAGGCCAAGGTTGGAGGTATTGCTTCTGTGATTCTATGTCCCGCCTCCATAATAATTTTTTTACACAGTCTTTTTAACCCCTTAAGGACCATTGATGTGTCAGGACCGTCAAGGCGGTCTGGCAACTAAGGACCAGCGATGGTCCTGGCATGGCATGGAGTTCAGGTCTCCTGGCGTGGTTGCACGCTGCTCCGGAAGCCCTGAACCGGAAGCTAAAAAAAAAAAAAAAAATCCCAGTGGTCCTCAAGTGCCAGCCGTGCGTGCACGCACCGGTCCTTAAGGGGTTAATGTCTGTAATAAAGATTTTTTTTATGAAGTTGCCATGTTGATTTTTGATCCAGAGTGCCATCACATACTTCTATTCTGCACGCATGAGCTAAAAGTACTGGAAAACCTGGAGCGGCTTGTCACCGGTTCCTTCCTCTGCTGAACGATGAGTCTACTGTAGTTACATTTCCCTTGTATAATCTATTGGTGATTTCATGATTCAGAGATTGATAGCGTTGTTGCACTTCCCTGTTTTTGTATGTGTCTCTGGGGAAGCAATCTAACATTTGTGGTAGTAGTGATGGCACCACATCTTTATAGGACTTGCTTCCAGAATATATTTTGGTAAAGGATACACACACATACACACACACCATATGTCGCCTAGGAGTGGCCCCACTGCACGTGAGATGGTTACAGTATGCTTGCAGGATAGCTACATACTAGGTCAAAATGATGACCCCATTTACTACTGGCAAACAAACATTGTGGGTGTGGCCATCACTGCAGCGTACTGACATAGAAGCTCTTAGTTGCCCACCAGCAAGAGTGCAGGTTGAGCAGGTTTTCAGTGCAGCTGGTTATATTGTTATTGACTGTAGGACACTGCAATGAAGCAGCAGAGTTGGGAGACACATTTCTAAAAATGTACCAGCACCTTGTGCTATCTGAGTATCATTTAGCAGAAGTGGAGAAAAACCACACAAAACCGAGGAGCCAACGGGAAATGCACTATTAACAGCATTACTGAGGATGAAGAGGAGGAGAAGGAGTGATTTGAAGGGGTTCTACCATCTACCACAGCTGGGACCACTGTTAAGACAACTGAATAATGTTTGACAAAAATCTAATAATAATGAACTGCTAAACTGGATTCAAACAAGATGATAGTTTGTCTAGCATTCATTCCTATGAATCATGATGATATACATACATTAATCACACACCACCACCACCATACACATCTGCCAGTGTAACATTTTTTTTATTACTATTGAGAATAAGATTTAGCATAGTGGCAGGCTTACCAAAAGAATAGCCTGAAAATAAATTATTTTGCAGTGTTACTGAAGGTCAAACCTTCATAAATTATAGCAAGGCTAGGCTCGAAAAAATGTGATTGTAGAATTTTTGGGCTTCAGACAAGGCGAGCCCTAACAAAAAAGTTTGCAGGCATCAGGCTTGTAAAAACAAGTGGTAAAAATATATACTACAATATATGTAACAAAATGCACTACACTAAAGTGTTAAACAATTTCTTAAACACACAATGTGTTTGAATTATATAAAATATTATCTTTCAGGGGGAGTGGCTTGCCGTTGAGGATGGTGGCTGCTTAAGTGTCGAGCTCCGCTACCTTTCCTGTTTCTGCTTCACAATTTGCACCTGTTAGCTGCTATGGTTCGTGGCAGACAGGGCTATTCTGAAGCTTCTACCCCTGGGATAAGGGGAAAAGTTCTACTCCTTCTTTACGAGCCTTTTTTCAGTCCCAGGCGTCTACTGACTCCTTGATGGCGGACAACGGTGTGGCTGCCTCCCCAGCCTGCTCTCACTTCTCTGGGGACAACGCATTGGATCAGATACCTGGGGTCTTGCGAGATGGGGAGTCCTCTGCCCCTGCTTGCCAAACTTTCTCCTCCACACCCTGGTGTACCGATTTTAATAACCTAATCCAGAAACTAAAAAATACGGTTCAAGAGGAGGTTTCCAAACTGCGCACCGACTTGCGTGGCATTGAGCAGTGTGTGGCGACACAGGAAGAGTCCTCAGCCCTTCATTCTCACAAGCTCACTGCGATTGCCCAGACCTCATCCCATTATTCATTCTACTTGGTGGAATACAGGCAGCGGATCGAGATTCTGGACAACCGTGGACACCGCAACAATATCAGCATCAGTGGTTTTTCTGAGGAGCGGGCTGGGGCCGAGGAGGATATTCCCCGGCTTCTACTCACCATCTTTAATGCTATGCTGTGGCGCCCACCCGATTCCGCGATTGCCTTTGGGCACATTGGGCCTTACGACCTAGAGGACCCTCTGATGGCCCCCTGAGGGACATTGTGTGTTGCCTTGTGGACTTCGCACTAAAGGAGGACATCATGAGGAAAGCCAGGGACCTGGGTTTGTGGTCCCTCGAAGGCCACGCAGTGACTTTTTATCAGGGCCTCTCTAATCTGACACTTCAGGCTAGATGGGCCCTGCAGCCCCTGACCTCAATACTGCAACAGCGACATAAACTTTACTATTGGGGATACCCTTTCAGCCTGACGGTCCGCATGGGTGACAACACGCTCATTCTACAACACTTTCAGTAGCTTCCTGGTTTCCTCGAGGACTTGGGGTTCCCAGACTTACAGATCTGAGATTGGAGCCTCCCAGAGCTTCGCAGACCCTTGAGACCGCAGAACAGATGCCCCTCTCAAGGTGTTGGAGGACCCTGGCTGTCACAGGACCCTGCTATTCCCCATTCTCGGATGGATGTTGAAATTGAGGAGTGATTGTCTTGATGTTTGTTCTGTTCCCCGTGAACTGCACCGTTCCTTATGGGGGATTTTCCACCTGGACTGTGGCCTACGTGGTTATTGCCCCTTCCTGCAGTGTTTCCTTTGATTCTGTGGCCTTGCAGCCCTGCCACCTGAGTAGCTACCTGTGTGCCTTGCCCTCTTCCCAGCTCCCTGCCTGGCGGTCATTAGCACCCCCTTTGCTTTGCAGCAGCTCGCCAGTGTGTCCCCCTCCCCCCTTATTTCTTATATTTTATTTATTTTTTATATTTTCTTCTTTGGTTAGGGGTTAGCTGTTTCAGGCTGTACTGTTGTGCGCTCTGCTCTGCCCTGCTCCCCATGTTCTTTTTCTGCAGACCCTGCTTTGCGCCTTTCGACAGCTGCTCTGCTAGCCCCCACTTTGCCTATCATGCTACTTGGTCCTTTTGGGACCTGTTCTTTGGAGCCTTCTATGATGCTGGGCCAGTGGTTCTGTCGGGCTCCCGGTGTCCGGCCTGTGCTGTCCGGTGCCAGATCCGGGGGGGTGTCTCCCGATACATGGCTTGTTAACTTAATAATAATAATAACTAGTATTTATATAGCGCCTTTCTCCCAGTGGGACTCAAAGCACTTTCAGTGCACGCTCTCGGAATTAACCAAATCGGCAGCTGAAATAATAGATGCTATTATTACCCAATTAATGGTACTCATTTATCGACCTCAGAAGGATGAAAGGTTGAGTTGACCCTGCTGGGATTCGAACCTGCAACCTTGCGGTTGGAATAGGCTCCATAGTCAGGGACTTTACCACTGAGCTTCACCAGCTTCATGTAATGCATGTCATGTCATGTAATGCATTGCTAATGTGTTGCACTGGGGGTTGTGGGGTGGAACTTGTTGACAACAAGTCAATTGCTATGAGAGGGGGGTGCAGTGATAATCAGAGAATGCTTTCACCCCTTGTAAATTAGTGCAGTGCGCTGCTAAGCACCATGTTGATAGCTTCTTATTCACCAGGTTAACAGTTATGTGCCATAGGATGCCCTGGTCTGGGAGTCTAGTATTTTGACTTTCCAACTGGTAACTGACATTATGTTCTCACTGCTTGAAGTCCACACTTTACCTACCCAACTATAGCCTCAGTAATAATTATGCTTGTTTTTGCGGCCTGTTGACCAGCATAAATTATTGTTCATCCTATGCATTCGACAGCCCTGCACTCTATTTTTTTGATGCCACAACCCTTTTTTCATTTTGATGCTGTTGGATTGTCCCAAGATTGATCTTTATAGTGCAGAGACAGCCATGCTCTCAATGCCTTCATGCTGGCAATGTTTCTTGCATTTGCCGTGTGGAGAAACGTTGCCCATGCGCTGTTGTTGGTTGATCTTACTATTGCTAGTCCGAGACTCCCGGATGATGACACTAATCCATTTGCACCATCACTGTTACATTCACAATATGGGGTTTCTTATGACCTGTCAGTTGGTTTAGTACTCTGCATGCTGGAGAGTACCCCTCTGGCATTCAAATGGTTAAGGAAGGTTTTACCCCAGAGTAGAATGTTATTACACTTGCAATTGAGGACTCTATGCTATTGGAGCGGCCAATTTCCTTGCATGGGCTGGCCTTAGCAATTGCCTGGGTCCAGATGGTCTTCCGCTCCTCTACTATAGACGCTTTCAGGATGTCCTTGGTCCCCGCTTGGTCTCTGCATTTAATTCAAACTTGTAGGGTCATACTATCCATCCCCACACTCTGTCTGCTACTGTTTCACTGATACCTAAGGAGGGGAGGGATGCGGAACAATGTGGCAACTTTCGGCCGATCTCCTTGCTTAATGCCGACCTGAAATTACTCTCCAAAATTCTGGCTTCCCACCTTGCTCTCTTTATGCCTCATCTGGTCCACTCCAATCAGGCAGGTTTCATATCAGGGCGGGAGGCCAGGGATTGCACTATACGTGCAATCAATCTGATTCATTGGGCTCGATCCTCCTCTACTCCGTTACTTCTTCTGTCAACGGACACAGAGAAGGCCTTCGATCACCTGGACTGGGGTTTTCTGATGGAGGTCTTAAAACATATAGGCCTCGGCCCTCAAATGCTAGCTTGGATATCATCCCTATACTTCCGCCCCTCAGCCAGGATTCCGATTAATGGCGCCCTACCGGAGCCTTTCCAGATCTCCAATGGCACACGGCAGGGCTGCCCTCACTCCCCCTTGCTGTTAGTCATGGCTCTGGAACCCTTTGTGGAGGTGGTTAGGGTGAATGGCGATATTAGGGGCTTGATGTTCACCACAAGGTTCTAGGTTTTGCTGATGATCTTCTTTTTCCTATTACTTGCCCCAGACTCTCTCTACCGGTTCTTCTCTGGGAATTCCTGGAATATGGTGACCTTGCAAAGTTTAAGCTTAATGCCACCAAGTCAGAAATTCTAAATGTTAACCTTCCTGCCTCTGAGGTGCATTCCTTATCTGCTTCCTTTCCCTTAAAGTGGCATCGTGATAGACTTAAATACGTGGGTGTGTTCCTATCTGACACAACTTTATTCTCTCAACTTCCTTCCATTCCTGTCCTCCTTGCAGTCGTACTTACAGTTCTGGACCCCGTTATATGCTTTGTGGTTCGGTCGGGCGAACGTGTTAAAAATAAATGTGCTCCCACGCCTGCTCTATTTATTTCAAACACTCCCCGTTCATGTCCCATTGGCCTTCTTTACCTTTATTCGCTCCTTGTGGCTGAAACTTTTGTGGGACCAGAGACAATCACACCTCCGATTTAATTTACTAACCCGCTCTAAGTCGCGACGTGGCATAGCTTTGCCTTGCCCTGGAAGGAAACTGTGGATTTCGCTTGAGGGTGTTGTGCTTGATGTGCCTTTGCACCTTCTTCCTTGGCTTTAGCCACAACATGCCAAGTCGCTTTCTGGGAGACACCCTTTAGTTGCACCATGCTCTCTGTCTTTCATAATGTGTCCTGTTCTCCCCCTTGACCCCCCTACATGGGAATCCTGCCTTTCTGCCCAGTAAGGGTTCTGGCTCCTTTCTTGACACCTCCCTTGATCGGGCAGCTCAGATTGCAATGTTCTTGGGGGACGATCGCAAGCTTCAGCCCTTGCAGGATATTCTGTCTCTCTGCCCACCGACATCTTTGGATTGGTTTCACTACACTCAACTGGGGTCTTTTGTCCATTCTATCTCTCAACCACAGGACCTCCTCCAGCCTTCTACTCCTTTTGAGGACTTATGCTCGGGTGATGTCCTTCGCCCGCCTGGTATTTCCCTGTTGTATCGCCTACTCGCTGCCTCTGGTGCTTCTCCCCTCCCGGCCTTCGCACGAAAATGGGAATCCTCCCTCCAGATTTCTCTGAGCAATTCGCAGTGGGAAAAGATCTTTACTCAGAACCATAAATGCTGCTAATAAGACTCAGGAAATGTCCTATAAATTGCTAACCCATTGGTATCGTACTCCAGCACTCTTGCACTCTTTTTCCCCTGAGATCCCTGATGTTAATGAGCGTAGGCACAACAAAAACACGTAACACAAAAACCTGCGTCGCACCTGTTTTCGCATCACTGTGCTTCCCAAACACCCGATAAAACACAATTTAAGTCAAAATGTAACATTACGGCTGTCGTTGGCTAGCAACCCTGATAGATGCACAAACAAAATTCAAATCTACAGCCAATCCCAAGGCCCCAAAGTAGCAAAAATGTTCTAATACAACTATATATACCCCAAAATAATGATCACACCCTGTCCGTGTTTTGAGTTTTAGCGAGCTAGATCACAGGACCCAGGAGCGGAGGAGAGGAGCCGACATTCGTGGTAGAAGGAGTTTTTGGAGTTTGGAGAGAGAAGAGCATTGCTTTAAATATACACATATCACACTTTTGCACATATTACGTACACCCATACAAACACATACATACACATAGTCTTTTTTTTTACAACACCTTACACATTTTTTAAAGTTTTTTTTGACAGTGTGAATCTGTGAGTGAAAGAGTCTGACAGAGAGTGAGTGTGATCGAGTTTGTCTGTGAGGGCATGTGGAAGTGCCTGGGTGTGAGTGGGTGAGTGATGGCTAGGAGAGGAGGACAGGAGAGAGGGATGGGGAGAGTAGTTGAGGAGAAGGAAGGAGAGCAGGACTTCCCTGTTGAGAATAGGGGTGGGAGAGGGAGATCCGCAGGGTGGAGGGGGACCAGGCCCAGAAGAGCAGGCACACGGAGGACAGGGACAGAACCTGCAGTGGGTCAAGGGGCACCTGCTGGGGACCACCATACACAGGCAGAGGCAGAGCAGGCAGGGCAGTCTGGTTCTGACTCCTCACATGCCGGAGCTGAGGAGGAGAAGAAGATCAGGGATCCCCGTTATACTGAGGAGGAGAATAGGGCCCTTGTGGAGGCTGTGCTGGAGAGGGAGACCACCCTCTTCCTGAGGGAGAAGGTCCCTGGCCTGTCTGCGAGGAGGAAGGTGGCAAGGAACCAGATATGCAGCTGGGTGAATGCTGTGGCCACATGCAGAAGGGACGTGGACTCTATAAAGAAAAGATGGGGCGACTGCAAGAGGGTGGTCAAAAATAAGTTGGCCAAAATCGCCAAACACGCCCAAGCTACAGGAGGTGGCCCACCTGTCCTGATCACCTTCTGTGGATGGGACGAGATGGTGCTGCAGAACATGTCCGCCACACTCATTGAGGGGGTCCCTGGAGGCTCGGACACTGGGGAAGAGAGGAGCCTCCACACTACCGGTAAATGCAGCATCACATAACCACACATCATACCTAACCACACCACCATTACACACAAACACAGTCACATCCCAACATATGCCCATCATTCATCACACAACTGCGCCAACACAGCACCCTGAGGGTTAAAACAGGACACAAGACAAGGACAAATGTCAAGGTTCAACAAGGTCCAAACCTGTCCAAGTCCCTGGTTAATCCTCATGTTGCTGTGCTGATCACAAACAATCCACACAAACCATGCTCATAAAAGTGTTGTATGTTACACATCATAACTGCTCCAAAGCAATGTCACCAATGTATCCACAGGGAAACCAGCACATAACCCCTTGAGTGCTAGAGGGATTATCAATGCATCGTTCAACAATGCTTTGACAACCCCTCTGGTACTCAAGGGGTTAACCACTAATAAGAACATGAGTCGATAGGGTAATGATTGCACGCTACACAGTGGACAATCACTAAGTGGTGAAAAAGAGATGATAGAGATAAATTAACACTTACATACCCTCACTTCACCAATCCCAATGTTAGTCTATGGAGAATATTCAATAACATGAATCAAGTTGCTAAGGTCACATTGGATACAATCCATACAAAACAAAGTCAGCATCATGTCCAGTTCATCAGGTCTTCTTCACCGCTTACTGAATCACAAAAAGGATGGATCAGATCACACATCACAGTGCCACTGAGAAAAACTGGCTGCCTGTGCAACACACAGGCCTAAAACAATTCCACAGAATTAAAGCTGAAAACGTAGGCCTTGGTGTTGTGTATGAAATCATTTACTCTAACTTGAAATGACATATCTCACATTTGATTCCCACATGGATCCTCAGGAGTGCTGATGCCATTAGTGGCTGGTACACCAGCCACTATTTGCAGGATACACATGGGAACCAAATATGAACCACTGTAGTTTGGCCAACAACAGGCCATGAATGATAAATATGTCTGATTGAGTACGGCTGCCTCACTCAGAAGGATAGATGGGTTCATCCTGAAAAAAAACACAGGCCTCAATCAAAGATATCCTTCAATACTGGCTTGATTGTTGCCCTTCAGGATTCAGCTGGAACATACCTCATGGACAGGATCCTGTCAAGTACATCAATCTCTGATTTCTAGCGTGGTATCCCATGCATCACAGTGTAATGCATAGGATATCATCATGACAACTAGAGAGTGACATGTAAAATAATACAAAATCTTGCATTGTACGGGATAAACTGATAACATAGGGATAAATACCACTTGAATCACACTGCAGATCTGTTCAAAAAATATATATACACAAAGAAAAACGCTCAGATATGTATATGGATATGTACCTTTCAAATGGGTACAAATATGTACCAAAAGATGTGAACCCAGAGATCAGTTCAGTACATGTGATTGCCTTACTGGCCATATATGTGCACCCATCACAAACTAAATGTTATTGATATCATCAAAATACACATACCTAGTATATCCCACCTTACTTACTGTTTTTATTTATGATATCAATAAAAGTTAGTTTGTGATGGGTGCACATATATAGCCAGTAAGGCAATCACTGAACGGATCTCTGGGTTCATATCTTGTAAGGATATGTTTGTACCCATATGAAAGGTACATAGCCACATACATATCAGACAATTTTTCTTTCTGTGTACCTTGGACGGGATAGCAATGGTTAATTTCACCTTGATGTAATATTGTAGGCATTGTAAAAAGATGTGGATTGATGTTAGTCCTATCCCTCAAACCCTCATGTTTACACAGATATGACTATATGTGACAGCTGGAGATATCAGTCATTTGACCACACGGAGGTTCTTCAGCACAGCCAAAATTGCCCCATTTAGAGATAAATACTTCTTTGGAATGGTCTACAAAGTGTGCCTGGTTTGCAAGCACACTCTGTGGACCATTCCAAAGAAGTATTTATCTTTAAATGGGGCAATGACCCTTGGCCACTCGACTACCAACCCCTGGGCCTGATTGGAGAGCCCCAGCGCCCTATACCGAGGGAATTCTTTACTCCACCACCAGCACAAACATCAGTGGGCAGCAGTGAGTCACTTGATGTGGTGGGCATATATCCATCATCTGCAGCAGCCACTCCACCAGCTGTCACAGCAGCAGCAGCCACAGCACACTCAGCAGCAGCAGAGGGCACAGCTGCAGCAGAGGACACAGCAGCAGCTGAGGACACAGAAGCAGCAGAGGACACAGAAGCAGCAGAGGACTCCGATTCAGCAGGATCCCCACCAGCAGAGTCACCGGGCACATCCATCTCCAGCACTGCACGACCCACGGGGATGGAGGCGGAGTGCATGTCCCTATAAAGGAGGCTACTCCGGGCATGCCACAGTACAGTCCAGAATATCTCCAGTATAGAGGCAAGAATCCATGCCCTGGAGTTGGAGGTGACAAGGATCAACACACAACTCCATCAGTACCACACGGGGATGATGGACATGTTTGGCCAGGTGCTGGTGGAGTTGGAAACCACAACCACAGGGAGAACCTGCGTGTAGAGAGAGCGCTGCGGTCCACAGAGGGGTCCACTGTACCCTCCAGTGTGACCCCTGAAGCCACACCTAGGGCTCAAAAGATCACCAGGCAATCAGCCAGGACATCCACCTCTGGCACCCATTCTAAGGCCCCCCCCCAAAAAAAACTGCCCAACTTGTTATTTTCACCCTTAATAAACAAAACATTGTGCTTTTGAATCCTGTCTAATATGCTTTGTGTTTAGTGATAGCTTGGGTGGCAGAGTTGTCTCCAATGCATTGCCAAGCAATGCAGTTAACACAACTTTTGCCTAGGTAACATGTTTGTGGGATGTTACAACATGGGTTCACACACACTGTTGTACAAATTCAACTGGCAATCCATCCCTGGAGCCATATAACATGACAGTGTTATATGGCGATGTTGTGGGCTGAATTTGAACAAAACATACCCCTTAACACAACGACTGGTGCAACACTGAACATTCGTCTGCATCAGTTGTTGTATTTAATGGGTTAACCAAACAAAGAGCTTTTTGACTAACAAGCAGGACAGATGGAACATGCAACAAAATAGTCTTTGATTCACACTCTTATTGTGAAACTGACTTACTGAGGAACCCAATGTTAATGCTAAGATTTCAATGTGTAGCACGCACATTCAGATCCTGGGGTGAGCATTGGTTTCTCCACTAAGTTGAGTTGTTGTTTTACTAAGGTTGTAACAGACTTCACCAGTGATAACACTTGTCCACTTAGTCTGGTTGTTTGTTGATGTAGCCCATGTACTGAGATATGTCAAACTAAAGCAATCTCAGAACATTGATTATATTGAGCAACACAGAAACAGTGGACATGAAATCATTGTGGAAGTATATCCCCTGTATCACCTCTTTATCACTCCCAACACACATTAGTGTATCACTGCCATCATCTGTTTGCATGAATACATCACAGAGTCCACTCACTGCCAAACAAGTAGTGGATTCCTGTGATGTGGGTCATGCCTTCCCAAGTATGGGAGATACTCTAGCCTTGACTGTGGTTACGCATTGACACATGTGTAATCCAACATTTCTTCATACAGATCCAGATTGAATAGTGATGGTTCTTCTTTATTGTGTCTCAAAGTAAATTAGAACGTACATGTGTTTTCTGGGTATATTTCCTATATGCATTAAACACTTGTATGAGCAAACTACTTGTACTTTGAAACTAAATATCAATACTTTAGAAACACTACTATCCTGCTCATGTGTTGTCCGCAAGGTTTAACAACTCTGTAGATGAGCATTCTAACTGTACAGGTTTGATACCTGGATGTAAATAAACACATGAATTTGTGTTTTCTGTGTCTATATTAGAATGTTCCAGTAGAGGTTGCTGTGAAAATCAGGTCAAACATTGCAACACAAACACTTGAAACACCAAGGTTGTGAGCTTCATAGAAGCATTGTCAAGAGATCAGTCCAGTCATATGGAAAATCTTCAGTTCAAGGATGGATCATGCTATGGATGCCTATGGGACAAGAGGACAGGATTTGGAGCAGCACCCTCGACCTGATCATCATGCAACAACTTCTACTTCATAATCCCCTCAATCTTTTTCGTTATAGATGAATACACAAACCATTGCTTTGTAATGTGTTGTGTACTCGTCTGTAACCCATTATGTAGAGGACTAAGGGAATATGTGAGAGTGACAGTGACAGCCCAATTTTATTTGTTTCATGGAACTATTAAGACATATTTGTTGAAGTGTGTATTCCTGTCAGGGGCACATATCACTGTACACTCACAGGTCAGCATGGTGTCCCTGGAGATCTGATCCACGTTTCATGACATCTATGTTGTGTAACAATACCACTGTAGATCCACCCCTCTGCTGCTCTTCTCAGCTCTAGCACAGTACATGTCCCATGTTGACCCGAATGGCCCTATAACCCCTGATGTGACAGAGTGTTATCCAATGCATTGCACTGGATAACACTCTTTCTCTACAAGGCTACCATGGTTGCTCTGGCTATGATCATGGCAAATCATGTTAGTTGCTGTCAATCAAGCCATGTAAGATGCTGAACATGGGTTATGTGTTGTACCTTGTTTTTCCTGGGCGTGTGTGTGATATCCTTGAGGTATCAATGTCAACGTGGAGAAGGGAATGGAACATGGTTTTGGAATCCCCACACACAATATGCCACGTCCATGGTATGCATACTGCTGCCAGTGCAGTGCTGTGTCAATGATCCTGTGGGGTGAAGTAGAACATCATGTGTGGTGTGGTTAGTGTGTTGGCACCAATTCACAGGACTGATGGACGACTTGCATGGATTGTTTGAATGCCCGTGTTATACTCACAGCTAAAGTGGTCGGTGAAGAGCCTGTCTCTGATCTGCACCCCTCTCAGGGTCTCCTCAACATGGACGATGTCCACTGGAACTTCAGGTATGGGGGGAGGGTCCTGGATATCATCCACCAGCCTAGTGTCCACTGCAATGTTGTGCGGTATTGCACACGCTATTATGATGTTACACACTTTTCCTGGGGCATACCGCAGTGCTCCCCCCGAGTGATCCAGACATTGGAATCGAGACTTAAGGAGGCCAAAGGTCCGCTCAATGGAATTCCGAGTTCTGCCATGAGCCTGGTTGTATCTTTCCTGGGCATCTGCTTGGGGATTGGCAACTGGGGTCAGTAGCCAGGATTTGCAGCCATAGCCAGCATCACCTGTGGAATGTGAGTGACATGGTGAGACAGGGAGCACATGTTGTGTGAATGATGTTTTGTGTGGTGGACGTACTAGCTGTGAGTCAGGAGCATGGTGAGCAGTGTTGTGTGTACACCTGAGGATGTGGTGTAATTTAGTATTGTGAACGCACCCAGAAGCCATCTCCCTCTATAAGTTCCATTCTCGAAGTCTCTGCGTACTGAGGAGTTTTGTAGAATGTGAATCACGAGAGCTTCCAGGATATTTTTCTGTTGCTGTCATACACCATCTGCATGTTCATGGAGTGGAAGTTCTTCCTGTTGATGAAGATATGTGTGTCACATGCTGGGGCTTTTTATACAGACATGGGTGCAATCTATAGCACCCATGACCCTGGGCATGCCTCCACTTGCGTAAAAGCCCTGCTTGAGATGTATCCACTCCATGTTGGTGGTGGGGAAATGTATGTAGGTACTGGCCTTGCTTTTGAGGGCTGGCAAGACCTGGGTCAGCACTCTGGAGAATGTGGCCTGTGACATGCCAGATGCATAACCCTTAGTCGACTGGAAGGTGCCACTTGCCATGAAGTGTATGGCACACAGGAGTTTTTGTAGGCCAGCGAGGGCATGGTTGTGGATGTAGATCAGATCCACATGATCCTTGATGACCTCATACAAGGCAATGATGCTGTGTGGCCTCAACCTGTAGCGATCAATCACCTCATCATCGGTCATTCCAAAGATAGTGACCCTTGGGTGGTATACCCTGTGCCTTTGTGGTTGTCTATACATCCTCCACTGCTGTAGAGGTCCCTATGGCAGCTGGGGAGCATCCTGTTGCTGTGGAGCATCCTGTTGCTGCAGCTGTGCATCTGCAGGCAGGTGCTGTCCTCCAGGTGGGGATTGGTTCCTGTGTGGCTGTTGAGCCAGAGGCTCCTCACTCGCAACAGGTGAAGGCTGTTGATCAGGTGTGCCTGGGGCTTGCTGGTGTTCCCTAGCTCTCGCCCTTGCACGCCTTCTCTGCAGTCTTCTCATCAATAAGTATCCCAACATACTTATTTTTCTCTATATCTCTCCCTGAGTGGAAAACAAGCCACAAGTTAGTGTGGTGAGCTGTCCCTTTAAGTACCTGGTAGGGCGTTGTCTAGGTGTGGTGATGAAGTGAGTGATGACCAATGGGAAGGTGTTTGTTGTCCAGGTAAGTGTTGGCAGGTGTGTCTGTGTTTTAAAATGTGTTGTGTTCTGATTGTTGTGTCTCTGTCAGCTGCAGGTGTGAAGTTGTGGGGTGCAGGTTGTGTCTGGATCGTGTGGTGATGTTGCAAAGTTGAGCTTGTTTTGTATTGGCAGGTGTCTGTGTTGTGTGATAATCCGCATTGTTCCGTGCCATATTGTGGTGGTGTTTTTTTGGAAATCCTTTTCCCTGTGGTGTTGCTTGTTGTAGTGACAGTGATTTGTGGTGTTTAGCCATGTTTTTGTGTTATTTTGGCATTGCACGGGTTAATTTTGACATTTACATGCTTGTGCTGTAAGCATTTTGTCTGTTTTCATATGCAACGGGTGTTTTTTTTTCTTTTATCGTTAAGTGTCTAACGACTACGAAAACTGGCTCTTAACCCCTTAGAGTCCGGTTACGTACCCGGACCGTCAAGCTGGTCCGGCACTTAAGGACCAGTGACGGTCCTGGTACGTCACGTACTATTACTCACCGCGCTCCTGCAGGAGCGCGGTGAGTAATACCGGGGACTGAATTTGATCGCTCCAAGACCGGAGCGATCTCTTTCAGTCCCTCAGTTCGGCGTGCCGCCCCACGTGATCAGTCACGTGGGGCGGCACGCCGAAATTCTCTATCTGGTCCTTAAAGGACCACTCACCCCGCGACCGCTGGTCGTTAAGGGGTTAACCTTTGTCCGTTAAGTGTATCTTTTCTTCAGCTGTTAACAATACCGCAATCCTATGAATGGCACTGGGGATTCTTGTTCCATGCGTCTCAATGCAAGTCAGTGTGTCGGCCGTAAGGATTATCAAACTGCCATTAGCTATTCTTTAGACTGATCTTTAAATTGCTAAGTACATCTTAACGCACCCGGTAGTGTTTTTTTTTTTGCTAACGGCTGCCTTTAAATCTACTAATCAGAGCTAATTATTATATACACAGTCCCCTGTACAACACTCCACAAGATCACAGTTAAACTAACATCAAAAGGGAAATCAAAGACTTCCCTTACTAGATAGTAAAAAAAGTAAAATAATTACGGGTTCATGCAGAGAGAACAAAGCTGTGACGGAACAGACCGCACAAAGGTTCACACAAAGGAACGATATCCAATATCAGAAACAATCAATCGGCAACAGGTATCTAATCTCAATCAGTCAATGTATCTGGTATGGCTGAGTGCAACCGTATGAACTCTCTATACAACCACCCCGACTCCAAGTTAAGCACACAGTTCAACAAAGATGTAGTATAGAGATGTAGTACAAAGAGCACACAAGGACGTACACACACCAAACCAAAATACAAAAATAATCACAAAGAGGGGTTAATATACAAAAAGGAAGTCAAGGAAAAAGTCCTTCAAGAACAACTAAAGGACAGTGCAGGTAAGAGGGAGAGACAAAAGAGCAGGGAGAGGGCTGGCAAGAGGAAGTAGAAAGGGAGAGTGTCAACGAGAGAAAGAGAAAGCTGAAAGAAAAGGTCAAGGAGTGAAAGTTAAAGTGAAAGACGCACATATACTGTCTGTCTAACAGAGCCTTTTTCCGCTGCCTACTGGTAGCCACAAAACCACACATACACTGTTTTATTCCCCAGCTGTGTTTCATTGACCTCTGTAGTCACAGAACCAAGCAAACTCTGTCTGATATATGCCTTCTTTTTTCCACTGGACACTAGTAGCCACGTAACCATATATACACTGTCTGATAACCCAGCCTTGTACCACTGTCCACTGGAAGACACAGTACCACAAATCTGCTGTGTGCTGCCATAGCCTTGTTCCACTTTCCACTAGCAGCTGCAGAACCACACATTCACTGTCTGATACCCTGCCTTTGTTCCACTGGCCAGTGGGAGCTACAGAACTACATGCCTCAAATTTGTTCCAAAGGCCATTTGTAGCCACAAAACCACACATCCCAAGCATACTCTGTCTGCTGTATGCCTTGCTTTTTTCACTGGTCACTGGTAGCCACAGAACCATACATACACTATCTAATAACCCAGCCTTGATTCACTATCCTACTGGTAGTCAGAGAACACAAATACATTATGTGTCACCCCAGCCTTTTTCCACTGTCCACTGCTAGCCACAAACCACATATACGCTGATACCCCAGCCTTGTTCCACTGGTCACTGGTAACCACAGAAGCACAAATACACTGTCTGATACCCAGCCCTTCCGGACAATTTTCTATGATTCTGGTCTACCAAAGCATGAATTTGATCTGCAGAGTTCATGCATACTCTTCTGATACTTCCTTTGGGCTCTGATAGTTACAAAGGCTGATATTGCCATCATACAGTGATTTATTACTTACAATCTGCAACACCAATTTGATAAAATGATAGAGTGAGACCAACCCATATGTCCTCTGACAGCAAAGATCCATTTCAGCAGAGGCTGTGGTCAGCTCATTGCTAGCAGAGTACATGTGGGTCATATCTATCTCTATCAATTTAGCAAATCAGTGCAGCAGATGTTGTGTTATGGAACACCTGGGCAATAGAGGGGCTCCAGTCTGATAAGCTGGGGGCTGCATGTATGGCATGCCTGGTTTAGGGATAGTATCAATATAGGAATCCCCAATATGGAAACTACATTAAGAAATATACAAAATACTTTGATGTTTTTGCATTCCATATATGATATGTACTTCCATAAAATGATTGACAATGATTCATAATAATGGTGCAATTCTGGGGAAAGCCAATTGCAGCACAAGGAAAAAATAAAAATTCCCATGGATGTAAATGGGGCTTTTAGCCCCTTGAAAGCTAGAGAGGTATCCAACACATTTATTGAGGTTCAAGTCCCATTTAAATTTATTGGAATTTTTGGACTTTTTATTTATTATTTATTTATTAAATATGGAGCACTTGGTTTGCTCCAGAATTGCACTGCGTTTTCTTAGTGCATGAGCCTCACTACCTATTATTTTAAATATCATATTTGAATACTATTAACAGGTATAATGGTCTGCAGCATGCCAAACCATCTGACTCACACACATATTTGTTATTCCAATTTATATTTTTCTTTATATAGAAATTACGTTATTAAATATTTCCTTCATAAAAATATTGTGAATGTTTTGTGTATATCCTTTAGTTAAGAAGCGGATAATTACTAAAGTACTGTCTCTATGATGCCAGCAAATCACACTTCATAAACACTGGACTACAATCTTCCTGCAGGCTAGCATTTTGTATAAGTGACTAAACACTGACTCATGGTTCTGTTCTGTTGAACCACTAGTGAGTAAGAATGACTCATGATTCACAACTCAAAACCATTTGTGTATTTACTTGCAAGTCTTAGATGAATATTTAAAAGAACAACTGCCATAATCCAGACTTTTCTGGGCTGTTTATACATACAGATTAAAACTTTTTTTTTTTTGCCTTAAAAAGACAGTCATCCTCTTTTTTGACTTTACATCTTTTACAAGAGCATAATATGTGAAGTCAAATTGCCTATACTTTTTATTTATTTTTTTTTTACTTTTATGTCCCTGGCAGGGAGCTCATTGAATTTCTGTTTCTAGAGAATTTTCTAGTCAGACACTGTGAAAGAGTTTTTGCTGTTCCCGCAGCTCTAATTGATCTGTACGCTGCAGAACAGGATTAGTCAATTATCAGACCTGCAGCTATTTGGGACTACAACTCCCATCATCCCCAACCAGATTACTACTGGTTGGAGATGAAAGGAGTTGTAGTTCACAGAAGCTGGAGGTCTGACATTTGACTACCCGTGCTATAGTGGAAGGTTTTTCTATGTTGTTTCACTCTCTTTATTTTCATTGTATCTTTTTTACATTGTTGCACACGCTCTGCAGAAAACTTGTTTAAAGCAAATTGAGAGAGCTCCCTATCATGAACATAGAAGTGTAATATATATATATATATATATATATATTGGCAATTTGACTTTATGTATTATACACTTGCAGAAATTATGAAATCAAAAAGAAGGTTGACTGTTACTTTAACACAGCAACTTGTAATATACAACCCACCCTCCAACTTCCTGCTGTAAATCTGCTGATTTCTAATTTATATTCCCAGACACAGTTTAAAGTGGAATTGTTACTTTGTAACATATAGGTGATTTGGAAAGAGCTTTAACCCCTTAAGGACCAGCAGTTCTGGGGTTGGTTTCCCTTTAAGGACCAGATGGGGAAATTTGGCTTGGCGGCACATGTGACTGATCACATTTGCTGGAGCATAGAACATGGGTCTGATTGTGACTGCTCCAATCTGCTACTACTCATAACGCTCCCGCAGGAGCGCTGTGAGTAAAAAATATGTGACGTGCTAGGACCATCACTGGTACTTTAGGCAAAGACAGCAGTGACAGCTCTGACACGACACTCATCCTTAAGGGGTCAAAAAGCAATTTTTTTTGTATCTATCTGTCTATTTTTTTTTATTAAAACACTAGTTTATGATATATTTAGCTTTATACATTTGTCAGGATATTCACATTAGACAGTATTGGCCTGCATGCCAGCCATACACCAATGTGCCACATTGCTCCCCATCCCAACTGCTGCATTCTGCTGTCCTGACTAGTTCAAAATATCTAAATATAGAAACATAGATTTTGATGGCAGATAAGAACTAACTGGCCCATCCAATCTGCCCATATTTCTATCTTGCATACTTCTCAGAATAGCCTTATGTTTATCTCAGTATTTGTCCCTACCATCTCTGCTGGGATGCTGTTCGATTAGTCTATCTCTCTTTCTGTGTGACCTTTTGTTCTAGTATTTCTCTTGTTCTATGAAAAAAAATTATCTCCTGAACTATTTTAAATTCCTTTTTAATCAAAACGTTGCCCACTATTGGGAAACAAAGAAAATGGTGCATTAAACATGTCGCCGCAATAAAAAGGGCGCTATCAGAATCTTGCCTGCATCAAAAGGGTAAGATTCTGATATCACGGTCTTAAGAGTCACACATTTTAATAGTTCACTTTGAAAATGATAACCTACATGCTGCACATGCGATTGAGTACACAATGTTTTTAATTATATTATCCAATACCACTCTTACACACAGCACATGTAGGAATCACACATCCACTGCTAGCACTTACATCCATGTATGTTAACCCTTTGGGCACTAGAGTGGTTCTGGAGCAAGCATACCCCTATCTCACTCAAAGGGTTAATATACATGGATGTAAACACTAACAGTGGTTGGCTGTGTGATTCCTTCATGCGCTGTGTATCAGAGCAGTATTGGATCATTTCATTAAAAACATTGTTATACTGAATCGCATGTGCAGTGTGTAGGTTATAATTTTCAAAGTTAACTATTAAAATGTGTAACATTTAAGACTGCAATATCAGAATCTTGCCCTTTTGATGCAGGCAAGATTCTGATATTGCCCTTTTCATTGCGGTGACATGTTTAATGCACCGTTTTCTTTGTTGCCCAAGAGTGGGCGACCATTCAAAAGGATACCCTGTCATATTACCATCTTTCTCCTTTCTTTCAAGCTATACATATTAAGGGCTCGATCCAAATGTGGCGTTAAAACCAACGTGAAGAAAAAAACAGCCTTCGCTAGTTAACCACGACCAGGTAACGTGAGATTCAAATCTTCCTTACCCAGAAAGGCTAACGAGCAACGACCAACAAAATATACGTTTACCTTAAACCTGCGTTGCATAGAAAATCTTACCTAAAAACACGCAATAAAAATGTTACCTAGCACCACAGCCAATCACAGCACTCCAAAGTATAAATTTCAGTCAGAAAACCCAAAATCACTGACGACAGTCTGAACAGCATTCTCTGTGCTTCCCTCCCCAGCCAGTAGGGGAACACAGAGCTGGCTTTCAGCACCATGGACAGCACTGAATGCCATAGGGATGTGCACTGCTAACCCCTGTGGCACTCAAAGGGTTACAATAAACAGAAATAGTACACCAAGCACTACACAATGCCCCCCTTCAACATCCCCCCCTTAGTATGTCGACATATATTGCATATATTCAACATATTAACTCCATCCGACATTCACCTCAGGGACTGCCATGTAGTTGACAAATCTGTCTGATATTCAACACTTAACTCTGTGAGTTAACTTTTATGGTTTATGAAACAATCAGACCTCAAACGGGGGCACCAGGACCTCTCCTGATAGCCCCCTACCATGGATCATCTATCCAAAATGATAGATGATCCATGGGGCGACCCCAAAGGCATTTACTGCCTTCTTGATGCTGCTGGCTTTACAGCCGACTGCAGCATCAAGATCAGAATGAATGAATGGAGGTGATGGAAGCTCTGCAGTCCCATCATTCAATCAGTCACCCGGGTCAAACCGGGTGACTGATTAAGTGATCAGAGTGCAGGGCTGCTTCCTCAATTGTATCTTTAGTTAGATCTCATTCATTTTTAATGCCCTACCTCCTGTGTCCTGTTGCGATTAGTACTTTTGCTCCACTCTCCTTCAAACAGAGAGTGAAGCAAAAGTAGTAATAGCAATGGGACACAGCAGGTAGGACATTATAAATGAATGAGATCTATGTAAAGAACCAATTGTGAAAGCAGCCCTGCACTCTGACAGCAGCACTCCCTTCACCTCCATTCATTCATATCCCGGTGGGGGCAATAAAGAAGGCTGGGGACATAAACTTGGAGAGGAGAGAGGCATTGGAGGATGCTGGTGGAGGGGACAGAGGCATTTGCCGCGCGCTTCTTCCGATACCTCTCTCCCCTCCTCACTCATCGACATTGTCCCCTGCATGCACAAAGCTGTTCAGTGTGCGACTCCATGCAGGGGACAATGTCGACGAGTGAGGAGGGGAGAGAGGTATCGGAGGAAGCGGGCAGCAAATACAAGCTTGCCACCTGCTTCCTCCGCTGCGTCTCTCCCCTCCACCCGCTTCCTCCATTACCTCTCTTATGTCCCCAGCCTTCTTTATTCTGCGGGCTTTACAGCCACTCACAGCACCAGGAAATTAATGAATGGATGTGAAGGGAGCGCTGCAGTTAGAGCTGCAGTCAGAGCGCAGGGCTGCTTTCTCAATTGGTTCTTTACTTAGATCTCATTAATTTATAATGCCCTACCTCCTGTGTCCCATTGCTATTACTACTTTTGCTCCACTCTCTGTTTGATGGAGAGTGGAACAAAAGTACTAATCACAATGGGACACAGGAGGTAGGGCATTAAAAATGAATGAGAACTATCTAAAGATACAATTGAGGAAGCAGCCCTGCGCTCTGATCACTTAATCAGTCACCCGGTTTGACCCGAATGATGGGACCGCAGCCCTCTTTTCACCTCTAATCATTCATTCTGATCTTGATGCTGCAGTCGGCTGTAAAGCCAGCAGCATCAAGAAGGCAGTAAATGCCTTTGGGGTCGCCCCATGGATCATCTATCATTTTGGATAGATGATCCATGGTAGGGGGCTATCAGGAGGTTCTGGTGCCCCCCTTTGAGGTCTGATCGTTTCATAAACCATAAAAGCACATATAAGCTATGTTGCACATAGCTTATTTGTGCTTAACTTTATTAAAGGGCAATTGTTGGCCTCATGGTAGGGAGGTGTCATGAGGGGTCATGACACCCCCCTTGAGGTCTAATGTGTATATGTTTAATATTAGTGTTTTAATAAAACAAATGTTTAAAAGACACACACACATATACAGGCAAGGTATGTAGCCAATACCTTGCCTATTAACCCTTTGGATACCAGAGGGGTAGGAAACATGCTAAGCAATGCTCTCCTACCTCTCTGGTACTCACAGAGTTAAGTGTTGAATTTCAGACAGATTTGTCAACTACATGGCAGTCCCTGAGGTGAATTTCGGATGGGGTTAGTATGTTGAATATATGCAATATATGTCGACATACTAAGGGGGGGGTCGAAGGGGGAGGCATTTGTATAATCTGCAAAAAAAGACACAATTTACCTTGAACCACTAGTAATATCACTAATGAAGATATTGACGAGAACAGGCCACAACACTTACCCCTGTGGCACTCCACTAGTGACCTTTCCTTCCTCTGAATGAATGCCATTGATTATAACACAGTTTCCTGTGCTTCAGCCAATTAGTTATTCAGTCAACTAACTTTGAATGCATCTTTTGAATCAGATTCCTGTGTGGTACCATGTCAATCAAAAAGCTTCACTAAACTACAAATATTCTAAATCTACTGCTCCATTCTTGTCTATAACCTGAGTAACTTAATCATAAAATAAACAATATTTGGTTTGGCAAGTTGCCATGGACATATGTAACAATGTCTCCTTTTTAATCATATTTCCATTGTTTTCCCTACTAATTATGTCAGATTTACAGACCTATAATTGCCAGAGCCCTCACTACTGCCCCTTTGTGTAGCTGTGCCATACTACCAATTTTTAAGTCATCCAAAGCCAACCCTGTCAACAGAAATTTGATAAAAAAAGCTCAGCTAAAAATGCAGCAAGCCTTGACTTAAGCTGTTTTAATAGCTTTGGATGAATATCATCTGCACCAACTGAGATATACACTTTCAATTTAGATAACAATACCTTAACCTCTATAACTAGACTGTGTCCACTAGTATAGCATTAACGTTTTTTCAACTTTATAGGTTCTCTTTTTCACATCTTTGTGTAAAGTCTGAGAATAAATAATTATTTAGACAGTCAGCTTTTTCATTATTTCTCTCCACATATATACCATTTTCTGATATCACCCATTTTTACACACTTGCCTACTTTCTTTTCTGCTTGGGATTTACAGCATCCTAACCTCCTTCTGTTTAACTTTGTAAACATCTCTGTCTTCCCCTGACCTTTAACAGATGACAGTTGGTACAGTGTTAGCTGTAGAAATACAGATGTCAAATATACCTGCAAATCATCCAGTTTAGCCATTACATAAAAGTTTTAATTCCCACAGATCCAGTGTTAACTACAAAAAGACAGAGAAACCAGTGGGAGAATATTTTTGTCAAAATGGACACAGTGTCAGGGACATTAAATTAACTGTACTGATGTGACTGTTCCACACTAAGAGGGACAGAAAAATATGGAATGTTAAATTAACGCTGCAGTTTAATGCTTTACATAATGGTTTGAATAGAGACAGATAATTCCTGTCACATTATCACATTGTGGATTAACCTTTCCAACTGTCCCAGTGGGATCGTAAATACCTCTTACTCCTCAGAGGAGGACTGTAATTTACATCACTCTGCTCCACCATTGACTAATCAAAGAATCTGGGTCTGGACTGAGCTTTCTTATCTGATTTCCAATCTAAACAATCCAATGTTTACTTGTATATAAGAGAGATGTTTTCATATTTATCTGTATAACATGCCTGAGGAAGAGACCTAAGAGGTCTTGAAAGCTTGCATCCTAAATCTGCTTAGTTAGCCAATAAAGGTAACAATGACTATATTTGCCTCCTGTATTCCTCTGACTGAGTCCCCCTGTACTTCCTGTATACATATTTTGTACTCTTTACTATACCTGCCACCACACTAGAGAACCAGGTTTATTTTCTTTTACGGTTGATTCTCTTTCATCCGTAGTGGAACACATGAATGATGGGGGTAAACCATCCTCCAGGAGGCAGGGCACTTGCATAAAGTATTCTTTGTAGGTTGAGACTCCCTCCCTTTGCCTCTTTACCCCCACCAATTATGCTCAGTTTTAAAAGTGTCCTGGTAGTGGACAGTTAAGGTGATGTTTCTCTAAGCTTGCTTTTTTTCTGATTTATATGGGGTTGTTCACTCCCCAGTTAGCTGGCTCCTATTGTAAGTTCCTCCAGGATGGATATGGGCTAGGGGTCAGACTTTTTCAAGACCTGGGGTATGCTTGGGGATGGATTCTAGAGCTTAATTTTGCCAGTTTCCCTTTATTTCTTCTGTAATTCATAGAAGCCTGAATAGGATTACAATTTCAGAGTGCATAAGTCCAGTAAGTATGTCCTTTCTGTTTGTCTGTCTACAAGCCACAATCTGAGGGTCTGTGGTTTCTTGCAATACTTGGCACTTTGGCTCTTTAAACTAATTTTCTCATCACTTCCTGGCAACTGTAGTTGTCCCCGGAGTGAATGGATATATCATTTACTACATTGCATGTGTTGTACAATATTAAACAGCTTCGCCTTTAAGGAAATGGTACTAGTGGCACCAGGTGAGCTACGGTCTGTGGGAATGGACTGGTCGGGCATATGGGGTGTACATGGGGAGATCCCCTGAAAGCGTTCTCTACCGCCATGGCAGTGGGCAGACGTGGGTGGGTATACACTGTGTGCCCAATTATTAGGCAAGTTGTATTTTTGAGGATTAATGTTATAATTGAACAACTACAGTGCTCTCCGTCAATCCAAAATGTTAAGAAACCTGAATATTTAAGAAAGTAAAAGTGAGGTTTTGGCTTTCTTAGGAGAATATCTATGTGTGCACAATTAATGGGCAACTATAAGTGTGCGGAATTACTATGCAACTAAATGAAAAACAATTATTTTCTCATCTTACGTGTTTATCTTCATCTAATAAAATGAGAATACTAAACAAACAACTCAACATTTACAAATAAACATTTGTGACATTTAAAAAAAAAAAAAAAATCAGTGACCAATATAGCCACCCTTCTTTTCAATAACAGTCATAAGCCTTCCATTCATGGAGTCTGTCAGTTTCTTGATCTGTTGACGATCAACTTTTTGTGCAGCAGCAACCACAGCCTCCCAGACACTGTTCAGAGAGGTGTACTGTTTTCCTTCAGTGTAAATCTGCCATTTAAGAAGGGCCCGCAAATTCTCAATAGGGTTTAAGTCAGGTGTGGAAGGGGGCCATGTCATTATTTTATCATCTTTAATGCCTTTATTGGCTAGCCAATCAGTGGAGTACTTCGATCCATGCTATGGAGCATTGTCCTGCATAAAATCATGGTCTTCTTGAAAGATGCAGACTTTTTCTGCACCACTGCTTGAAGAAAGTGTCTTCTAAAAACTGGCAGTAGGTTGAGGAGTTGAGTTTGAGTCCATCTTGAACCAGAAAAGGTCCAACTAGCTCATCTTTGATAATACCCGCCCATACCAGTACCCCTTCTCCACCTTGCTGGCATTTGAGTCGAAGTGGAGCTCTGTGCCCGTGTAACGGTTTGTTTGACTCACAGACACAGGGTTAGGATAAAAACACAGTTTTATTGAATACAATAATACAATAAGAACCCTCACAGGTCCTGTAATATACAACAGTATAGTACAGACACACGACAGGTAATTTATTCAAAGCCCACACAGGTCCAGCACAATATAGAAGTACAAACAGTATGTACTGACACAGGTCAGGCAGAGAAGTAGGTTCCCAGGATTTCGGCACTACAGGAGTTAAAGTTCATCACTGATGGAAAACAGTCCCATATGTGAAGGTACTGAAATGATCCTTTAACAAGCCAAGGTCAGCACACATCCGTGAGCTACCAGTCCAACTGAGACAGAAGAGCACTACCGGAGCAATCACAAAGGCAACACTTGCAGCCAGTATAGCAGTAGCGGAGGACAAGCCAATGGCCCTATGCCGGAGCAATCACGGAGGCAACACTTGCAGCCGGTATGGCAGTAGCGGAGGACAAGCCAATAGCACTTTACTGGAGCAATCACGGAGGCAACACTTGCAACCGGTATGACAGTAGTGGAGGACAATCCAATGGCACTTTACCGGAGCAATCATGGAGGCAACACTTGCAACCGGTATGGCAGTAGCGGAGGACTAGACCAATGGCGCTGTACCTGAGCAATCACGGAGGCAACACTTGCAACCAGTATGACAGTAGTGGAGGACAAGCCAATGGCACTTTACCGGAGCAATCACGGAGGCAACACTTGCAACCGGTATGACAGTAGTGGAGGACAAGCCAATGGCACTTTAACGGAGCGATCACGGAGGCAACACTTGCAAACGGTATGACAGTAGCGGAGGACAAGCCAATGGCACTTTACGGGAGCAATCACGGAGGCAACACTTGCAACCGGTAAGACAGTAGTGGAGGACTAAGCCAGAGGCGCTCCGTCAGAGCAGTAACTGAGATAACACTTGGCAACCTGCCGGAGGCAGAGGCGTAGGACAAGCCAAAGGCACCGGATATAAGAATGTCACCGAGGCGACAAGAACCAGGAAGCAGGAACGAAGAACAAGCTGGGTCGGTGCACAGGAACAGGAACATCAGCCAGGCCGGGTCAGAATACAGGAGCAGGAACGTCAGCCGGTCCGAGTCGGTACACAGGAGAAGGAACATCAGCCAGGCCGGGTCGATACACAGGAGCAGATAGTGAAGAATAGTCAGGAAATCCGGGTCGGTTCACGGGAGCAGGAACTGGAGAGTAGTCAGGCAGGCCAAGTTGGTACACTGGGAACTTCTGATCAGTATTTAGCACTGGTACAGGAACACCATGAAAGGGCACCGTGGGGGTGCAGGAGCCCAGAAAATAAAGGCCATACTGGGCGGGCTCAACACAGGGCAACCAATGAGAGCATAACACAGGATAACTGACAGGAAAACATAAACAAGGGAGCACGGGCACCGTGATAGCCCGTTACTGATCCAGCCACGGGCCCATCCATCTGGACCATCAAGAGTCACTCTCATCTCATCAGCCCATAAATCCTTTGAAAAATTTGTCTTCAGATGTTTTTGGGCCAGTCTTGACGTTTTAACTTATGTGTTTTATTCAGTGGTGGTTGGGTTTCAGCCTTCTCTACCGTGGCCATGTCTCTGAGCACTGAACACCTAGTACTTCTGGACACTCCATGTAGGTTGCAGTTTTGGAATATGACAGCACTGGAGGATAATGGGTTCCTGGTAACTTCATGTTTGATTCTTCTCAAATCTCTGGCACTTAATTTGCGTCTTTTTTCTCAACACGTTTCTTGCGACCCTGTTGACTGTTTGCAACAAAACAGTTGATGGTTTGTGATCATGCCACAATATCTTAGCAATTTCAAGAGTGCTGCTTCCCTCTGAAAGACTTTTTACAATTTTTGACTTTTAACAGTCAGTTATCTCTCTTTTTCTGCCCGTTGTGCCTGAGGAAATGAAACTGCCTAATAATTATGCACACCTTGACATAGGGTGTTCATCTCATTAGGTCACACCCTCTCTCATTACACAAATACACATCACCTGATATGCTTAAATCCAATAAGCATTCAAGTTTATACAGCTTGGAGTTGGAAAATATGCATAAAAATGATGATATGGTCAAATTACTCACTTGCCTAATAATTGTGCACACAGTGTAGAGCCAGAGTCACAGCAACTTTTTCTGTCTTTGCAGGGAAATTTTTTTCACGGGCCTTAAGGAAAGATGGGGAGGAGCTACTGCTTCTATTCTTCATTTTCTCATATGTTGAGCGACCCATGAGGCTGAATCTTCTTCCTGGGACCTTGTTCTTACCCACAGCAGACAGTTAAGCATTTTATTCTTATTTTCTGCTCTGATTTTCTCTCTTTGGGGGTCTCTTTTCTATGTCTGAGCACAAAGGTGATATGGGGAAGTGTAAGAACACCAGGACTTCAGGACTCCTTTGTTCCTCCTGTCAGACTAATCTTATTTTGGATTTTACCAGTACATTATGCCCCCTTGTTCTGTGGCCCCTATGCAGCCAACTCTAGGCCCCTCTTACTCTGAACAGGATCTTGCATGGGTTATCAACCCTTATATCCACTATGGTTACTATTCCTGCATTCTTGATTCGTGTGAAGCAAGACCACACTGTTCCTCCCAAAATACATTTTAACCCATGTAAGGGAGGGGATTTTCTCTTTAGAAGGGAAAACTGGGGATATTGCTTCTTCTCTTACTCCTAAGGATTTTTTGTGATAAACCCTTGATCATCTGTAGAGGGTCTTATATGGATAGTTTTGGAGAACCTTAAGGTTTCTGAGGCCTCTGATTTGAGTTCTGTATCTCTGGACATTTTCCTTGACACAGTGGTTCTTGAGGAGTGGAAGTCATCTGATAAGAAGTGATTTATCCACAGTTGCTTTTCTCCTTTATATTCCTTATATCATATTTATTGTCTTTCGAACAACACAGCTTTGCCATTTGCTGAGGCATCTGCTTTCAAGGATCAGGGTGGAAAATGCCAGCATTCCCTTCTTAAGGCAAATTTCATGGCATCTGGGGACACCTTATACCCAACCTTTGATATGGCCTGGCTGTTTGGGGGTAGCAGCTGTTCAGTATAGTCTATTCAGATACTCCAAAAAGAGTATGTCGTTCTTTATGTTTCTAAGATTGTGGCTGCATTTAACACTACCAAGTTCAATAGCAAGTCCCTAGTGCTCTATACCCTTTGGTGGAAGATGTGGTCTATGGATCAGTTTTTTGAGAAATCCATAGTTTCCTTTCCATTTGTGGGAAAGCAACTCTTTGGAACAGAACTAAAGAAAGTCATTAGCTTTGCTGCTGGGGACAAGATGGATCTGTTGTGGAAGATGTATGGCTTTAGTTACCCTCACCAGTACAGGTTTGGCCCAAGGCTTATAATTCCTCTGTAAAACAGTCACAGCCTTCACCAAACAAGCATGGGCAGACAAAAAACATACCCAAAAGCCCCCTTTGACAAGTCTACATCCACATGATTCACAGAGGTCTGGTCTGTCTGAGGTGATTGGAGGAAGTCTGCATCTAATTCACTCTAAGTGTCTGTGATGAATCCAGGGGTGTTAAGGGTAATTTCAGAAGATTATCTCATAGATTTTAAATCTCTTCCTCCTCATCTCTTGTTCATGTCTAGGGTCTCTCTCAAACCTGTGCGAGCCCCTTTTATTCCTGGAAGCGATTTCATCCCTAGTGGGTAAGAGGGTCTTGGTGCCTTTTTTGCCAAAGGAGAGATTCATGGGGTACTATTCCAACCTTTTCATAGTCCCCAAAAAGTACAGCAGCTGTTGTCCAATCCTGGACATAAAGCATTGCTTTGTTCATGCTTCCTGGCTCAAGATGGAAATTTTGTGCTCTGTCATTGCTGCCATGGGCCCAGGGGAGTTTTGACCTTCCCTGGATATAAAAGACACTTATATGCACATTCGTGTTCATTTAAATGTAGCAATACTGTAACATAGAACAATATCTCATATGTCAAAAACTGCACTTCCTCCTCTTCCTGCTTGTATTTGTATATCACCCATCCTATACATAGATTGTAAGCTCTATGCAGCAGGGTCTTTGTATCCTGATGTATACTTACCTGGTGTTCCCCTTATAAGCACTTAATTGCTGCACTTATTGTATGTTTTCTATACTAAATGTAAACTGTAAAGTGCTAAGTACACCTATTGACGCTATATAAATAAAAACATACATACATACATTGTTAATCAGTGTTTCCGTCATTTTGCTTTTCAGGACTGTCATTTTCAGTTCGCTTCCCTCCCTTTTCATCTGGCCTGAACTCCATGGGTTTCAAAAGGTTATGGAAGCATTGTCTGCTCACATTTGTGCACTTGGGATTTCCCTTACTCTCTATCTGGATGACCTTTTACTAAAGACTCTGAGATATTGTGTGGGTTCAAGTATCACGGTCCCCGTGTTTTCCTGTCAATCTTGGCCGAATTACCTGTGCATTGGAGGAAGCTGATTGGCCCGCCCAGGATGTTCCTTTATATGCTGGAGTTTGGGCACTTATCAGTTGCCCTTTCGTGGTGTTCCTGTTCCTGCGCCTCGTTGCTAGTTTCAGTGTCTCCTGTGTACCGACCCGGCTTGTCTGACTCCTCTCCTGATCCTGCTCCGTGATTGACCCGGTTCTGGCTGACGACCCTGCTCCGTGATTGACCCGGTTCTGGCTGACGACCCTGCTCCGTGATTGACCTGGTTCTGGCTGATGACTCTGCTCCGTGATTGACCCTGTTCTTCGGCTGTTGTGACTGCTGCAGTATTGATCCGGTTCCGGTTGCCGCTCCAGTCCTGTCTGCTGTTCCGGTGTTCCATTATTGCTCCGGTCGCTCCGGCAACATTCTGAACTGTTTAAGTGACTCGCTGTTCCTCTCACTATCGTCTAGCTGTAGCCTGAGGTTGCTTTGCCATCTGCTGTTTGCTAAGCTGTTCCCTCCTGTACAGAACCACTTAACCCGTGCAGTGCCTGTAGTCTCCGGTCTCGTGCCTCCGTTATTGTTTGACAAGCATACGGTTACCCGTTTGAGCCGCTACTCTGAGTACCTCTATTACTGCCTATTATCTCCTGCAGAGCACTGTCTGTCCGGTGTTCGGTGTGCACCGTGACCGCGCCGGCTGGCACTGGTAGTCTGTTCGCTCTTGCTATGAGAATTGTGAACGGCACCGGAATGGTGTCCTGGCTCCGGCCTACATACACTCAGAGGGTACGCTATCCATTGCACTTCCCAGTGCTTCGGCTCTTTGTAGCTTGTGCAGTAACCGTCAGTATTGGCACCCAAGGGGTGTCAGGGCACAATCCATTTGGCACACACCGGGTTGCTACTATTTTCAGTTAAGGGCGATTCTGGTTCTGGTTACTTCAGCTCTGGCAGTAGCATTCCTCTTAAGCCCACAGAGGTGGTATTGGCTCAGCTCTGGGCACTGGTGTGCATTCCTATTCCAACTTGAGAGTGAATTCAGTACAGACACTTTACTCCTTTTCTGCTACTCAGAGACTGTGTTCCAGAGACTGCTATATATCCTGGGTGTTGGCCAATCTAAGACTGAGTCTCTCCTATTGCACCTGTTAACCCTTTGGGGTTATTCCCTGTCTATACTTAGCACATATTCCTACCATTGTGTGCATTCACTTTGTCTGTAATTGCCATTACTGTTATTCCTGTGCTGGCCCTTAGGGGCATTGTTTTACATTCCTGATTCAATAAAACTGTGTTTTTACTTCATACCCTGGTCTGAGTGTCAGAAAACCGTTACATCAAGGCACACAAACTCTCTCTGCCAGCTGTGCCCCTCCTTGGGTTCTTGTCCTGGATACTCTGGATCAGGCAGGATACAGGAACAGATGGCCACCACTCACCAGCAGACTAGTGACGAAAGTGAATTTAGCTCTTGCGGTTGCTGGGATCAGGATCACCAGCCAACTCCCCTCCAGAAATACAGCCAAAACTTGTATTGTGGTGGGTAAAACAGAACAGACTTAGTTGGTGAAACACACTACTTATATACCCTTCCAGACACTCTTATGAAGATTAGAATGCAAACTATACCTTGGAACAGTGTTGGTACGCTTGACCAATCAGGGAATGGGCAAAATTTCCAGACACTCTTATCAAGATAAGCATCCAAATTAGGGCCTGGATGCTGATGAAGGAAGCACAGCAGGAATCAATCAACAGTCCAACCATTCCTTTGTTGTTTCAGGAAAGCTGTTAGCTGACCATACAGGGTAACACACAGAATACACCAATCTTTAACACAAGTTACACAGACATGGAAGGACATGACAGCAAGTTGCAGGGTGCTGGGCTTAACCTTTATTTTTTTATTTTCTCTGCACTCCAGTTCCCCTCTGTCAAATCCATTTATATGAATTACAGTATAAAACACACACACACACACACACACTCTTACAAAATACTACACAGTATACAACACAGTGTGCAATATTTCAAATGTTACAATCCCGTAGGTGAATGTCACCACACTGCCCTGTGATGATTCGCCCGCAGGTGCCCTAAATCATTCCATCTGGTCACATCTATGTACACAGAATGCACAGCAAAATACAGTACAGAGGTAAATTACACAGGGAAACACAAAACATCCACCAAAGTATAACAGAGGGGACACTTAACACAGTGGGCAACAATTTTTAGCAGTAAGGGAAACATTGGGTTGTTTACTCCACTGGAACCAATGAAGTTAGGGACAAAGAAATGACAACCAGCCATATGTATGTGTGACCGTGACATTGGAACAATACATCTTCTGGTATATGAACCAAGCCCCATGACATAGAGGGTGTTACCCTGCCAATGTTATTGCGCTGTGCGCACAACACACACACACACACACGCACGCACACAGGTCAGCATGGTGGGCGTTGCAACCTGACTCCCAAATAGTTACTCTGATGCCGTAGACAACACTAACACAGTCTATCCATCCCTATTCTGCTCTGTTAGGCTTTGTACAACTATTGTTCTCATTGGATACCGCTCTATTACTCCAAGGATTCTATGGCTGATATGGCTATGCTCAACTCAGTAAATATTGTTTGCTGTCAGTTCAGCTCAGGGATATGTTGTACATAGGAAATGATGGTGGTGATCCCTAGCCCTTGCTTGCCTTTGTCTCCTATGTCTTCACTGGAATAGGTATGCAAACATACTGGTCGTAATATCTTTCTCTCTCTGTCTGAATGGTCTCACTGTAAACACTCCATGTCTGAGGACAGTGAGATGTCCCTTTACGACAGTGGTGGGGTGTTGTCCAGGCATGGTCATGAGGAAGGAAGTGACCAATGGGAAGGTGTGTGTTGTCCAGGTAAGTGTTTTGCAGTGTGGCTGTTTTGTTTGTGTGATTAGTTGTAGTTGCTGTGTACCTGTCAGGTGTGTGTATTTGATGTTTTCAGGTGCACCTTGGGATTCCATTGGCTAGTAATGTTGCTTTAGTTGCTTTGGGCTTTAGTTGCTTTGGGATTGACAGGTGTGAGTAGTGTGTTGTGTGTACATATGTGTTTATGTGTTAACTCCTGTTGTTCCAGGGTATAGTGTGTGGAGTTGTTTTGCTATGTGAGCCCCTTGTTCCAGGGGGGCTGATAGATATTTATTGTTTGTCCCGGACTTGTTTGTAGGGCATGGGCATTGTTTGTGTGTCTGCTGGGCTTTGCAGGTGTTAATGTTGTTACTGGTGTGTTTGTGCTATGTGCAGGGTGTTGTGTGAGCTGATGTTTACCTGCTTTGTTTTGTCCTATGTTGTTTTTTTTTTGTCCATTGTGTGCTGTATGGCCAGAAAAACTGGGAGCAGAATTTCATACTTTAAATGTATCATTTTATTGTGCGTTTGCACTGATGCACAGGATTGAATGGCCCCTTGGTTTTCAATGGGTGAAATATTGTCTGTTGTGATTTTAAAACTGCTGTTAGCTGTTTCTATGAAGGCTAACTGAATGGCTTACAGAGCTTAAAAAACTGCCTTTGGAGATATTTCGATTGAGATATTTGGATCGAGGTCTATGTATCTAATGGCCTCTCAACTGAAAAGCAAGGTTCCCCTGTTTTACTCCAGATCCTGTGACTCTTCTGCGCTTGTGGTGGATGCGATATTCATTCTGTAGCAATTTCCCCTTGAGATCTGCCAGTTAAGCACTGTCAGAATGATAGAAATTAAAAATGTAAATGAAGCAATCGTGTTATTTATGTTCATTTACATGTATGGTAGTGTCACAAAGCTTAGTGTCAGCAAAGTAGTTTTATGGCTTCATTTTAATGACCCAAAATCTGTGATACTTTTGTCTTTAACCCTTTGGATGCTAGAAAAATATCTAGCATTCAAGTAGTAGTAGTGATAATACATGTCAAATTGAACTGGGATTAAATACACTTAGGGTTCGATCCAACTGACTACAGTAAAAAAAAAAAAAAAAGGACAGTTGGCAGTTTTCAGTCACAGTCAGGTAGACAATAACCTGTGCTGTGACACACTACCGAACACAAAAAAAACCAAAACACGTTGGGCGCTAAATTTTCGCCAATAGGAAGCAATGGAAAATAAGCTGAGTATGTGATTCAGTTCCATACGTTGGGTAGTAACATGCATTAATGGACTCAACTTCATTACCAAAAATATGTGCCTACAAAAAGTAAGTGTTGATTCCCTTAACGAGTGTTAAAAACCATCGGCATGGAAGTGAAGTGTAAAAAAAGATGGAAAAAATGCTAAGTTACCCGTGGATGTATTTATATGGGGCCCTAAGTACTTTAAAAAAGTGCGTAATGTAAAAACGAGCAAAACCCCTTTCAGTACCAGAGGTGCACGCAATGCATTATTAAACAATGTGTTGCGTACCCCTCTGGCACTGAAAGGGTTAAAAAAATGTGTGAATGAGGAAAATACATAAATAAAAAACCTTTGAGTGTTAGTAGGGTATGCAACCCATTAACGGCACTGCATACCACTCTGGCACTCAAAGGGTTAAACAGTCAAAAAAACTACAGTAATCAACATGGTTTTATGAAGAATAGATCATTCCAAACTAACCTTTTCAGCTTCTATGAGGAAGTAAGCAGCAACCTTGATAATGGCAAGGCAGTAGATGTAGTATATCTAGACTTTGCAAAGGCATTTGATACAGTGCCACACAGAAGGCTGAGGTATACAATAAGGAAATCGGGGCTAGGTTTGCAATTGGATACAAAACTAGTTGAAGGATAGGGAACAGTTTGTGGTTGTAAATGGACAATTCTCAATACAGTTAAAGTGGAGAGTGGAGTACCTCAGGGTTCAGTATTAGGTTTGCTGCTTTTTAACATATTTAAAATGACCTAGAAATAGATATAGAAAGCAAATTATCAATATTTGCAGATGACACTAAATTATGCAGGGTAATTAATTCAGAACAGGATAATTGCTATCTACAGAGGGATTTATATAAAATGGCAGATTGGGTAAACAAATGGAATATGAAGTTTAATGTGGGGAAGTGTAAAGTCATACATTTGGGAGGAAATAATCCCAAAGCTACTTATAAACTTAATGGAATCATTTAAGGGACTCGTTGCTAGAGAAAGACCTCGGTATCCTTGTCAACTACAAACTTGGAAACAGTGACCAGTGTCAAACAGCAGTAGCAAAGGCAAACAAAATCCCCTCTTGAATAAAAAGAGGTAATGAAGCAAGAGTGGATAACATTATTTTGCCATTGTACAAATCATTGGTAAGACCTCACCTTGAGTATGCAGTGCAGTTTTGGGCACCAGTTCTGAAAAAGGATATACTAGAACTAGAGAGGGTACAGCGAAGAGCAACAAAATTAATTAAGGAAATGGAGGACTTGACTATGAGGAACGACTAAACAAACTTGGTTTATTTACTCTAGAGAAAAGACGACTAAGAGGAGACCTTATCACATTCTACAAGTATATGAGAGGTCCACACAAGGATCTCTGCGGTGAGCTATTTATTCCAAGGACTGATCAGATGACCAGGGGACCCCCCTTGAGATTAGAGGAAAGGAGGTTTAGACTTCAGCAGAGGAAGGGTTTTTTTACAGTGAGGTCTGTTAAATTGTGGAATTCTTTGCCCAAGGAGGTGGTTATGGCAGATACAATGGACACATTCAAGAGAAGATTAGATATGTTTCTTTCCAAAGGGAACATACAGAGTTATACTGTTTATTAGTAGGCAGATCAGGAAGGTCTGATAAAGACTAACTTATTTGGTAGCAGGAAAGCTATAAAATTACTGGGGTGTGAGGTTGAACTTGATGGACTTGTGCCTTTATTCAACCTAATCTACTATGTTACTATGTTATACCAAAAAGTAAAATCAACACTTATCGGTAATCCTAATGTCCAGCTGGGTCTTCTGCAACCAGGTCTTCATCTTCAATTATTTTCCTGTCAGCTTCTTTCTTCTTCTTTCATCTTCTTCCTCTGATATCTTCAGCTGTCATCTCCGTCGTCATCTGTCACCTTCATCTGTGCTCCTCTTCATTCTACTTCTTTAACTTTAGTGTGGTACCTGTAAAATAACAAGATCATTTTTCAAAACAATCTAACATTAAACATATGCTGCCGCCTGTGGCAGAAGGAAACATTAGCAAAAATTCCCCCCTCCTCATACATTTCGGGTGCACTGAGGGAAATTTGAATAGGGACTGCCTTTTATATGGTCAGTCCCTGTTCAAACTAATTCCCACGCTCCCATTGGGGGAACGGAACATGCTCTGCAGTAACCCCACCTCTCAGCAAATCAGCTTATAGCAGTTGAGTCTATTATATTGTTAATGTTAGAGGTAGTGTAGGGCCAAGGGGAAGGTTATGTTTGGGAGGTTGACTGTGATCTTCAGCTCACGTTCAGTGCTTGAAAATTTGTCAAACACTGAGTGTGAGCTGTTTTCATTTGATCTTCCCATTTCTCTCACTATTTAGCATGAGTTTTCAGAACAAAAAAAAACCATGACAAACATTTGGCCACAGGTTCTGTGTCCCAGTGCTTGTCATGGTTCCTATTGGTAGGGCAATTGGATTCCTATGGTAACAGTCTGTACCGTTCGGTAATCATTTTTGCCATACTGACAGTTTTGCCTGGACATTTGGCTCAAGCCCTTAATACTTTGAATGTCATTCTAGTCCTTTCAATGGCTCCAAGTACCATCGAAATCTTGAGGTGATTGTCCATGGCCGTGGCATATGTAATACCTTATATGTACAATAATCATAAAAAATACATACACTAACAACCAGATTTGAAGCAGACTACCTGCAGTCTTTTATTAGTCACAGTAATGTGAAGTGTGACAGAATTTTTATTTACAGAGGAAAAGAAGCATCCCAAAGTATGAAAACTGTGCCCCTACACATCACTTGTTGCCAAGTGCAGTATAACCTACCATAAGATACAAAGACCATCCTGCATGGGACTTCAGTTTAGCTGACACAGACATTTCCCTGGGGAGATGCACTGAAGTGTAATAAAGAGGTGATGAAGAGGAGATAAATTCTCCAGTGAGATCAGTTCTCCATTTCCTTTGTTATTCTATGGCACCTAAATATTTCTCAGGTGGGAGAGATCTTAGAGCATAGGCTCCATAGAATAACATAAGAATTGGAGAACTAATATCACTGGAGAAGTTATCTCCTCTTTTGATTTTGAACTTGAGAAAGTTAAACAGAAGTATAGTCAAAAAATACTTTGATCTTTTAATACATTTTTTTTATAGAGACATATTTTATATCTTTTGTGGGTACTCTGTTATTTTTAGGATTTGTACTGGATATCTTATTTTGCCTTGTTTTTTATTCTTTTTTATCAAATAAATAGTTTTAATTAATAAAAATATTTATTGTTATTGCTACATAATAGCTCCCTATGTTTCGATATTGGGGTTTACTTTTCTTCCCCATTAATGTTCCCTTAGCCTGTTCTGTGGGCATATTAAAGCCAGCATTTGTGCAATATATGACATAGTAGTTCATATGGAAACCACATTGCTGGATAATGCTGATTAGTGAGATTAAAAGACTTGGAGTGTCATTGGCCTGGATTGACTATATTATCCAGTGCATGCTTTATTCACTGAAGTGCAGCAGAAGCCTCTAAGGAATGTGAGTAGACACACGTAAGGGAACAGGACTAGTTGAATGTCCTATTACTGAGTACTACTATGCTTAGTGCATAAACCCCACAACATATCCACTACAGCCCTGTACTTATTAACCACTTATATTTTTGCAAAACCCAAGTTCTGTGTCACCACCCCGTCCATAAATGAGCCTATATCAACCCTGAGACTAGCCATGTTGTCTCCAGAGAGAGACCACCTACTCCAAAATATCTTGAAACTTAAAGATGTCATCCCACACCTCAGACAGACAAACTCCATCTCACATACTTTTGCAGCCATTTGTTAGCCTTCCTGCAACTACAATCAATAACATAGCTAGTGAACACACACCACCTATGTAACCAAGGTAAAATTGTATTGTAAGATACATTATAATACCAACAATGGTAAATTCAGCTATACAATTGTTATATATTATGTAGAGTAATGTCCTCCTTGAAGCTATCTGTATGTAATGGGGCATAAGTAATCCAGAGACTGAAAGAGTTAAGCTGGTTGATTTGTGTAGTGTCAGATGCGGATAGTTGCAGAACTGACAAAATCAAACAAACAACTCATGGTCCTTACACATGCTAATTACTGGCAGGCAGTCAGATCAGTGTCTTAAATACATCTTTTTGTGATACAGGAAATAATCACTGGATGCTGACCTGCCTAGCGAATTGCTACATTACTCAATAAAGACATTGTTGGTTTTATAATGTATACATGCTTAGAGTGTACGTGTCACTCCAGATATCAGATACCTATTACAGGATTTCTTAAACTTAAGGTACATCTATCTGTGATAGCATGTAAAATACTGTAGAATCGATTCATATAAATTAATGATTGTTTGATATATATAACTTATGCCTTGAAAAATTATTATTGGTTTGGAGTCAATGAAAATAATTCACTCTTATAATACAGTTATCAGGTGGAGCTTAATATTGTCACTGTTAACTGGTTGCAGTAATTACGATCCCCACTGAATATATCAGGGGTAACTTTAAAATACACACCAGGACTCTGTCGAAATAATCCACCTGAGTACTCAATACAGTATACAGACTGACAAGACAGACAATAAAGGAGACAGAAGAGGTTTATTTCTTTTAATTCATCTGGTTTTTAATTATTTTTCAATAAAGGTGTTCATTTAATTACTTTAGATTTTATCTTAGTAGTGAGTTCTCCAACATATCACCTACTATAGCAGTTTACTCACGTAAGTCTTCAGGGAGTAGTTTCTGGTGCTGATATAGGATATTCCCTTTTCTTCCATGAATCGAGCCCTATGTATCTATACAGTTACATAGTAAATTAGGTTGAAAAAAGACACAAGACCATGAAGTTCATAACCCAGAGAAATGAGAATTATATAAGCTTTCCTGCTGCCATATAAGTTAGTCTTTATCTGAACGTACTGTCTTGCCTACTATTATATGGTATGTTCCCTCTTGAAATAAATGTATCTAATCTTCTCTTAAATGTATCCATTGTATATGCCACAATTTAACAGACCTTACTGTAAAAAAGACTTTCCTTTGCTGAAGCTGAAACCTCCTTTTCTCTAATGTCAAGGGATGGCCCCTGGTTATTTGATCAGGCCCTCAAAGGAATAGCTCAACAGAAAGATACTTGTATTGACCGCTCATATACTTGTACATTGTGATAAGATCTCCTCAAGTTTGTCTAGACTTTTCTCATATGTCAAGTCTTCCATTCCCTTAATTCAGTTTGTTGCTCTTCATTGTACTCTCTCCAATTCTAGAATATCCTTTTTTTTCGAGCTGGTGTCCAAAACTGCACTGCATATTCAAGGTGAGGTCTTGCCAGTGATTTGTACAGTGGCAAAATGATGTTATTCACTCTTGCTTCAATACCCTTTTTATGAAAGACAGGAGTGCTACTACTATTTGACACTGGTCACCTCTTCCAAGTTTGTTGTTTACAGGACTTCCCAGGTTTTCTCTAGCAATGAATCCCCTAAAATGATTCCATTAAGTTTACAGGTAGCATTAGGATGTTTTATTCCCAAATGCATGACTTTACACTTTCCAACATTAAACTTCATATTCCGTTTGTTTGCCAAATCTGCCATTTTATGTAAATCCCTCTCTAAGGACCCCTTGTCAGGCCTGAAAAGGAACTTTGTTAAAGGGCTGAGTTTCACGGAAGAAAGAGCCGACTGCAAGACTAAAGGGAAAAGCTTGAACAAGATGGTTACAGCTGCACTTCCAGCATCCGTCAATCAATGGCAAGAAGGCCAATTCAATTTCATAATAAATCCTTTATTGGAACACATTAAAAACATGTAACAAAAGGCAGAGACATGGGTCGAGGTGAGGGGAAACTACAACAGGAGGTCCCCTTTAGTCTGACGTGTTTCACACTTAGTTGCGCTTACTCATAGACTAAATAACACCTATAGCATACCGTATTTAAATAGACTCCCCATGGGTGGTAATCAATTAAAAATGAATTAATTAAAATAACATGAAGGGATTCGGAAAGGAAAAGAAACCTCTCCACCTCCTGTATCTTCATTCAATCACACATATATTTGACTGTCAGAATATCCATAAAAGCTACAGCAGAACATAATATAGTAATAAATAATAAATAATAAATAATCCCGGGTAAGTGATCACAACTTAACGCATACTTGTTCACAATCCAAAGGTACATCGAGGCATGGACATAGGATAAACATCTGTCATAGGGCTATTTAACAAGTGTACAGATATAAATGTATGTATAAATATCAAACAAAAAAATACACAGAGAGACACAGAAAAACTCAGGCACACTGTGGATCCTACACGTAGGACAAAAAAGCCATATATATCAAAACAGACCAATTGGTCATACATATTATCCCAGTGTACCTTTGTTCTAATCTGCCTGCATTTTATAAATATAGACCTAAACAATGATAGAGACCCAAATTATCCAAACCCTCATGCATCCCTAATATGCCCATACATAAGTCTACCTATCTATTATAATGTATAAAAAAATATAGAAATAAATAAAAATAATACAAAAATTGAACATGCAAAATAGACAAGATTGTAAATATCCCAAAGGCAGACTTAATTACCAAATGTCTATCCAAGAAGGCATCATGTCCAGCATATCTCACCCTAAGCACATTATAAGTCAAACAGTCAAGAGAACATAAGAGGATGCATTTCCTGGGTCGGCCAGACCTCCGATGGAGAGGTGGACAGAGCTAAAATCAAAAAATGTGACTGATGTCACACTCAAAGTTGAGACCCAAAGGCAACCTGGTGTGGAGATGGAAAATCCAGTAAGCCTCATGCTTATTGATCAAATTCAAAATATCCCCACCCTTCCATGGAAGCCTGACCCGTTCAATCCCCTGCAATGCAAAGCATGAAATCCTATCCCCAGTGACATTCCAAAATATGTCTGGCTACAGCAGAGTCACTGCGACCATGCTCAATCTGATTAATGTGCTCTCTGATTCTGTGCTTCAAGGGGTGCAAAGTGTGACCCACATATTGCACTGAGCACAGATTACATGTGAACAAGTAAATCACTGATTCAGAATTGCAATTAATATAACTTGCAATATTATAAGTGCATTGATCCACTGTACTCATAAAACTTTTTGAAATGCGAGCATATTGGCAACATTTACAGACTGATGCACCACATTTTAAAAAGCCTTTGAACGTTAATGATGTTAGTGTGGACTTCTTGCTCAAAATCAAACTGGGAGATACCTTATGACTAAGGCTCTACCGGCCCTGCCAATATATCTGGCAGGGCAGCCTGGAAGATGGCACAATTGCAGGAATAAGGCTCTACCGGCCTTGCCAATATACCAGGCAAGGCAGCCTGAGAGATGACACAATTGAAGGAATAAGGCTTTACCGGCCTTGCCAATATACCGGGCAAGGCAGCCTGGAGGTTGGCACGACAATCTGAATGTGGCTCTACCGGCCGTGCAATATACCGGGCAAGGCAGCCTAAATCACTGAAGGACAGCTCCACTAGTGCTGTATGGATGGAAGCAGCAGCACAGGATGGTACAGTGGAGCAAACCAGTATCACGTATAGGACAACCAGGGATGCCCAACCGGTGCAATAATGGAGGCAACTAGCACCCGGTGAAAATGGAGTAAACCAGTACCGCGTACTGGACAGCACTAAGAACGCCCTACCGGTGCGGTAATGAATATGCTAGCAACCGGTGTAATGGAGTAAACCAGTACCACATACTGGACAACAGAATCGCCCTACCGGTGCAATAATGGAGGCAACAAGCACCCGGTAAATATGGAGTAAACCAGTACCGCGTACTGGACAACGGTAACGCCCAACCGGTTCAATAATGGAGGCAGCAGCAACCGGTGAAAGTGGAGTAAACCAGTACCGTGTACTGGACAGCAGTATTGCCCAACCGGTGCAATAATGGAAGCAACCAGCACCCGGTGAATATGGAGTAAACCAGTACCGCGTACTGGACAACACTAGGAACGCCCTACCAGTGCTGTAATGAAGATGCTAGCAACCGGTGTTATGGAGTAAACCAGTACCTCGTACTGGACAACAGGAATGCCCTACCGGCGCAATAATGGAGGCAACAAGCACCTGGTAAATATGGAGTAAACCAGTACCGCATACTGGACAACAGTAACACCCAACCAGTTCAATACTGGAGGCAGCAGCAACCGGTGAATGTGGAGTAAACCAGTACCGCATACTGGACAACAGTAACACCCAACCGGTGCAATATTGGAGGCAGCAGCAACCGGTAAATGTGGAGTAAACCAGTACCGCGTACTGGACAACAGTAACACCCAACCGGTGCAATATTGGAGGCAGCAGCAAACGGTAAATGTGGAGTAAACCAGTAGCGCATACTGGACAATGGAAACACCCTGCTGGTGCTGTAATGTGGGCAGCTAGCACCCGGTGGATTGGAGCAAGCCAGTGATCAGAATGTCGCTCAAACGCTCAAGGTTGATGAGACGGACGTCAGTCAGGATCCATAAGCAGGAACGATAGACAGGCCAGGACAGCTACTGGAACAGCAGGACAGCCAACCCAGGTCAGGAAGGGAGCAGGAACAACGGCAGCACTGGATTAGGAATGGAAACTGGAACGTCAGCCCAACCGGATCAGGATAAGAGGCAGGAACCACGCAGGAGTGACACTAGCATCTGGATGAATTGCTGACACTGGTAACTGAGCAAACAGGCCCAAAGATACAGGTACAAGGTAGGTAACTACTAACATAGAGACACCATGAAAGGGCCACCAAAGGGTGCCTCAGCCCAGTCTATAAAGGCAATACTGGGCGGGCAATAGACAGAGTACACCACCTGCCTGACAGCAAGTCAGCAATCAAGGGCACCGTGATAATGAGTAAGCGCAACTAAGCGCGAAACGCGTCAGACTAACGGGGATCTTCTGTTATTGTTTCCCCTCACCTCAACCCATGTCTCTGCCTTTTGTTACATGTTTTTAATGTGTTCTAATAAAGGATTTTTTATGAAATTGAACTGGCCTTCTTGCCATTGATTGACAGATGCCGGATGTGTGGCTGTAACCATCTTGTTCAAGCGTCTCATCATTTCCCGACTGGTGGAGTATCAGGACAGCTTGCACCAGCACCTGGAGCTTTCAAATGGCCAGGACTGAAGACAGTGCACGAGGTACCTTCTATTACTTGACGTGTTAGCACATATTTCTTTTTACTTTAAGGGAAAAGCTGCCTTTAGTTTGAGAAGTAGGCAGGCTGCTGATTGGCCATCACTCTGGGTGACGTGTTTAAAAAGCCCAACATAGACTTTGCATGGGAGAAAGTAAGCAGCCTTCTGATTTGCTGCCTACAGTACTGAACATAGTAGGCCGCTTCCTGATTGGTCGCCTACTCTCCCATGTTAGACAGTTAATTATGTTAGACCCGTGTAGTTCCATCTCCAAGGGAGAACAATTGCCTGGGTCATGATTGGTTGTTTGTCACTTGTCACTCCAGTAGTAAGACTGAATTATTGAAAGCGCATTTTGCTGTGTACAGTCCCCCTGTTTCCATTGTCCCCATGTTTATGCACCCATTGTCCCCTTTGTGTATTGTGCCCAGTCACCTTGTTCCCATTGCGTCCCTTGTATTCAGTTCATGGTTTAATGTTGTTAAGTCTGTATAAAAGAGCTGACTTTTACCCAATAACGGTAGAAGTCATTTTGGACTTGAACTAAGAAGTGTTCTGTGTTTTATTCCTGAATGGTTTAAAGGGTCCCCTTTGACCCCCTGTCACGGTAATCAGGCAAATAAGGACAGACACAAAGATAAAATATAACCACCTTCATTTAATATAACAACAATAATGGTAGAGCCCACACAGAACCCCATACATATGTAAATAGGACCCAAGGTCCCTCCGGAGCTGCACACTGTGCTGTGCACTGCAATACTCAAGTTCTCGAGACTAGGCAAGCAGCTCAAATGGGACAACAGACGAATGGCAGAATATGTGTAAGTCACCACTTGGTCTGTGAACGGAGGCAACAGAGAGTGAGAGCAGACCAGAGCCAGGAGGCACAGAGACTACAGGTCAGGCAAGCTGGTAGTGTAAGGAGCGAGTAGGCAGCCAGAGTCACAGGTCAGACAAGCTGGGGACTACATGGAGCGAGAGTAACCAGGCCACTGGTCAGGCATCTGGAGACTATGCTGAGCGAGTAGGAGCCAGGGCCACTGGTCAGGCAAACTGAGGACTACAAGGAGCGAAGATAACCAGGCCCTCATGGAAGGCATCCGTAGGCTACACTGAGCAGGTAGTAGCCAGGGCCACTGGTCAGGCAAGCCAGGGTCATACACAGAGCGAGTAGTCAGCCAGAGCCACAGGTCAGAACTGATTTGGGTAGTCAGACAAGTTGGGGTCATACACAGAGCGAGTAGTCAGTCAGAGCCACAGGTCAGAACCAATGTGGTAGTCAGACAAGCCGGGGTCATACACAGAGCGAGATTCTCAGGCAAACACAGGTCACAACGGAGAGCAAAGAGTAACAAGCAGGAACACCATCTAAGGGCAATGATTCCTAGCCCCAAGGAGGATTATAAAGGAGTAGAAGGAGGCTGGACCCAATTAGGCCAAACAGAATAGGCCCATAAACCCATAAACAGACGTCCGAGCCAGTGCCTGTAACAGACATAGTAATGCAGAGGTGGCCGCAAGGATGCCGGTAGACACACCACAGAAGGAAGCACAGGATAACTAGGCCTCAAAGGTAGACTGTGATACCCCCATTAAGGAGATTCAAGTTTCCAGTATTTGCAGTGGATGTTTCCAGCATTCCAGATTGCCTTTCCCAGTGTTCCAGCCTATGTTCCAGCTAAAGTGATACCAGCCTTTTGTGGTACAGCTACCAGCCTGCTACAGTCCAGCTTACTTTCTCCAGCCATGTTCCACTGATCCAGCCTGCTTCATCCAGCTACCCATCTTGTAGCTGACATCAGGAGATCTGCATTCCAGAGTTCCAGCCAGTTATCCAGTTTCACTGGCCAGGCTACCCACTTATAGCCACATCCAGGAGGGAGAAACCCAGAACAACAGCCCAGGACAGCGCTGTGTCCTAGGGTTACCGTTACACCCTCTGCATAATTTACTGTCATCTGCAAATACTGATATTTTTCTTTCTATATCTATTTCTAGGTCATTTATAAAAATGAAAAAAAAAGCAATTACAGAACCCTGAGGTACTCTATCCTAAATCTGAACTGTATTGGAGATTTTTCCACTTATAACAACACACTGTTCCCTATCCTTCAACCAGATTTGTATCCAATTGCAAATGTTATCCCTAGCCCTAATTTCCTTATTTTATACCCCACCCTTCTGTGTGGCACTGTATCAAATGCCTTCGCAAAATCTAGATATATTACAGCTACTGTTTTATCAGTATCTAGGTTGTTTCTTACTTATTCATAGATGCGCAAAAGATTAGTTTGGCATGATCTAATTCTCATAAAACCATATTAATTGCTGCTATTAATATTATTTTCTGTGGTGTAACTCTGAATATAATCCCTTACTATCCTGTCTAGCATTTTTCCCACTACAGAGGTCAAACTCAAAGGGCTATTATTCCAATGTTCTGTTTTAGTTCCCTTCTTAAATAAAGGCCAGCTCAATTGAAAAGCAAGGTTCCCCTGTTTTGCTTCAGATCCCAGGACTCTCCCACTGTTGATGAGGATGCAATGTTCTTTCTGTGGTAGTTTTGCCTGGTGTACATTTTCCTTCCATTCTCTCTGATCCATAGGATATTGAAGAATGACAGGATGGAGCGGGCCCACTTGTTTCTGATCACCCCCATTTTGGCCACCCTGGGCCTGGTTCTAGGATTTTATCAATCTACTCCTCCCAGGCCTCTTGACTGAGGGTCCCTTGTGTCACCATAAGGTGAAGAAGTTGGCTTTGATGGCTGGGCTAAGGAAGAAAGGTTTCACTGATTCTGTCATTGCTCTATGATGAAGCGTGGTGTCATTCAAAGCATTCCATGTGGTGCGGTTCTTGTTGTGCAAGTTGTGCAAGTATAAGGTGTAGCAGCCACACCCTTTTCATTTTCCAGTTATCATAGCCTTTCTTCTAGATGGCCTTCAGAGAGGGTTAGCACTATTATTGTCCAGATTTCTGTGCTATCTGTACATTTTCAAAGGCATGTCGCCGTATTACTGGATGAGCAGACCTTTGTGCAGGGGGGCGGCTTAATCCTACCCAGTGTTTTGGGATCACACTTCTCTTGAATTTGTTCTAGGTAGTACTTTCGAAGGCTCCTTTTCATCCTCTATCTTCTGTTTCCCTTTGATAATTGACTCTTAAGTAATCTTTTCTTCAGGTAGGCTGCCAAACTTCAGGTCTTGTAGCTCCACCACTGCCTAAGGCTCAGTGTGAAATTCAGAAACAACCCTAGGGGTAAAAACCCACAGAATTTCTCATAACTACCCTATCAGAATGAAACTAGGGTGGTTTTGAGAACTTCTGTTGTTTTATCCCTAGGGTTGTTTCTGAGTTTCACACTGAGTCTTTTGGTGCCATAGGCAGTGGTGGAGTTACAATATAAGCAGAATAAACAGCTGCTTCAGTCCCTTACTTAGTCTGAGGGCCCCTCAGTGCTTATACAGTACTGCCACATGTAAACAAAACCAGATTGCAATGTCTTATTAGAAATATTAATATGGGAGTAAGGGGAACAGGAGTAAGGGTGGCCCATGTAAATTTTTTGCTTAGGGCCGCAGAAAATCTAGAGCCACCCCTGGTCAGAGGAGTATGCAATGCATTGCAGCACAATATATTGAATACCTCTGGTACTCAGGAAGTTAACCATGAAATTGTTCTTCCTTCTCTTTATTTGGGTCCATCTGACAGACAGGAGCAGGAGCATGGGTGTCCGCAGAAATTTTTCTGTGGGGGCAGTGCCATAATATGACCCCCAGGCCAGCTAGCCCCTATGTTTACATGGGAAGGGCAAGTGTGTGTGGGAGGCGACACTGGTGAGCAGGACCTACATTGTTTGAACGTAGTTAAGTGCTTGAAGTACTAATTTCTTCTCACAAAACCTTTAAAAAAAAAATCAGACTCTCTTTTTGTCATTTCTTAAGGTCCTTGTGTGGACCAAGCCGTATCTAAAGTAACAGTGGCTTCATGGATTAAGGTGGCCACCCATCAGGCCTCTGTTCTAAGGAAAAAGCTTATGTCCTTTAAGGTCACATCTCATTCCACCAGTCCGTGCTTCCTGGACCTACAAAAAAACAGGCCTTTGCAGAGCAGCTATGCAAGGTGGTGACATGGTCATCCATTCACACATTTGTTAAACGGTACCATGTTAATGTTCTAGCTTCAGGCGAAACCAGTTTTGGATGGAAGGTCCTACAGGCCATTATTCAAATGTTGGCATCCTTCTTATGATTATTACCAGTAACCTGTTTTTTTACATGGTTTGCTGTGTACGTGTTTGTTGACTCCTGAAGTTATTATTTGTTCCATTTCATCTCTCCTGGAACTGGTCTGTGTTTTGATGGGTTTTTGTCTCCCTCTCTGGTTTCTTGGTGGGATAGCTTTGGTATATCCCCATGGTTCCTGTGTTACACATTAAATGAAAGGAGTCACCAATAAATCCTTTTCTCTTAGTCAATGTGGACCAGAGAAAAACAAGTGGTTTGATTTTCCAGCAGAGGGGGTCCTTTGGGTTCTCTGGTTCAGGTGACCCCCTTTTCTGCCTCATGTGCCCTGTCCTCCTTGCTGAAAAATACTTTATAACATGTTGTTGTGCGCCACATGGACTAAGAGAAAAGTATTTCTCTTTGAGTAGATAAAAATCCCTTTTCTTCCATGCAGGCAGACATAGCACCCCCACTGGGATTACAAACCCAAACATGAGTCGCTCCCATATTAACTTGGCCACCAACAATTTACAATAGAGTGTGCACCATTAGGTCATCTTTGCTGTTGTTACCACATCACCATCATTATTAATAACTGCCATGTTCTATGTTTTTTGCCTAATGCTTTCAAGTTTGTTAAAATGCTGGACTGCCCAGTGTGATCTCTGACACTGACAATAGTCATATTTAGAACAGTATTTTGAATTCCATTTGCACTGGCCTTTACTAAAAACCTAACATACCGTCTATTGAAAATGCCAGTGCCCTCAAATTATTGGAAGCACTGAGAGCCGGTGGAGAGCACGTAGACCTATGAAACGAAAGATTGCAGCTCCAAGGCATGTACCTATAGTAATGTGCAAACGTTTTAGACGGATGTGAAAAAATGCTGTAAAGTAAGAATTAACCAGAAAGGTGTAAAAAAAATAAAACTTAGATATGAGGTTTTATTCTAATATGAATATGCTTATTTTATTTGATCATGGGTGTATACCACTGCATTACTTTGTACTCTGTTTGCATACATTCTCCTCATGGGAATAAGGAAACAGATCACTTTAAAAATAATACACATGTTTTTGTTTCACTTGTTTTGGATGACTAAATCCCTGACTCATGGCTTTGCCACTCGTGACTGATGGTTATTCATAACTCTTGACAAAAAAACAATTATTTTAGGTAGTAAACAAATAGTGAAATCCAACTTTTTTCAGCATTTCTTGGGAGCATGCTCACAAAGTATTGACTTTATCAATCAAGCCCTGGAGTCTTCTGACGGCCAGATGTCAAATGTCCCTGGAGACGAGCATACAAAAGTAAGCTGTACACAATCAGGGCATTTCCTTACACAGGATGTACTGAAGCTGAAGTGCTAATGAAAAGTGGGCAATTCTGGAGCAAACCAACTGCACCACAGGGAACAAATTAAAATTACCCTTGATTTAAATGGGTTTTTTAACCCTTTGAATGCTAGCGGTCTCTGGTTCACTGTGAAACAATGTGTTAGAAAGCTGTCTAGGATTAAAGAGCTTAAATGTCCTGTTTATATTAATTCATATTTTTTTATTTCATCTCTATGGTGCAACTAGTTTTCTATGGAATTGCTCCATTTTTTCCTAGTACATCAGCCTCACTAGTTTAAACCCAGTTTTAGAAGTCACTCCAATGAGAGAAACCTCTCCAATTCCTACATTATTCTAAGGATCCTCCTTTTCATATCCTAGTGCATAACCTCCATAAAATAGCTTGTGAATGTAACTGAATTTTTATCACCGCATATCCCCCTATACATTGATCCTTTATTGAGTTTATTGCAGCTCTCATATCATACTGTAGCATCAAGAAGAATCGGAGAGGGCATGCAGGATATTCAAATGGTTAGCTAGTAATTTCTTAAAGATACAGTATAGCAGATAACACTGTGTTTCGTTGGAATTACTCATCCATTGTGAAAAACACCAGATAAGGGTCTTGATCCAAATGTTGGTGTAAAAAATGCCGGTAGGGCAAAATGGATACTGACCAACAAAAGAAAGTGTCTTGTTCTGTATTCAAATGTCCTACCGGCATTAAACTCAATGGACTTAAGCCACAAAACTGGTCTTGTGGCCAAACGTCTGTTTTGTGCATTAACTTCCCAAAACGCTGCAAAATACCAGCAGTTTTGGGAACTTCAAAGGAAAAAAAACTAATGATCGCTGCCTGACATACTGTCAAGCACCGATTGTTACCTAATCTGTGTTACACTTACCTGTCATCCACTGTCTGTCTCCTTCTAACTCACAGGAAATGAGAAAGAGAAGAGCGCAAAATCTGAGAGCACATCTGAATGTCAAAGTATTCCAACTCTTGTGTTATTATGTACTCACAAGATGTATTCTTGTAAGCAGCCACATACGATCAGTATAGGAATCGCCTCAGGGTCTATCTTCGCATAAATCACATGACTTCAAGAATCGTCAGATATATGGAATATGCACACGAGCCCTCCAGCAAGACCATGTGAGGCACAAAGACAAAAATCCTCTAAGTGTAATATGTTGAGCACAGCATATAATAATGCCCCCCAAAATATACCCTACTTACCAAAAGTAGGGAACAGTACACATACACATAGAGGAATTAAACTGATAGATATCATCCAAAACTTTTTATTCCAACGCGTTTCGTGCGACTCAGCGCACTTTGTCAGGGAACAGTATATTGTGAGTACAGAATAACACAAGAATTGGAATACTTTGACATTCAGACGTGCTCTCAGATTTTGCGCTCTTCTCTTTCTCGTTTTCTGTGCATTAGTTTTGTGAAGGTGCTGTCTAGGACACCAAGGAAGAAGCTGCATAACTGGACACTGTTAATATACTGTACATCTTGTGTTCATTTTTATGTATGTATTAATAATATAACCCAGTAGGAGCGCACAGTTATTATTAGATTTCTCCTTCTAACTCCATTCTTACTTCTCTTCTATCTTCTCTTTTATCTTCTGTCTTCTTGCTGTAAAAAACAAAAAACAAGTATGGCCACTGAGACAGAATAATGCGCCACACCCACCTCCTCATGTCCACGAGCCGATGCTTGCTCCTCTCTGAGGGAATTAGAATTGAGACTGCCCTTATATTTGGAGAGTCTTACTTCTAATTCTCTCACAGTCATTGGCTGGGATATGCTTACGCACCTCCCAGCCAATCAGTTTAAAGCACAGCTGCTCAAAGCTGTTTCTAGATCCAGATCATTGGCAAAGAACAAGAGGGGTGTAAAACAAAGGAAGAATCAGACAAACAGAAAGAGGTCAAGCATGAAGGTAAAGTAGCAGCATCCAGAGGTACAAGAAACTTTGCTCATACAATCAGTGTGACAGTATGGACTTAAAGGTTGGAGCAGCTGCAGCCAAGTTTCTGCCATGTTTCCTGTTTCTAGTGACTTTTCCTGTCACTTATCAGGTCTCTGCTTACAGAAGTTCTGCATAATATTTGTGAAGGGCAAAAGTGTGCTTCTGAGCACTGACACCTGTTGGATGGAAGAAGGAACTGCCTCTATTTATAATACCAGGAACACGAGGAGAAAAAGGAAAAGAAATATGGAGCATAGGTGCTGGGTATTTACAGTACCACCCCTCCAAGAGTGGCCTATAGATGACACAAAAAAGCTTAAAATGAAATCTACAATGAAAAGCATGCAAAAGGGAAAATGCATGCATAAAGTTAGCATAGACCAATAATCTCTCATCAGTGCCATAGCCTTTGCTGAATGCAAGATACTGGAGACCTCCTCAGGATATTCAGGAATAAAGGTTATGGTGGACATAAAATTTTCCAAGGATTTCAACCAGAAAAGAATAATAACTGGAATAGAAAACTAATTACAGACAACAGTAAAAGTGCAAAAAAATGAAAGAATATTAAAATAACTGGGAGCTCCAGCTCAAAGGTAGCAGAATTAATCTGAGTCTTAACCAACATATTAACTGCTCAAGTTAGCTGAATGGACTTTCAGATGAATATTTGAGTTGAGTGCCAGACAAGATTAGAAAAATGAAATAGTGAAAAACCTCTACCATGCTTAACCCCTTAATGACCAGTGGTCCAGGGAAGTTACCTTCCCTTATGGACAGCTTTGATTGTTGTCAGCACACTGGCACACGTGACCTGTGACATGTACCACCATGCTGAGTGGCAGTCTGAGAGAAACTATTCAAGTCTTGGAGCTGTAAATTTCAGACCCCATTTGTACTTACAGTGCTCCCGCTGGATTGCTGTGAGTAAAACATACGTGACACGCCAGGACCACCACCAGTCCTTAAAGGAAAAAAAACTCTGATGGTCCTGGCCTGCCACAGAGTCAGTAAGGGGTTAACAGCATTAATTTTATGTAGGAATGTTATGATGTTTTGAGACAACTGCAGCTTAATCATGTTTCTTTTTCATACACTGTGGCACACAAGGACCATGAGTCAGTTTGTTACGACTCTCAAGCAAGACAAGGAGTCAGACGGTATAGTTAAAATCACCTTTATTAGGATAATAAACAATAGGCAATAAGTGAGTATACTATAAGCAGAGGATGACTGGAGAGGCTAGCGACTCTATCCAAAATAGGAGCCTGCTAACGGGTCAAACACATCTGTTGGAGACTAGGCCGAAGCCAGCTGGTAGTCTCAGGATCGTAGGTGGAATGCACCAGAACCTACAGTCTCCCGTAATGGAGCAACAGGGGAGACTACTGACTCATGCCTGCAGTCAGTAAGGAAGAGCTCATCTCCACTACGGATGACAACAATGGAGACTAATGACTCACGCCTGCAGTCAGTAAGGTCGAAGTTTGCCAGAGCCCCAGGTCTGCACCAGGATGGATGTCTGTGGGGAACAAAGCCACTCAGCAGAGTGAACAGACAGAGCCACATGTCAGCACCAGCTAGGATAGTCAGACAAGTCAGGTTCATACAGTGAGCTGTTAGTCAGCCAGAGCCACAGGTCTGCACCAGATAGGATGTCCAATAATAGTAGGCAACACTGGGAGGATAGTTGGACAGAGCCCCAGGTCAGCTCCAGGTTGGATAGTCAGACAAGCCAGGATCATACACAGAGCGGGTAGTCAGCCAGAGCCACAGGTCTGCACCAGATTGGATGTCTAAAGCCAAAGGAGCACACAGGTAGAATGGTCAGACAGAGCCACAGGTCAGCACCAGAATGGATAGTCAGACAAGCCAGGTCATACACAGGATACAGGAGCAACAGGAACTAGAACTGCACTGAACACCAACATAAGGGTAATGATACACAGGCCCAGAGAGGTTTATAAAGGAGTAGGAGAAGGCGGGACCAATTAGGTCCCTAGGCTGGGCCTATAACAGGCGTCCAGGTAAGTGCCCGGATTCATGATGCCAGTAACAAGAAACCATACGTGACCAAGCCGCAGCCAAAGAGGGACGTAGCTAGTGACGCCAGAGCGTCAGTCCAAAACCCTGCTCCCGGCCAAATGGAGCAGGCTGAGGTAAGGCACTGTGACACAGTTATCTTCCACAGAAGGGCAGGACACTCGAATACAAAGAGCTTAGTTTTAAAGGGGTAGTAATGTTTCACAAAAACAGCAGCATCAATTAATCTGCATAGTATTATTATTATTATTTTTTTGGTGATAGTATTTTACCAGAAAGAATACATTGAGATTGTTTCTCATTTTCAAGCATGTCCTGGACTCAATTTATATACCACAGATGGCTGAAAGGCTGAGCTGACCTTGCTGGGACTAGAACCTGCAACCTTACGTTTTGAACAGATTCTACAACTGGTGCATTAACCAACTTTTTGGGCCATACTGTCAGATTTTTTGAATGATATAGTATCCGTTTTCTGCCCTGGTGTAAGCCACCTCTCCTCAGATGTGGAATCTGGTCCTGGGACTGAACAGCTCACAACAAGGGACAATCTTCTTACTGTGAACATAAGGAAAACCCTGCCCCCCTTGACAGGTTTTTCCTTATGCTCACTAAAGATTGTACCTCTCTGCGATCTATCTGGACAGTCTTGCTGCTCTGAGGTGAGCAGTGTTGCATCAGCAAAAGGGGAAGGGAGGGGGATAATTTAGCATTCATTTACTCTTGAACTACAACTCCGAAAATATTGAAATAACACTCTCCATGGCCCAAATACTATGAAGATTAACTGGAGCTACTCTTATTGTGAAACATTACTATCCCTTTAAAAGTGTTTAGAAATGACCTCAAAGTTAATTGTCAAGGCATAGGCTCTCTTAGCATGTCTTTTTATTTTGATAACTTCTGTGACTCTGTGCAATCCACCATTAGGTGGGTTCCTATTCCCTGCTCCTCCAGGATAGATAAAGACCTGGGTCTGTTAGGGGATGGCTTTCAGAAATGTACTTAGTCACTCTCGTTTTTTTCCCTTTCTATTCCATAGGAGGCTAAAGAATTTAGAAGATTCCAGCTCAGAGTTCACAGGTCCTGTGAGACTGATCCTTTGTATGCCTAGCAGCCACATTCTGGGGTGTGTGGCATACTTGCTATATTGTGCACTCTGGTTTCTTTTTACATAACTTCTATTGTACCCTTACCCTCCCAGCATCTCCAGTTGCCTAGGGGTAGATTCTTGCTTTTATTTTACTTATTTTACTTAGTTCTATTTTTAACACTTTCACAAGCCACAGCACTTTTAAGGAAAGGGTGCATGCAGTGGCCATCTTGAATGGGACATTGGCTGTGTTTTTTTTGTCTCCCTCATTACCAAGGGGGCTCCGGTCTGTGGGAAGGGCTAGACTCTCATGAGGTGGGACACCTTCAAATGCGAATGAGCCAAGAGGCTATAGAGCTACGTCATAGTTTTCTTATATTATTGGAGGGAGAATTTTCCCACAAGTCTCATTTTTTCCCCACACCTCAAGGAAAGGAAGGGGAGGTGCTATGACTCTTCTCTTCCCTTTCTATTCAATGGAGTGACTCATAAAGCACCTTCTTTTCACCTCTTTATTCTGGCAAAGAGATAAGAGTTTTAGCCTTATTTTCTGCCTGGTATTTCTCCTTTTGGCAGAGGGACCCTTTGTTCCTAATGGTAGACTAATCTTTCAAGGGATTTTGCTGGTGCATTATGTATCTCTTGTTCTATGGCCCTACACAGAAAACTCCAGACCCTTCTTTCTTTGAAGGGGAACCTGCATAGACTTAAACCATTATTTAAACTATGTCTACTATTCATTCATCTTTGAAGGGGATCCTTGAGCCCTGAAACCAGGACCACTATATGCACCCCACCCTAAAAGATTGTTCAGTAATTTTGAGGGAATTTTTCCCTTGGTAAAGGGTGATTTCTGTACTGAGGAAGGGGAAACGGAGGAGGATGTCACTTCCTCATTAGCCCCTAAGGATTTATTTGTGGAAGGTCCTGGGACATCCGTTGAGGTTTTTATTTATGTGATTTTGGAGACCCTTAAGGTTTTTGAGGCCCAAGATTTGAGTTTCTCATATCCAGATATATTTAAAAGGCACAAGAGGGATGCAGTATTTTTCCCTATCCGTTCATGGACCAAGTGGTTCTTGAGGAATGGAAATGACCTGATGAGAAGGTATTTATCCCCAGATGCTTGTCCCTTTTATATCCTTCCTTCCTCCCCTGCTGCAGTACAGCAATGGACTACTGCCCTGTCAGTAGACCATCCTATTTCTCTCCTTCCTGAGAGCAGAAAAAAACCCTCAGTTGACAAGTCTACATCTTTATGACTCACAGGAGTCTGGTCCCCCTCTGACAAATTTTGGTTCTCTGCATCTCTCATGATATATGGACTCTCTCCATGGCACACTAGTGGGTTGTACTGGTGATTTCAGAAGGTTATCACATAGAGTTCAGCTCTCTTCCTTCTCATTGCTTCTTCATGTCCAGAGTCCCTTGCACTCCGATGAGGGTGATTTATTCTTAAAAGTGATTTTTTTCCCCCAGTGGACATGCTGTTGTACTATCATCTCAATTTCTTTGTTCATGTGCCTAGGTTCAATGTGATCTCTGCCATGTGCTCAGGGGAGTTTTTAGCCTCCTTAGAGATAAAAGACACATCTGCATATTTCCATCCATGCAAATCGTCAGTGTTCCTTCAACTCAGAATCAGCTCCACAGGTTTTTCAAAGCTCATGGCAGTATTGGCTCCCTACCTGGATGGTTCTTCACCAACAGTTCCTTCAGAGGAGACTCCAAGCCTTCATCTTCAGACATGTGTATCAATTTTGGAACAGCACTGTTGGGTAAACAGTTTCATGAAATCCTCTTTGGTTCTGTTCCATGAGCTTCTACACTCTTCAGTGATGGGTCTTTCTGCTGTGGGACAAGATTCTCAGGCCTTAGTTCACCCTTAAGTGTACAAGAAGGGGTTAGGTTATCTAATTTCTGCCTTTGAAGCAGTTCCTCTTGCCCAATTCCACACTCAGATGCCACACTCTGAAACTGCAGCTGTAGAGTCATCGTTCTCATGTCATGTCTCTCCCCAGCTGGACAAAATCAGAAGATCACTGGTGGCTCTAGGCCTGTCTAATGCAATGGTGGTGGCTTATGCCAATTGTCAAGGACGGACCAGGAATGCAGCCTCAAGAGTTCACCTGACTCTCCTTTGGGTAGAAGCTGTTCCTGCTCTCTCAGCCATTCACATCCTAGGGGTAGAAGCTTTTGTGGCAGATCTTCTCAACTAACAGCATTTGGATCCTGAGAAATGGGAACTCAACCAGACAGTGTAACTCCATAGTTTGGGTATGGGGTCTTTGAACAGTGGAACTGATAGCATATTGGTCAAACTACAAGGTTCTCCTGTTTTACTCCAGAAACAGGGACCCTATCTCAGTATCTCAGTAGACACGATGAGTATTCCATGGCAGTTTCCCTTGACTTGTGTTTCCTCCCTTCCCCCATGGTGTTGAGAATTGTCAAGAAGAAGCAGGAGCATATAACGCTCCTTACTGGCCTCATCAGGTGTGAGTCTCAGATCTTCTTAATCTAGCCATTGTCAAGTGTCTTCGTATTCCACTGCTTCTGGACCTCTTTACTCAGGGTCCTCTGTATCATCCAGAAGTGGAGAAGTTAGCTTTGATTGCTTAGCTCTTGAAGCCTACACTCTGAAGAAGAAAGGTTTTTCTAATTCTGTCATTGCTGCTATGATGAAGGCCTGCAAATCAGTTTCATCCAAAGCTTATCTTAGGGTCTGGTCCTTGTTTTATAAATGGCATGAGGACCAGGAGTCAAGGCCATATCCCTTTAGTCTTCCAACTATTTCGGCATTTGTTCAGACTGGCCTTCAGAAAGGGCTTAGGCTTAGTTCTATCAAGGACCATTTTTGTCTTTTTTCTTCTTCAGAGGTCTACTACCTTGCAGCCAGATGTGCACACCTTTGTGCAAGGGGTGGCTCATGCCTGCTCAGTCTTGATATCCCATTCCCCTGCTGGACTCAAGCTTGGACTTGGCAGTGTTTCACAAGTCTCCTTTTGATCCTCTGTCTTTTGTTTCCCTTTGTTTCTTGACTATTACGAAATTTTTCCTACTTGTGAACTTCTTTTATGTTTCTTCCAAAGGTAGTTTCTGATTTTCACATTTACACCAGGAAATTGTTCTTCCTTCTTTTTGTCTGGCCCCATCTAACAGATGGGAGCAGGAGCTTCTCCATTTTTATGTTATTAAGTACTATCTGCATTGCACAGAATCTTTCCAAAAGACACACCTTTTTTCATTCCTGAGGGTCCTCATGTGGGCCAGGCTGTGACCAAGGTGACAATTCCACCATTTGGTAGGCTTATGTATGTAAGAAGAAGCCTGTGTCATTTAGGATTACTGTTCTTTCCATTAGAGTTGTGTGTGCTTCTTGAGCCTACAAGAACCAGGCCTCTTCAGAGCAGTTGTGCAAGGTAACAATTTGGTTGTCAATTGACATGTTTGTTAATACCAAATGAATATCCTGCTGAAGCCAGTTTTGAATGTAAGGTGATACAGGACATAGTGCCTATGTAGATGTCCTTCTTGTCGCTACTTACCGTAACCTTTTGTCTGTTTCTTGTTTTAGTATGTTGGTGTGCCTTGACATCTGTGGGGGGAAGACAATCTAAGGGGTGATGATATGGCAATGTGTGTCTGTCAATGTGTGGTGAGAACATCGCCTTGGCGATGGAGACACACAAAACATCATTTGCACTAAGAATTAAGTATACAAGCGGAGGGTGGGAAAATTCTCTCATCAAAATGGAGGGTTGTTGAACTGCTGGTGATGTGGAAGGAATGCTATCCCTTACACGTCTCCAGCAGTTTGACAACTCGAAAGCCTGAGTGCATCCTTTCTGCTTTCCCATTTAACCACTGAGGGAATGTAGAGGATCGCTCAGACATAAGCAACACATACAGCATTGCTCTCTCAACCTGTTCAGTGTCATATGGATGTTGCTTGCACAAACCTGTGATACTGAATGGGTTTTAGCATTAGGACCATACACATGTAATTGTATCGATAGACATGTGTACATTACGCCTCAAGAAAAAACGAGAAAAAAGAAACATATATGTGGAAATAAAATGCTCTTACTGCTCCAATGTATCCCAACTTGGGCAACTAAAGCTCACCTTCCTCATACAAAAACAAGTTCAAAATATACAGTCTTGGCCATTTGTTGGCATTAAGACTTAACTTCTATTGGTTTAAGTAAAATAAATGTTTCTCACCTTTTATTAATCAGGTCTTATAGTTAAAATTTACTGGTGTAGCACTAATCATTACATCGCAGGAACAATAAAACCATGATAAGGATCACATCCCAAATATGAGTTTAATACTGTTTTGGAAAGATGTAGCTCTTGAATATTGATGAAATACTATTTACCAAGTAATTGTCAGTTATGATTCACTGACCCTGAGCCATAAAGACTGCTCATTCGTACAGGGAATATCCTTTTAATACAATAAATCCTGTGTAATTAAAGAGTACAATCTTCACCTTAATTGCTTAGATGAATGTTAGTCTCTACCATGAATATATAGAATTATAGCAGGTTATGCTCTGTTTTGAAGTAGCTTGATTTTAACCGCTACATTACCATTGGAGACAACTATTCACTGGATCTGTCCTTTAAGCTTTTAGTTCGCTTATAGGTAGCTATTCAAATCCTTTCAGTTTCAAAGATTTATCTCCAACTAGTTAGACCAGTGATTCTCAACCAGGGTGCCGTGGCACTTTGGTGTGCCACGGACATCAACTTAGGGTGCCCCATGTTTTCTATAAAGACATTGACAAAAATTGGAATATTGACTTTTAAATGTAGATTTATGGAAATTGTTATGCACAATATGTTCATTTTTGTTATTATGATTGTGATACATAATAATAACTGTATATTTATGTATTGTACCCTTGATAAATTACATTGAATATGTCGGGGTGCCCTGAAAGTTCTAGATTGCGTTAGGGGTTCCTCAAGCTAAAAAAGATTGAGAAACACTGAGTTAGACCAATTCAGAGATCACAATGTGATAATGTGAACTCTTGTCTCATTTGGTTACATATGAATTCAAAGCAAATCAAATGTTTTAACCTAGTACCGAGATAGTAATCCCCTTCATTGCTGATGGAGATTTTTATTAGTATGATAACTTCTTAGGTATTGTTGGTCCTTTACTGATTGATACAGATAAATCATAACATACATAATTGTGTTACCCCTCTTATATAAGAAAGGGAATTCAGTATAAATAAGAACTCCTTTGCGGTCACTTGAATTTTTTAGTGTAAGATGCAGTATAGATTACTTAGTATTCCTTGTGGTCTCTGTAAACTTAGGCCTATCCCTTAATTTCTCATTTATTCTATAGGACACATCACCAACCAGAGATTTACACTGATAGTTTTGGATCATTGAGTAACATCACTTCTTTATTGAGTGTAATCATGTCTTGCTTCCTTATTAAACTACTGCAGACGGTCCCCCTAGCTTGTTCCCTTGCAGAAGACCAAGCTAGGAATTCCACATTTTAAGTCTGACTCTATTATTCACCTCTGTTGCAGTTTACACTAGTAAGTTAGGCATTATTAACACACGAAGGATAGGCGTAAACCCTTCTCCCAACACGTTTTGCTACTACTGCTGTTTTGTTAGGGTCTATAGTTAAAGTAGTCAGACTCCTGGCCCTTTTTATAATGTTTTATTCAAAGTTCAGTGACATACATGTAAAGTCATGTTGCTAAGCAACCTCCGATGATGTATAGGATGCTCAATGTATGACAAAATTGTCTGTTGATATGGGTTTAATTCATCCATTACTAGTTTCAAACCTCTCTAGTTTCAGTACCTCTCTTAATCAATGAAATCGGCAGAACTGTTCTGTTGAGAAACATCATTGATTCGCTTGATGATGATCATATCAATTTTCATGAAGCTTGTCTTCATATAGTGTATCAAAAACTATCATCCATTTCTCTTTTTTACTGATTAGTAGTCACTAGATTTAACCCTTAGCAGAATATTACCCAAAACATAAATCTGAAGACATCAGTGATGACACACCTCAGTCTTTAATAGATGGGTTATAAGTGGTCTTCATTTATAATCACTTAAGCTTACAAATAAGTTTGACATCATAAAATGTGCCAAATAGTTATTACTTTTATGATTGAACTGTGAATCTTATCCGCTTCTCTTTATTTTTAGCTTTTGGCCACAGGTTTTGACCCTTAACTCCTTAAGGAGAAAGCGCACCTTCCAGGCATTCAGGCAGGGTATAAAAAGGCAGGCAGACCAATGGGGTCAAGAGTGGCGACATGATGATGGACAGTGCTGATTGAGAGGAGGAGGCGGAGAAGTAGGAGTTGTAGTGATGGACAGCAATTCCAAGGCAAAGTCATAGTGACAGTAGGTGAAGCCTTCGTTTAGAGCAACAGGACCATAACAGGCGTTACAACATTAAGAGATATTGACAAGATTAATTTACCTTTGAAAAAATGGCAAGAAGCTATAACATATAATAGCTTGTCTGCCATTTTCTAAATGATAAATTAATGCTGGAAATTCTGTTAATGTTGTAACCTTTTCAGTGCCACATGGCACTGAAATGGTTAAAAGATGGCAGCTGCCGTTTCTGCCCTCCAGCAGAGACAGCAAATTGTCTCTGGCTCCATGGGGAGATCCCAACATCTCCACCTTGAGCTTGGTGATGTTGGGTCTGTGAACTCAGACAACAAAAGCTTCTATTGGAGTTTAGTACATGTGGCAATGAGCCAAATGAATATATAAATACACCCACATAAAAAGACAGTGGCTCATTAATCTGCATTTCCATATGCATATGAGCCATTGTTAACCTGTTGAATGGCATGGCGGATTCATAGAGATTGCAGATTGTGTCAGATTGCTGGTGGATTCACAGGGATATGATAGAGAAGATATGCCATTGACCCCACTTTGGCACCATTTTGGCATCCTGGACCCTTATTGCCTCTTAGTGCATTTTCCCCTGATGCTCATGATTGTTTCTGGTTCATCTCTTTTGAGACTAGTTTGTGTCTGAGGGGTTTTCTTTCCCATTCTGGAATCTTGTTGGGATAGTTTTGGTATATCCCCACAATTCCTGTATTTCACAGCAGACAAAACATAAAAATGGATTTTGTGTACTTGCCAATTATTTTTCTTTTTGTCCATATGGAACAAAAGACTTCCCTTTGGGTTCACTGGTTCAGGTGACCACCTTCATGCCGTACTTCTTTTTTCATACTTTGCTATATGATAAAACTGAGCACGTCTGGTGGGGGCAAAGTGAAGTAGGAAGGGAGTCTCCACCTCCAGAGAACTCTTCTGTTATGCAAGTGCCCTGCCCTCCCGTAAGAGGATACTTTACTCATGGTTCCTGGGTTCCACATGGACTATGAAAAAAGGATTAATCAGCAAGTGCACAAAAATCCCCTTATGTGGTTCCCTCCGTACCTAGGTGGTGTTAGGTGTCAAAAGTAATACATTATGAACGGGAAATGAAAAACAGTACTCCTGACTAAATACTCTATATATAACTCAAATTATACAGCAAAAATGTATCTGGTAGAGTTTATAAAATAAATAGTACTCTACTGTGACACAGGTAAAACAAAAACATGCAATATCTAAACAAAGCTTGGGTTTTATATATTGCAGAATAATATCTATATGTAAATGCTGCCATCACAGATCTAAGTCTAGATTCAGATGCAGGTGACACATTTATGTTTGTTCTAGTTTTTTTATTTTGTGTTTTTGTTTTTTGATCTTCATTATACCATGTTCCAGACATGAGAGAAACAAAGCTGAATCTGAGGCTGATACACTGAAGAAAAGTAGTACAATTCTGGAGCAAATCAACTACACCACAGGATATAAATACAAATTCTCAAAATTCCCATTGATTTAAATTATGCTTTTAACCCCATCGATGCTAGAGAGGTCTTGAATGCATTGTTTTGCAAGGCAATACAGCCTTCTAGCAATCAAGGGGTTAAAATTTCAATTTAACTCAATGTGAAATTGTATTTGTTCTCTGTGGGGCAGTTAGTTTGCTCCAGAATTTCTTAGTACATCAGTCTCACTGTCTTCCTGACATAATTTCATGCCTGAAGTTTTGCCATCATTCAAATGCTTTCTCCTCATGTGGGATACACTGTAGGTCCTAGGATTACTCTCCTCGCTATCCATCTGTAAAATTGTATCTCTGTATCGCCTTCTCTCAGCACATATGCCATACTGTTGTAGTGAAATATTAACAAGGTAAGTCCTTTTCCACTGTATATGAAGATATACAACCATAAAAATCTACAGCTACCTATGTAATGTAGTAGGGTTTAGCTATGAATCTACTGAAATATAGCCATAAACACAGAAGAATGGAAACTCATGGGTAGGATTATGCTTCGATGGGTGTCAGCAAATTCAGCTCAGTGAAAAATGGCAATGAACTCATCTTGCTAGTCAGAAACAAAGGTATTTCTAAAAGGATTGATTAGTTCTCACAGTGATGCTATTGGGCTGAGGATGATATGAGAAGTAGTGGTACATTCCACGCTTCTGACACAAAGGCCTCCAGAACATAGGAATCAGCTAAGACCCATCATTAGAGACAATGCTGGTGGGAACTCTGTGGAGTCTAAGGGCTGGATTCTATCACATCTGGAAATATTTACTGAATGGCTATATTTAGCCATTTCCCTCTGGTCAATTCTGCAATCATATTCTCACCAAGGGTCAGAATTTCATTGCCAATGTGCATATTTTTCCCTTTGGAATTCCTTTGGAGCTCTGAAAAATTCCCCACAATAACCCCAAAATGAGGATCACAAATTAAGGGAAGTGGCCGATGTATCCATGCAAGAGGCCCTCTACTCCGTTATCTGGAAAGTCTCCAATCTTCAAAAGAGCTTGCTTCCCCAGTCTGTCGAATTTTCATGCAAACCCCCTCACTCCCTCCTCCTAATACAACCAGTTCCAATTAAGACCCATACATATTATGATGCAAATTGCGTCATTTTGACACTCCCAACACCAGCACAGGTATAACTCCTCCATGTCTTTTTTCTCACCCCCCTCCAACAGTGTATGCCATTCTGTAGCTACCAGTGGCAAAGTGGTACAAGACTGGGCTGTTAGACAGTGTATATGTGAGTCAGTGACTACCAGTGGGACAGTGGAAAAAGCATGGGGTTTCAGATAGTGTATGTGTCGGTCTGTGACTACCAGTGGAACAAAGTTGTGTGTCAAACATTATATTTATGCATCTGTGACTATCAGTGGGACAGTTGAACAAGTCTTGGGGAGTCAGACAGTGCATGCATGGTTATGTAACTATCAATAGAACAAAGCTGGGCTCAAGACAATGTATACGTGATTCTGTGACTACCAGAGGAACAAGGCTGTGGTCTGAAACAGAGCATGCATGGTTATTTGGCTACCAGTGGACAAGGGAGCAAGGCTGGGGTGTCAGACAGTGTATGTGTAGTTCTATGACCACTAGTGGGACAGTGGGGCAAGGGTGAAGAAGCAGACAGTGTATGTGTAGTTTTGATCTAACAGTGTGATCAGGCAATGTATACATGGTTCTGTGGCTTCCTGTGGACAATGGAGCAAAGGTGGGGAAGCAGACATTGTATATGGATCTGTGGCTAACAGTGGCACAAGGCTGGGATGTTGGACTGTACACGTGTGCTTCTGTGACTACCAGTGGAACAAGACTGGGGTCTCAGACAGAGTATGTGTGGTTCTGTGACTATTAGCAAAACAAGGCTGGGGTCTCAACATTGCATGCATGTTTATATGGGTTCCAGTGGACAGAGGAACAAGGCTGGGGTGTCAGATAGCATAGGTGTAGTTTCATGACTACAGTGGTACAGTGGAACAATGGTAGGGAAGCAGACAGTGTATGTATGTTCTGTGACTACCACTGGGAAAGTGGCACAAGGCTTTGGTGTCAGAAATTGCATATGTGGTTCCGTGGCTACCAGTGGGATAGTAGAACATGGCTGGCATGTCATAGCATGTATGTGTGGTTCCGTGGCTACCACTGACAGTGGAGCACAGCTGTATATGTTTGACAGTGTGTGTGAAAATGCACATGACTGTGTGTGTAACACTGCATGAGTGTGTCTCTTACTGAATGAATGAATCTGGATGGCTTCCCAGTATCCCATTAAGAGGTCTATATAGCTAAGTTGGAGCAAATCTAGTTCCCATATTAGTGTCACACTTTTGTGTATAATGATTCCCTTAAAAAATACAGTTATATTCCAGTATAAATTGCAGTTTCTCTTTTTCAGGAAGAACATCTATATTGTGGAGGTGGTATTTGGTTGCTTTCAATTATTTCCAATGTTTGATACACTTATAGATTGAGGCAATATTGCAAGTTATCCAGCTAAATTCTAAACTCTTGCCACTCTATTTCTTTCATGTTTCGCAATATATGCACTCAATCTTTATCTGCATGAAGGCAATATTTGGACATACTTTCTGTAGGTGATAGTCAATGAATTGCAAGAGATAACTAGTAAGGGAATTTATCCCAACTGTAATGAGCCTTCCTGCTGAATCCAGTAGCTGTTTGTGGATTTTAGATAAATGATAGCAAATAGAGATAACTGGATGCTGTACTTCAGAAAGTCAAATTCCTTGTGTGTCAAGATTATTTGCCTATATGCCTCATTAATCAGCTTCATGTACTCATTCTGAAGAGCTGTTGTGGGGTTACTTTACCAAATCTTGGTAAAACTTGTAATAATGTAAGGGACGCTCCACTATTATTGCTTTCCTGTCTAGTTAGGTTTTTACTGCAGTTTCATGGTCTTTCAAAAGGATGACCTATTTCTTTTAGTACCACCTCAGAGAGGCCTCATTGAATGGACCCTGTGATGTGATTTGGTAGAATATCAGTTGTCCTTGACATGTCTCCTTATAAACTCTCTTTCCACAGACACTTCCTGGTTTATATCAAAGATTCCAGTAACAATTCTTCCAATATTTGTAATGGTTCTTCTTCCTTGATGTCACTTATTTACATTCTCCCACCTTGTTGGTGTTCCTCTCCTTTCATCACAAAATATCGCTTTAGTGTCAATCTCTTTTTTTTTTTCCTTTTTTGACTGAGGAAAACATGAAGGTTGATCAGCAGAATCCAAAGTGCCCACCATTACATGTAACCATGCTCAGAGAAGGACAGTGGTAGAACCGAGGCTATTTGAAGGCTGGAGCAGCTTCAGCCAATTACTTGCTTCCTAAGAAAACATATATAGAAGCACTCCTAAATCAAAATTGTAGTTGCCACACCACAACATATGTTCTAATAAGTAAGTTACATGTGTACAGAAAAAGAGCTACAGTACATACAATATTTTGAGAGTGTTACATATTTCACCAAACAAAAGTCTGCATAATAGTACATTGGAATAAAAAGGTTACATGATAAAAAAAATCAAAACCACTTTGAAAAGCAAGAGGGCTGACAAGATAGGAGAGTGTGTTAACGTTTTAGTCATAAGAACTTTGTCAAGTGGCTGCTCTGAAAAGAGTTGTATTTTTTCAGGTTCTGTGAGTTTTTAATATAATGCCGCTTCTGCCAGAGAGTAGGGGAAATCGTACTTAATTTATTGTGTCAGTTTCCAGGATGGCTGAATCAACACTGTACCACAACACTGTTTCCATTCTTCTGTAGTTTTGGTTTCCTTCCTTCTATGCTGGCTTTAGATACTTTACTATCACACTAACTAACCACACAGGGGGCAGACCCACAGGACAAAAAATGAGTTCTAGGCACACACCTGATAATCTGGGGCTTGAGTTATGAACTAGCAAATTGTGATGTTTGCAGAAGAGTTAAAGGAACACGAGACAGAAACTGGAACAGGTCTGGAGCGAAATCCAAGAGTAAATCTACACTTATACAATTGCCAGCAATTGTTCAGGTTGGATAGTAAGGCACATGTTAACATAAGGGTACTACTACAGGAGAGCTGCTAGATAGTGTAGCGAAGGAGCACATCTGAGGAACACAGTAGTCATATACTAAGCAGAGGTTGTGAGCTGGCCAGCAACAAAATCAGTTATCTATAAATGCAGCTGACGTCATGGGCAGGCAGCAGATGGAGGCAAATCTCTTTAAACCTCTTCTGTTTTAAGCTGCTTTACCTGTTTTTAACTGTTTGATATGTGTGAGACTGTTCTTTGTATCCAGCTAAGACTGGAGTGATTTGGAGCCAGGAGGGATTGCACACCAGTAGTGATTCTGTCGCATTTATGTTTACATTGGATACTGTGGGGTCTCTTAATTCATGCTGTGCTTGTCATACATTCATAAACTGTCAGTGCAATTTATGTGGAAAGTATTTATTAAAAATGTACTTCACTATTGTGCACTGTTCTGTGACATTTCCCTGTATAGTATTCATGCCAGTACTGGAGTAGAGACAAAAGAAAATTAGACCAGAAGAAAGAGAAAAAGGATTTGAAGCAAATAAGGTCAGAAGAGCAAAAGAAAGCCAAAGGTACTGGCGACTACTGAAAATGTTCCGGCCTCTTTCAAATAAAGGATTTTAGCACTGAGTGCTTTATTCTACCAAGACTTTTTATTTAAGCTAGTACATCCCCTAGCTGTCACTCTCACTTGGTTTTAGTGGTTCCTTATTTATTTCAGAAGCCCCTGATTTGTGGATATCAACAGACAGGATACTTTGTAGTGAAGATCCATAGGGTAGCATACCACCACACTGACTGTAATCTTCTGTTTTCATAAAACCACACATTTTCTGACTTTTTCTGGTCTTAGCATAGTCATTCTATGAAAAGCTACAATAAAAAGCTGAACTCTTCGGTACACATTCTGGTTAGTGTATCAGTAGACTGCTTACTCAAATCAAGAACTTCAGAAATAAACAACCACTAGCACCAGGTAAGGGGGACTGGGAATGTACACACTGTTAGAGTGTGAGCTAACATTCATAAAGTCCTGACCCTCTAATATAGAGGTATAGTTTGGTCCTCAAGGACTGCAAACAGAATAGAATTTAAGAATATCCAAGATTAAGCACAAGCAAGTAAACCAATGGTTCAGTAATTTTGAATGAACCACCTCGGCCAAACAGGGAAATCCTTAAGTCCTGGTCTGTTTGCAGCACTTGAGTTTCAGGGTTCAACACCCCCGCTTTATGTAATTGCACAAAGGTTGTTACTCTGACTCATTTTCAAGAACTTTTATAGTACTCTCTTGTTTTCAACCACTGTTCTAATACTCTCTTGCTACTGACCAAGTTGTAGCTACTCATCACTTCCTTTAACCATTAATCTGTTATTGACCTGTTTTTTGGTATTCACTTTGTTTACTCCTTTGAGTGCCAGAGAGGTATCCAATGCATTGCCTTGCGATGTATTTGAAACCTCTCTGGCACCCAAAGGTTTAATAATTACTGTTACTCATGGTTGTCATTCAAGTTGCAACATCTTTTGCTCAACCCTGTTCTGTTGACTCTACCCCAGTCTCCTGCTGTCGCAATCATTTTTGAAGTTTTTTGAAGTCTGGGTCTCCATGCTGCTATTGAGACCCAGATTTCTGTGTCCCTCACATCCAGTCACCCAGGTACTGTGGCCACCCAGGCAGTAGGGACCCCTGCTTCCAGTCCTGTGACTTCTGCTGCCAACCTAGAGCCATCTACTCCCTCCTGTGGCTCTCTGATGTCTGTGTCCCACAATGCCTGACTGAAACTGGTGAATATTTATGGGTTCTGGGATGTCAAGGTTTGATGTGGAGAAGGACAGCTCTGACTTTGAAGAGCATTATTTCTCTGACCTTGCAGATGTGGTGCAGGCTCTCACTGAACGTTTTTGGATAGTCTATACCTCTCCTACTCCTCCTGTTGCAAACATTCAAGTAGCAGCAACCATCTGGAGAATTCTCCTCCTTCTGCTGCTACCCATGAGCCATCTAAGCACCCTCCCATATGAAAATATTCTGAATAAGAGATAAGTCACATTCATTTTGATGACAGCTGTGCTGTGCCAACCGCTCATTAGATTTGAACCAGAGACCTTGAGACTGTGTGGCCTGGATGGAGTTGGATCCGCAGTCTACCAGTGGTAGTATTGTTCTTAGCTCTAGGAGTTGCAACAACCTTCTAGAACCTTCCATGCCACTGGATTGGAGGATCAGATCTGCTGGGAAGGTATTTAACCCAGGTCTGTTGGTATTTAACCCAATATACGTGAGCGCTCAGTAGTCTGTTGTCTTGGCCAGTACCTCACATTCAGGCTTCCTTTTTATGTGTAGTTACAGGGTTCAGGGTTTGACTTTGGTTTGTTTCTGGACACTTCGTGATCTCTGCCTGCTATAACCTGGACTGTTACCTTTGTCTACTCTTACTGAATTGGTACCTTTGCTTTCGACTTTTATGTATCCTGTTAGTGGCTGCCTAAAACCCTGGTGCTCAACCTGGGGGATGAAGGGGCTGCTCATCCTGGATACTGCTTCCAGTACCTGGGCTTTCAACCTCTGGCATTCCAGCACCTGGACTCCTCCTGGGGAATCTCAGCATCTGACCTCCATCACAGGATTTCCAGCCCCTGACCTCCAGCTCAGGCCTTCCAGCACAATGCCTCTAGTACCTGGCCTTGTAGCACATGGCCTCCAGCTCAGGCCTTCCAGCATGTGGTCTAATTTACCTGACCCCCAGCTCAGGGCTTTCAGTCCTTGGCTTCAAGCACCTGACTTTCCAGCACTTGACCTTCGGATTAGTCCTTCCAGCACATGGCCTCCAGCTCAGGCCTTCCAGCATGTGGTCTAATCTACCTGGCCTTTCACGAATTGGCCTTAAAGCACCTTCAGATCTTGGCATCCAGTCTCTGAACTCGCTTTTAGGTATATTGTTACACCTGCACAGGCAACTTCTCCAATTCAATCAACAGATTCCCTGGGGGAAGTGGATGTTTTAAGTACATTCTTTCTTAATTATTGTCATCCTTATCCCTCTCTCTAAATACTACATACACCCAATTTTGAACCTCATCCTAAATATTATTGATGTCATGAGACTCAAGTCTCATGTTTGATGTTTGAATCCAAAAATCTTTTAGCTAGCCTATAAGCTACAGTAATTTAATAATAAGCCTCATTTTTTGGTTATTCTGGTGTCCTGTTTTAACATTAAGTTGTTTTCCTGACAGGTGCAAATAATTCACTGTGCCCAAGCATAGTTCTTTTTGGAACTTAACAACTCCATTGATGTTTAGATTTTTTAATTCTTTGTTGGTAGCTTTTGTAGTGATAGTTTAGGAAGTAAAAAAAATAGTTTTCCAGGAATTTCTGGAAAAGTTGGGTCTGAACGCATCAGTGTTCTCAAAAGACAGTCCCCTTTGTTTGGGCTATTGGACTCAGTGATACTTGTCTGGACAAGTTGAAAAGTACAATTTGCTTAAGTGGCTTCTTTGAACCTTAGTTTATGGCATGCTTTATCACTTCCTCTTTCCCTTCCATTACTTTGGTCTAGTAAAATTGTATATGTCCTTAAGATCTGTTTCTGTGTTTGCATAAGGTTATTTTTTGTCTCTCTACCAATATTCCATTTTCATGGCCATAGAATAGCTCTAATTTTAAGATACCTATCAGTCCCACCTGAAGTACAATGAGTCAGACTCTCTCAGGTAAATTGTGACATATGGGAACTCTATTCTAATACATGGTTGTAGTATTTATAAAATAACAGAAACTGACTGAATGTTTATAGCTGCATGTTTAATAAAACACAAGCACTGCTAATGCATAAATATAGACTTATGACAAACTTTATCTGTTACAGAATCCATGGCAACTGAAATCTAACAGATGTTAACATATTCTATAAGGGCAATTCAAGGCTATTTTTACTATAATGTTTGTTTGAGTAAAAGGATTACAAATGGCCTCTGGAGTTGAACCCTGTTATTCTTAGCTTTAGGGACTTCCTGGCTCTCTAGACACTTATACTTTTACAGTAAAATTAAAGTAAAATGTAAAATGGATGTTCAGTCTTTCCAGTACCAACAAGTCAAATCGATAGAGCAGTTAAGTGCTTTTTTGACTGCTGTGAATGAGGTGTAGATGTGTGCTATGAATAATTTTCTGAGACAAAATGAATAGTTAAATAGCTAAGACAAATAAAGGATACAGAGAAAAATGAACTATACTTTTCTTGGCAACTTTCAGTCATCTTCAGATTTATAATTAAAGTAACCATGTTTAACTATACCCATTGACATTTTTTCTTCAAAATGCTTTAAGTTACTATGGAAATGTTGAAAGCTGGAGGTCAAACCTCATTCAAAGCCCTAGCTAAACTATTTCCAAAATGCCTACTACTCGACATAGTGCCTGAAACATGGAAAAATGCATGTCATCCTACTGCACAAAAAAGGCGATAAGGCAGATATAAAAACTATCAACCAAGGGCTGGATTCTATTGCAGGTGATAAATGTTAACACCAGTTTTATCAAACATTTTCCTATTGAAGTCTATGGGGAAACCTGGAGGTAAAAGCAGTGATAAAATTACCACCTGCAATAGAATCTAGCCCCAATATGTCTATTGCCAGTGGTCTGTAAGGTTTTCGCAAAGGTACTAGCAAAAAGAATGGACACAATACTTAACACGGCACAACCTAAAGAACAAGCAGGCTTTGGTAGTGATTTCAGTACAATATACCATATCCAAACAGATCAATCACTTACGTTTTGCAGATGATATCACACGCATCAAAGAACTACAACAATAAAGCAAATACAGTTAGGTCTGGAAATATTTGGACTCTGACACAATTTTCATAATTTTGGCTCTGTATGGCACCACAATGGATTTGAAATATAACAACCAAGATGCAATTGAAGTGCAGACCTTCAGCTTTAATTGAAGGCGTTGAACAAAAATATTGTATGAAACGTTTATGAATTGCAACCATTTTCATACACAGTCCCCTTATTTCAGGGGCTCAATTGTAATTAGACAAATTAACACAATCATAAATAAAAAGTTCTTTTTTAATACTTCGTTGAGAATCCTTTGCAAGCAATGACTGCTTGAAGTCTGGAATGCATGGACATCTCTAAACGTTGGGTTTCCTCCTTTGTGATGCTTTGCGAGGCCTTTACTACAGCTGTCTTCATTTGTTGTTTGTGGTTCTTTCTGCCTTAAGTTTTGTCTTCAGCAAGTGAAATGCATGCTTCATCAGGTTGAGATCAGGTGACTGACTCGGCCATTGCAGAATATTCTACTTCTTTGCCTTAAAAAAATCCTGGGTTGCGTTCGCAGTATGTTTTGGGTCATTGTCCATCTGTAAAGTGAAGCTCTGTCCAATCAACTTCACTGAATTTGGCTGAATCTGAGCAAACAATATATCCCTATACACTTCAGAATTCATCCGGCTGCTTCTGTCTTCTGTCACATCATCAATAAACACTAGTGACCCAGTGCTACTGGAAGCAATGCATGCCCATGCCATCACACTGTCTCCACAGTGTTTTACAGATGATGTGGTATTCTTCGAATCATGAACCATTCCAAGCCTTCTCCATACTTTTTTCTCCCCATCATTCTGATACAGTTAGATCTTAGTTTCACCCATCCAAAGAATGCTGCTTCAGAACTGGGCTGGCTTTTTAGATGTTTTTTGACAAGGTCTAATGTGGCCTTTCTATTCTTGAGGCTTATAGATGGTTTGCACATTGTGCTGAACCCTCTGTCTTTGTTCTTGTGAAGTCTTCTCTTTATGGTAGACTTGGATAATGATATGCCTACTTCCTGGAGAGTTTTCTTCACTTGGCTGGATGTTGTGAAGGGGTTTTTCTTTACCATGGAAAGGATCCTACGATCATCCACCACTGTTGTCTTCATTGGACATCCAGGCCTTTTTGTGTTGCTGATCTCTCCAGTGTTTTCTTTTTTTCTGAGAATGTACCAAACTATTGATTTGGCCACTCCTAATGTTCCTGCTATGTCTCTGATGTATTTTATTTTGCAGCCTAAGTATGGCCTGTTTCACTTGCATTGAGAGCTCCTTTTGACCGCATGTTGTGGGTTCACAGCAACAGCTTCCAAATGCTAATGCCACACCTGGAATCAACTCCAGACCTTTTACCTGCTTAGTTGATGAAGAAATAATGAAGGAATAGCCCACACCTGTCCATGAAACAACTTTTGAGTCAATTGTCCAATTACTTTTGGTCCCTTAAAAAAGAGGGGGCTACATATTAAAGAACTGTAATTCCTAAACCCTTCCTCCAATGTGGATGTGAATACCATCAAATTAAAGCTGAGAGACTGCACTTTAAGCCCAGGTTCATTATTTCCCTGTAACTTGAATTTATTTTGGTAAAGAACCAAAATAACAAAACTTGTTTCAGTGTCCAAATATTTCTAGACATGAAGATGAATATCAACATTGCGCAAGTCATGTTTAACAAATTTGCGATACCAAGGAAAATTACATTAGATGGATAAAAATTAGTTGATAAATATACTTACCTTGGACAGGAAACATGGAAACTCCATGTTGGAAATTGAGCGACACACAAAATTTGGATGCCAAGCATTTGGAAAACGTAGTAGTACCATATTTAAGACAAATTTACCACTCTGCCTCAAGCAAAATATTTTTGACCAATGTGTCCTCCCAGTCCTTATGTATGGCTGTGAAACATGGACACTGAATGCCAAAGCCATACAAAAAAATGAAGGTTACACAGAGCAGTATGGAGTGGAGAATTCTAAATAAAAAGAGATTGAAAACCATGTGTATGGATTCGGCAGCAAACAAAGGTCTATGACATCATTTAGTAAATCACCTGAAATGAAAATGGGCCACACAGCCAGAAGACCTAATGGTAGATGGACCAAACAAATTTTGGATTGATTTCCACTTCATACTAAATGCCCAGAAAGAAGACCAAAAGACAAGATGGGTAAATGAAATTACCAAATTTGTTGGTAGACAGTGGCAACAATAGGCACAGGACTGAAGTTGTTGGAGGCTTGCTGAGAAGGCCTTCATTCTGCAGTGGATCGACAATGGCTGAATATGATGATGAGATAATGATAAACATACAGTACAGAGCAAAAGTTTTAGGCAGGTGTAAAAAAATGCTGTAAAGTAAGAATGCTTTCAAAAATAGACGTGTTAATAGTTTATATTTATCAAATAACAAAATGCATAGTGAGTGAAAGAAGAAAAATCTAAATCAAATCAATATTTGGTGTGACCACCCTTTGCCTTCTAAACAGCATCCATTCTAAGTACACTTGCACACATGCAGGTAGGTTGTTCCAAACATCTTGGAGAACTAACCACAGTTCTTCTGTGGCTTTAGGTAGCCTCAGTTGCTTCTCTCTCTTCATGTAATCCTAGACAGAAGTGATGATGTTGAGATCAGGCCTCTGTGGGGGACATACCATCACTTCCAGGAATCTTCTTTATGATGAACATAGTTCTTAAAGTCTTTAACTGTATGTTTGGGGTTGTTGTCATGATGCAGTATAAATCTGGGGCCAATCAGATGCCTCCCTGATGGTATGGCATGATGGATAAGTCAAACAACCACTTATTGATATGGCGCTAATGAAGATATAAAAATGTAATAGAATATAAAATGAAAAAATACTCCTTGAATCGATAATTAAAGTCCTAAGATAATTTTGCACTCTCCATTGCTGCAGTTCTCTCATGAACCTCTGGTATCAGTTCTCCACCAACACATGCAACAAAATACAAAAAGAGAGAAGGTTCTCACAATCTGAGTGTAAACTGTTTAAACGTTCATTGATTTTCCAAGATCCTGCCTCAAGGTATAATATATAAAATAATATATTTATAAAATATAATATATTTTTATTTATATAATTATAAAATAATATATAAAAGCAATATATTGCTATATTAAAAACAATCAAAAGTGCACTATAGGCACAGAATAAACATACAGAAATACTAATACTAATACTAATTATCTAGCTTAATTGTTTGCAGATTTTATTACACCTTGGTCTCAATTTACTCCTCTTGTGCTTATTCATCAATGGTATATATTGATGGGTATATTTGTCTAAGAGGATTTTAAACAAATTCCATGACTCTTGTGCATTTTTATCTTTGAAGATTACAAGCCCACTGATTATCCATTAACCCTTTGGCACTCAAAGGGTTAATACTGCTTTTAGCTTTGTAAAATTAGACTTTTTAAATTTCAATATTTGGGTTAAACCCTTGCTACTGGGGTTCTCATAATACATTTCAAAGAATACCATATTGTGGACATTACTGCCTAAATGTTCCTTTACCTGTATACTGTTTATCATGTCACTAAGTTAATCAAGGCCTCTTTTCTAGTACAAACATAAAAATGTCATTAATCATACTTAAAAAATAATTTCCCTTTGTTGTGCTGGAAGTCATATTGCTCCAGTCAAATTCAGGATAGTTGAAATCTCCCATTATAATTACATTTCCTAACCTAGAAGCCTTTTCTCCTTGCAGTATAAGTTGGGCTTCCTCAGAGTCCCCCATATTAGGTGGCTTTTAGCAAATCCTCATTAACATGTTGTTATTATGTGTGCCCCAGTGTGTATTTCATCCCACAGGGCCCCTACATTTTCAGTGTATCCTTCATTTATATCTTCCCTACTAGGTTTTAAGGCATGCTTTACATATAGTCATACTTCCCCTTTATTAACCCTATCCCTCATAAAAGTGAATAATCCTCTAGATTGACTGCCAAGTCATATATATCATCTAACCAGGTTTCAGACACACCCATCAGATCACTGCAATAATTTCTAGTCCCCCCATTTTACCAGCTAGATTACAAGCATGTATATGCATACATTTGATCTTTTTGCAATTCTGAAAAATTACATTCTTTGTAAAATGTATTGCCTCCCTATTAGATGAACTAGCCTATGCCCCCTCTCCACCCCCATGTCCCTTCTCTAATCCCATTTCCTCAATTATACTACCTTCCCCATCCTGTGTTGCATTACCCTCCCCCTCATTTTCTAGTTTAAAGTCTCCTCCAACCCTCTAACCATCTTAACTCGTAGAACCGTGGCCCCGTTTCCGCTAAGGTGTAATCCATCTCTACTAGAAACATTGCCCCAAGGCAAAAGACCGTCCAGTGCTCTAGGAACCCAAACCTCTCCTAAACTCCTCCTGCTTACACCACATGTTTAGCTATGCTTTTAACTGCCTATTGTCCCTTTGCCTTTCTGATATAACCAGCCTTGCCTACTTCAAACTCACTGGCTCATCTATGGGATAGCGGTTCGCGGAGACAATTACTACCAATGTAGCCGCCTGCACTTGAAATAATCAGGAAGTGAATTTACATCACATTTACTTCCTGAAATTCTAATTGACAGCATGACTCAGCAGTTTCTATCACATGCTGTTGAGAACTATTTGTCAGTGACTCACTGCTCCTAGACAATTCAACAGAATAATTAAATTGGAATATGACCACTAGAGGTCACTAAAAATGTAAAAAAAAAAAACAACAAAAAAAAAACCAAGAGTTTAAACTGTAATAACTCTGAAAATATGCATCTCCCAGCAGTACCACTGTGTTACTTACCAGGAAAAGCCCTAATATATAAATATATATATACAGGACTCAAAATTTCCACTTGCCACTAGCCAATGGCTAGTGAAAATTTAGCCCTGGCTAGTAGAAATTCAGCCCTAGTGGGTATGCTATGGCTTGCAGTGGCGAGTAACTTTTCAGGTCTGGCTAGTAGCAAAGGACTTCAAATTTTAAGCCCTGTCTATATATATATATATATATATATATATATATATATATATATATATATATATATATATAAAACATTTTTTCATAACAAATATATACTGCTTCTTTAAGTAAAGAGACACAATAACAACAAACCAGATGGTGAATGCCATGTTAATATGGCTTGAGCAAGATCATTGCATAGTCTCCATTCAAATCAATGCGGTATGCATTATTTCTACATTGCTGAGCCCCTACTTTAAAGATAACATTTCTGAATTTGTGCCAAGGTGTGAGCAGAAGCACTCCGAGGAGGATTCTGTGAAAACATATAAAGAAATCCTTATAGATTAAATGGAAGATTGCATTTTGGAGCATGAGGGATAGAAATGTATGGGCACAACTAGTAGAAAGCATAGTGAAAAAGAATAAAGTAAAGAATGATGATGTCATCATCACAGGAAGCAATTCAAGGGACACTATCACCTTCTATCAAAGGTGTTCCTATTACTTTAAAGCAAGTAGGAATGAATTCTAGAGCACTGGAGCCCTCCACTGGAACCCTGATGCTGCCCAAAGCAGGAGTCACCTCCTTTGTTTGATGGGATCTCGGTCTCCCTGTCAGCATGGCTGTTTTTTGCGTGACCTATGGATGTGCAGTATGACTGGGTACATTTTGTTTTTAAATAAAGGAAACAGGTGGCCTTTACTACTGTTACGTCATCTCCTAGCAAAGTGACAGCTCTAAAATTGGGCTCTACTTACTTTAAGTTAAAAGGGACACCTTTGTTAGAATGTGTTAGTGTCCCTTTAATGTGTCTCAGGGATGGCAATATAACATTTGTAGTGATGGCGGCACTGGCACATCTCTATGGGACTTGCTCGAAGGGGTGGCCACTCTGCATGTGAGATGGTTATAGCATACTTACAGGAGCTAAGTTGAAAGGATAACTCATATGAATACTGGCAAAATAAAAATTATGAGGAGAGGGAAGAAATTGGAGAAAACTCCTTGGCAAATGTGCTCCAAATGAGTGTTGACAATGTTAAACTGTACTCCAAGAAATCAGGTGGTGTCAGTCACTGTGCCTCTTGTCCATCCGACACAAAACAGCAAGTGATTGCTGGTGGTTGTGGCAGTGGAAAACTGACACTTTCAATGGTTGATTACCACTCTAAAAATAACAGAGCCTTCCTGATATGAGCCTGGTGTATTCTGCAGTGGATAGCCTGCAGGTGATCCCTTATCACCTGCATTGTATTGGTCTCCACCACATTGCTAAATGTGGTCAATTACATATTGCCAGATCTTTACAAGTTCACTGTTTGCTGGTGTTACTTGCGGCAAATTTGTCATCGGCCGAGAATAAGGACCCTGAGGGTGCAAATGGGATATCAGTAGTAGTCTGGCCACAAGCACTAGCACTAGATGATGATGATGACAAAGGTGATGTCAATTTCCTGTGCTATTGTGGGGTTTCCTCACACCTTTTTTGTAGGAATTTTTTGTGCCACGATCATGTCGTTATGGATTGACAGTAGAACCTGTTCTACATGCACTTCAGGGTGTTTATGATGCATGTGTTTTATTGGGGTGGATGCCCCTGAATGTGACCCCTCCTTCCCCCACTTCTAAATCTTTTCATAGAGCACATAGCAGCTGTGGATGATTGCACACTCCCTGCCCCCCAGGGAAAATTATTCCCACACCCCTGATTTCGGAGGAAGGAGGTGAACTTTTTGACTGCATTCCGTCTCCATGGATAAACCTGAAGTGGCTTGTATTTCTGCTAATGTCTCATCATTAGCACTAGCAGTAGGAAGTGAAGAGTCCTCCTGTTCAATATCACTGCTGCTACTATTACCACCACCAAAGGCTGTGACAGGTATGATGACCCCACTCTTACCAATACCCAAGAGGTGAACATTCCAGCTTGATCCTGCTGTAAACATTGATGATGCTGGTGGGACCGGGAGCCAGAAAATTCAGCAGCAATAAGTTCAGAAATTACTATATCTCCAAAAAACAACATATCATTGCTGATGATGGCCATTGCCACCATATATGCCTCACACTCCTGGTTTTTCTGCACTAGGACAGCTCTCAACATCATATTCTTCCTCCTCTCTTGCTTGCAGTGGTATTGGTAACTATGAGTGTGACATAGGTATAGGTGGTATAACTAATGTCACACTCCCAGACACAGCAGCAGCAAGTTAGAGTGAAGCAACTGCAACTCTGTACTGCTACTTCACACAGCCACCCAGGAAAAAACACAGTTCATCAAGGGACCCTTTAGATGTGGTGACACTTTTATCTGCTGGTGGGCTCTGTATAGCAGAGGATGAGGTGGGGTGCTGACAGCACTATCTGCTGGTGGTCTCTCACATCTTTCAGTCACTGAATGGGATGTGTTGGATGTTGAAGTGACAGTAGTATCTGTTGGTGGACTCTGCTGTCTCTGAATCACAGTAGATATGCAGTGGTGGTAGTGGGCCTATCTGCTGCTTGTGGGCCCTGGCACCTCGGAGTCAAATCAAATGTGGTAGAAATGGAGACAATGGCACTACTATCTGCTGCTGGTAGACTCTGCCATCTTAGTCATAGGGGATGTGGTAGGTGAAGTAGAAAGAAATAGCTGCTGCTAATAGAGCAACTGCTGCTGCTTCTCCTACTTATCTCCCCCCATGTGTGCAAACACATGCACAAACATACTGGCACTGTAGTGCAGCAGACAATAGCAGCAACAGGTGTACTGGTGCTAACTCTCTACACAGCTACTCCAAACTATACCTAACAGCACAATGGGAAGTTGTGGACTTTTATAGTAGTAGGGCAGGAATTATCATGGCTTTAGAAAGCACAGGAAAACTGCAAAGCTCTTGAGGAAATCTCATTGGCAGCAGCAGAAATGTATGTATTTTATTTATTTATAGGAGGTATTTCTCTGGAAGAGTACAATTGTGTTTTTTCCAAGAATATCCCAAAATGAAAAAAAAAAAGACTTTTTACCCATCTCTAGTAAGTAAAACTCGAACAAACTATAGTAGCAAATACATATATCACTACATTTGTTAATGCAACAGGCAACAGCAGCAGTACCGGTAATAACTCTCACTCTGACTACACAAACTATTGTACTCTTTGTAGCACTCACTGCTTCTGCAGTTTTCTCTGTCTCAACTATACCTCACAACATGACTGGAAGTTACAGACTTTTATAGTAGTTGGTTGGAGGTTATTCTGGCTATAGAAAGCATATGCAGAAACTTGAACATTCTCACAGAAAGCGTTATATATTTTATGTGTGTTGAATTTCCCTAGAAAGTAAATGAGCGAAAGTGGACTTTTTTCTACACTCTGGTAGCAAATACACATATCCCTGCATTTTCTCTCTACAGTTCTCTCTGCTTGTACAATTCCATCTGTCTCAAATATACCTCACAACACAACAGGAAGTTCTGGACGTTTATAGTAGCAGGAGGGGGAAAGGGACCAAAGAGACTATTCACTAAATTTCATAGTGGATAATGAAGCATGGACCTAGGGAAAAGCTGGCAGCAGATAATAATTCAAACAGGACAGCTGGACAGTACTCTACTTGGTACTTCATAATACCTGAGCCATGCAGAATCTTCCTTCAACCATTAACATCTGGGTAAAGTTTAGTTTGAAGATTGTGCTTGTTGTAAGTTTTGTTTCATGCCGTCTTTAAATGGTCCTTATGGGTATTTATCCCTGTGTGTGAATATTTCTCTATATTTCATTGGGATATCCGAAGACTTGATTTAGCTGTCAGTACAATACTTAGATGTATAGCATTGAGCTAAAGTGTGTGTGTAATATTATCCTATTTTTTTATATGTTTATTATTATACCCAACTTGAATGATATTCACCTTATTGCTCACTATTTCATATTGTATGCATATTATATTCTATTACTAAAATAAAAAAACACTAGCACAAACAGATACAGTTCCCATGATGAACAGCAGATAAATAAACAAATAAATAATATGTGGTCTAAACAATGCCAATATATAGCATTAAAATTTTAAAATAAAAATAACAAAAATGTAAAACACAGTCCACCCAATAAGGTCAGAAAGGCTAATAACAAAGAGACCAAAATAGGATGCAGGTGATGAAACTGAATCACAGTCCATATAAAAAGTACCTTGATGTTAAAAACAGTACCAATCCAAGATGGACAAGATATAATGATGAAATGGAAAACGTGAACAGAGTGGAGATGATATTGGGATGATCTGCATTAGAGCTGATGTTTATTTGGTGGACATGATGGCATACATATTGTGAAGTGAGGTGCCTTGGGAGCTGATGGAATGGCTGGGGTTATGGTAAGTTCTGATGGGGTATCTGGGAGGAACCTATACAATAATATAGTGCAATATAAAACCTGATGTATATCATGGAGTTGCGACTCCACTTCTTCAGGGGTACAAACAGAAGACTGTGTGTCTGGGAGGCTACTTAACCCCCCATTTTAAAAGTCGACTTACAGTGCTTTCTTTCACCACATTAATCCAACAAATATTGTTCATAGTCCACAATTAACCCTTCCCCTTCCAAGGTCGACTTACAGTGCTTTCTTTCACCATATTAATTCAACGAATATTGTACAGCTGACATTTTAACCCCTCCATCCCTTGAAAGGTCGACTTCAGTGCTACCATGATTTTTTTTCACCATTTGTATTCAACATTTTTCTTCTCCTATTATATTCGACATGCCCTCATATTTTGTATTGCAAGATTAATCCTATGAGTATCAGAGAAGTATTGTAATGTGTTTGCTACCCCTCTGGTACTCATAGGGTTAATAGGCAACCTGTATATGTATAAAAAAAGTGTTTGATATTATTATATATGTAATTTGTGTACAAATGCAATTAAATATTTAATTTCTGTGTGACAATGATTTTTTTTAAATTATATATGTAATTTGTATTAAAAAAGTACTTCAGACCTCAAGAGGGGTATCATGACCCCTCATGACACCCCCCCCTAGCATGGGGGCGACAATTACCCCCTTTATTAATTAAAGAGCATATAACCTATGAGGGGCAAATATCGCCACCATGCTTGAGGTCTGAAGTACTTTTTTAATACAAATTACATATATAATTTTTAAAAAATCATTGTTACACAGAAATTAAATATTTAATTACATTTGTACACAAATTACATATATAATGATATCAAACACTTTTTTTTTTTATAAATATACAGGTTGCCTATTAACCCTATGAGTACCAGAGGGGTAGCAAACACATTACAATACCGCTCTGGTACTCATAAGGTTAATCTTGCAATACAAATTATGAGGGCATGTCGAATATATAATAGGAGAAGAAAAATGTCGGATAAAAATGGTGAAAGAAAATCATGGGCGCACTGCAGTCGACTTTTCAAGGGGGGGGTTAAAATGTCGGATGTACAATATTCGTCGAATTAATATGGTGAAAGAAAGCACTGTAAGTCGACTTTGAAAGGGGAAGGGTTAATTGTCGACTATGAACAATATTTGTCGGATTAATGTGGTGGAAGAAAGCACTGTAAGTCGACTTTTAAAATGAGGGGTTAATATGTCGAGGGGGGCACTTTATGTCGGATTTCTATGCTGTATGCTGTATTATACACTGCTTTTGTTCGAACAACGAAAGCACTGCAAGTCGACTTTTAAAAGGGGGGGTTAATATGTCGAGGGGGGCACTCTGTCGGATTTTGTTATGTGGAGAACACATCTAACACTGAACTTGATCTTTCTGTTGTCAAATGTACTCCTATTTCCTTGGACTTTGACATTTTGCAAATTTTTTGTAGGCGGTAGTCGGAAAAAAGCAGACAGCGCCAGTTTTGTTACTACTCTGAAAAGTGCTGTCTACTCCAGTTTTGTTTTACCGTGGTTCTGCAATAGAATACCAGCGTAACGCATGTTTCCAAAATTCACGCTACTTGTTTTTCTTGTAACGCCGGTTTTAGCGCTGGTAATAGAATCAAGCCCCTTATTGTCCAAAATTGTACAATTACAATGTTATTTTATAGTTTACCCCTCCTACCACTGTTCCCGTTCTATTGCCGCCTCCTCCCCTTAGATCTGAAGTTTCTCTTGATCGGACAAGGCACAGCGAGGGACAATCTTCCCTTATTCAGTATAAGGAAAAGTTTTTCCTAATACTAACTGAAGATGGTCCCTTGTGATCTGCCATCGGATGTCAGAGTAAAATGCTGAAGTTGGTAAAAGGGGTGGGGGGGAACTTTTGCATAAAATAACATCGTAATTGTACAGTTTTGGACAATAAGAGCAGCAGCCGGCAGTATTATTCCTTATGATGAACAAGCTGCTTTGGTAACGATCTTTTCCTATCCCTTTAAGAAACAAAGGGTAAAAGGAAAAAACTGTATATCAGAGATTGTAACCTCTCATTGGGTGCTAGACGGATTGCCAGAATTCAATTAGAACCTGCATAATGCACTATACTCCCCCACTGGCACTGGAGGGTTCAAATGAAACTCCAAACTAACATATTAAATTAAGATGAAAAAAAAAGGAAGAAAATATATACGAAAGGGTGAAGAAAATTTCTGTTGATGTAAAAAACAGTGATAGTAATGTTTCACAAAAAAAGCAGCTCAGATTAATCTTCATAGTATTAGGACTATGGAGAGTGTTATTTCAATACTGTCAGAGTTCTATTTCAAGTGTAACTGAATGAAAAAGTATCCCCCTCCTGCCCCTTTTACTGATGCAACACTGCTCACCTCAGAACAGAAAGACTGTCTGGATGGATCACAGAAGGGGACAATCTTCAGTTCGCATAAGGAAAAACCTGTCAAGGGGGGCCAGGTTTTCCTTATGCTCACAGTAAGAAGACTGCCTCTTGCTGTGACCTGTCCAGTCAAGACACCAGATTTCACATCTGAGGGAAGATGGCTTACATTAGGTAAAGGGGGCAGGAGAGGGGTACTTTATCATTCAATTACTCTTGAACTACAACTCTGACAGTATTAAAATAACACTCTCCATGGCCCAAATACTATGAAGATTAATTGGAGCTGCTTTTATTTTTAAACATTACTATCACTTTAATGTACCTATGTGCATAGGATTTATCTACTGTGAATGGAATTATTGATAATTTGCATAATAAAATATATGAAAAGATGAACTGTTGTGATGATTAACTTAAGAAACGTTTATAACTATGTGAATTGATAACCAAGTAAAACACAGAGTGTTGTAAAAAATTTATTATGATTTAGGGTATAAGTATTTTGTGAACATTTATCTAAAAGAAATAATATGATCCAATTATAATGTCAATGGAGAAATAAATAATTGAATGCTCTTAGTAGAATGCTCTTACCACCAGAAGAAACTATCACTGGGTGAAATAAAAAGTGATTATAAAATAAAAGTGAATGTGTATGAATATTAAGTATAAATAAATTGTTATAAATCTAATATTAGCGATAAAACAAAGAAACAGAAAGAAGAAGACTGCATATGTAAAATACACTGTATGAAATATATTAAGGTTGAGATCCTAAGTAGATATAAAACTCTATAATTATATAAAGGCCATAAAGTAAAAATGTATGTTTAGTCCTTGAGGATCTAATGTTTTTAGTTCAAAAATCCAAAAGCACTCTCTCTGTCATAAGTGTAATAGTTTGTCACACCTCATTGGATAACATTGCTTGTTCTCTACCCCTGATTGTGATATTTTCATGTGAACAATCTTGATTGAACTTCATAATGATTTGAGAGGCTGTGGGATTCCAAACTGTTGGTTATATTTTTAAGATGTTCAGAAAATCTTAATTTAAGCTTACATTTTGTTCTACCAACGTAGTGGGGCACACAACTCCAGGTTATTAGATATACCTCATATGTACTGTTACAATTAATAAAATCTGTCTCTGGTGGTGGCAAGCATGCAGATTGACAGAGCCCCCCTTCCTACCTCTAGGGCCATTGCCCGAGTCATACTGTGAGAATTTTGAACAAATACTGATTTTATATGCCAGGCTCTGTTCAAAATGATTGGCAGCCTCCAGTTGGCTGGGATGTGTGCTTACACACCGTCCAGCCAATCAGTTTCTACTGGGGAGGGATGATGAAACCCCCTAGAAGCTGATTGGCTGTGAGGTGTGTACGGAGGATGCCAGTCACTTTGAACAGAGACTGACATATAAAAGCCAGTCTCTGTTCAAAATCCTCACAGTATAACTCGGGCAATGGCCCGAGAGGTAGGAAGGAGGGCTTTGTCAATCTGCATGCCTGCTGTTACCTGAGGAGACACTGGTGGCAAGTGGTACATGTGGCCGATGTTCTTTTTATTATAAAAATAGACAATAAAAGAACTGTTATTTTTAAAAAATGGCAATAAAACAAACAAATAATCGGAGGACAGATGCCACACTTTTTAAACCCTTTGAGTGCCTCCAGCACTCATGGATTCCATGGATTAAAAGGGAACTTTTAGCCCACTTGAAAGTTGAGGGAGGTCCTTTAATGCATTGCTTCACAATGTGTTGGAGACCTAGCTAACATTCATGGGTTTAACCCCTTAACGACTGTCCGATCGGCGCCGCGACGTGAGTTAAGGACTGCGGAGCATTTTTTTTTCTCTTTTTCCGGTTCCAGACTCCCCGAACGGCGTGCAGCCATGGGAGGAGCCCGGAACTCCATGACAGTCATAGTACGTCATGGGTCGTTCAGTCAGATCGACCCTTGACGTACTATGACCGTTAAGGGGTTAAAAGCCCTATTTAAGTCAAGGATATTTTTGTTTGCCACTATGGTGGAACTGATTTGCCCATTCTTGTATCTTTGTGTATAAGGCCCATCCAAATGTGCACACACTATAACAAAACGAATATTGTTCATTTGACTACTTAAAGAAACCTAATAATTTTTTTTGGGGTTAAAACAGAGTAAAATTCATACTAATGAAAACCCCTGAGAAATCACCTTGAAAGCTCCACATATAACTGAGTGACTTTTTAACTCTTGAATGACCAGAAGAGTATGCACACAAGGATGTGTGCATGTGTGTTTGTGTTTAGATGTCTGCAACAAATTGCCTTACGATGAATTAGAGACTTCCTTAGCATCCAATGGATAACCATTTGAGTGCTATCGAGGTGTCCAATGCATTGCATCGCTATGCTTTGGATACCTCTTTGGCACTTGAATAGTAATGCATAGTAATGAAAAAATATATAATGTAGGTTTTGCCCTGGTGAGTAAAACAAGAGTACTCTCATTGCTAAGAGATGCCTTATTCAAAAGTTACTGCTCTGCAAATTAGCATTTGTTTGGGGAGCAGTACTATCATGGCCTTAAATTTTACGGTGATGCTGTTGCCAATAAAAAATGCGATTATCGTTCGTAAGTGGTGGCAAGTATATCCAACACATCAAAGATCACATAGATATCCTTTGCGTTTATGGAAGAGCTGAATCACATCAATAAAGATGAATTTGGCAGTTAGCTAAATTCAACATTTATTAGCTAAATTAGAAAGGCGATTTCAAATACAAATACATCGCAGTATACTAAAGGTCAGTATACCCAAGCATTAAAAGCCCTTAATCAACTTTTTGCTCTCTAAATGTCAAGTGGCAAACAAATATAGATTAAATTAGAAGAGACCCTAGAGCCTGTTCAATGTATCAGGCACATAATATTATTTTCCCTATGTCACATCAGAAAGGTTAAGATGCGCACGCACTACCACCCCTCATTCCAACCCAAAAAAAACAACAAACACACACCCCACATCAACCTTGCCTGGCTGATGAAGTTATAAAAACCATAACCAGGAATAAAACACTAGACAACAGAATTTGTGGGAAAATGGAGGTCATGGTTTCTTTAAGGCCTATTTAAGTATTTAGTCCCTCGAACCCTCCCAGATAATGTGGCTCACCTGTGCCATGGTGTCCTGGCATGTGAATGGTACTACTCTCACCCCCAGCCAGGTCAGCTACCTAGGTGAGAAGGCCTTTTACCAGGCATTCTTAGTTTAACAAACCTTCCCCCGCTCCTGAGGCAGCTCACCACTTCGCAGTCTAGGAGCCACGATCTGTCAATACCTATCCCCCTCAGGATATACCAGAAGTAAAACTGATGCACTGAACTTAACTGGAACCTTCAGGCATGCCACACAGGCACAATGTCCAGGAGAGCACAGGAGAGCAACATCACTTGGATCTTCAGTAGCCTAAATCCTGGGGGATTAATATTTTGATCTATCCGCAACCTCCACCAGATGTCATGGTTTGGTGGGAGGGTGGGAGAAAACAACAAAAAGTTTAACATTTTCTTTATATATTAACCTTTATTTATACCCCAAGCTCCCTTTCCTCCCACATCTGGGGGAAAGTGGGGACGGCCCCTTTTCCCCAGGTTTTGCTGCTGGATGTGATAGAGGCCCCTGTCCTTTGTCCAGGTTCTGGTCATCATGGTGAAGGGGAACAAAGGAGGGGGAGGGCCCCAATATCTTATGTGGCTTCGGGTGTACCTAGCTACCCGCTGCCGTTTTTTAAGATGTGCATGCCTTACCTCTCCTCCTTCCAACCTAAAAACTCCAACAAAAACTCACACACACCTCAAACGTACCTTGCCTGACTGATGAAGTTATAAAAAACGTAACTAGGAATAAAACGCAAGGCAACAGAATTTGTGGGGAAATGGAGGTCAGGTTTATTTAAGGTCTATTTACCTATTTATTACCTTAAAGCTTCCCATATAATATGGCACTCCTGAGCCATGGCATCCTGGAATGGGAATGGCAATAACCACACCCCCCAGCCGAGGCAACCACCTAGGTGGGGAGGTATTTTATTAGATTCTTAGTCCAACCCCCCACCATCTGTGGCGGCTCACCACTTCATGACCTTGGAGCTGTGACTTGGCAAATCCTATCCCTATCTGGATACAACAGCTGCAAAACTGGTACCCTGAACTTAAAGGAAACCTTCAGGCATGCTGCACTGGAACAGTGCTCAGGAGAGCCTCTTTTATCCCATGACCCATGACCTACCCACCTGGGACAAAACTAGGGAGAAATCCAAATTGAACCTATTCAGCCCCCTGGTAGACAAAGTACACCATCAATTCTATAGAGGCTGGTGTACACCAGCTCCCTGTGATCAATGAAATACCCCAGATGGAGTGCAAAAACCTTTTAATGGCCCTGTTCACCTTCCCCCTGGACTTTATTGCTCAGGCAGACATGGCGCCCCTCCATTTTATTCTCTGAATACTGGACCGCACTATAACCACTTGAGGAGAGAGAGAGACCAAAAGTGCCTGCAGATGTCTTGAATATCTAGAATGAGCTGTATGGATTTCAGAGATGTAATATAATTCTCAAATGTATGTAAAATCTCCACATCTGGCTCTTTCCATTTGGACCATGCCTCCACATATAACTGAAAAACCTCTGTCCAGTGTAGGTCACGGCTACCCAGCAATCTGAATCTTATGTATTCCCACGGGAAACCGAGGTGCACACCACTGGGGGATATATACTGTGTGTTTCTCAGCCCAGAATATAAACGTGTGGCCATCAGTCACATCTGCTGAGGACCCGGCCACCTCCCTATTTGTTTAATCACTTCTACTTGCAGCCCCTGCTTGGAAGCCTCTGTTGCTGTCCCTATCCTATATGAGTGAGTACTGTACCTCCTTGGTGCATTCTACATGTGACACTTGCAGCCCTGAGCCAGTACCTGTCTTGAACATTGATTCCAGATCCCCTATTCTAAAAGCTCCATGAAATGCCAACCTACGTTGCCACAAACAACCTAACCTCATAGGAGCAAATGCAAAGCTGCAGAAGGGCCTCTAGTAAAGCCTGCAACCTCCCCTGATCTATAGGCCTTCTCTTATCCTTATGCATTGCTTCTTGTCTACCCTAACCCCTTACAATCTGCTTGACCACAAATCTGGCCATAAGATCCTACAGCTCGCTAATTTTGAAATGGAAGGACAATGCTGTCAGCTTAGCTGCCATGGATGCTCAGGAAATACTTGCAACCCTTTGTGACCCAATAAATGCTAGGACCTGTTTTATGGGGCCAATCCTGCAACCTCTGGCTTGTGCAAAAACTCACCCCACTGTCTGCAAGCGCTGATGTAACCAGCCCAAGTTTTGGGGGCCAATGACTTCTGAATTAAATAGTCTAAAAGCTGATCCCCAACTGCCCAGAGTTTGGATGGACAAACAATAGCACCCCACTTCTCCCTGGACAGTGCATCAGCTATACTATTGTCTATCCCTGGCACATGCTTGCCCTGAAGTTTATAATGAAGCACACCCATAAAAGTACTATGTATCGTAGTAGCCCTAAAACTGGGGGCGATGAGGAAGATAGATTACGAATGGTGTAAACTATGATCATATTATCGGCCTAGAACACCACTGTCCTATTAGCCAGTTCCTCATGCCAGAGTTCCAAGTCTAATATGATTGGAAAAAGCACTACAAAGGTCAAATTACATGTTAAACCTGCGGCTGCCCACTCTGATGGCCATCTAGCTGCACACCATTTACCCTCTAAATATGCTCCAAACCCTGAATCCCCTGTGGCATCAGTGTACAGCTCAACTGCATGACTTGACTGTGCCTGTGCTACCCAGAATCTAGTCCTGTAAAAAATCTCACAAAAAGAGTGATCATACCTTCAAGTCATACTTTAATTGATCTATCAACCTGATATTAAAATGGCCTTTCTTTACCCCCAAGGTCATCAACTGCAATCTCTTGCTAAATACTCACCCCATTGATATGATTCTGCAGGTGAAGATCAGCAAGCCCAAGAGCAACTGCAATTCCCTTAATGTCACCTTGTCTCTTACTAATGCCCTGGCCACCTCATCACTTGCCCTTATGACCTTGTCGATTGCTAACCTTACCATCAGAGAAACTGTATCAAACTCTATTTCTAGTTGATGGTCCTACTGTTTTTTCATTAGTTATGGGGACACCTAATTTTCCAAACACACTTTGTGCTGTCGTCAGTAATGCCTGGCACCTAGAAGAGGAGGGAGGTGCCGAGGAACAAAAAGTCATCCAGATAATGGGCTATATCATCTGAGCCGACTGAGCTACTGCTCAGTGCAAAAAGGAACTAAATGCTTCAAAGTAGGTGAAAGAGACAGAGCAACCCATAGGTAGGCACCATAATAATTGCCCTCCCATTTCAGGTCTAATAGTTTGAAGCTGCTATGGTGTTTAGGAAGCAACCTAAATGCGGATTCCACAACTATCTTTTGCCACGAGAGATCCTGGGCCAGATGCCTTCATCAAGTCTAGAACCTTATAAAATGCTTGATATTGCATGCTACAAGCTTCTTACCTATTGCGTCATTGGCCGATGCTCTCTCAGGGCAAGATAGATGCTGAATGAGCCTAAACCTACCTGACTCCTTTTTAGGTACCATCCCCATTGGAGAGATGAACAAATCTGGTACAGAGGAGACTTAAAGGGTTCCGCTATTCTCCCAGCTGCTATTGTCATTCTGTAATTTCTCCCTGACTACCATAGGGCACATATGTGCTGACTGCAAATTCCTAACTAGCCTAATAGACAACAAACTTTATTCACTGGTATAGTAAAACCACACGCAAATCCCTTTCCCTGTCAGGGTTCACTTTTGAAAGGTCTCATGCGTAAGAGCGTGCGACCATTTAAGTCTTTCATCATGTCGCCAGGATTAAAATAGCAACATGCATGAAAGCGCAAGATTGTCATGTCGGATAGTCAATGGTCGCTTACATTACTTATACAGCCATCCGGTGATTCGCTTCCCCTTCTGTGAGACAGTGAGCTTGCTCCAAAATTGACACAGTTGTACATGACGAGCAGGCAGACTCCTACCTCATGCTGACTTTTTGACCATAATCTTATTTTAAATGTCCAAACGAAACCTGGATCAATTTTGGAGCAAGCTCACTGTCTCACAGAAGGGGAAGCGAATCACCGTCTGGCTGTATAAGTAATGTGAGCGACCACTGACTATGCAACATGACAATCTTTCGCTTTCATGCACTGTGAGATTGTCATGTAGTTATTTTAATCCAGGCGACATGGTAAAAGATTTAAATGGTCTCACGCTCAATATGTATGTATCCTGGAAGACAGACAGTTTTACCTGTGGTCATGTTTCCACAGGCTCGACAATACTCTTTGGGATATGCTCATCCAACCAAGTGATGACTACTATCCCTTTATGATCACTATTTACCAGTTCATCCAAATATTCTTTACCCTCTGGAAACTGAACACTGGTTTTTGATTACACAAATCTTTAAGTAATTAGTAAGTCATTTAATATTAGGCTATTATGTTCTTGTACTGTCTTCCATGAGGGTAGTAGTCAAATGCAAGACACATCCTCTAACAATTACTTCTAGCTTTCTTTTTCAATAATTCTACTCTGGTGGTATTCTTTTCTTTAATCAGGGCCTGAACTAAATATATCCTCTGCTCACCAATCTTTGATACAAGGCTTGTGAGTGCACATCAAAATCCTCCTCTGACCAATTTTTTAGACAAAGTTGCAAAAATTGACCATAGGGGATAGATATAATTGTATGTTCAGGGTGATATCTGAATCCATGTAATATTGTTAGCTGTTATCACCTTTTGAAATCGGTTTGTTCTTAGTAAACCTTCTTTTAAATCCATATATAGATAAAACATCCCATATTCCTTCCTTGAGTATGCAGTGCAATTTTGGGCACCGGTTATGAAAAAGGATATACTAGAACTAGAGAGGGTACAGCGGAGAGCAACAAAATTAATTAAGGGAATGGAGGACTTGACATATGAGGAATGACTAAACAAACTTGGTTTATTTACTCTAGAGAAAAGACTACTAAAAGGAGACCTTATCACATTGTACAAGTATATGAGAGGTCAATACAAGGATCTCTGCAGTGAGCTATTTATTCCAAGGCCTGATCAGGTGATGACCAGGGGACACCCCTTGAGATTAGAGGAAAGGAGGTTTAAACTTCAGCAGAAGAAGGTTTTTTTTACGGTAAGGTCTGTTAAATTGTGGAATTCATTGCCAAGAGAGGTAGTTCTGGCAGATACAATGGATACATTTAAGAGAAGATTAGATACATTTCTTTCAAAAGGGAACATACAGAGTTATACTGTTTATCAGTAGGCTGATCAGGAAGGTCTGATAAAGACTAATTTAATTGGTAGCAGGAAAGCTATAAAATTCTCAGTTCTGAGGTACGAGGCGAAGGTTGAACTTGATGGACTTGTGTCTTTTCTCAACCTAATTTACTATGTTTCCTATCTTTGTCATTAACATACAAAATAAATTCTTGCATATTGACATTCCCATCCCATAGAATAAGGATTTCATCTATGAAGCAAATCCAAAGCCTAGTGCAAACTCAATATGCACCAGGCAAAGATCACACTCTTTGGCATGATGGCGGAGGTGCGCGCTTTTCTTACGGGCACCAACATATATAATATGTACTGAGAGTAACTGTTAGTGCAGGGAGACATTTTCATTCATTTATATGGTGGAGGAGGAGGTCATAGAGCACTAAAGGCTCACATCCTACAGCATCCATAAAATCTAGGAGGCCATAAAGGAAGATCTCGAGCCCATAGTCCCCACCAACAATGTGTTCACTGGCATGGAGAAGCTGCTGTGTACCATCTCTCTCATGGAGACAGTATCCAGAATTTCACAGTCTGCATGCTCCAGGGCATGGTCTGAGGTTCTGGCAGTTCTGAAGAGGATGGCCGCAAGGTACTTCACTTCCCCTATCTTGACATGCAATGGGAAAGGGTCACTCAGGGATTTTACAGGAGGGGAGGTTTGCTCAGAGTGATGGGGTCCTACATACGTTTGTAGGACTTGTCTGAAAGTGAAATACCTTGGAGGGGTGGCAAGCATACCCACAACCTGGCCAATCTGTGATACTAAAATGTCACTTATTTACTAAGAATTATTATATATGCCCAATACAGGGCACACACTTATTCTTTATATAGAGTAGTGCAGGTTTGTCTTTCTATCTTCGTTTGCACTTTGGGTTTTTGGCCTAATGTTTGGGGGACTGGAGAACCCCCTCATTCCTTGCTGATTTCTACAATAGAGACAGATATGTACAAAATACAGAAATGCAGGATGACACATGGAACATCATGGTCCTGAATTCACACTGGACCTGGGACTGCAGAAGTGGTGGTATAACGATTACACACCAGCGGTTTAAGAAGTGACACATGGAACACATTATGTATCTTCATGGAGGCAGGTAATTCCAATGCATAGGAGACAGGGTTGACTCGACGGAACAGGAACTGGAACAAAACCCCAGCAGTACTGGTCAAGAGGAGCCCTAGGAGAGGTAAGTACTGCAGGGCAGAAATCCCCAATGGAATAGGGAGAGAGTAGGCTCTACCGGCCTTGCCTGTAACCAGGTAAAGGCAGCCCACGTGATGGCTCAAATCACCACACGGAGGTAATGCCCAGAGGCAACCGGAATAGGCACAGTCTGCAAGGTAGCGCAAACGGAGGCAATAGTAAATCAGACTGAGTATAGCGCAACCGGAGACAATAGTAAGTGCAAGCGGTACAGCTGCGCAACTGGAGGCAATGGACCAGTACCAGAAGCTATAGCGCAACCGGAGATAGCTGTACTGCACAGGCAGTATAGAAGCGCAACCGGAGGCAACGGATAGGTGCAGGCTGACAGGTAGTGCAACCACAAGTGACCACTAAGGCACAGGCTGTATAGTAGTGCAACTAAGGCAGCAATGAGGCACAGGCTGTATAGTAGCGCAACCGGAGGCAACGGATAGGTACAGGATGACAGGTAGTGCAACCACCAGTGACCGCTAAGGCACACGCTGTATAGTAGTGCAATCAGAGGCAGCAATGAGGCACAGGCTGTATAGTAGTGCAACCGGCAACCATAAAGAAATGGCTATAGAACACGAGACCGGAAGCAATAGATGCATTAGCGGTGAAGCTAATGCTAGGCGAATAGCCAATGCAGGGATGGTACCCAGAGAGCGGAGGTAAACCAATGCCTGGATAGACACGAAGAGCAGAGTCAGCCTCAGCCTGGATTGGTACACAGAGAGCGGTAGTCAGCCAAAGCCTGGATCGGTACACAGAGAGCGATAGTCAGCCAAAGCCTGGATCGGTACACAGAAAGCGGTAGTCAGTCAAAGCCTGGATTGGTACACAGAGAGCGGTAGTCAGCAAAAGCCTGGATCAGTACGCAGAGAGAGGTAGTCAGCCAAAGCCTGGATCGGTACACAGCGAGCAGTAGTAACGGAATCAGTCACGGGGTCGTAGTCAGGCAAGCCGGATCATAAACAAATCGGGCAGTGAAGACAGGAGCAAGTTCAGACAAAACAGGATTATACACGGAACAGGAACACAGCAATAAACATCTGGTCAGGGACATCACGAAAGGCAACGGTATAGTGACGGGAGGGGCGTATATAAAGGCAAGCCCTGGATAGGGTTGAAAACCCAGAGCCAATATGAAGCAGCCAATGCAAACCCGGAAGTAAGAATGTCGCTCAGGCAGAATCACGGACACCGTGATAGTTAGGTTCAAATTCCAAACATGTCGCAAATGCAATTAGGATGTGAACACATTAGTAGGATTCCGACCCAATGAATGTGTGGTATTGTTACTGTCCGATTCAATGCCTGGATTCCATTGCAGGTGTTTACTGCATCACTGGTTCTAGGGAGGAAATGCAACATAACTTTCAAGAGGAAAGAGTGAGATACAACAGACAAGTGATGATATTTTTAAAAGGCAGTAGTATCCAGGCCCTATGATGTGTTGATCATGTCCTGCCCTGTTACCTATATCAAACTTCAAATAACTTGTCTGGCCAATCACTATCCCCCTGTCAGTGTTATAGTCCATAGACTTGTGCAAATCGGTTTGGCCAAAATCGGAATTCGGACAAACAAGGTTCATTCGGCATCATACGGTCCGGCTGAAAGGCAAGGGCCGTTCGTAAAAAAAAAAAAAATGAATCTGAACAGGCCTGGTCAGAAATTTCTTTGTAAATTTTGGACGATGGCTTCCCACGCATGCTCGCTACTTTCCCTCCCTCTCTAGTCCAATTAGCTTCTTTATTTCATGACAGGGGTTAGACTAATGACAAAGATACCCAGACAACCTGCATTTCCTGCTAGTCCTTGTTGGAGCTCAGAGAGAGAAGGAGAGAGAGTGTCCAGAAAAGCAATTTATTAGCCAGTCTAGTGCCTTATTAGCCAGTCTAGGGCTCAATTCTATTACCAGAGCTAAAAATAAATGACACCCCCCTAGCATGGAGGCGACAATTGCCCAATTTATTAATATACCCTTTGAGTGCCAGAGAGGTACGGAACGCATTGCAAAGCAATGCGTTCTGTACCCCTCTGGCACTCAGAGGGTTAAAGAGCATATAACCTATGTTTCACATAGGTTATATGCTCTTTAATAAAGGGGGCAAACACATTACAATACCTCTCTGGTGCTCATAGGGTTACTCTTGCAATACAAAATACGAGGGCATGTCGAATATAATAGGAGAAGAAAAATGTGGGATAAAAATGGTGAAAGAAAGTCATGGGAGCACTGTAGTCGACTTTTCAAGGGGGGGTTTAAAATGTCGGATGTACAATATTCGTCGAATCAATATGGTAAAAGAAAGCACTGTAAGTCGGATTTGGAAGGGGAAGGGTTAATTGTTGACTATGAACAATATTTGTTGGATTAATGTGGTGTAAGAAAGCACTGTAAGTCGGATTTGGAAGGGGAAGGGGTAATTGTCGACTATGACCAATATTTGTCAGATTAATGTGGTGGAACAAAGCACTGTAAGTCGGATTTGGAAGGGGAAGGGTTAATTGTCGACTATGAACAATATTTGAAGGATTAATGTGGTGGAAGAAAGCACTGCAAGTCAACTTTTAAAAGGGGGGGTTAATATGTCGAGGGGGGCACTCTGTCGGATTTTATGTGGAGAACACATCTAACACTGAACTTGATCTTTCTGCTGTCAAATGTACTCCTATTTCCTTTGACTTTGTGCAAGTTTTTTGTAGGCGGTAGTCGGAAAAAAGCAGACAGTGCCAGTTTTGTTACTACTCTGAAAAGTGCTGTCTGCGCCAGTTTTGTTTTACTGTGGTTCTGCAATAGAATACCGACGTAACACGTTTGCAAAATTTGTAACGCTGGTTGTAGCGCGGGTAATAGAATTGAGCCCCTAGTGCCTTATAGTCAATCTAGTACCTTATTAGCCAGTCTAGTGCCAGTCCATTGCCTTCCTGCCACTGTCAGGAGCTGTTTGTTTTTTTTAAAAGTTACACAGTCAATCTGACAGTTGTTGTGTAGGCAGGCATCCAGCATTAGTGCCTTACTGTCACTGCAAGTCATTTTTGTTCCTGTTGAAAACAAAAATATTAGGAATTTGTGCAAATAACAATTTTCAGAGTGACACAGCCAGTCTGACAGTTGTGTAGGCAGGCGGGCATCCAGCATAAGTGTCTTATTGCCACCACAAGTCATTTTTGTTCCTGTTGATAAGAAAAATAGGAATTTGTGTAAATAACAATTTTCAGAGAGACACAGCCAACCTGACAGTTGTGTAGGCAGGCAGGCATCCAGCATTAGAGCCTTATTGCCACCGCAAGTCATCTTTTTTCCTGTTGAAAAGAAAAATTGTAGGAATTTGTGTAAAAAAATATTTTTAGAGTGACACAGGCAGTCTGACAGTTGTGTAAGCAGGCAGGCATCCAGAATAAGTGCCTTATTGCCTCTTCAAGTCATTTTTGTTCCTGTTGAAAAGAAAAATATTAGGAATTTGTATAAATAACTATTTTCAGAGTGGCACAGCCAGTCTGACAGTTGTGTAGGCAAGCAGGCATGCAGCATTAGTGCCGTATTGCCACTGCAAGTCATTTTTGTTCCTGTTGAAAAGAAAAAATATTAGGAATTTGTGTAAATAATAATTTTCAGTGACACAGCCAGTCTGACAGTTGTGTGGCCAGGTTTTAAAATTTTAAAATTATTATAGTACATTACCTACCTATCTGTAATGGATTTGAGTCCTAGTGAACAACCTGATTTTCCTCATCCTGGTACCAGCTGCAGTGACCCAGCAACCACCAACACCACCACAGTGCCGTTGCTTTCATGCAGAGCTAGCAGCAGCAGGTGGCTAAAGAAGAGGACTGTCGGTAGTACTAGTACTAGTAGTCAATATCATAGTCAGACTCAGCAGCAGCACTCCAAACCAAAAAACAAAAATAAGAAGGGAACTGCAGGTCATTCTACCTCTACTAACAGGGTAGAGAGGTCCAGGTTCTTCTCTGAGACCACAAAGCAGCCAGCATCTGTTGCTTGTCATCAGCTCTTTCATCATGATGCCCCCAGAACCACCTGCACAATGTCTAGCGCCACTGCCAGTTCCATCACCACCTCCGCTACAGCCAGTTCTATAAATCTGGGGACACCTAGTGTGTTTAACACTACTGGGGGCAGTATCAACGCTGGATTGTTATAGCGACGTCCGTATAAGCAGCCCAAACTGGAATGATTGCAGTATTTGGAGAAAATTTCTCCTGCCACCTCTGTCACTGCCACTGAGAGCATACCTTCTCCAAAAAATGTTATTGAGGGAAATAATTTATAATTTCCCGGTAGCCACCAGGCAGAAGAGGCAATTCAGCAGGTCTCCCCAAAATCTGCTGCTGATGATTTTTCTTCCTGTCCAAACCTACAAGAGGTAGAAGACAAATATGAGGGACTAATGCCTCCTGAGCTGGATTTTTCCACTGAGCTTGATTTTTCCCCTGCTGTCCAAAGTACTTCTCCTGCTTCTCCATCTACAATTGTGTCTTCTATTGAAAACTCAACACCTACCTCTCCAGTTCCAGCTGAGTCTCCCAGGCAGGTAGTAGCTGCTAGTGTCTCTATCACCACTGTTACGCCACTATCCTCCTCCAATCCCAGTCCCAACATCCCTGCTGCCATGTCTAGTTCTACTAGTACCCCTGTAAAGGTACGAAGAACAAAAAGCATAATGAGGTTGCTCCAGCATGTGAACATCAAGAAAGTGTAACCTCAGTTTCTTCATCTCCATCACCTTCCATTTCAACTGGCAGAGTCATCTGTTGCTCCAAAACGTAGGATCATTTTGTGATACTTGGCAATGGCCGGCTAGAGGAATGCAAATTGTGTGGCAAGGAAGTCAGCCGTGGGAGGGTGCTGGGACATCTAACCACCTCCGAGATAAACCAACACCTGAACAACTACCACAAGTCAGTGTTCATAAGTGCAAAAAGTGGCACTACTACATATACCAGTGTCACACTCACCACTAGTAGACAGGAGAAAGGGCAGGGGATGCCACATCTGGTCCTAGTAAGAGCAGACAGTCACAGCCCATCCCCAAGTCGATACAGGCCACACTGAAAGATTTTGGCGCATTTCATTCAAAGGGGATGTGCAGACAGCAGTCCCAAAAAATCACATGCCTCATTGCACAGCTTATAGCCATTGGGGGTGCTACTTTTAATTTGGTGGACGGTGAGCCCTTCCAGCAACTTATGGAGGCTGTTGCATATTGATATAAAATTCCATCCTGCACCACATTTAGCAGAACTATAATGCCCTCACTGTACTGGTCATGCATTGGGCTTTTGAAGGACCTGCTAGGAAAGGCTGGTGGCCAGTCAGTGCACTTTACCACTGATTTATGGAGTGCTCCGAGTGGCCAGCATGCCTTCCTGTCATTGACGGTGCATTGGTGGCAGCCCAATGTGTTGCAAGACACATCATTACCGATACCAACAACAAGATCAGGTGCAATAGCCAAGCAGGGGCACCACTCTTTCCTCCTCCATGCTGAGGTAATGGAGCAGCAGAACACCTCAGATAACATTTGCAAAGCACTGCAGAACATGGTGGCGCAGTGGCTAGGGATGCAGACAGGCACATAGGCACAAATGGGGTTTGTGGTTACTGATGGTGCAGCTAACATGACAAAGGCTCTCCGGGATGGCAGATTTGTGGGTGTGGGCTGCTCAGCGCATGTCCTGCATCAGGTAGTTAAGGCTGCTCTCGAGGATGGCAATAACACTGGAAGGTTGTCAGGACTTCTGGAGTCGTGCCGACAAATTGCTGGCCGCTTCCATAGTAGCGTCAAAGATAGCCAGCTTCTCAGGGAAGAACAGAAAAAGGCAGACCTCCCACAGCACCTCCTCAAACAAGATGTTGGGACCAGGTGGAACTCCACCCTAAATATGTTAGAGGGTATCCAGGAACAGAAAAAGGTAATTAACGCAATGACATGTCACCATTTCGTTGGCATTAACAGAACACTAGGCAGGACTGACTGGGCCCTGATGGAACAGGTAGTGACAGTCTTCATGCTTTTCCATACTTTGACAGAAATTTTAAGAAAAGAGAACGCTAGCCTGGCCGAAGTCATTTCCCTCTTCACACACCTCTCCTTAAAGACTGACGATTTCTTTGCCCATAGGGAACGCTTACCTGGTGCTGAGGTTAATATAATTCCTGATGTTGCTGCCCTTCTAACGAGGCTGAAAAAGTAACTGACTTGGCGCATGGACAATTGTCCCGAGTTAATGCTTGCCACAATTTGCGATCCTCGAATCAAAGGCAAGATGGCACTTAGTTCCAATTCCCTCACTGCCTGGAGGGAACAATTGATAGCGAGGGTGCATGAGAGGCAAAGAAAAAACAGAATGCAGTCACAGGGGGCCGGAGAAGATTCCTCAGATGAGCTGGAGGAGTGTGGTGGTCTTACGGGACCTATCAGTAGCAGCACCAGTAGCACGTCATCTTGTTCCAGTGGAGCAGCTGCTGCTTTTTATGCTGAGGCAATGGACAGATTATGCTTCAGACAAAAGAAACAGCTCCCCATAAATAAAAAAGTGCTGAGTTTGAGGTTAAGGCTTACCGTGCAAAACCTTCTTTGCCTCCAAGTACAGATCAATTGAGTTTCTGGAATAACAAGAGGGCTGTGTGGTCTACTTTGATCTGGTAGCGCAGGAGTTGCTTTCTTGCCCCCCAACTACTGTCTAGGGTGAGCGGGTATTTTCCATAACAGGAAATATACTTAGCCCCCAGCGCTCTCAATTGGCCCCCCAGCTCATGGAGCAAATTACTTTTTTAAAAGTCAACCTGCCAAAGCTATGTTACCATGGTGTCAGGTTCAATGCAGATTAGAAAAACAAAAAGGACTTGATCTACTATCATCCATTTTACCAGAATACGCTGAGCCCTATGGGGTATGGTCCAGGCGAAGCATTGCCTTATTGTTATCTTTTTTATGTGTTACTGAAGATACCATTATTGATTGATTTTATACGGGGTTAGGTGGATATGGACTACCTGAATTTGCTGGACACTGTTTAACCCTGTAGGGTATTGTCCAGACATTACGCCGCCTTATTTTCACCTTTTGGGTCTTCTTCATTGATTGTATTTGCATATTGCTTTTTAGTATTGTACTGTCCATATTTTAGAGGTTACGGGAAGTTGCTGGACACATATTAACCCTTTGAGGTATGGTACAGACGCAACGGTACCTTATTGTTCTTTTTCTACTTGATGCATATCTTTGCTCATGTATTTCAGTGATGTTTATTATGACTTATATGATCAAATTGCAGTGGTCTGGAGGATTGTTCCATATGTTACAGGTGATGGTGGCAGGATCTCACTAGTATAGGGATATGCACATTCGGATATTGCATAACCCGTTATAATATTCCAACTGGACAGGTTCACCATTTTTTCAGCTTTTGTGGGACTTGGTATCTCAAAGGAAATAATAGGGTGAAGCGTGACCGTATGTGAGTGTCTCTGGTGGGTGGTTATTTGCTAGTATCACGATCATATGCAGAATTCATTTCTACCCGCGCAATGATTTTTTCATATAGGAGTCAGGTGCTTCTTTGCACGTGGGGTATATTGGTGACCGTATTCTGGCTCTATATCTACGTGGCCATATCTGATTCAGATTAGATTAAGTGGATAGGGGACTGTAAGGGTCAAATACACAGGTGATTTCTGTCATACATTAGATTGGGTTATGTGACCATCTTGTGTTAATAGACTTGTGGTCTATTTTACTTTAGGGATTTGTTACAATAAATGTTTTCACGCATTGGTAACATTGTTATCTTTTCTCCCATTTATACAATTAGCGCTCTGTATCTATGTATAATTGTATAATACGCTGAGCGCTCCAGCTTACCCAGCTCTAGAACCCTGGTAGGTTGCGCAGAGGACACCCTCCTGACTTGGTGGGACACAGGGAAGAATTGAAGTCTACATTGTTGTCCCACTATACAGGTTGTACAGTCTATTGTTTTTCATCTTTTCTAAAAAAAAGTCTGCGTTATCTATCTACTGAGTCCTGCACCAGTGTTCTGCAGTTTGCTGCTGGCTACATCTACAGTGTTCCTGTCATCCTGAGACTGCCCTGCACCAGTCATCCTCAGTTTTGTACTCTCTTCTCATAAAGTCTGCTGTATCTATCTACTGAGTCCTGCCTGCTCCAGTGTTCTGCAGTTTGCTTCTGGCTACATCTACAGTGTTGCTGTCATCCTGAGTCCACCCTGCACCAGTCATTCTCAGTTTTGTAGTCTCTTCTATAAAAGTCTGCGTTATCTATCCACTGAGTCCTGCCTGCTCCAATATTCTGCAGTTTGCTGCTGGCTACATCTACAGTGTTGCTCTCATCCTGAGGCCACCATGCACCAGTCATCCTCAGTTTTGTAGTCTCTTCTAACAAAATTCTGCTGTATCTATCTACTGAGTCCTTCACCAGTGTTTTGCAGTTTGCTGGTGGCTACATCTACAGTGTTGCTGTTATCCTGAATCTGCCCTGCACCAGTCATCCTCAGTCTTCTTTCTTCCTTCGAATTTCATTAATTTGTTCATTCGTGCTTGTAGCTGGCTAGCTACATCCATACTTCATCTACTTCATCCATAGTACCATAAAGCAAAAGCTCCACATTACCCTGTTCCACAGTCTTCATTTAGACCCTGGAAATGGTTCAATTTATTTTTATTTATTTAATTTAAATGCTTTATTGTATATTTTAAAGTATTTTAAATTCGTCCGAATAATTTGGACTATTGCCGAATTTCGTCCAGGTCCAGGTCCAGTCCAAAATGCGGATCCTCCGAATGAAAAAAAATTCATCCAAAATCGAGTAGTACCTTCTTTAAAATAATTTTTTATTACAGAAGAGTTATGATATTTGTATATGTTGAATAAACTGTGGTGTATTATTTTATATTGAAGCCAATATAAAGTGTTTTACATACTATAAGTATTGTGTTGAGTATTCAGCTCTGAACGGGGGTAACTGTTTTATTCTACACTCATGCGCCAGACCGAGCAGTGCTATTTCGAATTTTACCAAATTTTTTTGCCGTGCACAAGTCTGATAGTCCAACTCACGTGGGACAGGATGTTGTCATTGATTACACATCACATCACTATTTGAAGGATTTGTGTAGTGCATTTAGGGATAACCAAAGCATTACCCCTTCTGGCACTATATGGGTTAGAAATGACATACAGTTTCAAAACACCTTCTCGAGCAATACTACCATCCGTTATACCGATTTCTATTATCAGGTGGATGAATCATTTTGTGTGTGGATGTCAGCCAGTGTGGTTTGTATTTCTATGGTGGTACACCACCTTGGCTTTCCGGGTGATGGGGAATGCAACTCCGAAGATCCTCAATAATACATGGGCTGATTGTTTATCATGGAAATTGTGGTCCCCGAGAGCTAGTGTGTCAATAAGGTTGCGTACCTATAGCTTATAAGGTGCTGTCATCTACAGGATCACAGCCTCCTTCGATCCCTACCACTGCCATTGAGGACAGACACTGTCTCTGCATCTCCTGCCAGCTGTTGAATGTGATGTGTGCAGGCGGCCCACCACTGATATCTCTTACGTGCAGCACCACTTTACCCTTGATCGTCTTGACTTTGTGCTTACAGTCACCCCAGCTTTTCTGAATGGAGCTAATGGTCCGCATCTAGCTGGACAATCTGATGACTGCCTCTTTGGCTTTCTCTGTAGTGAAGAGGATTCTTGAATGGTGGCAGAAGATGCTCACTTGGGCCATATTCTCATTATAGGTGTACATGGGGTCATTGGGTCTATCCTCCTCAGCTCCAGTCTCTGATGATTTACCTTGTATGTTGGTTTGGGTGTCAGACCCTGCCTGCACGATCCCCGAATGTGTGTGTGTGCCTCCGCCAGACTCTTTCCATGCACTACTGCCATCTCTGTCTCTGTCCATTGTGTACTTGACTGGGTACCTTTCCACAAATCAGCTCCTCTCCCTCTACCCCTAACCGTCCCTCTTCTTCCCTGATCAGGGACCCTGTGCTCTTCTTCCTTCTCTCCTGTGCCAATCCCCATCCCTCCTGCCTCCGCTACTCTGCCTGCCATCTCTCTGCCTCTCTCCTACCTCAATTGCCCAGTCGTATTCAGTTGCTCACATAATCGCTTGTTCACAGTCTCTGTCAAACCCTTCCACTCGCCAATACACACTGTATGAAAATAAGGATAATGTATATGGAGTTTGGAAAAAGAAAAAGGTATTTGTGTGTGTGTGTTTGCGTGTGTGACTGTGTATAGAGGTTGTGTGTGCAAAAATATAGTATTTGTTTTTGTTGTGCAATTCACTCTGCTCCACTCCTCTACCCACAACCACTCTATTTATCTCCATTGTATGCTTCTTTCTCTCTTTCATGATATCTTTCCTTTGCTTCCTGGGCCTTGTGCTGTAACTCAGGGAACATATAGTAACATAGTTAACATAGTTGACGAGGCTGAAAAAAGACATGCATCCTCAAGTCCAGGCCATGTCAAAACACCCTGTTGATCCAGTGGAAGGCAAAAAAAAAGCCACTGAAGCCATTTCCAAATAAGCTCCAAGTGAATAAAAAACTCCTTCTTGACTCCAAGTGGCAATAGAATAGTTCCCTGGATCAACAGCCTGTCTGCATTGAAGCTGTCATAACGCACAATATTTTTCTATGCTTTACAGTTATCCATTCTTTTTGAAAGCAGTTACAGTATATATCTGCAAGCACAACATCCCAAGGCAAAGAATTCCATAGCTTTACCGCCCTTGCTGTAAAAAATCCCTGCCTTTTTTGTAGCCGAAGCATCTCTCCTCTAGTTTCAATGGATGACCTCTCGTTCTTACCTCAGCTCTTTGTGTAAATAATTAATTGCATAGTTCTTGATATTGACCTGCAATATATTCATAAATGGTAATCATATCACCCCTTAGACGTCTCTTCTCTAATGTAAATAAACCCAGTTTATCTAAATCTTTCTGCAGAGTGTCACCAGCAAAGTTTGAGAAGCTACTTTAAATTCCCACTTTTAGATCATTAATAAGCAAATTAAAAAGCATTGGGCCCAAGACTGAACCCTGTGGCACCCCACTTACAACTTTAGACCAATTGGGAAAGGTTCCATTTACAACAACTGTTTGCCATCTATCATTTTACCAGTTGCAGATATCACCACCCAAAGCCTTTTAATTTATGCAGTAACCTGTTGTGAGGCACTGTAAATACTACTGCAATATTCCAAGTATACTACATCAACAGCAATTCCCTTGTCCAAATTACTACTTACCTTTTCCTAAAATGCTAGTAAGTTAGTCTGACATGACCTATTCTTCATAAAACCATGCTGGCTTCTAGTAATAATATTGTTTGTCTTCACATAGTTCTGAATACTGTCTGTTAATAACCATTCTACTATCTTGCCCACTATGGAAGTGAATCACTAAATATTAAGTATTATGGGCTTGCTAAGTACCTTAAGTACCCTTGGGTGTATATCATCAGGTCCAGGTGCTTTATTAACCTTAACTTTTCCAGTCTGTTTGGGACATTGTCATCAGTAAGCCATGTACAAGATGGAGGAAATTATGTGGTTTTGTCTGTTTGCCCATAACCTGCATTGTTGCTTCCTTTGTATATACTGAAACAAATAATGTATTTAAGGCATCAGCCATAGCCTTATCCTCACTAATTCATTCACCAGTATTATCATTATTGTGTATTATCAATAAAGGTGGTTATATTTTATTACTTTTGTCTGTCCTTCTTTGCCTGAATTCCATGACACTCCCTGACATAAGCTTCCACTGGAGTAGACCGATACTTTACGTGACAGAGTATTTTGTAGAGGATGATTTGTTAGATTTGTTCTTAGAGACCCAAGCCCTGAGGAAACATTGATTTTTAGGACTTAGACGTTTTAGAGACACAAGCCCTGAAGAAACATTGATTTGCAGGAATTAGGCTTGTTTGGCACAAGCCCTCAGGAAACACTGATTTGTAGTACTTAGGCTTGTATCACAGCCAATACTTACCTTGTGGCCAGCAGCTGAGATGCTTACCATCCTCAATCTAATGGTGTGGCAGACAGTCTAACCAAGCCTTGGAGCAATTTCTCCATTGCTATATTTTGGACCAACACGATAACTGGGCGACCTTGTTACCTTGGGCGGAGTTTGCCCCGAATTGTGCTGTGAACTCTTCCTCACAGAGTTCTCCGTTCCTGATAAATTATGGTTTTCAACCTTCCTTACTTCCTAAATGTTTTGAAGCACAAAATATTACAGCTTTGGAGGAACATTTGAGGGAACTGCGATCCACTTGGGTATGGGTTCAGAATACCCTACGTGGCTCCATGCAATGACAAAAAAGGCAGGCGGACCATAGGCGATTGCCAGCACCAACCTTCCAGGTGGGAAAGGTTATCTTCCCGCAACCTGAACCTCCAGGTGCCTAGTAAAAAACTGGCCCCCCGTTTTGTTGGTCCTTTCCATGTGCTTCGCAGAGTCAATTCTGTGGCTTATGCTCTAGATATTCCTGCCAATATGCGCATTCATAATGTGTTTCATATGTCTCTACTCAAGCCCCTGATTTGCAATTGGTATACTTCTGCTCCTGTCCATCCTGCTCCATCAGGATTGGAGATCATGAGGAGCATGAGGTACAGAATATTTTGGATTCTTGAGGACAAAGACAGTTGCAATATCTTGTACATTGGAAGGGTTATGGCCCAGAAGAACGTCCTTGGATTCCCTCTAGGGATGTGCATGCTCCAGCACTCACTTGTACCTTTCATTCTCGATTTCCTTCGAAACCACTGTCCTCTCCTCGGAGGAGAGGTCGTTGAGGGGGAGGTACTACTTACTTACTTTGCAGCCGGCAGCTGGGAGCCGGCCGCATCAATGCCTCCTCGCGGCACCTGTGGTTCCTCCTTCCAGCCAGCAGCCTGTGTGGCCGCGCATCATAAGGGGAATCCTCCAGTGACGCTCCCACCGCTCTTAAAGGGACATGGTCCCTGTTGTGTGCTCCACCCCCTCTCCCTATTCCTGTATATAAGGCTGCCTGGACACTTGGCACATTAGCCCTTATGTGGTGTCCACTGCAGTACTATTCTGTTTTCTTGTGTCCTCCATGATTGACCTCTGGCTTGACCCCTGGCTTGTCCGACCATCCATTCTGGTGCTGACCTGTGGCTCTGTCTGACTATCCACTCCATGTATGACCCCTGGCTTAGTCTGACAATCCAATCTGGTGCAGACCTGTGGCTCTGGCTGACTACCTGCTCCGTGCTTGACCCTTGGCTTGTCTGCCCATCCATTCTGGTGCTGGCCTGTGGCTCTGTCCAACTATCCGCTCCGTGTATGACTCCTGGCTTAGTTTGACTATCCAATCTGGTGCAGACCTGTGGCTCTGGCTGACTACCCGTTCCGTGCTTGACCCTTGGCTTGTCTGACCATCCATCCTGGTGCTATCCGTGGCTCTGGTCTTATACTACTCTATTCATCTGTGGACGTGTTTGCTATTGAGTAGCTGGATCACATCCCCAGCTCCAGACTTCTAGGGTGAGACCCTCCGGAAAAAGCAGTCTCCTATTTCTCATATAAGTCTCTTGCTCTGGGTTAGGGCCGCTTACTCACTTTGATTTGTGCTCTGTGCCTATTTCAAATAAAGTGGAGTTACATTACAGTACTGATCTCTTGTCTCCTCCTTGTAACCATGATAGCTTGTTAGAAACAAACCACCAAAAATGTTTATTTTCTTTGTAGGACTATGGTTGAATTATTTTTCTTGTATCTTTTTTTAAAGCACAAGCCCGGAGGAAAAAAAGCCCTACTGGCCTAGTGCCAGCAGGTCAAGTCCTGTTGGCCATTGGACACTGGCCATTGTCAAATGCCCTGATGTAGATGCGGAATTTGCAACTGCTGTTCTTGCTGCTGCTGAGTTGTTTAAGCAGTAGGATGATTAGGCAGCTGAAAGGGAATGGGATCAACAATAGCCGTGACATGGGTGATGGATGATGAAAGTTCCACTTGCCACGACTAGCTCCAGTGATGCACTTGAGGCAGTAGCAGCACAATAAGTAGCCCCTAGTATAAAAGAAGAAGTTGGCCAATAATTCTTCTCCACCTGTCCCTCCTCCAAAATCATGGCTGTGTTATGAGAGCAGGAACTGTGCCTCTTATCAGCAACAGCAGTGTGTGTGGTAAATAACACCTGGAGGCACAACTGTATCCAAACACCATGACACCAGAAACTACTGACGCTGTTACTATAACCCTCTTCCACAACCCGCTAAGGCCACATGACAATTTGATGACAGTTTAATAGTAATGATGAACCCTCCCTGCCCCCATCTTAGCATACTCTGCGGGATGGACTCTCCTCAGATGCCGCTTGATGCTCTGCTTGCGATTCTCCTCCACCACACTGCCATGGGGGGTCAGTGCACCACACAGTGTGCAATGGGTGGACATGAACTGCCACATCCTAACCTCTACAGAGTGGCTATCACTTGGCGGGGGAGGTATTGATGAATGAGGTGGATTGGCAGAAGATGTAGGTACCCTAGAGGAAGAAGGTGATGGAGAGCTAGGGGTAGATTTAAAGGCAGCCGTTAGGGAAAAAAATCAGTAACGGGTGCGTTAAGTGACATGTTGCAATTCAAAGATCCGTCTAAAGACCAGCTAACGGCAGTTGTAGAATCCTTACGGCCGATACACTTACGTGCATTCAGACGCATGGAAAAACATACCCCAGAGCTATTCAAAGGCTTGCGGTACTGATAACGGCTGAACAAAAGACACACCTAACGGCTAAAAGTTAAGACCCACTTTTTTTAGCCGTTAGACACTTAACGGCCAAAACAAAACACCCGTTACATAGGAAAATACACAAAAGGCTTACCGCACAACCATGTAAATGGGAAAATTAACCCGTGCAATGCCAAAACAACACAAAAACATGCACACACAACACAAATCACTATACACACAACAACAACCAACACCACAGGGACAACGACACACAAAAAAACAACAACACAACATGGCACGGAACAATGGGGGTCATCACACAAAGCGGACACCTGCAAATACAAGCTCACCTGGGCAACATCAACACGCCACCTGCACCCCACAACTGCATGTCCGCAAATGGCACACACAGAACAAGCACAACACACCACATCTTATAACACACACACACCTGCAAACACTTACCTGGACAAAAACAACTCACCATTGGTCAGCACTCACCTCATCACCACACCCACACAACGCCCTAGCAAGTACTTAAAGGGACAACTCAACACACTCACTTGTGGCTTGTTTTCCACTCAGGGAGGGAGAGAGAGAGAGATAGAGAGAGAGAGATAGAGAGGTAGAGAGAGAGACAGATAGAGACAGATAGAGCAAACAGTATGTTGGGTTACATATTGTTGCGAAGACTGAAGAGAAGGCGTGCAAGGGAGAGAGCTAGGGAACATCAGCAACCTCCAAGCATGCCTGATCAACAGCCACCACCTGTTGCAAGTGAGGAGGCTCTGGCTCAGCAGCCACACAGGAGCCCATCCCCACCTGGAGGGCACAGGATGTATAGACGACCACCAAGGCCCAGGGTATACCGCCCAAGGGTCACCCTCTTTGGAATGACCGATGATGAGGTAATTGATCTCTACAGGTTGAGGCCTGACAGCATCATTGCCTTGTATGAGGTCATCAAGGAGCAGGTGGATCCCATCTACATCTACAACCATGCCCTAACTGGCCTGCAGAAACTACTCTGTGCCATGCACTTCATGGCAAGCGGGGCCTTCCAGTCCACAGAGGGTTACGCATCTGGCGTGTCACAGGCCACATTCTCCAGGGTGCTGGCCCAGGTCCTGCCAGCCCTCAAAAGCAAGGCCAGTACCTATATACATTTCCCCACCACCGACATGGACTGGATACAAGTCAAGCAGGCCTTTTACGCCAGGGGAGGCATGCCCAGGGTCATGGGTGCTATAGATTGCACCCATGTCCGAATTAAGGCCCCAGCACGTGACGCACAGATATTCATCAACAGGAAGAACTTTCACTCCATCAACGTGCAGATGGTGTGTGACAGCCAGATGAGGATAATGAATGTCTGTGCAAAGTATCCTGGCAGCTCACATGATTCATACATTCTCCAAAACTCCTCAGTCCACAGAGATTTCGAGAATGGAACTTTTACAGGGGGATGGCTTTTGGGTGAGTTCACAATACAAAATCACATCACATACACAGGCGTACACACAACGCTGCTTAGCATGCTCCTGACCCACAGCTACTACGTCTACCACACAAAACATAATTCACACAACATGTGCTCCCTGTCTCACCATGTCACTCACATTACACAGGTGATGCTGGCTATGGATGCAAGTCCTGGCTACTGACCCCACTGGCCAATCCTCGAACACATGCCCAGGAAAGCTACAACCAGGCTCATGGCAGAACGAGGAATGCCATTGAGCGGACCTTTGGCCTCCTCAAGTCAAGATTCCGATGTCTGGACCACTCGGGGGGAGCACTGCAGTATGCACCTGGAAAGGTGTGCGACATCATTGTGGCGTGCGCAATACTGCACAACATCGCAGTGGACACCAGGCTGCTGGAGCACATCCAGGCCCCCCCCATACAGGAAGTGCCCATGGACATCGGACACGTTGAGGAGACCCTGAGAGGGACACAGATCAGAGACAGGCTCATCACGGAACACTTTACATGTGAGTATAACACAGGCATGCAAACAATCCATGCAAGTCCCCCATCAGTCCTGTGACACTAACCACACTGCACATTTTGTTCTGTCTCACCCCACAGGAACAGTGACACAGCACTGCACTTGCAGCGGACGTGGCAAATTGTGTGTGTGGACTCAAAAACCATCCTCCATTCCACTCCCCACGTTGACATACAGACCCCAAGGATATCACGCACACCCTCAGGAGAAACAAGGTACAACACATAACCCATGTTCATCGCCTTACAGGGCTTGATTGACAGCAGCTAACTTGATTTGCCATGAGCATAGCCAGAGCAACCATGCTAGCCTTGTAGCGAAAGAGTGTTATCCAATGCTATGCATTGGATAATACTCCGTCACATCAGGGGTTAAAGGGCCATTGGACTCAATATGGGACCTGTACTGTGCTACAGCTGAGAAGAGCAGCACAGGGGTGGATGTACAGTGGTATGGGCACACAATGTAGAGGTCATGAGACGTAGATCAGATTACCAGGGACACCATGCTGACCTGTGAGTGTGCAGACATATGTGCCCCCGACATGAATACACACATCAACAAATGTGTCCTAACAGTTCCATGGAACAAATGACATTGGGCTGCCACTGTCACATTAACAGTGTGTCACGGTTTATTATGACTCTCAGACACAAGTTAAGGTAAAAAAAAATCAATTTTATTGAAATAATAAATGATAACTTAGGATGGCAATAACATACATATATATATATACAGAATATAGCACAGACAGAAGGCAGACTCTACCGGTCCTGTCAATATACCGGACAGGACAGTCTTTAGGCTCTACCGGCCTTGCCAATACCGGGTAAGGCAACCTGCAGATGGAATAGCATAACGGTTTTACCGGCCTTACCAAATTACCGGGCAAGGCAGCCTCAATAGATACACAATGTAGGCTCTACCGGCCCTGCCAATACCGGGTAAGGCAACCTCAGATGGAATGTGGCAAAAGGTTCTACCGGCCTTACCAATACCGGGCAGGGCAGCCCAGAGATAATAGCAGCAGTCAGATGGAACTGGCAAATTAGCAGAATCGTTAAGCAGCAAGGCTTTGGAGCAAACCAGCGTCCGCACGCTGGGACCAACACTGAATAGTATAGTCGTTAGGCTTAGCGAGCAAACCAGTGACCGCACACTGGAGTAACAAGCGAGTAGTATAGCCGCAAGGCTTAGGAGCAAACCAGCGTCCGCACGCTGGGACCAACACAGATTTGTATAGCTGATAGGCTTTGGAGCAAACCAGTGACCGCACACTGGTGTAACAAGCGAGTTTGTATAGCCGCAAGGCTTAGGAGCAAACCAGCGTCCGCACGCTGGGACCAACACAGATTTGTATAGCTGATAGGCTTTGGAGCAAACCAGTGACCGCACACTGGTGTAACAAGTGAGTTTGTATAGCCGCAAGGCTTAGGAGCAAACCAGCGTCCGCACGCTGGGACCAACACAGAATTGTATAGCTGATAGGCTTGGAGCAAACCAGTGACCGCACACTGGTGTAACAAGCGAGTTTGTATAGCCGCAAGGCTTAGGAGCAAACCAGCGTCCGCACGCCGGGACCAACACAGATTTGTATAGCTGAAAGGCTTTGGAGCAAACCAGTGACCGCACACTGGTGTAACAAGCGAGTTTGTATAGCCGCAAGGCTTAGGAGCAAACCAGCGTCCGCACGCTGGGACCAACACAGATTTGTATAGCTGATAGGCTTTGGAGCAAACCAGTGACCGCACACTGGTGTAACAAGCGAGTTTGTATAGCCGCAAGGCTTGGGAGCAAACCAGCGTCCGCACGCTGGGACCAACACGGAATTGTAGCAATGTCACCAACGCGACCAGGCAGAAGGTCTCCAGGATACTGAAGACAGGTGATGAGATGACAGGAACCAGCAACGATCAGTCAGGTCAGAAAACAGCAGAGAAGTTCAGCAGGAACTGCAACACCAGAGACTAGGCCGGAACCAGGACTGGAAGTACTTCAGCATGCAGGAAACACTGGAACAGTAGAGATCAGGAACTCAGGAACACATGAGATCAGGAACTCAGGAACACTGGAACAGAGGCCCAGCTATCACTAGCATAGTGGTAGCAAGAAGGTCAGAAACAACACGAAAGGGCACTCAAAGGGTGCCCAATCCAGGTTTAAATAGTCAATAAGAGGCGGGCTATCTGCAGACAGCCAATAGAAGCCCCCTACTGGTGACAGACAAGTAACTGCAGCAAATCACGGGCACCGTGATAGTACCCCCCTTTCAAAGACCCCCTCTCCTAGAATAGGGTTTAGGTTTCTGCGGGTAATTGGCATGAAAGGCCCTAGTTAACCTAGGTGCATGAAGGTCCGTACTATCCACCCATGATCGATCCTCAGGACCATACCCTTTCCAATGTACCAGGTACTGTACCCTTCCTCTAAGCCTACGGGAATCAATAATGCTCTGAACCTCGTACTCCTCCTGGCCCTCGACCTCAACAGGTCCTGGCACCACAGGTGTGGTAGTATAGCGATTGCAAACCAGAGGCTTAAGAAGGGACACATGGAACACATTATGGATACGCATGGATGCAGGTAGGTCAAGTGCATAGGAGACAGGGTTAATTTTGCGAATAACTCTGTATGGACCAATAAACCGAGGAGCCAACTTATTAGACGGAACCTGCAGCTTGAGATTTCTGGAGGAAAGCCATACTCTATCCCCAACCTGAAAGGAAACCGCTGGAAGCCTTCTGCGATTAGCATGGCGCTGATGACGCTGAAATGACTGACCAAGTGCCCTCTGAACTTGTGCCCATGTGGAACGGAGTTGCTCGATATGCTCATCCAGAGCTGGAATCTGTTGCGTCTGAAATGAGTCTGGAAGCAAACAGGGCTGGAACCCATAATTAATCAGAAACGGAGAGCTCCCAGATGAAGAATTGACCGCACAGTTCCTGGCGAACTCTGCCCAAGGCAACAAGTCGGACCAATTATCATGATGGTCAGTAACGAAACAACGGAGAAATTGTTCCAAGCCCTGATTAGCTCGTTCAGCGGCTCCATTGGTCTGGGGATGGTAGGCAGAGGAGAAGGACAGCTGTATGCCCATCTGTTGGCAAAATGCCCTCCAAAATCTAGACACAAACTGGCTCCCCCTGTCAGACACCAGTACCCTAGGCACTCCATGCAACCGGAATACTTCTCTGGCGAACACCATTGCCAATTCCTTCGCTGAAGGAAGACCATGGAGGGGCACGAAATGAGCCATTTTAGAAAACCTGTCCACCACCATGAATATAAAGGAGTACCCCTTCGACATAGGCAACTCTCCCATAAAATCAATGGAAACATGAGACCAGGGGCGTTCGCCATTAGGCACCGGTTGAAGCAAGCCCACAGGGAGATGTCTCGGGGTCTTAGCGCGGGCGCAGGTGGCACAGGCATTCGTAAATTCGGCACAATCGTTTCTCATGGAAGGCCACCAAAATAACTGAGAAAGGGACCATAACAATTGGTCTCTACCAATATGTCCCGCAGCCTTAGAGGAATGGTAGGTTTCGAGCAGCCTAGTACGAAATGATTCAGCGACAAAACATTTGCCCACTGGGGTTTCATGGGGAGCGGACCCCTGAGAGGCCAGGATCTCCTCCCCTAGAGGAGAAGTGATACTCGTGCGTATAGTAGCCAGTATTCTATCAGGTTGGATGATAGGAGCTGGTGCTTCCACTCTGTCACTGTCGGCCTCAAATTGTCTTGACAGTGCATCAGCCCTGATATTTTTTGACCCTGGTAAATATGATACAATGAAATTAAATCGAGACAGGAACAGTGCCCACCTGGCCTGACGAGAGGACAATCTCTTGGCCTCCGAGAGATAGGTCAGATTCTTATGATCTGTTAGGATTAAGACAGGATTCTTAGTACCTTCAAGCAAATGACGCCATTCCTTAAGAGCAAGGATAATGGCCAATAATTCTCTGTCACCTATCTCATAGTGGCTTTGAGTGACAGTCAACTTTTTAGAGAAAAACCCACAAGGTCTGAGAGTTCCACCTTTCTCGTGTCGCTGCGAAAGTACTGCCCCGACCCCAATATCTGAGGCATCAACCTCTAACGTAAATGGAAGTAAAGGATTGGGGTGGGATAACACAGGAGCCGCAGCAAATGCCAGCTTCAAATTCTCAAAGGCTTTCTCAGCAGATACCGGCCAACAAGAAGGATTAGCACCCTTGTGCGTAAGATCGGACAGAGGTTTGACAATGGAAGAAAAGTTCTTAATAAACCTCCTATAATAATTAGCGAAACCCAGGAAACGCTGTATGGCTTTAAGACCCTTGGGTTTTGGCCATTGTAGGACAGCTGACAACTTTTCTTTGTCCATGGCAATGCCATCATTGCCAATTATGAACCCCAAGAATGGCACACTGGTGTAACAAGCGAGTTTGTATAGCCGCAAGGCTTGGGAGCAAACCAGCGTCAGCACGCTGGGACCAACACGGAATTGTAGCAATGTCACCAACGCGACCAGGCAGAAGGTCGCCAGGATACTGAAGACAGGTGATGAGATGACAGGAACCAGCAACGATCAGTCAGGTCAGAAAACAGCAGAGAAGTTCAGCAGGAACTGCAACACCAGAGACTAGGCCGGAACCAGGACTGGAAGTACTTCAGCATGCAGGAAACACTGGAACAGTAGAGATCAGGAACTCAGGAACACATGAGATCAGGAACTCAGGAACACTGGAACAGAGGCCCAGCTATCACTAGCATAGTGGTAGCAAGAAGGTCAGAAACAACACGAAAGGGCACTCAAAGGGTGCCCAATCCAGGTTTAAATAGTCAATAAGAGGCGGGCTATCTGCAGACAGCCAATAGAAGCCCCCTACTGGTGACAGACAAGTAACTGCAGCAAATCACGGGCACCGTGATACAGTGGCAGCCCAAATTCATTACTTCCATGGAGCTCTCAGAACACTTGTTGATGTGTGTATCCATGTCAGGGGCACATATCCATAGGGCTGGGGCACATGTCCTTAGTTCTCCACATAATTGGTTACAGATGAGTACACAACACATTGTCAAGCAATGGTTTGTGTACTCACCTGTAACTGTGAAAATTGAGGGGATCAAAAAGACTAAATTGTTGTTGCTTGATGATCAGTTCAAGTCAACTGCTCCAAATCCTGTCCTCTTCTTCCACAGGCATCCGTAACATGATCCATCCTTGAACTGAAGTTCTTCTATGTGACTGGATTGATGTCTTGACATCACCTTCATGGAGATCACCCCTTGCTGTTTATGTTGATGTTGTTGGTGATGCAAAGTTTGACCTGAGGTTCACACAAACCTCTACTGGATCATTTTCATATAGACACAGAAAACACTAATTCCTGAGTTTTATAACCTGTACAGTTAGGATGCTCAGCTACAGAGTTGTCAAACCTTGTGGACAACACATGAGCTGGGCAGCAGTGTTACTAAAGTACTATTTTTTTGTTTCAAAGTACATTTAGTGTTCTCATACAGGTGTTCAATGCATATAGGCAATACACAGAAAACACATGTACATCCTAATGTACTTTGAGACACAATAAAGATGAACCATCACCATTCTATCTGTGTCTGTAGGAGGATATATTTGAGAACACAGTTGTCAATGCGTTACCACACCCAGGGTAGAGTATCCCCATACATGGAAAGGCATCACCCATATCACAGGACTCCACCACTTGTTTGCAAGTGAGTGGACTCAGTGATGTATTCACGCTAACAGATGGTGGCAGTGATACACTAATGTGTTGTGGGAGTGATAAAGAGGTGATAAAGGGGACATACTTCCACAGTGAATTCCTGTCCACAGTTAATGTGTTGCTCAGTATAATCAATGTTCAGTGATATTGCTCCACTGGGACATATCACAGTACATGACCAAGTGGACAAGTGTTTTCACTGGGGAAGTCTGTTACACCCTTAGAAAAAACAACAAGTCAACTTACTGGAGGCCCCAATGCTCACCCCAGGATATCAATGTGTGTGCTACACATTGAAATCCTAGGTTGAAAACATTGGCTTCCCCAGTCAGTCTGTTGCACAATGAGTGTGTGAATCCAAGACAATATGGATACATGTCCCATTTATCTGTCCTGCTTGTTATCTCACCGCTAAGCCGTTTGTTTGGTTATCCCCTTAACCCTCTGAGTGCCAGAGTGGTACCCAACGCATTTCTTTGCAATGCGTTGCCTACCACTCTGGATATCAAAGGGTTAAACACTACATATGATGTAGATGAATGTTCAATGTTGTACCAAATGTTGGGCTAAGGGGAATGTTTTGTTATGCAAAATCAACACACAACATTGCCATATAACACAGTTGTGCAATATGGCAACAGGGATGTTTTTACAGTTGATTTTGTACAACGATGTGTGTGTGAACCCATGTTGTAACATCCCACAAACATCTTACCTAGGCAGGAGTTGTATTCACTGAATTGTTTGGCAATGCATTGGAGACAACTCTGCCACCCAAATCTATGACCAAATTCAAAGCAGATCAGACAGGATTCAAAAGCACAATGTTCCTTTATTCAGGGGAAATTTAACATGTTGGGCATTTTATTTTTTTTTCTTGGGGGGGGGGGTGCTTAGACTGTGTGGCAGAAGTGGATAACCTGGATGATCTCCTGGTCACCCTTTGCCCCCTAGGTGTGGCTTCGGGGGTCACATTAGAGGGGGTGGTGGGGGCAGTGGATCCCTCTGTGGAGCGCAGGTTTTCCCTCGCCAAACGTAAGTCCTCCCTGCGGTTCAGCTCTCTCAACTCCACCAGTAGCTGTGCAAGCAGGTCCATCACCCCCGTGTGTAGCTGATGGAGTTGAGTGTTGATCCTCATGACCTCCGACTCCAGGGCATGGATCCTTGCCTCTATCCTGTTAGTGTTTATACGGGATTCCCTACGGCTCCTGGTGATGTTGTCATTGGTGCGGAGGCTTGACCTGAGTAGTCTCCTTTGCAGAGCCATACACTCAGCTTCCATCCCCATGGGCCGTTCACTGCTGGTGATGCTTGTGCCTGGTGAATCAGCTGCTGCTGTGTCCTCCTCTGCTGGTGCTGTATCCTCCTCTGCTGGTGCTGTGTCCTCCTCTGCTGGTGCTGTATCCTCCTCTGCTGGTGCTGTGTCCTCCTCTGCTGGTGCTGTGTCCTCCTCTGCTGCTGCTGTGTCCTCCTCTGCTGGTGCTGGTTGTGCTGCAGATGGGTATGTGCCCACCACATCAATTGACCCACTGCTGCCCACCGATGTCTGTGCTGGTGGAGGTGGTGGGGTAAACACGTCCCTTCGCATAGGCTGTTGGGGCTCCCCAAGCAGGCCCAGGTGTTGGTAGTCGAGTGGCCAAGGGTCAAACCTTGGCCACTGGTATGTGCTTGGCCCCCACCTAGGATCATACCTGGGGCCATGCTGGGGAGCCATCCAGGAGGGTAGGTCAATCTGTGGGTATGGCCCGTATTGGGTGGTGGCCACATCACCGGGCAGCCATTGCCTCCCTGGTGGTGGTGGTGCTGCTGCTGCTGCTGGGGGATAATAGCTCCTGGAGGTGGTGGGGGGCATCCAGTCACTGTAATAAGTCGGTGCAGGCAGAGTTGGTGCAGGCAGAGTTGGTGCAGGCAGAGTTGGTGCAGGCAGGGTTGGTGCATCCAGCTGGCCAAGAGGTGTGGATGTCGTTGGGTACGGTGCCCACTGGCTGGTCCCCTCCTCCAAATACTCCTCACTGGGTGGTGAGGTGGCCTCCTCCATGGGCTCCTGATGTGCTGGAGACACATAACCTGTGTGGAGGATTGAGATTGTGTGATCAGTAAACTTAGCCATGATGGTGTCAAATTGATATTAATACTTGAAATGTGTAAAGGAACATATATGTTGTATGGTGTATCCCCCTGTGTGAAACAACGGTACTCCTACTGGTGATGGGTGTTGTATTCTACATGTATTGCAGCTCAGAGTTGAATTCCTTTGGTGCCACATCCCAGTGGCCTGAAATTGTACATTTGCGCTGTTGCCACATCATCCTTTGTGGATATCTGCTCCCTGGACCAAAGCTAGCCAGAGGATGGTCTGGCAACATTGGCATAGTACATTTGCAGGCCACACTGATATTGTCCATGGAATATTCAACTTTGAGCTGTTATACTCTTGTGATGAAACACCTTTCAGTAGTGGGGATACCCTTGCATTACCCGGTGGATCAATCCTATGACATGTATTTTTCCTTTCACATTTTAGGTATTACTATCTCTTTAACGGGATAGCAATGGTTAATTTCACCTTGATGTAACATTGCAGGCATCATAGAGAGATGTTTAGAAAGATGTTGCTGTATGTGACAGCTGGAGATGTCAGTCATTTGACCACACGGAGGCTCTTCAGCAGACTCCACATTGACCCATTTGGAGATAACTACATCTTTGCCATTGTCTACTAAGTGTTCCTGGTTTGTAAGCACGCTCTGTCGACCATGTCAATGATGGATCCATCTCCAATTGTTTCAATTTTGGGTCTGCTGAAGAGCCTCCGTGTGGTCATATGACTGACATCTCCAGCTGTCACATACAGTAACATCTTTCTAAACATCTCTTTATGATGCCTGCAAGGTTACATCAAGTGAAATTAACCATTGCCATGCCAAGGTACACAGTGAGGAATATGGTCTGATATGTGTGTATATGTACCTTTCATACGGGTACAAACATATCCTTGATAGATATGAACCCAGAGATCTGTTCAGAACATGTGATTGTCTAACTGCCTATATATGTACAGCCATCACAAATGAACTTTCATAGATACAAGTGATACCCATCCAAGTAGGTGTAATATACTGGGTATATGTACTCTGATGATGATATCAATATGAGTTATTTTGTTGAGGGTGCACATATATGGGCAGTTGGACAATCACACGTACTGAACCGAACTCTGGGTTTACATCTTGTTGGGACCTATTTGTACCCATTTGAAAGGGACATATCCACATACAAATCTGGTTGTTTTTCTTTCTGTACATATCTTTTTGGAATAGATCTGCAGTGTGATTCAAGTAGTATTCATCCCTATGTTATCAGTTCATCCCGTACAGTGCTGGATTTTGTCAGATTAGACATGTCCCTCTCTGGTTGTCATGATGGTATCCTATGCATTGCATTGTGATGCATGGGATACCACCGTGGCAATCAGGGATTGATGTACATTACAGGATTCTGTCCATGAGGTCTGTTCAAGTTGAATCCTGAGGGGCAACAATCAAGCCAGTATTGAAGGATATCATTGATTGAGGGCTTTTTTTTCCTGGATCAGCCCATCCATCCTTCTGTGTGAGGCAGCCAGACCCGATCATAGATATCCATAATCCCTGGCCTGTTATTGACCAAACCTCAATGGTTCATATTTGGTTCCCATATGTATCCTGCAAATAGTGTCTGGTGTACCATCCATCCATGGCATCAGCACTCCTGAGGATCTATATGTGAATCAAATGTGAGCTATGTAAATTGAAGTTAGAGTAAATGATTGCATACACAACACCAAGGCCAACTTTTTCACCTTTACTTATGTGTGATTGTTTTTGGCCTGTGTGTTGCACATACAAGCATTTATTCTCTGTGGCACTGTGATTTGTGACCTGATACATCCTGTTGGTGATTCAGTAAGCGGTTAAGTGGACCTGATGAACTGATTATGATGCTGACTTCTCCGCTGACCTCATTTCCCCATCTGCAATGTTTTCTATGGAGTCCACACAATGGGGCCTGTGCAGCTTGAATCCTGTTATTGGATGTTCTCCATAGACTAACATTGTAATTGGTAAAGTGAGGGTATGCAAGTGTCAAATTCTCTCCATCAGCTCTTTTTCACCGCTTAGTGAATGTCCCCTATGTGTCATGTAATTGTTAACCTATCGACATGTGTTTGTTGTCTGGTTAACCCTTTGAGTACCAGAGGGGTTGCCAAAGCATTGTTGATCGATGCATTGATGATCCCTCTCGCACTCATGGGGTTATGTGCTGGATTCCCTGTGTGAACATGGGTAACACTGTGTGCCAACAATTGTGATGTTTGACATACAACACTTTACTGAGCATGGTTTGTGTGTATTGTGTGTGATGAGCACAGCAACATGAGGGTTAACCAGGGAGTTGGACAGGTTTTGGCCTTGTTGAACATTGACATTTGTCCTTGTCTTGATTCCTGTTTAAACCCTCAGGGTGCTGTGTTGGTGCAATTGTGTGGCTGAATGAAGGGCAGATGTTGGGATGTGAGTGCTTGTTTGTGATGGGTGTGTGGTTTGGGGTGGTGTGTGGTTTTGGGGTGATGCACTTACCGGTGGTGTGGAGGCTCCTCTCCTCCCCAGTGTCTGATCCTCCAGGGACCCCCTCAATGAGGGTAGACGACAGTGTCTGCCGCAGCCTCTCCTCCCATGCGCTGAAGGTGATGGGGACAGGTGGCCCACCTCCGGTGGCTCGGGCGTGCAGGGCGGCATCCCCCATCTTCCTCTTCACCTGCCTTTTGCAGTCGCCCCATCTCTTCTTGATTGAGTCCACATCCCGTCTGCAGGTGGCCACCGCATTAACTCTGCTGCAGATTTGACTCCAGGCAGCTCTCCTCCTCGCAGACAGGCCAGGGAGTCTGTCCCCCGGGAAGAGGACACTCTCCCTCTCCAGCACAGCCTCCACGAGGGCCATGTTTTCTTCCTCGGTATATCGGGGATCCCTGAGCCTGTCCCCCTCAGCTCCGGCATGCGAGGAGTCAGACCCGGAGTGTCCTGCCTGCTCTGCCCCTGCCTGTGTGTGGTGGTCCCCAGGCACTACCCCTCGTCCCACTGCAGGATCTGTCCCTCTTCTTCTTAGTGTGCCTGTTCTTGTGGGCCTGGTCCCCCTCCGCCCTGCGTATCTCCCTCTCCCACCCCTGCTCTGCTGAGGGATCCCCTCCTGACCTTCCTCCTCCTCCTCCACTAGTCTCCCCATCCCTCTCTCCTGTCCTCCTCTCCTGGCCATCATTCACCCACTCACACCCAGGCACTCTCACACGCCCTCACAGACACACTCGATCCCACTCACTCTCTGTCACACACTTTCACTCACGGATTCACACTGTAAAAATAAAGTTTAAAATGTGTAAGGTGTGATGAAAAAAAAAAGACTATGTGTATGTATGTGTATGTGTTTGTATGGATGTATGTGCTATGTGCAAAAGTGTGCTATGTGTCTATTTAAATGTAACTCTCTCCTCTCCAAAATCCTTCTACCTTACTCCTCTGTATGCTTCTCTCTCTATCTCTCTCTCTCTCTCTAAATGCTATCCTCCACTCCTGGGTCCTGTGCTCTAGCTTGCTGAAACTCGAAACACAGACAGGGTGTAACCGTTATTTTGAGGTATATATAGGTGTATTTGAACATTTTTGATACTTTGGGGCCTTGGGATTGGCTGTAGGTTTGAATTTTGTTTGTGCATCTATCAGGGTTGCTAGACAACGGCAGCCGTAATGTAACATTTTGAGTTAAGTTGTGTTTTAACGGGTGTTTGGGACGCACGGTGATGCAAAATCAGGTGCGACGCTGGTTTTTGTTTAACGTGTTTTTGTAGTGCCTACGCCCGATAGCTATTCTTGAACGCTTACCTTTGAATCTGCCGTAAAACATGTGTTCTTTGCGGCCGACGTGCCTTTTTTACTTAGCGGATGGTTTAACGGCTGCCTTTAAATCTAGGCCCTAGTCTCTGCCTGGGTGTCACGGTTTAATGAACACTCAGACAGTTTGGTTAAGGTAAAAACAATGAAGCTTTATTAAACAAAATAATAAAGAACAGAAATGCCCTTCACAGGTCCAGACCCAAACAGAGGATAACACTTTTGAGTCTGACACAGGTCAGGGTATAAAACATTAGATATGACAAAAATACAGAAATGCAAACAAATGACTGGAACAGGAACTGGAACAAAACCTCGGCAGTACAGGTCAGGAGAAGCCCTAGGAGAAGTAAGTACTGCAGGGCAGACACCCCAATAGATTGGGGAGAGGATAGGCTCTACCGTCCTTGCCTATAACCAGGTAAGGCAGCCCACATGACGGCTCAAATTAATACACTGAGGAGATGCCCAGAGGCAACCGAAATAGGCACAGTCTGCACACAGCACAACCGGAGGTGATAGTAGGCAGACTGAGTCTAACGCGCCCGTTGGCAATAGAGAGAGCAGCGGTACAGCAACGCAACAGGAGACAGCTGATTGGTGCAAACGGACAGGTCGTGCAACCACAAGTACCCACTGAGGCAAAGCAGAATAGAGTGTAACCGGGGTAAACAGTGAGGCACTGACCTAAGTAGCGTAACCAGAGGCAACAAAAAAGAGCAGACTGACTGGTAGAGCAACCACTAGTGAACGTTAAGGCACAGGCTGTATAGTATACAAACGGAGGCTGCAGTGAGGCACAGGCTGAAAGGTAGCACAACCGGAGGCAACAGATATGTGCAGACTGGCAGGCAACCGTAAGGCAAAGGCAATAGACACGAGACTGGGGCAACAGAAGCACTAGCGATAAGCTGATGCTAGGCGAGTAGCTAATGCCTGGGTCGGACACAGAGAGCGATAGTAACCAAAGCCTGGAACGGACACAGAGAGAGGTAGTCAGCCAAAGCCAGAATCGGTACACAGAGAGCGGTAGTCAGCCAAAGCCTGGATCGGTACACAGAGAGTGGTAGTCAGCCAAGCCTGGATCGGTACACAGAGAGCGGTAGTCAGCCAAGCTGGGTACGGTACACAGAGAGCGGTAGTAGCAGAATCGGTCACGGAATCATAGTCAGGCAAGCTGGGTCAAAAACAATACGGGCAGTGAAGACAGGAGCAAGGTCAGACGAAACCGGATCATACACGGAACAGGAACACAGCAACAAACGTCTGGTCAGGAACACCATGAAAGGGCACCGGCATAGTGACAGGAGGGCGTATATAAAAAGGCAAGCCCTGGGAGGGGTTGAAAACCCAGAGTCAATAAGAAGCAGCCAAAGCAAACCCGGAAGTAAGAATGTCGCTCAGGCAGAATCAGGGGCACCATGTTACTGGGTTTCTCTGTTCTTCCTCCTCTTTGATCTCCGACTTGCCTCTTCTTGCCTTTCTGTAGAGTCAGGGGGTACAGAAACAGAGGTGTTTAATTTCTGTGGTTGGTATTTGGCTTTAACATGTTTGACATAAATATCATGGTGTGTCAAGGTTTTTGAAGACTCTCAGACTTAAGGTTTGGTAAAATAACTTAACTTTATTAAAAGTTAAAGGCAGTCCCCGTAGGGTAAACATACATAACAATACAACAGTACTATAACATATAATAGGTTCTACTGGCCTTGCCTAAATACCGGGCAAGGCAACCCAAGTGACAGTTTTAATGACAGGCTCTACCGGCCTTGCCTATATCGGGTAAGGCAACCGTGAGATGACATATACCGGTTCTACCAGCCTTACCAATACCGGGCAAGGCAGCCCCCACGGAATGCTGAATGTAGGCTCTACCGGCCCTGCCAATACCGGGTAAGGCAACCTTAAAGATGGTGAATTACAAGGTTCTACCGGCCTTACCAATACTGGGCAGGGCAGCCCAAAGGAGTACTGGAGTAGGCTCTACCGGCCCTGCCAATACCGGGTGAGGCAACCTACAGGATGGTATCGTCAAGGTTCTACCGGCCTCACCAATACCGGGCAGGGCAGCCTGAGCAAGTAGACCAGCTGTCAGGTGACTAACAGCATAGAGCATAAGTATAGAGGTCTTACTCAGCAGGAGTCTATTGCCAGGGATACTCAGACAACTGCAAGGAAGTGGACAGCGACTGACCACAGTACTGGATGTTCAGGAGCAAACCAACGTCCGCACGTTGGGACTAATGGGAATAGCGCCACCAGGTTTAATGGAGCAAACCAGCGACCGCACGCTGGAACCAACAATGTATTTTGCAACCAGGTTTAGTGGAGTAAACCAGCGTCCGCACGCTGGGACCAACAACGTATATCGCAACCAGGTTTAGTGGAGCAAACCAGCGTCCGCACGCTGGAGCCAATAATGTATCTCGCAACCAGTTTAGTGGAGTAAACCAGCGTCCACACGCTGGGACCAACAATGTATATAGCAACCAGGTTTAGTGGAGTAAACCAGCGTCCGCACGCTGGGACCAACAATGTATAGGTTTAGTGGAGTAAACCAGCGTCCGCACGCTGGGACCAACAATGTAATCGCCACCAGGTTTAGTGGAGTAAACCAGCGTCCGCACGCTGGGACCAAAAATGTATATCGCAACCAGGTTTAGTGGAGTAAACCAGCGTCCGCACGCTGGGACCAAAAATGTATATCGCAACCAGGTTTAGTGGAATAAACCAGCGTCCGCACACTGGGACCAACAATGTATATCGCAACCAAGTCTAGTGGAGTAAACCAGCGTCCGCACGCTGGGACCAACAATGTATATCGCCACCAGGAACCAACAAAGTATGATCAGCAGCGAGAAGAACAATGTCGCCAGAGCGACGGCTGGAGCAGGAGATTCAGGAACTCAGTAAGATAACCCACGAGGTGCTGGAACACAGGAACACTGGAACTCAGTAAGATTAACCCGCGAGGTGCTGGAACACAGGAACAATGGAACTCTGGAACACAGGAACACTAGTATACAGGAACACTGGAACACAGGATCAGCAAGTACAGCAGGAACAGCAGGAACAGGCCCAGAAGCCTGACAAGCAGGTCAGGCAGAGTGAAGTCAGAAACACCACGAAAGGGCAACCTGGAAGTGCTCAGCCTGGGTTTAAAAAGGCTGTGTGAGGAGGTCTAATCACAGACAGCCAATCATGATACTCAGCAAGTGACTGACACTGAACACCACCAATCACGGGCACCGTGATAGTACCCCCCTTTCAAAGACCCCCTCTCCCAGAGTAGGGTCTAGGCTTCTGAGGGTATTTGGCATGAAATATTCGTAGTAACTTGGGTGCATGAAGGTCCTTACTGTCTACCCAGGAACGATCCTCAGGACCATAACCTTTCCAATGCACCAGATACTGTACCCCTCCTCTACCTCTGCGGGAATCAATAATGTTTTGTACTTCATACTCCTCCTGCCCCTCGACTTCAACAGGACCTGGCCTCACAGGTGTGGTAGTATAACGGTTACAAACCAGAGGTTTAAGGAGAGACACATGGAATACATTATGAATGCGCATAGAAGCAGGTAATTCCAAGGCATAGGAAACAGGGTTAATTTTGCGAATGATCTTGTACGGACCAATGAACCGAGGTGCCAGCTTATTAGATGGGACCTTGAGCTTTAGATTCTTGGAGGACAGCCATACTTTATCCCCGACTCGGAAGGAAACCGCTGGAAGCCTTCTGCAATTGGCATGACGCTGATGTCGCTGAAAAGACTGGCCCAATGCCCTCTGAACTTGTGCCCATGTGGAACGGAGTTGCTCTATATGCTCATCCAGAGCTGGAATCTGCTGTGATTGAAAGGAATCCGGGAGCAGACAGGGTTGGAACCCATAATTGATCAAAAACGGAGAGCTCCCGGAGGAAGAATTAACTGCGCAGTTCCTGGCGAACTCTGCCCAAGGCAACAAGTCGGCCCAATTATCATGATGGGCAGTCACAAAACATCGCAGAAACTGTTCCAGTCCTTGATTGACCCTCTCAGCGGCCCCATTAGTCTGGGGATGATATGCCGAGGAAAATGATAGCTGTATGCCCATCTGTTCGCAAAATGCCCTCCAGAATCTGGACACAAACTGGCTCCCCCTGTCAGACACCAGCACCCTGGGTACTCCATGTAACCGAAATACTTCTCGAGCGAATACCATTGCCAGTTCCTTGGCCAAAGGAAGGCCACGGAGGGGTACGAAGTGTGCCATTTTAGAGAACCTTTCTACCACCATCAATATGAAGGAGTACCCTCTAGACCTGGGCAATTCTCCCATAAAGTCGATAGAGACGTGAGACCAAGGGCGTTCACCATTAGGCACCGGCTGAAGCAAGCCCACAGGGAGATGTCTAGGGGTTTCGGCACGGGCACAGGTGGCACAGGCATTCGTAAAATTGGCACAATCTTCTCATAGAAGGCCACCAAAATAGCTGAGAGAGAGAGCAGAACAATTGATCCCTACCAATATGTCCCGCAGCCTTAGAGGAGTGGTAGGTCTCAAGTAATCGAGTACGGAATGGCTCAGCGACAAACCATTTGCCCACTGGAGTCTCAAGAGGAGCAGAGGCTTGGGATGCCAAAATCTCTTCCCCTAGTGGTGAAGTAATACTAGTACGTATGGTAGCCAATATTCGATCGGGTTGAATGATAGGGGCTGGTACCTCTTCTCTGTCAACCTCTGCTTCAAATTGTCCAGACAGAGCATCAGCCCTAACATTCTTTGATCCCGGCAGGTATGATACAACAAAATTGAATTGGGATAGAAACAGTGCTCATCTGGCCTGGCGAGAAGACAATCTCTTGGCCTCAGAAAGATACGTCAGATTCTTGTGATCAGTTAGAATCAAAACGGGGTTTTTTGTGCCTTCAAGTAAATGACGCCATTCTTTGAGAGCGAGGATAATGGCCAGTAATTCTCGATCACCAATCTCGTAATGACTTTAAGCACTAGTCAGTTTTTTTGAGAAGAATCCACAGGGTCTGAGTGTACCGCCTTTAACCTGTCGCTGAGAGAGCACCGCCCCGACCCCAATATCTGAGGCATCAACTTCCAAAGTAAAGGGGAGTATTGGATTAGGGTGGGACAACACAGGCGCTTCAGCAAAGGCTACCTTCAACTTCTCAAAGGCCTCTTCAGCAGCCACAGGCCAGAGGGATGGGTTAGCGCCCTTATGCGTGAGGTCAGACAGAGGTTTCACAATAGAGGAGAAGTTTTTAATAAACTTCCTGTAATAATTGGCGAAGCCCAGAAATCGTTGGATGGCTTTGAGGCTCTTGGGTTTAGGCCATTGTAAGACTGCCGTCAATTTCTCTTTATCCATGGCAATGCCGTCTTTGCCAATTATAAACCCCAGAAACGGTACACTGGTTTTGTGGAACTCGCATTTCTCCAGTTTACAGAATAATTTATTTTTTCGTAAGCGCAGCAAGACTTCAGACACATCCTTGATGTGTTGTGACAGGTCTTTGGAGTGGATAAGTATGTCGTCAAGGTAGACTACAACACAAGATTGTAACATATCTCTAAGAACGTCATTGATCAGTTCTTGAAATACTGCAGGAGCATTACATAGACCAAATGGCATGACTAGGTATTCATAATGCCCAGATCTCGTATTGAAGGCAGTTTTCCACTCATCACCGGCTCTGATACGTATCAAATTGTAGGCTGCCCTTAGGTCCAATTTGGTGAAAATCGAGGACCCCTTAAGTCTATCAAACAGCTCGGTGATGAGTGGTATTGGGTAGGCATTTTTTGCCATCAGCTTATTCAGCCCACGATAGTCTATGCAAGGTCGCAGTTCGCCACTTTTTTTCTTAACAAAAAAGAACCCGGCACTGGCCGGAGAAGTAGATTTCCTTATGATCCCTCTACTGAGGGCATCTGCTATGTATTCCTCCATAGCTTGGTTCTCCTCACAAGACAATGGATACGTGCATCCCCTTGGTGGTACTGCTCCAGGACTCAGTTCTATGCGACAATCGTATGGTCTGTGCTGAGGTAGGGTGCCAGCCTCTCCCTTACTGAAAACGTCGCTAAACTGCTGGTAGGTATCAGGTAGTGAAGGGGAGGTGTACAAGACCTTAACAGGATGGGTAACGCAGTTATCCATACAGAACTGAGACCAAGTAGCAATCTCACATTTCTGCCAATGAAATTGTGGGTTGTGCAACTGTAACCAAGGAAAGCCCAAAATCACGGCATGGTGAGGAGAATTAATCAATTGGAACTGCTGCTCTTCCTTGTGAAGAGCCCCAATAGTAATGGACAAGGGCATTGTTTCAAAAGTAACTTGGGCGGGTTCCAAAGGTCTGCCATCAATTGCTTCAATAGCAAGAGGGGTTTCTCTCTGAATCCGTGGTACCCCATGCAATTCAGCAAAGGTATTGTCCATAAAATACCCAGCTGCACCAGAATCAACCAAGGCCAAAACCTCAACCGAGCGTTGTGTCCATGACAATACCACCTGTATGGTGGGTTTAAGTGTGTCCAACAATGGGGACGATTGGACACCACCTAGGCCCTGTCCCCCAAGGTACCCTAGGTGTGTTCGTTTCCTGGACGTACCGGACAAGAGCTTAACAGGTGACCATCTTTACCGCAGTACAGACATAATCCTTGTGTCTTACGATACCTTCTCTGCTCCTTAGTTAACCTAGTGAAACCCACCTGCATAGGTTCACTTGGTTCCGAAATAGGTTCACTAGGTTTGGATGCAGAGGGAGGGTTGGGTGGGCAAAATATGCTACTGGACCCATTATTCTTTAACCGTACTCATCGCTCTCTGGCGGTTTATCTTTCACGTATTCTGGAGTCAATTAGAATCACGTATTCGATATAATCGTGTAGGTCAGTAGGTAACTCTTTTGCTGCAATCTCATCTTTAATCTGGTCACTCAATCCTTGAGCAAAGGCTGCCAACAGGGCCTCGTTATTCCACCCTACATCTGCTGCCAAGGTGCGGAATTCAATGGCATAATCGCCAACCGTGCGCCTGCCCTGTTGTATCTCCATGAGACGTTTAGCAGCAGAGGTAGTTCTACCAGGAGGCTCAAATACTCTCCGAAAGGATTGCACAAAATCACAGAAATTCTTTGTGCAAGGTTTAGCTTTTTCCCAAAGTGGGTTGGCCCAGGCCAATGCTCTGCCAGTCAGCAGGGATATCATAAACCCAACCTTGCTGCGATCACTAGGAAATGCGTGTGCCGTCAATTCCATAAATATTTCAAGTTGATTAATAAACCCTCTGCATAATTGAGGGTCCCCGTCATATCTCAGCGAAAAAGGTGCAGAAGCCATTAACCCTTTAACTGCGGCCCCTGAGGGCTTAGACTCATTCTCCGGTGTCGGAATTGGCGGGACCACCGGGTTAGCACTGGACTTATCCGCAAGTACCGTGCGTTCAAGAATAGTTTGGATAGCAACCGCTAGCTGATCCAAACGTTGCTCGTGCATATCCATCCTTCAATGGATATTCTGTGCGTTACCGTCACTCTTAGTGTCTGAGGTCATGGCCCTTTCGTACTGTCACGGGTTTTGAAGACTCTCAGACTTAAGGTTTGGTAAAATAACTTAACTTTATTAAAAGTTAAAGCCAGTCCCCGTAGGGTAAACATACATAACAATACAACAGTAATATAACATATAATAGGTTCTACCGGCCTTGCCTAAATACCGGGCAAGGCAACCCAAGTGACAGTTTTAATGACAGGCTCTACCGGCCTTGCCTATACCGGGTAAGGCAACCGTGAGATGACATATACCGGTTCTACCAGCCTTACCAATACCGGGCAAGGCAGCCCCCACGGAATGCTGAATGTAGGCTCTACCGGCCCTGCCAAAACCGGGTAAGGCAACCTTAAAGATGGTGAATTACAAGGTTCTACCGGCCTTACCAATACCAGGCAGGGCAGCCCAAAGGAGTACTGGAGTAGGCTCTACCGGCCCTGCCAATACCGGGTGAGGCAACCTACAGGATGGTATCGTCAAGGTTCTACCGGCCTCACCAATACCGGGCAGGGCAGCCTGAGCAAGTAGACCAGCTGTCAGGTGACTAAGACAGCATAGAGCATAAGTATAGAGGTCTTACTCAGCAGGAGTCTATTGCCAGGGATACTCAGACAACTGCAAGGAAGTGGACAGCGACTGACCACAGTACTGGATGTTCAGGAGCAAACCAACGTCCACACATTGGGACTAATGGGAATAGCGCCACCAGGTTTAATGGAGCAAACCAGCGACCGCACGCTGGAACCAACAATGTATTTTGCAACCAGGTTTGGTGGAGTAAACCAGCGTCCGCACGCTGGGACCAACAACGTATATCGCAACCAGGTTTAGTGGAGCAAACCAGCGTCCGCACGCTGGAGCCAATAATGTATCTCGCAACCAGTTTAGTGGAGTAAACCAGCATCCGCACGCTGGGACCAACAATGTGTATAGCAATCAGGTTTAGTGGAGTAAACCAGCGTCTGCACGCTGTGACCAACAATGTATATCGCCACCAGGTTTAGTGGAGTAAACCAGCGTCCGCACGCTGGGACCAAAAATGTATATCGCAACCAGGTTTAGTGGAGTAAACCAGCGTCCGCACGCTGGGACCAACAATGTATATCGCAACCAGGTTTAGTGGAGTAAACCAGCGTCCGCACGCTGGGACCAAAAATGTATAGCGCAACCAGGTTTAGTGGAGTAAACCAGCGTCCGCACACTGGGACCAACAATGTATATCGCAACCAGGTCTAGTGGAGTAAACCAGCATCCGCACGCTGGGACCAACAATGTATATCGCCACCAGGAACCAATAAAGTATGATCAGCAGCGAGAAGAACAATGTCGCCAAAGCGACGGCTGGAGCAGGAGATTCAGGAACTCAGTAAGATAACCCACGAGGTGTTGGAACACAGGAACACTGGAACTCAGTAAGATTAACCCACGAGGTGCTGGAACACAGGAACACTGGAACTCTGGAACACAGGAACACTAGTATACAGGAACACTGGAACACAGGATCAGCAAGTACAGCAGGAACAGGCCCAGAAGCCTGACAAGCAGGTCAGGCAGAGTGAAGTCAGAAACACCACAAAAGGGCAACCTGGAAGTGCTCAGCCTGGGTTTAAAAAGGCTGTGTGAGGAGGTCTAATCACAGACAGCCAATCATGATACTCAGCAAGTGACTGACACTGAACAGCACCAATCACGGGCACCGTGATATGGTGTCTGTGTTTCATGTGCAATATAAGGGAGCTTGAGCCAAGGTGTGTTCCCTCCTTTCCTCTTCTCACAGAATTTTCAAAAATTATGCACAGTGCTGTTGGTGATGACTGCACTGTGTCTGCCCCAAGAGAAAAATAGTCCCACATGCATGACTTCAGGGGATAGGGAACAGGTGGAGAAGAATGGCCTCTTTCTTCTTGTGCTCCACATTCCCCTTTACTGTCTGGGGCAGAGGGTGATGTTGCTGCTGTTGCTGCTACTGTCTCAGTATCAGCACTGCAACTAGGACCAGGAGTATTGCTGCTGCTGGCAAGTGGAAACTGTCCTAGTCCTGCATCACTTGTTGACCCCATTGTCAGTGTCCACGGTGGTCTGTGGCATAATAGCCTGCTCCTCAGAATTCTGCTGTCCTTGCAGCTCAACAGCAGAAATTAGAGCAGTTGCAAATGCCAAAATCTCACTGCTGGTGGTGGTGGCGATGCCTATCCTAATCCTTGCCTCCCATTCCATATCACTGCTGGTTGGAGGAGGTGACAAGCAATGTGACAGAGGGTCCCTTAATGTCACACTTGCCATTTCTTCATGATGTGAAGAAGGCAGACTGGCAGCAGTAGCAGCAGGCACAGGTAGCTGATCTGTGCTGCAGGTGGTGGTATAATTGTTGCGCCTGCTATCCACCACCAGTTCTGGCTTCTTCAGGATCATGTTCCACCTGGACACTGTCATGAAGGGAAGGGAACTCCCATGGCCAGAGGAATGGTGTAGGCTCCGCTGAACTGCTAGTCTGGACGCTCCCAAATGCTTCCACTACCACTCCCCTAACACTAGTCCCACCGGCTGCTTCACCATTACTGTTACTACTAACACCAGCCACATTAAGTTCAGCCCCAGAGTCTTTCTCCTCACAATCACTAGTAATATGAGGATATTGATTACCCCCTCCTTCACTCCTAACACTAACAAGCTGCTGGACCTTCTTAGTAGTACTAGCACTGGCGGGACTGCTTGGGGATGGCGTGTGACTTGGGGTATCCTGCTGTCACAATTGGCATCATCTTCTTCTTCCCTTCTTCTGAGTATTACAAGACATACTAACAGCAGGTTCAGCACTGGTGGCAGCAGGTTCAGTACTGGCAGCAGGCGTAGTACTGGTGGCAGCAGGGGCAGCACATCTGACAGCAGGCACAGCACTAGTGGCAGCAAGGGAAGCACATCTGACAGTAGACACAGCAAAGGTTTTAGCAGTAGCAGGGACAGCACTTCTGATAGCAGACACAGAACTAGTGGGCAGCAAGTCTGGCAGCAGGGGCAGCATGTCTGGCAGCAGACACAGGCAGCTGACCTGTCCTACTCTCACTACTACCCTTTTCTTCCTCCCTTGACATTAATTTCCCCAAGATCCCTAGGGGTAATTTAGGGGGACTGGATAGCATTGGTTTAGTAGTGCTCACTTCCTCCTCAGACTAAGTGGACATAAAAGGAGGAACTGGAAGGACCCTTATATTATTTTTAAACTTTCTCATAGCGATAGCAGTCACTCCTGCCTCAATTTTCAAAACAAATCACCACAGAACAGAGCAGCACATCTGCCTCACTCTGGAACTGCTTCTTTTGTGTTCTGCTTCCTGTTATACATCACATTTTTATAGCGAAAAGGCAAAAACACATAAAAAGAGGGACACAAGGGTGGAATAGAGGGATTCGCTTCTCAAAGAGGGACTCCCTGCCCTAAACGGGGACACTTGGAAGGTATGAATTATATGCTAGAATTGTTTTAACCTTTGTGCAGTTGCTTATCTTCATGATTTTTTTCTATTTCAGTATTGGTTGTTAATAAAGCTTAATCAAATTCCTATTGTATTGTTAGCAAAAAGTTGCATTCATCTTACCTGGCTAAAGGTACCCAAAACCATGACTCCCATTTTCCCTCCCTTACCTTTTTCCTCATCCCTTGCTCACCACAAGCAGGAGGAGAGACCACCCTTATCATTGTTCTAGTGGGCTCCCTCTCCCTCAGGCAATGGGGGAGGGAACAGGCTCCCATGTCCTTATTGTGCTTTGGACACAATCCTGCACTCTCCAGTGATTTTCTGCTGCAAACTAACTGCATTATTGGAATGAAATAAACATTCCACAAATTCCATATTATTTAAGTGGGATTTTTAAACCCTTGAATGCAAAAGGTATCAAATGTATGGTGAAGCAATGCACTGGAGAACTTTCTAGCATTCAAGGTGTTAAAATCCTCATTAAAGTCACTGAGCATTTTGTGTTCTCCTCTATGGTGCAATTCGTTTTTTTCTGGAATTGTACCTCTTTACATTGATGAATACTGCCCTAAAGAAGGAAATATTCTCTTGTCTTCCAAACACTTCATCTTGCAATCACTTTCTTTGCTGTTTATGTGGCAAACCTCAGTGAGTGATCTTGGCCAACTGCTGTAATGTGACTTCTCCACATCTTGAGAGTAGCACAAACTATACATTACACTTGTATCTAAACATAGAGGGCATTTAAGGCCATAACATTTTATGCCAAGGAAAGACATACCAAGTTGAGTGTTCAATTTTATAGACTATTAAATGTTTCCTTGAGGATTTAAGATATATTTATGCTGAACTAGCAGAGCATATCGAGTAAGGGAGTGAAGAAAATCCCTTTATGTGTAACCAGACAGTCATGCAGGGTTTCTTTTGGGTCAGAGATTGTACATTAGTTAATACTGTAATAACCCATGGCACTTTACTGGCGACAGAGCTATGAGAGTATATTTGATGAACATTTCATTCAGGAGATTTAGCATTTAATGGGACCACCAAAGTACTCTTTTGGCCATTCATGTTAAATAAATCAGATTACTTATAAGGATCATATCTGCAGCTGCTTTTCTCTTTACAGAGTGATCCATGTCCTCAGATAACGTAACTGATCAGTAGAGCAGCATAAGCATGGATAGAATTGCTTGGGATATTTCAGCCTATAGCATGTACAAGATTAATGAGATAGTAACGCTCAATGTGTAAATTGCAAGTTGCTGAGTAAAACAAGGTTACTCCCACTGCTGAGATTTATTTTATGCAAGTTATTGCAGTTCCAGCTTGCACTTTATGGGTGCAGTACTTCAACAGCCTGACATTTTATGGTAGTGCTTTTGTTACAGCACTCTATGGACAGCTACTGGTGATTTTTGGGGGGATACTCAGTGACCCACATACTGTTAGCCTAATATACTTTAGACACTAAATGATATTGTGATTGTAATTGTTTTGTTTGTATTCTACCTGACCAAGGTGGTAATATTAGTTTTTCATTCTCATCAGGCTCTATGGACTTTCTCTAGCCTTATGTTCTCATCTCTAATTATTATACACTTAAGACAGCAATCTATTTTGTTATTGCAAAAGAATTATGCAAGGAAATTGCATCATTTGAGTCCTCCATAGGAGTGAGATAGACACAGCTTAATGTGATCATTTGAGATAATGAGTTGTTGTTTTGTGATAAATGGACCAAGCTAAGAATTCACTTGGCCTAAGGAAAGCAAAAATGGCTGCGAGTAATATAATATTAGTTTGAGTGAAATAGCGTGATCGATACTGGCATATTGCAAAGAGTATGGTTCTGCGAGAATCAGTGAATTAATGCTGGGTGCAAAAGATGCATGCAGGGCTGAGAAATCTATAATGTGAAGTTTTTTGTTAGTAAATTTTCTTGTGGCTATACCTATGGGGTTTATTCTCCAGATAGGAAAAGGGGGGGGGGGTAAGAAAACTTTTTTCTAGTTTGTTTCTTATTAGTAGTGATACAGTGTCAGGCTCCCTGTTTGCAGATGCTAGACTGTGATATTCTAAAGATGTGGATGGTGTAGCTACTATCCCTGTTAGGAAACCTTTTTCCAGGCCTGAAATGCTAAAGCTAACTAAATGTTTGTCAGGGTGAGAAACAAGTAAGTCACTTAGACTTACTTAGTATACAATTCACTTAGTTTTTTATTGGGAACAGAGTGTCATGGACAAATGGACCTAGAGTGCACATTGCGGCATATTAAACATATGTGGATTAGGTGGCAACATCTAAAAAAGCATCCTTTAGAACTGAAATTGTTGCAAATAGGAGTGTTTCCAAGATATGCTATGTAATGGCCCAATTTGTCACGTGGGGGATTGGATTAAGTAGCTGGTGGAGTTTGGTATGATGAGGGGCCGGCTAACTGGGTAGAACTGAATGGCTGATTTAGTGGACATGAAGGATATAGGCAAGGAGAGTGGCTGGCTGATGGACAGTATTCACAGACTGGAGAAGTGCCAACAGAATAGTTCATTGTCCAATAAGCTCCAGTATGTCACAAAATTGAATTGAGCCAGGGCAGTGGCTGCCTTGACTGCAAATGAACGATGGTAATCATTAAAGGTTTGACCTCCATATTAATAGGCAAGGTCTACTCTTGTGAATTTGTATTGATCCAGTTCTTGTCGTTTATCAGGAAATGCAGAACACAGGATGACTCTATAAATGCTGAAAGCTAGAACGAATTGGCCAAGAGCAATTTTTTAGCAAGCCGGGGGTCTTTGTCCTTGAGGGTAACTGTCACATCCTCATAATTGACTGTCCTGTATTCCGCTAGATCCTGGGATGCAATAAGCGGGAGAACTAACTTGACTTCTTTACTGTCTATGATATCTCTTTTACTTCAAAACAGCATAAATTCTTCCAGGTACACTTGCACAATCAGAGATTTTGTAGGCATATAGTCAGGTGTAGGATTAAACAATTATACCAAACAACTTCTACTGATCATCAATTTAATAAGTGGGTTGAAACACACACTCATTAACTGAAACAGAAACAGCTGTGTAGTAGGAATAAAACTGGGTGAGGAACAGCCAAACTCAGCTAACAAGGTAAGGTTGCTCAATACGGCAGCCAAATATCGATGACAATGACGAGGCCCAACTGCTATTGCAAATGAGGAAAGTTGCCAAGTTTGGGCATATTATAATTATGGGAGACTTTAATTATCCAGATATCAACTTGAAAAAATGAGGCCTGTCAGAGTGCTAAGGGTAGCAGGATTTTGAACACACTTCGTGAAAGCTACATGTCACAAATGGTGGAAGCGCTGACAAGAAATAACAATGTATTGGACCTAGTGATAACTAATAACACAGAAATGGCAGGGCTTAAAATGAGAAGTCCATTGCTACTAGCCAGACCTGAAAAGTTACTTGCCACTGCAAGCCAAAACATACCCACCAGGGCTGAATTTCTACTCGCCAGAGCTGAATTTTCACTCGCCATTGGCTAGTGGCACGTGGAAATTTTGAGCCCTGGAAATGGTATCCAATATTAAGGTAAGAGAACATTTGGGAAACAGTGATCACAACATTTTTACATTTGAGATTAGTCTGGCAATGCAAAACTGTATAGGTTCAACCAAAACTCATAATTTTAAAAAAGCTAACTTCAAATTATTAAGGGCTTCAATGCAACACATAGACTGGGATATTTTATTTAAAGGCAAAAATACTGAGGAAAAATGGTCAGAATTCAAATTTAGGTTGCAGAAATGTACCCAACAGTATATACCAATGGGGAACAAATGCAAAAGAAGTAAGTCACAGCCAATGTGGTTAACTGCACATGTAAAGAGGGAAATGGCAAGAAAAAAAATGCATTCAAATTATTTAAGTCTGAAGGAACTGAACAATCTTTCTTAAAATACAGGGAGTGCAACAAAGATTGCAAAAAGGCAATTAGGGTAGCAAAAATAGATAATGAAACTCTAATTGCAAGGGAAGGCAAGACTAATCCAAAAAAGTTTTTCAAATATATAAATAGCAAAAAACTTAAGAGGGAGTGCATTGGACCATTCAAAATGAGATGGGTGAGTTGGTTAGTGAGGATAAGGAAAAGGCCGATGTTTTAAACACTTTCTTTGCATCAGTATATACAAGGGAGCAAAGAATGGTAGAAGAGCCTCCGCAAGTAACAAATAAAACAATACAATTAATAGATATTGGGTTAACTCAAGAAGATGTCATGGGAAGACTGAACAAAATTAAGACCGACAAAACACAGGGTCCTGATGGTATACATCCAAGGGTTCTTCAGGAACTTAGTGCAGTGTTAGCAAAACCCCTATATTTACTCTTTAAAGATTCTATTACCACAGGCTCAGTGCCACAGGATTGGTGAAGAGCTAACATAGTGCCTCTATTTAAGAAGGGAACTAAAACAGGACCTGGGAATTATAGACCAGTGAGTTTGACCTCTGTAGTGGGAAAACTGTTAGAAGGGATAATAAGGCACTATATTCAGGATTACAACACAAAAAATAAAATCATTAGCACGAATCAACATGGTTTTATGAAGAATAGGTCATGCCAAACTAATCTTTTCAGCTTCTATGAGGAGGTAAGCAGCATCCTTGACAATGGCAAGGCAGTAGATATAGTATAGAGACATTGCAAAGGCATTTGATAAAATAAGGAAATTGGGCTAGGAGATAACCTTTGCAATTGGATACAAAACTGACTGAAGGATAGGGAACAGTGTGTGGTTGTAAATGGAAAATTATCCAGTACAGTTAAAGTGGAGAGAGGAGTACCTCAGGGTTCAGTATTAGGTCCGCTGCTTTTTAACATGTATATAAATGACCTGGAAATAGATATAGAAAGCAAAATATCAATATTTGCAGATGATACTAAATTATGCAAGGTCATTGATTCATAACAGGATATTTTCTCTCTACAGAGGGACTTACATACAATGTCAGATTGGGCAAACATGTGGAATATGAAGTTTAATGTGGGGAAGTGTAAAGTCATGCATTTGGGAGGAAACAATCCCAAGGCTACTTATAAACTTAATGGAATAATTTTAGGTGACTCATTGCTAGAGAAAGACCTGGGTATCCTTGTCAACTACAAACTTGGAAACAGTGACCAGTGTCAAACAGCAGTAGCAAAGGCAAACAAAATCCTGTCTTGCATAAAAAGAGGTATCGAAGCAAGAGTGGATAACATTATTTTGCCATTATACAAATCTTTGGTAAGACCTCACCTAGAGTATGCAGTGCAATTTTGAGCACCAGTTCTGAAAAAGGATATACTAGAACTAGAGAGGGTACAGCAGAGAGCAACAAAATTAATTAAGGGAATGGAGGACTTGACATATGAGGAACGACTAAACAAACTTGGTTTATTTACTCTAGAGAAAAGACGACTAAGAGGAGACCTTATCACATTGTACAAGTATATGAGAGGTCAATACAAGGATCTCTGCGGTAAGCTATTTATTCCAAGGCCTGATCAGGTGACCAGGGGACACCCCTTGAGATTAGAGGAAAGGAGGTTTAAACTTCAGTAGAGGAAGGGTTTTTTTACGGTAAGGTCTGTTAAATTGTGGAATTCATTGCCCGGGAAGGTAGTTATGGCAGATACAATGGATACATTTAAGAGAAGATTAGATACATTTCTTCCAAAAGGGAACATACAGAGTTATACTGTTTATCAGTAGGCTGATCAGGAAGGTCTGATAAAGACTAATTTAATTGGTAGCAGGAAAGCTATAAAATTCTCAGTTACTGGGGTATGAGGCGAAGGTTGAACTTGATGGACTTGTGTCTTTTTTCAACCTAATTTACTATGTTACTATGTTACAGTTTAATGTCAAAAGTCATACACCATGGCAAGACTGAGCACAGTAACAAGACACAAGATAGTTATACTGCATCAGCAAGGTCTCTCCCAGGAAATTTCAAGGCAGACAGGGGTTTCCAGATGTGTTGTCCCAGCTTTTTGAAGAAGCACAAAGAAACAAGCAAAGCTGAGAACCGTAGACACAGTGGTCAGCAAGGAAACTTAGTCCAGCTGATGCAAGACATCATGCTTACTTCCCTTTTTGGTACAAGAATGAGTGTATGCAGGCAACAGTGAAGCATGGTGGAGGTTCTCTCACGGATTACCTTGGTTCCAGCGCCGCAGCTTCAGCGATGGCCGGCGTCATTCCATGTGTCATCTGCAGGTGAAGCAGGCCTCTGTTTTATGCCATGCTTCCTGTAGTCTCCTCCTACCTAATTTCTTCCTTTGAGACTGCCCCTCCTAACTACTTCCTGAGGAGGGATTTAATGGGCAATCTGAGTCCTGACTCAGTTGCCCTTGCGTTGTTGTACAAACAGTTCTGTTTAGTTTGGGCTCTGTGTATGACCTGGCTTGTCTGACCATCTAATCTGGTGCTGACCTGTGGCTCTGTCTGACTACTCTTTTTGCCTGCTCCCATTGTGTAGTGGACACCCAATCTGGTGAGAACCTGTGGCTCTGGCTGACAGCTGAACTGTGTATGACCCGGCTTGTCTGACTATCCAATCTGGTGCTGACCTGTGGCTCTGCCTAACTATTCTCCTGCCCACTCCTTCTGTATAGTAGACACCCAATCCGGTGCAGACCTGCGGCTCTGGTTAAGACCTTACTCCCTGACTGCAGGCGTGAGTCAGGATAGCTGTGGTTTCTCTGAGAAATGAGACGGCTGTCTCCTTACTGACTGCAGGCTTGAGTCAGTGCTTCTCCCTTACCATATCATCTTTAGGGAGATCCCTAGATCTACCTGCGGACTATATGAGTAAGTCAGTTAGTCTCTTACTGGGATTCCTGTTGGGCCTTCGTTATATAAAGACTCCAGAAGCTTCTGCCAGTCTCTTTAAGAGCGTTCCAACTTTTGGCAGACTCCTATTTCTGATAGAGTCATTGGCCACTAGAAGGACCTCTACTCATTGTTCTATGATCTGCTTACTCATTGTTCTGTTATTTACTCTATTTATATTTATTCAATAAAGATTGTTTTACTATACCATACTGACTCCTGGTTTGGGCCTGGGAAACCGTGACAGGTTCCTTGCAAGTTTGGGGCTGCATTTCTGCAAATGGAGTTAGGGATTTGGTCAGAATAAATGGTCTCCTCAATGCTAAGAAGTACAGGCAGATACTTATCTATCATGCAATACCATCAAGGAGGAATATGATTGGTCCCAAATTTATTCTGCAGCATAACAAAAATCCAAAACGTACTGTCAAAAGTCATTAAAGGAGCAGTAAACTTTTTTTTATGAAAACACATATTTTATAGAGCATTTCCTGTTGAATAAAACAAGGGTACTCCCATTGCTGTCAGATGTTTTATTCAAAATTTATAGCAGTTTAAATAACCAGGAAGTGAATTTACTGTGTTTACTTCCTGATAGTTCTAAACAACAGGACGTAACTGGCAGTTTCTATCACATTCTATGGAGAACTGTATGTCTCTGACTTTTCTGACTTTCCTCTCCATTAGAATCTAACAGGAAATCTAATTAGAATTTGACCACTAGAGGGCACTGCTAATGTAAAAAAACATGGTTTTAAACTGTAATAACTCTGAAAATATAAATCTCTCATCAGTGGGAGTACCCTTATTTTACTCAATAGGAAAATCCCTACAATGTATATTTTTTCATTAAAAAAATGTACTGCTCCTTTAAGAATGATCTTCAGCATCAAAAAGAACAAGGAGTCCTGGAAGTGATGGTATGGTCCTCCACAGAGCCCTGATCTCAACACCATCTAGTCTGTCTAGGATTCCATGAAGAGAGAGAAGCAACTGAGGTTGCCTAAATCCACAGAAGAACTGTGGTTAGTTCTCCAAGATGTTTGGAACAACCTACCTAGCGAGTTCCTTAACAAACTGTGTGCAAGTGTACCTAGAAGAATTGATGCCGTTTTCAAAGCAAAGGGTTGTCACACCAAATATTGATTGGATTTAGATTTTTCTTCTGTTCACTCACTATGCATTTTATTTATTGATAAAAAATAAACTATTAATATGTCTATTTTTGAAAGCATTCTTACCTTACAACATTTTTTCACACTTCCCTAAGACTTTTGCACAGTACTATATATATATATATATATATATATATATATATATATATATATATAGATATATATAGATATATATATACACACACATTATTTATACATATACACACACAAACACATTACTGTTCAAAAGTTTGGGGTCAATTAGAAAATTACTTGTTTCTCTTATGGTAGGAACTTGACCGTATGGTACGTAAGAAGTGCCCATCAAGCCAATGCAAATTGTGGGAGGTGTTTCAGAAGCATGGGGTGAACTCTCTGCACATTACCTCAACAGACAACTAGAATGGCAAAGGTCTGCAAGGCTGTAATTATTATTTAAATTAAAAAAATATTATTTCTAACCTTGTACATCTTGATAGTATTTTCTGTTCATTTTGCAACTCATTTGATGAAAAACAAGGACATTTCTAAGTATCCCCAAATTTTTGAATGGTATTATATCTATATCTATCGATCTATAATCAGCAAAATGAGATTACTGAAACTTATTTGACACTGGATATATTCAGTGAGCTGTCATTTTTTGTTTCTTAGCTGGTACACATGTAGAAAGGGCTGTATGAGCTCTTAAATCTTTATGTTTCATTAGTTCTGCCCCACTCCATGATCCCTGAATACAGTACAGTTCTCTTCCTGAATCTACTGTTTTTCTAACAGTAAAACACTGATGAATGCACTTCTGTTCTACCACATTGACTTCTGCAATGTGCTACTATACAGTCTCCCTGTTTCACATCTTTCTTCTTTACAGTTTTCTTCCTTTGTGCCTGCCTTGGTTTTTATGAAAGCTTTCTTCTGCCCCTCTCAGAATACACTTAAATACTATTTCTCCTCTCCATTTTCCAAGCTTCTTTGTATCTACATACCTACCCATACCAATATTGCTTTGTACTTATGTATGCCTATTGTACTCTTTACAAGGTTGGCTCTTCTCAGTATCTTTAACCCCTTGAATGCTAGAGACGTCTCCAATGCATGTAGCATACAAGTGGTTAATTTCTACTAATCAATTCTGACTTTTTTCTCTCTCCTTACGTTTAATTGTTGAATTTTCTCTCAGAAAAAATTCACAAAGAAAACTCCAAAATACATAGTAACATAGCTGATGAGACAAAAAAAAAAGACTTTATTTAAGTCTTTGCCATAAACCCTGTTTCAGACATCTCCAATTTAGCACCAACTGGGTAAAAAAAATTCCCTTTCTGACTCCAAAAGGCAGTCTGATATCTCCCTAGATCAACATCTGATCAGCAGTTAAGCCAACTGTCATAATTCTCAATTTTGTTCTTAGCTAGAAAGGCATCCAATATATTTTTGAAAGCATATACAGTATCTGCAAGTACAACATCCAAGAGCAAATAATTTCACAACCTTACTGCACTTACTATCTTTGTTTTAGTTAAAAAAGCCTTTCCTCTAATCTTAACTGATGACCCTTTGTTTTCCAAGCTTTTTGAGTAAATAATTCCCAGAGTTCTTTGCATTGACCTTGAATATAATTGTAAATTTTAATCCTTTCAGTACCAAAAACTTAGGGCATTTTTGCTATTCACTGATTACCATATATATATATAACGTTTTGGTTTTATATACGGAAAATTATAGATTGTGTTTCTCAAAAACATTTATGTATTTGTAAAAGTTTAAATTATGTTTAAAAGCTCTGAATTCTGAGTACAAAAATACCAAATATGTATACTTTTACCTATGTGCATGGGATACCCTGTCTTATATTTAACAGGAGGGCAAAAGGGAATTTTCAACTTTCTAAACTAAAAATGTACTTTCCATTGGTTACATGGTAAAAAAGAAAAAAACTTCCTAACACAGCTCAATAATGTGCATTTCAGACATTTTCACAATAGTCACAATTTACTGTACAACATATCAAGCATAGCAAACAAAAAAGTTATAAATATAAATTTCACATATCTCCTGAGTAAACGGATAGCCAATATATATAGGGTTACAAATGTGTGTCCTTCCCTGGGACCCCAAACTGGTAACAGCACAGAATTTCTATTGACATTTTCATGGACCAAAATAGTTTGAAGGCATAATTATCTCATAACTTTGAAATATACCCATGATGGCATACATTTCCTTTAAGCAGATATCCCACTGCATCACATGAGCGGACACTTGGCTTTCTACCTCTAGTCAAGTGTGCACTGCTGCATCTCTCCTATTCTTTAGAGATTGAGTATGTGTGCCTTTTGTGTATTAATTTGGTGGTGATTTAACTGAGGCGCCAGTTAAATCAAGGTTAAGCCCAGCACTCGGTTGACCACAGCCATGTGTCTCCTGGTATGTCCTGGTGTATTTTATGGTATTTCATTGTGTATATAGTATGCTTGGCTCAATTGTCAGCCTCCACCATGAAACAAAGGAATAACTGGAATGTTAACTGACTCCTGCTCTTTCAAAGAATTTAGTCTGGCTCATGTCTTGAGAATGGCTTGAAAAAGGCAGACTCGGATTGGACACTAAACAACAGTACCAGATTGGAGGGTGGTCCCCCAGGGCTTCCCCCTGATTATTTATCCAGGGCTTCCACTAATTGGTCAAATGCATCAACACTCTCTGAAGCCCTAAATTGATTTCTTGTCTTGATAAGAGTATCCGGAAGTGTATAAAAGAGGTGTGGTTGTACACTAAAGCCTGTTCTACCCTCTTTAATACAAGTCTTTACTGTACGGGGGGCAGGGGGTTGGCTTGTGAATCTCACACCAGCCTCTGCAAGCAATAACTCACTTCTCTCATCAGTATATTGGCGAGAGGCTCCAGTATCTCACTCTGGGTCCTGCATCTGAGTCACTTGATACGGTCGGTCTCTGATGTCCTATGCCTATGGATGTACAATGAATTTTTGACTTTTGTGAAATTCAGCTTAATTTGGATTAATTAGCCTTTTTCTTTATTTGAACCCATGGAGTAGCTCTAGTGACAGGGCAAGCCTCTACAAAGTACCCCATTTGCTGGGTTAATATAACATACAGGGTGCCAGAAGCACTAACCTACACCTGCCACTTTTCTTTTTTTATATTACCTGCCTGGTAACCATAACTATAAAAGATATATATATAAAAAAAAGGTACACAATGCTTAGCTTTTTGGAAAGTATACTTTCACCTGCATCAGAAGCATTTTTATCCCTAGGCTGATGTGAACAAATGTTTCCAGAAGGTGGGCTATAGGAAAAAATAGAGCTAAATTGAACTTCTACCCCTGAAAATATACTTGTAGCTTTGGAAAACATGGAACATCCTACTGTAATCATTAGCTACAGCACTTCCAATAAAAAATGGCACACCACTGGTATGAGTGTACATACAGTAGGGGGTGCTAGGAGAAGGAAAAAAAAACAACAAATGCAATCTATAATTGTTCATACGTTTTCAAACACCAGAATAAATATAGAAATGAAGAAAAGGTAAACACCACAAACCATTTGGGAAAGTAGAAAACCAGTTACATGAAATGAGGGGTCACTCCCCCTGTTAAATTAAATGAGGGGTCACCCCCCCAGGCTACCTTGCACAACTATTATAAGAAAGTGGTGCTAAATGAATATAATGCATTATTTTTACACTGCAAATATCTTTAAGATACTACAGTCTTGAAACACAATAGAACCTCTGGGGTCAGATAGCTTGTGAGGATCTGTAAATTCCAGGGATCATTGGAATCAGACTGCCAGAGTGGTGTCCAACTCATAGCAAAGTAATATGTTGGAACCCCTCTGGCGCACACACAGGGTTATATCACAGTGCCTGTGATTCCTGTCAGTCTTATCTGTGGCAGACACTGATTTGCTGTGTTGGTTTGGCCCGCCCCCTGGTGACCTTTTTATACCTGGCTATCACATCTGTCAGATGACCTTTTGTGGTGTTTCTGAGCCAGTTATACTGTTGCTGTGTTCCTGTGTTCCGGATTCCTGTGTACCGACTCGGCTTGCCCTGACTATTCTCCTGTGTTCCTGCTTGTGTATGATCCGGCCCGTCTGACTACCACCCTTGGATCCTGACCCGGTTTGGCTGACGTTCCTGCTTGTGTATGACCCGGCTTGTATGACTACCTCCTGCGTGCTCCGACCGGTCTGGCTGACTTCCCGCTCCGAAGATCAACTCCTGCTTGCTACAGTGACCTGCGTTCCAGTTGTCGCCGCCGCGACATTTCTATCTGCTGTTCCAGCTTTTGGTGTGACTGCCTTGCCTGGTGTACTCCGATCAGTGCAGTGTATCTACCTGTGCAGAGTTGTGCGTTTGTACACCTCCCTCATACTGCAGAGCCTTGCTATACCGCTGAAAAGCCTCGAGTAAAAGTGCTATTTAACCCTAGCAGTGTCGCCTGGGTTCCACTCTCTCTCTACTTCCGTAAGAGTCTCGTTCTCGGTGATACTCCTGCTGAGTTGGCCGCTCTCCGTCGGCAGTTCTGTACATCCTTGCAGAGTATTCACATCCGTTGGGCCGGTTGGGCGCCTAAGACTCTCTCTCTTGCAATACTGGGCGATTCCGTTATACAGAGTGGCGGCAGGCACAGGCATCAGCATTAGCAAATCTGGTAACTACGCCCGTGGGGCTGTTGGCTCTTGCGCGTCATATCCCGGTGTCCGGTTAAGTCTGAGGAGGCTTGGCAGCTCTCGCATTGCAGGCCGGTTCCAATCACGCCCGTGGGGGCTATTTGCACTTGCACTAGCTGAAGCAGTTCCAGTAGGTACGCCCGAGGGGGCTAAGTGGAATCCTGTGCTTCTTCTTACTGAACACCGTGGCGAGGCAGTCCTGTATTCAGCCTATGATGAACTTTGTCTCCAGCATAGCCTTATAACACCCAGGGCGTTCCAAACATCCACATCTGAGACTGACTGTTATCAAGGACTTAACCCTCTGTGGGTATATTCGATTCTACTGCTGTGTATTTGTACATGTAATTCATTTGTGCATTTACAATTGTATCTTCCAGTCCCTACTGCTGGTGTATATCAACCGCCACTAGAGGGCGTACTTCTGCCTTAACTTATTCTAATAAATTGTGTTTTTATTTCACACACTGGTCTGAGAGTCTTAAAAAAACGTTACAGGTTACTTTTTTGGTTTTAATTTCAGACCTGTTTGGAAGGGGATCATGACCCCTCCTAATGCTTTCCTTGTTTTGATCATTTACACATTTCGCTAAAATGGAGAAATGCCTTTTTGAAGTCAACCAGGTAACGTTTTTAGGTTATGTAATTTCTCCAACAGGCATTGACAGACCCACAGAAGGTACGAGCAGTATCTGACTGGCGTCGTCCCACTACTCTCCGAGGTCATCAATGTTTTATAGGGTTTACTAACTATTACCGCAAATTCATCCTGAATTTTTCAAAGATCATTGCACCTCTCACCGCCCTTACTAGGAAAGGGACCAGTCCTAGTATTTGGTCACCATCCGCATTCACAGTCTTTGAAGAACTCAAGAAAGCCTTCATATTTGCTACTGTCTTAGCATTTCCGGACCCCTCTAGGCCCTTTTTGGTGGAAGTTGATGTCTCAGAGATAGGCGCAGGAGCAGTATTATCTCAAAGGGACATTAGCTCCCATAAGATTCATCCTTGTTCTTTTTTTTTCAAAAAAATTCTCCATGGCTGAATGCAACTACGACGTAGGCAACAGGGAGTTGCTGGCTATTAAATTAGCACTAGAGGAATGGCGCCACCTCCTCGACGGTACAGATCATCCATTCTTAGTATACACTGACCATAAAAATCTTCAATTTCTAGAGACTGCTCAACGGATGAACCCTAGACAGGCCTGTTTGTCTCTTTTTAACCAGGTTTAATTTTAATATCACCTATATACCTGGCTCCAAGAGCAAGAAGGCTGACACACTATCCAGACATTTCTCTACAGTAGCTGAAGCCCCTCCTGAACCTATCATTCCTTCTCATCGTGTCATGAGGTGGCTAGGAAATTAACACACTGACAAGTACATATGAACTTAAGGTAAAACTTTATTAAGTACAATAATGACAGGAAATGAAGAAACAGGCTGGTGGCAACAAATGACACAACAGTAGTAATAGTAATGACACGAAGTGGCAGCAGATAGTGACACACCTTCACGAGACCAGGGAGGAACAGTGGACCCACTTTCCTCACCCTTCACTAGGCAGGTGAGTAGTAATGGAATGGCCCTAGGACTCACACAGGTGATGTGAGGACAGGGCGGGTACACCGCGCACCCAGTATGAATTGCACACCTTCACGAGACCAGGGAGGAACAGTGAACTCACTTTTCTCACCCTTCACTAGGCAGATGAGCGACAATGGAAAGGCCCTGGGACTCACACAGGTAGATGGAATAGTAGTGCGAGTACTCCACGCATATGTCTGAAATGGCACACCTTCACGAGACCAGGGAGGAACAGTGGACTCACTTTCCTCATCCTTCACTAGGCAGATGAGCAAGATATGGATGGCCCTGGGACTCACACAGGTAGATGCGAGGGCAGTGCAGAGCACTTCCACACACACACAGTCGGCAGGAATAAAGGAGAGCAACAATATCCTAGCGGTAGGGTATAGACTGGTCTGGTAACCAGTACAGAGGCTAGGTAAGGCAACACACAAACCGGGACGGCCACGGGAGGTCAAACACACGGAATGACCAACAAGCGCCGCTAACGGAAGTGAGCACAGAGCAGAAGGCACAGGCAACAAGGAAACCAAACCGAGGCACGGAATGGCAAAGGAGCGCAACAACGGAAAACAAACCAAGAGGCAGCCAATGGTCAGAACCGGATCGGGTAGTCAGACGTCGCCAGTGGTCGTAGCCAGAACGGGTAGTCAGACGTAGCCAGGTAATACACAGGAACAGTAATGGACCAACACAGCAATAAGCTCAGGTACACCACGAAAGGGCAAAGGCAGTGACACAGACTGAGGTTTAAAAACCCTGACAAGTGGGCGGAATGATGACCTCATCATCATGGTGACCTATAGGAATAGCGACTCAGCAAGAGCGACAGCTAGGAAGTGAATAATGTCGCCTCTAGCAAATCTGCTAGAGGCAATCATGGGGCACCGTGATACACAGGATCATATCAGCCATCTCCTCTACCACCCTTAATCTGATTAATGAAGCTCAAACTAACCTCCCTCCTACCATGGCTAAACCTCCTGGCCTTCTCTTTGTTCCACCTTGTGACGGTACCAGCGGACACCCAGACTTGGTGTCCCCGTCAATGGTCACTTCTTCTGCTATGAGCCAGATGGACATCCAACAGCATACCGCAATATACCCCAAAACTAGGCAAAACTAGTATCAGGGTAACCAGGAGCACACTCTGAATACAGCAAGCTTACCCCACCAGACAACACCAGTGTAGGTAAGGCAAGAACTGTTTTATTGGAACAAACCACACATATTTATACCCAAACCTTACATTGACATACCTGAACCAAGCACATACAATAGGGACATAATCCAATCACAAAAAGGCCAACAGCAGATGGTCTAACAAATACAATGACTCAGACATGATTACATTTCACACACAAAAGGGTTGCTGAACTCAGACAGTGGACACAAAGACTTGATGGCTTGAATGAATTAACACACGGCAGGGAGTCTGACTACTGTTCACAATACACTGGTTTGAATGGCTACAATACACATTGAAAGTAACTTTAGGTAAACTCAACTAATTAACCCCTACTGTCCATTACCTTGGAAGCAAGCCAGTAGTCCATGGTTGTCAGTCTCTTTGGGCCCAGAAATGTCCACAGTCCCTGGGGTTCTTGGGATAACAGTTCCTTGTTTAACAGTCTCAGGGAGAGGCCATACCTTATTCCAGGGCTAGGTCCATAGTCTGTGGGCAGGAGGCTTGCCCTCAGGCCCCTCCAGGGGCCCAGTGGTTCCTGTGACACACCTCAATTCCGTCTGGAAGTTCTCCACTGGACCCACTCATCCCCTACTTCCGGACACTCAGGCATTCCTAAAACCTAGGAACTACTTCAGAGAGAGTTTTGGTGGCCTTCCCTCCCCACTGATGTTACTGATTTCGTAAAAGCTTGCACTTCTTGTGCAAGAAACAAACCAGTTAGACACTCTCCTCTTGACCTCCTTCATCCCTTACCCATCCCCCAGCAACCCTGGACTCATTTGGCAATGGATTTTATTGTTCAACTACCCCCCTCCCAGTGTTTTACTACTATTCTAGTAGTGGTGGACCGCTTCACTAAACAAGCATACTTCATCCCTCTTATTGGTCTTCCCTCTTCTAAGACCTTGGCGTCCATTTTTCTGAAAGAGATTTTTCACCTCCATGGCATGCCCCTCCAAACCTGACAGAGGTTCCCGGTTCATCTCATCTTTCTGGAGAGCCTTCTGTCGATTGGTGGGTATTGAGCTCAGATTTTCATCATCCTACCACCCTTAAACGAATGGACAAACTGAGCGGACTAATCAGACCCTAGAAATCTACCTTCACCACTACATTAACGGACTACAAAACAATTGGTCCCAACTTCTCCAGCTGGCCGAGTTCGCCTTTAATAATACCTACCATTCTGACCTATTATGCTCTCCTTTTTTTGCAGCTGGAGGATATCACCCCCGTTCATTCCCCAACTACCATCCTGTAGGGGTTCCAGCTGCCGACAACTTAGTCTCTGACCTACATAACCATTGGACTAAGCTGCATACCTATCTGACTTCAGCAGCTTCCCGAAGTAAGAGAGCTGCTGCACATCACAAACGAGCTCCTAAATTTTGTCCTGGGAATCAGGTCTGGCTATCCACTACTCTTCTCTGTCTCCGCCAAGCCTCACCCAAGCTGGGTCCCCGATATATCGGACCATTTCGGGTATTCAAAGTTCTATCTCCATTCACCTATTCACTGATCCTACCTCCTTCACTAAAGATCCACAACTCCTTTCATGTTCTTTTACTCCGGCCAGTGGTTCTTAACCGTTGCTTTACTACTTCACATCCTCCACCACCTGTCCTCATCGAAGGCCATTCTGAGTTCATTGTTCAAAAGATCTTGGACTCTCTATCACGGTGGCCGTGCTCCTGGTTGTGGGCGGCGACATTCTCACTTCCTTGTTTTGAGTGCCGCATTTCTTATCGTTCCTTGTACTTGACTCCACCCAGGGCCAACCCTTTTTATACCCTGTCATGTCAGTAGACAGGCACCCTTTTGTGGTGTACCTGTACCTAGCGCTAGCTCCTGCTGCTGCTCTGTTCGTGTATGACCTGGCCTGCCTGACGATGTTCCTGCGTATCCTGATCTGTTCCGATTCCTTTGCTGACTGATCTGGATGAAAACCCGCTATGCTGCTGACTGATGCGGCTGAGAACCCGCTAAGTTGCTGACTGATCTGGCTGAAACCCTCTACGTTGCCGAATGGACTGGCTGAGAACCCGTTACGTTGCTGACTGATCCAGCTGAGAACCCGATACGTTGCCAACTGATCTGGCTGAGAACCCGTTACGTTGCCAACTCGACTGGCTGAGTATCAGCATCCGGTGCTGACCATGCTGGCTGAGACACAGTTGATGTGGCTGGCTTTGCTAGCTCTAAACCGCATACATTGCCGACTGTTGGGCTGAGCACTCGCTGCTTCAGCCGTTCATAGTGGTAACTACTGCCTCTGGCGGTGTGCACGCACGGAGTACTGGATTTTGGGCTATCTGTAGTTCGGCCGTGTTACTCATTACGTGTCCATCACTACCACTGCCTTAAGCTGGGCTCACTCCCTGTGGGGAGTTACAGGTACTACTCTGGGCACATTACCATCCGTGAACCTTGCTGTACCTAGGTATCCTAGGTCCGGTTCACTGTTTCGTCCTGCCTAACATCCGCTGTAGCCTTTGGGCTAAAGAGCCAGCTGTAGGGTGGTATACCTGCCTCTGCACCCTCGTACTTGGACAGCAGTTGCCTTCCGTGGTCTGTTGCCTACAATTCACCCCTAGCGTTCTGGGGTCTCTGTTACCAGTAGCTGTTGTCTTGGGCCTCCCTATACCCTAGTGCTCTAGGGTCCTAGCTGCCAGTATCCGTAGTTGGGCTTCCGGTTGACCCTAGCATTCTAGGGTCTGTGTTCACCACTTGTGAGCCTTGGGACTCCTAGCGTTCTAGGGTCCTTGTGCCAGTACTCGTGGCCTGTGTGCCTTTGTCTACCTTAGCATTCTAGGGTCTAAGTTGCCAGTATCCGTAGGTCTTGGGCTTCCATTCATCCCTAGAGTTCTAGGATCCTTGCTGCCAGTAGTCAATAGTCGTGGGCCTCCGTTATACCCTAGGGTCCCAGTGTCAACATCTGCAGGTCGCTGCCTACTCCTCACTCTAGCTCTCTAGGGAACTTGCTGCTTGTCTGTACATTGCTGTTATAATGTACCTACCTATCCATTGTGTACTGTAGATGGTACTTGTACCGTCTTATTCTGGGCTTGTGTGGGTATGAACTTTTATGCTGCTCGTACTTTATTTTCAATAAAGATATTTTAACCTTACAAGTCTTGTCTGAGTGTTCATCAAAAACCGTGACACTCTCACCTAGTACGAGGATCAGTTTAGTACCAAGTAGACTGGAAGGGTTATTGTAACGGTTTGTTTGACACACAGACAGAGTAGGTTTGGATAAAACACAATTTTATTAAACAATGATAATAACAATAACCCTCATGGGTCCTGTAATATATATACAATATAGTACAGACACAAGACAGAGGTAGGCCCACACGGGTCCAGTATATACAGGTAGTCCAGAGATCAATATACTGACACAGGTCAGGCAGTTCTTGTGTGAATCTCAGTTGGACAGTACTGAATGGGTTACTATTAGGCTGAGAGTACTGACAGGCCCTAATACTGCAAGGCCCTTTAAGAAGCTCAAACAAAGGTGAGAGCACCAAATCGAGTAATGCACAAAGATAATGGAGACCAGAACAACTTGTGGACTGCCATAGCAGTAACGGAGACTGAGCAACTTGTGAACTGCCGTAGCAGTAACGGAGACTGAGCAACTTGAGCACTGCCGTAGCAGTAACGGAGACTGAGCAACATGAGCACTGCCGTAGCAGTAACGGAGACTGAGCAACATGAGCACTGCCGTAGCAGTAACAGAGACTGAGCAACTGGGCACTGCCGTAGCAGTAACGGAACTGAGCAACTTGAGCACTGCCGTAGCAGTAACGGAGACTGAGCAACTTGAGCACTGCCATAGCAGTAACGGAGACTGAGCAACTGGGCACTGCCGTAGCAGTAACGGCACTGAGCAAAGAGATGTCGCCTGGGTGACACTGAGGCAACGGAGACCAGACTGCAGTGAGCTGTCCGGAGACAGCGAAGAACTAGACACCACCCTAACCGGACAACAGATAAGGCATGCAGTGGAGGTACGCAACCACAGAAGCCCAGCCGGGCAGGATCCACACACAGAGCAGGAACGTAGGCCAGTCCGAGTCTGTACACCAAGCAGGAATGTCTGCTGGGCCAGGTCGGTACACAGGACAGGAACTTCAGCCAATCCAAGCCAGCACACAGAGCAGGAACGACAGCCAATCCGAGTCGGTAAACAGAGCAAGAACGTCAGCCGGGCCGGGTCGGTTTACAGAGCAGGAACGCCAGCCAATCCAGGTCGGTACACAGGCAGAAGCGAGATGCAGAATGGTCAGACAGTCCAGGTCGGTACACAGGCAGGAACAAGATGCAGAGTTGTCAGGCAGGCCGGGTCGATAAACTGAGATCACACAAATAACAGGAACAAGCGCTGGTACTGAAACACCACAAAAGGGCACTGGAGAAGTGCCAGAACCCAGTATTTAAAGACAAATACTGGGCGGGACAATAACAGTACGGCCAATGGGCATTAGGCAGGAGTGGAAACTGACAGAATGTCGCCAAATAGCACGTGCACTGTGATAGTACCCCCCTCTCAAAGACCCCCTCTCCTAGAAGAGGGACCTGGTTTCTGCGGATATTTGGAGTGAAAATTGGGCAGCAATCTAGGAGCATGAATATCACTCTGATCAACCCAGGAATGCTCCTCCAGATATTGCAATTTTCCTCTAAACCTACGTGAGTCAATGATACTTTGGACTTCGTACTCCTCCTGACCCTGAACTTGCACAGGACCGGGGACCGCAGGAGTGGTAGTGTAACGGTTGTATACTAGGGGTTTCAGAAGGGATACGTGGAACACACTGTGAATCCACATGGATGCTGGGAGGTCCAGAGCATACGAAACAGGATTAATTTTGCGGATCACCTTGAAGGGACCAATAAACCGGGGAGCCAACTTATTACATGGGACTTTCAAACTGAGGTTTCTGGAGGAAAGCCATACCCTGTCCCCATCCTGGAAGGAGACCACTGGCAGCCGTCTACGGTTAGTGTGGTGCTGATAATGCTGGAACGAATTACTGAGGGCCCTCTGAACCTGTGCCCAAGTGGAGCGGAGTTGCTCGATATGCTTGTCCAGAGCTGGAATCTGCTGCATCTGGAATGAGTCCGGGAGCAAGCATGGCTGAAACCTGTAGTTGATGAGAAACGGGGAGCTCCCAGATGATGAATTAACCGCACAGTTCCTGACGAACTCTGCCCATGTCAACAGGTCAGCCCAGTTATCATGATGATCGGACATGAAACAGCGTAAGAATTGTTCCAATCCTTGATTGGCACGCTCAAGGGCTCCATTGGTCTGGGAATGGTAGGCAGATGAAAAGGACAGCTGTATGCCAATCTGGTTACAGAATGCTCTCCAAAACCTGGACACAAATTGGCTCCCACGGTCTGACACCAGTACTCTAGGTACCCCGTGCAACCGGAACACCTCTCTCGCAAAGACAACAGCCAACTCCTGGGCCGAGGGAAGGCCAGGAAGGGGCACGAAGTGAGCCATCTTAGAAAATCTATCAACCACCATTAGGGTGAAAGAGTAACCCCTAGACACTGGCAGTTCTCCCAGAAAATAAATAGACACGTGGGACCAAGGACGCTCGCCATTAGGTACTGGTTGGAGTAACCCCACTGGGAGGTGTCTAGGGGATTTGGCACGAGCACAGGTGGTACAGGTTGCAGTGAATGCGGTGCAATCGGCCCGTAAGGAAGGCCACCAAAATATTTGTGAAAGAGACCAAATCAATTGATCCCTCCCAATATGCCCAGCAGCCCGAGATGCATGGTAAGTTTCAAGTAAGCGGGTACGGAATGGCTCGTCTACAAAGCACTTACCTACTGGGGTATCTGGAGGAGCCGCAGCCTGGGTAGCAAGAATTTCCTCCCCCAGTGGCGAAGTGATGCTAGTACGTAAGGTAGCCAAAATGCGATCAGGCTGAATGATGGGTACGGGAACCTTATCTTTATCCATCTCTGGCCCAAATTGCCTGGACAGGGCATCTGCCCTAATATTCTTGGAGCTGGGCAAGTAGGATACAATGAAATTAAAGCAGGACAGAAACAAGGCCCAACTGGCTTGTCGTGAGGACAATCTCTTAGCCTCCGAAAGGTACGTCAGATTTTTGTGGTCTGTCAGGATTAACACAGGAGTCCTAGTACCTTCTAGCAATTGACGCCATTCTTTAAGAGCAAGAATAATAGCCAGGAGTTCTCTGTCCCCAATCTCATAGTGACTCTGGGCACTAGACAGCTTTTTTGAGAAGAACCCACATAGTCTCAGAGTACTCCCAGCGACCAGACGTTGTGACAGTACTGCCCCTACTCCATTTTCAGAGGCATCAATTTCCAACGTAAATGGAAGGGAAGGGTTGGGGTAGGACAGTACAGGAGCGGATGCAAAAGCAGACTTGAGTGTTTCAAAAGCTCGATCAGCTGCCTCAGACCATTGGACGGATTGGCACCCTTATGCGTGAGGTCAGACAGTGGTTACGCAATAGTAGAGAAGTTTCTAATAAACTTCCTAGAATAATTAGCAAACCAAAGAAAGCGCTGATTTGCTTTTAACCCTTTGGGTCGTGGCCATTGCAATACTGCTGTGAGCTTTTCCTGATCCATAGCAATGCCATCTTTAGAAATCACAAAGCCGATTCTCCTCGCACGACAACGGGTACGTGCGACCCCTAGGAGGCACGACGCCAGGAGGCAAATCAATAGCACAATCGTAAGCCCTATGTTGAGACAAGTGCTAGCCTCTACCTTACTAAAAACGTCACTGAATTGATGATACTCAGCTGGCATGGAGGGAGAGGTACACATGATCTTAATCGGATGAGTAACACAATGCCCAAGACGTGATCTCACAAGTCTGCCAGTCAAACTGGGGATTATGCAAATGTAACCATGGGAACCCCAGAATGACCGCATGGTGGGGAGAATGGATAATCTGGAACCGCTGTTTCTCAGTGTGGAGAGCCCCAGGAGTCATGGACAGCGGTATCGTTTCCATAGTGATCTGAGCTGGTTCTAATGGTCTGCCATCAATGGCCTCAATAGCTAAGGGGGATTCCCTTTCGACCAACGGAATCTGATGTAGCGCAGCAAATGAATTGTCCATAAAGTATCCGGCTGCGCCGGAATCAACCAGGGCCAGAACCTCTACCGAGTATTCTGCCCAAGAAAATGACACCTGGATCGTGGGTTTCTGCTTAATTAGTCTAGGGACTGCTGACCACCACCTAGGGCCTGTCCCCCAAGGTAACCAAGGTATGTCCCCCGGCCATACAGGACAGATATGCAACAGGTGTCCGGCTTTGCCACAATACAGACATAAGCCCTGCTTCGGCGATGCGCCCGTTCCTCCTTAGACAATTTGGTGAACCCAAGCTGCATTGGTTCACTGGTGTCTTGGGTATGCTCAGGAGGCATGGGAGGCATGGGTGGGACATTTAGACCGGCTTGTCCAAAATTTCTGACCCGCTGCTTGCGGTCTTTGGCCATTAGTCTCTCACGGATGCGGGAATCAATTAATATAGCAAAATGAATAAACTCGTCCAGATCATTAGGCACATCTCTGGCTGCCGTCTCATCCTTAATATGGTCAGCGAGTCCCTGAGCAAATGCTGCCACCAGCGCCTCGTTGTTCCATCCTACCTCTGCTGCCAATGTACAGAATTCAATAGCATAATCGTCCACTGTACGAGAGCCTTGTTGTATCTCCATGAGTCGTTTGGCAGCAGAGGCGGCTCTACCTGGAACCTCAAATACTCTGCAAAAGGTACGCACAAACTCCCTGAAGTTTCTAGTGCAGGGTTTAGTAGTCTCCCACAAGGGGTTGGCCCATGCCAGGGCTCTGCCTGTCAGTAATGATATCATGAAGCCCACCTTGCTGTGGTCATTAGGAAAGGCATGGGGGATTCATTCCAAAAAAATCTCCAGTTGGTTAATAAACCCCCTGCATAGTGTGGGTTCACCATCGTATCTAAGCGGTAACGGAGCTGAGGCAGTTAACCCTTTACACAAGGCCACTTGCATCATGGATTGAGCTTCCGGTGTCGAAACGGAGGGGACCACCGGTGCTTGAGCTGGTTTGTCAAGGTGAGCTGTGTGCTCTAGGATAGTTTGTATGGCCAGTACCAACTGCTGCTCATGTAAGTCCATCCTCCAATAGATGTTTTGTGCATTACCTTCACCTTTACTGTCTGAGGTCATGGCCCTTTCGTACTGTAACGGTTTGTTTGACACACAGACACAGTAGGTTTGGATAAAACACAATTTTATTAAACAATGATAATAACAATAACCCTCACGGGTCCTGTAATATATATACAATATAGTACAGACACAAGACAGGTTATACAGAGGTAGGCCCACACAGGTCCAGTATATACAGGTAGTCCAGAGTGATAGTTATGGACCTGAGGACCATTCCTGGATTCCCCTTCGGGACCTACATGCCCCCACTTTACTCCAAACATTTCATTGCACCCATCCTGGGAAGCCTGGACGTCTAGAGGTCGCCTCTTAAAGTGGGGGTACTGTCACACCTCCTACGTATAACTGACTTCACCAGAACAAGGGGTTGGCTAGTGAACAGTTATAGGTGTGCTACTCCCTTACCTGGGGGCCTGTTAATCAAGCTTGTTTCATCCTGTTGCTGTTATCCTGGATTCCTGTTACTGCTGACCTACATTTTTGTTATTTTACTAAGTTTTTGGCTTATCCCTTTGGTACTGCGATATCTTGTCTCCTGGTTTTTGACTCTGCCTTTGACTTTCTACCTTTAACTTTGCTCGTGTTTTAGCCCTTAGGTACCTTGCATCCTGATTTTCCATGGACGACCCGGCCTGGCCTTGACTCTCCTCCTGTAGCCTCCATTGAAGCCTTGGCGGTGCCTCTGCCAGCTGGACTATTCTTCTTTGGTCCGTTCCAGTGGCGATCTTGTGAGCGCTCAGACTTCTCCTTCCTCCTTGGCCCATTCATCATCCTTGGGCCAATTCATTATTCTCCCAGCCGGTCTTGGCTGCTGCATTTTGGCTTGCCCGGACCTCCCCTGTCACAGTGTCCGTTGCTCGATTACAGCCTCTGGTTCTACATGGAAGGTGTATACTGCAGTGGGTATTTCTTAGATCCCGGAGCTATTGCTGTTCAGCCGATGCGGCTGCCCATAATTTTGCTATCCCATCCTGGAACGGACCCAGCCATGGATTGACAGTCTGGGTCTCCGTAACCAGAACATTCAGATCCTTGCTGATCTGCATACCAGCCTCTAGGGGCTGCCCAGTTTTTCACCTGATCAGGCTGTTTTTTTCTTCTCTGCTCTTGTACTGTTTCCAGCCCTTACCAGAAGAGGTCAGGCTGCTCCTAGGGTTAAAACCCTCTTGCTCCCATCTTGGTGCAGACCCAGGAGTAGAGATACGTCCAGGGATGCTGCTACCGGAGCACCATTACTTCTCTAGCCTTATTGGCCACTTTATCAGCTCTCTGAGGCTGCTACCTTTATTCTGGAACTTACCCTGTTCCCTGTCCTTGCCTGAGGTTTATGCATTTTATTCATTGGATCTTTTTCTCTTGGATTTAGTAGTCTGAGTCTCACATTTCCTCTTTACCTTTTTAGTACCTATTTTTCTTTTTTCATTCAGGGCTCTTCTTGCAATGTCGCTGAGTCTCTAGGGGGAGCTTTTCTCCCTATCTCGCAGTCCGCACCTTAGGGTCCTCTTTTCTCCTTGGTACCTATCCTCAGACTACAAGTCAGAGGAGTGTTCATCCTGGTCCCGGCCCCGCCACAACTGGAGTCAGATATCTGGCTTCATGGCCAGCACCATTAACTATAGCATTAGCTGCTGCAAGAACACTCCAATAGGACTCCTACGTTCCCGAGCAAAGATCTCTATTCTCAGCTCTCTAGCGTCACTCCTCATAGGTACCAGTACCCATTTGATGCTCTAGACTAGGCGTTAACACTCGTAGAGGGTACTACCTCTCCGATCCTGATCCTTACGGATCACAAAAATCTAATTTATCTATCAGAAGCAAAACACTTGTCTTCTAGGCAAGCCAGCTGGGCTCTATTCCTTTCCTGATTTAATTTTGTGGTCTCCTACCTCCCGGGCTCCAAAAATGTGAAGGCAGATGCGTTGTCTCACCAGTTCTGCAGCCTTTCCAAAGAGGAGGTTCCACCGACCCAGACTATTCCAGCTGATTGGATCCTTGCGACCATATGTACGTGCATCACTTCTCCCCTGGGAGAGGAGATCCTGGTTGGCCAGGCCTCGGCTCCGGCCGAGAAGCTGGACGGGAAGGGTTTTGTCCCGGCTCAGTTATGTATTAAGCTGTTGGAGACGTACCATACTTCTAAAATAGCAGGTCACATTGGTCGGGACCAATTGATCTGGTCATTGTCAAGAGTGTTCTGGTGGCCAAGTCTCAGATCTGATTCTGCTGCCTTTACTGCTGCTTGCACAACCTGTGCACAGAATAAGACTCCTCGACACTTGCCAGTCAGCTTGCTGCAACCTGTGGCTAATGGGGACTGTCCATGGTCTCATTTATCAATCGATTTTATGGTCGAACTTCCTAGTTCCATGGGGTTCATTGTCATACTTATGATCGTGGATAAATTTTTGATAATGGCACATTTCGTGCCTCTTAAGGGCTTGCCATCCACACAGGATTTGTCAGTGATATTTGACAAGGAGGTCTTTCGGTTACACGGAATACCCAAGGTTATTGTGTCTGATAGAGGAAGCCAATTTGTGTCCCAGTTTTGGAGGTGCTTTTGTGCTCAGATGGGAATTCAGCTGGCATTCTCTTCCGCTTACCACCCTCAGTCAAATGGTGCGGCAGAAAGGTCCAGCCAGGACTTAGAGCAAAATCTCCGCTGTTATATCTCCAACCGCCACGACAATTGGGCTACCCTGTTGACCTGGGCAGAGTTTGCCCGGAATTGTGCTGTTAGCTCTTCCTCACGGAGTTCGCCATTCCTGGTCAATTATGGGTTTCAACCCTCTGTTCTGCCTGAGGCCTTCCAAGCACAAGAGATTCTGGGTCTGGATGAGCATTTAAGGGCACTCCGTTTTTCACATGGGCATGGGTACAGCATACCCTACTCGGTTCCGCACAGTGGCAGAAAAGGCAGGCTGACCGTAGGTGACTGCTGGCACCTACTTTCCAGGTGGGAGATAGAGTGTGGCTGTCTTCCCGAAACTTTCACCTCTAGGTTCCATGTAATAAGTTGGCTCCTCATTTCTTGGTCCTTTCAGAGTGATACGTAAGATTAACCCTGTGGCATATGCACTTGAGCTTCCTGCCAATATGCGTATCCATAATGTATTTCACGTGTCATTGTTAAAGCCCTTGGTCTGCAACCGGTATACCTCTGCTCCTGTTCATCCTGCTCCCGTGAGAGTTGCAGATCACAAGGAATATGAGGTACAGAACATTCTGGACTCCCATATGAGTAGGGGGTGCTTACAGTATTTCATTCATTGGAAGGGCTATGACCCTGAGGAGTGCTCATGGATACCTGCTAGTGATGTACACGCTCCCGTATTGGTACACAGGTTTCATGCCCGATTCCCTGAGAAACCCCGATTGGATCCTCGGAGGAGGGGCCTTTGAGGGGGGGTACTGTCACAGCTTACCTTGGTTCCAGTGCCTCCGCTTCTGCAACGCTCAGAGTCATTCCACTCGTCATCTGAAGGCGCGAGGCTTCAGAGTGAAGCAGGCCTCTGTTTTATGCCATGCTTTCTGTAGTCTCCTCCTACCTACTTCCTTCCTCTGAGCCTGCTCCTCCTACCTATTTCCTGAGGAGGGGTTTAAAGGGAAGTCTGAGCCCTGACTCAGTTGCGCTTGCATTGTTGTTCTACACAGTTGGGTTTCCTTGGGCTCTATGTATGACCTGGCTTGTCTGACCATCCAATCTGGTGCTGACCTGTGGCTCTGACTACTCTTTTGCCTGCTCCCATTGTGTAGTGGACACCCAATCTGGTGTGCAACTGTGGCTCTGGCTGACAACCTGAACTGTGTATGACCCAGCTTATCTGACTATCCAATCTGGTGCTGACCTGTGGCTCTATCTGACTATCCTCCTGCTCGCTCCTTGTGTATAGTAGACACCCAATCTGGTGCAGACCTGTGGCTCTGGTTGACTATCCAGTTTGTGTATTACCCGGCTTGTCTGACTATCTGATCTGGTGCTGACCTGTGGCTCTGTCTGACTATTCTCCTACTTGCTCCTATTGTGTAGTAGACACCCAATCTGGTGCAGACCTGCGGCTTTGGTTAAGACCTTACTGCCTGACTGCAGGTGTGAGTCAGGATCGCTCTGGTGCCTCTGAGAAAGGAGATGGCCATCTCCTTACTGACTGCATGCTTGAGTCAGTATTTCTCCCTTATCGTATCATCTTTAGGGAGATCCCTAGATCTACCTGTTGACTGTAGGCATGAGTCAGTTAGTCTCTTACTGGGATTTCTGCTGGGCCTTTGTTATATAGAGACTCTAGAAGCTTCTGTCGGTCTCTTTAAGAGCATTCCAACTTTTGGCAGACTCCTATTTTTGATAGAGTCGTTGGCCACTAGAAGGACCTCTACTCATTGTTCTGTGATTTACTGTATTTATATTTATTCAATAAAGACTGTTTTACTATACCGTACTGACTCCTGGTTTGTTCCTGGGAAACCGTGACATCATGTTAAAGAAATTATGTTACACAGTTCTATGGGTGTCAGATCTCACCTCTGGGTTGTGCTTTTGTTTTTAGGTTTCCCTTACTTTGCATTATCTCCTCCCTTCATCTCTTATTGTGTCCCTTGTGTTGTTAACCTCTGCCCATTTTTTTTGTCCATTTCCCAATTATCAAGTTATCTCTGAGTTGTGGTTTCTGCTGCTTTCTTGTTCCTGTGCTCTGCTTTCATTCTGATTCGGCTTTCCCGGTTGTTTGATTCCTGTCTTACGTCTGACTTTGGCTTTTAGCTACCTTCGTTTTATCCCTTTGCTCCCAGTATTTGACCCTTGGCTTTCTATTTTGACTTTGGCTTTCCTATGTTGTGCCCTGTCCCTCCTGGTATCCTGGGCTTGTTTCCCTTGTCAGTTTGCCTATCATATGTACTACCTACCTCTGAGTATTGTGGCCCTACAGTTCCCATGCTGGAGTGGTTTCAGCAGTCTCTGTGGGGCTCTCCTTTGCTGCCAATTGTAAACTCGTCTCTGGTTCGTCATTGTGGCTATCCCACAGCCCACTGTTGGCCTTTAGAGGACTGCGGTTGCTTTTAGGCTGACTGGGGTTTTTTTGGTCTCCACGACTGGTGTGGTCCTGCCAGTACCAGTGGTGCCAATCTCCCCCTCAGTTTACCAGTTGCTTGTGGTTCTCCTCCACTTGTGTGGGCCTCCCTGCTTACTCTTCCTCTAGCATTGTCTTGGGATTAGATCACCTGAGAGTAAGACCTGGCTGCAGCATTTGAAGCGGTCTTACCCTGCTCCCTACTTGAGGCCTATTGGTTCTTCCTAGATGCTTTTGGTACTCATATTGTGGTTTTGGCCCTTTCCTAAGGGGGCTTATCCCGCTATTCCATTTGCAGCCTTGCTTCGAGTTCTGGACACACTCTGTGGGGAATCTCTCATCTGGGGAGATACATTGGGCTTTGCTGGCCCTTTGTGTTCTCTCTATAGTTTTGAGCCTGTAGGCTTTGTCATTTGGGAATACCACAGTAGTAGTCGGGTGGAGGTTGTACCCCACTCTTAATAGCAGCTCTATAGTCATTAGAAGATCTGTATGGACCAGTAGCCATTTATTAGCCTTTAGCTCTGAAGCGGTCCTAGCTCCCTTTGTAGCCTCCTGGCTATTCATATTCAGAAGTCCGATCCCGTGTGGGTTTAGTGTTTCTAACCCACTAACACATTGCAGCCTCAGCCTGCTACTTATAAGCGGTCTTAGCCCGCTATTTCTTGACTTCTTATATGGCCCGTCAGAGCTGGAGAATTTAGCTATCTGTAATCAGTGGTCTTAGCCCATGTTCTGGTTCCCTTGGAGAGTTTCCTGCATCTGAGGTTCTATCTTGTTATTTGGGCTGGATACCTCCCCGGTACACCTTTTTCTCATCCAGGTCAGGGCTCAACTGGGGTTGGACATCTGGATTCGTAGGCAGCATCTTTATTATGGCTTTGGCTGCAGCAAGGGAATCTTGTGGCTGACACTGACCCCGAACTTCTCTCCTCAGCGCTGCTCCCTAGCTGCTCTACCTCCAGACTGATTAGTATTCATTACAAAGGGCTGCCAACTAACACTTTTTGAATTCTTGGTAAGTAAAATGCACAAAAATAATCCAAAACTGCAATGTTGGCAGCTGACATTTTGTCCTACTCTTTTGTAGGAAACAGAGGTTTTAAACAAAACTGGGGACATGTGTTGCACCCTACTGACATATCCCAAGCTGCAGTTATATTTCAAGAATGACTGTGCCAGAGTTGTACAAGCAGGTGGTTAGTGTCATGGACAAAAGGAAATAAAAGAGTGCAAATGATCTGCGAGAGGCTAAAGATCACAGGTGCTTCCTACTAATCAAGAGTGCACTTACTAGAACGCATCTTGTTCATTCTAATAAGTGCACTCTTGATTAGTAGGAAGCCCATGTGATCTTAAGCTGTTCTCAGATCCTTTACACTCTTTTGTTTCCTTTGTGTGTATATGAGACTGTGAAGGTGCTATTGAAGACATCACAAAAAGAAGCTGCAGCTGAGACTGGAATTAGGGGCTATCAAAATGATATCTCCAGATTTGGGAACTTTAGAAGAAGAGACTTGTAGACTTGGATAGGAACACTTTTGTAACCTTTTTCTTTGCATGTCATGGGCAAAACATTGACAAAATCGTAGAGCAAGAAAATTCACTTGACAACAGATATGTGGACATGTAGCCAAAGTACACACTATATGACTATTATTGCTCACTGGGCATAAATACCATCAGTGGGAAGAAGCAGCTGGTCACCTCCAGTGTTACCTTTTGCAATTTGGCACTAGCAATAAAGACCCGCTCCAGTGTAGCCTGCACCATCGGCATGCCACTCATGCAGAGCTTTGAGGAGAGACAATCCCATATAGATCTGAACCAGCTGGTGAAACACACTAGCATGATTTGAGCATAATCCTCTCTGTCGCCAATAAAAGCAACAAGAAATACATTCTTGCTACATTGCTGGACATCTGATTTAAACATAAGCGTTCCAGATTTGTGCCAAGACAAATTTACTAGAAAGCATAATGAAAAGAAAGTAAGCAAAAGGAGCATGTCATCTTCACAAGGCTATTACTGTGTCTCAGGTGACACAGTCCAACATTTGTAGTGATGGCACTGGAATATCTCTATAGGAGTTGCTCATAGAATATAGGTTGATATCTGATGCACATGAACACTTAGATAATAGAATTGATCAGGAAAGAAAATCAGTTAATATTCTTGTTAAATACAATGTCACCACACAGACATAATGAAGAGTTGCAATTGAGCCTGCATCTCTGATCAACAATAATGGTATTAAACATCTTTTCAATTTCCTCTATTTCTATTTTTTATTTAAATTCGTGTCTTTTCTATATGACATCTGTCCATATGGTCCTGTATGTCTTTTCTGGCCTAATGACAGTTACACTTGAATTACGTTCGGAACTGTCAATCAGAATGGGATTTATATCCTATTGGCAGCTTTGAATTTCTGTGTTGACCAATCATTACTAATTATGGGGTATTTAATTAGTGGCAAAATGCTGTTTCTGTTTGTCAGATCATTGTAAACAAGCCCTTCTGGCGAAACGAGTGTCAAACCTTATGTTTGAAGCCTGATCTGATGTACGGTGGCTTTAACACCATCAGAACTAAGAGGCTTCAAACTCATTTCTATTATTTCTTTTAATTTAGCTATTCAGACTATGAAGTCAAATACTTAGCATTATTTTTTATTATTTCAGTGAGACCTTAGATAGTTTTAAGCTTAAATGAATGCTAGCCATTTGACGGCATTTGCTGCTTTCAGCATAGGAAGAGTATGGCATTCACAGCAAAGGATCATGCCACATTAGAGATCTTGAAGCCGGATCAGATAGAGTCATATCTGAACTAAGAGGCATCAACATCAAAATAAATGTAAGGCTGCAGAGTTTCGCACTTATAATTAGGATCCTGCAACATAGGAGATCTTGAAGCCGGCTCAGATGAAGTCAGATCTGAACTAAGAGGCATCAACATCTAAACAAACATATTGTTGCAAAGTATGTCATTTATAATTAGAATCTTGCTACACAGGAGATCTTGAAGCCGGCTCAGACAGAGTCATAGTTGAATTAAGAGGCATTGATAATGAATAAACACACTGCTGCAGAGCATTGCATTCACAAGTAGGATCACCATTCTCAGCTCTGAGCTGACAGCGTATGTTATTTTGTGATACCCAGGATATATAGATCACAAATAATCCTGTAGGTATTGAGAGGTAGTGGAAAGAATTTCTTTCATACCAAGCTAAACGTACCTGGCTACAGGATTCTAAGTGAAATGCTTACATATTCTTTTAATTTGCCTATTTTAATTTGATACAATAAAATATATGTTTTTATTATTACTCTTCCCATGCTTCTTTGATCAAATCTCGGGAGGTAAAATTGAGGATATTACGAGTGCTATTTTGATGAATGTTTATCATAATTTAATGTCATCACCGTGTATGTTTTTTCTTAATATCATTTCATTATTAGCAAAGCCTACTACTCCAAGTTAAGCCTTGAAAAAAATTGTTAGCAGATCTATGGCTAGGTAAGCCACTGGGCAACATTATGCCACTAGTGACATGGTGTTGATCAGGCTGGTGTGTCCACCATGCTGATGGATAATATTAGTAATGGTGATGGGAGTGGGACTGAGATCATCATCCCCACAGACTGTGATAGTGGAAGCAGCACTAGTAGCGACAAGGGACAGGTGGTGGTGGTTCCTAATAATCCTAGTACTGAGGCAGCAGCAACACAACAACAAACCACCACAACGTCACTTGTTTTCACCACTTCCACCTCCACTTAAATAATGGGTGTTGGAATATTGAGGGAGATAAATAAAACCCATTCTTAGTGTATGTTTAACAATTGACACTGGAATTCACAGTTGTTCATATTTTTAAAGAAATAAAACCAAGTTTACAAATACACCAATCTGACATTATTCTGAGATCATTCACAAAGGAGACATTTTTCCTCATACATAACTATCACTATATACTTACATTCAGAACAGTTTTTATCTGGCTTTAAGATTCAATAGCTTAAACTGACTGACTTTTTTGGTGGAATCAGCAAATGTCTTTACACATATGTAAATTCTTATGAACCAGATCATTTCTTCTCCACTGAAGTTAGCACTCAAAATATATATCTCCATGTTGCTTTGGGTCAATTTTACAGACACATTCTTTATTACTCTAATTGTATATGTCTCCTTGAAGGCAGTTGTTAGAAATGTGAATGGTATCTACTCTAAGCACATCCAAAATAAACATGCTGAGGTTTAGACTGACAATGTTATACTATGTCCTCAAAAAATTAGTTGACATCACTGTGCCCCTTGCCTAACCCCAACAATGAAAAGATTGAGGTACCTCAAAATTTCACACTGAAATTCCTGTTCAGGCATCCACCCCAACCAGCACAGAATGATGACAACTTAATTTTCTGCCTCGTCTACCACCAAGCTAGTAGTAATCTCCCAAGTGTCTCCTTTTTGCCCCCAGGGGCCTTCTTAGCACTGACTTTGTCATTACCAGTACCACCAGCAGACAGCGACTTTGCAGATGTGAGACTACAGTAATATGTCTCCATACATCACACATTGTCGTGATGTGTAAGGACGGTTAAAGGAGTTATAAGACTGGAGAATCCTTCAATAAACCGTCGGTAAAAGTTGGCAAACCCTATGAACTGTTGAACGGCCTTTTTGTTAGTCGGAGCTGGCCAATCCAAAATAGCTGTGATCTTCCGTGGATCCATCTTGATTTTACCAGGAGCTATCTGAAATCCTAGAAAACTTATCTCCTTGGTTTCGAACATACACTTTTCTAGTTTAGCGTATAACCCATAATCACGTAGGTGAGACAGCACTTCCTTACACGAAATGACTACACATGGCAATGTGATGGAGTCTAATAGAATCAGACTATAAGCGAACATTTGCAGACTGTCTACTCTGTAGAATATGCATGGCTCATTGCAGGGAGGGTCAATTACTTTTATCAACTGATTGGTAGTGAGGAATGGGAAATTTGTCACTTACTGACACCACAACTAGTCACATGTTGTCAGTCCACCAGTTAACCACCACCAGGAACAATATTTTTCATAGACTTGCTTTAAGTGCTAATTAACTAACAGTTTTGTTCATGCTTACCTTGCCATTTGCCTCATACTGCTAACAATTTTTTCAAGGCTTACCTTGCTGTAGGCCTGTTAAAATTTTTTTTAAGGCTTATTTCGATAGGCCACAGCCTTGCAAATACTGATAGCAGACTAAGGTCTACAACAATATAGCCTCATTTTGTGACATTTGATGCTAATATGACTCAGCAGGAACTGAATTAGCGAACATCACCATTCCCAACTAAGTACCTCTCTCTCACTTTGTTTTAACTAAGAAAGCTCCCATTTCACTGTCATCACCACCCTCATCATGATCAGCACAACCACCGCATCCTTCCTCCTCTGATACAGGTGGAGCACCTTGTGTCACAGTAACAGATGCATCAGGTTCAGGCAGCTGCAACTTTGTGCTGCTACTACACACAGCCACCGGGGGGGGGAGTTAAAAGGTACCCTGTTTAGAAAAATACCCATTACCAACTCCTTGAGGATGTGGTAGCAGCAGTACTATCTGCTGGTGCTGGGCTGAGGGTCCCACTAATACTATTAGTGCTGCTTGTTCTGTTAATTTTAATTGTGGATTTCTCCACTTCAGCAGCAGCTCTCCAAGTCTTCTTATTCATTTTAAATAGAGTCCAGCAAGCAACATGAGCAAACATGCAGCAACTACTGTGACTCCTCCAAACTATAATTTTCGTTGCTCTCTCCCCCTCTCTCGCTCTTGTTTCACTTTCCATTTATGACTTTTATAGCAATGCAGATGAAATTCTTGCATCCATAAAAGCACGGCAGAAATTCCCAAGTACTGACGAGAATGTTTTTGCCATTAGTGAAAAGGTGGAAGTTTTGATGGTTTTCTATTCACAAAAACAGTACATCATATTCAACAAAGACTGAGAAACTACTTTAATTAGCCACTTCAAGATCATTAATAAACAAACTAAAAAGCATTGGGTGCAGGACTGAACCCTAAGGAACTCAACTTAAAACTTTAGACTAACTCTTTACGTTCTGTAACTTAACCAGCTTTCATTCTATGCACAAGTATTATATCCCAAGCTGAAGACATTTAGGCCTTGATTCAGTTGTCCACGTTAGGCAAAAAAAAAAACCACCAGTATTTTTTCAAGCACTGTAAGCAATTCAAATGTGCTATGAGAAATGCCAGCAGAAAATAAAAGCATCACGGGCACTAAAGTTAGCACCCATTTGAACCCATAGAAACATACTCCAAACAGTGGAAACATGAATTAAATGTGCAAAAAAAACCCTAAGTCCCCAGTGGATGTATTGATATGGGGCCCTAAGTCCCATATCAGTACATCCAAAGCACTTCCAAAATGTGTCCAATGTTAGCAAAATTAACCCTATGAGTGCCTATGGGGTATGCTTACCCCACTGGCACTCATAGGGTTAATCTGATTACATTACTAAACAACAGCCCCTGCAAAGAAACATTTACCATTAATCCTGATGTCTAGCTGAGTCTTCAGCACCTGTCTTCTTCTCCCATTTTCTTTCGTCTCTCTTCTCTCTCCATCTTCTTTCTTCTTCTGTTCCTTCTTCCTCTGTTCCTTCTCTCATTCCTGTAAAATAAAGAAAAACATACATTTCAGATGTGTGTCCCAAACATAACTCTGACCTATGTGCATAGATTAACCCCTGGAGTGCCAGAGGGGTATGCGTTGAAAACCTCTCTGTCACTCAAAGGGTTAAGCATTGCATATATGCCAAAGTTAAAAAAGCAGAAGATGCCAAATGAATAAAAATATTTCCCCATATTTCCGCTAATAAGCTATATTTGTGTTCCAATAGAAAAGTAAATGTTAGTGTGAAAAATTGATCATAATGAATATCCTCCTTTGTGTTCCCTGCCTGTTGGCAGCAGTGAAAGGAATAGTAGACAGACCCCCCATCCCCCCAATTACGTCATGGGCCGATGCTCATTCCAGTGTGAGGGAATTTTGAACAGAGACTGCCTTTTTATATGGCTGGCTGGAATGTGTGCTTACGCTCCTCCCAGCAAATCAACTTTGAACGGCGGATTAAAGGAACCTGCTAGAATCTGACTGGCTGGGAGGTGCGTAAGCACCTGAACAGAGACTTCACCTATAAAAAGGAAGTCTCTGTTCAAAATTCCCTCACACTGGAACGGGCATTGGCCTGTGTGGTACTTTTGGGGAGTCTGTCTACTATTTCCTTTGCACCACCTCAACCAACAGAGGCGGAAAACACTTTTTTAACTCGGGAATATGTGCAGTGCTTAACCTTTTGAGAGACAGAGAGGTATGCAACGCATTGCTCTGCAACGTGTTGTTTACCACTCTGGCACTCAAGGGGTTAAACTACGTACATACACTACCGGTCAAACGTTTTAGAACACTCATTTTTCCAGTTTTTATTGAAATTTACACAGTTGAAGTCCAGTGAATTACCTGAAATGGTACAAAGCTAAGCGGTAAACTGCCAGAGGTGAAAATAAAGTTTAGATTAACAAAAACTGAAAAATAATGTACATGTCAGAGTTATACAAAAATACTTTTTCAGGGAAGAAGTAATGGGTTAACAACTCACAGTTGTTCTGCTGCAATGTAAGTAAATTAATCCTTGAAAGTTCATGCTAACGATGCCTGCAGGTGTCCCAACTTTTGTTGATTACTTACAAGCCCTGTGTCCATATAAAAGCAGTTTTGGAACAGACCGTGTTACTACACCCTCTTAAAGGGATGGTAATGTCTCAGAATTTTTTTTTTCATTTTGTAGGGATTAAAAAGTTGACTTGAATGCAGAAAACCCTATCTCTCAAACCGCTATGTTGAGAGATATCTGCATGCAAAGTTTGATGTTTCCTGCTATCAGCTGTAAAACTGTCAGCAGGAGATCCTTGTCAGCTGACATGGAGCCTCTTCAGCAGAGCCACAATCGCAGTTGTTATAAAGAATGACTGCATTGGAATGGTCTACAAAGTGTGCTTGCAAACCAGGCACACTTTGCAGACCATTTCAATGCAGTCATTCTTTTTAAAAAACGTGATTGCGACCAGCACGGATCTCCTGCTGACAGCTTTACAGCCGACAGCAGGAAACGTCAAACTTTGAAAGCCAATATCTCTCAAACCATAGCAGTTTGAGAGAGAGAGTTTTTTTGCATTCAAGTCAACTTTTTAATCCCTACGCAATGCAAAAAAATTTCTGGGACATTACTATCCCTTTGAGCGATATTTGGACAGTATTGTACTGCAGGAAGTAGTATATTGTACTAAAAATGGCGAAAAAAAGTCAATTAACAAAGGAAGACAGACAGGCAGACCATTATAACCCTTAAAAGTGTAGGTTTTTCCTTTAGAGAAATTGCAAAAAAAGCCAAGGTGTCAGTGAGTACAGTTTCCTACACCATCAAAAGGCACTTTGAAACTGGAGGAAACTCTGACAGGAAGAGGTCTGGCAGACCCAAAGCCACAACAGAATCAGATGACAAGTTTCTCAGAGTCAACAGCTTGAGTGACAGGTGGCTCAAAGCACAACAGCTTCAAGCACAGCTTAACACTGATCGAAGTAAGCAAGTGTCAGTTGCAACTGTGAAGAGAAGACTTTAAGCTGCATGTTTAAATGTTCGAGTGGCAGTAAGAAAGCCATTGCTAAGATGGCATAATAAGAAAAAGAGGCTTGCCTGGGCCATGAAGCACTGCAAGTGGCCTAATGAAGACTGGAAGAAGGTCTTATGGACCGATGAATCAAAATTTGACATCTTTGGTTCATCACGCAGGGTTTTTGTATGCCATTGAGTAGGCGAAAGGATGGTTCCTCAGTGTGTGACACATCTGTCAAACATGGAGGATGAAGCGTGATGGTCTGGGGCTCTTTTGCTAGATGCAGAGTCAGGGACTTGCATAGAGTGAGTGGCACCCTGAACCAAATACTCCTACCACAGCATTTTGCAGCTCCATGCAATACCCTCTGGTAAATGCCTAGTTGGTCAGGGGTTCATCCTACAGCAAGATAATGACCCAAAACATACCTCCAGGCTGTGTCAGAACTACCTTAGAAGAAAAGAACAAGACGTTAGGCTTCAAATCATGGAATGGCCAGCACAGTCTCCAGACTTAAACCCCATCGAGCTGGTTTGGGATGAACTAAACAGAAGGGTGAAAGAAAAGCAACCTACAAGTGCAACACATTCGTGGGAACTTCTGCAACAGTGTTGGGAAGAACTTTCAGAACAATATTTGATTTCCGTTGTGGAAAGAATGCCACAAGTGTGTTCCGCTGCTATATCTGCAGAAGGTGGCTACTTCGATGAGTCAAAAATGTAGATTACATTTTGTTAAGGAAAACGATTCCATGATTTCTTTTTAATGTTCAATTTGTTCTATGCTTTATTTTCAGAGTACATTAAGACATTAAACTGCGTAAATTTCAATAAAAACTGGAAAAATGGGGGTGTTCTAAAACTTTTGACTGGTAGTGTAGATCCGAGTTATGTTTGGGACACACATTTGAAATTCATCTTTTTCTTTATTTTACAGGAATGACAGAAGGAACAGAAGAAGAAAGAAGATGGAGAGAAAGAGAGAAGATAAGAAAATAACAGAAAAAAGAAGGAGGAAGATAGAAGAAGACGGACAGTGGATGACAGGTAAGTGTTACACAGATCTGGGTGTTGGGCTAGTGTTAGGGGTAGTATACAGACAAATCTATCAGGTGGATGAAGCACTCCGAGATCTGATTGGAGATAATATATGGAAAAAATTAAAAATGATAATAAAGGCAATCTAAGTGTAGTATTACATTAGATAAATGAGCATATAAGTATCAGACTTTGATATGACTCTATTTCAAAAGAGGAACATCATAAAAACGTGTATGTGTTAAAATGAGAGTCTTTATTCTAAAAATGACTTTATAGCTGTATATATATACCACAATAAATTATATATATAAAAAAGTATAAAGTAAACGATTGTGTTTTTTTATATGTATGCACAAGTCATTTTTAGAATAAAGACTGTCATTTTAACACGTACACGTTTTATGATGTTCCTCTTTTGGAATAACGTCAGATCAAAGTCTGATATTTATATGCTCATACAGTATATCTAATGTAACACTACACTTAGATTGCCTTTATTATCATTTTTCATTTTTTCCGTATATTATATCCAATCTAATCTCGGAGCACTTCACCCACCCAATAGGTTTGTCTGTATACTACTACCAAGGGCCTGGGGATCCTGGCATTATGGGACAAAGCAGCTAGAGAAGGAAAAAGGACAGATACTCAAAAGTTGACACAGACTTTCATCTTCATCATTCATTACATCATTACCATCACAGACCCATTCATCCTCATTCCAACCAATCCAACATCCATTCTTCATCTTTTGACTTAACGGCACTGTACAGCACACTTAAAGTGTATGATATCAACATTAAGAGATTTGGACTTGGTATAATAAAAACTATTTCCATGTGTTGCTCTATTGACTACTAATGACAACTGGTCTTATTGACCATATTAAGCGAATTCAAATTCAGGACGGTGATCACTATAGCTTCCGTTTTACCAAGTGGCCAACAAGGTGTCCAGTAAGACCGGAATATAAATATCTACATGCTTTAATATTTACATTTTAATATTGATTCATTTGTATCTGTTGCAGACTATCTTGTCCTGTCAAAACCATACACCTAAACAAGATATTAGATCTCTGTGCACTATAACTTGAAGTTTTTTTGCTTTTTTTGTTTCTCTCATATCGTTCATATTAATACTGTTGCACCTGATGGTTTATGTAATTTGTTGACATTTTTCAACTTTTATCAATAAAACTTTGTCCTCAGTAAGCCATGAACTTGATGGAAGAAATGCTGTGATTCTCCTACTTTTCTCAATTCCATTTGCTGCTTCCTTTGTATATACTGAAAAATATAATTTGTTTAAGGTATCATCCATAGCTTTATCCTCACTAATTAATTTACCTAGTTTAATTTTAAACAGTATGATATCAATCTTCATCTTTTTACCATTGATATACGTATAGAAATGTTTAGGATTTTCCTTGATCTCTTTTACAGTTATTTCTCATTTACAATTTTAGATAACCTAATTTCTTGTTCTGTCACAGTCTTTACTTAATTTAAAAGATTGCTTTGTATTAATAATTTCCCTGTGAACCTTAGCTAATCCAGGGGTGATATGATTACCATTTACAAATATATTCAAGGTCAGTACAAAGAACTGTCCAATGAATTATTTACACAAAGAGCTGAACTAAGAACAATAGGTCATCCATTAAGACTAGAGGAAAGATGCTTTCAACTTAAACAAAGGCAGGTAGGGAGGAAAAGGAGGCGCTCTATGCGAATGATCTCCTTCTGTTCTTGGGGGACTCCAATGGGTCTCTCTCCACAGCACTCCAATTGATTGACACATTTGGAACTTACTCAGGTTTAAAAATTAATTGGGAGAAAATTTCTTTGCTGCCTGTTGACAGCTTGGGTGGGGATGCACCTGTAGCAAATATGTCAATGACATGGGTGGATATGTGCCATTACTTGGGGGTTAATATTGGAGCATCTCCTCACTGTTTTTTTTAGAAAATAATCTTGTTCCACTTATTAAAACTCTTAGAGATAAAGTAACTGTGTGGATGAACCTACCACTCAATTTAATAGGGCATTCTAATTTAATCAAAATGATATTCCTTCCCAAATCACTCTATTTTTCAATACACCCTGATTAGTATCCCCAAGAAATATTTTAGGCAAATATAGAGATTGTATGCATTGTTATTTGGGGTGGCCGTCGGCCAAGGATTCGGCTTTGCAGCCTAGCGAGAAGGTAGGAGCAGGGTGGAATACTCTGCCGGACTTTAGATTGTACTATTTGGCTGCACAGTGTCAATATGGGGTAGCATATATCGACCCTCATACATCCCATTGCTTTGTTCAGTCAGAAAGGGACCTACTTTGGCTGGGACTAGACCTTTACCATGTACTTGTGGCTGGACCACGGGCGAGCAGGATGCCAAAGCTGTTGTCACTGGCTCTGTTTGATGCATGGAGAAAGCTACAAAAAGTGGTGGGATTTACAGCTCTTTCACATAAAACACCTTTATGGGGTAATGCGGGTTTAAAGCAACTGGAATTTTTGGAATTTGGCCAGGCATGGGCAGGTAGGTGGATTAGGACCCTGGGACATTTATATCAGAATAATGTACTTAAAACATTCCAACAACTACACTCTGAATATCAGATACCAAATACGATGTTCTATTCCTATCTGGGGCTGAGACACGCTCTTAGAGACACCTATGGGAAGACCGAGTTGGCTCAGTTTCCCCTTACTTGCTCTTTTGACTATTACTCATAGGCTGAAACCACTACCCTTAATATATAATTGGGCGGTGAGGAAGCTGGTGAATATGGATTGGAACATACGGACTAGATGGGAAACTAATGTAGGACTACTTGAGAACTGGGAATGGGACAAGTAGGGCCCCTTCTCAGGTAGCAATCTCCACAAAATATCAACTGATACAGCTTAAGATACTACACCGTACTTATACTCCGATGAGACTGCACTCGATGGCTACCATTAAGAGTCACATAGATGTGACGGGGTAGAGGGAACATTTCTACATAGGATCTGGGATTGCCCCTTGGTAAACGACTTTTGAAAGATGATTATTCAAACCGATTCCTTTTACACCTAAAGTCTGTGTTACGTCGATCTTCCCGGACGAGATACAGAGGGGCTCGGTGAGGACACTTCTCAGAGAGCTTTTTGTCATGGCCAGGAAAACAGTGGCTATGAATTGGATGTCAGACAGGGCTCCTACTCTTAAACTTTGGCTTGACCTGGTAACACAAAATCTACCACACTACAAAATGGTCCACTTGCACAAGGGTACTCCTCAAAAATACTATAAGATATGGGGCTGTTGGCATTTAAGGGCTCCACATACCTGGGATTGAAGAGGTAAGGGGGTCTACTTGGGTAGGCATATTTCCATACATATTTATGTACATTGTACCCTTGGTGGTGCTATGACACAGATGGGGTGGATGTGAAATATTGCCTTCTTGGGGGATGTGGGAACCCCTGGTTGGGTGGGGTTGGGGGAGAGCGAGCATAATTATAAAATTATTTACATTTGTTACTTACTAAGGATAATAACAGAAAATCTTTTTTTATTTTCAGTAACAGTTGGGCTTCTTCAAACTCCCTAATATTAGGTGGCTTATAGCACATGCTTATCAACATCTATTTATTATGTATGTTCCCAGTATGTGTTTCAACCCATAAAGCCTCTACATTCACAGTGGACAGGACTGAGAATTCCTACTTTAAAGGGGAACATTCCAATCTGAAAAACTTTTTAGCACTTGATTAATCTGATAAGAAGTATTAGGACATGTTTTTTTTTTTTTTTTTTTTTTTTTTAAACTTGCTTCTTAAGATATTTCACTTCAAAGTTACTCACTTCCGCATAATGCAGCACGGTGTAGCTGCAGAACTGCTCTCAGGACTTCCCAGCACTATGTAATTCTCCTCTCATCTCCCTCCCAGCTTCCCCAGGGAGCTCTTTCACGCTTCAATTTGGTGTGGTGTGAAGGCTCCTAATGTTACAGCAAGCTACGATTAGCATTATACTGAGGCTGCATATGTCAAGCATGTCAAATTACCTACCAGAGAGGTGGAGCAGGCATAAGGGCAGTAAAACATGCTGTATTGATGAAGTTGTACTCACACATTTAGTTATTCTTGTATCTGTGTTTGGTGTGATGGTTTCACCTGAAAGACAGAGTGTGTTGCAAGATTTTTGTCTTGTTTTTTTTCCTCCCATCATCCTTTTTAATAAGAATAGCAGAGCCAACAATGCACAGAAGATGCAACTACCTGGAATATTTGTACAACTTTTACATCCCATACTACAAAATTGCAAGTGCATTATGAGACTATCTGTGAAATTCACTTGTAAGACCTGCCTCTCCATGTGCTGTTATCATTGCAGTAAAGAGAACATAAACTAAATATTATATGTTCTTGATCTGCATTGGCAGTTTTCTGTTACTAATTTTATTTTTTATTTTTTTGAGCTAAAGTCTTAAACGAGCACTTAAATGCAGTTTCATAATCTTCTATATCATATACTTTCAGCTAGCTTCTGAGGGAAAAAAGTTTGTTTGATCTCTAACATTCAATTCTGAACTTGCCTTTTTAATGCTTGTAGTTTCTTAGACCTCATTTGATACATTTAGCATTTTGTTTTGTGCTTTTTGTAATGAGTGATAAGCATACTTGGGAACGGTCTATTGTTTTCTCCCTGAAGGTGAGTCCTCTGGTGCAGTAGGCGGCGTGAAAAATGACACACATCGTGTCAAAAAGGGGCGGGGATTGATGTGAGTTGGGGGGGCAGGGCTCAAAAGTGTGACAAAGCTATTCAAAGCAGGAGGAACACAGGGAGAAAGAGCAAAATCGGGCAGAGTTTCAATGTAAACTCCCCACATCCGGAGGAATCAGCCTCTGCCCTGGAGACCTGGTAAAGCAGTATCAAAACCAGAGTCTCCGGGGAAAATCTGGAAAGTTCCCAGTTATGGTGATAAGCTCAAGTTTCTTCTATTCTTGAAGGCTTAAATTTATTTCATCCCATTACAGAGTGGCAGTGTGGGCAGAATGTGGAGGTGGGCAGTGTGCAGGTGGACAATCTACCGCGTAGGTTCAGTAATTCATGTCTCTTAGCCTTAATGTGAAAAACTGATGTCACTTCCGACTCCTTCCACATATGGTGGACATGTCCAGATGTTCAGTGTATGTGGAGGGAAGTCATCGCTCATAGAAATGATATTTGTAATATTTTGTTGGATTTTTCGCTTGCTCAAGTTTTGCTGCATCTTAACTGGCCAAATATGAGTGTAATGAAAAGAGCAATTGTGGTCCATATTCTTGTTGCCACAAAGCTTGAGCTGGCAAAATGTTGGAAGACAAACAACATACCCTCTTGGTGTATAATTAAACCACACTGTATCTGCCAATTTAAGATGGAGCAGAAGTTGTCCAGTTTGAATATGATTAGTGTTGAGCGAGCATGCTCGGCCGATGCTCGGATCGGCTCGAGCATCGCTCTGCTCGGCACATGGCGGTACTCGTAAACGTGCAGGGAGGCTCTGACATCGGTGTAATGCCAGCAGCCATGTTGGCTGCTGGCATTACACTGATTGGCTGGCCAGAACCCGTGGTCGGGTGCTGTATAGCACCTGACCATCGAGTTCGGCTCAGTCTGAGCCAGGGTGAGCTGAGGATAGGAAGGGAAAGGCAGTGTAGGGAGGAAAAAAACAAAAATTGTGAAAAAAAAGAACCAAAAGTCCTTTTTAGGACTACTGTGTGTGGGGGCAGCAGGTTATTTTGTGTGGGGGGAATAAAACAAAAAAAAAAAAAAAAAAAATATTCTGTTTAGTGTGAAAAGTTGCAGATTAGAGCACATTCTGTTTAGTGTGCACAGTTGCAGATTAGAGCACATTCTGTTTAGTGTGCAAAGTTGCAGATTAGAGCACATTCTGTTTAGTGTGCAAAGTTGCAGATTAGAGCACATTCTGTTAAGTCTTCAAACTAAAATATCAAAGTCACATATTCCATTCAGTGTGCGTCGCCGCAGTTTAGCAGCACATTCTGTGTACTGTGCAGAGTTGCAGAATAGGAAGAAATACTGTTAAGTCTTCAAACTAAAATATCAAAGTCACATATTCCATTCAGTGTGCTTCGCCGCAGTTTAGCAGCACATTCTGTGTACTGTGCAGAGTTGCAGAATAGGAAGAAATACTGTTAAGTCTTCAAACTAAAATATCAAAGTCACATATTCCATTCAGTGTGCTTCGCCGCAGTTTAGCAGCACATTCTGTGTACTGTGCAGAGTTGCAGAATAGGAAGAAATACTGTTAAGTCTTCAAACTAAAATATCAAAGTCACATATTCCATTCAGTGTGCTTCGCCGCAGTTTAGCAGCACATTCTGTGTAGTGTGCAGAGTTGCAGAATAGTAAGAAATACTGTTAAGTTTTCAAACTCAAATATTAAAGTCACATATTCCATTCAGTGTGTGTCACCGCCGTTTAGCAGCCTATTCTGTGTACTCTGCAGAGTTGCAGAATAGTAAGAAATACTGTTAAGTTTTCAAACTCAAATATTAAAGTCACATATTCCATTCAGTGTGTTTCACCGCCGTTTAGCAGCCTATTCTGTGTACTCTGCACAGTTGCAGAATAGTAAGAAATACTGTTAAGTTTTCAAACTCAAATATTAAAGTCACATATTCCATTCAGTGTGTGTCACCGCCGTTTAGCAGCCTATTCTGTGTACTCTGCAGAGTTGCAGAATAGTAAGAAATACTGTTAAGTTTTCAAACTCAAATATTAAAGTCACATATTCCATTCAGTGTGTATCACCGCCGTTTAGCAGCCTATTCTGTGTACTCTGCAGAGTTGCAGAATAGTAAGAAATACTGTTAAGTTTTCAAACTCAAATATTAAAGTCACATATTCCATTCAGTGTGTTTCACCGCCGTTTAGCAGCCTATTCTGTGTACTCTGCACAGTTGCAGAATAGTAAGAAATACTGTTAAGTTTTCAAACTCAAATATTAAAGTCACATATTCCATTCAGTGTGTTTCACCGCCGTTTAGCAGCCTATTCTGTGTACTCTGCACAGTTGCAGAATAGTAAGAAATACTGTTAAGTTTTCAAACTCAAATATTAAAGTCACATATTCCATTCAGTGTGTATCACCGCCGTTTAGCAGCCTATTCTGTGTACTCTGCACAGTTGCAGAATAGTAAGAAATACTGTTAAGTTTTCAAACTCAAATATTAAAGTCACATATTCCATTCAGTGTGTGTCACCGCCGTTTAGCAGCCTATTCTGTGTACTCTGCAGAGTTGCAGAATAGTAAGAAATACTGTTAAGTTTTCAAACTCAAATATTAAAGTCACATATTCCATTCAGTGTGTATCACCGCCGTTTAGCAGCCTATTCTGTGTACTCTGCAGAGTTGCAGAATAGTAAGAAATACTGTTAAGTTTTCAAACTCAAATATTAAAGTCACATATTCCATTCAGTGTGTTTCACCGCCGTTTAGCAGCCTATTCTGTGTACTCTGCACAGTTGCAGAATAGTAAGAAATACTGTTAAGTTTTCAAACTCAAATATTAAAGTCACATATTCCATTCAGTGTGTATCACCGCCGTTTAGCAGCCTATTCTGTGTACTCTGCACAGTTGCAGAATAGTAAGAAATACTGTTAAGTTTTCAAACTCAAATATTAAAGTCACATATTCCATTCAGTGTGTGTCACCGCCGTTTAGCAGCCTATTCTGTGTACTCTGCAGAGTTGCAGAATAGTAAGAAATACTGTTAAGTTTTCAAACTCAAATATTAAAGTCACATATTCCATTCAGTGTGTATCACCGCCGTTTAGCAGCCTATTCTGTGTACTCTGCAGAGTTGCAGAATAGTAAGAAATACTGTTAAGTTTTCAAACTCAAATATTAAAGTCACATATTCCATTCAGTGTGTGTCACCGCCGTTTAGCAGCCTATTCTGTGTACTCTGCAGAGTTGCAGAATAGGAAAAAATACTGTTAAGTTTTCAAACTCAAATATTAAAGTCACATATTCCATTCAGTGTGTTTCACCGCCGTTTAGCAGCCTATTCTGTGTACTCTGCACAGTTGCAGAATAGTAAGAAATACTGTTAAGTTTTCAAACTCAAATATTAAAGTCACATATTCCATTCAGTGTGTGTCACCGCCGTTTAGCAGCCTATTCTGTGTACTCTGCAGAGTTGCAGAATAGGAAAAAATACTGTTAAGTTTTCAAACTCAAATATTAAAGTCACATATTCCATTCAGTGTGTTTCACCGCCGTTTAGCAGCCTATTCTGTGTACTCTGCACAGTTGCAGAATAGTAAGAAATACTGTTAAGTTTTCAAACTCAAATATTAAAGTCACATATTCCATTCAGTGTGTGTCACCGCCGTTTAGCAGCCTATTCTGTGTACTCTGCACAGTTGCAGAATAGTAAGAAATACTGTTAAGTTTTCAAACTCAAATATTAAAGTCACATATTCTGTGTAAGATGAAGAAGGCGGGTAAAAAGGGACGGGGAAGTGGACGTGATCCTGAAAGTTCAGGGCGCGGGTCAGGACGCGGAGAAACTGTGCCTGGTGCCAGAGCACAAGAAAGAAAGACATCCACCATACCTAGCTTCATGTGTAATTTTACAGGGCGTCGCAGGACATCACTCTCGAGGTCCGACCACTGCGAACAGGTGGTCGGTTGGATGACAGCTGATACTGCTTCCAGTCGGTTAAGCACCACCCTGTCTTCCACCAAGTCCACTCTCAGTAGCCAAGAGTCTGGTCAACATAATCCTCACTCTGATCATCCTTCCTCCCACCATACACGGTCTGGTCAAAGAAGTGATCCCACACTGGGATATAGTGAGGAGCTCGTCTCATCACCAATCCTTCATTTGACCCTCTCTCCAAGCACGCTTGCAGAGGAACATGACATCTTGTGCCCTGATTCACAACCTCTAGAGGCTACCCAATCACAAGAAGATGACAGATGTGAACGGCATTTAAGGTCAAAGGAAGTAGTGGATGATGATGATGATGATGAGACACAGTTGCCATTAAATCAACCACTATTTCCGTCTCAAGACCTTGTTGAGGAGAATGTTATACAGTTGTCAATGACTGAGTATGTGGTGGGATCAAGACTTGAGGAGGATGATCAGAGTGAGGAAGTGGAGGAGGACTTGGTGGACGATGAGATGACTGACCCCACCTGGGAAGGTGTAGAGCCGAGCGATGACAGCAGTCCTGAGGGTGAGCCATCTGCATCACCGCAACAGGCTGGAAGAGGCAGTGGTGTGGCTACAGAAAGAAGGCGGACCGCACCAAACCGGCCCGCAAATGTTCCACGGAGCACCCCCTTGCGTAAATCTACCTTGCCAAAGGGTAGGTGTTCCGCGGTATGGCGTTTTTTTAAGGAAAGTGCGGACGACAAAAGAATTGTAGTTTGCAACCTGTGCCACACCAGAATGAGCCGAGGCATGAACACTAGAAACCTCACCACCACCAGCATGATCCGACACATGGCATCCAAGCACCGTAGTAAGTGGGAGGAACGCCTGGATCGCCCATCTGTGTCTGCAGGCCACACCACTGCCTCCTCTTCCCCTGTTTTCGGTGCCGGCCAATCGCCTGTCGAAGGCGCAGGCCCGCATACCTCCCGCCCTGCACCTGTACCATCTGAAGCACCATCAGCGACCACATCCACTTCCCTGTCCCAGCACAGCGTCCAAATGTCGTTACCCCAGGCATTTGAGCGCAAGAGAAAGTACCCAGCCACCCACCCACAGGCCATAGCACTAACCTCACACCTTTCAAAATTACTGGCCATCGAAATGCTGCCATTTAGGCTTGTGGACACTGAGTCCTTCCGCAGCCTGATGGCAGCAGCTGTCCCTCGGTACGCGGTCCCCAGCCGCCACTACTTTTCCCGGTGTGCCATCCCCGCATTACACCACCATGTGTCCCGTAACATCACCCGTGCCCTGACCAACGCAGTTACTGGGAAGGTCCACTTAACGACTGACACATGGACAAGTGCTTGTGGCCAGGGACGCTACATTTCCCTGACGGCACACTGGGTGAATGTCGTGGAGTCTGGGAGCGACTCGGACCCTGGGATGGCACGGGTGCTACCCACGCCGAGGATTGCGGGCCCTACCTCCATCAGGGTTTCCACCAGCACCTACGTTATTGGCTCCTCCTCCTCCGTTTCCACCTCCGAATTCTCTACACGCAGCGCCACTCCCCCATCAGCCAGTAGCTGGAAGCAGTGTAGCACTGCAGTGGGGAAGCGTCAACAGGCCGTGCTGAAGCTGATCTGCCTTGGGGACAAACAGCACACGGCCTCAGAGCTGTTGCAGGGGATTAGTCACCAGACCGAGCAGTGGCTCTCGCCACTCAACCTGCAACCAGGCATGGTTGTATGTGATAATGGGCGTAACTTGGTGGCGGCTTTGGAGCTCGGCAAGCTCACACACGTACCATGCCTAGCGCATGTATTTAATTTAGTGGTGCAGCGATTTCTAAAAACCTACCCCAATGTGCATGATCTCTTGACCAAGGTGCGCCGCGTGTGTGCACATTTCCGTAAGTCATCTACAGCTTCGGCCGGCCTGTTGAAGCTGCAGCAGCGCTTACAATTGCCAGCTCACCGGCTGCTGTGTGACGTGAGCACGCGCTGGAACTCCACCTTCCACATGTTGGCCCGGTTTTGTGAGCAGCAGAGGGCAGTAGTGGAGTACCAGCTGTTACACGGTCGTCGCCTCTCCGTTCAACTTCCTGTAATCAGAAGTGAGGAGTGGGAATGGATGTCAGACCTCTGCGAGGTTTTATGCAATTTTGAGGAATCGACACAGATGGTGAGCGGCGATAACGCTATTATCAGTGTAACCATCCCACTTCTGTGTCTACTGAAACGCTCGCTGCTCACAATTAAAACCGATGCTTTGCATGTGGAAGAGGTGGAAATGGGGGAGGAAGAGCTTACACAAGGTGATAGCCAGAGCACCCTCACTTCGTCTTCTCAGCGACAATTGGAGGAGGCGGAGGAGGAGGAGGAAGACACGGTTGCCTCCGCTACAGAGGGTAGCCATGGAACTTTAGTTCCATCTCTTCAGCGTGGGTGGGCAGAAGAGGAGGAAGAGGATGAGGAGATTGAGAGTCATCCTCCTGGTGAGGACAGCGAAATCTTGACTGTTGGTACTCTGGCACACATGGCTGACTTTATGTTAGGCTGCCTTTCCCGTGACCCACGCGTTATACGCATTTTAAACAACACGGATTACTGGGTGTTCACCCTTCTGGACCCCCGCTACAAAGAGAATTTCTCATCTCTCATTCCTCCGGTGGAGAGGACAAGCAAAATGGTGCAATACCAGAAGGTTCTTGTCGAAAAATTGCTCCAAAATTTTCCATCTGACAACGCTGGCGGCAGAGTACGTGCTACCTTGGCCAACAGAGAAGGGGAGAAAAGGGGAGCACACAGCAGTTCCGAGAAAGGCAGGGCAACACTCTCCAAGGCGTGGGACACCTTCATGACACCCCGCCAGCACCCTCACCCTGATGCGCAGCCTAGTGTCACAAGGAGGGAAAAGTTTTGGAAGATGGTGAAGGAGTACGTAGCAGACCGTGTCAGCGTCCTCAATGATCCCTCTGTGCCTTACAACTACTGGGTGTCCAAGCTGGACACGTGGTATGAACTGGCACTCTACGCCTTGGAGGTGCTGGCCTGCCCTGCCGCCAGCGTTCTGTCTGAGCGGGTATTTAGTGCTGCTGGTGGCATCATAACAGATAAGCGTATCCGCCTTTCCACCGACAATGCTGATAGGTTGACACTTATAAAAATGAACAAGGCCTGGATTTCCCCTGACTTCTCCACTCCACTGGAGGAAAGCCCCGGGGGAACATAAACTCACTTTATATATGTTATTTACAATGATGGGAATACTCTGTATTCCCATTCACCCCTTCCACCCAAAAAACGGGTATATGGTTGACTCTTAATCTTCTCATCCTCCTCCTCCTCTTCCATATGCCCTGTGATATAATTTTTATATAGGGCCAGCTCACCAGCGGGCCCTGTGCTATAATTTTTATATAGGGCCAGCTCACCAGCGGGCCCTGTGATATAATTTTTATATAGGGCCAGCTCACCAGCGGGCCCTGTTTGACAATTTTTATATAGGTCAGCTCACCAGCGGGCCTTCTCATATAATGTTTTATTGGGTCAGCTCTCTAGCGGGCCCTCTCATATAATGTTTTATAGCGTCAGCTCACTAGCGGGCCTTCGCATATAATGTTTAGGATGGTCAGCTCTGCAGCAGACCCTCACCCATAATGTTTTAGATGGTCAGCTCAGCGCACGTTTCCCTCTTAATCATGGCCTCAGTTATTATTATTATTATTATTATTATTCTTTATTTATATAGCGCCAACTAATTCCGCAGCGCTGTACAATTGGGAATAGACATACAGAGGTATTAAATAGTACAATCAGATGTGTAGAACAGGAGGATCAGAGGGCCCTGCTCGTGAGAGCTCTCAGTTCTGAAAATCAAGGAAATTTTTGGGAGAATTTGCCTCTGCGCACGTTTCCCTCTTAATCATGGCCTCAGTTCTGAAAATCAAGGAAATTTTTGGGATAATTTGCCTCTGCGCACGTTTCCCTCTTAATCATGGCCTCAGTTCTGAAAATCAAGGAAATTTTTGGGAGAATTTGCCTCTGCGCACGTTTCCCTCTTAATCATGGCCTCAGTTCTGAAAATCAAGGAAATTTTTGGGAGAATTTGCAGATGATATACAAGTAAATATACAGCAAATATTGTTTGGTAACAATTTTTCGCCTAAAGTCGTTTTTATTTTCCTTTTTGTGTGTTTTATGGTCAGTCTGTAAAAATGGCGTACTACGGGCGAAAGATCGTTCCCAGCAGCGATGTTGGAGTCCAAGATGCATCCAGACATCCTCCCTATGCTGTCCCTGAACCATTTCTGTGGTGTTTCCATCCTTTTCTTCCCTTTTCCTATGGACCAGGCACCCTCCCCTCATCAGAGCAGGGGGTGCCTGGTGTAATGCTCGAGTCCTCCCATTGACTTCAATGGGGCTCGGGTGCTCGGCCGAGCACTCGAGCCTCAGGGGGTGCTCGGTCAGAGCACCCGAACACCCGAGCATTGGGGTGCTCGCTCATCACTAAATATGATTAAAAACGGATGGTTTGAATCATAGCAGAAAGGTTTGGAGGCTATAAATCAGACTTAATTGCGGAACCTTTTGACCATCCTGTCTAAATAGATTTTTTATTATTTATTATATATATGGAATATAAGTACCATCAACCAGGATTCTGTTTGCTGTCTTTTGTATGTCTTTTCTGTAAAGTTTGCAATGTTTATATTTTGTTAAAAATAAATAAAGGGAAAAAAATGTTATTACAGCGCAGTTTTTTTTTTCATTTATTTTCAAGTATGGAAAGCCATAGTCAGAGGCTCAAGTTGACCAATAGAGTGCATTATAAAAATGTTCCTTTTGGACACCAGTTGGCTCTGTTACTTATATAAAAAAATGTTTTTATATATACGTATTTATTTGCGGACTAATCAATTTTGCATAAAACAAAATCTCACAATAGTGGACATACACTTGTTTTATTTAAAAGGAAAACACTAGCATAAAATATATATATTATTAGTTTGTGAGTTTTAATGATTCTAGTGGTAAAACCTCCAGGCATGAAAGACCTCAATACTAACAGTATGAACTGCAGGATGTTGTTTAAAGGGATAGTAATGTTTCACAAAAACAGCAGCTCCAATTACTGTTCATAGTATTTGGGCCATGGAGAGTGTTATTTCAATACTGTCAGAGTTGTAGTTCAAGAGTAATTGAATGATAAAGTATCACCCTCCTGCCCCTTTTAACTAGTGTAAGCCGCCTCCCCTCAGATGTGGAATCTGGTCACTTGACCGGACAGGTCACAGCAAGGGACAGTCTTCTTACTGTAAGCATAAGGAAAACCCAGCCCTCCTTGACAGGTTTTTCAGGTTTATCTTTATGCTCACTGAAGGTCCCTCTCTGCGATCCATACGGACAGTTTTTCTGCTTTGAGGTGAGCAGTGTTACATCAGTGAAATGGGCGGGAGGGGGATACTTTATCATTCAATTACTCGAACTACAGCTCTGACAGTATTGACATAATGCTCTTTATGGCACAAAAACTATGAATATTAATTGGAGATGCTCTTATTGTGAAATGTTACTATTCCTTAACCTGGGGCCAAAACATTGCTTGACAGAGGAAAAACCCATGGAATGGTGAGGGAGGAAGCATATCCCACTATATAAGGAAAATGTTAGCTCCTACAGACAAGAACATTGTGGAGAATAAAAGGTGATATTTACATGTTCTGGTTTCATTTATTGCAGGACAAAAATGTACTGCTCATGTTTGCTAGGCTTCCAATATCATCCATTATACACTTATCTCATTGTATTAGGTATTATAGGTTTACTTTAAGACAGAAAGCTACAAAAAAGCTACACTTTTAGTATTATTAAAACATCTCTTTCATTTCTGGTTTGGTTTTAAATATATAATTGTAAGGCAATAACCAATAAAGGTCATTTTTATGAACAATTTGGCTACACTAATAAGCTCAGCTGTTAACTATTACTAAGAAGCTGAACTGTAATCTATCAACCAATATATATACATTCATTAACTCAAGTAGATTGCAAGCTCATTGAGGCAGACATCTTTCCAATTTTCATATGGCACATATGTAATTCTGTTTTATTTATTTTATATTAGCCTTATATTTCGTGTGGTGCCATATAAATATACATACATACCTACATTGAGGCTTTCTTTTTTCCATTGCTCCAGTACATATAACTCTTTAACCTTTATTACCAATTGGAAGCCCATGAATATATTTTTTTTCCATAAATGTTGTGTTTATTCTTGTTGGTAAGGAAATGCATTAACCAAATGGATACTAGAGATGTCTCCAGTGCATTGATAAGCAATGTGTTCAATACGTCTCTAGGGGTAGCCTACATGCATTCCATTTGAAAATAATTATGCAATAGTGATAATAGTAGGATCATTCAAATGGGTATAACATTGCAAGTCACTCACTGTCTGCAAATGCGATACAGTTATTCATATTTAAATGAATGTTGCTATTTAAACTTTCAAGATTTAGTCTTATAGTAAAGTTGTAACAATTTGCTTTCCACATAAGTCAATTAATTGGATGCCTGGGAGATCTATGACATTTATGCAGTTGTTATAACACAACATATAACATAGTTTTCTTAAAGGAGCAGTAACCCTTTTTTATGAAATCCAATATGTTATAGAACTTATACTGATGAGTAAAACAAGAGTATTCCCACTGCTGTCAGTTCAAATAATCAGGAAGTGAATTTACTGTGTGTTTACTAACTGACAGCAGGACTACTCAGCAGTTTCTACCACAATCTATGGAGAACTGTATGTCACTGAATAACTAATTGGAACTTGAACACTCGAGAACACTACTAATGTAAAAAAAACAAAAAAAAAAACAACAACACAGTTTTAAACTGCAATAACTCTGGAAATATGCATCTCTCAGCAGTGTTTTAATAAGAAAAGTTAACTGCTTCTTTAAATTTGGAGATCATTTTTAGAATGTCTTACTTTCAGGTTAAGATGATTCTGTTTCTTACTACACCTATAATAAGTGTTTCAATAGATATGGTTAGGATTTTTACAATAAATACATTATTTCATATTTAAATATCTCATGAGGTTCCCTTGAGGGTGTCTTATCGGTCAGGCCTCCTTTGCAGGCAATCCATTGGGCCTTGTGCAGAAAGCAAAAGATGAGAAACCCTGGAGCATACCAACTGCACATAGGACACAAAATGTTCCATTGAGTTAATGCCTTGAGTGCCAGGGATGCAAGTTCCAAGAATTCAACACATTGCAATGCTTTAGATAACTTTCTGGCACTCAAAGTGTTAAATGGTGTTTTAAACCTCTTGAATGCCTTGCAAAGCAATTTGCTGGAGACCTCTCTACGAGTTAAGCAGGCCCGGATTTACCAATAGGCAGACAAGGCACTTGCCTAGGGCGCACGATTTTCAGGGGCACCTGGCAATGGCCCTGTCACGCCCACCATCCTGCCCACTTTATGGCCCCAGGATGCATAATGATAATAATGCTGTACCGTTTGCCTTGTACCTGCGGCGGGGCCGCCTGGGCCACCCCATGTGATGCACTGCTGCGCCTGTGTGCCACTGCCTCCATGCTCATTGGTCACATCTCCGCCTGAATGGGACCTCCTGTGATGTCACGATGCTGCCGACGCACAAAGGCAGCAGCAGCACGGTGCGCGGCATAGCTGATGGGCTAAACTAACATGTGCAGGAGAGTTATTGTCGAGTGGCGGTGGCAGGAGCAGGCAGTGGTGTCAGAAGTTGGTGCGGCGGGTGCGGACCGCACCGGGTGACACCTGACGGGCCGTTAGTGACTGCTGAGTGACTTAGGGAGAGTACAGGCTTGTAAGGCAGTGTGTATGTGGGCGCATGTATGTGTGTGTATGGCTAGCCAACCTATCACTCTCTGGATAGGTGCAAACGGCAACAATCTGCCTTGTTCAGATCACCCTATAAAATCACCCTATAAGAAGTAAGGGTACATTCATGTGTTTAACTTATATATATTGCACTCACAGGGTGAGTTATGGGAGGGGGTACAGGCGTGTGCACATGTAGCAGTGTGGGGGAGTGAGAATTTGGGAACAATCTAGAAGTCCTTAAAGTTAATTTTGCATAATGAATTACTACATGAGAGGTCCACGTACTGAATGTGTGTGTATATATGTTATATACACATGCAGGAGACTATAGAAGAGGTTTTGTAACCCTTTAAGGCTCCTCTGGCCCTTAAAGGGTTTTAGAGGCAATAAAGAGATAAATAAGTTTGTTTGTATATCGTACAGCGTTTTATTAACACCTTTAAAGTAGACCTGTCACCCTAAAATAGGTGTGGCCAATATGGATATGATTTATGTGTATAAGTAATCTTTGTGTATAAGTAATCTTTGCTTGGTTTTTCAATATTGGATTGATCTTTGGTACCCGCATCTTCCCATTACTTGAAACTTAAACACAGGGAAAAGGCAGGCTATATATCTAGTCAAAGTCATTTATGTTGTCTTTTATATTTGCTATATATACCCCATCCCTATCTATAACATTTACAACTATCTCTGGAAAATTGCCACAGTACTGTGAAGAATTAAATCTAAAAAGGCTTTGGCCATGAAATAGGGTGTGGCTAAGTGAGGGGGCGTGGTTACGGATGGGGTAAAGGGGGGGCTAGGGGCGCCAGATAGTGTTGTGCCTAGGGGCTCCTAGGATGTAAATCCGGCCCAGGAGTTAAGGTCTTAAAAATTCACCTTGATTTAAATGGGGCTTTTATGAATTTTTATTTCCTGCAGCTGGTATACTACAGAATTGCTTGTTTACCTTTTACTTTCTTTATAAGGTCCAATGAACCCTATTCATCAGGCTCCAGAAGTGCAATTCTGGAGAAAATCAACTGAACAATGGGGAAAAATTAAAACAGCCACTGACTAAAACAGTGCTTTTAGCCCTTGGATGCTAAGGAGGTCTCATGTGCATTAGGCCTTCAATGTATTGGGAAGAAATGCAATGGAGACCTCTCTTAGCATTCAATGGGTTAGAATCCCCAACTAAGTAAATGTGAAGTTGAGAAATTGTTACTTCAACCCTGTGGTGCATTTGATGTGCCCTAGAACTGCACATCTTTAGCCAGACAAACATGGCAAAATTTGTTATACTGAATGCAAAATACACTCATATATAAATTTGCTTCTCTATTGAGTGAGAAAGATATACAGCAGTTAATAACATTTAACTTTCTTTCTACCTCTTGTTCATGTACTTTCATCCTGTTTTATACTTAACACTTTGAGTTCCAAAGGGGTACGCAACACAAAATCCTCTAGCATTCAAAGGGTTAATGCAAATAAATTACTATATCAGTGCAATCTCTGCATTTCAGTTTTTAGCCATTGGTATGTTCTGATTTTTAGACCACCAGTGAGTTTGACATAGAACTGTCAGGAGTCTTAGTGTGTAATTAATGTGAAAAGTTTCTGTCATAAGCTCTTAATTAAGCTGTAGAAATATTTGAGATAGTACCAATGAACTAAATATATCTTTGTGACAGATTGATAGTCTTCTGCTGTAACCTGGTGTGGGCACAGACTTTGTCTTTCGAATTTTAGGGTGATTTTGAAGCTTGTTGGTTTTGAAATATCCCACACATACACTGACTGATTTATCTTGAAATACAACTTTGGATCTTATTTAAACTCTGATATATAGATAAAAGCCAACTTTTTTTTAAATAGGGATACTATTACTAATGGTGAATTCAGATTATGTTTAACAGCTTTTTACTTGGTTTGACAACAACTGATTACCTTGATAAAATAACTGAAATTATGAGATAACGCAAAAATATCTACCATTTCATATGAATACCCCAAGCTTAAAGGACAAAGTCCATTAGGAAATTTATGTTATATTGAACTTTAATACACCACTGTATAATACCAGTAATCAAACAAGTCTGGCTGTTTTGTAGATTTTCTTTCTAATCATTTTATTCAGTTTTATCTTTACGAGCCCACTTGCTGCAAAGCTTAGTGTAGAAGCTGTAACTTTCTGGTCAACTACCAATGCCCCACCTTCCCCCAATAAGAGACTAAAAAGCACTCATAAAAATAAGCCTACAGTCCCATTCTTACTTTGAACTGCTATTAGATTCTTACTTGAACCTCTGCTACATTTTACAGACAATATGATATGTGTGACATTGTTCACCTGAGGTATATATACCAATTTGTCATACCCACATTAAAGATAACATACCTGAGGAAATGCTCACAATGTTTAACTTGTTTAAAAATATGATACAAGAGACTTTTATAACTAGCATCAATTAGCCAGTTGCAGGCATGCCCCTTCACATCCTCAGGTTTCAGACACCACAGCCCACTCCACTCTTAGGCATCAAATGAATTTTGGGCGGTAAAACAGCCAGTAGGGCAAAAAAAAAAAAAAACGGTCCGTTGCCAGAATATGCTAACGGACTTGTTCATTTGCCCTACCAATTGAAACCACAACAAACGTTGGGCCACAGAAACTGTTTTGTGACAAAAGGTTAGTTGTATGTTTTAAGTTCCCACAATCCATGCTAAATAGTATAAGCAATGGGAACATCAAAGTAAAAGAGTTAACGATTGGTTCTTGACACGCTGTCAAGCACCGAGTGTGAGCTTAACACAGTCACCCTCCCAAACACTAACCTTACACTACCCCTAACAGTGAAGTGCAACAATAATAGCCCTAACACTAGTCTAACACCCACAGCTGTATAACATTTACCTGTCATCCACTGTCCAACTTCTTATCATCTTCTATCTTCCTTTACTTCATCTTCTGTCTTCTTCTCTTTATCCTTGTATCAAATATATACATGAAAATAAAACAAATAACCATGAAATATGTTCCAAAAACATAATTTCCAAATATGTTCACAGGTTAACCCCTTGTCTGCCAGAGGAGTACGCAAAGGGTTACAGTAATGCATTCATTCCAACTTGAAACACAACAACATCCCCCCAAATCAGAAAATGTGTGTCAAAATCAATTTTACTCCAAAAAATGTTTCCTTCAAAAAGGAAAAACAAAGGCTTATACTAGTTTGCATATGGTGCATTGGAACACATAAGTAGTTTGGTGCTCTGCCGATGTTGCTGGCGGTGGTGGCAGGAAGTCAGGCTGATAAAACCCCTTTTATTACCTTTCGGGCCGAGGCCTGGCTCCCAGGCATCCATTGGTTGGGATGTGTGATTATGTGCCTCCCAGCCAATCACATACTAGCAGGGGGATGATGAATCCACACAGCCACACTCACACAGTCACCCTCCCAAACACTACCCCTAACAGTAAAGTGCAACAATACTAGCCCTAACACTATCCTAACACCCAGATACGTAGAACACTTACCTGTCATCCACTGTCCATCTTCTTTAATCTTCCATCTTCTACTGTCTTCTTCTTTTCCATCTTCTTCTGATGTCCCTGTAAAAAAAAAGTCAATATTAACTCTTTGTTTAGTAAAACTATCTCCATGTAATGCAATTGTTAACCCTTTGACTGCCTGAGGGGTATTCAACTCATTGTAGAGCAATGTATTGCATACCTCCCTGTCTCTGCAACACTGACAGGGGTGGCGGCAAAAATCCCCTCCACCCTAGTTATCTTTTGGGCTGATGCCTGGGCCAATCTGTGGGAAATTTTAAGAGACAGTCTCTGTTCAAAATGGTTTCCAGCCTACCATTGGCTAGGATTTGTGATTACTCACCTCCCAGCCAATCAACTTCTAGGGAGTTTTTTCATGGGTTAACAACTGTATTACTTGGAGATATTTTTATTAAACAAAGTTAATGTTGACTTACTGTTTTTTTTACAGGGATATAATTTCAACATAGACGAAGATCAGAAAGAAGAAGACGAAAGAGAAAAGACAGTAGAAGACAGAAGATGGAAGATTATAGAAGAAGATTGAGAGTGGATGATCAAGGTGCTGAGGACCCCACTGGATATCAGAATTACAATTAAGTTTTGTTCATGGTATTTTTTTTTACTTAGTCGGATTAACCCTTTAAGTGTCAGTGTGGTATGCATACCGCACTGGCACTCATAGGGTTAATTCTAGAAACATTTGAGGCTTTTTTCATACTTTGGATGCATTGATATGGGGCTTAGGGCCCCATATCAATACATCCACGGGGACCTTATGTTTTATGGGAGCCTTTTTTCCCCTTTCAATTCCTGCGTCGGCATGATTAACTCTGCACCCAAAAAATCTGGGTGCAGATTTCGCCCATTAGCATGGGTACCTTAAAGTATGTTAACACCTAACCTATGGAACTAAATGGGAAAATGGACATTGTTTAAATCAATTTTAATGGGGTCAAATGGGTGCCAACTTTAGAGCCCAACATTTGTTTATTTCTGCTGGTATTTCTTCATAGCACTGGTAATTGAATGGCTTACCGTGATTGAAAAAAATGCCAGCGGGTGTTTTTTTTTTTTTCCCCCATCAGGAGGCTCTGAGACTAAATATACTGCCTGCTGGAGTAATATCTCTAAGGCTGATGTTCATGTAACTAGGCTACATGAAGTGCTATTCCTGTACAAGATGGTTTGAGTTTCAGAGGCTTTACGGATAAGAAAGCAAAAATTTATTTTTACAGATGTTATAGAGCAGTAGTTCATTTATTTAGGTCTATTGCGGAGAATACTTGTGTAGCCAGATCTCTAAGAGAAGGTTATTCCCAACGGGAGAAATATATTTTGAACAAAGTCTCCAGGGAAGATTTGATAAAAAATCACGAGGCTCCTATTATGCATTTAAACGCCATCTTTACTACTCCAGCAGCAAAAAATAAACAGTTACAGAAAGAAAGTGTATACAACAGAACGATAACCCCGCCCCTTAGATAATGTTTATCCAATCACATCACAAAAAGCTTTATAATTGTAGGGACCGGCTGCCAGAGGCACTGTGGCCCGTGTAACGGGCTGTTCAACTAGTATATATATATTTCCCTTTTTAGACAAACTTTTTTGCTGTCCTTTTGGAATTTACTTTTACAAGACAATTCTGCTGATTTTAAAGTGATAGATTGTTTTTCTTGTATCTTTCATCCCAGTTTTGACTTCAGAGTTTTGTTCTCTTGGACATTAAAAATGTCTCACAAAAAATTAATTTTACCCATTACTCCACAAAAATGTAATAGGATCCCTTCTCATTTTATGTTGGAGGATAATGTTTCCAATTCTGATTCTCAAGAGGCAATTGGCATGTCATCAAGGCCTGATACTGAACAAAATATTCAAGCCTTGATGGATCAATCTGTCTATAAATATGTATCTAATGCCATTTCTTCTTGCAAGAATCAGATAACAAAAACTTTAGTGATTGCTGAGGTCCTTAATCAAACTAATTTGAATAAGCCTCCTCAAACTTTATTAAATCTCACCTGAGAGAGAGAAACTCAGGAAAATATCAAAGGTTAAATGAAGTATAAAACTAAACATTGTTCCTCACAGAAAAGAGAACATTCTTGGGCTCGCCATGGAAAAGCTAGAACATCTAGCATGGAAAATTGTGGTTCAAACGCACACAAACAAACCTCAGCTCGGGAGGATGATTTGCAGAGAAAGAGAAACAAGAATCAGTCTAAACCAGATTCCTTTTGTCTGGACTGTTGTACTGGGGAGTCCAATTATTAGTCAGAGGAACATATGGGCCAATTTTCTGATGAAATATCAGAGGATGAAAATTTCATTGAAAATAATATAGACAGTACTACACAAGGAAATAACATCATTCATGATGAACAGGGTCAAACACTTTCCAATCCAGAGCGTATTAAATACCCCAGATAAGCTGAATGGATACCTAAAGATCATGTGTCCAAATACAAAGAATTTTGGATCAGGAAAGCTCTGGACACAAAATCCAGAAACAAATGAAGTCTGAATGCCTGAGGCCATCTATTAGTGAGATTTGAGAACCCCCATTTATGGACCCTCAGATAGCTCAATAAATATATCTAAATCTGGTAGATACCCTAGAAACGGAGTTGAAGTATCTCTGAAGCAATGTCAGGACAAACTTTTAGATACAGTTGGCCCACTAGCAAGATCTTTATTCTGACTAAGGAAGCGATATCTAACTATACCCCAGTGGACTTAAATATTCCTAGAGGTTGGATACAAAGAACCTTTTGTCTGTTGAGTAATGGCAATACGGCTCTCTCAACAGAAAGACGTAGGGTAATTTTACTTGGAATAGACTCTAAGTTGTCTGACATGGCTTCCACGGAAGCAGAACTATAAGCTAATGGTCTTCTTTTTGGTGAAACCTTCATAAAAAATGTAGGTACATTTGTGAATACATTCACAGCTTTGGATAAAGCCCAAACTTCAATAAAGAAGGTTTTCAACAGTAAGGTTTTCATTAGGGTCAGGAAAAGCAGGGGCCATTTCCCGGACGGTCGGTCAGTTCCTTTAGAGGACAAACAGGAACTACCAAGACCCTTCTTATATTGGGAGAGGAAATTTCTCCCAGGACACCAGAGCTCCCCTTCCTTTCTTCCCCTTATGCGGCAGAGTCTAGAGAGCCAAGAGTTTGAGAGTATTTCCTTGTTCATGACCCTTTTCAGGTAAGTGTTTTTTCCCCTTCTTATTTTCTCTGGGAAAAATGGGGGGCAGACTCACCCATTTTTTCTAAGCCTGGTGTCAGATAACAACAAATCTATTGGTATTACAGACAATACAAGATTATCAGATATAATTTTATTGCACTCCTCATCAGACCCTAATACCAAATTCTTTCCTGTACTCCAGAGAGGAAGCTCTGTTAATAGACAAAGAAATTCAGAGTTTACAGAGGAAAGGAGTGAATATTCCAGCCTGAATTTCAGAACCAGGTTGCATAAGCAATATTTTCCTGGTACACAAAAAAGACTCCACTGTACAACTAGTCATAAATCTGAAAGAACTCTATTTGTTTGTCCTTTACAGGCACTTCAAGATGGAAGGCATTCATTGCCTCAGATCTTTTGATGCTATCGGATTGGATGGCAAAGCTAGCCCTCAAGGATACCTATTTAACTATTCCCATGGCTCAAGATCAACAAAATCTCCTTCAATTCCTTCAGTTCATGTATCTCCCTTTTGGCCTATCATTGGCCCCTTGGTGTTTCACAAAAATCATCAAACTTGTAATCTGTTTTCTGAGAAGCAGAGAGGTCCACATGATAATTTATCTGGACGACATGTTGATCATGTCTCAGGACATAAAGATGCTCAAGGAACATCTCCATCTGACTATTTAAGCCTTGATCAATCTTGGATTTATCATAAACTGGAAAAAATTGCTCATTCTACCTATCTAAAACATAGAATTTCTAGAGGCTTGGAATGGGAAAGTGATTTTTGGAATGTCACCAGATGTCATTGACTCCGACGCACTTTGGGTTAGGGATCTTGTTGCGGAAACCTCACCACAGGAGGGAAATGGTCTCCTTCAGAAAACTCTGCACATCAATTGCTTGGCGTTATTGGCACGATTGTTCACTGTCAAAAGCTTTACAAATACAAGTCAAATTGCTGCATTCAGTTGAAGATAGACAATGTATCAGTGGTGAAATACATCAACCATCAGGAGGGTGCCAAATCCAAAACACTGGCAATTATGGCCAAAGAATGTTGGCATTTTTGCTTAGACAAGAACATTTCAGCCCAGAATATCTATCTGGACTATCCAATACCATTGTGGACTGGAATTCCAGGCACCTAGCAGATTCCAATGATTGGACGCTTCACTTTATGGCTTTCTCGAAAATAGATGCTATTTGGGGTCCTCTACATTTAGACCTTTTTGTGTCAAGACTGAACACTCATCTTCCTCAAGTTTTCAGTTGGAGTCCGGACCCAGAAGCTCTGGTTTTAAACATCTTCCTTCAAGACTGGCCTCTCCTCGGCCGTTTTGTGTTTCCTCCTTTTGCCATGAATCCCAGAGTCATTCTCTAGATCAAGAAACCGCAAGTCACCACAGTTATAATCACATCCTTTTGGACAGCTCAACTGTGATTCCCTCCACTTCTCGATGTCCATAGACTTTCCTTGCTATCTAACTCCGCTTCCTGAGTTGCTTCTGGATCCGTCAGAACCTATTGCTTCAAGATCAATTATAACTTATGGCTTGGCGAATTTCAGGACTCAATAGCTTATCGATGGACTTTCGGAATCTGCTCAGCATCTCATCTCAGAGACTTGGGCACCTGGTACTAGGGCATGTTACAAGTCATGCTGTTATGTCTGAGCATGTTGGTATCTGGAATGGAACCTGGATCCCGTTTCTTCCATTTTAACTACCAATGTTAACTTTTTGTCTTCTTGTATTCAACAAGGGAAAGCTTACAGAACTATAAATTGCTATAGATCATCTATTTCAGCAGGTCATAATCATATTGAAGGTTTCCCTTCAGGCCAACATCCTTTAGTATGTAAATTGATGAAAGGTATTAAGTTGTCTAGACCACCTTCTACTAGGAATTCTGATCTTTGGGAAATCAATATCATCCTTCATTTGATAGAATCCTGGCCTCCTGACGAGATATTTAATTTTAAACAGTTTTTGGTCAAACTCTGTAACGGTTTTCTGACACTCAGACCAGGGTATGAAGTAAAAACACAGTTTTATTGAAACAGGAATGTAAAACAATGCCCCTAAGGGCCAGCACAGGAATAACAGTAAAGGTAATTACAGACAATGTGATTGCACACAATGGTAGGAATATGTGTTATGTATGGACAGGGAATAACCCCCAAAGGGTTAACGGGTGCAATAGGAGAGACTCAGTCTTTAGATTTGCCAACGCTCAGGATATATAGCAGTCTCTAGAACACAGTCTCTGAGTAGCTAAAAAGGAGTAAAGTGTCTGCACTGAATTCACTCTCAAGTTGGAATAGGAATGCACACCAGTGCCCAGAGCTGAGCCAATACCACCTCCGTGGGCTTAAGAGGAATGCTAATGCCAGAGCTGTAGTAACCAGAACCTGAAAATAGTAATAACCCTGCGTGTGCCAAATGGATTGTGCCCTGACACCCCTTGGGTGACACTACTGACGGTTACTGCACAAGCTACAAACAGCCGAAGCACTGGGAAGTGCAGTGGATAGTGTACCTTCTGAGCGTATGTAGGCCGGAGCCAGGACACCCTTCCAGTGCCGTACACAATTCTCACAGCAAGAGCGAACAGACTACCAGCGCCAGCCGGCGCGGTCACGGTGCACACTGAACACCGGACAGACAGTGCTCTGCTGGAGATAATAGGCAGTAATAGAGGTACTCAGAGTAGCGGCTCAAACAGGTAACTGTATGCTTGGCAAACAATGAAGGAGGCACGAGACCGGAGACTACAGGCACTGCACGGGTTAAGTGGCTCTGTACAGGAGAGAACAGCTTAGCAAACAGCAGATGGCAAAGCAACCTCAGGCTACAGCTAGACAATAGTGAGAGGAACAGCGAGTCACTTAAACAGTTCAGAATGACTGTATTACTTGGAGATATTTTTATTAAACAAAGTTAATGTTGACTTACTGTTTTTTTTACAGGGATATAATTTCAACATAGACGAAGATCAGAAAGAAGAAGACGAAAGAGAAAAGACAGTAGAAGACAGAAGATGGAAGATTATAGAAGAAGATTGAGAGTGGATGATCAAGGTGCTGAGGACCCCACTGGATATCAGAATTACAATTAAGTTTTGTTCATGGTATTTTTTTTTACTTAGTCGGATTAACCCTTTAAGTGTCAGTGTGGTATGCATACCGCACTGGCACTCATAGGGTTAATTCTAGAAACATTTGAGGCTTTTTTCATACTTTGGATGCATTGATATGGGGCTTAGGGCCCCATATCAATACATCCACGGGGACCTTATGTTTTATGGGAGCCTTTTTTCCCCTTTCAATTCCTACGTCGGCATGATTAACTCTGCACCCAAAAAATCTGGGTGCAGATTTCGCCCATTAGCATGGGTACCTTAAAGTATGTTAACACCTAACCTATGGAACTAAATGGGAAAATGGACATTGTTTAAATCAATTTTAATGGGGTCAAATGGGTGCCAACTTTAGAGCCCAACATTTGTTTATTTCTGCTGGTATTTCTTCATAGCACTGGTAATTGAATGGCTTACCGTGATTGAAAAAAATGCCAGCGGGTGTTTTTTTTTTTTTTCCCCATCAGGAGGCTCTGAGACTAAATATACTGCCTGCTGGAGTAATATCTCTAAGGCTGATGTTCATGTAACTAGGCTACATGAAGTGCTATTCCTGTACAAGATGGTTTGAGTTTCAGAGGCTTTACGGATAAGAAAGCAAAAATTTATTTTTACAGATGTTATAGAGCAGTAGTTCATTTATTTAGGTCTATTGCGGAGAATACTTGTGTAGCCAGATCCCTAAGAGAAGGTTATTCCCAACGGGAGAAATATATTTTGAACAAAGTCTCCAGGGAAGATTTGATAAAAAATCACGAGGCTCCTATTATGCATTTAAACGCCATCTTTACTACTCCAGCAGCAAAAAATAAACAGTTACAGAAAGAAAGTGTATACAACAGAACGATAACCCCGCCCCTTAGATAATGTTTATCCAATCACATCACAAAAAGCTTTATAATTGTAGGGTCCAATAATCCCACTTCCTCTTCTTTGTTGCTCCTGGCACAAGATAAGTACTCTGTGGTTTTGTTTAATAAATTTGATAAAATATTTGCTTTGTGTACAATTGATAAAATGTGTATTATATTTTATCTGGTGTGTAGGTGAATTTTGTTTAATTTATATTGTCTATTTCATTTGTTTATACTTTCATTCTTAGTTTTTCTTGGTCCCCTGAGGCTATTGATTTGCCTCTTATTTTCTTGTGGGGATTGCCCTTTGTTTTGTATCCCTGGTAAATTTATTTCCCTTCTCTATGGGTTTTTGCCCCTTAGCTTGTCAGCTTGTCTTTACCTCAGCTCCCTTTAGCTTTCTGAGCATACTCCCTACTTCAGAACTTGCCTCAGCATTCTTTTTCCTTTTATTATTTTTCCTTTAGTTTTTTAAAGTTTTCTTCAAATGGTATATAGCATGTGGGGTATTTCTCTTTCTTAAGTGCCCGTTTTCTATTGTAGATCCCTACTCGCGGCGGCCATCTTGGATTTGGGCATCTTGCCCTTTCTTCTTTTCTGAGCATGTGCAAACCTTTCTTCACAGTATACACCATTTTGTGACATTTCTTACCACTACAGATGTTTTTTTTTGCTAGACAACAGACCTTTCCTGACTTGGTTATATATAATTGCCATTGGTTTTATACTTTTCTGATATATATATATATATATATATATATATATCCTATATAATAATTCGCCAAGTTGTGTGTAACGCCTGACATGCGCAGTAGACACTGCTGCACGTGCGGCAGTCATGCACAGTAGAGACTGCCCGCGCCGCGGCTGATACAGAGCTGGGCGCTCCGAAGGAGCGTCCAGCTCTGTATCAGCCGAGGTGCGGGCAGTCTCCACTGCGTGTGACTGCCCCGCGACCGGCTGCCAGAGGCTCTGTATCAGCCGAGGCGCGGGCAGTCTCCACTGCGTGTGACTGCTCCGCGACCGGCTGCCAGAGGCACTGTGGCCCGTGTAACGGGCTGTTCAACTAGTATATATATATTTCCCTTTTTAGACAAACTTTTTTGCTGTCCTTTTGGAATTTACTTTTACAAGACAATTCTGCTGATTTTAAAGTGATAGATTGTTTTTCTTGTATCTTTCATCCCAGTTTTGACTTCAGAGTTTTGTTCTCTTGGACATTAAAAATGTCTCACAAAAAATTAATTTTACCCATTACTCCACAAAAATGTAATAGGATCCCTTCTCATTTTATGTTGGAGGATAATGTTTCCAATTCTGATTCTCAAGAGGCAATTGGCATGTCATCAAGGCCTGATACTGAACAAAATATTCAAGCCTTGATGGATCAATCTGTCTATAAATATGTATCTAATGCCATTTCTTCTTGCAAGAATCAGATAACAAAAACTTTAGTGATTGCTGAGGTCCTTAATCAAACTAATTTGAATAAGCCTCCTCAAACTTTATTAAATCTCACCTGAGAGAGAGAAACTCAGGAAAATATCAAAGGTTAAATGAAGTATAAAACTAAACATTGTTCCTCACAGAAAAGAGAACATTCTTGGGCTCGCCATGGAAAAGCTAGAACATCTAGCATGGAAAATTGTGGTTCAAACGCACACAAACAAACCTCAGCTCGGGAGGATGATTTGCAGAGAAAGAGAAACAAGAATCAGTCTAAACCAGATTCCTTTTGTCTGGACTGTTGTACTGGGGAGTCCAATTATTAGTCAGAGGAACATATGGGCCAATTTTCTGATGAAATATCAGAGGATGAAAATTTCATTGAAAATAATATAGACAGTACTACACAAGGAAATAACATCATTCATGATGAACAGGGTCAAACACTTTCCAATCCAGAGCGTATTAAATACCCCAGATAAGCTGAATGGATACCTAAAGATCATGTGTCCAAATACAAAGAATTTTGGATCAGGAAAGCTCTGGACACAAAATCCAGAAACAAATGAAGTCTGAATGCCTGAGGCCATCTATTAGTGAGATTTGAGAACCCCCATTTATGGACCCTCAGATAGCTCAATAAATATATCTAAATCTGGTAGATACCCTAGAAACGGAGTTGAAGTATCTCTGAAGCAATGTCAGGACAAACTTTTAGATACAGTTGGCCCACTAGCAAGATCTTTATTCTGACTAAGGAAGCGATATCTAACTATACCCCAGTGGACTTAAATATTCCTAGAGGTTGGATACAAAGAACCTTTTGTCTGTTGAGTAATGGCAATACGGCTCTCTCAACAGAAAGACGTAGGGTAATTTTACTTGGAATAGACTCTAAGTTGTCTGACATGGCTTCCACGGAAGCAGAACTATAAGCTAATGGTCTTCTTTTTGGTGAAACCTTCATAAAAAATGTAGGTACATTTGTGAATACATTCACAGCTTTGGATAAAGCCCAAACTTCAATAAAGAAGGTTTTCAACAGTAAGGTTTTCATTAGGGTCAGGAAAAGCAGGGGCCATTTCCCGGACGGTCGGTCAGTTCCTTTAGAGGACAAACAGGAACTACCAAGACCCTTCTTATATTGGGAGAGGAAATTTCTCCCAGGACACCAGAGCTCCCCTTCCTTTCTTCCCCTTATGCGGCAGAGTCTAGAGAGCCAAGAGTTTGAGAGTATTTCCTTGTTCATGACCCTTTTCAGGTAAGTGTTTTTTCCCCTTCTTATTTTCTCTGGGAAAAATGGGGGGCAGACTCACCCATTTTTTCTAAGCCTGGTGTCAGATAACAACAAATCTATTGGTATTACAGACAATACAAGATTATCAGATATAATTTTATTGCACTCCTCATCAGACCCTAATACCAAATTCTTTCCTGTACTCCAGAGAGGAAGCTCTGTTAATAGACAAAGAAATTCAGAGTTTACAGAGGAAAGGAGTGAATATTCCAGCCTGAATTTCAGAACCAGGTTGCATAAGCAATATTTTCCTGGTACACAAAAAAGACTCCACTGTACAACTAGTCATAAATCTGAAAGAACTCTATTTGTTTGTCCTTTACAGGCACTTCAAGATGGAAGGCATTCATTGCCTCAGATCTTTTGATGCTATCGGATTGGATGGCAAAGCTAGCCCTCAAGGATACCTATTTAACTATTCCCATGGCTCAAGATCAACAAAATCTCCTTCAATTCCTTCAGTTCATGTATCTCCCTTTTGGCCTATCATTGGCCCCTTGGTGTTTCACAAAAATCATCAAACTTGTAATCTGTTTTCTGAGAAGCAGAGAGGTCCACATGATAATTTATCTGGACGACATGTTGATCATGTCTCAGGACATAAAGATGCTCAAGGAACATCTCCATCTGACTATTTAAGCCTTGATCAATCTTGGATTTATCATAAACTGGAAAAAATTGCTCATTCTACCTATCTAAAACATAGAATTTCTAGAGGCTTGGAATGGGAAAGTGATTTTTGGAATGTCACCAGATGTCATTGACTCCGACGCACTTTGGGTTAGGGATCTTGTTGCGGAAACCTCACCACAGGAGGGAAATGGTCTCCTTCAGAAAACTCTGCACATCAATTGCTTGGCGTTATTGGCACGATTGTTCACTGTCAAAAGCTTTACAAATACAAGTCAAATTGCTGCATTCAGTTGAAGATAGACAATGTATCAGTGGTGAAATACATCAACCATCAGGAGGGTGCCAAATCCAAAACACTGGCAATTATGGCCAAAGAATGTTGGCATTTTTGCTTAGACAAGAACATTTCAGCCCAGAATATCTATCTGGACTATCCAATACCATTGTGGACTGGAATTCCAGGCACCTAGCAGATTCCAATGATTGGACGCTTCACTTTATGGCTTTCTCGAAAATAGATGCTATTTGGGGTCCTCTACATTTAGACCTTTTTGTGTCAAGACTGAACACTCATCTTCCTCAAGTTTTCAGTTGGAGTCCGGACCCAGAAGCTCTGGTTTTAAACATCTTCCTTCAAGACTGGCCTCTCCTCGGCCGTTTTGTGTTTCCTCCTTTTGCCATGAATCCCAGAGTCATTCTCTAGATCAAGAAACCGCAAGTCACCACAGTTATAATCACATCCTTTTGGACAGCTCAACTGTGATTCCCTCCACTTCTCGATGTCCATAGACTTTCCTTGCTATCTAACTCCGCTTCCTGAGTTGCTTCTGGATCCGTCAGAACCTATTGCTTCAAGATCAATTATAACTTATGGCTTGGCGAATTTCAGGACTCAATAGCTTATCGATGGACTTTCGGAATCTGCTCAGCATCTCATCTCAGAGACTTGGGCACCTGGTACTAGGGCATGTTACAAGTCATGCTGTTATGTCTGAGCATGTTGGTATCTGGAATGGAACCTGGATCCCGTTTCTTCCATTTTAACTACCAATGTTAACTTTTTGTCTTCTTGTATTCAACAAGGGAAAGCTTACAGAACTATAAATTGCTATAGATCATCTATTTCAGCAGGTCATAATCATATTGAAGGTTTCCCTTCAGGCCAACATCCTTTAGTATGTAAATTGATGAAAGGTATTAAGTTGTCTAGACCACCTTCTACTAGGAATTCTGATCTTTGGGAAATCAATATCATCCTTCATTTCATAGAATCCTGGCCTCCTGACGAGATATTTAATTTTAAACAGTTTTTGGTCAAACTCTGTAACGGTTTTCTGACACTCAGACCAGGGTATGAAGTAAAAACACAGTTTTATTGAAACAGGAATGTAAAACAATGCCCCTAAGGGCCAGCACAGGAATAACAGTAAAGGTAATTACAGACAATGTGATTGCACACAATGGTAGGAATATGTGTTATGTATGGACAGGGAATAACCCCCAAAGGGTTAACGGGTGCAATAGGAGAGACTCAGTCTTTAGATTTGCCAACGCTCAGGATATATAGCAGTCTCTAGAACACAGTCTCTGAGTAGCTAAAAAGGAGTAAAGTGTCTGCACTGAATTCACTCTCAAGTTGGAATAGGAATGCACACCAGTGCCCAGAGCTGAGCCAATACCACCTCCGTGGGCTTAAGAGGAATGCTAATGCCAGAGCTGTAGTAACCAGAACCTGAAAATAGTAATAACCCTGCGTGTGCCAAATGGATTGTGCCCTGACACCCCTTGGGTGACACTACTGACGGTTACTGCACAAGCTACAAACAGCCGAAGCACTGGGAAGTGCAGTGGATAGTGTACCTTCTGAGCGTATGTAGGCCGGAGCCAGGACACCCTTCCAGTGCCGTACACAATTCTCACAGCAAGAGCGAACAGACTACCAGCGCCAGCCGGCGCGGTCACGGTGCACACTGAACACCGGACAGACAGTGCTCTGCTGGAGATAATAGGCAGTAATAGAGGTACTCAGAGTAGCGGCTCAAACAGGTAACTGTATGCTTGGCAAACAATGAAGGAGGCACGAGACCGGAGACTACAGGCACTGCACGGGTTAAGTGGCTCTGTACAGGAGAGAACAGCTTAGCAAACAGCAGATGGCAAAGCAACCTCAGGCTACAGCTAGACAATAGTGAGAGGAACAGCGAGTCACTTAAACAGTTCAGAATGTCGCCGGAGCGACCGGAGCAATACTGGAACACCGGAACAGCAGACAGGACCGGAGCGGCAACCGGAACCGGATCAATACTGCAGCAGTCACAACAGCCGAGGAACAGGGTCAATCACGGAGCAGAGTCATCAGCCAGAACCGGGTCAATCACGGAGCAGGGTCGTCAGCCAGAACCGGGTCAATCACAGAGCAGGGTCGTCAGCACGAGCCGGGTCAATCATGGAGCAGGATCAGGAGAGGAGTCAGACAAGCCGGGTCGGTACACAGGAGACAATGAAACTCAGCAACGAGGCGCAGGAACAGGAACACCATGAAAGGGCAACTGACAAGTGCCCAAACTCCAGCATATAAAGGAACATCCTGGGCGGGCCAGTCAGCCTCCTCCAATGCACAGGTAATTCAGCCAAGATTGACAGGAAAGCACGGGGACCGTGATAAACTCACCATGTTGCTTTTTCTAATTTCATTCAGACGAGCGTCTGATGTTCATGCTTTGGATTTTTCCAACAGATTTCTTGAACTTGATGGTGTAAGATTTTTGATTTCTAGATGTACTAAATCTTTGTCTAGGGAAATCTTTTATCCAAGCTTCCCTCATGATCCTCAACTCTGTGACGTTCTTTGTCTGAAGGCATATGAATCTGTTACTGCTAAATTTAGAGCTACTAATTCACCCCAATTACTGATTTCATTTATGAAACCTTACCTTCCAGTTTAAACAGCTACTTTGGCAAGATGGATTCGCTGGATCATGCAGTCATCTGGTATTGATACAAAATACACTATTCTAGAGAAGCAATGGCTTCCAAATAGCTTCTTGCAGGTGGCAGACTTTAGGACATTCTCAAAGAGGCTGATTGGTCCAGAGAATCCACCTTTAAGACATCTTATTTCAAACCTAATACTCATGTAACTGCTAATGTTATACAACAGCTTTGAACTTGCATAATAGAAGCCTCTGTGTCTTGCCATAAAATTTGAGGATTTTCCTAACTTCGTGAAGCAAAGTCAGGATTTTATTAAAGACACGTAGTCGAGTATTATCTCTCCCTAATTAACCCTCCCTTTTCTGCTTTTATGTTTTTCTCCTTTAGGAATCATTAAGGAGTTCCAGACACTTTGGTTCCAGAATCCTGTTTATAGAAGTTGCTACAGTTGATGTTTTTCACGGCATCAAAGAAGAGAAAGTAGAATTATTGGACCCTACAGTTATACAGCTTATTGTGATGTGATTGGATAAACATTATCTAAGGGGTGGGGTTATCATTCTGTTGTATACACTTTTTCTTTCTGTAACTGTTTATTTTTTGCTGCTGGAGTAGTAAAGATGGAGTTTAAATGCATAATACTCACCTCTGTGTCTTTAATAAAATCCTGACTTTCCGTCACGAAGTTAGGAAAATCCTCGAATTCTATGATAATACTGGTAGGCAGCTTTAGTGTGAGGCTTCTGTGGAAAATGTAATGATAGTGGCCAGAATCTTAGACCTTGCCACAGCAAGACATGTATGTATAATGCCATTTGAGGGACCATATTTGAGAAAGAGCTAAATTCCCTAACTGCCAAGACTGCCAAAAAAATAACTATCTGCCTCAGGATAGGAGGTTTAATATTTAAAGCTATTTTTTCTTCCCTAGAAAACTACAGGATGAATTGCAACCCCCAAATAATCATTTTTAAGACATTACACTGGGAAAGGGGACAAGTCCTACAAAAAAGTGGTACCATGATCCTCAGAACAAAGATTCTGTTTCCAGGCTGCCCATTCCAGTGGGAGAAAGATTATATTTCTTCCATGCACAATGGAAGTAAATCCCAGATTATTCTGGATATTAGTAGTTATTGCAGAAGGATGACAAATACAGTTTATCTCCCTTCCTCTAGACATATTTATAACTACTACCCAAATACGTTTCCTTCCCAAAAGAGAAACATTCCTAGTGCTACTTGAAGACCATTGTAAAAAGAGAGGCAGCTTTGCTTCTACCTTTCTGGTTACAAAGACTGCTGATCAATCTTACCTGTACAAATTTATCCTTCAGAATGATTCAAGATGGTCGTTATCAGAACATTATTGAATAGTTAATTTCTTTTACATGAAAGTAGCAAGACATATATGAGGAAAGCCATTTCCTGTGTGTTCAATCCAAAGCAATGTGGTTGAGGGACTAACTAGGGGAAATGTAGGAGTAGGAAGGGTATTGGAGGATACTATTTGGTTAACTCTGGAGTCAGACAGTTAACCAGGTAGGCTATTGGCCCTCTGTTAACCCGACCGATTGTCCACCTGCTTCCCTTTCTTATTTAAAAAAAAACAAAAAAAAATGCTATTTGCAAATCTAATTACCAATCTTGGCTATAATGTAACAATTCAAATAGCATGCCAAAATAATCTATTGATGTAACAAATAGACAGCAGTGATTAGTGCTAGCCCTAATGCCATACAGCCATTTGTTTGAGGAGACACCAGACAGAGCACTGAGCAAGTTAATGTTTTTTCATCATCATAATAAAGTATAAGCTATCATATACAATATATATCTACATCTAAAAACTAATAAAAACTTGTCAGTAATAAATGAATATTGGGGTCATATGTATCAAAAGTTACTCATAAGCCCTAAATAAACCCCCACAGAGTCTCCCCCATCTACTTCTGATCCCCTTCCTTTTTTGGGGGACAGTGTTACCTTTGTGGGAAAACCGCACAAGAGAATCATAAGTCTTTCACCAGACATATATATACACAATTCCGTGCTAGGGGTAGAAGGGGAGGATGGAGATGCCGGAGAAGGGCTATTAGTGCAGATTACAATAGAGAACTAGGGGAATTAAAAGATGTTTTCAATTTGTCAGATCATTAACTTAGTCATTTGGAATTAGCTGTACTTAAAAAGGGATTGAAATTTGCCCCAAGCACAAATACAGATGATTTCTCATTATTTTTAAATTTGAATAGATTTGTGCATAGCCTTACCCTAAAAAGACATTAAAGCAATAAAGAAGAGTTACAGTATATTAACAATTTAAACCATCTGGTCAGTTTATTGGAAGAAGGGGGTGTGATGTTACCATTTGATCCTATCAAGGGGAGGGTCCTATGGATATTATAGATAACATCTGGCTGGATCGATCAGTGGTACATTCACCGTTTGTCCCTAAATCCACTTTCTATCCGCATCAAGATAGAGGTCCCTATTTGGATACTTTCTACAGTTTGGTTTTGGAGGATTTCAAACAGACTTTTGGAAACAATAGAATGGTCAAACATAGGAATTTAAAAGGGGAAGAATGGAAAGCACTTAAATCATTGGAGGAAAATCCATTAATACATATTACAGAGGCAGATAAGGGGGGCATTAGTTATTTTAAACAGATCAGACTATGTACTGGAAGTAAACAGACTCCTAGGAGACAGTAGTATATATGAGGTACTGGGGGCAAATCCCACTATAATATATCAAAAACAATTACAGACTATATTAACAGATGCACAAAAAGAAGGGATTATAACTAAGAAAGAGAGACAATTTTTGGAGGTTACACACCCCAAAACTCCATATTTCTATCAAACACCGAAAATACATAAGTCCCTGAAAAACCCGCCAGGAAGACCTATTGCAGCTAGTATGGACAGTATTACTTCAAATCTTTCACAGTCCATAGATTGCTATTTACAAAGATATGTGATGGAATTGGAGTCTTATATAAAATATACTAAACATATATTGCGTAAATTACACAATATTAAGTGGGAAACATACTTTATTTGGGCCACAATAGAGGTAATGGCCCTAAACACTAGTATAGATCACCAAATAGGTATTGGGGCTATATCTGAATATTTAGATGCTGATTTACCTTATAAGCAAAAACAGTTTATCCTTAACCCCTTCGGTGCCAGAGGCTTGGGCCATTGCCTGTACCCTGCAGGCCAGACACTTTTTCAGCATTTTTGCTATTCTTCCGTTTAGGCTTGATTTCCTCTGGGGATTTTTAGTTAAATATGGAAAACTATATATTGTTTTTTTTCAGAACAAATTGAGCTTTCTTGTGGTACCTTACATGAACAGAATTTTACATCGTGCAAAAAGCTATGATGTCATAATGACAAAAAAAGTGAAAATTTACTAATTTTGCTAAAATCACATACTATGTATCAAAAACATTTACCTTGATTGAAAAAGTTTCAATTATTTGAAAAAGCCCTGAGTCCCCCGAGTAAAAAAATACCAAATTTGTATAGTTTTACCGACGTCCATGGCTAGCGTAGAGCCCTAATCACCAGCAGCGCAAAATGACATTTTCAACTTTATAAACTAAAATGTGCATTCTAGGGTTTTTGTGGTAAAACTACCCTAAAATAGTGGAATAACTATATAAAGCTATATATTTCTGAAAAGTAGACAACCTGCCGCATCTAATGAGGTGTAACTTGCCTTCTTGCCCCAAGCCTGTTGTGCCCAAATGCTTCCAGAATGTGGCACTATAGGAAAAAAATGGCATTTTCTTACATTTCTGCCCCTTCAACTGTACTGAAATCTATGAAAACCATGGAATTTCCAACTATATTCATTAGCTAGTGCTCTTGGGAGAAAAATGACACTCCATTGGTATGGGTTCACCTACCTCAGGGGATGCTAGAAGTGTAAAAAGACACCTACTACAACCTCTAAATTTTCTAACATTTTCTCAAACATTACTTTTCTATACAAAAATGGTTATAACAACTAGAGAAGTAAAGAAAGGCTACACAAACCATACCATTTTGGAAAGAAGACAACCTGCTGCATCTAATAAGGGGTGAATTGCCTTCTTATCCCAAGCCTGTTGTGCCCAAATGCTTCCAGAAGGTGGCACTATAGGAAAAAAATGGCATTTTCGTCCATTTCTGCCCCTTCATCTGTACGGAAATCTGTGAAAACCATGGAATTTCTAACTGTATTCATTAGCTAGTGCTCTTAGGAGAAAAATGACACCTCATTGGTATGAGTTCCCCTACCTATTGCAACGACTAATTTTTCTAACATTTTCTCAAACATTACTTTTCTGTACAAAAATGGTTATAACAACTAGAGAAGTGAAGAAAGGCTATACAAACCATACCATTTTTGAAAGAAGACAACCTGCTGCATCTAATGAGGGGTGAATTGTTGTCTTCCCCCAAGCCTGTTGTGCCCAAATACTTCCAGAAGGTGGCACTATAGGAAAAAAATTGTGTTTTCTTACATTTCTGCCCCTTCATCTATATGGAAATCTGTGAAAACCATGGAATTTCCAACTGTATTCATTAGCTAGTGCTCTTAGGAGAAAAATGACACCCCATTGGAATGAATCGACAAAACTTAGAGGTGCCAGAAGCACATAACTACACCTACCTGTTTGCTTCTTCAAAAATGGCTGTTTGTACTAAAATGTTCATAACTGTTAGAGTCATGAAGGAAAGGTATAAAAGGTATACCATTTTGCAAAGTAGACATTCTCCCGCATCACGTGAGGGGTCACTTCCCTTTCTACCCCCTGGGGTGAAGTGCACAAATATTTCCAAAAAGTGGCGCTATGGGAATAAATGCATGTTTTTTTACATTTCCACCACTTCAAAGATACTAAAATCTTTGAAAACCATAACATTTCCTGCTGTATTCAGTACCTGCTACCAACATGATAAAAATGGTAGCCCATTTGTGTGGGTTAACATACAATATGTGGGTGCTAGGAACACTTACGTAAACCTGACACTTTTGTTTTTTAAATTATCTGCTTGCACTAAAATGGCTATAACCATAATAGATATGCAGGAAAGGTAGAAAACAATGCCATTTTGGAAAGAAAACAACCTGCCGCATCTAATGAGGGGTCACTTGATTTCATACCCAAAGGCTGGTATGCACAAATGCTTCCAGGAGGTGGCGCTAATGAAAAAAAAAAGGCATTTTCTTACATTTCTGCCCCTTCAAATGTTTGGAGCTCTGTGAAAACCCATGGAATTTTCAATTGCATTCTTTAGCTAGTGCTCTTAGGAGTCAAACGACACCCCATTGGTATGAGCTGAACTACCTTAGGGGGTGCTAGAAGTAGAAAACTACACCTACTACAAACTCTGATGTTTCTAACATTTTCTGAAACCTGACTTGCCTGTATGAAAATGGCTATAACACCTTCAGAAGTGAAGAAAAGGTAGATAAACTATACCATTTTGGAAAGAAGACAACATGCCGCATCTAATGAGGGGTCACTTGCCTTTTTACCCCTAAGTTAGTTGGCACAACTATTTCCAGAATGTGGTGCTACTGGAAAACAAACATTTTTTTTTACACATCAGTCACTTCAAAGATACTAAAATGGTTCAATGGCATGGGATTTCCTAGGAGGACTTCTTGCCAACCTAAGAAAAATGGTACTCAACTGCTGTGGGTCGACATACCAATTTGTGTGACAGGAGCGTAGCTACCAGTGAAACAGGAATGGGAAAGTAAACAGTGTATGTGTGATTTTATGGCTAACAGAAGAAGAAGCTTGCAAGTCAGCCAGTGTACGCGCGGACCTGTGACTACCAGTGTAACAGTGTGGGAGGGTGAGGGATTAGGCAGTGTGTGTGGGTATGAGCAGAGGAGCAAGGATGGTGGTGAAGGTGGGGCAGTGTCTGATAGTGTGTATGGGGGATCTGTGACTACCAGTGTGCACTGTATGTCCCCCTCATACAAAGTTTGATTCCCAGCCTGAATCTAGTGCATACTGGTACTTTGAGTCTACCAATAGGCAGTGGAAACAGGCTGGGGAATGGGACAGCCAGTTGGCTGTGGAACCAGGCAGGGGGATACGGTATGGGGGGGGGGAATCGGAGGCATTTTTTGTACATGCCACAGGGGTGCCCAATGCACTGCAAAGCAATGTGTTGGACCCCCTGTTGCACACAAAGAGTTTTTTTTTTTATTATTATTTTGTATTCATACCTCATTGGGGAGGCGGTAGCAGGAACATTCCTGGTGTCCCCCATCAAGGTCTAAAAACAGAATAATGAAAAAAAAAGTGTGTGTGTGTGTGTGTGTCACAGGGGGTCCAACGTATTGCAAAGCACTGCGTTGGACCCCCCTTGTGCCACGTGCATTTTTTGGGGCTTTTCCCCCAATATTTTTGTGTAGACCTCGTTGGGGGCATCAGAACCCATACAATGAGGTCTAAATAAAAAATAAAAGGGGAAAAAAAATAATCCTTTGGGTGCCACAGGGGTGTCCAGTGGATTGCAAAGCAATGCCTTGGGCCCCTATGGCACACAAAGGGTTAATTTTTTTTATCGTTACTTTGTATTCAGATGGCCACCAAACAAGCTCTGATCACAAAGTAATGATAAAAAGTCCTGTGTGTGCCACAGGAAGGGGGTCTGCATTGAACCCCCCTCCCAGTGGCACACACAGGGTTAAATTTTTTTCATTTTTTTTTTTTTTTATTATATACCTCATTGAGAGGCATCAGGACCCCCATGATCTCCCCCCATGAGGTCTTAGTAAAAATATATATATATATATATATGTCCACAAAAGAAGTGACCCTGTGAGTGCCACTGGGGTCTCCAGAGCATTGCAAAGCAATGCATTGGATCCTTGTGGCACTCAGAGGGTTAATTTTTTTTTATCATTACTTTGTAATCAGAGCTTGTTGGGGGGCCATCAGGACCAATCCTGATGGCCCCCCAACAATCTCTGGTAACAAAATAATGATAAAAGCCCTGTGTGTGCCACAGGAGGGGGGTGCATTGGACCCCCCTGTGGCACACACAGGGTTATTTTACTTTTTTTTTTTAATTATAGACCTCATTGAGGGGCATCAGGATCCCCCCTGATCCCCCCAATGAGGTCTTTCCAAAAAAAAAAAATCCCCCCAAAAGAATTGACCCTGTGAGTGCCACAGGGGTCTCCAGCACATTGCAAAGCCATAAGCCAGTTATACCGGCTTATGCAGTGACCGCATTTCACTCTTACAGCGTACGAGCGTGGCACATCAGGTACAGCTGTGTCCACTCGTACGCTGGCACTCTAGGGGTTAAAGGGGTGGAATATATATTATACCATAATTATTTTGTATTTGAAGGTATATATTACAGGTAAATATGGGGAGCAACAATGGGGGCCAGCTTTGCCCCCAGTTATGCAAACTTAGTCATGGGTAGCTGGGAACGACACCATGTCTGGGGGGTGCAGCTGGGGGCAAAGCTGGTCATATATGGGCGATACATTGATGACCTTATAGTTATTTGGAGGGGTAGCAGGAGAGAACTGCAGGACTTCATAATGGGTTTTGATAATAACAAGGTGAGATTGAAGTTCACATATGAAATCAATGAAGTTACAGTAAATTATATAGATTTGAAATTAAGTCACAAGGATGGAAACATCATTACCAAAACTTTTGTTAAGCCCACTAGTGTCAGTGGTTATTGGAACTATAATAGCTGTCACCTGGCCAGTTGGAAAAACAATATACCCAAGGGTCAGTTTTGCAGATAGAGACAGAACTGCTCTAGGGATCATGATTATCAAAAAACAAGCAGCCCCATTAAGGAAAAAGTTTCTAGCTAAGGGATACCCTCAGCAATTAATAGAAGATGTATATGTAGAGGTGGGGAGGTTGGATAGAATTTCGATGATAGTTGATCATAATCAGTATAGTAAGGAGGAAGTAAATATTGGGAATAAAAAAAGATAGAACTGGACCATCATTCTTTACTAGATACAGTAATGAACAATAAAAGGTAAAAAAGATTTTAGAAAAACATTGGCCAATCTTAAGGAAGGACCCATTATTAAAAACACAAATAACACCTACCACTTCCATTATATATACAAAAAATAGGAACCTCAAAAATATATTTTCTAAAAATAGACCCCAAAAATTAATTATAGAAAAGAAAGGGACCTTTTTAGACTGTTTAGGATCTTTTAGATGTGGGGCAGTTAGATGTATTACATGTTGTTTTATAGCACATAGGGAACATGCTTTCACAGATAGTCAGGGCAATTCATGTCAATTACTACAATTTATGACATGTAACACTTCATATGTGGTTTACAGTATCAAGTGTCCATGTGGACTCAGATATATAGGGAGAACCAAGAGGTCACTCAAGATTAGATTTTTAGAACATAGAAGGTCTATTATCACAGGAGATGTTAAATATCCATTAGGTAGACATTATAAACATTTTCATTGTAGTAAAATAGAGGGCATGGTATTGTTACCTATGGAACAAGTATCATATACACATATAGTTGGAGATAGGTTTTCTACATTATGCAGATTAGAAATATATTGGATTTATAGATGTAACACTTTACATCCATATGGTCATAATGACAAAATAGATACATACATGTTTATATAGTATACATTAGTACATGAATATATAGTATATAACAGTCACATATATTACATATCATCACTTATATTAGATTACACACATTTTGGTTCTGTTAGGTTTCAGTTAGTTATTATACTAGGGTGGTAGGTAAGAGGGTAGTTGTTTTTAGAGTTTTCCATATATATGGGTCTATATGGATGATGTGATGCTGTATTGCTAAGGATATGTCCTTAGCTGCCATAATGGTAGTGGGATGGTATATGTTGCTCTGTTAGTTGTTTAGCAGTGGGTCTTTAAGGTAGTCTATTGAGGATGTATTTACATTTCAATATATATCGTTTGTTTCTATGGGTGGGGTAGTGTATAGGTTATTCATTCTATAACGGTTTCCCTACAGTTGAGTTTTAATTTGTCCCTGTTTTGGAAGGAAAGCCCCTTTAAGAGAGTGACATATATGTGAGGGTTGATCAATCTCTATACATATATATACAAAATAATAAAACTATAGGGTATGTGACGGGGATACAGGGGTTAATGCTTGGTAGACCGAGGGTTAAGCAATTTATCCAGCCAGACAAAAAAATTAATAAATTGCATTTATTAGAGAGGTCACGGCACACAAACATAGGACAAAAATTACAGGCAAACAAACAGGGATAAAACATAAAAACGAAACACTTCTGCGGTTCTCTTCTTGGTTGCACAGATTGCCAGGGGTTACATATAATACTCACAGTCCATTTTAGCTTAATGCTGGAGCTTACACATAGTCCCACTAGAGGCAAGAGTGGGCATCCTGCCCACTACACATGCTGCTGGATTACATGAAGGTTCCTTGTTTCTTTTAGTCCTGACAGAGGAGTTGGGAACAGCATCCTAAGAGATTATCCCCAGCCACTTTCTTTAGTCTTGGGCCATAGCCACCGGAGTTTAGCTACCTGGCCACAATCCTTGTGGTGGAAACATCAGGGTACATTATGTGGCTATAGCCGCCTTGACTTACAGTCCACAACTGAAAAGGGAACCTGGCCACTACAGTGCCCACTCACTCTAACTCTTCCGGTGAGGGCACTCACCAGTCCCAGTTTCTCCAGTACTCCTTTAGAATGCCCATGGACCCTAGGCCTCCCATCATTATGGAGAGGCCTCCTCTCCTCTTCCTACATTTTTTCAACTCTGTCCTCTCTCTCTCTCTCTCTTCCTAGCCTTTTTTTTCCTCTGTCAGGACTAAAAGATGTCACAGGTACCATCTACCAGGTCTCTTTCCGCTTAGCCTGATGTGAGGGGGAAGATAAACACATTCCACAAACAGATTTGCCCTACCCCCCTCTATCTGACCAACACTGGCTATCTCATAACACAATCTCTGAGGACAGCTAGACTGGATGGCACCATCCCTCTGTACATCATACACACTAACCAAGCCATTCAATGCTGGTAAATGGCCAACACTCTCTAATGCATGCACACACAGGGGACATTAATGTTTCAAGAATGGGAACACATGTTAAGACAATGGCGATCACTGAAAATAGACACATTTCATTCTCTGGGTGACAACCTATCACGGTGCCTGTGCTATGCTGGCGACATTCTGTCAGTTTTACTTCCTGCTGACTCTTATTGGTTGAAGTGGCTTTGTCCCGCCCAGTATTTGTCCTTAAATACTGGGCCTTGTCACTTCTCTGGTGCCCTTTCGTGGTGTTTCCGTTACCAGTGCTTGTTCCAGTTTCTTATGTGATCTCTGTGTATGACCAGGACTGCCTGACTACTCTGCTGAATCCGTTCCTGTCTTGTGTACCGACCCGGACTACCTGACTACTCTGCTATCTTGTTTCTGCTCTGTGTACCGACCTGGCCCGGCTGACGTTCCTGCTCTGTTTACCGACTCGGATTGGCTGACGTTCCTGCTCTGTGTACCGACTCGGATTGGCTGACGTTCCTGCTCTGTGTACCGACCCGGCCTGGCTGTCGTTCCTGCTCTGTGTACCGACTCGGATTGGCTGACATTCCTGCTCTGTGCACCGGCCCGGTTGGGGCTCCATTTTCCGTGTATCAGAGCCTGCCTGCGGCCCCATCCGGTACTCGGTTTGGGGCTGTCATCCAGGTTCCTCTCTGTCTCCTGACAGAGTCACTGTTGCCTCATTTTCGTTTCCGAAGTCTAGTCTCGGTTACAATCTGTGCACCACGGTACGCTTGACCCTTTTTCCTGCCACCAGCTGAGGTTGGTCTTCCTCTGGGTGCCTCAGGCTGTTCTCCATATCGGGCAGTCGACATTGGTCTAAGCGTTTGTTAACCCCTTCGGGGAAGGTGCCATCTTCCACCGGATTTCAATAATTGCAGTCTCCGTTGGGTGCCCTTCCGGGCATACAGTCGCAGTCCTCCGTTACTGCTACGACAGTCCACAAACTTGTCCTGGGCCTCCGTTTACTTCTGTGGCATTACTCGCTATTTGTTCACACTCTCCAGAGTGAGAGTCTTAAGGGCCTCGCTCTATTAGGGCCTGTCAGTCTTCCTGGCCTAATAGTAACCCATTCACTGCTGCCTCGTTCGAGTATCACACAAACTTTACCTGACCGGTGTCAGTATATTGTTGTTGCTGAATTGTACATATACTGGACCCGTGTGGGTATTTATTACTGTAACCTGTCCTGTGTCAGTACTATATTGTCTATATATATTACTGGACCCGTGAGGGTTATTGTTATTCTGAGTTTGTTCAATAAATCTGTGTTTTACCTAACCTACTTGTTACGGTTCAGTACACTCAGAAAGGGAAGGTTTAGGTAAAACACAATTTTATTGAAACACAATGAATAATAGTAACCCTCACAGGTCCAGCATACAGTAATATGATAAGCTGACACAAGACAGGTTACAATAGTATGATTAACCCACATGGGTCCAGTATGTAGCACAGTATTACAGTACTGACACAGGTCAGGAAAATCACAACTGATACAGTGTAAGAAGGACCACGAGCAGCAATTTAGGCCAATGACTGGATTGACCTCAACGTAGGTAGGCCCAATGTAACTCTCTACGCAGGGAGTCACAACAGCGACTGACTCGTATGTAACGGGTTAAGCCAGTGCAGGTCTGGCAAGGCAAATAAGGAGGACTGCTGCAAAGCGAGCGCCCACCGGAGACTACAGACAGCCGGAATCAAAGTGAAGTGCAGCAGGAATAATATGCACCCAACTGAGACTTCAAACTTAAACACAAAGGCCCAGCACTGCCCCTGAAGGGGTTAACGTACGCTCCGGTCTGTAGCGAGGAGGCAACCTGTGGAGCCCAAACGTACCCAACCTCAGTAATGACACAAACAGACCAAGCGTTCGTGGTGCTAATCGGAATCACCAGAGGGTCACACAGGACACAGTGTGCGAATGGGTAGAGAACTGGACTACTCTGCAAAACCGGATCACCAGTGCTCTGGCAAGCCCACAGGACTTGAGCAACAGCGTAAGTGGAGAGGCTTAATGAGCAGGAATGGAACTGAAGCAGGATCTTCAACCCACCCGGGTTGGTACATGGAGCAGGAATGTCCGCCAAGTCGATTCGGCACACGGAGCAGGATCGCCAAACACGCCGGGTCGGTACAAGGAGCAGGAACGTCAGCAAGGCCGGGTCAACACAGGAAGAGGAACGTCAGCCAATCCTGGTCGGTACACAGAGCAGTAAAGATAAGCAAGCAGAGTAGTCAAACAGTCCGGGTCATACACTGGTATCAAATAGGAGTAAACGGAACTAGCGCTAGGCAACAGATACACCACGAAAGGGCAACCCCTAAGTGACAGCCCAAGGTATATAAAGACTGTCACTAGGCGGGGCTATACAGCGCAGCCAATGAAAAGGCACCAGGAAGTAAATATGTCAAAATGTCGCATGAATCACGGGCACCGTGATAGTATGCCATTGAGTTACACACACTGTCATATGATAAAGGCTGGGCAGAAAGAGCTCTTAAGGCAGCCTTCAGAAAGGGACTGAGAAATTAAATGATGAGTGATCTACTGACAATCTTCCAACAACTAGAGGACCTGATCTCACTCTGTACTACTCTGTATAATCACTTTACAGAGAGACATCAAGTAAGAAAGCTCATTCACGCAAGCCTTCTCCTTACTTGACCACCCAGCTAGCACTCCATTCACAACCACAAAGCCTATCTATAAAGCCTCTTCTGCGCCTATGGAGGTGGGACATCTAATTCACCGAACAAGAAAAGTTGCGTTTGGCCTCTGCTTATACTGCTCTGCTTCTGGTCATTTAGCTCGCTCATGCCCAGTGAATCTGGGAAAATCCCAAGGCTTAGTGGTGTCATAGGGAGCTCCACAAGGTATACGTTCCACCCCAGCAAGAACTAGGAATTTCCTGCTATATCCACTGACCCTGTTTTTGATCAGGAGAAAGTGTTTATTCTCAGGCCTTCCTGGACTCTGGAGCTGCTGGACTGTTCATTGATGAGACCTTTACCATGCAAAATACTCCTCCTACTGTGTCCAAGGAAATCCCAGTCAGAATAACCAGTGCTAATGGAATTCCTTTGGGTAGTGGCTAGGTTACCTGTTGCACCCTTTCCTTCAAAACGCTGTTGAGGACCTGGATTATGAAAGAGATACCTTTGAGGTGATCTCTTCACCAAAGATCACCATCATCCTGGGATACCCATGGCTATGTTAACCCTATTGTTGATTGTAAATCTAGGCAAATTGTAACTCACTGTTTTCTCCCTACAGTTTCCTTACTTGCCTTTGCTGAACTTCCTCTAGGAATAGTCCAGTGCAGATGTCATTTGCAAGAAAAAAGCTGAGACTTTACCTCCCCACAAGCAATACAACTGTACTACTGATCTTTAAGTGCCTGGAAGCTAAGCTATGGAGGAGTGTATTCAGGATAATTGTCAAGAGGGTTTTTCCCTGCCAGGGTTCTTTTTTTGTACAAAATTAGGATGGATAACCAAGGTCTTGCAGTGATTATGGAGGCTTAAACTGTATTAAGAAGAAAAACAGTTATCCTTTCCACCTGATCTCTGAACTCTTTGACCAGCTTAGAGGATCTATAGTCTTTACAAAGCTAAGCATTCATGTGGCTTATAATTTGACCTGTATTTCAAGAGGGAGATCAGTGGAAGACAGCTTTCAATACCTGTTTGGGACACTCTGAATGACTGGTGATGCCATTTAGGCTCTGCAATGCTCCTGCTGTGTTCCAGTCTTTTGTCAATTATGTATTCCATGATGTGCTTCACTCCTGTGTTGTCGTATACCTGGATATCCTGATTTTTTTCTAAGACACTGCAAGAACACCCAACCACTATATCCTTGACCTGGAATGATTACATAGTCACTACCTGTACTCTACACTAGAAAAAGGCAAATTCTTTGGGCCACATTATTTCAGATGATGGTCTTGATATTTATCTTGAAAAGGTTGATGCAGTCAAAAACTGGTTCTTTCTCAAGGACTTAAATCCATCCAAAGATTTATTGGCTTTGATACAATAGATGCTTCATAAAGGAACTTTTCCTAAATTTTGGTCACATCACCAAAATGACCCGTAAAAGGTGTGGACCAACAACACTGGTCCATAGAAGCATTGGCAGCTTTTTATTTGCTGAAAGTCTCTTTCTCCCCCGGCACCTATCTTTCAGAATTCAAATCCCCAATGGGCCTTTTTCATATAAGTGGATGTTTTGGAAGTGGCAACTGGAGCAATCCTCTCTCAGAGGTCTCCTTGCAATCAAGATGGCCTTGGAGGAGTGTCACTAACTGCTAAAGGTAGTATTATTTTATGCCTCTTCCTTGGCTTGCTACTTTTGAAAAACTGGCTTACCTTTTTGTGAAAAATCTACTGCCTGAAAAAATGGATTCTGACAGAGGCTCTCAGTTTGAGTCTCAATTCTGGAGCACCTTCAATAAAAGACCAGGAATTGTCCAGCACTTTTTAACTACCTACCTCCCTCAGTCTAATGGTCAGAAAGAGAGATTAAACCAGAATCTTAAAGAGTTTATTCAATGCTACTGTAATAAGCAGTATGATAACTGGACTGACTTACTCCTCCAGCTGAGTTTTCCTATAATTCCCTGCTGCAAGATTCTCTGGGATCCTCTCCTTTCTTTTCTGCCATGGGTTATAATTAGTGATGAGCGAGCGTGCTCAGCCGATGCTCGGATCGGCTCGAGCATCGCTCTGCTCGGCACATGGCGGTACTCGTCGAGTACCGCCATGTGCTCGCCCGACATGTTCGGGTGGCGGGGATCTGTGCCGGAAGAGGCACAGATCCCAAGAAGCTCCGCTGGACCACCAGGGACTGGAGGTACGGGGGCATTGCGGAGATGAAGGGGGCATTGCGGAGATGAAGGGGGACATTGTGGAAGAGGGGCATAGACTCTATGCCCCTCTTCCACAATGTCCCCCTTCATCTCCGCTATGCCCGTCTTCCACAATGTGCCCCTTCATCTCCGCTATGCCCCTCTTCCACAATGTGCCCCTTCATCTCCGCTATGCCCCTCTTCCACAATGTCCCCCTTCATCTCCTCTATGGCATAGAGGAGATGAAGGGGGACATTGTGGAAGAGGGGCATAGCGGAGATGAAGGGGCACATTGTGGAAGAGGGGCATAGCGGAGATGAAGGGGCACATTGTGGAAGAGGGGCATAGCGGAGCTGAAGGGGGACATTGCGGAGCTGAAGGGGGCATTCTGAGATGAAGGGGGCATAGCGGAGATGAAGGGGGCATTGACCAGGCACCCTCCCCTCATCAGAGCAGGGGGTGCCTGGTGTTGCCCCATTCATTTCAATGGGGCTCGGGTGCTCGGCCGAGCACTCGAGCCTCAGGGGGTGCTCGGTTAGAGCACCCGAGCACCCGAGCATCGTGGTGCTCGCTCAACACTAGTTATAATCCCCACCCTTTCATTCTGCAGGAATTCATCTCCCTTGTAAATCTATGGCAAGGTGTCCGAGTCACCCTTCTGGGAGCTCAGTCTCACCAGAGGAAAGCCTTTAATAAACATCACTCTTCAGCACCTGATTATGCTACTGGATATATGGTCTGGCTGGATTCATGCCTCTCTAAAGGTACCCTTCAGTATCTGACGTATTGGAGAAGTTATGACCCAGAAGAGCGTTCCTGGGTTCTAGCATCTGATATCCATGCTTCTGTTCTGATTAGAGCATTTCATTGTGAATTCCCCTATACATTTAGGGTCACTGGGTGACCATGGAAGCAGATGGGGGGGGGCTAATGTCTGGGCTCAATCCAGAAAGTTCTGTTTTGCTGTTATTTCTAGCTCTGCCCATTTTTCTGGACACACTTGACCCAAGCATTGCTATTACCGGTCTTCCACTCTGCTTTCCAGGACATATCCACTAAGGCCAATATCATACAACCTCATAGATACTTCTGTGCACATGCATAGTGTCTTACTGAGTAGTGTTACAGTGCTTTAATTCCTGTATTCAGTGTAGGACTTTGGCTTCTGAATTTGGACCATGCTTGTCTTGCCCTCAGCTTTGTTCCAAACCTGATTTTATATGCCAATTTGGATCCTATAACATGTTTTCTTCATGAGCTTCTAGCCCAGTTTATCTACTGTGAAAGCCCTTGCTGCTGTTGCTTTCCACCAACAAGCAAGACCGATAATCCTGGTCCAGGTCTGGCTCAACCAGTCCCGGATATTCAGCTTTGCAGCAAGGTAGCATTTTCAGTTAACACTGCTCACATGCTATGCATTTCTGCAGCCTTGAGAGTTTGTTTTGTCACTCAATGGCTACCCAGCATCCTGTGAGTGATTGAGTACTTTTGATTCACTGCTTCCTTTCTTTTCTATATCTGTTTCTGGCTGGTGTCTCTGCATTTGTTCTGCCTAGCAACCCCCTCTGCCCCTTGGGTCTTCCTCCTCTCTGGTTAGTCAGCTTGAAACATACAAAGCAGCAAATTACACACATAAGTTATACTTTGATATCTGGAATGCTGCCACAGTCTGGTTAGAACAGTCTGGTTAGAACCAACTTATGTTATCAGTCCAGTTAATACAACTTAGACTGTGATCAAGCAAGTTACTACAACTTGTACTGTAATCAACAAGTTACCACAACTTAAACTGGATTCAAGTGGGTTACTACTACTTATATGGTGATCAAGCATGTTTCTACAGCGTATATTGTGATCAAGTGGGTTACTACAACTTATACTGGTATCACGTTGGGTTATACTGTGATCAGGCGAATTATTAAAATTTACGTTGGGATCAACAGGATTACTACAAATTATAATGGGTTCAAGAGGCTACTAAATTTATACTGTGATTTGATGGGTTACGCAGAAATGGAGGGCAAGGAAAACAGGGAAGATAGAATAATAATAATAGTAATAATAATAGAGGTATAAGCAGGGGCAAAAAAATGGGGAAGAGCAAGAGAGAAGCAGCAAGAAAGAAAAATGAGGAGCAGAATAAAAGAGTCAAAGGGAAGACTGAAAAATGGGAGTGCAAGAAGGAAGCAGGGGAAGAGAGAAAGAGGGCAGAACAAGACAGCAATAGAGGAGGAGGAAGGCAGCAGGACAAGAAAAACAGGCCACAGCAGGAAGGCAGCAGGGGGAAAGAAAGAGACAGGGCAGTGCAGGAGGGCAAATAAAGAAACAGGGGATAAAAATATGTCCACATGGGGGGAGAAAGGAACAAGGCAAAGCAAATGGACAGCAGGGAAATAGGAAAAACAGGAAACAGCCGGGGGGGGGGAATACAGGGCAGAACAAGATGGCAGCAGAAGAAAGAGGAAATTGGGAAGGGAGGAAAATAGGATTTTAGTCTTAACTGTTAAATCCTTTTCACTTAGTCCATACAGGTCACTGGTACTCTGGGAGGCGTAAGTCCCCTTTAATAGGCAGGAACAACTATGCAAATGATTTGCAAGGGGCGGAGCCTCCCCTCTTACTTAAGCCACCTTCTGGCCAGAGCCACTTTAGATTGATTTGAGACCCTAAAACTGACCTCAGGTAAGCAAAAAGAAAGACTCCTGTGAGCATGCCCGAACGGTCTCCCACTGGATGCCACAGGAGAGCCAAGACTGGTCCCTTGACAGGGTGGGAGACCAGTGACCTGTATGGACTAAGTGAAAAGGATTTAACAGGTAAGACTAAAATCCTATTTTCACTGTCGTCCAATACAGGTCACTGGTACTCTGGGATGTACAAACATTGAGCTGATCCAGAGGCGGGAAGTAAGGCAAGGACCAGGCGCAAGGCCCAAGTCACTAGAACTGCTATGACCAGTTAATAACATAGCCCAAACTGTAAGTGTCAACGGACACCAACCAAGGGAACAATCCCTGAACTAACACAGCACACGGAAACAGAGCCAACTGGGCTCAACAGTAAGGAAGCACTAAGGATCACAGAGCGGAAGACCTACACAGGCAAGACTGCCTCCAGGACCTTCCTTCCAAAACTGGCATCAGCCGAAGCCAGTACATCAACTCGATAGTGCTTAGAAAAGGTGTGCACAGAGGACCAAGTGGCCGCTCTGCACAGTTGATCAGCAGAAGCTTGATTCTTGTAGGCCCAAGAGGCCCCAATAGATCTGGTGGAATGGGCAGTCACCCGAAAGGGAACATGCTTATTCCTCAACTTGTAGGCTTCACGGATAGTAGCCTTAATCCAAGAGGCAATGGTAACTTTGGAAGCCGGTCTCCCTGCCCTAGGCTCCTCAGGAATGACGAATAGAGCGTCAGACTTCCTGATAGACTCAGTGCGATGAACATAAAACTTGAGGCAACGCACCACATCCAACAGATGGAGATCTCTTTCCTTGTCAGATGAAGGATTAGGGCAGAAAGAGGGAACCACAATCTCCTAATTGATGTGAAACTCGGACACAACCTTGGGTAAGAATTCCTTGGTAGTGCGAAGCACAGCCTTATCCTTGTGGAACACCAGGTAAGGAGGTTTACAAGACAAGGCCTGTAACTCTGCTACCCGGCGCACTGACACAACAGCCAAAAGGAAGGCCATCTTCCAAGTCACAAGACGTAATGGAATGGAAGCCAAGGATTCAAACGGTGGTCGCTGGAGAACTCCCAGCACCAAATTGAGGTCCCACATCAGGAAGGATAGCAATCCTTTCCTGGAAAAACACAGACAAGGCAGAAGTCTGAACTTTGAGGGAACTCAGACTGAGCCCCTTATCCACACCGTCCTGCAAGAAGGCCAGGACAGTGGGAGATGGAATTCAAGGGATAACTGCTTATCAGAACACCAAGTCACAAAGGTTGACCATATGCGATGATAGATCTTGGAAGACACAGGCTTACGAGCACTGAGCATAGTCGACACCACAGAAGGAGAAAATCCTTTCTTTGCTAGAATCGAGGATTAAACCGCCATGCCATCAAATGGAGAGAGTGAACATCCTCCTTCCACAGATACCCCTGAAGAAGTAGGTCCGGACGGGCAGGAAGCGGGATCGGATCCGTCACTGACATGGCCATCAACTCCGGATACCAGGACTGGCGAGGCCAGTTCGGAGCGATCAGGATGACAGGACAACGTTCTCTCTTCAACTTCTGGATAACTCTGACCAATAGAGGAAGAGGAGGGAAGATGTAAGCCAAGGGGAAGTCCCAAGGGATCGACAAGGCATCCACTGCTAGAGCAAGGGAGTCCCTCAACCGGGAGCAAAACACCGGAACCTTCCTGTTGTGTCTGGTAGCCATCAGATCCACCACAGACATCCCCCACCGTTGAGTGAGCATGTGAAACACCTCTGGGTGAAGAGCCCATTCTCCGCTGTCGACGGTGTGACGACTGAGGAAGTCTGCCATGACGTTGTCCACGCCTGGAATATGAACTGCAGAGATGACAGGCACGTGATCTTCTGCCCAAGACAAAATATCCTTGACCTCCCACCAGGCGGAACCGCTTCTTGTGCCGCCTTGCCTGTTGATGTAAGCCACCGCCGTGGTGTTGTCGGACTCCACTCTGATCGGAAGACCGGTCAATTGAGACTCCCAGTGCCTCAGGGCTAGCCGGACAGCTCGAAGTTCCAGAACATTGATGGAGAGCATGGAATCCTCCAGACCCCATTTCCCCTGAGCACTGAAGCGACCCCAGACTGCACCCCAGCCCCGAAGGCTGGCATCCGTAGTGACTGTGGTCCAATGAGGAACTAGAAAGGATCTCCCTTTCAGGAGATGAGAGAGATCTAACCACCAGAGCAGACTCGACTCGATATGAGGAGGAAGAGAAACAGACAGATGGTGATGATCTGGATGATTCTTGCACGTCTGGATCACAAATCTCTGAAGATCCCTGGAGTGGGCCATGGCAAATGGTACTGCTTCGATCGTGGAAATGAACTTCCCCACTAAGGACGACAACTTCGGTACTGGAATTTCGTCCATGTCCAGAATCCCAGCCACTCTGACGGCTATCTGGTGAGCCACGTCCTCTGGAAGAAACACCATGCATTGGCGAGTGTCGAACAGGAGACCCAGGAACAGAAGTCTCTGAGATGGAACCAAGTCGGACTTGTCCAGATTCAGGATCCAGCCATGACGGTTCAGGGTGTGCATGCACATCTGTAATTGCTGATGGAGAAGCTCCGCTGAGGAGGCCTTCAGTAGGAGATCGTCCATGTAGGGGGTCACTCTGATCCTATCCTGATGGAGCACCGCTATCAAGGAGCCCAACACCCTCTGGAAGACCTGAGGGGCTGAAGTCAGCCCAAAGGGGAGCGCTGCAAACTGAAAGTGTCCCCTGTGGCAGGCAATCCTGAGATACCTCCTGCTCTCTGGATGAATAGGGATGTGAAGATAAGCATCCTGAAGGTCCAGGGAGGCAAGAAACTCCCCTGGAGACATTGCTGCAATCACAGAGCGCAGGGACTCCTGGCGGAAGTGGGAAGTCACCACATAGGCATTGAGATCTTTGAGATCCAAAATGGGACGAGCTCCTCCGTCCTTTTTGGCTACCACAAACAGGTTGGAATAAAATCCTGAACCTGTGTCCCCTTGAGGAACCGCCTCCAGGACCTCTTTGTCCAAGAGATCCTGAATAGCGTCGTCGAACAGACGCCTTTTTGTGGGTTCCTGAGAAGGACGAGTAAAATGGAACCGAAAAGGAGGAAGGGAAGAGAAAGGGATCCTGTATCCCTCTGACACCACCTGAAGAACCCATGGGTCCGCCACTGACTCCTCCCAAGTCCGGCGAAAGATGCGGAGACGACCGCCTACAGCCGGATGCGGACCCGGGTTCGGCGAGTCATGCCGAAGCAGTCTTGGAGGTCTTGGCCTTGGGGGCAACTTTGGGCTTCCAGGACTGTTTGGGCTTGGAGGAGGAGCGCGTAGTGGGAGGACCCGTTTGGGCCGAGGAGCGTGTCTCAGTCTGAAAGGAACGAAAGGACCGATTGCGTTTGGCTGGAAACTTTTTCTTAAAGACTGAGGGTAGAAGAGTACTTTTACCGCCAGTAGCCTCACTGATCATTTCTTTGAGTTCAGACCCAAAAAGCAAATTCCCCTGAAAGGGCAAGGAAAGCAAGGCTTTCTTAGAGGCTGTATCAGCAGACCAAATTTTCAGCCAAAGAGCACGTCTAGCCACCACAGAAGAAGTGGAAGCCCTCGCCATCATGCGCACAGCATCAAAAGCAGCGTCAGCAACATAGATCTGAGCTTCAGTGATATTAGCAAGTAGCTGCAACTGTTCAGATACTGGCGCATCCTGGCGAACTGCTTCAGTCAGTCGCTCAGTCCAGGCCGCAATGGCTCTATTAACCCATGCCACAGCAAAGGTTGGGCGCATGGCAGTGCCAATGGAGGCAAAAATAGATTTAAGAGAAGGCTCTAGCTTTTTATCCGTCCAATCCTGCAGGGCAGAGGCATCTGAGACAGCCAAAGCGGTAGATTTGGATAGTCTAGAAACAGGAGCATCCACCTTGGGAGGATGAACCCATTTTGCCAGCTCAGCCTCAGGAAAAGGGTAAAGTTTAGCAAACTTTTTGGAGACAGAGGAAGATCTATCAGGATTCTTCCATGCCTCAGAGACCAGACGGGCAAGAGTAGGGTTAGTTGGAAAACAAACAACTGGCTTAGATGGCTTTTTCTGAAAAACATCAGTAGGATCATAAGTGGATTCCTGAGTCAGAGGAAGGTTGAGCGTATTCAGAACCACTCTGATCAGCCCCTCAGCCGAAACTTCGGGGTCACACTCATAGGGGTCCCCAATGGACCTGTTAGATTCAATAACAGTACGTTCCTCAGCATCAGAATCCTGTAAGAGTTCTTCTTCAGAAGAATCAGTGACATCAGGAGCTCCCTGTGGCTTAGGCAGGGAGGTCCTGATGGTAGAGGGGGTCTGCCAGACCTGGAGAGCCCCCTGAATCTGAGAGGGAAAGAGTTGAAGCGTGGATCTGAGATCCCTAGTGGCAGCTTTAAACTCCCTCACCCAAGATGGCTCAATAGCGTGGCTGGGAAGCCCAGGGTTGCTATCTTGACCAGTACAATTAGGGCATAGATCCCCCACATTATCGCTAGCCAGCCCAATGTGGCAAGAGGAGCAAAACGCCATGGGGTTAGCAGACCCCCCATCCTCCTTAGACTTGGGTCTAGCCCCTAGCTCCAGTGAAGTAGACATGCTCACAGCGTCAATATACCCCACTAATAACACTATCACCCAGAAAAAGTGTAAATGATTAAAGTTTCACCCCAGAAATGTCTAAAATCGGACTTATCTGGCCAGCGAAGGGTTAATCTGTTGAGGAGAGAGAAGGCTCGGTCCCTGCGTAGTGTACTCGCCTAGGAAAAGTACCACAAAATGGCGGCTGTCATGACAGCCAATCAGAAACGAGCGCGAACCAATCGCTCATGGGAAATGTAGTTTTCCCTTACAAGTACCCCAAACAGTGCCCGAAGCCCCCCTGAACACCCCACATAAATAAAACACATTCCGGATGATAGAGCAGGAGCCTAGCATTAAAATGAGCCCTCTCTGAAGTTGCTGTGACAAGCGGTTCCAGAGATATGTCCCACACTGTGAATTCTCATAGAGAGTAAAGGAGCCCTTGCGTCTGAGCGGGAAAAAGCCGCGCTTAAAGGCGCGGAACACCATTTTTAATAAAGTTTAGGAAAACATTAAAAAGTGCCCAAACAAGCATGAAACACATGAGAAACATAAATAAATGAATACCCAAAGCTCCAAAACCCAGAGAATACCACAGAAATTGCATAAAACAGTAATAATGCAATAGAAACACCCTATGAGTGCTGGAGTGTATTAAAACTCCCAAATACAAGCCCATCAAAGGGACACTGTGGGGACAAGTGGACCTTCAGCACTCAATGGGTGACTCACCTTTCCTGCAGGACTTCTGTCTTCAGGTGACCATGATAAGGTGGGAAAGAACCAGAGGTAAATTCCCCAGTAGGGGAGCTGCTTAACACAAGCTGTCCCCTCTTCAGGGCATAAGGTCCACAGAAAATCCCTGGAAGCTGCACCAGCCACTTTAAAGAGGGCAATTCACAGCCATGGTCACCCTCCTAATGGTGGTATTCCATGTTTGAATAAAAAAATAATAAAACACTAAGATGCATAGATGTTCTCTACCTGGTGTGCAAGCACACCAGGAACAAATCAATCTAAAGTGGCTCTGGCCAGAAGGTGGCTTAAGTAAGAGGGGAGGCTCCGCCCCTTGCAAATCATTTGCATAGTTGTTCCTGCCTATTAAAGGGGACTTACGCCTCCCAGAGTACCAGTGACCTGTATTGGACGACAGTGAAAATTAAATAGTTTTATTTTCAAACTGACAAGCTTGACTACAGTTGACCCTTAGAGTGTCAAAGGGGTGGGCAGCACTTGAACACCACCCTGGTTAAAAGCACCCAACAGGAGTGGGCAACCTTGGGCCCTCCAGCATGTTTGATTACAACTCTCTTCATACTCAGGGAGCATGAGCATGTAGGAGTTGTAGTCCAGTAAAAATAGGGTGCCCTCAGGTTACCCACACCTACTTGATCCAATTCATCAAGGTAGGCAGCAGTGACCCCTGGTCTCTGTCCTATGACTCAAATAACCCTCTAAATGTTCAGGGGGGAACTCTTATGTTCCCAGATAAGAATTTAGCTTACTTCCCACTGAATCCTTTTATCTTGGTCCATGTGGAACACAGGAACTATGGGCAAAGTCTCCTCCTCCAGGAGTGCAAGGAAATCCAAAAAAGGTGTCTAAGGAGGATACTCCCTCCTCCCTTCCACTTTACACAGTCTGCGAAGTGCATTTTTAACATATAGCAAAGTAAAGAAAAACAAGAAAACAAAAACAAAAGTAAAAGAAGAAAAGGGAATCCCCTGACCAGAGAACTAAAGACAATCCCCGCGCCTGGGGACTCTACCCAGTGTTTTATTTCTCTTGTGTTCCACAAGGATGAAGAGAAAGGATTTTATTGTGAGTACACTAAACTTCTCCCTCATCCAAAGCTACCCACCAAGAGGGAAAAAGAGAAAACCCTTCCATCATAGTCCAATATTCACAGGGCCAAACCGGTACAGCATTAGCCTCAGGTGTCAATGGACACCAAACAACAAACCACATAACCACAAACCAACAGGATTTTGATCTCAGAAAAAAAAAAATCAAGAAGGACAGCTATAAAGGCATCATAGCCTATAACAGGCTTCAGCCAATGCCAGACATTGTGTGTTTATTAAAAGAGTGGTGCAATTACCATGTTGCAGTCTACAAATCAGCTCGGCAGTGGCCTGATCCTAATAGGCCCAAGATAATCCCTCCAACCTGGTGGAATGACCTGAAAGGGTCAGTTTTTTCTTGAGGACATACGCCTGGGGAAAGGTTGCCATAACCCAGGAAACAACAGAAACAAACACAGCCTGGCCTGCACACGGGGAAGGAGAAAAAGAGAATTAGACTTCTAAAATGCCTGCATGTGATGACCAAATCCAAAATATGAAATTCCCACTCCTGTCTGTTGGGTGTAAAACAGAAAGAAAGAAGAACAGTTTGCTGTTTAATGTAAAAATCCTTATCAACCTAGGGCAAAAACCCAGATCATTCGAAAAACCACAAGGTCTTGGTGGGAAAGCCAGAAAGGGAGGCTTTGTTATACTCTGTTCATGGTTTTTGGGTTTATCTGGGTTTATGCTAATTCCTTAGGGCTTGCCGGATTCCTCGCTCCTTGTCCAGGTTTCTCCTGTGATTCCCAATACTGGCGCGTGATCTTATCATTTCAGTTAGTGTTCAAGTTCAGTCTCAGTCTTTCTTTTGTCCCTGGTGGCCATCAAGTCGATCCAGGGAAGGACCCATTTCTGCACAATGAGGTCGAACACTTCTTGATGAAGTTCCCACTCTCCATTGTCTACCTCGTGGCGGCTGAGAAAATCTGCCAGGATGTTTTCTATGCCTGGAATATGTACCACGGAGATGGCAGGTACATGTTCTTCTGCCCAGGTTAAATAGCCTTGACCTCCAACCAAGCAGCGAGACTTCTGGTGCCGCCTGTTGATTTACGCCACAGCCGTACTGTTGTCAGACTGAACCCGGACTGGGTAGCCTTCGAGATGAGACAACCAATACCTCAGAGCATAGAAGATCTCCCAAAGTTCCAGGATGTTGATGGGAAGGAGGGACCAAAGAGCCTGAACCTTCAGGTGACCCAGAACCACAACACAGACAGACAGACTAGCATCTGTTGTCACAGTGGTCCAGAACAGAATCACAAAAGGTCCCACCTTCCTGAGGTTGGAGAGCTCCAACCACCATTGTAGGCTCATCTTCACATGCAAGGGAAGGGAAAGTGGCTCATCTAGAAGAGCCAGGTCCCCCTTACAAGCCTGGATCACAAATCTTTGTAGTTACGTGAGCCATCACATATGGAACCGCTTCCATGGTGGAAATCAATTTCTCCACCAGAGAGGACGGTTTCCGAGCCGGAGTGGAATGGCACCACAGAGCTGAGGATACCTTGTCGGTAACCTGCTGTATCACGTCTTCTGTCAAAAAGACCATGCCCTGAAGGGTGTCGAAGCTAAGACCCAGCAAGGCAAGATTCAGCGAGGGAATCGGGTCCGACTTTTCTAGATTCAGAACCCACCCGTGATTGGTAAGTGTTCGAATGTACTCTTGCATCTGATGGTTCAGGAGAGCTCCGGAAGGAGCCTTCAATAGCCAGTCTTCCATGTACGGAATTACTCTGATCCCTCTTGTGTGCATGACCGCAATCAAGGCACCCAAGACCCAAATGAAAACCTGTGGTGCCGTGGTTAGGCCAAATGGAAGGACTTAAAACTGGAAATGCCCTTTTTCGCAAGCAAACCTGAGGTACTGGCAACTCTGAGTGAATAGCGATGTGCAGGTAAGCATCCTGCAGATCCAAAGAAGCCAGAAATTTGCCTGGACACATTGCTGCAATGACTGAAAAAAGGATTCCTGGTGGCAGTAAGTCTTGACCACAAAGGAATTGAGATCCTTGAGATATAGGATATGACGGTAGCCGTCATCCTCCTTGGATACCACGAATAGGTTGGAACAAAAGCCCAAACCTATTTCTGGTTCGGGAACTGGTCCCAGAACTTCCCTGTCCAAGAGAGTCTGAATAGTACTGTTGAAAAGACTGAGCTTTTCTGTACCCTGAGTGGAGCGAAAAGGAAAGAACCTGAAGGGAGGGAGGGACTTGAAAGGAATCCTGTACCCTTTGGAAACCACCTGTAAAACCCATGGATCCACCACTGAGTCTGTCCAAACACTTAGAAATTGCCACTGATGACCACCTACCGGTGTGTGTGCAGCCCGGGTTTGGCGAGTCATGCCAAAGCAGGTTTGGTGGATTAGGGCTTGGCGGAGGAGGGTTTAGTCCACTGTTGCTTGGGTTTGGAGGTGGAACGCGGAACCTGAGGGACTGCCAGGTTCGCTCTCTGTGCCTCACCTTGGCGTGCACGAAAGGGACGATGCCTCCACTCCTAAGGATTGCGTTTAGGGATCAGGGGCAGAAAAGCGCTCTTGCCCCCAGTGGCCTCACTGATGATATTCTTCAATTCTGGGTCAAGAAGAGAAGTGTCCAGAAGAGAGACCAGTGACTTCTTGGAGATCAAGTCAGCAGACCAGATCTTGAGCCAAAGAGAACGCCTAGCAGCGAGAGATAAGGCGGAGGCCTTTGCCTCAAGCCTGATGGTGTCAAAGATGGCATCCGTAACATAATGTTGAGCCTCAGAAATGTTAGCCAAAATGGGAAGGTCACCCTTAGGGAGCCCTTGACGGACGGCTTCAGTCAGCTGTTCAGTCCACACAGCAATCGCCCTAATCACCCACGCAGCCGCACCTCTGGCTGCAAAGGTGGCCATTAAAATAGCTTCCAGTTTCCAATCAGTTAACTCCTTACGAGCGAAAGCATCAGCAACTGGCAAAGCTGTGGATTTTGAAAGTCTAGAAATAGGAACGTCAACCTTAGGAGTAGGGATGGGCGAAAATTTTTGCATCAAACTGAAATCGGCAAACAATGGCACTTTCCCCCTTTGCGAATAATTTCCTGTGAAAAGTGCCATTTTTCAGCTTTTTCCTGCCTTTTTCTCAATTTAAAATCAATGGGAAATATTTCTCCACCACACAAAATATTCTACAGCTATTTAAAAGGCTGTTAAGCTCTCACAGCACCATTTTGTGTTTGTGAAAGGAGAGAGCAGTACATTTTTTGAGCTAAAGACAGAGAGGGGAATTGAAGTTTAGTTTAGGGAATCTTTTAGGTAGGACATTTGTTCTGTTAGGAGAGTCAGTGGGGCACTCTGGGAAGAAGAAGGGAGCAAGGAGGTTGACCCCAAATACTCCAAAATTCCATGTGACTGACTGGCAAGACACAGGCAGCTAGGGACCTATCTTCTTGCTGATTTTGCGGTTATTGTCTCTGTGCTGGGTGGGAAGTATTGGGAAAGATGTTGTTGATTTTGTTTTTTAGTTATAATTTTGTTTTCGGACAGACTGTGATAAGACAACAGGGTGTAGTTGCGTAATGTCCAGCAAACGCATAAGGGGAAGGGGGAGTGGTGGAGCAGTGCAGGGACGTGAAAGTAGTAGTTCAGAAACGCACTGCAGCAATGGTTGCTGCAGCGTGTGCAATCAATGTCAAGGCCCCAGCAAAATTAGTTCCAGCACCACCAGTGCCAGTAGAAATAAATAACCATATAAGAAGAACACTGAAGATGACAACAAGTCACATTCAAGTGTTGTTGATGCTGGCAATAGCATAATAGAGGAAGGTGCAGCAGCTGAACTGCCTGCTGCATCAGATAGTGAGACAAACAAGCACCAAAACACCCGTAATAGGGGACTTTGTTATAGTAAAATTAAAAAGAAATTGTTTGAGACCTCTAAAAGCTTAGAGGAATATAAGGTTAGTAGTGGGCAAGAACTGTCAGGTGATGCTGATGCTGCTGAGGATGACCTAATGATGACTGATGATGATGCAGATCTAGAATATATCCCTCCAGCATCCTTCTCTTGCTCAGATACAGATGAAGTTGAGAGTGAGGATGATGACAGGGCTATAAGGTTAGCAGAAAGTCAAAGGCTGAATCTTCCACCACTTTTAAGGAGCACTGTGCCTCACTATAAACTGTTTGAGAAAGCCATTGGATAGTGTGACCCTATACAAGCTCAGATGTCAAAAAGCACACAGTCACCCTATCAGTCATCATCAGCATTATCACCTCTTCAAAGTCCCACTCAGCCACACACACCTGTTTTGAGTTAACATCCACAATGTTAGATATGGCGAGTGCCTCTGCTGCTGTAAGTGCTGCACCTTTGACACCTAGTAGTAGTGGCAGTAGAACTACATCAACATCTAGACAGTAGTTGTAGTAGCAGCACCACCTCAGGAACCCCTCACTCCTTGAAGTCCACATTATGGAGATACATCACTCAGGATCCCCAAGCTAAGCATGTTGCTATTTTTGTCTGTGCAAAAAGCCCGTGAGCAGGGGGAAAGCAGGCTCACACCTAGGCACCTCCTCTATAACATCACACCTGAAGCACAACCACCGGTCTGAATGGGAGGCACACTATCAGCAGGCCAAAGGTGCCACAACTAGCAGCAGCAGAAGCACTTTAAAAAGTTCCCAGGGCTCTAGGGCAGAAAAAAGTGGTGAAGTTATTTATGTGTCAGAGAGTGTGCTACTGACAGTGCCAACAGTTAGTCCAGTCCAAATAACACCTATGTCTACTGCTGCAGAGGAGTATGAGGACTCTGGCTTTGCTGTGGGAGATGGCAAGAGTCATAGACTGCCCACACATGCTGCCTCTATCGCCACCACTTCCTCTAATTATGTGGTTAAAGCAATAAAGTTTCAGGTTTCTTCTGCCATGTCCTGCCAACTCACACTGACTGAGTTCCTAAGAAAGAGTCAAAAACTTCACAAAAACAATTCCAAAGTACACCTGTGGAATGGCGCGGTTGCCAAGATGCAGGTAATTGACATGCTTCCATATTCTTTTGTAGAAAACTAAGGCTTCAGAGAACTGATGTCATGTGTAGCTCCACTCTGGAATATCCCAAGCCGCAGTTATTTTTCCAGGCTGTGTCAGAATTGTACAAGCAGGTGGTTAGTGTGGTGGGCAAAGGGATGAAAAGTGCATATGGCAAGAAAATCCACCAGACAACAAATATGTGGACAAGTGGGCAGAGCACAGACTATATGACTGCGACTGCTCACTGGGTTTCCCTCTCAACAGCAACAACAGTGGACAACATTAGCTTTCAGCATCAGGTGAAAGCCAGTAATCATGCTTCTGGTTCTGGCAGTGTGATTAAAAGGCGACAGCAGCAGCAGCAGGGTAGCCCATACCATCATCACACCAGCTTGTGCAAGCAGAGTTTTGAGAGACAGTCCTAAAAAGCTGTAGATGTTTTAAGTAAGCTAGAACAGGGAATAGAGGAATGGCTTGTACCACGCTCCTTAAAAGCTGTTTTTTTGTCTGCTGAGAACGCTGCTTTGAGAATAGGTGGTATGGTGCATGTGCCCTTATCACGGTGCCCGTGCTCCCTGTGTTGCTTTCTGTCAGTTTTTTTTTCCATACAATGCTCCCATTGGTTGATCTATGTTTGGCCCGCCCAGAATGGCCTATATATACTGGGCTCTGGCACCTATCCAGTGCCCTTTCGTGGTGTTCCTGTACCAGTGCCTTCTTAAGCTTCGTGGATTCCAATGTACCGACTTGGCTTGTTTGACTACTCTGCTTCTTGTCTCCTGCTCCTGTGATTCGACCCGGCCTGGCTGACGTTCCTGCTCCGTGATCTGACCCAGCTTTTTTAACGTTCCTGCTCCGTGATTCGACCCGGCCTGGCTGACGTTCCTGCTCCGTGATCCGACCTGGCTTGGCTGACATTCCTGCTCCATGATCCGACCCGGCTTGGCTGACATTCCTGCTCCGTGACTCGACCCGGTTTTCCTGTTCCAGTGTTCAATGTGTCGCTTGGGCGACATTCTGACTTCCGCGTTGCCTCCGTTACTGCTACGGCAGTGTGCCATTGGCTGAGCCCTCCGTTAACTCTTGCAGAGCTTTAGTGTTGCCTCCGTTACTGCTACGGCAGTGTGCCATTGGTTGAACTTTCCCTTAAGCTCTTGCAGAGTCTCAGTGTTGCCTCTGTTACTGCTACGGCAGTGTGCCATTGGCTGAACTTTCCGTTTAGCTCTTGCAGAGTAACAGTGTTGCCTCCGTTACTGCTAAGTATCATGGTTCCCGTGATTCCTATGTCACTCTCTGCTGTGGTGCTCTCTCATTGGTGGAGCTTGATTGGCCCGCCCAGGGTGTCCCTTCATATATTGGGCCTCTGGCACCTGTCAGGTGCCCTTTCGTGGTGTTCCCGTACCTGTGCATTCGTTGCTGTGTTCCTGCGTTCCTGTGTACCAATTCGGCCCGTCTGACTACTCTTGTTATTCCTGCTCCATGATTGACCTGGTTTGGCTGGCCTTCCTGCTCCGTGATTGACCCGGCTCTAGCTGACCGTTCCTGCTCCGTGATTGACCCTGCTCTGGCTGACGTTCCTGCTCCATGATTGACCCGGCTCTGGCTGATGTTCCTGCTCCGTGATCACTTCCAGTGTTCCTGCGAGATTCTGATCTCTTCACCTGGTGACATTCTGAACTGGGATTGCAGTGCTGTACAGACTGATCACTTACTATTCATTTGCAGAGCTTGTTGCCTCCGTTGCTGAGCCTGTCCGTACACTTGCTGTGCTTGTTGCCTCCGTTACTGAGCCTGTCCGAGATCACTTGCTGTGCTTGTTGCCTCCGTTACCGAGCCTGTCCGAGATCACTTGCTGTGCTTGTTGCCTCCGTTACCAAGTCTGTCCGAGAACACTTGCTGAGCTTGTTGCCTCCGTTACCGAGCCTGTCCGTGTACACTTGCCAAGCTTGTTGCCTCCGATTCTGAGCCCGTTATTAACACTTGCTGAGCTTGTTGCCTCCACTACCGAGCCTATCTGTTTACACTAGCAGAGCAATCGTGACCTACATTTATGGTGCCTCCACCTTGTACCCTTGCAGTCGTTGCACCGCGTGGTGCAATTGGGCATTCCGTTAGCTCTTGCAGTGTGTAGCTCCGTTTCAGCACCGGAAGGGTATCTTGGCTCTGGTCTCATATTGCTCGCAGTGTTGTACCATCATACCGCACCAGGGAGTGCAATTGGCTCACGTTACATTCGCTTGTGCAGTGTCCCTGACTCCGTTACATCACCTCAAGGGTGCTATAGGCTCCGGTCCAGTTTGCTCCTGCAGTGTCTCTCTTCCGTTACCACACCTAAGGGGTGCTATTGGCTCTGGTCTTCAGTTCAGTCGCACTGCTAAGCGCTTGCTATCTGCACCTCTACCTGGACTGTTTATATTCACCGGGTGTTGGCTAATCACCACAACAGAGACTGATTATTTGTATTGGGCATTAACCCTTCTACCTCTATTGATTTCTGTTGCAAGCTATATTGCTCCTAGCCATATTGGGCCTGTACTACATCCTTATAATTGTCCGATACGTGCTATTACCTATTCTAGCCCTAAGGGGCAGTGTTCCTTGTTTTACCTCAATAAAACTGTGTTTTATTTTAACCTTTGGTCTGAGTGTCTTAAAAACTGTTACACTAAAGCAGTGTGCCACTTGCTGAGTCCTCCATTAAGCTTTTGCAGAGCATCTGAGTTGCCTCCGTTGTTACGGTTTTCTGACACTCAGACACTGATATAGTAAAACACAGTTTTATTGAAAATAAAAATGAAAGAACAGCGCCCCTGGGGGCCAAGAATGGTAACTGTGATACAGGCCCAAATATGTCTAACAGAGTAATGGGTACAGATAAGCAAACACAGGGTTAACTGTGGAGAAAATCAACTAGATAAGTACACTGATTGGCCAACGCCCAGAATAGATATCAGTCTCTTGATGATGAAGAGAAGGGTGTATTGTGTGACTGAACTAATCACTCTCAGAACTTTTGGAAATGAACGCCCAGCAAATGCCCAGGACCGAGCCTATACCACCTTAGTGGAATAATCTGGAGTAGAGCCACTGCGAGTAGATGGACCAGAATCGGAATCGCCCTTAACCTTGTCACGGATATAACCCTGTTTATGCCAACGGGAGAAGAGCCGTACGCAGCCCTTGGGTGCCAGAGCGGATGAATACTGCACAAGCGATAGTGAGCCAACGGGATGGTAATACGGTAGTAACACAATGAGTGCTTAAGGTTACCTGGACCGGAACACCACACTGGTGTCCAATGGAGCACAACAGCAACAGCAAACGGAGGTACCAATGCCAGCCGGTGTGGTTGCGGTGTAACGGCACTGGAAAGACTACAGCACTGCTAGTGCAAATAGGGAGGTCTGGTCAGGAAGGCACAGGCACACTCAGTGTTAACAGGCTCGTAAGGAATACACTGGCTTGGCAAGTAAGAGTACAGGCTCAGAGATCAGAGGCAACCGGCACAGCAAGGGTTAAAACTGTTTTTACAAGGGTACTTGCTCAGCAGTGCTAAAGGAACAGGCTCAGGCAATGGTCCAGTACTCAAGAGAGGATTAGTCAGAGCAACACAAACACAGTTCAGAATGTCGCCAGCCGGCGACCTGGAACACGCAGGAACACAGGAACAGATGCAGCACTGGATCCCAACCGGAACCGGATCGGTACTCGGAGCTTGAATCGACAGCCAGAGCCGGGTCAATCATGGAGCAGGAACGTCAGCCAGAGCCGGGTCAATCACGGAGCAGGAACGTCAGCCAGAGCTGGGTCAATCACGGAGCAGGAACAATGGAATGGTCAGACTAGCCGAGTCGGTAAACCGGAGAGCAGAAACACAGCAACAAGGCGCAGGCTCAGGAACACCACGAAAGGGCAACTGACAAGTGCCCATAACCCAGTATATAAAGGAACATCCTGGGCGGGCCAGTCAGCTTCCTCCAATGCACAGGTAACCCAGCAAAGATTGACAGGGAAGCACGGGAACCGTGATATCCGTGACTGCTACAGCAGTGTGTCTTAGTCTCAGTTACTGCTCTGGCGGAGTACAAGTGCTCTGGTCTCCATTATTACACTGCAGTCTCCTACGTGCACTATTCTACCATACTGGGCATTACAGAGAGAACTCACCACAGAGACTGATTACACCTATTGGAGAACTTTAACCCTTGCAGAACTGTCGCTCTGGGTATTCACCCTTTCCTGTCTGACCTGTGTCAGTATAAGACCACTCTGAACTTTCTAGTTATACTGGACCTGTGTAGGCATATGCACAAATAACCTGTTTTGTGTCTGTATTATTCTGTTGAAGTACTACAGGGCCTGTGAAGGTTATCTTATTATTTATGATTTCAATAAAACTGTGTTTTATCCTAAACCACTGTGTCTGAGTGTTGAACAAACCATTACAGCCCTGCTTTGCCCATGTGCTAAATTTTGTTGTGACCAGATTCCTGTCAGAATCTGAAACCCTCAAAGAGATGCTTACAATTGCCCACAAAATATGTGCCCATTTTAGTTGCTCCTACAGTGCACTCTCTATATTCCATACAAGAACGTAACAACCTGCCCCATGACCAGCTGAAAATGGAGGTCCCTACCAGGTGGAATTCCACCATGTACAATCTAGAGTGTTTATACGAGCAGTATAAGCCCATTACCAAGTACACCATGCAAAACTGGAAGGTTTTGGAGGGAGCCTCTTTGTCACCTGACCAGTGGCAACTAATGTGATGTATGTGAGCTGCTGAAACCCTTTGAGGAGGCAACCATGCTGATGAGTTGCATTGGGGCAGGAATTAGTGAAATTCTACCACTGATATTTTTATTGCAGAAAAAATGAGGAGCATGGCGAGGATTCTTACCATAATGACAACACAGACATGCATCAGCTGGTAAAGGACATGTTAGCGTGCTTTGAACAAGATCCTCGCATAGTGTCCATTAAAAGCAATGATGAATACATCCTTGCCACTTTGCTGGACCCCCATTTTAAACACAAAATTTCAGAATTTATGCCAAAAGACCATCAGCAGTTTGTTACAACAAGGAGACATGGCGATCAGCAGCAACTCTCTGAGGAATCAGATTCTGTCAAGGAATATCGAGACATGCTTATTGATCGAGTGGAGGGTGAGAGGGAGAAAGTGAGGGCACAACAAACATCTAGGCAGTATAGTGAAAAGGACACCAGCAAAGCATTTCAGCCAGCAGAAGCAGCTACATCATCAACCAGAATATCCCATTCGGAACACAGGGCAATTCATCATGGGTCTCAGCAGGGGCGGCAAAAACCCAACATTGGTAGTGGTGGTGGTGGCACATCTGTTTGGGACTTGCTCCCTGAGTATGGATTGGTAACTGACACACAGGAACACCGTGTAGCTCCTAGAAGCGGTCCCACTGCATGTGAGATGGTTTCTGCATACTTGCAGGATAGCTACGTTTTAGGCAAAAACAATGACCCCATGGAATACTGGCAAACAAAACAGTGTGTGTGGCCAGCATTGACATGTACTGCAGTGGAAACCCTTAGTTGTCCTCCAGCAAGCGTTGAGTCTGAGAGGGTTTTCAGTACGGCTGGTTATATTGTCAATGACCGCAGGACACGGCTATCAAGCAGCAATGTTAAAAACGACAAAAACAGTATTTATTTTTTTATTTAAAGTTTTGATGTTGTATAATTTTAACTTATAAAGTCTGGACTGCAGCTACTTCCGCATAGACTGCAGCATGACGCTCTGCCTCTGCTCTCCTCCCTGCTCTGATGACGGCAGCTTCTGTCTGTAAGCTGGAGTGCTCTCATTGGCTATATATCGATCTCTGCCAATGAGACCGCTCCAGCTTACAGAAAGAAGCCGCCATCATTGAAGGAGGGAGGAGAGAAGAGGCAGAGAGTTGGGCTGCGGTTTAACTGCAGTGAACCGCAGGCTACACAGAAGTAGCTGAAGCCCAGACTTTGTACGTTAAATTTATACAACATCAAAACTTTTAATAAAAAAACAATACCGTTTTCGTCATTTATGATGTATAGCCTAACTATTTAAGGGATGTTGTCCATAGGTGACACATCCACTTTAAAAGTGAACCAACATCTCATACCATCTGAGTATCAGGTAGCAGAAAACACACATGACAGAGAAAGCCAGGACAAATATATTAATAGCAGCACAGGTGAGGAGGTGGAGGAGGGATGTGAAGAAGGGCCGCCACCATCTACCCCACTTGGGACCACTGCTATGACCGATAAGCAGTGTGTGTCAATAACCTGAGAAAGAGGATAGCGTATGATGATGGCAAAAATACATACACAAATCACACCATGCCAGTCCCCCACCACCACCACCACTACCATACACATCTGCCACATTGTAGGTTTACTTTATTTTCTTTTTTTATTATTATTACTTGACATCATCATGAATATGTGCCAGTGTCACTTAAGCAGGGAGTTAGTGTTGTGGGCAAGGGACAAATGCATTCTGCATGCTAACACATTTTTCAAGGCATATGTTGCTGTAGGACTCACAACTTTGACTTTCAGCCATTTATTTCTAAACTTTAGCCCTCAGAAGAAGTAATATTACAGAGTGAAATGTAAGGCTATAGGAAATATAAGTCAAAAATGTGTTAAAATAGGCGAAAAAAATTTAAAATAGGCACGTTTTTGCGAAAAGTCATGCAGGAAATTTTTCACACTTTTCGCCTACTCCTACTTAGGAGGTAAGGCCCATTGCCCCAAGGCCGCCTCAGAGAAGGGGTAAAGCTTAGCAAATCTCTTGGGTAGAGAAAGACACTTATCACGATTCCGCCGCTGATCCAGGACTATCTGGTCAAGAGTGGGATTAGGTGGAAAAATAGTACATGGCTTCTTGCGTCTTTGGAATACGTCTGAAGCAGACGGAGGTTCCTCAGATACAGAAGGTATATTTAAGGTATCCAGGACTGCCTTAATGAGATCCTCAGAGGAGGGTTCAGGGTCAGCCTCGAAGGGGTCATCATAAAAATGAGAATAAGCCCCTTCAGAGCACTCACCTTCTTCTGAGTCTAAAAGCAGTTCCTCCTCAGAGGAAGCCACAGACCTGAACAGAGCAGGGGGCTTCCAAGACTGGAGAACCCCCTTAAGGTGCAGAGGAAACTGTGCCATAGAGGACTTTAAGTCCTTAACCCAGCGTGGCTCTTGCTCATGGCTGGTGGACCTGGCAGGGATGCAGGGGCCACAGCACATGAGGGGAATAAATGACCTGAGAACTCTCTAGGAAGCCCCGCTTGGCAAGAGGAACAGTATGTGAGGGGGGTCAGAGATGCTCCTGAGCCCTTAGCCTTAGGCCTAGCCCCATGTCCCAATGGGTCTGACATCCTAACAGGAGAAAAGTGTCTGACAGTAAAGGAATACACCAAATACTGTTGCCAGATTAAATAAATCACCCCAGAAAGCCTAAAAATACACTTACCTGACAAGCGAAGGGTTAATCTGATGAGGACAGAAGAGAAATCCAAGCCCTGTGTATGATACTCGTGTAAAGGAGAAAGGAAAATGACGACCGAAGCAGGAGCCAATCAGAGAACAGCCCGTGAAATGGGTCTCTAAGGGAAACTAGTACCAAACATTAGAACTGAATCTCCCTGAGTCCCTCAAGACACGTAGGACGTGCACTGGAGTGTAGGGCATGAGGAGACAAGAAGAATGAGCCATCTCACAACACAATACATTGAGCGGTTGCAGAGATATGTCCCAAAACGTCTGTCCCATAGAGCAGCAATAGAGCATTGCGGCTATGTGGTAAAGAGGGCCTTGGAACTCAAATAATGTATAAGAAGTGTCCCAAAAGTAATAAAACATAAGGAACACCAGATCATGAGGAAAACCACATAATCCCAAGGGAAAGTATAATATACACCTCTGAACCATTCTAGCATGGTAAGGAAGGGGTTAAAAGAACCACAGACATGCCAGATGCGCCACAGACTCAGACATGGAACAAACTAAAAACCCAAAGTGCAGGAATTATGAGGGAACTCCAGGACCCTTGTGCGGAGGGGAACAGAGGGACACGTGGACCATGACACTCAAAGGGTTGCTCACCTTTTTTGCAGGTCTTCTTGCTTCATGATTACTATTAAAGGGATAGTAATGTTTCATAATGAAAACAGCTCTAATTAATCTTCATAGTATTTGGGCCTTGGAGAGTGTTATTTAAATTATTGCAGAGTTGTAGTTCAAGAGTAATTGAATGACAAAGTATACCCCTCCCGCCCCTTCTACTGATGTAACACTGCTCAGCTTAGAGCAGTACGGAGTGTCCAGGTAGATTGCAGAGAGGGACAATCTTCAATTAAGATAAGGGAAAAAGCTGAAAAACCTGTCAAGAGGGGCAGGGTTTTCATTGTTCACACAGTAAGAACACTTACCTTTGATGTGAGCTGTCTGGTCTATGGACTGGATTCCACATCTGAGGAGTGGGGGCTTACTCTAGGTAAAAGGGGAGGGAGGGGGAAACTTTATCATTTAAAGGGATAGTAATACTTCGTTTTAACTTTATTTTATTTTGTAGGCATTAAAAAAACACGAAGAATGATATAAGTCTTATCTCTCAAACCTTTATGGTTTATGAGATATTCACAAGCAAAGTTTCCCCTCCCCGCCCCTTTTACCTAGTGTAAGCCATCTCTTCTCAGATGTGAATCTGGTTGTATGACCAGACAGATAACAGAAGGGGACAATCTTCTTTGTATAAAAACAATGAAAGCCCTTCCCCCCTTGACAAGTTTTTTAGCTTTTTCCCTTATCTTAATTGAAGATTGTCCCTCTCTGCAGTCTACCTGGGCACCTCCCTTCTGATCTGGTTGAACTGGGGGGGGGGATACTTTGTTTGTGAATATCTCTTAAACCATAAAGTTTTGAGAGATAAGACTTATATCATTCTTCGTGTTTTTTTAATGCCTACAAAATAAAATAAAGTTAAAACGAAGTATTACTATCCCTTTAATTACTCTTGAACTACAACGCTCACAGTAATGAAATAACACTCTCTATGGCTCAAATACTATGAAGATTAATTGGAGCTGCTGTTTTTGTGAAACATTAATATCACTTTAAGAGAAGAAGAAGCCTCAGAGAAGCTCCTTCAGGAGAGAAGACATAGCAGGCAAGGTTCTCTCCCAGGGCTGGAAGGGTCCACAGACAGTACCTGATAACTGGTCAGTCCACCATTGGGAAGCCAGTAATAGTAATCAGCCTAATGGGGGATTTCTACACCCCATATCTAAATATTAAGCAGAACTGTTCTCAAGTCTACCTCTTACAAGGAACAAATCTATATGGACAGGGGAGGAGATAGCGGCTAGCTATGGAGGAGAGGATTCTTTTCAAGAGTTGTTCCTGCCTACTTAAAGGGGCTGTCACCTTCCCATGGCACCTGTAAGCTATATAATGGGCGACAGAGAAAGTTATTATATGGCGTTACTTGGGACCCCAATAGTTTATAACCCTCTGGTTTCCAAATTTCTTAGGTTTCTATTGTCCCCTTCTTGTTATACTTTTTGTCTTTGATTTTGATGTCTCTGCCTTGCACATAAAAATATACATTATATTTTAATTGGGATTGTGGATTGCTATCTGAAAATAAAAATGCCTTCTGAAAATAAAACAAAATTAGCGGAGATAAGGCGCTCTATTGGCAAGGCTGACAAGAATCTAAAATATGAAGAAAAAAACTTATAATAATACTCAAAACGTTATAGATACCAGAATGACTCTTCCAGGGATCCCACCCTAAATAGCAGCTACAATCCTAAGACCGGTGTGTATAGTCTACAAACAATGTGCACAAAAGTATATATTAGGGTGTGTGCTATGTATTTAAGAAATAAAAAATAATTTAGGCTATAAATCGCTTCTAAACACACTCCCCCCCAATGAGAACCAAGATCAAATATACAAATATTTAATAAGTAATCACACAAATCACTGACAGACTGTTTATCAGAAACAATGTATAAACACAGCAAAATATTAATTCTAAAAAACTTCTAGTGGTACCACTAGAATATAACGGAGAATTCTCCAAAATTATAATAAAATTTAGAACCAATGAAAAAGCTCAAAGTTATAGGCAGCATTCATATAAATGGAACTTTGTATTCCCTCTCCCAGCTATAGATGTAAATGTAGACCTGTAACTACTTGCTCCCCTGTCTGTAGAAGACACTGTGTTCTGGCTCCCTTGGTAAGGGACATATCTCCCCAGACTGCAAGCAGACTTTGTGGGTGCCCCTCCGGTAGTGTCCGCTGTAATCTAATAGCACTCACCAGGTATATCCCCAGGGCTGTCCCCACCGATGTAGTACTGGGATGCTGAAACACAGTAGCTGATATGAGTGGGCAGAGCATTGTAAAACAGGCGTCAATCTCTCTCTCAACCAGATGCAATTAGCAATCAGGATTCCAGGATACGTGGGCAGAGGGAGTTCCTTGACAAACAAAGTCCATGCGCTTTTCAGGTGCGGGCAGCAAAAAACAGGCTAATAAAGTAACATAATAATCTATCTGCTTTCCAGCGCGTTTCATCCCACAGTTCTCATAAATCTGCTTTAAACAGAGACACCTGTGATGTTCCACATGGTTAACCCCATATGCTTATACCGTTCCTAGTATCCATATATTGCATGTGCATTACAATTAAAATAATATAAAAATAAATAATAAGAAAATAAAATAAACATAACAATAAAAATAAAATTGATCTAAATAAAATAAATTGGACTTTAAATTCAAAGAATTCACAAATATATTTTCACTTATTTTGAAACATATTCATCTACTTCTGAGGGGACTTAGATTTAATCCATTTCCCCACTATATAAAAAGACCCTAAAAGACTATGATGCACTGGTTGGAAGCTCACCAAATTAGCAACCTATACGTAAATGTGTATGTATATAAACCTCCTTTTATTTACCAAAAAATATATCAAACTCCCTAATTCCTATCTTTACTGGGACATATGTCAGAACCCCCTAGAACTACCTCCCACTGTGCATATCTAGTGGGAACTGATTCAAATATAATGGGTTTCTAAGATAATGGATTCTCATCCCAATATGAATATGCACAACCTACATTAAGCATACTAAAGATCTTCTATATAAAAGTTTGTCATTGTGCCCATTTGGTATCAATGTATCACACATGTATATCCAATAAGACTCCCTACTGCATAAAACCCTAAATCTATCTCCCCCCAAAATGCTGTGAGGGATGTGTTCCAAGGGCACATGAGAAGTAGATCGTAGCTCTCCATGGTGATGGTACCTATAATGTTTACTAAGGGGATATTTGCCTTCTCCTGTGCTCGAGGAACCTATCCTTAAGACGTATAATACTATACACCACATGTGTAGTATTACATGTGATGTGACGTTTAATAACCTGACTTATGCCCTTACTATCTCTGAACTCTCTAGTGTTGTGGGCAGTAAAATCACAGGTGATACATCTCTGGGAGTTGTATCTATATATGCCCTTCATATTTTCATTACATTCTACTTCCTTTCTCGTGGGTTTATTTCTACTCAGAATATTTTTGAGGCTCTTGTTCTTTCTATAGATTACCTGAGGAATTGTTGGAATTTCTTTGGCTAAAAGAGGGTCCGCCTTCAGTATAGGCCAATGTCTGTCTAATATATTTTTAATTTTCCGATGGGCCACATTGTATTTATATAAATATGTATTGTTATAAATGTAGGATATCTATCAAAATTATTTTACTATTTTCTAATCTCCTATTTTATTCTTATTTTCTAGTAATAAATTATGGCGATATATATCTTCTACATGCCTGAAAGTACTTTCCGCAATATCCACAGGGTATTCTTTATCTATAAATCTCTATTTTAGTTCAGTACATTGTTTATAAAACCCCTCATCATCAGTACAGTTTCGTTTCATCCTTTGAAATTTACCCTTTGGTATATTGTTCAACCACCCTTTTTTCTGACAACTTGTAAAATGTAAATAACTATTAACACTAGTATTTTTCTTATAGGTCTCCGTAATGACTTGACTCCCTGTGAGACAGAGTCAAATCCAAATAGTCTACACTCCTCTCACTAATCTGGTAAGTAAATCTAAATTCCATATTGTTACTATTGAGCTCTGCCAAATATTTATTAAACCCATTGAGTGCCAGAGGGGTACGGAAACATTGCAAAGCAATGTGTTCCGTACCCCTCTGGCAATCAAAGGATTTAGTTCCACCTGATCCCCATACCAAATTAGGATCAGGTCATCTACATACCTGTGTATTTTTGTTAAGATGCATATGTCCACCAAGATTTTTTGTACTTATACTAGCCATCTTTTAGCAATTTAAAAAGTATATCCCATGAGATTCCACTACTATCGGAGATATTACTTGGTGAAGGAAATATATCTTTGGCTTTCATAGTACATTTTGTTTGCCTCTCTGTGTAAGTGGAAAATGATTCTATATGGTATTTATAGGTGCTACCAAGCTACGAAACATCACTTTTGAATGACTAAAACGTTATTGAAAAAAACAAAAACCCTGGTGAACACTCAACCAATTAAATTGATTTTAAGAGAAGGAAAAATGGACCCTGATACAGGTGCTTACAGGGTAATAATTGAGAGAAAAAGGAAGAAAAAGTTCCCTGCAGTACTAAGAACTCTTCCTATCGCAACATTTTGCAATTTTCACTCTCTGGAATTTTAGTTGAATATTGACAAATTAAAATTTTTAAAACATATTACATATGTAAAAATTTACGGAAAAAGAATATAGTTAAAACTGTTAAATAATGAATTCTGTACCCGCTCTCAAGATGGAACTGTATACAGGTAAAGAATATTTTAGTCAGCTGAGATCATAATATGGTATCCTTTGATATTTGTTATGAGAAACATGTTAACAAGGGTTAAGCAAATTTTACAGTGCTAAAAGTGGTATCAGAAGACAGTTCTTGGAATTTGTTCAAAATGCTTCTGTATAAATATAACAATCAATAAATTCAAGACCAAATTAAAATCAATGTGGCTTAACAGATTTGCAGTGAAATGAGAAATACGAGTCAGACTTTTAGTTATTTAAGTCAGACAGGTCAAATGCATCATTTAAAAAATATAAATAATTCAACAGAATCTGCAAACAAGCAAATATGCTAGGTAGAATTGAAAATGAGAAAAGTATTGCAAAAGAAAGCAACACAAATTCAAAAAACTTCCCTTGAAATGGAGACAGGTGAATTAATCAGTGAGGCTAGGATAACTGATGACACCTTAAATGCATTATTTTCTTTATATACCAAGGAGACATCAGTGGCAGACTTTGGGGAAATAGGGACAATCACAGCATTTCCTTTTCCACATACATGCCTTTCTGGGTATAAAGTGCTAATGAGACTGGAAAAGGCATAGTACCATGTTATTGGAGTAAAGCAGATGTAGTACCATTATTCAGAAAGGGGGAAAGATGTAAACAAACCTGGATGTCATAGACCAGTGAGTTTAGCTTCCATAGTGGATAAGCTATTACAAGGCTTACTAACTAATAGCATACTGGTCTGTGTGATGACCAACAACATTATTAGCAAGAGTCGGCATGGTTTTATGAATAATAGCTAACGTCAAACTAATTTACTTACATTTTGCTAAAGTTAAGTGGTAACTTGGACAAGAGTATTACTGTTGAAGTAGTATATTTGGATTTTGTAAAAGTCGTTGCTACTGTGCCTCACAACAAATTACTACATATCATCAAAAGACTTCAGCCTGGGAGGTGCATGGATAGAGAACTGGTAAAATGGTAGAAAGCAGATAGTTATTGTAAATGGATCATTTTCAGATTGGTCTAAAATTGTAAGTGGGATGCCTTATAGTCCAGTCCTAAGCACAATCTTTACTGTATTAATGATCTAGAAGTGGTTATTGAAAGAAGTAGCTCAATATTTGCTGATGACATGAAACTGAGTAAAGAAATACAGTGGGGGAACTGCTCATGGGGAAGACCCGTTTTGTTTAGCTCCAGATCGTGACAATTTTCTCATGGCATAGCTGTTTTTTTCCACTATTCAATTGTGCTAATTTTATGGATGACTCTCTCCCCTCAAACTCTGGATGTTTTTTTTGAAGGGATCTGGCCCTGTTAATGGAGCCGGGGAGAAGATTAACGCAATTATTTTCTTTAACTTTCTTCTACCAGCCTTTGCTCTCCTTACTCCTTTCTTTAGGATTTTCACTGAGATATAAATAACAGAGAGTTTCTTTCTTTCTTCCCTTTCCTCTTGATATCTCTATGTCGCTATGTCAGTCTCTACTGGCTATCTGTGATAGTGTGGAGCTCATGCTCTTTTATTACTGAATAAACAATGTCTCATTGTAATGGTTTTTTATATGTTTTAATAGATATGCTTCACTATATTCTTTAGCACTTCCAATGTCTCTTTTTCACTGTGCCTGTCTCCTCTTGAGTCCTTAAGCTGGTTATGCAGAGACATGTAATAAATATTTTCTCCCACTGTCCATGCTACTCCTCTATTTCTAAACTGACCTACTGATTGCTCTATAAGAATGTACATTATGTTATGCTTGTTACTTACATGATGTATATTATGTTGGATTGGCAGCTTATGTTTCTGACTTGCTGCAGTCTTGGACTGTTTCTGATTTTCTCCACCACGGTGCCATAGCCTCTGTTTTCTCACCTTCTCTATTGATAATGACTTCAGTGTACCCGGGCCTTAGCCTTTTTCTGACTATTGTCATAGTTTTCATGGCTGATGCACATGCGGCAATCTTATCACCTATGAAGCTAGGAAGTTACTGCTATGTATATCACTTACAATTTATATCTTCCGATGTACATCTTGTATATCTTTTGCTTCTTATACTGTTTGTACTGTATATGTATTGCTTCAATAAAGCTTGGGGAAAAAAAAGTAATACATTGGGATGTTTTTCCTCTACAGAAAAATGTGGATACACTGAGTGAAATGGTGAAGAAGTGGAAGATGAGGTTTAAAGTGATAGTAATGTTTCATAATAAAAACAGCTCTAATTAATCGTCATAGTATTTGGACTTTGGAGAGTGTTATTTCAATTCTGTCAGAGTTGTAGTTCCAGAGTAATTCAATGACAAAGTGTCCCCCTCCCGCCCCTTTTACTGATGTCACACTATTCAGCCTGAGCAGAAGGGAGGTGCCCAAGTAGACTGCAGAGAGGGACAATCTTCAATTAAGATAAGGGAAAAACCTGAAAAACTTGTCAAGGGGGGCAGGGATTTCATTGTTTTCATAGGAGTAACAGTGTCCCCTTCTGTTATCTGTCCAGTCTATGGACTGCATTCCACATCTGAGAAGAAATTGTTTACAGTAGGTAAAAGGGGTGGGAGGGGGAAACGTTGCTTGTGAATATCTCATAAACCATAAAGGTTTGAGAGATAAGACTTGTATCATTCTTCATGTTTTTTTAATGCCTACAAAATAAAATAAAGCTAAAACGAAGTATTACTATCCCTTTAACTTAGGTTATTGTAATGTATTTGGGTTGCTACTTACACACTAAATAAGACGCTACTTGGGGAATCCTTATTAGAGAAAGATTTAGAAGTACGCATAGACAAAAGATCTCACAACAGTGTGCAGCATCAAGCAGATGCTTCAAGACCCAATAGGGTAATATCATGTATATAAAAAGGGCATAGATGCAGTGGATGGGAATATAATTCTACCTTTTTATTAATCATTGGTCAGGGTTTATCTAGAATATGGTGTACAGTTTTGGGTAACCTTTCACAAGAAGTGGAAAAGTACAGAGACCTGCAAGAGAAACTGATGAACTGATTTGAAGACTTTCATTTAAAGAGAGACTAGCCAAACTTAATATGTTTACACTAAAGAAGAGGATGTCTACAAGGGGGATTTGGGTACTTTTTACAAATATATTCAACGAAATGCATTGAGCAACTGAACAGAGCACCCTATAGGTGGGTACTCTCTTCACAGAGAGGCTAGAACAGCCTCTAGTATTAAATACTGTCCTGGTATAGACCCCAACATGGTCAACAAACTTCAGGAATGTATGTATAGCCAGCCTTTCTTCTTTAAACCATGAAATTGTCCTGCCTTCTTTCTACCCTAATCCTAGAGGTGAAAAGGATGTTCGTTTTCATTTGTTAGATCTGGTGAGTTGTATCTCCATATACCTTCATAGGACAGAAATACTTAGGAAGGAAGATGTTTTGTTCATACACTTCTGTGGAAAGTATAAAGGCCTTGCAGCATCCAAATCTTCACTAGCAAGATGGATCAGAGACTGTCAGGTTGTCTCATCATAAAGCCAAAATGGAACCTTCCTTGAAGATTAAAGCAAATTCCACAAGATCAGTATCCACTTCTTGGGCAAACACAGCATCTACATCTGTAGAATAAATTTGCAAGGCAGCAACTTGGTCTTCATTGTCAACCTTTGTAAAGCACTTCAGGATTGATGTACAAGTCTATGATGATGCAAAGTCTGGCAGAATGTTTATTAAAGCGGCAGTTCCTTAATAGGGTAACCATCTCTTTGCTTTCTACTTTGCACATTCTGTAGTGAAATCTTTTCACCCCTGTGTTTTACTCTTTGGGATATGAGTCTATATATTTTCACAAGGTACTGTTCCTCCATTCTGTATTACTGCTTGGGCATATCCTAATATGACTTCCGTGGAGCAGGACACAGATGAAAGGGAGAAATTTGCTCATTTTATTTATGTCCCTCCAGAGCACACCCCTTCCCTTTTCACTGCTTCTTTGTGTTCTTTCCACAGTTTGAACAATATAATTAGTGAAGGTATGAGCAGTAGGCTTCTCTTTATGAGCTTTTTTGATTTGTCCAACTCAGCTGGAGGGAGGAGACAACCCAATATAACTGCCGTGGGGGAACACAGAAGAAAATTAAATATCGGTGAGTAAATTTCTTAATTTTCCTATTCATCTAGAGCAGGGCTGTCCAAGTTCAGTCATCAAGGGCCACTAACAGGCCAGGATTTAAGGATTCCCCTGATTAACCAAAGATGAGTTAATAAGTGGTTCATTCATTATGACTGACTCCCCTGTGCCTAATCAGGGAAATCCTTAAATCCTGGCCTCTTGGCAGCCCTTGTGGACTGAACTTGGACAGCCCTGATCTAGAGAAGAGGTTCTCAACCAGGTAGCCATTACACTTTCGTGTGCAGAAAACATCCATGTATTGCCTATAAAAAATGTGAATGCCTAGTTTTGGCTGTATATTTATGGACAGTGTTTTGTTATTCTGATTGAGAAACCTAAAATAACTATATGTTATGGTATTTGTTTGTGAAGGGCATATATGGCAGGATTTAAGTAAACAAAAAAAGGTTTCAAGGAACCAAGATGGGCGAGTTCTAACTTCAAAACAATTATTGCTGTTCATTAGTTTATCAGGTTTTTAACGGGCCTGAAAAAAGTGTTAACTTCTTACATTTTATTTTTTTATTTTTCACCAAAGAAACTTAAAAAAAAAAAAAAATGCTGTGAGTACATATTGTTTATAGGGTTTGATTACTTTTCTCTTTTTGGTGATGTCCCTTTGACATACCTCCCAAGATTCCAAGTGGCCAAAGGGGGACACGCTATAACTTATCCTATTACAGATTTTTAACTCCTCCATTGACACTGCTACCTTTTCTGACAACTTCAAACATGCCATAGTAACACCCATCCTCACGAACAATTCCTCAGACAGTACCACATCTTCTAGCTATCGACCGGTTTCTCTCCTTTCTTTTGCCTCTAAACTCCCGCCTGCTTGATTTCCTTAGCACGCACAACATGCTCACCCTTAACAGTCTGGATTTCGCCCAGCTCACTTCACTGAAACTGCTCTCACAAGAGTGGTCAATGACCTTCACATTGCCAAATCACAAGGTCACTATTAAAAAATTATTTTTCTTGACATATCAGCTGCTTTGACACTGCTGTCCATGCGCTCCTCCTCCATATTCTTCACTCCTTAGGAATCCGTAACTTAGCATTGGACTGGCTAGCCTCTTATCTAAGTAACCGATCCTTCAGTGTCTCCTCTGCCACCTCTTCATCCTGTCCTGTCCACCTCTCTGTTGGCATTCCTCAAGATTCTGTTCTAGGACCGCTTTTGTTCTCTCTTTACACAATAACACTTTGTGATCTTATTAACTCATTCAGACTCAAATGTCACCTCTATGCAGATGACACCCAGCTTTATTTATCTTTATTTTGACTGACTTCTGATATTCAATATAAAGTCACTGATTGCCTCTTGGCTATCTCAGATTGGATGGCTCATAGGCACCTCAAGCTCAATATGTCTAAAACAGAGCCAGTACTCACCTCGCCTAGGTCTAGCCCAGTAGTGCCCTTCCAGATGACTGTAAATGGCACTACTATAAATCCAGCATCAGAAGCACGGTGCCCTGGGGTGGTAATGGACACTGCTCCTTTTCTCTCCTCACATTAACACCATCACTGCATCCTGCCTCTTTCTCTTACATAACATAGTTAAATATGTCCCTTCCTCTGTTCATCCACAGCTAAAATTCTTACACAAACACTCCTCCTTTCCTGCATGCACTACTGTAACATTCTTCTCTCTGGTCTTCCAACTCCATCCTCTTCAAACCATACAGAATGCTGCAGCATTAATTACCCTATTGTCACCTAGGTTTGTCCCTGCCCCACCTCCAATAGCTGCCTATCGGATGCCAGATTTCTTACAAAATTTTGATTCTCTCTTTCCAAACCCTTCCCTCCTCTACCCCTTCTTATATTTCCATTCTCATCTCCTGCTATATCCCATCCCACTATTTACAATCTGCCAATGATATTCTTCTCTCAGCTCCTTTTGTTTGTAAAGCTCTCTGACCTATGAAACCTTTTTCTCTCATTGCTCCTTATGTATGGCCACAACAAACTTGTATAAGCGCTATATCCCACAAGATAGTCTCTAAGATCCTACCAGTACCAATATGAATCTGAAAAAAAAAAGAGTCCAAAGAGAGCTTTCCATCTTCCTTGGCTGTGGTGCTGCTCTTCCAATAGAACCACCGATACCTCGGCTCCCCTCATACATATACAGAAAAAAACAGAAAAAAGAAGAGCGGAGGTGGCTTACACTAGGTAAAAGGGGCGGGAGGGGGAAACTTTATCATTCAATTACTCTTGAACTACAAAGCTCACAGTATTGAAATAACACTCTCTATGGCTCAAATACTATGAAGATTAATTGGAGCTGCTGTTTTTATGAAACATTACTATCACTTTAAAGGGATAGTAATACTTCGTTTTATCTTTATTTTATTTTGTAGGCATTAAAAAAACATGAAGAACGATATAAGTCTTATCTCTCAAACATTTATGGTTTAAGAGATATTCACAAGCAAAGTATCCCCCCCCCGTTCAGCCAGATCAGAAGGGAGGTGCCCAGGTAGACTGCAGAGAGGGACAATCTTCAATTAAGATAAGGGGAAAAGCTGAAAAACTTGTCAAGGGGGGAACGGCTTTCATTCTTTTCATACAAAGAAGATTGTCCCCTGCTGTTATCTGTCTGGTCTTACAACCAGATTCACATCTGAGAAGAGATGGCTTACACTAGGAAAAAGGGGCAGGAGGGGGAAACTTTGCTTGTGAATATCTCTTAAACCATAAAGGTTTGAGAGATAAGACATATCATTCTTCATGTTTTTTTAATGCCTACAAAATAAAATAAAGTTAAAACAAAGTATTACTATCCCTTTAAGGTGATTTACAGTTGTGACGGTTCCAAAAATGTATTACAGTCTGCACTTAGAGGGTGTGCGTTCTTCCTTTTTCTGTTTTTTTCTTCTTATGTATGGAATGCTCTTCCTCCCACCCTGCACCACTGCACCTCTCTTACGGTCTTCCAGTCACGATTGACACTACATCTCCTGAAAGGGGATCTATCACCCCTATAGAAGTTGCTCGTAAATGTTAGGTCATATAGAGATTATTTCAAGTATTTCATTAATGTTGTTTTTTAAAACGTTATTTGGGCGAAATAAAATAGAAGGAATAAATATTGCCCTGACCCTATTTCCAGAAAGACTGTGGGTAAAGCTCTTTACCCACAGTCTGTAACTCTGCCTCTGCTCCCCTCCCTCTATCCAGCCTCCTCTGATGACGGAGGCTTTCTGTCTGTAAGCTAGAGCGATCTCATTGGCTAGATATCGATCTCTGCCAACGAGATCGCTCCAGCTTACAGGCAGAAAGCCTCCGTCATCAGAGGAGGCTGGATAGAGGGAGGGGAGCAGAGGCAGAGTTACAGACTGTGGGTACAGAGCTTTACCTGCAGTTTATCCGATAGCAGAGTCAGGGCAATATTTATTCCTTCTATTTCTCTCAAAAAGCTTTTTAAAAAACAAAATTAATGAAATCTCGAAATAATTGCTATATAACCTAACATTTAAGAGCAACTTGTATAAGGATGATAGATCCCCTTTAACACTTACTTTGTACAAGTTAGGCTCTTTATAAACAAATGACTTTATTTATGTCCCCTATCCTGACCAGAACTCTTGCACGGTTTTCAGCACTTGACCATACCTGGGAACTTTTGAAACAGGGCTACCTGGAGGGTAACCCTGTCAGTGCCCAGGAGGAGGAAAATGACGTGAATCGCGTCATAAAAGGGGCAGGGCTTAGTCACAGGGGGGCGGGACAAAAAACCACAAAACCCCCTGCAAATGGATGTAAGAGGGCAGGGAGTGGGAGGAACTGGGTGGGATGGAGCACAAGTGGGCAGAGTTTCTACTTAAACTCTGCCCACCCGGTGATTCACACATTGCCCCGGAGACCCGGTAATTCACTTTGAAATCCGGAGTCTCCAGGGCAAAACCGGAGAGTTCCCAGGTATGCATTTGACCCTTATGTACGCTGTATGTCTCAACTTACCAGTTTAGATTGTAAGCTTTTGGTCAGATACCTCACTTTCAGTGTTCCACTTTGCAAAGCACTTGTAACCCTGTATTGTCTAAACCCTTAAACTGTAAAGCACTGCATACACTTGTGGCGCTATATAAACATTCATGACTGCAAAGACTCCCAAACAGGCCAGCCCCCTCTTTCCCCCAATAAAACACGACTACCGATTGGGAAGAAAGGGCCACAGCATTTATTAACATAGAACTTTATTAACAATGTGCCAGCCCCCCAGCACATGCCAGGGGGGCACGATGTACAACACAACTTCCCATGAGTCTCTGCTCCCACTCGCGCCGTTAGCTCACGAGTGGGAGACTAACTCCCCAGATCACCAAGGCCAATTACAAATGTAACCGTTGGCGAGGACCCACCCCCGCCTCAACAAACTAAGCGCTGTGACAAAATAACAAATAGGGAGGGAGGGAGGGGAACAAAGGAGAAACAGGCTACTCTTGTTCCCCCTGAGGCTGACGGCTGCACAAAATGGTGCCGAAGCCTCAGGGGGAATATTTATAAACAAATAACCCCCCCCTCACCACCCAGGCAAACACCCAATAGTAAACCCCAGAAAACAAAATATTATATTATGAGCTCAACCGTCCGTCCCGCAGTCATGCCCCCCTCCTTCACACCTGGTTCAGGGAAGGGGGGGGCTCTTGACTGCAAAGACTCCCAAACAGGCCAGCCCCCTCTTTCCCCCAATAAAACACGACTACCGATTGGGAAGAAAGGGCCACAGCATTTATTAACATAGAACTTTATTAACAATGTGCCAGCCCCCCAGCACATGCCAGGGGGGCACGATGTACAACACAACTTCCCATGAGTCTCTGCTCCCACTCGCGCCGTTAGCTCACGAGTGGGAGACTAACTCCCCAGATCACCAAGGCCAATTACAAATGTAACCGTTGGCGAGGACCCACCCCCGCCACCGCAGCTCCCCTAATGGGAGCAGCGCCCCACCACAGCCAACGCCCTCTCAATACCCTCCTGCAAACCTACATTAAAAATGTCGAGACCAATGGGGTTGAGATGCACTCCATCCCTGCGGCGAAATAACGCCAAGTTAGGACCTTCCAACTCCCTATGGCGGATCACAACCCCACCAATCCGAGAAACAAAACGAGAAACAGCCACATTCAATTTTCTCCTGCACTTCTCCAAAGCCCTCATATCCCTAGCTCCGCGCCAGCAAAGTCTCGGGACCACCTCAGACCAAACCACTACCACACAAGTAAACAGGGCATAGAAACGAGCTATATCCTGCTTAATAGTGTTAATCAGATCAACCGTTCTGATTTCGCCTAAATCATTACCACCGGCGTGTAATACTAAAATGGTTGGGCCCGAGACTACACTGCGAATGTACAAACACTCCTCCCTCAAATTAACCCAACTAAGGCCCCTAATCCCCCTCCAACGGATCCTGGCCTCAGTCGAAGGGAAACCCAAATCCCTGCCATAGCAGCGATCCTCGGCTCTGCGTGCAGCCCAAAAGATAAAAGAATGACCGAGGATCCAGACCATAACAGGGGGGCGACCTGCAAAACAATCAAGAAAGTAAGTGAGGACGTACATAGGACCTAAATCTTCCCGATCTCCAGCGGCCTATGCACCTAATTTGCTGCTCAGAAAACCCCGCAGACGCTGCAACAGTGGCGGCACCTATCCGGAAAGAATGGGAAGAAAAAGCCCGGGGATCAAAACCTAACAAGGACAAACCCTTCCTAAAAATGGACTGAAATTGGAACCGGGTGACCGGACTGCCGTCCGCATGCCTAAACAGAGGGCCCGGAGCCGGGCCCCTCAGTTGCAAGTACTCACACATCCCACGCACAGGACATACCAAATCCCCCGTAGCACTTAAAACCACCAAGCTACCCATCCTCGCCTGATCCGTCTTAGACCCCCGAAGCCGAAACTGCACCCTCTCAGCAGAAATGTCAACATCTGAGAATTGAAAACCACCACCCCTGTTAGCACTAATCGAAACCACCTCGCCCACTCTAAACGCCCCAAAAAAGGAAACGACAAATAAAGCCTGAAACAAAACCCCTTCAAAACCATCCCGGCAAACAGAAGATAAAACCCCACATAACTGCTTAAGGAGAGTCAACGAAACAGGACGCCTGCCGTCAGGCCCAGCTGGCATTAAACGCTTCCAACCCTTAAGAATTCTCCGCACCATGAAACTCTTCGTAATATCCTCCCAGCCGCAAAGCTGAAAGAGAAAAGACAGGGCTGCCATCTTGCGGTCGGCCGTAGCCGGCCCAACACCACGACGCAACAGATCCAGTAGATATTCCTGGACAGCCAATTCTCTGGACGAATACAAACCAGACACCGCGTAACTGCCTACCCACTCTCGCCACACTGACGAGTAGGACAAAAGGGTAGCAGGTGACAAAGAACTCAAAGCCAGCTCTAGTAAAGGTCTGAAACGAGGCTCCACAAGTGCCCTGGACAAGGAACCCCTTTCACCGCTGCCCCAGGTGCGAGCACACGGAACCTGTCGAACTGGAATCGAGACAAAGCATCAGCGATGTCATTCTCCAAACCAGGAACATGCTTCGCCCTAAAGCTTATGTTCAATTGCAAGCAGCGCAAAACAAGGAAACGCAACAAAGCCAAGACTGGGGGGGAAGCGGACGTCGACCTATTAACCACATGGACCACGCCGATGTTATCAGTCCAAAAAACCACCCGACTATTCCGAAAGAGCTCACCCCACACCTCAACAGCCACAACAATTGGAAACAATTCCAAAAATGTCAAATTGCGGATCAAAACGGACCCAGACCACTCACTGGGCCACTCCGAAACACACCAGTGACCACGGAAATAAGCACCAAAACCAAAAGATCCCGCCGCATCCGTGAACAGCTCCAACACCGGGCTATCCAAAGCAGCAGACTGCCAACAGGTCTGGCCATTATACTCCGCCAAGAACTGCTCCCAAATTGCCAAATCAGCTTTTAAACCAGCACCGACGCGTATGTAATGATAAGGAGCCTTCACTCCCTTCGTAGCCAAGGACAACCGACGACAGAACGCTCTACCCATAGGCATCACACGACACGCAAAAACGAGATGTCCAATGAGCGACTGCATCTGCAGCAAAGTCACCTTCTTAGCAGAGCGGACACGACGAACCAAGGCTATCAACGCACTCAATTTATCCTGCGGCAGCCGGAAAACCATGGCAGCCGAATCAATTTCAATACCAAGAAAGGAAATGACAGACTGCGGGCCCTCTGTCTTGTCAACTGCCAGAGGAACCCCAAACCGCGCTGTCACTTCGCGAAACACAGACAACAGGGTCAAACATTCATCAGAACCACTCGGACCTACAAAAAGAAAATCATCCAAGTAGTGTAGTACGGAGGGCAAACCCGACACCTGTCGGACCACCCAGTCCAAAAAGGAACTAAATAACTCAAAATAATAACAAGAAATAGAACACCCCATAGGGAGGCACATATCAAAAAAGAAAACACCATCAAAACAACATCCCAATAAGTGAAAACAGTCTGGATGGACCGGGAGAAGTCGGAAAGCAGACTGAATGTCAGACTTGGCCAACAAACATCCTCGGCCCGCCGCTCGGACCAGTGACAGCGCACGGTCAAACGAAGCAAACTGGACCCGACTCTCCTCCTTGGCGATACCATCATTGACCGACTGGCCTTTAGGGTATGACAGATGATGTATCATCCGAAATTTACCTGGTTCCTTCTTAGGGACTAAACCCAAAGGGGACACCCGGAAATTACAAAAAGGGGGAGAATCAAATGGGCCCTGCATGCGACCCAGCTCAACCTCACGCAACAACTTGTCCCAAACCAAACTCTCAGAACCCACAACCGATTTCAAATTACCAGACATAAAAACACCCTCAAAGGGAACAAACGGGATCCAAAAACCATCCCTAAAACCATCCCTAATAATAGCAGCTTCCCTATGATTGGGGTACCGGCTTAGCCACCGCTCCATCTCGTCCACGCTCACTGGTGTCACCGCCTTTTCCCCCGTCCCGGCCACCAGGCTTGACCCCTGGCTTGGTTTTCTTGAAGCAGCGGGCTGCAGGGTGGGGGCCCCCACAATGGTAGCACTCGTGCTTAAAACGGCACGATGTGTACCATCTACAGTGGCTTTCGTTATACAGCCAACAGAGTCCTTTCTTGACAGTCGCCGGTCCCCCGGAAGCAGCCGAGACACCGGCGGCCCCTGGAAAGGGGGCAGGTCTATGAGGGGTCATCAAGAGCAACCAAAGATTGACATCCTGACAATCAAAACCAAACTGCGGCCTGGATGACATCCGCTGACGAAATTGTTCGTCATAACGGAACCAACACAAACCACCATACACCTTGTAAGCCCCCCAAATCATATCCAAATAACTAAAAAGAGAAGGACCCCGCTCAGGGAACTTCTCACATAGAATACTCGCAAAAATAGAGAAACCTTGCAACCAGTTCCCAAACGTGCGAGGAACCTTGCGCTTCTCCTCACCCTCCAAACGACGCGATGGTCTGTCCACTGTTTCCTTGTCAGGTTGGACAAGAGACAGGACGTCCACAAACTCGCCTCGCCAAATCTTCTCCCTCACGTCGGGAGCAACATGCAAACCCAACGGGGCCGAAGGACAAGTCTGACCAACACTGACCAATGACCCATCAGGGCGCAAAGGAGGAGCATGCGCTGCGCTGGGACCTGCCTCTAACCTATCAAGCACTGCGCGCAACGCAACAATTAAACCCTGACTATCCTGACTATCCTGATGCACTTTGCCAGCAACCGCATCCCAAGCCCCAATACCTGATTGGCATGCAACAGGAACCACCGCAGAACGCACGGAAGGTCGCGGCTACGCCTCCTCCTCAGATTCAGAAGAAAAACCAGAACGGGAAGCCACTGGTGAAATCACTTGAACAGACCGGTCACTCCTTGGGGTGCTAGCAGATCTGCGTCCAGTAGACGATGTAGAAGCTCTTGAAGGTCTGCGAGGCCGAGTCAAAGCAGAAGGACGTGCAGAAGCAGAAGCAGTGCTGCAGCCCGCCGCAGAAGCTAAGGCTGGTGAGCCCAAACCATCAAGCGGAGCGCTCCTGGAAGACACCTCCGGTACACCAGCAGAATCATTATCTTCCTGCCCTGATCTCGCGGGATGTGAAGCCCCAGAGCGTGATCCCGCGAGAGGGCTACGAGATCTGCGCCTGAAAGACCGGCCGCCATCTTGTGCTCCCTCACGCCGGCGATTACACGCAGGCCCTGCCGTAACCTGGCCACTAGGCCCCACGTCACACCCAACACCAGAAGAACCGCCTCTGCCAGAAGCCACAGCCGCCCGTCCAGAGCGACTGCGCCGCTTGGAGCGCCCCCGCTCATCGGGGCAAGCACGAACAGCATGAGGATGAACAGAACCTGCAACGCGGTCCGGAGTTGCAGATACAGCACGAACACGTGGAGAAGAAGCAGAAGGGCTAGATCTGGAAGGCGGCCTAGACCTCCGCGGCCGCGAAGCAGGCACCTCAGGATTCAACAGTTCATCTGCACCGGGGGCGTCAGCAACTGTAGACGGAGCACCATCCAACAGCTGCGCCAGCCACGCTCCACCATTGGACTCGGCGAGCTCACGAACCCGGTCCAGCAAGACGGTAAGAGCCTCAGGGTCCATGCTGCTACAGGAACAAAGGAGAAACAGGCTACTCTTGTTCCCCCTGAGGCTGACGGCTGCACAAAATGGTGCCGAAGCCTCAGGGGGAATATTTATAAACAAATAACCCCCCCCCTCACCACCCAGGCAAACACCCAATAGTAAAGCCCAGAAAACAAAATATTATATTATGAGCTCAACCGTCCGTCCCGCAGTCATGCCCCCCTCCTTCACACCTGGTTCAGGGAAGGGGGGGGCTCTTTCCCTTGTTTTAAAGGGTGGGTGGGGGATTACCGAGAATGTTCAGGTTATTTTATGATCTAATTACACCACTTTGTGCAATTGAATAAATGGTCACAGCAAGACTAAAGTATCTTATTTTCACACCCTAATTTATAAACACATATGCTGAAGTTTAAACAAACATTAATGTGAGTTTTATTGCTGTGGAGCAATGTGATACACTTTTATACACCATGCAATCTGATCTCCTAAAAGGAGGGACACAAGGGTGAAAGAGGGACTTTCCCTCCAAAAGACAAACACTAATATGCATCAACACTAGTTTATAAAGCCTTGACCCATTATCAATAATGGAAAATAACTATGCTTAAAATATGTCCATAAAAATATCAGTAACAAAGTAGAAAGTCAAGTTGTTTTCTCTTAGCAACTGCCAAGGTTTTATATTGAGATCATAGTGGATATTTTCTAGTAACAAGGGAAAATACGCCAAGAGTTTGGAGTAGTTGTACTTAGGAGAATCTGGCGCTTGTATTGTTGTTATGCTATTAAAAGTATGTATGACAGCAGCCCAGAGATTGCTTCTCGTAGTAGCGTGGCGCTGTGTTTAATTTGAGCAGTACTTTCAACCTCCTCCACAAAGTCTACATTTTATTTATTGGATTTTTAAGTCAAAAAGGGATTGGTGGAAGCGCTTTATTTTCTTCCCCCGAAAAGGGGGAGGGTAGGTAGTGTGGGTACATTTCTGAACTGATTGTGCTGCTGCTCCGACCTCCAACAGCCTAGCAAGCTTTTGAAGTTTTCCGCCCTTCGACTTGAAGTGAGGTCGATTACAGAAGAACAACAGAGACAAAGAAATCGCTGCTTTACGTGAAAGCACTTTCCCACGATCAGGGCAGCCAGCCCCGAAGCAAAAGAGCCTAAAGTAGAAAGAGCCACATTCCCCTAGCCTTCTTCCCCTGACAGCTCTGCTCCAACGGGGGCTCAGTCTGTAGACTGCGGCTGAATAATGACAGTAGGGGAAACAAAAACACATAAAAAACACACACGAAGGGATGCAATTGATGTCTAATTGTTATCGTGCGCTAGGATACAGAAGAGTTCACCTCGAGGATAAGCATGCTACTAATAGTTACCACATCTCGTGTGTTAAATAAAGGTATAGCCGCAATGACGATAGGTACGTCCAACACTAACCTGACCGCTTCCCTTCCCGTTTAACCGCGTGAAAAGTAAAAAAGCATCACAATGCATACATCTAACTCGCTAATACCCAGATTCGATCCTTGCACCCTGTCAGATTTTAACCCTTTGGGTGTCAGAGGGGGTGAGCAATGCGTCGCGTACCCCTCTGGCGCTCAAAAGGTGTAACTAGCGGGGTGTGTAGCAGGTTACGGGCCCCTGGGAACCATAAAGAATTACATTATTACTTATTAATAAAGCAAAATGACAGCCACTGATGATCAATATATGGTAAACAAGGGAACATTCCTGAAAGCGTGACTTGTTTGTGAGCTCCGAAGACCAATGTTCAGAGAATCACTGCTCTTGTTTACACGCATAAGAAATCTACGACGTGGGAGTCTCATACACGTATTAAAACCTTTAACTCTTTGAGTGACAAGTGAAGGTGTGCAACACATTTGTTTGTAATGCGTTGCATACCTCTCCGGTGCTCAAAGGTTAACCTTAATGCGAGTTTTTAGAAAATAAAACTAGTGTATTCAGTGCACACACACACCCCCTAATCTATATTTTCTGTAAGGAATGGCGCCTGGACGTGCATGTCAGGACAAGGGTCGAAGAGTGAAAGGAAGGCGGATATAATTGTGTTACCTAATTTGACCTCTTTCTGTTTTACAGGAGGGGGCTTAGTTCGGCGCCACTGGAGACTGTAATATTGAACAGGGTTAAATACCACTTTGCAACTAGGTTTATAATTAGTTATTGTGCAGTTTCACGCTTTTAGTTATAATCGCATTTAAATGTATCTGCGTGTGGCAAGAAAAACATTTTCTACCTCAAATTGCATACAGGCTCTATCGCACCGCAAGAAAAACAATGGTTAATAGTTTGTCACAAGCTTTCACTTCATTCATAAAAAAAGCACAATCTTAAGACCCCCAAAGAAGGTGGCAGCCTCAAGCATTTAACCCCCTCCCCTCATTTTAACTTTCTCTCTGCGTTTTGTTTATTAACATCCCCCACCCAGTCTCCCTTTCATGGCCAGACTCCTCCCCGTCAGACAGAACGGCGTCAGGGGCTGCGAACGTACGGGGATGGACACAATCAATAGCATTGGCCACAAATTACTGCAGGAAGTGTTAGCAGCACAACAGCAACCGAATATCGATTCCTCTCTGTTGCACTCATACAGGACGGGGGATGGTGCCTGGGAAATCCCGCCTGGATCCCTCAGCCAAAAAAAAAAAAAAAAATTAGAGAGAAACGCAAACATTGCAGGGGAATTCGCTAGCTGCGCTGTTTACTTCTGTCTAGTAGAGGTGATAGTACAAATGACTAACACGTTTACATATATTTTAGCTATGAGTTCCAGAGCTCTAGCTATAATGCGGGTACTCCTTTGGCACTGAAAGGGTACAACAAACCCTAATCTTCCAAGTAGTGTGAAAAGCCCACTTAGGTTACTTTGTAACCGATGTCAGATTTAAAAAATGAAACAATCGAGAGAGGGCACTAAAAGCCCATAAAAGTTAAACGTGTTTCAGAGCTGTTTAAAGTGACAAAGATGGGTCTTTGTGGACATGCTAAGTACAACGCATGACAGAATCATGGTTAAAATAGTTTATTGTATAATGTTCTCATAGACAGGTATCGTTATATAGGCGTAGATTCCTGATATTTTGTTTAGATATTTCTGCAATGTCTGGAAATACACGAAACTTGTATTTTTTTATTTGTTATTTTAGAAATTGGATTTTTTTGATAATCATTTAATATAAAAAAACATTTATTCTAGTATTATTTTTACAGAAAGGGATACAATTGGTTGATGTTAAGAGCTTTAAGTATACTTTACCCCCTTAAAGATCAGTATTAGAGAGAATGTATTGCACACTGGGTGCTTAAAGGGGAACTTTCACATATAAAACACTTTTGTCCAGTTGCTTAATTTATTAAAATGATATTAGAATTCTTTTTTTTTTATTATTTTTATTTTACTTGCCTAGTTCTTAAGATATGCAGAGCTCAATCTGTGCACTTCCCCATGATGCCCCTCCCAACCATAACCCAAAGCAAATACACAAGACACATGGATATTGGAAGGAAAGGCTGCAGCATTTATTTAACCCCTTAAGGACCCTTGACGTACCAGGACCGTCACAGTCCTTGAAATACTCAAGGACCGATGACGGTCATGGTACGTCACATACTTTTTACTTACAGCGCTCTACCGGGAGCGCTGTAAGTAAAAATAGGGCCTGAAATTGACCGCTCCAAGATCGGAGCGATCTCTATCAGGCCCCATAATGACGCGCCGATACACGTGACAGGTCACGTGTACCGGCGTGTCCAAGTGCACCTATGCGGTCATTATGGGACGGAAATGTCCCATGACCGCCAGTCCTTAAGGGGTTAAATATAAATTATATTCAAACCAAAACATTTAATAAATATATATATAACCATCCCTTACCAGCATACCTGGGAACTCTCCGGTTTTGCTCCGGAGACTCCGGGTATGACAATGAATTACTGGGTCTCCGGGGCAGATTCAGATTCTCCGGATGTGAGGCAACCCTTCCCACTTGTGCTCAATCCCACCCAGTTCCTCCCACTCCGCGCCCTCTTCTACCCCTTCCCTAGTGCATTCTATATGTTTTTTTATGTTTAGTAGCCCTGCCGCTTCTCGTGATTAAGCCCCGCCCTTTTTTAATGACGCAAATTGCATAATTTCTATACCCTATAGGCACTAGCCCCATGTAAGAAGTTCCCAGGTATGCTTACCGGCCATAACCAGCGTGATAACTCGCTATAAACCTTTAAATCCAGCTCCACCCTACCAGCCAGGAGCTTTATAACATAACTTTAAATCAAAACCTCCTTGCTGCAACAATATCGTACCACAACATTTTTTTATATTTATTTTATCAACATTTTTTTTTTAAACCCATAATACCTTCCTTACTAAATAATAAATATATATATTTTTTTTTTGGGGGGGGGGGAGGGAGCAACCAGCACATCCAAGGAGCTTTCCAGACTTAGAGGTAGATTTAAAGGTAGGAGTTAGCAAAAAAAAAAACAAAAAACACCATAGTGTGTTTTAACCCCTTAAGGACTGGCTGCACGCACACGCGTCCAGCAATTAACCCCTTAAGGACCAGATGACTTACTATGACCGTCACGGTCATTATACCCTTAAGGACCGGTGACAGTCATAGCACGTCACGTACTTTTTACTTACAGCGCTGCATTCTGACAGCCGTGATTTTGAGAGAGTGAGGCATAGCCTCCATCCTCCAACTGGGTAGGACCAAATAACTGCAGAGGAGAGGGATCAAGCAATATTTAAAAGAAATTAATTGGTCCTACCCAGCTGGAAGGCGAAGCCAAAGCCCACAGTATGCCGTGGATTGGACACAGAGGAAACTTTATAGAATTGATCCTACCAGCTGGAGGGTGGAGCCAATCATCCCACAGTATGCCGTGGATTGGACACAGAGGAAATGCATGTTGATGGAGTGGAAGTTCTTGCGGTTAATGAATAAATGTCCCTCACGTGCTGGAGCTTTGATATGTACATGGGTGCAATCTATTGCACCCATGACCCTGGTCATGCCTCCCCTTACGTACAAGCCCTGCTTCAGATGTTTCCACTCCATGTTGGTGGTGGGAAAATGGATATACCTACTGGCCTTGCTTTTGAGGGATGGCAACACCTGAGCCAGCATCCTAGAGAATGTGGCCTGTGACATGCCAGATGCGTAACCTTCTCTTGACTGGAAGGCTCCACTTGCCATGAAATGTATGGCACACATGAGTTTTTGCAAGCCATTTAGGGCATGGTTGTGGACATATAAGGGATTGACCTCATCCTTGATGACCTCCTGTAGGGCAATGATACTGTGTGGCCTCAACCTATGCCCTGGTGGTCATCTGTAAATCCTACTCTGCTCCAGGAGTCCCTGTGGCAGCTATGGAGCATCCTATTGCAGAATCAATAGGTACGCGAACATACTTATTGGAGTATCTCTCTCCATCTCTATCTGTCTATCTCTCGTTCTCTCCCTCCCTGAGTGGAAAACAAGCCACATGTGAACATGGTAGGCTGTCCCTTTAACACAGTGTCTGGGCATTGTCCAGGTGTGATCATGAGGTGAGTGATGACCAGTGGGAGGGTGTTTGTTGTCCAGGTGTTTGCTGGTGTGATTGTGTTATAAAATCTGCTGTGTTTTGATTGGTGTGTAGCTGTGAGTTGAGAGTGTGATGTTCTGGAGTGCAGGTTGTGTCTGTATTATGTGGTGTTTTTGCCCAGGTGAGCTTGTTTTGTATTGAAAGGTGTCTGTATTGTGCGTTAATCCCCATTGTTCCGTGCAATGTTGTGATGTGTTGTGCTTTTTGACAGCCTTGTTCCTGTGGTATTGCTAGGTTGTTGTGTTGTGTGTGACAGTGATTTGTGGTGCATGGGCATGGTTTTTGTGTTATTTTGGCATTTCAGGGGTTAAATTTTCCATTTGCATGCTTGTGTGGTATGCTGTTAGTCTGATTTATTTTGTGCAACGGTGGTTTCTTTTTGCCGTTATGTGTTTTACGGCTAACAACACTGGGTCTTAACTTTTGCCCATGAAATATATCTTTTTTCAGCTGCTAGCAGTACCACACTCCTTTAAATGGCTCTGGGAAATCTTGTTCCATGAGTCTCAATGCACTTAAGATTATCGGCCATAAGGATTAGCGAATTGCCGTTAGGTGTTCATAAGACGGACCTTTAAATGGCTTAATGCACATTAACCCCTTAACAACCTTTGACGGTCATGGCACATCATGGGTTGTTTTGCGATAACAACCCATGACGTGCCAGGACCGTCATGGAATTCCGGGCTCCCCACGCGGCTACACGCCATTTGGGGAGCAAGGAAACGGAAGGAAAAAAATGGTCCGTGGTCCTTAACTCCAGCGGTCCAGGGAAGTTACCTTCCCTAAGGACAGCTTTGATCCTTGCCACCACGTACCGGCGGCGCGACACCACGAAAGGGCAACTAAAGGGTGCCCAAGCTAGGTTTAAATAGGCAATATGAGGCAGGCCAAAGGCAAGCAGCCAATGGGAGCCCCCTATAGGTGATAGGCATAGCAAAGCAGCAATCACGGGCACCGTGATAGGATGGATGAGAGACCAGGTCAAATGGAATTCCTCCAGCCTGCCCCCTACTGGAGGAGAAGGGGGGAGACTGGCTTCGTTGGGGGAACTGTCCCCGTCGCTGGAAATCCCTGTGATTTCCAGGCCTCTGGGAAATTTGAGTACCTCTCTTCCTTTGGTCATAACCTCTGCCTGGCTTGTAACTGCGGGCTTCCTGAAAGGACTGTCTTCTGTATTGCCCAGAGTTCATGCGATGGAGGATAGTAGGTGTTCAGTAGACTTGTGCACGGGCAAAATTTTCAGTAAAATTCGAATTCGGACGAATTTTTTTTTTCTAATTCGGATGATCTTAATTTCGGACCGGGCCTATTCGATTCGGACGAAATTCTGATCCATTCCGAATTATCCGGCCGAATTTAACATGGGTTAAATTATAGCAGTGCGCCTTCGTGCACGCTGCTATCATTATTTGCAGACAGGGTGTGCATTTAGAAAAAGATCCATCCCAAAAACGGACATTGTCGTACATTGAAAGTCTGTGCATGTCACCTCTACTCTAGCATGGGATGCCAGTCACAATGCAAACGTCGAACATTGAAAACCCATGCCTGTCATTCAGTTTAGCATGTTCGAACATCGAAACCCCATGCCTGTCCTTCAATCTAGCATATGTTTGAACATCGAAACCTCATGCCTGTCATTCAATTTAGCATATGTTCGACATCGAAAACCCATGCCTGTCACATCCTACTCAACATAAGTGGTCGACTCGAACATGGACAAACTACATGTCACATTCTATGTTAGTACATGGGTAAAGATTAAGGTTTCATTTTCTGGTACCAGCCTCCTACCCTACTGTCCCTCTTTAGTACCCAAATTCCTCTCTCTCGTTTTCCTATCCTGATTTCCCCTCATATCAGATAACTCTATGTGTATATACATTGTAGAGTTTCATACTACATCAAGAATAAACATCAATGATTGTAATGTGATAGATGTAATGTGTTAACCCTTTGAGTGCCAGAGTGGTACGCAATGCATTGCAAAGCAATGCGTTGCATACCACTCTGGCATTCAAAGGGTTAAAAAGAAAAATTGAGACATTCTGTTGTGAACAAACTGCAACACAGGAGAGAAATAAAAAAAAAATGCTTGACATCTATACTGAAGAGGGGTCCACAGCATTGTCTTAGTATAGCAATATCACCGTTTTCCGTGAGTGTGCAATACAGGGCTCTACGATAATTGCTGGGCATTTCCCAATGTCATAATCAGGGGATGATGGGAGTTGTATTCTAACTACTGTTAGGAAACACATAAGTGATGCACATTCATCTCCCACCTAGAAATTATTTACACACGAAGCAACTCCCCCAAGTAATACCTAGCCCCTTTCCAAGTGAAAGGACTTCCAGAAGGGCTTCAGATCTCTTAGTGACTCACCTGTTATTGCCAGTCAGCGGGACCCGGAGAGTAGGAGGGGGTGATGCTATGGCTGCACAGCACGGTGCTCTTAGTTGGTCACTTGTCGCAATGTTGAAGCCAGCACCTTCTGGGTGGAGACACCTCACAGCAATCCTGTTCAGGACACATCATGCACTGTTGTGCACTCATACTAGGGATCCCAAATGTTTAGACTCATTTCGTACAGGGGGCACCCTCCTGTATTTGTAAAACCTCTCTAGCAAATCTGGGACGGTAGACCTATTTACTCAAGTCTTGACTTTAGGTGGGCGATAAACAATATAAAATAGGCATAATGTTTCACTATCACATAATTCACGTCACTGAAGCAGCCAGCAGGCATCGCCACTGAGTGAGCATAGGGCTGCCCGGCTGCTGACAGTCACACTGATGGGATGGGACACCCTGAAACACAGAAATGGCGGAAGAGCACAAAATAAACATGCTATGGGACGGTAAATTGCCGCCCCTGTCAAAGTGCCGCCTGGGTCCATGGACCCACTGGGACCTATGTAAGGGCCGGCCCTGTATTCGAACAAATACCTAATATTTTTTTATATTTTGCACAGGAACAAATATTACTTGCTCTTGCAGTGGCAATAACTGGAACTAATGCTGGCTGCCTACCTATGCCTAGCCTAATGCTACCCGCCTGCCTACACAACAACTGTACACTCTCTAATCTCTTCTCTCTCTGAGCTCCAACAACCCAATGAGGAAATGCAGGCTGTCTGTCTGTGTGACTGTGTCATTAGTCCAACCCCCATCATGAAACGAAGAAGGCTATTCGAATACAGACAAAAGAGGGAAGTAGTGCATGAAACGGAGAATGGAATTGGACTAGAGACATGGAGGGAAAATTATGGAGGGAAGTAATTGAGCGCGCACAGGAAGTACAAAAAAGTCCTGGTCAAAAGTAGTCAAAACTTTTGGAAATGTGTCGATTGCCGAAAGTTTCGACGAATTTCGGACCTGGGCTGTTCGGAGTCGGATCATTTTTTCCGAATGACCCTTGAGTTTCGGATTGGCCGAATGTCTCCGAATGACCCCATTTTCGACGAAATCCGAATGTCTCTGAATGAATTCGCACATGTCTAGTGTTCAGTGACCAGCATAAGCTTAGCAGAACAGTGACCCAAACGTAGCCCCCGCGGGCGTACCCAATGAGACAACTGATACTGCAAGTGCGAGAGTATGTAGCCCCCACGGGCGTAATCGGAGAATAGCCTGAGATGCAAAGCTTGCGTTTAGCCCCCACGGGCGTATAACCAGAGACCAAAGTGAGCACAATATGAGCCAATAGCCCCCACGGGCGTAGACCTTCGGATCCTGCAAGAGCTTGGAGCATAACCTTGCTTTCTCTCAGAACCAATAGCCGCAATGGATACCTCCGGTAATCAACGTAATACCGAGAGCCTAAGGCGCCCAACCGGACCGACAAGACTTGACTACCCTGCAGTTGTATATGAGTCGCTGTCCACATTAGCGGCCAACTCAGCAGAAGTAGACCAATAAGGTAAAGGCTCTATGACTGGAATGGAGGTTCGGCAAGAGAGAGACGGCACTGCAAGGGTTAAAGGGTACGTTTAATCTCCCAGGCTCGGTATGGTAACTAAGCTCTGCAAGCGTATGGAGGCTCGGTACAAGGAGCACAGCTCTGCAAGTCAGCAAGGAACTCTGCACTGGAAAAGGGTTACACCGGAGTGTAATGGTCACACAGTGTCGGCACTCAGCACAGCAGGAGTCAGAATGTCGTGGCGGCGACAACAGGCAAACACAGGTCACTGGAACAGGCCGTGGTCGATCACGAAGCAGGAAGTCAGCCAAGCCGGGTCGTAGCACGTAGGAGGTTCTCAGACAAGCCGGGTCGTAGCACGTATGAGGTTCTCAGACAAGCCGGGTCAAACACGATCAGGAACACTGGAGCGTAGTCAGGACAGGCCAAAGTCGGTACACAGGAATCCGGATACAGGAACACAGCAACAGCAAGACTGGCTCAGAAACACCACGAAAGGGCATCTGACAGATGTGATAGTCAGGTATAAAAAGGTCACCAGGGGGCGGGCCAAACCAACTCAGCAAATCAGAGTATGCCACAGATGAGAGTGACAGGAAGATCACAGGCACTGTGATAGTACCCCCCTCTCAAAGACCCCCTCTCCCTGCCGGAGGTTTAGGTTTCTGAGGGTATTTGGAGTGGAAGTTGCGCATAAGTCTGGGCGCATGGAGGTCCTTCTGGTCAACCCAAGAGCGCTCCTCCGGGCCATAACCCTTCCAGTGGACCAAATATTGCAACTTCCCTCTGAGTCGGCTAGAATCAATAATGCTCTGAACCTCGTATTCCTCTTGGCCCTGGATGTCCACCGGCCCAGGAATTACCGTAGTGGTAGTGTAACGATTGCAAACCAGGGGTTTTAACAGAGACACATGGAACACATTATGAAAATGCATAGATGGTGGAAGTTCCAATGCATAGGAGACGGGATTAATTTTGCGGATGATTTTAAAGGGACCAATGAACCGAGGAGCCATCTTATTAGAGGGTACCTGCAGATTGAGGTTTCTGGAGGAGAGCCATACCCTGTCCCCAACCTGGATTGAGACCACTGGCAGCTGTCTACGATTGGCATATCACTGATGACGCTGGAAAGACTGACTGAGGGTCCTTTGCACCTGTGCCCAAGTGGAACGGAGCTGCGCCATATGCTCATCCAAGGCAGGAATCTGTTGTGACTGGAACGAGTCCGGGAGCAAACACGGCTGGAACCCATAATTGATTAAGAACGGGGAGCTCCCGGACGATGAGTTAACTGCACAATTCCTGGCAAACTCCGCCCATGGCAACAGGTCGGCCCAATTGTCGTGATGATCAGTAATAAAACAGCGCAGGAACTGTTCCAGTCCCTGATTAGCACGCTCAGCGGCTCCGTTGGTCTGGGGATGGTAGGCGGAAGAGAAGGACAATTGAATGCCCATCATGCCACAGAATGCCCTCCAGAACCTGGACACGAATTGACTCCCACGGTCGTAGACCACAACTCTGGGTACCCCGTGCAAGCGAAACACTTCTCTAGCAAAGACTATTGCCAATTCCTGAGCCGATGGAAGCCCCTTGAGGGGCACAAAATGAGCCATCTTAGAGAACCTATCAACCACAATGAGGATAAACGTATACCCCCTAGAGACTGGCAATTCTCCCAGAAAGTCGATAGATATATGAGACCAGGGCCATTCTCCATTAGGCACAGGTTGAAGCAGGCCTACTGGGAGATGCCTGGGGGTCTTAGCATGGGCACAGGTGGCACAAGCGGCAGTAAAAGCAGAACAATCGTCTCTGAGCGTAGGCCACCAGAATAATTGTGAAAGAGACCATACAAGTTGATCCCTGCAGATATGCTCAGCCGCTTTTGATGAGTGATAGGTCTCCAATAGACGGGTACGGAATGGCTCATCCACAAAGCATTTACCAACTGGAATCTCAGGTGGACCCTAGACTGAGACCCCAAAATCTCCTCTCCCAGTGGTGAAGTTATACTAGTGCGAATAGTAGCCATAATACGGTCGGGCTGAATGATAGGTACTGGTTCTTCCTTCCTCTCAGTGTCCGACGCGAACTGTCGGGACAAGGTGTCTGCCCTCACGTTCTTAGAACTCGGGAGGTAGAATACTATAAAGTTAAACCGGGACAAAAAGAGTGCCCATCTGGCCTGTCGAGAAGACAATCTCTTAGCCTCAGAGAGATATGTCAGATTCTTGTGATCGGTAAGGATTAGTACTGGGTTCTTGGTACCTTCCAACAGGTGGCGCCACTCCTTAAGTGCCAGAATAATGGCCAATAACTCCCTGTCGCCAATCTCATAGTGGCTTTGTGCGCTGGACAACTTCTTAGAGAAAAACCCACAAGGTTTCAAGGTACCACCTCCCACAGGACGCTGGGAGAGTACTGCCCCAACCCCAACCTCAGAGGCGTCAACTTCCAAGGTAAATGGCAGGGAGGGATTGGGATGGGACAGCACTGGGGCAGACGCAAAGGCAGATTTTAAGGTCTCAAACGCATTTTCAGCAGCCTCGGACCACTGAGAGGGAGTAGCGCCCTTATGTGCCAACTTATCTTGGTCCATAGCGATTCCATCTTTAGAGATTACGAACCCCAAGAATGGTACTTGAGACATATGGAATTCACATTTTTCTAATTTACAAAACAGTTTATTCTCACGAAGTCGAAGCAAGACTTTTGTGACATCTTTGATATGTTGGGAGAGGGTGGCGGAATGAATCAATATATCGTCCAGATATACCACCACGCAGGACTGAAGCATGTCACGCAAGATATCATTAATAAGCTCCTGGAATACCGCAGGTGCGTTACATAAGCCAAAAGGCATTACCAGATATTCGTAGTGCCCTGTTCTGGTATTAAATGCCGTTTTCCACTGATCACCTTCCCTGATTCTAATTAGATTGTAGGCGGCCCGCAAATCAAGTTTAGTGAAGATAGAAGAGCCCTTCAATCTGTCAATCTGTCAGAGCACAGCTCTGCAAGTCAGCAAGGAACTCTGCACTGGAGAAGGGTTACACCGGAGTGTAATGGTCACACTGCGTCGGCACTCAGCACAGCAGGAGTCAGAATGTCGCGGCCGCGACAACAGGCAAACACAGGTCGCTGGAACAGGCCGTGGTCGATCACGAAGCAGGAAGTCAGCCAAGCCGGGTCGTAGCACGTAGGAGGTTCTCAGACAAGCCAGGTCGTAGCACTTAGGAGGTTCTCAGACAAGCCGGGTCGTAGCACGTAGGAGGTTCTCAGACAAGCCGGGTCAAACACGATCAGGAACACTGGAGCGTAGTCAGGACAGGCCAAAGTCGGTACACAGGAATCCGGATACAGGAACACAGCAACAGCAAGACTGGCTCAGAAACACCACGAAAGGGCATCTGACAGATGTGATAGTCAGGTATAAAAAGGTCATCAGGGGGGCGGGCCAAACCAACTCAGCAAATCAGAGTATGCCACAGATGAGAGTGACAGGAAGATCACAGGCACTGTGATACTGCGTTCCAGAGTTCCTGAGTTCGTGCTGTTCCAGTACCGCTGTCTGCTGTGTTGTTTCCAGTCCTGTTCCGGTTGAGTTTCCTGTAGTTGCTGTTTCCTGCTACTGTTCTCCGTTACCGTGCCAGATCCGGTTGGATGTCCTTGCTGGTTCCTGTTTCTTCCTGAGCCTGGTTCCTACAGCAGTGACGACTTTGTTCTTCGGTCGCTTGGCGACATTCCAGTCAGTTGGTTCCCAGTGCACGGGCGCTGGTTTGCTCCACTGTGTCATGACACTATTCATTGAGAGTTGGTTGCTCCCAGTGTGCGGACGCTGGTTCGCTCCAAAGCCTTGCGGCTATACTATACTAAACTCTGTTGGTTCCCAGTGTGCGGACGCTGGTTCGCTCCATAGCCTTGCGGCTATATCATTCAAAACTCTGTTTGCTCCCAGCGTGCGGACGCTGGTTCGCTCCTGGCCCTCGTGGCTCTCTACTCAGTTATTGTTGGTACTTAGTGTGCGGTCCAGTGCTTGATTGCTTTATTCCATCTACACCCTGATAGGGCCACATATTATCTATGTATTTGGACTACGCATTTAATTACATCATAGACTGTCATTTCCCTCTCACAGTAATTGGGGCCACTCTGGTTGACACCTCGTCCATTGGGTTGCTCTGCCCGGTATATTGTTAAGGCCGGTAGAACCTATTACATTCCATCTTATGGTTGCCTTACCCGGTATTGGCAGGGCCGGTAGAACCCAGCCTTTCTGTGTTCCTTCAGTCTGCCTTGCCCGGTATATTGGCAGGGCCGGTAGAGTCTGTTAACTGGTTATCCGTTAGGCTGCCTTGCTCGGTATTTTAGCAGGGCCGGTAGAGCCTGTATTATCCTGACTATCTTTGGGCTGCCTTGCCCGGTATATTGGCAGGGTCGGTAGAGCCTGTACCATCCTGACTATTGTCTGGCTGCCTTGCCTGGTATATTGGCAGGGCCGGTAAAGCCACCTTACAGTGTCTGCCCAGGCTGCCTTGCCCGGTATATTGGCAGGGCCGGTAGAGTCTGATTCCATATTACCGTTCTACTTACTATTTTATGTATTGTATGTCGTGTATGAAATCCTATGGGATTATTTAAAATTTTCTCAATAAAGTTGTGTTTTTACCTAACCTTACGTCTGAGAGTCGTAACTAACCGTGACACATCCAGACAAATGGGTATGGGAAATCATTCAGAAGGGGTACTCACTGGAATTCAAGACTGCCCGTTTCCACATCGCTTTCTGACCTCCAAATTGAGACAGAAGTCAAAGATCCAGCAGATGAAACAAGCATTACAGTCCCTACTGACAAACAGTGTAATAGAAGAAGTCCCTCTTCATCAGAGATTCCGGGGCTTCTATTTGATTCTTTTTTATACTATAAAGCCTACTGGGGAACTTCGTCTCATTTTGGATCTGAAAGACCTCAACGCTTGTCTTCAACTACACCATTTCAAGATGGAGACAATCTCATCCACACTCAAATTAATACAGCCAGAGGCGTATTTGACACGTATCGATCTACGTGATGCATATTATCATGTGCCTATCCAGCAGCAACATCGCAAGTACCTCAGGTTTCACATCTTCGGCAAACACTTCCAATACCAAGCATTGCCATTCGGCCTAGCATCTGCCCCCCGGATCTTCACAAAGATCATGGCCAATGTCATGGCATTCCTCAGACAACATCATCTTCTCAAAATCATTCCATATCTGGACAACATATTGATAATAGAGACATCTCTCCAAAAAGCTCTGTCCAGCACCAAAACATGTGTAGCTCAACTACAGAAGCTAGGATGGCTCATAAATTTCAAAAAGAGCTCTCTGGTACCCTCTCAGGACCTGATATTCTTGGGAATACAATTCAACACCCAACTACGCCAGGCATTTCTGTCATCCGATCGTCAACAGCGGATCATCAATCATGTCCTCAGGTTTCTTCAGAGAAGAGAACAGACGGCAAAAGCATTTTCCAGACTCCTGGGACACATAGCATCGACATATCAGGTCATTCCCTGGGCTCGGGTTCATGCTCGCAGAACCCAACTACATTACCTAACCTATTACAAATGACAACCTACAAATTTCCATCAGCTGATTCCAATCTCAAAATAAACCAGACTGGAATTAATGTGGTGGACTCAACCTACACACCTGGTGAAAGGCAGATCTCTGGTAGATCCAGAATGGCAGATTCTACATACAGATGCCAGCAGACAAGGATGGGGAGGAATATGGAACAACAAGACAATTCAGGCTACTTGGACTGTCCAGGAGACAAAACTACATATCAATGTACTAGATCTCCTAGCAGTTTGGAACACATTAATGCATTTCAGTCGGGACCTTCAGCAACAACCGGTCCTGATCAGATCGGACAATTCCACTGCAGTCCAATACATCCTGAATCAAGGGGGATCTCGCAGCACCCAATTAAACAACCTGGCGCTCAAAATCCTCCTTTGGGCAGAAAACAACCTACAGTCCCTCACGGCCTCCTTCCTATCAGATTGACTAAATATACAGGTGGACTTTCTCAGTCGGCGGCCAATCTGGTTCTCCCAGAAGTAGATCTCATGGCCACAAATCAGAACAAAAAATGTGCCAAGTTCCTGTCCAGGTGGCAGGATCCTCAAGCTGTAGGGCAGGATGCCTTAAGGATTCCATGGTGGTTCAAACTGGCATACTTATTTCCTCCTCTCCCTCTGTTGAACGAGGTCTTCAGAAAAATCAAACAAGACAAGGCGGAAGTAATTCTAATTGCCCCATACTGGCCAAGGAAACAATGGTTTCCAGACGTACTTCATATGTTTTGCAGACCTCTTCTACAACTACCAGTCACCTCAGACCTTCTTCTTCAGGGCCCTCTACAGCATCCAGACCCAGCCTTCTTCCAACTCAGGGCCTGGAGGATGAGCGGCAATCTTTGAGGTTACAGGGCACCTCAGAACCGGTTATTGACACCATACTCAAAGGGCATAAAGCATCATCCACAAAAATCTACTACAGAGTGTGGTCCATTTTTCATAAATGGTGTATCGCTCATCACTTGGACAGATCAACCATATCTCCTGCCAAAATTCTTGATTTTCTGCAGGATGGGTTCCAGAAAGGGTTAAAACCGGCGTCATTGAAGGTGCATCTGTCAGCTTTATCAGCTATATTGGCCACTCCTTTTGCAAATAACTATCTTATTAGACATTACCTAACATCAATCTCTAAGATAAAACCAACCATTAGAGAGACTATACCTCCCTGGGATCTCTGGTTGTCACGGTTTGTTAAGACTCTCAGACGTAAGGTTTAGGTAAAAACATAACTTTATTGAAAAGTTAAAGGCAATCCCATAGGGTTTTCATACACATACGAACAATACATAGAAGATAATGACAATAGGTATAGGTTCTACCGGCCTTGCCAATAATACCCGGCAAAGCAACCCAGGCGAGTCTGGAACAAAAGGCTCTACCAGCCCAGCCAATATACCGGGCTGGGCAGCCTGACGAAATACCAGGGAGTGGGCTCTACCGGCCTTGCCAATACCGGGAAAGGCAACCGTAAGATGGCAACGTAAACGGTTCTACCGGCCTTACCAATATACCGGGCAAGGCAGCCTGAGGGGATAACAAGGAGTAGGCTCTACCGGCCCTGCCAATATCGGGTAAGGCAACCTAAAGGTGGCAACGTGAAAGGTTCTACCGGCCTTACCAATACCGGGCAAGGGCAGCCCAAAGGAAGGTGACAACCACCGTGACCTAATGACTGTCAGATGACAATGACAGTAAGATGGAAAATAGAGGTTACCAGGTCAAGCGGTCTCACTATAAACAGAAACTCTCATGCCCATAAACTGTAAGAATCAATGCTGTAGGACTGGACAGCGCACTCGGAACCACCAAGTACCTGACTGCAAGTCAGGGAGTAAACCAGCGCCCTATGTTAGGAACATACAGGCAGGATGAGATTCACAAGGCTAGAGGAGCAAACCAGAGTCCGCACGCTGGGACCAACAGACTGTAATGTGAGCCGCCAGGCAAATGGAGTAAACCAGCGTCCGCACGCTGGCACCAACAGACTGTAATGTGAGCCGCAAGGCTAATGGAGCAAACCAGCGTCCGCACGCTGGGACCAACTGACTGTAATGTGAGCCGCAAGGCTAATGGAGTAAACCAGCGTCCGCACGCTGGGACCAACAGACTGTAATGTGAGCCGCAAGGCTAATGGAGTAAATCAGCGTCCGCACGCTGGGACCAACAGACTGTAATGTGAGCCGCAAGGCTAATGGAGTAAACCAGCATCCGCACGCTGGGACCAACAGACTGTAATGTGAGCCGCAAGGCTATTGGAGTAAACCAGCGTTCGCACGCTGGGACCAACAGACTGTAGCGTGAGCCGCAAGGCTTAGTGAAGCAAACCAGCGTCTGCACGCTGGAACCAACAGGCTGAAATGTCGCCGGAACGAAAGAAGAACAATGTCGCCTCAGATGCAGTAACTGGAAGCAGGAAACAACAGGAACCAGGCAGAGAGGATCAACTGGATCACGCGTGGCTAAGCAGACTGGCAACCGGAACATCAGCCACTGAAGGGAACAACCGGAACCGGACTGGAACTGACAAGCAGGCAGGAACTCAGGAGCAGGTCAACTCAGGAACTCAGCAACAGGCCCAGTCAGCTACAGTAGAAAGGAGGAAGTGGATGATGTCAAAGACACCACGAAAGGGCAACCAGAGGGTGCCCATACTGAGTTTAAAAAGGCAATGTGAGGCGGGCTGAAGGCAGACAGCCAATGGGAGCCCCCTACAGATGATAGACACTGAATTGCAGCAATCACAGGCACCGTGATACTGGTATTACAACAATTGGCCTCTCGCCCCTATGTTGAGCCCCTTCAAGAGGTATCAGTAAAATATCTGACACTGAAAACTGTATTCCTCATTGCATGTGGTACTGCGTCCCAAGCCTTCATTCCGTTCAAAGGTTATTTTCCAATTCCACCTTAATCAGGAAATAGTATTGCCTTCATTCTGTCCAAACCCAGAGCATGAACTGGAAAAGCGTTTACACAACCTTGATTTAGTCAGGTGTTTGCAGACATATCTTCTCAGGACTAAGGACTTCCATAAATCAGACTCCGTCCTGGTCCACTTTGGAGGCAAATTCAAAGGAACAGCAGCTTCGAAAACATCTATTGCTAGGTGGATACGTGACTTTATTACCTTAACATATGAAACGGCGGGTCAGGACCCTCCTAAGGGTCTTAAAGCCCACTCAACGCGTGCCATATCCACTTCTTGGGCTCTCAAGGCTGCAGCTTCACCAGAGGACATACGCAAAGCAGCAACTTGGGCTTCAGTCTCTACGTTTATCAATCTTTATAGACTGGACCTACAAGCATCTGCGGACAACAAGTTTGGACTGAAAGTGCTTGAAGCAGCTATCCAGATCTGAACCTAATTGCTGCCCCATCCCTTTCTGGGGTACTGCTCTGGTAAGTCCCACAGTATGCCGTGGATTGGACACAGAGGAAAGGTGAAATTTACTCACCAATATTTGTGTTTCCTCTGTGTTCTTCCACGGCAACCCACCCATGGTTATTACGGTATCTGTATCAGTTCCTCTGCTCATATATTACCTGCAACTGTATTACGGTGTATACTGGTCTGGCTATCTCTAACCTCTTGTATCTTTCAGCTTGGTCAACTGTAGGAGAGGTAGCAAGCGATATTTAAAAGAAATTAATTGGTCTTACCCAGTTGGAAGGCAGAGCCAAAGCCCACAGTATGCAGTGGAAGGACACAGAGGAAACACAAAAATCGGTGAGTAAATTTCACCTTTTTGCGTCACTTCCCGTCTGCAGTTATTTGGTCCTACCTAGCTGGTTTATTACTTTATTGATGTAGCCTGCCTTACCGTGGGTTAACATTAATTGCACACATTGCATAAAGAAAACAAGGTTAGTCAGGCATCTTAAGCTCTCCAACTTGCTACATGCCTTCAAAATGAAGGGATACAGCAGTTTGTCATGGCAACACCAGCCCCTTCCTTCACCATCCGCAAACACTGTTTCTGAACACGCTCCCGCTTCAGGACAGGCTTAGAAACAGGAAACCGGAAGTGTCGCGTCTTTGTGTTCCACAGATGGAATGCACACCGGATACACAGGCTCCGGCTAAAGGAGACAAATGCAGCGTTCGGAGGGCACCTAGAGGCTAAAGGTATGTTTGTTTTCCCTACTCTCTAAGTGGCAAAAACGTACTAAGGCTTAAAGGGATAGTAATACTTCGTTTTATCTTTATTTTATTTTGTAGGCATTAAAAAAACATGAAAAACGATATAAGTCTTATCTCTCAAACCTTTATGGTTTAAGAGATATTCACAAACAAAGTATCCCCCCCTCTTCAGCCAGATCAGAAGGGAGGTGCCCAGGTAGACTGCAGAGAGGGACAGTCTTCAATTAAGATAAGGGAAAAAGCTGAAAAACTTGTCAAGGGGGGAAGGGCTTTCATTGTTTTCATACAAAGAAGCGTGTCCCCTGCTGTTATCTGTCTGGTCTTAAAACCAGATTCACATCTGAGAAGAGATGGCTTACACTAGGAAAAAGGGGCGGGAGGGGGAAACTTTGCTTGTGAATATCTCTTAAACCATAAAGGTTTGAGAGATAAGACTTATATCGTTCTTCATGTTTTTTTCATGCCTACAAAATAAAATAAAGTTAAAACGAAGTATTACTATCCCTTTAAATATAGCATATTAAGATAATTAGCTCTACATTCTACGGTAAGCTTTAAGTTGCATACTGAAGTAATGTCTACTCAAAAGGAAGGAAAAGGTGATAAACCTAAAACAGCTAAACCGCCTAAGGAAGACAAAGCAAAAATGAAAAATTGTGCTGGTTGTGAGCAGAAAATACCACTTTCTGACACAGCCAAATTGTGCCCTGCATGTTTGAAGTTAGCAGTTGGAAATGAGGTACCAGCGCAGTTCCAAGACTTTCTTTCCTGGATGAGAGCTTCAATGCAGGAAACTTTTTCCTCCATGCAGGAGGAAAAAGACCCAGCGCATCAGATCCAGATGAGGTACCATCTAGGAGACAGGAGGAGGACGAGGAAAGCTTTATACAAATTGAATCTGAAGCATCTTCCGCTGAAGAAGGAGAGATTCAAGAAGAAACAGGCAGCTTCAGTCTAGATAAAATAGATGGCCTTGTTAAAGCTATGCAAAAAACCTTAGGTCTTTCAGAAACTCAAAAAGAACTAAATATAATGGACACAGAGTTGATAGGCTATAAGAAAACTAATCCTCAGTCTCCAGTGCATGCTTCTATTCAAGAGATTATCCTAAATGAACGGAAGCAATCTGAAAAACGAAGCTCTGTATCCAGAAGATTTAATAGAATGTATCCCTTTGCTGAGGAAGATACAGAAGCCTGGTATACCCCTCCTAAGGTGGATGCAGCAGTTGCTCAAACTTCAAGACATATCACTATACTACTTGAAGATGGAACAACCCTCAGAGATCCAATGGACAAGTGGGCGGATAGCACAATCAATTATTCATGCGATGCGTCTATGGATAATATACGCATCTTAGCAAAAACATCATCTCTTTCTGTCACCGCAAGAAGGGCTCTATGGGTTAAGGCCTGGGAGACTGATCTCTCATCAAAGAACAGACTGGTATCTTTACCTTTCACTGGTCTCAAGCTATTTGGAGATAAGTTAGAAGATATTATCAGACAGTCCTTGGGAGGTCGAAGTTCATCTCTACCACAAGGGAAGAAGATCAGACAATCACCAGCACGTTCAAACCAGTACCGGAAGCAGTCCTTTCGAGACTCTAGAAGCTACAAACCAGGTAGAGGCTATAAGCAGAGATGAAGGGGTACTCAACAGCCCCAAAAACCTGGAAATCGAAAAGATTTCCAAAAAAAAGGACAGTTTCAACAATGAAGCCAGGCCCGCCCCTTCTGTTCCTCCAGTAGGGGGCAGGCTGGAGGGTTTCCATTACTCCTGGTCGCAAATCCATCACGACAGGTGGATAATGGAAATTATATAGAAGGGGTACACATTGGAACTACAGTCTGCCTCCATATCCCATCGGTTCAAAACATCAGTCCCCAGAATGAAGAGAAAGATTCATCAAATTAAGCTGGCTGTGCAAGATCTGATGTACAACAGAGTAGTGGAACTGGTCCCTACACACCAGAGATTTCAGGGCTTCTATTCAACACTCTTTGTAGTTTCCAAGTCTTCTGGGGATCTAAGGGTCATTCTGGATTTGAAAGACCTCAACTCCCTACTGAAAACCCTAAAAATGTTACAACCTCGGATGTTCCTCACGCGTCTGGATTTGAGAGATGCATACTATCATGTATTGATCATGGAGAACCACAGGAAATACCTAAGATTCCATATCTTTGGTCAACATCTCCAGTTCAGAGTTCTGCCATTCGGGCTGGCATCAGCCCCACGGGTCTTCACAAAGGTAATGTCTGCTCCAATAGCAGAGCTACGTCAATGGTTCCAGATCAAACTGGTACCATACCTGGACGCCATCCTGATTATGGAATCAACACTACAGAAGTCACTATCAAGCACACAACAGTGCATGGATCTTCTCAACAAACTGGGTAGAGCTCTCTGACCCCTTCTCAGAACCTGTCCTTCCTAGGGATACAGTTCAATATTGCACAAAATCTGGCAACATTGTCAGTAGACAGAGAACACAGGATAATGCACTCCGTGAAAAGCTTTCTTCAAGAAACTTCCTTCATGGAGAACAAATTTTCCAGGATACTGGGACATTTGTCCTCAACCTTTCACGTGATTCCGTGGGCAAAAATCCATGCTCGCAGAACTCAGGAGAATTACCTCTGTTACTTCCGGAAACACCCTTCAGATCACTTTCAGAAGATTCCTCTTCTATGATCTTCCAGAAGGGAGTTGAAGTGATGGATTCACCCCAAACATCTAGTACAAGGCCGACCAATATTGGAAACCGAAAAACAGATCCTGTACACAGATGCCAGCATGACAGGCTGGGGGGCATCTGGAATCAACAGACCATTCAAGGCACCTGGTCACACAAGGAAGCCCATCTACACATCGATATCCTGGAACTTCTGGCGGTGTGGAAATCCTTCAAACACTTCTGCCAAGACCTACAGAACACCTCAGTGTTAATCAGGTCAGACAACATCTCGGCGGTTCAATACTTACTGAATCAGGGAGGAACAAGAAGTCCGGGGTTAAACAATCTGGAGGAAAGACACCTCTCATCACTCACAGCAACATTCATCTCAGGACACCTCAACATCCAGGCAGACTATCTAAGTCGCACCAGGATAGACCAGGGGGAATGGAGCATCAACAACAAAGTCTTCAGCCTGATAACAGAGGAACTGGGAACACCATCAGTGGACCTAATGGCCACAAGACACAACAGAAAATGTCAAGCTTACATATCCAGGTGGTACGAGCCTCAGGTTCTGGCCCAGGACGCTCTTCAGCTCCCATGGACTTATCCACTGGCGTATGTCTTTCCTCCTCTACCCCTGTTACTGGAAGTAGTAAGAAAAATCAGAAGAGACAGGGCAGAAGTCATTCTGATTGCCCCAAACTGGCCAAACAAGCCCTGGTACATGGACCTTCTTCGTCTGTATGTCAGACCTCCCGTTCCGCTACTACAAGTTCCGTATCTGCTAATCCAGGGTCCTCTATTTCAGTCACACCCAGATTTCTTTCAGCTCAAGGCCTGGAGTCTGAGCGACAGTCTTTAAGTCTGCAGGGTGTATCTGAATCAGTTATCCAGGCCATATTGCAAGGTAGAAAACAATCTACTACAAAAATCTACTAAAGAGTATGGACCGTGTTCCAACAATGGTGCTTGTTGGAATCACGTGGACCCCCCAAATTCTGTAAAAAGCCTCCAGAACAATGCTCTGAATGCTTTTCCCCCATGACTGAAGCATAAATACAAAAGACTTGTAGTCAGTTGTGGAATATCTGTGGGATTGGTCTCCTCCTGTCCATTTCAGACTTATCATCAAATTGTTTTGCAATGAATTCCTTGGACGCTGGTAACAAAGACAGTATGTCCAAGAACTCACCCTTCCAAATCTTCTCATTAGTTTGTTTGGACAAGTGAAGACAAGTAGTAACAGGGTCACAAGTCAGTGCCTCTCTTACACATGATTCGCCTGCACTAGCAATGTTGTCTAACCTAATCGCATACTGATTAACATTGACCTGTAGGTCTCTAACTGCTACTTCAGCCAAACTGGTCTTAGCACTATCTAAATCCCAAGCATTAGCTACATTAGTTGTGCTAGATGTGTTAGCACAATTCAATTGTTCTAAAATCTTTGACAGGGAGCATAATACTTCCCCCATAACAGCATTATTAACATTATTTTTTGACAACTCGCCAGCATTGCCAATCTCTGCCTGCTGGTTGGAGTTGCTGTCACCAGGATCTGTAGGTAATTCTTGCTGTTGAGCATCAGCTGTAGCCTTCCTTGTAGCTTGTCTGCACCTTTTTATCAGCTTTGACTTGGCAACCCTTTGGTCTGAGGGAGAATAGCTGGACCTGGGCAATCTCTTCTGTTTCTGTATAGCCTTCTTTGAAATGCATAGGCTCTGTGTTCCAGGAACATGGTGCTCCTCCTCCCTAACAGCTGGCTGGCCTCTCTCCTCACTTCTGGTAGGCAGTGAGTCATGTGAGAGCAGTGACGTTTGGCCTCCTGACAGAGACATCGCTTGATTTGAGCATGACAGTGCAGAGTCTAGGCATTCTCATAGCCATGTTGAGTCCCCCAGTTCCTGAGTTTTCTTCTTTAATTTTTCAATAAGTCCTTCCAGCTCAGTAGAGGCACCGTGCTCCTATGATATAGATGAAGCAGCAAGAAGCAACCAGCACATCCACGGAGCTTTCTAGACTTAGTGCGTGAACTGAAGGGAAAAACAGTTCTATTTATAGCCTATTCACCCTTATCCACCCCTAACCCCACAGAAATCAACCATTATCCACCTGGTTTAAATCCACCAAACAATAAACCTACAAAGAAGCTTTCATCCCCTATATTTAAATAACAACATACTGTGCCACTCCATCTTAATATGCTATCCACCTCACACTAATATTTAGTTACTCCAACATAACCTTTCTTCCTTCCAGTCTGTGTTTGACTTGAGTTATATATCTCCCCAAACATCTATTCCATCTCTCATTTATCTGAATAATAATCCAAATTAAAATGTGTTTAGGTATCCCCATATTAATTACCTAATGATTCATTAAACATTCTCAATCAATATAGACCATCCACAGAGCCCAGCGACAGGAGGATGTTGTCCCTTGACTACACAATCCATTCTTTCAGAGGCATATGATCCCTGATCTGTATCTAATATCCATTCTCTTCCATTTTAATAGACCCAGCTATCTGCACAACACCTCATCCTGCCTCTAACATCATCCAACCTCCCAATTTCTGCACCGAAAAAATCTACCTCTCTATCCCCCGATCCCCACCAACTCTTCAATTAGTCAATTGATCTGATGAACCTAACAACTTCAACTTTTCTTGAACTTGCTTTGGATCTTTAAACTGCAATGATTTGCCCTCATGAAACATTATCAGAGAAATTAGAAAATCCCATCTATATGAAATACTATTATTCCTCAGTATTTTAGTATAATCTTGAAAACTCCGTCTTGCTTGTCTGGTTCACATCGATATATCTAAGAAAATCTTAATCTCTTTATAGGGTCCCTCTGGGCATGGATTTCACTTTGCTGCTTTAGAAAACTGATCTTTACTATAGATGCTAAAGAAAAGAACTATAACATCTGATAGAACAGATTCCTTAATGCCCGCAGGTTTCTGTATTCTATGACACCTCTCAAAAGGATGAGTTCCCAATGTCTGTGAAGAAACATACACCATAAAGAACTCCATTTGAAACTTTACTAGTTGGTCATCCGAAATCTTTTCAGAAATTCCTCTAATCCTTAAATTTTTCTTGCAAGAACGATCTTCCATATGCGTCACTCTTCCTTCCAGAATTTGAATTCTATGCTTCGACTCCAGATTCTCTATCTGGAGACTTTTATAATCCTCCTGAGTTTTTCTATTACTATTACCTGAGAAGTCACATTTTCTGCAGTCTGTACCAACTTTTCTCTTAGTGCTGTAATATTGACTTCTGGTAGTAAGGCACAGTATAGCCCTTACATATATACGGCTGTGTTACTATACACAATATATATCGAATTAACTAAACTTATCAAGTTGTATTCTTAACAAACTCAGTGTAAACTCAAATAAACTGTCTCACCCACCAGAAGCATTGTGGGAATGGCGTCTGAATGCCAATTACCGCCTCTCATACTCACTGTAATAAAGAATACCTCTATTTCTATGACTTAACACTGATAGAGTTAATATTGGATAAACTACACTTTTCGCTATTGTGGTATTTCTTAAAATGGGGCATAAGATAGCCCAATAGGTCCTACCAGGTAGCACAGTTAGAGCCATGACTTATACACTGTGTCTCTCAGTGCACAACTTGGCCTTATCACACATCGCAGCACCAGCATCGGATTGTTCACATACACCTTTAAGTAAGCAATACACAACCTTAGTGTCACGGTTTATTACGACTCTCAGACACAAAGTTAGGTAAAAACACAACTTTATTGAAAAAATAATTAAAATGATCTCTTAGGATTCCAACACGTACATACAACATTTAATAATGTAAATAGCACAGATAATATAGGCTTCACCGGTCTTGCCAATATACCGGGCGAGACAGCCTGCGAATATAGGGACAGTAGGCTCTACCGGCTTTGCCAATACCGGGTAAGGCAACCTTCTGATGGAATAATGTACCAGGTTCTACCAGCCTTACCAATATACCAGGCAAGGCAGCCCAAGGAACTATACATAGGCTCTACCGGCCTTGCCAATACCTGGTAAGGCAACCTTCTGATGGAATAATGTACCAGGTTCTACCGGCCTTACCAATATACCTGTGCAAGGCAGCCCAAGGAACTATACATGTAGGCACACCAACCAAGAGTATGACCTAAGGTATTATTGGAGCAAACCAGCGACTGCACGCTGGGACCAACAACGGATTGTATAGCCGCAAGGCTTCTGGAGCAAACCAGCATCCGCACGCTGGAACCAACAACTGATTGTATAGCCGCAAGGCTTCTGGAGCAAACCAGCGTCCGCATGCTGGGACCAACAACTGATTGTATAGCCGCAAGGCTTCTGGAGCAAACCAGCGTCCGCACGCTTTGACCAACAACTGATAGTATAGCCGCAAGGCTTCTGGAGCAAACCAGCGTCCGCACGTTGGGACCAACAACAGATTTGTAAAGCCGCTAGGCTTGGAGGATAACCCAACGTCTGCACGCTGGGACTAACAACAGCTTGGCATAGCCGCAAGGCTTCTGGAGCAAACCAGCGTCCGCACGCTGGGACCAACAAGTGATTTGTATAGCCGCAAGGCTTTGAGCAAACCAGCGTCCTCACGCTGGGACCAACAAGTGATTTGTATAGCCACAAGGCTTGGAGCAAACCAGCGTCCGCACGCTGGGACCAACAAGTGATTTGTATAGCCACAAGGCTTGGAGCAAACCAGCGTCCGCACGCTGGGACCAACAAGTGATTTGTATAGCCGCAAGGCTTTGAGCAAACCAGCGTCCGAACACTGGAACCCACAACTGATTGTACAGCCGCAAAGGCTGGAGGATAACCCAATGTCCGCACGCTGGGACTGCAAATTTCGCCAAGGCGACCAAGCTAACAAGTCGTCAGGAACACAGCAGACAGGACAGGAGATGGCAGGAACCAGCAGGGCGATCAACCGGTCAGGAAGCGGCAGCGAAAACGATCAGCAGGAAACAGCAACCTCAAGGAACTAGGCCGGAACCAACACGAGAACAACACTGCAGACAGGGGACTCAGGAACAAGATGCAATCTGGAACTCAGGAACACAGCAACAGGCCCAAATGACTACTGGAACAAGGTGAAAGAAAACGTGGTCAGACACACCACGAAAGGGCAGCCAAGGGGTGCCCAAACCAGGTTTAAATAGGCAGTATGAAGCAGGTTAAAGGCAGACAGCCAATAGGAGCCCCCTAATGGTGACAGGCAAGGAAATGCATCACTCATGGGCACCATGATACTTAGATGCCAAATAATTTTGTATATGATTCATTACCCATTGCTAGACACATTGTCCAACTGTGCTTGTTGGCAATATATTCATGTATAATAACATGACAAGTGAGAGTCCTGGTTTTAATTTTTAATTCACCAGGTTTTTACATTAGTCTAAATAAACTTTAGATTTTACCTCTGTAGGTGCTTCTTGCACCTTTGGTATCACTTAAGACCACTATTATGAGCTATTAATCCATACTGTATCTCTTAGGGGTTATGGTTTGGTGCTAAGAAGGTATATTTCTTTTCTTTAATTCATATATTTTATCCAAGCACATTCCAAGACGCAATACATAGGCACAGTTTCTAGTGGTGCACCACAAGCTTGTTGATATTTATCAATACACAAGATAACACTCAGGGACAGGACAGGAAACTCAGAGTCATGAAATCAAACGCTTTGATCGTGCCCCACCCAAAAGCACAGAGGCACTATAAAGGCTGAGAGCAACCACAAGACAAGGCGGGGAACCAGGATCTGGATAATGAGGGAAAACAAACGGAAAACCAGACAAGATAAAAAGGGAAGAACATGACACTGTGCATGCTATCTGGTTTGTCCTTCTGGTTTTGATTTCTTGGTTTTTTGGACTCTGCTCCTGACCTCTGCATTCCATCTTGGACTTGGAGTTTTGCCCCAATTCTGTTTTGATCTGCTACCCTGGTTCCTGACCCACTGGCTTTCTTCTAGACTACTGCTTTGGATTCTGTGCCTTGCTTCTTACAGCCCTGCAGGTATTGCAGCAAGATCATCTGACTGAAAGACTGCTTTTGCCCTCTCCTGGTTCCACCTATCGTCAGCCATGTCAGCTGGGTTTTTGACTAATAGGCATTCCATCTAGATCCCTCCACTCCAGAGAGAGAGGGGTCTGTTTCTTAAGCTTTTCCTATACAGCCTCCAGCTTTGGTTGGCTGATCATTCCTAGCTCCTTCTTCTTGTCTTAGAGACACCTGTTCTGTCTTGTAGTTGCAGGCTTCCTATTGCTGGGACTCCCAGAACTTCCTTAAAGCTGCAGCTTTCTATTGCTGGGACTGTCAGAGATGTCCTTCATGCTGACTAGTGCTGAAACTTGCAGAGACTTCCTTAATGTTGGGCTGTCAGAGACTTTCTTACCTTAATTCTCCTCCAGCTGTGTTCCTCACGGTTTCTTTTTCCTCCACATTGTGTGTTCAGACCTATGATTCCCTTAAAGTACCTCCAGTCCCAGACTCCTCAGGTTTCCTAGCAACAAGTGTGCTCATCCTCCCATCTGATCTTGCAGTCAGAACTTTACCGTGGCCTTGGACACAGCAAGGGTATAACTGGAGCCAGCTGCACTCTCAATCATGTCTCTCAATTCTTCACTGAGGAGTCTGTGCAAGAAGAAATTCGCAGAGTTACACCAAACCAGTGGCAAGCAGAATGTCTGTCATTAGGAGGTGACAGTAAAAAGCTAGGTCTTCTAGAGCAATCAAAAGGAGAGCTGTCTCAGGGAAGATAATGTTCTTAAATGCATTGAAACATATATTCTATAAACTAAGTAACTTAGAAAAATTCTTGTTTATGTGTTTATTTTAAACTCGTTGGTTCACCATGCCATTGCCAGAGCAGCACCATTGTTGCAATCCAGCAATGGAGGGTTTAACCCCGAGTTGCAGGCATGTGGAGAGGATGTTCAGGCAGGGGATCCAGGGAAGCTATGGTTCCCCCAGTTTCCTTTGCCTGATCAAGTCCAAAGAAAGTGGGCAAAACCGTGGTACTGTCCTTAGGCTTCGAAGCCTTGCTTTGTTTGGGATTGTTTTGGAGCATTTTTAAGCATTCCAAAAGGATTCTAAAGTGGCATTTCCTGTACGAAAAAAAAAGCAAATTGGCAGTCCAATTCTGACCCATATTCAGTATAGGATTTTCAGAATTGAGCAGCTGGTAATATATCTTCCAAATCTAAAAATAGCCATTTTTTAAATGTTTCTGGCAATAGTGGAATCTTGGCCAGAGTCGAGAAAGAGTACAGCAATTCGAGGCATTTTGGATAGGGAGTACGATATAGATCTTCAAAGGTATATGTGTAAGGAGATCAGTCCCAATTAGGATCCATTGCTTGGTTTGATTGCTGCTGAAAGTTATACGTATTTTGCCTTGAATTGCATGCTTATTTTACTAAATAAAGTTAACAAAATAATACATTATTAATACATAATATTACATAATACAAATGGACGTATCAAAATACAAAGTACATGACAATTGTAAAAATAAAGGAAAACAAATAATGATAGGAGATTTTGCTTGATACATTTTGTTTAGTAGAACCAAAAGTAGTTTTGTTTAGAGTGACACTTATGACTTCTTGAAAACTCTTGCCTAAATTAATAGCAACTGAAGTATTCTCAACTTTTTTCTCAATTAACTTTTAATTCATTCACAAATTCAGTGGACCTCGACCTGGAATAAGACACCTCATTCTTCAAAGACTGTGAGGGGAGATTCACTAAGCTGTGATAAAGAGGTGATAAAGTGGAGATGAATTCTTCACTTTATCACTTCTCCAGTTCCTATGTTATTCTATAGAGGTTATGCACTAAGATCTCCAAAGTTGAAGAAATCTTAGTGCATAGGTTCCACAGAATAACAGGAATTGGAGAAGTGATAAAATGGAGAAGTCATCTCCACTTTATCACCTCTTAGTGAATCTCCCCCGAGTGACCTGCTGCAGTTTCCAAGGAATCAGAGTTATCTTGGAATTTTTGACCAACATAAACATTGCCACTCATATAACATGCAGACCTGTATTTTCTAACAAGTTACAGGCTTCTAAAAATGAAAGATTTCCTAATGTGATAGCGACTGACTAACTTTTAGATATATATTTTATCTAATCAGCAACTAAGCAGATTGATGGACACAATAAACTTTAAACTTGTCTGACAGCTAACAGCCTTCCTATATAATACAAAAAGCAGTTCACCATAAAGGAAATGTGGCTAATAAAGATCAGACATCACTATAAACCCTGACCTCAAGGTTTTTAAGGTCACTCAGACAGTGATTTCCTAGCCAATTGTTCTTAGCAGCCAAGCATTACTTTTGTGCAACTGAAATATAATACTTATTAAAGCCTTAAATATACTACTATAGATCTAATGTTTTATCTAATGTTTTTATCACACAAAAGGATTACATCTAATCCAGTGCAGCTATTTAAAATTATTTCCATATCCTCTTGCAATGGTTTCCTCTTTTACATTGTTTTTAAAAGGAAAATATGCCAAATTAAATGGCAACTCACACCTTATTAAAAGTTTGCCAAAGATTAACGTGCACGTCATGTGCTTGAAACCTAAATGTGCTAAACAGTCATCAGGTTTTTATCTGTTTAGGGGAACGATTGTTTATTATGTCTAACTGCTACAGCAGCAACAGCTATTAGTGGAAGCAGCAGGGTTATTATTATTAGTGTCATTTATTTATAAAGTACCAACTTAGCCAACAGCACTGTACTACTAGTGAATTCTAATAACAACATTTTGACATGTGTACTTACAGATCGAGCTGGTGGGCCAACATTTTTGTTGGAAAAGGCCAGGACAATGTAACGATAACATAGTGGCAGTTTTAGGACAGCTGGACATTCAAAGAGTGTAGGTATCTTTGAATAAATGAGATGTCAAAATCAGAAGCCATGGGAAGTTTTAAATGCATGCCTGTTATTGTTAAATGTGTTCTGAAAGTTTTGTTGTCAAAGTGCATGTATATTTTCGTAAGTTTAACCCCTTAATGACCCATGACGTACATGTACGACATGGGGTGGATGATCCCTAAAGGACCAAAGACGTACATGTACGTCATGGAATTCAGGGCTCCCCGCGCAGGCTGCACACCGTTTGGGGAGCCCTGAATCCGGATCTCGAAAAAAAAAATGGTCCATGGACCTTAAGTGCTGGCTGCGTGTGTTATTTCATTGCAATATCATTTTAGTGCCACTTCCATCTCTGCTGTGTTCAGGATTCGTGCGGTAGGTTTTTAGCTTCATTTTTACACCCTATTAAGCATTATTAGTCCGCACAGAAATTTTGGCAGATTCCTTCACCTGCCCTACTGCTGCATCGTACATATTTTCTTTTTATTTTACAGCACACACACGTGGGTTCCCCAGCATCCCAATGGACATTACAGCTCCTTCAGCAGTCCATCATATGCTAATATCTCTTTAGATATTACTATTTTCAATTATTTATGATGAGATGTTTACCATTCTGAGACTTGCATAAATTAATATATTTCATTTCTTTCTTTCTTTGTCACTGAATCCTGAATTTTGGCTTATAGTTTTATATTAAGAGTATGTGCAAGCTTATATATATCTTTGTATGCTGCAATTAAGTCTAATTTTGTATCTGCATAATAGGTACCTTCATGTCAAGTCAAACTCAGATCTACTATCTTTTTCAGCATAGACCACATAGGGTAAAAGATTTGCTCATTGAGTCGTGCAGTCTATGGCTGGAACACATATCGAAGCAGTCAGAAGCAGAAAAAGACAAGAAGGTAAGACTCCCTATATTTTGCTTTTCTGACTGTCTATTGCAGAAGGGCTCTGCGTTCCAACCTGAAATGCATGCCTACACACCATAATCAGCACACTATTTAAACAATGATGTTGGGCATTGAAAAGGTAATCCTGCTAATTTTTACGTTAATTTAATTAAAAGTTATATTTTAGCTATATCTTGTTTTCACTGTCGTCCAATACAGGTCACTGGTACCATGGGATGTGTAGTCCCCTTTAATAGGCAGGAACAATTATGCAAATAATTTGCAAGGGGCGGAGCCTCCCTTCTTACTTAAGCCACCTGCTGGCCAGAGCCACCCATATTGATTTGTTCCTGGTGTGCCTGCACACCAGGCAGAGAACAGCTATGCTTCTTAGTGTTTTATTATTTTCTTACAAATATGGAATACCACCATTAGGAGGGTGACCATGGCTGTGAATGCCCTCACCCGAAGTGGCTAGTGCAGCTTCCAGGGATTTCTGTGGACCTATACCTGAAGAGGGGACAGCTTGTGTTAAGCAGCTCCCCTGTTGAGGAAATTGCCTCTGGTTCTTTCCCTCCCTATCATGGTCACCTGAAGACAGAAGTCTGCGAGAAAGGTGAGTCACCCATTGAGTGCTGAAGGTCCACTTGTCCCCACAGTGTCCCTTTGATGGGCTTGTATTTGGGAGTCTTAATACACTCCAGCACTCATAGGGTGTTTTTATTGCATTATCTCTATTTATGCAATTTCTGTGTTATTCTCTGAGTTTTGGAGCATTGGGTATTCATTTATTTGTGTTTCTCATGTCTTTTATGCTTGTTTGGGCACTTTTTAAAGTTTTACTAAACTTTATTAAAAATGGTGTTCCGCGCCTTTAAGCGCGGCGTTTTCCCGCTTAGCAGCAGAGCTCCTTTACTCTCTATGGGAATTCACAGTTTGGGACATATCTCTGAAACCGCTTGTCACAGCAACTTCAGAGTGGGCTCATTTTAATGCTAGGCTCCTGCTCTATCATCCGGTTGGTGTTTTCTTACTGTAGGGGGTTCAGGGGGGCTTCGGGCACTGTTTGGGGTACTTGCATAGGGAAAACTACATTTCCCATGAGCGCTAGCGCGCGCTTGTTTCTGATTGGCTGTCATGACGGCCGCCATTTTGTGGTACTTTTCCAAGGCGAGTACACTACGCAGGGACCGAGCCTTCTCTCTCCTCACCAGATTAACCCTTCGCTGGCCAGATAAGTCCGTTTTTAGACCTTTTCTGGGGTGAAACTTTAATCTTTAACACTTTTCTGGGTGATAGTGTTGGTGGTGGGGTATATTGACGCTGTGAGCATGTCTACTTCACTGGAGCTAGGGGCTAGACCCAAGACTAAGGAGGCTGGGGGGTCTTCTACCCCCATGGCGTTTTGCTCCTCTTGCCACATTGGGCTGGATTGCGATAATGTGGGGGATCTATGCCCTAATTGTACTGATAAAGATAGCAACCCTGGGCTTCCCAGCCACGCTATTGAGCCATCTTGGGTGAGGGAGTTTAAAGCTGCCACTAGGGATCTCAGATCCACGCTTCAACTCTTTCCCTCTCAGGTACAGGGGGCTCTCCAGGTCTGGCAGACCCCCTCTACTATCAGGACCTCCCTGCCTAAGCCACAGGGAGCTCCTGATATCACTGATTCTTCTGAAGAAGAACTGTTACAGGATTCTGATGCTGAGGAACGTACTGTTATTGAATCTAACAGGTCCATTGGGGACCCCTATGAGTGTGACCCTGAAGTTTCGGCTGAGGGTCTGATCAGAGCGGTTCTGAATACGCTCAACCTTCCTCTGACTCAGGAATCCACTTATGATCCTACTGATGTTTTTCAGAAAAAGCCATCTAAACCAGTTGTTTGTTTTCCAACTAACCCTACTCTTGCCCGTCTGGTCTCTGAGGCATGGAGGAATCCTGACAGATCTTCCTCTGTCTCCAAAAAGTTTGCTAAACTTTACCCTTTTCCTGAGGCGGAGCTGGCAAAATGGGTTCATCCTCCCAAAGTGGATGCTCCTGTGTCTAGACTGTCCAAATCTACTGCTTTGGCTGTCTCAGATGCCTCTGCCTTGCAGGACTGGACGGATAAGAAACTAGAGCTCTCTCTTAAGTCTATTTTTGCCTCCATTGGCACAGCCATGCGCCCTACCTTTGCTGTGGCATGGGTTAATAGAGCTATTGCGGCCTGGACTGAACGACTGACTGAAGCGGTTCGCCAGGATGCGCCTGTATCTGAACAGTTGCAGCTTCTTGCTAATATCACTGAAGCTCAGAACTATGTTGCTGATGCTGCTTTTGATGCTGTGCGCATGATGGCGAGGGCCTCCACTTCTTCTGTGGTGGCCAGACGCGCTCTTTGGCTGAAAATTTGGTCTGCTGATACAGCCTCTAAGAAAGCCTTGCTTTCCTTGCCCTTTCAGGGGAATTTGCTCTTTGGCTCTGAGCTCAAAGAAATGATCAGTGAGGCTACTGGCGGTAAAAGCACTCTTCTACCCTCAGTCTTTAAGAAAAAGTTTCCAGCCAAACGCAATCGGTCCTTTCGTTCCTTTCAGACTGAGACACGCTCCTCGGCCCAAACGGGTCCTCCCACTACGCGCTCCTCCTCCAAGCCCAAACAGTCCTGGAGGCCCAAAGTTGCCTCCAAGGCCAAGACCTCCAAGACTGCTTCGGCATGACTCGCCGAACCCGGGTCCGCATCCGGCTGTAGGCGGTCGTCTCCGCATCTTTCGCCGGACTTGGGAGGAGTCAGTGGCGGACCCATGGGTTCTTCAGGTGGTGTCAGAGGGATACAGGATCCCTTTCTCTTCCCTTCCTCCTTTTCGGTTCCATTTTACTCGTCCTTCTCAGGAACCCTCAAAAAGGCGTCTGTTCGACGACGCTATTCAGGATCTCTTGGACAAAGAGGTCCTGGAGGCGGTTCCGCAGGGGGACACAGGTTCAGGATTTTATTCCAACCTGTTTGTGGTAGCCAAAAAGGACGGAGGAGCCCGTCCCATCTTGGATCTCAAAGATCTCAATGCCTATGTGGTGACTTCCCACTTCCGCCAGGAGTCCCTGCGCTCTGTGATTGCAGCAATGTCTCCAGGGGAGTTTCTTGCCTCTCTGGATCTTCAGGATGCTTATCTTCACATCCCTATTCATCCAGAGAGCAGGAAGTATCTCAGGATTGCCTGCCACAGGGGACACTTTCAATTTACAGCGCTCCCCTTTGGACTGACTACAGCTCCTCAAGTCTTCCAGCGGGTGCTGGGCTCCTTGATAGCGGTGCTCCATCAGGATGGGATCAGAGTGACGCCCTACATGGACGATCTCCTATTGAAGGCCTCCTCAGCGGAGCTTCTCCACCAGCAGTTGCAGGGGTGCATGCACACCCTGAACCGTCACGGCTGGATCCTGAATCTGGACAAGTCGGACTTGATTCCTTCTCAGAGGCTTCTGTTCCTGGGTCTCCTGTTCGACACTCGCCAATGCATGGTGTTTCTTCCGGAGGACGTGGCTCACCAGATAGCCGTCAGAGTGGCTGGGATTCTGGACATGGACGAAATTCCAGTTCCGAAGTTGTCGTCCTTAGTGGGGAAGTTCATTTCCACGATCGAAGCAGTACCATTCGCCATGGCCCACTCCAGGGATCTTCAGAGATTTGTGATCCAGACGTGCAGGAACCATCCAGATCATCAACATCTGTCTGTTTCTCTCCCTCCTCATGTCGAGTCGAGTCTGCACTGGTGGTTAGATCTCTCTCATCTCTTGAAAGGGAAATCCTTTCTAGTTCCTCTTTGGACCACAGTCACAACGGATGCCAGCCTTCGGGGCTGGGGTGCAGTCTGGGGTCGATTCAGTGCTCAGGGGAAATGGGGTCTGGAGGAATCCATGCTCTCCATCAATGTCCTGGAACTTCGAGCTGTCCGGCTGGCCCTGAGGTACTGGGAGTCTCAATTGACCGGTCTTCCAGTCAGAGTAGAGTCCGACAACGCCACGGCGGTGGCTTACATCAACAGGCAAGGCGGCACAAGAAGCGGTTCCGCCTGGTGGGAGGTCAAGGATATTTTGTCTTGGGCAGAAGATCACGTGCCTGTCATCTCTGCAGTTCATATTCCAGGCGTGGACAACGTCATGGCAGACTTCCTCAGTCGTCACACCGTCGACAGCGGAGAATGGGCTCTTCACCCAGAGGTGTTTCACATGCTCACTCAGCGGTGGGGGATGCCTGTGGTGGACCTGATGGCTACCAGACACAACAGGAAGGTTCCGGTGTTTTGCTCCCGGTTGAGGGACTCCCTTGCTCTAGCAGTGGATGCCTTGTCGATCCCTTGGGACTTTTCCCTGGCTTACATCTTCCCTCCTCTTCCTCTATTGGTCAGAGTTATCCAGCAGTTGAAGAGAGAATGTTGTCCTGTCATCCTGATTGCTCCAAACTGGCCTCGCCAGTCCTGGTTTCCGGAATTGATGGCCATGTCAGTGAAGGATCCAATCCCACTTCCAGCCCGTCCGGACCTGCTTCTTCAGGGGTATCTGTGGAAAGAGGATGTTCACTCTCTCCGTTTGATGGCATGGCGGTTGAATCCTCGATTCTAGCAAAGAAAGGCTTTTCTCCTTCTGTGGTATCGACGATGCTCAGTGCTCGTAAGCCTGTGTCTTCCAAGATTTATCATCGCATTTGGTCAACTTTCGTGACATGGTGCTCTGACAAGAAGTTGTCTCTTGACTTCCATCTTCCCACTGTCCTGGCCTTCTTGCAGGACGGTGTGGACAAGGGGCTCAGTCTGAGTTCCCTCAAAGTTCAGACCTCTGCCTTGTCTGTGTTTTTCCAGGAACGGATTGCTATCCTTCCTGATGTGAAAGTCTTCTTCCAGGGTGTGACTCATGTTCGACCTGCCTTCAAGAGTCCTGCTCCCCAGTGGGATCTCAATTTGGTGCTGGGAGTTCTTCAGCGACCACCGTTTGAATCCTTGGCTTCCATTCCATTACGTCTTGTGACTTGGAAGATGGCCTTCCTTTTGGCTATTGTGTCAGTACGCCGGGTGGCAGAGTTACAGGCTTTGTCTTGTAAACCTCCTTACCTGGTGTTCCACAAGGATAAGGCTGTGCTTCGCACTACCAAGGAATTCTTACCCAAGGTTGTGTCTGAGTTTCACATCAATCAGGAGATTGTGGTTCCCTCTTTCTGCCCTAATCCTTCATCTGACAAGGAAAGAGATCTCCATTTGTTGGATGTGGTGCGTTGCCTCAAGTTTTATGTTCACCGCACCGAATCTATCAGGAAGTCTGACGCTCTATTCGTCATTCCTGAGGGGCCTAGGGCAGGAAGACCGGCTTCCAAAGTTACCATTGCCTCTTGGATTAAGGCTACCGTCCGTGAAGCCTATAAGTTGAGGAATAAGCATGTTCCCTTCAGGGTGACTGCCCATTCCACCAGATCTATTGGGGCCTCTTGGGCCTACAAGAATCAAGCTTCTGCTGATCAACTGTGCAGAGCGGCCACTTGGTCCTCTGTGCACACTTTTTCAAAGCACTACCGAGTTGATGTTCTGGCATCGGCTGATGCCAGTTTTGGAAGGAAGGTCCTGGAGGCAGTCTTGCCTGTGTAGGTCTTCCGCTCTGTGATCCTTAGTGCTTCCTTACTGTTGAGCCCGGTTGGCTCTAGTTACGTGTGCTGTGTTAAGTTCAGGGATTGTTCCCTTGGTTGGTGTCCGTTGACACTTACAGTTTGGGCTATGTTATCAACTGGTTATCAGTTCTAGTGACTTGGGCCTTGCGCCTGGTCCTTGCCTTACTTCCCGCCTCTGGATCAGCTCAATGTTTGTACATCCCATGGTACCAGTGACCTGTATTGGACGACAGTGAAAATAGGATTTTAGTCTTACCTGTTAAATCCTTTTCACTTAGTCCATACAGGTCACTGGTCTCCCACCCTGTCAAGGGACCAGTCTTGGCTCTCCTGTGGCGTTCAGTGGGAGACCGTTCGGGCATGCTCACAGGAGTCTTTCTTTTTGCTTACCTGGGGTCAGTTTAGGGTCTCAAATCAATATGGGTGGCTCTGGCCAGCAGGTGGCTTAAGTAAGAAGGGAGGCTCCGCCCCTTGCAAATTATTTGCATAATTGTTCCTGCCTATTAAAGGGGACTACACATCCCATGGTACCAGTGACCTGTATGGACTAAGTGAAAAGGATTTAACAGGTAAGACTAAAATCCTATTTTTTCCTATGGCTACTCCTAAGCCTTCTACTTCAGGGGCAAATGAAAAATCCACTGAAACAAAAGAGGATAAGCCTTCCCGAAAGCAAAAGAATTGTTTAGGATGTGAGGCAAACATTTCTGTATCTGAGACGAATAATTTTTGTCAAGACTACCTCAAAAAAGTAGCAGGGAAAGATGTACCAGGCCAATTTCAGCAGTTTTTATCATTGATGATTGCCCTCCATGCAAGAAATCTTTAATGCCATGCAAAAATCCCCAGCTTGCAAAAGAATGCGAACAGAAGACCTTGAAAAGGGTACATCTCACAGAATGAAGGAAGGCAGCTTGGACAGTGTTCAAGACCTACTGTCAGCATACTCATCTGAAGAAGAAGGAGAAATTGTTGAAAATAAAGGATCATTCAACCTGGACAAAATGGAGCCCTTCCTAAAACACTTGCAAAAACCTCTGGGCCTATCAGACAAACAAAAAGAGCAATATATATTAGATACGGCCTTCTTGGGGAACATGAAAACCAGCCCAGTTTTTCCTGTGCACCTCTCAGTCTCTGATATCAACAAATCTGAAAGGACCAAGGGAGCTAAAAAAGTGTCAAAATGATTCCAAAAAATTATCTTTTTAAAGAAGAAGACACGGCTTCCTAGGTATCACTTCCTAAAATTGACGCAGCTATTTCACATATCTCCAAAAGAACAGTTATCCCTATGGAAGAAGGATCTTCTCTAAAATACCCCACTGATTGCAGCATGGAAAGTGCTTTAAAAAGCAGTTTTCATTTCTAGGGCAGAATATCAAGGTTGCCACTGCTCTTGCTTGTGTATCTAGAACCATTAGGATATGGTTAACGGAACTAGAGGAGAAAATAGAATTCTCTATTTCCAGATCCAAGTTATTAAAAGATGTAACCCTAATCAAGGAGGCTATAGGGTTTACATGTGATGCTTCCATGGACGCCATAAAGTTATCAGTAAGATCCTCTTCTTTGTCCATTTCTGCATGTAGAGCCTTATGGTTAAGGTCATGGGGAGCTGACCCCTCCTCAAAGTAGGCTAATCTTGTTGCCATTTGTGGGTTTCATGTTGTTTGGAGAGCAGCTGGAAGAAATAACTAAGAAACTATCTGGAGGGAAAAGTCTGTTGATACCGCAAGATCTCAGGAACAGATCATCCCCTTCACATATGACTTACAGGCCAATAAGACAGCCCTTTTGTGACTCAAGGAAGTTTCAACAAAACAGGTCCTATGAAACTAGAAGACTATCCTCTGCCCAGGGATTTAGAACCAGGTTCAGGAAGGAAGGACCCCGGAAGAACCAGGAAAAGAAGGAGTTCTCATGAAGATCACTGGGCCTAGTCTCCTGTGCCAGTAGAGAGAAGACTGGCACACTTCCTTGCCATCTGGGAATAGGAAACAGACCTAGACAACTTGGTAGGTGAGAACTTGGAGATAGGGTATCTTCTGGATTTCAACACTGTTCCCCAAAAGAGGGTCTTTAAAATCTCGAAGGTTCCTCAAAATCCTGTCAAAGAAGGCAAGGCAATACAAAAATCTTCAAATAGTGATATCATAGAACAAGTCCCAAGCAAGTCAAGTCAAAATCAACAGGACAATATTGGATTTGAAATTTTAAACAAGTATTGGAATACCGAGCTTTCAGGATGGAGTCAGTGACTTTGGGACTCCGAACAATCTGGCCAGGGACTTTTTTTGCATCCATAGATCTACAGGAAGCATACTATCATATACCCATCAGGAAGAAACACCATAAGTTTCTCAGATTTGCCTACAAGGACAAACATTGGCAGTTCAGAGCACTAGCAGTTTGCCTGGCCTCGTCTCCAAGAGTGATTATGAAGATGCTAGCAGTGGCTTTAGAAAAATTGAGGTAGAAAGGTATCATAATAATCCCATACCTAGAAGATCTACTAGTAGCAGACTCAATAATTCAAGCAATCCAGCACATCCAGGAGACTCAAATGCACTTGGAACATCTAGGATGGATAGTCAATGTGAAAAAGAGCCAACTACTGCCAAGTTGTCAGTTAAAATTCCTGGAATGATATTAGGCACAATGGAAAGTCAGACCTACTTATCATCCCAAAGGATCAACAACATTATAAAAAAAGCGAAACAAAAATTCCGTCAACATGTCTGAAAGAATTCTTGTGCCAACAAGTCTAAAGAAGGAGCTGAAATGGTGGACAAAACTATCCAGTCTAAAGAAGGGAGTTCCATTAGCGGATCTAGTATGGCAAGTGGTCACCACAGATGCCAGTCTGACAGGATGGGGAGGACACTGGAACAGCAAGAATGTGCAAGGTCTATGGTCAAGAAAAGAGGCACTTCTTCACATAAATCATCTGGAACTAAGAGCCATAGCACATTGCCTTCAAAAGTTCAAAGATCAGCTAAAAGGAAAACCAGTCTTAGTCCAGTCAGACGGTTATGTAGCAGTAATGCACATAAAAAACCAAGGGGGAACTCGCAGTACTGCTTTAAGCAGGAAAGCAGAGAAAATATTGAACTGGGCAGAGAAAAACCTGCTGACCATCTCGACTGCACACATAGCAGGCCATCAGAACTACACGGCAGATTTATTGAGCAGAAACACAATAGACTTGTGGGAATGGTCTCTCAGCACAGCAGTATTCCAGGACCTAGTGAAAAGATGGGGGAGGATGTCAGTGGACCTGATGGCATCATATTCAAACAAAAAATGCCAAAGGTTTATCTCTCTCTGGTTATACCCACAAGCTCCGGGTACAGATGCCATGAAATTCAAATGGAATTACAAACTGGCATACATATATCCTTCAACCCCTTTGATTCCCCAAATCCTAAAGAAAATTAGGACAGACAAGATCAATGTAGACCTAATAGCCCCCAACTGGCCAATGAGAATGTGGTACTCGGAACTGATGAGACTCTCCATAGACAAACCTTGGGAAATACCGATCAGACAAGACATCCTAAACCAGGGACCAGTTCTGCATCAGAATCCATGATTCTTGAGGCTAATGACATTGAGACTGAGAGGACATCCCTGAGACTGAGAGGCCTATCAGACTCAGTGATAGACACCATTTTGTCCAGAAGGAAAAAGTCCACATCGAGAGTTTACTACAGGGTATGGAGAACCTTTAGAGACTGGTGCATACAAAACAAGGTAACAAGAGATTCCTTATCAACATCTAATATATTGGATTTTCTCCCAAAAGGTTTGGACATTAAAACCAGCTTCTATCAAAGTCCAGGTATCAGCAATTTCAGCTATCATGGCAAAATAGTTTGCAGAAGATCAACTGGTAAGGAGATATCTTAAAGCCATTGAAAAAGCAAGACCCAGAATGAGAGACACCCTGCCAACACTGGACTTAAATTTGGTACTCAACCAACTAAATAGATCTTCTAGGTTTGAACCACTGGATCAAGTCTCAGTAAAAAAAACTCACTCTAAAAGTAGTGTTCCTAATGGCAATCACATCAGTGAGGAGAGTTGGGGAACTCCAAGCCTTGTCCTCCAAACCTCCATACCTAACCATACATCCAGGCAAAGTTGTGTTAAAGACAAAAGCAGGGTTTAAAACTAAGGTCGTCTCAGAGTTTCACATGAATCAAGAGATTGTACTGCCCTCATTTTTCACTAATCCAGCAGGATCTGAGGAAAAAGAACTACACAAGCTAGATCTGGTGAGAGCTATAACCTTGTACTTGGAAAGGACAGAACAATTCAGGAAAACTGTTTCTTTGTTTGTACACCATCAAGGAAAATTTAATGATGCTGCAGCATCAAAAGCACCCATTTCCTTGAACCATTTGCACAGAAGATAAGAAAGAGTGTTAAAATAGAGGGAATAAGAGTAATGGATGAGGTTTTTAAAATATCTCTATTTGCAGAAGACGTTATACTTACTTTGAGTAACTCGATATTATCAGTGATGAATCTGATGAGAGAAATTAAGATATTCTCAGATTTATCCTTCTATAAGCTTAATATAGGGAAATGTCAGGCTTTACGATATAAAATAGAAGAAAAGGGAAAAAAATGTTAGAAGAAAATTATAAGTTTCAATAGATGAAACAATTGTATATTTGGGTATTAGAATCTCTTTCCACTCTGAAAAACTATTAGAATTAAATGATATACCTTTATTGAAAGAGACTCTTAACAATTTCAATGAATGGAAAAATAGCTTTATAACATGTATGGGAAGAAATAAATGTAGTGAATTATTATGTATTACCAAAATTACAATTTTATGTTGCGATCTGTTCCATTGAGAGTGAGAAAAGATTCTTTGATGAAATTCCAAAAAACTTTTAATAAGTTCATATGGAAGGGGAAAAGACCCAGAGTTGCATTTAAGACTTTGACCAGAAATTTGAATGAAGGAGGACTGGTGATTCCATATGTAATCAGAATTCATGATATTTGTATGTTAACGCAAATATCTAAGTGGCTGCATAAGAATAAAGAGTCCTTTCTATGGTTGAGTACAGAACAGGCTAGTGTTAAAAGTAAAAATATGTATACAGTGATATGGAAATCAGGGGAAGAAAGGACAAATAGAAATCCGATAATAGCTGATTTAAGTAAAATGTGGCATAGGATAAGAATACAGTATATGTCGGAGTATGTTATTGATTATCAAATACCATTAGAGATTGTTGAGACTAATATTGAAAATATTGTTTTAAAAAAAATTGGAAAATAAAGGGTATAAATAAATGTTAGTCAAATTATAAAGGAAGAAAGAGTGATACCATTTCTAGAATTGATACTGAAATATAAACTAAATCAGAAAGAGACATTTAATTATATAAGGATAAAAAGTTATATTGAAAAAAATATTTTGAATAGTGGATATGTAAAGGATGATAGTATAGATTATCTCCTTTTAGGTACATGGGAAGGTCAACTTGGAAGAAAAGCAAAAAAAGTAGTGGGGGATATAGGACCATTTAATACACAGGTGGCAATTAAAAGATGGGAATCTGATTTAGGCAGGGAATATGAAGAAATAGACCGGTTAAATGCTATTAAAATGACAAAATAGGCAATCTACTGCTTGAATCTAGGAGGTATATTAGTAATAAGTAATATACAGATGGTATTTGACTCCGAATAGATTGAGGAAGATTTATCCAAATAGTGATTTAAATTGTTGGAGATGTGACAAAAGAGAAGTGAATATGGTATGTCTTTGGTGGGATTGTGAAAGAATTACATTTCAGTGGGTTAAATTATTCAGATACATGTCTATATTGTTAGGAAGAGAAATTAAAGTAGACCTGGGGACTGTGATATTACATATTGGATTGTCAGAGATGCCAGTGAGAAACAGACACCTGGTGATCCACATGTGATTGGCTTTTAAATTAATAATTGTGAGAAATTGGAAGGGAAATTAACATTTCAATTGGAATAAGTTATTGGCACATGTGGACTATCAGATGTCGATAAAAAGGGGGTATTATGTAAATTATTTAGATTCTTTGGTAATGTTTGATAAAGTATGGTCTCCATGGATAAGGAAAAAAGATCAAATAATGGTTGTAGGAATTGCCGAGGTGAATGGTGCTGCATGGAGAATGCCGAGGTGAATGGTGCTACAGCACCTTCGTTTTTTTTCGGCTATTTTATATGTAGAGATATATTGTGGAATAGATATGGATGCAAATTGTATGTTTTAAAAAATAAATAAAGAATAATATATATATATGTTTATATATATATATATATATATATATATATATATATGAGTATAGATTATTGGGTAATATTTGAATATCATGTTTTCTCTAAGTCATATAATGATTAGACCCACCCATTAGTTACTGCTATGGTAACACCCATGTATTTTAGTGGCTGTGGAAGGGGACACAGAGGAAAAGGTGAAATTTCTTACCGTTATTTCCTTTTCCTTCGTATCTCTTCCTCCCCGGTGTGCCCTCCCTTAACCTCTACCTATTATAATCTTTAGCTATGGCAATAACAGACTAAAGAGAAGAGGGGGAAGTACATCTTTATAATTTCTGGTTCAAGAATAAGCGCCAGCTAGTGGAAGGGATAGACCCATGTATTTTAATGGTCGTGGCGGGACAATGAGGAAAAGGAAATAGCAGTACCTTAGACATTTCCACTCCCATACATAGGTTAGAGATTATTTAATTTTCATCTTCTTTTAGGTTAACTTTTCCCTTATAAGGTTGAAGCATGTCAACCACTTTACTCCTTGCCATCTTCCACTTCCTCCTATAGCACCAATTCACAACATACAGTAGTTTGCATTACACTATCATCTACTTCACTCCTTTCATCCACCCAGGCCATAACTCTGGACCACTCTAGCCACTTTGTTCACTTACCCATTCACCCACTACATATATATATATATATATATATATATATATATATATGTACAGTGAGGGAAAAATTATTTGATTCCATGCTGATTTTGTATGCTTGCCCACTGACAAAGAAATGATCAGTCCATAATTTTAATGGTAGAGACAGAATAACAACAAAAAAATCCTGAAAAACGCATTTCAAAAAAGTTATAAATTGATTTGAATTTTACTGAGTGAAATAAGTATTTGACCCCCTATCAATTAGCAAGATTTCTGGCTCTCAGGTGTCTTTTATACAGGTAACAAGCTGAGATTAGGAGCACTCTCTTAAAGGGAGTGCTTCTAATCTCAGCTTGTTACCTGTATTAAAGACACCTGTCCACAGAAGCAATCAATCAGATTCCAAACTCTCCACTATGGCCAAGACCAAAGAGCTGTCCAAGGATGTCAGGGACAAGATTGTAGACCTACACAAGGCTGGAATGGGCTACAAGACCATTGCCAAGCAGCTTGGTGAGAAGGTGACAACAGTTGGTGTGATTATTTCCAAATGGAAGAAACACAAAATAACTTTCACTCTCCCTCGGTCTGGGGATCCATGCAAGATCTTGAGAATGGTGAGGGACCAGCCCAGAACTACATGGGAGGATCTGGTCAATGATCTCAAGGCAGCTGAGACCATAGTCACCAAGAAAACAATTGGAAACACACTACGCCTTGAAGGACTGAAACCCTGCAGTGCCTGCAAGGTCCCCCTGCTCAAGAAAGCACATGTACAGGCCCGTCTGAAGTTTGCCAATGAACATGTGAATGATTCAGAGGAGAACTGGGTGAAAATGTTGTGGTCAGATGAGACCAAAATCGAGCTATTTGGCATCAACTCACCGTGTTTGGAGGAGGAGCAATGCTGCCTATGACCCCAAGAACACCATCCCCACTGTCAAACACAGAGGTGTAAACATTATGCTTTGGGGATGTCTCTCTGCTAAGGGAACAGGACAACTTCACTGCATCAAAGCGACGATGGACGGGGCCATGTACCGTCAAATCTTGAATGGCATTGAAAATGGGTCGTGGATGGGTATTCCAGCATGACAATGACCCAAAACACATGGCCAAGGTAACAAAGGAATTGCTCAAGAAGAAGCACATTAAGGTCCTGAGGTCTCCAGACCTTAATCCCATAGAAAATCTGTGGAGGGAGCTGAAGGTTCGAGTTGCCAAACGTCAGCCTCGAAACCTTAATGGCCTGGAGAGGATCTGCAAAGAGGAGTGGGACAAAATCCCTCCTGAGATGTGTGCAAACCTGGTGGCCAACTACAAGAAACGTCTGATCTCTGTGATTGCCAACAAGGGTTTTGCCACCAAGTACTAAGTCATGTTTTGCAAAGGGGTCAAATACTTATTTCACTCAGTAAAATGCAAATCAATTAACTGTTTTCTCACTGTTCAAATAAACCTACCATTAAAATTATAAACTGATCATTTCTTTGTCAGTGGGCAAACGTACAAAATCAGCAGGGGATCAAATAAGTTTTTCCCTAACTGTATATTGTATGGAAATAAAGTGGGGCAGCACCAGTGGGACTTTTTGAGATATATTTATTCTGCAAATAAAGCATCTCTGGTACTCTCTATACTCCCCCCCAAAGACAAATTAGGCAGAATCATACATTATTTAGGCAGCTCCCCCATCTGGCATAATTTTAATACCATGGGTTGCAGATTACCACACATATGCTCATTGTGCCGCAAGACTCATTCATGAGCCATCTGTCCCAGAAATGTTGCTTATAATAAATTACTAACATTGGTTAACATATCTGTATTACAGTCTCTGCTTTTGTTTTTTCCAGACCATAATCTAGCTGATTACATTATCACTGGTTTTAATCAGGTTTCCATACTGGGATTATTTCCTGTCCATCCACTTCCATTGAGTACTCATATTTGCAGTCTGCTCTCGCCTCTCCTTCAGAAATTGAGAAAGGGTTCATTAGCTGTCCATTCCCCACATCTCCTTTTCCCCATGGAGGGCAACCCCATTGGAACTGTCTCCAACAAATTTGATCCCAGTAAGAAAAGACTCATAATTGATTTATCTGGCCCACATGGTTCATGTCATCCAAGCATCAACTCCCTCATTCCATCAGGGGAGCTCTCCATTCAATATTCTAGAATTGACAATGCTATTTTCCACATTCTACAATGTGGCATAAACTGTTGGCTGTCAAAAAGCATCTCAGATGCCTTCAAGTTCCTCCCGACTCATGAGTCTCTGTGATGTCTGCATGGTGTTTGTTGGAGACAGCTTTATTATTTCGCCACCTGTATGACCTTCAGCTCCAAAAGCAGTCCAAACATTTTTGACATTGTAGCTGACATTTTGAGTGAGCTTTTGCCAAACCACTCACACTGTCTAATAGTTATATATTATCTGGACAGGGCTCAAAATTTCCACTCGCCACTAGCCAATGACGAGTGAAAATTTAGCCCTGGCGAGTGGAAATTCAGCCCTGGTGGGTATGTTTTGGTTTGCAGTGGCGAGTAACTTTTCAGGTCTGGCTAGTAGCAAAGGACTTCAAATTTTAATCCCTGATCTGGATGATGTTTTACTTATCAAGCCTCGTTCCCAGGTACCTTCTAGCCTTAATACTACAGTTGATTTTCTGGGAATCACTGGAACCGCAAATATGGAAGCTAGACTTCCCCCTGACATACTAGACAGAATTAGATCCATCATTCATGATTTTTTCCCTTCAATATACATGCTCTCACACTGAACTGCAGTCACTACTAGGTTATCTTAGGTTTTCCACAAAAATCCTGCCTCGTGTCAGATCATTCATCTCACACCTGTTAATTCTGCTATCTCACAACACACATTAATCCTCTATCATTATCGATTAGGCACCCAAATCCGTGCTCACCTCCTCAGTTCCAGGAGCTTATCATGCCCTAGGACACCAACTGTCCAAAGCCAATATTGACAGCGCTCTTATCACGGTGCCCGTGATCCCTTTCTGTCATCTCGCTTGTGGTGCACTCTAATTGGCTGAGGCTGTTTGGCCCGACCCTGGTGACCTTTTTATGCCTGGCCTTTGACACCTGTCAGGGAGCCTTTCGTGGTGTTCCAGAGCCAGTGTTACTGTTGCTGTGTTCGTGCGTTCCTGATTCCTGTGTACCGATTTGACCTGTCTTGACTACGTTCCTGAGTTCCTGCTCCGTGATCTGACCCGGCTTGGCTGACGTTCCTGTTCGTGACTGATTTGGCTTGTCTGAGGACCACCTCCGGTTACCGATCCGGCCTGGCTGACGTTCCTGCTCGTGACTAATCTGGCTTGTCTGAGAACCACCTCCGTGTACCGATCTGGCTTGGCTGACTTCCTGTTCCGTGACCTGAACCGGCCTGTTCCAGTGACCTGCTTGTTCCTGCTTCCTGCTGCTAGTGTTGCCGTCGAGAAATTCTGACTTCCGCTGTAGCCGCTCACCGGGCTGGTCGGTTGCCTCTGTACTCCTGCAGAGTTGTGCCTCCAGTGCTGAGTCTCCGTTACTGTTTGCAGAGCTGTGCCTCCGTTGCCGAGCCTTTCCTGACACTTGCTGAGCGCTTTCCACTACTGCTGAGCCTGAGATCCTTGAGCTGCTTAACCCTTGCAGTGCTGCCTTTTCATTTTACGAGCCTTCACATAACTTGCTGAGCCTATTCAGTGTGGTCACTACTTCTGCAGAGCCGGCCGCGTTACTAGCCTGATTTAGACGGCGGCTCACCCTTCCATCAGCAGAGTAGTCGGTATTGTTACAGCGCCCGGTAGTGGCGCTATTGGCTCTTGCAGGTCGTCTCCGGTATACGCCCGTAGGGGCTATTGGCTCATATACTCGCAGCACAGAGTTGTCTCCGTTAATATGCCCGTGGGGGCTATTGGCTCATATACGTGCAGCACAGAGTGGTCTCCGTTAGTACGCCCATGGGGGCTATTGGCTCAAGCTTTTGCAGGTTGTCTTCGGTATACACCCGTGGAGGCTATTGGCTCAAGTCTTAACTGTGCAGGTGGTCTCCGTTAATACTCCCGTGGGGGCTATTGGCAAGCTCTTGCGTTGTAGCAGTCTCCGTTGTTATGCCCGTGGGGGCTATCGACTCAAGCACTTGCAGATTAAGTTGTCTCCGTTGCTACGCCCGTGGGGGCTATTCGCTGCTACTTCCCTGCAGTTTCTACCAACATTCAGTACTGGCTGCAGCATTCCATCCTTAAGAACTTTCACTAATAGCTGCCTGATCACCATCTTGGGCATGCCAAACACCACAACAGAGACTGACTGAGCATTGTATGTAACTATTGAGTATCCTCGTTACTGTGTACCTATCCTGTGATAGTATATGTGATACTTTGTTTCTGTACACTTAACTTGTGATAGCATCTCAGTCTTTGATCGCTATTATTATTGTGTTGCCTGTAGAGGGCGTTCTTTACTCTTTATTTTTATCTAAATAAAACTGTGTTTTATTTTACCTGCTGGTCTGAGTTAAAAAACCGTTACAGCTCTGGTGCCCAATACAAAGAGGAAATATGTGAATGCATGGAAGGCCTTCCACCAATTTTTAGCCTTCATCAAACTTTTGCAGTCTTACTCTATTCACACCATTCTCACCTTCACATCATACTGTTTCACAGACCTCAAACTGTCACATTTTACCATTAAATTATAACTAGGCAGGATCCAGTATCATTTAGGTCTATTATTTCCTCACATTCTTCAATTTTTTCGTCTTACAGGGTTAAATTGTTTTTCAAAGGTCTTTCTAAATCACCAACCTCTGCACCATACATGCACACGCTTCCCTATGTATGGTTAATTATACAAATATTTAGTTGACCTACTTCTTTCCAGTCCTTTCCATTTTCTCATGAATCACGTCCTCCTAACTATAAACCTCACATTCTTTGGTTTTCTTTGACCTAGTTAGTTCACAGTTTCATCTTCTCACTCACCTTTTATTAGTTTGACTAATATCATTTCCGGTCAGGATCTTTTCACTCTTTTTCTTCCTCACTCCAAAATAGCCAATCAGGCACAGGACACCAGTATCTCTTATTACACCAAGCACAAACCAATCACTTCTCCACTTCTTCCCATGCCAGATTGTCCTTTGAAGACATCTACTTTCATTCATTACATCAGATCTTTATTATCCCAATTAGGTTTGAACCCATACAGTTATTCAGATCATTCATTCATTCAGAATTGGTGCCACCACTTATACCTCCAGACATCAAGTACCTCCATATAGCATCCAAAAACTAGGTAGATGGAAATCAAATTGCTTCTCCAAATATATTCACCACCCAGGTCTAGAAATGAAAGCTGCACTTTCCTCCCTATAATATAAGCATTGAAGTGCTTCTTTCAGTCAATATAAGTCTATAAATTTCTTTTGCAAGAATTTTCGTTGTGGTTTATTTTTAGCCTCATATTGGGTTGACCATGAGCACCCGGTCCCCTGACTATGAAGGCAGGGGAATTCTAGCACAATTCATGGATCACACATTTCTCCTCATGCTCTCATGCTGTAAGGTCCAACCACAAGTTTAAGGCTGCACCTGTATTTGGGGAGGAGCTGGAGGACTATTTAAAACCCCTCCAAATCCTCACAAAGACTTCCGTATTTGTGAGGGTCATTCCTACCCAGTTCCCACCACTAGTCTCATCATATACTTCTGTTCAGTCTATTCTTGGTGAACCCTCATGTCAGGTTGACCATACACAGCCGGTTCCCTGCCCTATTCCTGTATCATACAGTTCTCCACATGTTCTCACTCTGTGCATCCAGAACAAATGTCTCCAAGATTATAGAGGCATACACAAAAATAGTGGGCAACAACCTGAAGTAACCAAATGGGAATTCACTGCTGTTCCCATTATTTTATCACTGTATGTGTGTATATATAAAGACAAAGGTCCTTACTGGGCCAAAACTTTTATAGTACTGTGAGTGCCTGATTTCTACAATGTTATATATCTCTATCTATCTATCTATCTATCTATCTATCTATCTATCTATCTATCTATCTATCTATCTATCTATCTATCTATCTGTCATATCATGTATATATAAAACCAGAAATATATAAGGTGTATATAAAATCTGAGCACTCACTTCTGAAGATACTGCCCAGGGTGCTAATGCCAGCTGGAAAATGGTCACACAAACAAAAACAAGGGACAAGCACTCTTGAATCTTCTCAATACACCATGTGCTATTTATTTTCAATGTGCACATTATAGTGGTGCAAATTGAAATGTTGACAATAAATTGCACATGGTGGTTTGCGAAGACTCAAGAGTGCTCTCTTCTTCTTTTTGTATACTAATTCTTTTTGTAAATATTATACTAATAATAATATATGAGGAAGCATCATGTGACCAAGAAGCTTTGTCGGAAGCCAGGGGCGGCAGTAAAGAGGAGTTATGTAAATCTCCTCTATACTGCCTGTTCCATTTGTGTAAGCATGGGGCATGATTTCCACAGGAGTGGATGGGGATACTATCACGGTGCCCGTGATTGCTGCATTTCCTTATCTATCACCAGTAGGGGGCTTCCATTGGCTGCCTGCCTTTAGCCCGCCTCATATTGCCTATTTAAACCTGGATTGGGCACCCTTTGGGTGCCCTTTCGTGTTGTTTCTGACCTCATTCGCTATCACTATGTCCAGTGATAGTTGGGCCTCTTTTCTTGTGTTCCTGAGTTCCTGATTACAGCTGTTCCAGTACCTCCTGCATGCTGAGTTGTTCCAGTCCTGGTTCCGGGGCCTAGTCCTCTGGGGTTGCAGTTCCTGCTGACCATCTTCACTGCTGTTTCCTGACCTGACTGATCGTTCTGCTGGTTCCTGTCATCTCCTGGCATGTCTCCTGCGATCCTGGTGACCTTCTGCTTGGTCGCGTCGGCGACATTGCTTGTCAGTCCCAGCGTACGGACGCTGGTTTACTCCAAAGCCTTGCGGCTATACGATTCCTTGTTGGTCCAGTGTGCGGACACTGGTTTACTCCAAAGGCTAGCGGCTATACGATTTACTTGTTGGTCCAGTGTGCGGACACTGGTTTGCTCCCAAAGCCTTGCGGCTACACGATTCAGTTGTTGGTCCCAGCGTGCGGACGCTGGTTTGCTCCAAAGCCTTGCGACTATACGATTCACTTGTTGGTCCAGTGTGCGGACACTGGTTTGCTCCAAAGCCTAGCGGTTATACGATTCACTTGTTGGTCCAGTGTGCGGACACTGGTTTGCTCCAAACCCTTGCAGCTACACAATTCAGTTGTTGGTCCCAGCGTGCGGACACTGGTTTACTCCAAAGCCTTGCGGCTATACGATTCACTTGTTGGTCCAGTGTGCGGACACTGGTTTGCTCCAAAGCCTAGCGGCTATACGATTCACTTATTGGTCCAGTGTGCGGACACTGGTTTGCTCCAAAGCCTTGCGGCCATACGATTCACTTGTTGTTCCAGTGTGTGGAAACTGGTTTGCTCCAAAGCCTTGCGGCTATACGATTCACTGGTTGGTACAGTGTGCGGACACTGGTTTGCTCCAAAGCATAGTGGTCATCCGATTCCCTTGTGGTTCCAGTGTGCGGACACTGGTTTGCTCTAAGGTCTTAGTCACTGCTGTCATTGTCATCTGACAGCTATTGGTACCTCTGGGCTGCCTTGCCCAGTAGTGGTAAGGCCGGTAGAACCTTGCACCACATTCTTCCTGAGGTTGCCTTACCTGGTATTGGCAAGGCCGGTAGAGCCTACACCGTACGTTACTGGGCTGCCTTGCCCGGTATTGGTAAGGCCGGTAGAACCTTGTACCACATTCCATCTGAGGTTGCCTTACCCGGTATTGGCAAGGTCGGTAGAGCCTACACCGTGTATTAACTGGGGCTGCCTTGCCCGGTATTTAGGTAAGGCCGGTAGAACCTTGACGCTATTCCATCTGCAGGTTGCCTTACCTGCCGGTAGAGCCTACTACTCCATTATCCCAGACTGTCCTGTCCGGTATATTGACAGGACCGGTAGAGTCTGTATATTGTTATTGCTATTCACTTTTGGTATATATGTATGTAATTACCATTCTAAGTGATAATCTTAATCATTTCAATAAAGTTGTGTTTTTACCTAAATGTTGTGTCTGAGAGTCGTAACAAACCGTGACAGATACGTTGACCACTGCTGTGAAAATCTCTGCAAGGACTTCAACCTCCACCATAGTAATCACCTCCTACCTCTACACCCTCACTCCCCTTCGCCTCCTTGCCTCAGACTCCCCTTCACCTCATTGCCTCACACTCCCCTTTGCTTCATGGCCTCACACTTCCCTTTGTCTGATCACCTCAGACTCCCCTTCCCCTGTCTGATCTCCTCACACTCCCCTTCACCTGATCTCCTACCCCTGCACTTTGTCTCCTCCTTTGCCTTCTCTGACACTCAAAGCGTTAAATTTGATAATCCTACAGCTCCCCTAAAGTATAAGAAAATATCAGACCTACTCAGACCTTTTGAAATCAAAATACATTCCTGGCGTGTGAGGACCTTAAGGTCCTCACAGGGCACTGCCATACTTTCAGAGTGGTTAAAATGTGCTACCATGTTAGCCATAGAAAATGCCAGAGACTAGTAGAATAAAAATTATACCATTATTTGCTAATTGAGTGGTTTTGGATACAAGCTTTCAAGACAACTACAGTAATTTGCAAAAGTTTTAGGCAGGTGTTAAAAAATACTATAAGAAGTAAGAATACTTTAAAAAATAGACATGTTAATAGTTTGTATTTATCAATTAACAAAATGCATAGTGAGTGAAGAAAAATCTAAATCAGGTCAATATTTGGGATGCCCACCCTTTGCCTTCAAAACAGCATCAATTCTTCAAGGTACACTTTTTAAGGAATTCGACAGGTAGATTGTTACAGACATCTTGGAGAACTAACCACAGTTCTTCTGTGCATTTAGGCAGCCTCACCTGCTTCTCTCTCTTCATATAACCCCAGATAGACGCGATGATGTTGAGATCAGGGCTCTGTGGGGTCCATACCATCACTTCCAGGACTCTTTGTTCTTCTCTACGCTGAAGATAGTTCTTAATGATTTGGCTGTATGTTTGGGGTCATTGTCATACTGCAGAATAAGTTTGGGCCTAATCAGATTCCTCCCTTATGGTACTGCATGATGGATAAGTATCTGCCAGTACTTCTCATCATTGAGGAGACCATTCATTCTAACCAAATCCCCAACTCCACTTGCAGAAATGCAGCCGCAACCTTGCAAGGAGCCTCCACTATGCTTCACTGTTGCCTGCAGACACTCATTCTTGTACTGCTCTTTATTATTATTATTATTATTTATTTATATCGCGCCAACTTAATCTGCAGCACTGTACAATAGGTAATAGACGTACAGAGATCTTAAATAGTAAATCATACCTGAAGAACAGAAGGATCAGAGAGCCCTGCTCGTGAGAGCTTACAGTCTAGAGGAAGGAAGGTTGGATACAGAAGGTGAAAGTGCTATTGGGTGTAGGTGTCTCCTGCCACATGAACTGCCGGTCAGTGGGTGGGAGAGAGAAGTGCTATTGAGTGCAGTGACCCAGGGAAGGGGTGGTTCTTGGGGATAATGTTAATGGAGGAAGTTGATATGCTTCCCTGAAGAGGTGAGTTTTCAGGGAGCATCTGAAGATCTGAAGGCTAGGGGAGAGTCTGATGGGTTGGGGGAGGGAATTCCAGAGCTCGGGCACAGCACGGGAGAAGTCCTGTAGGCTGAAGTGGGAGGAAGTAATAAGAGCTGTAGAGAGGAGAAGGTCATGTGCAGAACGAAGATGGCGATTGGGAGTGTATTTGGAAATGAGAGATGAGATATAGGGGGGTGAAGTGTTAGTAAGGGCTCTATAAGTTAGCACCAGAATTTTGAATTTAATTCTATGTGCTAGTGGGAGCCACTGTAGGGATTGGCAGAGGGGGCTGGTGTTAGAGAAGCGGTGGGTGAGGTAGATAGTCGTGCAGCGGAGTTCATTATGGACTGTAGTGGGGTTAGTCGGGTGAGAGGAAAGCCAGTTAGTAGTGAGTTACAGTAGTCAAGACGAGACACATGAGTGTTTGGATTAGTATTTTAGTAGTGTCTTGGGTGAGGAAGGGTCGGATTCTAGAGATGTTGCAGTGGTGGAGAAGGCATGATTTGGAGATTGAGTGGATGTGGGGAATAAAGGATAGGACGGAATCAAATGTGACCCCCAGGCAGCGTGCTGTAGGGGTTGTTGTTATGGTGGTGTTGTTGACAGTGAGGGTAATGTCTGGGGTAGGGCTGGTAGGAGAGGGAGGGAAGATATTTAGTTCGGTTTTGCCAAGGTTATTATTATTATTATTATTATTCTTTATTTATATAGCGCCAACTAATTCCGCAACGCTGTACAAATGGGGAATAGACATACAGAGGTATTAAATAGTACAATCAGATGTGGAGAACAGGAGGATCAGAGGGCCCTGCTCGTGAGAGCTTACAGTCTAGAGGAAGGTAGGTTTGATACAGAAGGAGTAAGTGCTATTGCGTTTAAGTGCCTCCTGCCACATGAACTGCCAGTCAGTGGGTGGGAGTGAGAAGTGCCATTGAGTGCAGTAGTCCGTGCAAGGGGTGAATCTTGGTGATGATGTTTATGGAGGCAGTTGATAGGCCTCCCTGAAGAGGTGAGTCTTCAGGGAGCGTCTGAAGATTTGAGGGCTGGGGGAGAGTCTGATGGGGCGGGGGAGGGAATTCCACAGCTCAGGTGCAGCACGGGAGAAGTCCTGTAGGCGGGAGTGGGAGGATGTGATAAGAGCTGTGGAGAGCAGAAGGTCATGTGCAGAGCGAAGATGGCGGGCGGGAGTATATTTGGAAATGAGAGATGAAATATAGGGGGGTGCAGTGTTAGTGAGGGCTCTATAAGTTAGCACCAGAGTTTTGAATTTTACTCTGTATGCTAATGGGAACCAGTGTAGGGTGAGAGGCAGGCCAATTAGTAAAGAGTTACAGTAGTCAAGACAGGACATGATGAGTGTTTGGATTAGAATTTTGGTAGTGTCTTCTCTGAGAAAGGGTCGGATTATAGAGATGTTGCGGAGGTGGAGGCGGCATGAGTTGGAGATTGACTGGATGTGAGGAATGAAGGATAGGGCAGAGTCAAATGTGACCCCCAGGCAGCGTGCTGTAGGGGTTGGTGTGATGGAAGTGTTGTTAACGGTGAGGGTAATATTTGGGATAAGGCTGGTTGTAGATGGAGGGAAGAGAATTAGTTCAGTTTTGCTAAGGTTAAGTTTGAGTTGATGGGAGGACATCCAGGAAGACACAGCAGACAGACAGTCAGACACCCGGGACAGGAGGGAAGGAGAGAGGTCTGGGGAGGAAAGATATATTTGGGTGTCATCAGCATAGAGATGATGGTGAAACCCAAAGGAGTTTATTAGTTTTCCAAGGGAAGCAGTGTAGATTGAGAAGAGCAAGGGTCCCAGTACTGATCCTTGACGCACACCAACAGACAGTGGGAGGGGTGGGGAATTGGAGCCGGAGTAGGAAACACTGAAGGAGCAGTTGCAGAGATAAGATGAAAACCAGGAGAGTGCAGTGTCGCAGAGACCTAGGGAGTGGAGGGCTTGGAGGAGGAGTGGGTGATCGACTGTGTCAAAGGCGGCTGACAGGTCCAAAAGAATGAGTAGGGAGTAGTGGCCTTTTTACTTGGCTGAGAGCAAGTCATTGGCCACTTTAGTGAGGGCAGTGGAGTGGAGTGATGAGGGTGGAATCCGGATTGCAAGGGATCTAGCAGAGGAATTTAGTGAGCCGGTTAAATGCAAGGCGCTCGAGAAGCTTGGAGGCGAACGGGAGTAGGGAAATTGGCCGGTAATTTGACAGTGAGTTTGGGTCCAGGGAGGGTTTTTTTAGGATGGGAGTGATTAGTGCATGTTTGAAAGAGGATGGGAAGGTGCCGGTTGACAAAGAGAGGTTGAATAAGTGAGTAAGGATTGGAGTTAGTAGAGGGGAGAGTTCTTGGGTGAGCTGAGATGGGATTGGGTCGAGAGGGCATGTGGTTAGGTTTGAGCGAGTGAGGAAAAGGGAGACTTCATCCTCAGTGACAGGTGGGAAGGAGCTTAGTGTGTATATGGGAGAGGCGACAGGGCTGGGCTGGCTGGGTGGGGGTGGTAGTGATGAAATGTCATGTCTGATAGATTCAATCTTGTTCTTGAAGTGGTTGGCGAGATCTTGGGCAGAGAAGTTAGTGGAAGGTGTTTGTGTTGGTGGGTTTAGAAGAGATGTGAAGGTTGAGAAAAGGCGTTTGGGGTTGGAGGAAAGATTAGAAATTAGAGAGGAGAAGAATGACTGTTTAGCCAGGGAGAGGGCAGAGCTATACGAACGGAGAATGAATTTGTAGTGTGTGAAGTCAGCTGTGGAGCGTGATTTCCTCCAGTGCCTTTCAGCAGTGCATGAGCACCTTTGGAGGTATCGCGTTAGTCTTGTGTGCCAGGGTTGTAGTGGGGTTGTGCGTGGGTGGCGTGGAGTTGCAGGTGCAGCGATGTCAAGGGCTGAAGTGAGAGTGCTGTTGTAGAGAGCAGTAGTTTTGTCTAGGCAAGTAAGTGTGAGGATGGGGTTGAGAATAGGCTGCAGGGAGGTGGAAAATTGTTGCTTAACAAGAGAATGTAGATTTCTCCGCATGCGCTTGATTGTGGCGGGGGTGATGGGTTTGCGTGGTATGATGAGGTTACCGGTGAGGAGGTGGTGGTCAGAGAGGGGAAAGGGGACATTAGAGAAGTTGGAGACCGAGCAGAGGTTAGTGAAGATCAAGTCGAGGGAGTGACCATCACTGTGTGTGGGAGAGCTGGTCCACTGCGATAAGCCTAAGGAGGTTGTTAAGGAGAGGAGTTTGAGGGCAGAGGGGGTTGTTGTGATTATCTATAGGGATGTTGAAGTCACCCATGATGAGAGTAGGGACATCAGAGGACATGAAGTGAGGGAGCCAGGAGGTGAAGTGATCAAGGAATTGTGCAGTGGGACCAGGTGGCCTGTATATGACAGCGACACGCAGGGGGAAGGGAGAGAAGAGGCGAAGTGTGTGAGCTTCAAATGTAGGGAAGGAAAGAGAAGGAACAGTGGGGAGTACCTGAAATATATGGTTAGGGGGCAGCAGGATGCCTACTCCCCCTCCCTGCCTGTTGCCAGGCCTCGGTGTGTGTGTGAATTGAAGGCCTCCATAGAGAATGCAGCAGTGGAGGCAGTGTCTGATGATGTGAGCCAAGTTTCAGTGATGGCATGGAGGTTTAGGGAGTGAGAAATGAACAGATCGTGAACAGCTGTTAGTTTGTTACACACAGAGCGGGCATTCCAGAAACCAAAACAAAAGGGGGGGGAGGAGGTTAGGTGACGGGGTACGGTTATTAGGTTGTGAGTGTTGCGCGTGTGAGTGGGTTCTGTGGTACAAGAGGGAATGGAAGGGGGGCCTGGGTTAGGTGAGATGTCACCTGCAGCAAGTAGGAGGAGAAGGGACAGGGACATAAGGTGAGAGTGAGATTTGAAGCAGTGGGGCTTTTTTGCAGGGGTAGAAGGGGATGGTGGTGATAGGGAGCGGAGGAATGAAAAAAGTTCATGGGAGCAGAGAAGTGGTGAATGAAGAATTGAGGGTGCAATGTGAATGGCGTGACACTTAATGTGGACACAGGAGGAGGAGGAGAGTCTTATGCAGGTGAGAATGGCGATGACAAAACAAGGAGCTAATTTGCCCATAGTTGGGTTAATGAATGGGGCAGTAGAGATGTGCAACAGTCAGTAATCCAGGAGAGTATAGATGACTTGGCAGTCAAGGGTCAATCCACGGAGCAGAGGGTATAGGTGCCAGGGATGGTGAGGAGAGTCAGTAGCAGAACTGCAAAGTACTTGGTGAGGGTAGGAATCAATGCAGGGTTAAATGAAGTAGTCCAATGATGATCAGTAGAGGCAGAAGTTGTAATGGTTAATGGTGGCTGGAAATCCTGGTTTCTTGCATCAGGTGGTCAGTAGTTTCAGTAGAGGAAGCAAATGTCAGTGCTTGGTGGAAATGACTGTTTCTTCACTCTGAATTCAGCTTGTTTACTAGCCTCTTGTCTTTAGGTGGTTGCAGCAGCTGTCTCTCTCTTGTCCAACTCTCTTGCCTAACTCTCAGTACTTAGATAAAGATGTACTTGGATAAAGGTGCCAACTACTACCCCTGGCAAATGCCACCCCAGGCAAATGCCACCCCTAACTGGGCCTGAATATATACTAACTGGAGTCCCTAAGAACACTGACTGACTGACTGAGGGATTTCCAAATTACAAATTGTTTTGGACTGGGAGAGCTCTGAGTGCATTCAGGCGTGACACCATTAAATCTCTGATAAGAAACAGACACAGAGAGATATAGGAGAGGAATGGGGGAGGAAGGCAATATGGAGACTGGAACAGGGGGTCAAAATGGCTAATGTAGATTAATACATACAACAAGGGGTTAAATGGTACAGGGAGACTGGATGAGATTGGAGTTCCAGGTGAAGGGTAGATTAGTACATACCAGGAGACTGTATAGTTAATAAACAGTTGGGTTACAGTACAAGATTTCTAGCAGACTGGATGGGAAACACATACCAAGAGACTGTATAGTTAATAAACAGTTGGGTTACAGCACAAGAAATAAACAGTTTGACAGTTGACAGGAGGACATCCAGGAAGACACAGTAGATAGACAGTCAGACACCTGGGACAGGAGGGAAGGGGAGAGGTCTGGGGAGGAAAGATAGATTTGGGTGTCATCACCATAGAGATGATGGTGAAACCCAAATGAGTTTATTAGTTTGCCAAGGGATGCAGTGTGAGAAGAGCAAGGGGCCCAGGACTGAGCCCTGAGGTACGACAGACAGTGGGAGGGGTGGGGAAGTGGAGCTAGAGTAAGACACACTGAAGAAGCGGTTGCAGAGATAGGATGAAAACCAAGAGAGGGCAGTGTCACAGAGACCTAGAGAGTGGAGGGCTTGGAGGAGTGGGTGATCTACCGTGTCGAAGGCAGTTGACAGGTCCAAGAGAATGAGAAGGGAGTGATGAGGATGGAATCCAGATTGCAAGGGATCTAGCAGGGAATGGGAGCAGAGGAATTTAGTGAGCTGCTTGTATGTGAGATGCACAAGGAGCTTGGAGGTGAATGGGAGTAGAGAATTGGGCCGGTAGTTTGACATTGAGTTTGGGTCCAGGGAGGGTTTCTTTAGAATGGGTGCGATTAGTGCATGTTTAAAAGAGGAAGGAAAGGTGCCGGTTAACAGAGAGAGGTTGAATAAGTGAGTAAGGGATGGTGTTAGTAGAGGGAAAAGTTCTTGAGTGAGCTGAGATGGGATTGGGTCAAGTGAGGAGAAGGGAAACTTCGTCCTTGGTGACGGGTGAGAAGGAGCTTAGTGTGTATGGGGGGCAGATGGTAGCGCTATGCTGGATAGGTGGGAGTGAAAGTGATGAGATTTCATGACTGATGGAGTCGATCTTGTCCTTGAAGTGGGTGGCGAGATCTTGGGTGGAGAAGTTAGTGGAAGGGGTTTGCACTGGTGGGCGTAGAAGTGACTTGAAGGTTGAGAAAAGGCATTTCGGGTTGGAGGAAAGATTTGAAATTAGAGAGGAGAAGTATGACTGTTTGGCCAGGGAGATGGCAGAGCTATAGGAATGGAGAGTGAATTTGTAGTGTATGAAGTCAGCTGTGGAGTGAAATTTCCTCCAGTTCCTTTCAGCAGTGCGTGAGTACCTTTGGAGGTATCGCGTTTGTCTTGTGTGCCAGGGTTGTAATGGGGTTGAGCGGGTTTGACATGGAGTTGCAGGGGCAGCTGTGTCAAGGGCTGTTGTGAGAGTGCTGTTGTAGAGAACAGTAGTTTGTTCTGGACAAGCAAGTGTGAGGATGGGGTTGAGAAAGGGTTGCAGGGAAGTGCAAAATTGCTGCAAGTCAAGAGAATGCAGATTTCTCCACATACTCTTGGTGATGGTGTGGAGGATCAATTTGTATGGTATGCTGAGGTTTCCGGAGAGGAGGTGGTGGTCAGAGAGGGGATAGGGAGCATTAAAAAAGTTACAGACCGAGCTGAGGTTAGTGAAGACCAAGTCAAGGGAGTGGCCGTCACTGTGTGTGGGAGAGCAGGTCCATTGTGAAAGGCCAAAGGAGGTTGTTAATGAGAGGAGTTTGATGGCAGGGGGGTTGTTATGGATGTCAAAAGGGAAGTCTCCCAGGATGAGAGTAGGGATGTCAGAGGACATGACATGAGGGAGCCAGGAAGTGAAGTGATCAAGGAATTATGCAGTAGGACCAGGTGGTCTGTATATGACAGCGACACGCAGGGGGAAGGGAGAGAAGAGGCGAAGTGTGTGAGCTTCAAAGGTAAGGAAGGAGAGAGAAGGAACACTGGGGATTACCTGAAACATATGGTTAGGGGACAACAGTATGCCTACTCCACCCCCCTGTCTTTTGCCAGGCCTAGGTGTGTGGGTGAAGTGAAGGCCGCCATGTGAGAGTGCGGCAGTGGAGGCAGTGTCTGATGATGTGAGCCAGGTTTCAGTGATGGCAAGGAGGTTTAGGGAGTGAGAAATAAACAGATCATGAACATCTGTTAGTTTGTCACACACAGAGCGGGCGTTCCAGAGGCCAAAACAAAAGGGGGGGGAGGTTAGGCGATGCGCTACAGTTATTAGATTGTGGATGTTGTGTGTGTGAGTGGGTGTTGTGTTAAAGGAGAGAATGGATGGGGGACCTGGGTTAGGTGAGATGTCACCTGCAGCAAGCAGGCGGAAAAGGGACAGAAACATAAGGTGGGAGTGAGATTTGAAGCAGTGGGGCTTTTTGGCAGCAGTTGAAGGAGATGGTAGTGATAGGGACTGGAGGAATGAGAGAAGTTCATAGGAACAGAGGAATGGTGGGGTAAGAAGTGAGGGTGCAATGTGGATGGAGTGACACTTAATGTGGACACAGGAGGAGGTGAGTCTTAAGCAGGAGAGAATGGCAATTAAAAAGCAAGGAGCCAAATTGGTCATAGTGGGGTTAATGTGTGTGGGTTGAGGAGTTTGTGTAACAGATTGTAGTCCAGGGGAGTGCAGGTGACTTGGCAAAGGGTCAATCCAAGGTGCAGGGGTGCAGGTTCCAGGGAGGGTGAGAAGAGTCAGTTGCAGAATTGTGAAGTATTTGGTAGGAGTCAATGCAGGGTTGAATGAAGTAGTCCATTGATGATCAGTAGAGGTAGATGTTGTAGTGGTTAATGGTGGATGGAGAAGAATCAGAGACAAGGTTTTTTTTTCCACTTCAGCGGTTTAGTGGTTAACTGAGCTGTTTTCAAAGTCAGTCCTGGTAGTTCTGGTTACTCGCATCAGGTGTTCAGCAGTTTTGATAGAAGGTGCAATGTCAGTGCTTTGTTTAGGTAGATGTTTCTGTGCTCTGGATCCAGCGTAAGTTGTTCTTTAGTTGATAGTGAGCTGTCCATCCTCTGTATAACTCAGTCTAATTCTCTTATGGAGACTTGGAAACCAGAACTTTGGAACCAGGCACACTGCAGCAGCTGCACACTGCTAGGTTAGAGCCCTTATACAGGCAGTCCAAGCTATGTGAGTATACAGCTGAAACCAGTCAAACAAATTAGCACATCAGAGAGAGAGCAATGAGTGTATGTGCATGGTAGACAGTGGAAATAAGCACAGCAGGAAGAGAAGCAGGAAGAGGAGCAATTTACCTGGACAGAGAGACAGAAGATTACAATCCACAAACAGGCCAGAGATGTTATTACAAGACTATAGTAAGCAGTTGAAAATTAATAACTGAGGTATAATAACTCAGTCTAAATCTCTTATGGAGACTTGGAAACCAGGAATTTGGAACCAGGCACACTGCTCTCCAGCCCTTCAGCAAACAAACTGCCTTCTGCTACATCCATATACACAGTACTGTGCAAAAGTCTTAGGCAGGTGTGAAAAAAAATGCTGTAAAGTAAGTATATTTTCAAAAATGTTAATAGTGTAGATTTATCAATTAACCCCTTCCCGGCAATGGACATACATGTACGTCCCGCAGAAACTGTCACTTAGTGACAGAGGAGGTACATGTACGTCCCAGAAGTCCAGGTCCTCGCATGGATTACATTAGCGAAAAAAAAATTCCTAGCCAGGCGTTACGTGACGGCCGCGTGCGCGTGGCCGGTCACTAAGGGGTTAACAAAATGATAGTGAGTAAAGAAGAACAAAATCAAATCAATATTGGTCCCAGGCAACCAATATTTTGGGGTATTTTGGGTCAACTTTCTTTCTCCCATTCCTCTCCCCCCAGGATCTCCCAGACTCCTCAAGCATCCAGAATGCATTTCCTGCCTATAAGACTCCCTAATGTACACTTCAATTTTAATTTATTTGCCTATCCTAACTTGCGGCAAGATTTTGCTGCTTTCTGTCTTGCTAACAAATGCAGAAATGACATGCTGAAGGAACGTGACAGGTTGTTAGGAAAGAATGGAAACTTGCCATATGGTAGGGAAAATTCGGTATTACCATTGATTTCAATGCAATAAGATAGGCAGGAAAAAGTGGACAATCAATACTTTTCAGTAAATTTTTCCAACTCAATTGGACGTGGCATTTTCTGCTTGTTTCACTTTTGAGTCAAAAAGGTTTGCACTTAATACTTGCTTAACTTATATATCTAAAATATGTTTTGTCCCCCCCTTTTTGACTGGGCAAATTTCTCCTCTGCTTGTGGTTTGCATTTAGCCTCCTTCAACCTTGCCGTGTATAGATACCCATCTTCCTCCTCCTGTGTCTGCCAAAATTTCCTAAATGCTCATTTTTTTCCCTTTACTAAATTTGCCACTTCTGCTGAGTACCACAGTAGTTTTCTTTTTCTTTTACTGACAAGTCTAATGCAATGCTCTGTTGTCTTTTATAAAACATATTTCAGATAATATCACTTATCCTGGACTCTACCTAAAGATCAGCATGCTGTTAAAGACTGACAAAGATATGTTTCTACTTTATTAAAATCAACCTTTCTAAAATATAGAACCTTTGTTTTAGTGTGGCTGAACTCTGTCCTCTGTCTTTATATTAAACCACACTGATTGATGATAACTGGAGCCTAAATACTCCCCTACAGCTACATCTGATACCAAGGCTCTGTTTGTAAATAATAGGTCTAGTATGGCATCCTACCTATGTAGCTCTTCTACTAATCTACTAAGAGATAAGACCTGTAAAGAATGTATCTGCTACTTTGTTTGTCCAGCTGACATCAGACAGTTTAAAGTCGCCTATAATGATAACCTCACCTTTCACTGTTATCTTAGTCATTTCTTCAACCAGCAGTTGATCAAACACCTTTGCTTGTTCAGGGGGTCTATAAATCACAACTATACAAGTGACCATCTTATTTCCATATTCTAAATTTATCCAAACTTTCTCTGTTTTCTCCTCCATACCCTATATAAGATTAACCTTTACGCTATTTTGACACACATGGAAACACCATCTCCTTTTCTACCTATTTTTTCTTTTGTAAATAGGGAGTACCTTACTATTGCTACATCCCAGTCATTTTTTTCATTGTACCAGATCTCAGAATGCTCACTAAGTCCATATCCTCACTTATGTGAGGAGTGAGTTCAGGGATCTTATTCACTAAACTGCTGGCATTTGTACACATGGCTCTAAGCCTACTTTTTTTTTTGTTCTATGTGTCAGAGACATCTGCACAATGCTGTGGGGAATTTAACCTGTATCATTTCATTGCCCCCTCTGCTAGTTTAAATACCTATCACTAAAACTTCTGAACAGCTCACTGAAAACCTCTGTTCTCTTTTGATAAAGATACAAAACATCTTTTTTGTACAGAGAAACAAAACCAAAACCATGCTATTGATTTCCCTAGCAATTCATTAAAGCCTTCATTCTAACATAGTAACATAGTAAAATAGGTTGAAAAAAGACTTGCATCCATCTAGTTCAACCCTTTTGCTATTCCTGTTTACCATCGTTGATCCAAAAGAAGGCAAAAAAACACAACAATACAGCAATTTCAAATTCTGCCCCGAATGGGGGGGGGGGGGCAGAATTCCCTCCTGATTCCAAATGGCAATCAGATTTCTCCCTGGATCAACAAGCCCTAAGTAAAATATTAATCCTAATACTAACGTACATAGCCCTCTATGTTATGCTCTTTTAAATAAGTAACCAGGCCCTTTTTAAAGGCCATCATCTTCCATATACACTGGTAGAACCACTGAAAAAGATATGGTGGATGTAACTTTCAGAAGATCTTTACCTAGTTTCTTATGAGCATCTTTTACCACACTGACCTCATTATTAATCAGACCATCGGTCCCTTCATGGACTCTCCATGCTGTCTTGTTTCCTTAACAAATGTTAAAATGAGCCTTCTATGTCTGTGGGCTTCACCTTCTATCAAGGTGGACTTTAGCATCTGACTTGTCTAAGGATGGCCAAATCCCCCCACTCCCCTTTAATTTACAAAACTGAGAAGGAAGGTGACTGGAGCCCCCTCCTTTAGGGGAAGTGTGAAAACAGATATATATGGTATCAGCAGCCCTCATGTTAATCTAACAAATTGGCCAAGGAACAGTGGGGGAACCCTTTTTCCTATCTTCCCCAAGAGAGAAATTGAAATAACAAAGTTTAATATGGAGCCCTCATATAAACTAAACATAGGCCCAAGGAAGAGGGCCAGAGCCCCCATATTAATAAAACAACAAAAAAATTGTTGTTTTTACGTGACCCTTCTACACAACTATTTAGATGTTTGTCTGTTTAAGTTAATAAACACATTAGAGGTCCCCCATCATGCCTGGGCCAATATCTATTTAAATCTAGCTCCCATTGGATAGGTGGAGGGTTGTGCAGGACAATGAACGTGCCGTGAAGTAAAATCACCTCTCAGTCTTTCACTGTTGAGTATAAGGGGTCATGTATTATACACAAGACATGACCCCTTCCTGTGGTTAATGATTGCCTAGAGGAAGTGGTCACAGCGTGACCTGGAATCCATTGATGCACTAAAGTTCTAGGGGAGCCTTTTGTACATACTGTATATATGGATGGGGCATGATGCACAGAATAGGTGGATCAAAGTCAAACACATTATAATGTCTTTTATTTTATTTGAGATGCAAAAAGGGTGTTTACCTTCTCTTAAGAAACTTTACGATTGCAGTCACTTCATAGGTAGATAAAGGAACCCCACAGATCCCCCTGTGCATTCATGTCATTGGAGTATACAAGTAAAAGAGAGGGCCACTGGGTTTTCTTCATTTTTTGCCTCTATGTAGATTTAGGTTGTTCACAAAAATATATCCTAGATTTGATTCAAGCCATGGTCAACTGACCACAGCATGGAATACACAGAGAAAACATTTCACAATTAATTTCTATGCAGGGAATGCTTTCATCTTTGAGTTCAATGTCACAGTCATGCAACATCAGCTTGAATCACACTTAGAAAGGGAGGTATGGGGATCCCCAAAGCTGCATAGAGTGAAAGTAGAGAGAGGAGAACCCCTTCTCTCTGTCATTTAATATTAACATATATAGACTTGAATGCAGAGAGAGGGGTCTTTATGCCTAGTTATTGCTTTGAGTTAGGCTGCGGGAGAGAGAGGTGTGAATGCTGTTGTTTTGAGGTGACCCGGTTTATTTTACACCATTGCTGCAAACAATAGACTGTGTCTATGGAATTATTGTTCTACCCTTTCTCCACAAAGCTAATTTTTTTACTTTAATCTGTATTGAAAAATTTTTACAAAAGGGAATACAAAAAAGGGTAGGGGAGGGTATGGCAGAAAAGGACATAAGAAACACAATAGCAGTAAGAAAGTCAAAGTGTATCATAGCATGAGGCCTGAAATGAGTCAAATTCCTCTTATTGAACAAAGTGTATATCAGAGCCATAACATCTGAGCACATTGTATACTAAAGTGCCAATGTGAAAAGGGAATAAGGGGAGGGGAGGTGCACTGGTGAAGTGACAAAGAAGGAGAGCAAGGTCTGGAAAGGCCCCGGGGTATAGCTGAAGAGAGCTTCCTTATACCAATGATCTGAGGGGCATCAAACCACCAGTACATCCTAGTCAGGAGTGGTGAAGTCCACCCATGGCTGCCAAACCATGAAGAACTTTGGTTGCGAGGAAGTGTGGGAGAGATCAGTGTTTCCACTCTAAAGGTCTTCCATATTTCCTTCATGAGGGTTAGACGATCAGAAAATAATCTCTACTTCCAATGCAAAGGTAAGATATTCCTGGCTGCCAGAAGGATTTGAGATATCAGGTGAGCCATATTCTTCTGTGCCCCAACCGGGGCCAAGCCTAGAAGCAAAACCAAACAAAACTCAATTTTGATGAAGAGGCTGGACTGCTGCATAAAGTACTCATACCTAGTTACATCCTTCTTTTAAATAAATACTTACTTATTCCTTTAAGCATATTTTCTTTTTAAATGCTCAAAATAAATAATTAAATTTTCATTATAGATTAAACATATTTTAGAAGCTCTTATATGTTTATTGGAGCAACAATAGTTTGCAATATGCAAGCTTTCACAAAACGTCATGGTTCTTGTATATGACAGTTCTAGTAATAACAGATATAACATGCGAAATAGGTTCAGTATTTTGAGTAATAAGTTCACAACACTTTTTTTTTAAACTTTATAATCTAATGAAAGACAATTTCAGCTCCTGTCTTGTATCATTAAGAAATAAGGTTTAATCCAAGGCCATTACCCTGTAGCTAATTGGTGTTTAGGCTCATCAAAATCTGTCCTGAACTATTTCATATGTTTCTAATCATATTTTCTTTAACATTAACCTTGTAATCATGAAGTGGGTGACTGCTGATAACAACCTTATTCATTACAATAATATATCTTCATTATAGCAATTATAATATCCTTCATGTTCTACTTGTAATAAAATTGCGTTACAGTGTTCATATTTGGAGATACAGAGTTCAACTTTTGCAATAATTTTACAACCCATCTCAGTTAATAGATTCTTTAAGGGACAAGTGGTTTAGTTTATGGGAACTGTCAGGCCCCTGTCTCTAGGCTGTTACAGAATACCAATCATCCATTACCTCGCCAGTATGCATACGCCAAGGGCCTTCCATTGCGCTTTTAGGGTAGATTGGTGGTGCGGAGGAGTGGCATCCAGAATTTTCATGGTTTTGTTTTCCTTTCTGCTCATGATGGAAGTACACAAGGTGCCTTAGTTGCAAAACGGATGCTGCACAGTCTCCACTTACTCATGCAATACCATTGTGATGCATATGTATATATGTACAATATATATATATATATATATATATATATATATATATACTATATTCCTGTATATGTACATATATATATAGCCTGTACATGAACTGCAAATCGAGGTTGTGGCACACACAAATATGCAATATAGGGGGATGGATACAAATGGTGTACATCGCATATGAGACAAACAAACATCCTCAGCCTGGATGTTTCAAGAAGAGATAAAAATATGCATCAAAGATGATAGGTTTATTTAAATATATCCATCAATGGCCAAACATTTTTGGTCCTGACCAGGTCCTTCCTCAGGGTGCTGAGGAAGGTCCTAGTTTGGACTGAAAATGTTTGGCCATTGATGGATATATTTAAATAAACCTATCATCTTTGATTCATATTATCGTGGACAGCTCCCTTCTTGGAACATCCAGGCTAAGTACGTGTTTATATATAAATATATATATATATATATATATATATATACACACACACACACACACGCACAGAGGTGTATCACGGTGCCCGTGATTCGGGCGACATTTTGACATGCTTACTTCCTGATGTCTCTTTATTGGCTACGCTGTCTTGCTCCTCCCAGTTACAGCCTTTAAATACCTTGGGCTGTTACTTATGCGCTGCCCTTTCGTGGTGTATCCGTTGCCTAGCGCTTGTTCCGTTACTCTCATATGATACCAGTGTATGACCCGAACTGTTTGACTACTCTGCCTGTTTACTGTTCCTGCTCTGTGTACCGACCCAGATTGGCTGACATTCCTGCTTCCTGTATAGACCCGGCCTGGCTGACATTCCTGCTCCGTGTACCGACCCGGCTTGACTGGCGAACCTGCTCCATGTACCGACCCGGCTAGATTGACGATCCTGCTCCATGTATCGACCCGGCTTGGCTGACGTTGCTGCTCTGTGTACCGACCCGGCTGGGCTGAAGTTCCTGTTCCTGTACTGTTCCTGCATGCCAGTTATCTTGCTGCTGCTGCTGCTCATGCTTCAGTGGTCTTGCAGACCTCCGGTTGCCTCGGTTCCATATAGTAGTCCAGTCCGTGATACGCTCACTCATAGTGCTTGTGCTACCCTCTGGTTCATTCCGGTTGCACCACGTTCGTTTGGTCTGTTTCTGCCACTCCTGAGGTTGGGTTCAGTTGGGCGCCTCAGGGTACTTCCCATCTGCAGACCGGAGCGTTCGCTAACCCCTTCAGGGGCGGTGCTGGGCATTCGTATATGCACTTGTAGTCTCAGTTTGGTGTACGTTATTCCTTATGGCACTAAGCACTAACTCACGATACTTTGCAGTCTCAGGTGGGTGTTCACTTTGGCAGTCTCCCTCCTACGTTGCCTTAGCCAGTTCTATTCTGGCTTCACCTGTGCCATATATTCCAGTCTCTGTTGTTATTCTCTGCGTAGAGAGTTACATTGGGCCTTCCAATATTAGTGCCAACTGCTGACATTGGCCTAATAAGTATCACTCTGTCATATTCACACTGTATCATATGCAATTTACCTGACCTGTGTCAGTATTGTATATTTGTTCTACATACTGAACCCGTGTGGGTTAATCATACCATTGTAACCTGTCCTGTGTCAGTTTACTGTTTTTCTGTATGCTGGACCCACGAGGGTTACTGTTATTCATTGTGTGCAAATAAAGCTGTGTTTTACCAAAACCTTCCATTTCTGAGTGTACTGAACCATAACAGTATGAAAGGGCCATGACCTCAGACGGTACAGGTGACGGTAATGCACAAAGTATCCGTTGGAGGATGGGTTTACATGAGCAGCGTTTGAACCAGTTGGCGTTGGCTGTTCAAACAATTCTTGAGCGCACGGCACACTTGGATAAACCAGTACCAGCCCCGGTGGTCTCCTTCGTTTCGACACCGGAAGCTCAGTCCTTGTTGCAAACTAACTTGAACAGAGGGTTGACCGCTACAGCCCCACTACCTCTAAGGTACGATGGCGAACCCACCCTGTGCAGAGGGTTCATAAATCAGTTGGAAATCTTCCTAGAATTAACCTCTCAAGCCTTTCCTAGCGACCGCAGTAAGGTGGGCTTCATGATTTCATTGCTGACGGGCAGAGCTTTGGCTTGGGCAAATCCATTATGGGAAACAGCAAAACCATGTACAAGGAACTTCAGTGAGTTCTTAAGGGCGTTTCACAGAGTATTTGAAGTTCCTGGGAGAGCCGCCTCTGCTGCAAAAAAATTTATGGAGATCCAACAAGGGTCTCGCACAGTTGCTGACTATGCCATAGAATTTCGTATGTTAGCAGCAGAGGTGGGCTGGAACAATGAGGCGCTGGTGGCAGCATTTTCACAGGGACTATGTGAACGCATTGAGGATGAAACGGCAGCCAGAGAACTGCTGACTGATTTTGACGAGTTTATTGATTTCTTGATTTTGATCGATTCCCGTATTAGGGAACGAATGGCGGCTAAGGACCGTAAGCAGAGGGCCAGAGAATTGGGTCTAGCAAGACCAAGCTTCCCACCCATGCCTCCCTCACCTCCCAAGCCTCCTGAACATACTGGTGAGAATAGTGAACCTATGCAATTAGGGTTTACTAGATTGTCTAAGGAGGAACGGGCGCATCGCCGTAGGCCTCTGTTTATATTGTGGCCTAGCTGGTCATTTGCTTTGTTCATGTCCTACACGGCTGGGAAACAAACGCACCTAGGATACCTTGTGGGACAGGCCCTAGGTGGCGTTCAGCAGTCCCTAGATCCGACTAGTCAGAAGCCTACTATTCAGGCTGTACTTTCCTGGGCAGAACTCGCGGTGGAAGTTCTGCCTCTAGTTGATTCCAGTGCTGCGGGATATTTTATGGACGAGTTATTTGCTGTCTCGCACAAAATTCCACTGGTGGAGAAAGAGTCTCCTTTGACGATAGAGGCCATTGATGGCAGGCCGTTGGTACCTGCCCAAATTACTATGGAAACAATACCATTATCCTTGAGCATTGGGGCACTACATTCCGAGGAACAACGGTTCCAGATTATCCATTCCCCTCACCATGCCGTGATCCTGGGGTTTCCTTGGTTACATTTGCACAACCCCAGGTTCAACTGGCAGACTTGCGAAATTACGACATGGTCTGAATTCTGTGACAAACATTGTATTTCCCACCCCACTAGGATTATGTGTACCTCTCCCTCAGTGCCATCTGAATACTGCCAATTCAGCAACGTTTTCAGTAAGGGAGAGGCCAGTGCGCTGCCTCCGCATAGGGAGTGTGACTGTGTTATTGATCTGCCTCCTGGTGCCGTTCCTCCTCAGGGTCATGCTTACCCCTAGAACGGGGTATTATCAGGAAGTCTACCTCGCCCGTGGGGGTTTCTTCTTTGTAAAAAAGAAAAGTGGCAAACTACTCCCATGCATAGATTATCGTGGACTCACCAAACTGATGCCTAAAAATGCTTATCCTATACCACTCATTACGGAGCTGTTTGACAGATTGAAGGGCTCCTCCATCTTTACCAAGCTAGATTTGCGGGCTGCCTATAACTTGATAAGATTAAGGGCTGGTGATGAGTGGAAAATGGCATTCAATACCAGATCAGGTATTAATGTATTAATGATATCCTACGTGACATGCTACAGTTCTGTGTAGTTGATGATATTCTCATACATTTGTCCAGTTTGTCGCAACACATCAAGGATGTGACCACAGTTCTGCTCAAACTCTATTGCAAAATCAAGAAATGCAAATTCCACAGGCCCATGGTGCCATTTCTGGGCTTCATTATTTCTAAGGATGGTATTGCGATGGACAAGGATAAGCTGGCAGCAGTCCTGCAGTGGCCACATCCTAAGGGGCTCAAGGCTATCCAACGCTTTCTCGGTTTTGCCAACTATTATAGAAAATTCATTAGAAACTTTTTCACGATTGTGAAACCACTGTCTGATTTGACACACAAGGGTGCAGATCCCTCCCAATGGTCTCAGGAAGCTGAACAAGCTTTTGTAACACTAAAATCTGCATTTGCTTCTGCCCCTATACTGTCCCACCCCAATCCCTCCCTTCCATTCACTTTGGAGGTCGATGCCTCTGAGACTGGGGTAGGGGCAGTGTTGTCTCAGCGCCTGGACCCGAGGAGTATGTTAAGGCCTTGTGGATTTTTCTCGAAAAAATTGTCTAGCGCTCAGAGCCACTATATCACGGTGCCCGTGCTCCCCTTGTTACTTTTCCTGTCAGTCTACACTGTGATTGATCCCATTGGTTGTCCTGTGTTTGTCCCGCCCAGTATGGCCTTTATATACTGGGCTCTGGCACCCATCCGGTGCCCTTTCGTGGTGTTCCTGTACCAGTGCTTGTTTCTGCTCAGTGATTCCCAGTGTACCGACTTGGCCTGCCTGATTACTCTGCATCTTGTCTCCTGCCTGTGTACCGACCCGGATTGCCTGATTACTCTTCTGCGCCTGCTCCTGTGTACCGACCCAGCTTGGCTGACGTTCCTGCCTAGACCATTGGCCTAGTCTCCGTTACTGCTCCTGCAGAGTGCAAGTGTCTGCCTCTGTTACTGCTACGGCAGTGTGCCATTGGCATAGTCTCCGTTACTGCTCCTGCAGAGTGCAAGTGTCTGCCTCCGTTACTGCTACGTATCACGGTGCCCATTCTCCCTTGTTTCTGTTTTCCTGTCAGTTATCCTGTGTAATGCTCTCATTGGCTGTCCTGTGTTGATCCCGCCCAGTATGGCCTTTATATAATGGGCTCCTGCACCCTGTACCAGTGCTAGCTTACTGCTCAGTGTTTCCCAGTGTACCGACTTGGCCTGCCTGACTACTCTTCAGTTTCCAGCTCCTGTGTACCGACCCGGATTGCCTGACTTCTCTTTAGTGTCTGCTCCTGTGTATCGACCCGGCCTGGCTGACGTTCCTGCTCCAGTGTACCAACCCGGACTGGCTGACGTTCCTGCTCCAGTGTTTTGACCCGGCCTAGCTGACGTTCCTGTTCCTGTGTACCGACCCAGCTTGATTGACGTTCCTGCTTCTTCAGCTATTGTCGCCTCGGCGATATTCTTATTCAGCAGACAATCCAGTTGCCTGAGCCTGTTCCGCTACTGTTCCTGCAGGTTGCTAGTGTGTGCCTCCATTACTGCTCCGGCAGTGTGCCTTTGGCCTAGTCCTCCGTTACTGCTATACCGGTTGCAAGTGTGTGCCTCCGTGATTGCTCTGGTAGTCGCCATTGGCTTGTCCTCCGCTACTGCTCCTGCAGGTTGCTAGTGTGTGCCTCCGTTACTGCTCCAGCAGTGTCCCTTGGCCTAGTACTCCGTTACTGATCATACCGGTTGCAAGTGTCTGCCTCCGTTATTGCTCCGGTAGTCACCATTGGCTTGTCCTCTGTTACTGCTTCTGCAGGTTGCCAGTGTCTGCCTCCGTTACTGCTCCAGCAGTGAGCCTTGGCCTAGTCCTCCGTTACTGCTACACCGGTTGTAAGTGTCTGCCACCGTTATTGCTCCGGTAGTGTGCCAATGGCTTGTCCTCCGTTACTGCTATACTGGTTGCAAGTGTCTGCTTCCGTTATTGCTCCGGCAGTGCTCATTACTACATCTGTTGAGCTCTGGCAGTTCACGTTATTCTGCTAGCACTTGGGCAACCTGAAGCTCCGTATAAGTGCTATCTCAGTACCTTCACACATGGGACTGTTTGCAATCATTGATGAACTTTAACTCCTGCAGTACCAGAGTCCTGGGAAACTTACTCCTCTTGCCTGACCTGTGTCAGTATATACTGTCTGTACCTTCATTTTATACTGGACCTGTGTGGGCATTGTATAATTAACCTGTTGTGTGTCTGTATTATACTGTCTGTATATTACAGGACCTGTGAAGGTTCTCACTGTATTGTGAATCCAATAAAACTGTGTTTTTATCCTAAACCACTGTGTCTGTGAGTCGAACAAACTGTTACACTACGGCAGTGTGCCATTGGTCTAGTCCCCGTTACTGCTTCTGCAGTGTGCAAGTGTCTGCCTCCGTTACTGCTACGGCAGTGTCCTCCGTTACCCAATTCCTGATATTACTCTGGCAGTTCACGTTTGTTCTGCTAAACTGTTTCTGGGTGTTACGTATCCTTAAGCTCTCTATATGGAGAGAGCTCTATCACAGAACTCTCCGCACATGGGACTGTTTACATTCCTTGAAGACCATTAACCCATGCAGTACCTATACTGACACAGGTCAATCTATATATAGACTGCTATGGACTTTATGGTTATTCTGGACCTGTGTAGGCATATGTATATGTAACCTGTCGTGTGTCTGTATTATTCTGCTTTTATACTACAGGACCTGTGAGGGTTATTATTCTATTGTGATTTCAATAAAACTGTGGTTTATCCTAAACCACTGTGTCTGTGTGTCGAACAAACCGTTACAGTACGAAAGGGCCATGACCTGAGGGAAATACACAGAAGATCCACTGGAGGATGGATGTACATGAGCAGCGTTTGGACAAGTTGGCACTGGCCATACAAACTATTCTTGAGAGCACAGTGCATCTCGATAAACCAGTTCAGTATCCGGTGGTCCCCCCGGTTTCGACACCGGAGAGTCAATTCTTGACAGCTGTTGCCTCAGTTAAAGGGTTAACTGCTTCTGCTCCATTACCACTCAGATATGATGGAGAACCCACCCTGTGCAGATGGTTTATTAATCAATTAGAGATATTTTTGGAATTAACCCCTCACGCTTTTCCTAATGACTGCAGTAAGGTCGGGTTCATGATATCACTATTGACAGGCAGAGCCTTGGCATGGGCCAATCCCTTGTGGGAGAATGCTAAACCTTGCACCAGGAACTTCAGGTAGTTTGTACAGACATTTCGGAGAGTATCTGAAGTTCCTGGTAGAGCCGCCTCTGCTGCCAAACGATTGATGGAGATACAACAGGGCAATCATACTGTGGGCGACTACGCTATAGAATTCTGTACATTGGCAGCAGAGGTAGGGTGGAACAATGAGGCGCTGGTGGCAACCTTTGCTCAAGGTCTTGCTGACTGTATTAAGGAAGAAACGGCAGCGAGAGAAGTGCCTAATGATTTGGACAAATACATTGATTACGCCATCCTGATTGATTCCCATATTCATGAAAGACTTATGGCTAAAGACCGTAGGCTACGGTCTAGAAACAGTGGGCAAAACAACTTGTTGATCCCACCCATGCCTCCCTCGCCTCCCATGCCTCCTGATCGGAAACAGGAACCCTGTGAACCAATGCAACTAGGGTTCACCAAACTAACTAAGGAGGAACGGGCACACCGCAGGAGGCAGGGGTTATGTCTATACTGTGGCAAAGCTGGGTACCTACTACGTACCTGTTCTATACGTCCGGGAAACGAACGCACCTAGGGTACCTTGGGGGACAGGCCCTAGGTGGTGTTTAGCAGTCCCTAGACCCAATTACACAGAAACCCACGATCCAGGTGGTATTTTCATGGACAGAACACTCAGTGGAGGTTCTGGCCCTGGTTGATTTCGGCACAGCTGGTTACTTCATGGATAGTTCATTTGCTGCATTACATAAAATTCCATTGGTCAGAAGGGAATCTCCCTTAGCCATTGAGGCCATTGATGGCAGACCATTAGAACCAGCTCAGATCACTATGGAAATGATTCCGCTGTCTTTGACTATTGGGGCCCTCCACACAGAGGAACAGTGATTTCAGATAATCCATTCCCCTCATCATGCGGTAATTCTGAGGTTCCCATGGTTACATTTGCATAATCCCCAGTTTGACTGTCAGTGTTGTGAGATCACGTCCTGGTCCAAGTACTGTATGGAGCATTGTGTGACTCATCCAGTTAAGATTTTGTGTACCTCTCCCTCCGTGCCAGCCGAATACCACCAATTCAGTGACGTTTTTAGTAAGGGAGAGGCTAGCACTTTGCCCCAACATAGGGCCTACGATTGTGCCATTGATTTGCCCCCTGGGGCTGTACCCCCTAGGGGCCGCACATACCCACTGTCGTGCAATGAAAATTGGGCTATGGAGGAATACATTGACAAAGCCCTTAAAAGAGGGATTATTAGAAAGTCTACCTCACCTGCTGGTGCTGGTTTCTTTTTTGTGAACTGAAGAATGGCGAGCTAAGGCCGTGTATCAATTACCGGGGATTAAATAAACTTATATCCAAAAATGCCTACCCCATACCACTCATTACTGAACTATTTGACAGGTTAAAAGGTTCTTCCATTTTTACTAAATTAGATCTACGAGCATGCTTTTGAGACATTGAAATCTGCTTTCGCAATCGCTCCTGTACTGTCCCACCCCAACCCTTCCCTTCCATTCACGTTGAAGGTTGATGCCTCTGAAATTGTGGTAGGGGCAGTACTGTCACAGCGCCCGGTGGCAAGGGGTACTCTGAGACCATGCGGGTTTTTCTCAAAAAAACTGTCTAGTGCCCAGAGTCACTATGAAATTGGCGACAGAGAACTCCTGGCTATTATTCTCACCTTGAAAGAATGGCGTCACCTGCTGGAAGGTACCAGAACTCCTGTATTAATTCCAACTGTTCACAAAAATCTGACTTATCTCTTGGAGGCTTAAAGATTGTCCTCTCGTCAGGCCAGATGGGTTATGTTTTTATCCCGTTTCAATTTTGTAGTATCCTACTTGCCGGGTTCCAAGAATGTTAGGGATGATGCCCTGTCTAGACAATTTGGGCCAGAGATGGAGAAGGATGAGGTTCCCATACCCATCATTCAGCCTGATCGCATCCTGGCCACCCTACGTACTAGTATCACTTCGCCACTGGAGGAGGAGATTCTGGCTACCCAGGCTACGGCACCCCCAGAAACCCCAGTGGGCAAGTGCTTTGTGGATGAGCCATTTCGTACCCGTTTGCTCGAAACATACCACTCTTCTAAGGCTGCTGGGCATATTGGGAGGGATCAACTAATATGGTCTCTCTCACAAGTTTTTTGGTGGCCTTCCCTACGGGCTGACTGCGCCACATTTACTGCAGCCTGTACCACCTGTGCTCGTGCCAAGACCCCTAGACACCTCCCATTGGGCCTGCTCCAACCGGTAGCTAATGGCGAATGTCCTTGGTCCCACGTATCCATTGATTTCCTGGGAGAACTGCCAGTGTCTAGGGGTTACTCATTCATTCTTAGAGTTCTGGTGTCCGACCGTGGGAGCCAATTTGTATCCAGATTTTGGAGAGCATTCTGTAACCAGATGGGCATTCAACTGTCCTTTTCTTCTGCCTACCATCCCCAGTCCAATGGAGCCGCCGAGCGTGCTAATCAGGGATTGGAACAGTTCCTGTGCTGTTTTGTTACCGATCATCATGATAATTGGGCAGACCTGTTGCCGTGGGCAGAGTTTGCCAGGAACTGTGCTTTTAATTCATCGTCCAGGAGCTCCCCATTTCTCATCAACTACGGGTTTCAGCCATGTTTGCTCCCGGACTCATTGCAGTCGCAACAGATTCCAGCTCTGGACAAGCACATCGAGCAACTCCGCTCCACTTGGGCACAGGTTCAGAGGGCCCTCAGTCAGTCGTTCCAGCGTCATCAGCGCCACGCTAACTGTAGACGGCTACCAGCGGTCTCCTTTCAGGTTTGGGACAGGGTATGGCTCTCCTCCAGAAATATTGAATTGCAAGTTCCATCTAATAAGTTGGCTCCCCGGTTCATTGGTCCCTTCAGGGTGATCCGTAAAATTAACCCTGTTTCGTATGCCTTGGATCTCCCAGCATCTATACGCATTCATAATGTGTTCCATGTATCTCTGCTGAAACCTCTGGTATGCAACCGCTACACTACCACTCCTGTGGTTCCCGGTCCGGTGGAGGTTCAGGGTCAGGAGGAGTACAAGGTCCAAAGCATTACTGATTCACGCAGATTTACAGGAAAATTGAAATATTTGGTTCATTGGAAGGGCTTTGGCCCTGAGGAAAGTTCCTGGGTTGATCATAATGACCTTCATTCTCCTAGATTACTGCACAATGTCCACTCTAAAATCCTCAGAAACCAGGTCCCTCGTCCAGGAGAGGGGGTCTTTGAGAGGAGGGTACTATCACGGTGCCCGTGCTCCCCTTGTTACTTTTCCTGTCAGTCTACACTGTGATTGATCCCATTGGTTATCCTGTGTTTGTCCTGCCCAGTATGGCCTTTATATACTGGGCTCTGGCACCCATCCGGTGCCCTTTCATGGTGTTCCTGTACCAGTGCTTATTTCTGCTCAGTGATTCCCAGTGTACCGCCTTGGCCTGTCTGACTACTCTGCATCTTGTCTTCTGCCTGTGTACCGACCCGGATTGCCTGACCACTCTTCTGCGCCTGCACCTGTGTACCGACCCGGCTTGGCTGATGTTCCTGCTCCTGTGTACCGACACAGCTTGGCTGACGTTCCTGCTCCTGTGTACCGACCCGGCTTGGCTGACGTTCCTGCTCTGTGATTCGACCCGGCTTGGCTGACGTTCCTGCTCCATGATTCGACCCGGCTTGGTTGGTGTTCCTGCTCTGGCGGCCTCTGTGTCACCTTGGCGACATTCTGATCTCACAGGCAATCCAGTCTCCGTTACTGTCTCTGCAGAGTACAAGTGTCTGTCCCGTTCCTGCTACGGCAGTGTGCCATTGGCCTAGTCTCCGTTATCGCTCCTGCAGAGTGCAAGTATCTGTTTCTGTTACTGCTACGGCAGTATCCTCCGTTACTGCTCCTGCAGAGTGCAAGTGTCTGCCTCCGTTACTGCTACAGCAGTGTTCCATTGGCCTAGTCTCTGTTACTGCTCCTGCAGAGTGCAAGTGTCTGCCTCCGTTACTGCTACAGCAGTGTGCCATTGGCCTAGTCTCCGTTACTGCTCCTGCAGAGTGCAAGTGTCTGCCTCCGTTACTGCTACGGCAGTGTGCCATTGGCCTAGTCTCCGTTACTGCTCCTGCAGAGTGCAAGTGTCTGTCTCCGTTACTGCTACGGCCGTGTGCCATTGGCCTCGTCTCCGTTACTTCTCCTGCAGAGTGCAAGTGTCTGCCTCCGTTACTGCTACGGCAGTGTGCCATTGGTCTAGTCCCCGTTACTGCTCCTGCAGTGTGCAAGTGGCTTGGTTGGTGTTCCTGCTCTGGCGGCCTCTGTGTCACCTTGGCGACATTCTGATCTCACAGGCAATCCAGTCTCCGTTACTGTCTCTGCAGAGTACAAGTGTCTGTCCCGTTCCTGTCCCGTGTGTCTGTATTGTTCTGCTTTTATACTACAGGACCTGTGAGGGTTATTATTCTATTGTGATTTCAATAAAACTGTGTTTTATCCTAAACCACTGTGTCTGTGTGTAGAACAAACCGTTACACACTACGAGATTGGGGACAGAGAGCTTTTGGCAATTATCCTTGCCCTCAAAGAATGGCAACACCTGCTTGAGGGTACCAGAACCCCAGTACTGATCTTGACTGATCATAAAAACTTAACATACCTTTCTGAGGCAAAAAGATTGTCCTCTCGACAAGCTAGATGGGCTTGTTTCTGTCCCATTTTAATTTTATTGTATTCTATTTGCCCGGTTCCAAGAATGTTAGGGCAGATGCCCTGTCTAGGCAATTCAGCCCAGACACTGAGAGAGATGAGACTATTATTCAGCCTGATCGCATTTTAGCTACCTTGCAAACAAGTATTACTTCGCCTCTGGGGGAGGAGATTCTCGCTAACCAAGTCCAAAATATTACTGACTCACGTAGATTCAGAGGAAAACTACAATATTTGGTTCATTGGAAGGGTTATGGTCCTGAGGAGCATTCCTGGGTTGATATAAAGGACCTTCATGCTCCCAGATTGCAGCGCAGTTTCCATGCCAAGTATCCTCAAAAGCTGGGCCCCTCTCCTCGGAGAGGGGTCTTTGAGAGGAGGGTACTATCACGGTGCCCTTGATTCAGGAGACATTTTCATATGTTTACTTCCTGATGTCTCTTTATTGGCTACGCTGTCTTGCTTCTCCCCGTGACAGCCTTTAAATACCTTAGGCTGTCACTTATACACTGCCCTTTTGTGGTGTATCCGTTGCCTAGAGCTTGTTCCGTTACTCTCATATGATACCAGTGTATGACCCGGACTGTTTGACTACTCTGCCTGTTTACCGTTCCTGCTCTGTGTACCGACCCAGATTGGCTGACGTTCCTGCTTCCTGTATAGATCCGGCCTGGCTGATGTTCCTGCTCCTTGTACTGACCCGGCTTGACTGGCGAACCTGCTCCATGTACCGACCTGGCTAGATTGACGATCCTGCTCCGTGTATCGACCTGGCTTGGCTGACGTTGCTGCTCTGTGTACCGACCCAGCTGGGCTGAAGTTCCTGTTCCTGTACTGTTCCTGCTTGCCAGTTATGTTGCTCCTGCTGCTGCTCATGCTTCAGTGGTCTTGCAGACCTCCGGTTGCCTCGGTTCCATATAGTAGTCCAGTCCGTGATCAGCTCTCTCATAGTGCTTGTGCTACCCTCTGGTTCATTCCGGTTGCACCACGTTCGTTTGGTCTGTTTCTGCCACTCCTGAGGTTGGGTTCAGTTGGGCGCCTCAGGGTACTTCCCATATGCAGACCGGAGCGTTTGTTAACCCCTTCAGGGGCGGTGCTGGGCATTCGTATATGCACTTGTAGTCTCAGTTTGGTGTACGTTATTCCTTATGGCACTAAGCACTAACTCGCGATACTTTGCAGTCTCAGGTGGGCGTTCACTTTGGCAGTCTCCCTCCTATGTTGCCTTAGCCAGTTCTATTCTGGCTTCACCTGTGCCATATATTCCAGTCGCTGTTGTTACTCTCTGTGTAGAGAGAGTTACATTGGGCCTTCCAATATTAGTGCCAACTGCTGACATTGGCCTAATAAGTATCACTCTGTCATATTTACACTGTATCATAAGCGATTTACCTGACCTGTGTCACTATTGTATATTTGTTCTACCAGTGTGGGTTAATCATACCATTGTAACCTGTCCTGTGTCAGTTTACTGTTTTTCTGTATGCTGGACCCACGAGGGTTACTGTTATTCATTGTGTGCAAATAAAGCTGTGTTTTACCAAAACCTTCTGTTTCTGAGTGTACTGAACTGTAACAGGGTGGCAGTAAGTAGGAGATATTCAAATCAAAATCTCTGCAAGGAGTTGGACCGACCTGTCTTAACACAAAAAAACCATGGCTGACATAACACTCTAAATCTAACAACACAAATGCCCCACGCATGCCTCATGCCACACTCACTACCTCCACTACATGCCTGATGGACTAATTATCTCCTCTTCTACATGCTTCATGCTCCGCTACATCCTTCATTGCCTACTCAGCTCAAACTGTTAATGGGTAAAGTGTACAAGAACTCATGGTCATCCATACTGACAAATATCATGATTGACACAAGAAACAGTTCAAAATTAACCCTCTCAGTGCTTAAACTGTGTGACATGCATTACTGTTCAAAACATCCCATAACTCCCTTGGTTCTCCACTATTGTGCTGCACAGACCACTGCCAGTGAAAGGTTTTAGAGAGGGGTTATAGAAGGGAGCTGCAGCTTCATTTAATTTGCTGTTCTTTAACTGTTTCACTGCCACATGGATATCCAGCCATTGCATCATACTGTGCCACTCAAAACTTCAGTAGAATGTATGATGTTCTCTACTCTCTCCCTCTCTCTTCCCCCCCATTGCATACTCACCCACATAATATCCCTCTCTCATATGTTTACCAACCTTGTTGCACATGTCTATCCTATTTCTCACCCTATATTGCCTCTCTCTCTCTCTCTCTCTCTCTATCTATCTCTCTCTCTCTCCAAATCAACCATTCTCTTTATACAAAGCATTGCCTTTTATTCACCAATTAGCCCTTCCCTTGTACACTTTACATGAGTAAATACAAGTATACGAAAAAACATGACAGGCAACACCGTCCCAAAATGCTAATATATATATGTAAAAACACAAATGAGGGGTAGCGCTAATTAGACACAGGTAGATGTATAGTGTCTCTTACTGCGGATTATAGTTTACATTTATGGTGCATACCTTATATTACAGTTTTATTGGTTACTATTTTATGATCCGTGAGGTGGGTGTCTAAGACATTACAATTTACTTTGATTTTTTTCTTTTTATAAATCTTTTTAATTTTTTTCTTTTTCATTTTTATTTTTTATTTTTATTTATAAATTTTTTCATTTTATTTAGTTCATTTTTGTAGTATTATTTATATGTCTTGATACCTATTCTTACTGGGGATCGCTTCTTGTACTTGTTTTTATTTTGATTTGTGATACATTGAATAAATCATATATATTTTTATAGTACAGCAGAGCGCTTTATCCTGATTGTATAATATAAATATATATATATATATATATATACACACACACACACAAAACACACACATATAAGAGAATCCTGTGTAACTGCTGCATCAACATATGGGTAGCAGTAAGGAAGCGTTACATACGTGAGGGCAGTTTTTTACCCCCTGCCCAATCCTGGTCAAATTACTGCATGGAGATGCACACTTATTTAAGGCAGGGTAGCTAATCACTGCAAGGGCATAGTGAATGCAGTGGTGACTTGGGCAGGGGCGTGAAGCAGGAACATGTTCACTGGGGTGATGATTTGGACTGGATTGGGCAGGCTCCCTACCGGATCCTGCACAAATCCTTGCAGGAACATGTCCACTGCCCTACACATTTGATTTCCTTTTTCTGCCCTTGACCTCTTGTTTTCCCTTCTCACCCTCCTTCGCGCCATTTCACATCTTCATCTCACCCTCCCTCCCCACCTTTCAGTGCTTACACTTATACAGACTGTAGCTTTTGTTGCTCTACATGCCCCGCACAATCCCACTGATCTGCATGACCCTCCCATAGTCCATTTCACCACCTGTCCATCCTACTCTCCCTTTCACTGCTCAGCCTCCTCTGTGGCCTGCATGTTTTCTACTCTGTGACTTGCCTTCAAGGTGACATCATCACATCGCCAGAAGAGCAGGCCAAGGAGCATCCTGAGACCAGGCCACAGGGAAGAGAGGAACTAATGGCTGTGGTGTCAGGCAGACAGTGTACTTCTGGAGCAACCATGTAACAGAACAGGTTGGTGTGTCAGAAATTGTATGGGTGGTTCTAGCATGTCAATCAGAGGCTAAAATATTACTGCACTCAAGGTATGGGAGGGAAGGAGGGTATTGGTCCTGCTTCCACTGACCCTACTTTTACCACTGCTTTCACCCAGCCATGTTTTTTCATTCTCTGATCCCCGCCCCCTAGCCTGTACCCTCTCGTTTCGCCTCAGCCTCCATTCTCCCTCCTCTAGGCTAATACTTCTTTCCCCCTGCTTCTGTCTGTTTCATTTTATGCATCTTCTATCTCTCTAACTCATTATTTTAGCTCTACCATTTACTCTCTCTATCACTCTCTCTCCTTCCCAGCTATCTTTTTTGCACTTCACCCCCTTTATTTGCCTCTCTGCCTGCATTGTCACATAATTTCTCACCACTTCTTCTCTAGCCCATTACAGAATAGAATGTTTTTCCACCCTGGGGAGTGAGTACCATGCTTTTCTTGCCAAAGTCACTAGCCTGGGCGTCACATCCTGAGGCAGATAAATAGTAATGTGACAGAAAGCAAACAGGCATTCTCAGGACTTTTGAAGTGTGAAATACTTCAAAGGTTCTATGAATGCCTGTTAGCTTTCTGTTACATTACTATATATATGTTGTACAATGTCAATAGCGTTAATAAAATCCAAATATGCTACATCAACAGTTCCACTCCTATATCTCACTTGAGAAACAAAACAACTTTGCTTGGCAAGATCTTAGTGTTATAAAGCCATGCTTCCATGGATCTTGCACTTCATTAGGCTTCAGATATGCTTCAGAGATGCATGGACTCTTCCTTTCAATAACGTTTCCATTAATTTCTAAACTACTGATGTCAGACTCATGGGCCTATAATTGTCAGTAAACATTTGGTTAGAAAGCTCAGCTAAAGGTGCAGCAAGCACATACCTAAGGTTTTTTAATACCCTTGGATGAACCTCACCAGGGCTAACAGATTTAGCCACTTTTAATTTTGATAACATCAGTAATAGAGATGGGCAAAAGTCCAATTTTTTTCCTGCTGGAATTTTCGTGAAAAAAAAACATGATTTTTCTCTTTTTCTGTAGGAATTCCTGCCCATAGAAAAACCCATATAATTTTTGCCTTTTCATTGACACCACAGATTTTCCTGCAGCATAGTATAGAATAGGCAGGAAAGAGCGTGAAAGAAGACAGAGAGAGAAAAGATTAAAATGAATTTTAATTTAAAATTAAAGTGCTAGCTAAGTCTATGACTACTTCCAGCAACAACAGAAGCTGGATGGACTCTGATGTTGCTAATAAAGAGGTGGAAGTGGAAGTCAGCAGCACCAGTGGTAAATGAAGCCCACACACCCCTGACCCAATGTGCGCAGGCCCCCAACATTGTCCCTTGGGAAATGTGAAACTATATTGAAGAAAGGGGCAGAACTGGCTAGGAGTATGAGCAGCACACATCAGCTACTGGTGCCAGTGTGTCTTCTTCTGAGGAAATGGCAAATGTGACAGCAGGGGACCCTCTGTTAGACTTGTTATCCCCAATCAGTCTGAAAGAGCAGCAAAAGACTGGTGGTGGGGTAATGAGTGTGAGTGTGATGGTGGAACATTTGGTGTGGAGGAGAGTATGACAGCATTTTTGACCAAATGCAATAAGAAATGGGAGAAAGAAATGCAAATGGGGATGGGCATAATCACCACTACCAGCGGTGACATTTTGCTGCTGCTGTAATTCCTGAGTTATCATCTGTCACAGCAGCAGGATGATGATGAACAGGCCACCGTGGCTACCATGGGACTTGCTTCCAAAAGCAATGATATGGGACTAGGACAGGTTCCACTTTCCACCACTTCTCCAAATCCTAGGCAGCAGCACCACCTGCCTCAGTCAGTGAAGGCGATTCTGGAGAAGAAGTCCATTCTAATCAGGATCTGATTTGCTCATTTTTTAGTGATAAGATATTTAAAAGGGGAAAGCAGGTAACACACCTTGCCACATCTGCCCTCATAAAGCTCATGCAACATAGACACCACAACAGTTCTGCAACTGTGAGGATCTGGCAGTTTGTGTCCACCCACTGCACACTGTGCAGTGCACTGACTACAGTGTGGTGGAGAGCAATTGAATGCAGGGTATCAGGGAACATCTTCAGACATTTCATCCTGCTGAATATGCTAAGCTGGTGGCAGGGAGGGTTCTTTATTTTTATTGTCCTTGGTGGAGTGGACAAAGGCCATACTGACAACAGTACTTGATTTCTTGGGGGAGAGTTTTACATTGTTGACCTAAGTTTCAAGTTGTCAGATGAGAGTCGGTGCCGTGTTAGCCATAGAAATACAGGAGGCAAATATAGTCATTGATACCTTTATTGGCTAACTAAACAGATTTAGGATGCAAGCTTTCAAGACCTCTTATGTTTCTTCCTCAGGCATATTATACAGATAAATATGAAAACATCTCTCTTATATACAAGTACACATTGCATTGTTTAGGATGGAAATCAGATAAGGAAGCTCAGTTCAGACTCTGGTTCTTTGATCAGTCAATGGTAGAGGAGAGTGCTGTAAATTGCAGTCTTCCTCTGAGGGGTCCAAGGTATTTATGATCCCAGGGGGACTTTTATAATGGTTAATCCATAATGTGATAATGTGTCAGGAATTCTCTTCTTTATTCAAACCATAATTCAAAGCTTTGAATTGGATCATTAATTTTACCTGCCATATTTTTCTCTCTCTCTGAGTGTGAAACAGTCCCATCAGTACAGTCAATTTAATGTCCCTGACACTGTGTCCATTTTCAGGGACAGATTTGCCGTAAGGCAGAGTAGGAATCTGCCTCTTTAGTAATGCAGAGCGCTGGGAAATGGCAGAAGCACAGACCTCTCCTGTCACTGGACCACCAAGGAGGTAGGAAATTGTAACGGTTTGTTCGACTCACAGACACAGTGGTTTAGGATAAAAACACAGTTTTATTGAATTCACAATACAGTAAGAACCTTCACAGGTCCTGTAATATACAGGCAGTATAATACAGACACACGACAGGTTAAATATACAGTGCCCACACAGGTCCAGTATAAATTGAAGGTACAGACAGTATATACTGACACAGGTCAGGCAAGAGGAGTAAGTTTCCCAGAACTCTGGTACTGCATGAGTTAAAGTTCATCAATGATTGTAAACAGTCCCATGTGTGAAGGTACAGAGATAGCACTTATACCGAGCTTCAGGTCACCCAAGTGCTAGCAGAATAACGTGAACTGCCAGAGCTCAACAGATGTAGTAATGAGCACTGCCAGAGCAATAACGGAGGCAGACACTTGCAACCGGTATAGCAGTAACAGAAAACAAGCCAATGGCTCACTACCGGAGAAATAACGGAGGCAGACACTTGCAACCGGTGTAGCAGTAACAGAGGACTAGGCCAAGGCTCACTGCCGGAGCAGTAACGGAGGCAGACACTGGCAACCTGCAGGAGCAGTAACAGAGGACAAACCACTGGCGACTACCGGGGCAATCACGGAGGCACACACTTGCAACCGGTATGGCAGTAACGGAGGACTAGGCCAAAGGAGCACTGCCGGAGCAGTAACGGAGACAACACTGGCAACCTGCAGGAGCAGTAACGGAACAGGCTCAGGTGCTAGTAAGCCAGGCAACCGGATAGTCTGCTGAATAAGAATGTCGCAGAGGCAACAATAGCTGAAGAAGCAGGAACGTCAATCAAGCTGGGTCGGTACACAGGAACAGGAACATCAGCCAGGCCGGGTCAGAACACAGGAGCAGGAACGTCAGCCGGTCCGGGAAGGTACACTGGAGCAGGAACGTCAGCCAGGCCGGGTCGATACACAGGAGCAGACACTGAAGAGAAGTCAGGCAATCCGGATCAGTACACAGGAGCTGGAAACTGAAGAGTAGTCAGGCAGGCCAAGTTGGTACACTGGGAAACACTGAGCAGTAAGCTAGTACTGGTGATGGGGCAATGTGGAGCTGATAGGGACATGGAGCTGATGGGGGCAATATGGACCTGATGGGGCAATGTTGAGATGATGGGGGCAATGTGAGAGCAATATGGAGCTGATGGGGGCAATATGGAGCTGATGGGGGCAATGTTGTGATGATGTGGGCAATGTGAGGGCAATGTGGAGGTGATGGGGCAATGTGGAGGTGATGGGGGCAATGTGGAGCTGATGGGGGCAATGTGAGGGCAATATGGAGATGGGAGGGTAATGTAGAGATTTGGAGCATTGTGGAGATAGCCAATGGGGGGGGGGGGGGTGCTTCAGATTTCTGTGCCTACAGGCTCCTGAGATGTAAATCTGGCCCTGTCCATTCTGTCAAAAATGTTTTCCCACTGGTGTCTCTGTCTTTTTGTTGTTAACACTGGATCTGTGGGAATTAAACCTTTTAGATCCAGAACTAAGTCCTCTTTATAATCCTTTGCCCATCGTTGCTGCTGTGCTCGTGAAGACCTCCAGCAAAGAGTCCTCCCAAAACATACAGAAAACACAAAAAAAGAGAAGTGCAAACAATCTGAACATATACTGTTATAAATCTATAGGTTTTGCACCTCCACCGTGTGAACTGTTGAGTGCCCCTCCTTCGCCATGAGAAATCACCTCTGGAAACAGATAGCCAACAAACTTATGTTTTAAAGAGGAAAGACCAGCCTCTAGGTGTATGTGTCTTCACTGGGTAACCCCCAGTGTCTACAGATATCTCTGGACTCTTTTAGTGTTTTATCCTTCCCTTCTCCCAGTAAACTTGAATAGTCAGGAGGTTGACCTCTTCATATATTCAGCCCCTGTATCTAGGACCCAAATCCTATTCTGGGGACTCCTTAATAAAGAATTCTGGGTACAGAGACCTAGCAAGAGTGATCCAGTATACTCATGGATACCAAGGTAAGCAATCAAATGTATTAAATAAAATTGAAAATAAAATATAGATCTGTACAGATACAATTCTAAAATCAACAACAATAATAGGAAATATTCCAAATATATATGTATAAAATGCCCTACACCTTTCCCAACTTCACGCTGCTCTGTCAGGGGCTTAAAGGGGTGATATGATGACCATTTACAAATATATTCCAGGTCAATAAAAGAACTATCCAATCAATCATTTATGCAAAGAGCTGAGCTAAGAAAGAAAGGTCATCCATTAAGAAGAAAGGTGCTTTTGACTAAAACAAAGGCAGGGATTTTTACAGTAAGAGTGGTAAAGCTATAGAATTATTTGCCTCTGGATGTTGTGCTTGCAGATACTGTAGATGCTATGGATACCTATTAGTGTTGAGCGAGCATGCTCGGCCGATGCTCGGATCGGCTCGAGCATCGCTCTGCTCGGCACATGGCGGTACTCGTACGAGTACCGCATGTGCTCGCCCGCCATGTTCGGGTCTCCTCCCCGCACGTTTTGCGGCTGCTGTGCAGCCAATAAACGTGCAGGGAGGCTCTGACATCGGTGTAATGCCAGCAGCCATGTTGGCTGCTGGCATTACACTGATTGGCTGGCCAGAACCCGTGGTCGGGTGCTGTATAGCACCTGACCATCGAGTTCGGCTCAGTCTGAGCCAGGGAGAGCTGAGGATAGGAAGGGAAAGGCAGTGTAGGGAGGAAAAAAAAAAATTGTGAAAAAAAAGAACCAAAAGTCCTTTTTAGGACTACTGTGTGTGGGGGCAGCAGGTTATTTTGTGTGGGGGGAAAAAAACAAAAAAAAAAAAAAAAAAAATATTCTGTTTAGTGTGAAAAGTTGCAGATTAGAGCACATTCTGTTTAGTGTGCACAGTTGCAGATTAGAGCACATTCTGTTTAGTGTGCAAAGTTGCAGATTAGAGCACATTCTGTTTAGTGTGCAAAGTTGCAGATTAGAGCACATTCTGTTAAGTCTTCAAACTAAAATATCAAAGTCACATATTCCATTCAGTGTGCGTCGCCGCAGTTTAGCAGCACATTCTGTGTACTGTGCAGAGTTGCAGAATAGGAAGAAATACTGTTAAGTCTTCAAACTAAAATATCAAAGTCACATATTCCATTCAGTGTGCTTCGCCGCAGTTTAGCAGCCTATTCTGTGTACTGTGCAGAGTTGCAGAATAGGAAGAAATACTGTTAAGTCTTCAAACTAAAATATCAAAGTCACATATTCCATTCAGTGTGTTTCACCGCCGTTTAGCAGCCTATTCTGTGTACTGTGCAGAGTTGCAGAATAGGAAGAAATACTGTTAAGTTTTCAAACTCAAATATTAAAGTCACATATTCCATTCAGTGTGTATCACCGCCGTTTAGCAGCCTATTCTGTGTACTCTGTACAGTTGCAGAATAATAAGAAATACTGTTAAGTTTTCAAACTCAAATATTAAAGTCACATATTCCATTCAGTGTGTTTCACCGCCGTTTAGCAGCCTATTCTGTGTACTCTGTACAGTTGCAGAATAATAAGAAATACTGTTAAGTTTTCAAACTCAAATATTAAAGTCACATATTCCATTCAGTGTGTTTCACCGCCGTTTAGCAGCCTATTCTGTGTACTCTGTACAGTTGCAGAATAATAAGAAATACTGTTAAGTTTTCAAACTCAAATATTAAAGTCACATATTCCATTCAGTGTGTTTCACCGCCGTTTAGCAGCCTATTCTGTGTACTCTGCAGAGTTGCAGAATAGGAAGAAATACTGTTAAGTTTTCAAACTCAAATATTAAAGTCACATATTCCATTCAGTGTGTATCACCGCCGTTTAGCAGCCTATTCTGTGTACTCTGTACAGTTGCAGAATAATAAGAAATACTGTTAAGTTTTCAAACTCAAATATTAAAGTCACATATTCCATTCAGTGTGTTTCACCGCCGTTTAGCAGCCTATTCTGTGTACTCTGTACAGTTGCAGAATAATAAGAAATACTGTTAAGTTTTCAAACTCAAATATTAAAGTCACATATTCCATTCAGTGTGTTTCACCGCCGTTTAGCAGCCTATTCTGTGTACTCTGCAGAGTTGCAGAATAGGAAGAAATACTGTTAAGTTTTCAAACTCAAATATTAAAGTCACATATTCCATTCAGTGTGTATCACCGCCGTTTAGCAGCCTATTCTGTGTACTCTGTACAGTTGCAGAATAATAAGAAATACTGTTAAGTTTTCAAACTCAAATATTAAAGTCACATATTCCATTCAGTGTGTTTCACCGCCGTTTAGCAGCCTATTCTGTGTACTCTGTACAGTTGCAGAATAATAAGAAATACTGTTAAGTTTTCAAACTCAAATATTAAAGTCACATATTCCATTCAGTGTGTTTCACCGCCGTTTAGCAGCCTATTCTGTGTACTCTGCAGAGTTGCAGAATAGGAAGAAATACTGTTAAGTTTTCAAACTCAAATATTAAAGTCACATATTCCATTCAGTGTGTATCACCGCCGTTTAGCAGCCTATTCTGTGTACTCTGCAGAGTTGCAGAATAATAAGAAATACTGTTAAGTTTTCAAACTCAAATATTAAAGTCACATATTCTGTGTAAGATGAAGAAGGCGGGTAAAAAGGGACGGGGAAGTGGACGTGATCCTGAAAGTTCAGGGCGCGGGTCAGGACGCGGAGAAACTGTGCCTGGTGCCAGAGCACAAGAAAGAAAGACATCCACCATACCTAGCTTCATGTGTAATTTTACAGGGCGTCGCAGGACATCACTCTCGAGGTCCGACCACTGCGAACAGGTGGTCGGTTGGATGACAGCTGATACTGCTTCCAGTCGGTTAAGCACCACCCTGTCTTCCACCAAGTCCACTCTCAGTCTGGTCAAAATAATCCTCACTCTGATCATCCTTCCTCCCACCATACACGGTCTGGTCAAAGAAGTGATCCCACACTGGGATATAGTGAGGAGCTCGTCTCATCACCAATCCTTCATTTGACCCTCTCTCCAAGCACGCTTGCAGAGGAACATGACATCTTGTGCCCTGATTCACAACCTCTAGAGGCTACCCAATCACAAGAAGATGACAGATGTGAACGGCATTTAAGGTCAAAGGAAGTAGTGGATGATGATGATGATGATGAGACACAGTTGCCATTAAATCAACCACTATTTCCGTCTCAAGACCTTGTTGAGGAGAATGTTATACAGTTGTCAATGACTGAGTATGTGGTGGGATCAAGACTTGAGGAGGATGATCAGAGTGAGGAAGTGGAGGAGGACTTGGTGGACGATGAGGTGACTGACCCCACCTGGGAAGGTGTAGAGCCGAGCGATGACAGCAGTCCTGAGGGTGAGCCATCTGCAGCACCGCAACAGGCTGGAAGAGGCAGTGGTGTGGCTACAGAAAGAAGGCGGACTGCACCAAACCGGCCCGCAAATGTTCCACGGAGCACCCCCTTGCGTAAATCTACCTTGCCAAGGGGTAGGTGTTCCGCGGTATGGCGTTTTTTTAAGGAAAGTGCGGACGACAAAAGAATTGTAGTTTGCAACCTGTGCCACACCAGAATGAGCCGAGGCATGAACACTAGAAACCTCACCACCACCAGCATGATCCGACACATGGCATCCAAGCACCGTAGTAAGTGGGAGGAACGCCTGGATCGCCCATCTGTGTCTGCAGGCCACACCACTGCCTCCTCTTCCCCTGTTTTCGGTGCCGGCCAATCGCCTGTCGAAGGCGCAGGCCCGCATACCTCCCGCCCTGCACCTGTAGCATCTGAAGCACCATCAGCGACCACATCCACTTCCCTGTCCCAGCACAGCGTCCAAATGTCGTTACCCCAGGCATTTGAGCGCAAGAGAAAGTACCCAGCCACCCACCCACAGGCCATAGCACTAACCTCACACCTTTCAAAATTACTGGCCATCGAAATGCTGCCATTTAGGCTTGTGGACACTGAGTCCTTCCGCAGCCTGATGGCAGCAGCTGTCCCTCGGTACGCGGTCCCCAGCCGCCACTACTTTTCCCGGTGTGCCATCCCCGCATTACACCACCATGTGTCCCGTAACATCACCCGTGCCCTGACCAACGCAGTTACTGGGAAGGTCCACTTAACGACTGACACATGGACAAGTGCTTGTGGCCAGGGACGCTACATTTCCCTGACGGCACACTGGGTGAATGTCGTGGAGGCTGGGAGCGACTCGGACCCTGGGATGGCACGGGTGCTACCCACGCCGAGGATTGCGGGCCCTACCTCCATCAGGGTTTCCACCAGCACCTACGTTATTGGCTCCTCCTCCTCCGTTTCCACCTCCGAATTCTCTACACACAGCGCCACTCCCCCATCAGCCAGTAGCTGGAAGCAGTGTAGCACTGCAGTGGGGAAGCGTCAACAGGCCGTGCTGAAGCTGATCTGCCTTGGGGACAAACAGCACACGGCCTCAGAGCTGTTGCAGGGGATTAGTCACCAGACCGAGCAGTGGCTCTCGCCACTCAACCTGCAAGCAGGCATGGTTGTGTGTGATAATGGGCGTAACTTGGTGGCGGCTTTGGAGCTCGGCAAGCTCACACACGTACCATGCCTAGCGCATGTATTTAATTTAGTGGTGCAGCGATTTCTAAAAACCTACCCCAATGTGCATGATCTCTTGACCAAGGTGCGCCGCGTGTGTGCACATTTCCGTAAGTCATCAACAGCTTCAGCCGGCCTGTTGAAGCTGCAGCAGCGCTTACAATTGCCAGCTCACCGGCTGCTGTGTGACGTGAGCACGCGCTGGAACTCCACCTTCCACATGTTGGCCCGGCTTTGTGAGCAGCAGAGGGCAGTAGTGGAGTACCAGCTGTTACACGGTCGTCGCCTCTCCGTTCAACTTCCTGTAATCAGAAGTGAGGAGTGGGAATGGATGTCAGACCTCTGCGAGGTTTTACGCAATTTTGAGGAATCGACACAGATGGTGAGCGGCGATAACGCTATTATCAGTGTAACCATCCCACTTCTGTGTCTACTGAAACGCTCGCTGCTCACAATTAAAACCGACGCTTTGCATGTGGAAGAGGTGGAAATGGGGGAGGAAGAGCTTACACAAGGTGATAGCCAGAGCACCCTCACTTCGTCTTCTCAGCGACAATTGGAGGAGGCGGAGGAGGAGGAGGAGGAGGAGGAGGAAGACACGGTTGCCTCCGCTACAGAGGGTAGCCATGGAACTTTAGTTCCATCTCTTCAGCGTGGGTGGGCAGAAGAGGAGGAAGAGGATGAGGAGATTGAGAGTCATCCTCCTGGTGAGGACAGCGAAATCTTGACTGTTGGTACTCTGGCACACATGGCTGACTTTATGTTAGGCTGCCTTTCCCGTGACCCACGCGTTGTACGCATTTTAGACAACACGGATTACTGGGTGTTCACCCTTCTGGACCCCCGCTACAAAGAGAATTTCTCATCTCTCATTCCTCCGGTGGAGAGGACAAGCAAAATGGTGCAATACCAGAAGGTTCTTGTCGAAAAATTGCTCCAAAATTTTCCATCTGACAACGCTGGCGGCAGAGTACGTGCTACCTTGGCCAACCGAGAAGGGGAGAAAAGGGGAGCACACAGCAGTTCCGAGAAAGGCAGGGCAACACTCTCCAAGGCGTGGGACACCTTCATGACACCCCGCCAGCACCCTCACCCTGATGCGCAGCCTAGTGTCACAAGGAGGGAAAAGTTTTGGAAGATGGTGAAGGAGTACGTAGCAGACCGTGTCAGCGTCCTCAATGATCCCTCTGTGCCTTACAACTACTGGGTGTCCAAGCTGGACATGTGGTATGAACTGGCACTCTACGCCTTGGAGGTGCTGGCCTGCCCTGCCGCCAGCGTTCTGTCTGAGCGGGTATTTAGTGCTGCTGGTGGCATCATAACAGATAAGCGTATCCGCCTTTCCACCGACAATGCTGATAGGTTGACACTTATAAAAATGAACAAGGCCTGGATTTCCCCTGACTTCTCCACTCCACTGGAGGAAAGCCCCGGGGGAACATAAACTCACTTTATATATGTTATTTACAATGATGTGAATACTCTGTATTCCCATTCACCCCTTCCACCCAAAAAACGGGTATATGGTTGACTCTTAATCTTCTCATCCTCCTCCTCCTCTTCCATATGCCCTGTGCTATAATTTTTATATAGGGCCAGCTCACCAGCGGGCCCTGTGATATAATTTTTATATAGGGCCAGCTCACCAGCGGGCCCTGTTTGCCAATTTTTATATAGGTCAGCTCACCAGCGGGCCTTCTCATATAATGTTTTATTGGGTCAGCTCTCTAGCGGGCCCTCTCATATAATGTTTTATAGCGTCAGCTCACTAGCGGGCCTTCGCATATAATGTTTAGGATGGTCAGCTCTGCAGCAGACCCTCACCCATAATGTTTTAGATGGTCAGCTCAGCGCACGTTTCCCTCTTAATCATGGCCTCAGTTCAATAAAATCAAGGAAATTTTTGGGAGAATTTGCCTCTGTGCACGTTTCCCTCTTAATCATGGCCTCAGTTCTGAAAATCAAGGAAATTTTTGGGAGAATTTGCCTCTGCGCACGTTTCCCTCTTAATCATGGCCTCACTTCCGAAAATCAAGGAAATTTTTGGGAGAATTTGCAGATGATATACAAGTAAATATACAGCAAATATTGTTTGGTAACAATTTTTCGCCTAAAGTCGTTTTTATTTTCCTTTTTGTGTGTTTTATGGTCAGTCTGTAAAAATGGCGTACTACGGGCGAAAGATCGTTCCCAGCAGCGATGTTGGAGTCCAAGATGCATCCAGACATCCTCCCTATGCTGTCCCTGAACCATTTCTGTGGTGTTTCCATAATTTTCTGCCCTTTTCCTATGGACCAGGCACCCTCCCCTCATCAGAGCAGGGGGTGCCTGGTGTAATGCTCGAGTCCTCCCATTGACTTCAATGGGGCTCGGGTGCTCGGCCGAGCACTCGAGCCTCAGGGGGTGCTCGGTCAGAGCACCCGAACACCCGAGCATTGGGGTGCTCGCTCATCACTAATACCTATCTGTAAAACTATGGATACCTATCTAGCACAGAACAATATTGAGAATTATGACTGATGGCTTCAGTGCAGATAGGTTGTTGATCTAGGGAACTATCTAACTGCCATTTGCAATCAGGAAGGATTGTATTTACCCAACTGGGGCTTAATTGGAAATGGCTTCAGTGGGTTTTTTGGGGGCTTTTTTGCCTCTGAATTAACAGGGGTGTTTTGGCATGGGCTGGACTTGATGGACTCATGTCTACTTTTCAGCCTTGTCAACGATGTTCTTATGTGTATCAGTTACCAAAGCCATGCTCTGGGAGAAAGTCACATAGAGCTGTGCCTCTGCTACCACCACCACCAATGTTTGCTTGATGCCATTGAGTCACTTGACTTGCTTTGTGTGATAACAATTACGTGTTCAGAAATATGTTGATATGTTCTTTTTGATGTTGCTGGCAAAAACTATTTGTTGACTTCTTTTTCACTTTTTTCAACCAGTTTTTGGCACTAGCTTTCTCTCTCTCATCCTTTACAGTGTAACCCTCCACTCAATCTATAAGCATATCTTAATATGTTTCACAGAATCTGATTCCTTAGAGAGATGCTGTTGAGCTATATGCCTTCACACATTTTATGTATGGGGGGGGTACAGCAAAATAGCAAGAATGTACTCCTCACTGCTTTTAATGACACTATGCAAGGGTCCTGCTCAAAGCAAGCTAACATGCCCTTCATTAGCTGGTATAGATCTGTGTTGTCATTATTGTAAGGTTCATCAGCCATGATTGTCAGTTTTTTATGCAGTAAATATATTAGTAGGAGAATCTCGCTAATTCCTGCCCCTACAAAACTAGCCAGGAAGGTGGCCTCCTCAAAAGGTTTTTAGCAGCTCATATGGGTCACAAATTAGTTGCTATTGCCCAGGTGACAAAAACACTGTTTCCAAAGCCTTCATTGTATGCTCACTAATGGCCTAATTCTGCTTGTACAAATGCTCTAGCATGTATAATAGGGAATTTAACCTAGTAGGGATCTCCATTTTCATTTGATGATGGGGCAGGTTGTCTTTCACTTGTAAGGAATATAATTCTTTGCGTGCACTGTAGGAGCAGCTAAAATGGACACAGATTTTGCTGGAGATAGTCAGCATCTCTCTCTGGGTTTCAGAATCTGAGAAGAATCTAGTCACAACTAAATTTAGGACATGGGCAAAGCTGTGTACATGCACCATATCACCTGTTCTCAAGTCAGCTATTATGTTGGAGCCATTATCAACAGACACAAAACCAGCTTTCAAGTAGAGTGGTACAAGCAATTCCTCTATCACCTGCTCTAGTTTATTTACCACATCTATGGCTTCATGGAATTGTCTCTCAAAACTCTGCATGCACAAAGTAGCTTGCTGATGATATGGGCTATCCTGCTGCATTTCTTTAATAATACTGACAGTAACAGAAGCAAGATTACTGGTTGTTACCTGTCTATGGATGAGTGAAAATTTTCACCTCAAACTGAAATCGGCGAATAATGGCACTTTCCGCTTGGCGAAACATTTCCTGCGAAAAGCTCAGTTTTTCACTTTTTTCCTCCTTTTCCGCCCATTGAAATCAATGGGAAGAAATATTTCTACACCACACAAAAGTTTTCTACAGCCATATAAAAGGCTGTCAGGCTCTCACAGCAGCCATTCTGTGTTTGTGAGAGGAGAGAGCAGCATGTTTTTTAGCTAGGTGACAGTGACAGACAGCTGACTGGGCTTAGGCAAGGCGTCATACAGCTCCATCAGTTGTGTTGTGCACTGTACAGTAAAAAAACACAGTGTAGTTGCAGAATGTCCAGCAAACGCACAAGGAGAAGGGGGAGGGGTGGAGCAGTGTAGGGACGTGAGAGTAAAAGCCTAGGCTCCAAAAGCCTACTGCAGCAATGGTTGTTGCAGCATGTGCAATCAATGAAGATGATCCTTTTACTCCAAGGGAGGATGCAGTTTGTCAAGGTCCCAGCAAAACTAGGTCCAGCACCACCAGAGCCAGTAGAACTATAGAACCATATAAGAAGAACACTGAAGACGACAGCAAGTCACATTCAAGTGTTGATGATGCTGGCAAAAGCATAATAGAGGAAGGTGTAGCAGCTGAACCGCCTGCTGCATCAGACAGTGAGACACCAAAGCACCTGTCCTCAAAGTAGTAGTGAATTTTGTTATAGTAAAAGTAAAAATAAATTGTTTGAGACCTCCAAAAGCTTAGAGAAATATAAGGGTAGTAATGGGCAAGAAATGTCAGGTGATGCTGATGCTGCTGAGGATGACCTAATGATGACTGATGATGATGCAGATCTAGAATATATCCCTCAAGCATCCTTCTCTTGTTCAGATGAGGTTGAGAGTAAGGATGATGACAGGGTTATAAGGTTAGCAGAAAGTCAAAGGCTGTATCTTCCGCCACTTTTAAGGAGTACTGTGCCTATCTATAAACTGTTTGAGAAAGCCATTGGGAAGTCTGACCCTGGACAAGTACAGATGTCAAAAAGCACACAGTTATCCTATCAGTCATTCTCAGTATCATTGCCTCTTCAAAGTCCAAGTCCCACTCAGACACACACACCTGTTTTGAGTACCTAGCAAAAGCAATGCAGGTTTACATTCATAGTGTTAGATATGAAGAGTACCTCTGGTGCTGCTGCTGTAAGTGCTGCACCTTTGACACCTAGTAGTAGTGGCAGTAGAATTACATCAACATCTAGCTCCAGTAGTAGTGGTAGCAGAAACCACACATGACAGACATAGTCAGGACAAATATATTAACAGGAGCACAGATGAGGAGGTGGAGGACAGATGGGACCACTGCCATGACTGATAAGTAATGTGTGTCAATAATTTGAGAAGGAGGATAGAGTATGACAATGGTAAAAATACATACACAAATCACACCATGCCAGTCCCCCACCACCACTAAAATACATATCTACCACATTGTAGGTTGTACTTTATTTTTTTTATTACTTGATATCATCCTGAATATGTGCCAGTGTCACTTAAGCAAGAAAGTGTTGTGGGCAAAGGACAAATGCATTCTGCATGTTAACACATTTTTTAAGCCATATGTTGCTGTAGGACTCACAACTTTGACTTTCAGCCATTTAATTCTAAACTTCAGCCCTCAGAAGAAGTAATATTACAGTGGGAAATGTAGTACCTATAGAAAAAATAGGCGAAAAATGTGTTAACCTAGGCAGAAAATTTGTCAAAATAGGCGAAAAGGCGAAAATTTTCACAGGAAAAACAAGAAATCGGCATGTTTTTGTGAAAATTTTTCTCTGGAAAATTTTCACACGTTTCGCCCACCCCTACACCTGATGCAGCAAGCTATTGTTGCCCACTGGTGGTGAGCAGTGACAGTCATATCCTCTGTGCTCTGCCCACTTTTCCACATATTTTTTAAGCCATATGTTGCTGTAGGACTCACAACTTTGACTTTCAGCCATTTAATTCTAAACTTCAGCCCTCAGAAGAAGTAATATTACAGTGGGAAATGTAGTACCTATAGAAAAAATAGGCGAAAAATGTGTTAACCTAGGCAGAAAATTTGTCAAAATAGGCGAAAAGGCGAAAATTTTCACGGGAAAAACAAGAAATCGGCATGTTTTTGCGAAAATTTTTCTCTGGAAATTTTTCACACGTTTCGCCCACCCCTACACCTGATGCAGCAAGCTATTGTTGCCCACTGGTGGTGAGCAGTGACAGTCATATCCTCTGTGCTCTGCCCACTTTTCCACATATCTGTTGACTGGTGAATTTTCATTCCAAATGAGGTTTTCAGCTTTTTGCACACCACGCTAACTACTGGGTTGCACAGTTCTGGCACAGCCATCCTTGAAAAATAACTGCTGCTTGGGATATGACATCTGGATACAACACATGACTTAAATTCTTTACAACTTCAGTTTTCTACAAAAGAATAAGTGGTATGGCCAACCTCATGCCATTTAACCCAAATTACACATTGAAGGCCAACCAAGGTGTCCATGTTTCCAAGAAAATTGGCACGGTACCAGTGGACAATGCATAGTTTTTTTCCAGGATGCCAATTGCCACATCCTCATCATCCACTCAGGCGTTGAAGGGGGCAAAGGATACTTCCAGCAAAACAGGATAAGGGATATAGCAGTATTAAACATGACGTTGATCTTTGGTAGAAGATTTAAAGAAGGCTGGGTTAAGTCTGGAAAAGAGGAACAGTTCAGGATCTTTTGGGAAGGTTACAGCAAGAACCATATTAGTGTCCCTATGAACCGCTTCTGAAAAAAGGTGTCACAGCAGCACGGAGGCATCCAATTAAGCCATCCAATTAAGCTAGCTAAAATAGAAAATGAGAGAAACATTGCAAATGAGAGCAAGAAAAAACATAAACAATTCTACAAGTATATTAACAACAAAAAAGTTAAGGTTGATATTGGTCCTCTTAGGACTGAAACAGGTGAATTGATTAGTGAGGATAAAGCTATGGCTGACACCCTAAATACGTTCTTTGCTTCAGTATATACAAAGGAAGCAGCAATGACAAGCTGTGGGCAAACAGACAAAACCATGGAATTTCCTCCAACATCTACATGGATTACTGAGGACAAGGTCCAAAAGAGACTGGAAAGGGTTATAGTGAATAAAGCGCCTGGACCGGACGGTATACACCCAAGGGTACTTAAGGAACTTAGTTCAGTAATAGCAAAACCGTTATACTTAATATTTATTGATTCACTTTCATCAGGCATAGTGCCCTGTGATTGGAGGAAAGCTGATGTAGTTCCATTGTTTAAAAAGGGAGCAAGATCCAAACCAGGAAATTATAGACCTGTGAGCTTGACTTCCATAGTGGGTAAGATACTAGAAGGGTTATTAACTGACAGTATTCAGAACTATGTGAAGACAAACAATATCATTAGTAGGAATCAGCATGGTTTCATGAAGAACAGATCATGTCAGACTAATTTACTTGCATTTTATGAAAGAGTGAGTAGTAATTTGGACAGGGGATTTGCGGTTGATGTAGTATACTTGGATTTTGCAAAAGCCTTTGACACAGTGCCTCACAACAGGTTACTGCATAAATTAAAAGGCTTTGGTTTGGGCGGTGTTCTCTGTACATGGATTGAGAACTGGTTAAATGATAGATGGCAGAGAGTTGTTGTAAATGGAACTTTTTCAAATTGGTCTAGGGTTATAAGTGGGGTGCCGCAGGGTTCAGTCCTGGGCCCAATGCTTTTTAATTTGTTTATTAATGATCTAGAAATGGGAATTGAAAGTAGCATCTCAATCTTTGCTGATGACGCTAAGCTATGTAAGGAAATACATACAGAGCTGGATGTTTTTTCCCTACAGAAGGATTTAGATAAACTAAGTGAATGGGCAGAAAAGTGGCAGATGACATTTAATGTAGATAAATGTAAGGTTATGCATTTGGGTTGTAGAAACAAACTTGCTACATATACTCTAAATGGGAAACAACTTGGGAAATCCTCATTAGAGAAAGATTTAGGAGTACTGATAGACAATAGACTTCACAGCAGTCTGCAGAGTCACTCAGCTGCTGCAAGAGCAAATAGAGTATTAGCCTGCATAAAAAGAGGTGTAGAAGCAAGGGATGCTAATATTATCCTAACTCTGTATAAATCATTGGTTAGGTATCATCTAGAATATGGAGTACAATTTTGGACGCCTGTTCTAAAAAAAGACATTACTGAACTGGAAAAGGTGCAGAGCCATGCAACAAAACTGATAAAGGGATTGGAGGATCTGAGTTACAAAGAGAGACTAGCCAAACTGGGTTTGTTTACATTAGAGAAGAGACGTCTAAGGGGTGATATGATTACCATTTACAAATACATTCAAGGTCAATACAAAGAACTATCCAATGAATTATTTATGCAAAGAGCTGAGCTAAGAACAAGAGGTCATCCATAAAGACTTGAGGAAAGGTGCTTTCGACTAAAACATAGGCAGGGATTCTTTACAGTAAGGGCGGTAAGGCTATGGAATTATTTGCCTCGGGATGTTGTGCTTGCAGATAATGCAACTGCATTCAAAAAAGCAATGGATGCCTATCTAGCACAGAACAATATTGACAATTATGACAGATGGCTTTAAAGCAAATAGGATATTGATCCAGGGAACTATTTGACTACCAGTTGGAGTCAGGAAGGAATAGTTCCCCCCCCCACACACACACACACTTGGGACTACATTGGAAATTTCTCCAAAGGGCTTTTTTGTTGCCTTCCTCTGGATCAACAGGGGTGTTATTGGCATTGGCTGGACTTGATGGACGCATGTCTTTTTTCGGCCTTGTCTACTATGTTACAATATGGGCCATAGAGCCTATCTCAATACCACATCTTTAGCAGAGCAGGAAGGTGAAGAACAAATTCTAGCCAGGCTTTGGGGTGTATAATATCATCTGGTGATCAACTTGAAATTAATCTCCTTACGGGAGGTATCTGAAGTCGACTTCAGAAGGCGGGTGGAGGTGAACAACCAGTCTCAAAGTGGCCAAATAAATCCCAACTCCTTTTCCCACTGCTCAAAGCACCACGGATTGGAAGACGATGAGGGGACATTTATTGTTTTGTAAAACTTGGAGGTTGCGTGGGGCTTTAGGCCGCCCTGGGTGAGGATAGTTTCAAAGGGGTAAGGTCCCTTGCTTCGTAACCTGTAGCCGCAATGACAACTCCAAAGCATTGCAATTGACTATACTGCCACTGACATGAGTCCGGGAGAAGATGCGTATGCCATATAAATTTACATGTACTATCTCCTGATGAAGTGGGCTAAGTCCTACGAAATGCGTTGAGCAATAAAATTGTGTTATCTCATATCGATTGTCATAATTTTCCAATGATACTCCACAGTACATCTTATATGGTTATAAACCTGGTACAAGCCTGCTATATTGGAACATTTGGTGAGTTACTCTCTGTAGGGGGGCTATTTGAAGGATTGTTTTCCTTATGGTTTACCCTTAGAGGAGTGTATCTTTCTATTTTTATTCAAGTGTTCCCATGCATCGGATGATCAAGTTGGAGTGATTATTGACATATCTATTTGACGTACACCTTGATATCAGTCTCATGTAACTTTGCTTTGGGCCTTCTTACAAGATTAATCTTGTAAGTATATTTTTATATGCGCTTACACTATATTCACAGGTGCAGCTCTCAGTTTGCCTTGCTCTCTTCTTCCCCCCCTTCTTTTTTGTTTCATATTGCACTAGAGTGCGAGGGTGCCTGCTGAGGACGCCATTGAAAAAGCTGCGGCTTGGGGAGCTTGTCACCTGTGAGCTATTATTCTTATTATTTTTTGTGTTTTGTCTGCAGGGGGGTCACTTTTTTGTTAGGCTCGCACTGTGTTTCTTCTTTATTTTCTGCCATGCCGGAGAGTCAGAGGAGCACTTTATGTCTCGAACAACCCACAAATGCAGTACCTGGAACCATGAGTTGTCCCCAATTCTCAACTCAGTAGAACAGGCAACTGAAGGAAAACTGGGAGAGTATAACCGAAACAGAAGGCTGTGTGGAACTGAGGGTAGGTTATCCAAGTGTGGTAGTCCTATCAGGAGTTGTTGCAGGTCAAGAACACTTGGGTCAGGGATTTTTGATGTCAAACTATGATCCCTCCACTCCTTAGCTGCAGGCTAAAAGGAGGGTCCAGACCTCTCCATCACAGAATCAGCGATGTGAACCAAGTAGCTTGAGATCCCTGGGGCCGCGGAAGGCCTAATCTCCTCTGGATCATGTAGCACCTCGTTATGGGATTGATAAAAGGCATAAACACCAAAGGGGAAGCCCCATTTATACTTGAATTGCAGATTGTGGAAGTGATCTGTGAGGGGCTTCAGGGCCCTCCTCTGTTGCAAGGTGCATGGAACCAGGTTTTGGAAGAACTGGAGCTTAACTCCAGTGTAGTTCACCTCTCCCATCTCCCAGCTGCACCACATAATAATCTCTTTGACTTGAAAATGCAACATACAGCATATTACATCTCTTAGGGGGTCCCAGGGTCTCAAGGCCCTGTGCACCCATTCAAGTTGAAGATAGTTGTATGTGGCTATGCCCAGGATGTCTTGAAATATAGAGTCAATCAAGGCCTTCAAATTTTTCCCAGGTACTGACTCCAGGAGCTCATGCATTCTCAAGTTGTACCTTCTTCCCCAATTATTGAGGTCATCCACCTTATTTAGCAGCTGCTCTAGATTATTTTGGTGGCAAAACAACTAGTCCCTCTACTGTTCTAGAAAGGAGATTCTCTGTTCCAGTTGGCCAAAATCCTTACTGAGATCCACCAACTTTTTGTGTACTGCTAAATTGACCTCAGAGACAAGGGATCTAAGATCGTGTTTCATAGGTAAGTGGGCTATATCGGGTCTAGCAACGTTCCAGAGGGTCATCACTGGTGCAGGTCTATTCACCCTCTGAGGTTGGGCTAGAAGTATATAGGTGGTGAATAGTGGCACCCAGTTGCAGCTCACAACTGCTGTATGGCTCTGAAACAGGTCACGTGTGTTCCTCTGAATCACGTAATGTTGGTATGAAGGCAGGAATTAATCGATTTTAGTTGACAATTTGCCTTGCTTAAGTTTGTTCTTCACCACTGACATGGGTCCTGGCAGAAATACAGGTGCAGGGCAGCTGGCAGATAGGAAAGGATGCTGTAGCAAGGTTTAAGGCTCTAATAGCATTTTGGTCCATGTAGCAGGTCTAGAATGCATCCATCTTTCTTGGAGGTTGCTCTGCCCTGCCCTAAACATTTTTTTATTAACTTTCCCTATTACCATCGACAAAAAAAGCAAAAAACACAGAGAACAACTAGCTGGAAGGAACTTGGACCACAGCTGCCCTTACACAAGATTTTTTGGGTACTTGGGGTAAACCTTCACACACCCCCAGACGTCACTAACACAGAGAACATCCAGCAGAAAGGAACGTGGATTACAGGGTATTGTGATAAATCTCCTTTGCACCCTTCAACCTCCCCCCCAAAAAAAAAACCTCCCCTAACACCAAGATAACAGTCAGATCATTATGGAATTTGGATCACAGCTGCCTGTGTCTTATCAATCACACAAAATGATGGAATAAAATAATTTGGAATAAATCTCCTTTGCTTCTTTCACACACCACAGACACCCTTAACACAGTGTCACAGCTTACCTTGACTTCAGCATGATTACAGGCACGAGGCTTCAAGCAGGCTGCAGGCCTCTGTTTTATCTGTTTGCTTACTGTAGTCTCCTCCTACCTATTTCCTACTTCCTCCCTCTGAGCTGCTCCTCCTACTTCCTGTGGAGTGGTTTAAAAGGCAGACTGAGGCCTGACTCAGATGCCCTTGTGTACTGTCACGGGCACCCAGGAATGCTCAGAACTCAGTACGGGTTTATCTGAAAAACTTACTTGGGGCAGTGAAATCCCACCAATCACTTGTCCCCTTCCAGTTCTAAAGTTTGAGCGTCGCTCAGGACGGACTGGACAGGATCGCAGCAGATGTCCAGATTTACCACAATAGAGACAGAGTCCCTCCCTCCTCCTAAAGGCTCTCTCCTCCGTAGACAAACGAGTGGCCCCCACCATTCCAGGGTCACCACTCTCAGAGTCAAGATTAGGAGGAGGGAGGGACTCTGTCTCTATTGTGGTATTCTGAGCATTCCTGGGTGCCCATGACAGTACGCAAGGGCATCTGAGTCAGGCCTCAGTCTGCCTTTTAAACCCCTCCACATGAAGTAGGAGGAGCAGCTCAGAGGGAGGAAGTAGGTAGGAGGAGACTACAGTAAGCAAACTGATAAAACAGAGGCCTGAAGCCTGCTTTTAGCCTCGCACCTGTAATCATGCTGAAGTCAAGGTAAGCTGTGACACACAGATAACAACCAGATCAGTTGTCGGTATCAGTCAGCTAAGATTTTGGCGTATTTTGGGTAAACCTCCTTTCTCACTTCACATTCCATTCCTAGAGTATCATCAGACTCCCCAAACACAGATAACAAATTCCCTGCTTTCTCTATCTCTCTAATACACAGAATGACATGATGTTGGAACCTGACACCCCATTTATACTATCCATGAGGGAAAAGAAAGGAAAATTGCCACATGGGTGCAAAAGGCTTACTATTGATTTCAGTGGAATGACCTAGGTGGGAAAAATCAGAAAACATTTTCCAGCTCTGCAGAAAGTGCCATTTTTCACCTGTTTAGATTTTGAGATGAAACATTTCACCCATCTCTCATCATTAACACCTCATAGTTTGTACACAGACTAGTGACATTGGTTTTATAGTAACAGTTTTTCTTCTTAGTAGGAGGTCCTTTTCTTCAGAACCATCTGTAAAGTATGAGCAGAAATAATTATTTACACAGTCAGCTTTTTCCTTGTCTCTCTCCACATATCTACCATTATCTGCCTTTTATTTTATTATGCCTCTTTTACTTTTTCTCATTTCATTAATATACATAAGGAAGTTGTATCACCTTGTTTACAGGCTTTGCTATTTTTATTTCTGTTTGTAAATTAGCACATCTTATAATACACTTATAGTACCTCTGTTTAAGCTTTTAAACTTTTTTTATCTTCCTCTTACTAAGTTTGCCTGTGTTTCCTGTGCAATGCATGCAATACATGCTATCTCCCTAGAGAATCAGATTGTTTTGCTTATTATATTACCTTTGTTTACCTGCATGATACAGAATTCATTTGCAGACAAAATTTAATTTTTTAGTTGTGACGGTACCAGCGGACACCCAGCGTTGGTGTCACCGTCAAGGATCACTTCTTCCCAGAATCCACCATCAAAGGCTCCCGCAGCATACCACAATGTACTCTGAATCACCAGGCAGAACCAGTGTCAGAGTAACCAGCACCACACTCTGGATACAGCAAGCTTAACCTCACCAGACAACACCAGTGTAGGTTAAGACAAGAACTCCCTTTATTGTACAACATACAGGGTTTAAATACATACACAACAAGTTATCCACCCAGTAGGACACAATGGGGCTGTTGGTGGAGGGGCACATTATACAAAGAGGCACAATGGTGAAGTGGTAATATGCATCTTTACAAAAGGGTCAATGGGTGGAGGGTGGTTTCAGTATAAACATGCAGTACACTGAACACAAGGGGAGTGTCAACACACGGTGTGATGAGACAATGGGTAGGTGACAACAAGATACAATAGGCCAGACCTGAGTGAGTTCACTATACAATGGGACAAAGGAATAGGGCTGGGTACAAGTGTAACAGAGGGACCAGAATACACAAAACAGGATGAGGTTCTGAAACATCATTAACATATTATTCTTTTGGGAAGTCTGATATCCTTTGACCAGGCTTGGTAGAATGTTCACTGGGTTTCTTGGTCACCCTGTACCCCCAATAAGTACAGGGTGACTTAGCCCCAAGAGGGGACTGGGGGGCTGCTAAAAGATCCTCCATGGCAAGGGGCAATCAGGGCAGAGATTAGTCTGATGGGGAGGCCATACCCTGTTCCAGGACTAGGTCCATAGTCTGTGGGCAGGAGGCTGGCCCTCAGGCCCCTCCAGGATCCAGGGGCCCGATGGTTCCTGTGACATTTCCCCCCCTTCCAAATAAGACTAACCTGGGGCCAGACCCTTACCGGGTCTGCCAGCAGGTTAGTTGGGTCCTCAGTCATTCTCATATCCCATACAATCCTCTGGGTCTGTCTCTCACTCTGCCGGTACTGTATTCTGTTCTGCGGGGGGAACTTTAAGTCGGCTGATTGGGGGCTCTTGAGGCCCGCAGTCCCATACCCCAGGTTAGGGGTAACAATGTCGCTGGTGAGGACTCTGGTCCCACTCACCACGGTAGAGGTAATGGCTCCACTGGGAAGGATCTCAACCCCACCCCCCAGGGCAGGGGCAGCAAGGGCCTTGGAGAGGACAGTGATTCCACTCTCCAGGGCAAGTGAAGGGGCAACAAGGCCACTGGAGAGGACAGTTGTCCCACTCTCCAGGGCTTGGGTAGCAAAGCCCCTGGAGAGGACAGTTGTCCCACTCTCCAGGGCAGAGGTGGCAGAGCCGCTGGGAAGGATCTCGATCCCACTCCCCAGGGCAGGGGCAACAAGGCCCTTGGAGATGACGGTTGTCCGACTCTCGAGGGCAAGGGTAGGGGCGACAAGGGCCTTGGAGAGGACAGTTGTCCCACTCTCCAAGGCTGGGGTAGCAAAGCCGCTGGAGAGGACAGTTGTCCCACTCTCCAGGGCAGGGGCAACAAGGCCCTTGGATAGGACTGTTGTCCCACTCTCCAGCGCAAGGGTAGGGGCGACAAGGCCACTGGAGAGGACAGTTGTCCCACTCTCCAGGGCAAGTGTAGGGGTGCTGGTGGCGACCGCAATCTCATCCACGCCACCCCCAGTTACATAAGGCATCTGCCGCTGGGGAGAGACGTCAGCTACCTCCTCTCCCTGAGACTCAGACAGCCAATGGGGCGAGACTATGGTTGCGCCTTTTCCTTGGCACTCCAAGGCTGCGACCCGTTCTGGACAGAGGCTAGCTTTCCTGCAAGCCGATGGGACCTCTGTTCTGTGAGTCAGTGCTTCCTCCGGGGCTGCGTCTTGCAGTGCTGGGCAGAGAACAGCATCCCTCTGATGCAACCTGTCCTCTTTCTCTTTCAGCTTCCAGGGCTGGTCAAATGACGTCAATCTTAATTGGGTTACCTCTCCAAGGACCCGTGTGATCACTTCATGAGGGGGGGTTTCGCCGTAGAGGGCCAGGCGCCGCAAAACCTCACGCTGAAAATCGGCAAAGCTCATTACCCCAGATGAGGGGTTGCTGCTCTTCTCCCCCTCCATTAATTAATCTTTCAGGGTGCTGCACTGATCACTGCGTTGCTGAGACCGGGGTCAAGCCAGCGGCTATATCTCCCCCTGGATGCTGGTCTCAGTTTCACTGTTGCTCCATCTACTGCTCGCTGCGTTGCTGAGACCGGGGTCAAGCCAGTGGCTATATCTCCCCCTGGATGCTGGTCTCAGTTCAGTTCCTTGGAAGAAGCCAAATCCCTCCGCTTGCCACCAGATGTGACGGTACCAGCAGACACCCAGCGTTGGTGTCACCGTCAAGGATCACTTCTTCCCAGAATCCACCAGCAAAGGCTCCCGCAGCATACCGCAATGTACTCTGAATCACCAGGCAGAACCAGTGTCAGAGTAACCAGCACCACACTCTGGATACAGCAAGCTTAACCTCACCAGACAACACCAGGGTAGGTTAAGACAAGAACTCCCTTTATTGTACAACATACAGGGTTTAAATACATACACAACAAGTTATCCACCCAGTAGGACACAATGGGGCTGTTGGTGGAGGGGCACATTATACAAAGAGGCACAATGGTGAAGTGGTAATATGCATCTTTACAAAAGGGTCAATGGGTGGAGGGTGGTTTCAGTATAAACATGCAGTACACTGAACACAAGGGGAGTGTCAACACACGGTGTGATGAGACAATGGGTAGGTGACAACAAGATGCAATAGGCCAGACCTGAGTGAGTTCACTATACAATGGGACAAAGGAATAGGGCTGGGTACAAGTGTAACAGAGGGACCAGAATACACAAAACAGGATGAGGTTCTGAAACATCATTAACATATTATTCTTTTGGGAAGTCTGATATCCTTTGACCAGGCTTGGTAGAATGTTCACTGGGTTTCTTGGTCACCCTGTACCCCCAATAAGTACAGGGTGACTTAGCCCCAAGAGGGGACTGGGGGGCTGCTAAAAGATCCTCCATGGCAAGGGGCAATCAGGGCAGAGATTAGTCTGATGGAGAGGCCATACCCTGTTCCAGGACTAGGTCCATAGTCTGTGGGCAGGAGGCTGGCCCTCAGGCCCCTCCAGGATCCAGGGGCCCGGTGGTTCCTGTGACATTAGTCATTCACATTTTCCTGCACACCATAAAGTAATCTGGTATCTGCTAAGGAATTTATTTATGTTCTCCCATAACAGGAAAATCTGCCCTTTTAAAATCCAAGACCATTGTTTTAGTGTGGTTACATATAGACATTATCATATTTTAAAGTACGCTGGTGATCACTGCTCACCAGGCTCTCACCCACATATACATCTGATACCGTATGACAAGACAATAATTCATTTAAGGTGTCAAGCATTGCCTTATCCCCACTAATTCATTCACCTGTCTCAATTTTAAAGGGGTCAATATCAACCTTATTTTTGTCAATTATAAACTAAGTATTAAAGCTTGAGCTACAGTATATAAGTTAACTTCTATTAGACTTCTGATTGAGCGGGGGCTTATTGAGATAAAATTATAGAACTTGTAGCAAACATTAACGTAATGGAGACCTTGGCGAATAGTGATCATAGCAGTGACGCATACAACTTATATTCCTTGAAACAACAGTACATGGAAATAACTATAACTATTAATTGAAGTGAGGCATACTGTAACATAAAAAGTAAACCATACTACAGAAAATAAGCTAGACTAAAGCAGTGTGTTCTTAAGTTGAAACAAAGACGCATAAACTCATATGAAGCAAATTTAAAAATGAATAATTCCAATCAAATGTGGCTTAACAGAAAGCTAAGTGTAGAAATAGAAAGTAAATAGTGTGGCTAAAAATACAAATTTCATAAAGGACATAAGCAACATTTAAAATAATAAAATTAATATAATAATACCTTCAAAGGAGTAGTCAAAATTGCTAAAATAGATACTGGAAACTGAATTTCCAAAGAAAGCAAGACCAGTCTAGTCCTAACAGAGTTTCAAACTGTTCTCTCCACTGGTGCCCTTCTCAACTGCAGTCAGCAAGATGGCAACCAGCATTCTCTTGTTTGTTGTGTCCTTCATAGTGTCATCCTGCTGGCTTATCATAATGCCATAACATTTTGCTCAATTTTAACATTATGGGAATTTTGGCTTTAACACCTGTTTGAGCAGAAAGATATAAGTGATCTGTAGCATGCAGACAAGAATCTTTTCGAAGCTAAACTTCTACTACAAAAAGCTCCAGGCACAGTACACAGTACAACAGTGCTTAGTTGTCTTGGCTTCTTCCTTGATATTTGGCATTATTTGAGCCTGACTAGCTGACCCTGACGGATTTTATTTTGTACTCCTCCTGACTGCTGCCTGCCCTGATGTACTGCTTATTGAACCAGCACTGCCCCTTGATCATGGACCATCTCACTATTCCTTTGCCTCAGCTCTTCTGTACTGCATTTTGGATGTCTCTGATGACTGGTGGTTGCACAGTCTCTGGGACTCAACCACTGGTCATGAACGATTGCACCAATGTGGATCAGAGTCACCTACCAATGGGTTCCAACTAGAGATGGATGAAAAGTCCCATTTTGAATTTGCTGGAATTTTCACATAAAAAAATTTGATTTGCTGCTTTCAGTGGAAATTCCCGTGTCATTTTACTACAACCAATAAGACCTTTGTCAGTTCTCACCTATATTTTCTCTGACTATGTGAAGACCCACCACGATACTGGATGTTGAAATCAGAAATGTGGTTCTGTGGCTACTAATGCTGTGGGACAAATTTGGAGGGTCATTAAGTGTGGTTCACTGTCTACCAGTGGGAAAGGTATGTGTAACTCTATGACTATCAGTCTAGTGGGAAAGAACAGGGAGTCAGTATGTGTGATTATCTGGCTACCAATGGGACAAGTCTGGAGAATCACTTGGCATTGATCTCTGGCAACCAGAGGGACAAGGATGTGGGGCCAAGATGTGCGGCACTGTGGCTACCAGGTGGACAAGGCTGAGGTGTACATGGCAGCTGCAACCTGAGTGATATTACTATTACAACCCCTCAAGCAAAGACCATGGCCATAGTAACATAGTAACATAGTAATTTAGGTTGAAACAAGACTTGTGTCCATCTAGTCTAACCATTTTCCTATTCCTGTTTACCATTGTTGATCCAAAGAAGGAAACCCCACCCCCCCCCACCCCCTCAATGCAGCAATTTCAAATTCTGCCTTGAATGGGGGGAAAAATTTCCTTCTTGATTCCAAATGGCAATCAGATTTCTCCTTGGATCAACAAGCACTAAATATTAATCCAAATACTAACGTACATAGCCCTCTATGTTCTGCTCTTTTAAATAAGTATCCAGGCCCTTTTTAAAGGCATCTAATGTACTCGATAGCCCCACCTCCTCAGGCAGTGAATTCCATACCTTTATTATCCTTACTGTAAAGAAATCCTTCCGCTGTTGTAGATGAAATCTCCTTTCCTCAAGTCTAAGTGGGTGGACCCTTGCCCTTTGTACTGTTCTGTTAATGAACATGTCTTTGGAGAGCCCTATCACGTTGACCGTGCTACGCTGGCGACATTCTGTCAGTCTCTGTTTACTGCTGATGCTTATTGACTGTAGTGACTTGGTCCCGCCCAGTATTTGTCCTTAAATATTGGGCCTGACTACTCTGCTGTATCCGTTCCTGCTCTGTGTACCGACCCGGCCCGGCTGACGTTCCTTCTCTGTGTACCGACCCGGCTGACATTCCTGCTCTGTGTACCGACTCGGATTGGCTGACATTCCTGCTCTGTGTACTGACCCGGCCCGGCTGACGTTCCTGCTCTGTGTACCGACTCTGATTGGCTGATGTTCCTGCTCTGTATACCGGCCCTGTAGGTCTACTACTCCTGTATATCGCTGCTCACTGCGGTCCCATTCCGGTCCTCGGTTTGGGGTCCTCCTCCAGGCTTCTGACTCCGGACAGTTCCATTGTGCCTCAGTGCCACTCCTGCAGTCTAGTCTCAGTTCGGTCATTGTTGCGTTGGCGACATTCCGGTGTCTATCCCATTGGTGCACCATGGTACGCTTGACCCTCCTTCCTGCCTATAGCTGAGGTTGGTGTTACTTTGGGCTCCTCAGGCTGTGCTACTTCAGGCAGTCGTTATTGGTCTTAGCGTTCGTTAACCCCTTCGGGGAAGGTGCCACTATATCACCGGTTATTCTACCGTGCAGTCTTCATTGTGCGCCCTCCCGGGCATACTGTCTTTGTCCTCCATTACTGCTAAGGCAGTCCTAAGTTGATCCTGGGCCTTCGTTGTCTACTGGGCGTTTCTCGCTATTTAAGCTCTCCCTGCTGAGTGGGTGTCTTAAGGGCCTCGCACTATTAGGGCCTGTCAGCATTTCTGGCCTAATAGTAACCTTTTCCTTGCTGCCTCGGTTTGAGTTTCACACGAACGTTGCCTGACCTGTGTCAGTATATTGTAAATTCTGTATTGTACATATACTGGACCCGTGTGGGTATATATCTTGCTATAACCTGTCCTGTGTCAGTACTGTATTGTGCTTACATTTACTGCTGGACCCGTGAGGGTTATCTTTTCTTAGCCTGTTCAATAAAACTGTGTTTTATCTCACCTACTGTGTCTGAGTGTCAATAAAACCGTAACAAGCCCTTTGTATGGACCCTGAACATATTTATATAGTGCTATCATATCCCCTCTAAGACATCATTTCTCTAGTGTGTACACATTTAACTTTTCTAGCCTTTCTTCATAACTAAAACTTTTCATTCCCCTTACTAGTTTTGTAGCCCTCTTCTGCACTTTCTCGAGTTCTATAAAGTCCTTTTTCAGAAAGGGTGCCCAGAATTGAACACCATATTCTAGGTGCGGTCTTACCATGGACCTATAAAGAGGCATAATAATATCTTCCTCCCTTGAGTCAATACCCCTTTTAGTACATGCCAATATCTTATTGGCCTTTGCAGCTGCCAGCTGGCACTGCACACTACTGCTAAGTCTATTGTCTACCATTACTCCCAAATCCTTTTCATTAGTAGATTTCCCCAGAGAAACACCATTTAAACTATGTTTCATTTTTATTATTATAACCAAAATGCATAATTTTACACTTGTCTATATTGAATCTCATTTGCCATTTGCCTGCCCAGTTACTCAATTTGACACATCCAGTTCAGACTTTATTACCTTACTTAATTTTGTGTCATCAGCAAACACTGATACATGGCTCCCTATGCCCTCTGGGAGATCATTAATAAACAAATTAAAAAGAGGACCCAGGACAGATCCCTGAGGTAGTCCACTTATCACGTTTATCCAGTTGGAGAACTTCCCATTTTCTACCACTCTTTGCATTCTGTCTGTCAGCCAATTTACAATCCACGCACAAACATTTTCCCCAAGCCTATTTAATTAAATTTGTACAGTAACCTCTTGTGTGGATCCATATCAAATGCCTTGGCAAAATCTAAATAGATCACATCAACCTCCGCTCCCACATCTATATTTTTACTCACTTTTTCATAAAATGCAATCAAGTTAGTTTGACAAGACCTGTCTTTCACAAAGCCATTTTGGCTCCTGCTAATGATATTCCTGTTCAAGCTGAATTCTTGAATATATTCCCTTAGCAACCCTTCAAACAGCTTCCCTACCACAGATGTCAAGCTTACAGGTCTGTAATTTCCTGGCTGTGACTTTGATCCTTTTTTAAATATGGGCACCACATCTGCTTTATGCCAATCCATGGGCACCATACCTGAAATAAAAGAATCCCTGAAAATCAAATATAACGGTCTGGCCAGGGCCTGGCTTAGCTCTTTAAGTACCCGTGGGTGTATACTATCTGGCCCAGGGGCTTTGTCTACCTAAACACAATTCAATTGTTTTAACACTTTTTCTTGTGTTAGCCAATTTATGGACACCGCTTTTGCTGACCAGAATTGTATTCCTTATGGTCACACGACTCTCCCCTGGCTGTGGAAGCCATTGATGGCAGACCTCTGTTGCCTTCCCATATTACCCATGAAACGGTTCCGTTAACCCTGAAAATGGGAGCCCTTCATAAATAAACCCTGAAGTTTCAGGTTATCTCCTCTCCTCACTATGCCATTGTCCTAGGGTTTCCTTGATTGCAGGCACATAACCCTAGGATTGATTGGAGTACTTGCGAAATACTGTAGTGCGGTCCAAGTTGTGACGAATCCTGTCTATCGATCCCTATTAGACTGGCATGTGCCGAGTCTTGTGGCCTACTGGAGGCCTATCACCGATATGACCCATAAGGGTGCTAAGGTTACAGAATGGTCCCCCAGTGCGTTACGTGCCTTCGAAGACCTCAAGGCAGCATTTGCAGCAGCTCCTATTTTGGTGCATTCCAATTCCACCCTGCCTTTCACACTGGATGTTGATGCGTCTGAGATTGGAGTAGGTGCTGAAAATGATACTGGGGTTCTTTATCTCCGGTCTAACACCTTCACTCCCCAGTTCCTCAGACTTCACACCGTTCCTCAGAGATCTTGCAGGCCGCAGGCACCTGGCAAAGGAAATTAATACTCGCAGACACAGAGTCTTGTGCTATAATCTCCTTTTTAATTTTATTGTTATAATGAGAGAGTTTATATAATGCTGAAAAATGGGTGGTAAGCATATTAATAAATGAGGGAGAGAGTTTCCCTCCCCGGATACATAAGCATATATAGACATTGTCGTTTATTTCACCAATAAGAAGAAAAGACAGGGGTGTCACTCAAGCCTGATAAAGGTCAGAGCTTTGGACGTGCTGCACCTGTAGTCAGCTCATCATTTTGGCAGAATGCCTCCCACCGCAAAAATACAATAACAACTTATAAAAAAAGATTTGTTCCAGTAATAAGGGGAAAGTACCTAACTTATTTTCAGCAACTTTAATGTAACACCTTAATATTCTGTGTTAAGATATTTTTCTTAATTAACCCTTAGCAAGCTTATGTGTTTCAAGCAAAATATATCTGATTATGGATTATAGGGGAATAGGGTAAGGGGGTGGCAAGGGAGGTGCAGTAGGAATGGGGGAAGGTGGTGGAGGAGGAGGTGGAAGATTATATGGAAGAGTACTCTGTAATGTAGTCTGAACACATGCATAGGGCGCTAGATCCAACCAAACGTTACCACATGCAGACATATATTTCATGTCCCAAGACGGATCTCCCTCATAATAGGCCCACTAGGGTCATCTAAACACAATCCCTTAATCATGGCTATGTGCCAAGGGTCAAACCCACCTTCATGAAGAAAGGGGTTCGAGGAATGTAGGCCCTCAGTCCACACGGGCATGTTATCACAGAAAGGATCTGCGTAAAAATCTCCTGCCTGGTCTATAACAAACTCTTTAGGACTTTGTCCAGGTTTCATTTTGGATTGTTGTATTTTAACACTTTTGTTACCATTCTTAATAGTTATTGTAGAATTTTTAAACTTAGATTGGTTAATGCCCATAGTAATGATATCAAAGTCTTAATTAAAAATAAACAGTAAAAACAAATCAGTATATATTGATATATAAGCAATATTGTTGCAAGCAAACTTAAATAATAGCAATAGGCATAGTGAGACCACTTACCAGGGTCTATAAAGTGATAAAAATAATATAATGCAAATGTTAATTGTGACAGACAAGAATACAAAACGTACAACAAAACACATATAGAAAATAATATCATACACTCTGACATGTGTATTGGGCCTTGTTATTTATGATTATTATTATTTTCAGTAGGTGGAGTGCTCACATAAATTGTCCCCAGAAATAATGAGACAGATTATTTACTCTTGTCTCCAATTATATATATATATATATATATATATATATATATATATATATATATATCGGCGGGATAGAGTATCTACTCTGACCCGTACATATATATTGGAGGGACAAATTAGGACAGATTATATACTCTGACCCATAAATAAAATGTATCAAAGTGATAATGACCTCTGCCCCTCTGCCCACTGTGGTGTCTGGACTCCTTGACTGCACTCTCTCTCATACTCACTCAATCACAAATGACACTCCAGTCTTGTTAGTAACAAATTACAAATATAAAGCACAATAAAGTATGTTGCCATACAAATGATGTCTATAATGGTTAGTAGCGATACGTATAACAATAAGCAGAATATTTTAAACTCCTTATTGATAACCCCTGGCCTGTTCAATCCCGAGGAAGGATGTATGTCTGTATTTTTCAGGACCCTGTAAGTAGTATTATTAATATATATACTGAGACCAGGACTTGAACCTGCCTCTAAACCAGGTGCCCTTGTTATTCTATAACCCCACAGATAACACTTTGATCAGGTGTGCCACACCTGGTTGAGTTGGGACTGTTTACCCAACTTCACCCAAGAGGTGAATTTTTAATCACCTCTAATAATTACAGACCAGTATAGACCAGTATTAAATGAGGTATCCTCAGAGAGCAGTAAGTAGACCATTTGTATAGCAGCATATATATATATTTAGAAAAAAAATATGTAAAAGAATATAGTCAACTTACCCTCAGTGAAGATACTGCCGACTACGCCAAATTGAAAATTATACTGGATTTCTTTATCTCTGATCTAAAAACTTCACTCCCCGGGGACCTCAGACTTCACACCATTCCTCAGAGATCTTGCAGGCCGCAGGTGCCTGGGAAAGGAAATGAATACACGCAGACACAGAGTCTTGTGCTATAATCTCCTTTTCGATTTTATTGTCATAATGCGAGAGTTTATATAATGCTGAAAAATGGGTGGTAAGAATATTAATAAATGAGGGGAGAGTTTCCCTCCCCGGATACAGAAACATATATAGACATTGTTGTTAATTTCACCAATAGGAAGAAAAGAGAGGGGTGTCACTCAAGCATGGTAAAGGTCAGAGCTTCTGACATGCTGCACCTGCAGTCAGTTCATCATTTTGGCAGAATGCCTCCCACCGCAAAAGTACAATAACAACTTATAAAAAGATTTGTTCCAGTAATAAAGGGAAAGTACCTAACTTATTTTAAGCAACTTTAATGTAACACCTTAATATTCTGTTTTAAGATATTTTTCTTAATTAACCCTTAGCAAGCTTATGTGTTTCAAGCAAAATATATCTGATTATGGCAAGTTCGGCCCCAGGGGAGGCCTTACACTCATGCGGGTATTTTTTGAAGAAACTGTCTAAGGCAGAGACAGTATACCAGATTGGGGACAGAGAGTTATTGGCTATTATATTGGCACTGAAAGAATGGTGACACCTCCTGGAGGGGACTAGTTCCCCAATCTTGATTCTTACCATAAGAATGTCACTTACTTGTCCGAGGCTAAATGCCTGTCACCCCGCCAAGATAGATGGGTGTTGTTCCTATCAAGGTTCAATTTTGTGGTTTCATACCTTCCGGGCTGTAAGAATGTGAAGGTGGATTCCCTATCATGCCAATTTTGCAAGCTATCTAAAGAAGAGGTTCCTCCCTCACCTATCATTCCGGCTGATCGTATTCTGGCTACCATACGCACATGTATTATGTCTCCTCTGGGCAAACAGATATTGGCCGCTCAGACATCTGATCCGGTGGAAAAATGCTTTGTTCCTGCTCAGTTGCGTATTAAACTACTTGAAACCTACCATGCCTCTAAGATCGCTGGCCACATTGGGCGAGACCAATTGATTTGGTCCTTGTCTCGACTGTTCTGGTGGCCAAGCCTTCACTCCGATTGTGCGGCTTTTACCACAGCATGCACTACTTGTACCCTGTGGCATATGCTCTGGAGTTTCCCACTTCTATGTGCATCCACAATGTGTTCCATGTTTCCTTACTCAAACCTCTGGTTTGTAACCGGTATACCACCAGTACGGTTCGGCCAGCTCTGGTGAAGGTTGGCAATCACAATCAATTTGTGGTACAGAGCATTCTGGACTCCAGATGGGTCAGAAGGCGCCTTCAGTATCTAATTCACTGGATATGGTATGGTCCTGAAGAATGCTCCTGGACACCTGCGAATGATGTGCATGCTCCTAGGTTGGTGCTCATGTTTCATGCCTGCTTTCCAGACAAACCCTGGGTAGACCCTCAGAGGGGGGGTCTTTAAAGGGGGGTACTGTCACAGTTACCTTAAATCCAGCGATGCCTGGTGGGTTGAAGCAGGTAATGGATGACCTGAAATATCGCTGCGGCGTCATCCCATGCGTCATTACGAGGACTAGGCCTAGGTGCGAATGGCATTTTCAGAGGCTGTCTGTGTCCTCGTACTAACTGGACCTGCTCCATAGAATGACGCGGAATGGGGTCTGTGTTCTGACACATCTCATGGCCATGCGTCACTTCGGGCCCGAGGTTGCAATATGTTGCAGGGCTCTGTTATGTACTGTTTGGGACTGATATCTCCACCCATCTACTTCCTGGGATGCCTGTTAAAAGGGAACTGGATCTCTATCCAGTTACCCTTACACTGGCGTTCAGTGTAGTTCTAGTTCCTGTTGCTCCTGTATCCTGTGTATGACCCGGCTTGTCTGACTATCCATTCTGGTGCTGACCTGTGACCCTGTCTGACCATTCTACCTGTGTGTTCCTTTGGCTATAGACATCCAGTTTGGTGCAGACCTGTGGCTCTGGCTGACTACCCGCTCCGTGTATGACCCTGGCTTGTCTGAGTATCCAACCTGGTGCTGACCTGGGGCTCTGTCCAACTATCCTCCCAGTGTTGCCTACTATTCTTGGACATCCTTTCTGGTGCAGACCTGTGGCTCTGGCTGACTATCTGCTCCGTGTATGACCCTGGCTTGTCTGATTATCCTAACTGGTGCTGACCGGTGGTGCTGTCTGTTCGCTCCGCTGCGTTGCCCTTTTCCCACAGACATCCATCCTGGTGCGGACGTGGGGCTCTGCAGACTCCAGTCTTACTGACTGCAGGTGCAAGTCTGTGTCTTCATCGTTGCTATCCCTTTATGGAGATGAGTTCTCCCTAACTAACTCAGTAGCCTCCCTTGTTGCTACCTATTGGGAGATCGCGGATCTATTCTGAGTTCCACTCATTTCCATTGAGACTACCAGTTGGCTCTGGCCTAGTTTCCAGCAGTTGTGGTTGACCCATTGGCATACTCCTATTTCTGATAGAGTATCTGGCCTTTTCTGTCACCCTCTGCTTATTCTCGTTAGTCTGCTGTTTGCATTTCTACCTATTATTCTAATAAAGGTGATTTTAACTATACTGTCTGACTCCTAATCTTGTTTGAGAACCGTAACAATTGCCTTTTTACAGGTTTTGTTGGCATTTTGTATTCTGCAAATGCATCTGCTGATCCCTCAGCTTTATAATGTTTAAATGCCGCTTTCTTGTTATTTATTTCATTAATTACTTTACTACTTAGCCACACTGGATTTAATTTGCTTCTTTTGTATTTGTTTCCAAAGAGGATACATTTATATGTATATTTTGCAATGTTGTTTTGAAGGCATTCCACTTACCTTCTGTGTTTTTTCCTGAAAATCTTTTATCCCAGTCAAAGAGACCAAGGGATGAATTAAACCTGCTAAAGTTAGCCTTTTTAAAATTCAGTGTTTTGGTGGAACCCATACCAAATTGCTTTTTTTAATTTATCTCAAACTATACCATGTCATGGTCACTATTCCCCAAATGCTCCCTTACTTGGATGTTAGAGATAAGTTCTTCATTGTCAGTTATTACCAGATCTAGACACACATAACCTCTGGTTGAGGTCTGTACTAGTTGACACAAAAAATTGTCATTCAACAAGTTCAGAAATGTACTGCTTTTAGCAGAATTAGTTGTTCCATTTTTCCAATCTGTTTCTAACCACTTTGTCATGTCTGCTATAATTGACTTCATGTGTGATGCTGGTTGTTTGAGGTGGCACAGTTTATTGAGCTAAAGATGGCATGGGTGAAAATATCTTGAGAAATATTGCCAATGTGATCCCGTTATATTTCATTATCCTCTATTAATAAAGACTTCTATCATCATTTATCTAATCCCATCTGCAATCTCATGGCATATTGCTACACAGTTTGTATCACTAAATCACATTTAACCATTATTATGCTCTGAGTACCAGAGGGGTATCCAGTGTATTGTTACACAATGCATTGCATACCTTTCTGGCCCTCAAAAGGTTAATTCTGTATGCAGTTGAGTGTATGACTATGTTACTTAATGTTTATACAATTACAAGTTATGGTTAGATTCACAACTCAGGATTTAGAGCTTTTTGTGATACACATTGTCATTTTTCTCAGGCAGGATGTGTGGGTGGTTTCTTTGTAGGTGAGGGTTGTTTTTAACTCTTTGAGTGCCAGAGGCGTATGCAAAGCAATGAGCTGCGTACCACTCTGGCACAAAGAGTTAATGCTACATTAAGAAACGAGAAGAGGGAGAAGGGCGCCCAATAGTTTAATATAATCTTCAACAACAATATATGTAAGATAAAAAATGAATACAATTGGAGTGGTCAGCTTGATACCTGCTGACTATCATGCATTCGGAGAGAATAAGCCCGTCTCCACTCGGGAACCGCACCCACACAGGATACACAGCATGGCTCAGCTTATCCAAAAATATCAAAATTTAATCAAAATAAATATTCCACAAAAATAAAAACAAATTATATGTATACATATATATATATATTGCCTTTTTAGAGGTGGGTTTAGCTTTATTTTGGTGGGTATATGGCATCTAATACCATTTTTATATGAGGGACTTGTGGGATATTAATACTTTTTTTTTTATTTGAAGTTCTGTATTCCAGCTACAAGGTGTTTCTTTTCAGAACGGTACATGTTGCATCTGATTTTCCATACTGCACATAGATTTGGAGCACAAAATACAATGAAAAGCAGGTCCATAAAAGGAAAATACTTAGCAGTAATATTTGATAACAACATTCACATTATCACACCAATTTCAAATTCCAGCTAATGAATTCATAGCAAATATACAACTGTGCCACAATCTCCTTTATATAAACTGTTAAATAAATGACATATATTGCTTGTTTTGCATATTCATTGAGCTACAGCACTGTCACGGCCTATCATCTTGTGCTCATTCCTGTGTCTCCACCCAGTGTTCTCTTGTTGGTTACTCCATTTTTATCTGCCTGGCTTCCTGACAAGTAGATTCTCCTTCATTGAGCTTCTATTGTGTAGCAGTTGTTTTTCATGTCTGAACTCTGATATTCACTGCAGCCTGTCTTTGACCTCCCTGTTTGCCTTGTACTCCCATCCTGGTTGCACCCTGGCTCAGCTGATGTGGAAGAATCTGGTTTTGCACACAGCACCTATACCCAACTTTGGCTGCAGCAAGGGAGTACCTGGCACACCATCACTGAGCTCAGGTCTTGCTCTCTAGTAATGCGTTCAATCAACTGAACCAAGGTCACCCACTTAGTCACAGAACCTCACGTGTCTTACTTTATATTCTGTTTTGTATGGGCATGAAGTAGCTACGATTCAGTCTGTAATCTGACATCCTACCATACTGAGTTTCTTGTTATCATTTCAATACCAGTTACTAATTGGCAATCCGGTTTCTGCCCCAGTATCATACTTCTGAGTTTTACTGGCAAGCCTGTCGATTGCCCCGGCAGTATACATCTGATATTCATTCAACTAACAGGCAAGCCGGTTGTTGCTCTGGCAGTACACCAGGAGATTATCAAGCAAGCCAGTTGATGCCCCTGCATAACCTATTCTGATCCTGCCAGGCTCGTGATTCCACCTGGTTTATCAGCTGCCGGCAGTTCTCATTATGCATACCTGCTCAGTCTGTCTCCAGCGGTGTTACTTCTTTGGGCCTGTCCCTTGTTGTGTGTCATTTTTGGGCCATTTACTGCCATAATGCAAGCTCTTGTACCTGATGCCGGGAGGGGCATGGCAGGGGACACACTGCAGTGCTGGTGTGTTTCCTCTATGCATATATTGCATGAGGGGGCAGGTGCTGCCAGGCTTTTATGCTTGGGTAGGCATGTCACTATGAGACAGAGCCCCTATGTAAACCCAAGCATTCCTCCCTTTTGGTGTTTAGTTGACCAGACACAGAGTAACAAAATACTAAATGGTATACCTGGTGACAACAGAGTACGGGTGCAAAATGAGATGTAAATTGGAGCCTAGAATATTACAGTATGGGTGTAGCAACTTATCACAGAATAGAGATTTAATCTAAATGTTCACAATTCTACCCTATCCTATCTGATGATCATGTCAGGGTATATGCTTAAACCCCATCTTCAAGGAATGTACCTCAATAGATAAAGAACCGGGAGAAAAAAGATCAAGGGTACAATAGGGATGGGAGGAGAAGAGTGGGGAGATGTTAGTATGGGAATGAATGGGAGGGGAGATGTCAGATGTGGAGACGGGATCATAAGAAAGCCTTGAGTAACACAAAGATGTTGGCTATCCATGGAGAGGTACAATCTTATTACAGTGTATACACTCCTCAGGGAAATTGGTCCACATATTGGGACATCCAGGATTTATAGATGTCTGAAAAGGACAGGCCTCCCCATGAGCAGAAAGGTCAGTCTCTCCAACACCATGGTTCTTGTAACTCTAACCTTCCAATCCATCTTAAGTAGGTGGTTGATTTCAACAAAACTGGGATACCCATCTTGGCAGCACTGACAAATGTCAGTACACTTTTTTGGGGGTCTGGACTGTTAAAGGTCCAGTGACCAAATATTTAGGCAAATGTATTGCAGGGATAGGAGAAGGAATGTTTGTAAGATCTTTGAGATGACACTAAAGACTGAAATCCAGAATGGGTGGATAGCTTACAAGGTGTACCAGATATGAAGATTTGATCCCGTGTCCCATTGGCATCTCCAGCACTGATCAGGGACTGAGGGGTAATAAGAGTGCAGAACCTCTAGGGTCCTGTACCTAGGGGTGGGCAAAAGGTCCCATCATGTTCCCATTAAAAAGTCAGCGAAAACCACGTGGTTGTCTGCTTTTTCGCAGGAAAATCTGCTTTTTAATAAAGCGATTAAAATCTTTGCCTTTTTCCCCCACTGGCAAAAATTCTCTATTTTTTCAGTGGCTCGAACGTTTTTGCCCCTTTATTAACATGTTTTTCCCCTTTTCGCTATAAAAAGGTGACATTTTCCAGGAAATGAAACACAATACAAGCAGCTACAGAGCAAAAGAGAGGTGCTTGTCTGTTGTGCTGTGAATTAATAGCGAAATTGAGGTAGGAGAGGCTCACAGTGACTGCTGTGACTATGAGCAAGTTTAATAAAAATAAAAGGAGGACTTGGAAGGACCGTTATGGGTCCAGTGAGTATGAGGAGGAGGAAGTGACCACTACCACTAACATGAAAGGTTCTGGCTGCCCTGGTTCCCCAGACCCAATGCTGGCCAGTCCTCCTACATCAACCACAAAGATCTTGGGGACATTTTTATCAAGGGCACAGGAAGAAGAGGGTAGTAGACTGAGCAGGACAGGTCAGCTACCTGTGCCTGCTGTCAGTGCTGCCCCTGCTGCCAACAGTGCTGCACATGCTGCAAGTGCTGAACCTGCTGCCAGTGTGTCTTGTAATTCTCAGGAGGGGGTTGGAGATGATGCTAAGTGTGAGAGCAGGGGACTCTAAGTCACACTTGCAATCCTCACACAGTCCTGCCACTAGTACTACTACTAATAAGGTGTAGCAGCTTGTACAGAGTGTTAGTAGTGAAGGAGTGGGTGATCATCATATTACTAGTGAGGAGTAAGACTCAGGAACTGCAAATGATGTGGTTGGTATTAGTAGTAGTAACAGTGATGGTGGAGCAGCTGGTGGGACTAGTGTTAGGGAAGTGGTAGGCGATGCGAGAGGCACAGTTCCTGCTCTCAAGAGAAAAATGTTACTCTAGTAACAACAAACCCATGATTTTGGAGGAGGGGCTGATAGAGAAGCATTATTGGCCAAATTCTTCTTTTCTCTACATACACCTGAAGTTATGGGGGCTAGTTTTGGTGCTGATACTGCCTCAGGCACATCACTTGACCAAGTAGAACCATGATCATCATCACCCATATCACTACTGTTGTTGATCCATTTCCCTTTGAGCCACCTAACCATCCTGCTGTTTAAACAACTCAGCAGCAGCAGCAGCAGCAAGAACAGCAGTAACAAATTCCACAATTACACCATTTCATTTGACAGTGGCCGGTGGCCAGTGGCCAACATGATATGACCTGCTGGCACTAGTTCAGTATGGCATTTTTTTCCTCTCAGGGCTTGTTCTTTAAAATAAATAAATAAATAAATTAACAATTTTGGGGGCTTGTTTATGAGAATAGCAAGTCCTACAAACCAGTGTTTCCTTAGGGCTTGTGCCAAACAAGTCTAAGTCCTACAAATCAATGTTTCATCGGGGCTTGGGCCTAACAAAAGTCTTATTTCCTACAACAAATCAGTGTTTTCTCAGGGCATGTGCCTGTAATAAGTCTTAGTCCTACACATCAATGTTTCCTCAGGGCTTGAGCCTAACAGAAGTCTAATTTCCTGCAACTAATCAATGTTTCTTCAGGGCTTGTGTCATTAGTAATAAGTCTAAGTCCTACAAATCAATGTTTCCTCAGGGATTGGGTCTAAAACAAGTCTAAATCCTACAAGTCTTCCTCTACAAAATACTCTATCCCATCAAGTATTAGTCTACCCCAGTTGAAGCTTACATCAGGGGGTCCCTGTCTCTGTCATGTTATGTACCAATTTCTTGTTTTATTCCCTGTCCCCAACTGATTTTCTCCCGATACTCCACCCACCAACACAGGCACCCTCCTCAGACCCATTTTATACCATGTCTTATCGTTTTTTTTAATTATATTTAGATTTTATTATTTTATTAAATGTCCCCCCAATCCCGGTAAGCAAACCCCAAACCCAGAAACATTCCCTGTTCAACTGATTCTTTCCCCACACTCCACCAACACAGGCACCTTCATACTCCTTTTATACTATTCCTTTGGGAAATAAAATAACATTTGCTGTGTGTTGTGTGTAAATTCAAAGTTCTCATTGATTTCAATGGAATGAGCTAGGCGAAAAAAGTGGAAAAACTGTACTTTTCGCAGGAAATTATTTGCCAAGTGGGAAGTGCCATTATTTGCACATTTTGGTTTGAATCGAAAATTTTCGCCCATCCCTACCTATACCATCAATACAGCAATTTATAATTGGTTTTCACAGTTAAAACAGTCCTAGAAAACTTAAAGGCCTCTATCCACTGCTTGTCACTCGGGGGGGAACTGAGTTCCACCTCCCATCCCCATTTCAGGGGATGGGAGGAGAAGTCTACTTCACCCAAAAGGAGACAGTAATGGGTCGATACAGAGCATTTCACTCTGGGTCCCTAGAGGCAAATTATTTAAAAGGGGGGGGGGGGGGGTAAGATCTCTCAGCATGCCTTGTCTGTGCACATGAGAGCTAATGAAGTGTTTATACAGTGTAACCACCACCTTTCATAAAGCAGCATTATTTTTGTGAAATGCGTACAAGAATAAGCAGTGGTGTTATACTTTGTATATTTTTTATTTTGTTTTAATAAATTATTTTTAAGATACTTTTAAGCTTACCTGATTTAGTCAAGCTGTCTGGAGTCTGTAACAACGGTGGAAGAGTAGAAGGAGACTCGACAGTTACCGAACAGAGAGGGTAACATTATCTCTGGATGCTCATATGGCTGTATGTAACATACGTCTACTACACAGCATATGATAAATGTGAGTAGAGTCCTTTTATGTTACGCCTGTGTATCAGTGTGGCCTCCGTTAAGTACACTCGGTCTGTACTGTCCAGTCAATAAGCGGTTTACATTTCCTATCCATTATACGTCCTGCCTGTGCTTCTCTGTGGCCTCCGATTCGTACACCAGTCAGTTCTATCCAGTCACTAAGCGGTTAACGTTGCCTATCCATCCATCAGCCTGTGATTCTCTGTGGCCTCCGATACGTACACCAGTCAGTGCTATCCAGTCACTAAGAGGTTAACGTTGCCTATCCTATACACCAGCCTGTGATTCTCTGTGGCCTCCGTTACGTACACCGGACAGTACTATCCAGTCTCTAGTGTTGCACCAGTTACAGGCTGCCTCACCCGGTATACGGTAAGGTTGGTAGAGTCTTCTCAGTTCCACGTTGCACAGGATACAGGCTGCCTTACCTGGTATATGGTAAGGACGGTAGAGCCTCCTCAGTTCCTTGTTGCACCAGATACAGGCTGCCTTACCCGGTATACAGTAAGGCCAGTAGAGCCTCCTCAGTTCCTTGTTGCGCCAGATACAGGCTGCCTTATCCGGTATTCGGTAAGGCCGATAGAGCCTCCTCAGTTCCTTGTTGCGCTAGATACAGGCTGCCTTACCCGGTATTCGGTAAGGCCGGTAGAGCCTCCCTAGTCCTTATTGCATTTGTCCTCAGGCTGCATTACCCGGTAATCGGTAAGGCCGGCAAAGCCTCCAGTATTGTACTGCTATTTGTATGCCCTGTCCTGTGTCAAACTTGCTACTGTTATAATAAAGTTTGGACCCGTGAGGGGCCTTGTTGCGCTTTATACTATCTAATAAAGCTTTTTAACCTACCCAATTGTCTGAGTGTTCAATAAAACCGTGACACAGGTATCCCATCTTGTTCTTGGCTTTACTCTTGCAGTCTGTCCAGCGCTTCTTCCAGCGGAGTGCTTACACCTGGACACTGTATTGACTGTGTCCTTCCTAACATCAATCACTCTGGCCCTTTCAGTGGTGAACAGTATGTCAAGAATGTTCTTCACCAGGGCCATATTCTCCTCGTGGGAGTACATAGAGTCCTGCAGTCTGTCCTCCTCCAAAGCAGTCTGGGACGTATCTGAACTGTATGAGGCAGTTTGATGGTCAAGCCCTGCCTGCGTCGTCCCTGGATGCGTATGTTCCTGTCACACATCCCCTCCATTTCCCACTGACGTGTCGGTCTCTAGCCTTTGCTGGTTACCCCTCCACCATCCTGGTCTCCTTCTCCTTCCCTGACTGGGGATCTCCTGCTCTCTTTCGTCCTCTCCTGCGCCTCTACCCATCCCTCTAGCCTCCACTCCTCTCCCTGCCATCTCACTACTACTCTCCTAGCTCCCTCACACCTGATCACTCACAGAGGCACTTGGTCAGACTCTCTCTGTGGCACTCCCTTCCACTCACTGAATCACACTGTATAAATACAAAATACAAATGTGTTGTGTGTCCAAAAACATAAGATGTGTGTGTTTGTGTGTGTATGTGATGTGTGCAATATGTGCCAAAGTGTATTATATGTATATATTAAATGCAATTTTCTCCGCTCCTCACTCCAAGTCTACCTGCCTCCAATGTGTTCTCCTCTCTCTGTCACTAAGTATATCCTCAGCTCCTGGGCACTGTTCTGTAGCTCTGAGAACCTGACAACACAGTTAGTGTGTGTCAGTTGTTTTGGGGTTTATATACATTGATTTAAATGTACTTGTTATTTTGTGTGTTGTGATTGGCTGTGATTTTGAACTTGTTTTGACAACATATACAATTGATAATGTCAACACATTGAGGTAAAAAGGTGCCTGTTATGAATACACAGGACTTGCAGTCACTAGGCCACCAGTTCAAGTTCAGCCAGAGTCAGATGTGGTACAGCCATGATAACTGATGGAACAGTGACATAATTGTAACGTAATCTTTTTTTCAGAAAAGTATACTATGTATTGGTCATGGCAATATGAAAAAGGGAAATTTAAAAATAACACATTAGTTAAACTTACAGGATAACTTGGAGCCATTCAGTTCATGGTTTCTGGATCTTCTCAATACAGACTGCCTGTACCAAGGAGGTAGGTCAGGTGGTTGCAGCTCTGCAAAGGAAGTCAAGGAAGTATGTTTACTTTTCCTCTACCCAGATCCAGTGACGAAGGATCTAGCAGAAGTTCTGTATCCTGGAAAGAAACATATAATGCATTGTGAGTAGGTAGTATATCCAACTTCTGAAGCAGAATGGATATCTTATGGTGTGAGTTGTGGAGAATTCAAACATTACACTTACATGAAAATCAGTCACTGATGACTCTACCAAAGTCTGCCATTTCAGTGCAAGCAGTACAGGTATCAAAGGGTTAATGTCCCTTAATAGATGTGTCCATAGCAATGTTATGCACTATAGCATATGCCAAGATAATGTCACATGCTTTTTTGATGTCCGCCAGATTTATGCAGGCACCTGAATATGGTTTGGAGAAGGACACTGGTGCATTCAATCACATTCATTTTCTTACAAGAGCTTCATTGTACCTGTGCTGGGATGGTGTTTAGGGATTTTCCACAGAGATGAGTAGCAATGGTCAGCAGCAGCCAAATCCTACATCCCCTAAAACATAAGACAAGAATGACTAGGTGACACGTACCTTAATTATAGCATAATGTTGACAATGTGTAATAGTGAGAATATGGTTTGTCAGTGAATTTCATTTTACCTTGATGATTTATGTTATGGTGTAAATCTCCCTGTCTTTTGTAAAATTAGGAGGTGAAGGAGTGAGCGACTAGACCTCACCTAATTCTGGATATATACTTGTAGCTTTCAACAATACCTCAGATTCAGACAAATAAATTTGAATACATATGCTTAAAATATGAAAAGTATATCTACTTTGGATTATTTAGAAAGGGAATTCCTATCCCACATTTTACTTAATTAACACTGGTGATATTTATCACTTCTACTTGGTATATTTCTTATGATGATGACAACAGTTCATATTTTGTCCGGAGTTCTTTTTGGAAATACTTTTTCATTGGTCTATCACACGTATATTGTGAATAAGTGAATGTTTAGTTTTCAATGTCTTACAGTTTTTTGTAAAAGAATGAGGTGATATAGTGGTGATCCAAAGGGATGAGTAGTATGGAAAAGATGGGAAACATGGTAGTACTGTGTCCAGGGGGTGTGACTATGAGAGAAAAATGCTTGCCAGAGAGGTAGTTATTATTAATATGAGTTTTTGGCCAAGAGCTAATACCAATATCAATTATATTAATATGCACTTACCATACCAATTCTTTAGTTGTAGTAGCCTTGTACTAGTGGTCTTTGGCCTTGCTCGCCACCCTGTTGCTCTTCTTGCCACTTTTCTCCTTCTCAGTCCTCAGCTCTCCTGGACGTTGTCTTCTTTTCCAGTCTCTTGTGATCTTTTGTATATTTGGTCTCTGCTGTAGGTCAGCAGTTCATGGACTTGTCTTATTCAATTTTATGAAGACTGGAGATCAATGCTGAATATGTTAAATAGACATCATCCGAAAGTAGCACCAAGCGTGTAACAATTTAAATATTTTATTGGTGCAGCCAATATTGGCTGGAAATAAATAAATGTCACAGGAAAAATAAACAGACCTGTACTGTGTAGAAAATAAAATCTGATAAAACAAATAAAGATAAAATCAGTACATTTCAGACTGGTCTAATCCCTTCTTCAAGATAAAATAAACATACAAATAAAGTCTGATCACAAACACATCCAATGTACTAGTTTCCAATGGGACCGTTATGGCGGGATCTTCCATTTAAGTCCCAGGTATCGAATATGTTTCGTTGATCAGAGGCCACCAAGGTCATGCCCTTAGGTGAACCGCTGGTGATAATCCCAATTGTGAATTATCCTTTATATTTCATGATCAAATATACATTAATTTATGTATGTTGTATTTAGACATTAAAATCATGATACCTATTATATCTTGTTGCCTTGTCTTAGTTGTATATAATAATAAACTAACTGAGGACTGAGAAGGAGAGAACCGGCAGAAAGAGCAACAGTGTGGAGAGCAAGACCAAAGACCACTAGTACAAGGCTACTACTAAAGAATTGGTCTGGTAAGTGCATATTAATATAATTGATATTGGTATTAGCTCTTGGCCACCAATTCTTATTAATAATAACTATCTCTTTGGCAAGCATTTTATTGTAGTGCTGATTTATGTGCTAGCATGTGGTTCCATCTATTCCCCTCATATTCTTTCATAGTCACACTCCTGAAGCCCAGTATGGCCATCTTTCCCATCTTTTCCATACTACTCATCCTTTGGATGACTGCTATATCACCTCTTTTCCAATCTGCTTCACGAGCATGGTCTCCCTAGTCTAACAGAAAGTCATATATATATTTATAAACAATACTTTTAAACTACTACAATTAGAAGCTCCGGTGCACTGTCTTTTTACCTTTTGTAAATTAACTGATGTTCATATTAACATTAGTTACTTACCCAGCAGCCACTCTCTGATAACCAGTCTCAAAATTGCTGAACACAGAGGATTGGCTCAGCATGTAAGCAAAGTGACTACCAAGAAAGGGTGCAAAGCACGCTGCTGATCTTCATGTTTGGTAAAGCGTGGTACCGTTTTAGCCACAGAAAATGCAGGAGAATAGTAGAGTAAAAATTATACCTTTACTGGCTAACTGAGGAGCTCTAGGATGCAATCTTTCAAGACAACTAGGTCTCTTCTTCTTATGCCTGAACAAGGGACCTAGTTGTCTTTAATGCTTGCATCCTAGAGCCACTCAATCAGCCAATTAAGGTACCATTTTACCCTACTAGTCTCCTGGATCTTCATGCTGGCATCACAGACCATCGGAACACTGATGGAATGGAAATACTTCCTTTTGATACACAGTTGGTTCTTATGCAGGGAGCTCTCATACAGACATGTATGCAGATCATGGCCATCATTACTGTAGCATACATCCCTTTCTGTAGAACTACTGCTTGACCCGTTGCTGCTGAATCATGGTGAAGAGGAAGTAAACTTACCTCCTGGCCTTTTTCAGTGCTGTATACACCTTACCCTATGCTCTGGCACACACAAGCTGGCATATCCCAGATACATAGGCTTCAGTGGTCTGAAAAGATGACACACAGCTGCCTTTCCATACATATAAGGCATAGGTGGTTGTGGCAATGAAACCAATGTCAACCTTTATGACCTCATACGGATCGAAGATACTATGGGATATCAACCAATACTGATCTCTCACTTCATCCTCCAGTATGGTCCAGTATATTCTGGATCATCTGTGGCTGTTTGGATATTCTGTGTATGCATCACAAGTGTTGCAACTGTTGCTTCACCTATTCCTCCATCTGGTGATTGCATTATTGGTGCTGCCACAGCTGGAGCATCCAAGCTTCTGCCTGCATGTGTTTCCATTTTTCAATTCGTCAGAATGCATGCTTGAGAATTTTTTTTTTACAACTTTGTCATGTCTGATCATTTTTAACACGTATTAGGAAATTGAGATGTGGGTTTTGTGGGAGCAGTCTTCTCATCAATAAGTATCCCAACATACTTATTGTTTTCTCTCTCTCTATATCTTTCTATCTCCATCTCTCTCCCTGAGTGGAAAACAAGCCACAAGTGAGTGTGGTGAGCTGTCCCTTTAAGTACCTGGTAGGGCGTTGTGTAGGTGTGGTGATGAGGTGAGTGCTGACCAATGGGAAGGTGTTTGTTGTCCAGGTAAGTGTTTGCAGGTGTGTGTGTGTGTTTTAAAATGTGGTGTGTTCTGATTGATGTGTCTCTGTCAGTTGCGGGTGTGAAGTTGTGGGGTGCAGGTTGTGTCTGGATCGTGTGGTGATGTTGCACAGGTGAGCTTGTTTTGTATTGGCAGGTGTCTGTGTTGTGTGATAACCCGCATTGTTCCGTGCCATGTTTTGTTGGTGTTTTTTGGGGGGTCCTTGTCCCTGTGGTGTTGCTTGTTGTTGTGTGAGAGTGATTTGTGTTTTTGTGTTCTTTTGGCATTGCATGGGTTAATTTTTCCATTTACATGCTTGTGTGGTAAGCATTTTGTGTGTTTTCCTATGTAACGGGTGTTTTGTTTTGACCGTTAAGTCAACGGCTAAGAAAAGTGGGTCTTAACTTTTGTCCGTTAACACCTGCCTTTAAATCTAGCCCTAAATGTCATAGCTTTCTCTTCATATGTTAACAACAATCTTGTTGGAAAAGTCCACTTATACGTAATATTTTTACTTCTGTTCTTGTTCTTCTGTAAATTCCCTAAATGATCTTCTTTTATTTCTGGTAGCTATAGATAAATAATTATATATTCTCAGATCTTTACATTTTTCTGGCCTAGGCTTAAATCTGAATTCTTTACAAAATATATTAAAAAATAAATTATTAAAATAAATTATTATTTATTTGGTTTATGGTTTATCTTGAGGTAAATCCTTCAGTTTAGGCAATCTATATATCCGTTCAAAGAGGAATTTCCCAATTTCCCCATCACCTCAGAGCCCACAAAGTATGATATCAGTTCCCTACAGTTTATCTCTAATTCATTATGTATACTGGTTTCCAGAATTCCTCTGATCTTCAGATTGTTTCTCCTAGAGCGATCTTCCAAATCCATCATCCTAGCTTCCAGTTTTGCCTAATCCTCTTTTAACTCAAGATTTCGTTTCTGTAGGTTATCTAGTTCCATTTCCAACTAATCTATCTCTTGTATCTGGACTGTCAACTTTGTTGCTAATTGAAGTATTTCTTGTTTAACCTCTATAAAATGTGAGTTAAAGTCTGACTTTATTTTTTCTAGTAGATTATCCAATGCAGTAGCCAGCATATTTTGTGTTATATTGCTAGACTTATCCTTTCCTGCCTCTTGTCCTTCGCCACTGGGCTCTATCTCTGAGAGCTCCACATTTGGCAATGAACTTCGTGAAGGATTCTGAGATTTTGTAGAATAAAAAACATTTTATGCCTTTGTATTTGCCACCTGCGACTTATCCTTATTAGTGATGAGCGAGCACCCCAATGCTCGGATGTTCGGGTGCTCTGACCGAGCACCCCCTGAGGCTCGAGTGCTCGGCCGAGCACCCGAGCCCCATTGAAGTCAATGGGAGGACTCGAGCATTACACCAGGCACCCCCTGCTCTGATGAGGGGAGGGTGCCTGGTCCATAGGAAAAGGGCAGAAAAAGATGGAAACACTACAGAAATGGTTCAGGGACAGCATAGGGAGGATGTCTGGATGCACCTTGGACTCCAACATCGCTGCTGGGAACGATCTTTCGCCCGTAGTACGCCATTTTTACAGACTGACCGTAAAACACACAAAAAGGAAAATAAAAACGACTTTAGGCGAAAAATTGTTACCAAACAGTATTTGCTGTATATTTACTTGTATATCATCTGCAAATTCTCCCAAAAATTTAATCGATTTTCTGAAGTGAGGCCATGATTAAGAGGGAAACGTGCGCAGAGGCAAATTCTCCCAAAAATTTCCTTGATTTTCAGAACTGAGGCCATGATTAAGAGGGAAACGTGCGCTGAGCTGACCATCTAAAACATTATGGGTGAGGGTCTGCTGCAGAGCTGACCATCCTAAACATTATATGCGAAGGCCCGCTAGTGAGCTGACGCTATAAAACATTATATGAGAGGGCCCGCTAGAGAGCTGACCCAATAAAACATTATATGAGAAGGCCCGCTGGTGAGCTGACCTATATAAAAATTGGCAAACAGGGCCCGCTGGTGAGCTGGCCCTATATAAAAATTATATCACAGGGCCCGCTGGTGAGCTGGCCCTATATAAAAATTATATCCCAGGGCACGCTGGTGAGCTGGCCCTATATAAAAATTATATCCCAGGGCATATGGAAGAGGAGGAGGAGGATGAGAACATTAAGAGTCAACCATATACCCGTTTTTGGGGTGGAAGGGGTGAATGGGAATACAGAGTATTCCCATCATTGTAAATAACATATATAAAGTGAGTTTATGTTCCCCCGGGGCTTTCCTCCAGTGGAGTGGAGAAGTCAGGGGAAATCCAGGCCTTGTTCATTTTTATAAGTGTCAACCTATCAGCATTGTCGGTGGAAAGGCGGATACGCTTATCTGTTATGATGCCACCAGCAGCACTAAATACCCGCTCAGACAGAACGCTGGCGGCAGGGCAGGCCAGCACCTCCAAGGCGTAGAGTGCCAGTTCATACCACGTGTCCAGCTTGGACACCCAGTAGTTGTAAGGCACAGAGGGATCATTGAGGACGCTGACACGGTCTGCTACGTACTCCTTCACCATCTTCCAAAACTTTTCCCTCCTTGTGACACTAGGCTGCGCATCAGGGTGAGGGTGCTGGCGGGGTGTCATGAAGGTGTCCCACGCCTTGGAGAGTGTTGCCCTGCCTTTGTCGGAACTGCTGTGTGCTCCCCTTTTCTCCCCTTCTCGGTTGGCCAAGGTAGCACGTACTCTGCCGCCAGCGTTGTCAGATGGAAAATTTTGGAGCAATTTTTCAACAAGAACCTTCTGGTATTGCACCATTTTGCTTGTCCTCTCCACCGGAGGAATGAGAGATGAGAAATTCTCTTTGTAGCGGGGGTCCAGAAGGGTGAACACCCAGTAATCCGTGTTGTCTAAAATGCGTACAACGCGTGGGTCACGGGAAAGGCAGCCTAACATAAAGTCAGCCATGTGTGCCAGAGTACCAACAGTCAAGATTTCGCTGTCCTCACCAGGAGGCTGACTCTCAATATCCTCATCCTCTTCCTCCTCTTCTGCCCACCCACGCTGAAGAGATGGAACTAAAGTTCCATGGCTACCCTCTGTAGCGGAGGCAACCGTGTCTTCCTCCTCCTCCTCCTCCTCCTCCTCCTCCTCCGCCTCCTCCAATTGTCGCTGAGAAGACGAAGTGAGGGTGCTCTGGCTATCACCTTGTGTAAGCTCTTCCTCCCCCATTTCCACCTCTTCCACATGCAAAGCGTCGGTTTTAATTGTGAGCAGCGAGCGTTTCAGTAGACACAGAAGTGGGATGGTTACACTGATAATAGCGTTATCGCCGCTCACCATCTGTGTCGATTCCTCAAAATTGCGTAAAACCTCGCAGAGGTCTGACATCCATTCCCACTCCTCACTTCTGATTACAGGAAGTTGAACGGAGAGGCGACGACCGTGTAACAGCTGGTACTCCACTACTGCCCTCTGCTGCTCACAAAGCCGGGCCAACATGTGGAAGGTGGAGTTCCAGCGCGTGCTCACGTCACACAGCAGCCGGTGAGCTGGCAATTGTAAGCGCTGCTGCAGCTTCAACAGGCCGGCCGAAGCTGTAGATGACTTACGGAAATGTGCACACACGCGGCGCACCTTGGTCAAGAGATCATGCACATTGGGGTAGGTTTTTAGAAATCGCTGCACCACTAAATTAAATACATGCGCTAGGCATGGTACGTGTGTGAGCTTGCCGAGCTCCAAAGCCGCCACCAAGTTACGCCCATTATCACACACAACCATGCCTGCTTGCAGGTTGAGTGGCGAGAGCCACTGCTCGGTCTGGTGACTAATCCCCTGCAACAGCTCTGAGGCCGTGTGCTGTTTGTCCCCAAGGCAGATCAGCTTCAGCACGGCCTGTTGACGCTTCCCCACTGCAGTGCTACACTGCTTCCAGCTACTGGCTGATGGGGGAGTGGCGGTGTGTGTAGAGAATTCGGAGGTGGAAACGGAAGAGGAGGAGCCAATAACGTAGGTGCTGGTGGAAACCCTGATGGAGGTAGGGCCCGCAATCCTCGGCGTGGGTAGCACCCGTGCCATCCCAGGGTCCGAGTCGCTCCCAGCCTCCACGACATTCACCCAGTGTGCCGTCAGGGAAATGTAGCGTCCCTGGCCACAAGCACTTGTCCATGTGTCAGTCGTTAAGTGGACCTTCCCAGTAACTGCGTTGGTCAGGGCACGGGTGATGTTACGGGACACATGGTGGTGTAATGCGGGGATGGCACACCGGGAAAAGTAGTGGCGGCTGGGGACCGCGTACCGAGGGACAGCTGCTGCCATCAGGCTGCGGAAGGACTCAGTGTCCACAAGCCTAAATGGCAGCATTTCGATGGCCAGTAATTTTGAAAGGTGTGAGGTTAGTGCTATGGCCTGTGGGTGGGTGGCTGGGTATTTTCTCTTGCGCTCAAATGCCTGGGGTAACGACATTTGGACGCTGTGCTGGGACAGGGAAGTGGATGTGGTCGCTGATGGTGCTTCAGATGCTACAGGTGCAGGGCGGGAGGTATGCGGGCCTGCGCCTTCGACAGGCGATTGGCCGGCACCGAAAACAGGGGAAGAGGAGGCAGTGGTGTGGCCTGCAGACACAGATGGGCGATCCAGGCGTTCCTCCCACTTACTACGGTGCTTGGATGCCATGTGTCGGATCATGCTGGTGGTGGTGAGGTTTCTAGTGTTCATGCCTCGGCTCATTCTGGTGTGGCACAGGTTGCAAACTACAAATCTTTTGTCGTCCGCACTTTCCTTAAAAAAACGCCATACCGCTGAACACCTACCCCTTGGCAAGGTAGATTTACGCAAGGGGGTGCTCCGTGGAACATTTGCGGGCCGGTTTGGTGCGGTCCGCCTTCTTTCTGTAGCCACACCACTGCCTCTTCCAGCCTGTTGCGGTGCTGCAGATGGCTCACCCTCAGGACTGCTGTCATCGCTCGGCTCTACACCTTCCCAGGTGGGGTCAGTCACCTCATCGTCCACCAAGTCCTCCTCCACTTCCTCACTCTGATCATCCTCCTCAAGTCTTGATCCCACCACATACTCAGTCATTGACAACTGTATAACATTCTCCTCAACAAGGTCTTGAGACGGAAATAGTGGTTGATTTAATGGCAACTGTGTCTCATCATCATCATCATCATCATCCACTACTTCCTTTGACCTTAAATGCCGTTCACATCTGTCATCTTCTTGTGATTGGGTAGCCTCTAGAGGTTGTGAATCAGGGCACAAGATGTCATGTTCCTCTGCAAGCGTGCTTGGAGAGAGGGTCAAATGAAGGATTGGTGATGAGACGAGCTCATCACTATATCCCAGTGTGGGATCACTTCTTTGACCAGACCGTGTATGGTGGGAGGAAGGATGATCAGAGTGAGGATTATGTTGACCAGACTCTTGGCTACTGAGAGTGGACTTGGTGGAAGACAGGGTGGTGCTTAACCGACTGGAAGCAGTATCAGCTGTCATCCAACCGACCACCTGTTCGCACTGGTCGGACCTCGAGAGTGATGTCCTGCGATGCCCTGTGAAATCAGACATGAAGCTAGGTATGGTGGATGTCTTTCTTTCTTGTGCTCTGGCACCAGGCACAGTTTCTCCGCGTCCTGACCCGCGCCCTGAACTTTCAGGATCACGTCCACTTCCCCGTCCCTTTTTACCCGCCTTCTTCATCTTACACGATATATATGACTTTAATATATATGAGTTTGAAAACTTAACAGTATTTCTTACTATTCTGCAACTCTGCAGAGTACACAGAATAGGCTGCTAAACTGCGGTGACACACACTGAATGGAATAAGTGACTTTAATATTTGAGTTTGAAAAATTAACAGTATTTCTTACTATTCTGCAACTCTGCAGAGTACACAGAATAGGCTGCTAAACTGCGGTGACACACACTGAATGGAATAAGTGACTTTAATATTTGAGTTTGAAAAATTAACAGTATTTCTTACTATTCTGCAACTCTGCAGAGTACACAGAATAGGCTGCTAAACTGCGGTGACACACACTGAATGGAATAAGTGACTTTAATATTTGAGTTTGAAAAATTAACAGTATTTCTTACTATTCTGCAACTCTGCAGAGTACACAGAATAGGCTGCTAAACTGCGGTGACACACACTGAATGGAATAAGTGACTTTAATATTTGAGTTTGAAAAATTAACAGTATTTCTTACTATTCTGCAACTCTGCAGAGTACACAGAATAGGCGGTTAAACGGCGGTGAAAGACACTGAATGGAATATGTGACTTTGATATTTGAGTTTGAAAAATTAACAGTATTTCTTACTATTCTGCAACTCTGCAGAGTACACAGAATAGGCTGTTAAACGGCGTTGAAACACACTGAATGGAATATGTGACTTTAATATTTGAGTTTGAAAACTTAACAGTATTTCTTATAATTCTGCAACTGTACATAGTACACAGAATAGGCTGTTAAACGGCGGTGAAAGACACTGAATGGAATATGTGACTTTAATATTTGAGTTTGAAAACTTAACAGTATTTCTTATAATTCTGGAACTGTACAGAGTACACAGAATAGGCTGTTAAACGGCGGTGAAAGACACTGAATGGAATATGTGACTTTAATATTTGAGTTTGAAAACTTAACAGTATTTCTTATAATTCTGCAACTCTGCAGAGTACACAGAATAGGCTGTTAAACGGCGGTGAAAGACACTGAATGGAATATGTGACTTTAATATTTGAGTTTGAAAACTTAACAGTATTTCTTATAATTCTGCAACTCTGCAGAGTACACAGAATAGGCTGTTAAACGGCGGTGAAAGACACTGAATGGAATATGTGACTTTAATATTTGAGTTTGAAAACTTAACAGTATTTCTTATAATTCTGCAACTCTGCAGAGTACACAGAATAGGCTGTTAAACGGCGGTGAAAGACACTGAATGGAATATGTGACTTTAATATTTGAGTTTGAAAACTTAACAGTATTTCTTATAATTCTGGAACTGTACAGAGTACACAGAATAGGCTGTTAAACGGCGGTGAAAGACACTGAATGGAATATGTGACTTTAATATTTGAGTTTGAAAACTTAACAGTATTTCTTACTATTCTGCAACTCTGCAGAGTACACAGAATAGGCTGTTAAACGGCGTTGAAACACACTGAATGGAATATGTGACTTTAATATTTGAGTTTGAAAACTTAACAGTATTTCTTATAATTCTGGAACTGTACAGAAAACACAGAATAGGCTGTTAAACGGCGGTGAAAGACACTGAATGGAATATGTGACTTTAATATTTGAGTTTGAAAACTTAACAGTATTTCTTATAATTCTGCAACTGTACAGAGTACACAGAATAGGCTGTTAAACGGCGGTGAAAGACACTGAATGGAATATGTGACTTTAATATTTGAGTTTGAAAACTTAACAGTATTTCTTATAATTCTGCAACTCTGCAGAGTACACAGAATAGGCTGTTAAACGGCGGTGAAAGACACTGAATGGAATATGTGACTTTGATATTTTAGTTTGAAGACTTAACAGTATTTCTTCCTATTCTGCAACTCTGCACAGTACACAGAATGTGCTGCTACACTGCGGCGAAGCACACTGAATGGAATATGTGACTTTGATATTTTAGTTTGAAGACTTAACAGTATTTCTTCCTATTCTGCAACTCTGCACAGTACACAGAATGTGCTGCTAAACTGCGGCGAAGCACACTGAATGGAATATGTGACTTTGATATTTTAGTTTGAAGACTTAACAGTATTTCTTCCTATTCTGCAACTCTGCACAGTACACAGAATGTGCTGCTACACTGCGGCGAAGCACACTGAATGGAATATGTGACTTTGATATTTTAGTTTGAAGACTTAACAGTATTTCTTCCTATTCTGCAACTCTGCACAGTACACAGAATGTGCTGCTAAATGCGGCGAAGCACACTGAATGGAATATGTGACTTTGATATTTTAGTTTGAAGACTTAACAGTATTTCTTCCTATTCTGCAACTCTGCACAGTACACAGAATGTGCTGCTACACTGCGGCGAAGCACACTGAATGGAATATGTGACTTTGATATTTTAGTTTGAAGACTTAACAGTATTTCTTCCTATTCTGCAACTCTGCACAGTACACAGAATGTGCTGCTACACTGCGGCGAAGCACACTGAATGGAATATGTGACTTTGATATTTTAGTTTGAAGACTTAACAGTATTTCTTCCTATTCTGCAACTCTGCACAGTACACAGAATGTGCTGCTACACTGCGGCGAAGCACACTGAATGGAATATGTGACTTTGATATTTTAGTTTGAAGACTTAACAGTATTTCTTCCTATTCTGCAACTCTGCACAGTACACAGAATGTGCTGCTAAACTGCGGCGAAGCACACTGAATGGAATATGTGACTTTGATATTTTAGTTTGAAGACTTAACAGTATTTCTTCCTATTCTGCAACTCTGCACAGTACACAGAATGTGCTGCTAAACTGCGGCGAAGCACACTGAATGGAATATGTGACTTTGATATTTTAGTTTGAAGACTTAACAGTATTTCTTCCTATTCTGCAACTCTGCACAGTACTCAGAATGTGCTGCTAAACTGCGGCGACGCACACTGAATGGAATACGTGACTTTGATATTTTAGTTTGAAGACTTAACAGAATGTGCTCTAATCTGCAACTTTGCACACTAAACAGAATGTGCTCTAATCTGCAACTTTGCACACTAAACAGAATGTGCTCTAATCTGCAACTTTGCACACTAAACAGAATGTGCTCTAATCTGCAACTGTGCACACTAAACAGAATGTGCTCTAATCTGCAACTTTGCACACTAAACAGAATATATATATATTTTTTTTTTTTGTTTGTTTTTTTCCCCCCACACCAAATAACCTGCTGCCCCCACACACAGTAGTCCTAAAAAGGACTTTTGGTTCTTTTTTTTTCACAATTTTTGTTTTTTTCCTCCCTACACTGCCTTTCCCTTCCTATCCTCAGCTCTCCCTGGCTCAGACTGAGCCGAACTCGATGGTCAGGTGCTATACAGCACCTGACCACGGGTTCTGGCCAGCCAATCAGTGTAATGCCAGCAGCCAACATGGCTGCTGGCATTACACCGATGTCAGAGCCTCCCTGCACGTTTATTGGCTGCGCAGCAGCCGCAAAACGTGCGGGGAGGAGACCCGAACATGGCGGGCGAGCACATGCGGTACTCGTACGAGTACCGCCATGTGCCGAGCAGAGCGATGCTCGAGCCGATCCGAGCATCGGCCGAGCATGCTCGCTCAACACTAATCCTTATCTTTTTTAGGCGGCATTTTTAATGCTAGGTTACTTATCTTATTCCTGAAAATAAGCCAGCACAACGGAACTCAATAGAAAAAAAATCAAGGTATCAATATCAAACATGCAGATAACTTCTATTTAAAGGTCCTCTTACTTTCATGATTGATTCATTGTTATAAACATCTTCCAAGCATCACTCCTTCAGATATCAATTTGAGATGGATCAGTACATATATATATCAGTATGTATAAATAGATAGGTAGATATACGTTACCACTCGCAGGACATTCAAATCTTCCTGCTCCACCAGAAACAAACTCTACAAACACCACGCTTCTGTGGGAGACCTCTTCTCTCATCAGGGTTTCTACCCCCTCCTTCATTAAGCGCTTTATACTATACTCTCCCCAGATTTCAGCGGAGGTATTTGCACACTGTAACAGGACATTCAAATCTTCCTACGCCACCAGAGACAAACTCTACAAACACCACACTTCTGGGGGAGACCTTTTCTCTCCTCAAGGTCTCTACCTCCTCCTTCGTTAAGCACTTTATATTGTGCTCTCCCCAACTTTCAAAGGAGGCGTTTGCACACTGTGACAGTTAGTGATATTAGAGGGTTTCATTTTGCTGTAACCTTTTGCACTTTCTGTTGTTTCCTCGGATCCAATCCTATGAGTCATGGGACTCCGCGTGTTGCCGATGCTGCTGCTAACAGCACTTCTTCGGGTTAATAGCTTTACCTGCCAGATGTCTCAGACTCCCCACAGAGCCTTGCAGCTCCAACTGCTATGAGTCCAAGAACGGCAGGGTTGATCTCCCTCATGGCCTTCAGAATGCTGCTGCTAGCGTGATCATCCTGCCCTGGTTCACACCTCCCCCAGCATTACACAGACACGCAGACACTCACGTCCTATGTCATACCTCCACCCATTCGCCCTGGCTGTTTCTGTGAACAACCCCAACTCATAATCATCTGCAAGGACTGTTCTCCAGAGCCTTATGCCATTCAAACCCCCTAGGAAGGTGTTCTAGTGATCCTAACGCAACGGAAGCCCTTTCTATGTGTCTACTGAGAAACCCCTCCCAATGGAATTACTGTATAGGTAAAATTCAGAGTACCCAGAAGTAATTACAATTCTGTCAATGTCACCTTCTCTGCAGGTGCCTATCCCAACTGCGCCTGCCTGACTTTGTCTTATGGTAACCCGACCACCCTGGTCACCGTGTCAAACGCAATCCCCAGGAAGGTCATGACCGACGAGGTGCCTACTGTCTTGTTCTGGCAATGGGGACCCCCCAGATATTGGAAGGACCTGTGCCTGTTCCAAGAGCTGCTGACATACTGAAAACCTCCCATATTCCCACAACATAAGTAGTGCCCAATCTCCCCAACCCCCACTGCACATTTATGCTTTCTACTATCCAAAGCAGGAGGGAACTGAATTCTTAAAACTATGGACATGCAATAGAATAACCCATAGGCAGACATTTGTCCCCGTAACATGCACCCTGAAAGTGACAGCTCCTAAATCTAAAACTGTCTGGATGCAGGAGTAAATTCCTAAAAGCTGACTCCATCTCCCCTTTAGCCATAAGGCCCCCAGGAGTCATCTGTAGAACCTTATGCAACGTTTCATCAAATGACTGGTACTGCATCATGCAAATATGAATATCCATGGCATAGTTCACTGGCTGATCGTTGGGGTGGGATATTATTATTCTTTATATAGTGACAATGTATTTCACAGAGCTGTACAATAGGATAGGTGTTGTATCAGATGGAACTTCCAGTGTTACTTCTTGGGGACCACGCCCAGGGAAGTGACTTGGAGATTCTGCAATGGCAGAGACTTAAATGGGCCAGCTATGTTTACTGCTGCCCCAGTAGAGGTTGCAGAGACATGAAAACAGAATTATGAATTGAAGAAGCTTTTTAAGGTATCATTAATGTTTTAACACAATGGGAACCACATGCCCAAACTCTATATATTGATAAAATAATCCCAAAATACTTGTGTTTGTGTGATCAGTTATTGACTATATTTGGTTTATCAGTTGCACAACACATTAACAATAGGAGAAAACTTCGACCCACTGACAGTACCAAAAGGCCTGAAACCATGAGGTTAGTGATAAGAAAAGACCTCAACACACTGAAAATAACAAATGGTCTGAAACAATAGGATTCACTAATGGTATAACTGGCCCAGGCCTCCATTGTTACAGACTGAAGGACAAAGCACTCACCTTGTGCCCAAATCAGAGGGTGGGTGTACTGCCTCCCACAGACAATGGACTATGTCCTTGCTATGTCAGTCCATTAAGTGAAAAGCCAGACTACATGCTCCACCTGGGCCTTATTCTGTGATGTTCTAACTTACTATTTATTTATAATTATTTTCTTATATTTTATGCTCATATAAAATGTTCCTTATAATTAATCTCCTATTTCATTAAATCTGCGATTCTATATAAAATTCACCAATTTCAGGTATGATAGTGCTGCATCAGTATTTATTGAGAGAATTGTATTGATTTGAAGCTATATTTTCCCAACAGGTATTACATTATAAAGGAGGGAATAAAATTTCATCTAGATAACTTGACATACTATGTAACTTCAGAATAATAATATACAGTTCTGTAAAGATATCAAGAAAGAGCAACCACAAATTTCACTCAATGAGGTAAGAAATGTGGGAAGAACAAAATGCTATCATACCAACAGAGAAAATCACACTACATGAATTTGGATGCAGTCTAAGAAGGTTATATGTGTAACACTATATGGGCCAAAATCCTGACAAATATTTTAATGTGGAGATTAAAATATCACTGTAATATACTTTATCAAAGAAACAGTACCTGCTTGCCAAACCAGGCACCTGAAGAAGCTATGTAACTTGCAGTGAATAAAACAAGTATTAGAGAATGGAAAATACAAGATACATGGACTTAACGTAGCTTTTGCAAGAAAATAATTAATTTACTACATTACGACCCACTGGTACAATAAATGTTTACATCCCTTTATTAAAAGAGAATAAAGTAAAATGTATTATAACTCAGTAAATATACCAATGATAGTGTAGTTAATTACAATATATCAAACTGATTTCCATTAACCTGGGCCCTCAAGGACACCATAAACATCATGCATTAAACAATAAAATCACAAAATCAATTATTCAGCTAATTTTTCTATTGTTTTGTAATAAAATCAGCTGTCCTCAGCTATGGTAAAGTATTACCATCAAAAGAGGGAAGGAAATAAATAAAATGATACAGTGTACCAATCCTATGGAATGCTGACTTTCTTCCTTGGTTTTCTGGATGCAAAGTCCTTGCTGGCAGATAAATCCATTTGGTTTGGAGATTTGAAAGTGCAATTCCTGGCTATTATACCCAAACTATCTCTTTTTACTTTGTTATCATGTTTGTGATCTCCTCAGACCAATATACTGACTGAAATCAGTTCATTCCACAAAACAAACAAACAAACAAGCAAAGCCTCAATAGAGAAGTGAAATTCAACTGCCACTCCCTTACAACCCCCACCCCCTGGAACAGCAAAAGACCCAGACTACAGCCAGCATCAGACAAAACAAAAAGTTAAATTACTGCACCTACTTAGAAACACAACTTTTTATGCAACTAGTCCCTCCTCTTCCCTCCTCCCACAACCCCCCAGGCCCTCTCCCTCACCCCCAGGTGACTGATCACCATCCCCCCCAGCCCCCACCAGGAGCACTGGGAAAGGTGGGGGAAATGAGCACAGCCCCTAGCCCAGAAGAGAAGAAAGAAGGCGGGGCTGCCGGCCATCTTAATTGCCTTCAGGGCCATACTGCCCCATTCAGGCTGCCATTCTCTGTACACAGACAGGGAACAGTTAAAAAATAATACATATATAAAAAAAACAAATAAACTTTTAACGGGTAGATAACAGGGATAGGTAGGAGATCCTTGACATGTGCTGTGGCAGAGACTGGTAGTGGCAGATACTAGAGACAGATACATACATTATTTTCAGTTTTACAAAACATCACTCCATACACTAAGAGCTCTGTTCTGTACATTTCTGCAAAAATCAACACTATTATCAATATGTCCACCAAACGTGCTAGGGTGCAGGGGTAAGGAGACAGGAGAAAGAAAAGGGCATGGACGTTTTAATGCTAGTAAGTCATGCTACATAAACTGACTGAGGTCATACTTACTGCAGTTTGTGCAATAAATGATGATGATCATCCTCTTCCTCCTGAGCAGGTTGTAAAAGTGATATAAAAAGTTCCACCACCACCGTAGTAATCCTAAACCTTTTAACAACACTAAAAAGAAGATGGGTCTCATTTCAGTTTTGTTGCCATAGAACAGGAGGACTTAGCATTGAGTCCAACAGTTTTATCAGACAGTGACACAGTAACACAAAACCGCAAACTAGTGGCCAAACTTTTTCAGATTTCACAAAAACCTAGAAGAATATGAAAGTAGTCGGAGGAGGCAGCCAAAAAAATTTGCTGAAAGGAAAATGCTCAATCTTCCATCACTGAAAAAGGGCAACATGCCTGTTTATAAACGCTTTGAGAGTTCAGCTGGAAAATCTGATGCTAGATAATTAAACATGGCTAAAAATACACAATCCTCATCTCAGTTATCATCATCAGTATGACAATTTTCAAGCCCACCACATACTCTGTCATTCTCACTGTAGTTTACAAAGCAACACAGTAGTAGTCCTTCAGGGTAGGAGTCAATCAGTCTATGAAATATACAGTATGGAGATACTTCACTTACGATACAAAAGCTAAACATTTTGCTATCTGTTGTCTCTCAACTAGCAGCAGTAGAAGCATTGCTAAAAGTACACATGTCCAAGGAGAACATAGTAGTATTGTACATGTCTCAGAGAATGGGACAACATTTTGTCCAGTAACAATAATACCAGTGTTTCCTACTGCTGTTTTGCAAATACAAAGCACAGAGGAGGATGACCCAGTTATTTGGAGGTGATGAGTCATAGAGTCCCCACACACTCCTCCACTACCACCTAAACCACTACTAGTCTTGTCGCTAAAACAATTATATTATGTAGTTTGTTGTATATGATGCCAATCCACTGAGTTATTAGAAAAAAAGTAAAAAGTAATCTATAACTATACCTCTGGAATGGTAAACATTGTCAATTGTTTGAGGTTTAGTGCTTCCCTTTTTCTTTCATTGAAAACAGAGGTTTAAATAACTAATGCCATGTGTTGTACTCATCAGTGAACTGAGTGGTCGGGCATTCGGACACGGACTGAAGGCCTGACGCCGGGGGGCCTGGCCATGTCAGAGAGCAGGACTACTGTCAATGGGGGACAGGGCCTACTGACATGATATCCCAGGCCTGGCAAGAAGGGGGGCCCAGAACCAGACCCTGTCACAAATGACAGATAGCAAGCCACACACAGCTGAGCAGTCCACAGTTACATCAGTGTGGGAATAAGAACAGGTAGCCAAGCCTTTCATGGATTTTCCAGTCCAGAGCCCTAGTCTCTTGCATTCACAAAACTTTTAATGAGGATATGAGCGGCTGGGAGGACCTACCAGCAGCCATCACCCACTTGCTGCCTCTCTGGATTGGCTGTTGTCTCTTCCAACGTAGAGATCAACGTGAAATTATAAATACCACCATGCACAACAGAGCCATGACTACCTAATTCATATTTAATTGGTTACTGAGTGTGTTACCCCCTTGACTGGTCACTGCTGTTGCTGTAGATCCCAGTAGGAGGAGCTTCCTGAAGTGAGATGAGGTGGTAATGTCCAGATATCACATGTTTGTGCCCTGTCTTAGCATAGCTGCTCCTCTTGCATCCTCAAGTAGGTATTGAACTCCTCTTTCAATAATACAATATCTTTTCTATATTTACCTTTCCCCTGTTCCTGCCCCCATGCCCTTTACAATCCATGTGCAAGACTTTGCCTCTGATATGCTCATTGTGCTGTAATTTAATCCTTGTGCCTTCTCTGCTACCTCTCCTTTGCCCTCCCCATTTAACTCCCTGATCTGATGCCCCCTCTTGTGTCTCCATTTCTCCCAGTGCCTCTGTTTTCTCCATTTTTTCTTCATATGTCCTTTTATTGCCCAACTTTGCCTATTAAAATTGTGTACCTTATCTGTTCTCCTGACTTCCCTACCCATGTCCATCTCACTCTTTTACAAGCTGTGCTCGTCTTGGGACCTTGTTGTGAGAGACCAAAGGGCCTGATGTATTAAGTCAAAGTAGTTCAGTTCTGGAGAAATACACAGGATTATAGTGCTAATCACACTGTGTATATATATATATAGGTACTCAAGAAACACATAAGGGTAAACTTACCCCCCAGTAAGGTTAAAAAGTCTATGATTAAAACGTCCGTATAATATTATCTCTAGTCTCACGACCTGGTACAAATCCGGATTGATCAGGGGAAATCAAATCCGGTAGAAAAGGTTGAAGACGAGAAGCCAGTAATTTAGCAAATAATTTCAGATCATTATTCAGTAGAGATATCGGTGGCCCTGTCGGTGGCAAGAGCTTGCATTCCTGCTATGTGGAGATCTCGAACATCTCCGACTATGTCAGACTGGAAAATTAAATTGCGATCGACCTTGCTTATGGAGCGACTATATCTTCGATCCACAGGTAAATACGATCGGTTTATTCACCTGTATACACCATGGTTTAAGTTTCTGGGAATTGATGATACTTCCTAATTTAGTATGGCTCTTCATATTCCTAAATGGGATTTACTACTTTTGACAGTGATGTCCCATTTCCTTACCACCCATGGGATCATTCCTTTATACCTTATCCACCATTCCTCTCCCCTCCCCGTGTTTCCCTTTCTAAAAGTCTTACTCTCTTCTTTCTTTTCTCCTTCTTCTTTTATTTCTCTCTTATCTTCTTTTTCTCACTCTGCTATATATTACTTTTTATTCAAATCACACTGTGTTACTATTTTATCGATGTACGATACATTATTATTGCCTATTTACCTGCTAATAGTATTTCACTTACCTGGTCATGTTTCTCTTGTAATTTTCTCGTTTTTTATGGCCTGTAATATTGTAACTCTTTGCTTTTTTATGTACGCATCTTATTCTACCTCAATAAACATTTAAACATAAAAAAAAAAAAAAAAGTCTATGATTAAGCGCTGTATATAGCGCGAAATGCGTTAGGCCTCTTTGGGGGGTCCTGTTGTGTTTTTTGAGTCTTCCACCTTCAGAGTAATCATGTATGCCGATTTTAATGTTGGAATAAAGATCTCGTTTTTATCCTTTTGGAATATTCAATGACGCTGATTGAACGAGTGCTGTTGCATCCATTTGTTATAAAAGTTCTGGAGAAAGCCATCTTCTCTGTAGGTCACAAATCAATACTCCTACAGTCCCAATTGAGTTAAATGGGTCTGTTAACACTTTGACTGCTAGAGATGTATGCACCACATTTAAGGGATTAAAAGCCCTATTTAATCAAGGGTGTTTTATATGTCAACCGTGGTACAGTTGGTTTGGCCCAGAATTGCTGTAGTTTGCCCTTATACATAAGGTCCACGGGGTTGGAAAGGGGAAATATAAATACATATATATATATATATATATATATATATATATATATATATATATATATTTATATCTCCTAAGAAGGAATTCTGGAGCAATCTAACAAATAGGATGTTACATGAGTCCTTTAACTGCTTAAATGCTAAAGATGTCTAAAAGGCCCCACTAACATTCAAGGGGTTAAAATGTCCCTTTTAAGTCAAAGTGGAATTTTTATTTGTCCTTTACGGTGCAATTTATTTACCCCAAAATTGCTCCATGTCTTAGTGTATAAGGCCCGATGTTGCTTATGGTACATTGTGTGTCCTGACCCCTTTTAAAACTGTTTATTTATAAACCTATGTTTTCTTTATTCCACTGATCCTCTGAGTGTCTCTCAATATTTAGATGCTGATAGTGTCTGTGTGCAGTAAACTTGCTGACTTCCCTTTAGGCCTGTCAATTGCAGGGTCAGTTTAGAGCTTAATCGGGCCGCCCATCAAAGCCTATACATCTAGTGTGGGACAATGTTTGAATTTGCTGCCTGCTTGATGTGCTGGTTTTCAGGACCTGCCAGGACATATATGACCGGAAGTGACATTCGGTTCTACAAGAATTTCTGCGCTCTCACCTGCCAGGTCCTGAAAGAGCAGCAAATTCAAGCATGCTGCCTGTTCTAGAGGTGCGGGGATAAAAAAAAGGGGTGGAGGGGTAGTTTTACCACAGACCTTACAATTGAATTGGAACAATTTAAGTAGTAACACATCTTACATTTTAAAGGGGAACAGTCACTTAAAAAACAAATTTGAGCAAGGATTTTAAACTAAAAAGTAATGTTAGCACTGTTTTTTTTTGTGTTTTTTTACTTGCCTGACAGTGGAGATATCAATGACGGGATGCAAAAAATGTGCGCATCTGCTAAAGGCATTTTTGTGCACAGATAGATTTTGTGCATGTTCTAATCCAGGAAGCTGAATACCAAACGCGTCCTGAATTGCGCATAAAAAAAAAGTTATATATTTTTTTAAGACAACACTACACAAACGTTATCATTTCGTTCGCAATAGCACTTCCTGCATTAGGCGCATTCGCTATTCCACTCACACAGATTCATTAATCCTGGCCATTAGCTGTTCACTAATCTTGATTTTCATGCACAATTCATCAAAATCATGCACAAACCTATTCCCTAGTAGTTTTCACACTAGAAATAGCAATTGCGCATGTTTCCTGCATTCCACCATAAGTCATCTAAACAGGCACCTCCGCAATGTGCGGCACACAGTATGTGTGGCACGCCTCCTCAGGACTTCCCACCTTCTTCCCAGCTGCCCTAGGAAGCGCGTTTGAGTTTCCCTTCGTAGCTTGCTTTAACACCACAGAAAGACAGCTACGAAGGGAAGTGCTAAGGCGCTCCCTGCGGAAGTACCCGTTTAGAAGACTTAATATCTCCACTGTCAGGCAAGTTAAAAAAAAAAAAAAAAAAAAAAAAACAGTGCTAACATTACTTTTTGGTTTAAAACCCTTGCTCAGTTTTTTTAGGTGCATGTTCCCCTTTAAATGCTGACACATAAATGATCTATAGTGATCTATTTACAACTGTGCTGGAGCTACACAAGTGATTCCACAGAGCTTACCACTGAAATGGAACTATACTAGTATTATAGCTCCATTTGCATTGCAAGCTCTGAGGTATCACTTGTGTAGTTTCATTTATCAATTGTAAGCTCTTTGGTATTTAGTGTAGCTCTGTTTCGATTGTACATTCTGTGGTATTACTAGTGTAGCTAAGTTTCATTTTTTAAGCTCTGTGTATCATTTCAACTTTAATCTCTGTGGTATTACTAGTGTAGCTCTGTTTCAACTGTAATCTCTCGGTATTACTACTGTAGCTCTGTTTCAACTGTAAGATCTATGATATTACTAGTCTAGCTCAGTTTCAATTATGGGCTCTGTGGTATTACTAGTTATGTCCTTTTCAATTGTAAGCTCTATGGTCTAACTAGTTTAGCTCCGTTTCAGTTGTAAACTCTGTGATATTACAATTGTAGCTCCATTTCATTTGTAAGATCTGTGGTTTTACTAGGGTAACTAAATTTCAATTGTAAGCGCTATGTAATAGCATAAGGGGGTTGCCTATAGCAGTGGGCTGCAGCAATAACCGAGAAGTGGGACATAAATATGGGTGTGGCATAACTGGGGGACCGGATAAAGGGGGCCCATGACCTTCATTTTTCCGGGGGCCTTGGGATCTTCAGTCTGCCCCTGTTGCACCCCACTGGCAAATTTTAAAGGGATAGTAATACTTTGTTTTAAAGGGATAGTAATACTTCATTTTAACTTTATTTTATTTTGTAGGCATTAAAAAAACATGAAGAATGATATAAGTCTTATCTCTGAAACCTTTATGGTTTAAGAGATATTCACAAACAAAGTATCCCCCCCCTGTTCAGCCAGATAAGAAGGGAGATGACCAGGTAGACTGCAGAGAGGGACAATCTTCAATTAAGATAATGGAAAAAGCTGAAAAACTTGTCAAGGGGGGAAGGGCTTTCATTGTTTTAATACAAAGAAGATTGTCCCCTTCTGTTATCTGTACTGTCATACAACCAGACTGACATCTGAGAAGAGATGGCTTACACTAGGAAAAAGGGGCGGGGAGGGGAACTTTGCTTGTGAATATCTCATAAACCATAAAGGTTTGAGAGATAAGACTTATATCATTCTTCATGTTTTTTTAATGCCTACAAAATAAAATAAAGTTAAAACGAAGTGTTACTATCCCTTTAAAGGGGAACTACCACCCCGTAATAAGTTTGGCTCCAAAAGGGACTGATAGTGCAGGCACACAGACGTCACTGTAACGAGATGTCCGTGCTTCCTGCTCCTGTGAGCCTCGGAAAAATGTCAAAATCTTTGGAACCAGGTAATATTTCTGGCGACTAGCGCTACTAAGTAGCTAGTCGCCAGATGAAGACTGCATTCATGTAAACTTATTGCGGGGTGGTAGTTCCCCTTTAACTTTATTTTATTTTGTAGGCATTAAAAAATATGAAGAATGATATAAGTCTTATCTCGCAAACCTTTATGGTTTAAGAGATATTCACAAGCAAAGTTTCCCCTCCCACCCCTTTTACATAGTGTAAGCCATCTATTCTCAGATGGCGAATCTGGTTGTAAGACCAGACAGATAACAGCAGGGGACAATCTTCTTCCTATGAGAAGAATGAAAGCCCTGCCCCCCTTGACAAGCTTTTCAGGTTTTTCCCTTATCTAAATTGAATTTTGTCCCTCTCTGCAATCTACCTGGGCACCTCCCTTGTGCTCTAGCTGAACAGTGTGACATCAGTAAAAGGGGCTGAAGGGGGACACTTTGTCATTGAATTACTCTTGATCTACAACTCTGACAGAATTGAAATAACACTCTCCAAAGTCCAAATACTATGATGATTAATTAGAGCTGCTTTTATTATGAAACATTACTATCCCTTTAAGCTACACTTATTTGTCAAAAGGATTAGTCATGGGGAAAGTGGTGGGTTGCTGGTAGCACTATCTGCTGGTGAGCTCTGTCATCTTTGAGTAAGAGGATATGTTGAGGTGGTGGCAACACTATTTACATTTGGGCTCTGCAACTGCTAGAACTGTTGGTTCTACTGGTGTCCTCAAAATCAACAGTAGTTCTCCAACTCCTCTTACTAATTTTTTTTCCATACATACCCATATACACACTAACACTGCAGTGCAGCGGGCAAGAGCAGCTGCAGGTGTGTTGGTGCTAGCTCTCTCTGACTACACAAATACTCCAAACTACTTTTATCCCTGTACATCTCTCTGTTTTTGCAACTCTCTCTTTGCAGCTCTATCCTGTATCTCGCAGCATGACAAGAAGTTCCACATTTTCATAGCAGAGGCAAGAATCATCATGGCTATTGAAAGCGTAAGTGGGAAATGGCACAGTTCTCACAAGAAATTCATTAGCAGTAGCAAATATGTGGACTTTTTATTTATTTTCTATTTAAAATTGTGTTTTTTCCACAGCAATTACAGCAAAAAGAAATGGGACATGCAAAATATGAATAATGTGGGTGTTTTTCTGTTTGTTTTTTATTCATAATACCTGTATACAGATTCCCGCTTGCCTTCTGTTGAACCCTTTCCTGATGCTTTCCTATACCTATGCTTGTGACCCCTGCTGAAAATCTTTGTTTATGATCCTGACCTGAAATTGCGACCTACTTATAACATACAACTGCCTATGACCCTGACCTCTCTTGTGGCTCCGCTAGAAACACCTCAGTTGAGATTACAAGATTAGTTTTTGACCCCCAACTATGATACCTTAATTGTGACATTTGGCTCTAGATCTTCATGACCACTCTTATCAGTCCTGTTCCTTCGATTTCTGGTGAGTATTCTATACCTGCAATATTCCACTGAGTCTGCCTCCTACCTGTAGTAGCATTGTGACAAAGCTTAGCTTATCTTAACTTTTATTTGGCACACTGAAGATTATGTCATCTCCTTTCTTTGATCATTTAGCACATTTGGTAAGCAATAACTAAAACATCATATGATTATACTATTCTAGAAGTATTTTAATTGTCATTTAGTACTTTTGATTTAATATATGTTGAATCTTTTTCTTAGGGCGTGAAGAAGTTCAGAATTGCTCACGTCCTATTTATTATTAAAGGGAAATGCACCCCACAGCATCCCTGGAAGTATTAAAGCACATTTAATGCTTTCCCTGTCATACAGAAGCAGTCACCTATTTTTTAGCATTTTGTGTCAGTGCATCCTGAACATCGGGGAAACTGAATTTCCACATCTTCTGAAGCTCAGATGCTCAGAGGGCACAGCCCTGTCCCTCACCATCCCTTTTGATGTCATATGTCACATTCAGACTGAGCAATGGTGACTAGGACTAAGCTACTATAATGTGTTTCTGTTGCCAAAACAGATTACAATAGATTATATCTCATGCACCACTGCTGATCACTGTGCATGACATTATACTAGGGAGGTTATAGAGTACTCTGGCGCCTCCAGGGCCATATTTACATTCCAGGTTCCCCTAGGCAAGGCACTCCAAGTGCCTTTAGCTCTTCCCATGGCCACACCCTCTCTCCTTACATGACCCCATCTCTAGTTCCATCCACAGTTTTTTGGCACAGAAAATAGCCTTGGCACCTTGGTACAACAAATATTTAACCTTTTGGTTGCTAGAGAGATCTCCAACACAGTGTTCCCCTAACATCCAGAGATTAAATATTAAGCTGTAAAGTGGTATAAAACTAGCTCCCCTTAATGACTTCTGATATAGACAAAATCACCACCAAAATTTCCATTGAAAAACATTATATTATTTAGACTTAGATTTTACATATTATTGTTTCTTGTGGGGAATTCATCCTATGATTTTCTTGTGCATTAGCCATTCACCAGTTCATCAATGGCCAGATCCTAGCCAACATTTGTGCAGTAATCAATGAGTGCGTGCCAAATAAATCTGCCATTCCCATCCACTAGCTTTAGTCTGATGAATCCCATATAAATCTATGGGTTCAATACACTCAGACACATTCACTGTATGTTTATGTATATGTATCATATTTTTAGCATATTCCCCTGATGCACATACATAAATCAGAGAAATACACTTACTTGATAAATGGTAAATACCTGAAGGTATCTGTCAATGATTTTGGCAATCAGCAGCATGTCTGATATGCTCCATTTTGTTCCAGTGGGAATTTTCACAAAAATCCATCACATTCCATTATTTCCGCTGGAATTCCAAAATCCCATGGAAAGACAAGGGTACCCCACCAGTTGTCTGGAGGTTTGAGGACAATGGTAACATCTATGTCATAATCATCTTGTACGCTGTCTGTGTTTTGTGAAATATCACCATTGACCCCTCTCCCTCCTCACCAGTACCACTATTGCCTCCGTTATCTCCACCAACAGATAATAGTGTCTGTAGATGTGAGTAGCTGATAGTTTGTCTCCACCATTGTGGAGAAACATTTGGTCTCCATTTTATCCCACCTAGTTGCTGCCGCAACCAAGTTCAAGAAAGCAATAGACAAAAGGAGATCTTCCCTTACTATCTGCTCTGTGTATCACGGTGCCTTTGATTCTGCCTGAGCGACATTCTTACTTCCGGGTTCACCTTGGCTGCTTCTTATTGGCTCTGGGTTTTCAACCCCTTCCAGGACTTGCCTTTATATACGCCCTCCTGTCACTATACCGGTGCCCTTTCGTGGTGTTCCTGACCAGACACTTGTTGCTGTGTTCCTGTTTCGTGTACGATCCGGTTTCGTCTGACCTTGCTCCTGTCTTCGCTGCCCAATTTGTTTACAACCCAGCTTGCCTGACAACGATTCCCGTGACCTATTCCGTTGACTACTGCTGGCTGTGTACCGATCCAGGCTTTGGCTGACTACCACTCTCTGTGTACGATCCAGGTTTTGGTTGACTACCGTTCTCTGTGTACTGATCCAGGCTTTGGCTGACTACCGTTCTCTGTGTACCGATCCAGGCTTTGGCTGACTACCACTCTGTGTACCATTTTTGCATTGGCTACTCTCCTAGCATTAGCTTTACTGCTAGTGTCCCTGATGCCTCCGGTCTTGTGTCCTATAGCCATTTGCTTTACAGTTGCCTGGTTGCTCGCCATACAGCCTGTGCCTTAGCGGTCACTTGTGGTTGCACTACCTTTCAGCCTGCACCTTTCCGTTGTCTCCGGTTGCATTACTATACAGCTTGTGCCTTAGCGGTTATCTGTGGTTGCACTACTATACAGTCTGTGCCTCACTGTTGCCTCCGGTTGCACTACTATACAGCCTGTGCAATACGATTATCTCCGATTGCGCTACTAGCTACCGGTACCTTCCTGTTGCCTCCGGTTGCTCTGCTGTACTGCTTGTACCTTACGATTGCCTCCGGTTGCGCTATACTCAGCCTGTTATTACTGTTGCCTCCGGTTGCGTTGTTCGATCTGTGCCTCACAATTGCCTCCGGTTGCACTACTATACAGCCTGTGCCTATTTCGGTTGCCTCCAGGCATAACCTCCGAGTAAGTGTATCTGAGCCATCACATGGGCTGCCTATACCTGGTTTTCTGGGCAAGTCCAGTAGTCTCAACTGTCTTCCTGTTCCACTGGTGATTTCTGCCCTGCAGTACTTACCTCACCTAGGGCACCTCCTGGCCAGTACTGCTGAGGTTTTGTTCCTGTTCCAGTTCTTCACTCTGCATTACTGTTATTTTGTACATACCTGTCTCTGTTGTACCCTGACCTGTGTCAGATCCAGAAGAGCTTATCCTCTGTCTGGGTCTGGACCTGTGAAGGGCATTTCTGTTCTTTATTATTTAATAAAGCTACATTGTTTTACCTTAACCAAATTGTCTGAGCGTTCATTAAAACCGTGACACTGTGGATAAACAAAGTCTGACTCTCCACCAAATGTCTGCATCTTTGCCAGTCCTCTGTCAAGTTTGTACTGCGTTATATGGGATCTTTCTGCATCCGGGATAAGCTCACGCCCGTTTGCAATTAACTTACCTTCCTCTATGCGGATTCCAGATTCATTCTATGTCTTCCTCCTGAAATCAGTTGTTTCCAATTGCTACTCAATGATCTCCAGAACTTTCTCTCCTTTTCTGGTGCGTGGGCAGGAGGAATATTTGGTGAATAAGGTCCTGGACTCTCATCAGGTGAGAGGGTCTCCCCAGTATTTGGTAGATTGGAAGGGATATGACCCAGAAGAGCATTCCTGACCTCCACGCTGCTGACTTCCATGCCCTGGCCCTTCTCCAAGAATTTCACAGATCCCATCCTGATAAGCCTTGTCACCCTAATGGTTCTTCCTCAGGGAGAAGTGTCATGATTGTGAATTGTTTACCTGTTATTTCCTGTTCCTCCCTCTAATTTTCATTGGACAACTGTGCTATTTAAACCTATGTCCCTCTCCTGCTCATGGTCCGGTCTACGAGCTGTATTCCTTGATCTCTGACATATGACTTCTCTGTTTTCTGTTTGTGCTTTGACCCAGCTCTGCTGTTTGACCTTCACTGCTTTCTGCTGATTCTGTACCCTCACCAATGATTCATCAGTCATCGACCGCCACTTCTCTGGGACTACCCTTCCAGATTCAACTTGGCACTGCATTTGAGACTTCCTATCACAGTGATTTCCTTATCTGCTGGTCCTGTCCGGTAGTATGTGAGCGGCATAACTCTGACTTGATCCATGTGCGGGCGCATGCATCTGAAGTCGCGCTTGCTATTTTATACTTCCAGTCAGTCTAGCGATATTGCTCCGTAGATTCCACTACCAGTACTAGCGCATGTACACTTTTGCCTCTACTCAGTCAAGCCGTTGCCTCTGACAGGCAAGTGCAGGTTAATCTTGCTCGTGGCCTCCTCTCTGTGCGCTCCTACCAACTGCCTTGCCTAAGCACTTACTCTGCTGCCTAGAGTAGTGCTATTTGCAGATTGCCTGTATCTGCTGGCTACCCTCGCTCTGTGTCCCCGCTGGGTATCACTACACCTGCAGCTACCCAAAAGCTCCATCTGACTTTCGATTCTCTGGGATTGTCTGGGTATGCACCTTTACTGTTTCAGCATTCAGTTGCCTATCAGTATTTAGAACCAATTTGGTTCTGCCTATTCCATATCTACATACCTGTGGGGGTTCAGTGTCAGCTCCTGGCTAGTGGACTAGACACTGTCCTCACGTCGTTCTCCCCATTGACTGAGGAAGTGTTTTGCTTTTTGCATTATTCTGATTATTTTAATAAACTGGTTATATTCACTTGTACCGTTGTTGTGTATTTATTTGCCTAAGGGACCATGACAGTATGAAAGGGCCATGAGTACTGAAGGTACAAGTGAACCAGTGCAGAGCATTGTAGCCAGAAAGGATTCTCAGGATCTGCAGATCTATCAGCTATCTTTTGCTATGCAAACTCTGTTAAATGGAACCGCACACTTTATCTATGGTAGCCTTTAACTGTAGTCTTGTACGTAGTTCTAGCCAGCTATGGAATGCTCTCTTTCTTTTGTGTTCAGACTTGTCTTTTGGAAAGCTGAAACTATTCACCTGGTGTGGACCTTATGTTATCAGGAAGTCCCTCAGTTTACTGCTCATATTTGGCCAGATGCCTGGGTCTTCTAGAAATAGAGAACTGAACTCAGTCACCAGGAATCAGCTTATCACCATGCTCACATCTGCTGGGCTTTCCTCTTCAGGAACATGTACAGCTTCATCAGTTTGAGATGCTGATGTGGATGCATTAGCAGTCATTTCTCTAGGGGTCTTACTATCTGAACAAATAGTTGTCTCCTCAGTTGGAAGCCCCTGTTGCACAGGAGATTTGTCTTGACTCCCTGATTTAATACATTTCAGAATGGCTCTGTTCTGCTTAGATAAAAAAGCCTCCTTCGCTACTCTATTCTGCATATTGTGTACCAGAAAGACATATGTGTTTCCTTCCACCAGACATGGCTGATGCATACTGTTGGCAAAAGGTAAGACAAAAGACAAGATTATAGCATTGAGGATCAAGACAAATCACATGCTACGATCCTCCCAAATCACTTGCTACTTTGCCTATGTGTCCCTGTGATCTAGTGTCCAGCACTCTTCCCCCTCCTGTTCTCATGTGCAAGTCTGTCAGAGCAAAAAACCTACTGACAGACTAATTATGTCATCTCAAAGGGAAAAAATTCCTTCACTCCAAGGCAGTTGGTCTCACCCTGGATCAACGTTTCCTTGTGATAACTCTGTATGCACTACATATCTAGAAGCCAACAATTTTTTGAATATATTGTTTGAATGTGCCAAAACAACTTCAGATGGCAGTCTATTTCACAGTTTAACCACCATAACAGTAAAGAAACCTTCTTGACGTATTGTCTGGAAGTTACAATTTATAAAAAAAATATCCAGAAAAATATATTTGTATCATAGCTGAAATTTTCCATTCCTTTAATCATTTTTGTAGCCTGGCACTGAACCTGTTCTGTTTCCATTATGTCATTTTTTTTTTTTCGTAGTAGTGCCTAAAATTGCACTGCATATTCCAGATGCAGTCTTACCACTGATGTATAAAGAGGCAAAATGATATTGTGACTTATTCCCCTTTTAATATAGGACAACAGCTTGCTTGCCTTTTCAACAGCTACACAGTCTACTATCAACAAAAACAGCCAAATCCTTCTCCTTAGTGGATTTAACCAACAAACAGCCATTTAGAATTTAACTAGCATTCATGATGTTCTGGGACATGTGGTCACCCTAATGACTACCCACTGGAATTCAAGATCCCCAGAAAAACCAGCATGTCAGTTTGTTGGCTGAAAGGATAATTGTCAACATAATAAAAACAAATACAATTATTTATTAATTTAAAATGCCAGCTCATAGTGATATGCTCATCTGCATTAAAGAGTGAGTAAACCCATATTTTTTATTTTAATGAGGCAGAAGGCCACTTTTTTAGGGATATTTTTTATATATATAATGACAGGCGTGCTTATGCCCAAAAACTGACAGTTCTTTTATGGGAGCTGCTGGATTATGATGGAACAAAATTGGCACTGTACCACAAAAAATCAGTACAGTTGGCATGTACATACAACTAAATCTGGACTCCAAAGAAGTAAAATAGCTATTTATTTATTTATTTATTTATTGTCTGTTTTTCAAAAGCTTTATTAAAATCCAAAAGTTTACAGATTCACCAGATTTAAAGACAAACTTGCCATCACTAAAGTACATATATCCAATTTCAGATTTGGGCAGTAAGCTAGTATAACACCTTAGATATGACAATTATGTAGCTTGATAAACCTATTAATGAAATTGAACGAAAACTCTCAACCATTTAGTGTTAACTTTCCCAAGGCAGTACTTGGCATGGAAAATCAAATGGTCTGCCAAATGAAAATGATAGTGCCAGAGTAAAAACATACAGTTAAGTAAAGATAAGAGTGGAAATAAGGTAAGAAGTGAGGACAGAAGAGAAGTTCTCCCCCACAAAACAGGGGAGAAAACCCGGTTGAAGCCCAGATGAGAGAGAAGGAATGGGGGGGCAGTTTCCCTAGAAAATCGATTGAATGATATCGGAGAAGATATGAACGTGCAGCACGAGCCAGCGACTCCTACTTACAGGTTCTGGGAGAAAGAGGAGCGAACCAAACATCAAAGCATGGAAGCTACCCTTAAAGGGATAGTAATACTTCATTTTAACTTTATTTTATTTTGTAGGCATTAAAAAAACATGAAGAATGATATAAGTCTTATCTCTGAAACCTTTATGGTTTAAGAGATATTCACAAACAAAGTATCCCCCCCCTGTTCAACCATATCAGAAGGGAGATGCCCAGGTAGACTGCAGAGAGGGACAATCTTCAATTAAGATAATGGAAAAAGCTGATAAACTTGTCAAGGGGGGAAGGGCTTTCATTGTTTTCATACAAAGAAAATTGTCCCCTTCTGTTATCTGTACTGTCATACAACCAGACTCACATCTGAGAAGAGATGGCTTACACTAGGTAAAAGGGGCGGGGAGGGGAACTTTGCTTGTGAATATCTCATAAACCATAAAGGTTTGAGAGATAAGACTTATATCATTCTTCATGTTTTTTTAATGCCTACAAAATAAAATAAAGTTAAAACGAAGTGTTACTATCCCTTTAAGTCAAATGTTTATCATTACTCAGAAGACACAATTGCCCCAGTCAGAAGGGTTAGTGAGGTGCGAGGTAGAACTGGCAATTTCATTAAGCCCTCGTTTGTGTATGTGAAGATAACATCCAGGTTGTGGGCTCTGCAATATTATAATACATGACTTGTAGCATGATGGGCGCGCCATAATGACGATGTCTCCTCAAATGAACCCAGTGAGCTGTTTCAAAGAGGGTGCAATCGTTCAAGTTCATAAGTCCCATTCACTCCAGCCAGCCACATATCTAGTGTTGGGGGAGATTCTGTCTTCCAGAGTTTAGGGATTAAGTGAGGAGCATGATGTAATAGTTTTTTGATTAAGGGTTTATAGGTAGAAGGCATCAATGGTGGGGTTGGCAGTACAAGAAACAGACATATGATGGGCTCAGGTTTTAGTGAGACTGAGAACACAGAGTTTGAGAGACACTACCTTCTCCCAGTAACCCCCAATCAAGGGGCAAGACCACCATATGTGGAAAATAGTGCCTTCTGCGCTAGAACATCTAAAAAAACCAGAAGGAATCTGAGGGGATATCTTGTGTAACCGTACTGGGGTGTAATACCATCGTGTGAAAAATGTATAGCTAGACTCTTTCATCATAGTGCTGGGAGTATCTAATATGCCAAACCATCACAACGCGGTGTAAGAGATTAGAATATTATCTTCCCATGCTAGAGTGAAAGCAGGTTTGTGTAATCGTGTGTCCTTAAGTGTGAGGCTGTATATTTCCTCCAACATTTTGGTGGCTAGGGACCCTGAAAAAAATGCCTTCTCAAAGGCAGTGAGTTCCCTGTAGGTGCCTCCCGTAGCCATCAAGGAGCAAATATAATGTGTGATTTGGAGATATTCCCACTTTGAGGAAGATGGTAAAAGGTGGGCTTCTGAGAGGGTGTTAAAGGACGGGATACCCGAGAATGGCATTAAGGATTTTAGGGTGTGTATACATTCACATTTCCACAAGAGAGAGGATTTAGAGTGTAAACCCAGAGGGAAACCAGGATTCCCTATAATAGACAGTAATGGTGAAGTAAAGGGAGCTGCCATTGAGGAGACATTGAAAGAATCCCAAGAGTCCAGTAAATGGTGGAGAATAGGATGCTCACTGCACCCTCTCGGTCTATCTTTTGGTTTTATCCAGAGAAAGTTTTCCAAGAGACATGGAGGAAAAAGCAAGGGAAAGATCCTGGATCCGGTCTTTCCAAGGCATTCACACTGTCTCCATGACGAGAGTCACGGCTGCTGCAGTATAATAGTTGGTAATGTTCTGAAGCGCCACACCACCATGAGTAGGATGCTTGTAAAGGCGCGCTGCTGGTAAGCAAGGTTTTTTGTAAGCCCAGGTAAAGGCATTAATTGCAGACTGAAGCTTAGCAATCTGCTCAAGGGGAAAATGAAGAGGGATAGTTTTGAGTATGTACAGAATCTTGGGCAGTGTTCTCAGCCAGATCAGTACAGCAATGGAACAGGGTCTCAGCCAGATCAGCTGGTAACGGAGCGGGTTATCAGCCAGATCAGTTCCGCAACGGAGCGGGTTCTCAGCCAGATCAGTTCAGCAACGGAGCGGGTTCTCAGCCAGATCAGTTCAGCAACTGAGCGGGTTCTCTATCACAGTGCCCGTGATTGCTCTCTTTGTTTGTCTATCACCAGTAGGGGGCTCTCCATTGGCTGGTTGCTGTCAGCCCACCCTGTATAAGCCTATTTAAACCTAGCCAGGGCACCCTTTGGTTGCCCTTTCGTGTTGTCTCTATGCTGTTGCATTTGAGCCTGTTCCTGAGTATCCTGGGCCTCGGCTGTGTTCCAGCTACCTGTATTTGAGTCGTTCCAGTGTTTCCCTTTGAAGAATTCCTGCCTCCTGCTGTTCCGGGTGTCTTCTCCGCTTCCTGCCGCCAGTCTCTGCAGTGATTCCGGTTGACCGTCTGCCTGCTGGTTCCTGCCTCCATTCGCTGTTTCCTGCCTTCAGATGTTCCTGAGTCGACTTGGCGACATTGTCATCTTCCCGGTTACTGTGCGAGTACCGGCACGCACTACAAGCCACCCGGCTGTATAAGTGTTATAGTGTTCCACGTACGAGGTACTGGTTCGCACCCCAAGCCACCCGGCTGTCTAAGTGTCTTAGCGTCCCACATCCAGGGCACTGGTTAGCTCCACCAGACACCCGGCTGTATCAATGTTATAGCGTTCCACGTACGAGGTACTGGTTCGCACCCAAGCCACCCGGCTGTCTAAGTGTCTTAGCGTCCCACATCCAGGGCACTGGTTCGCTTTACCAGCCACCCGGCTGTATCAATGTTATAGCGTTCCACGTACAGGGTACTGGTTCGCTCCACCAGCCACCCGGCTGTATAAGTGTTATAGCGTTCCACGTACGAGGTACTGGTTCGCTCCATAAGCCACCCGGCTGTCTAAGTGTCTTGCTTTACACATACAGGGTTCTGGTTCGCTCCACAAGCCATCCGGCTGTATAAGTGTTATAGCGTTCCACGTACAGGGTACTGGTTCGCTCCTCCAGCCACCCGGCTGTATAAGTGTTATAGCGTTCCACACACAGGGTACTGGTTCGCTCCACAAGCCACCCGGCTGTCTAAGTATTATAGCGCTCCATGTACAGGGTACTGGTTCGCTCCACAAGCCGCCCAGCTGCCTCATTATATATCTTGTGCGTCCCACATGTGGGGTACTGGTTTGCTCCATGCATATTTGCTTTCTCTATGGCAGAAGGGTGTTCCGTTTGTGTAGAGCATTACTGAGTGACATTATCTCTGCTGCTGGCGGCTTGCTTACTGACTTGCCTCTTTACCAGCTTAGTGACTGTTTCACCACCAGTCAGTCACTGTCGGTTGGCCTAATTTGATCACCTGTGTATCGGCTGTCTTGCCCGGTAAACGGTAAGGCCGGTAGAACCTGTCCTGTTTCCTTGGGTTGCCTTACCCGGTATTGGCAAGACCGGTAAAGCCTGTGTAGTCATCTGTATCGGCTGTCTTGCCCGGTAACGGTAAGGCCGGTAGAACCTGTCCTGTTTCCTGGGTTGCCTTACCCGGTATTGGTAGAGCCTCATCTCCTCAGTTCTAATCTCCTGGCTGCCTTGCCCGGTATTTTGGCAAGGCCGGTAGAGCCGTCACATGGAGCAAATAGTCAGCCAGAGCCGCAGGTCTGCACCAGAATAGTTGTCGGACAAGCCTATGGTCACACGGAGCAAATAGTCAGCCAGAGCCGCAGGTCTGCACCAGAATAGTTGTCGGACAAGCCTATGGTCACACAAGGAGCGGATAGTCAGAGCCACAGGTCCGCACCAAATTGGGTAGTCAGACAAATCAGGTAATACACAGAGCAAAACAACACTAACTGCACTGGAACACCACGAAAGGGCAACTGATGTGGTGTCCAGGCAATTTAAAAACTGATTGCTCCATCTCTGAGAGGTGGAGCAATAAGGGTACTATCTCTTTAAAGAAGCCAGGTTGCGACGTCACTAAGGGAATCCCTGTGACTTGCTCCCACACACTGCTGGCTGGAAGAGGAACACATGAGGCAGGAGCCGCTTGGAACAGACCCAGGCAGCCGGAGAAGCAGTAGGAGCTCACACTCTAACGTAATTCAGTTTGTCAATAAAGCTTGCACTGTAATGTAATTCAGTTCACCAATAAAGCTCACACAGATATAATTCAGTTCATCAATAAAGCTCACATTCTAATGTAATTCAGTACACCAATAAAGTTGGCACTGTAATGTAATTCAGTTCACCAATAAAGCTCACACTCTGATGTAATTCAGTTCACCAATAAATCTAACACTCTAATGTAATTCTTTTGCCAATTAAGCTTGCACTCTAATGCAATTCATTTTGCCAATTAAACTTGCACTGTAATTCAGTTTGCCAATAAAGCTCACACTCTAATGTAATTCAGTTCACCAAAAAAGCTATCACTGTAATCTAATTCAGTTCACTGTAATGTAATTAAGTTATATAATAAAGCTTGCACTTTAGTGTAATTCAGTTAGTCAGAAAGCTCACACTCTAGTATAATTCAGTTAGATAATAAAGTTTGACCTCTAATGTAATTCAGTTCATCAATAAAGCTCACACTGTGTGAAAGTATTTTACCAGGAAGAATATGTTGAGATTGTCTCCCATTTTCAAGTATGTCCTGCACTCATTTTATCTACCTCAGAAGGGGGAAAAAAGCTGAGCTGACCTTGCCAGGACTAGAACCTGCAACCTTGTGGCTTGAACAGATTCTATGGCTGGTGCATTAATCAACTGAGCCATCTCACCAGTAAATGTAATGTAATGTAATTCAGTTTACCAATATAGCTCACACTTTAATAAGTGTAATTTAGTTAGGTAATAAAGCTTGTATTCTAATGTAATTCATTTTTTAATGCTTTGTTAAGAAATGAAGCAATTACAGCATTTGAATGCAGCATCACAAAGCTTAAACAAAGCCAATCATAGATAAAACATACAGAGAATAGCTAAAGACGTTGCACTGAGAAGAATATGCATCATAATACTAGCACGGTGCCCGTGATTGCTGCCTTTTCCTGTTAGTTATCTGATTGGGCTCTCCATTGGCTGCCTGTCTTCAGCCCGCCCTGTATTGCCTATTTAGACTGGGCTTGGGCAACCTTTGGTTGCCCTTTCATGGTGTCTCTGTCGCTAGCACCTGCACTGTTTCTTCTGAGCTTCCTGGGCCTTGACTGATTCTACTACGCTCCAGAGATCGCCTGTGTACCTGCCTGACAGCTTCCTCGGTGTATTGGTTCCTGCCTCCATCCTGATCCACATACCTGGGAACTTTTGAGACAGGGCTACCCGGAGCGTAACCCTGTCAGTGCCGACCTGGGGGAAAATGACGCGATTTGCGTCATAAAGGGGCGGGGCTTAGTCGCAGAGGGGGGGCGGGACAAAAAAACCCTGCAAAATGTATCTAAGAGGGCGGGGAGTGGGAGGAACCAGGCGGGACTGAGCACAAGTGGGCAGAGTTTCTATTTAAACTCTGCCTACCCGGTAATCCACTCATCGCCCCGGAGACCCGGTAATTCAGTCTGAAATCCGGAGTCTCCGGGGCAAAACCGAAGAGTTCCCAGGTATGCTGATCCAGTTTGGGCTGTTGTTCCTGCTTCTGTTCCTGATCCGGTTGGCTGCCGTTACTGTTCCTGTTTCCTGTCTTGACCTGGCTATGTTCCTGCTCCTGGATCACGTGCAGAGTGTCTCCTCCTTCATGTTGCCTTGGGTGACATTCTTATCATTCAGTGACTTGTGTAGTCCAGTACGTGGGTACTGGTTCGCTCCATATACAACCGGTTGCTCGCTGCGTTCCATACAGCACCGGTAGAGTCTTGTGTATCCAGTACGCGGGAACTGGTTCGCTCTATGTATAACCGGTGGCTTGCTGCGTTCCATACAGCACCGGTAGAGTTTTGTGTAATCCAGTACTCGGATACTGGTTCATTCCTTGTATAACCGGTTGCTCGCTGCATTCCATACGGCACCAGTAGAGTCTTGTGTAGTCCAGTACATGGGTACTGGTTCGCTCCATATATACCGGTTGCTCACAGTATCCTTTTAGCACCGGCAGTGTCATAGTTGGTCCAGTACGTGGGTACTGATTTGCTCCATCATTACCGGGTGCTCGTTGACACCTACACAGCCCCGGCAAGGCCTCTGTGTGCTCAGTATAGGCGACTGGTTTACTCCACCAATATTCTAGTCGCTGAGGCCTTCTCCGCTTATGCACCAGTACTTGCAGTTCTCTGGGTCTAGCGAGGCTGCCTTGCCCGGTATATTGCCAAGGCTGGTATAGTCTCCTCTCTCGTTGTGCCAGTCCCACGGCTGTCTTGCCCGGTATATTGGCAGGGCCAGTAGAGCCTCCTCTCTCTTTGTGTCAATCTCAAGGCTGCCTTGCCCGGTATATTGGCAGGGCTGGTAGAGCCTTCTCTCTCATTGTGCCAGTCTCAAGGCTGCCCTGCCTGGTATATTGGTAGGGCCAGTAGAGCCTCCTCTTTTGTTATGCAAGCCTCCAGGCTGCCTTGCCCGGTATATTGGTAAGGCCGGTAGAACATATTTGCATATTGTGCCAGTCTTAAGGTTGCCTTACCCGGTATTGGCAAGGCCGGTAGAGCCTTTCTATTATTCATTGTACCACTATTCACTATTGCATTGTACGAATTGCGTGTTATATGTGTATGCCAAACCCGCGAGGGTTCTCTTTAAACTTTCAATAAAGTTGTGTTTTTATCTTTACTTTGTGTCTGAGAGTCAAGACAAACCGTGACGAATACATAATGAGGATAAAACATATCAAAGTATATGAAGCTATCCAGAGAAAATATTAGGTAGTATCTCTGACAAATCTGTAAACTGACACAAGAGAGAAAAGATTAAATACTAAGAATTACAGTGCTGTTATTTATCAAACTCTATTGAGTAGTCACAGAAACTACTGTGTAATATAAAAGTGATATGCACAATACAGCGCTAAATATTGATTGACTAAACTGGATAATCCACTGAAATTAGTGCTATAGAAACAAGTTATAGGCATCATATAAAATAACATGAAATACCTCACAATGATCAAGTGGTCCTGTTGCAAAGAGAATAATGTGTGGGCAGAATAACAGGGCACGCGCCCTGTACCCCGTCAGAATGTCACACAGTGGCCTCTTAGAGGTCTGGGGGGGAAATAGAGTATTACTTGAAAGAATTTTCATAGGCCTAGTCAAGAACGTAAATTTTGAAAGAATACCATGCCCCATAAAATGTATTAACAGTAAAACATACTGGCTGTGCTGAATCTCTTTAGGAAAACAACCATAGTAGGTTATATACATCCCTTCAATAAGCAAAGAACTCCCCGGCTAGGAAGGGCACTGCATCTGATCACAAACTAGTCGGCAAATCTGAATAATAGACCCAAGATTCCGGGGGCACTACAAACAGCAGAGGTGCAGTCTACACCCCAAAGCTATCAGGGATATCCCCGGAATTCCAGGCACACACCCAATCCATATGATCTACAGATACATCGGCAACCATAATCTATAAGAAAAGCAACCAAATCTGGCAAATAAATAAATAGAGACAAACATGTGGTATCCTAAATTTAACAAAACACCCCACCCAACCAACCTCCCACATCCTACATATCCTAAATAAGCTTCCCAGTGTACGATCTATGCAAAGAAAGGCTATCTCCCCCGGGCCCTAGGGGAGAACGCCCACTGATCTTGGAGCAAACGGGCATACATACATTCATTTTTGCTACTTGTGCAAACCACAACTCAAACTCCTAGGGCTTGATCCTATTCCTTGTGCCAGCACTCTCAGTAGGGCAAAAATCATTACTGAACAGCACACACAGTGTTACCTTCGGAATGCAATTGCTCAATCAACATGAACCATGATGAGCGCTGGGACACAGAACCCAACTTGTGGCCCAACATTTGTTGTGGTTTTTCAGTCCTATAACACTCTGAATAGTGTGGGAAATAGGAAGATCAAAGGAAAGCCTCTAACACCGAGCGTCAGCTGCAAACACAGTCACCCACCCAAACATTAACCCCCCTTTGGCCCTACACTATCCTAACATGAACAATAAAGTGGACCCATACTAGCCCTAACACTATCCTACCACCCAGAGTGAGAACACCTATATGTCATCCTGATGTCCAGCAGAGTCTTCGCACCCTGCTCTTCTTCAATTTTTCTTCTTCTGTAGGCTTCTATTTTCTTCTTTCTTCTTCTTCATCTGTCACCCTCTTCTTTCTTCTTCTTAATCTCTTATCTCCTTCTGTCATCTCCATCTTCATCTGTCATCTTTTTTCTTCATCTGTGCTCATCTTCATTTTCTTCTTGACACATAGTGTTGAACCTGTAATAAAAAAGCTATAGTTAGTAAAATAAATATATATCATTAAACATGCGTAGCCACCGGCAGGAAAAAACAGCAAAAACCCCACTCCTCGTACCTTTTGGCTCTTGCCCGATGCTAACTGAGGGAAATTTGAACAGGGACTGCCTTTTATATGGCCAGTCTCTGTTCAAATTCCCCCCCATTCTCCCATTGACTAGGATGTGGGTTTACGCACAGTTTAAGCATGACACACAACATGTCCTGCAGTAACCACACCTCACAGCCAATCAGCTTCTAGGAGGAGGGGTGATTCAATGATCTGAAAGCTGATTGGATGGGAGGTGGGGTTACTTCAGGGCAAGTTCCTTGCCCTGCATAATCCCATATCTCAGCCAATGGGAGCATGAGAATTAGTTTGAACTGGGACTGGCCATATAAAAGGGAGTCCCTTTTCAAATTTCCTTCAGTGCGATTCAGGCAATGGCCCGAAAGGTATGAAGAGAGGGGATTTTTGCAATTGTTGCCTGCCAGTAGAGGCAGCATAACTTTAATGATATATTTAATCTATTAACTATATTGTTTTTTACAGGTTTAACACTAAGTTTAAAGAAGAAGAGTGAAGAGGAGCACAGATGAAGAACGAAGATGGAGATGATAGATGAAGGTGGACATGACAGGTGAAGATAACAAACAAAGAAGAAGAAAGAAAAGATAGAAGCTTACAGATTAATTGAAGAAGAAGACCTGGGTGCAGAAGACCCCGCTGTACATCAGGAATACAGGGAAGTATTGATTTTTTTTTTTATTATATATATATATATATTTTTTTTATGATTAATCCTTTAAGTGCAGTATGCAATGCTGTGCAATGTGCTGCATTCCCTACCGGCACTCAAAGGGTTAATATATATATATAATTTTTTTTAATTCACACACATTTTTTTAGAACCTTTTCAATGCCAGAGGGGTATGCAATGCATTGTTTAACAATTCATTTCGTATCCCTCTGGCATTGATAGGTTAATTATCTATGCTTTACACACATTTTGACAACCCTTTCAGTGCTAGAGGGGTATGCAACACATTGCTTTGCAATGAACTGCACAACGCACTGGCACTAAAAGGGTTACTTAGTTTCACATTGCACACATTTTTTTCATACTTTTTTCATACAAGGGTGAACTAGCATTTTTTTCTTAGGTTTTTAACATTACACTTTGAGGCGATAAAGTTGAGTCCATTAACGCATGTTACTATCCACAAATAACTGTATCACAAATTCAGCTTATTTTCCATTACTTCCTTTTGGCGCAAATTTAGCTACTATGTGCATTTTTAATGTTCCCCAGTGTGTCACAGTGCAGGTAATTGCATACCTGATTTTTTTTTAGCGCTATGAATTGGGGCGAGACCTTAGTCTTTTCAATATGTCACCTATACTTGCTGTATGTTCTAGACTTGAAGTGTATTGCAAAACTGATGCCAAACAGAGTTAATACAGGACCAAAGCAAACATGATGGAGTTCTTTACTTCTGGATCTAATTATATTTTCAATGAGATTTTCTCCAGTAAGTTCAGCGTTATGAAACAAAGACCTTTAGGCTCATCTGGAAAAGCTCTTGATCTTACTGCCTTTTGCCCCCAAGGCTCAGGATGAAAAGCAAGTCTAAATGCTGCTGTGAATTGTACCAAGCTGCTCCTGACCTCTGGAATTTAAACTGCTGCTAACACAGGAACAAACGCTGCCATTCCATGCTTTCACAGCCAGATACCTGAACGATGAAGAACATGCAACAAAAGTATTTATGAGTGACAAATATCTGTGAAGCAAAATAAATCAACTTGGCATTGCAATGATGATGCTTTCATAGTGTAGCATCATTAGTTAAGTATCATTCTGCACTGACATTGGTGGCACATGTGTATCAAATATGTGAATATGTGAAGACTTTTCTCTATTTCAGTTGGCTGGAATTTTTTTAAGTTTGCTTAGCAAGCCCATCTTGTTAACTGTGTACGGCTAGTATACCTCAACCGCATGTTCTATTCCTGTCAAAATAAATAGTTTTCATGTTATCATTTATTTGTAAAGTGTTAAAAATTACCCATGGCATACAACAGGACATGACATAAACATGGTGTACAGGTAGATGCCAATGCAGGGAATATTGTTAACAAAGGAGATTAAAATGTACATCTAGGTGACAATGCATGCAATATTCTTAACAACGGTGATCAAAAAACACTGAAGCAGAAGGATAAGAGGAACCTACCGTTTAGTGTTTATTTTGAAAAGAATTTGAGGGGGAACTGTAACAAAAGGACTGCTGATACAAGACTTGTTTACTGTATAATTTTATAGTGAGGTAAGACACAACACAGTTTGCCCTAGTCTAAAAGAAAAGTAAGGATATATTCAGCTATGTGGAATAAGTTGCTGCTACATAAGTAAATAATAATTATAACAATGATAATAATAATAATAATAAAATAATAATATATGGAGGTCCAGCCACAAAGCAAGAGAGAGTAAGGAAAAATTACTGGTAAGGGTGGAATACAAAATTTGTTTGTTGGATGTGGTGTTCTGGGAGGATGCTGCATGAACTGATAATATTCTTAGAAGATGTATTTTCCTTATGCCTGGAAATTAAGGAATAGTGTGATGAAGCAAGGAAAGGGTTCCATAAGGTGAGAACCGCCCTATATGAATATTTAGATTGGAGTGAATGGTGGGTGGTTAGAGATTGATCAATCACGCTGATAATAGCCTTCTTCTTGTCATAAGGTTTTCACAGAGGGGTATTGTGGATATTGTTATTGGATTGTTAACATTTGGAAATTATAAATGTGGGCATAACATCAGTATCATATGCTTAAACATATTAACAATATAACATTTTCAATCATTAAATAAAGGGAAAGTTTTCCATTTAATCAATTTTTAAATTGTACAGGACATTATGTTATATGTCTACTGGAATGTTCATGTAATCAGCAATATGTGGGAAGTACCATCAGTTAAACAAAAAAAATGATTACAAGAACACAGATGAACATAAAAAAGGATCAATAAAACAAAGTGGATTGAATTTATGAATCTGCCAGCATAGCTCCACTGGCCTCCAGTGCCAGTGACAGCACTTCAGTATATGTACTAGACTTGTGCGATTCGGGTCGGCAACATTCGGAATTTGACGAAAATGTGGTCATTCTGCGACATTCGGGCAAGGGTCAACATTCAGGCATTTAGACATTCAGGCAAGGGTCTTTCACCCCAAAAAAATAAGAATCCGACTAGCCCTGGTCAGAATGTCGTTGAAACTTTTGGAAATTCGGCTACTACTACCCGCGCTCGATTACTTTCCCTCCATGTCTCTAGTCCAATTAGCTTCTCCTTTTCATTCGGTACTTTCCCGCTTTGTCTCAATTCCAGTTGGCTTCTTCGTTTCATGATGGGGGTTGGACTAATGACACAGACACCCAAGTAGACAGCCTACATTTCCTCATTGTGTTGTTGGAGCTCAAAGAGAGAAGAAGGAGATAGAGTGTGTCCAGTTGTTGTGTAGGCAGGCAGTTAGCATTAGGCATAGGCAGGTAGCCAGCATTAGTGCCTTATTGCCACTGCAAGGGAGTCATCTTTGTTCCTGTGCAAAAAATTAAAAATATTAGGGATTTGTTTGACACATCAGCCAGTATCACAGTTCTGTAGGCAGGCCTAGTACCTTATTACCACCGAAAGGGAAAGTCACCTTTGTTTCTTTAACATTAAAAATAATAGTAGGAATTTGTTTGAATAACTTTCAGAGTGACGCTATCACGGTTCCCATGATCTCTCTGTCACTCTTTGCCGTGGTGAGCTCCCATTGGCTGAGCTTGTTTGGCCTGCCCAGTATGGCCTTCATATACCGAGCCTCTGGCACCTGTCAGGTGCCCTTTCGTGGTGTTCCTGTACCAGTGCTACTGTTGCTGTGTTCCTGCGCTTCTGTGTACCGACTTGGCCCATCTAACTACTCTCATTGGTTCCTGCTCCATGATCTGACCCGGCTTGTCTGACGTTCCTGTTCCGTGATTGACCCGGCTTGTCTGACGTTCCTGCTCCGTGATTGACCCGGCCCGGCCTGCTCCGTGACCTGATTCCGGCTATCCTGACATCCTGAGAGTGTTCCAGCTGCGATCCTGATCCTGTGTCGCTTGGTGACATTCTAAACTTTCATAGTAGCAGTGTTTGTGCAGACTGAACATTCCGTTAACTCTTGCAGAGCCTGTTGCCTCCATACACTGGGCCTTCCGTTACACTTGCAGAGCACTGTTGCCTCCGTTATACTGAGCCTTTCCGTTAACACTTGCTGAGTACTGTTGCCTTCGATTTATTGAGCCTTCCATTTACACTTGCAGAGCATTGCAGCCTCCGTTATACGGAGCCTCCTTGTTACACTGTGCTTCCACTTAACCCTTACTACGCGCAGTGTATCAATTACCGCACCGAGTGGTGCTATTGGGCAATTCCATCAGCTCTCGCAGTGTACAGGGTTCCGTTACCGCACTGGAAGGGTGCTATTGGCTCTGGTTCCATTCAGCTCTAGCACTGTTTGTGACTCCGTTACCGCACCGGAAGGGTGCTATTGGCTCTGGTTCCATTCAGCTCTTGCAGTGTTTGTGACTCCGTTACCGGACCTGAAGGGTGCTAATAGCTCTGGTCCCTCAGCTCTAGCAGTGTGCATTGCCTCCGTTATGGCACCACACGGGTGCCCACGGCTCAAAAGTAGTGCTAGCTCTTGCAGAGTGTTGTGTATCTCCTCTCCTTGCCTCATCTGGGAGTGTGTCAATTCTGCCTCACTGCTAAGGTGCTTCCACATCTTGCACCACAGTCTCTTGCTACTTTTAACATCTACTGGGCGTTGTCAAACACACCACAACAGAGACTGATTACCTACCTAGAGCTTTAACCCATTTGCTACTGTTACTTCTTTATTATGCCTGTCCTGTGACAGTATTTGTTCTTGCTCTATATACTGGGCCTAAGAGGGCATAAATATACCTGTATATCATTTATCTGTCATTCCAAACTAGCCTGTAGTGGGCAGTGTTCCTTGTATTTTAATAAAACTGTGTTTTATTCTAACCTCCTGGTCTGAGTGTCTTACAAAACCGTTACAGACACTTCAGCCAGTCTCACAGTTCTATAGGCAGGCCTAGTACCTTATTACCACCACAAGGGAAAGCCACCTTTGTTCCTGTGTAACATACTAAAAGTAATATTAGGGCTTTTTTTGAATAATTTTCAGAGTGACACTTCAGTCAGTCTTACAGTTCTGCAAGCAGGCCTAGTACTGCAGTCCTTCTTGGGAGTATTAGAAGACTGGAGTAAAACACCGTAAATCATTCCAAAGAAGGAACCTGTATTAACATATGCATTATTATCAGGGAAGTCATTGCATCCAAAAATAGGCAGCTTCTCTCAGGATTGACAGGAACTCTGGGGCTTCGAATTGACAGGAAGGGGCTTCGAATCTATACTGTACCCTTCCAAAATTACCTGCAAATCCTACTGGTCTGCCACAAAGACAGCAAAATGTAAAAAAATATGTTATAGTGTTTATCCCCCTGAGTAAAACAAGGGAACTCCCACTGCTGAAAGGTGTGTTATTCAAAAGTTATTGCAGCTTAAACTTGAATTTTTAGGTGCAGTATCACAGTGACTTGAAATTGTATAGTGACGCTGTTGCTACACCATCCTATGGAAATTTCTGGTCTATGGACCAGAGCTGTCCTTAGGATGGTGTAACAACAGCACCACTGTACAATTTCAGGCCACTGTGATATTGCACCTAAAAAAATTCAAGTTTGTGCTGTAATACCTTTTGAATAAAACACCTTTCAGCAGTGAGTGTACCCCTTTTTTACTCAGGGGGATATACACTACAATATATATATATTTTTACATATTAAGTATTACTATCCCTTTAACTTTGCTTTGTAATGTGTAGCACACCCCTCTGGCAATCAAAGGGCTACATTTAAGTAGGAACACAAATGGATATGTCAGGAACTCAGCTTGTAGTAAAAACACTGAACTTTATTGTCTGAATTAAAAGCTTGAGAGAAGCAAATGGATACAGAACAGCATGATGTCCTGCAACAACTTATGTGTTTCAAACCAACAGGTCTTTAATCATACGTATGCATGCTGAGAAGGTGAAGGATATTTAAAATATATAAACTCCTCCCACTTCCTGCATCAAACAACAATTACATAAATACACTCGTTATAAAATTAAAAGATAATGCTGATGTAGTAATTATAAATAGATCATATCTATTATATACATGGTCTGTGGAAAGGATGATCCAGGCATATAAAAGGAACAAAGACAATAATCTGGAAAGTATAGAAGAATATGTGGTCCCAAGTGTAAGAACTAATACAAACATACTGAAATGCCAATACACTCAATTTTTATTTAGATCTGTGCACAAATATAACTCCTAATCTAAAAGAGAAGGGAAAAATGAGATCAATAAACGAAATGTAAACACCAGCCACAGTTAACTCCATCAGGCAACCTGGTAACTAATTAGTGTATCCAGAAAGCATCTCTGTGAATTAAAAGGGGAGTAGGTCTCCACCTTTAACTGGCTTCTTAACTTTTCAGTACCCTGAAACCTGAAATGACTGAAATCTGAATGATGTGTCATAAAATGTCTAGCTACTGGTGATTTAATATCTCTCTTCTCTATGGAATTCAAATGTTCCCTAATAAGCTCCTTTAACGGACATGTGTTCCTACCCATATATTGTTTAAAACAACATGTACAAGTAATAAAATAAGGTACAAATGTAGTGAAACAATGAATTACATTTTTAATGGTGTTTTCTTTGGAAGTTACCCTACTTCTAAAGGACAAATGGTGTTGCATATACACAACAACTGCACCCACTTCCACACTTGTAAAACCATGTGGCACTCAACCAGGTGCAGTTATCTGTCTGTGACCACTTAAAAAAAACACTTTTGTGGAAAAATGGAATACAGAATTATCTACTTGCTCTTTAAAGTTAATGGGTTTGATAAATCATTATCAGACAGGATTACTTAATAATATTCAGATGGAAATTAAGGAGTTACAGGATCAGATTGTTTCATTGGAGCGTTCCACTGCTTTTAAAGTATTGAACACTAAACTAAAAATTTATATGACCAAATTAGAATCCTCTATTTCTGAAAACGGGAGGCTCACATTTATTTATGATCAAGCTGATTAGGACTATAATAATGTCTATATCTGGAAAATGAGAAATTATCATACCATGAAAAGCCGTAGCCAGAGAAAGTCTATTTTGAAATCAAAGAAAGTAAATTTTCCAGATAGTGAATGTGATATTTCACGCTTGGATCTGGAAATTAGTACCTTGTCTTCCACTTCTGTTATACCCAAATAAATCTTCAATAGATGGGATTTGGAAGGAGATCTTGAAGCTCCTGGTTTAAGTGCCATGTCTACAGCAAAAATGGGGCTGTAGGAGCTCATCCCAAAATAACACGAAGGACAGTCGTGTAAAGCGAACAAGAAGGGTATGGAGGAAACATTGTAAGGGTAATAGCTCGCGGGGGGAGGTTCACAAAAAAGACAAGAAGAAGCACTAATTACTGTTATTAATCTATCTAAACGTAAATTGACACCACATGAAGTTAATGTACTATCTAAAGGGCTGAATTTCTCCCCCACCTATCGTATGAATTTTTTAACACCTTATTAGATGTCAATCGGTTTGTTAAAACATTAACTTTGAGGAAATTCTTTGTGATAATAACATTTTAGAGAATGAACCTTCAGGTGAGGAGTTTCCACATCTGGATGATTCCCCAGTGGTGAACATTAATGTAGGTCATATGTTGGAGTCTAATGGCAAGTTGATGAGTGCCACTGAGTTTGACAACAATGCTGACACGCGTAAATGGTTATTTAGGGAACAGTGTGTTAACTTAGTTGACTCACATGCTTTGTCTCATGAGGATGTGGTTAATAGATATGTGCACAAGATATCTACATTCATGCACTGAAGATCTTATCATCTAGATCTTTTTCAGAAGATCATGGAAAGGGAACATAATGATGGCTTACGCCTCCATGTCTGGATCTGGTCATGGGAGCCATAAACTATCATATAATGAACATCTGGCTCTTATATCTTTGAAAGAGGATGGCTCCATTGTGATCATAATTTCAGACAAGGAGGGTAGTGTTGTGAATATTATCGACAGTTTATGGGCAAGGATACTTACTGTGTTTTGAAAAGAGATCTGACTGGTTTATATAAACAATAACTAAGAGCCTTGGTTAGTTCGGGCCTATCCATGGTTTGCATCAATCAAAATGAGGCTAAATTTGTTATGGTGGAGGAGCTGGAACTCTGACCTTCCAACTTTTACCTAAAAAAACATAAATCATTGATTGCACCTGTGTGTCGACCCATTGTATCAGGGATATGATCCCTTAATGAAAATCTTTCAGATCTGGTGGATCAATATTTATAGCCATTGGTTTAAATTTACCCACATATTTGCCAGACACTACACATGTATTGCAAATAGTGGAACAAATTACCTGGTTACCTAGATAGGCTTGGTTAATAGTAGATGTCGCTTCTTTGTAGTCTTTAATCCCCCACAGTAAAGGCATTGAAGCAGTCAATTTTTGGGGGGATATTGAAAGTTGCTCTTCAGATAATTTGAAATGTTTTTAATTCTTTACATTGACTATTTCTTGACCCATAATTATTTTCTGTTTGACACTGTCTTATTTCCAAAGACATGGATCTGCCATGGGTGCCAAGTTTGCACCATCATTTGACAACCTTTTTCATTGGTTAGAGGGAGCAGTTCTATCTTTGGAGAAGATAATCCATATAGGACATTGCTTTAGTATTTTTATTATTACATAGATTATTTCAAATACTGCCAAACTGACCATTTTGTAAAATATTTGAATTCCAATTCATGTGATTTAAAATGTACATATAATTTACATAGAGATCATACTGATTTATTGAAACTTACATTTGTTGGTAATATTAAAAAAACATACTGTTGAAGCTAACATCTTTAGAAAACCACACTCAGGTAATGCATTAATTTTGGCCAAATGCTGTCATCAGCAATGTCTTAGGCACAATATCCATAAAGGGCAATTTATTCGATTAAAGATAATTTGTTCTACTAGGGAGGATTTTCTAACACAGGCAGATCTGTTGTCTGAGAGTTTGCTGGAACGAGGTTAATCTGAATTGCAAATTTTACGAGCTAAAAATGAACTTGATTTTAAATATCAAAGGAGGGACCTCATCTGGAAATCTTTTTAAGATCTAAGAATTTACAGAAGACTGCCCCTATTACATTTGTCAGCTGTCAATACAACCAGATCTCTAGAATCCTAAAGGGACTTTTCCCCATTCTATATGGAAATAACATCATGAGGGAGATTCTTAAAGATGTATATATGCTTACAAGTAGACAATCTCCTACAACTGGGAAACATTTATCTCCAAGTTTAAGTGGTCACAGACAGATAATCACACCTGGATGAGTGCCACAAGATTTTACAAATGTGGACGTAAATGCTGTTGTTGTGTATATGCAAAACCCTCTAAGTCCTTTAGAAATAGTGTAACTTGTAAAGAATACACCATTAACAATTTAATGAATTACTCCACTACATTTGTAGATTAATTACTTGTACATGTTGTTAAACAGTATGTGGGTAGGACCACCCCCATTAAAGGAGAGTATTAGGGAACATTTGAAGAGACATTAAATCACCAGTAGTTAGACATTTTACGACACGTTATTTGCATTTAAGTCATTTCAGGTATTGAAAAAGTTAAGGAATGTGGTAGACATCTACTCCTCCTTTTAAATTTGCAGAGAAGCTTTCTGGATACACTTAGTTACCAGGTTGCCTGATAGACTTAACTGCGAATGGAATTTAAGTTTCTTTTATTGATCTCTTTAATATTTTTCCCTTATCTCTTTTGAAGTAGGATTTATAATTCTGCACAGACCTATATCAATCTTAAGTTTATCGTCATTTGAAGATATTTGTGCTAGTTGTTACACCCGGGACCACATATTCTTCTATACATTACAGATTATAGTCTTTGTTCCTTTTATATGTCTGGATCATCCTTTTCAGAGACCATGTATATGTTAAGATATGATTAATTTATAGTTACTACATCCACATTAGCCTTTGATTTTATAATGAGTTTATTTATTTCTTGTTCAATGCACAAAGTGGGAGGAGTTTATATATTTTAAATATCCTTCAACTTCCTGGCATACATACCTATGAAACACGTAAGGTGTTGCAGGACATGCTGTTTTGTACCCATTTGCTTCTCTCAAGCTTTTAATTCTGGCAATAAAGTTTAGTGCTTTTAATACAAGCTGAGTTGCTGATATGCTGATTTGTGTTCCTGATCATATATGAGGGAGTGTCCGTGTATCTTGCACTGGCTTCCTGGATTAATTAGACCCCTTGTTTGCAGGCGTTCATTAGCATGATCAGTCATATTGTTTGGGTGGGTGAAGCTTTCCTTTACTGCATTTCACTTGCTACAAGCCATTAATTGGATGTAGGACAACTTGAACGGTCTACACTATTGTTTATTTCTGTCAAATTTAAGTAGTTTAGTAAATTGGTGTTAAACAGTCCTAACACAGGTTTTAGTGTAGCATCATATCTGTACATTTCCATCTCTTCAGACTTTCAACAAATCACATAATAAAACTTGGTAGGGTTGAGTTGGTGATCGATTTAAATGAATAACTTAACAAGAAAGCTAAGCTACTGAATCTTTAAAAACGACTTGTGCATGATTATTGTTCTCCATTAATTTGTTCTAACCCTTTGGCTATAGAAGACTACAAAGGGGATGGAGATGATATTGGACACTTGAATCATTAATTATGAATCTGAACAGGTCAGAGAACAAAGTACTGCTGAGATTAGATTCCCCAACTACTAAATAAAATATCTCCATAACAACTAACCAGTTTGTAAAACAAAAATAGCAGTTTAAGGATAGTAAAAAGCTGTGTAGGTAACAGTCCTCTTTAAGTTACACACCATGGCTTCAAAAGTTTAAATTAGGTTGACACACCAGTTGGCCAGCATTTTTGTGGTCCAAATCATATTCTACAAAATATGGAAGTCACCATACACAAAGGAACCTTTAGAACACAAAGAGAAAGAAAAATCTGGGAATTTAAATTAAAGGGACAGTAATGTCAGAAAAAAACTATTAACTATATGATATATATACAATTAAAAGAGAGTACTTGCACTTATTTGTATCTCTCAAACCATTATGGTTTGAGAGATATAGGAAAATAAAGTTCTCTGGTCCCTCCCCTTTCTGCTTGATGGGCTGAAAAGCTGTCAGAAGCAGATTCTGGTCGCTTGACCAGATGTGGCTCTTCGGCAGAGCCAATATAATGATATCTAAAAATAAATACTTAATTTAGAACGGTCTACAAAGTGTGCCTGGCTTGCAAGCACACTTTATAGACCGTTCCAATTAAGTATTTATTTCTAAATAGCGTTATTTCGGCTCTGCTGAAGAGACTTTGTCTGGTCAAATGACTGGAATCTGCAGCTGTCAGCTAGATGGCAGACTTGAGTAAAACAGCCAGGAAAAGGTAACTTTAGCAAGTTATATCTCTCAAACCATAAAGGTTTAAAGGGATAGTAATACTTCGTTTTAACTTTATTTTATTTTGTAGGCATTAAAAAAACATGAAGAATGATATAAGTCTTATCTCTCAAACCTTTATGGTTTATAAGATATTCACAAGCAAAGTTCCCCTCCCCGCCCCTTTTTCCTAGTGTAAAACATCTCTTCTCAAATGTGAGTCTGGTTGTATGACAGGACAGATAACAGAAGGGGACAATTTTCTTTGTAAGAAAACAATGAAAGCCCTTCCCCCCTTGACAAGTTTTTCAGCTTTTTCCATTATCTTAATTGAAGATTGTCCCTCTCTGCAGTCTACCTGGGCATCTCCCTTCTGATCTGGTTGAACAGGGAAGGGATACTTTGTTTGTGAATATCTCTTAAAGGGATAGTAATACTTCGTTTTAACTTTATTTTATTTTGTAGGCATTAAAAAAACATGAAGAATGATATAAGTCTTATCTCTCAAACCTTTATGGTTTATGAGATATTCACAAGCAAAGTTTCCCCCTCCCGCCCCTTTTACCTACTGTAAACAATCTCTTCTCAGATGTGGAATGCAGTCCATAGACTGGACAGATAACAGAAGGGGACACTCTTATTCCTTTGAAAACAATGAAATCCCTGCCCCCCTTGACAAGCTTTTCAGGGGGACACTTTGCTTGTGAATATCTCTTAAACCATAAAGGTTTGGGAGATAAGACTTATATCATTATTCATGTTTTTTTAATGCCTACAAAATAAAATAAAGTTAAAACGAAGTATTACTATCCCTACCATAAAGGTTTCAGAGATAAGACTTATATCATTCTTCATGTTTTTTAATGCCTACAAAATAAAATAAAGTTAAAACGAAGTATTACTATCCCTTTAAGCAATAAGACTTACATTGATGTTAATCTTTTTTTAATGTCTACAATATTAAATGAACTTACAATTAACCATTACTATTAGTGATGAGCGAGCACCCCAATGCTCGGGTGTTCGGGTGCTCTGACCGAGCACCCCCTGAGGCTCGAGTGCTCGGCCGAGCACCCGAGCCCCATTGAAGTCAATGGGAGGACTCGAGCATTACACCAGGCACCCCCTGCTCTGATGAGGGGAGGGTGCTTGGTCCATAGGAAAAGGGCAGAAAAGGATGGAAACACCACAGAAATGGTTCAGGGACAGCATAGGGAGGATGTCTGGATGCATCTTGGACTCCAACATCGCTGCTGGGAACGATCTTTCGCCCGTAGTACGCCATTTTTACAGACTGATCGTAAAACACACAAAAAGGAAAATAAAAACGACTTTAGGCGAAAAATTATTACCAAACAGTATTTGCTGTATATTTACTTGTATATCATCTGCAAATTCTCCCAAAAATTTCCTCGATTTTTCTGAACTGAGGCCATGATTAAGAGGGAAACGTGCACAGAGGCAAATTCTCCCAAAAATTTCCTTGATTTTCAGAACTGAGGCCATGATTAAGAGGGAAACGTGCGCAGAGGCAAATTCTCCCAAAAATTTCCTTGATTTTCAGAACTGAGGCCATGATTAAGAGGGAAACGTGCGCAGAGGCAAATTCTCCCAAAAATTTCCTTGATTTTCAGAACTGAGGCCATGATTAAGAGGGAAACGTGCGCAGAGGCAAATTCTCCCAAAAATTTCCTTGATTTTCAGAACTGAGGCCATGATTAAGAGGGAAACGTGCGCTGAGCTGACCATCTAAAACATTATGGGTGAGGGTCTGCTGCAGAGCTGACCATCCTAAACATTATATGCGAAGGCCCGCTAGTGAGCTGACGCTATAAAACATTATATGAGAGGGCCCGCTAGAGAGCTGACCCAATAAAACATTATATGAGAAGGCCCGCTGGTGAGCTGACCTATATAAAAATTGTCAAACAGGGCCCGCTGGTGAGCTGGCCCTATATAAAAATTATATCACAGGGCCCGCTGGTGAGCTGGCCCTATATAAAAATTATATCACAGGGCCCGCTGGTGAGCTGGCCCTATATAAAAATTATATCCCAGGGCATATGGAAGAGGAGGAGGAGGATGAGAAGATTAAGAGTCAACCATATACCCGTTTTTTGGGTGGAAGGGGTGAATGGGAATACAGAGTATTCCCATCATTGTAAATAACATATATAAAGTGAGTTTATGTTCCCCCGGGGCTTTCCTCCAGTGGAGTGGAGAAGTCAGGGGAAATCCAGGCCTTGTTCATTTTTATAAGTGTCAACCTATCAGCATTGTCGGTGGAAAGGCGGATACGCTTATCTGTTATGATGCCACCAGCAGCACTAAATACCCGCTCAGACAGAACGCTGGCGGCAGGGCAGGCCAGCACCTCCAAGGCGTAGAGTGCCAGTTCATACCACGTGTCCAGCTTGGACACCCAGTAGTTGTAAGGCACAGAGGGATCATTGAGGACGCTGACACGGTCTGCTACGTACTCCTTCACCATCTTCCAAAACTTTTCCCTCCTTGTGACACTAGGCTGCGCATCAGGGTGAGGGTGCTGGCGGGGTGTCATGAAGGTGTCCCACGCCTTGGAGAGTGTTGCCCTGCCTTTCTCGGAACTGCTGTGTGCTCTCCTTTTCTCCCCTTCTCTGTTGGCCAAGGTAGCACGTACTCTGCCGCCAGCGTTGTCAGATGGAAAATTTTGGAGCAATTTTTCAACAAGAACCTTCTGGTATTGCACCATTTTGCTTGTCCTCTCCACCGGAGGAATGAGAGATGAGAAATTCTCTTTGTAGCGGGGGTCCAGAAGGGTGAACACCCAGTAATCCGTGTTGTTTAAAATGCGTATAACGCGTGGGTCACGGGAAAGGCAGCCTAACATAAAGTCAGCCATGTGTGCCAGAGTACCAACAGTCAAGATTTCGCTGTCCTCACCAGGAGGATGACTCTCAATATCCTCTTCCTCCTCTTCTGCCCACCCACGCTGAAGAGATGGAACTAAAGTTCCATGGCTACCCTCTGTAGCGGAGGCAACCGTGTCTTCCTCCTCCTCCTCCTCCTCCTCCTCCGCCTCCTCCAATTGTCGCTGAGAAGACGAAGTGAGGGTGCTCTGGCTATCACCTTGTGTAAGCTCTTCCTCCCCCATTTCCACCTCTTCCACATGCAAAGCGTCGGTTTTAATTGTGAGCAGCGAGCGTTTCAGTAGACACAGAAGTGGGATGGTTACACTGATAATAGCGTTATCGCCGCTCACCATCTGTGTCGATTCCTCAAAATTGCGTAAAATCTCGCAGAGGTCTGACATCCATTCCCACTCCTCACTTCTGATTACAGGAAGTTGAACGGAGAGGCGACGACCGTGTAACAGCTGGTACTCCACTACTGCCCTCTGCTGCTCACAAAGCCGGGCCAACATGTGGAAGGTGGAGTTCCAGCGTGTGCTCACGTCACACAGCAGCCGGTGAGCTGGTAATTGTAAGCGCTGCTGCAGCTTCAACAGGCCGGCCGAAGCTGTAGATGACTTACGGAAATGTGCACACACGCGGCGCACCTTGGTCAAGAGATCATGCACATTGGGGTAGGTTTTTAGAAATCGCTGAACCACTAAATTAAATACATGCGCTAGGCATGGTACGTGTGTGAGCTTGCCGAGCTCCAAAGCCGCCACCAAGTTACGCCCATTATCACACACAACCATGCCTGGTTGCAGGTTGAGTGGCGAGAGCCATTGCTCGGTCTGGTGACTAATCCCCTGCAACAGCTCTGAGGCCGTGTGCTGTTTGTCCCCAAGGCAGATCAGCTTCAGCACGGCCTGTTGACGCTTCCCCACTGCAGTGCTACACTGCTTCCAGCTACTGGCTGATGGGGGAGTGGCGCTGCGTGTGGAGAATTCGGAGGTGGAAACGGAGGAGGAGGAGCCAATAACGTAGGTGCTGGTGGAAACCCTGATGGAGGTAGGGCCCGCAATCCTCGGCGTGGGTAGCACCCGTGCCATCCCAGGGTCCGAGTCGCTCCCAGCCTCCACGACATTCACCCAGTGTGCCGTCAGGGAAATGTAGCGTCCCTGGCCACAAGCACTTGTCCATGTGTCAGTCGTTAAGTGGACCTTCCCAGTAACTGCGTTGGTCAGGGCACGGGTGATGTTACGGGACACATGGTGGTGTAATGCGGGGATGGCACACCGGGAAAAGTAGTGGCGGCTGGGGACCGCGTACCGAGGGACAGCTGCTGCCATCAGGCTGCGGAAGGACTCAGTGTCCACAAGCCTAAATGGCAGCATTTCGATGGCCAGTAATTTTGAAAGGTGTGAGGTTAGTGCTATGGCCTGTGGGTGGGTGGCTGGGTACTTTCTCTTGTGCTCAAATGCCTGGGGTAACGACATTTGGACGCTGTGCTGGGACAGGGAAGTGGATGTGGTCGCTGATGGTGCTTCAGATGGTACAGGTGCAGGGCGGGAGGTATGCGGGCCTGTGCCTTCGACAGGCGATTGGCCGGCACCGAAAACAGGGGAAGAGGAGGCAGTGGTGTGGCCTGCAGACACAGATGGGCGATCCAGGCGTTCCTCCCACTTACTACGGTGCTTGGATGCCATGTGTCGGATCATGCTGGTGGTGGTGAGGTTTCTAGTGTTCATGCCTCGGCTCATTCTGGTGTGGCACAGGTTGCAAACTACAATTCTTTTGTCGTCCGCACTTTCCTTAAAAAAACGCCATACCGCGGAACACCTACCCTTTGGCAAGGTAGATTTACGCAAGGGGGTGCTCCGTGGAACATTTGCGGGCCGGTTTGGTGCGGTCCGCCTTCTTTCTGTAGCCACACCACTGCCTCTTCCAGCCTGTTGCGGTGCTGCAGATGGCTGACCCTCAGGACTGCTGTCATCGCTCGGCTCTACACCTTCCCAGGTGGGGTCAGTCACCTCATCGTCCACCAAGTCCTCCTCCACTTCCTCACTCTGATCATCCTCCTCAAGTCTTGATCCCACCACATACTCTGTCATTGACAACTGTATAACATTCTCCTCAACAAGGTCTTGAGACGGAAATAGTGGTTGATTTAATGGCAACTGTGTCTCATCATCATCATCATCATCCACTACTTCCTTTGACCTTAAATGCCGTTCACATCTGTCATCTTCTTGTGATTGGGTAGCCTCTAGAGGTTGTGAATCAGGGCACAAAATGTCATGTTCCTCTGCAAGCGTGCTTGGAGAGAGGGTCAAATGAAGGATTGGTGATGAGACGAGCTCCTCACTATATCCCAGTGTGGGATCACTTCTTTGACCAGACCGTGTATGGTGGGAGGAAGGATGATCAGAGTGAGGATTATTTTGACCAGACTGAGAGTGGACTTGGTGGAAGACAGGGTGGTGCTTAACCGACTGGAAGCAGTATCAGCTGTCATCCAACCGACCACCTGTTCGCAGTGGTCGGACCTCGAGAGTGATGTCCTGTGACGCCCTGTAAAATTACACATGAAGCTAGGTATGGTGGATGTCTTTCTTTCTTGTGCTCTGGCACCAGGCACAGTTTCTCCGCATCCTGACCCGCGCCCTGAACTTTCAGGATCACGTCCACTTCCCCGTCCCTTTTTACCCGCCTTCTTCATCTTACACAGAATATGTGACTTTAATATTTGAGTTTGAAAACTTAACAGTATTTCTTACTATTCTGCAACTCTGCAGAGTACACAGAATAGGCTGCTAAACGGCGGTGAAACACACTGAATGGAATATGTGACTTTAATATTTGAGTTTGAAAACTTAACAGTATTTCTTACTATTCTGCAACTGTGCAGAGTACACAGAATAGGCTGCTAAACGGCGGTGAAACACACTGAATGGAATATGTGACTTTAATATTTGAGTTTGAAAACTTAACAGTATTTCTTACTATTCTGCAACTCTGCAGAGTACACAGAATAGGCTGCTAAACGGCGGTGAAACACACTGAATGGAATATGTGACTTTAATATTTGAGTTTGAAAACTTAACAGTATTTCTTACTATTCTGCAACTGTGCAGAGTACACAGAATAGGCTGCTAAACGGCGGTGAAACACACTGAATGGAATATGTGACTTTAATATTTGAGTTTGAAAACTTAACAGTATTTCTTACTATTCTGCAACTGTGCAGAGTACACAGAATAGGCTGCTAAACGGCGGTGAAACACACTGAATGGAATATGTGACTTTAATATTTGAGTTTGAAAACTTAACAGTATTTCTTACTATTCTGCAACTGTGCAGAGTACACAGAATAGGCTGCTAAACGGCGGTGAAACACACTGAATGGAATATGTGACTTTAATATTTGAGTTTGAAAACTTAACAGTATTTCTTACTATTCTACAACTGTGCAGAGTACACAGAATAGGCTGCTAAACGGCGGTGACACACACTGAATGGAATATGTGACTTTAATATTTGAGTTTGAAAACTTAACAGTATTTCTTACTATTCTGCAACTCTGCAGAGTACACAGAATAGGCTGCTAAACGGCGGTGAAACACACTGAATGGAATATGTGACTTTAATATTTGAGTTTGAAAACTTAACAGTATTTCTTACTATTCTGCAACTCTGCAGAGTACACAGAATAGGCTGCTAAACGGCGGTGAAACACACTGAATGGAATATGTGACTTTAATATTTGAGTTTGAAAACTTAACAGTATTTCTTACTATTCTGCAACTGTGCAGAGTACACAGAATAGGCTGCTAAACGGCGGTGAAACACACTGAATGGAATATGTGACTTTAATATTTGAGTTTGAAAACTTAACAGTATTTCTTACTATTCTGCAACTGTGCAGAGTACACAGAATAGGCTGCTAAACGGCGGTGAAACACACTGAATGGAATATGTGACTTTAATATTTGAGTTTGAAAACTTAACAGTATTTCTTACTATTCTGCAACTATGCAGAGTACACAGAATAGGCTGCTAAACGGCGGTGAAACACACTGAATGGAATATGTGACTTTAATATTTGAGTTTGAAAACTTAACAGTATTTCTTACTATTCTGCAACTGTGCAGAGTACACAGAATAGGCTGCTAAACGGCGGTGAAACACACTGAATGGAATATGTGACTTTAATATTTGAGTTTGAAAACTTAACAGTATTTCTTACTATTCTGCAACTGTGCAGAGTACACAGAATAGGCTGCTAAACGGCGGTGAAACACACTGAATGGAATATGTGACTTTAATATTTGAGTTTGAAAACTTAACAGTATTTCTTACTATTCTGCAACTGTGCAGAGTACACAGAATAGGCTGCTAAACGGCGGTGACACACACTGATTGGAATATGTGACTTTAATATTTGAGTTTGAAAACTTAACAGTATTTCTTACTATTCTGCAACTCTGCAGAGTACACAGAATAGGCTGCTAAACGGCGGTGAAACACACTGAATGGAATATGTGACTTTAATATTTGAGTTTGAAAACTTAACAGTATTTCTTACTATTCTGCAACTCTGCAGAGTACACAGAATAGGCTGCTAAACGGCGGTGAAACACACTGAATGGAATATGTGACTTTAATATTTGAGTTTGAAAACTTAACAGTATTTCTTACTATTCTGCAACTGTGCAGAGTACACAGAATAGGCTGCTAAACGGCGGTGAAACACACTGAATGGAATATGTGACTTTAATATTTGAGTTTGAAAACTTAACAGTATTTCTTACTATTCTGCAACTGTGCAGAGTACACAGAATAGGCTGCTAAACGGCGGTGAAACACACTGAATGGAATATGTGACTTTAATATTTGAGTTTGAAAACTTAACAGTATTTCTTACTATTCTGCAACTGTGCAGAGTACACAGAATAGGCTGCTAAACGGCGGTGAAACACACTGAATGGAATATGTGACTTTAATATTTGAGTTTGAAAACTTAACAGTATTTCTTACTATTCTGCAACTCTGCAGAGTACACAGAATAGGCTGCTAAACGGCGGTGAAACACACTGAATGGAATATGTGACTTTAATATTTGAGTTTGAAAACTTAACAGTATTTCTTACTATTCTGCAACTGTGCAGAGTACACAGAATAGGCTGCTAAACGGCGGTGAAACACACTGAATGGAATATGTGACTTTAATATTTGAGTTTGAAAACTTAACAGTATTTCTTACTATTCTGCAACTGTGCAGAGTACACAGAATAGGCTGCTAAACGGCGGTGAAACACACTGAATGGAATATGTGACTTTAATATTTGAGTTTGAAAACTTAACAGTATTTCTTACTATTCTGCAACTGTGCAGAGTACACAGAATAGGCTGCTAAACGGCGGTGAAACACACTGAATGGAATATGTGACTTTAATATTTGAGTTTGAAAACTTAACAGTATTTCTTACTATTCTGCAACTGTGCAGAGTACACAGAATAGGCTGCTAAACGGCGGTGACACACACTGAATGGAATATGTGACTTTAATATTTGAGTTTGAAAACTTAACAGTATTTCTTACTATTCTGCAACTCTGCAGAGTACACAGAATAGGCTGCTAAACGGCGGTGAAACACACTGAATGGAATAAGTGACTTTAATATTTGAGTTTGAAAACTTAACAGTATTTCTTACTATTCTGCAACTCTGCAGAGTACACAGAATAGGCTGCTAAACGGCGGTGAAACACACTGAATGGAATATGTGACTTTAATATTTGAGTTTGAAAACTTAACAGTATTTCTTACTATTCTGCAACTCTGCACACTACACAGAATGTGCTGCTAAACTGCGGCGAAGCACACTGAATGGAATATGTGACTTTGATATTTTAGTTTGAAGACTTAACAGTATTTCTTCCTATTCTGCAACTCTGCACAGTACACAGAATGTGCTGCTAAACTGCGGCGAAGCACACTGAATGGAATATGTGACTTTGATATTTTAGTTTGAAGACTTAACAGTATTTCTTCCTATTCTGCAACTCTGCACAGTACACAGAATGTGCTGCTAAACTGCGGCGAAGCACACTGAATGGAATATGTGACTTTGATATTTTAGTTTGAAGACTTAACAGTATTTCTTCCTATTCTGCAACTCTGCACAGTACACAGAATGTGCTGCTAAACTGCGGCGACGCACACTGAATGAAATATGTGACTTTGATATTTTAGTTTGAAGACTTAACAGAATGTGCTCTAATCTGCAACTTTGCACACTAAACAGAATGTGCTCTAATCTGCAACTTTGCACACTAAACAGAATGTGCTCTAATCTGCAACTTTGCACACTAAACAGAATGTGCTCTAATCTGCAACTTTGCACACTAAACAGAATGTGCTCTAATCTGCAACTGTGCACACTAAACAGAATGTGCTCTAATCTGCAACTTTGCACACTAAACAGAATATTTTTTTTTTTTTTTTTTTTTTTTTTTTCCCCCCCACACAAAATAACCTGCTGCCCCCACACACAGTAGTCCTAAAAAGGACTTTTGGTTCTTTTTTTTCACAAGTTTGGTTTTTTTCCTCCCTACACTGCCTTTCCCTTCCTATTCTCAGCTCTCCCTGGCTAAGACTGAGCCGAACTCGATGGTCAGGTGCTATACAGCACCTGACCACGGGTTCTGGCCAGCCAATCAGTGTAATGCCAGCAGCCAACATGGCTGCTGGCATAACACCGATGTCAGAGCCTCCCTGCACGTTTATTGGCTGCGCAGCAGCCGCAAAACGTGCGGGGAGGAGACCCGAACATGGCGGGCGAGCACATGCGGTACTCGTACGAGTACCGCCATGTGCCGAGCAGAGCGATGCTCGAGCCGATCCGAGCATCGGCCGAGCATGCTCGCTCAACACTAATTACTATCCCTTTAAAGGGATAGTAATGTTTCATAATAAAAGCAGCTCTAATTAATCATCATAGTATTTGGACTTTGGAGAGTGTTATTTCAATTCTGTCAGAGTTGTAGTACAAGAGTAATTCAATGATAAAGTATCCCCCTCCCGCCCCTTTTACTGATGTAACACTTTTCAGCCAGATCAGAAGGGAGGTGCCCAGGTAGACTGCAGAGAGGGACAATCTTCAATTAAGATAAGGGAAAAACCTGAAAAACTTGTCAAGGGGGGCAGGGCTTTCATTGTTCTAATAGAAAGAAAATTGTCCCCTGCTGTTATCTGTCTGGTCTTACAACTAGATTCCACATCTGAGAAGAGATGGCTTATACTAGGTAAAAGGGGCGGGAGGGGGAAACTTTGCTTGTGAATATCTCTTAAACCATAAAGGTTTGAGAGATAAGACTTATATCGTTCTTCATGTTTTTTTAATGCCTACAAAATAAAATAAAGAAAAAACGAAGTATTACTATCCCTTTAATGGATCTACTTGATACATTAAAAACAGGACTAAACCTGGGGATGGGCTTCATGTCTCATTATAATAGATAAAACATTTTGGTATTTGATTGTATAGAGACAGATCTTTTCAACTTACAGACTAACAGGCTCTTCACACCTCTGTGTTAATGAACATTTCAGTGTTCCCAGGACTTTGATCTAACCCTCTGCATATCAATTCATATCTTTGCAGACTGTAGGTTTACTAAGTTAACTGACCCCCCACTGTGTACTCATATATTTTGTTTCAAATGTATATACTCTGTAAATATAAATGCAGTGTTATTCTTGCTTTATTTGTTAACTCATGCCTGAAGAAGGGGCTTTAGTGTCCTGAAAGCTTGCAATTTCTATATCCTCAGTTAGCCATTAAAAGGGATCACCTTTATACCACTCTGGTGAGTTCTTTGCTACACTGAATCCTATCTACTCCACTGGCTAACACTGTACCATCTTTTTGTTCTGTAAGTGTCCAAGTCTGACTGTTTTTGAGTTGAAATGTTCAGTCCAGTTCCCTGTGTGTTGTAAAATGATTCCCTAATGAAACACTTACTTGACTTGATTTATATTTGTTCCTGATATGTTTCCTTTTGCATGCTTACTCCAGGGCCTTCTTTGGGTTACGTTATATCCTGTTCATTTTTGGCAGGGTCTTCTTTGTTGGAATCTGTCTTTGGATCTGCTGTGTCTAAATGTTCCTATAGAGTGAATCTGTTTGCCATATTAATTGGTTGAACTTGTTTTTATGTGACTTTAATTTTTTTTTGTGTCAGATGGCTCTTTTTGGTTTTATCAGGGATCCCACAACTGATCTTGTTGGTTGTTGATATTTTGTCAGTCACTGGAGTATTCCTTCAGTTATGTATCCTCGATTGATCTTTCCTTCATCTTCCGTTTTGGGTTTTTTTTTGCTTACAGCTTGCTATATAACCCCTTAAGGACTGGCCAATCTTGTACCCGGCCAGCACTTAAAGGGATAGTAATTAGTGTTGAGCGAGCATGCTCGGCCGATGCTCGGATCGGCTCGAGCATCGCTCTGCTCGGCACATGGCGGTACTCGTACGAGTACCGCATGTGCTCGCCCGCCATGTTCGGGTCTCCTCCCCGCACGTTTTGCGGCTGCTGCGCAGCCAATAAACGTGCAGGGAGGCTCTGACATCAGTGTAATGCCAGCAGCCATGTTGGCTGCTGGCATTACACTGATTGGCTGGCCAGAACCCGTGGTCGGGTGCTGTATAGCACCTGACCAGCGAGTTCGGCTCAGTCTTAGCCAGGGAGAGATGAGGATAGGAAGGGAAAGTCAGTGTAGGAAGAAGACAAGCAAATTTGTTAAAAAAAAGACCCAAAAGTCCTTTTTAGGACTACTGTGTGTGGGGGCAGCAGTTTATTTTGTGTGGGGGGAAAAAAACAAAAACAAAAAAAAATTCATATATTCTGTTTAGTGTGCAAAGTTGCAGATTAGAGCACATTCTGTTTAGTGTGCAAAGTTGCAGATTAGAGCACATTCTGTTTAGTGTGCAAAGTTGCAGATTAGAGCACATTCTGTTTAGTGTGCAAAGTTGCAGATTAGAGCACATTCTGTTAAGTCTTCAAACTGTAAAATATCAAAGTCACATATTCCATTCAGTGTGCTTCGCCGCAGTTTAGCAGCACATTCTGTGTACTGTGCAGAGTTGCAGAATAGGAAGAAATACTGTTAAGTCTTCAAACTAAAATATCAAAGTCACATATTCCATTCAGTGTGCGTCACCGCAGTTTAGCAGCACATTCTGTGTACTGTGCAGAGTTGCAGAATAGGAAGAAATACTGTTAAGTCTTCAAACTAAAATATCAAAGTCACATATTCCATTCAGTGTGCTTCGCCGCAGTTTAGCAGCACATTCTGTGTACTGTGCAGAGTTGCAGAATAGGAAGAAATACTGTTAAGTCTTCAAACTAAAATATCAAAGTCACATATTCCATTCAGTGTGCTTCGCCGCAGTTTAGCAGCACATTCTGTGTACTGTGCAGAGTTGCAGAATAGGAAGAAATACTGTTAAGTCTTCAAACTAAAATATCAAAGTCACATATTCCATTCAGTGTGCGTCACCGCAGTTTAGCAGCACATTCTGTGTACTGTGCAGAGTTGCAGAATAGGAAGAAATACTGTTAAGTCTTCAAACTAAAATATCAAAGTCACATATTCCATTCAGTGTGCTTCGCCGCAGTTTAGCAGCACATTCTGTGTACTGTGCAGAGTTGCAGAATAGGAAGAAATACTGTTAAGTCTTCAAACTAAAATATCAAAGTCACATATTCCATTCAGTGTGCTTCGCCGCAGTTTAGCAGCATATTCTGTGTACTGTGCACAGTTGCAGAATAGGAAGAAATACTGTTAAGTCTTCAAACTAAAATATCAAAGTCACATATTCCATTCAGTGTGCGTCACCGCAGTTTAGCAGCACATTCTGTGTACTCTGCACAGTTGCAGAATAGGAAGAAATACTGTTAAGTCTTCAAACTAAAATATCAAAGTCACATATTCCATTCAGTGTGCTTCGCCGCAGTTTAGCAGCATATTCTGTGTACTCTGCACAGTTGCAGAATAGGAAGAAATACTGTTAAGTCTTCAAACTAAAATATCAAAGTCACATATTCCATTCAGTGTGCGTCACCGCAGTTTAGCAGCACATTCTGTGTACTCTGCACAGTTGCAGAATAGGAAGAAATACTGTTAAGTCTTCAAACTAAAATATCAAAGTCACATATTCCATTCAGTGTGCGTCACCGCAGTTTAGCAGCACATTCTGTGTACTCTGCACAGTTGCAGAATAGGAAGAAATACTGTTAAGTCTTCAAACTAAAATATCAAAGTCACATATTCCATTCAGTGTGCTTCGCCGCAGTTTAGCAGCACATTCTGTGTACTCTGCACAGTTGCAGAATAGGAAGAAATACTGTTAAGTCTTCAAACTAAAATATCAAAGTCACATATTCCATTCAGTGTGCTTCGCCGCAGTTTAGCAGCACATTCTGTGTACTGTGCAGAGTTGCAGAATAGGAAGAAATACTGTTAAGTCTTCAAACTAAAATATCAAAGTCACATATTCCATTCAGTGTGCGTCACCGCAGTTTAGCAGCACATTCTGTGTACTCTGCACAGTTGCAGAATAGGAAGAAATACTGTTAAGTCTTCAAACTAAAATATCAAAGTCACATATTCCATTCAGTGTGCGTCACCGCAGTTTAGCAGCATATTCTGTGTACTCTGCACAGTTGCAGATTTGCAGCACATATTCCGTGTAATATGAAGAAGGCGGGTAAAAAGGGACGGGGAAGTGGACGTGATCCTGATAGTTCAGGGCGCGGGTCAGGACGCGGAGAAACTGTGCCTGGTGCCAGAGCACAAGAAAGAAAGACATCCGCCATACCTAGCTTCATGTCTAATTTTACAGGGCGTCGCAGGACATCACTCTCGAGGTCCGACCACTGCGAACAGGTGGTCGGTTGGATGTCAGCTGATACTGCTTCCAGTCGGTTAAGCACCACCCTGTCTTCCACCAAGTCCACTCTCAGTAGCCAAGAGTCTGGTCAACATAATCCTCACTCTGATCATCCTTCCTCCCACCATAGACGGTCTGGTCAAAGAAGTGATCCCACACTGGGATATAGTGAGGAGCTCGTCTCATCACCAATCCTTCATTTGACCCTCTCTCCAAGCACGCTTGCAGAGGAACATGACATCTTATGCCCTGATTCACAACCTCTAGAGGGTACCCAATCACAAGAAGATGACAGATGTGAACGGCATTTAAGGTCAAAGGAAGTAGTGGATGATGATGATGATGATGAGACACAGTTGCCATTAAAACAACCACTATTACTGTCTCAAGACCTTGTTGAGGAGGATGATATACAGTTGTCAATGACTGAGTATGTGATGGGATCAAGACATGAGGAGGATGATCAGAGTGAGGAAGTGGAGGAGGACTTGGTGGACGATGAGGTGACTGACCCCACCTGGGAAGGTGTAGAGCCGAGCGATGACAGCAGTCCTGAGGGTGAGCCATCTGCAGCACCGCAACAGGCTGGAAGAGGCAGTGGTGTGGCTACAGAAAGAAGGCGGACCGCACCAAACCGGCCCGCAAATGTTCCACGGAGCACCCCCTTGCGTAAATCTACCTTGCCAAGGGGTAGGTGTTCCGCGGTATGGCGTTTTTTTAAGGAAAGTGCGGACGACAAAAGAATTGTAGTTTGCAACCTGTGCCACACCAGAATGAGCCGAGGCATGAACACTAGAAACCTCAACACCACCAGCATGATCCGACACATGGCATCCAAGCACCGTAGTAAGTGGGAGGAACGCCTGGATCGCCCATCTGTGTCTGCAGGCCACACCACTGCCTCCTCTTCCCCTGTTTTCGGTGCCGGCCAATCGCCTGTCGAAGGCGCAGGCCCGCATACCTCCCGCCCTGCACCTGTACCATCTGAAGCACCATCAGCGACCACATCCACTTCCCTGTCCCAGCGCAGCGTCCAAATGTCGTTACCCCAGGCATTTGAGCGCAAGCGAAAATACCCAGCCACCCACCCACAGGCCATAGCACTAACCTCACACCTTTCCAAATTACTGGCCATCGAAATGCTGCCATTTAGGCTTGTGGACACTGAGTCCTTCCGCAGCCTGATGGCAGCAGCTGTCCCTCGGTACGCGGTCCCCAGCCGCCACTACTTTTCCCGGTGTGCCATCCCCGCATTACACCACCATGTGTCCCGTAACATCACCCGTGCCCTGACCAACGCAGTTACTGGGAAGGTCCACTTAACGACTGACACATGGACAAGTGCTTGTGGCCAGGGACGCTACATTTCCCTGACGGCACACTGGGTGAATGTCGTGGAGGCTGGGAGCGACTCGGACCCTGGGATGGCACGGGTGCTACCCACGCCGAGGATTGTGGGCCCTACCTCCATCAGGGTTTCCGCCAGCACCTACGTTATTGGCTCCTCCTCCTCCGTTTCCACCTCCGAATTCTCTGCACGCAGCGCCACTCCCCCATCAGCCGGTAGCTGGAAGCAGTGTAGCACTGCAGTGGGGAAGCGTCAACAGGCCGTGCTGAAGCTGATCTGCCTTGGGGACAAACAGCACACGGCCTCAGAGCTGTTGCAGGGGATTAGTCACCAGACCGAGCAGTGGCTCTCGCCACTCAACCTGCAACCAGGCATGGTTGTGTGTGATAATGGGCGTAACTTGGTGGCGGCTTTGGAGCTCGGCAAGCTCACACACGTACCATGCCTAGCGCATGTATTTAATTTAGTGGTTCAGCGATTTCTAAAAACCTACCCCAATGTGCATGATCTCTTGACCAAGGTGCGCCGCGTGTGTGCACATTTCCGTAAGTCATCTACAGCTTCAGCCGGCCTGTTGAAGCTGCAGCAGCGCTTACAATTGCCAGCTCACCGGCTGCTGTGTGACGTGAGCACGCGCTGGAACTCCACCTTCCACATGTTGGCCCGGCTTTGTGAGCAGCAGAGGGCAGTAGTGGAGTACCAGCTGTTACACGGTCGTCGCCTCTCCGTTCAACTTCCTGTAATCAGAAGTGAGGAGTGGGAATGGATGTCAGACCTCTGTGAGGTTTTACGCAATTTTGAGGAATCGACACAGATGGTGAGCGGCGATAACGCTATTATCAGTGTAACCATCCCACTTCTGTGTCTACTGAAACGCTCGCTGCTCACAATTAAAACTGACGCTTTGCATGTGGAAGAGGTGGAAATGCGGGAGGAAGAGCTTACACAAGGTGATAGCCAGAGCACCCTCACTTCGTCTTCTCAGCGACAATTGGAGGAGGCGGAGGAGGAGGAGGAGGAGGAGGAAGACACGGTTGCCTCCGCTACAGAGGGTAGCCATGGAACTTTAGTTCCATCTCTTCAGCGTGGGTGGGCAGAAGAGGAGGAAGAGGATGAGGAGATTGAGAGTCATCCTCCTGGTGAGGACAGCGAAATCTTGACTGTTGGTACTCTGGCACACATGGCTGACTTTATGTTAGGCTGCCTTTCCCGTGACCCACGCGTTATACGCATTTTAGACAACACGGATTACTGGGTGTTCACCTTTCTGGACCCCCGCTACAAAGAGAATTTCTCATCTCTCATTCCTCCGGTGGAGAGGACAAGCAAAATGGTGCAATACCAGAAGGTTCTTGTTGAAAAATTGCTCCAAAATTTTCCATCTGACAACGCTGGCGGCAGAGTACGTGCTACCTTGGCCAACAGAGAAGGGGAGAAAAGGGGAGCACACAGCAGTTCCGACAAAGGCAGGGCAACACTCTCCAAGGCGTGGGACACCTTCATGACACCCCGCCAGCACCCTCACCCTGATGCGCAGCCTAGTGTCACAAGGAGGGAAAAGTTTTGGAAGATGGTGAAGGAGTACGTAGCAGACCGTGTCAGCGTCCTCAATGATCCCTCTGTGCCTTACAACTACTGGGTGTCCAAGCTGGACACGTGGTATGAACTGGCACTCTACGCCTTGGAGGTGCTGGCCTGCCCTGCCGCCAGCGTTCTGTCTGAGCGGGTATTTAGTGCTGCTGGTGGCATCATAACAGATAAGCGTATCCGCCTTTCCACCGACAATGCTGATAGGTTGACACTTATAAAAATGAACAAGGCCTGGATTTCCCCTGACTTCTCCACTCCACTGGAGGAAAGCCCTGGGGGAACATAAACTCACTTTATATATGTTATTTACAATGATGGGAATACTCTGTATTCCCATTCACCCCTTCCACCCAAAAAACGGGTATATGGTTGACTCTTAATCTTCTCATCCTCCTCCTCGTCTTCCATATGCCCTGTGATATAATTTTTATATAGGGCCAGCTCACCAGCGGGCCCTGTGATATAATTTTTATATAGGGCCAGCTCACCAGCGGGCGCTGTTTGACAATTTTTTTATAGGTCAGCTCACCAGCGGGCCTTCTCATATAATGTTTTATTGGGTCAGCTCTCTAGCGGGCCCTCTCATGTAATGTTTTATAGCGTCAGCTCACTAGCGGGCCTTCGCATATAATGTTTAGGATGGTCAGCTCCGCAGCAGACCCTCACCCATAATGTTTTAGATGGTCGGCTCAGCGCACGTTTCCCTCTTAATCATGGCCCCAGTTCAGAAAAATCGAGGAAATTTTTGGGAGAATTTGCCTCTGCGCACGTTTCCCTCTTAATCATGGCCTCAGTTCAGAAAAATCAAGGAAATTTTTGGGAGAATTTGCCTCTGCGCACGTTTCCCTCTTAATCATGGCCTCAGTTCAGAAAAATCGAGGAAATTTTTGGGAGAATTTGCAGATGATATACAAGTAAATATACAGCAAATACTGTTTGGTAACAATTTTTCGCCTAAAGTCGTTTTTATTTTCCTTTTTGTGTGTTTTACGGTCAGTCTGTAAAAATGGCGTACTACGGGCGAAAGATCGTTCCCAGCAGCGATGTTGGAGTCCAAGATGCATCCAGACATCCTCCCTATGCTGTCCCTGAACCATTTCTGTGGTGTTTCCATCATTTTCTGCCCTTTTCCTATGGACCAGGCACCCTCCCCTCATCAGAGCAGGGGGTGCCTGGTGTAATGCTCGAGTCCTCCCATTGACTTCAATGGGGCTCGGGTGCTCGGCCGAGCACTCGAGCCTCCGGGGGTGCTCGGTCAGAGCACCCGAACACCCGAGCATTGGGGTGCTCGCTCATCACTAATAGTAATACTTCGTTTTAACTTTATTTTATTTTGTAGTCATTAAAAAAACATGAAGAACGATATAAGTCTTATCTCTCAAACCTTTATGGTTTATGAGATATTCACAAGCAAAGTTCCCCTCCCCACCCTTTTTACCTAGTGTAAGCCATCTCTTCTCCGATGTGAGTCTGGTTGTATGACCAGACAGATAACAGAAGGGGACAATTTTCATTGTATGAAAACAATGAAAGCCCTTCCCCCCTTGACAAGTTTTTCAGCTTTTTCCCTTATCTTAATTGAAGATTGTCCCTCTCTGCAGTCTACCTGGGCATCTCCCTTCTGATCTGGTTGAACAGGGGGGGGATACTTTGCTTGTGAATATCTCTTAAACCATAAAGGTTTCAGAGATAAGACTTATATCATTCTTCATGTTTTTTTAATACCTACAAAATAAGATAAAGTTAAAACGAAGTATTACTATCCCTTTAAGGTCCACGGACTAATTTTTTTTTTTAAAGAATCTGATTCAGGGCTCCCTGAACACCATGCTGCCGCATGGGAAGCGCTGAATTCCATGGAGGTCCTGACATGTCATGGGTCCATGACATGCCAGGACCGTCAAGGTTTCCTAAGGGGTTAATATGTAATAACATTCATATTCATTTTTTTCATCCAATGACTTGAACACCTTAGCATGATCATGCTTTTCTAACACTCTTTTTTTTTTTAGATCTTCTCTGTGGTTTGTTATCTTTAACTATTTTCCTTCTTTATTGGTGATAATACTCCTCATTAGGTTAAAAAAGACATTGGTCAAGCCCCTTTGTCCATTTTTCAAAAATGCTTTTATATTTATATATATTTATAAACTAAAAAGGAAATATAGAAATAAATCAGATCTTACACCAACAAATTAGATATTGGTGGATAAGGATGAAATTCAAGAGCCGAGATTCACTAAAGGTTGATGCTGTGGTGATGTGTGTCTGGCTACGTTTGTCAAGCACTTTCCCTTGGCGATGTAGAAACACACATCACCATATGCACTAAACTTGGGGATATACTAGGGAGAGTGGTCTACTTGGCAAATTCATGTCAGATTTCCTTGTTGATCTTGCTCATTAACGTAGGTTTTGGGCAAAGTCATATTGTATTCAGCAATAGCAGAGGTTGGAGGATATCGACCTACCTAGGCTTGTTATATTCAACCACAGCATAGATTTGTGATAGCCTCCGTCAATCTATGCTTGTCATATTCATCTGGAGCATAGGTTGTAGTACGGTGACAACACAGGTATGTCAACTCCTACCCCAGCATAGTTTGACAGACATCACCAACCGATGTCTATCATATTCTACTCAGTATAATTTGGAGAACATTGCCAAACCATAGTTCGGTGGACATCGCCAATCTATGCTTGTCTCATTCTACTTAGTATAAGTTGTTGAACGTCCCAAACTATGTATGTCACCTCCATGGGCATCCAGAGGGGGGCCAAGAGGGGCACTTGACCTCTTCCTACAATTACCCCTCCATATAAACAAAGGGCTGGATGGGAAGGCCTGGGGGTCATATTATAGCTCCCCCCCCCGGTAAAATTTCTACGGACACCCCATGTCACCTCCTACCCCAGCATAGGTTTGGGGACATTGCCAACCCATTCCTGTCACATTCTGCTCAGCATAAGTTGGTGTGCTATATACTCCTCATATGTAATAATACATTTTTTTTGTTCATCCAATGATTTGAACACCATGGCATCATGATGCTTTTCTAACTCCTTCTAGATCTTCTATGTCCTTTGTGATTTTTAACTAATTTCTTTATATCTTGATGATAATACTCCTCTTTCGGTAAAAAAATTGGTCAAACACATTTGTCAATTAAATGCTTTTGTATTTGCCAAAGGCTGGATCTTAACCATTAGGCCTCTTGAGATGTGTTATTTATGTAAATATTGTGAAGGACTGGATTGTGCCACCAATAAGCCATCTCAATTTTAAGTATTCTTTGAAGTTTATTTAAACTTCCCTTGATCAAAATCTGTGTCTCTATTGTTTGCACAATTTTGTATTGTCTTGATTGTCCTAAAACAAGTAGGTTACCACATTTTGTAATAGATTAAATCTAATCTATCAATAGAAGTCAGCCAATTAATCAGATTCTCTACTGAGTCTCAGTAGACTAAAAAGAAACTATAGAAACAAATATTCAGATCTCACACTAATAAATTAGGTATTGAAGAATAAGGATGAAATACAAGGGATGAGATGCACTAAAGGTCAATGCTGTGGCGACGTGTGTCAAGCACTTCACCTTGGTGATGTAGACACACATAGCCATATGCACTAGACTTGGAAATGTACTAGAAGGGACTGTCCCTCTGAGACCCAAATCCCTCTGTCTCTCTTTCTCACCCTAATATCCCTCATATAAGATTAGTCTGTAGTGTATAAATTACAACTCCACTACAATAAAGCTACTTGTTTAATCACTGTTTGTTTAAACGTTGCTAGATGTGTATTTAAATTAGTTTGTGTAAATAAAATGTGTTAATCTTGCTCTAAATCATTTACCCACTTACACAAAGAGGTGTCAATAGGTCATGAATTAAACTACAAAGTCTCTGTAATATCCCACCCACCAGTCACACCCACCCAGCCACACATTTGAAATGATGGGATATATGAATAGGATGGCGAACATCGCCAACTCATGCAACCCATGTCTGTCACCGCCTACCCCTGCATAGGTTGCCAAACATCGCCAACCCATGTCTCTCCCTGCCTACTCCTTCATAGGTTGGAGAACATCGCCAACATATGCAGGGGAAGGAGGTGACAGACATGGTTGATGATGTTCTCCAGCCTATGAAGGAGTAGGCAATGACAGACATTGTCAACCCATGTCTGTCACCTCCATCGCCTGCATAGGTTGAGATGTCATACCGAATCCTCCTCGAAATATATTGGATCTTCAGATGACGTCACACATTCCCCTACCTGCATTCAATCACAATTCACCCCACTTTTGAAATCTGGAGATTCTCTTTGCTGATTGGCTAAACAGAGGTATTGTCTTAGTAACAATACAAAAAAAGTTCAAGCTGATCCTATGACCTGAACAAAAAAAAAATAGAAAATTAAAAAATAAACTCTTAACAGCCCAAGCCTCCAGGAGAGATGTCATACTACCAGAGGACAGCAGCAATGGCTGGGGGAAAGAGAATCAGACTTCAGCATGCAGGAGAATGAGGCTCTAGTGGGGTCAATACAGGGCAACTCCTTGGCTCATTGGTAGCTGTCACAAGGAGGAAATGTGGGCTTCTGTGGTTTCAGCTGTCAATGAGATGGTAATGACCCTACACACACAGCATGCAGATGCAGGAAGCGGGTGTCTGACATCAAAAGGCAGGTGCAAAGATGCAAGGTCATTTGAGGCCTTCATGAATCCTCTTCATTTTTTCAACTATGAACAGATCATGGATGGCCTCCTTCCAGCATCTGTGAAAGAAGCCGCTCCTGCTGGACCCGCTCCCATCACCTCTTTAGCAGGACAAGTGGATTCCTCAGATTCTGAGGATGACCAAATTCCTGAGTCTTCCCATGCTCAGTACCTGTCTACCCAGATGTCAACATGCCAGCTCCTTCTCCTGCTGCTGATGCCAGAAGCCATTCTCCTTCTGCTGGAAGTAGTGACTTTTCCTCTGTCCTTGCCATGTGCACCAATTCTACCAGAAGCAGTGGCCATGACATTCCATGCTTGCATACCTCGGAGTTGGGTACTGCAGAGGCACATCTCCCCTCAACTGGTCAGACCAACATGCCTCCATCTCTGTTAAGTAACTGAATTATGATGCATAATTAATCATCTCCCACTGAGCAGACAGGTATGCAATGCAGGGTAACTGACACATTGCAAAGCACACTTTTCTGCTCCTTGTAGCTCAATGTTTTGTAATGCCATGTCCATGTATGTGCTCACTGCAATGTAGTGCTTAGTAATGCAGTTTACACCTGTCTGCCCAGTACAATGGATCTGATGAGTGTGCAGTGTATTGCTAGTAAGTTGTTCTCCTGATGTCACTCATGTATACACATGATTTTAGTGATGTTAAATTGTTCCACATGTATATTATTAACCCCTGCTTGCTTTTACCATATCCCCATATATTCCTTTTATTGTCACAGGGTTGAGCAGCTCATTGCTAAGTCATACATTGCTCACCTCTATGGCACTCCCAATAATACACATATAGAGCATATATTAGAGATGTCATACTCCTGTCATGCACATAATGACAATTTAGGGATGATGGAGACAAGTTAATGTACCATGATGGATGTCTCTGGATGCTGAATCCTGCAATGCATTGCAGTAATGCTTCGGAGGCTAAATTTGCCTCCCTGTTGTTGAGTAAATACTGAATAGACTGTTTGGTTAAGTATACTATTCCAGCTTAGTGAAGCTGTTGTGATCCAGAATGTTTACGCATGTTCAATATTACTGAAGCATATAATGAAGTCATTGTTTCTCCACACATCTGTATTCTTTCCAAGTCCAAAATATTTACAGCTGAGGTTCCCATGGAGGAAAGGAGCAGTGAAGAGGCAGCTGGCAGTGTGCAAGCCACTGTCAGTCTACCTGGGGTCACCACATGGAAAGAGCAGATGAGGATTGTTTGAAATATGCCCTCCATCCAACACATGTACACCTTTTCAATATTTAATCCCTCTTTTGTTGTGTGTTGGTGGTTTGTGTGTGTGTGTGTGTGGTAAGGGTTCTGTGTTTTGTGTTGGTGGTTGATGTAACAATTAGCCAGAGGGCAATGTAATGCATTTTCTAAGAAATGTGTTGCACACCAATCTGGCACTCAAATGAATTAAAGGGATAGTAATACTTCGTTTTATCTTTATTTTATTTTGTACACATTAAAAAAACATGATGAACGATATAAGTCTTATCTCTCAAACCTTTATGGTTTGAGAGATATTCACAAGCAAAGTTTCCCCTCCCGCCCCTTTTACCTAGTGTAAGCCATCTCTTCTCAGATGTGGAATCCAGTCAATAGACCAGACAGATAACAGAAGGGGACAATCTTCTATGAAAACAATGAAAGCCCTGCCCCCCTTGACAAGTTTTTCAGGTTTTTCCCTTATCTTAATTGAAGATTGTCCCTCTCTGCAATCTACCTGGGCACCTCCCTTCTGCTCTGGCTGAGCAGTGTTACATTAGTAAAAGGAGAGGGAGGGGGATACTTTGTCATTGAAGTACTCTTGAACTACAGCTCTGACAGAATTGAAATAACACTTTCCAAAGTCCAAATACTATGATGATTAATTAGAGCTGCTTTTATTATGAAACATTACTATCCCTTTAAGGCTCCCTACACCGATCTCACCCAAATTAAAATGTTCTACTTCCTCAGAGTCATCGCAGGCTGTGTCTTGTAAGGAGACTGATTAAAGGGACAGTAATGTCCCATAAAAATGTTTTACAGTTTTGTAGAGCTTAAAAAAATAAGCTAAATGCCACAAATCTTATCTCTCAAACCACTATGGTTTGAGAGGTATCATCTGCTAAAGTTCCTCTTCTCCTGATGTCAGCTGTAAAGCTGACAGAAGGAGATCCATGTTGGCCGACACGAGGAGGCTCTTCAGCAGTGCCGCAATAGCGTGATTTAAAAATAATTACTTATTTGGAATGGTCTAAAAAGTGTGCTTGCAAACCAGGCACACTTTGTAGATCGTTCCAAAGAAGTAATTCATTTAAATCATGCTATTGCGGCTCTGCTGAAGAGCCACTTCTTGGTCCCCTGACCAGGAACTTCTGCTGTCAGCTTACAGCTGATGTCAGGAGAAGAGGAGGGAAAGGGGAACTTTAGTGGATGACATCTCTCAAACCATAGCGGTTTGAGAGATAAAATCTGTGGCATTTAGCTTATTTTTTTAAGCTCTACAAAACTCTAAAAAATATTAAGGGACATTACTGTCCCTTTAACCACCTCTGGAGGCATCCAGCTCTGCTTCTGAAACTATGGAAGGGAAGGGCATTGTAAGTAAAGTCCTAAAGCTGTTGCCTTGTGTCCTCTTCCCTTACAAAAACACCAAAGTCCCTGTAGTAATTTGTGTTCATGTTATACATGTGTGAAGTATCATAACATGATCTTTGTTCATGTCATGATCTTGTCACACATGTATGCTCAGCTCCAGGCCATAACACACATCTACAGTTCCTATTTGCAGGCTAGAACTAATTGAGCATGGGTGGATCAATCACAATGACAGTGACACTGATGATCCACCTGTGATCAATCAAGGCTACAGGGCAAACCTGACCTGTATGTGTATCCATAGCAGGGGGTAGTCAATCCTGTTCTCAGACCACAACAATGCCACATGTTTGCATGTTCTCCCAAAAATAACTCATTTAATGGAGTGGTTCTCAGCAATGGTCTTGTTGGCTTGGACACACAATCATGTCCTCTAACCACCCTAACAGTGCACGCTGTCAGGATGTTTGCACTTAAAGACAAGTGGTGATGACATTCATTTGTATTTAAGTGAGAACATTCTGACAACATGCACTGTTGGGGTAGTTAGAGGACATTACTTTGTATCCTAGCCCACAGGACTATTGCTGAGAATCACCCCTCTAAATGCATCAGACATCTTCATGCCAAAGAGGTGCTCACTGCATTGCATTTCTTCTTTCCACACAGCTGCACAGCATCAGCCCCCTTACAGCCGGGGGCATGTGGAGACCCTAGACATCCTGGAAAGGATCCACGCTAACTTTAGGGGCTTCAGACGGCAGCACGGAGATACCCTTTGCAGTCAGGAGTCTCTGCTTCACCAAATGGTGGAGCAGAACAGTATCATAATTTACACTGATTCAGTCCAGGGCCAGCCACCACCTCCAGCAGATCCTCACTGGACAGCAGCCTGGAGCTAGATGGGATCATGCATCCTGCCAGTGGTGGTAGATGCGACCCTGCAGGTGGGGACCTTGCACAAGACGGAATATAGAAGATGACAGAAGAAGACTGATGGTAGCTGACCAGGGTGCTGAAGACACAGCTGTACATCAGTATTACAGGTAAGTGTTTATTTCCATGTGATGGTGTTAACTTTAGTAGGATTAACCCTGTGAGTTCCAGTGGGGTGTGCAATGCTCTTCAATGCGTTGCTTACCTCACTGGCACTCATAGGGTTAATTTTGCCAACACTTCAAACATTTTTTCAGTACTTTGGATGTATTGATATGGGGCTTAGGGCCCTATTTCACTACATCCACTGTTTTGTTTGTTTTTTTTTGGCTTTTTTCCCCTTCAGTTCCTGCATCGGCAGGTTAAAACATCTGGGGACTCTGCTCCAGAAAATAATACCTCTACCTAACACATTCAATTGAACTCTTTTTCATGGGTTCGGATGGGCGCTAAATTTAGCACCTGACATGCACTATTTTTTCATAGCACAGGTTGATTGACTTACCATGCATGAAAAAATACCATTGGCTGTTTTATTGGCCGACAGGGACAGTTGAATCGAGGCCTTAGAGATATCAAACAATATCTTTTTACTCTTACTTCCGCAAAGTCGCTACTACTGGATAGTTATTTTGATGTCTGTTTGTTAGACTTGTGCACGGGCAAAATTTTCGGTAAAATTCGAATTCGGACGAATTTTTTTTTTTCTAATTCGGATGATCCTAATTTCGGACCGGGCCTATTCGATTCGGACGAAATTCTGATCCATTCTGAATTATTCGGCCGAATTTAACATGGGTTAAATTATAGCAGTGCGCCTCCGTGCACGCTGCTATCATTATTTGCAGACAGGGTGTGCATTTAGAAAAAGATCCATCCCAAAAACGGACATTGTCATACATTGAAAGTCTGTGCATGCCTCTACTCTAGCATGGGATGCCAGTCACAATGCAAACGTCGAACATCGAAAACCCATGCCTGTCATTCAATTTAGCATGTTCGAACATCGAAACCCCATGCCTGTCATTCAATTTATCATGTTCGAACATCGAAACCCCATGCCTGTCCTTCAATCTAGCATATGTTCGAACATCGAAACCTCATGCCTGTCATTCAATTTAGCATATGCTCGACATCGAAAACCCATGCCTGTCACATCCTACTCAACATAAGTGGTCGACTCGAACATGGACAAACTACATGTCACATTCTATGTTAGTACATGGGTAAAGATTAAGGTTTCATTTTCTGGTACCAGACTCCTACCCTACTGTCCCTCTTTAGTACCCAAATTCCTCTCTCTCGTTTTCCTATCCTGATTTCCCCTCATTTCAGATAACTCTATGTGTATATACATTGTAGAGTTTCATACTACATCAAGAATAAACATCAATGATTGTAATGTGATAGATGTAATGTGTTAACCCTTTGAGTGCCAGAGTGGTACGCAATGCATTGCAAAGCAATACGTTGCATACCACTCTGGCATTCAAAGGGTTAAAAAGAAAAAATGAGACATTCTGTTGTGAACAAACTGCAACACAGGAGAGAAATAAAAAAAATGCTTGACATCTATACTGAAGAGGGGTCCACAGCATTGTCTTAGTATAGCAATATCACCGTTTTCCGTGAGTGTGCAATACAGGGCTCTACGGTAATTGCTGGGCATTTCCCAATGTCATAATCAGGGGATGATGGGAGTTGTATTCTAACTACTGTTAGGAAACACATAAGTGATGCACATTCATCTCCCACCTAGAAATTATTTACACACGAGGCAACTCCCCCAAGTAATACCTAGCCCCTTTCCAAGTGAAAGGACTTCCAGAAAGGCTTCAGATCTCTTAGTGACTCACCTGTTATTGCCAGTCAGCGGGACCCGGAGAGTAGGAGGGGGTGATGCTATGGCTGCACGGCACAGTGCTCTTAGTTGGTCACTTGTCGCAATGTTGAAGCTCAGCCCGGCCAGCACCTTCTGGGTGGAGACACCTCACAGCAATCCTGTTCAGGACACATCATGCACTGTTGTGCACTCATACTAGGGATCCCAAATGTTTAGACTCATTTTGTACAGGGGGCACCCTCCTGTATTTGTAAAACCTCTCTAGCAAATCTGGGATGGTAGACCTATTTACTCAAGTCTTGACTTTAGGTGGGCGATAAACAATACAAAATAGGCATAATGTTTCACTATCACATAATTCACGTCACTGAAGCAGCCAGCAGGCATCGCCACTGAGTGAGCATAGGGCTGCCCGGCTGCTGACAGTCACACTGATGGGACACCCTGCAACACAGAAATGGCGGAAGAGCACAAAATAAACATGCTATGGGACGGCAAATTGCCGCCCCTGTCAAAGTGCCGCCTGGGTCCATGGACCCACTGGGACCCATGTAAGGGCCGGCCCTGTATTCGAACAAATACCTAATATTTTTTTATATTTTGCACAGGAACAAATATTACTTGTTCTTGCAGTGGCAATAACTGGAACTAATGCTGGCTGCCTACCTATGCCTAGCCTAATGCTACCTGCCTGCCTACACAACAACTGTACACTCTCTAATCTCTTCTCTCTCTGAGCTCCAACAACCCAATGAGGAAATGCAGGCAGTCTGTCTGTGTGACTGTGTCATTAGTCCAACCCCCATCATGAAGCGAAGAAGGCTATTCGAATACAGACAAAAGAGGGAAGTAGTGCATGAAACGGAGAATGGAATTGGACTAGAGACATGGAGGGAAAATTAAGGAGGGAAAGTAATTGAGCGCACACAGGAAGTACAAAATGTCCTGGTCAAAAGTAGTCAAAACTTTTGGAAATGTGTCGATTGCCGAAACTTCCGAAAGTTTCGACGAATTTCGGACCTGGGCTGTTCGGAGTCGGATCATTTTTTCCGAATGACCCTTGAGTTTCGGATTGGCCGAATGTCTCCGAATGACCCCATTTTCGACGAAATCCGAATGTCTCTGAATGAATTCGCACATGTCTACTGTTTGTCTCACTGTCAGATGGAGCAGTTGGTTTCACTGATATCACTTCCTTCATTATACCATCATCAACACTAGAATGCGACTTGTTGTCTTCAGTGGCACTATGCACTAAGATTTCTTCAACTTTGGAGCTCTTAGTGCATATGCTCTATAGAATAACATAGGAACTGGAGAAGTGACAACCTGGAGAAGTCATCTCCACTTTATCACCTCTTCATCACTGCTTAGTGAATACCCACCATGAGTGCATGGATAAAATAAACTAGCTAAATAATAGAATGCAAAGAGATGCTGTAAATGGAACCTTTTCAGGTTGGTCTAAAGTTATAAGTAGAGTGTCTCAGTGTACAGAACTGGGTCCAGTTTGTTTAATAATGTACTTGAAGTGGGCATTGAATTTAATGTCACAGAACATGATATTCTTTCACTGCAGAAAGTTTTGACTATACTGAAGAATGGATGGATATAAAGTGGATGATGATGCTTAATATCAATAAATGTAAGTTACAGAAACAAGACAGCTACATATGCACTAGATGGGAAACTACTTGAGGAATCCTTGCTAGAGAAGAATTTGGGAGTACTGATAGACAATAGACCAAACAAGAGTGTGAAGTGTCACTCAACTGCTGGAAGAGTTACTAGGGCACTACCATGAATAAAAGAGGAATATTTGTATGGAAAGGGAACATAATTCCACATCTTTATAAATATTTGAGTAGACCTCATCTATTATATGGAGTATAGTTCTGGGCACCAGTTCTTTTTAATGAACTGGAAAAAGTACAGAGATTTTGTGCAACATAAGAAAAAACTGGAAAATACTAGTTATAAAAAGAGACTTGACAAATTGGGAGAAGAAGAGTATAAGGGGGGGGGAGAGTTATGATCAGAGGCCGGTGCAAAAATTGCCATGGGCCTCCCGCCCCCTTTGTGTATCTCTACATGGCGCCCAATCTCCTCCTCTCCACATTGCCCCCAACTCTCCATATTGCCCCTAATGTCCTCCTCTCCACATTGCCCCTAACTCTCCACATTGCCCCCAATATCCTCCTCTTCACATTGCCATCAATTTCCTCCTCTCCACATTGCCCACAACTCTCCACATTACCCCCATTATCTGCCTCTCCATATTGCCCCCAATGTCCTCCTCTTCACATTGTCCCCAATGTCCTACTTTTCACATTGCCCCCAATGTCATCCTCTCCACATTGCCCACAACTCTCCACATTGCCCCCATTATCTACCTCTCCATATTGCTCCCAATGTCCTCTTCTTCACATTGCCCCTAACTCTCCACCTTTTCACATTGCCCCCAGTGTCTGTTTCCTACCACTCTGTCATCCAGCGACGTGACAGTAGAGGTCTGTGCCTCCTTCAGCACAGACCTCTATTAAGACTTGGAGCTCCTGCGTGGTCCTCTCATCAGTAATGCAGAGCGCTGGGAGATGATGTCATCTCCCAGCACCCTGCATTACTAGAGTGCCCACCAAGGACAGCTCAACAGCAAGAGGTCCATGGCCCGGGAGGGGGGTCACAGGGAGTGACCGGGCCCCTGGAGTGACGGGCCCAGTCACAGGTGCGACGCCTGTGACCCCTATTGTTACGCCACTGGTTATGATTACTGTTTATAAATGTATTCAATGACAATACAAAACATTCTCTAATGAACCCTTTTCTAAAGGAACTGAGCCAAAAACTAATTGGCATTCACTAAAATCAGAGGAATGTTTCTTTCAACTAAAACAAAGGTAGGCTTTTTAATAGTATGGGGAATAAGGATTTGGAATTTTTTGCCTTTTGAGTCTATGTTGTCATATACTGTAGATACTCTCAAAAATAGTATTGGACACTTTCTGGTCAGAACAATACAGAACATTATGACAGTTGGCTACAATGCAGATTTGATATTCATCCAGAGAGATTTGTTTATTGATTTTGTTCATATTTGGGTGGTGAGGCTGTAGCACCATCCAAGATGGCAGCATAAAGCAGTAGCTCCCTGGGCTGAACTGATTTAAAGAAATAAATCCCGATGCAGATCAAGTAAACAGGTTTCAGCATCAACTAGAGATCCAATAATCAAATCCCATAATGGGATGAAATAAAAAATGAAGAAAACAAACAAGTAAGATCACTACATGCTTCTTCGCAGGCCCAGGCATTCCACAAAGCCTTAGGTGACAACATCTACTCAGTGCTAGGGGTGGGCGAAAAGCGTGAAACATTTCCTGCAAGACTTTTCGCGAAGACTTGCCGAATTTTTCGAAAAATTTTGCCTTTCCGCCTATGCAAAAATGTCCTCCTTTTCGCCCATTTTAACACATTTATCTTCTATTTTAACACACTTTTCGCCTACATTTCCCACTGTAATATTACTTCTTCTGAGGGCTGAAGTTTAGAAATAAGTGGCTGAAAGTCAAAGTTGTGAGTCCTACAGCAACATACGGCTTAAAAAATGTGTTAGCATGCAGAATGCATTTGTCCTTTGCCCACAACACTAACTTCCTGCTTAAGTGACACTGGCACAAATTCGTGATGATGTCAAGTAATGAAAAAAATAAAATGCAACCTGCAATGTGGCAGATGTGTATTTTAGTGGTGGTGGTGGGGGACTGGCATGGTGTGATTTGTGTATGTATTTTTACCATTGTCATGCTATCCTCCTTCTCAGATTATTGACACACATTACTTATCGGTCTTAGCAGTGGTCGATGGTGGCAACCCTTCTTCACATACCTCCTCCACCTCCTAATCTGTGCTGCTGTTAATATATTTGTCCTGTTTTTGTCTGTCATACTCCTCTGCAGCAGGAGCCATAGGTGTTATTTGGACTGAACTATCTGTTGGCGCTGGCAGTAGCACACTCTGACACATAAATAACTTCACTACTTCTTTTTTTCTGCCCTAGAGCCCTGGGAACTTTATAAAGTGCTTCTGCTGCTGCTAGTTGTGACACCTTTGGCTTGCTGATAGTGTGTCTCCCAGTCAGACCTGTGGTTGTGCTTCAGGTGGGATATCATAGAGGAGGTGCCTAGGTGTGAGCCTGCTTTTTGCACAGACAACAGATAGCAACATGCTAAGCTTGAGGATCCTGAGTGAAGTATTTCCATACAGTGGACTTCATGGAATGATGGGTTCCTGAGGTGGTGGTGCTGCTACTACTGGGGCTAGATGTTGATGTAATTCTACTGACACTACTAGGTGTCAAAGGTGCAGCACTTGCAGCAGCAGAGGCACTTGTCATATCTAACATAGTGGATGTTAACCTGTGTTGTTATTGGGTACTCAAAACAGGTATGTGTGGCTGAGTGGGACTTGGACTTTGAAGAGGCGATGATGATGATGACTGATAGGGTGCTTTTTGACATCTGTGCTTCTCCAGGGTCAGACTTTCCAATGGCTTTCGCAAACAGTTTATAGACAGGCACAGTGCTCCTTAAAAGTGGTGGAAGATTCAGCCTTTGACTTCTAACCTTATAGCCCTGTCATCATCCTCACTCTCAACTTTATCTGTATCTGAACAAGAGAAGGATGCTGGAGGGATATATTCTAGATCTGCATCATCATAAGTCATCATAAGGTCATCCTCAGCAGCATCAGCATCACATGACAGTTCTTGCCCACTACTACGCTTATATTCCTCAAAGCTTTTGGAGGTCTCAAACAATTTATTTTTACTTTTACTGTAACAAAGTTCCCTACTACTTTCAGCATGTGTGTTTTGGTGCTTGTTTGTCTCACTATCTGATACAGCAGGTGGTTCAGATGCTACACCTTCCTCTATTATGCTACTGCCAGCATCATCAACACTTCTTATATGGTTCTTTATTTCTACTGGCACTGGTGGTGCTGGAACTAGTTTTGCTGGGACCTTGACAAACTGCATCCTCCCTTGGAGTAGAGGGAACATCATAATTGATTGCACACGCTGCAGCAATCATTGCTGAAGTCAGATTTTGAACTACTACTTTACTCTAACATCCCTGCACTGCTCCGCCACTCCCCCTTCCCCTTATGCGTTTGCTGTACATTATGCAACTACACTGTGTTTTTTTATTTAACTGTACGGTACACAACACAACTGATCAAGCTGTATGATGCCTTGCCTAAGCCTAGTCAGCTGTCTGTCCACCCTGTTGTTTTATTGCAGCACGGTGGCTCAGTGGTTAGCACTGTTGCCTTGCAGTGCTGGGGTCCTGGGTTCAAATCCCACCATGGACAACATCTGCAATGAGTTTGTATGTTCTCACCGTGTTTGCGTGGGTTTCCTCCAGGTACTCCGGTTTCCTCCCACACTCCAAAAAACATACTGATAGGTGAATTTAGATTGTGAGCCCCAATGGGGACAGGGACCAACATGACCAATATGAGTGTAAAGCGCTGCGTAATGTGTGCGCTATATAAATAAATAAATAAAATAAATCACAGTCTGTCCAAAAAAAATCATAACTGAAAAACAAAATCAACGTCTTTCCCCAGACTTCCCCACTATCACAGTGCCCGTGATTGCTGCATTTCCTTGTCTATCACCAGTAGGGGGCTTCCATTGGCTGCCTGCCTTTAGCCCGCCTCATATTGCCTATTTAAACCTAGATTGGGCACCCTTTGGGTGCCCTTTCGTGTTGTTTTTGACCTTTATCGCTATCACTATGTCCAGTGATAGTTGGGCCTCTTTTCCTGAGTTCCTGATTGCAGCTGTTCCAGTACCTCCTGTATGCTGAGTTGTTCCAGTCCTGGTTCCGGCCTAGTCCTCTGGGGTTGCGGTTCCTGCTGACCATCTTCACTGCTGTTTCCTGACCTGACTGATAGTTCTGCTGGTTCCTGTCATCTCCTGGCCTGTCTCCTGTGATCCTGGCGACCTTCTGCTTGGTCGCGTCGGCGACATTGCTTGTCAGTCCCAGCGTGCGGACGCTGGTTTGCTCCAGAGCCTTTTGGCTACACGATTCAGTTGTTGGTCCCAGCGTGCGGACGCTGGTTGGCTCCAAAGCCTTGCGGCTATACGATTCACTTGTTGGTCCAGTGTGTGGATCCTGATTTGCTCCAAAGCCTTGCGGCTATACGATTCACTTGTTGGTCCAGTGTGCGGACACTGGTTTGCTCCAAAGCCTTGCGGCTACACGATTCAGTTGTTGGTCCCAGTATACGGACACTGGTTTGCTCCAGAGCATAGTGGGCATCCGATTCCCTTGTTGGTCCCAGTGTGCGGACACTGGTTTGCTCCTAAGGTCTTAGTCACTACTGTCATTATCATCCGACAGCTATTGGTACCACTGGGCTGCCTTGCCCGGTATTGGTAAGGCCGGTAGAACCTTGCTCCGCATTCCTCTTGAGGTTGCCTTATCCGGTATTGGCAACGCCGGTAGAGCCTACACCGCAGGTTACTGGGCTGCCTTGCCCAGTATTGGTAAGGCCGGTAGAACCTTGCAGCTCATTCCATCTGAGGTTGCCTTACCCGGTATTGGCAAGGCCGGTAGAGCCTACACCGTGTATTTATTGGGGCTGCCTTGCCCGGTATTTAGGTAAGGCCGGTAGAACCTTGACGCTATTCCATCTGCAGGTTGCCTTACCCGGTATTGGCAAGGCCAGTAGAGCCTATTATTCCATTGTCCCAGACTGTCCTGTCCGGTATATTGACAGGACCGGTAGAGTCTGTATATTGTCATTGCCATTCCCTCTTGGTATATATGTATGTAATTGCCATTCTAAGTGATAATTTTAATCATTTCAATAAAGTTGTGTTTTTACCTAAAACTCGTGTCTGAGAGTCATAACAAACCGTGACACCCACCCAGCACAGAGACAATAACAGCAATATCAGCAAGCAAATAGGTCTCTAGCTGCCTTTGTCTTGCCAGTCAGTCATATAGAAGTTTGGAGTACTTGCGGTCACCTTCCTCCTGTTACAGTTTTATTGACACTCAGACACAGTTGGTGAGATAAAACACAGTTTTATTGAACAGGCTGAGAAAAGATAACCCTCACGGGTCCAGCAGTAAATGTATTAACAATACAGGACTGACGCAGGACAGGTTATAGCAAGATATATACCCACACGGGTCCAGTACATGTACAATACAGAATTTACAATATACTGACACAGGTCAGGTAACTTTTCGTGTGAAGCTCAACCGAGGCAGCAAGGAATGGGTTACTATTAGGCCAGGAATGCGGACAGGCCCTAATAGTGCGAGGCCCTCAAGACTCCTTCTCTGCAGGGAGTGCATAAATAGCGAGAAACGCCCAGTAGACAACGAAGGCCCAGGATCAACTTAGGACTCAGTACTATAGCAGTAACGGAGGACAAGACAGTATGCCCAGGAGGGCACCCAACTGTCACGGTTTATTATGACTCTCAGACACAAGTTTAGGTAAAAATCAATTTTATTGAAATAATAAATTGATAATGTAGGATGGCATTCACATACATACAGATATATACAGAATATAACAAAGACAGAAGGCAGACTCTACCGGTCCTGTCAATATACCGGACAGGACAGTCTGAAGTAATAGAATGTTAGGCTCTACCGGCCTTGCCAATACCAGGTAAGGCAACCTGCAGATGGAATAGCATAACGGTTCTACCGGCCTTACCAATACCAGGCAAGGCAGTCTCAATAGATTACAATGTAGGCTCTACCGGCCCTGCCAATACCGGGTAAGGCAACCTCAGATGGAATGTGGCAAACGGTTCTACCGGCCTTACCAATACCGGGCAGGGCAGCCCAGAGATAGTAGCAGCAGTCAGATGGTAATGGCAAATTGACAGGATCGTAAGCAACCCAGTGTACACACACTGAGACCAACTGGGGAATCGTAAAGTCGCAAGACTTTGGAGCAAACCAGCGTCCGCACGCTGGGACAAACACAGAATTGTATAGCTGATAGGCTTTGGAGCAAACCAGTGACCGCACACTGGTGTAACAAGCGAGTTTGTATAGCCGCAAGGCTTTGGAGCAAACCAGTGACAGCACACTGGTGTAACAAGCGAGTTTGTATAGCCGCAAGGTTTAGGAGCAAACCAGCGTCCGCACGCTGGGACCAACACAGGATTGTATAGCCGATAGGCTTTGGAGCAAACCAGTGACCACACACTGGTGTAACAAGCAAGTTTGTATAGCCGCAAGGCTTAGGAGCAAACCAGCGTCCGCACGCTGGGACCAACACAGGATTGTATAGCCGATAGGCTTTGGAGCAAACCAGTGACCGCACACTGGTGTAACAAGGAAGTTTGTATAGCCGCAAGGCTTAGGAGCAAACCAGCGTCCGCACGCTGGGACCAACACAGGATTGTATAGCCGATAGGCTTTGGAGCAAACCAGTGACCGCATACTGGTGTAACAAGCAAGATTGTATAGCCGCAAGGCTTAGGAGCAAACCAGCGTCCGCACGCTGGGACCAACACAGGATTGTATAGCCGATAGGCTTTGGAGCAAACCAGTGACCACACACTGATGTAACAAGCAAGATTGTATAGCCGCAAGGCTTAGGAGCAAACCAGCGTCCGCACGCTGGGACCAACACAGGATTGTATAGCCGATAGTCTTTGGAGCAAACCAGTGACCGCACACTGGTGTAACAAGCAAGTTTGTATAGCCGCAAGGCTTAGGAGCAAACCAGCATCCGCACGCTGGGACCAACACAGGATTGTATAGCCGATAGGCTTTGGAGCAAACCAGTGACCGCACACTGGTGTAACAAGCAAGTTTGTATAGTCGCAAGGCTTAGGAGCAAACCAGCGTCCGCACGCTGGTGTAACAAGCAATGTCGCTGACGCGACCAGGCAGGAGGTCGCCAGGATACAGGAGACAGGCGATGAGAACACAGGAACCAGCAACGATCAGTCAGGTCAGGAAACAGCAGAGAAGAAGTTCAGCAGGAACTGCAAAACCAGAGACTAGGCCGGAACCAGGACTGGAAGTAGTCAGCATGCAGGAAACACTGGAACAGCAGAGATCAGGAACTCAGGAACACATGAGATCAGGAACTCAGGAACACTGGAACAGAGGCCCAGCTATCACTGGCATAGTGATAGCAAGAAGGTCAGAAACAACACGAAAGGGCACCCTTTCCAATCCAGGTTTAAATAGGCAATGAAAGGCGGGCTATCTGCAGACAGCCAATAGCAGCCCCCTACTGGTGACAGACAAGGAACTGCAGCAATCACGGGCACCGTGATACCAACGGAGAGTGCACGGTAGAATGGCCGGTGAATAGTGGCACCTTCCCCGAAGGGGTTAACGAATGCTAAGACCAATACCGTCTGACTGATGTAAGCACAGCCTGAGGCTCCCAAGTAACACCAACCTCAGCTAAGGCAGGAAGGAGGGTCAAGCGTACCGTGGTGCACTGATGGAATAGACACTGTAATGTCGCCCACGCAACAATGACTGAACCGAGACTAGACTGCAGGAGGCACAGAGGCACAATGGGACTGTCCGGAGACAAAAGCCTGGAGGAGGAGCCCAAACCGAGAACCGGAATGGGACCGCAGGCTATAGTGATGCACTGGAACAGTAGCCCTACCGGGCCGGTACACAGAGAAGGAACGTCAGCCAATCCGAGTCGGTACACAGAGCAGGAACATCAGCCAGGCCAGGTCGGTACACAAAGCAGGAACATCAGCCAATTTGGGTCGGTACACAGAGCAGGAACATCAGCCAATCCGAGTCGGTACACAGAGCAGGAACATCAGCCGGGCTGGGTTGGTACACAGAGCAGGAACATCAGCCAGGATGGGTCGGTACACAGAGCAGGAACGTCAGCCAGTCCGAGTCGGTACACAGAGCAGGATCGGCGGCCGGGCCGGGTCGGTACACTGAGCAGGAACAGATACAGCAGAGTAGTCAGGCAGTCCGGGTCGGTACACAGAGATCACACGAGAACTGGAACAAGAGCTGATTACGGAAACACCACAAAAGGGCACCAGAGAAGTGACAAGGCCCAGTATTTAAAGACAAATACTGGGCGGCACAAGTCACTACAGCCAATAAGCGTCAGCAGTAGATAGAGACTGACAGAATGTCGCCAGTATAGCATGGGCACCGTGACACCTCCCTTCTTCTCGCCAGAGTGCCCCACTGACTCTCCTAACAGAACAAATGTCCTACCTAAAGTTTCCCTAAACTAAACTTCAATTCACCTCTGTCTTCTCTAGCTCAAAAAAAGTACTGCTCTCTCCTCTCACAAACACAAAATGGCATGCTGTGAGAGCCTGACAGCCTTTTATATGGCTGTAGAAAACTTTTGTGTGGTAGAGAAATATTTTTCTTCCCAGTGATTTCAATGGGCGAAAAAGGTGGGAAAAAGCAGAAAAACAGCAATTTTCGTGGGAAATTATTTGTCAGGCGGTTTGAGGCGAAAATTTTCACCCATCCCTACTCAGTACCTCATAAAAATACTTAAACTGTTTTTCAACTATGGATAATCTGAAAAGCATGACAGAAGATATCAAGCAGAACATAAAATTGAAGACCTCTAACTTACACAAAAGATATTACTCAGCTTGGGCATAGAGTCTCCTACCTAGAGGAGGACAAGACATTAGATTTGCTTATTACCAGAACTTGAGTTAACCTCTGGCCCAACAAGATGAGTCTGAAACACTTGTCTGCATGTATTTATTACATTGATAACAGAAGTAAGAGGTATAATAGAATTTGAAACCTGTCAGAATTGGTTCATTCAAAAGATATAGTAGCCTATCGCCAACATTTATTTACACCTATACTGCAATTTCGCACAAACCCCCCCCAGTCAAAATTGAGGGAGCACACTGAACACTAGAGTCAAGTGAAGCACCAGGGACAAACTGTGGCATGTGATTTGCTGTCTGTGCCACTATATAGACAAAGAAAACATTATGAGAAAAAGTAGAGAACTCGGATGAGTTACATTTTCTGGAATAGTATAGTAAAGTGTAAAACAGAGATTATAGCATGTGGTTTGATATTTTAAAACTGCAAAAAATGTATAAAATATGTCATTGTTTCCAGTGTCTCTCCCTATCACTTAGTTTCATCTTAGGGAAAGGATTCTGTTTCTGTCATTTATCAGTCAAAAGGGGTTTTTTGTTTTTGCTTTTTAATCTGTCCCTTTTTTAATACTGTCTACAAAGACATCACACCCAAAGAACCTGCAACTGCAAGCAATTCCAGCTCTCCTTCTTTCTGTCCACCTCTACATGTATCTATTTTCAACAGAAATGTCTTCTTTCTCAGTGTACATTTTTTACAGTACAGAATAGTATAGACATCTTAGCTTCAGAATCAGCAGCTTGCAATAAAGGATAAAGCATTTTGCACAGAAGCTGGTACTGGTGAGCAGTAGCACCACACCACAGTTTCTGCTTGTTACATGTGTTATTGCTGATGTAGGAGTGTGTGCACACAGTATGTCAAGTTATTCCTTTCTATCTTCAATGCATTAGGTATTATATTTGTCTAAGTAGTATCTGTAACTCACTCAGTCTCAGTAGAGTCTCAGACTCAGCCAGCTCAGGCTGTCATTTTTTTAACTCTTCCTTATCCCTTCATATACATAACCAGTGAATAACTGGTAGTGGCTAGTGCTACCACTAATACTCCTGTCATGCAACTCCAGCTCCCTCTCTTTTCCTGTCTGCCTACACTAGTTATCATAGAAACTTTAGCTGCTTTAAGCAAATACTGACAACATGCAATAAACAATCACCCCCTTTTATACTTTAGCAATGCAGGAATACATGGAGAAATGCCATATACATATATACATATATATATATATATATATATATATATATAGGGGGTACATTATTATTATTGATTTTGAGGTCATAAGCTGAAAATTGCAATTGTCATAGGAATCCAAGTGGAGGGTGGGAAATCCCATTTTTCATATATTTCACTTTTGAGGCATAGTTCTGCCCTCCTCTAGAAATGAACAATAGGAAAATGACAAGGTGGTATAGAGATAAGCAATAAGTCTTTGAATGTTTCTTTATTGCTCATCAGCTGCCATGCTGACTCTCCAGACAGGAGACAGACATGCAGGACATAGGAGGATTTTTTAGACAATGACCTGGGGCCTGAACCAGCAAGTAGTTGTGTAGGTAGAAGTGATATAAGAACACTGGATAGAAACTGGTACATGACTGGAGAGAAAGCATAGTGTTATCAAGCACTTACTCACTTTCCAGTAATGGTTCAGGACTGGTGGGAAGCCACATGTTGGCTGACAGAGGAAACTTCTGAAGCTGCTGCAGAAATGCTATTAGAGAGTGAAGCTGGTGTATGTTGCTTGAGTGTAATGTTGACTGCAAATCCAAACATTACTTCATATGTTAGCCATCAGTAAATTTGACAACCATAAGGCTGAATAGTCATAGTCAGCTGAAATGGATATGAACCAAGATTTGCCTTTTGATGGAGGTAGCAGAGTACCCAGCATCACTAAGCAGATATGTGACTGAAAAGAGACTCACAAGAAGCACAAGATCCCATTCAGTAGGAAGAATGTAGGTCAGAAACAAAGCAGAGGACAAGACAGATGGCTCATAAACACGCTCGGGAACAAATGTCATTCACAGGAAACAAGGCTCTGGAACATTAGTCAGTGTAAAAAATATGCATGTACACTGCAGTGTTAGTGAGGATGCCAGATACAGGCCTTAGAGGTACATACAGCAAGGTCAGGAGCACTGGTCATTTATTACAAGAGTGAGCGGAGCAGGGTGTGTCCAGGGTACTGGACAGAACTACAGGTTATAGCAGAATAGGATCTTTGGGAGCAGATCCTCACACCAAGCTGTTGAAGATGCATATCAGATGTCACATATAGCACATCTGGTTGACATGTATCTTAAAGGAACACCAGATTTTTAAATACAAAACTCTGTTATATAAACTTATTGCTATTATATAAACCTTATGCTAGTAAATGTAATACTTCTCTATTTGTTTCCTGAATCCTAAAATCTAGTCATAGATATGCTCAAGGGAGCAATCATTCTTGCCTTTTTTAGGTCTCAGGGCTCCCATTGCTTGTCCAGCCTTAATGGACTCAGAACTGACTGTAGTCTTATCTCATATCTTATAAAAAAGAGCAAAAACAACATTAAATAAATGCACTCAATACAGGTCAGAGAAAGCAAGCTCAGGATTTCATTTTTGGTATGTACTTTAATATTTATTTAATATTAATTTTTACATATGCTATCTATAAGTATATGATATTTAAAGCCATATCAATTTATCAAATGTATTGGCTACAGTGGTTTTTAATTGCCTCCTTTGGAAAAAAAAGTTCTCAAGGAAATAAACAACATACACCATCTGCAATTTCCTGTCATACCAATATAATTTAACATTAATCTTCACCTTATCATAAGGCTAAATAAATCACAGTTAGCTCTTCCTCCAGTGTGATTTGAGAGGAGTGGGAACACCTTGTAGGGATACGTTTTGCTGGTATCTTCACCTCTCAGGAATTTCTGTAGATAGGAGGAATATAGTCCCTTTTCAGTGAGTAGAAAAATGGATCTTTCACATATCGCTAGTTCTGATATCTGAAATAATTGGGATTTAACTGGTCATTTTATCACATTTCATTTATCTCGCTTTTTCTGTTCAGTATGAGTGTTGAGATACTAGAACAAACCCACAATCATCAAGAGGGTAAAACTGAAAATTTATGATAAGCTGTGTTCAGCCAAATGTAAATGTTCTTAATGTAAACAAATAGCAACTGTATCTGGAAGCATATAAAGCATTCCTCTTAATTCTGCTTAGCTTGCATTTTTATTTTGCCTGGAACACAGTTCCAAACTGATTGCACAAGGAAATGTACAGTATAAATATAACAGTGCAATCTTAGTGGAAACAAAAAAACTGAATGTATGGAATAATGTTTAGCTCAGTCATTCACACTGAAGTTCAATCAAGGCAAACCGTTCTATTACTATGCTCCTTTTAAATGGGCAAATTTATTTAACTGACATACTTTGAAAATTGAACAGATAAGCAGAGCAGGGAAGCACTCGTAGTGTAATATATTCTGGAATTGAAAAAAGAACCTCAACCAGACACCGGGGTCCTCATAATATAAAAATCTATTAAAAGCGGTCAGTAGAACCGGCAGAGGATTCAGACTGACTCCACTCAGTCACAAATAATTTCATTGCTACTACCAAGACAGACTTCTCGGAGATATTCTTTCTGAACAAAACACAGAAACCAGATGGGAACACTGATAAACATCACTTCAGTGGAAAATTCAATATAGATAAAATGGAATACTTAGATCCAATGTAGTAGTGTCATCAGGTGGAAGCTGGTGATATCGCTTGCAGAGACTTATAACCACACAGCTAGGGGAACATAACTCTCAACTGATCCAATGTAACGAGGAGACTGGTGTTTGGGTAAATTTAAGTTTTTACTTAGAAAAGAATAATTAAAAACAATGAAAAAGCTTACATGTTTCTGGACACACAGGCTCTTTCATCAGGAGCATGAATGTAATTAAGGAATCAAGATCTAATCTTAAAAAGATTAATTTATCTTTAATTTGAAAATTAATATTTCTATATTTATCACGAACACCCTACAATAGGCATCCTACAAATTATTTGCCAATTTTTGCTCCTGAAGCTCAAACACACATAGAGCTTTTTCATTGTTTATAATAACTCTTTTCTAATTAAAAATTTTTGATACGTTTACCCATACACCTTTTTTCTTGTCAACTGCAGCAGTGCAGGTATAGGTAAGCAATACCACCGGCTTTCACCGGCTTCCAGCCTGTGCTACATTGTATGAAGTAACCCGTTTTATACATATTGCATATTGTGATGTTTAGCAGCTCCCCTACCTGATTTCTGTGCTGTTAAAATTCTACTTGTATGTACTTATTTTATAGAAAATTATTATTTTAAATATGAAACAAAGATCATGATGCATTTTGTAGAGGCTAATTTCTTTTTTATCAAAATACTTTCCAGTAAGCCAAATTTAAAATATGTGTAAATAATTTAATTATGTTCATTATGTGGACATTTTTTAAGAAAATCAAAAATATATGATATTAGACATTCTAACAGACATATGACGATCTTAATTGTACTGTTCCATAAAATTGCCTATCAAGGGATTTAAAAAAAAAAATACTGTTTTTCTAAACATCATAAATATTTAAAAAAAAACAGTGTGCATCACAGTACATAATCTTTCACAAGCTTAGTGTAAAAAAACACAGACACCTGACTTCTAATTGCCAACTACACCTCAAATAGGTAAAGCATTACATTTGACCCCAAAAGTCAATCAAATAACTCCCTGATGGTTTGCTGTAGAAAAGCTCATATTTTTCATTGTGAATACAGCCCTTTTTGGGTGTGTATGAAACAAAAATATCTAGTTTGTACATTATTATTTGAGACAACCAATATGGAGCACATTTATCAATGCAAATACTTTTTTAATTGCAAACAGCTATAGGGGATTATTAACATTTCCTGAGTTGTTTCTGAACTGAGGTATGTGTTGGTGAGTGTGTGTGTGTGTGTGTGTGTGTGTGTGTGTGTGTGTGTGTGTGTGTGTGTGTGTGTGTGTGTGTGTGTGTGTGTGAATTTTCCTTTATAGTTACTCTTGGGATGGACTTCTGGTCAAAGACTGGTCTCTTTCGAGTGCTAGACTTAAGTCCCTCTATAGTTACATAGTAAATTAGGTGGAAAAGTACATAAATGTATTAACACAACCTTTGGCTCGGTAAATCCCAAAAAATGAAAAACGAGAATTAAATAATTGTTCCTAAATTCAAGATGGATGTTAGTCTATTTATCAGAATCTCTGATTAATCTAACAATGCTGCTTCTAGGCATCTTTTCTTAAATGTATCTATTGTATATGTCATTAACTTACCATATCCCTAGGCAAAGAATGATGCAGTTTAACAGAATTTACTGTAAATAAGCTCTCCTCTCAGTAGTTACATTGTAAATCTGGCTGTTAAAATTGCAATGTCTAATTTTCTGTGAATATTTGAGCAGAATGTCAGTAAATCTCAAATGAAATAATAAATAAATCCAAAATGTGAGTGCCACACAAAAAGAACACAGGCACCAAATATGACTATGCCATAAATCTAATTAATATATTGCTAGCCAATATGATTAGATTAACTAGAGTGTGCTACTAAACAGTATAATAGTTCTACAGTTGACATCATTCTGATAACAGAAATTCCCCAAAAACTGGTTTGAGAGACCTAGCTGCTTCAGATCAGAAAAATAACCCATAAAAGTGTGCAACATGAAGAATTCAAAAGTCTAACGTATTCCTATACAAAATTGCCAAGCTAGAATGGAATTTTGTTCTTCAGAAATGTACAAAAAAGTTACACTTTTACTGCTCAAAATCTCACACAAGCTTAAGGTAAATAGGAAAAAGGTACCAAATATTAAAGACACATAGCTCTTTAAACAACTGATATCCAATATGTGTATGAGCTCATAACCATATTACTCATACAAGCCAGCAGAAATGTATAAAGCATATATTTATGAGTGACATTCATGGCGACAAAATGCACAAAGCAGTGTTTTGAAAGAGTAACTGTTCCACAATAGCAAAATAACCCAATAAAGTAAAGCATATATTTCCTGGAATTTCTGAAATGTCTTCTATAATGACAGTTAAGGAAGAAATGTTTATTGGACATATTGGTTTTAAAACAAAGTTGGCAAAATGTACACAAAGGCCACAATTTACCATACACCATCTTACACAGAAGGAAAAAAGTATGAATGTTACATGAGTCTATATTAACGTTCTATCAATAGAACATTACCTTCTTATATAAATAAAGCAAATGAGCTTAGTCTTCTTTCCATAACCTGTACAGTTTGCATGTAATATTGTTCTAAAGTGTCCCTCTCCTGCCCCTTTTACCCACGTCAGCGCTCTAGCTGACAAACTTAGATTCTCTTCCCAGTGTGCAGAGTTGAAATAGCATGGCATACAAAGAGTATCTTCATGAGAATGTTCTACAAAGTGTGCCTGCTATCATGTTTTATTATGATATTTATCCCCTGGAAATCCACTGGACCACCTGTGAGGTATGTGACTAAAAAAGACTAGGGGCTCAATTAAACAGGCACAGATAAAATAGTACACTACCAAACAGAAAAAATCCACTAGGGGTGATAAATATGCACCCATTAGAAGCTATGACAAAGTTTTTGAATTTGCAGTTCAATTACATATGGTGGCTAGTAATACGCGTTTAAGGAACTCACTTTTATCGCCAAACATTACCACCTACAAAATATGGAGTCCCATAATGTGTGTGCCTAATCACCGACATGTAAGTGAAGTGTCAAAAAAGCTAAGAATAAAAAGCAAAAATAGGGCCCTAAGCCCCATATCAAAAGTATCAGAAAAAGTGTGTAAAGCAAAAAAAATAAAATAAAAATAACCCTCTGAGTTGGTATGCAACACATTGCACAGAGTTAAATACCCCACTGGCACTCAAAGGATTAATCCCCCAAAAGCTAACACCATCCAATTAAAAGTACATCCTTACCTGTAAATCTGATTTCCAGTGGTGTCTTCTGCACCCTGATCTTCCTCTTTAAGTCTTCTTCTGTAAGCTTCTATCTTCTTTTTTCTTCTTCTTCATCTGTCATCGTATTCTTTCTTCTTTTCTTCATCTTTTCTCTTCTTTGGTCTTCTTCTTCAAACTTAATGTTGCACCTGAACAATAGTTATTAAAATTAAAATTGTCATAGAAGTTATGCGACCGCCTCCAAAAATCCCCCCCCCGTAGCTTTTGGCCCATTGCCCAATCCCAACTGAGGGAAATTTGAAGAGGGATTGCCTTTCATATGGCCAGTCCCTGATCAAAATGGGTCTCCCGCTCCCATTGGCTGGGATGTGGGGTTACGCAGTGCACCCTACAGCTTTAAAACATTAAGTTTTTAATATTTAGATATACATATTGGCATTTACAGAGAGGGGGTACCATTGCCTGTGTATATCAATAAGCATTTGTTTTATTCACAACATGTTTCTGTATATCTGTTTGCCATTAAATTGCACTGTATTCTGAGATGGCGGGATATACAGTAAGTATATAGACAGATGGTGGCAAACTCTATTTGTATGTAGTAGTACAGAGAAAGGAAGAAGATAAGCACAGAGTGGGTTAACTTTACCAAGTAGTGTGTGAGAAATAAACATAATAAGGATTTTGGTAATTATTTGCATGGCACTACAGACATAAGTCACAAAGTACAAGTTCCCTCACACTGACTCCTACCACTCTCCTGCTCCATTTACAAAGCGTTAGGCATTATTTTCAGCAAAGTCATACCTCAGTCAGTGAACAATCTGTTGGGGCAAAACGCACATCGGCTATGATGATTCCTTTTTCAGCGATTCATTTCTTTTAAAGAACTTTTATTATGTAATCTAGGTACATTATTCTCTAATATCATTGAATACGGAGCGGTCTGGCAGTTATTCCATGCATAATGTGTTGCAGCTTCATGATAGTGCATAATACTATGTAACTGTATTACATGAATGCTTATCCTGATTAGGATAAAAAAAAGTGTATTTAGCAGGTCAGAAATTGACCTGCATTTAGCCATCGTCCTGCACCAGCAGTGAAGGGGTTAACACCCCCAGCTGCTGTATTTTGTATTTCCACTAGGTGTCTCCTCCCTGCTTCTGTGTCCCTTACTTTTATGTAAGGGACGCATTGGCAGAGAGGAGACACTAGGGGCAGTAAGTAGCACTGCCTCATTCATTTTTTTAGAATGCCGGTACATGTGATCGCTGACGCAGCGATCACATGACCTGGCACAACCGACCGAGGCTGAGACTGAACGGTCCGGTACTGGACCGCTCAGTCTCAGCCTGGATTGAATGGTAGCAGCGTGCACAGCGGCGCGCTGCTACCATTTAACTCTTGACGTACCAGGATCGTCACTTGTCCTTAAAGCAAATTTACCCTTGACGGTCCTGGTACATCAAGGGTCGTTAAGGGGTTAAGCAGGAAGTTAGTGTTGTGGTTAAAGAACAAAGGCACTCAGCCTGCTAACAATTTTTCAAGGCATATGTTGCTGTCAGTTATTTATTTCTCCAAATCGGCCCACAGAAGAAGTAATCTTGCAGTGGGAAATCTTGCAGTCATAAAAAACATGGCAGCGTTCTTGAGGGAAATTTATTGGCAGTGAAGAAAAGAAGAAAATTGTATGTATTGTCTATGGGCTGGAAGTTTCTAGAAAGAAATGATTTCCTGCTTTTTTCACAGGAAATTTTGTTGACTTTTCACCCATCTACCTGTGTCTTCCCAGTCAGTCACACAGAATGTTGGGTAATTCTCCTTTGCTCCCTTCTTACATCCCCAAACTCCCCTGACAGAGAGATAACTGCCATATCAAGAAGGAACTTAGATCACAGCTGCCTGTGTCTACTCGGTTTCACAAAATTTGCAGGTATTTGGAGTAAACCTCCTTTGCTCCCTTCTCACACCCCAAGACTCCCATAGGACAGAGATAACAGCCAGATCAGGAAGAAACTTGGAACATGATTGCCTGTGTCTTTCCAGTCAGTCACACTGAATTCTGGGGTAATTTGGGTCAAACTCCAGAATCCCATAATACAGAGAACAGATTTTCTGCCTACAAGACTCCCTGAACTAAGCTTCATCTCAAATTTATTTGCCTGTCATCTTTAGCTCATAATTGTGCTGCTGTCTCTTCCTCTCACAAAGACACAATGATATGTTATGAGAACCTGACACCTTTTTATATGCCTGCGGGAAAAGAAGAGAAACTTGCCATGTGGTGAGGAGAAATTCCGTCTGTCTATTGATTTCAATGCAGTGAGCAAGGCAAAAAAATATCCTGCTTGGCAAAAAGTGTAATTTTTCTCCTGTTTCTCTTTTGAGGTGAAACCTTTCTCCGCTCCCTACTACTAACCACATAAGTGACATCAACTAAAAATTTCTGGAACACTATGATTTACTGGCTGAGTGGGCATGAGTGATCAGACTGGACCCATGCAAAGCAGAAAAATATCCATTCTAGACAGTTTTAAAGACCCAGGGGTCAATACCATAAGCAATGTAGCTAATGAGTGCATTACTGGCTCTTGTTTTATTTTAAAGGAATACAATTATGTAATATGGAAAAAAATATGTGTTGTAGAGTTTATCCTGTGGAGTAAAACAAAGGTACTACCATTGATGAGATGCTTTGCTCAAAAATTATTACAGCTTAAATTAGTATTTTGACTGCAGAACTTCCATGGCCTTACATTGTACAGGGGAGCTGTTGCTATGACAGTTTATGAAGGCTTATCCTTGACAATAGGTGTTCATAGACTTTACCAGCACCACCTTAACATTTCAAGAGATAGAAGTATTATACCAAAAAATGCAAGTTTAATCTGCAGTCACTTTCAAATAGAACATCTCTCTGCAGCGGGAGTACACAACAGGATAAACCCTGCAATAACTTCTTTTTCATATTATGCTACACTTTGCTTTAATAAATGGCATGATGATTCACACTAGGGGAGCTTTTACTACCTATACCAGATCCAAGTAGCAGCATGTCTTCTTGTATAAAAGGTTTTGGAATTGGTATGGCTTACATATTATACATACAAATAGTCAAATGATTTACACTTGACTCATTTTATGGATTACATTTATATTGAGAATTTTTTTTGTCATAGTCATAAATGTTTTATTTTCTTGTCATAGGTCCATTTCCCACTATTTTTCTTCTGTACATCATCTTTCAGTAACATTTGTATGCCATTGATTTTAACGTAATTTTCCTCCTGTCCACTCTTTCTACTTGCTGTCAGAAATTACAAGGTGTCTATCTCCCATATAATTATGAATATCCCTTTACTTAAAGGTAAACAATTACAAAACCATGCTTATAGTACCATGCTTTCGCTCCTTTTCCTGCACTTCTCACTTTCTCTTTCTTTATCTTTATGTCTGCTGAATTACTTGAAATTTCTGTTAATTTCAGGCAACATCAGTTATACAAATAACACAGGCCTGCATTCTTCTTCATTCCCTACACCCAGTCTTTCACAAAGCAATGCTGATTACATCTCAAAACAACACAAGTGTCCAGAGCACACTAAGAATAAATATAATGTAATACTTTTTTCCTGAGGATAATATGCCCTCAGGTAGGTGCTGCACAATAAAATTGTTTCACTCTCTTATTTCATTACATGATGATGATGATGATTCCACTTGCATATCAGTCTTACCCCTACCCCAAAATTCTAAGCAAGTTTATTGTACACAAGAAAACCAACAATCCTCAAAAATACATTTCAGTCTTTACTGCACCTCATCAGTGAGGTGCAACTGAATCTGTCTTCTATATTTGCCTAGAGAGAGATTGAGCTTTTTAAATCTGCGGTTTGCTACTTTTTCTGCAGAGAAGATTTGTTTTATATATTGAGGCTGAAATGTTTCTCTGTGGGCAGGACCTGACTGATATGAACATTGAAACAAACATGCCTGAGAAGCATCTAAAGGAGTATTATGCTCAAGAACAAACTAGCATGTTATTTCTCAATTTGCACTTGTCACTTATCTGTTGTTGGACAATTTCTAACCTCTTGAATAGGTTCAGGGGTATTACAACTTTTCTATAGACTCCATTAGAGGCATCTCTTTGTAGCTGGCCTGGTGATACAAGATTTTAAATCCGTATATCCACTCCTTTCTATTGGGATTCACAAATCTAGCATATATATTTTGTTTTTTATGAAATAACTGAGTGAGTACCCCATATTTCTCCTCCTGTGTATACTAGATCCCTGCTCTACCATACAACATAAAATAGATGTAAAAGAAATGGACTGTTTAAATATAGCCTAAAATTGTGACATGGTTAATCATGAGAGTTGCAAGATTCCCACAAGATCGAGGGTTTGGGCCAACCTAAGATAAGCACAGAGTGGGTTAACTTTACCAAGTAGTGTGTGAGAAATAAACATAATAAGGATTTTGGTAATTATTTGCATGGCACTACAGACATAAGTCACAAAGTACAAGTTCCCTCACACTGACTCCTACCACTCTCCTGCTCCATTTACAAAGCGTTAGGCATTATTTTCAGCAAAGTCATACCTCAGTCAGTGAACAATCTGTTGGGGCAAAACGCACATCGGCTATGATGATTCCTTTTTCAGCGATTCATTTCTTTTAAAGAACTTTTATTATGTAATCTAGGTACATTATTCTCTAATATCATTGAATACGGAGCGGTCTGGCAGTTATTCCATGCATAATGTTTGCAAGTAGTGTTGCAGCTTCATGATAGTGCATAATACTATGTAACTGTATTACATGAATGCTTATCCTGATTAGGATAAAAAAAAGTGTATTTAGCAGGTCAGAAATTGACCTGCATTTAGCCATCGTCCTGCACCAGCAGTGAAGGGGTTAACACCCCCAGCTGCTGTATTTTGTATTTCCACTAGGTGTCTCCTCCCTGCTTCTGTGTCCCTTACTTTTATGTAAGGGACGCATTGGCAGAGAGGAGACACTAGGGGCAGTAAGTAGCACTGCCTCATTCATTTTTTTAGAATGCCGGTACATGTGATCGCTGACGCAGCGATCACATGACCTGGCACAACCGACCGAGGCTGAGACTGAACGGTCCGGTACTGGACCGCTCAGTCTCAGCCTGGATTGAATGGTAGCAGCGTGCACAGCGGCGCGCTGCTACCATTTAACTCTTGACGTACCAGGATCGTCACTTGTCCTTAAAGCAAATTTACCCTTGACGGTCCTGGTACATCAAGGGTCGTTAAGGGGTTAAGCAGGAAGTTAGTGTTGTGGTTAAAGAACAAAGGCACTCAGCCTGCTAACAATTTTTCAAGGTATATGTTGCTGTCAGTTATTTATTTCTCCAAATCGGCCCACAGAAGAAGTAATCTTGCAGTGGGAAATCTTGCAGTCATAAAAAACATGGCAGCGTTCTTGAGGGAAATTTATTGGCAGTGAAGAAAAGAAGAAAATTGTATGTATTGTCTATGGGCTGGAAGTTTCTAGAAAGAAATGATTTCCTGCTTTTTTCACAGGAAATTTTGTTGACTTTTCACCCATCTACCTGTGTCTTCCCAGTCAGTCACACAGAATGTTGGGTAATTCTCCTTTGCTCCCTTCTTACATCCCCAAACTCCCCTGACAGAGAGATAACTGCCATATCAAGAAGGAACTTAGATCACAGCTGCCTGTGTCTACTCGGTTTCACAAAATTTGCAGGTATTTGGAGTAAACCTCCTTTGCTCCCTTCTCACACCCCAAGACTCCCATAGGACAGAGATAACAGCCAGATCAGGAAGAAACTTGGAACATGATTGCCTGTGTCTTTCCAGTCAGTCACACTGAATTCTGGGGTAATTTGGGTCAAACTCCAGAATCCCATAATACAGAGAACAGATTTTCTGCCTACAAGACTCCCTGAACTAAGCTTCATCTCAAATTTATTTGCCTGTCATCTTTAGCTCATAATTGTGCTGCTGTCTCTTCCTCTCACAAAGACACAATGATATGTTATGAGAACCTGACACCTTTTTATATGCCTGCGGGAAAAGAAGAGAAACTTGCCATGTGGTGAGGAGAAATTCCGTCTGTCTATTGATTTCAATGCAGTGAGCAAGGCAAAAAAATATCCTGCTTGGCAAAAAGTGTAATTTTTCTCCTGTTTCTCTTTTGAGGTGAAACCTTTCTCCGCTCCCTACTACTAACCACATAAGTGACATCAACTAAAAATTTCTGGAACACTATGATTTACTGGCTGAGTGGGCATGAGTGATCAGACTGGACCCATGCAAAGCAGAAAAATATCCATTCTAGACAGTTTTAAAGACCCAGGGGTCAATACCATAAGCAATGTAGCTAATGAGTGCATTACTGGCTCTTGTTTTATTTTAAAGGAATACAATTATGTAATATGGAAAAAAATATGTGTTGTAGAGTTTATCCTGTGGAGTAAAACAAAGGTACTACCATTGATGAGATGCTTTGCTCAAAAATTATTACAGCTTAAATTAGTATTTTGACTGCAGAACTTCCATGGCCTTACATTGTACAGGGGAGCTGTTGCTATGACAGTTTATGAAGGCTTATCCTTGACAATAGGTGTTCATAGACTTTACCAGCACCACCTTAACATTTCAAGAGATAGAAGTATTATACCAAAAAATGCAAGTTTAATCTGCAGTCACTTTCAAATAGAACATCTCTCTGCAGCGGGAGTACACAACAGGATAAACCCTGCAATAACTTCTTTTTCATATTATGCTACACTTTGCTTTAATAAATGGCATGATGATTCACACTAGGGGAGCTTTTACTACCTATACCAGATCCAAGTAGCAGCATGTCTTCTTGTATAAAAGGTTTTGGAATTGGTATGGCTTACATATTATACATACAAATAGTCAAATGATTTACACTTGACTCATTTTATGGATTACATTTATATTGAGAATTTTTTTTGTCATAGTCATAAATGTTTTATTTTCTTGTCATAGGTCCATTTCCCACTATTTTTCTTCTGTACATCATCTTTCAGTAACATTTGTATGCCATTGATTTTAACGTAATTTTCCTCCTGTCCACTCTTTCTACTTGCTGTCAGAAATTACAAGGTGTCTATCTCCCATATAATTATGAATATCCCTTTACTTAAAGGTAAACAATTACAAAACCATGCTTATAGTACCATGCTTTCGCTCCTTTTCCTGCACTTCTCACTTTCTCTTTCTTTATCTTTATGTCTGCTGAATTACTTGAAATTTCTGTTAATTTCAGGCAACATCAGTTATACAAATAACACAGGCCTGCATTCTTCTTCATTCCCTACACCCAGTCTTTCACAAAGCAATGCTGATTACATCTCAAAACAACACAAGTGTCCAGAGCACACTAAGAATAAATATAATGTAATACTTTTTTCCTGAGGATAATATGCCCTCAGGTAGGTGCTGCACAATAAAATTGTTTCACTCTCTTATTTCATTACATGATGATGATGATGATTCCACTTGCATATCAGTCTTACCCCTACCCCAAAATTCTAAGCAAGTTTATTGTACACAAGAAAACCAACAATCCTCAAAAATACATTTCAGTCTTTACTGCACCTCATCAGTGAGGTGCAACTGAATCTGTCTTCTATATTTGCCTAGAGAGAGATTGAGCTTTTTAAATCTGCGGTTTGCTACTTTTTCTGCAGAGAAGATTTGTTTTATATATTGAGGCTGAAATGTTTCTCTGTGGGCAGGACCTGACTGATATGAACATTGAAACAAACATGCCTGAGAAGCATCTAAAGGAGTATTATGCTCAAGAACAAACTAGCATGTTATTTCTCAATTTGCACTTGTCACTTATCTGTTGTTGGACAATTTCTAACCTCTTGAATAGGTTCAGGGGTATTACAACTTTTCTATAGACTCCATTAGAGGCATCTCTTTGTAGCTGGCCTGGTGATACAAGATTTAAATCCGTATATCCACTCCTTTCTATTGGGATTCACAAATCTAGCATATATATTTTGTTTTTTATGAAATAACTGAGTGAGTACCCCATATTTCTCCTCCTGTGTATACTAGATCCCTGCTCTACCATACAACATAAAATAGATGTAAAAGAAATGGACTGTTTAAATATAGCCTAAAATTGTGACATGGTTAATCATGAGAGTTGCAAGATTCCCACAAGATCGAGGGTTTGGGCCAACCTAATGCATTATTAGTACTCCATGCAGCTCAGTTGCATTAATACATGCCCCAAGCTGGCAACAAGCCATGGGATGTTAAGCATGAGATATGGGACTTTATATCCCTCAGTCAGTATCTAGCAATATCCTTGGAGTTAATTGTCAGACATGGGCCTTATGTTTCAAAGAAAATTGCAGCAATTATGGAGTCAACTGAAACGATAGGGGAGAATTAATATCCCCAAAATTTCCACTGATTTAAATGATGCATTTTAAAACCTTGAATACTAGAGAGGTTTCCAGCACATTGCATTGTAATGTGTGGGAGATACCTCTAGCATTCTAGATGTAAAGTTTTATTTCTTTCCTAAGGCATAGCTGGTTTGTTCCAGGATTATTCCGCTTTACTTTTATATGTAATGTCAAATATATTGTAAAAAAAATACATTCCACTTCCACATAATCTAATTCTTACCCATCACTGATACATTTAGGGTTAACTGACAATTGCAGAAGTTGCAGCTGCCTTACATTACTTAATTATAAAGGGACTGCAGATTTTAAAACTTCAGCATGGGGTAAGTACATGTTTTAAGAAAGTAAAATATTAACTATTAAATAAACAAATAAACATTTAAAATAAAAAAGCAGGTGTGGGGATATACTCTCAAAGATATGGGAAAGGGAGATTCATGACTAAAGCTTTTTTTATCACCAACCATTTTACAACCTTTTCCCCCATAGCTCAGTGGTTTTCCAGCTTTCTATTATGATATCTTTTTCTGTAAATGTGGGACTTTTTACCATCAATTTTTGTGTTTTACAACATTATATCTCTTTCACTCTCTCTGTATATATACATGCATATCTTTCTCTCTAAAGTATATATATATATATATATATATATATATATATATATATATATATATATATAATGTGTGTGTGTGCATGCACGTGTGTGGTGAGAGACTGATAATGAGAGAATGTGCTGCATTCCTTTCCCTGCCCCCAAGTTGTTTTCACAAAGGAACTCATTTTGTGAATGAACTTTTCCTGCCTCCAGCGAGACAGCTTTACCACTGACCTGTGATCATGTTTTGAATTCCTACCCAGCTGGGAAAGGAAGCCTTAGCTCATTGATGGGCAAAGCCTGCTGGGACTCAGCCTATTAACCAGCCTGGAAGTGAAAGCTCACTCAGTCTCTTCCTTAAATTAACCTGGAATGTTCAAACACAGACCTATCCCTTTCAATGTGCCTGGTAAAAGACTTCTTTGGTCAATATACCAATGCTCAGAGCACACTGCCTGCTTCCTGCAGGACTAAAAGGGCTAATCATTCCCACTCTCCTAAAATGTCTAAAATTAAAAAAAAAAAAAAAAAAAAAAAAAAAAAAAAAAAGAATGCAAACAATCGGGGAATTGTATTAAAAGTGTTTTTAAAAAAAAGTGGGTATGGAAGGTTTTGTATTTTTCTAAGTAAAAGTAACAAGTGGATACTCAGATTAGAGTGCATACGGTAGCTCTTTAAAGGAAAATCTATACTTAAATTACACAGATTTCTAACAATTTGAATACAACTAATATATTCCAGTGAGTGGATAACTATAATTATTCATTAGTGAGTGACATACAGTGTTACTGTAGTGCATACCTTTGAGTACAGCTACTGTCATTAGAGGCTGCCTCCAAGTGGCTGCCCTTGCAAATTCATACATTTGCACCCAGTGTATTGAAAACCACTATAACCTCCAGTGGATTAAATCTAAAATATATATTTAAAAATTAAAAACTTTAAGGTTTTTATTTTTGTATTATTATATTCAGTATCAATTGGAATGATCCTTTTCAAATTTTACATTACAAAAAGTCTGTGGTTAAAACAAGACAGAATGCCATCTCACAAATGCAAGCAAAAGTAGAAAGGTTATCAACATCAAATGTTTATCCTTTACTGAGAGCCATTGTAGCCCTGAGGAATTAACCAGGAGGAAATCCTCCTTTTACAAATGCTGGCAGAATTTCATCATATATCAAAGAAGACTTAAAACACCAAAAGTGAACCTATACACTACATCTAATATATCAAGATACTTAGAACCAGATTTACTATATCCACATGATGGCCAACCACACTCTATTTTCACTGTATTTTTGAATTTCAATTGTAAGCAGACTGAAGTCCTCATAATAGCTTTCATGTGCATCATTCTTGATCACCCTCTATTAATTGGAAACACACTCCTGTATAATACATATTTCAAAATGTTGTGAAGGAAACAATATGATATTCATTGCTAAATATAAATGTAATTTGCAGTTATCAGTTATGCTGAAATACAAGTTGCTCTTGCATTAATCCTGGTTTATACAAGCCCTTTGTTCAAAATAAAAAAATAGGCCTTATGTATAAAAGCAAGGTAAAGTAATACTGGGATAAACAACCTACATCAGAAGGGACATATATAAAACCCCACAATTCTTATTCATTGATATTTGACTTTTAACCCCTCAGATACTGTAGATGTTTCCTATACATTGTTTTTCTGTGTGTTAGGAACCTATCTAGGCTTCAAGGGGTTAAAACCTGCCTTTAAATCAATAGGAACTTTATTTGTCCCCTCTGGTGCAGATGATTTGCTCCAGAATTTTTCCACTTATTTACATAAGGCACATGAGAGGAGTGTTTAACCCTTTGAGCACCAGAGGGGTACGCAATGCATTGCAGAGCAATGCGTTGCATACCCCTCCAGCGCTCAAAGGGTTAAAAACATTTGCAGCGTATGTTTAAAAGCTGGTGCTGACATTTGGAACAACAGGTCATATTTATAAAGAAGAAAAGCTGTTTATAAATATGACTGTCTCTGAGAAAATGCACTGATAGGAAATGGTCTTTGCATACATAGCTTACGCACTATCACTGTATCACTTAAAATCCTATATACTTCATATAAAAATAGGTTATACCTGGCAATAAGATTTAACCACTAAAAATACTTTTATATTTGGTACAATTAGTGAATTTATATGTTTGTGTGTGTAACAATTGGCATAGTTAGTGAATTTATATGTGTGTGTGACACAATTTTTACCTGGACCACATCAGTCTCTAATCCACTTTTCAAAATGTCAACTGATTGGTGTTAGCACTTGGTGAAAATGTCACTTAACAAACACACACACATACATATATATATATGCGGAATTAGTTGGCGCTATATAAATAAAGAATAATAATAATAATAATAATATATACTAGCAATGTGGGTCGGCGTTGCCCGTCAGGATATAAAGGGAATTAATGTGCACACACACGGATGCAAGACAAACACACACAGAGACACACACGCAAATGCACACGCATTCACTGAGATGCATAAAGATCGACAAAGTCATACATACATACATACATACATGCAATGCACAAAATGCAGACACATAGAGTGTGATACAGACATGCAACACACACAGTGAGGAACACACAGGCACACACAGAGACACACATGCACACACAGAAGTGAGTCATAAGGGGGTGACTATGTTATGAGCTTGTGTTTGTACTTATGCCTCCACTGTTGCATTCATTCATATAGTTGAAATGCATGTGGTAATTGCACATACTATGGTGGAAAGTGGATCGTGCTGGCTCCCGGGGTGTGAGTGAGTGTGTGTGAGTGAGTGGCATTCATTCATGTAGTTGAAATGCATGTGGGAATTGCAAATACTATGGTAGAAGGTGGATCGTTCTGGCTCCCGGGGTTTGAGTGAGACTATGGTGGAAGGTGGATCGTGCTGGCTCCCGGGGTGTGAGTACAAGAGTGAGTGATTGAGTGAGTGTGTGTGATTGAGTGAGGGTGTGTGAGTGTGAGGGTGTGTGAGTGTGAGAATGTGAGTGTGTGAATTATTGTGTGTATGATTGAGTGTGTGTGATTGAGTGTGTATGACTGAGTGTGTGATTGAGTGTGTGTTTTTTGTCTGATGTGTTTGTGTCTGTGGTGTAGGAGCAAGTGGCAGCCATTTTGTTTTTTCAGTTACTTAGATAGTGGTGGGCGGGGTGGATAGTGGGGGCAGGCCAACTCCCTGCATGATTTAAATCACTCCCCCAATGAATCACCCAATGGGAGCAGTAACTCCTCCTTACTTAACCCTTTGAGTGCCAGAGGGGTACGCAACGCATTGCTCTGCAATGTGTTGTGTACCCCAAGGGCGTCGCAAGGGGTGGGCTAAGGGGGCTGAAGCCCGAGTGTGTCAGTGGGCAGCCCCGAATGTCAGACAATCAGCAGACTCACTCCTCCTGCTGTTTATCCTGAGGCTGGCTGGCTGGCTGCTGCCCAGCAACTTGTGGGCATATATAGCTTGGAACAGCAGGCTGCTGCCTTACTCTGTTCTCAGCTTCAGCCCACAGCCATCCACTCCACACTGGCTCTTCTAGCACTTCCTGGTGCTATGCGATGAGGTCATCAACATGCACCTGAAGTACCAGAGGAGGCAGTGTGGAGCCCATGGCTCTACACTGAAACAGAAAGCAGAATGGGGCAGAGCAGAAGAGAAGGTATGAGGGACAGTATAGATGGGGGAAATATATGGCTACCAGTGGCAGGTAAACAAGGCTGGTGGGTGTCACATTGTATATGTGGAGAATTTGTGGGCTGGCTACCAGTGGGCAGGGGAACAAGGCTGGTGGGGTCACACAGTTTATGTAGGGAATCAGTGGCTACCATGGGTATTGGAATAAGGATGGTGGTGGTCATATAGTGTATGTGTAGAATATGTGGCTTTCAGTGGGCAGGATAATAAGGCTGGTGGGGTCCACAGTGTATGTGGGGAATCAGTGGCTACCAGTGGACAGGGTAAAAAGGCTGGGGGAGGTCACATAGTGTATGTAAGGAATCTGCAGCTACCAGTGGGCAGGGGAATAAGGTTGTTGGGGGGGGTCACATAATGTATGAATGGAATCTGTGGCTATCAGTGGGCAGGGGTAAAATGAAGTTGGGAATCACATAGTGTATGTGAGGAATCTGTGGATACCAGTGGGCAGGGGGGGCACACGCAGTGTATGTGGGGAATCTGTGGCTTCCAGTGGGCAGGAGAACAAGGCTGGTGGGGATGCACAATGTATGAGAGGAATCTGTGGCGACCAGTAGGCAGTTGTAGAAGACTGGTGGGGTAACACAGTGTATTATGGGGAATCTGGGCAGAGAAACATGGCTGTGGCTACCAGTGGCCAGTGGTATCATAAAGTTTATGTGCGTTGTTCTGTGGCTACCAGCGGCCAATGGAAAAATGCCGGCAATCAGACAGTGTATGATTGGCTACAGGTAACCAGTGGAACAGTGATGGGGTATCACACAGTGTATGTATGGTTCTATGGATACCAGTTGCCAGTAGAAGAAGTCTGAGATATCAGTTCATGTGTGGGCCTGGTGCTACCGGTGGCAAACCACTGGAGTATCAGACAGTGGATGTGTGGCTAATAGGGGCTAGAAGCGCAAGGTTATCTGGCAGTGTATGAGGGGTTCTATGGCTACCAGTGGGCAATGGAACAATGCTGGGTATAAGCATACCTCCCAAGTGTCCCTCATCGAGCCCCAAATCCCTCTGTCCCTCTTTCACACCATGGTGTCCCTGTTTTTAGGACATCAGACTGTGTGGTGTGTATATAAGTGTATCACATTGCTCCACAGCAATAAAACTCACATTAATGTTTGTTTAAACGTCGTTATATTTGTTTATACATTATCTGTGTAAATAAAACACTTTGGTGTTGCTCTTGATAATTTATTCAGTTACATCAATGGCTCATATGTATTAAAGCAACCTGGTTTTATTCTGGAGTAAACCAACTGCACAATAGGGGGCAAATAAAAGTTCTTAAAAAGTTCTTAAAATCCACTGCACTTGAATAGAGTTTTTAACCTCTTGAATGCTTTGCAATGTATTGAAGACCGCTCTAGCATTCAAGGAGTTAAAACCCCTATTTAATGTGACAGGAATTTTGATTTGTTCCCTGTGGTACAGTTGGTTTACACCACAATAACTTCAGTTAGTTAGAACAAAAAACAATGGCAAGAGTTGAATATAAAATGGCTTACTTCTTAACTCTTTGCATTGCATTATATATAGATTAGTAAAATAAACATATATGTTGTGTAAGGATAACTCACTCCACATTATAGCGTTATCATCACTACCACTGGTGGCAGGCACTCTGTTGAATTTTGCTGTGGGCTCTAGTCCCAGATCGTTTTGGAACCTAGAAACGCCCCTGTTGTACCCCTCTGGCACTCAAAGGGTTAGGTTGAGGTAACATAGCAATATAACACACGGTGGCTCTTCAGTTGAGGCAGCATAGCAATATGCTGAGGGAACAAATAGAAAGTGGTGTTTGAGGCTTGCCCTCTGTAACATACAGCAAAGCATCTCTCTCCCTTTAAGGAGAAAGGGCGGGAATCAGGAAGCAAGTGGAGGAGTGACAGTTGAGACAGTTAGTGAGGTGACTGAAGAGATGAAGAGTTAAATAAAAGAGTTGCTATTAAGTTTATCCCTGAGTTTGTATTTTATGGGAACATTACACCCTCGTACTGAAACAGAGTGTATGGAGGGTTACAATTATCTTTGGGAGGTGAAACAGTGTGTTTGTTTCATGATCTTGAGTGAGTATGTGTGGACCAGGAGAAGTTACTGATATCCCCTACTTCAGGAGCCAGTGGCAGTTATATTTTTTTTGTCAGTTGGATAGTGGTGGGCGGGCTGGAGGGGGCGGGCCAACTCCCTGTATGATAAACATGCCCCCATTCAATCACCCAATGGGAGCAGTAAAGTCCCCATTGAATCACCCAATAGGAGTTGTGTCTCCTAATGAGACATAAATTATGTAATGAGGCATTCTGTTCAATGTGTGTTTGTTTTCTGAGGAGACATAAATTATGTTCTGTGTGTGAGGTACCATAAATTATGCAATGAGGCTTATTCTTTTATATATATACTAGCAATGTGGGACGGTGCTGCCCGTCAGTATATATAGGTAATTAATGCACACACATGGATGCAAGATAAACACACACAGAAACACACACACAAATGCACACGTATGCACTGAGATGCAAAAAAATCGACACATTCATACACACATACATGCAGTGCACAACATACAGACACATAAAGTGTAATACAGACCTGCAACACACACAGTGAGGAACACACAGGCACACACAGAGACACACACAGACGCAGAAGTGAGTCATAAGGGGGTGACTTATATGTCATTGTAATGAGTTAGTGTTTGTACTTAAGCCTCCACTGTGTCATTCATTCATATAGTTGTAGTGGTGATTGCACATGCTATGGTGGAAGGTGGATCGTGCTGGCTCCCGGGGTGTGAGTGAGTGTGTGTGAGTGAGTGGCACTCATTCATGTAGTTGAAATGCATGTGGTAATTGCACATACTATGGAAGAAGGTGGATCATGCTGGCTCCTTTGGTGTGAGTGAGTGTGTGTGAGTGAGTGGCATTCATTCATGTACTTGAAACGCATGTGGTAAATGCACATACTGTGGTAGAAGGTGGATAGTGCTGGCTCCCAGGGTGTGAGTGAGTATGAGTGAGACTATGGTGGAAGGTGGATCGTGCTGGCTCCCGGGGTGTGAGTGAGTGAGTGTGAGTGAGTGCGTGCGAATGCGAGAGTGAGTGATTGCATGTGAGTGATTGCATGTGAGTGATTGCGTGAGTGAGTTAGTGAGTGTGAGTGAGAGGGTGTATGAAAGTGAGTGAGAGAGTGTGAGTGTGTGAGTGAGAGTGTATGAGTGAGAGTGTGTGTGTGAGAGTGTGACAGTGTGATTGAGAGAGTGTGTGTTTGTGATTGAGTGTGTGTGATTGAGTGTGTGAGTGAGAGTGTATGTGTGTGATTGAGTGTGAGTGATTGTGTGTGATTGTGATTGAGTGTGAGTGAATGTGTGAGTGAGAGTGTGTGAGAGAGTGTGAGTGTGTGAATTATTGTGAGTGTGTATGTTTGAGTGTGTATGACTGAGCGTGTGTGAGAGTGTGAATGTGTGATTGAGTGTGAGTGTGTGTGTGTTTTTTGGCTGATGTGTTTGTGTCTGTGGTGTAGGAGCGAGTGGAAGCCATTTTGATTTTTCAGTTACTTGGATAGTGGTGGGCGGGCTGGATAGTGGGGGCAGGCCAACTCCCTGCATAATTTAAATCACTTCCCCATTGAATCACCCAATGGGAGCAGTAACTCCTCCTTACTTAACCCTTTGAGTGCCAGAGGGGTACGCAACGCATTGCAAAGCTGGCACTCAAAGGGTTAAGTTATGGTAACATAGCAATATAACACACGGTGGCTCCAGGGATGGCCCTAACATGGGTCACGGTGGGTCCCTGGACCCAGGCGGCACTTTGACTGGTGCTGCAATTTGCCGCCCACTGTATGTCAGTCAGCCGCCAGGTCTGTGTCCACACGGCACAGGACAAAGAGTTTTGACTCCCTCCTGCGAGCGGTGCGCCTGCTGTGACAGTAATTAGTTTGGCTCAGCCTCAGTCTGTCAGCCTGACTGAGGCTGAGCCAGACTAATCACTGTCACAGCAGGCACGCTTGGCAGGGTGTCTCCTGGGGTGTCTGGGGTGCTGAGGTAAGTCCTGGGTCAGCAATATGGGTGCTGGGGCATGTTTTAATGGGCATCTGGCAGTGGCATATTTAATGGGCAAACTGGTTGTGGCATATGGAGGGAGAAGAGAGACAGACAGAGGTTGGAAGAGGAGAGAGACAGACAGACATGGAGGAGAGAAAGACAAAAGAAGAGAAGATACATGACAAAGAGACACATGGGGAGAGGAGAGACACATGTATGACATGGTGAATAGAGAGACAGACATGGGTGGGATGGAGGGAGGGAGAGAGAGACAGATATGGGTGGCATGAAGGGAGAGAGACATGGTTGGCATGGTGGGAGAGAGAGAGAGAGAGAGAGACATGGGTGGCATGGAGGGAGAGAGAGACATGGGTGGCATGGAGGGAGAGAGAGACATGGGTGGCATGGAGGGAGAGAGATAGAGACAGACATGGGTGGCATGGAGGGAGAGAGAGCGAGAGAGACAGACAGACAGACAGACATGAGTGGCATGAAGGGAGAGAGAGAGACATGGGTGGCATGGAAGGGGAGAGACAGAGACATGGGTGGCATGGAGGGAGAGAGAGAGAGACATGGGTGGCATGGAGGGAGAGACATGGGGGGGAGACAGACATAGATGGTATTTTATAACTGTCCATTTTTTTTTTACATCTGCAGCAGAGTTAGATAGCAGTCTCTCACACAGGACACCACTTTAACAATTTCAAAACCAGGGATGTCTGCTCCTGTACTGTTAGATTTTATAACCCTTTGAGTACAGGAGCAGAAAATTCTAACCCTTTGAGTACAGGAGCAGGCATCCCTGGTTATGAAAGGGTTAAAGTGGTGTCCTATGTGAAAGATTGCTATCTAACACTGCTGCAATTGCAAAAAAAAAATAGACAGTTTTAAAATATCATCTAAATTGTGCAGTTCTTCCATTTATCTTCACATTATACTAACTGCACAGGGAATGTAACCAGGGGAGTTGGTTGGCTTTGAAAGACCTGGGGCTTAACCCTTAGTGTGCCAGAGGGGTATTCAGCGCATTGCAATGCACTGCATACCCCTGCACTCAAAGGGTTAAGTTTGCTTAGAGCAGCCATATGGGTGTGTTTTGTTGGGTGTAGTTTGGGGGGGGGCAGCATTTCATCCTTGGACCCAGGCAGCACAATGTGTTGGGACGGCCATGGGTGGCTCTTCAGTTGAAGCAGCGTAGCAATATGCTGAGGGAACAAATAGAAAGTGGTGTTTGAGGCTTGCCCTCTGTAACATACAGCAAAGCATCTCTCTCCCTTTAAGGAGAAAGGGTGGGAATCAGGAAGCAGGAAGTGGATGAGTGACAGTTGAAAACAGACAGTGAGGTGACTGAAGAGATGAAAAGCGTTAAATAAAAGAGTTGCTATTAAGTTTATCCCTGAGTGTTTGTATTTTATGGAAACATTACACCCTCGTTCTGAAACAGAGTTTATGGAGGGTTACACTTATCTGTGGGAGGTGAAACAGTGGTCAGGGGTCATGATCCTGAGTGAGAGTGTGTGTGGACCAGGAGAAGTTATTGATATTCCCTACTTCAGGAGTGAGTGGCAGCTATATTTTTTTTGTCAGTTGGATAGTGGTGGGCGGGCTGGAGGGGGAGGGCCAACTCCCTGTATGATAAACATGCCCCCATTGAATCACCCAATGTGAGCAGTAAAGTCCCCATTGAATCACCCAATGGGAGTTGTGTCTCCTAATGAGACATAAATTATGTAATGAGATATTCTGTTCAATGCAAGTTTCTTTTTTGAGAAGACATAAATTATGTTCTGTGTGTGGGGTACCATAAATTATGCAATGAGGCTGATTCTTTTATAAATATAGATAGATAGATATATACTAGCAATGTGGGACAGCTCTGCCCATCAGGCTATATAGGGAATTAATGCACACACACGGATGCAAGACACACGCAGAGACACACACGCAAATGCACACGCATGCACTGAGATGCATAAAGAGCGACACAGTCATACACACATACATGCAATGCACAACATGCAGACACATAGAATGTGATACAGAGATGCAACACACAGTGAGAAACACACAGGCACACACAGAGAGACACATACACACACAGAAGTGAGTCATAAGGGGGTGACTTATGTGTCATTGTAATGAGTTTGTATTTGTACTTATGCCTCCACTGTGGCATTCATTCATGTAGTTGAAATGCATGTGGTGATTGCACATACTATGGTGGAAGGTGGATCGTGCTGGTCCCGGGGCGTGAGTGAGTGTGTGAGTGGCATTCATTCATATAGTTGAAATGCATGTGGTAATTGCACATACTATGGTAGAGTGTGTGTGTGTGATTAAGAGTGTGAGAGAGTGTGAGTGTGTGTGATTAAGAGTGTGTGTGAGTGTGTGAATTATTGTGTGTGTGTGTTTTTGTCTGATGTGTTTGTGTCTGTGGTGTAGGAGTGATTTTGTTTTTTCAGTCACTTGGATAGTGGTGGGCTGGCTGGATAGTGGGGGCAGGCCAGCTCCCTGCATGATTTAAATCACTCCCCCATTGAATCACCCAATGGGAGCAGTAACTCCTCCTTACTTAACCCTTTGAGTGCCAGAGGGGTACGCAACACATTGCTTTGCAATGCGTTTAGTACCCCTCTGGCACTCAAAGGGTTAAGTTGAGGTAACAGCAATATAACACACGGTGGCTCTTCAGTTGAGGCAACGTAGCAATATGCTGAAGGAACAAATAGAAAGTGGTGTTTGAGGCTTGCCCTCTGTAACATACAGCAAAGCATCTGTCTCCCTTTAAGGAGAGAGGGTGGGAATCAGGAAGCAGAAAGTGGAGGAGTGACAGTTGAAAACAGACAGTGAGGTTGACTGAAGAGATGAAAAGAGTTAAATAAAAGAGTTGCTATTAAGTTTATCCCTGAGTTTGTATTTCATGGAAACATTACACGCTTGTACTGAAACAGAGTGTATGGAGAGTTACAATTATCTGTGGGAGGTGAAACAGAGTGTATGGAGGGTTACAGTTATCTGTGGGAGGTGACACATTGTGTTTGTGGGGTCATGATCCTGAGTGAGAGTGTGTGTGGACCAGGAGAAGTTACTGATATCCCCTACTTCAGCAGAGAGTGGCAGCTATATTTTTTTTGTCAGTTGGTGGTGGTGGTTAGGCTGGAGGGGGCAGGCCAACTCCCTGTATGATAGACATGCCCCCACTGAATCACCCAATGGGAGCAGTAAAGTCCCCATTGAATCACCCTATGGGAGTTGTGTGAGGTACCATAAATTATGCAATGAGGCTTATTCTTTTATATATATATATATATATATATATATATATATATATATATATATATATGCTGATAAATGTTATTAATGCCTGATTTTTTTTTCTTTATAGCTTTGAGTGCCAGGGGCTTGAGCCATTTCGTAAACCCTGGAGGCCAGTCACATTTTCAACATCTTTGCTCTCCATCTGTATAGGTATGATTTCCTTAGGTAACCTTCTAGATATAGATGGAAAACTATAAATATTATTATATTCAAACTTTTGAATTGTGTGTTATGTGGAGAAAATTTGGCATCGTGTGCCAGTCTACGATGTTATAAATACAAAAATAGTAAAAACATTACTTATTTTGCTAAAATCATAGGCTATATAGCGAATACATTTATGTTGGTTGTGAGAGTTTTTATTATTTGAAAAAGTCATGAATGCCCCAAATACAAAAAATATAAAAATTCTAGAGTTTTACCAACATGCATAGCCTGCGCCAAGACCGAAAAATGGTATTTTTAACATTATGGACTAAAATACACATTCCATTGGCTACATGGTAAAACTACCGTAAAAGAGCTCAATAATTACATAAAACCATATATTTCCAGAGAGTAGATATCTCACTGTATCAGAATTAGTGGCCAATTGCCTTATTACCCCTTGTGGTGTGCATAAACGTTTCTAGAAGATGGCAATTTAATTGTTTAATTATTTTACATTTCATGTCAATCCTATCAAATGTACTGAAATATTTGGAAACTTTTGAATTACATACTATATGCATGTTACTGCTCACACAAGAAAAATTGTATCCAATTTTATGAGCTGACAAACTGTAGGGGTTACCAGAAGCAACAAATTATAAGTAAAATGAGTCTTTTTTTATTTTTTTTCAAACATGACTTGCCTATAATAATCGAAGGTAGCCAAAGCATGCCATTTTGGGAAGAAGATAACCCACCACATCAATTGAGGTTTCACTTTTCTTTCAATATCCAGCCTTGTGTACATAAACATTTCCAAGAGGTGGAGTTAAGTGGAAAAAAATGTTACATGCCCACCCTTTCAAATTTACTGAAATATTTGAAAACTATTGAATTTCCTACTTTATTGATTAGCTGCTGACAAAAATGGCACCCTATTAGTACAAGCTGTAGGGTTATCAGAAATATAAAACGACACCTACCTGTTTTCATTTTTGAAAATGGCTGCCTGTACTAAAATGGTAATAACTATTATTGATATGAAGAAAAGGTATGTAAGTATACCATTTTGGAAAGTAGACATTCACCCACATCAGATGAGTAATTGTATGCCTTTCTATCTCTAGGCTGGTATGCACAAATATCTCAATAATGTGGTTCTATAGGAACAAATATATGTTTTTTTAAATTTTCACCATTTCAAAGTAATTAAAATATTTGAAAACCATTGGGGTTTCATACTGTATTCAGAGCGTTCTACAAGCCCAAGAAAAATGATAACCCATCTGTGTGGGTTAACATACTATATTGGGGTACCAGGGACACTAACCTACACCTGCTACTTTTCCTTATTGAAATTACCTGCCTACACCAAAGTGGTCATAAAATTACATTCTGTAAAAAGTCAGAGAGGTATAATATTTTGGAAAGTAGACATTCATCCACATAACATGAGGGGTTACTTTCCTTTCTACTTCTGGGCTGTTGTGCACAAATTGACCTCTTTTACATTTCAAACCCAATGAAAATATAAATAGCTTTGGAAACATATCAAATTTCTTACTGTAATAATCAGTTACTTCCAAGAAAAATAATATCCTGTTGGTAAGAGTTGACATACTCTAGGAGTACCAGAAGCACAAAACTATGGCAACTGCAATCTATCTTTTTTCAAATATGACTTGCTATACTAAATTGATTATAACAATGTGAGAAATGAAGAAAAGTTACAAACAAAGCATACCATTTTGAAAAGTATGCAACCAGTTGCATCAAATGGGAGTTGCTTTACTTTTTACCCCTAGGTTAATGTGCATTTTTATAGAAAATGGTGCTAAAGAAAAAAAGCACCCTTTTACACAACAATCACTTCAAAGATTTCCTTGTGTATTCAGTACCTACTGCCAGCCTAAGAAAAAATGTACGCAACTCGTATGAATTGACAAACAATAGTGGGTCCCTGGAATGTGGCTACCAGTTGACCAAGGATGGAAAAAAACTGCATGTGTGTGGTTCTATGGCTACCAGTTGAAGAAGGCGTGTGGACAGACAGTGATTGTGGAGGCTTTGATTACAAGTGGGCAGTGGAACCAGGCCCGAAGGGTGGGGGGGTTGTCAGACAGTGTATAAGGGGTTCTGTGACCAACATTGGCAGTAGATAAAAGGCTGAGAGGTCAAACCGTGTATGTGGGAATCTGATACTTCCAGTGGCCAATAGAAGTAGGCTGAGGGTGTGTTTTAGATGTGTGCATGGGGATCTATAACTACTACTGGGCAATGGAACTGGTTTGGCGGTCAGGCAGTGTAAGTGTGGATCTATATCTACCAGTGGGCAGGGGAAACAGACTAGGGGGGAGGGGGCATCCAGTATATGTGGGCATCTGTGAATGCCAGTGGAACCAGGTTGGAGGGGGGGGGGTTCAGAAAGTGTATGAGGGGATCCCTAACTACCAGTAGACACGGAACCAGGTTAGGCAAGCAAAGCAATGTGTTGAACACCCCTGCGGCATGCACATGGTTGATTTTTGAAAATTTTTCATTATTTTTTTTTATTCAGACCTCATTAGGAGGACATCAAAACCCATGCCTACGCGCTCTCTAGCAATCTCCCAGCTGACAGTGCTGTGAGATCAATAGTGGCAACACATGGCAACACATGGCAGCATCCAGGAAGGAGTGGGAAGGATCAAGGAAAGCCTCCAACATCACATGTAACATGACCAATGTCACCGGTGATGTGAAAGTGGTAGCTATTGAACCTTAGAGATCAATAGTTGGGAGGGGGGAACAGGAGGGGTCATGATTACCTCCCACAAGGTCAAAATAAAAATCAGGAGGGGTCATGATGTCCCCCCATGAGGTCTGAGAAAAAAAAAATTTGCGAGTGCCACAGAGAGGTCCAGAGCATTGCTTTTTTTTTTTTTTAATTTAATTCAGACCTTGGACTTGATTAACTGTGAATGAATCACAGCTGGTCTGTAATAAAGCAGCAATAGCAAGGAGGGATTGGTGGTGCTGGTGGTGGTGGTGGTAATGATGATGGTGTAGAAGCTTTGGTGGAAGAGACATTAATGACCTTTTTAGCCCAAACTGAGAAAGAATGGGAGACAGGGATGGGGATGGGCATCGCCACCACCTGCAGTAAGCTTCTGGAATTTGTGCAGTTTGCTGTTGCTCTAATTCCTGCTGCTGCTGAGTTGCAGGGCAGCAGGATGCTGAGGAGCAGGCTAGTGTGCCACAGACCACCGTGGAAACAGTGGGAATGGGGTCAACAAATTATGAGGGACTAGGACAGGTTCCTCCTGCCAGCAGCAATACTCCTGGTCCTAGTTGCACTGGAGTTGCATTCTGAGGCAGTAGCAGCAACAGTAGCAACATCATCCTCTGCTCAAGCCAGTGAAGAGTTCCCAGTCCTTCCCTTATATACCACACCCACTGTGCATATTGTATTTGCTGATTAGAGGCACAGTTCCTGCTCTCAAGGGAAACTATTCTATTCTAGTAACAACACACCCATGATTTTGGAGGAGGGGCATGTGGAGAAGCATTATTGGTCACATTTTTTTTTCCACATATACCTAAAGTGGTGGGGGCTAGTTATGATTCTACTACTAACTCAGGCTCGTCACAGGTAGTAGTTTTGGCAAGTGGAACCTTCATCATCCATTACTCATGTTACTGATATCATTGATCCCCTTCCCTTTGAGCTGCCTAATCATCCTGCTGTTTAAACAACTCAGCAGCAGCAGCAAGAACAGCAGTCACAAATTCTGCAATGACACCGGGGCATGTAACAGTGGCCATTGGTCAACACAACATGATATGCTGGCACTAGGCCAGTAGGGCATTTTTGTTTCCTCTGGGCTTGTTCTTTAAAAAAACAAAACAAAAAAAAACATAGGCCTACAAAAAAAATAAACAATTTTTGGGGGTTGTTTCTAAAAAAGCCTATGTCCTACAAATCAATGTTTCCTTAGGGCTTGGGCCTAACACAAGTCTAATTTCCTACAACTAATCAATGTTTCCTCAGGGCTTGTGCCTCAATTAAGTCTAAGTCCTACAAATCAATATTTCCCTGGGGCTTAGACCTCTAACAATAAGTCTAAGTCCTACAAATTGTCCTCTACAAAATACTTTACCCCATCAAGTATCAGTCTGCCCCAGTTGCAGCTGACATCAGGAGGTCTCTGTCATGTTATGTACCAATTTTTTATTTTATTTATTTGGTTTTTTATTAAGTGTCCCCCCCACTACAATTCAACAAACCCCCACAAGAAGTTCCCTGTTCAACTGACTCTTTCTCCAGACTTCATCCACAACACAGGCACCCTCCTCAGACCCCTTTTATACCATGTCTTATGGGTTTTTTTAATTGTATTTATTTTTAATTTTTTTATTAACTGTCCCCTTATCCTAGTAAACAACCCCCACCAAAAAACATTCCCTGTTCAACTGTTTCCCCACACTCTGCCAGCACAGGCAGCTTCATACCCCTTTTTATACTATGCCCAGTGGCGTAACAACGATGGGTGCAGGGGTCACAACTGAGTCTGGGCCTGTCACCCCAGGGGCACTGCCGCTCCCTCCTATACCAACGCCACCATTAAAAAGCTTTGCCGGTGGGAAGATCACACTGATCTCCCCACCAGCAAGCTGAGGTCTGTGCCTTCTTTGGCACACTCCTCTATGAGCAGCTTCTTCGTTGTCCCCGGCTGTCTAGTAATGCAGAGTGCTGGGAGATTACATAATCTCCCAGCGCTCTGCATTATTGCAGAGAGGACCGTGCAGGAGCTGCATATAGAGGTCTGTGCAGAAGGCGGCACAGACCTTTCCTGCCGTGCCCTTGGACCACCAGGGATGAGGTGGTACAGTACCTAGTTCCAGCAACGCTGTCTGTGGCGACACAGGAGGCATCGAAATGTCGTTGTGGCTTCCATCCAAGCGTCACTGATGGTTCCTGGGCTGGCTGCTCTTTGAGGAGCTATGGGGTGTCCGTGTCCTCTTGCTAGCGGGTCTTGTCGCTCTGATTGATGCAGAGGCAGGTCGCAGAATTGACGCATCACGGTGAAATGTGTCATTAGGAGGTGCAAAGCGGCAGTATGATGCAGGCTTTTGATTTATGCTGTACAGCTGAGTATCCTCCCATCTACTTCCTGGGCTGGGCTTTAAAGGGGAACTGAGCCAATTCTCATTTGCCCTTGCATTGTTGTTCTACACAGTTGAGTTCCCTTGGGCTCTGTGTATGACCTGGCTTGTCTGACTATCCATCCTGCTGCTGACCTGTGGCTCTGTCTGACTATTCTCCTTCCTACTCTCTGTGTATAGCAGACACCCAATCTGGTGCAGACCTATGGCTCTGGCTGACTACCTATTCTATGTATGACCTGGCTTGTCTGACCATCCATCCTGGTTCTGACCTGTGGCTCTGTCTGACTATTCTCCTGCCTACTCCCTATGTATAGCGGACACCCAATCTGGTGTAGACCTGTGGCTCTGGCTGACTACCTATTCTGTGTATGACCCTGCCTGTCTGATCATCCATCCTAGTGCTGACCTGTGGCTCTGTCTGACTATTCTCATGCCTACTCCCTATGTATAGCGGACACCCAACCTGGTGCTGACCTGTGGCGTTGTCTAGCTATTCTCCTACCTACTCCCTGCACATAGTAGACACCCAATCTGGTGCGGACCTGTAGCTCTGGTTAAGACTGATGTCTCGACTTCTTACCCCTTGGAATTGATGGCAGGCATGCATCAGTAGCATATCCCTATCACGGCCACCTTTGGGAGTTCCTCTGCTTTCCCCTGACTGCCGGCTTTAGTCAGGTTGTCCCTAGTGGCGTCCCAGCATACCTTCCGTATACAGAGACTAAAGGGGCACATGCCAGTCTCTTGAAGAGGTTGCCTCATTTAGGCAGACTCCTATTCCTGATAGAGTTGCTGACCTCTAAGTGGGACCTCTACTGGTCCTTGTGTCTAACTGTGACTATTCCTAATTATTGTTATATCCTGTTTGTATCTATTTAATAAATATTGTTATTTCACTATACTGGTCTGACTCCTGAAGTATTCTTGAGAAACCGTGACATGAGGCCTCCCTGAGCCAGGTAGGAGGTGGACAATGGGGGCAAATTTGTGGAGATGGACAAGGGGGGGCACATTTGTGGAGATGACAGAAGGGGTAGATTAGCAATTTGACCTCCTTGAATCATCCTATACTGAAACAAAACCTGATTATAAATTTGTAACCAAGACAGCGGCTCTTGTTGAAGTCAGATTCTAGAAAGAACTAGTTTCCAACAATTTTTGCATCATTAAATATCGTTTTTAAAAAATAAATTTCTACATGTTAAAGTAAAACAATGCAAGTTCCAAAGATTCCCTAACTTCTTCTTTTATAACTTTTGACAATTCCTGAAACACTTTATCCCACATTGACTGAAGACTAGAGCATTCCCATCATATATGTCTCGAGGTATCCAACTGAACTTTACATCTCCAACACACATTAGATATATTGGGATTTATCTTATTCAAAATGTTTGGGACCAAATGCCACTGATAACATTATTGAATTACACTATAAAATACTTTAAGACAACATGTTGATCTTTTAACATCTTCCATAGATTTATACCACTGTTCTATCCAGATTTCATGCTTCCAATATCCCTTTCCCAATTGATCCAAGCTTTCGGTTTATTCTTACTCTCTGCAAAGTTAACTACTTTATAACGTTTTCTAATTACCCTTTGCTTGATATCATTGACAAACACCTTATTTAGTTATCTAGGGGCTCGATTCTATTACCCGAGCTAAAACTCAGCGTTACATTAAAAACAAGCAACATGTATTTTGCAAACATGTGTTATGCCGGTATTCTATTGCAGAACCACGGTAAAACAAAACTGGCGTAAAAAGCACATTTCTATGAACTAACAAAATTGCCGCTGTCTGCTTCTATTCAACTATCGCCTAAAAAAACATGCAAAATGTCAAAGTCCAAGGAAATAGGCGTAAGTTTGGAAGACAAAAGGATCAAGTTTAGTGGTAGATGTGTTCCCCACATTATGAAAATCCTACATAGAGTGCCCCCCTTTGACATATTAACCCCCCTTTGAAATTCAAATTACAGTGCTGTCTTTCACCATTTTAATTAGACAAATATTGTTCACATTCGACATTTTAAAAGTAGACTTACAGTGCTCCCATGACTTTCTTTCTCCTTTTAAATTGTTCTTCTCCAATGTTTTTCGACATGCCCTTGTTGTATTCATATTGCGTGATTAAACCTATGAGTACCAGAGAGGTAGCAACACATTGCAATGTGTTTGCTATCCTCTTGGTACTCATGGAGTTAATAGGCAAGGTATGCGGCTGCATACCTTGCCTATATATGTGTATAAAATTTTAATTTTTTTTAATTATATGTTTACAAAAAAGTTCAGACCTCAAAGGGGACATCAGGACCCCTCCTGACACCCCCCTAGCATTGACCACTTATCCAGAAGGATAGGTGATCAATGCAAGTGACAATTGCCGGCATTTTTAGTAAAGCCCATATAACATGTGTCACATATGTTATATGGGTTTTCTTACAATGTGTATTGTTATATTAGTTTAAAAATATAATTCAGACCTTGAGGGGGACACCAGGACTCCTCCTGACACCCCCCTAACATGGATCATCTATCCAGATGGATAGATGAGCCATGTGGTGACTTTTTTTTAAAAAAGCGTATGTAACCTATGTCTAACATAGGTTATATGCGCTTTTTATGCATATATATTACTTTCATACCTCACGGGTGCACCAGGACCCCTCCTGATATCCCCCCTATCATGGATCATCTATCCAGAAGGATAAATGATCCATGTGGTGACCCTGAAGGCATTTTCTGCCTACGTTTGTACTGGAGCGGCTGTATAAGCCTCTGCAGTACAAGCAATTGAATGAATGAACCCTCACCAGGTCATTCTTACATAGTGCAGCTCTGCGCTTTCATCAATGAATCAATCACCCAGTATGAACCGGGAAAGTGAGCTACTATGAAGATTAATCGGAGCTGCTGTTTTTGTGAAACATTACTATCCATTTAAAAGGGCATAATTAACTGGTACATTAATTTTTTTAGTTATTTCTGCAATCCTAATAGTGTTTATATTTGAGGGCGAAATTTTATTATACCTATTTAATCAACACAATTCAGTACAGAGTTGGTTAAGTGTCAAACCCTGTTTTTTCTTATATTGTGAGTCCATCTTAATAATGTAACCCCTTATCATACTTTTAAAAGCACACCATCTGGTTGTTTTCTATATATCTTCTCTCAGATTCTCTTCAAAATACTTATGCATCATTCCAGACAAAAATTTATGTTTTCAATATCCAACAATAATTTTTCACACAACCGCCACATTGGGTGGGATCTGTCATCCTTCTTAAGATTAAAATCTCAAAATACAACAGAATGATCAGACCATGTCATTTGTTTTATGACTACATTCTCACAAAACTGCACAGAAAAAGACCTAAACAATAAATAATCTAGGCAGGAGTATGATAAATGTAGTCTTGAATAAAATGTATAGTCCATTTCCTCTGGATGTGTTATTTTCCAGATATCATATAAATCCAAGCCAGATAGGATTTTTTGAAATTGAGCTGCCCTTGTAAACAAAACCCTATCTTTTCTGGCTCCCTGTGGGACTCTTCTATTCAAGTCCGTACCTAGATCATAGTTAAAGTGATAGTAATACTTAAGTATTACTAATCCCTATAGTAAAGCCCTACTAAAAAAAAAACGTATTGCCCCCAGTGTCATCTCTCAAACCTTTATGGTTTGAGAGATGAACGCCTCTACAGTTGCCCTTTCCCTCCCCCTTCCCCGTAGTAAGCATTCTAGCTGACTGCAGGGAAGAGAGTCGTACGACTTTCAGGCGGCTCTCCAGCACAGCCTGATCGCGTTACTAAAAAAGAAAACTTTCACTGAAATGGTCTTCTACGTGTGCTTGGTTTGCAAGCACACGTAGAAGACCGTTTTAGTGAAAGTTTTTTTTTTTTAATTAACGCGATAGCGGCTCTGCAGCAGAGCCGCCTGATGATCTCAGACCAGACTTCCCTTCAGTCAGCTACAAAGCTGACTTCGGGGAAGGGGGAGGGAGAGGGCGACTTTAGAAGCGTTCATCTCTCAAACCATAAACGTTTGAGAGATGACACTGGGGGCAATACGTTTTTTTTTTAGTAGGGCTTTACTATAGGGATTAGTAATACTTAAGTATTACTATCCCTTTAAAATCCCCTTCTACCAACAAAGCTCCCTGTATACGATTTTCCAATTTGTTCATTAATTTATTAATATAACCTTGCGGTTGTTTATTTGGGGCATATATATTGATCAACGGATATATATGCCCCAACCCTGCATTTCGCAGATCAAAATTATATTCCTTCCATTCACATCCACCTCTCTATATTTCTCATTATATGCTATACCTTTAGAAATCAAAATTGCCACACCTCTCTTTTTCTTTTTGTAATTTTGCCCAGCCCTACTCTCAATTATCAGCGACTCATATATCTATTAAAAAGTGTACTTAAAAGCAAATATTAGAGAGCTTATTTAAATAGGTCCCCACATTGGATATTTCAGAGCAAAAATGTTAAAAAGAATTACGAATTACTGTCCACCACATAGCGATGTGATATTACCAATTGTAATGAGTATTCTGGTACAAAGAGGAGGATAGAGTACTCAGATTTCTTATCTTCCGTGGTGTCTGCTAAATAATATTTCATTTAGACTCAAGATCCCAAACTGAATGTTTTTTTTATTTAGAAAAATGTTTTACATTAAAGAAGGGGCAGTCATGACATGTATTCCAGTGTATGTAACACAGCCCAGGATACTTAAATTATTCTTCATAACAGAGCTGTGATATTCGAGGGCCCCTTGAGGTCATATGTATATTGATTAAGAGTTCTCAGGTATAGCGTGTAGAATTCATCCTGGATTAGAAGAATTCATGTTAGATTTATTGTTCCTTGGAGATAAGAAACAGTGTACCACACTTAATTTACTTCCACTAACCATTTCCAGGGTGTTTCAGACTCCTCTGAAAATAGAGGAAATAGGGTCATGATGAAATGATAATTATTTGAAAAGGTACAAATGGTTTTACTTGTCCTGTCTAGAGTTACATCTGAAATCATTTTCATTTGTTTGCTGTTTAATGCTAAACTTATACTTGGGAGGGAATCCAGGAACTGACATTAATGACCTATTTACAGAAGAATTTTCTCTTTTTATGTTTTGCAAACATTACATGTACTAAAACATGCATTTCAGACACACATTAAATGTTCACATACAACAAGTCTGTTTGTGAGGCATCCAGTGCCAGAACATTCCCCTGTAAAATCAATCATTTTATCTGCCATTAGTGCAGAAATATTTTATCCTTATGTGCTCTGCTTCTTCGAGTGCAGTTTCTTTAAACATATTGGCTTCAAATCCCTTTTGTTTTTTTTTATATTGAATGATTCTGGATAAATACTGCATTCTCATAGTAAGGGTTATGCAATGGGTTGATAGCCAATCTGAATGCACTGATGTAAGATCTTATGTTTAATTAGCAGTTTCTATGGCTGACATATCCTAAAAGTGAGTTGTTCTTTTGCACATGTAAAGCCAGCTTTATTCAATTTTATTTCATCCAAGTTGAGTCAAAAAACATCTCAGAAGTGAAAGGGTATGAATATGTAAGTGGCAGGGTTATAGTTTTCGGTGCAGTATACTTGTGGTTTGATAAACCCTATAATACTGTGTAGGATACTGCATAAATCCAAATCAGTCTGAATGGGAAACAATTACTGTACATTGGGAAACAACTAGTTACATGATTGAATGAAGTGAGTTGTTGTAAATGGAATCTTTTGAAGTTGGTCTAATGTTGTAAATTAAGTTAGGCATGGAAAAATCCCTGGACAATCTATTTTAATTTGCATATTAATGATCGTGAAGTGGGAATTGAACTATAGTCTAAATTTGTCTGTAAACAATATAAGGATATTCACACATGATGTTTCTTCTTGCATTGGTAGATACTGTAGAACTCACAATAATATAAAGAATTATGACAGTTGGTTAAAATTCAGATAGGATGTTGATACAGGGTATATTTGATTTATGTTTGGCACCAGTAACAACTTTTTAATGTAGAAGTCTAAGTGTAAGGAATCGGAACACACAGTTAACATAATAACAGGTGCAGCTGCCCATATGTTTAGTGTTTGAGTGCTGTTTTGAAGGAATTTTGTACCCTGTTTAGGTATAAACTTCAATGGTTTGTTTCTATGTTTTCTTTTGCCTTCCTATGACTCACTAAAAATAAGAGTTTTACTTCAATGGCTGACATTCCCTGCCCTAGAAGATTGTGCTTACTGCCCATCCAGAGGCAGCACCTTATGGTTTATCACAAGATGGTAGAGAACGCGGGCATGCACATTTAATAGGTCTCGGGTATGAAGGTTATCTGCTTTACACTCCTTTACACTGTAAATTAAAGTGGTATTTCAGACATTGTGCATTTGTGTTACCTGCTAATTACCAGGCTGCAGTGATAAAACAAAACAAGCAGTATAGAGGATCTGATAAAAGCTTTGGTGCAGACGACTAGTACTCAGCATGAAACAAACCGGGTGACAGCAGCCCAGATCAACAGCCTTGTGGAGTCACAGTGACAGGCTACTGCTGCCCAACAGGAAGCTATTGCTGCCCAACAGGAGATGAATTGGCTACTGTCTGCACAAATTGGCAATATTGCAGAAATGCAGGGGGAAGATAGAGTCACATCTACTAAGGCTCTACAGACTCTTCAGCCAAGTGTCCAGCTGGCACGGCATACAAGAGGGCAGAGGTGACGCAAACCACCTATCACGGTTCCTATGATCTCTCTGTCACTCTCACTTGTGCTTCTCCCTTATTGGTTGAGCTTGTTTGGCCCGCCCCTGGTGACCTTTTTATTCTGGCCATTGGCACCTGTCAGGTGCCTTTCGTGGTGTTCCAGAGCCAGTGTTGCTGTTGCTGTGTTCCAGTGTTCCTGATCTCCTGTGTACTGAATTGGCCTGTACTGACTACGCTCCTGTGTTCCTGTTCCATGATCTGACCCGGCCTGGCTGACGTTCCTGCTCGTTGCTGATCTGGCTTGTCTGCGAATCTCCTCCGTGATCTGACCCGGCCTGGCTGACGTTCCTGCTCGTTGCTGATCTGGCTTGTCTGCGAATCTCCTCTGTGATCTGACCCAGCCTGGTTGACTTCCTGCGCTATTGGCTCAAGCAGTAGCAACAACAGGTGGTCTCCGTTATACACCCGTGGGGGCTATTGGCTCAAGCGATCCCGATACTGTTGGTCTCCAGTATACGCCCGTGGGGGCTATTGACTCAAGCTATCACAATACTGTTGGTCTCCGTTACAAGCCCAAGGGGCTATTTGGCTCATGCTCTTGCAGTACAGCATCCTCCGTTATACGCCCGTGGGGGCTATTGGCTCAAGCAATCCCGATACTGATGGTCTCCCTTACGCCCGTGGGGGCTATTGGCTCAAGCAATCCCGATACTGTTGGTCTCCGTTACGCCCGTGGGGGCTATTGGCTCAAGCGATCCCAATACTGTTGGTCTCCGTTATACGCCCGTGGGGGCTATCTACCAACTACCCTGCAGCTTCTGCCTCTGATTCAGCTCTATCCAGCAGCTCTCTACATATATGGACTAAAGGTGTTGTGTGATCTAGCACCTATAGCTGCCTCTTATCACCTTGGGCGTGCCGAACACCACATTTGAGACTGATGATTCTTTGTACTTAAGTATTCCTTGCCAGTCGCTGTTTTTTGCCTGTTCTGTGACAGCATATGTATTATCCCTGTCTCTGTATCCTGGTCCTGAGAAGGTCTATGTAACCTATATTCTGCTATTCACAGTACTGCCTGTAGAGGGCAATCTTGTTATTATTTTTTTTCTAATAAAACTGTGTTTTATTTTAATCCTCTGTCTGAGTGTCTGAAAAACCATTACACCACCATGCCGACACAGAGGCACCTGGCAGGTAGGAAGCACGCAATGCGCACGAACCAGACAGACTCCCCCCCTTCGATGCAAACCCTAAGCTCAAGGGCGATCAGGATGAGCACAATGAACTGCCCGCAGAAGTGCAGGAGCATGGAAGTTGGACAGAGGTTCCCAGGATGCTCCTCAAGTCCATAGCCCTTCCAGTAAACAAGTATTCAAGCCATCCCCTATAAAGGCAGAAATCAAGGATCCATTCCACTTCAAATTCTTCTTCACCATCGACAAGCACAGGCACTGGAGCCACTGCAGGGTGTGGTCGGAGCAGAGGTGGATGCCAGCTTTTAAGCTGGAAGACAGGGAACTTAGAATGGATCTTAAATGAAGACGGTAGAGACAACTTATAGGCAACTGACTTAACTATACGCACAATAGAAAAAGGATCTAAGAAACAAGGACCAATTTTTTGCAGGGCATGACATGCGGAGGTGTGCCGTGGATAGTCACACATAGTTCTCACCTATTTTGAAGGTTGGGTGAGGAAAATGGTGCTTGTCTGATGCTGCTTTATATACCAACTGGGCTTGAGTTAGAGTTTGCTGGAGAGACTGATGACAGTCCTGCAACTGTTGAATACGTTGCACTGCAGTGGGTACTGACTTATCAGGAGGAAGGCCTGGTAGAGCATGATGATGATAACTGTAAAGAGCTTGGAATGGAGAGGTTTTAATGGTTTGGTGTTATTGATTGTTGTAGGTGAATTCAGCAAGTGGCAGAAGATGGTACCAATTATACTGAAGTATAACAGCACAGGTACTGTTCCAGTGTTTGGTTTGTGCACTCTTTTTGCCCATTTGTCTGTGGATGGTATCCGGGAGACAGGTTATGTTTGACCTGTAGGCTGGCACAAAAAGACGTCCAGAACTTGGATGTGAACTGTGACCCTCTGTCAGACATCACAGAGTTGGGTACACCATGGAGACTGAATATATGTTTTAAGTACAAAATGGCTGTCTGAGAAACCACAGGAAGACTGGCTGCAGGACAGAAATGGGCCATCTTTGTGAAGCTGTCTACCATAACCATTAAGGTATTATGGTTGCTGGATAATGGAAGGTCTATGATGAATCCACTATGACCTCTTTTCAGGGATCTGTAGGTACAGGCAAGGGCTGTAGTAGACCTTATGCTTTAGTATACCTATCCTTATTGCCATATTCTACTAACTGGCCTTACTGCTACTCATCATTCACCTTTTCAATCTGTTTTAAATTCTGCTGCACAAATAACCACACTCTCCCGAAAAACTGAACCTGCTCACATAATTCTTAGTAATCTGTCATGGCTCCCTATTCAGCAACTCATCAATTACAATGTCCTTCTTCTCACCTTTAATGCTCTCCACACTGCTACCCCTCCTTACATCTCTTCCCTCATCTCCTCTTATGTTCCTGGCCACCTTCTTCACTCAGCACACAACGCCCTTCTTGTTACACCATCCACACATTCTGCCCTATCCCGTCTCAAACCTTTCTCGCTTTCTGCTACCTACCTCTGGAACTCCATACCTGTTTCCCTACGTCTAGAACAATCCCCCTCTGTCTTTAAGTCTACCCTGAAATCTTATCTTCTGGAGCACTAGGACCATGCACTACCTTTTGCCAAAGCCAGCACTTGTAACCTCAGCACTTGACACCCTCTTACCCTGTTGTCTGTCTCATATTACCCATTTAGACTGTAAGATCCTTGGGGCAGGGACCTCTTTCCTAATGTTTCTATGAATGTGGAACTTATAAAATTCTCAGTTACAGGGGTATGAGAAGAAGGTTGAACTTGTGTCTTTATTCAACCTAATTTACTATGTTACTACTATGTTACTATGTTATTTTATCCCCTCTTATTTAATGTAACTTCTATTGTAAGGAGCTGCGTACACTGTGTGGTGCCATATAAATAAAGATATACATACATACATCCTTTGCTCTGCTGAATTTATCGCAGGTGGATAAGTATGCTTGAATGTCATGAAGTATCTCGGGCCACCAGCAATGTTGTCGAATACTGGTTTGTGTCTTGATGCGACCCCCATGACCAGCAGTAGGGTAATCATGCCACAGCTCAAGTATTTGGGTATGAAGGGACTGTGATGCAAAAACTAAATTGTGTTTATATAGTAAGCCATTGGAGGAGGTTAGGGCATGTTACTGTATGAGACATGGGTCGAAAGCAGTTTGTTGTTTTATAAATTCCAGTAGTGAACAGCTGGAAAGGAGAAAGTGTTGCAGTTGAAGTATTTTGTCTTGTTGTGCCTGTTACTCTGTGGACGCCGGGTAGCTGCTTGACAGGGCATCTGCTTTAGTGTTTTTTGACCCAGGCCTATAGGAGATATGCAACTTGAACCATGAAAAGAACAGCTACCACCTGGCTTGTTGGGGACATAGTTGACTGCATGTATTCCAAGTTACAGTGATCCATATATACAGAGACTGGATAAAAGTAGCCATCTAATAAATGGCACCATTCCTCCAAGGCTTGTTTTATTGCTAGCAGCTCCGTATCCCGAATGGTATAATTTTGTTCAGCAGGGGTAAGACATTTGGAAAGAAAGGCTACTGGATGCAGTTGCTCCTGTTCACTGAGGTGTTGGGATAGAATTACACCTATAGCCACATCAGAGGCATTGACCTCGAGGAAGAAAGGTCATTGTGTGTCAGATTGCAGCAAGACAGGTGCTGAGATAAATCATTCCTTCAACATAGAAAAGGCTTCTTGTGCTGCAGGTGTCCAAAGAAATCAGGAGGTTGAGTTATTCAGAGCAGTAATGGTGGCTGCAACTTAGGAGAAACTTCTATAAATTGTCAGTAATAATTAGTGAATCCAGTGAAGCGTTTTACCTCCTTCTTGTTTGTAGGTACAGGCCATTCCAACACCACGGATCCTTTATGCTGGTCCATCTTGACGTATCCAGAAGACAGGATGAACCCCAAGAACTCAATGTCTTTGGCTTCGAATACACATTGCTCCAATTTGTTGAACTGATGATTTTGGCATAGACGGGCTAGGACCCTGCACACCTGTTCTCAATGGGTTTTGTAGATCAGGAGAAAACACCAGGATATTGTCAAGCTAGATGATGACAAACTTATCTAATAGATCTTTAAACACATCATAATGAGATACTGGAAAGTTGTGGGGGGATTGCATTGGTATTAACGGCAGAGGGTATCGTTTATTGTTATTTCCATGGCAAAGGGGTATTAATTTATTTGTACCTGCAGTTCAGGTCCCTGTAGTCCACACAGGGATGAATGTCTCCATCTTTTTTTTTCAACAAAGAAAATACCAGCTCCTGCAGGGGAAGTGGAAGGCCTAATAAACCCTTTCTGTAAGTTCTAAGTGCTATATTGCTGGAGATGTCCTAATTCTGGAATTGAAAGTGGGTAAATACGCCCATATCGTATAGGTGCTCCAGGAAGCAGGTCTATAGAGCAGTCATACGGCCTATGCAGAGGTAAGGCATCAGCTCTTATCTTATCAAAGACATCCTGGAAATGTTGTTATGCATCAGGAAGCAAAGGGGAAGCAGCGGAAAAGAGCAACTGTCAGGACTGCTGTAAATACTTTGTCCTGTAAAAGGAAGAGGAGAATGTCACAGAATCGGTGGTCCAGTTAATAAGAGGGTTATGGCTTTGTATCCATAGAAGCCCTAAGTTCAGAGGAAACAAGGGAGAAGTCAGTATGTCCAACTGTATCTGCTCATGATGTAGGGTTCCAGAGAGAAGTCGAAGAGGTAGAGTTTCACAGGATACAGGTTCTAGATGGTGGGTTCTGCCATCTGCCATTTGGATGTATAGGGGTTGTTTCTTCAGCTGGTGTGGAATGGCCAACTGGTCCGCTAGAGCAAGATGAAACAACCATTGGCACTGGAGTCAATGACAGCAGCTATATTATGTTGATGTGTAGGCCACTGTAAACAAACCAGAACTGTTTGTTGAAGAGAAGGAGAAGTAGCATTAGAGAGCCTCTCATTAGGAATAGGGGATGTCTGCTTACCTCCAGAGGGTTTGGATCTGTTGGGGCAGGTTTGGATCTTTTGGGGCAGACCCGAAGAAGATGGAAATCACTACCACAGTAAAGGTAGAGATTAAGCTGTCTCTGCCTAATGCGCTCAGTCTCGGATAGGGTTCCACGCACCAGCCACAGTTGCATGGGTTCTTCAGAGGACCCTGAGGCATGAGGGACTGATAGGTCCTCATTAACAGCTGTAGGGTGGTGCATAGGAAGAGAGTAGATCAACAGCTCCCTATGCCTTTCCCGTATCCTGCAATCTATCTGGATAGCTAGAAGGGTTAGAACCCCAGGGTAGAAGGTAGGCCCACATGTGCCAATTCAGCCTTTAAGTTTTCAGGCAGCCCCAAATGGAACTGGTCAATGAAAGCAGGCTCATTCTAACCAGGTTCTGTAGCCAGGTGATGGAACCCCACCACGTAGTCCTCAGCAGAACGATGACCCTGTCTCAAAGCCTGAAGGGTTGATTGGGCTGAGTACATCTGCAGAGGGTCATCACAGAGGCTATCCATGGCTTGCCAGAAGGAAAGCCAGAAGTTCTAGAGGGGACTGTTGGTATGAAGCAGAAGGTAGGCCCAAGTTTGGGTTTCCCCGGACAGTAATGTGATAACGGAGTGTACTTTAATGAAGTCGGTGGCGTATGTAAGGGGATTGAGGGTGAACAGGCATTCACACGTGGTTCTGAAGTTTCTGTACATCCCTATATCATCGGTAAACTTGTTCAAAAGAGAGAAATGGGGTTCTGGGGCATTGGGCCCTTCAGCACCCAAGGGAGGAGCTAGTGCTGGAACAGGGGGTTGTATGTTTCCAGACTGTATCTCCTGGAGCTGATGCGACAGGATAGCTTGGTTAGCTTGGTGGACCTGTACTATGGCAGCCAGGGAAAAGATTTGACTCCCTAGTGCTGTAAGGACTTCAACCAGGCTTGCGGGCTTCATAATGGCTCAGTCTACCTGTTGCAGCTGAACAGGTGAGGACTTGTCACAAGCAGACAACAGAGAGGAAGGTAAATGAATGGCTTGTAGTTAATAGTGGTGTAGCCCAAGGATGCAAGCCCAATAGAGGACAAGCAGGAGTGAACCGAAGCAACAAAATCAAAAAGGGTGGATCCAGAAGAATGGTCAACAAGCCAGAGGTCATGGTAAAAGACAAGGAGAATAGTCAGACAAGCCAGAGTTCAGGGTAGGTAGCAAGTAAGATAGCTGGACTATAGCCAGATGTCAGGGCAGGAGACAATATGGATGGTCAGACTTAGCTGTAGGTCAGGGCTGGCAGCAATAAGGATAGTTTGTTAAGCAGAGCCAAAGGGTCAAGGTAGGAGATATCAGAAGGGTCAATACGTAGCCAAGATCAAATACCAGTAGACATAAGTTAATAATACTGCACTAGACACTTGAAGATCACAAAAAGACTGAGAACTGGGTTACCGGTGTTCATTGTTTAAATAGAGTAAGAGGCACAATGTCACAACGTTCCATGTCGCAATCACGTAGTGACGTCAGCTGAACCAACATTATAAGAATGAGGAAGTGGTCAGCCGACGAGGCATACAAGAGGGCAGAGGTGACTCTAACCATCATGTCGATGCAGAGGCACCCAGTGGGAAGATCAAACGTTAGTGGTTGCACGGGAGAATGAACAGATAGTAGAAGGTACCTGAAAGAACCTTGTCCCTGCCATATTTTGCAGAAAATAATGCTTTGCTTTATAGAGTGGAGAAAAAAAGGATTGAAGAGGTTGAGCAATTGGTGGTACCACAATCCTATAGAAACCTAGTTCTAAAATTGGCCCATAATCATGTGCTAAGAAGACACTTGGGAATTTAAAAAAAACTAGAGTACTGAGGAGGCTTTTCTGGCCAGATATATATTTTGCCATATTATTGCAAATCATGCCCAGAATGTATAAGAAAAGCACCAGTTAAAACATTCTGGAACCCCTTTGTACCTCTTCCTATCATAGAGGTCCAGTTTGACAGAACTGCCATGCATTTGATAGGACATTTGATAGGGCACCAATACATATTGGTTGTGGTAGACTATGCTACCCATTATCCAGAGGCAGTCCCCTGAAGAAATAATTATGGGTGGGAATCCCTAAAGAAATACTTACAAACCAAGGGTCCCCTTTAAGCTCTAGGGTAATGAAAGATCTGTGCAATCTGCTCAAAATTAAACCACTGAAAACCTCCATATATCACCCCCAAACTGATGGGTTTGTTGAAAGATTTAATAAAATCCTTAAAGCTATGTCGAGTAAGGTGGTGACTGGTGAATAAAAAAAGGAAAGAGCTGGGATTACCTGCTACCCTACCTCATATTTTCTGTTTGAGAAGTGTCCCAATCCTCCACTGGGTTCTCACCTTTTGAATATTGTATGGAAGATATCCCAGGGGTCTACTTGATAATGCCAAGGAGACATGGGAGCAAGTGCACACCCCTCCAGGGCTGGTGCAAGGATTTTTGCAATCATAGGCAAAGCCTCATTTTGCCGTCCCTTGGTGCTGCCCCTTGTGTCCCACCCCTTTATACTCTTCCCACTTATACCCCACCTCTTTTAATGATTGTTACCTTAGCGCAATTTAATCCAACTGCACAATAGCAGAAAATAAAGATTCCCATTGACTTAACTGGGACTTTTACCCCCCTTGAATGCTAGAGAAGATTATATTGTATTTCTTTGAATGGTAGAGAGGGCTCTAACAATTGCAACTGTTTAAAAGTTACAGAAATGTTTATTTCCCCTGCATGTTGTTGGTTTGTTGACCTAGTATGAATATCAAAATATCTTTCAAAGCCAGTTTCTACTAGCAAATACTGTCTTCAGGAAATAGTATCCGATCTTTTGTCTTATACGGAGCTAGGTTACAGTGCTTTTTATAAGGTGAATCTAACAGTGCTCAAAACTACACATTGTGAAATGTTAGAATCTTCCACATGTTCTCTGGTAGCCATAGAACCACAAATACACTGCCTGACAATCCAAGCTTTTCCCCCTCTCTGCCATAAATACAATTCTGCCTGTGAAAGCCCTTAAAGTTCTTCAGGGTTCAATAGACCAGTCTGAGAACCAATGAAATATCATATTACAAAACTAGCATCGTGAATCAAATGAGTGCTTCATTATGTCCATCTCTGGTTTAGTTTACAGGTTTAAGAATATACCTAGCGTGGATGTACTAAAAACTCTCAAATGAGGGGGGAAAAACTGTCAGTCACTCTATTGACACTATCAATTTGAAGATGTTTTAGAAAATAACAAAAAAGGCATTCACATAATAACACAGGAATCTGAGAGCTTTTATACTCACTAGAAAGGACAGTTTTAATAATTTCCAGGTCCATTTCAAAGACAAATTTCTGTACTGGACCAGGAGCCCTTAACAGTAAAGTGAGTCACTACTTGACTAACACTGACTTGGTTTGGAATTTAATACATTTTTTCTCCTACTGAATGGTGTAATGGTGCCTGGAGGGGTTCACCCTTTGAGTGCTACTGTGCTAGAGAGGAATCCAAAGCATTATGGAGGATATTTTTCATGTTATGGATAGGTTAACACTTTGAGTGCTAATGTGCTAGAGAAGTATCCAAAGTATTATGGAGTTATGGAGGATATTTTTCATGTTATGGATAGGTTAACCCTTTGAGTGCTACTGTGCTAGAGAGGTATCCATAATACTTTGGATACCTCTCTAGCGCATTAGCACTCAAAGAGTTAACTTATACATAACATGAAAAATATCCTCCATAATGCTTTGAATTCCTCTCTAGCACAGTAGCACTCAAAGGGTTAACCTATCTATAACATGAAAAATATTCTCAATAACTCCATAATGCTTTGAATACCTCTGTAGCATAGTAGCAGCACTCAAAGGGTTAACCCCCCACCCCTCTCCCAGGGGCATCATCGCGCCGTTCACTGGAAGAAGAATAAATTAAATTCCATTCAAATAGACAATGACATGCCGATGGCCGTATTGACAAGCTTAAACTGAACTTACTACTGGAGTGTCCAACACGGCGACGGCGACACTCCAAGTTCCAACAGACATGACATGTGCGACATCTCCTCTCTCCTTAGTACAGACTACAGCAGCCGCCGTGGTGCGTGCGGGCGCAGCTCTTCTATTCTGTGCACCTGCGCCCCCAGTACATGTGCGCCCTAGGCTGGCGCCTACCTCGCCTATAGGTGGCGCCGGCCCTGCACCCCTCACCGTACTATAATTGAAAATGTGGCACAGTTATAGGATCACATTGAAGCCATAATGCAAACAAAGAAAACATGGAAAGGCCAGTTATAATACAAATGCCAGAATCAGGGTCTTTCGGCCAGGAGACAGAGTGCTGGTTCTGGTCCTTACAGTTGAGAGCAAATTCCTTGCAAAGTGGCAGTGGCAGTGGCAAGTGAATGAGGTAAATTATAAGGGGAGATAATGGGGTAGGAGGAAGCTAGAACACATTTACCATGGACAGACAGAGAGGCTTTGATGGGAGTGGTAAACAAGGCTCCTCCAGCCAAAGTAGAGAGAGCCAGAGGTAAACATAACTAAGACCCTAGCTCTTTATCATAAATTGGAGGTCTGGGAGTTTGCTTCAAAACAGGAATGTGTTCTCCCCAGTACCAGAAAGGATTCATATCATTTAACATGACAAATTTACTGATCGAGGAAAAAAGGTTAACTTGAATCCTTATAGGATCCCCAAAGCTAGAAGGGAAGGAATTAGTGCAGAGGGGAGAAGGATGCTTGATCTGGGGCTTATTGAAGAGTCCCAAAATCAGAAATAATCCCATTGTTTTGGTTACTAAGCCAAATGTAGAAATTCGATTTTGTAACAACTTCCGAAAATTAAATGAGATGACACCTATCCCATGCCAAGGGTTGACGACTTGATAGAGAGACTGGAACGATCCCATTACTTGACTATGTTGAACCTGACCAAAAGTTACTGGCAGGTTCCCCTTACCAAGAGAGCCAAAAAGAAATCTGCTTTCCCATAGTGAATATACAGCTGCCTACACTGATGATGTACGTATTGTGAAATGCACCTCCCACAATTTCAGGCTGTAGTGGGTTCATTCCAGGGTGCAGGCTTAACTGCAAAACCTACTAAATGCAGTATAGGTTTAGAAGATGCTAGATATCTTGTTTTTTTGATTGGGAGAGGTCTCCTTAAACCCCAGAAAAGTAAGGTATAGGCCATCTGGGAATGGCCATGTCCTGTAACAAAAAACAAGTAAGGGCATTGAAACAATGCCAAACAAAGGGGAAAACTCCAGTAATAATAAAATGGACTGCAGATGTAGAATATGCTTTTAAAGCCCTAAAGGAGAAGTTGTGTGCTGACCCAGTTTCAATCACCCCAGACTTCTCTTTGTGGTACAGACCGATGCATTTGATGTAGGCCTGAGGGTGGTTCATTCTCAAGTACACAGGGGAGAAGAACGTCCTATTATGTACTTGAGCAAAAATGCTGAATCCCCATGAACTATGATACTCGGTGGTTGAGAGAGTGCCTGGACATTAAATGAGCACTAGAAACCCTAAAGTATTATCTGTTGGAGAGAATGTTCAAATTAGTTAGAGACCATGCACCCTTAACATGGATGAGGTAAAACAAGCAAAAAAAACACAATAGTGACTACATGGTTTCTTAACTTTCAGCCCTTCAACTTTTCCATGAAGCATAGAGATGGTAAGGATCATGGAAATGCAGGCTGTCTCTGCAGAGTTCATTGCTTGTGATCAAAGGTTGTTAAAACTGATAGGTCTAAGCTGAGGGGGGAGGATGTGTGACAAAGTGTAAGGGAGGATTGTAGAGAGAAGTTATTTCAAATCCTACATAGCTTCTAACCCTCCACTTGTCCCAATTATCAGGTTCAGCAATTTGTAAATCCCAGGCTTCAGAGATTGTAGGCAGAATGGAGATTCACTTGTGAGAAAGAAGAGCAGAGCTGTGCAACAAAACAGGATTTGAAATGGTTGGTTAAATCTATGCTATTTTTGTTAGTTTAGTTTGTTGAAGTAGAAAGGAAAACTGCTGCAAATAAAACTAGTGCTAGGATTTTGTTTGTAGAGTTGTTTTCATTTTGTTTTGTAAATACTGCTGCTTATTATGTTTGATGCTATGTCAAAATAAACCTGCACATCATTTTAAGAACTGATACCCTAGAAGACCATGCTTACTACCCATCCAGGGCAACAACTTTGGTAATTTGATCTACCCATCTTGTCTTTGGTCTTCGTCTTGGGCATTTAGTATCAAGTGAAATCCATTCCAAAATGTTTTGGTCCATCGACCATCAGGTCTTCTTGCTATGTGGCCTGTCAATTTCCATTTCAGCAGCTTTACTCTTTAAATTATGTCATAGACCTTTGATTGCTGACAAATTGATGCACATGTTTTTCTCTCATTTTGTTATGTTTAGAATTTGCCTTCCATACTACTCTGTGTAACTTTAGGTTTTTGAATGGCTTTGGCATTCAGTATCCATGTTTCACAGCCACACGTAAAGACTGTCTTAAAGACAGTACTAGTACATTTTCCAAATACTTGCCATCTAAGTTTTATTCTTCCCTCAATTTCCATCATAGTGTTTCCATCTGTTGACATTTTAAACCCAAGATAAACATACTTGTCCACTTCTTCTAGTTGTTGTCCATCTACTACAACCCAAAGAAATTCTTTAAATACATTAATGGCAAAAAATTAAAGTCTGATAATGTTGGGTCCTTGTTATCTGAAACAGGTGAGATGGTCAAGGGGGACAGAGAGAAGGCAGATATTTGAAATAATTTCTTGTCTTCTGTTTTTACCAAGGAAGACCCAATGGACAAGAATCTGCAGACAATTTTTACAGACCAGTCACAGCAAGCATGGGACTGGCTAACACAAGAAAAAGTGTTAAAACATTTGAATGGTGTTAAGGTAGACAAAGCTCCGGGGCCAGATGGTATACACCCACGGGTACTTAAAGAGCTAAGCCAGACCCTGGCCAGACCGTTATATTTGATTTTCATGGATTCTTATATTTCAGGTATGGTGCCCATGGATTGGCGTAAAGCAGATGTGGTGCCCATATTTAAAAAGGGATCAAAGTCACAGCCAGGAAATTACAGACCTGTAAGCTTGACATCTGTGGTAGGGAAGCTGTTTGAAAGGTTGCTAAGGGAATATATTCAAGAATTCTGCTGGAACAGGAATATCATTAGCAATAGCCAACATGGCTTTGTGAAAGACAGGTCTTGTCAAACGAACTTGATTGCATTTTATGAAAAAGTGAGTAATAATATAGATGCAGGAGCGGCGGTTGATGTGATCTATTTAGACTTTGCCAAGGCATTTGATACAGTTCCACACAAGAGGTTACTGTACAAATTGAATGAAATAGGCCTAGGGGAAAATGTTTGTGTGTGGATTGGAAATTGGCTGAAAGATAGAATGCAAAGAGTGGTAGTAAATGGCAAGTTCTCCAGTTGGATAAACGTGATAAGTGGAGTACCTCATGGATCTGTCCTGGCTCCTCTTCTTTTTAATTTGTTTATTAATGACCTCCCAGAGGGCATAGGGAGCCATGTATCAGTGTTTGCCGATGACACAAAATTAAGTAAGGTAATAAAGTCTGAACTGGATGTGTCTTCATTACAAGAGGATTTGGACAAATTGAGCAACTGGGCAGGCAAGTGGCAAATGAGATTCAATATAGACAAGTGTAAAGTTATGCATTTTGGGTATAATAATAAAAATGCAACATATAGTTTAAATGGTGTTTCTCTGGGGAAATCTACAAATGAAAAGGATTTGGGAGTAATGGTAGACAATAGACTTAGCAGTAGCATGCAGTGCCAACTGGCAGCTACAAAGGCCAATAAGATATTGGCATGTTTTAAAAGGGGTATTGACTCAAGGGAGGAAGATATAATTATGCCTCTTTACAGGTCCATGTTAAGACCCAACTTAGAATATGCTGTTCAATTCTGGGCGCCCTTTCTGAAAAAGGACATTATGGAACTAGAGAAAGTGCAGAGGAGGGCTACAAAACTAGTAAGGGGAATGGAAAGCTTTAGTTATGAAGAAAGGCTAGAAAAGTTAAACTTGTACACACTAGAGAAACGGCGTCTTAGAGGGGATATGATAACACTATATAAATATGTTCAGGGCCCATACAAAGGGCTCTCCAAAGACCTGTTCATTAACAGAACAGTACACAGGACAAGAGGCCACCCGCTTAGACTTGAGGAAAGGAGATTTAATCTACAACAGCGGAAGGGTTTCTTTACAGTAAGGACAATAAAGGTATGGAATTCACTGCCTGAGGAGGTGGTGCTATCGAAAACATTAGATGCCTTTAAAAGGGGCCTGGATACTTATTTAAAAGAGCATAACATAGAGGGCTATGTACGTTAGTATTGGGAGGAATATTTAGTTGGGGCTTGTTGATCCAAGGAGGAATCTGATTGCCATTTGGAATCAAGAAGAAATTTTTTTTCCCCCCATTCAAGGCAGAATTTTAAATTACTAATTGAGGGGTTTTTTTTGCCTTCTTTTGGATCAACGATGGTAAACAGGAATAGGAAAAGGTTGAACTAGATGGACGCAAGTCTTTTTTCGACCTAAATTGCTATGTTACTATGTTACTATGTTTTCTTTGGTATGTCAGATTTGTTAAACATGACTTGCACAATGTTGATATTCATCATCAAACCAAATGTTTTGCTTTCCAGTTTTAGCTCTTCAATGCGTTCTTGTAGTTCTTCAGGACTACTGGCAACAAGTATGATATTGTCTGCAAAACATAAGTAACGTAGGTAGTCTCCATTGTTCTTAAGTCTTTTTTGTCCCAATTTAGTTTGCAGAAAATTTCTTATAAAAACAGACAGAAATAGTTTTGAGGTGATTGTGTCACCTTGTTGGATGCCTTTTTCTTTGTGTATCTGGACTTTATCATTGTTGACCTGTATGGATGCAGTTGTATTTTCATATACTGTTTGAAGGATATTGATGTAAGCTCTGTCTACTCCTTGATTGATCAGGGCTTCGATTATTGATTGCTTTTTCACTGAGTCAAATGCTTTTTCATATTCAATGAAGGCTGTGCATAATAGTTGTATTAATTATGCCACTTTATAACTTGTTGCACTGTCTGGATATGGTCCATTGTACTGAAGTGGCTCCTGGAGCTTGCTTGTTCTTTAGATTGTGCCACGTTACATATTGTGTCCATTCTTCTTGAGAGTACCTTTGTGAAAACCTTGCAGACAACCGGCTTAATGGTTGGTAGATTTTTACATCTGCCTTATCACCTTTTTTTGTGCAGTAGGATGACGTCTGCATTTTTTTATGTTTCAAGCAGTTTGTTGAGTAGTAGGCATTTTGAAAATAGTTTAGCTAGGGATTTGAATAAGGGTTGACCTCCAGCTTTCAACATTTCAATAGTAACTTTATCAGGCCCAGCTTCTTTGCCATTTTTCATGGATTTTATTGCAGCTTTAATATTTTCTACCAAAACTTTTGGCACAGCTTCAGCCTCTGTCACTGCATTCAGTTGTAATCCTTCATTCCTATAAAAACTTAAATATATATATATATATATATATATATATATATATATATCTACAAAATACAGTGATCACAGTGCCCCGTGCACCAAGGGATCCACTTAACAAACTGTGCAAGTCAAAAGTATCGCTACTATCCTGAAACTCGTTAGTGTATCGAGTAAACAATAAAAACCTAAAACGAACAGTGAAGGAGAGCACTACAAATGGCTACATGTAACAAACATTTATTGTAAAAATACAAACAATAAAATCAAAATGTGAAGCTAACTAAAAAGTCCATTAAGCGCTATGATTTCAGAAAAAAGCTCTGGAGCTATATATTAGTGCACTTAACAACACTTCTTAGTATTCCGATAATGCTGTCAGATGAGGTTAAAAAATCAGTGAATCTTGATACAGTGTCTCTTTCAATGAAGCAGTATAATATCCTGTTCTCTGTATATGTATTAGGACCTAGTGGGCAGGTCAATTAATGTAAAGTGTCTTACTTGGTTTCTCTCCCATCTCAGACTAGGACTGTGTTCCCGGATGTGAAAGTAGCAATATGCTTATATTACCTTGGGTAACCAGTCCTTGAAATCTCTTTCTAGGTCTACACGGGCAGAGATATCTTTCACTGTAGACCTCCAGTCTCAACCAATCCCTTTTCCTTTTCTCCGTTGTACTGCACCAATACTTCAAATGACTGTAAATCGGGACCTCCGTCTTCACCGGCAGCAACTATGAGCTCGATCCAAATGTTGGCGTTAAAATCAGCGTGAAGTAAAAAACTGGCGTCGCGAGTTAAACAAGACTGGGTAACGTGTGATTCAAATCTTCCTTGCCCAGAAGAGTTAACGTGCGACGACTTATAAAACACACAAAGACTACAAAACTGGAGTCGCCAAATATTTGACCTCATCGTCAACGCCAAACACATGATAAACGCGAGAAACGTCTCAAAAAAAAAACAAACATGCGAAACGTCCAACGTGACCTAGTCCCAGCCAATCACAGCACCCCAAAGTATCAAGTTGAGTCGAGTAAACTATAAATAGACCCAAAATCACCTACGCACTTTTGTCTGTTATCGAGTTCCCAAGAGCTAGATATCAGGACCCAAGGAGTGGAGGTTAGTTTTGAGAGAAAGGGAGTTTAGGCGGCACACACACAGACAGGTAGAAGGCGAGTTTGGCAGCACACAAAGCGACACAATGCACTTTTGAACATACAGATACATGCATCCAAACACACACACTTTTTTATCTTTATTTTGACAGTGTGAGTCTGTGAGTGCAAGTGAGTGACAGAGAGTGAGGGTCCACCTCCCACAGTCCAGCACCGGTACACCACACTACAGGATGCACCAACAGCCATGGGGAGGCACCGGATGCCCGACATCGTGGGGATGCCACTGCATGGGCCAGTGCAGGCAGCCACCAGGCCACAGCCGCGGGACAGTAGCCAGTGGCCCATGGACTATGAACATTTTGCCCTCATTGGCCAGCCACAACGGCCACAGGCCCTGGTGGTGGTCACCACACCATCACCGCCCCAACCCACAACACCCCCACCACCCATGTTAGCCACACATATGGCGGATGTGACATCCCCAGGGGGTCACTCATCTGGGGATGCAGTGATGGGGTCCCCATGCTCCCTCCACATTAGATCCTACGATTCCATCCCATCTCCCCCACCACCTGTGGTGGAGCCACAGGACAGCCAGAGGGCATCCCGATCACTGTCTCGTTCCCCCTCCACACCACACACTCCTGCCAACACCATGGTGATGGATCAGGAGTGTCTGGTAATACAAAGGAGGCAACTCAGGGTGGCCAGGAGGTGTGCGCGGTCCCTCAACAGGCTGGAGCAGCATATGGCAAACCTCCTGGACAGCATGAGGGCACTGGAGGCCCATCAAGTTACCCTCACCAACCACCTGGTCACCCACACCAACAAGATGACAGATTCAATTGACCAGGTGGTTGCTGAGCTACGTGAGAGTAACAGGCTGGAGACCATCCGCCAAGCCCAGGCCTCCAGTTCCAGTGCCACAACCCCTGCCAGCACTCCACCAGTGGCACCCCCAGCCTCCAGAACCACTAGGGCCTCACGGCATCAAGTGCAGTAAGCCACCCCTGCAGCCCCGCCCAAAGCACCCCCCAAGAAAAGAAAATAAATGTGCAGTTGTTGCTTCAGAACATGTTCATATCTGTGTTTTATTCAGATGATACAGTTAGAGGGGCAGAGTTGTCTCCAATGCATTGCAAAGCTATGCAGTGAACACAACTCATGCACGTTGAATGGCGTCACAAGCTTTTACAGCAGGGGTGAACACACACATCACATACAGACATGTTTGTCCAAGTTCAACTCACAGACATCTGAAAGCCAAACAACATCAGGGTGTTGTTCCATGATGTGACTTGAACTTAAACAACATGAACACATTAGATATCTCAACAGATCAACCACATGATCACAATTAAGGGGATAGTAATGTTTAGGATGTGTCAAGACATATGTAGTTGGGTTCACCCCTGATTGGAACAAGGGAACTCCCACTGCTGAAAGGTGTTTCATTCCAAGGTTATCCCAGCTCAAAGCTTGAAGTTGTGGCCTGAAGGTGTCAAATGGCACTGTGGCTACATCATACTATGGGGATCCATGGTGCAGGGACTGGAGCTGTCCATAGGATGGTGTAGCAACAGCGCCATTTGACACTTTCAGGCCACGGTGATATTCAATCTATGAATGCAAACTTTGAGTTGGAACAACTTTGGAATCAAACACCTGTCAGCAGTGGGAGTTCACTTGTTTCACTCAGGGTGATAAACCTTACTGCATGAATTTTCAAACATTCAATGTATTACTATCTTTTCAAAAAACATGATGAGGGAGAAGTAATCAATGACACAAGATAGATAGTCATATATGATCATATGTTTTATTGACATCAACACTAGCAAACAGATGATCCTCATGGACGTGGAGTAAACATGTCATCGGAACAAACTTCTGGACCATGAGGAATCATGCCATGGATGCCTGCAGAGAGTGAAAACAAGATTTGAAGGTGCACTATGAACACAACAGTCATGCTATTGCTTTACCATCATTATGCCCTTGATGTACACAACACATTGCTCACCAATGCTTTGGAGACCTTACTGGCACTCCACAGGGACAGCTTTGTTATGTGACAGTGAACAATCCGTTGATTGTCAAGGTGTTGTCTAGCCATCATGACCTTATGGTTGTAGTATCGAGGGGTTGGCAAGCAGACATATGTATATATGAGTGGGCGCACACATCATATCGTAAACCAAGCCCCCTGGAACAGGGGAGCTATTTAATGGATCGCGATCTGCATACTGATGAGGTATGTGTGCTCAGGGTCCGCATCACACGCATACATATGTCTGCTTGCCATCCCCTTGATGAACACCTCATATGGCCATGACGCATGGACAACAAATTGTCAAGCAATGTAGTGGAATAATCATAGTGCTATACACACACACAAACAAGTCAGTATGGCAGGCCTTGCAACCTGACTAATGGATCGTTACTGCCATACCTTAGCCAATACCACACACAACCACCATCCCCATTCAGCTCAATTAGGCATTGCTCACATGCTAGCTAAGTCTGATACATTATCCCCTGAACCAATTGAGTGCCATAGGGGTACACAACTGATTGCGTTTGTTTGGCCCTATGGCACTCAGGGGGTTACAACATGGTATTCCTATATGGCATCCATTGCATGTCATTGCATTGGGTATCCCTCTGTGACTCAAAGAGTTCCACATGTGTCATGGCTATGTTCAACTTGGTAGATGTAGTTTTACATCAGTACAACTCAGTATGTGATGTACATGAACAATATGGTTTACCTTTGATCCCAGAATGAAGGATGATATCCTGGACATGCTAGGACTATGTTGTTGGGTCATCCTGTGGAGTGGAACAGATAATTATTGTTGTTTTGCGTGTTCGCATGCATTCCACAAGCACATCCACAATCACACATGCATGGTACTCACAGGTGAATTAGTCCCTGATGAGCCTGGTTCGCGTCTGTGTCCCAGGCAACAGATCCTCCCCTCCATCAATGGGAACAGGGACCTCCACAGGCTGGTGTGGCTGCACATCCTCCACGAGACGTGTGTCCACAGCTATGTTGTGTAACAGGGCACATGCCTGGATGATATCAGGGAACAAAATTTCCACTCGCCACTAGCCAATGGAGAGTGAAAATTCAGCCCTGGCGAGCAGAAATTCAGCCCTGGTGGGTATGTTATGGCTTGCAGTGGCGAGTAACTTTTCAGGTCTGGCTAGTAGCAAAGGACTTCACATTTTAAGGCCTGATGATATCATACACTTTAGCATGTGAATACTGCAGGGCGCCCCCAGAGTGATACAGGCAACGGAACCTGGATTTGAGCTGCCCAAAGGTGTGCTCAATGACATTCCTGGTCCAGACATGTGCCTCATTGTAGATGTCCTCAGCAGGTGTGTGTGGATTGGCGATTGGCGTGAGCAGCCAAGACTTGCACCCATAGCCAGCATCACCTGTAGATGAGTAGTGAAAAGGGTGTCATGTGAATCACGTTACATGGATGATGTATTCATGGGGGGATATTCACAAAGCAGTGATGTAGAGGTGATGTGATAGAGATGACCACTCCAATTCCCATGTTATTCTATGGAGCCTATGCACAGAGATGTCCACAGTTGAAGGGACCTAGGCACATGACCTACATGTCATTACATGGAAGGTGGAGACATGATGACATGGTGGAGTCATCTGCTCTTCATCACCTCTTCGTCACTGGTTGGTGGATCCCCCCCCCCCTTTTGTGTCATGCACATACTGAGGTGTGTGTGTGTGTGTGCATGCGATGTGTGCATGCACCTGTGGATGTGGTGGTGTGTGTTCTCTGTTGACTCACCCAACAGCCATCCTCCAGTATGTGTCCCGTTCTCGAAATCCCTGTGTACAGAGGAGTTGTTGAGGATATGTGAGTTGTGGCAACTCCCAGAGAATTTGGCACACACATTGGTGATCTTCATCCTGGCATCACGCACCATCTGGACATTTATTGAGTGGTAACCCCTCCTGTTGACGTACAGATGTGGATCATGTGCAGGGGCTCTTAATCGGAGGTGTGTGCAGTCAATGGCACCCATGACCCTCGGCATTCCACCCCTGGCATAGAAGGCCTGTTTAACCCGTGCCCACTCCACGTTTGTTGTGGGGAAGTGGACGAAGGCACTTGCTTTCCTCTTCAGTGCTGTCAACACCTGTGTCAGTGCCCTGGAGCAGGTGGACTGGGACATGCCAGACATGTATCCTTCTGTGAATTGAAATCATCCACTTGCCATGAAGTGGATGGCACACATCGGTTTCTGCAATCCTGTTAAGGCACAGTTTACACTGTAAACAGGGTCTATGTCATCCTTTATCACCTCATATAGGTTTATAATGGTCTCTGATGTCAGTCTGTAGCGGTCTCTGACTTCTTCCTCTGTCATTCTATCACAGTGCCTGTGATTCTCCTCTGTCACTCTCGCTTGTGGTAGACTCTGATTTGCTGAGTCGGTTTGGCCCGCCCCTGGTGACCTTTTTATGCCTGGTCGTGACACCTGTCAGGTACCCTTTCGTGGTGTTTCTGAGCCAGTATTGCTGTTGCTGTGTTCCGGTGTTCCTGATTCCTGTGTACCTTGACTACGCTTCTGTGTTCCTGCTCATGATTGACCCGGCTTGACTGAGAACCACCTCCGTGATACGACCCGGCTTGGCTGACGTTCCTGCTCGTGATTGACCCGGCTATGAGTACCCGCTCCGTGATCTGACCCGGCCTGGCTGACTTCCTGCTCCGTGACCTGTACCGCCTTGTTCCAGTGATCCGTTTTGTTCCGGCTACCTGTTCCTGCTGTCGCCGCAGTGACATTCTGACTTCAGCTGTGTTGGCCTACCTGGCGGATCGTGTTTAACACTTGCAGTGCCTAGTCTCCAGTGCTGAGTCTCCGTGCTATTTTGCAGAGCTGTGCATCCGTTACTGAGCCATCCATACACTTGCAGAGCTATCCTTCTGTACTGAGCCTTCGATTCTAGCTGCGACTTAACCCTTGTTGTGCTGCCGTCTCCTTTGCTGAGCTGACTTGCACCGGTATTGAGCCTAAGCTGGTATTTTGCTATTTCTGCTGCGCCGGCCACGTTATTCCCAGTCTGGTCGGCGGCTCACTGTTTCATCTGCAGAGTAGTCGAGTTGGTTAACCTACCCGGTAGAGGCGCTTCTGGCTCTACATACGGTGGTTTCTCCGGTTACGCCCGTGGGGGCTATTGGCTCAAGCTATTGCAGCTAAGTGTGGTCTCCGGTATATTCCGTGGAGGCTATTGGCTTGATTTTGCAGTATATTATGGTCTCCATTGTGGGGGCTACTGGCTCAAGCTCTTGCAAGTTGTCTTCGGTACACGCCCGTGGGGGCTAAAGGCTCATATTGCTCCGGTACTGTTGGTCTCCATCTATACGCCCATGGGGGCTATTTACAAGCTCTTGTATCACAAGCTACCTCTGTTGAGACGCCCGTGGGGGCTACCAACTCACGCACTTGCAGAATTAAGTTGTATTCGCTGTTACGCCCGTGGGGCAGATCCTATCTCTCAACTAGCACTGCTGAGCAGTTTCCCTATCTTAACAACTTTTGGTGTTGCACCATCTACACCTATAACTGCTTCATTACCATCTTGGGTGTGCCAAACACCACAACAGAGACTGACTAATTATTGCTCTTAATCCTTTTTGTCTCTACTGTGTGCCTGTCCTGTGACAGTATATGTGATAACTCTGTTTCTGTATACTGGGTCTGTGGGGGCATACCTGCATTATTTTGCAACATTTGCTGTGGCCTGTAGATGGAGATCTTTCATATTTATTTTCATTTAATAAAACTGTGTTTTATTCTAACCTGCTGGTCTGAGTGTCAGTAAAACTGATACACATTCCCAGCAGCGTGACCCTGGTGCGGTATATCCTAGGCCGGGCCATTTGTCTGCCATCCCTCTTCTGCTCCACAGGTCCCTGTGGCAGCTGGGGGGGCGTCCTGTTGTTGCAGCTGGGGTGCTGCAAGAAGGTGCTGTCCTCCAGGTGGGGATGGCTCTCCAGTTGGAGCATGAACAGTTGCAGGAGGTGATGGCTCATGGACAGAGGTGCTTGGCAGAGGATGGTGAGCCCTAGCCCTCTCTCACCTTCGCCTCCTCTGTTGTCTCAGGTACAAGTATGTGTACATACTGCTGTTGGTTTGTTGTCTCTCTCTCTCTCTCTCACACTACATCTGAGGAAGGTGGGCTGTCACTTTTGAACAGCAATGGGGTGTTGTCCATGAACAGTCATGTGGTCATGATGGACTAATGGTAAGGTGTGTGTTATCCAGGTAATTGTTTTCTGGTGTGTGTGTGGTTAGTGGTGTGATGTGTTGTAATTGGTATGTACCTGTCAGGTGTGTGTTTTGTCTCCATGGACTGCTGAGGTTACATAGGTGAGCTTGATTTGTTGTTGGAGTGACAGGTGTGCATGTGGTGTTGTGTGTGTTAACCCCTGTTGGTCAGAGGTGTTTTGGGATGGCTTATGCTGTGCTGCTTTGCGTTCCCCTTGTCCCTGTGGGGTTGCTGTATTCTTATTGTGTGTCTGTGACTTGTTTGTATGGTGTAGGCCAGTGGTTCCCAACCAGGGTGTCATGTGATGTTGGTGCCCCATGTGCACCAGCTCAGGGTGTGTCACTTTTCCCATGTTGCTGTGTTCTGCATTGGTGTTTGATAATATTAATTTTACATATTTTTGGGGAGATGTGTGTATGGGACATTTGAGGCACTATTTCTCCTCATTGCCATTGACACAGTGGGACCTGATGTTGGGCATATGTTATTTTTTGGGGGGAATTCCCTTGTGCCCCCAAGGGGTGTCCTGGAACATCATGATTGCATGTTAGGGGTGTCTTAGGTGGAGGGCTTGTGAAACACTGTTGTAGGTCTTGTTGTATTTGCTAGGCATTGCAGGGGTTAATATCTGACTTCTGAATGCTTGGCTTCTGTCCTTGGATGACCTGCTTCTCTGTTTTATTTCCCGCGACGGTGGTTTTGTACTCTGAGTTGTGTGCTGTTCTCCAAAGAAAATAGGCGTTAGATTTCTGGAGAGATGTTGCAATTTAACGCGCGTTAGCCCTAACTCCAACATTTTAATAACTTTTGGCGTCGCTTGTACATTATCCTCTATGGGTGAGATCTAGCTGTTCTGTCTTCGGGCGACGTGCGTTTCAGAACTGGCGTCGCTTGTTACTAGTGGAACATTTGCATTGCTCAGTTGACGTTAAAACCAGCGTTGCCAGTTTTTTCTGGCGACGCCAACATTTGGATTGCGCCCTATCTCCGTTAGAGTTAATGGAGAAAAAATTCTTACGCATTTCGTACTGTGTGAACCAGCAATTCCATCAACGCTATCTGAGATAGTTGCTGTCGGTAAAGGCGGAGGTCACAATTTACAGTCATTTGAATCTACAACTTTCTTAACATCGATGTTTGTTGTTAAGTATTGGTGCAGTACAACAGAGAAAAGGAGAAGAGATCGGTTGAGACAGGAGGTCTACAATAAAAGATATCTCTGCCCTCATAGACCTAGAAAAAGATTTCAGGGACCGGATACCCGAGGTAATATAAGCATATTGCTACTTTCACATCCAGGAATACAGTCCGTAGTCTGAGACAGGAGAGAAACCAAGTAAGACGCTTTACATTCATTGGCCTGCCCGCTAGATCCTAATACATTCACAGAGAACAGGATATTATACTTCTTCATTGAAAGACACTGTATCAAGATTCATGATTTGTTAACCTCATCTGACAGTATTATCCGAATGCTAAGAAGTGTTGCTAAGTGCAACAATATATAGCTCCGGAGCTTTTTTCTGAAATCATAGCACTTAATGGACTTTTTAGTTAGCTTCATATTTTGATTTTATTGTTTGTATTTTTATAATAAATGTTTGTTACGTGTAGCCATTTGTAATGCTCTCCTTCACTGTTTGTGTTTTATTTATATATATATATATATATATATATATATATATATATATATATATATATATAAATTTGTTTTTTTCATTGATTAGTAGGTTTGCAACCCTTACCATAGGTGAACTATGAATTTGGTGGCCTCCAACGCCATAAACTTTTTCCAATGAATAAATATGCAACACGCCATGGGAGTCTGGAAGAGAGAGAGAGATTAAAGAGCTGAAAGAAGGTAGAGAGAGAGAGAGATTAAAGAGCTGAAAGAAGGTAGAGAGAGAGAGATTAAAGAGCTGAAAGAAGGTAGAGAGAGAGAGATTGAAGAGCTGAAAGAAGAGAGAGAGAGATTAAAGAGCTGAAAGAAGGTAGAGCGAGAGAGAGAGAGATTAAAGAGCTGAAAGAAGGTAGAGAGAGAGAGAGAGATTAAAGAGCTGAAAGAAGGTAGAGAGAGATTAAAGAGCTGAAAGAAGGTAGAGAGAGCCAGATAAACAATGAGAAAGACATGAGATGAGGCAGAGAAGAGACAGAACCAGCAAGACTGTTTGGATGGGTCGCAGTGAGGGACAATCTTCAGTGAGCATAAGGAAAAACCTGTAAAGGGGGCAGGGTTTTCCTTATGCTCACAGTAAGAAGATTGTCTCCAGATTTCCAGATGTGATGTCCAAACTCTTTTGAAGAAGCACAAAGAAATGAGTAACACTGAGGACTGTAGACGCAGTGGTCGGCCAAGGAATTTTAGTGCAGCAGATGAAAGACACATCATGCTTACTTCCCTTCGCAATCGGAAGATGTCAAGCAGTGTCATCACCTCAGAATTGGAAGGAAACAGTGGGACCCTGGTACACCCATCTACTGTCTGGCGAAGTCTGGTCAGAAGTGGTCTTCATGGAAGACTATGGCCAAAAAGCCATACCTCCAATGTGGAAACAAGGCCAAGTGACTCAACTATGAATTAATTAATGAAAACACAGGAAATAGGGGTGCAGAAAAATGGCAGCAAGTGCTCTGGACTGATGAGTCAAAATTTGAAGTATTTGGCTGTAGCAGAAAGCAGTTCGTTCGATGAAGGCTGGAGAGTGGTACAAGAATGAGTGTCTGCAGGCAACAGTGAAGCATGGTGGAGGTTCCTTGAAAGTTTGGGGCTGCATGTCTCAAACTGAGTTGCTGATTTGGTCAGAATTAATGGTATCCTCAATGCTGAGAAGTACAGGCAGATACTTATCCATCATGCAATACCATCATGGAAGCATCTGATTGGCCCCAAATTTAGTCTGCAGCATGACAATGACCACAAACATACAGCCAAAGTCATTAAGAACTATCCTCAGCATAAAGAACAAGGAGTCCTGGATGTGATGTATGGTCCCCCACAGAACCCTGATCTCAACATCATTGAGTTTGTCTGGGATTACATGAAGAGAGAGAAGCAACTGAGGCTGCCTAAATCCACAGAAGAGCTGTGGTTAGTTCTCCAAGGTGTTTGGATCAACCTACCTGCCGAGTTACTTAAAAAAACTGTGTGCAAGTGTACCTAGAAAAATTGATGCTGTTTTGAAGGCAAATATTGATTTCGTTTAGATTTTTCTTTTGTTCAGTCACTATTCACTTTGTTAATTGATAAATTTAAACTATTAACATATCTATTTTTGAAAGCAATCTTACTTTACAACATTTTTTTCACACCTGCCTATATTGTTTATATACAGTAATGTGCAAAAGTTTTAGGCAGGTGTGAATAAACATTGTAAAGTAAGAGTGTTTTTTTTTATTGATTAAAATGTTTGCAACTCTTGCCATAGGTTAACTATGAATTTGGTGGTCTCCATACAGTTTTTCCTATGCATAAATATGAAATACACCAGGGGAGTCTGGAAGATGAGAGCATATGCACCAGTTTTCTGGGGGTGGAAAGAAGGAAGAGAGCCAAGAATGAAGAATTAGAGGCTGTAAGGATTTATAGAGTTCAAAGATGGTGGAGAGGGCCAGAGAAACAATGAAAAGAAGCGAGATGAGGCAGAGAAAGAGACAGAGCCTTTGGAAACAAAGAAGAATGATCTAGGGCAGAGGAGAAAGAAGAGCTGGGGGCACAAATGAAAGAATGAAGACAAATATAGGCTTGATTAACACAGAATTATAGCATGGCAATTTATAATTCGGACTAAAATGTGAGAGGCTCTGAGGACGAACATAAAGCAAAATGGATTGTTCTACGGCTAGTCACTGCTCAGCAACATCACATTTTAGCTCTCTAGTGCCATTACAGAAGAGAAATTTTCATGCACATTAGACTAATCCCTCCTAAAAGGCAGTCCAGTTCCAAAATGATGAGCAAGTCCCCTTTGCATAGGAGCTCCAGCTAAACCCAAACATGTGTTTTGGCTTTGTTGGGCCTCATCAGTGATTTGTAGCGGGATTCCCTAGGCACTGAGAACAAGGGGTCCATGTCTGAATTACCATTCACTCTTAGGCAGACCCCCATAAGAGTATTCAAAATACAGACAAAAATGTGAGGACAAGCATGAAGCACAATGGCTTGTTCTGCGAATAGTCACCTCTCTGCAACGTCATGTTTTAGCTTTCTAGTGCCATTATAGAGGAGAAATGTCCACGTACATATAAGACTAATCCTGCCCCAGAGCATCTCACATTTTTGTCTGTATTTTGAATACTCTTAGGTGGTCTCCCCAAGAGAATTCACAGGTGGACCCCTTGATCTCAGTGCATAGGAAATCCAGATGAACCTCACTGACGAGTCCCAACAAGGCCAAAACGTACATCTGGGGTTAGCTGGTGTTCCCATGCAGAGAGGACTTGCTGTTCATTTTGTAACTGTACTGGCATTTCTCCTCTGTAATGGCACTAGAGCTAAAACTTGATGCTGCTGAGCAATCACTAGCCATAGAATAAGCCAGAGCCTCTAATATTCTTGTTTGTATTGTGAATACTCTAAGGGGGTCTTCCTAAGAGAATTGTAATCCAGATGTGGACCCCTTGCTCTCAGTGCCTTGGGAATCCAGCTACACCTTACTGACGAAGCCCAACATGGCAGAAATATATGTCAGGGGTTAGCTGGTAATCCCACGCAGAGGGGACTTGCCCATCATTTTGGAACTGGACCACCCTTTTGGCAGTATTGGTCTAATATGTATATGGAAATGTCTCCTTTGTAATGGCACTAGAGAGCTAAAACATGATGTTACTGAGCGTTGACTAGCTGAAGAACAAGCCATTGTGTTTTATGTTCGTCCTCAGAGCCTCTCACATTTTTTCTTGTATTCTGAATATTCTAAGAGTAATGAGTAATCCAGACATGGACCCCTTGATCTCAGTGCTGAGAGAATCCAGCTGCACCACAATGACAAGTCCCAACAAGGCTGAAAGGTACATTTTAGGTTAGCTGGTGTTCTCACCAGAGGGGACTTGCTGGTCATTGTAGAACTAGACTGTGCTTTTAGCCTGGTTTAGTCTAACATGTACATGGAAATTTCTCCTCTGTAATGGCACTAGAGAGCTAAAACATGATGCTGCTGATGTCACGGACTCTCAGTAAAGAAACACACGAAACAGTACAAGTGAGTTCAAACCAGTTTATTGAGCAATAGATAATCAGAATACTAGTAGTGATAATGAACACTTCCTCAGTCAGAGGGGAGATAGTCCACTACCCAGGAGCTGACACTGAACCACCGTAGGTCTATAGTACTGAGTCTTAGAACCAGACTTGGCTCTACCACAACAGGAAGGAACAATGGGACTAGTAGAGGAGTGTACCCAGTGGAGGCACAGCTCAAATAGATCGTCGATATCAATAGTGTAACTGGTAGTACCACTTGAGGCAGCAGAGTATGTGCTTATATAGACGCAGCCAGATAGGAGCGCACTACTGAGGCAAGGAGCAAGACAAGCTGCACTCTATCGTCCCCGAAGGCAACTAGGAGGCACAGAGCTTAGGTAGCACCGCAAGTGTTAAGCCAGGCAACAGGTAAGCGCAAGAGGCGAGTGCCCAGGAGCGAGACTAAGTTGCACTAGCTGCCCAGAGGCAAACGGAAGGCACCAAGGGGAGGCAACCTGCAAGTGACCAGCTGGTAGCTGAGCTGCTAGGTAAAGGAGCGCGCCCTGGATTGGCTTAGTGGTAGTCAGACAGGAGCGAGGCACAAATGGAGCGTCAGTCAGACAGGCCACGGTCAGGAACTGGATCGGGTAGTTAGCCACAGCAAAGGTCAGCACTGAGCGGGTAGTCGGACAAGCCAGGGCCATACACAGATCAGGAAGTCAGCCACAGCCTAGGTCACAACCAGAGTGAATAGTCAGACAAGCCAAGGATCGAACACCAGGAGACAGCGTAAGCCAAACAAGGGTCAGAGGAACAAACTAGGTGCTCACAGGAACACCACAAAAGGGCAAAAAGTCCAGCCTCAATGAGGTTTATAAAGCTGCAGAAGGAGGTGGGACCCAATTAAGCCCAACAGAATAGACCCATAAACAGGCATCCGTGCCAGTGCCTGAAACACAACTAAGCCATGAGGAAGTGGCCGAGGGCCATGCTGGCCGGCGGCCATACAGAGGTAAGAGCACAGGCTCACTTTAGGCCTCAAAGGGAAACTGTGATAGCTGAGCAGTGACTAGCCATAGAACAAACCATTGTGCTTTATGTTTGTCCTCACATTTTCGCATGCAATTTATAATTTAATATGATAGATGTAGCTTTGAAAAGTGGGTGGGATCAGCAGCTGTTGTGGCACCTCCCTAAATGTGGCACTCTAGGCAGCTGCCTACCATGTCTAATGAGGAATTCAATCAGATTCAGAAGATCTGTCATAGTTCAGTCCTGTGTACTTGTCGCCTTACCTGTGTTCTGATCTAGTGTTACGGTCCAGCTGTTGTGATCACCTGATCTCCTTTTTAGTTCCTCATTTTATTTGCAATGGTGCTTGCTCAAAGCTTCCTCTCTTGCCTTGTCCAGTGTATGTTGTTTGCTCCTCCTTCCAGTTGTCGACCAGCCCTGTTCCTAAGCACTCTATAATTTGGTTTCTGTTCCTGTATTGATCTCCTGTTGCTGAACCAGTCCTGATTCTGACCATACTACCACTGTAATCTCTGTTCCTTCTCTAATCCACAGCTATTAACTGGACTTGTTCCTGTCTTCACTGCCACATTTTGCTTGTTGCAGTATTGCCTACCAATGCTGAACCAGGCCTGTTCCAGTACTCAGCTGTTTGACTCTGCCTGTATTTCTTCCTTGCTTGTTCTAGCTAGCCGCTTTTGTTCCTGGAGTGCTGTACACTTGTACTTGTCCCAGTCATCTGGTTGCTGCTATATGCTTAGGTATTGTGGACCTCTGTACATCTAATCGCTCACGCCACTGAGTCCTGTTCAGATGGCCTAACAGACAAGATTAAGCATTTTAAAAACACAAAAAGTCTTCCCCAGAGATGGGGAAAAAGCATGTGTAATGCCTTTTCGCCATCTCTGGGGAAGACTTTGTTTTATTATTTTAGTATTTACACTGTAAATAGTATGATCCCAGGGAAGTATATTGGAATTAACTAACACTTTCCTCTGTATCCAATTTAGTGTGGAATAAAATACTCTTGCTTTTTTTGTCTTCTATTTTATCAGTTACTTAATAAAGAAGAATTTTAATTAACTAAGCTCCTTTGCACACTATTTCTCCCACATGATCATATAGGATTATAGATCATTTAGGTGTTCTTTGGGAGTGCAATAAGAAGTGTAGTGCCTTTTCCCCATCTCCAGGGAAGACTTTTTTTGTTTTTTGGAGCAAATATTCATTACCTTGCACCCATTAGCCTGAATATAAACATAAAACATAATCCTCTCCCAACTGTGATAGTGTGATCTAGAACCGCTTCTGCTGTATTGCATTCTCTACCTGGTATTCCGGGTGTTTCCTCCAGACCTGCACATCCCAGTACTATATAATATGACTTCTACTTTCAACATAACTAGTGTTGAGCGAGCATGCTCGGCCGATGCTCGGATCGGCTCGAGCATCGCTCTGCTCGGCACATGGCGGTACTCGTACGAGTACCGCATGTGCTCGCCCGCCATGTTCGGGTCTCCTCCCCGCACGTTTTGCGGCTGCTGCGCAGCCAATAAACGTGCAGGGAGGCTCTGACATCGGTGTAATGCCAGCAGCCATGTTGGCTGCTGGCATTACACTGATTGGCTGGCCAGAACCCGTGGTCGGGTGCTGTATAGCACCTGACCATCGAGTTCGGCTCAGTCTGAGCCAGGGAGAGCTGAGGATAGGAAGGGAAAGGCAGTGTAGGGAGGAAAAAAACAAAAATTGTGAAAAAAAAGAACCAAAAGTCCTTTTTAGGACTACTGTGTGTGGGGGCAGCAGGTTATTTTGTGTGGGGGGAAAAAAACAAAAAAAAAAAAAAAATATTCTGTTTAGTGTGAAAAGTTGCAGATTAGAGCACATTCTGTTTAGTGTGCACAGTTGCAGATTAGAGCACATTCTGTTTAGTGTGCAAAGTTGCAGATTAGAGCACATTCTGTTTAGTGTGCAAAGTTGCAGATTAGAGCACATTCTGTTTAGTGTGCAAAGTTGCAGATTAGAGCACATTCTGTTAAGTCTTCAAACTAAAATATCAAAGTCACATATTCCATTCAGTGTGCGTCGCCGCAGTTTAGCAGCACATTCTGTGTACTGTGCAGAGTTGCAGAATAGGAAGAAATACTGTTAAGTCTTCAAACTAAAATATCAAAGTCACATATTCCATTCAGTGTGCTTCGCCGCAGTTTAGCAGCACATTGTGTGTACTGTGCAGAGTTGCAGAATAGGAAGAAATACTGTTAAGTCTTCAAACTAAAATATCAAAGTCACATATTCCATTCAGTGTGCTTCGCCGCAGTTTAGCAGCACATTGTGTGTACTGTGCAGAGTTGCAGAATAGGAAGAAATACTGTTAAGTCTTCAAACTAAAATATCAAAGTCACATATTCCATTCAGTGTGCTTCGCCGCAGTTTAGCAGCACATTCTGTGTAGTGTGCAGAGTTGCAGAATAGTAAGAAATACTGTTAAGTTTTCAAACTCAAATATTAAAGTCACATATTCCATTCAGTGTGTGTCACCGCCGTTTAGCAGCCTATTCTGTGTACTCTGCAGAGTTGCAGAATAGTAAGAAATACTGTTAAGTTTTCAAACTAAAATATTAAAGTCACATATTCCATTCAGTGTGTTTCACCGCCGTTTAGCAGTCTATTCTGTGTACTCTGCACAGTTGCAGAATAGTAAGAAATACTGTTAAGTTTTCAAACTCAAATATTAAAGTCACATATTCCATTCAGTGTGTTTCACCGCCGTTTAGCAGCCTATTCTGTGTACTCTGCAGAGTTGCAGAATAGTAAGAAATAGTGTTAAGTTTTCAAACTCAAATATTAAAGTCACATATTCCATTCAGTGTGTATCACCGCCGTTTAGCAGCCTATTCTGTGTACTCTGCACAGTTGCAGAATAGTAAGAAATAGTGTTAAGTTTTCAAACTCAAATATTAAAGTCACATTTTCCATTCAGTGTGTGTCACCGCCGTTTAGCAGCCTATTCTGTGTACTCTGCAGAGATGCAGAATAGTAAGAAATACTGTTAAGTTTTCAAACTCAAATATTAAAGTCACATATTCCATTCAGTGTGTTTCACCGCCGTTTAGCAGTCTATTCTGTGTACTCTGCACAGTTGCAGAATAGTAAGAAATACTGTTAAGTTTTCAAACTCAAATATTAAAGTCACATATTCCATTCAGTGTGTTTCACCGCCGTTTAGCAGCCTATTCTGTGTACTCTGCACAGTTGCAGAATAGTAAGAAATACTGTTAAGTTTTCAAACTCAAATATTAAAGTCACATATTTCATTCAGTGTGTTTCACCGCCGTTTAGCAGCCTATTCTGTGTAGTCTGCAGAGTTGCAGAATAGTAAGAAATACTGTTAAGTTTTCAAACTCAAATATTAAAGTCACATATTCCATTCAGTGTGTTTCACCGCCGTTTAGCAGCCTATTCTGTGTACTCTGCAGAGTTGCAGAATAGTAAGAAATAGTGTTAAGTTTTCAAACTCAAATATTAAAGTCACATATTCCATTCAGTGTGTATCACCGCCGTTTAGCAGCCTATTCTGTGTACTCTGCACAGTTGCAGAATAGTAAGAAATAGTGTTAAGTTTTCAAACTCAAATATTAAAGTCACATTTTCCATTCAGTGTGTGTCACCGCCGTTTAGCAGCCTATTCTGTGTACTCTGCAGAGTTGCAGAATAGTAAGAAATACTGTTAAGTTTTCAAACTCAAATATTAAAGTCACATATTCCATTCAGTGTGTTTCACCGCCGTTTAGCAGCCTATTCTGTGTACTCTGCACAGTTGTAGAATAGTAAGAAATACTGTTAAGTTTTCAAACTCAAATATTAAAGTCACATATTCCATTCAGTGTGTTTCACCGCCGTTTAGCAGCCTATTCTGTGTACTCTGCACAGTTGCAGAATAGTAAGAAATACTGTTAAGTTTTCAAACTCAAATATTAAAGTCACATATTCCATTCAGTGTGTTTCACCGCCGTTTAGCAGCCTATTCTGTGTACTCTGCAGAGTTGCAGAATAGTAAGAAATACTGTTAAGTTTTCAAACTCAAATATTAAAGTCACATATTCCATTCAGTGTGTTTCACCGCCGTTTAGCAGTCTATTCTGTGTACTCTGCACAGTTGCAGAATAGTAAGAAATACTGTTAAGTTTTCAAACTCAAATATTAAAGTCACATATTCCATTCAGTGTGTTTCACCGCCGTTTAGCAGCCTATTCTGTGTACTCTGCAGAGTTGCAGAATAGTAAGAAATAGTGTTAAGTTTTCAAACTCAAATATTAAAGTCACATATTCCATTCAGTGTGTTTCACCGCCGTTTAGCAGCCTATTCTGTGTACTCTGCACAGTTGCAGAATAGTAAGAAATAGTGTTAAGTTTTCAAACTCAAATATTAAAGTCACATATTCCATTCAGTGTGTTTCACCGCCGTTTAGCAGCCTATTCTGTGTACTCTGCAGAGTTGCAGAATAGTAAGAAATACTGTTAAGTTTTCAAACTCAAATATTAAAGTCACATTTTCCATTCAGTGTGTTTCACCGCCGTTTAGCAGCCTATTCTGTGTACTCTGCACAGTTGCAGAATAGTAAGAAATACTGTTAAGTTTTCAAACTCAAATATTAAAGTCACATATTCCATTCAGTGTGTTTCACCGCCGTTTAGCAGCCTATTCTGTGTACTCTGCACAGTTGCAGAATAGTAAGAAATACTGTTAAGTTTTCAAACTCAAATATTAAAGCCACATATTCCATTCAGTGTGTTTCACCGCCGTTTAGCAGCCTATTCTGTGTACTCTGCAGAGTTGCAGAATAGTAAGAAATACTGTTAAGTTTTCAAACTCAAATATTAAAGTCACATATTCCATTCAGTGTGTTTCACCGCCGTTTAGCAGTCTATTCTGTGTACTCTGCACAGTTGCAGAATAGTAAGAAATACTGTTAAGTTTTCAAACTCAAATATTAAAGTCACATATTCTGTGTAAGATGAAGAAGGCGGGTAAAAAGGGACGGGGAAGTGGACGTGATCCTGAAAGTTCAGGGCGCGGGTCAGGACGCGGAGAAACTGTGCCTGGTGCCAGAGCACAAGAAAGAAAGACATCCACCATACCTAGCTTCATGTGTAATTTTACAGGGCGTCGCAGGACATCACTCTCGAGGTCCGACCACTGCGAACAGGTGGTCGGTTGGATGACAGCTGATACTGCTTCCAGTCGGTTAAGCACCACCCTGTCTTCCACCAAGTCCACTCTCAGTAGCCAAGAGTCTGGTCAACATAATCCTCACTCTGATCATCCTTCCTCCCACCATACACGGTCTGGTCAAAGAAGTGATCCCACACTGGGATATAGTGAGGAGCTCGTCTCATCACCAATCCTTCATTTGACCCTCTCTCCAAGCACGCTTGCAGAGGAACATGACATCTTGTGCCCTGATTCACAACCTCTAGAGGCTACCCAATCACAAGAAGATGACAGATGTGAACGGCATTTAAGGTCAAAGGAAGTAGTGGATGATGATGATGATGATGAGACACAGTTGCCATTAAATCAACCACTATTTCCGTCTCAAGACCTTGTTGAGGAGAATGTTATACAGTTGTCAATGACTGAGTATGTGGTGGGATCAAGACTTGAGGAGGATGATCAGAGTGAGGAAGTGGAGGAGGACTTGGTGGACGATGAGGTGACTGACCCCACCTGGGAAGGTGTAGAGCCGAGCGATGACAGCAGTCCTGAGGGTGAGCCATCTGCAGCACCGCAACAGGCTGGAAGAGGCAGTGGTGTGGCTACAGAAAGAAGGCGGACCGCACCAAACCGGCCCGCAAATGTTCCACGGAGCACCCCCTTGCGTAAATCTACCTTGCCAAAGGGTAGGTGTTCCGCGGTATGGCGTTTTTTTAAGGAAAGTGCGGACGACAAAAGAATTGTAGTTTGCAACCTGTGCCACACCAGAATGAGCCGAGGCATGAACACTAGAAACCTCACCACCACCAGCATGATCCGACACATGGCATCCAAGCACCGTAGTAAGTGGGAGGAACGCCTGGATCGCCCATCTGTGTCTGCAGGCCACACCACTGCCTCCTCTTCCCCTGTTTTCGGTGCCGGCCAATCGCCTGTCGAAGGCGCAGGCCCGCATACCTCCCGCCCTGCACCTGTACCATCTGAAGCACCATCAGCGACCACATCCACTTCCCTGTCCCAGCACAGCGTCCAAATGTCGTTACCCCAGGCATTTGAGCGCAAGAGAAAGTACCCAGCCACCCACCCACAGGCCATAGCACTAACCTCACACCTTTCAAAATTACTGGCCATCGAAATGCTGCCATTTAGGCTTGTGGACACTGAGTCCTTCCGCAGCCTGATGGCAGCAGCTGTCCCTCGGTACGCGGTCCGCAGCCGCCACTACTTTTCCCGGTGTGCCATCCCCGCATTACACCACCATGTGTCCCGTAACATCACCCGTGCCCTGACCAACGCAGTTACTGGGAAGGTCCACTTAACGACTGACACATGGACAAGTGCTTGTGGCCAGGGACGCTACATTTCCCTGACCGCACACTGGGTGAATGTCGTGGAGGCTGGGAGCGACTCGGACCCTGGGATGGCACGGGTGCTACCCACGCCGAGGATTGCGGGCCCTACCTCCATCAGGGTTTCCACCAGCACCTACGTTATTGGCTCCTCCTCCTCCGTTTCCACCTCCGAATTCTCTACACGCAGCGCCACTCCCCCATCAGCCAGTAGCTGGAAGCAGTGTAGCACTGCAGTGGGGAAGCGTCAACAGGCCGTGCTGAAGCTGATCTGCCTTGGGGACAAACAGCACACGGCCTCAGAGCTGTTGCAGGGGATTAGTCACCAGACCGAGCAGTGGCTCTCGCCACTCAACCTGCAACCAGGCATGGTTGTGTGTGATAATGGGCGTAACTTGGTGGCGGCTTTGGAGCTCGGCAAGCTCACACACGTACCATGCCTAGCGCATGTATTTAATTTAGTGGTGCAGCGATTTCTAAAAACCTACCCCAATGTGCATGATCTCTTGACCAAGGTGCGCCGCGTGTGTGCACATTTCCGTAAGTCATCTACAGCTTCGGCCGGCCTGTTGAAGCTGCAGCAGCGCTTACAATTGCCAGCTCACCGGCTGCTGTGTGACGTGAGCACGCGCTGGAACTCCACCTTCCACATGTTGGCCCGGCTTTGTGAGCAGCAGAGGGCAGTAGTGGAGTACCAGCTGTTACACGGTCGTCGCCTCTCCGTTCAACTTCCTGTAATCAGAAGTGAGGAGTGGGAATGGATGTCAGACCTCTGCGAGGTTTTACGCAATTTTGAGGAATCGACACAGATGGTGAGCGGCGATAACGCTATTATCAGTGTAACCATCCCACTTCTGTGTCTACTGAAACGCTCGCTGCTCACAATTAAAACCGACGCTTTGCATGTGGAAGAGGTGGAAATGGGGGAGGAAGAGCTTACACAAGGTGATAGCCAGAGCACCCTCACTTCGTCTTCTCAGCGACAATTGGAGGAGGCGGAGGAGGAGGAGGAGGAGGAGGAAGACACGGTTGCCTCCGCTACAGAGGGTAGCCATGGAACTTTAGTTCCATCTCTTCAGCGTGGGTGGGCAGAAGAGGAGGAAGAGGATGAGGAGATTGAGAGTCATCCTCCTGGTGAGGACAGCGAAATCTTGACTGTTGGTACTCTGGCACACATGGCTGACTTTATGTTAGGCTGCCTTTCCCGTGACCCACGCGTTATACGCATTTTAAACAACACGGATTACTGGGTGTTCACCCTTCTGGACCCCCGCTACAAAGAGAATTTCTCATCTCTCATTCCTCCGGTGGAGAGGACAAGCAAAATGGTGCAATACCAGAAGGTTCTTGTCGAAAAATTGCTCCAAAATTTTCCATCTGACAACGCTGGCGGCAGAGTACGTGCTACCTTGGCCAACAGAGAAGGGGAGAAAAGGGGAGCACACAGCAGTTCCGAGAAAGGCAGGGCAACACTCTCCAAGGCGTGGGACACCTTCATGACACCCCGCCAGCACCCTCACCCTGATGCGCAGCCTAGTGTCACAAGGAGGGAAAAGTTTTGGAAGATGGTGAAGGAGTACGTAGCAGACCGTGTCAGCGTCCTCAATGATCCCTCTGTGCCTTACAACTACTGGGTGTCCAAGCTGGACACGTGGTATGAACTGGCACTCTACGCCTTGGAGGTGCTGGCCTGCCCTGCCGCCAGCGTTCTGTCTGAGCGGGTATTTAGTGCTGCTGGTGGCATCATAACAGATAAGCGTATCCGCCTTTCCACCGACAATGCTGATAGGTTGACACTTATAAAAATGAACAAGGCCTGGATTTCCCCTGACTTCTCCACTCCACTGGAGGAAAGCCCCGGGGGAACATAAACTCACTTTATATATGTTATTTACAATGATGGAAATACTCTGTATTCCCATTCACCCCTTCCACCCAAAAAACGGGTATATGGTTGACTCTTAATCTTCTCATCCTCCTCCTCCTCTTCCATATGCCCTGTGATATAATTTTTATATAGGGCCAGCTCACCAGCGGGTCCTGTGCTATAATTTTTATATAGGGCCAGCTCACCAGCGGGCCCTGTGATATAATTTTTATATAGGGCCAGCTCACCAGCGGGCCCTGTTTGACAATTTTTATATAGGTCAGCTCACCAGCGGGCCTTCTCATATAATGTTTTATTGGGTCAGCTCTCTAGCGGGCCCTCTCATATAATGTTTTATAGCGTCAGCTCACTAGCGGGCCTTCGCATATAATGTTTAGGATGGTCAGCTCTGCAGCAGACCCTCACCCATAATGTTTTAGATGGTCAGCTCAGCGCACGTTTCCCTCTTAATCATGGCCTCAGTTCTGAAAATCAAGGAAATTTTTGGGAGAATTTGCCTCTGCGCACGTTTCCCTCTTAATCATGGCCTCAGTTCTGAAAATCAAGGAAATTTTTGGGAGAATTTGCCTCTGCGCACGTTTCCCTCTTAATCATGGCCTCAGTTCTGAAAATCAAGGAAATTTTTGGGAGAATTTGCCTCTGCGCACGTTTCCCTCTTAATCATGGCCTCACTTCAGAAAATCAAGGAAATTTTTGGGAGAATTTGCAGATGATATACAAGTAAATATACAGCAAATATTGTTTGGTAACAATTTTTCGCCTAAAGTCGTTTTTATTTTCCTTTTTGTGTGTTTTATGGTCAGTCTGTAAAAATGGCGTACTACGGGCGAAAGATCGTTCCCAGCAGCGATGTTGGAGTCCAAGATGCATCCAGACATCCTCCCTATGCTGTCCCTGAACCATTTCTGTGGTGTTTCCATCCTTTTCTTCCCTTTTCCTATGGACCAGGCACCCTCCCCTCATCAGAGCAGGGGGTGCCTGGTGTAATGCTCGAGTCCTCCCATTGACTTCAATGGGGCTCGGGTGCTCGGCCGAGCACTCGAGCCTCAGGGGGTGCTCGGTCAGAGCACCCGAACACCCGAGCATTGGGGTGCTCGCTCATCACTAAACATAACGCTTCAGGAAAAATGGACCACACAGGCCAAAAAAGGCAATGCAAGTAGATAAGCTTGATATTCAGAGCTTTATAAACATAAATTCTGGAACAGTCAATATCATTACTCACAGAGCTGGTCTCACTGGTGTCTCCAATACACCGACATTGCATGCAGGGAGAATTTGCTTGCCCCTGCTCAAGCAGCGAACTCTTGGGTCTGTTAGTAGTTGCCAGTATCCACAGGGTTAATCATAGTATTAAACCACAGAGGCTAATTAGAAGATAAAACTTCCAAGCATGCTGAGTGAATCAAAAAGGTGTATTTAAAAATGTTGCATTTGGTGTTTCACACTTAAAACAAATGCATAAATAAAAACATCCAATCCACAAATATATTCATGCTCCTCAAACTGTAAGGTGTTTCTCCACAGACCATCCTATAATTAATGACAATGATTTGGGCAATTATCCTAAATTACAAACAAGCCCATATGCAACTCACACATTCCTAGTGGAATAAGATATTTGACGAAAAATACATTGAACAGAAATTGATTCCATGAGGGTTACACATTAGAATATTTCCTACCTTTCTCTTTAATTAAACCAACTATAAACACAGGTGGGAATATAGTTGTAACAAATGCTCATTAGAATGTATGCAATTCCTCAAAGATTATGAGAATGAAATTATTGAGAATGTAGAAAAAGAAATAATTGAAATTGAAGATAATCTGAAAAAAATGTATGTTGTAGAGTCAATGAAAACTGATATAGACAATCTAAAAACAGAAATTAGATACCCTGGAGAATAAAATTACTGAAAGGAAAAAGAAAAAAATTGAGTGATCACATGGACTCTAGAAACCAAACTGTGTACAAATGGAATAGCCGCATGATTGATAGTATACATGGGGAAACTGCGGATGAAGATATATCTGCCTCAGAAGGCAAATCTGAAAATGAGATGGAAACTGATAATCCATCTAGTAACCCACTGAGGATTGACCCTCAGGATAGTACAGGACCATCCAATCCTTTTTAAGCATCACATCTAGGGATAGACTGTCATTCCCTTAGAGAAAAGACAAGCTACGTAGAGGGGGAGAGGGGATATAACATATCAAATATAACGTATCAGTGGATCCAAATAGAGTGGATACCCCAGACTTTATCACAGGGGGTGGGGCAGAATTAGAGCCTTGAGAACCTGCTGATGGAGAGAGAAGATCATTTACAAATAATTAATATATGCAAACACCAATTCTCAACAAAAAGGTCCCTGTTTTTCATTGTCTCATGACCTAGATAAGTTTGAATTTTTCAAAGATCTTCACATGTATGGTCGTGAACTCTTTCTTCCAAAACAATTCAGAAACAGTCCAACTGATAATATCAACCCATCACTTGTTCATACTGAAGGTGTAATAGTTTTGAAAGCTGATTCCAACACTGTATCTGAATCAACTAAGACCTTAAGAGCGAATGCTAAATACACTCCCCCTGACATATCTGTTCAAATGTACAGATTTGTATTGACCTGGTAATGAAGGAGGTCATGCAGTTAACTGCCACCAATGCCAGATCTAATCTGAACTTCAGAGAGAGAACAGCCCTAAGAGAACAGTTACATGTAAATTTGCCATAGGTACCAAAAGAGTAATATATGGATATTACATTATAATAAGTGTAGGTGAATAGTGGTTAATTGCCTAGTATTCATTTGAAAAAAAAAAGAACCACTTTTAGGGCACTCAATAATATATCCTTAGATTCCCAAAATTTGCTGGTCTTTATTACAGGCAAAGAGCACCCAAAAAATTTAATAAAAACAATACTTTATTTTTGGATAAATTAAAAAAGAGGAAGTAAAATTAAAACCAGCTACACAGTGATATCAAGTTTGGTAACTTAAAAAAAAACTACCATGCGTATTAACGGTAGAACATGCCGATTTTGAACAGCTATATGAATCTACCAATGGTATGTTATTTAGATCAGAATAATGCTGTGTTTATGATAAACATACAGAAACATGTGTACGTAACTAAACATGGACAATATATTACCCTCAAATCACAAAGTGATATGTTTGGCATTAAATGGGATTTATCTTACATATAATAATTACAGGAACCATGTATTGTTGACTTGTGAATGTCCTTTAAATTACAAAGACATCTAGTAACAACAAAAAGCTCTTGAAAGATAGTGAGCAATTAAGAGACTCATTATAGGATAAAGTCAACTTACTTAATATGATGCATAAATTGATCATAGATATATTCAAACAGGTTATAGTATATATATTATATTGAACTAGCAACGTGTGACGGCGTTGCCCGTCATGTTATGACCATTGGGCGCACGTGTGTGAAATGCAGACACACTGATAAACACAGACATATGCAACATACAGGCAGACACATACCATACATCCCAAGTGTCCCTCTTTAGGAGGGACAGTCCCTCTTTGAGGGCCAAATCCCTCTGTCCCTCTTTCCCACCCTGTTGGCCCTCTTTTTAGGAGGTCAGACTGTGTGCAGGGCCGGCTCCACCTATAGGCGAGGTAGGCGCAGGCCTAGGGCGCACACGTACTGGGGGCTCGGGCATGCAGCGGAGAAGAACTGCACCCGCACACACCACGCCGGGAACCACAACACAGTCAGGTCTGTGTTGCTACAGCGCTCCCTTATTGGGTCGGATCTTTAGTAATGCAGAGCGCGCTGGGAGTCATGATCTCCCGCTGCGCTCTGCATTACTGAAGAGAATACTGCGCGGGAGCTACAGGTATGTGATGGGGAAGTTGGAGCTGAGGGGGCATAGTGGAGCTGAGGGGGCAAGTTGGAGCGGATGTGGGGCAAAGTGGAGATGATGGGGGCAAGTTGGAGCTGGTGGGGGCAAGTTGGAGCTGGTGGGGGCAAAGTGGAGCGGATGAGGGACAAAGTGGAGCTGAGGGGGGGCAAAGTGGAGCTGAGGGGGGCAAAGTGGAGCTGAAGGGGGGGCAAAGTGGAGCCGGTGGGGCAAGTTGGAGCAGATGGGGGGGCAAGTTGGAACGGATGGTGGCAAGTTGGAGCTGCTGGGGGGCATAGTGGAGCTGATAGGGGAAAATTGGAGCTGAGAGGGCATAGTGGAGCTGGTGGGGGCAAGTTGGAGCGGATGGGGGGCAAGGTGGAGCTGATGGGGGTAAGTTGGAGAGGATGGGGGTGAATGTGGAGCTGATGGGGGCAAGTTGGAGCTGAGGGGGCAAGTTGGAGCTGAAGAGGGGGCAAAGTGAAGCTGGTGGGGGCACATTAGAGCAGATGGGGGGCAAAGTGGAGCTGATAGGGGCAAGTTGGAGCGGATGGGGGGCAAGGTGGAGCTGATGGTGGCAAGTTGGAGGTGATGGTTGAATAGTGGAGCTGATGGGGGCATAGTGGAGCTGGTGGGGGCAAGTTGGAGCAGATGGGGGCAAGGTGGAGCTGATGGGGGTAAGTTGGAGAGGATGGGGTCAAAGTGGAGCTGAGGGGGCAAGCTGGAGCTGAGGGGGCAAAATGGAGCTAAAGAGGGGGCAAAGTGGAGCTGGTGGGGGCACATTAGAGCAGATGGGGGCAAAGTGGAGCTGATGGGGGCAAGTTGGAGCGGATGGGGGGCAAGGTGGAGCTGATGGTGGCAAGTTGGAGCTGATGGTGGCATAGTGGAGCTGATGGGGCAGAGAGAGGACAATCATGAAAAGAGGTTGGGTATAAGTAGGCGGGGTACAAAGGGGTGGGGCACAAGGGGCGAGCGAAATGGGTGGCAAAATTAGGTTTTGCCTAGGGTGGCAAAAATCCTTGCACCAGCCCTGACTGTGTGGTGTGTATTACTTTGCTCTACAGCAATAAAGCAATAAACTTCAGTATATGTGTTTATACATTAGTCTGTGCAAATAAAATACTTTGGTCTTGCACTAAATCATTTATTCAGTTACATAAATAACCAGTAATAGGTCATGAAATAACCTAAAAATTCTTACTAATGCCCCGCCCACCAGCCACGCCCCCAACAATATCACCTAAAACTAACGTGTCCCTCTTTGGCCATGTGAAATGTTGGGAGGTATGCACATACACACAGTTAGCGGCAGAAACATGCAAAAGACATGTACGCACACAGACTCACTGGAGATGTACACATGGACACACATATGTAACAGAGATGTACACAAACACACACGCAACATATATGAGCAGAAACACATGCGCTCATGAGTTGTGCACCCCTCTGGCAGTCAAAGGGTTAAGATATAGAGAGGCATGTGAGAGTTAAATAGCAGTAGGAAGTGTATTCATACTGACTTGTGAAGTCCCTAGAGGGGACTGATGTGGTGCTGATGTGGAGAGACAAATGGGGCAATCTGGGTTAAAAGTGGGTGGGGCTTAATTGTGAGTAGGGGGCGGGGCTTAACATTAATGTGAAAAAGTGTTAGTAATAGGCTGGGGAAGGAGGAGAAGTGGGAGGGAAATGCAAATTTACAGTGTAAGGGGTTTGAACACACTCCCTGAGGGGTAAAACTTGATACACAACCCTGTTGCAGTCAATGGGTTAAGTGTGTACCTGATGGCTGTCTGTCCTGTGTCTTGCATGGCAAATGATGACAGTGAAGAAATAATTGAGCAATGAGGACCTACCTTAACCCTCTGAATGCCATTTTGTTCCCCTGGTGATATAGCACCCTTCAGTGGCTGTACTACAGGTCCTGCTGAGGCCACTGGGAGTCACAGTGAGTGACTGTGTGTCAGCCATATTTCTTTCTGGCGTTGTGTGTGTTTGGTGCTGTGTGAGTGGGGCATGTGTGTGTAATGCCAGGGAACTTTGACTTGTGGAGTCCCTCATGTGGTGCTGATGTGGAGAGAGCAATGGGGCAATTTGTGTTAAAAGTGGTCGGGGCTTAACATAAATATGGAAAAGTGTTAGTAATAGGCTGGGGAAGGAGGAGAAGTGGGAGGGAAATGCAAGTTTACAGTGTGAGGGGTTTGAACACACTCCCTGAAGGATAAAACTTGATACACAACCCTGTGGCAGTCAGTGGGTTAAGTGTGAATCTGATGGCTGTCTGTCCTGTGTCTTGCATGGCAAATGATGACAGTGAAGAAGTAATTGAGCAATGAGGACCTACCTTAACCCTTTGAGTGCCATTTTGTTCCTCTGGTGCTGCACTACAGGTCCTGCTGAGGCCACTGGGAGTCAGGGTGAGTGACTGTGTGTGTGTGTCAGCCATATTTATTTCTGGCTTTGTGTGTGTGTGTATGTGGTGCTGTGTGTGTGAGTGGGGGCATGTGTTTTTGGTGCTGTGTGAGTGGGGCATGTGTGTGTGTGGTGGTGTGTGTGTGTTTGTGTGGTGCTGTGTGAGTGGGGCATGTGTGTTTGTCTGTGGTGTAGGAGCAAGTGGCAGCCATATTGTTTTTTTCTGACTTTGATAGTGGTGGGCGGGCTGCATAGTGGGGGCGGGCCAACTCCCTGCATGATTGAATCACCCAATAGGAGTAGTAACTCCTGCTTTATGCCTCCCCTGGGTGTGTTTTGGCAGGCACAAAGTCTTCTTTTATATATGTAGACATAGAACCAAAGCTATATTAAATGGCTTTTCGATCTTATTCAATAGATACATATTGGAGAGCTGAAAGCTCTATTTCTGTAAGGGATGAATATGATTGATTGTGATATATATCAACTGCAAAGCATCACTCACACCAACTGTTAACCCTATATAATACATTCGGTGACAATTAGGGCATTAAACAAATGGGTATAGCAGCGTCAACTGCAATATATAAAGCAGGAATAGTCACAGCTCTATACTTTCTATAATCGAAAATAATCCAACCAGATGATTATGTATAGCATATATAAGTTGTTATATCTCTATTTAGTGGTCATTTGATCTCATTCATTAGCTATACATCAAAGAGCTGAACTGTTCTATTCCTTTATCAGTATGGATAAAATAAATTGGAATTTTATTATCACACAAAAACCTCAGAACTAATATTAACCCCTGTATAAGTTCGGTGACAATTAGGGCATTAGTGAAATGGGCATAACAGCACAAGCTATAACTTGTAGGACAATAATGATCCCAACTCTAAACTGTCCATGATCTTCACTAATCAAATGTGGCATTCTAATCTAAACTCCATAAGTATTTCAAGGATTCTGCTTGGTAAAACAGCCTAACACGTTTCACCCGTCTATGCTGACTTCATCAGCCCTTCCTCAACAATTCGAAAGATGCATTGCATTGACAATATCTGTTAAGCGTGCTTTCCTTTGTGCTGAGACACAGCTACTTCTTTTTCAATAATTCCTTCTACCTGCAAATCCGAGGTACAGCAATGAAAACTTCCACATTCACCAACCTGTACCTCGGATGGTGGGAACAAGAAGTGGTCTTTGCTGAAAATATGGAACACTACACCAATAACATCTTGGTGTGGTATTGTTACATAGACGATATTATATTTCTTTGGAAAGGCTCCACAGATAAATAAAAATGTGTCTCAACTCTGAATCAAAATACTTTCAATCTGAAATTGGAGCTCAGATTTGATCTCAGCAGAATACATTTCCTGGATCTGACACTCTATAGACAAACAGAAAACAAAAAAAGAAAAAGGTGACCAATAGTGGTCCTCTTAGAACTGAGATAGGTGAATTGATTAGTGAGGACAAGTATCACGGTGCCCGTTATCCCTCTCTGTCACTCTCGCTGGTGGTGCACTCCGATTTTATGCCTGGCCATTGACACCTGTCAGGTGCCCTTTCGTGGTGTTCTAGAGCCAGTGTTGCTGTTGCTGTGGCTGACGTTCCTGCTCGTGACTGATCTGGCTTGTCTGAGAACCACCTCTGTGATCTGACCCGGCCTGGCTGACTTCCTGCTCCGTGACCTGAACCGGCGTGCTTCAGAACCTGCCTTTGTTCCTGCTTCCTGCTGTCCGGTGTCGCAGTGGCGACATTCTGACTTCCGCTGAGCTCGTGACCGGGCTGATCGTATTTGCCTCTTTAACACTTTCAGAGCCGTGTCTCCAGTGCTGAGTCTCCATTACACTTGCAGAGCTGTGCTTCCGTAGCTGAGCCTTCCTTTCACTTGCAGAGCAATCCCACTATTGCTGAGCCTCCGATCCTTGAGCTGCTATTAACCCTTGCAGTGCTGCTGTCTCCTTATATGAGCCTTCATTTACACTTGCAGAACCGATGCTGTTTATCCGCTACATCTGCTGAGCCGGCCGCATTGTAAGCCTTGTCTAGACGGCGGCTCACCTTGTCTACTAGCAGAGTAGTCGGTTTCAGTTACCGCGCCCACGGGAGGAGCTATTGGCTCTTGCTCTAGCTGTGTTCTCTCAGCTACACGCCCGGTGGGGCTATTGGCTCTAGCACTAGTAGCGAAGGGTGGTCTCCGTTGTTACGCCCGTGGGGGCTATTGGCTCAAGCACTTGCAGCGCAGGGTGGTTTCCATTGTTACGCCCATGGGGGCTATTGGCTCAAGCTCTTGCAGTGCAGGTTGTGTCCGGTATACGCCCGTGGGGGCTATTGGCTCAAGCTAATCCTGTGTAGTTGGCCTTCATATTATGCCCGTGGGGGCTATTGGCAAGCTCTTGCAGTGTAGCCATCTCCGTTGTTACATCCATGGGGGCTATTGACTCAAGCACCTGCAGTTTAAGTTGTCTCCGTTACTACGCCCGTGGGGGCTATATACTGCAACTTCTCTGCAGACTCTACCACTATTCCAGTACTGCCTAGCAGCTTGCTAGCCTTAAGAACTTTAGGTGTTGCATCATCTAACACCAATTGCTGCCTCATCACCACCTTGGGCATGCCAAACACCACAACAGAGACTGACTGATTATTGTATTTAACCATTGAGTATCCTCGCTACTGTGTGCCTATCCTGAGACAGTATATGTGTTACTTTTGCTTCTGTATACTGGGCCTGTGAAGGCATATCCGTCAATTATCGCTATTATTTTGTGTTGCCTGTAGAGGGCGATCTTTCCTCTTTATTTCTTTTTTAATAAAACTGTGTTTTATTCTAACCTGCTGGTATGAGTGTCTAAAAAACGTTACAATAAGGCTATGGCTGACACCCTAAATACATTCTTTGCTTCAGTATATACAAAGGGAGCAGCAATGACAGGCTATGGGCAAACAGACAAAACAACGGAATTACCTCCATCATATATATGGCTAACTGAGGACAAGGTCCAAATGAGACTGGAAAGGGTTATGGTGAATAAAGCACCTGGACCTGATAGTATACACCCAAGGGTGCTTAAGGAACTTAGTTCAGTAGTAGCAAGACCATAATACTTAATATTTATTGATTCACTTTTATTAGGCATAGTGCCCTGTGATTGGAGGAAAGCTGATGTAGTTCCATTGTTTAAGAAGGGAGCAAGGTCCAAACCAGGAAATTATAGACCTATGAGCTTGACTTCCATAGCGGGCAAGATACTAGAAGGGTTACTAAAGGACACTATTCAGAACTATGTGAAGACAAACAATATTATTAGTAGGAATCAGCATGGTTTCTTGAAGAATAGATTATGTTAGACTAATTTACTTGAATTTTATGAAACAGAAAGTAGTAATTTGGACAGGGAATTGCTGTAGATGTAGTATACTGGGATTTTGCAAAAGCTTTTGATACAGTGCCTCACAACAGGTTATTGCATAAATTAAAAAGCTTCAGTTTGGGTGGTGTTATCTGTATATGAATTGAGAACTGGTTAAATGATACATGGCAGAGAGTTGTTGTAAATGGAACCTTTTCAAAGTAGTTTAAATTTATAAGTGGGGTTCTGCAGGGTTCAGTCCTGGGCCCAATGCTTTTTAATTTGTTTATTAATGATCTACGAATGAAAATTGAAAGTAGCATCTCAATGTTTGCTGATGACACTAAGCTGTGAAAGGAAATACATACAGAGCTGGATGACATTTAATGTAGATAATGTAAGGTTATGCATTTGGGCTGTAGAAACAAACTTGCTACATATACTATAAATAGGAGACAACTCATTAGAGAGAGATTTAGGAGTACTGATAGATGATAGACTTCACAGCAGTATGCAGAGTCACTCCGCAGCTCCAAGAGCAAATAGAGTACTAGCACACATAAAAAGAGGTGTAGATGCAAGGGATACTAATATTATCCTACCTCTGTATAAATCCTTGGTTTGGCCTCATCTAGAATATGGAGTACAGTTTGGGGTACCAGTTCTTAAAAAAGACATTGTTGAACTAGAAAAAGTGCAAAGACATGCAATAAAACTGATAAAGGGATTGGAGGAACTGCGTTATAAAGAGAGACTAGTCAAACTAGGTTTGTTTACATTAGAGAAGAGATGTCTGAGGGGTGATATGATTATCATTTACAAATACATTCAAGGTCAATAAAAAGGACTAGCCAATTAATTATTTATGCAAAGAGCTGAGCTAAGAACAAGAGGTCATCCATTAAGACTAGAGGAAAGGCGCTTTCAACTAAAACAAAGGCAGGGATTCTTTACAGTAATGGCATTAAAGCTATGGAATACTTTGCCTGGGGATGTTGTACTGATAATGCAACTGCTTTCAAAAAAGCAATGGATGCCTATCTAGCACAGAACAATATTGAAAATTATGACAGATGGCTTCAAAGCAGATAGGTTGGGGATAAATTTGAAATTGCAGAGGGCATTTTTTTTTTTTTTTGCCTTCCTCTGGATCAATAGAGGTGTTTTTGGCATGGGCTGGATTTGATGGACACGTCTTTTTTCAGCCTCATCAACTATGTTACTATGTAGTGTTTGTTACCCAAATATCTATGATATAGAGATATATAAAAATATACTCACAAATATAATGGTTGGACTTATACATATTTATGAGTATATTTTATATATCTCCATATCAAATATATTTGAGTAACAAGCACTATTGGGTACCCTTTTCTTTTTTATGTTTTCTACATGTTTGGCTTCCAGAAGGTTGAGTAAAGGTTCTGCCCTTTCCAAGTGTTCCAGAGAAACATCATCTATACTAGAGCTGGTTTTAATTTCAGCAAGCGCATAAGTGTTCTACTGAATTCTTTGTGAGTAGATTTCCTGCTTGTGAAGGGTACAGCTGAAAAAATTATACGTTATTACACTAGGAGCACCTCCTGTCTTTTCTGCAAAAGGTAACCAAGGAAAAAGAAAGGAGAGCCAATGGTGTAATAAGTTCATAAAAATAAGTGCACTTAAATGTATGATAAATTACACTCACATTTAGATGTGGTCAGGACTCTGATATCAAAGTCTACTGACAAATGGGCATATGGAGAGCTCAACTTGTCTCCATTCAGGTATCTCCATACCTGGGAACTCTCCGGATTTGCCCCGGAGACTCCGGTTCTGACAGAGCTTTACCGGGTCTCCGGGGCACAGGCTGATTCCTCCGGATGTGGAGAGTTTCTATTGAAACTCTGCCACATCCACTTTTTCTCCGGCTGATCCTCAGTCCCCAGCCTTCTGTGTGTCACCTTTAACCCTCTGAGTGCCAGAGTGGTAAGGAATGCATTGCTTTGCAATGCATTCCTTACCACTCTGGCACTCAAAGGGTTAAGTCCCCCCTCACTCGCGGCAAGCACCGCCCCTTTTTGACGCGATTAGCGTCATTTTTGTCACCCCCTGGTGAACAGAGGACTACCCTCCGGGTAGCCCTCAACTGAAAGTTCCCAGGTATGGGTATCTCCCGTATTCTTGAGATGATTTGTATACTTGAAATAAGTAGATCAAGTGGAACATATACTTATTTAAAATGTATTTTAAAAGAAAAGGCTTTAAATGCTAACACGTTTCATGGCTGAGGGCCACTTTTTCAAAGCTACAAAAGCCAATTCATGTATAACACTGTTGTCAAGGGCTCATTTACTTAGAGAAAGATTGCTTAAAAGAGGATACTCTAAGTAAAAACTTGAATTGGCTTACAAAAGAGCACTGCGTCAGCCCAGAGGGTATCTTCTTAAAACTAAATCCAAAAAAGAGGACAACAGCATCGGCCTGATCACTGAATTTACAATGAAATGGAGAAAATCTTGAATAAACCTTTGTCAGTTCTCCTGCAAGATTCTAAAATAAAAGAATTCTTGGGAGATAAAATCAGTACTTCATACAGAAAAGCTCCCAATCTTAGCAATTTCTTAGGACAGAGCCATTTTCAAGCTAGAAACAGAACCCCCCCCCCCCCAATTAAAGGATCTTTCCCCTGTGTGAAATGTAAATTGTGTGGCCACATGCATAGATGCACAGAAGTATAATACAAGCTAGGCCAAACACATAAGATTCATGACTTGACATGTGAAACTAAAGGGGTAATTTACTGTTTACAGTGTCCTTGCAATCTGAAATATGTGGGCATGACTACCAGAATGTTTAAACGAGTCTTTAACATGTAAAATATCAGTGATTCTACAAACACTTTGTCAGAGGAAAGACCCCTCACAAGTGTAGCCAAACATTTTTTGTTACATCATGATGCCTAAGCACAAGACCTGAAATTATTGGGAATTCAAAAAGTAAGTCTTGGCATCAGAGGTGGTGATATGGAGAGACTCCTCCAAATTGAAAACAGATTGAACTTTCTTCTTAATACCATGATACTTAATGGGTTAAATGAAGAGATGTGTCTGACACTCCATTTATAATAAATCTATGGAATCACATCGCACTCTAGCTTATTCTTCTAATGGACATCTGCACTTGTCTGAGTTTTTGTCATCAACAGACATATTGTCAAAACAGTTATCTCTGCTATATGTCATAGTAAACACTGGCCATTTAAATAGTGGTGACAGAAACATTAATACCCCAAGTCTGATAAAGCTATCAGTAAAACACGCATCAGTTTGTTTGCTAGTTCTTCAAAGACTAACATCGATTTTCAGCGTCACCTCATCATGTTGATTTACTTTGCCTATGCTAATAGCTTCCATAGCCAGCATCTTGTTTAAAAATACTTGGAAGCTTGCAAATTTTTACAGATGTTAGCTCTAATATTCCACACTTTACTATTATCAGAGGTTTACACTTAGGGGGCACGAGTCATCTGTCTCTGCATATTTTAAAAGCAAGCAGGATTTGTACCGGCACTTGGTGTGAATGGCAGACGGATGGCTCAGTTCAATCAAAAACATATATTGGAGTTTGTAGCAAGTTTGCTTCATTGACAATAATATCTGCCCTCAGCACTATTTCATTATGCTGACTTACTCCAAATAAATTAGGGGATTCTTTTGGTGGACAAACAGAGTTACTTAGCAGAGACTGTTATAGATAATCTTCAGAAAGTTCACTATAATTGGTCTATGTTAGCTCATCAAATGGGGCTATAATTATGAAACACTTGTTAATGGTTTTTCTAACATCTTGATGACCCTTATGCTGAGGCTAGGGGGATTCATGATGATGTATCATCTTGTTAGAGGAAATTGTGCCATTACAGGATATTATGTTATATTAAAGTAATAATGAAGTATCTAATTAACTAATGACCAACATTTTATGGAACCAGTTACAGTCATTCATTCCAGTCTCTGGCACATTCCAAAGCACTACAGTACTTAGTAATGAACCTTCAGGTTATTAAGATACCTGCATTATATGAATTAATATGTTACTTCACCCAGCTAATCTGTGACCAGTAGTCAAGGAATCCATTACAACCACCAACTTTGGTCTCAGGCACATTCCAGAGCACTGCAATACTCAGCAGCAAACCTTTAGGGTATTATGAAACCTGCATTATATGATCTAAAAATCAAGTGAAAATCCCAAAATCATTAACCAAAACCACATTCTAGTGGGAATATTGAAGCTATAAGAAGAAGAATGCCACTATTAACCTCTAAGATATAAAGCTACTTTTTTCCAAATGTACTCTTAAATAGAAGAAGGTTATGTGAATGCTATGTATAAATGCAGAAACCAAATTGGGAACGGAGACTGGTAATAATAATTCTGGTCATAGTACACTTTTTCACATTTCTTTTCACTGGATCATATTACAAGTGCTTGCTCCCCTACTGTAAATAGTATGATACCAGGGAAGTGTATTGGTTTTCACTAACATTTTCCCCCTATCCAGTTTAGGGTGGAATAATATACTCTTTTTTTGTCCTTTCTTTAATTTTATCAGTTACTTAATAAAGAAGAATTTTAATTAACTAAGCTCTTTTGCTCACTATTTCTCCCACATGATTTTATAAGATTATAGATCACTTAGGGGTTCTTTGGGAGTGTAATAAGAAGTGTAATGCCTTTTCCCCATCTCTGGGGAAGACTTTTTGTTTTTTTGGAGTAAATATTCATTACCTTGCACCCATTAGCCTGAATATACACGTAAGGCATAATCCCCACCCAGTTATGATAGTGTGATCTAGAACCTCTTCTGTTTTATAATATTGTTGAGGGCCAAGGCAAGATGCCACACTCCATCAGTTGTGTTGTATACCTAGAGTAAAAACACACAGTAATTGAGTAATGTCTAGCAAAAGCACAGTGGGCAGGGGGAGGGGGAAAGGAGGAGCAGTATGGGAACGTGAGAGTAAAATGGTAGTTCAAAAAAGGATGCAGTTTCTCAAGGCCTCATCAAACATTTCACCACCACTAGTGCCTGTACTATAAAAAACCATGTAAGAAAACTGAGGATGACAACGAGTCTCATTCTAGTGTTGATTATGGAATAATGGAGGAAGGTGTAGCAGCTCAACCAACTGCAGTGAGACAAACAAGCACTAAAATACCTGTCCTCAAAGTAGTAGAGAACTTTGTGAAAGTAAAAGTAAAAATAAATTGTTTTACACCTCTAAAAGCTTACAGGAATTTAAGGTTAGTGTGCAAGAACCAGCGGGAAATTCTGAGGATGATGATCCTCGGTTTATCATTAATAGACAAAAATTCTGTTAGAAAGTGGGCAATAACTTTTACAAGAGAGGTCTTGTCTAATGCACCCAGTTGAAATCTGCATAAGCTAGCCCTAAAGAAAATAATTCATAATCTTCAAGGACAAAGCAATAGGAGCATTATCAATCATGTGATATTAGTGTCTGAGCAGAATACATGTACTGGATGTGAGGCTGACACAGAAAAATTTAATCAGTCCAAGCGTATAAACTATGAGGGAGGGGAGAAGAAAATGTAGTTCTTCGTACCTGGGTTCAACAACCTCCATGAGTCTACCAAGTGAGCATTTCTTAGATATGTATGCACAGAATTTATAAAGGTAGCTGAATATGATTTTCTGGAAGATGAGCAGTCCAAATCGGGATCAAGAAGTACATTAAAATCACCCAATCACCACCACAACCACCATCACATCTGAAAAGATGCGAGTTTATGTGGTAATTTATTCATTATATACTGGTGTGTATTAGCAGCATAAATATAACCCAGAGAGACGAGGACCAGTGCCAGATGGGAGCTTGTTATGCTCCAGTTTTTCAACTTTAGAGGGACTATTGTCTGCACACTAACATCGCCTAACGATAGGTGTCTCTGGAAAAGGTTACGATAATAGGATGGGAGAGAATCCTTTACAAGATTTGATACAGGTCCTTGTCCACTTGAAACTTCCAACTATATAGTGACAACTTGCTAGTTACCATCTACCATATTATACATGCAGAGCATCCAATACACCTCATCTGATTATTAAGACTGTTCCTATTTTCTATATATCCTTATATATATGGTTTTGCAAGTCTTATCAGGACACTATTTGTTGAACTTTTTATACAACTGAAGTACAATTGATATTATTGGGGTTTTATATCTTTCTCTTTTCTATACTGTTGTCAAGGTTAAAGGGATAGTAATACTTTGTTTTATCTTTATTTTATTTTGTAGGCATTAAAAAACATGAAGAACGATAAAAGTCATATCTCTCAAACCTTTATGGTTTATGAGATATTCACAAGCAAAGTTTCCCCCTCCCACCCCTTTTACCTAGTGTAAGCCATCTCTTCTCAGATGTGAACTGCAGTCCATAGACCAGACAGATAACAGCAGGGGACAATCTTCTTCCTATGAAAACAATGAAAACCCTGCCCCCTTGACAAGTTTTTCAGGTTTTTCCCTTATCTTAATTGAAGATTGTCCCTCTCTGCAGTCTACCTGGGCACCTCCCTTCTGATCTGGCTGAACAGTGTTACATCAGTAAAAGGGGCGGGAGGGGGAGACTTTGTCACTGAATTACTCTTGAACTACAACTCTGACAGAATTGAAATAACACTCTCCAAAGTCCAAATACTATGATGATTATTTAGACCTGCTATTATTATGAAACATTACTATCCCTTTAAATAATATTTGTTATCTTTTAGGAACTTACTCTGTGAAGGAAAGGCTTCACAGAAATTTAAAAAAATGCTTTAATATATAAAGATGAAAGAGTCAGGTGGAACCCTAAAATGCAGAGAAATAACAAACCAGAATCACATAAATATAACAGAATAAGAAGAGGCAGGAAACACGGGTTCAGAGGTCAATGGCCATTGAGAAGGTCAGGGCAGGCAGAACAGGTTCAGTGGTCAATGTCCAGGCAGAAGGTCAGAATAGGCAGCACAGGTTCAATGGTCAAAATCCAGGCAGGAGATCAGGGCAAGCAGCAGAGGTTCAGTGGCCAATGTCCAGGCAGAAGGTTAGGTCAGGCAGTACAGGTTCAGTGGCCAAATAGCCTGGCAGAAGGTCAAGGCAGGCAGCACAGGTTCAGTGGTCAAGAGTCAGAGAGAAAAAACAATAAGGAGTTGAGCCAGAAGACCACCAGACAACTGAGCCTTAAAAGCCAGCATTCTGGCATTGACATATGGCAGCCCAGACATATTGGTGATGTCATGAATGCATTTCAGTATGAGTATGTTTGCAGAGCTGCCAGCGCATGCGCACCCTACCGATCTGTCGAGACACGAGTAAGTCAGGCGGATCACAACAACTGTATTTTTATTTTATTGTTCAATGTATGATTAGTATTATATATTTTGTCTAGAGAAGTGTGCTCTCCTATTAAGTTTTTCTTTTTTTTTCATCTACTGGTTTATAGTGCCTAATATCACACTTTGTTTAAACAAATTAGCTGACTTGGGGCCAATTCCAGAGAGCACCATCCTGGCCACTATGGATGTAGAATCCCTTTACACCAACATTCCACACACAGATGGCATAGCAGCATGCCAGGGATATCTTGAACAAAATAACACACCCATGGAACCGGTAACAAAACTCATACAGTTTATTCTCACCCACAATTACTTCAAGTTTGGACAGGACCTCTACCTTCAGAAAATGGGGACTGCAATTGGTACCCGAATGGCACCACAATATGCCAACCTGTTTATGGCAAAATTGGAAGAGGACTTCCTGTCCACCTGCCAGATAAAACCCCTGGTCTACCTCCGCTACATAGATGATATTCTTATCATCTGGACCGCCAGTGAGGAGGAACTTCTCAAATTCCATGAGAATTACAATACATTCCACCCCAATATCAACCTAACACTCAGTCACTCACGCACAAGCATTAACTTCCTTGACACAACTATAAGTATTCAGAACAACTCCATCCACACATCCCTATACCACAAACCAACAGACAGACCAACATACCTGAAAAGCAATAGCTTCCATCCTAAACACACAAAGAACTCCATCATATACAGCCAGGCCATCAGATACCACCGCATCTGTTCTGACAGGATGGACCGTGACAAGCACCTCCAGAAACTCAGAGGAGACTTTATAAAACACGGTTACAGCGCAACTATTATTGACAGTCAGATACAGAAGGCTACCCAAATACCAAGAAAAAATCTGTTGCACTACAAAGAACAACATAAGGGAAACCGGGTGCCACTGGTGGTCACTTACCACCCTCAGGTTGAAGTGCTACGCAAAATTTCAAGAGAACTTCAAAAGAAATTACATACAGATGCAAGACTCAAGAACATATTCCCACAGCCTCCCTTACTCTCCTTCAGACAGCCTCCAAATTTGAAACAACTGATGGTGAGGAGTGCCCTGAATAAAAATACAAAAAAATGGCACATCTCCCTGCCTACAAAAGAGATGTGAAACTTGTGCACACATACCAATTCCAAACACACAGTTACACCATAAGATCAATGGTACCTTCACCTGTAAATCATCCAATGTAATATACCTTATCATGTGTGCAAAATGCCCAACAGCTCTGTATGTGGGAGAAACTGGACAAGCACTACATAGGAGATTTAATTCCCATAGATCCAGTGTTAATAACAAAAAGACAGAGACACCAGTGGGAGAACATTTTTGCCAAAATGGGCACAGTGTCAAGGATATTAAGTTAACTGTATTGATGGGACTGTTTCGCACTCAGAGGGACAAAAAGGTATGGGAGGTAAAATTAATGTTAAAATTTCATTCAATTTGTAGTGGTTTGAACAGGGATAAGGAATTTATGTCAAAATATAATTTAGTTGATTGACCTTTCTAACAGACCCAAGAGCATCTTAAATACCTCTAAAGCCTCAGAGGAAGAGTGCAATTTACCATTGACTGATCAAAGATATCTGGATCTGGACTGCATTCTGTTATCTGATTTCCATGCTAAACAAAGTGATGTGTACTTGTATTTAAGAGAGATGTTTTCATATTTATTTGTATAACATGACTGAGGAAGAGACCTAAGGTCTTGAAAGCTTGCATTTAAATCTGCTTAGTTAGCCAATAAAAGGTATCAAAAACTATATTTGCCTCCTGTATTTCTACGGCTAACACGGTACCAACTCTCATCTGTAAGAGGAAAAAGCAGCAGGTTTTTGAGCTAGAGAAGATAGGTGAATAAAGGGTAACTGAAGCTTAGTTTAGTGAGTCTGTTAGGTAGGACATTTGTTCTCTGTATTAGGGGAGTCTGGGGACACTCTGATGGACAAGAAGGGAGGAAGGAGGTTGACCCCAAATACCCCAAAATTTGGTGTGACTGACTGGCAAGACACAGGCAGCTGGGATCCAAATTACTTTCTGATTTTGATTTTATTGTCTCTGGGCTGGTATAGTCTGGGAAAAGAAGTATTTTATTATATATATATTTATATTTATATTTATAAAATTATTTATTAATGCAATTATACAAATAATTATTAAGGCAATTAAATGTACAATATTGAATCTATAAAGTATAAGACCCTTTTTTTTTCTTATTTGAATCTTATTCGAATTTTATTCAAATCGGACCAGACCTGTTTGACTCAGACGAAATTCGAAAGGAATCAGAATTATTCGGCAGAATTCACCATGCTTTTAAAAATACAATAAAATCAAAATTACATAAATAAAAATAAGTGGAACCTTTTCCAGGGTCTAAATGAAGATGGTGGAACAGGTAAAGTGGAGCTTTAGCCTTATGGTACTGTAGATGAAGCATGGTTGTTGCTATTTGAAGGAAGAAGGAAGATTGAGGATGACTGGAGCAGGCAGGACTCAGTAGATATTAGACATATGACTTTTCTTAGATTAGAGTTAGACTACAAAACCGAGGAAGTCTGGAGCAGGCAGGACTCATAGACATATAACTTTTCTTAGATTAGAGTTAGACTACAAAATTGAGGAAGCCTGGAGCAGGCAGGACTCAGTAGATAAATATTTACAACTTTTCTTAGATTAGAGTTAGACTACAAAACCGAGCAAGCCTGGAGCAGGCAGGACTCATAGACGTACAACTTTTCTTAGCGTTAGACTACAAAATTGAGGAAGCCTGGAGCCGGCAGGAGTTTACTGATGCCACCGCTTCTTTGCTAGAGTGTGAGTTTAGTAGTCACCATGTGGCAAATGTCTTTGGGATCCGTTTCCATTGAAAAGAGGTACCATTGGATAACAATACGAAAATCATACAGGAAGCCTGGAGCAGGCAGGACTGATAGACATATGACTTTTCGTAGAATAGAGTTAGACTACAAAACTGAGGATGACAGCAACACTGGAGATGTAGCCAGGACTGCAGAACACTGGAGCAGGCAGGACTCAGTAAATGCATGAATACAGCAGCAACTGAGGATGACTGGTGCGAGGCAGAGTTGTAGCCAGCAGAAAACCGCAGAATACTGGAGCAGGCAGGACTCAGTAAATAGATGCCGCAGAGTCAGACTGATCAACCTGTATAGTGGGACAACAATGTAGACTTTAAATTCCCCCCTGAGTCCCAAGTCAGGGGGGTATCCTCTGCCCAACCAACCACTGTCCTTGAGCTGGGTAAGCTGGAGCGCTCAGCATATGTTACTATGGTACTTTTTTTCTTCTAATCTGCATCAAACCTGAGAGCAGGGTAACCCAGCTTTGGTAGGTTGATTTTTAAAAAAGTAATTTGCTCCATGAGCTGGGGGGGCAATTGAGAGCGCTGGGGGCTAAGTATATTTCTAGTAACAGAAAATACCTGCTCACTCTGGACAGTGGTTGGGGGGCAAGAAAGCAACTCCTGGGCTATCAGGGACAAAGTAGGCCACACAACCCTCTTGTTATCCCATAAAGTCAAGGGATCTGAAATTGGAGGAAGAGAATGTTCTGCAAGGTACTGATTGGGAGCTGTTTGTTTTGCTCGAAGCATAATCTGTCCATTGTCTCAGCATAAAAAGCAGCAGCTGCTCCACTGGAAGAAGATGACGTGCTACTGGCGCTGCTACTGATAGGTCCCGGAAGACCACCACACTCCTCCTGCTCATCTGTGGAATCTTCTCCTGCCTCGTGTGACTGCATCCTGTTTTTCCTTTGCCTCTCACTCACCCTCGCTCTCAATTGTTCCCTCCAGGCAGTGAGAGAATTGGAAGTAAGTGCCACCTTGCCTTTGACTCGTGGATCGCACATTGTGGCCACCATTAACTCGGGACAATTGTCCATGCTCTCTTCCAAGCGCCAAGTCAGTTCCTTCTTCAGCCTTGTTAGAAGGGCAGCAACATCAGGAAGTATATTACCATCAGCACCAGGCAAGCGTTCCCTATGGGCAAGGAAATCATCCAATTTTAAGGAGAGGTGAGTGAAAAAGGGAATAACTTCTGCCAGGATAGCGTTCTATTTGCTCAAAATTTTCATAAAAGCACGGAAAGGCGTAAGGACTGTCACTATCTGCTCCATCAGGCCCAGTCAGCCCTGCCCAGTGTTCTGTTAGTGCCAATGAAATGGTGACATGACATTGCATGAATTGCCTTTTTCTGCTCCAGGATACGCTCTAGCATATCTAAGGTGGAGTTCCACCTGGTCCCAACATCCTGAGGAGCTGGCTATCTTTGACACTCCGATGGAAGTGGCCAGATATTTGTCGGCATGATTCCATTAGTGCTGGCAACCTTCCAGTGTTACTGCCATCCTCGAGAGCAGCCTTCACTACTAGATGCAGGTATCATGGCACCCGTGATCTGGGCGACATTCTGTCCATCTCGCTGATACTGCTCTCCTATTGGCTGCCCTGTACTGCTCCTCCTAGTGACAGCCTTTTTATACCCTGGGCTGTCACTCTGCTAGTGCCCTTTCGTGGTGTACCTGATGCCTGGCGCTAGTTGTCGTTGTTTTGATCCAGTGTTTGACCCCGGACTGCCTGACCACGCTATTGTCTCGTTCCTGCTTCTGTGTACAGATTCGGATTGGCTGACGTTCCTGCTTCCTGTTCTGACCCGGCCCGGCTGACGTTCCTGCTCCGTGTACCGACCCGGCGAGATTGACGACTCAGCTCTGTGTACCGACCCGGCACGTCTGAGGATTCTGCTCCGTGTACCGAATTGGCCTGGCTGACATTCCTGATCTCTCTACCGTCTCATCCTGTTCTGCCATTCCAGTTGGCTGATCTGTATTGCTGCTGCATGCCTACCAGTTGGGCACCATTCCTGTGTACTGGTCCAAGTAGCTGTGTTCCGTTGCTCGCACACTAAGACCTGTAGTCAGAGTCTCGCTGCTTCCACTCCGTGTTGCACTCGCTTGGTCTGTGTTGGTTCAGTAGGGCGCCTCCGGTGATTTCCATTGTACAGACCATAGTGCCATTAACCCCTTCGGGGGAAGGGGCCTCGCTTATCACTACCGTATTGGGTTCCATTGAGCTGTATTGTTTGGGCTTGGTATCCCGTTGACGAGTAGGGAGCTTACGGTTGCCATCCATATATACCATTGCCCATTAACTCTTTCAGGTAGTACATGCACACGGTGCTGGGTTGCTCCAGTAGGGCCTCCGTATAAGCACGAGTTCTGACCATTCCATTAGTCATTGGTGGGCGTCCACCATTGGTCACATTTACAGGCGTCCAGAGCCTGAGTTTGCAGTTCCGTTCCTGTTGCCTCCTATTACCATCAGGCAACATTGCACTGGTTAAGTGGGTTTCATACACTGTATCTGCTTCATTTACCTGACCTGTGTCAGTATTGTGTGTTCACTTTACTGGACACGTGTGGGTTAACCATTTGTAACCTGTCTTGTGTCAGTTTGTGCTATACTGGACCCGTGAGGGTTACTTTGTTCATTGTGTGTCTCAATAAAGCTGTGTTTTTACCTATACCTCCGTGTCTGAGTGTACTGAACTGTAACAGCAGGAAATGTACTGAGCAGCGCACACCCACAAATCTGCCATCCCAGAGAGCCTTGATAATGTTAGCTGTACATCAGTAACGACAAACCCCATTTGCTCCTGTGTGCCTGCCTGCTCCCCTACCCAGTGCGCCACCATGTTCTGCAGTGCTTTGCAAATTTTATCTGAGGTGTGCTGCTAATCCATTACCTCCAGGAGGAAAGAGCAGTGCCCTGCCTGCTTGGATGCTGCACCCAAACTTGTTGTTGCTGTCGGTGTGTCTTGCAACACATTAGGCTGCCACCAATGTGCCATCAACAACAGGAAGCCATGCTGGCCACTCGGAGCACTCCATAAGTCAGTGGTAAAGTTCACTGACTGGCCAGCAGCCTTTCCTAGCAGGTCCTTCAAAAGCCCTATGCATGACCGGTAGAGTGGGCACTATATTTCTACTAAATGTGGTGAGGGATGGAATTTTTCATATCTGGGTGCAACAGCCTACATAAGTTGATGGAAGGGCTCCCCGTCCACCAAATTAAAAGTAGCACCCTCAATGGCTATGAGCTGTGCAATGAGGCATGTGATTTTCCTGGCCTGCTGTCTGCACATCCACTTGAAATGAAATCCACCAAACTCTTCAAGTGTGGCCAGTATTGTTTTTGGCATGGGCTGTGACTGTCTGCTGCTCTTACTGGAACCAGATGTGGCATGATCCCCCTGCCCTTTCTCCTGCTGCCTACTGGTGGTGGGTGTGACACTGGTATATGCCGTACTAGTACTGCCACCTTCTGCACTTATCAGCATAGACTTGTTGTAGTTGTTCAGGTGTTGGTTCATCCCAGAGGTGGTCAGATGACCCAACCCCTGCCCATGGCTGACTTCCCTGCCACACAACTTACATTTTGCTATCCGGCCATCGCCAACTGCCACAAAATGGTCCCACACTTTGAAGTGATGGATGGAGGAAGGTGATGGAGAAGAAGAAACTGAGGTGACACTTTCTTCATCTTCACATGCTGGAGCAACCTCACTTTGCTTTTTCTTTCTACGTACAGTTACAGGGATACCAGTAGACCTAAAGATGACAGTAGGGATGTTGGAACTGGGAATGGAGTAGCATTGTGGAGTAACAGTGGTACTGGTGGCGGAGACACTAGCAGCTACTACCTGGCTGGGAGACTCAAATCGGACTGGGGAGGCAGGTGTTGAGTTGTCAATAGAAGACACAAGTGTGACTGGAGAAACAGGAGGAGTACTATGAGAAGCAGACAAAAAATTAAGCTCAGGGGAATAATCAAGGTGATTGAAAAAAATCAAGCTCAGGGGACAAATCAAGCTTAGGAGACTTTGATCCCTCAGATTCTTTTTCTACCTGTTTTAGATTTTGCAAGGAGGAAACATCAGCAGCAGCAGCAGATTTTGTGGAAACCTGTTCAGTTCGCTCCTCTGCCTGGTGACTACCGGGAAATGGGAAACTATCTCCCTCAATAACATTTTCCGGAGTGGATATGCTCTCAGTGGCAGTGACAGTGGTGGCAGGAAAAATGTTATCCAAATACTGCAATAATTTCCATTTGGGCTGATTACATGGACGTTTACTATAAAAATCCTGCGTTGATACTGACCGCAGTGTCTGACCAGAACTGCTAGGTGTCCCCAGGTTTATACAACTGGCTGATACCAGGACGAGAAACATCAGGTTGTTCGCTAGGACTCAAATCCACTACAGATAGGTAGGTAGTGTACTATAATAATTTGACAATTTTACCACCTGGCCACACGAGAACTGTTAGACTGGCTGTATCACGCTACAAATTTTTCGCACACACTCGTAAGTTGAATTTTAAAATTTAACACTGGAACGATGATGATTCCCCCTTGCGTTGGCAATGAGCTGCTAGGCCTCCCAGTCCATACACAACTGTAAGATTGTGTCACTTTACAAATGTTTCACATACACTCGTAAGTTGAATTTTAAAATTCAAAACTGGAACGATGATGATTCCCCCTTGCATTGGCAGTGAGCTGCTAGGCCTCTCAGTCCATACACAACTGTAAGATTGTGTCACTCTACAAATGTTTCACATACACTCGTAGGTTGAATTTTAAAATTTAACACTGGAATGATGATGATTCCCCCTTGCGTTGGCAGTGAGCTGCTAGGCCTCCCAGTCCATACACAACTGTAAGATTGTGTAACTCTACACATTTTTGAAATACACTCCTAAGTTGGATTTTGAATTTTTTAAACACTGATGAGTCTCCCTTGTGGTGGCAGTTAGACAGCAGCCCCCCAGTCCCTACACAGCTCTGAGATGGTATCTCTCTTCAATTTATTCAAATACACTCCTAAGTTGGATTTTGAATTTTTGGAACACTGATGAGTCTCCCTTGCGGTGGCAGTTAGACAGAAGGCCCCCCCAGTCCCTACACAGCTCTGAGGTGGTATCACTCTGCAAATTATTCAAATACACTCCTAAGATGGATTATGAATTTTAAACACTAACGAGTCTCCCTTGTGGTGGAAGTTAGACAGCAGGACCCCAAGTCCTTACACAGCTCTGAGATGGTATCACTCTGCAGATTATTCAAATACACTCCTAAATTGGATTTTTAAATTTATAAACAATAATGAATCTCCCTTGAGGTGGCAGCTAGACAGCAGGACCCCCAGTCCCTACACAGCTCTGAGATGGTATCACTCTGCAAATTATTCAAATACACTCATAAGTTGGATTTTGAATTTTTTAAACACGGATGAGTCTCCCTTGCGGTGGCAGTTAGACAGCAGGACCCCCAGTCCCTACCCAGCTCTGAGATGGTATCACTCTGCAAATTATTCAAATACACACTACTAAGTTGGATTTTGAATTTTTTATACACTGGAACAGTGATGAGACTCCCTTCCGGTGGCAGTGAGACAGTGGGCCCCCCAGTCCCTACACAGCTCTGAGATGGTATCACTCTGCATATTTTTCAAATACACACTACTAAGTTGGATTTTGAATTTTTTAAACAGTGATGATTCCACCTTGTGTTGGCAGTGAGCTGCTAGGCCTCCCAGCCCCTACACAAGTGTGAGATTGTGTCACTGCAAATTATTCAAACAAACTCCTACGTTGAATTTTCAGCTATTACACAGGAACAAAGGTGATTCTCCCTTGCAGTAGCAATAACTGGCACTAATGCTGGCTGCCTTCCTATGCCTATCTGCCTCCCTACACAACACCTGGACAGTCACTCTCTCTATCTCTCTATCTGCTTCTTCTATCTCCAAGCTCCAACAACGCAATGCGCACTAACAGGAAATGCAGGAGCTGTCTAGGTGTTTGTGATGTCATTAGTCCAACCCCCATTATGAAACGAAGAAGCTAGACTAGAGAAGGACAGAAAGTACAAAGAAGCTAATTGGACTAGAGAGGGAGGGAAAGTAGCGCGTGCGCGGGGAGACCGTCATCCGAATATTCAAAACTTGTACCGAAATTCTGCCCAGAAATGTTTCGGATTCGGTTTCTTAAAATGAATGGCTCTAAGATTTTCAACATGTCCGAATGGCTCCAAATTAGCCATATTCGCCGACATCAGAATGTGGACGAACTGAATCGCACAAGTCTAAGATATACATATATATATATATATATATATATATATATATATATATATATATATATATACACACACACACACACATATACATACCCACAGCATGCATATTATTATGTTTTTCTATTTTGTATTGAGCTAAACATCACCTGCTGGTTTCAATTCAGATTTAAGTCAAGAGAGTTTGACGCTATTTCTAATGTGTAGAATGGGATTTGTCAGTATATCAGAGTGACATGCTAACATGAGGTGAAAGTAGACAGGCATTCCTGTTCATTTAATCTTTTGCCTTTGTGACCTTGTCAACAAAACTTAACTCAATGTTTTTATGTTCAGTTCCCATGCTCTGTGATCCACTATATGTGAAAGAGATACATTATTCATGTCATCTTATAGGGGCAATAAAAAGCTGATGTAGAAGAAGGACGGGGTGTTGTTGATATGATATAAAATACCAACAGGAATAAATTAGAGCTTGGAGGCAGACAAAAAATCACAAATTTACAAAATGCCCATTAAAAGTCAAATAGTGATACATTTCTGTCTTTACTCAAACCTATTATATTATGTATGCAATTACAGATTTTTCATGGGAAATCTGAAAAACGTTTATTGTTTTGTTCTGTATAAAATAGCTGTTGCAATGCCTTACTGTACAACAGTCTAAATCATATACTCTAATAATACTTATGGAAAATTGAAAGTGAATTTCTTCATACATAAAAAATAGGATTAGCTTGGATGATGGGTTTAACCCTGTCTCAGTAATGCATTTATATATGTCTTAATCAGATGAAACATGATCTTTTGTAATTAAAACCGATAACATAATGCAGTATGTTATAGAAAAGCCTCCTGTGTATATAGGGAGTCCTTGTCTAGGAACAAAGTATATGAAAAGCACACTCCCCATTCCTTGCATGGTCTTGTATTGTAATGCCATAATATGCATGTAGACTGTTCATACTATCAAGTAAAAAAGACTTATTGTAAATGAGTTATTAAACATTGGTCTTGAAGGGTTCTTCACAATTCCGGTTGTCTTACTCCCTTTTCTTTCATTGTGAGCACATGCATAACTATACCATAACCTATGTTTAGGGTGAGGAGGCCATCAAATTGGCACTGGCCCATGCTCATAGCTGTTGGTGTCTATAGTGAAATACATAGACAATTCTTAACCCTTTGAGTACATTGCATTGGGTACTCCCCTAGCATTCAAAGGGTTAGCGTCACAGTAAACTTTAAATAATAAAAAATATATATATATATATATATATATATATATATTTATTTTATTAGTCACTTTCGTGGGTCGATGCCTTATCACAGCAGAAGTGTTTGCGTGTGTAAGTGAAGCCACTGGTGCATACACTGCTGGTAGGGTCACCCAAGGTGGAAAGAACAAAGCTAAGACACCAGATTAATGACATATTTTCAAAATACATACTACTTCTATGGAAAAATGCAGAAGTCATCCTACTGCAAAAAAAAAAAGTGATATGGCTGATTTAAAAACTACCGACCAATAAGCCTATTGCCAGTGATCTGCAAGGTTTTCACAAAGGTACTATCAAGAAGAATGGACACACTATTTAAAGTGGCACACCGTAAAGAGCAAGCAGTCTTCTGGAGTGGTTTCAGTGCAATGGACCATATTAAGACAATGCAACAAGTTATAGGGCGGTATAATGAATACAACCTTCCACTATGAAAAGCCTTCATTGACTATGAAAAGGACTTTGACTGAAAAAGCAAGCAATAATCTATGTACTGTTCATCCAAGGAACTGGCATTGGTGATAGACAGGGGGTTATGCTGCAAGTCAATTTATTCCATCGCTGCTGTGTACTCAGCTGATAACGGACTTTAGTCAGAAAAACACTTGGTCATAAATTTCCTTTGCTAAAGTGAGTCCCTTATCAGATCTTTAGGGCTAATGCAATCAATTGAATTGCAAGTTGTGGCATTTGTTTTATTTTTCTGTGGGTAAAAATGCCCCTAACTTTAGCAGCCAGCAGGGTTTTTTTGCCGGCATTTTTACATAGCGCAGGTACTGGAATCACTTACTGTGCTTGAAAAAACACCGGTAGGGTTTATTTGACTTAACGGGGACAATTGAATTGAGCCCATAGTAGTTTAAAAGTAACACAGAGGAAAACAGACAAGAGCAAAATTTAAATAGTTTTACTCAATAAACTGGTATTTATAGGCTATAGTGCTCTCAAGTCTGTAGTTATATACAGCCTCTCATAGTGAAATCAGGCATGTTTAGACCTGTCTTCCTATACATTGGGAGCAGCCCACAGAATTCAGACTCCCATAAAAGTCCAGGTTGCTCCACCTTTCATTGGTAAGTTACTACCAATTACTATGTGGTCATCAAAATGTGTGGGAGTGACATTTCCACATAGGAGGCTGGATCCTATGCATTATTCTTTACTACACATATACGTTTTAGCCTGGATTCTGTCATCTGTTGTTGCTACACTGGAGGACAGATGGCTATAAATAAGCATGCTTTCATTGTGATGCTTTCAACTAATTTTTGGATATACCTGTTTATTGAGAAAAAATTATTTTACACTATGTTGCTGCGCTTGTCCCTTATACTCTGTTTTCTTACATTGTTGAAGTTGATTTCCTGGGATTTAAGCAGCAACAGACATCTTATTTATTTCACTATTGGAGTTTTTTTTTGGCTATACATATATCCCTGGGCACTACCTCCCATTTCTTGTCCACCTATTAAAGGCATTCACCCAAAGAGTAACCTCCATTTTCAATTGATATATCATGAAACAATTGCTAGTCTTTAAAGCATCTACCTTTCCCTTTTGTTTCTTGTCCTTCTAGCTCTTACACCTTCTGTGTGTAAGATTTTTTTAGGGCCTACCTTGGATTATTTGGACATTTTCCAAGGTGCAGGTCTCTCCCTACTGGCACCCAGTGATGCCTCTGCTTTGTGCACTTGATATACTGAATCAGTCAGAGAGGCCCAGTATGCTGTCAGCGGCATATGCTACAATGTCCCTCTCTTTCTCCCTAGTCTTCCTTGGACTTTTTTTAACTTTACAGTTCCCCTACTGTTCATGATGTCCTTTAGTCAGATTCATTGCCCCTTGGGAGATTGTCATGAATGTGATGGAAAGGAAGAAAGTATGTCAAGCCTGTTGGGATTAATTGGTGCATGACACCCATTCACAGTCCTTGGATATGCCATGACTTATCAGGTAAGTTGTGTAGCAAATCAAGAATAAGTGTCAGACAGAGGATCTTCCCTCCCTGTCAGAAGACTTGGAGGAGGATATTTGCCCTTCTACATGTCTTGATAATAAATCATCTACAAAGGTAGAAATGAATATAAACAACCTTTCATGATAGGCTATGGGCTAACAGACAAAACCACAGAGTTTCCTCCATCATGTACATGACTTACTGAGGTCAAGGTCCAAAAGAGGTTGGAAAGGGTTATGGTGAATAAATCACCTGGACCTGACTGTATACACCCAAAGCTACTTAAGGAACTTAGTTCAGTAATAGCAAGACCATTTTACTTGATATTTATTGATTCACTTTCATCAGGCATAGTGCCTTGTGATTGGAGGAAAGCTAATGTAGTTCTATTGTTTAAAAAGGGAGCAACATTCAAACCAGGAAATTATAGACCTGTGAGTTTGACTTCCATAGTGGGTAAGATACTAGAAGGGTTATTAGCTGACAGTATTCGGAACTATGTGAAGACAAACAATATTATTAGTACAAATCAGCATGGTTTCATGAAAAATAGATCATGTCAGACTAATCTACTTGCATTTTATGAAAGAGCAAGTAGTAATTTGGACAAAGGAATTGCTGTTGATACTTGAATTTTGCAAAAGCCTTTGACATAGTGCCTCACAACAGGTTATTGCATAAATTAAAAGACTTCGGTTTGGGCGGTGTTACCTGTACATGAATTGAGAACTGGTTAAATGATAGATGGCAGAGAGTTGTTGTAAATGGAACCTTTTCAAATTGATCTAAAGTTATAAGTGGGGTGTCACAGGGTTCAGTCCTGTGCCCAGTGCTTTTTAATTTGTTTATTAATAATCTAGAAGTGGGAATTGAAAGTAGCATCTCAATCTTTGCTGATGACAATAAGCTATGTAAGGAAATACATACAGAGCTGGATGTTTTTTCTCTGCAGAAGGATTTAGATAAACTGGGTGAATGGGCAGAAAAGTGGCAGATGACATTTAATGTAGATAATATAAGGATATGCATTTGGGCTGTAGAAACAAACTTGCTACATATACTCTACATGGGAAACAACTTGAGGAATCCTCATTAGAGAAAGATTTAGGAGTACTGATAGACGATATACTTCACAGCAGTGTGCAGAGTCATCCAGCTGCTGCAAGAGCAAATCGGGTACTAGCTTGCATAAAAAGAGGTGTAGATGCAAAGGATACTAATATTATCCTATCTCTGTATAAATCCTTGGTTAGGTCTCATCTAGAATATGAAGTACCATTTTGGATGCCAGTTCTTAAAAAAGACATTGTTGAACTGGAAAAGTTGCAGAAACATGCAACAAAACTGATAAAGGGATTGGAGGATCTGCGTTATAAAGAGAGACTAGCCACATTGGTTTTATTTACATTAGAGAAGAGATGTCTAAGGGATGATATAATTACCATTTACAAGGTCAATACAAAGAACTATCCAATGAATTATTTACGCAAAGAGCTGAACAAGAGGTCACCCATTAAGACCAGAGGAAAGGCGCTTTCGACTAAAACAAAGGCAGGGGCTCCTTACAGTAAGGTAGGTAAAGCTATGGAATTCTTTGCCTGGGGATGTTGTACTTGCTGATAATGCAACTGCTTTCTAAAACGCAATGGATGCCTATATAGAACAGAACAATATTGAAAATTATGACAGATGGCTTCAATGCAGATAGGATGTTGATCCAGGGAACTATCTGACTGCCATTTGGAGTCAGGAAGGAATTTTTACCACTTGAGGCTAAATTGGAAATGGCTTGAGTGGGCTTTTTTTTTGCCTTCCTCTGGATAAACAGGGGCGTTTTTTGGCACGGGCTGGACTTGATGGGTGCATGTCTTTTTTCAACCTCATCAACTATGTTACTATGTGTCAATCCTTCTCTTGTGTGTACATTGGTCAAGGCAGCGCATCAAGCCCTGAATCTGGAGGAATTCACTTTGGAATAATCTTTGGATAAATTGTTCTCCTCTCTCAGAAATAAACCAGTGTTGACCTCTCCTTTGTATGTGGTGATCAAGGATATTATTTCTGCAGACTGAAATAAATCAGAACAAGCAAACAGCTTCAGAAATGAAATGGACATATTTTATTTCTCCTATGGACTCGAGGATGTGGGCTACTTCCACCAAGGTGTATGTGGTGGTGGTCAGGCTAGCCACGAAGACTATTCTCCACTTAGATGATACTGAACCCTTCTGAAATCAAGTAGATAACAGGATGGAGAATGAACTGAAGAGGCTTTTCATATCACTGGGCACCAAAGTCAGACGTTCAGTGGCTTTCACCACTGTATATTGAGCATGTAGGTATGGTTGGAAAATATTGAATGAGCAATTAATCAGAGAGTGGACATTGGTAATGTATTTTGTATCTTCAAATATTCTTGTTTGCCTCAAACCTAGAGTTATGTCCTTCTCCACCTCTGTTAGAAGTGATCTTTTACTGTAACCTTTGTCCGTTAACATCATCTCCATGACTAACTTTTACTTCCTTCACTTTGTTTAAATGATGTTGTTTGGAGCAAAACTGGATGACAATATTATAAAAGCCCTGAATGGGACAAGTGTCTTCCTCCCCTAGAAGATATGAGTATAAATTCATATTCCTGAGGAGAAAATTCTTTAACAATGTCACAATTACACCATACTTACACAATCATGCTCATCTGCCTCTTCGCCCTCTGCTCTCCTATTGGTTCCCCTTCGCTTTATCTACCTGTCTCATGGACAGATAGATGCATGTATTTAGAGCCTTTAAATGCCAGAGTTTGTGATCTTGCATACTTGACCTTCCTGTTTGTTAGACCTCCACTTGGCTCAAACTATTCTTCTCAGATTCCCACTTGCACAGCAAACTGGTTAATCAGGCTAGTCTTTTGACTTATCTCCCCTGTGCCCTGCAGCCCTGCTATCTATTTTACGTACTGAAATCTTAGATTGGCTCAGACTATTCTACTCAGATTTCCACTAGCACTGTGATCCTTTACTACCTGGTTAGACCCGTCTCATATCCTGACTTATCTACATGGCTTCCTCACTATCTGACTTCCCTTGCTACAAGCTTATTTGAGTTCCTCTGTGGTTTCCTTGGTGTCCTATTACATGCTTGCTTCACGGATAATGCTAGTCTCCGCTCCGATACCCTCTACCACTCACCTCTGAATCAATAGCTCTGGTTCCTGCATCAGCTGTGTCCTTTCTTGCTGTGTGAGAGGCTACCTCCAGTTATGGTATATTACTCCCTCTACTGAATCTCAGAACAGTGAGCCTATACTCCCTCAACATTGTCTACCCAAGGCCCTCTAGTGCTGTATGTTTAACCAGACCTTTAGGTAACTCTTCATTCTTTGCTCAGCTCTCATCCTTCTGTAACAGATCCAGTATCATCTTGAGAGACTATAATACAGCCCAGACTAGCTCTTCTGCATCAAACTACAGATCTGCTTGTAGATCCAATAATCCCCCTAGTGGAATATTATTCTGCAGTGTATTGGTGTACTCATCCTGTCATCTGGCCATGCCGCCAGCACCTTTAACTACGGATGCCGCAGGAAGGGTACATAAGTCACTGCCATGTCTCACCAGCAATAGTACCCAATCTCTACTCTCAAGCTGCTGTAGTAGTGACACTCAGATAGGGTAATTGCTCCGAAGTCTTGACAAACAACCATTCATTTTTTTGGGACTCTACATCCTATAGAACTAACAAAAACATAATTGAGATCTTAGGCTTGAAAGGATGGTCAGTCTATTCACTTTCATAATTTCAAAGGGAAAGGTCCTTCATCTGCAGGATTAATTAAAGTAGGCATGTCAAACTCAAATATAGCCAAAGACAGCAACATTGACATATGAACCTCTGAATGTTGGAATCTATGATACATTATCTAACAGCCCAGCTTTGTTCAACTGTCTCACTGGTAGTCACAGAATCACACATTCACTATCTGACATTTCAGCCTTGTCCCATTGGTAATCACAGAATCACACATATGCTATTTGACACTCCAGCCTTCTTGCACTATCCCTCTGGCAGCCACAGACTCACACGCACAGTGTCTGACATTCCAGTCTTGTTCCACTGGTTTTGTATCTCTCCCATAGCCAGGTCTCCCCAAACTCACAAGCCTGAGTCAAAGACGTCTCCCTAACTTGCCCCTCCTCCACCTACAAGTCTCCGTCTCCCACATCCAGGACAGTCTCCCCCATTTCTTCACAAACCAGGTATCTCTATGACATTTTCTAGTCATAGTTCTCTCTCTGCCCTTTCACCCATGTCTCTGCAACCTCTTCATCTCACAAATATTTTCCCTACCACACATACACACACAGTCAAAGTCTATTCTTCCCCCATTCCCCTGCCCTCACAGAGCAACAAACAACCAAAACTCTTTCTAAATGTCTGCAGGTTTCCACCATCCCCACTGGCACAGGTGACTCCCCTAACAGATCTCATCCACCACATACAGGTGCCCATCCCCCAACACCAGTCACATAGAGACAAAAGTAGAAAATAACTGTGCCACAAAGTGTACTAAGAAAAGTAATGCAGTTCTGTGGCAAATATTATAGAGGGTAAACAAAAATCATTATTCCTTTAAATTGGGCTTTTAATCCTAATGCTTTACAATGTGTTGGAGACCACATTACCATTCAAAGCGTTGAAATTCCCATTTAACTCAATTGAAATTGGCTGAATTTTCATCCCCCCCCCACACAGTGCAGTTGATATGCCCCAAAATTGCTAATCTTTGCTTGATGAATAACACACAGTTTTTTATGGAGAGCATGTAAGTTGATGTACTAATCAAAAGTAGTGCAATTCTGGGGCAAACCAAGTGCCCCGTAAGTAACAAATAAAATGTCCATTGCTTTTAATGGGGCATTTTAGCCCCTTCAGTGCTGGAGAGGAGTCCAATACATTGCTTAGCAATGTGTTGGAAACCTTTCTCGCATTCATTCGGTTAAAATCCACATTTACATTTATGGAAATTTGGGGTGGGATTTGTATTTATTCCCTACTGTTCAATTGGTTTGCACCAGAATTGCAGTACTTTTCTTAGAACATCAGCCCCAGTGGCATTAACAAAACGTACAACTCTACTTTGCCCACATTATCCAGGGAATGCACTCCTATGCCCCAGTTCTGCAATATTTGCAAATAAAAAGCCCAAAATGATCTGCTCTGACCTGCACACACATGTACCTCTGCACCTACCATTCCTGCTCTCTTACTGTACCCCTCCTCTGTCTACAAAGTGCAGCCAAATGACTTGCTGGTGATGTCGTCAAAGGTCCTTTAGCCCATTAGCATCTAGCCTCTATTATAATGCTCTGTCTATGGATCAGGCCAGGAGCCTCCAAATGTTTCTGTCTTGGTTTCAGATAAACTGTGATTCTTATTTAATTTTTATGTTGTAAACATTTCCCTTAATTCTATCAAGGAGTCTTCTTTATGTTCCTCAAATATACTGTTTATTACAACTGCATGTAATTAACTATATAACACCTTTCATATTGCGTATTATTAAATTATTTATTCTGAAAGACTCTTCCATTACTGTTGAGAAGAAACTTTTTACATTTTGTGCCTTTTTATAACTTTTATTACAACCTACGCAGCTTCCACATTTTGATGATGATAGGCTTACTTTAATATGTATACCTATGCATTACAGCATAAACGTGTTTGTATTGAACCAAAATCCATTGAAGATTTCTAAAAGCAGTTGAGCTGCTCATACTTTCTCCAAAAGGTCTTTGAACACTGAAGAGGAGCAGTATTGCTTCACAGATTTTCCCCTTATATCTGAGGCAACCATTTACATATACTTTACCAGGTTTTGAAAATGTGAAAGGTTTTGCAAAGGTTGCTAACACCGTCAGGTTTCCCAATGACTAAGCACCAGGACTAGAGAAAAGCAGGAGGAGAGCTTCATGGACATGGAGTCAACATTTCACAAGGGTCACTTGGAAATTCCTCTGTTCCATAATGGGTCATGCCATGGATGCCTGAGGGAAAGGAAGACGGGATTGGAAACTGCACCATCTAACTGTCTGTAATGCAAGAGATGAACCATCATTATCTCATTAACCTTTTGTGTTCCAGAGGAGTAGACAACCCATAGCTTTGCAATGTGTTGTCTACCCCTCTGGGACCCATGAGGTTAGAAACAAGGGGATGCTAACCAGCCAAATGTATATGTGAATAGCTCATTGTAGAAATACATAATGTGGTATATGAACCAAGACCTATGAAATAGAGTGTTAGCGTACCAATGTCATTGTACTGCACAAACAAACCCACACACAAGTCAATATGGTGGGCCTGCCAACCTGCCCGCCAATTAGTTACTATACCTATTCTGCTACATTATACAATGCACAACTATTGTTCTCATAGTAACTCTAATACCCCTCTAACACCTGGAATGCCAATGTATTGCATGTCATTACATTGGATATCCCTCTATTGCTTCAAGGGTTAAATGGTTGAGAGGGTTATGTTCAACTCAATAAATGTTGTTTTCTGTCAGTTGAAATTATGAATCTGATGAACATGGAAAATATTATGTACCTTTGTTTGCAGGGGGGATAGATGATATCCTTGAATTGGCAAAGTCATCAAGGCCGAAGGAATGGCAGATGTCTGTTGAATTCACAACCTCAATATGACACATCCAGCAAATAGCTGCTGCATACATACATTCTACATACTGTAGAAGCTATGTGGCTGTGAAGATATATCAGGCAATATCAGGGTTGTATATGTCAGTCATCCTGTGAACTGAAACAATGTTGTGTGAGTGTGGGTGCACACATTCCCCAAGCCTATCATGGACAGGATGCTTATCCTGTGCAAGGGGAACAGGGACATCCAGAATGGTTTATCCTCCACAAGATTAGTGTTGATGGCTCTGTTGTGTTGTATGGCATACACAAGGATTATGTTGCATGCCTTTCTTAGTGCATATTGCAGAGCTCCCCCTGAGTGATCCAGACACCGGAATCTGGATTTGAGCAGGCCAAAGGTGCTCTGAATGTCATTCCTTGTTTGGACGTGAGCTTTATTGTAGCACTCCTGTGCAGGTGCTTGGGGATTTGGTAGTGGTTTACACCCATACCCGGCATCACCTGTGGAAAGAGTGTGACATTTTGAGACAGGGACCACATGTTATGTGGATGATATTGTGTTAGAGGACGTACTACTTTTGCGTCATGACCATTCTAAGTTGTGTTTACGTTAGTCGTGTGAGCGCACCCGTGTATGTGGTGTGATGTTTGGATTGCTGACTCACCCAAAAACCATCCTCCTGTATAGGCCCCATTCTCAAAGTCTCTGTGGAAGATGTAGGAGTTGTGACATCTTCCAGGACAGGAGGCACAAATATGGTTTATCGTCATGTTGGAATCACACACCATCTGTATGTTGATGGAGTTGAAATTCTTCCCGTTGATATAGAGATGTCCCTCATGCTTTGGAGCTCTTATGAGCAGGTGTGAAGTCTATGGCATCCATGATCCTGGGCATGCCTCCTCTTGTGTAGAAGTCCTGTTTTACATGTGTCCACTCTATGGGCTCGATTTAAAGGCAGCCGTTAGGCAAAAAAAAAGACAAACGGGTGCGTTAAGGTGCACTAAGCCATTCAAAGGTCTGTGTTATGTTCAGCTAACTGCAGAGCACAAGTCACAACGGCCGATACATTTACATGCATTGGGACCCGTAGAACAAAATTCCCCAGAGCAATTCAAAGGAGTGCGGTATGCTAACGGCAGCGAAAAATGTACATTTAATGGCCAAGAGTTAAGACCCAGTTTTGTTAGACGTTAGACATCTAACGGACCAAAAAACACCCCGCTACATGGTAAAACAGACGAACTGCTCCCAGCACAAGAATACAAATGGGAAAATTAACCCGTGCAATGCCAAAATAACACAAAAAACATGTCCACATACCACAGATCATTGGCACACACAACACAACAACCAAGCAACACCACGTGAACATGGCCCAACAAAAAAACACCAACACAACATGCCACGGAACAATGGGGGTTAGCACACAACACGGACACCTGCCAACACAAAACAAGCTCACCTGTGCAACATCACCACACGATCCAGACACAACCTGCACCCCACAGCTACACACCCGCAACTGACAGGGACACAGCAACCACAACACAGCACACTTGTAAACATAGACACACCTGCAAACACTTACCTGGACAACAAACACCTTCCCATTCGTCAGCACTCACCTCATCACCACACCTACACAATGCCCCACCACCTACTTAAACGGACAGCACATCACCCACTTGTGGCTTGTTTTCCACTCAGGAGAGAGATAGAGAGAGATAGAAAGAGATATAGAGAGAGAGAGAGTGCAATCAGTATGTTGGGTTACATATTGTTGCGAAGACTGAGGAGAAGGCGTTCAAGGGAGAGAGTTAGGGAACACCAGCAACCCCCAGGCACACCTGATCAACAGCCCTCACCTGTTGCAAGTGAGGAGGCTCCGGCTCATGAGCCACACAGGAGCTCATCCCCACCCGGAGTACAACTGGCTGCAGATGCACGGCTGCAGCAACAGGATGCTCACCATCTACAGGATGCTCCCCAGCTGCCACAGGGACCCCTGCAGCAGCCCAGGATGCACAGATAACCACCAAGGCCCAGGGTATACCACCCAAGGATCACTTTCTTTGGAATGACCGATGACGAGGTCATTGATTGCTATACAGGTTGAGGCCACACAGCATAATTGCCCTGTATGAGGTCATCAAGGATCAGGTGGATCCCATATGCACCCAAAACCATGCCCTAACTGGCCTGAAAAACTCCTGTGTGCCATACACTTCATGGCAAGTGGCACCTTCCAGTCGACAGAGGGTTACGCATCTGGCATGTCACAGGCCACATTCTCCAGGGTGCTGGCCCAGGTCTTGCCAGCCCTCAAAGGCAAGGCCAGTACCTATATACATTTCCCCATCACCAACATGGAGTGGACACCTCTGAAGCAGGGCTTCTATGCAAGGGGAGGCATGCCCAGGGTCATGGGTGCAATAGATTGCACCATTGTCCATATCAAAGCACCAGCACGTCAGGGACATATGTTCATGAACCGCAAAAACTTCCACTCCATGAATGTGCAGATAGTTACAGCAACCTGGCCATCATGAATGTCTGTGCGAAATATCCCGGGAGCTGTCACGATTCCCATATACTCAGAAACTCATCTGTGCAGAGGGATTACGAAAATGGGACCTATACAGGCGAATGGCTTCTGGGTGAGTTAATAGTACTAAATGACACCACATACACACGTGCTAGTATGTTCACCTCATAAGACATCATTCACAAAACATGTGCTCCTTGTCACACCATGTCACTCACTTTCCACAGGTGATGCTGGCTATGTCTGCAAGCCATGGCTCCTCACCCCGGTCGCCAATCCCCAAAACGATGCCCAGGAACGATATAACCAGGCTCATGGCAGAACACGGAATGCCACTGAGCGGACCTTCGGCCTCCTCAAGTCCCGATTCCGATGTCTGGACCACTCGGAGGGAGCATTGCAGTATGCACCAGGTAAGGTCTGCGACATTGTCATGGCATGTGCCATCCTATATAATATCGCGGTGGACACCAGACTCATCAACGATGTCCATCCCCCACCCAGACCTGAAGACCCTGTGGACATTGTTGAGTGTGAGGAAACCCCAACAGGGATGCAGACAAGGGACAGATTGATCAGGGATCACTTCAGCTGTGAGTATAATACATGTATGCACACAATCCATGCATGCACACCCACCACAACACACATGTTCTGTTTCACCCCACAGGATCAGTGACACAGCCCTGACACTGGCTGCAGTATGGACCACCAGCATCAACTATTCCGTGGACCAGTCATATTGGGGCTAGAGATTCCGATTACATCTGACAACCTGTCATCTATGTTGATACTGCTACCTCAAGGATATCATGCATGCCCCCCTGGAAACCATGGTACAACACTTTAACCTTGCTCAGCATATCCCACAGCTCCCTAGGCACCAACTAAAGTGTTTTGCTAGGATCAGACCCATAGCAGCCATGGTACCCCTGTAGTGAGGGAGTCCCATCCAATCTAATGCATCGGATCACACTCTGTCATATAAGGGGTTCAGGGGGCATTCGAGGGGACATGGGACCAGTAGTTTTCTACAGCTGAAGAGAGAAGCAGAGGGGTAGATCTACAGTGTGTTGCACAACATGGAGCTCAGAAAATGTGGATCACATCTCCAGGGACACCATGCTGTCCTGTGTGTGTGTGCAGTGATATGTGCCCCAGAAAGAAATACACACATCAACATATATGTCCTACTAGTTCCATGAACCGAACATATTTGGGCTGTCTCTGACAGTGGCAGCCCAAATATATTGTTGTCAGGAAGCTATTAGGACATATCTGTTAATGTGTGTAACCATGTCAGGGGAATATATCCCTAAGGATGGTTAACATCCCCCATGATGGTTCATAGACCAGTACACAACACACAGGGTCGGATTTACATCTCAAGCGCCCCTAGGCACAACACCCTCTGGCGCCCTTAGATCCGCCTTTGTCCAGCCCCTAACCACACCCCTTCATTTAACCACACCTCTGAGAGCTGCTTATTTCTCCCCACTGATTTAAATACTGAATGTGATGCTTGAATATGCAAGAAGAAACACTTGCAGTAACTGTACTAAGAACTGGGGCAAACCAACTGCATCACAGGGAACATAGGAAAATGACCATAATGCCCATTGGTTTAAGATTTTAAGCGTTTGAATACTAGCAAGATCTCCAGTGCATGGCTTTTCAATTTGTTGGAGACCTCTCTAGCATTCAAGAGCTTAAAAGCTTCATTTAAATAAATTACAATTTTAATTTGTTCCCTTTGGTGCAGTTGGTTTGCAACAAAATTGCTCCAGTTCTTCTTAGTATCAGCAATGTGTTATGCTGCCCAAACTTCTGGAACTCAAAGGGTTAGTAATATGTGTGTGTGTGTGTGTGTGTGTACAGGGCCCTGTTAGCTTCCTTTTACACATATGCCCCATATTATTTCCACCATCTGTAAACACAGTTCTGTCAAAGAAAACAGGGTGACTATGGATGTCAGTATATAGATGGAGCGTTTATGTAGCAGACAATGAGTACTGACACAAGTACTTTTGGGGCAATCCTGGTGCATTAATAAATGATAAACACAAAACAAATGTGGCTCACAGTCACACCAGTAAATAAGGAAAAAGTAAATATAAATTTGTACTTAATCTGGATGGATGTGAAGTATCAGAGCATGCTGGTCTATGTTGGTGCTCTGTCTTTGTTGGCAGCTATTGGAGAGAAAGGTATTTTCTAACATAGTGTCCTTGCAATAGCTGGAGCTACATATACGTGGATGTTGCTGATAAAATTACCTGTTTGTGGTGGCTCCCCCTGCACCGCCAGCTACACAGTGCATAATCCTTGTGCGTAGCTGGTGTCTCCTGTATCCAGCCGCTCAAGCTACGATGTAACAAAGAGTGTAGTACCGGCTGCCTGCATTTCATCATGTGACACTGTGATGGCCATGTTGCAGGAGGTCAGGTGAGCAAAGAGTCATGGGGGAGGCACAGCGGTACAGAAACCAAGCACCCTCTCAGGATCACCATAGTACTACATTTCTTGGGAGTCTGACCATTCTGTCCTAAAGTGGGTGGGCCTGTGGGCGTGACAGGGCCTTTGCCAAATGCCCCTGAAATTTGGGTGCCTTAGGCAAGTGCCTCGTCTGCCTATTTATAAATCCGGCCCTGACAAAACATTACAAAGCAATGGTTTGTGTAGCCCTATGTAACGAGAAAGATTAAGAGGATCATGGTGTTGTAGCCGTTGCATGACGATCACTTCGAGTGTGATGTTCCAAATCCTGTCCTCTTGTCCCACAGGCATCCATAGCACGATCCATCTTTGAACAGAGGAGTTTCGATGTGACTGGACTGAAGTCTGGACAACACTTCCATGAAGCTCACCCCTTGGTGTTTCAAGTGATTGTGTTGGTGATGCAATGTTTGACCTGATGTTCACAGCAACCTCTACTGGAACTTTCACATATGGACACGAATAATGTGTGTTCTAACATCCAGGTATCAGACATGTACAGTAAGCCTGCTTATACACAGAGTTGTCAAACCATGTGGACAACACATGAGCAGTTCACCAAAATATTCCTATTTAGTTCAGATATACCGTTTGTGTGCTCATACAAGTGTTTAATGCATATAGGCTATATACCCAGAAAACACATGTATGTTAAAATGTATTTTAAGACACAATAAAGAAGAGCCATCACTATTCAATCTGTGTCTGTATGAATGAATGTTGGATCAAACCTCTGTCAACGTGGAACCATACCCAAGGCTAGAATATCCCTCAAACAAAGGAAGGAATGACCTACATCACAGGAGTCCACTTATTGTATGACCATGAGTGGACTTTGTGATGTATACATGCAATGACATGATGGCAGTGATACACTAATGTGTGTTGTGAGTGATTAAGTGGTGATACAGGGGACAGACTTCCACAGTGATGTAACGTCCACGTCCACGGTTTGTGTGTTGCTCAATATAATCAATGTCCTGAGACTGCTGTAGGTTGACATATCTCAGTACATGGGCTACATCAACAAACAACCAGACCAAGTGGATAAGTGTTATAACTGGTGAAGTGTGTTACAACCTTAGTTAAACAACAACACAACTTAATACATAACCCAATGCCCAGCCTAAGGTTTCAATGTGTGTGCTGCACATTAACATCTTAGGAAGATCATTGGGTTATCCAGTGAGTTAGAATGTGATTCAAACTCCTGTTGTGCAACTGACTCACTAGGGAACACAATGCTCACCCTAGGATCCCAATGTGTAGCACACACATTGAGATCCTAGGGTGTACATTGTGTTCCCCAGTAAGTCAGCTGCACAATAGAGTTTGATCCAAAGACAATAGTGATGCATGTTCCATCTGTCCTGCTTGTTATTTCCCTGCTAAGTCACTTAGCAGTTTGTTTGGTTTTCCCCTCAAACACAACAAGTGATGCAGACGAATGTTCAGTGTTGCACCAGTTGTTGTGGTAAGGGGTTCTGATGAAATCTAACACACATCATGGCCATGTAACACTGTCGTGTTATATGGCTACAGGGATGGTTGTCAGGTCAATTTGGACAATGGTGTGTGTGTGTGTGTGTGTGTGAACCCATGTTGTAACAAACATCCCACAAAAATTTTACCCAGGCACAAGCTGTGTTCACTGCATTGTTTGGCAACGCATTGGAGACAACCGTGCCACCCAATCCATAACTGAATACACAGCAGATCAGACAGGATTCAAAAGCACAATGTTCCTTTATTGAGGGGGCAGATAACAGGTTGGGCCTTCATTTCTTCTTTTGTTTGGGGGGGGGGCTTAGATTGGGTGCCAGAGGTGGATGCCCTGGCTGATCTCCTGGTCACCCTCTGCCCTCTAGGGGTGGCCTCAGGGGTAACACTGGAGGGGGTGGTGGTTGCAGTGGACCCCTCTGTGGAACGCAGGTTCTCCCTCTCCATCCTCAGGTTCTCCCTGCGGTTAATCTCTCGCAACTCCACCAGCACCTGTGCAAACATGTCCATCATTTCCGTGTGGAGCTGGTGGAGTTGTGTGTTCACCCTGGTCACCTCCGACTCCAGGCCTTGGATCCTGGTCTCCAACCTGTTGATGTTTCTTCTGGATTCCCTCCGGCTCCTCGTGATGTTGTCGTTGGTGGAATGGCCTGACCGGAGTAGTCGTCTTTGAAGGGCCATGCACTCCTCCAACAGACCTGTGGGGCATTGACTGCTGGAGATGGGAATGCCAGGTGACTGTCTCCTCAACCTCAGTTGTCTCCTCAACCTCAGTTGTCTCCTCAGCCTCCTTCTCCCCAGCTTCAGCTGTCACCTCAGCCTCCTTCTCCCCAGCTTCAGCTGTCTCCTCAGCCTCTATCTCCCCAGCCTCTGCTGTCTCCTCTGCTGGTGCTAGGTGTGCTGTGGCTGCTACTGCTGTTTCTGTTGGTGGAGTGGCTTGCATAGACGGTGTGTGGGTGCTCACCACATCAAGGGACCCACTGCTGCCCACTGACGCCTGTGCTGGTTGAGGTGGTGGAGTGAACAAGTCCCTCGGCATAGGGCGCTGGGACTCCCCAGTCAGGCCCAGGTGTTGGTAGTCAAGTGGCCAAGGGTCATATCTTGGCCACTGGTAGGTGCTTGGCCCCCACCTGGGATCATACCTGGGGCCATGCTGGGGAGCCAGCCAGGAGGGTAGATCCATCTGGGTGGAATATGGCCCATATTGGCTGGTGGCCACATTCCCCGGCAGCCATTGCCTCCCTGGTGGTGGTGCTGCTGCTGCTTGAGGGTAATAGCTCTGGAGGTGGTGGGATGCATCCATCTCTCCCCCTGCATCCAGCCGCTGTAGAGTTGTGAAGCATCCTGTGGTGGTGCAGCCAGTTGAGGGGCAGCCAGTTGGGGGGCAGCCAGTTGGGGGGCACCCAGTGGTGATGCAGCCAGTTGAGGGGCAGCCAGTGGTGATGCAGCCAGTTGAGGGGCAGCCAGTGGTGATGCAGCCAGTTGGGGAGGAGATGTGGAGGTTGTATACGGTTCCCATTGGCTAGTCCCCTCCTCCGTATACTCCTCACTGGGTGGTGTGGTCGGCTCCTCCACAGGCTCCTGCTGTGATGGAGGAGCATAAGCTGTGTGGAAAATTGAGATTGTGTGATTAGTAAATGTAGCCATGATGGGATTAAAGGGATACTAATACATGAAATGCGGAAGGGGAAATATATGGTGTGGGGTTTATCACCCTGAGTGAAACAAGGGTACTCCCACTGCTGAAAGGTGTTTTTTTTCAAAAAGTATTCCAGCTCAGAGTAGAATTGCTTTGGTGCAATATCCCAGTGGCCTGAAGTTGTACATTGGCACTGTTGCTACATTATCCTATGGGGATTTATGGCTCCTGGACAAAAGCTGTCCATAGGATGGTCTAGCAACATCGCCATTGTACAGTTCCAGGCCACTGTGATATTGCCCTTGGAATATTCAACTTTGAGCTGTGCTACTTTTTGAATGAAACACCTTTCAGCAGTGGGAATACCCTTGTTTTGCTCGGGGGATGAGCCCTGCAATATATTTGTCTTTTCACGTTAGGTATTACTATCCCTTTAACAAAACAGCAATGGTTAATTTCACCATGATGTAATATTGTAGGCATCGTAAGAGATGTGGATCGATGTTAGTCCTATCCCTCCAACCCACATGGTTAGACAGATATTGCTCTATTTGACAGCTGGAGATATCAGTCATTTCACCACACGGAGGCTCTTCAGCAGAGCCTAAATTGCCCCATTCAGAGATGTAAACTTCATTGTAATGGTGCACAGAGTGTGCTTGCAAACCAGGCACACTTTGTTGACCATTTCAAAGATGTATTCCTCTCTGAATGGGACAATTTAGGCTCTGCTGAAGAGCCTCCGTGTGGTGACTGAAATCTCCAGCTGTCAAATAGAGCAATATCTGTCTAACCATAAGGGTTGGAGGGATAGGACTAACATCGATCCACATCTTTTTACGATGTCTACAATATTACATCATGGTGAAATTAACCATTGCTATCCCATTACAGTTACACACAAGGAGAAACGGTCAAATATGTATGTGGATATGTACCTTTCATATGGATACAAATATATCCTTTCAAGATATGAAGCCAGAGATCATTTCAGTACGTGTGGTTGCCTTACTGGCTATATATGTGCACCCATCAAAATATACATTGGATTGATATCATGAATATGAACATGCCTCGTATATACCATCTACGCAGAGTGGGATATACTATGTGTATTTGGATGGTATCAATTAGACTTGTGCACGGGCAAAATTTTCGGTAAAATTCGAATTCGGATGAATTTTTTTTTTCTAATTCGGATGATCCTAATTTCGGACCGGGCCTATTCCATTTGGACAAAATTCTGATCCATTCCGAATTATTCGGCCGAATTTAACATGGGTTAAATTATAGCAGTGCGCCTCCGTGCATGCTGCTATCATTCTTTGCAGACAGGGTGTGCATTTAGAAAAAGATCCATCCCAAAAACGGACATTGTCGTACATTGCCAGTCTGTGCATGTCACCTCTACTCCAGCATGGGATGCCAGTCACAATGCAAACGTCGAACATCGAGAACCCATGCCTGTCATTCAATTTAGCATGTTCGAACATCGAAACCCCATGCCTGTCCTTCAATATAGCATATGTTCGAACATCGAAAACCCATGCCTGTCACATCCTACTCAACATAAGTGGTCGACTCGAACATGGACAAACTACATGTCACATTCTATGTTAGCACATGGGTAAAGATTAAGGTTTCATTTTCTGGTACCAGCCTCCTACCCTACTGTCCCTCTTTAGTACCCAAATTCCTCTCTCTCGTTTTCCTATCCTGATTTTCCCTCATATCAGATAACTCTATGTGTATATACATTGTAGTGTTTCATACTACATCAAGAATAAACATCAATGATTGTAATGTGATAGATGTAATGTGTTAAAAAGAAAAATTGAGACATTCTGTTGTGAACAAACTGCAACACAGGAGAGAAATAAAAAAAATGCTTGACATCTATTCTGAAGAGGGGTCCACAGCATTGTCTTAGTATAGCAATATCACCGTTTTCCGTGAGTGTGCAATACAGGGCTATACGGTAATTGCTGGGAATTTCCCAATGTCATAATCAGGGGATGATGGGAGTTGTATTCTAACTACTGTTAGGAAACACATAAGTGATGCACATTCATCTCCCACCTAGAAATTATTTACACACGAGGCAACTCCCCCAAGTAATATCTAGCCCCTTTCCAAGTGAAAGGACTTCCAGAAAGGCTTCAGATCTCTTAGTGACTCACCTGTTATTGCCAGTCAGCGTGACCCGGAGAGTAGGAGGGGGTGATGCTATGGCTGCAGATTAAGTCTGGCACGGTGCTCTTAGTTGGTCACTCGTCACAATGTTGAAGCTCAGCCCGGCCAGCACCTTCTGGGTGGAGACACCTCACAGCAATCCTGTTCAGGACACATCATGCACTGTTGTGCACTCATACTAGGGATCCCAAATGTTTAGACTCATTTTGTACAGGGGGCACCCTCCTGTATTTGTAAAACCTCTCTAGCAAATCTGGGACGGTAGACCTATTTACTCAAGTCTTGACTTTAGGTGAGCGATAAACAATACAAAATAGGCATAATGTTTCACTATCACATAATTCACGTCACTGAAGCAGCCAGCAGGCATCGCCACTGAGTGAGCATAGGGCTGCCCGGCTGCTGACCGTCACACTGATGGGACACCCTGCAACACAGAACTGGCGGAAGAGCACAAAATAAACAAAGCAAATTGCCACCCCTGTCAAAGTGCCGCCTGTGTCCATGGACCCACTGGGACCCGTGTAAGGGCCGGCCCTGTATTCGAACAAATACCTAATTTTTTTTATATTTTGCACAGGAACAAATATTACTTGTTCTTGCAGTGGCAATAACTGGAACTAATGCTGGCTGCCTACCTAAGCCTAGCCTAATGCTACCTGCCTGCCTACACAACAACTGTACACTCTCTAATCTCTTCTCTCTCTGAGCTCCAACAACGCAATGAGGAAATGCAGGCTGTCTGTCTGTGTGACTGTGTCATTAGTCCAACCCCCATCATGAAATGAAGAAGGCTATTCGAATACAGACAAAAGAGGGAAGTAGTGCATGAAACGGAGAATGGAATTGGACTAGAGACATGGAGGGAAAATTATGGAGGGAAAGTAATTGAGCGCGCACAGGAAGTACAAAAAAGTCCTGGTCAAAAGTAGTCAAAACTTTTGGAAATGTGTCGATTGCCGAAACGTCCGAAAGTTTCAACGAATTTCGGACCTGGGCTGTTTGGAGTCGGATCATTTTTTCCGAATGACCCTTGAGTTTCGAATGTCTCCGAATGACCCCATTTTCGACGAAATCCGAATGTCTCAGAATGAATTCGCACATGTCTAGTACCAATGTAAGTTAGTTTCTGATGGGTGCACATGTCTGGCCAGTAAGGCAATCACAGGCAGTGAAATGATCTCTGGGTTCACATCGTGTTGGGACATATTTTGAGCCATTTGAAAGGTACATATCTGACCATTTTCCTTTGTGTGCATATCTTTTTTGAACAGATGTACAGTGGAATTCAAGTGTTATTCAACCCTATCTTCTTAGGTGATCCCGTACAATGCACAATTTTTTATTACTTGACAGGTGACTCTCTGGTTGTTAGGATGATATCCTATGCATTGCATTGTGAGGCATGGGATACCACCGTGGCAATCAGAGATTGATGAACTGTACAGGATCCTGTCCATGTCGTGTGTTCCAGTTGAATCCTGAAGGGCAACAATCACGCCAGTAGTGAGGGATATCTTTGATTGAGGCCTGTTTTTCTTTGAGTATGAGCCGATCCATCCTTCTGAGTGAGGCAACCGCACTCAATCCAAGATATCGATCATTCATGGCCTGTTGGTGACCAAGGTACAATGGTTGATATTTGGTTCCCATGTTTATCCTGCAAACAGTGGCTGGTGTACCATCCATCCATGGCATCAGCACCCCTGAGGATCCATGTGGGAATCAGATGTGAGATATGTCATTTCAAGTTAGAGTAAATGATTGCAGCCACAACACGAAGGCCTACTTTTTCCACCTTTAATTCTGGGGAATTGTTTGAGGCCTGTGTGTTGCACAAACAAACAGTTATTCTCAGTGACACTGTGATGTGTGACCTGCTCCATCCTTTTTGTGATTCAGTAAGCGGTGATGTCGACATGATGGAGTGAACATGATGCTGACTTCTCCAGTGATCTCATTTCCCCATTTCCAGTGTTTTCTATGGAGTCTATACAATGGGACCTTAGCAACTTGATTCATCTTATTGCATATTCTCCATAGACTAACACTGGTATTGGTGGAGTGAGGGTGTATAAGGGTTAATTTCTCTCCACCATCTCCACCATCTGAGACAGTGGTCTTGAATGTGTGGGGCAGGACATTCCAGATACTTACCCTTCTGTCGCCTGGAATGATCCACTTCCCAGGAAGTGTATGGCACACATCAGCTACTGCAAACCAGATAGGGCATGGTTGATGCTATAAAAGGGGTAGACATCATCTTTGATCACCTTATATAGGTTGATGATACTGTGCGCCATCAACCTATAGCGGTCTCTCACCTCAGAGTCAGTCATTCCAAGGATTATGACCTTTTTGCAGAATATTCTGGGTCTTGGTGGTTGTCTGTAATCCCTGTGCTTCTCCACAGGTCCCTGTTGCAGCTGTGGTAGCTGTGGGAGATCCAGCTGGGGCAGCTGAGGTGCTACTGCCTGGTGTGGTCCTCCAGGTGGAGATGGTCTCCTGTCTGGCTGTCCAGCTGGAGGCTGTTCAGCAGGTGTGCTTGGGGGTTCCTGGGGATCCCTATCCCTTGCACGCCTTTGTCTCCGATGTCTTTGTAGGAATTGATATGCAAACATACTGCTCATATTTTCTCTCTCTGTCTAGTGGTCTAACTGCAAACATGCCACGTCTGATGAGAGTGAGAGGTCACTTTAAAACAGAGGTGGGGTGTTGTCCAGGCACGGTCATCGGGTTGAGAGTGACCAATGTGTTTGTGTTGTCCAGGTAAGTGTTTTGTGGTGTGGCTGTTGTTGTTTGTGTTATTAGTTGTACTTGCTGTGTACCCTCAGGTCCGAGTGTGACGTTGTCAGGTGCAAATAGTGTCTCCATTGGCTAGTGATGTTGCACAGGTGAGCTTGGGTTGCTTTGGGATTGACAGGTATGCATCTTGTGTCGTGTGTCCATGGGTATTGTTGTGTGTTAACCCTTGTTGTTCCAGGGTATGGTGTGTGTGATTGTGTTGTGTTAATTAAAGCCTTGTCCCTTGGGTGTTGATATGTTTTTGTAGTTTGTCCTGGGCATTTTGTAGGGCAAGTCCATTTTCCATGTGTTTACTTGGCTTTGCAGAGGTTAAATTTGCCATTAGTGTACTTGTGCTGGGTGTTGTGTGTGCTGATGTTTACCTTTTTTTTGTCCGTTGTGTGTTGTGCAGCCAGAAAAAACGGTTGCAGATATTCACCCATTAAATGTATCAATTTATCATCCATTATAACTACCGCACATGATTGAATGGCTCCTGGGTATAGCTGTTCCATTGTTTTCAATGGGCGAATTATTATCATCCATTGTGATTATAAAACTGTCATTAGCTGTTTCTAAGATTGGTAACTGAATGGCTTGCAGTGCTTAAAAAACGCTTTTTTGTTTTGTTTTGTTTTTTTTGCCATCGAAGACAATTGAATCGAGAGCTATGTACCTCAAGCAAAATCTCAGAGGGTAGACAGAATAGGTGGTGGGTCATTGTTTGCTTAGGTTATAGCTTATATTACAAAGTCCAGAAGTTTTGAATCTCTAGTCTAGACCCCATGTATGCTATACAGGTACTTCCCTTCTTCGCCCTATAATACATCCCCAGATCACTGATACTTAACTATTTCAGTGCTACGGGTGATGAGCACTGCATTGCTGAGCAGTGTCAGTGAGCGGAAAAAGTAATGTAGGGCTAAGACATTAATTACCTGCATGGTATTATTTAATGAACAATCTATATATCTAAATAACTAAAAAACTGATTTTCTAAATTTCTAAATAAAAATTAGCTGTACAATATATTGGTGATTTGGAAAGCTCACTCAAAATCACCTAACTTGTTTTAGGCAGGGGATAGAGTAACTTTAATAACACACACTCTCCAATGTAAGGTTCCCACCAAAATATGAGTGATATGCCATGGGTCCAAAAACCCTCAGCATATCACTTAACCAATACTTAATTTTATAACCCCCGCCATAAAATAAACTGAACTGTGAGAGGTTGCAAGAAGTTACATCACCATTCATATAGTGAACCTTCAGACCTACACTCATATATTTTTGAAGGATATGGGTTTTTTTTTTTGACTTATTGGAGAAATAAAGGCTTTATTCTAAATAAATGGTAGTAAATCATGATTGATATTATAACTCCCATCAACCCCAACCAGCCATCAGCTTGTTGGGGATGATATGAGTCATAGTTTCCAAAACCTGGAGGTCCAGAGAATAACTACCCTTGTCCTAGGGTGTCACACGGATAAACAGAACACAAGGTAGACCTAAGAGGCAGGTGAGGAATACTAGGCACTTACTTGACAGTGGTGGTGCTACGCTGCTGGGGAGACACAAGTTGACACATCAAGAAACTTCAAAGCTGCTGCAAGGAGCTGCCAGCCAGCAAACCTGGGGTGCATAGTTTCAGCTGAAAGTGTGACCTTGTTGCAGCTACTAGTAGGGATGGATGAAATGTTTCACCTCAAAAGTGAAACAGGGTGCAAAATTCCACTTTCTGCTGAGTGGGAAATGTTTCTTGAGAGAAATTATTTTCTGCTTTTCCACGCTTAGCTCATGGCATTAAAATCAATGATATGACTGAATCTCTCACACACACACACAAACACACTAGACAAGCCTCACAAGCATGGGTAAAATAAAAGTGGTTCCCAAAGCATGTCATGCTGTGTTTGTGAGAGGTAGAGAAAGCAGCTCACTTTTTGAGCTAGTTAGGATAGGCTAATAATGTGTAGCTTAGGGAGTCGTGTGGGCAGTCAGTTTGTTCCCAATGTTAATGGAATCTGGGGAACTCTAGGGAGAAAGGTGATTTACCCAAAATACCCCAAAATCTTGTGTGACTGAGACAGTCTAGTGATCCAAGTTTCCTCCTGAGCTGGCTGTTCTAGGGGTACTGTGTTAGGGGACTCTGTGAGTGTGTAAAGGAAGAAAGTAGATTTACCCCAAAATCTTGTGTGACTGAGAACAGACAGGCAGCTGTGATCTAAGTGTCTTTCTGCTGGCTGTTCTTTTTCTTAGGAAAGTCTGGGCATGTGAAGAAGGGAGAAAGGAGAATTACCCCAAATATCCCAATGTTTTGTATAACTGAGAAAAGACAGGCCGGTGATCCAAGTTTCTTCCTCTGATGACTGAGCCACTGTGACTGTCTGACAGAATATTTAGTAGACTGACACTCAGTAGAGAAACAAGTTCAACTAACACAGACTGCTTCAACAACCAGAAGAAGAGGGGCCAGCCTGTTTAGTATTGTCTATCATCATCATCTGTACTGAATAAAAAAAATACTTCATAGACCTTGGGAGAGAGAAAGCAGCAGTAGAAATCTGTTTGACACTAGCTAAAGGCAAAGAGGGAAAAAAAGTAGTTGCAATGGTGATAGGGACAGTTAAAACATAGATTAAAAAATATATAAAAATTTTAATAAAAATTAAAGTAAAATAGTTTGACTGATAGGTCACAGAGACAGGAATCCTGATGTGTTATGACTGGGTCAGAAGATTCAAGAAGAGTTAAAGTATTTTGTAAAGGGCAAGCCATCACACACAATCAGTTCTGTTGTGTACATCACTGTTAAAAAATTCACACTTGTTTAATTATTTAAAGCTAACTTACTGGGGCGATGGTGAAAGGAGTATGAGCAGTGTAGGGATGTGTTAGTAAAGTGGTAGTCCCAGAATTGACTGCAGCCATTGTTACTGCATCATGTATAAAAAAAGATTTAAATGGAATAAAGCAGACTTGTAAATATTATAGAAAAACTACAAAACCATGTGTATCACACATGGGGTGCCACAAGCTCCACAAAATGATACATATAAAAAAATAAATTAATTAAAAAAAGAAAGCTAAAGATAGTGAATTTGATAAAGGACAAATATATCACAAATATAAACATACAGCTGGCAAACCCCAATCAAACCCACCCAGGCATCCCACCCAGATACCCCTAACTAATATGCATGCATATCGTATTGATAAAAACAACAACAAAAAATACCAAGTGCTTCCCTCTATATCAGTGTTTCTCAATTCCTGTCCTCAGGAGCCACTAACAGGCCAGGACTTAAGGGATTTCTCTGCTAGAGCACAGGTGTGGTGATCAGAGGCTCATTCACATTGATTAATTTATCTGTGCTCTAACAAGGAAATGATCAAATCCTGGCCTGTTAGTGGCTCCTGAGGACAGGAGTTGAGAACCACTGCTCTACATCATAAGTAACACCAATAAAAATTGGAGGGATTGTGATATAGTATCAAACATTACAGTTTTGTCTTATATGTATTTGTCTCAAAGACTAAATATTCACTAATTTGTAACAGTCAATGGAGATATGATGATAATCATGTAAATCAATAAGAATGAAGGATGAATATAATGTTAAATGAATATCTGAATGGGACAAATGCTTAGATGAGAACAGTCAATAAGTTCCATACGGAAGACCATTATTAGTGCTGTGCTGTTAGTAGCCTTCATAAATCAGCATGTTGTTAATGAAGCAATGTTATTAAAGCAAGTGTGTAGCAAGCAACCACATATAAATCAAACTTGCAGAATCATTCCATTGTGTTTGAAAGTGTCTGGCTCTTGACGTTCATCATGCTAATATTATTTTCATTGCTTGCATACCTTCAGTAATGATGTTTCATAAACTCACAGGGCTAGATTTAAAGCCAGTCGTTAACATTGCCGTTAGGGCCAAAGTGAATACCGGCTGTTAAACTAACATGTTTAACGCGGTATTCAAAGGCCCTACCAGCTAGAACTCCAAAGGATGTTAAGCCACAAAAGCAGTCTTGTGGCTGAACGTCCGTTTGGTGCGTTTAGCTCCCAAAACGCCTCTAAAAGCAGCGATATTGGGAACTGAACAGTGAAAATCAATTAACTATCGGTGCTTGACATACTGCCAAAAAATAAATATATGAGCATTAAGCATGAACAAATACATTGCAGAAACCTTTGAGTGGCAGAGGGGTACGCAAAGCAATGCGTTGCGTACCTCACTGTCACTCAAAGGGTGTAATTTTTGTGTCCCATAGATATAGCCACATATGCCTCCATGTAATGCCCCATAAAATACATGCCCATGAATAAAAAGATCCATAGATACAGCAATCAATGTAATTCCCACATGCGCAATGACACTTAGCTTATATATGTTGTCTCCGCCGCTTGGAGAGGTCACGAGGGCAGCAGCGGCGGAGACAGAAATGTCCCACGATGATCCTCATTAGCTGTGTATGGGCCGATGCCCATAACACACTGAGAGCGTGCCAGAGTCCTCTGATCAATTTAAGATCTCATAAGGAGGCTACATTCCCATTTTTTAACCAATCAGTTTAAACTATTGACAATCTAAAAAAAGGGCTACTTTAAAATGTCCGCACGACCATCGATCCACAGGTAGATAGGACTGCCCGGGTAGGTTTGATTGGGGATTGCCAGCGGAGGCTGTATATTTACATTTGTGATAATAATAAATGTATACTTTTTGGAACTTGCTGGGTATTATATTTCTTTATACTATAGAGTGCCCTTTATTAAATACACTATCTTTATCTTTTTTTTTTTTCTTTTTACTGCATCATGTGCAATAAATGATGATGATCCTTCTCCTCCTTTTTGTCAAAGTCTCCAAAAAGTTCCTCCACCACCAGTAATATTAATAAACCCTCTAAGAAAACTGAAGACCACAATGAGTTGCACTGTAGTTTTTATGGCATAATAGAAAAAGGTGTAGCGGCTCAACCATGCGCTACATCTGACAGTTAGACAAAATAGTACAGCACCTGTCTGGAAGCTGTAGAAAACTTTGTGAAAATCACTGTAAGGGGAAAATAAATTGTTTGAGGGAGTAGTGGGAGATGCTGAGGATGACTTAATTACTACTGATGATGTTGATCTAAAATATATCCCTCCAGCATACTCCTCTTCTTCAGATACAGATAAAGTTGAGAGCGAGAGAGATGATGACATAACCAGAAAATCAGCTGAAAGGCAAAGGCTCAATCTTCCACCACTGAAAAGGAACACTGTTCCTTTTTACAAACCGTTTAAGAAATAATTTGGAAAGACTGACTCTGTATAAGTAAAGATTAAAAAAAATGCAATCATCCTGTCAGTCAAGCCCCCAATCAGCCACACACTGGTGTTGAGTAACCAGCAGCAACATCCACAAGCCTAGCTATGATGAGGGACACTGCTGCTGTTGAAAGTGCAGCACCATTGACACCTAGTAGTACTATGGAAGTAACACCTATCCCTAGTAGTAATAGCTCCTCAATGAAGTCCTCAGAATAGACATACTTTACTCACAATCTAAAAGTTAAACATGTTACTATCTGTTGTCTGTATAAGAATCATATGAACAGGGGGAATGCAGGCTCACAACTAGGCACCTCCTCACTGAGATACCTCCTGAAGCACAACCAGTGCCACAACTAGCTGCAACAGAAGCACTCTCTGGGCTCTGGGTCACGTAATAGAAATTTTGTTGATGTGTCAGATAGTTTTCCAATATTTCCTTCCTTTGAAATACTGCTGTACTGCTGTAGAGGAGATGATTACTTGTAGGATATTAAGAGTTGTAGAGTGCCTACACATGCCTTCGCTGAAACCTCCACCACCACAAGTCATGTTGTTAAAGCAATAAAGTTACACAGATCTTTACCATGCACTGACAACCCACACTTACTGAGTTATTGGGAAGGAGTCAGCTTCAAACTTCACAAAAATACTCCCAAAGTACGCTTGTGGAATGGCAAAGTTGACAAGATGTTGGCAGTTGACTTGCTGCCTTATTCCTTTGTAGAAAACTGAGGTTTCAAAAAACAAATGTCATATGTTGCACCCTACTGGTATATACCAAACCTCGCTTATATTTCAAGGATAGCTGTGCCAGAATTGTACAAGCAGAGCTTAAGGTGGTGAGCAAAGGGCTGGAAACCTCAAATGGAAAGAATATTCACTGACAACAGAAATGTGGACAGGTGTGCAGAGTACAGACTATATGACTGTCACTACTCACTATGTTTCCTTCCTCCCCAGTGGGAAACAATAGCTTGCAGCATCAGGTCGCAACCAGAAATCTTTCCTCTGGTTCTGGCAGCAGTAATAAAGAATAACAGAAGAATAGCCTATACCATGTACACGCCTCTTTGTGCATGCAAAATTATAACAGAAAGCAAGTCAAGTGACTCAGCAGCATCAAGCTAATATTGGTGGTTGTGGTTGTGGAGGCAGATCTCTATGGGACTTGCTCCCAGAGTATGTGTTGTTAACTGATATAAATGAACACTGTGTAGCTCCTAGTAGTGGTCCCACTGCACATGAGATGCTTACAGCATTCTTGCCGAATAGTTATATATTAGGCCAAACCAACTGCCCCATTGACTACTGGCAAACAAACAGTGTGTTGCCAGTGTGCAATTTGAGCATGTTTTCAGTGCTGCTGGTTTTACTGTTAATGATCACAGGACACGGCTATCATGTAGAAGTGTTGGGAGACTTACATTTCTAAAAAAGAGCAAGCATCTAATGCCACCTGAGTATCAGGTAGCAGATGTGGACAAAACCACACAAGACAGGAAAGCCCACGACACATATTATTAACAGCAGCACTGAGGATGATTAGGTGGAGGGATTTGAAGGTTACTATAACCACATTGCACTTTTGGGATCACTACTGTGACCACTGAATAATGTTTGAAAATAATCTGTTAATAATGCAAGCTTAACCCTTTTAGTGCCAAAGGAGTGATCAACGCTTTGCATTGTGTTGCACACCCTTATGGCACACAAAGGATTAGTTTGGATTCAAAGATGATAATGCAAATGATTTGCATAACATTCATTCCTGCTCTCACTATGGCCTTTGTATGCTCCACTAAGGACACATGATGACAAGAAAACTTAATAAAAATAATGGGGGAGATTCACTAAGCGGTGATAATGAGGTGATATTGTGGAGATGACTTCTCCAGTTTATCACTTCTCGAGTTCTTATATTATTCTATGGAGCCTATTCACTAAGATCTCCAAAGCTGAAGAAATCTTAGTGCATAGGTTCCATAGAATAACATAGGAATTGGAGAAGTGATAAACCGGAGAAGTCATCTCCACTTTATCACCTCTTCCCCCCAGTATCCTTCCTGCCACCAGTGTAGAGTATTCAGCAGGATGGAATGTCCACACATGCTCCCTGATACCCTGCATTTGATTGTTCTCCACCATATATGGACAGTGCATGAACTGCCAGAGCCTCACATCTACAGACTCGCTATCAGCTGGTGGAGGAGGTAACTGAAGATGCTGAGGGTGGGCAATCAGGACATTTTCCTATACCCAGACCCTAGCACAAGAAGACAATGCAGGTGTTATGCTCATTATCAAACTTCCAGGCTGGGTTTCTCTTGTCTTCCTCTGGGATTTTCACCCCTGATCTTTTTATACCTGGGGAGGGACAGAGGACACAGTGACAGTGGTTCTTGATTTGTTTTTGGGGGTTTGACTTTCACATGCTTAACATAAATGTCATGGAGTCTATGTTGCATGAGCTTTAATAGGGCAGATGTGCCAAGGTGTGTCCCCTCCCTTCCCCCCTTTTCACTACCTTATCACATGTAGTGCACAGTACAGTCACTGATAACTACACTATACCTGTCCCAAGGAAAAAGTGTTCCCATGATTAAGGTAAGGAGAGAGTTGGAGAAGTATGACCTTCTTCTATTTCTCCAAAATCACCTTCATTGGCTGGTGCAGTTGATGCTACTGCCTTGGCATCAACACTATAGCTAGGAACAGGAGTATTGGTGGTGAATGGAGCCTGTCCTAGTTCCATATCACTACTTGAAGAACCCAATCCCATAGTGGCCAAGGGGGTTCTATGGCACATCAGACTGTTCATCATGATCTTGCTGATGAAACAGATAAATATCCATCTCTGACAGCAGAAATTACAGCAGCAGCAAATGTGAGAATGTCACTGCTGGTGGTGGTGATGCCTTTCATCTCTTTCTCCCAAGAACTCCTCAGCTTATTCCAAAAATTATATTTAGTTCTAATTATGCTAGTCAAGAAGCATCTGCATCATTCTACTGTATATACAAAAATGTTGTGTGACTAACAAAAACAACAGAAAATAATATCACCGCTCCGTCACCTTGAATTGCAACCAATACCTTTTAACAACTTAAAGCGATAGTAATACTTAAGCTGTAAAAAAATATATGTGTAGGGTTTATGTCCCCGAATAAAACAAGGGTACTCCCACTGCTGAGAGATATTTTATTAAAAAATTATAAGAGCTCAAACAAATGAATAAAGCTAAATGTATCATAAACTATTATTTTTAAATAAAGTGGCTATTAAAGCTCTTTCTAAATCACTTAAAGGGATAGTAATACTTAAAATGCTAAAAAATATATGTTGTAGGGTTTATCCCCCTGAGTAAAACAAAGGTACTCCCACTGCTGAGAGATATTTTATTAAAAAAGTAGAACAGCTCAAAAATTTTTAAGTGCAATGTCACAGTGGCCTGAACATTTACAGTGACCTGTTGCTACACCATCGTATGGACATTTATGGTCTATGGCCCAGAGCAGTCCATAGGATGGTGTAGCAACAGTGCCACTGTAAATTTTCAGGAGTACCCTTGTTTTACTCAGGGGGATAAACCCTACAACATATATTTTTTTTACATTTTAAGTATTACTATCCCTTTAAGTGATTTAGAAAGAGCTTTAATAGGCACTTTATTTAAAAATAATAATTTATGATACATTTAGCTTTATTTATTTGTTAGTTTAAGCAAATTTAACAGTCTTGGTTGGGAGAGCAGCATGGAATGCTAGTGCCACTACTGTCTAATTTACATAAAATGACAGAAAAAGCTAAAAATCTTAAAACTAATGTTTTAAATAAAAAATCTTTCAAAATATACAGGAGATTTTGAGAGCTCTCTAAAAATCACCTACTTTGTTACTTCCACTTTAACTGGGCACAAACCACTGTATTTCATCTTGTTCGGTACAATCACATTCAGGATAAAATATTCATTTTTATGAAGCTAATTTTTTTTAATATGGCTAAATGATGTTCACTTATAAAAATTTAACAGTGTACTCAAATATTTGTGGATCTACACCAAGGAATAGAACAACAGAGACTTTTTTTTTTTTACAAAGGATCCCCTGCATGTTCAACATAAATACATACTGAAGCAATTTGCCAGAGAAGCAATTCTAGAAAGGAAATCATGTCATACAACAACAAATAAATAAATTTAAATGTAATGTAGAAAATATTGCAGCAGATTTATTGTGTTTGTTAATTATAAAACAAAAGCACAATCTTTGTATAATATAAATTGAAGGGATTACATATCCAAATGGAAGAAAATGTTTCTTCAAACGATAGTCAAGTAATTAGATTACTTACTTTGTTAAGTGAAATTTCAAAAATATATTCATTTTTCATACATGACTGACTTCATTATACTCTTATAATCTCTGCATAATGGGTGGTGTGAAATCTTATAGACGTTGATAGAAAATTTTTTAAAATTAATTACAAATGGCATTTAGGATGTATAAACGTTCAAAGATTTGGATACATATTACATTTTTATATTGTATGTAAGGAGAAATATATTTACATTACTGAAACTATATAAAAAAAAAAAAAATAGAACCTTAGACCAGTTACTGTTGTATGAGTTATGTGGCAAAAGTGGAATGGCTGCTATGGGACACCTGAGATTTTAAGAACATAATGGGTATTTTGATTTTACTTTGTCACAAACTTACGTGAAATCTGATGTACCAGAATACAAATCATACACATAACCTTAAACTAATTTATGTGTTGGGATAATCAAATAGTATATTGCATAAAAAGATAGTAATGTTTCACAAAAAACAGCAACTCCAATTAATCTTCATAGTATTTGGGTCATAGAGAGTGTTATTTCAATACTATCAGAGTTGTAGTTCAAGAGTAATTGAATTATAAAGTTTCCCCCTCCCGCCCCTTTTATCTAGTGTAACACTGCTCACCTCAGATGTGGAATCTGGTCCACAGACCAGACAGCTCACAGCAAGGGACAATCTTCTTACTGTGTGAACAATGAAAGCCCTGTCCCCACTGACAAGTTTTTCAGTTTTTTCCCTTATCTTAATTGAAGATTGTCCCTCTCTGCAGTCCACTTTGATACATCCCTGCTGTCCTGAGCGGAGCAGTGACATCAATAAAAGGGGGGGGGGGGAAACTTTATCATTCAATTACTCTTAAACTACAACTCAGAAAATACTGAAACAACACTCTCCATGGCCCAAGTACTATGATGATTTATTGGAGCTGCTTTTATTATGAAACACTACTATCCCTTTAATATTATTACATAGAAATTTCAACTCATATAGATTTTCACAGCACATTTTCAATTAAACATAAGCACCGGAAATTAAAAAATAAAAAATGGGGGGGGTGTCTTCAAGCCACACAAGTAAGACATGCTTTCCTGAGCTCTCTTAAGACCCTTTCTTAAGCTAGTAAAATCTGTGATTTCTCCTCCTCACAATAGCAAGATAATTGGATATTTTAACTTTTGGAAGGGAGGTGTCAAAGTTTTGCTGAGCAGCTCTATTCTGCCTGTTGATTCTGATGTCTGAGCTAATCTTGCGCTCTGCTATCCACAGCTGCTGTCTTCTGAGTTTCTGGCTCAGGCTGATCAGCTGACATCTCTGATTGCTCACATGACTGTTACCAGCCAACCCTCACAGGGTATTTAAAGGGATAGTAATATTTCGTTTTAACATAATTTTATTTTGTAGGCATTAAAAAAACATGAAGAATGATATGTCTTATCTCTCAAACCTTTATGGTTTAAGAGATATTCACAAACAAAGTATCCCCCCCGTTCAACCAGATCAGAAGGGAGGTGCCCAGGTAGACTGCAGAGAGGGACAATCTTCAATTAAGATAAGGGAAAAAGCTGAAAAACTTGTCAAGGGGGGAAGGGCTTTCATTGTTTTCATACAAAGAAAATTGTCCCCTTCTGATATCTGTCTGGTCATACAACCAGATTCACATCTGAGAAGAGATGGCTTACACTAGGTAAAAGGGGCGGGGAGGGGAAACTTTGCTTGCGAATATCTCATAAACCATAAAGGTTTGAGAGATAAGACATATATCATTCTTCATGTTTTTTTAATGCCTACAAAATAAAATAAAGTTAAAATGAAGTATTACTATCCCTTTAAAGCAGCTTGGCTCACTTCCCCATTGTCCTTGTGTTTGTTTGCTGACCTGTTGCTGCTGGCTGCTGTGGATTTTCCTGCGTTCCTGTTTGCTGAGTTCCAGACCCTTTGCTTGTTCCAGACTCCGCTGACTTCTATGCTTCTGACCTCTGGGTTGTTCCTGACATCGCGGACTTCTGTGTTCCTGACTCCGGCTTGGCTGATTACCTGTCCTGGTTCCTGACCCTGGCTTGTCATTTGGTTTATGCTCCTGATCACAATTCTGTTTGTTTATTTTTTGTTTCTTTAATAAAGGTGTTTAAGAGACAGGAATGCTGTAGTGGAGGAAGTTGATGATTAGGTGGCGATTGACTTACGTAGCATTCTTCCTAGAGGTTAATGTGAAGAGTTTTGCTGGAAAAGCAAAGAAAAAGGGAAAATCTTTTCAACTGTCCCTCATGGCTGCTGTCCCCAAATCTTTCAGGCTTGCGACTATTAATGTAGCAAGCTTAAGGTCAACTAAAGCAATATTTTGTCCTTTGAGTTTGTGTTCCATTTTGACATGGATGTTATTTTTCTACAGGAAACCAATTTGGACGATCTTGAAGATGTCCATAAGGCTAAGAGGGAGTGGATATGTGGTTTATCCTTCTGGGCTCTGGCAGCTGAACTTTAAGGAGGGGTGTTGATCTTATTTAAGAGCCATACAGTATGAAGTAAAAGGATGGTTGATATAAAGATGGGTAGATGAATGGTATTAGATATCTCAATAAGAGGGAATGACATGCATCTAATTAGCATACTTAGGCATCAGACAATGTGGGATAAGAAATGCCCTTTTACTGAGATTAAGATTATCCTTTTTTCTTCCCTGTACATATACCATTACTAGGCCTATGGACAGGGATGGTACCAGAAGCACACTGGGACAGTAGATAGTAAATAGTATGTTTAGAGATTCCAGCTTAGTGAATTTGTATATTGAGTTACCCAGGCCATATCATTTTCACTTTCTCTATGGATAGCTGCAGAAACAGAATAGATAGGCTTTTTGAAGGATGACTATTGTGGCAGCTCCTGAGCTGCAGGCATTAGAGTTTACTTAACACCTTTAGCTGTCTTTCTCCTTGAATGTCCTGGAGGCTTCTGAGAGAGGGAAGGATGCCTAAATGCAAATTGTAGACAATATTTCAGTGATGTATTTCAGGTCCTGGAGTCATTAGTGGGCTTCTGCTGACACCCCAGCATTTTTCCACAGATCCACATATACACTGTCTAGTGCCCTAGCATTATTCCAGTGACCCCTGGTAGTCATAGAATCACATATACCCTAGAATTGTTCCACTGTCCACTGGTAGTCACAGACCATCCAATATAATGTCCAGTACCCCAACCTTGCTCCATTGTCCCACTAACCTCTTTCATACTGTGCTCTCAGGAGCACTTGCTACTCTGAAAGACTTGAATTTCACACCTTGGATGCTACAGCAGTCTGCAACACATTTCAAAGGAAAACAGAGAGACATTTCTTGCTTGCTAGGGAGTAAATCAGAGATTCCTGCTCCACCTCCATGTACCGATATAAAGCCTTTGCTGCTCTTTTTCTTTCCTTGTGCAGGTACATATCATGCATGTCTCAATCCAGTAAATCTCTCTGATTTACATATCCACTCAGTCTCTTTATGTATTTTCCGGAAGTAAATCAGCTGTTAGATGCAGATGAAAGATATCTGCATTGACCCCTTACAGGCTAGCAAGGTCTCTAATTGTTTGCTTTTCAGTATGCTGCAAACTACACTAGCATCCAAGGTCTCATTATAGGCATGGCCCTGTGTGAGGGGTCACAGTGAAGGAGCAAGTTGGCCAGGTGATGCCTGTGGTGCCACGTATTTTACAAACCTACTGTAGAATATTGATGAACTATAGTAAGCTAACTTGCTCTTGTTGTGATAAAGATAAGCAAAATATTGATGCTCAAGTTAGCAGAATGGATAGATAGCTTCTATACAATATAATATTGTAGCAAGTTTATGATTTACTACTAAATAAAGTAAGAAATGGGTGGGTATTCCTTTAAGCCTGAGAAAAAGTGTATTGTGGCATACGTGATTTTGTTTTTTAGCATGTATTGCACATTATGCCATTTAATGTTAACAAATACTCATGAGAATGTGGATTAGGTACAAAAAAGGCATAAAATAATGATATACGTAAAGATCAGTGTTGAGATGTGAGCTTATATATTGATTATGTTTTATGGATAGGCATATCATATATAGTTTTAACAAAGTTTAACTGTTTGGCTCAAGCATTTGAAGCATTAAAAATTCCTGTCAATATTGTATTTTGACAACTGTGAAATATAATGTGTTTAGCAAAATGCTTTGAAACTTCTTTGAAAATATGTTCCCATAAAGTGCATTAGCTGGTGGGAAATAAGGTTAGAACAAAATATATTTCTACAGCAGCTTCCAGCTGCCATGGGACTAGTATCTGTTTAGCTGACATTGTAATCCATCCACTTAAATAAGAAAGTTTTATCTGCCCATTACAACAAAAAAAAAGATATTTAGTAATAGAGGCTTTGCATATCTGTAGTAAGTAGAATGACATTTTCATTGCTCTGCTTAACCATACTACTTAGATGACTAACCATTTGACTGCTGACATATCCTAATTACTACACAGAAATTATATGATTGATTTATTAAAGTTTTTAATGGCTTTATTGGTATTGCAAAGCTTGACACCTGTCTAAAAATTGTGCCTTATTGATAAGAATAATGTATTAAAGCTTATGGGGGTGAATGTACTATGTGAAGAGTAAAGTCATCTAGCAGTTTTCACATGTGTGCTCGCAAAGGTGGCAACATGAGGTAAAATGAAAATGCCAAATTCATATTTGTCATTATAGAATTTGCCCATAGGGCACCTAATTTTCAGGGGAAAAAGGCACAATGTCGTACATTTAGAGCCTTGGTTTCCAGTTGTGACAAATTATAGTTATGTATTAAATCACTTTTTTAAAATTAAATTAATAATGAATTAACTAACTATATAGTTTGTGTGAAAGGTAGTAGGGAAATAGTTAGGATTAGGGTTCAAGTGGGTTAGGGTTAGGGAATAAAGAATAAAACAGAAAGAAGGAGGAGTTATGACTGCAAAAAGATGGATGCTTTTTAGCTGGTGTGGATTGTTCGGTATACACAGGGATACCTCTTCCTAAACAACTGGAGATTAATAAAAAGGGCTCCACCACTTCTGTCCTCGCAGAAGCAGCAATCGAGCATTGGTCCCCTTCTCTTGCTACCAAGATTCCTGCCCATGAGCTCATAGATCAGACGCACCCAACTAGCCTTCAGATGGAGATGGAAGACTGCCTCATGAAAGAAGACATTCAATGGATCCCAACGAAGGAGGGCTTACAAAAATTCCTCACTAGGGATAACATTAGATCCTTTCACTCCAAGGATGACATGGACGTTTTGTAACTCAAGCTGCTTTCCATTGAGAAGTGCAGCAAATTAGAAAGAGGATCTTGGACCTAGCGGAAACCACTGAGCAATTTTCCAGCATCCAAGAGGACATGCAACAGCTCATATTGGCTCAGGAGGAGGAAGTTGCCTCTCTTAAGACACACATTGATGGTCTGTAGAACTGGGCAGGCAGAGTAATATCTGAATTTGCAACCTGACAGAATCAGTCCAACCCAGCAATCTCTCTGTCCTACAATCCATCTTCTCCAAGCTCCTGGAGGCAGACCCTCATATGGTCTCCATTTAAAGGGCACACAGAGCACTCCACCTGAAGTCAGCAGAGGGGGAAAGGCTGAGTAACATAATATGCTTCTTCCTCTCTTTCCCACAAAAGGACGCCATCATGTGCAAAGCGTGGTAAACACCATCTCTGACCTACGAGAATATGGAGTTACAGCTCTACAATGATCTCTCCGCTCATACTCTGTAGCTCAGAAGGGCACTGAAACATGAGCACTTCTTCTCTACAGTTGGGGATACCCGTTTACTTTTTATTTTTACCGCGATATATGTTATATTGTTCTTGATAGCACTACCTATGTTATCTCTCTATTTATGTTGTTTCTACCTGTTTCTTTGAGTTAATTTTTTCTCTTTTCTCATGAGGAATGTACATTCTAACCACTAATATTTTAGGGTAGATCCCCATCCTCCCCCTACAGGGCGCATCTCTAGTGACAAATTATTTGAAATATTGTTCATTCCTTCTAGTCCCCCCCCAATCCTCTCTAGCTTCACCCCCCTTGCATTTCATTTTCTTGTCATCTAAGGAGATATGGGTGTGTGGTTATGGCTGCTCACTACACCCTCCTCAATTATATATATTATTGCCAGGTATATATCCATTTTGCCCCTTCCTATAGATCTCTATAGCTTTTCAGTTGTTCATGAATGTCTCTCTGATATTATTGTGGTGATTATAAGAGGCTTTCTGCTAATGTGCTTTCTTCTGTGTTTGCTGACATATGTTTTGTTGCGTGCTCCGAGTGGGTCAGATGGTTTGATTCAGGCCAACCTGTCCAAAGCTCTGGTTTTCATACTTTACACTGTTGAAATATGTCTCCAGAGACTTGCTGCCTCATGTTGACCCACTGTTTGTCCTTCCACCTCTCTTTCTCTCCCCTTCTGGCTTGTGAACTCTCTCTCTTACTATGCTAAGCTGGTACTTTGGTCGGTTCCCTAACATCGCTAGTGCATACTTACCCCATTGAGAAAATGGCTAATGCTGGTTGTTTCCCATTGAAAATTATCTCTCTGAATGTCAAAGGTCTGAATTCCTAGGGGAAGTGGCTCATGGTGATCAAGGAGTGTCTAGGACTACAGTGCCAGATCTGCTTTTTACAGGAAACTAATTTCAAGGTAGGATCAGGGTTGGGATGCCCCAAAAAATATTTCCCTTGGTAATATTATAGTTATGCCATGAAAAAGAAGGGTGTGGAAATTTTGATTCACCTCGCTCAGTCCTTTGAATTTCTCAGTTCTTATTCTGATGTAGCAGGGTGATATGTCTTTATCAAGGGGAGGCTCGGCTCAGTATTTATTATTCTGGGATCATTTTATGCTCCAAATTAGCAAATGCATGTATATGTGGAGCATATGCTACAGGATCTCTCAGCCTTCCACTCAGGCTTGTTGCTACTGGGCTGCAATCTAAAAGCTCCATTAGACATGAGCCTATATTGCTCCATTTCTACCTCCTCATACTATACCCACATATTGAGTTAAATTTACAAATGCCTGCATAGTTCATCCTTACTGGATACCTGGCTCTTGCTGAACCCAGGGGGAAGGGATTACATTTACTACTCAGACCCTTATAGCCATTATTCCAGAATAGACTACCTGTTTCTCGACCAGGCACACCTCCAATACATAAGCACTGCCCATATACATAGCATCCCCTGATCAGATCATGCTTCTATTGAGTTGGTTTTGCTGCTGTCACTCCTTCTTCTAGAAACAAATACTTGGACTCTGAGAAAGGGCACACTATCTGATCTGTCACTCATTGCTGACTTAGCAGCACAACTGACAGAATTCCTCCCCCTTAATGATAAGCCTCCGGTGTCAATAGAGCAACACTTTTGGAAACCCTGAAATGTTTCACCAGGGGGATCCTTATACAATAATTGGCGAAACAGAAAATGGAACAGAAACAGGATCTGCTCTCCATCTTGTCCCGTATACATTCCATTGAAAGGTCTCACAAAAAGCCTCAGGGCTCCTATTTGGCTCACTTAGCCTCAGTTCTGCTCAAATTGCACATCCAGGCTAGAACTCTTCTTTTCCCCAGAGCAGATGAAAAGATCTACTAGTCACAACAGAATTTTTTTGAGTTCAATAAAAAATGTGGGAAGCTCCTGGCTGGTCAGGTTTGGGGGAGGGACTCCACTTCTTTTGTTCACCAAAATGTGACAACACCTACTGTCACTACCAGGGAAATCTCAGCTATTGTGGAGACCTTTAAATCTTACTACAATCATCTCTTATTCCACTGATCACTTTCAGACCACAAAGGCCTGCTTAGTTTGCAGCTTTATTCCGACTAATACTTTCTCAGCAGAATGTACACAAAAGTCTCACAAAAGAGCACATTACAGTATTGCTGAAGAATGGTAAAGACCCCAAACAGTGTATTAACTATAGGCCCATTTTCCCATTGAATACCCACATAAAGATCTAGGAAAAAATCCTTGCTCTCCACCTTGAGATGCTTCTTTGAACACTAATAGACCCTGACCAGGTAGGTGCTGGAACGGGTCGGGAGGTGAGGGACAACACCATCAAACAAATCCATCTGATTTCACGTGCCCAAAGCTCGGCAAAGGACGCCCTTCTACTCTCAACTGATGCTGAGAAAGCTTTCAATCTCGTTGATTGTATTTTTCTAGAGGAAATACTATGTACGATTGGCCATTTTCTGCAATTTGTATAACAAGCCTTCAGGCAGGGTTAAAGGAAAAGGCACTTTATTGTCTCCCTTCTCTTTCTGCAATGGCATAAGACAAGGTTGTTCCCTCTCCCCATGATTTCCATTCTGTTGATGGAGAGTCCTGTGTGTCGAATTCGTGTGAACGGAAGCATAAAGGACATCTGTACCAAAGCTAAGGATCATAAACTAACTCTTTTCACAGATATTTATTGTTATCTTCCCTCCCTGACTTGCTCCATGACTTGCACCATTATGGTCAGGTCTTGAATTTTAAACTCAATATTCAAAAATCTTCAGTGCTCAATATAAATATTTGCTCCTCCCAGGTCCCACAGATCAAGGCTTTAGCCCTCTTCCACTGGGTGCCATCCAAGATGAAATACCTAGGTAACCATATCACTGCCCCCCTCGACACTTATTTAGAAAATTACCTCTTCATGTTAATGAAAATCTTGTAAGATCTTACCAAATGGGACCGGTTATATACTACTTGGATGGGGGGCATTAACCTGCTGAAGATGGTTGTTGCCCCTCACCTTTTCTATCTGCTACAGACAATACCAATACTCTTGCCCCAGCCCTTTCTCAAGAATATGCAATTCACCCTGAACTCCGTTGTAAGGCAGAGCAAACCCCTTAAGCTTAAAACTGTTTTGCTAACTCGCTTGAAGAAGAAGGGTGGTCTTGGTATGCCATGGTCTCTGTATACTACCAGGCCATATATTTCTATATGTTCTGCCACTGGAAGAACTCTTCCCACTCAAAATTGTGGGTTTAGCTCCACCAGGACCTAGGGGCCCTGCAGCATCTCCCTTAGCTGAAGCCTACCTTGAGGCCTAGTGTGACCCCTTTTGCAAGCCGCTTTAAAAACCCGAGATGGGACGCCGACATGCTTCTTCTTGTGCGATTATGATTACCCCTTAACATCGAAGTCTCTCCGAGCATAAATACAGAAATTGGGGAGAGGAAGGTACAATCTTATTTTGTGTTGTCACAAGTGCCAAAAGCATCATGCCTTTCTGATCATTACAATCAGACAGAAACCTAAGCTTCTCTGACTAATGGAAACACATGCAAATACATTTCTTCATCTCTTCCCACCCTCCCATAGGGAATATGTGCCCCACCCAACCCTTTGAGACAGCCTTTCTTCATCCCTCACCCAAAAGACGAAATATCTCTAAATATATTATATACTAATATAATCCCAATGCATAGTGACTCCAGAGAAATTTAGAACCTGGTAGGAGGAGTGGCGACAGGGGGGGGGTGTCACTGATGAACAATGGACTGTGGGACACTGCAGTGTTTCTAAATGCTCTAGAAATGCATCTGTGACAAAATCCAATTGCAAGATTTTGTCACATTGGTACAGAACCCTAGGTGTACTGCATAATTTATACCAGAGTTCTCCTCTATGTGCTGGAGGTGTGCCTCTCAGACTGGCAGTTTGGGTCACTTTTGCAACTGTCCATTGATGGCCCCTTTCTGGAACAGGGTCTTTTACATCATGAGGTATATACTGGGTACACCTATTTCCCAGACTTGGCCTCATATTGTCTTGGGGCTTTAGGGCCTCAAGCCAGATATGTGCAATGCTACTGTGTATCACCACTGGATCAACGCAGCCAAACTATACCAGCTAGATGGTGAAATGCAGAACCTTCACTGGCAACAGAATGGGTCACTTGAATGATGCATACTATGCTTATGGAAAAGCCCACCTTTATTAAAAAGAGAAAGGTCCTGGGATTCTGGGACATTTGGTCTCTGTGGGTCAGCTATTGGAAGACACCCTTGGCCATCCCTGACTCCTCTGTCCATCTTCGGGAGTATCAACAATAGACCTATGGGGTATCCGACTAACAACTCTTCTTATTCTTTCTTCATTTTTTCTATTCCTCTTTCCCTCTTTCTTTACCCACTCTCCCTGTTCCTTATTTATCTTATTTCCTCCTCCCCTTTCCAAACAACCCCCCTTTACATATGCAAGCAGTGGGTTATTTATTTATTACATGGTAAGCCTCTTGTCAGGCTCTGTTCTATCTGTCCAACCTATTATAAAACAGATGGAGGGCTGAGACCCCTCTTCCCTACCCTGTCGTGGACATTGTACACCGTATTTGGCTTGGCAGTGAACATTTCTGACTGTCTGTTTGAACTTTTGTTCTTTGTGATACTACCAGATAATGTTCAGTTTTTATAAGTTTAGTCTTGTATTTGGCTTGTAAAGCTTTTGTAAGCTTATTTTAAGTGGAACTTTCACCTTAATTCAAGTTTGCATATTTGAAAACTGCATTAAAAACTGCATATGTGTCATGTTAATCAAAAGGACAGCAAACATACAGTTCATGATATAGTCACACTTCTTTCATATGCTAATTCATGCTACTTAGGGCACTGTGTGGCATCAATGAATTTTCATATGCTAATTAAGAGAATCAATGATATTTCATATGCTAATGAAGCATTTGCAGTGATGTGTCACATGCTATTGAAGGTTTCAATGACTATTTGTATGATAAAGCAGCTTTGTGCTGTATCAGGAAGCGTTCAGTTTCACTTGTCCAGAAATTAAAGTGTGAATATCTCCTAAACTGTAAATCTGCTGGAATCTTGATTAACATGACACACAGGTAGTTTTTAATGCAGTTTTCAAATATGCAAACTTGAATTAAGGTGAAAGTTCCAGTTTAATAAACATTATTTCAAACAAAAACAAAACACTTTATTTTGTATATTCTCAATGGGTGCTTGTCAGAATATTTGTTTCTAGGCCTCCCTAAATTGACGGGGCAATCAGTTGAACCAGATTGAAGAGGCCCACATAGTCTGAAATGTATGATACTGGTTATACCGGTTCTCTTCGGCAGAGATGATTTGGCTGGTATTTCAGAGATGGGCTGTCTGTGAGCAGGACCAGTCTTATATGGATATGTAAATGTATTCTCTGTAATGGCACACTGGAGGGCAATTCAAGCACCATTGAGAGGCACCATGACCTTTTATTTTGTTCATTCTCATTGGGTGCGTGACACAATATGTGTTTCCGAGTTTAAAAACATCTTGACCCTAACAATGGCTATGGAAATAATTTAAAAAACTAGCATTCAGTCATATTGGAGCACAAATCCTATATGTGCTATACCTATTTTGTTAAAGATAACGGCCATGGAAAGATATGAAATTCTCCTGCATTTCAACAATAATAACCAGTGCCTAAAGAAGATACTCCTAATAACTTACTTATAGGCCAAGTTTGCAGAGGTATACCATCCCATTGGGAAAATGTCGACCTCTAGGTTGCGACCATCAAAAGGGTGAGCTCATAATGCCGCCCACATCACCAGGGCAACATTCTGATATCGCATGCTTAGGGGTTGCCAACTAGAGGGTGACATTTCAATTGTAAACCATGTAAAAATGTAACTTTTTTTTTTTTTTATGCACGCTTAACCCTATGTGTGCCGGAGAGGTATCTAATGCCTTTCAATGCTATGCGTTGGATACCTCTCTGGCACTCAAATAGACTAAATCACTGTGATGTGATGAGAGAAACATATGTGAATAATAAAACATAATTTCACATTAAATAAATTACCTCAGACTTGCATAATAGATATATATATACATTTAAGAGGGTGCTGAAGAAGAATTTTGTAAGAAATACGAGATCTTATAGGTAGCCAAGAGATGGATTTCAGGAGCAGATGAGAGGGAAGTATCTGGGAGCAAATTAAGTTATTCTTGCAGCTGAATTGAGAACAGACTGAAGTGGAAAAAGAGGAGAGGCAGGAAGACCAGAGAGTAGAATGTTGCAATAGTCATGTCTAGAGAGAATGAGGGCCTGAGTGAAAGTTTTTGTGGTTGACATATTTGGGTCAGATCCTTTCTCAGCCCTGATATCTCATCTCGGACTGTAGTTTTAATTTTGGAGGCTAAGGCCCTGAGATCTTCCTTGGTTACCATATGAGATAATTCAGCTGCCATCTTGGGTAGAAAGTTATGCTCTGGTTTTCCTCCCATTCCCTGTGAAGATGCCATCTGAAGGTGTACCGGTGGATGGGCACAAGGGGAGGACAAATGGTCTAATTTCAGCCTGGAAGAAGATCCCTTGTCCAAGCTCAGTGAGGAGTCAGCATTACCTGATATTGTGGCAGGTTTGTTCTACTGCCTATCATGGACCAGAATATATTCAGTTATTTTCTATGCCTGCTTGAGCCTTCTCAGTTTCCTCCTTCAGGAAGGCATCAGGAATGCTAGGTCTGGTATATCCTCCAGTTGAGATGGTGTAAAAAACATTTAGTGAGCATTATAGCAGGAAACTAAGCCTTTGCTTCATGGAGCACCACTTTCAAACAGACATCTATTAGGTCATTCTCTCTGCCCCCCTATATGACCTCTTTCAACAAGGTGAACTGTCACTCTGAATATTTCTTGCTGTAATGATTCAGCCAGTTCTGGCTCCTGCTGACATTTTATGAGCCATTTGGTGCCAGGGAAAGGATTCTTGTGGCACCAAGCAACTCATCCACTGGGAAAGGTAGAGGAGCTGGTCAGATCAGTGTGCAGGATCCTAGTACTATTGTAATGACCTGAATTTGAGGTTCTTATAAAGATTTCATCTTAATAGCAAAAGAGACTCAGAGGGAAAGTACACCTTGCTGACAATAGGTGTCAGTGCCAATTCCATTTTAATACATTGCATTCACTCTGCTTTCATGGCCTACTGACCAGAAAACTCTTGGGACTGAAAAGCAGTGGGGGAAATAAATATTTAAAAAAATAGGTGACGAATAAAAAAAAATTATAATAAAAAATAAAAGTAGAGACAATTTGACTTTACCTATTATGTTCTTGCAGAAAATGTAAAGTCAAAATAAAGGGTTACTACTGTTTAATACACATGATATTATTTTTATCTCAGTTTTGCATGCAGGAGTCTTTAATTCCTAGAATGTCCCTCATGAATTTGTAATTTACATTTAGATGATCATTAATAAAGATGTGCAAATATTCACTGTGTAATTTGTGATTTGTTCTAGAATGATGCTACCAGTTCTGGTTGCCAAAGTTATGTCAAATAACATGTCAGGTGATTTATGGTAAGGATTCAATAATGGCAATAACTGTAAATATTACCTGTTCTCCTTTCCAAATTAGTTTAAATTAAATAATAAAAATGTTAAGTCTAATTTAACAGTTATGATTAATAAACCTAACCATTGGTACATGTTTTGTGAATTTGATGAAAGTTAAATGGCTCTTGGCTATAGTCTCTATGTTGTATAATTATAATTTATATATATATATATATATATATATATATATATATATATATATATATAGTCTAAATGTAGTATATTTCTATATAGATAATGATATTGTCTTTATGGGTTCAATTGATTACACACATGGTTAAGAAATATCTTATTATCCTATTGCTGTGCAGTGTTATAAAACAACTTCTGTAACTACCCAGACAGGCAGTAATGGAATACAAAGAGAACAACGGGGAATAGAGCCCAAAAAACAGCAATAAGCCTATATTACTCATATGGTGTTAGTACTCACAAAATGTATATATAATGGCCTCCCTTCTGTACAAGCCAGTAAGCCAGCGGGGATAATTATGCTGGTCCTCCCAGCAACAGGACCTTATTGAATACTATACCTGTGGATCAGCAATAACAGATGACATGAAATTATGTCTCTGGCAGATCAATGGTTGAAAGTGAAACCAATAGGGGAGAAAAATTGCAATTTTTGATATGCATGTCACAAGGATAGCAAGTTGGGAATAATAACAGGATGTCAGAAAACAGGTGAACTGTAACATCTAACTAAGATTGTTTAGCAGATAACTTTATATTTGTAACATTTATTTAATCTCTTCCCTCCAATTCCACTTTATTCCTTTTGTAAAGGTGAAGTTGCCATGTATTGCGGTTTGAGGGCCAGGGTTGGTTTCTATGTCATTTGCAAATGCAAGTAATAAAATGTATAAAAATGTAGCGAGTTGTTGTTGTGAGCATATAGTGAAAGGGTGTATTAGTTGCTTTAATTACTGGGGCTGTGTGAGCTTGTTTTTAAATCCCTCTACCAGCATTCAAAGGGTAGTGAATGCAGAAGTACATGGTGGATTAATATGCTATGGTGCAAGTGAGAAGCATGATTGCTGGGGTAAGAGGAAAACTGTATTAAAAGTAGAATGATTAGAACAGCTAGTACTGATATGTTCATTCCGGTATGCATGTCACAAGGAAAAGCAGAAACAGGATGTCAGAAAACAGGTGAAATATAGCATCTAACTAAGATTGTTTAGTAAAACAACTGTATATTTGTAACATCTATTTAATCTCTTCCATCCAATTCCATTTTATTCCTTTTTGTTTACTTGTCTGTTGACTTCAAGTGGTTGCTCTACAGTAGCTGTCTGTCTCTCCTCATGTTCAACTTTCAATACACTTAGAAACTGGTGCAGATGCTGCTGAGTCACTCCCCTTGAAATCCAGGTGTTATATCTTACCATCACTTCCTGTTCGGCAATCTTGGAACAGTCTTCCTGTGCTCTCTGGGTCACTCCTGGCAAACTGATGCTCTGTGGACTTTACCTTTTTGAGATCTATACATACTCTCACTTCATTTACTTTCTGTCTGGGCAAACTTGTCCCTGTGGCTTATACCCTGTAACTGGGGTGCTTGCTGCACTCTTCTTATTGAGGAGGGCTATTAGACACACCTGGATTCCATTCTAACACTCCTGCACTAGTGTTAGGATGTGGCCTCTTGGCTATTGTCAGGGCCTTTGACCTTTGTTAAAAGCTTGGTAGAACAATTGGCCCCTGCTGGGTTTTTGATAGACATTTTTTATTCCAGCAGGCACTTTAAACTCTGTTGTCACACTGGTGTCTCTGTAATCAACATTGTTTCATTAGGAATAGATTTTGCCAAACAAATCTTTTGATCTTCTATGAAGAAAAAAGTAGCACCCTACATAATGGTAAAGCAGAAGATGTAGTATATCTAGATTTTACATATGCATTTACTACACTGTTATACAGAAGGCTGGCAGAGATAATCTTTGCAGCTGGATAGAAAATTAGTTTAAGGATAGATAGTTTGTTGTTGAAATGGAAAATTCTCTAATACAGTTAAAGTTGAGTATGGAGTACCTCCGAGTTCAGTACTTAGCCCACTGCTTTTTAACATGTTTATAAATGACCTGCATATAGGTAAAGAAAGCATAATTTCAGTATGTGCAGATGATTCTAAATTGTGCAGGGTAATACATTCAGAGCAGGATGTTTGTTCTTTGCAGATGGATTTACATATAATGGCAGACTGGGCAAACAAATAGAAAATGACATTTAATTTAGGAAAGTGTAAAGTTATACATTTGGGAAAAGCAAATCAGAATGCTACTTATAAACTTACAAATTTAATGGAATCATTCTAGTAGACTCTGCTAGAGAAAGATGTGTGAGTCCTTGTAAACTCTAAATTTGGAAATAGCGATCAATGTCAAACAGCAGTAGCAAAAGCAAGCAAAGTACTGTTTTGCATAAGAAAGGGGTATTGAAGCAAGAGTAGATTACATAATTTTGCCACGGTACAAATTGTTGATAAGACCTCATCTCAAATATGCAGTGCAGTTTTGGGCATATATTCTAGAACAGAGAAGTCCCACATAAGGGAATGGAGGATTTGAAGTATGAAGAAAGTCTAGCCAAACTCTATTTATTCTAGAAAAGAAGCCTAAGAGGATATCTTATTACATTGTAAATGTATTGCCAATACAAGGATCTGTCTAGTGAGTTTTCATTTCAAGGCCTGATCAAATAACTAAGGGACACCCCTACAATTAAAGGATATTTCAACTTCAGCAGAGGAAGGTGTTCTTTCCAGTAAGATCTGTTACACTGACCTAAGTAAGGTGTAGAGGGAAGGAATGCCCTGAAATGGCCACTTGTTATTGTGAGAAAACAGCTCTGGTCATTTACCCCCGTGGTTCTCAACTCCGGTCCTCGGGACCCACTAACAGACCAGGACTTAGGGATTTCTCTGCTAGAGCACAGGTGTGGTGATCAGAGGCTCATTCACATTGATTAACTCACCTGTGCTCTAACAAGGAAATCATCAGATCCTGGCCTGTTAGTGGGTCCTGAGGACAGGAGTTGAGAACCACTGATTTACCCTATTGACATCTGTTGGCATCATAGAATGACAAATTCCAAAAATTCCATTGATTTAAATGGGGCTAAATAATTCCCATTGATTTTACAAGGGTTAGAAAGGTCTCCATCGCATTGTGAAGAGTTGTGCTATAGATCTCTGTAGCATTCAAGGGGTTGAAAACTACATTTAATAAAATGTTTTTTTTATTTGTTATATATGGCCCAGAATTTTGCCACTTGTTTTTTAGTACTTCAGCTTCAGTGAGTACTTGCCTAAAGTTACTTGAACTGCTGGTTGCCACATATATTATAGTCTACTAACTGTCTGTTCTCAACTAAAAACATATATTTGTTTATTTTCAGATTTGGTACTTACCTGGCTATAGATTATTTGTTTACACTTTTGTGAAATTATGCTCTGCTTACTAACTGCAGCCTGATCAAGCAGCCTCATATCCAAAAGCCTTTGGCCGATACCTTCCCTGTCTCACAGCTTAAACCTCAATTTTGAAGCTCCTTCTCCAGTACATCTAAATCCAACAATTTATATGTTTTCAAATTACAAATGTAGACCTTTAACCTCTTAAGGACCAATGACGTGACAGGACTGTCATTGGTAGATGTGCGTTAACAACCAGTGACCGTCCTGGCACATCATGGAATTCTTGGATCCGAGGAATGCTGAACTCCCCATTGTTCCACCCCTGTTTGGCTCAGTCATTGAGGCATTAATCTTTTAAATTATTCATCTCTTATAATGTTGTCCTGGCTACAATCATACTACTTTTAAGGTTTAGAAGGGTAATATATTAGAACAAAGTTAATCACATTTCTGGTGATTTTGATTAAAAGCTCAGACAAACACTCCAGAGTCTATAAAAATAAGTTCAATCTTACTGTGTCCTGGGTGATAGCCCCCCACCAACCTTCCTTATACTGCATACTAGCCATTAACCAAATTGTATCTTGGGTTGATTAAAGTATCACCATCCAACTGCAGGATTGGATAACTGACACACTTCTGTTTTATAACTTAATCAAAACCCTCACATCAATATCACTTATCTCACACTGCGAGCTCTGCCTTTCTAGTCCCTCCTTTATTGTCAAGATCTGCCCTTTGGACCATTACATTTAGGAACAGCCATAACTCATCCTATTCCCCAATAAAATGCAATGGAAACATTCTAAATTGTCTGTGTCCTGGACTCAACAAACAAATACCAGTGCAGCTAAAGACAATGACATGATTAAAACACGAGAATTTCACAGAAAGCATTCTCTTAGTATGTGATGATATGAATCTGTCTCTCAAACCTTTCTTGGACACCACACAAGGTTCTCCTACTCAGCTCACAAGCACTTAAAAAGCTCATACAGTGGTTAAAGAAATATAGTAAGGACTCCCCACATTAATCTGTATTTAGCCAGAGGAAGGTGCCCAGGGCTCCTAAGGGAAATGACAGGAGAAAATAAATTAATATGGGGTCTGAAAGCCCTATATGATTAAAAAAAAAATCCAAGGGAGAGGTCACTTAACTTCCATGATGGATGAGTGTATGGGGAGTGTAAAATACAGTTTACCTAAAGAAATAAAAAAAATTAAATACATAAAAAAATTGAGCGAGTGCGAGTCCATATTTTGTTTTTTGTATTTGTTTTTTTGTTTTTGTTTTGTATTTTTTCTTTGTCTTTACAAGTAATATGGATTGATTGGATCCTGTATTATTATTATTATTATTACTTTTTAACATTCTCTATCCTGATTTCATCAGACTGGTGAGTTAGAAGATAGTGCTATCACCCTTTTTTTTACAGTGTCCTTTTGACCTTTTTTTTTCTTTTACACTGATTAACCTTTGAGCACCAGAGGGATGTCCAAAGAATTGAAAAGCAATTTGTGGGGCACCCCTCTGGCAACACCATTGTCAGTCTGGCTATTTCTAGCCACACCAGCAAAGGAAGGGGTGAATCATTTGTTTGGATGGGCAGTTGGTGTTGGTGGGTGGTGGTGGGGCTTATTTTATTCATTTTTAAAAACATTATGGTGAACCCCTTGGTTAACCCTTCGGTGCCAATTACTTGGTAAATTTTTTGTACCCTGCTGGCTAGACACATTTTCAGCATATTTGCTATACATCTCTTTAAGTATGATTTCTGTAGGTAACTTTCTGTATATATATATATATATATATAGAAAACTATATTTCTTTTTTTCAAAACAAATTCAGCTTTTTCATAATACAGGGTAAAAACTAAATTTTGCATTGTGTGACAAGGTATGATGTCATGAATATGAAAAGTATAAAAAAGTTGTTTATTTTGAAAATATCGTGAACTATATATCCAAAAAAATTATGTTGGTAGTGAAAATTTCCAAAATGTAAGTCTTGAACCCCCCCCCCCAAAGTACAAAAAATGTACTAAAATCTTTGAAAACTCTAGCATGTCTAGCATCTCCCTCCACTACAAAAGCTAACCCCAGCTTTGTATCAAAAACAAATATCAAACGTCAGTGGGATCAGGTGTTCAACCAGTACTGGGACTTCAAAAAATGGGGGAGATTTATAAGTAGTATTTTAAAAGCCATCTCCATGTTAGTTGTTAGAATGTTGCTAATGCATGTAAAGTCAGGTTCTATTTATGAATGAAAAATGACAGCTTTTTAAACATGGAGTAAACTGCTATTCTAGCAATATATGTTGCCCCCCTTTTTTAAAGAATAAATTATATCTGGCATTAAAATTCTAGTGAAAATTCTGTCACATTGTCGTAGTTTGATGGGAACATCAAAGGTAAAAAGCCAACGATCAGTGCCTGACATACTGTCAAGCACCGATCATTAGCTTATCTGTGTTACACTTAACTGTCATCCACTGTCTGTCTCATTCTATCTTCCTTTTTTCTTCTGTTTTCTTTCATCTGTTTTCTTTCTTCTTTGTCTTGTTGCATCTTCTGCTCTTCAATCTTCCTTTCTTGTAGCTTAAAACAAAGAGATATCCATAAAGAAATTTTCTTTTAAATAACCGGCACATCCATTCATACTTTAACCCTTTGAGTGCCAGAGGGTACACAACGCATTGCAGAGCACTGCATTATTGGAGAGGACCACGCGGGAGCTCCGAGCTGCTAATGGAAGTCTGTGCCGAAGGAGGCACAGACCTCTCCTGCCACACCACTGGACCACCAGAGAAGTAGGAGATGGACACTGGGGGTCAATGGGGGCAATGTGGAGATGGACATTGGGGGCAATGTGGTCAGGGGGGCATGGCAATTTTCTGCACCAGGGCCCAGTGGCTTCTAGTTATGCCTCTGCCTGGAACTCACTTGTAATGACACCATGTGGCTGACACACAGTCAGACAAGCTAGAGACATGTATGAGGAATAATTGTACTGTCCTCACTCAGTCAAAATTTAGATGCAGTTGAGAAAACTCATAAATGATTAGGACATGTACAAATAAGTGACAGATACTTACATGATGAATCACACCCAAGGGGTGCTCAGCTACACTTTGGGTAGAGACTCATGGAGATAATTATTGAACCGTCCCACTCGGTCTCTCCGGACAGATATTCTTATGTCAGCTGTATTATGCTTTATAATTATACACGCTTAAAATATGTTGACTGTCCAGATATATAAAAACATATACAGTTTATTAATTAAAAAGTTTAACCAATATTGTGTAAAAAAACCCACCAAAAAATAACAAATAATGTACAATAATATAATATTGCAATCATGATGATACCTCAACGTGTTTCATAACCAACTGTTTTTTTCTTCAGGAGACAAAATTGTTGTTTGTTGAAAAACGTGCCACAATTTGAATCCATGGTTGTGATGTGTTTTAATTTAATTAAGGTGATACATTAAAGCAATAATATTATTCCGGATTGAAAAAACTGACTTGTTATATAAATGCCATGCACATAATGTGATTAAAACACTTCACTAACAAGGATTCAATTACTGGTGCGTTTCTTTTTTCTCCAGAAGAAATAACCAGTTGGCTATGAAATGTGTTGAGGTATCAGATCTATTTTTTCAAAAGTTCTATCAGGCGCTAATATTAACACTACAACCCAGGTCATATGTAAATCCAGTTGTTTTATAAAAATTGGTTACCAAAAAGTAAATTGGCACACAAATAAAAGATCCTCCTGTATGTGAAATCGCAGTTCTTAATATCTGTATCACCGCATACTATGGAAGTACATACATTCTTGATACTTTAATTGGCCAATATATAACCACTCCCTTTATTTAAAGTTTTTTTAAACTTTTTTCATTATTGTTCAAATTATAATTACTCAAGTTCAACATCCCTGAATCACTCATCTCTTCCTTATTTTGTTTATATCAGTTTGATCTATTTCTACCTGCTCTTGTACCTCTTTTCTTTCCTCTGTTATGCTTTTTCCCATCAGATTTGTTTGAGGTCGATAAGCCCAATTCAGGCTTCTTTGTGGTCTCCATTAATTTGGAAGGTCTGGTGTAATGGCGGAGAGCCAAGAGAACACCAACTTCCAAGTGAAAGATGAAAGTAATGGAGGTATGGTGTTAGATATTGCTAAAAAAAATAACGCCCAGGAGAGTAGTCTATACTGTTGAATTGTAAGTCGCTTGTGTATTTGAATGTATACTGTTGAATAAGCAGATATATGCAGACTTGCAGCACTTATCTTGTGTCACAAAGATTCACAGTTAACTGTTAAATATCTTTCCAAGAGATCTGATTCCGACACAGTGATATTTTTCTCTATACTTCACTTAGGAACGGAAATCTGAATTTGATTAATTTGCTGTGTTTTGGTGATATATACTTTGGATGGTAGACATTCGTGAAGAGACTATTATGTGTATCCATTAAAGATTAAGTGATATTTCCTTTTTTATGATACTGGTAACTTTAGCATGTCATATACATCTGCAGTGGATAGTAAAGAAGCATGTCTTAACTTCATTGTTAACTTATTTAGTGGTATAGGTTTTGATATTAAGTATCAATGCTATATGTGTGTGTGTTCTATTTATGGTTTCCATTTTATCAAGTTACTGTCTGACAATTAGCGATTGGTATATGTAACCTGAGAACAGTGTGGTGAATAACTTTATGCTGGTATATGTAGCCTAATATCATATGTTGGGGAGTATATTAATCTAAGCGGACCCATCCCAGTTTTCTTTTTTGCTTGGAAATCCAGTGATCTCAGTGGACATATATTACCTTTTCGAATGTTATGATTTATGAAGTATCTATTTTAAGTATATGTTCAGATGTCAGAACAATAACTTATGTGGATAGGTCTATATATGAAGATTTTGACGTTAGGTGATATATAATACAGTCATTGATTGTTGTCACCATTGTATGTCAAGTTTTCAGATCGTATTCCTGGTCAACTTTTTTGTTTTGTAAATTGGCCTTTTCCATTACACATCATAGTGACTGTCCCGAAGGAGTGAGTGGTTATATATTGTCCAATTAAAGTATCAAGAATGTATGTTCTACCGTATTATGCGGTGAGATAGACATTAAGAACTGTGGTTTCACTTACATGAGGATATTCTATTTATGTGCCAATTTATTTTTTGGTAACCAAATTTAATAAAACAACTGGATTTTCCCTTCATCGGGGTTCTGGTGTTAATATTAGTCTGTGGGTGTAAAAATGTCTACCTAGGAAGTTGTTTATCATTATTTTTACCCTGTTCCACTGCATTCTAAGTGCCATCTTACCTTTCTCCATTTTTTGATTGTACATTATTTGTTGTTGTTTTTTTTTACACAATATCAGTTAACCTTTTTAACCCCTTAACGACTTGCCATCCAACCAACAGTTAAGGACCAAATAATTTTTTTTGTAGGCGAAATGGATTCAGGGGTCCCTGAATGGCATGCAGCTGCGCGGGGACTACTGGATTCCATGACATGCCAGGACTATCATGGGTTCTTAACGTAAGTTTACCCATGATGGCCCTGGCACATCATGGGTGCTTAAGGGGTAAACTAATAAACTGTATATGTTTTTTATATCATTTCTATGTGGATTGAGTTATCTGAACAATCAACATATTTTAAGTATCTCGAGTCCACCAAACAAAATACAGCTGCCATAAGACTATCAGGTCAGAGAGGCCGAGTGGGGATGGTTCAATAATTATCCCCACAAGCCTCTACCTAAAGTGTGGTTGAGCATCCCTCAGATGAGATTCAGCATGTGAATATCTGATGCTTATTTTTACCTGTCTTGGTCATTTATGAGTGTTCTCAACTGCATCTATATGTTGATTGAGTGTGGACAGTAAAAATATTCCTCACACACATCTCTAGCTTGTCTATGTGTCAGCCAAGTGGTGGCATTTCAAGTGAGTTCCAGGTATGTGTGAATATATCATGAATGCCATTAACAAGATAAACATATAAATACTTTTCATCTCCTCAAGATCACACTTTCAATTTGATTTGGTTATTGGACTATTCTTTGCCCTTTGTGTACATTTTGTATATTGTTACTGTGATTCATTAAGCAAAGTACACAGCTGAATACAACAGATCACACTGTGTAACTTCCTTTTTCCATTTGCATGCAATCTTTGATCTCACTGCCTATTGGGAATTACATCTTGAGCATTTTATCACATCTTTCTGCTGCTTCAGCACAATGCAGAAGGTTATAATCATCTTATAGACCTCAGTTCTAGCATAGAACACTACCTGCAGTGCAATACAGGAACACCATCTGCACACATGTTCAGTACATGATAGGTTAAAACAATTCAAAAACCATTTATTTTGCTCTAAGCATGCAATGACATAAATGACATCAAATATTAAGAATTAGTCAGGAGATTTTCTATACACCAAAGCAAGATAAAGCTCCCAGACAATCCTAGACACTACATGCTCTTAATAAGTATAAACAAAGTTTCTATGCAACACATTCTGCAAAGGACCTTGTACACAGTCATATAAGAAAATCAGTAGTTTAAATGTCATAACATGTTTTAACCGTTATATACCCAGAACATAATTTTGCTGATCTTATTACCAGACTGATCATTATCAATGATTACCTGTTACAGTTTTCACCAGTGTAAAGAGGCACACCTATCAAGTCATTTCCTGGAGGAGCTGGAAATTTGGCTTCCATCAACTCATCATCTAGTCACTTAAAGAGGTTCAGCTTGCTGTTTAATGACAGCCAGTGAAAGTCAGGGTCATTGTGCAGATTTAGGCATAAGTGTTGTGGCTGTGGCCATACATATGCCAGATGCTTCAGCGGGACAAATCTGCTTAAAAACGAGGGGACACTACACAGTACACAAATGCCCTCAGGCCCTCAGGCCCCTGTAAATGGCTGGTAGACTTCCGAACTCTTGCTCTTCCAGACAATTTTGTGGTGTTCAATAGATGGCTGCGCAATGCTTCTGTGATTCACTTTCAGGAACTTTTATACTGACTGTTACAATGCTCCTACATACAGCCCACTTGGGCACAAATTCTGTGCCCCTACAAACAGACCATTGTCCTAAGTGTAAAGAACCGGGTGCATCTTTGTTCCACATGCTATACACGTGCTCCCATATACAGCTGTTTTGGCAATGAGTTCTCCTCTTTCTCAGGAACCAAGTCCAGATGTATCATTCCTTCTGGGTTGCTATGCATTTGAGGCCTGCACTACAAAATTACAAGTTAATTTACTTGATCTCATCATCTTGATGGCTATCAAAAGCATACTAACAGTATGTACGGAACCTTCAGCTCCTATGCTTACAATGTTGACAGAAAAACTCTCATACGCTAAACTTTACTGGGTCAATGCTCTTCAGTACAGAGAACTAGATGGGGATTTAAGGAAACCATTTCTGTTGAACCTTTCACATGCGAAACACCAATCTTTCTTACAGCATGGATGGACAATAGAAACATTGGTAACTCAGACTTCCCATTATACAACCCTCCCCCCTCATACTAGAGTCCCTAACCCCTTGAAACCACTTCACAATGACATCTGATGGCGGTTCGTGGGGTGCTGGTGTTGTTCCTATCGGGGATGTCTAGAGACAGCCTCACCCTTTTCTGTCCCTCTTCCTTCTCCCTCTGCCTCGTCTTGTTCCTTACCCCCCTCCCTTGTTCATTCATCATCTTTCCCATACAAGGGGGATCAGTGAATGAAGGGATTGACAAGGAGCTTGCTTCAGTTCAGTACACATCTTTTAATAAGGCAATTGTCCTAGTGGGGCATTCGGTCTGCTTCCGGTTCATCCCGTCCTCATTGTGGATTCTGGCTTGATCAGTTCTTTTACATGAAACTCTATTTACCCATGGGTTTTCCCACTTTTGGCCAGTTACTTGACTTGAAGGTTATGGAGGACATTGAGTCTCGTAGAGTTGTGCACTATTTTGATGACTTTCTTTTGGTTGACAAGCATGATTTGTGAAAGTGTGCTCATCTTCTCAAGTAAGTTGGGGACTGTTTGTTTTGGCTTTATTTTGGCTGAGGACAAGACAGAGAGCACTACCACATGTCTCACTATTTTGACCATCCATGCTGATTCAGTTGCAATGGCTGTTTCTTGCCAGAGGACAAGCTTTTGGACCTTCAGGTGACAGCATGGTCGGTACTGTCTGCAATGACAACTAACATTCTCCAGCTTCAATCTTTAATGGGTAAGATGACTTTTCCATGTTGAATTATGCCTATGGTGATAGTTTTTGCTTGAAGATTGACAGTGATGATGGTGGGCATGAGCTGGCTGCATCACTTGTGTCATGAAGGATGACTTGAATTTTTGGGTTAATTATCTGGAAGGTTTCAAAGGCCCCTCCCTTTTTCAGCCTCTGGTGTCAGTAGCTGCTGACACTGAACTGCATCTGGGAGTCCAGGCTTTGTTCCTTACCTGGCTTGGTGCTGGTGCAATGAACGCTGCCTGCCGGAGTGGGTGGGTCCTGGCATGATATGGAACCTGGTCTTCCTATTTTGGTGGTTCTGTATACACTAGGTGATCTTCTTTGGAACAAGAGTTTATGTTTTTTACTCTGACAGTCTTGGAGTTGTTCAGGTGGGTGAGAATCGAATATGTCAGGCCAAATTTTTTTATCTAAAGTGCTGTTCATTCTCTTTTAGGTTTCACAAAGTTATGGTTAGGATGGTTGGACAAGTGTACTGGACTCACAGGAGGGCTGCAGTTCAGAGATCTGGACCATGACTGGGCTTTCCTGAGGGTCACTAGATGTGTATTGGTTGGGTTTCAGGGTATGGTGTGGGAACAAGTTCTGATTTATGTGGTCCAGAGGGTTAATTTGACTACACCTCAGGATATCCTAGTAGTTCACACGGTGCGGGGGGACTGTTTATCATGGGTTGTAGTAAAGGCTTGGGAAGCTGTTTGGAAGCACCTTGTCAGTCTGGCCTGAGATAGTTCCTAGGTTAAAATGGAGGTTTGCAAGGTCCTTTGAGTCAGTCAAAGCTAGCAGGAAGAAATACCTGTAGTTTTGTGAGGAAGAGGGGTGGGTTGGTCTTTCAGCAAGGATACTTTTCAAAACAGGATGGGTTTTTATTGAGGAGATAGCATTCACTTGAGCAACAATGACCTGGATATTTTTCTTTTGGACCTCATGGATGGGACTGAACTGGCCATTGTGGTTCTGTCTGGCAGTGCTCTGCCATCCCAAGGGATCAAGAGGCTGTGGTGGGGCAGGGGTGCTTGCTGAAAAAGTTGTTTACAAGTTAAGTGGGGTTCCCTGGGCTTGGTCTGGGGAATCTGGTAATCTATTGGACCTACACTTGCCACATCCAGTTAGGCAGATTTAGGATGTTTGTATGGCCCATGGTCTGGAAACCATAACTGTTATGTTAGTCTGTGTTTTTATTGTTTAGCAAGCACTAGGTAAGTAGTTATCACAGTCCCCCTAAGGAGGCCTTAGGCATCCTGTGCTTCCTTCCTCTGTGGTGTGTCGGCCAGCATAGTTGCGGCCACCTCAGCATTGCTGACATCATGAAACAGGCGCTGGCATGGACGCCTGTTTGTGGGCCTATTCTGTTTTGCCTAATTGAGTCCTGCCTTGTGCTGCTCCTTTATAAATCCCTTTGGGTCTAGGAGGCATTGCCCTTACATGGTGTTTCCGCTAGTATCTCTTGCACTTCATTGTGACCTGTGCCTATCTGAGAATCTGCCCCGTGTATGACCCCGGCTTCTCTGACTAACCACATCGGTTCTGACTTGTGGCTCTGGCTGACTAACTCTCTCCGTTTGTGACCCCAGCTTGTCTGCCTACCCACATCAGTTCTGACCTGTGGCTCTGGCTGACTAACTTGCTCCGTGTATGACCCTGGCTTGTCTGACTACCCACATCGGTTCTGACCTGTGGCTCTGGCTGACTAACTCGCTCTGTGTAGACCCCGGTTTGCCTGTCCTCTGGCTCTGGCCACTGACTCACTCAGTGTAGTCCCCGGTTGTCTGACCTGTGGCTTTGGCTGCCTACTCGCTCCGTGCACTCCTAGCTTGCCTGATCTGTAGCCTCTGTATTCCGTGGCTCTGGCCTGCTCTCACTCCCTGTTGCCTCTGGTCGCGAGACCCGGAGTGGTGACTTACACTATATACACTGTGCACACTGTTGTTCTACTCGAGCCTCTTTCCTAGTCTTGGTTTGTGAGTAGTGCAGTGCACAGCACAGTGTGCAGCTCCGGGTAGGAGCCTGGGTCCTATCATCCTGTGGTCTGGGTTTGTGTGGGCTATCTATTATTGATATTTATATTAATAAAGGTTGTTACATTTTATATTATGTCTGTCCTTCTTTGCCTGAAAACCGTGACAGTAGTGTAACGAATCAATTATTTATGTGTTAATTACATTGTTAAAGATTTATAAGTAAATTGTTACCTAATAAATTGGCTGTGGCCTTGTTTTCAACTCATCCTTTTTGGTCTTAGAGTCTATTTTCGAGGAAGGGTGTTAGGTCTTGGTTAAGGGTATAGGAGAACAGAATTGACCTTTCCCCCATTATGTGCCCCTGGAAATGGAGAGTAAAAGCCCATGGAGGTGTAGGGTTTGATGGGGATAGAGAAGGAATTGGTAAGGAACAGGTATCACACCCATTGTGTGGCTGCCAGGAAGGGAGGGGATCAGACAGATACACAGCTATAGTGGTTTGTGATATGTTGCAGCCATTTGCTGGAAGGATGTGATGTGAATGGAGCTTCTCTCTCACCTGCCCATTAGCTGGTGTCCTCTGCTGGGTGCATGACAGTGGCAACATGCCTCCTGATGCATGAGTACCCTGGCTTGAGGTGATGGTTGCTTAAGGTTGTGCTCTGTGGTTGCGACGGTGTTGGGTGCAGAGTTCTTTGTGGTCTTGCCACAACATAGGTGGGGTGCTTGTTTGAAAAGTTCATGTTTACAAGTATTTGGTTTATAAGTGGGACTCCCTGGGTTTGTTCTCTGGAGTCTAGTAACACGTCGGGCCTACATTTGCCACATCCAGTTATGCAGTTTAGGATGGTGATATGACCAACTGACTGGAAACCATCACTGTTACAACTTTAACCCCTTAACGACCCTTGACGGTCATAGTACGTCAAGGGTCGATTTGACTTAACGACCGATGACGTACTATGACCGTCATCGAGTTCCGGGCTCCCCCCGCGGCTGCACGCCGTTCGGGGAGTCCGGAACGCAACAGAGCAATAAAAAAAATTGCTCCGTGGTCGTTCAGTCGGATCGAGGTACGGATTCCCCGGACTTAAGGGGTTAATCAGTGTTCTTATTTTTTATAGCATGTACTAGGTTTGAAATAATGTAACACATTCATTATTTATGGGATTATTAAATTGTTAAAGTGTTTTAAGTAAATTGTTACCCAATAAATTTGGTGTGGCTTTATCAACCCATCCTTTTCAGTCTTCCAATTTTTTTTTTTTTTTCCTAAGCGGTAATAGGTCTTTGTCAAGGGTATAGGAAAATGCAATTGACCTTACCCTCATTACCAGTGAGATAAAAGCTAATGCTGAATGTATGACCCGCAATGGAATCAAGTAAAAGAGTAAGACGTATGAAACAGTGAGAAGGGCAGTGTACCTGATATGTGTATGCATGACTGATTAAGAGTATTTCGCCATTTAGCTTTTTTTTCGCATATGCTACACAGTAAATATTCTAGAGCCAATCAAAAGTAGGTGTTTCCACAAGCAAAGTCCAACATAATGCTTTCTGTGCTTACACCCCCATCCCACCTTGATTAACATGTACAAAATATATATGTTTATTAATAATAAGAAATGGTTACATACCTATGGCTAGTTAAGGTAATAGTGCCATCCAGTATTTCCCAACTTTAACTTTGAAAGGCCCAGCAGTCCTGGCTATACATTTATCAGTGTTGAGCATACATGAGAAGTCATTGTGACTGAGAAAGTGAACCAACCACCATTATCTGAAATAGACTGAAACATATAAAACTGTATAACTAGGGTTTTAGAAAAGTAATTGTTTTTAGGTAATGTTGATGACTGAGTTGTAAGGAACTGAATTGTAATTGCAAACTCTTTGGTTAAGTACTATAAGGGTCCCAGGGGAGATATAAGGATGATGAAATAATCATGGTTCTGCAGTACTTTTTAGAAATGTATTTAAGACAAGTCTAAAATATATGTTAAAGTGAAACCTCTTCTTGGATTACTGTTGTGTTAATCTTGCACAGAATAATTAAGATAACTTTTAACAGGACATTTTATATCAGAAACAATCTTCCAATTAAAAAGTTCCCTAGCATAATAACATGAGGGTACTATGACCTTTGCTCAGAAAGCTTATGATCACAGAAGAGGTAATACGAAACACTCCGAAGACAGCATGGTGTAAAAGCAGCACACCATCAAATCTATTTAATAAAACCTGACTGGAAAAGCACCAGAAAAAAAGAACTTTTCTGGCATGTTTTCAAGTCATATATTTTAAAAGAACAGCTGTGTTTATGGTTTTAATAATTTCTTAATGAGCAAGTTCAAGGATACAACACTCAAATGCAACAACATTCCTGTATATAAACAAAAAAAAGAAAAAAGATAACCCTGAAGTGCTGGCACTCAATGTTGACTCTTCTGGGGCTGAATACTATTAGCCGCACCAAAACTGGAGTTATAGTAAAAACAAGCAATGTGTATTTACCGGTTTCCATTGTAGAATCACAGTAAAACAAAACCGGTGTAGGCCACACATGTCGCCATACTAACAAAAATGGCACTGTCTGCTTTCATCCAACTACTCCTTAAACTACCGCCTAAAAAACACACTAAATGTCAAAGTCCAAGGAAACAGGCGTACGTTTAATGACAGAAAGGTCAAGTTAAGCGTTAGATGTGTTCCTCACATAGACATAGAGTTCCCCCCTTCGACATATTAAACCACCTTTGAAATTTGACATATAGTGCTCCTATGACCTTCTTAATTTTAATTCGACAAATATTGCTCCCATTCGACATTGTTTATTCTCCAGTTTTATTCGACATGCCCTTGTTTTATATGTATTTCACAATTAACCCTTTGAGTACCAGAGAGGTAGAAGTGCATTGCTTAGCAATGCGTTTGCTACCCCTCTGGTACTCAAAGGGTTAATAGGCAAGGTATGCGTTGCTGCCTCTCTGATACTCAGAGGGTTAGTTATGTAATACATATACAACGAGGGCATGTCGAATAAAACTGGAGAATAAACAATGTCGAATGGGAGCAATATTTGTCAAATTAAAATGGATTAATATGTCAAAGGGGGCACTCTATTTCGGATTTCTATAATGTAAACTGTATTCTGTGCTGCTTTTGTTTGAAACCGTCATTGTGGGTTCTACACCTCTGCGCAGGATTCCTGGCACAAAATGGAACCACAAAACATGCGGTAACTCTGATCGTAGTTAATAGTATGCTTCTTGTGTGTTTTTTAGTTGTTTCCTATGGGGGGGTTTTATGACTTTGGGTAATAGGGAAACAAAATCTGACTTAAAAAACCACAATGCCTTTTTTTTAGCGGGGCTAACAGTATCAAGCCCATGATGAGGGCTATCATATGATAGGATTAAATATAAAACATTACGCAAACTAAAAAGTGATAAATTGCCAGGGCACCTGAACAATAAGGGGAAAAAAGACAAAAATTAAAAAAAAGGCTATTATTCCCTAGATGGGTTTATGGTAGCACTGAATAAAATCAACTATAATTAGTAACTGACTGATGTCTCAGACTTATCCCGGGAACAAATTCATGGATATATATGGCAAAATTCAAAGGCCAGACATAAACTCCTAAGAGATAAATATCATTTATCAATTTAATCAGACTTACAAACTTATTCTAATAATGGAATATTCAGAAAAAGAAACTATTTTGGAGTAGCACCACTATGAAAGTAACTTAGATATTATTGCTGCTGCTGCTTCTGCATTTAAGACAGCTTGCCACCGTATATGATATATTATTGGGATGTATAAACGGAGTAGCACCACTGAAAGAATCACTTATCTATTAACCCTTTGCGTGCCAACCAAGTTGGCAACACATTGCTTTGCAATGCATTGGTAACCCCTCTGGCATTCAAATGCTTAATGTTGCAGCTTTTGAACTGACTTGCCACCATATGAAATATATCAACCAGACACATAACCAGAGAAACTCCACTGAAGACGTTGCTTATATTTAATTGCTGGGGCATTTAAATAATCTTGCCACCGTATGAGATATATTTTCGTGGCACATTACTGGTTTATCCAGTAAAGCAAAATATAATTAAAACAGAAACAGAAATGGAAAAGGCCCAGTATACCAATTTATGTATATATGTTCTCCTTTAGAAAGCAGAACAGAAATTATGCGCTTAGAGAATCTTGGACCATGTAAATGTGAGGGAAAAAGAAACTTTTTCTTATTCGGTTAAGAATAAACACTTACCACAGAGTGTTTTGTGCTGCTAGTTATATAGGATTTCACAAGTCGCAATCCTCGTCACAATAAAGATATCTTCAAAGTAAAAATAAACAAGTGCAACCACAGCAACTCTAAGTGTAGACGTATCGTTACAGATAAGATCCCAGTTCCCCAATAGATGTACTCACATACTAGAGAGGTTAATCTTGCCTCTCAGTTAGAAAAGCCCATATCAGATATTCATTCCAAATAGATATTAGTACCACTATCTCTCAGTAGGGATAATGGAATAGGTAAGTAATGTAGTTCCCAAAGTTAAACCACACATATAGTAAACAATATGCGGACCACAGAAGGAACTGGCAAATAGTATATAAGTAACAATGTATAACCCTATCTATCAATAAAGGGTTAATAAAAACTTTGTTAACTTATATGAAATAAAAGTGAATAAGATAATATCTTTATTATAAAAAACACGTTAATTACCAAAGGGGGGGGAGGGAAAAACCCTCATCACCTCACATAAAACTTATGATACAGCATATGTGTGGCAAAAAAGGTTACCCAACTCCCCAATTGTCAATAAACAAAAGGAAAAAATAAAAAAATAAAACAACTATTTAAAATAGATATAATATCTAGTATTACCCACAATGGGGAAAAGTCCTTCACTCTATGCTTTTCGTGGCGTCCACTAGTGCCACTTCCTCAGGAGAAATAATTCCCATTGACCCTCGATATCCAGAATATATGCGATCACTTGGCGCCAAACACAAAGAACATCCGCTTCACCCGCAAAACAAAACTGTTCACTTCCAACAATGAGTCAATATGTCTACACTTAGAGTTGCTGTGGTTGTGCTTGTTTATTTTTACTTTGAAGATTTCCAGTACACCAACAGAAATACTGTTTGCAGATAGGTTGATATTCTCTGTCACACACACCAGTATTATGATGATCACATTCGTGGACCATTAAATCTAACTCACTAGTGCTAATTAATACTCTAGAAAATAGATATTTATTGGGCCGAGTTGTGGGGCCTTATCAAGCTTTAGCTTGTGCATGCCGTCTATGTATGTACTATTTTATTACTTGACTAGTGTAAAAGCCTCTGTACATGATCCAGCATTCTGCACGTTCAGGCAGCCTCTACTGCGCATGACTGCATCGACAGTCTCTGCTGCGCACGACTGCTTCGGACAAACTTACATCTGGCATTTAATATTATAGGATGTGCACCCAGACATTATCATCATGGATTACAGTGAGTGCTGCCATTTCGAACACATATATGTAATTCCAGTCCAGGTTTTGGTAAGCACACCCAAAGAAAAAGGCAGGTAGTCTCTACTGCTCATGACTGCATTGTGACAAACATCCTACCAAATTATTATATAGGCTGTAACCTGACTTTCACGCTGTGTTGTTAGAAGGATTTCACTGGAGTAAAAGCCTGTGGCCACATGCATGAGTTAATGCATACTTGTGTAGGAAAAAAAGTGACTGATTTTCTCAATGAGCAGAATAGCTTTGGATAGCAATTTATCTAGTATGCTGTTCTCTGCAGTGTTTAGGAAATGGCATACTTAGTTTGTTCAGAGAGGTCATGTGTACAGTTATTTCAGTATGTTTGTCCCCTTTCCTCACTGTATGCCTGACAAATGGCTCTAACTGTCTGGGAAGCTTGTAATATGACCAGAGAGGATAAGGTCATATCAGAGAAGATCAAATCTTCTCTTAAAGATCCCTAAAATAACTGATTATTTGAATCCAAAAACAATATGTAACCGTATATAATTTTTTTATATTGTTTCTCTATTTTGTGTAAATATTTAAATTCTTATTGTAAAAGCTCTCCAAGACATACTCTGAAATGAGAGAAATCATGAATTAACACATGTTGTTGTCTGTGCCAGCCTCTGTGCGCTAGCTGGGTGCCTCCGTCACCTCAACTCCTTTTTTCTTACCTTTGTTTTTGTTTTCTCTTCATCCCATTGCTACTACCAATACTTTTTTTTAATCCATGGGCTCTAGTCCACATCTAAGAAGTTATTTCCCTTTTTGTTATTGTCCTGTATACCTGAATTGTATTATCTGAATATGCTTTCCACACTCTAGGATTTTGCTCAACTGTATGTTAAGAAGAAGCATTGTATACAATATCTCAGGTTTGCATTATCTCTTTTCTATGTAATTCTTGTGTAATTACTGTTCTATTTCCTTTATGTTTGTTCAAATTGTTCTAATATTGGTCTTTAATAAAAAGTGAAACAAAAAAATCATTAGAATGATTCTGGAACAAACCAACTGCTCCAGAGGAGACAAATAAAAAGTTCCAAAATACCCATTGATTTAAATAGGGCTTTTGACTCCCTGAATACTAGGGGTGGGTGAAAATTTTTGCCTCAAACCAAATTCGGCAAATAATGGCATTTCCCAGTTGGCTAATAATTTCCCATGAAAAGTGCAGTTTTTCGGCTTTTTTCGCCTAGCTCATTCCATTAAAATCAATGGGACCAGAATCAGAATCAGTTGAACAGGGAATTTGTTTTGAGGGGTTTGTTGACTGGTATTGGGGGGACAGCCAATAAAAAAATAAATGAATAAAATAAGAAATTTGTATGTAACATGATAGAGACAGGGACCCCTGATGTAAGCTACCACTAGGGTAGACTGGTACTTGACGTGATATTTTGTAAAGGATGATTTATCAGATTAGTTGCTAGAGACCAAAGCCCAGAGGAAACACTGCCTTCTTCAGGATCATGTTCCACCTGGACGTGCTGAGGGGGGAAGGGAACTCCCAGGGTCAAGGGAATGATATAGGCTCCCTTGACCTCTAGTTTGGATGCTCTGCATTGCTTCTCCTACCACTTCTCTAAACCTAGTCCCACCAGCTGCTTCACCATCATTGTTACTACCACTAAAACCAACCACATCAATTTCAGCCCCTGATTCTTCCTCCTCACAGTCACTAGTAATATGATGATCACCTCCTCCTTCACTCCTAACACTAACAAGCTGCTGGACCTTCTTAGTAGTAGTACTAGAGGTGGGACTGCTTGGGGATGGCAAGTGTGACTTAGGGTCCCCTGCTGTCACACTTGGCATCATCTTCAACTCCCCCCCTCCAGAGAATTACAAGATACACTGACACCAGGTTCAGCACTGGCAGCAGACACAGCAATGTTCCCAGCAGGGGCAGCACTGGCAGCAGTCATAGTACTGGTATCAGACACAACACGTCTGGCAGCAAGCACAGCACGTCTGGTAGCAGGCACTGTCAGCTGACCTGTCCTGCTCTCACTACTACCCTCTTCTTCTTCCCTTGAGATTAATTTCCCCAAGATCCCTAGGAATGATTCTGGGGGATTGGCCTGCATTGGGTCTGTAGTGGTCACTTCTTCCTCCTCCTCAGACTCACTGGACACATAAGGGTCCTTCCAGCTCCTCCTTTTATTATTCTTAAACTTCCTCATAATCATAGCAGTCAGTATGAGGCTCTCCTGACTCTATTTTGCTACTAACTCACAGCAGAACAGCACAGCACGTCTCTCTCACTCTGTAACTGCTTCTAATGTATTTCACTCCCTGGAAAAGGACATGTTTTTATAGAGAAAATTCAAAAAACATGTTAATCAAGGGGAAAAAACTTCCTAGCAGTTGAAAAAATGGCAAAGAATTGTTGCCAATGGGCAAAATGGTGAAGATTTTTATCTCTGTATTTAAAGCAGGTTTTACCACGAAAAAGCAGACAACAACATGGTTTTTGTGCATTTTTTTCACGGGAACACGAAGTGAACTTTCGCCAGCCCCTACTGAATACTAAATATGTCTCCAGTGCATTGTTCTTCATTCCATAGGGTTAAATGTGCCACTTTATAGTGCTGGTTTGGGCCAGAATTTATCTTCATTTTGTAACATTAGCCTCAGTGTGTCCCTCTTCACACACTTCCCTCCTAAATATGCAAAAATGGTAAATTCTGCGTTATGCCTTCATTGCTGTAGCAGCTAGGGTGAAGTTGCAATATAACTTTGACCTCAGATCATGAATACATCTTATGTTAACACTTGAGCTACTGCTCTGTGATTATATATATCATATGTTAATACTGTGCACTCACACAAGTTACATGGCTAACCCTGTGGATGCTAGAGATGTCTCCCAATCATGCCTACACAATTCCATATCAAATGTTCTAGCTTCCAAATAGTTAGGTGGCCTGATATGCCCAGGGCTGCAGGTTAGCATTTATACATATATTAGTTTGTTAGGAGAAATCTATTAATGCTTTTGGGTACAGGACTACTCACAGACCTAGACTGCATGGTTATGCAACCTGTTAGCTGTTTTTGCAGAGCTGCCCTTAGATATGTTACTTCTCTTTGACATGGCAAATCATGTTTACTGAGGAAGTAACTCATAGGGTACTTTATCTGTTGTATTTGTGTTTTATAGTGTATGTATACATACATATTTTCACTCTATTGTTTTACTCAATTTTTTTCGTATTAAAATATTTTTTTACTATATTCCATCTGGATAATTTTTTGGGCCATGTTATGACATGCTCCGGAAGAATCTAGTAATTGGAGGACTTGATACTTCGGGTTGTGCCTAATCTGGACACTTATTCCAGGGGCATGCTTTCTATCACCAGAGGCAATGTTTTGTCTCCACACCACTTGAGTACCCCCTTTTATATTTATGATGTCTCTCATTAGTGGTTCATATCACATACTATCATATTACACTTAGTGGCATCTCCCAAATGTTTGTTTTATTTTTTATATGTGAGGTCATTGGAAACTTATGACTGCAACCACCATCTATTGACTGTGCTTGAGTCTAAATCAGATCAGCGTTTACCATGGGAGGCTGTTATAGCCTCTCTGGGAAGAGAGCATCCAATCAAAGTGTGCATGCTGAAGGTGTTACTTTACTATTTTTTGATACTTTTTCGTTTAGAGTGTGTGCTCTTTTTTTGTTTTGGTATTGTTACTATCATGAATACTATTACAGGATTTTCTGTGGGTCTGGTTATTTTAGGTGGCTTAAAGCAGGTGTAGTCAGTCTTCAGACATTCATCTGAGAATTACAGCTGGATTGCATTGCAGGTTTTAGGCGAGTTTATAGTTATTTAGAATTTCCCTTCTCCAGTGAGACTGGGCTTATTGTGATTAACTGTGAATGGTCAGACCAGTGTTGGCTGATTGGATGAGGGTTGGCAATGGAGTTTATGAGGCAGGATATTATCCGGTGGCCACTCTTTATTTGAAGTGTGGTGAGGAAAAGGTCCGGAGGACCTAGGAATGTGTTGGTCTAAAGTCCATTTTGTGTTTATTTACTTTACTTGAGTGTGAATGTTTATATTTATTAAACTACTCTTATGTTTATGGTTGACAGCTGGCATTCTTACACTGGAGTTTACATGTTTATAAATGACCTGGAAATAGATACATAAAGCAAAATTTCAATATTTACAAGTGACACTAAATTATGCAGGGTAATACATTCAGAACAGGATATTGTTCTCTATAGAGGGATTTATATAAAATGCCAGATTGGGTTAACAAATGGAATATGAAGTTTAATGTAGGAAAGTGTAAAGTCATGTATTTGGGAAGAAAAAACCCCCAACGCTACTTATGAACTTAGTGGAATCATTTTAGGGGACTCGTTACTAGAGAGAGACCTGGGAATCCTTGTAAACTGCAAACTTGGAAACAGTGATCAGTGCCAAATAGCAGTAGCAAAAACAAAGTCTTGTCTTGCATAAAAAGGGATTTTTGAAGCAAGGGTGGATAACATAATTTTGCCATTGTACAAATCATTGGTAAGACCTCACCTCGAACATGCATTGTAACTTTGGGCACCAGTTCTGAAAAAGGATATTCTAGAACTGGAGAAAGTACAGAGAAGAGCAACAAAATTAATTAAGATAATGGAGAACTTGACATATGAGGAACTACTAGACAAACTTGGTTTGTTTACTCTAGATAAAAGACTACGATGAGGAGATCTTATCACAATGTGCAAGTATATGAGAGGTCAATACAGCGATCTCTCTGGTGAGCTGTTCATTCCAAGGCCTGATCAGGTAAACAGGGGCCACCCCTTGAGATTAGAGGAAAGGAAGTTTTGACTTCAGCAGATGAAGGATTTTTTACAGTAAGGTCTATTAAATTGTGGAATTCCTTGCCATAGGAATGGAAAGCATGGAAAAGTTCTGAAAAAACCTTCTGTAATAGTTAGCAAAGCCGAGGAAATGCTGAATGGCTCTCAATGTATTCGGTTGGGGCCATTGGGCAACTGCTTCAACCTTGCCTGGGTCCATTTTGACAACTGAGTTGGATACAGTATATCCCAGGAATGTAATCAAAGGTGCATTTCTCGACTTTGACAAATAGATGCAGTAGGACACGTGATGTCAAAGTGAGTGGTCTCAGAATGCAGAACCCCAGTAGTGAGGAGTATCTGCTGGGTCTTAGAGTTAAACGGTCCTGGATCCAAAGGACCACCATGAACAGTGGACACAAGGAGAAGGTTGCTTTTCTGTCTCAGAGGGATTGATGACGTGTGGCAAAGACTGGCTGCACCGGAGTCCACGAAAGCTTGAGTGAAGACCGATCCTCCTGACCAGCGTAGGTGGGAAGGAGCCATCAAACAGCTTGGATGGGTCAAGCAGGATTCTGGATCATGCTTGAGAAGGCATCTCCTTGGCTCCCTAATCCCCGGAGTCTCCCGGCTCTGTCGGGCACTGACGAAGAAGGTGGTCCTTTAAGCCATAATAAAGACAGAGACCTTGACTCTGTAGCTGACACTTTTCTTCCTTTGTGAGTCTGGTGACTGAACCCACCTACATAGGCCCTTTCCAAGACATGGGACACTCAGAAGAAGGCATGGACTGGGAAGTTCCCTCAGTAAGATAGTGGTTACAGCAGTCCCTCTCCTTCTACCTCTCTTGCATGCCTCAATCCACTTCAATGCACAGCTTTATGAGGCGCTCCAGATCATCTGGTATTTCTCTACTAGTAAGAGCATCTTTCATGTGTTCATTTAAACCCCTGAGAATGCAGCCTTAAGAGTTCCAGTGTTCCAGTAGGTCTCATAAGATAAAGTGAGGAACTCTACTGCATATTGAGCAATCCCTCGAGGACCCATGTCTTAGCTCTAATAGGGTAGCCTCGGCAGAAGCTCTTTGACCAAGTACATCAAACACAGTGTGGAAAGCAGCAATGAATGCATTAGAGTCGTCCAACAATGGGGGCCACTTTCCCACCAAGGATGAAGCCCAAACCAAGGCCTAGTCCTTTAGTAGTAATATCAGGAAGGCCACTCTGGCTATATGTGCGCTGAAGAACTGGGGTAAAAGTTCTGAAATGGAGTTAACACTGATCCAGGAAGCCACGGCAGTCCGGGGGAAACCCTGAAAAGCGTTCAGGCAGAGGAATCTTGGGTAGTTTGGAACCAGGTGGTGTGCCTGAAACAGCGGCCCCCACAGGAGCTGAGGTGGGAGGATTCTGGGTGGAAGGAGATACAGCAGTGGAGTGAAGCATCTACAGAATTGTGTAACGGTTTTCAGACACTCAGACAGCAGGTTTGAATAAAACAGAATTATAACAGAAAATAACGAACAAGGTCGCCCTCAATAGGCCACACAGTAGATAGCAAGAGATAGATACAGAGGCCTTCACAGGACCAGTATACAGGAGTACAAATAATACATATACTGTCACAGGACAGGTTCAGAATAATGACTGGCAATCAATAGTTAAATACATAGGAATCGTCAGTCTCTGTTGTGGTGTTTGGCACGCCAAAGGTGAACATGAGGCAGCTATAGGTGCTAGATTGCACAACACCTTAAGTCCATTGATGTTGTTAGCTGCTTGGGTAATGCAGAGACTGAGACCGAATGCTGCGGAGCAGTTAGCGGATAGCCCCCACGGGCGTATAACGGAGACAACTTGTAATGCAGAAGCTTGAGCCACTAGCCCCCACGGGCGTATAATGGAGACTACTGATGCTGCAAGAGCGTGAATCGTTAGCCCCCATGGGCGTGTAATAGAGACCAACCGTACAGTGATAGCTTGAGCCAAATAGCCCCCACGGGCGTATGACAGAGACACTTTGCACTGCAAAAGCGTGACTCTCTAGCCCCCACGGGCGTATAAGGAGACCAACCGTACAGCGATTGCTTGAGCCAATAGCCCCACCGGGCGTATAATGGGAACCACCGGTGCAGAAGGTGCTAGAGCCAATATCGCCTCACAGGCACGTAACCGGATACTGACTACTCTGCTATGGATGACAATATGAGCCGCCGTCTACCAAGGCCCTAACGAGGCCGGCTCAGCAGGAGCAGCGGGAGTATAACGGCTCTGCACCCGGTTGGATATATAGCACAGCAAGTATAAACGGAGGCTCAGCGTATAACGGTATCGCCCTGCAAGTGCCACGGAAGATTCAGCTTTGGGTAGTACAGCTCTGCAAGCGTAACCGGAGACTCAGCTTAGTAGTACAGCTCTGCAAGCGTAACTGGCAACTCAGCTCAAGAGACACGGCTCCACAGGAGTTAATGGATACAGTCTGGATACAACCAGACGCGACTCAGCAGGAATCAGAATGTCGCCCAAGGGACAACAGCAGCAGGAACGTCAGCCAGGCCGGGTTAGATCACGGAGGAGATTCTCAGACAAACCAGATCAGCAACAAGCAGGAACGTCAGCCAGGCCGGGTCAGATCACGGAGGAGATTCTCAGACAAGCCAGATCAGCAATGAGCAGGAACAGATCACGGAGCAGGAACACAGGAGAATTGTCAGAACAGGCCAAATCGGTACACCGGAAATCAGAAACACAGGAACTCAGCAACAGCAACACTGGCTCTGGAACACCACGAAAGGGCACCTGACAGGTGCCACTAGTCTGGTATAAAAAGGGTCACCAGGGGCGGGCCAAACAGGCTCAACCAATAAGGGAGCAGCACAAGAAAGAGTGACAGAGGGAGATCACGGGAACCGTGATATATTGTTATACCTACTCCTGACCTTTTAACCCTGCTTCCACTGGATTGGCTATGACGCCCTTTTTAGAGGTGTCACTTCCCTTCTCTGATGCCTGTTTTTCAAACTAAGTTTGTGAGTTGGCTAATATTCTCTTTTTCCAGACTAGTGTATTACCTGAATCCAAATATAAGTAAAAAAATCTCGGTGCTGTTATCAAGAGTACCAAAAATGATATAACCACAATAGATATATAAGTGGTTCAGCCTGTGATAAATCTTACTCTTACAGATTCAATAAAAACAAAACATAAAATCACTGCGATCCACTAGTTATCTATTCAACTAATAAATTGAAATAATAATATATAAAAAGATAATAAATACAAACAGAAATTGACAGACTGAAAATATCTACGTATTGTCCAACAGAGATTATTTGCACATCCACTAGTCTGAAATGTCCACCAATTCTCAGCTTTAGATCCTTTTCGCTCACGAGTTGTTATGTAGAAAGATCAAAAGAGACAGAAATGTCCATCAGTATCAGGGATTCAACCACATATATAAAAATAATATCCACTTGCTGATAAAATTTCTGTGTCTTGATTGAGTCTATTCCTTCCTCGCTAGGATTCTCACCAATCTGGAATATGCATAGATGAAAAAGCAGATAAGGTGATCAGTGGAATATACTTCAATACAATGAATAAAAAAGTATCCACTTACGCCTTAGAAGTGTTGACCTCATTTATCCGTAATCTTTAACGGCTTCCTTCCAGTTTCTATCTCTGAAACTGGCAGGGTCTTTCAAAGGGATCTGTAGTATCCGTGCTCCAACTGGTCTTTGTATGAACTCCTCCTTCTTTCTCCAAATTAAACCAAACTTAAAAATACTAATGAATCAAATCTTAATATTGATCGTCAATTCATCCAACTCAGAATATAATAATATAAAGGAGCTGGTATAGGAACAAGGTACAAAAGAGCTTTATTAGCAATACTATAAAACAAAAAATCCTAAAAATCATAACAGACATTTGCCCATCTGCCATGTTTCACTTCTCAGGTGTGTGTCTAAGCATATAAGATGAACCAGCGTCCCAGAAGTTACAGATCCCTCAGCTTCCAGGAATTGGCTGAAAATCCTGGGGCAATGAAAGAGACACTAACCTTGAAAAAAGAGTCACATAAAACAGTTGCAAATAATAGCCCTATGCGTTTCGTGCTAAACACTTAGGGGCAAACCAGGATAAAACTCTAAATCACGGCTTTTTATTCAAACAGACGCTAAACTGATGTCATCATGTAGATACAAAATAACACATCTTTATCAAAACATCTCGGACACACAAATGGGATATTTAACCCTCGGTCTCTCTTATACCTTCAAAATTCCATTTAAAAACATCTTAAGATAATAATGACAATAATAAATAATTAATAAATGAAACTGTGGCATATACATTTTCATTTGACATAAAAGTATTAGTTTAACATAAAAATATTTACCCATATAAAATCCTGAAATGTATTTCCTATTGTTTAATCCCTTAAGAAACAGTTAAGATCTATATTGATATTTAGACCATGAGGAATTAGAGTTTTTAATTTATGAATCCAATCAGTTTCTTTTTTAGAGACTATATTGACTATGTCACCTCCTCTCCAGTGTCGGTTGACTTGGTCTATCGCCGTGAACTTTAAAACCGATGGATCTTTATTATGGTATTTGGCAAAATAGTCTGACACACTATGTGTCTCCATGCCTTTTTTGATATTTCTAATATGTTCTCCTATGCAGACATGTAAACATCTGATGGTACGCCCTACATATTGCATGCTGCATGGACACTCTAAAAGATAGACAACGTTTTTGCTAGTACACATAATACATTTTTCAATATTATTACTTTCTCCTGTTTTGTTAGATTTAAAATTCAAAATATTTGTATTTTTTTCTTTTACTGTCCTGCATGCTAAACATTGATTACATTTAAAAAACCTTCTAAGTTTTGTCTAAAATATGAAGTTTTAGGTTTATCGGATTTAACTAAACTGGGTACCAATCTTTGTTTGAGATTTCTTGTTATCTGTGGCTTCAATGGAAGAATTTTCTGTAAATCATCATCTTTTAATAGAACTGACCAATATTTATTATATATCTTCTTTACCTCCCTATAGTCACTATTAAATTGGGTGATGAATGTGGGTCCTTGTCTCTTTTTTTCTGTATATGTTTTATATTTTTCTTGAGATATTGAATCTTCTGTTAAGATTTCTCTCTTCGCTGGATTCAAATTTTGATTGATCGTAGCCCTTTTGTGTAAAAACTTTTTCCAAATGTTCTATTTGTTGCTTGCAAATGTATGTATCTGTGCAATTTCTTTTAATCCTCTTATATTCTCCACGTGGTATATTTCGAATCCATGGACAAACAACAAAAAACAAAACCAAACATGGACCAAAATACAAAAAGGTATAAAAAACCTACAGACACCAATAATTATGTAAATCCTAAAAGTTGCCATTCTAAAAGTTGCCTGCTCCTCAGGCGAGCTTCCGGATTTGGCCCGGTGCCTCCGCAACACCCATTGAGTGCCCTACTATCAGTGCTGGGCTTCGGGCCTCTCACCGGGCAACTTTGTTCCATTCTGGTATACTCCTCATTGGGTCCAATGGTATACCAGAGAGGTTCAGTGTATGGAACTTTCTACTTTATTATTTTATATAGATTATCTATCAGAGAGTATTTAATATTAAATGTATTAATTTTATGTGTATCAATAGATATTTTATATTTACTACTTTTGAACCATCTTATGATATATACATATGATCCAAGTGCTTAGTTCGCTCTTTCCTTTTTTTCTATTTGTTTTTTAGTGGTGACTTAATATTCCCCAGTCACAGGGAACAATTAGCAGCTGGACCATATCTTTAGGAGATATATACTGAGCGCTATTATATTTGATTTTACAGTTAGCTTGTTATTTCCTATTTTTGTTACCACTATCATCCTTACATGGATTACTGGTAGTTCTCTCAAGATACACCAAGATTTATATCTGCATCAGGGGACCCTTTACCTAGTACCATTGGTGGTGTTTCCAGTCTGAAGTGGACCCATTCTGGTCCCAGCCCTGGCTCAACTGAGGTCAGACATCTGTCTTCGCTACTAGCACCTTTATCCAGCTACAGCTGCAGCAAGGGTTCTCCAACATGGCTCCTCTGTTCAGTAGCACCGCTCTCTAGCCTTCATTCTCTAGCTTGTCTTCTCCTACGGTATTAGGAATCCCTTTCTGCTCCCCAACTTGACTGGAAGAGCTAACAAGTATAGCATCCAATTTATGAGCTAAGGTTTGGAGATCCGGTGCTTGGGAGGACAGAATCTGATCCTGCTGTTCTTCTCTAGACTGTAAAAGACAAACCTCTGCAGGATCTATATTGTTGACTCAATCTTACTATCAAGAGAGAGATGGGCAACCACATGCTGGTGTGTATGGAGTTGAGTACGGGGATGGGGAGCGGTGACAGTAACTGGAGGGTTCTTGCTGCAGCCAAGTCCAGGGTACAAATGCTGGCCGCAGTGCCAGATATCCAGCCCCAGAAGAACTGGGAACTGGACTGGGTTAAACCTCTTCAGAAATCACTACGGTTGCCCAAATTATGCAGAAGAATGGATCCAATTATGCAGGAGGTTGGTGAAAGCTGGTTCTGAAGAGGGAACAGCCAAAGAAAGAAGCAGGTGCAGTCTGTCTCAGTAGGATAGCTGGAGTACTGAGCAATAATGCAAGCCCACAAATAGAACTTCAGCTGACACTGGCTGAAGCAAGTAGAGAAGTCATAGAGTTATGGCTAACTAAGCCGGAGGGATTTCTGCAGATCATGGTAAATCGACTAGGAGTCGTGGAACAGAATTGGCTGTCAATAAGGGAAGTCGAATACTACCAACATAGAGCATCCTTGACACTCCGTCATGGCCTAAGAGGGGTGGGTCGGATGCCACCAAAACACAGAGTTCTTGACATACCAGCAAGGCCTGAGGCAGGATAGTTGGATGCTACTGACACACAGAGTCCTTGACACGTCAGCAAGGCCTGAGCCAAGTTACTCAGATGCTACCGACACAGAGTCCTCGAAAAAACAGCAAGGCCTGAGGCAAGATAGTCAGATGCTATCAACACACAGAATCCTTGTCACGCCAACAAGGGCTGAGGTGGGTTAGTCGGATGATACTGGACTGGAGGAGAAGTCAGTCAGGAGGTCAGGGGCAGGCTGAGGTGGATACCAAATGAGCAGTGGAGTCATCAGAGGAGGTGACTGTATCAAGTCAGATGGCAAGCCAGTTTGAAAGCCAGCAGCTGGAGACAACACAATTGAGCAGGCAGAAAGCAAGGTCAGGAACATACCAGGTCAAAACACAGAAGTCAAAGCCAGAATAGATGATACTGAGGCAACAGCAATGCTCAGGATCATGCAGAAAGATTGAGCAACCACTGGTGTGCCAAGCAGGTAGATAAAGCAGAGACAACCGATGAGAAACCATGGGAGGAGGAACCACAGGTAAGGAAGAGTGAACCCTGGGAGCTGTTTCCACCTGTCTCTCCTTTTATTGATATTTAGTTAATTGTGCTAAAACAGTTTCCAGAAATGGTTAAACCTTTACCACCTAACCTGTTTTCTGGTGCTTCATTTATTTGGGGGTTAATTGTTTTGCTTGATTATGGCAGAATATCCCCATGTGTCCAAGGTCATGCAGTTACATAATATAGAGCTGCCAGTTGCAAGAATACTATAATTTGAGCTGCTTTTCTTTTATTTTTTTTATTTTTTGCACTTTAGCAGTAGTTCTGAAAAATTTAAGATCTCATTAGAGTTTAGTTTAGGACCAAGCATCACCTGACCATTGAGAACCTATAAAGGGCAAGAAACCCCCTTCTAAAGCTTAACATCGCATTTTTAAAATAGTTATAGTCACAAAAAGCAATAATACTAGACTAAAATTGTACTGACTTTAAACCCTTTGTTATATTATATGTAATACAAAATCCTCACTACGTCCTTTTTATTGCAATAGTATTTTTCCAGAAATGGTTAAACCTTGCAAGAATACTATAATTTGAGCTGCTTTTCTTTTATTTTGTTTTGGTTTTTTTTTTGCATTTTAGCAGTAGTTCTGAATATTTTAAGATCTCGTTAGAGTTTAGTTTAGGACCAAGCATCACCTGACCATTGAGAACCTACGAAGGGCAAGAAACCCCCTTCTAAAGCTTAACATTGCATTTGTAAAATAGTTATAGTCAAAAAAGCAATAATTGTACTGACTTTAAACCCTTTGTTATATTACATGCAACACAAAATCCAACTACGTCCTTTTTATTGCAATAGTATTTTTCCAGAAATGTTTTTATAAAGTTCAAAAGATATTTTTGTTATTTCTTGGTGGTTAAAAGTCCAGTTGAAAGGATTTTCTTCCACTTTCCCTGAAAAGTCAAACATTCCAGCAAAGCTTTAACAATGGTCTTCATTCATGATTACACACTAACAGAAATATTTCATGAAAATTAGACTACTTAAGCAGTGTTATGAATGAAATGGAATGTTAGACACATATCAGAAGGTATTCCAGAACAATCTGAAGTTGTTACATAAAGCTTCTCTAAAAGCGAATTGTTTATTGTTACATTTTGCTCTAAGCCACATAAGGTTTCCTTGAAAAGCATAAACTTTACACACAAACACACAAATCCATAATAAATCTGTAAATCTGCAAACTCACTGGAACTTTTGAAATGCATATTAAATAGACAACAACATTAACAATATTTCTATCCACTGCACAGGACCTTCATCAATTCAAAAGAAGCAACAAACATCATAGCCTTTATATACATTAGGATAGAAATTATGGAATAATCCCAGTAGTGAAAGCGAAGGCCTCAATAGCAATAACAGAAGCAGAATTCTATACATACACAGCGAATAACCTGAAGACAAATTTTTGAATGCTCAGCAACTGATTGGAAGCCACATTATGTGCATGAGCAAAATATCTTCAGTAAGCAAACATCTAAACAACCTGCAGCATCACCTATTGAAGAAAGACAGAACTGCACATCAAAAAAGGTACTCAGAAAAGAATACAAAGACTGCCTAACCAGTAAACCATGATCACATTTAATTCCACTTCAATTAATCTAACACCAGAGGGTCATGCCACCCCTACCACATGGTGACTTGTAGCAAGCCCCCTTTCCAGTGCCCAGTGGTGGTCAAAGCATCCAACACATAATTAAATGAGGTTGGATGTTAGTAGGGATGGGTAAAAATATCCATTTGTTCCAGTAGGTATTTCCATGAAAAATTATTGATTTTCTCCTTTTTCTGTAGAAATTCCCACCTATTGTAGAATACATAGATTTTCTACCTTAGCTAACACCACAGATTTTCCAGTGAGAACGGTCCCATTTTCCTGTCCCATAATATGAAAACATGAAAAGTCCTGCATGTCATAGAATAGGAGGGAATAAGAGAGAAAGCAGACAGATAGTGAGAGAAAGAAAAAAAAATGATTTTGCTCCTGCTGCCGAATCAGAGCCAGAGGAATCCAGCATCAGTAATATAGGGAGCCAACGTCTCCCTGCATATGTGAGCCCCAGGCCCCCAACATCTTCCACAGGGATCTATTAAAAAGGCCCAGGGGGTTACTGGATCATAGCAGCCATGCCTGCTACTGATGATGATGTCTGTGTGCCATCTAAGAAGATACCATCACTGGTGGTTGTGAAAAGTCAAAGAGTGGTGTAGCTGTTTTAGAAGAGACTATTAGAGGGATATACTCTTGGGAATGGGCATTACCACCCCAGCCAACAGTGGCATTTGCTGCTACTGTAATTCCTGCTGTTGAGTCATTATAGACAGATGTACATATGTCATAGAAAGTAGACGATCAGGCTTGTGAGTTCATTTCCACAATGGCAGCCATGGGATTGGGTAGTAGCAGCACTGGTATGGGAAGAGGACTGATAGATTCTGCTCATTTTACCACTGCTACTGTCACTAGCACTAGTGCAGCTGTTATTGCTTAGAAGACGAAGCCTATTTGTCTTCACCTCTTTCCACATAAAATCATGGTTGTACCTTGTTGTGCCTAGTTTTCCTTGGGGTGGGGACTGTGTAATTGTCAGAAACTGAACTGTGCACAGTGTGTGATAAATTAGTAAAAATGGCAGGGGGGACAGACCATGGCAAATCTGCACTCATTAAACATATAAATTATAAACACCCTGACATGTTTGTAAAGCATGTGAACCCCCAACAAAAAAGGAAATTAAGTGCTACCTTAATGTTCCCCTTGTAGAGAATGTGGAAAAAATCCCATAGAAAGTCAAGTGAACTCCCCCTACCACCAGTCAATTAGTTCAACGATTATAACACCTGCATTGTCTTTATCTTTTTCTGCTGTGGTCTGGGGGAGGAAAAATATCATCAATGTGTTCCTGGTATTGTCAGGGTCCTCTTCCTCCTCCTGCTCCTCCTGCTTAGTAGTACCACCACTGTGGCCATCACCACCAGGACCAGCTGATAATGAGTCTGCAGATGTTAGGATCTGGCAGTTAATTGCCACCTATGGCACCTTGTGTAGTTCACTGACCACACATGTGTCACGGTTTTTTGATGAACACTCAGACCATGTTGGTAAGGTTAAAATGACTTTATTGAGATAAAGAACACACACGTAGTTAGGCCTTTGGGCCCACACAAATAGAACATAAATATATGCAGGTATATACAGTAATAGCAAGCCAGTAATAGAATGAAGGTATGAATAATAACAATCACTGGCAACGGAGGTTCTGGCTTGAACTGAACAGGCAGCAGGTAACACAGTCCGAGAACTGACCACAGGACCTTGGTGATAGATGGTCCAGGAGGAGATGACTGGCACGACCCAGACGCCTGGGAGGAACAGGACCCAGAGGAACGAGGCAACACTGCTGGCACAACCCAGATAGAGGTGCATGAATATCAGAATGTGTGACCCAGTAACGTTCTTCCGGCCCGTAGCCTTTCCGATGCACCAGGTACTGGAGTTGACTACTCACTCTGCGTGAATCTAATATACTTTGGACCTCATACTCATCGTGGTTGTCAATGCGGACAGGACTCGGAACCATTGGCGCAGTGGTATAACTATTACAAATCAGAGGTTTGAGTAGAGATACATGAAAGACATTATGAATCCGCATGTTTGTGGGGAGTTCCAAAGCATAGGATACAAGATTGACCCTTCGAATAACTTTGAAAGGTCCAGCGAACCGTGGGGGAAAACTTACTACAAGGAGTCTGCAGTTTTAAGTTTCTGGAAGAAAGCCACACACGGTCCCCAACTTGGAAAACAGGAGCCAGCAGCCTCCTATTATTGGCATGTCTTTGATAACGTTGGAAGGACTCACGTAACGAGTTTTGCACTTTTGCCCAAGTGGAATGGAGTTGTCGTAGATGTACATCTAGGGCTGGTATCTGCTGTGCCTGAAATGCATCTGGAAGCAAGGATGGCTGAAACCCATAATTGACAAGAAAAGGTGAGCTTCCGGATGAGGTATTGATAGCACAGTTTCTAGTGAACTCTGCCCAGGGTAACAATTCAGCCCAATTGTCATGATGGTTGGATACGAAGCAACGTATGAATTGTTCGAGCCCTTGGTTGGAGCTCTCTGCAGCTCCATTATTTTGTGGGTGGTAAGCAGAAGAGTAGGATAACTGGATGCCCATCTGACTACAGAATGCCCTCCTTGATATAAATTGACTGCCACAGTCTGAAACAAGCATCTTAGGGACACCATGGAGTCTGAATACCTCTTTAGCGAAAATTACCACCAGCTCTTTTGCCAAAGGCAGACCCGGTAGAGGCACAAAATGTGCCATTTTAGAAAATCTGTCTACCACCATCAGGATATATGCATAGCCATTAGAGGCAGGTAGCTCTCCCAAGAAATCAATGGACACATGCGGCCACGGTTGGTCGCCATTGGGTACCGGCTGTAAAAGGCCCACCGGCAGGTGCCTAGGTGACTTTGAACGGGCACACACTGTACAGGCAGCCGTAAAACTAGCGCAGTCCTTTCTTAAAGTGGGCCACCAGAATATACGCAACAAGGACCAGAACAATTGATCTCTGCCCACATGTCTTGCTGCTCGAGAAGCATGGTAGGTTTCCAATAATCTAGGTCAAAAGGGTTCAGCCACAAAACATTTGCCCATGGGTTTTTCAGGAGGAGATTCAATCTGAGTAACCATAATCTCTTGACCAAGAGGAGAAGTGATGCTCGTCCGCAGGGTGGCCAGGATGCGGTCAGGGGATATAATGGGTACTGGCTGCACCTCAGACTCCATTTCAGGCTCATGCTGCCTGGACAAAGCATCGGCCCGCACATTCTTGGAACCTGCCAAATAGGAGACCACAAAGTTGAACCGGGAAAGGAAGAGTGCCCATCTCACTTGTCTTGCCGAAAATCTCTTAGCCTCCGATAAATATAATAGATTTTTGTGGTTAGTCAAAATCAGAATCGGAGCCCTGGTACCTTCCAGCAACTGAAGCCACTCACGTAATGCCAGGATAATTGCCAATAATTCACGATCACCAATCTTGTATACAGAGTGTGCCTTGGTCAGTTTTTTCGAAAAGAACCCACATGGCTTAGGTACCTGACCAGGATCAGACTTTTGGGACAGTACAGCTCCCATGCCTGTATCAGACGCATCTACCTCCAGAATATATGGTAGGTCAGCCTTAGGATGGACCAGAACCAGTGCTGAAGCAAATGCCGCCTACAGTGCCTCAAAGGCCTCTTCCGCTTCCTTTGACCACGCGAACGCCTTGGCCCCTTTATGCATCAAATCTGTGAGAGGCTTGACAATTATAGAGAAGCCACGGATAAATTTACGATAATAATTGGCAAAGGCAAGAAATCTTTGAATGGCCTTGAGACCCTTAGGACGTGCCCAATTCAGCACTGCAGACAACTTTTCTTTGTCCATGGAAATGCCCTGCTTAGAAATTATGTAACCCAGGAAGGGTACCATGGACTTGTGAAATTCACATTTGTCGATCTTACAAAATAATTTATTCTCCCTGAGTTTCTGAAATACAGTGGCCACATGAGTACGATGAGTCTCCAAATCAGGGGAATAAATTAAAATGTTGTCTAAATAGACTACTACACAAGACTGAAGCAGCTCTCGGAGATCATCGTTAATCAAATCTTGGAACACAGCTAGGACATTGCACAGCCCAAATGGCATTACTAGGTATTCGCAATGCCCAGTACGCGTATTGAAAGCGGTTTTCCACTTATCACCTTCCTTAATACGAATGAATTTATAAGCTGCCCTTAGATCCAATTTAGTGAAGATTGTAGCGCCCTTCAAACTGTCAAACAGCTCGGTGATGAGTGGAATCGGATAAGCACTTTTAATCATCAGCTTATTGAGCCCTCTATAATCAATACATGGCCTTAGTTCACCAGTTCACCAGTCAGGGTGGAGGTGGGGCTAGATGGAGCACCGAGAGGTGCACCGGAACAGAAGATCCAGTAATTTACAGAATCAGCTGGGAAATCAGTAGCTGGGGGCATCAGGAGAAGTCTTAATGCTTTTAATACAATTCATTCATCTGAGTGCCACAGAGGTTGCAATGCATTGGATACCTCTCTGGTACTCAAAAGGTAAAAAAAAAAAAACAAAAAACAAGATTCGCTGCACAGGTAAAGCCATGCCACATACCTGCTAGTATATATATCTTTCTCCTTTGTCCTATGTGGAATGCAGGAACCAGGTGTGAAGTCTCCTCTGCATGGGGGGAGTGGGAACTTTTAAAAAAGAGTTCTCTGAGGTGGGGCCTTCCAGCATGCACTACTTCATACTACCTAGTTTGAAAAAGTGCTCTTGCATGGATGGAACAAAGGCAAAGCTCTCTTAGATAAATATTCCTTTTTTTTTGTAAGATATAGGCCTGTAAATGATCTTCTGTTATTGACTCAGTCTAACAAGTTGAGGGAATATAAACATATTTTGGCCAAACTATGCAACTAAAACCCTCATTATTTTCTATTAGTAATATTAGCACATTGGTATGATACATGCCTGTCACAGGTTCCACAATCTGTATTATTTGTATGAAGCAGTACAGGTTTCATTTATTTTTTTGCTCTTCTTCTAGGTTTTTCCTAAGTTTGGGGACTTAGAGTATACCCTTCATTCCTTGCTGTACTCCATTCCTTATTCACATAGATTCTTATTTTTGTATATAAAATAAGTATTTATTATGGTGGTCTAGTGCTGTGAGTTTTTTTAACCCTTTGAGTGCCAGAAGGGTACGCAACCCATTGCTCTGCAATGCGTTGCGTACCCCTCTGGCACTCAAAGGGTTAAATGTATTTTACTTCAGTGGAGTGGTTGTGCACACAGATTCAATCAGTGTATCCATTGTGGAACAGCACGGCTTGGTGTCTCAAGAATTCTCCTCTGGTTTCATCCGAGGTGTTTCACTTTCTAAGCATGAGATTTGACACTCCCCGAGGGAAGTCTTTCTGTCTCATTTTTTTATTGTCAAACATTAATCTGTGGTCATGGTAGTTGGTACAACTGTGGTAGGATGTGGAAACAGTTCAGATTCCACATCATCCTCTTCATTGCTGTTGTTAATACTATATGTGCCTTGGGAATATTTTTTGTCTTTTGGGTTTTTGTACACTTCTTCTACCTGACAATCAGATGGTATTAGATACTGGTTCATGTTTAGAAATGTAAGCCTACCAGTACTGTTTCTTAATAGACGTGTCCTACATCATTAAAGGGATAGTAATGTTTCACAATAAAAATTAATCTTCATAGTATTTGTGCCATGGAGAGTGTTATTTCAATACTGTCAGAGCTGTAGTTCAAGAGTAATTGAATGATAAAGTATCCTCTCCTGCCCCTTTTACTACTGTAACACTGCTCACCTCAGAGCAGGAAGACTGGACAATCTAAAGTGTGCATAAGGAAAAACCTGAAAAATCTGTCAAGAGGGACAGGGTTTTCCTTATACAGTAAGAAGATTGCCCCTTGCTGTGAGTTGTCTGGACCCAGGACCAGATTCCACATCTGAGGGGAGGTGGCTTACACTAGGCAAAAGGGGCGGGAGAGGGATACTTTATCATTCAATGACTCTTGAACTACAGTTCTGACAGTATTGAAGTAACACTCACCATGGCCCAAATATTATGAAGCTTAATTGGAGCTTTTTTGTGAAACATTACTATCCCTTTAACAATATAAGCAGCAGCACAGAAAACCTGTTCTGGCTGCATATTTTGTTTGCTATTACTTAATGTGGTCATAGTTTCAGCCTAGAACTTAGCTGTCCAGCAAGTATGCTGTAACCACCAAACACACAGTTGGACCACACCTAGCAGCTAGAGGGTGTGTATGTGACTCTGTGAGCAAGTCCCATAGGGATGTGCCACCTGTGCCACAAATGTTAGATTGCCACCCCTGAGAAACATGAATTGTTTTCTGTGATGCTGATGAAATGTGTTCTGAATAATGGTGATACATTGCTGTTGTTGTTGGTGATGCTGCTGATGGTATAAAACCTTTGCTTACTTCTTTTTCACTATGATTTCTACTAGTCTTTCTGCCCTAACCTTTCTTTCTTCCTCATCCACCAGAATGCAACCATCCACAGATCAGTAAGCATTTCTTTATATTCTTTCAAAGAATCTCATTCTTCAGAGAGATGTTGCTACAACTTGTCAACTTTTATGTTTAAAATTGGGGTCCAACAGATTAGCAAAAATGTGTTTATAATTGCCTAGCTGGTTCCTGTGTTTCCATTTTTGTAAGCGTCATCAGCCATGTGTGTCACGAACGCCCCTACTCCAAGCATGCACATGACTTGGTGGGCGGTGAAAGGGATAAAAAATTCAATATCTGTCTGCCCTAGACTGGAAATAATGATAAAAAAATCCCCTTTTACACCACCTACACTTTATTATAATGCTATAACTAATATCATAACGCTGCCACCACCAGACAATCTATAAATGCATAAAATAGACAGTGGGGTGTCTGGGTCCCACAAGCAATTTAGACTAAAAACCACACAAAATATGTTCTATCACTATATCTATGTGATTTCAAATTACCAATAAATTAGTCTATTCAGGTAACGTGATTCTTTACCAGACAAAGGCCAAACTTAATAAAGGAATATTTATCATGAATAAACACTAATCACAGTGCATAAAGAAACAGATGACAAATTATTTACACCTAACAGATAAAAATAAAACGGAGAAAATAACAGAAATCCTAACTTACTCACTTGGATGGTAAAGTAATAGTATTTTCTGTCCGAAGGGGCTTCAACAAGTAAAGATGGACACTTACTCAAAATTAGATCTTGTCCCCTAGTAAGCACACCAGACATTTTTTTATCCAGAGATTTATACAATTTCAGTTCATCTCAGGTTTCCAAGCTGGCCCAGAGGTAATTATGGGTGGAGACAGAGGCAAGTACAATAAGTCACCTCCCTCGTGTGTTGGGGAAACCAAAATTCAGATATCAAATTCGGACAGTAATTTTTCTCCTGTACCTGACACCAAGATAATTCTTGTATCTATTAATTTGTTGCAATTTATGGAGCATTGTCTGACCAAGTGATTGTGTGATATGAACATTATCAAAGGATTTAATTAAACCGGGAGAGGCAAGTGTATAATCAATTCTAGAGTAACTGCTATGGACAGGAGTTTAAGATGGAAAATCTTTAAAGGGATAGTAATGTTTCATAATAAAAGCAGCTCTAATTAATCATCATAGTATTTGGACTTTGGAGAGTGTTATTTCAATTCTGTCAGAGTTGTAGTTCAAGAGTAATTCAATGACAAAGTGTCCCCCTCCCGCCCCTTTTACTGATGTAACACTGCTCAGCCAGATCAGAAGGGAAGTGCCCAGGTAGATTGCAGAGAGGGACAATCTTCAATTAAGATAAGGGAAAAACCTGAAAAACTTGTCAAGGGGGGCAGGGCTTTCATTGTTCTCATAGGAAGAAGATTGTCCCCTTCTGTTATCTGTCTGGTCTATGGACTGCATTCCACATCTGAGAAGAGATGGCTTACACTAGGTAAAAGGGGCAGGAGGGGAAACTTTGCTTGTGAATATCTCTTAAACCATAAAGGTTTGAGAGATAAGACTTATATCGTTCTTCATGTTTTTTTAATGCCTACAAAATAAAATAAAGTTAAAACAAAGTATTACTATCCCTTTAATCTATGGAGCCAATGCACTAAGATTTTGCCAGCACTGTAGATCTTTGTGCATAGACTCCATAGAATAACATACGATCTGGAGAACCGATCTCACTGGAGAAGTCATCTCTGCTTTATCCCCTCTTTGTCATGCCTTTTTGCATAATCCCCTTTGTATGCTTCTTCCTTGCAAAAAAAAAAATATATATTCTTTTGCCTTTTTTCTGCTCAGTTTCTTTTATTCATCTCCTATAATTTAGGCAAGCAAAAACAAGCTGAACACAACCCATTTCCCCTAATCTATCATAACCAATTCTATCAACTGCGAAATGTACTATTGAAAGCTATTCTGCTGATTAAAAAGTCCCTTTCTCCTCCTCTAGCCCGAATTCCCCATTAGAAAAATTAATTTTGAAAGGAGGGTTGACAGATCTTTTCTGTATTACTTTTGAGAACTGTTGGGAATATCTCTCTTTTTTCCTCGCCTTTATGAATAACCCAGAAGTATATCAGGTAAACTCAGAAATGTGCAATGACTTGGTTCACACAGACTGATATTCCTAAGAATAACAGACACATTCCTAATTCTAAAATACTTCAGTTATAGGAAACAAGATTTACTTAGGATTTACACAACCTCCCCATGTCTAAAAAAGATTGCTTATACATGCTCTTAAAGAATGTAAAGAATGCTCCTAAAGACACATTTCACTTCACCTTAACATGGGTGGGTTTCAGACACCATAGCCCCATTCTCACAAAGTCATTGAAAACACAATCCTTTGATGGTATGGTGTCTGTAGGGCCTAGAAAATTCCTTAGTGGTCTGGTCCCTGCTGAAACAACAGACTGTTCTAACCTATCTTGTCTCCACAGATCAGAAATAGTCAAATGTCAGGACACATTCTATAAAAGGCAAGTTTCTTTTTTTAAGTTACAACAATGCATGTGTGTATTTAAACAGAAGATATTCTGACATAAAGGAACAACATAAACATGCCTATAGCTCATGCAGGAAAGAAGGACTCTGCATACTTACATAGCTAAGTAGAAAAATAAAGAGTGAAAAAGGTTGAAAAAATATAATTCCTGAGAAAAATAAAATCTGAAAATGCTATAGGTTTACATGGGAATAGCACAGCAAATTACAATCTCATCCTAAAAAAATGTTCACAATTATGGAGTTTCTACAGTTAGAAAATACCTTTTCCCACACTTCAAAATTAATGTTTGTCGTTAATTAAATGACCAAGCTGTAATTGTATTTTTCTAAAACACAGTAGTGTTATTGCCAGATTTCAGCAACAGCTTTAATAAATATGGGTAAACGTTACAATCATCATATGACTAAGGGAAAATAAGGCCAGAAGACTTGGTATCTGTCTCTATAGAGCAAGACTTCAGAAAAGTGACAAACCATAAAAGTTCATTTCACCAGTTGCACAAGTTTGAACCCTGCATCTCATCTAGGAAGGTTATTCCAGCGCACATTCAGTTCCATATGTAACCCTACCTCCCAGCCAATAGGACCATGGGAAAATATTAAAAATGGTACTGCTACTATATGGTTAATTCCTTTTTTATTCTTTTACGTTTTTGTTTTTTTGTTCATTTTTTTTTAGTGGCAGGAAGTTTTTATTTATTTATTTACTTACTTACTTACTTATTTAAGTTTCTTAAGGTAAATTGAGTGGAGGACCAGGGTGTGGTGGACACTGTTGCACCTCCTACATTAACCATTTCAGTGCCAAAGGCTTGGGAATTTATTTTGTACCCTGCTGACCAGGCACATTTTCATTATTTTTCCTATCTATCTGCTTAGATAACTTTATAGTTACAGTATATGTATGCAAACTATATACCTTTTTTTTCAGAACAAATTCAGTGTTTTTCACATCACAAGGACTACATTTAGTATCATGAGACAAGCTATAATGTCCTAAATAAAAAAATAAACAATTACATATTTGGCACATATCATCATAAACTATAAAAACATTTATGTTGGTTGCGGACATTTTAACTATTTTTAAAAGCCCTGAATCTCCTGAGTACAAAAAATGCCAAATGTGCAACGTCTTACCTACATACATGGCCTATGCAGACCCCTAATTAATAGGAGCTCAAAACAGTATTTTCAACTTTATGAGCTAAAATGGATTTTCCATTTGTGACATGGTTGTATCTAAATAGTAGGGATGAGAGAAAAGTCCTGATTTGTTCCTGTGGGAATATTCACAAAAAAACATGATTTTCCATGGGAATTCCAGCTGATCACAGATCATTGCATTGAAATCAATGGGAAGACTGAATTTCCCCTGCCACATGGAAAGTTTCCATTCTTTTCTTGCAGGCATAGTATAAAAGGTGTCAGGTTCCCACAGCATGCCATTCTATTTTGTGAAAGGAAGAGAATGCAGTACATTTTTCTTTCAGCTACAGAAGATAGGCTAATAAAAAGGAGTGTGGAGGACAGGAATGAAAAAGGATGTTGAACCCAAATACCTCCAAAATTTTATGAGAAGACACGGGCAGTTGTGATCCAAGTTTTTTCCTGATCTGGCTGTTTTCTCTTGTTCCTAGGAGAGTCTGGGGATGTGAGAAGGAAGCAAAGAATCTTGACCCCAACATTTTGTGTGGCCACTGACAGCTGTGATGCAAATTCCTTCCTGATATGGCTGTTATTTCTATGTCAGGAGAATCTGGCGGTGTTTGAAGGGAGCAAAGGAAAATTACCCCAAATACACAAAAATTCTGTGTGACTGTCTGGGAACACACAAGAAGCCGTCATCCAAGTTCCTTCCTGATCTGGTTGTAATCTATGTGTTGATAGAGTCAGGCGAAAGAAGCAGTTAAACAAGAAGTCTGTTTTTTTTGACAGCAATAGGGACGGGGGAACAGTTAATAGAAAAAATAAATAAATAAACCATACTTGACAGATACAGGACCCTGACATGAGCTGTGACTGAGGCAAACTGATACTAGTCAAAATAGAGTATTTTGTAGAGGACCATGGCAAGACATTGCAAACAATCAGTTCAACTGTGTATTTACAGTGCAATAATATACAGTAGTTGAGTAATCCCCAGCAAACACACAAGGGGTAGGGGAGGGTGAAAGGATTAGGAACAGTGCAGGGACACATGAGTAAAGTTATAGTCTGAAAACAGACTGCAGCCATGGTTGCTGCAGTGTGTGTAATAAATTATGGTGATTCTACTCCTCGAAAATAAGATGTAGTCTGTCCCACCAAAAGTTCCACCAGCACCAGTACTATTAATAATCCATATAAAAGCACTGAAGATGACAACAAGTTGCATTCCATTGCAAGAAGGAGTAGCAGCTCAACCAACTCCTGCATCAGACAGGGAGACAAACAAGCACAAAAAACCTGTCATGAAAGTAGTACTGAATATTGTGAAAATATCTCAAAGGTGAAAAGTAAAAGGATATTGTTTGAGACCTCCAAAAGCCTAGAAAATAAAAGTAGTGGGAAAATGAATACAGTGATGCTGAGGTTGACCTAATAATTACTGATGATGATGATATAGATCTAGAATGCATCCCTCCGGCATCCTGCTCTTCTTCAGATACAGATGAAGTTGAGAGTGAGAGAGATACTGATTAAGTTTCTGTATTATGTCTATGTTATGATAGCTTTCCTTCAGGTGTTATGGTCAAACCCACATACTGCAGGATGGCAGAAGGCTTGAAGAAGGGTTTCAGTAATGCCACCATTCGTATGGAAACTGGTAGGTGAATTATAAAAACTTTCTGGGCAATACAACATTTCACATACATAACTAGGCTACAAACCCTGATACTACACAGTCCACACACACCTGTGAACTTGCTGCTTAAATGGGATCTATCAGTCTTATACAAGTTAGCCTTAATAGTTAGAGGATATAGCGAATAAGTATTAAATGGTATTAATAGATATCGATCTCTGCCAATGAAACTGCTCCAGCTTACAGGCAAAAAGCATCCATCATCGGAGGAGGCTGGATTGAGGGAGAGGAGCTGAGGCAGAGTGACAGACTGTGGTTACACACCTGCTACACACAGTCTGTCCTGAAGTAGGTGCAGGACAGCATTTATTACTTTAATTTCTGCCAAACAGAGGTTTTAAAAATGAAAATAATACAGTTTTTATTAGCTATATAATCTAACTATTAAGGCTAACTTGCATAGGGGTGATAGATCCCCTTTAATCCTGGTGATGCAACAATTTCTTCAGCTCATTTATCACACTGGCCATTGATGCTAATGCAAAGAGATCAGAGCATTACCCCCATTGCAAACAACTATTCTAGCTACTTTAATGCTCTACCAAGGTGAACCGCATGACTGCCTCCTTCCCTCTAACCTTATCAAACAACTATTCTAGCTACTTTAATGCTTTACCAAGGTGAACAGCATGACTGCCCCCTTCCCTCTAACCTTAGCCTTCCTCCCAATCCTCTCTCTGACACTCCAGTGCAGGGCATAAATGTATATTATGATGGATATTCTTACCATGACCAAAGAACACCTTGTACAGTGTTTGCAATTTTTTAGCCTTATTGTATAATCTCACATTCTTGTGTTACCCATTCTTCCCAGTATTCAGAGCTTACTGGAATCGCTTATACACCTTGAAGGAGTGTCACGAAACACCCATCAACATCTACAGTGACAGTGAATATGTGGTAAACACTCTATCACTGTTAGCTTTGTATGTCTCTAATGAGTTTAAATCTTCAGATGGGTAGCTTTTGACACATTTAGTTATGTTAATTTGCATATGTGATTTACTACAACAAAGGCAGCTTCCATGTTCCCTGATAAAGGTTAAAGGTTATTCAAAAGGCAGTGTGCATTTAGAGAAAAATAGCTTGATTGATTTATCTGCAAAGAGAACAGCATCTGACTTGCATCTGACTTTCAAAGCACTAATTATTATAAAAAATATAACTTTTTTTGTAAAATAAGAATACAAACCCTTGAAAAAAATCACCTACAAACAAATATAGTTAAAGGGATAGTAATACTTAAAACGTAAAAAAAAATATGTTGTAGAGTTTATCCCCCTGAGTACTCCCACTGCTGAAAGGTGTTTCATTCAAAAGTTATTAATTTTCAAAGTTGAATTTTTTAGGTGCAATATCACAGTGGCCTGAAATTGTACAGTGGCGCTGTTGCTACACCATCCTATGGAGATTTATGGTCAACTGACCAGAGCTGTCCATAGGATAGTGTAGCAACAGCACCACTGTACAATTTCAGGGCACTGTGATATATATTTTACATTTTAAGTATTACTATCCCTTTAAGAGGGCTCCTTCCTTCTGAGCCATTAGCCCTCTAGGTAGAGATAGGTAAAAAATACATATTAAGGATTCATAAACTATATGTAATAAATACATATTAAGAACTCATAAACTATACATAAGGAATGCATATTAAGGACTCATAAACTGTTTATATGTCTATTTCAGAAAGTCCTATATATCTGCATATACAATGGCAAAATGTAAGAGTATTGATGTTTCAGTTATTTTTCCTATGTTATAATAAAATTTAATGTATATTTGAGTAGTTTTCATAGAATCAGGGGCTGTGGGAAAGGATGCCCAGGGGCCAAATGAAAACATTAAATGAAAAGGAAACAGTAGTAAAAATGAAAGGCAGTTTGTTCAGTTGGTATGCAATGTCCACTTCCAGGGGTCTACAGTATGTTCTTAGAAGAAACAATATTGAAACCTGGCATTTATGGATTTTGCAGGGAATCAAGAACCGTGAGACATACTTAAACAGTGAGGACAAACAAGTGAAGGACAGCATGTCCAAACTGACTTTTGTTTGTCATCAAATTGGAGTTCAGAGAGGACAAAAAGAGACAAATCATTATTTGAGATTACATCCCGTATGAAGTAAATTCCTTTTTCATTCCATTTTCGTAAGTTAATATCTTGTATATTACGTTATCGTTTCAATTGTCAAAAATTGAAAAATCTTCCCATCTAAACCCCATCTCCTTTTCAATTTTTGCCATATCTCCACTACACTTGACAGTATCAGTAAATTCTGTAATCTCATTTTCTGTTCTCCACCTATTTCAAATAGCCAGAGTAGTAGCCTCAAATCTTTAATATCTGTCTCTGCTCTTTCTATATTATACCATGCTTCCTGTTGTGATTCTTCTCTAGATATATCTAACGCATGGACTGTCATACATGCTACATAATAATCCTTAATTATCGTTTTCCCCAATTCTCCCTCCTTTATATTTTTTCTCAATATTTCAAGTGAAACACGCTGTTTTTTATTGAGCCAGACATATCTCATACTGCTTGCTAGTAAGTTTTAATTGTAAGGGCTAGGGCATGTGATTCAACACAGCTGGTTCCAGTCAAGCAAATTTGCACATCAGAGAGAGAGAGAGAGAGAGGGCATTGGAGGTGTGAGTTTAGACAGACAGAGGGCAGCAGGAAGAGATAACACATTACCTGGATGGAGACATGCAGGAATAGGTTACAGTCCACTACGACTTGCAATCAATAAATGCTATTTATAACTCATATCTATAACTCATATGTATAACTCTGTCCAACTCACTACTATGCTAACTTGAATACCTGACTTCAAGACCTGACACACTGCAAGCAGATAACACAGCTTGCTAGTCTGACTACCCTCTCTGGTGCTGACCTGTGACTCTGTCGGACTATTCTCTTGTTATTCCCCTGTACCTAGCAAACACCCAGTTTGGTGCGGCCCTGTAGACTAGCTGTTAAACTGACTGCAGGAGTGAGTCAAGCTTCCGCTTTCTCCCTACTGACTGCAGGCGTGAGTCAGGTATCCTCTGCTACATTTCTGACTGCAGGCGTGAGTCAGGTAGCTCCTCTCTACGTCGGGTCAAGATCCTGTGTTCCAGTTCCTGATCCTGGTTTCAGAAGAGACTACCAGTGGCTGAGGCCTAGTCTCCAGCAGTGTGGTCAAGTTTGGCAGCCTACTGTTTCTGATAGCAGTGCTTGCTGGTTTGTGACTCTCTGCTTGTTCTTGCTATATTACAATTATGTACTACCTTACTTATATTTTAATAAATTGCTTTTAACTAGAGATGCACCGATACCACTTTTTTAAGACCGAGTACAAGTACCGATACTTTTTTCAAGTACTCGCCGATACCAACTACCGATACTTTTTTTGGGGTCATTTGCCAGTTTTCCAGGTACTTAAAGCGCATATATTATATATATAATATATATGCTTTAGGTACTTGGAAAACTGGCAAATGACCTCAAAAAAGTATTGGTGAGTACTTGAAATATAATATTATATATATATATATATATATAATATATATATATATATAATATATATATATAATATACACACACCACCTCTTGACTGTCCCCTTTTGCCTCTTTCTCCCCCTCTTGATTCCCACCTTTTACTTCATTCTCCCCCTCTTCAGCTTTTGCCTTGGCTTTTTCTCTTCCTTTTGATCCCCCTTTGTCCCCCTCCTTGACTCTTGATCCCACTCTTTTGCCTGTCTTGCTCTCTCCTGATCCCCCCTCTTTTTTGCCTTTTCTTAGTTCCCCTCCTTTTGTCTCCTGATCTTTACTCCTTTTGCCTTTTTTTTCCCCCTTTTTCTTAGTCCCTTTTTTCTCCCTCCTTTTCACCCCTCTTTGCCTCTCACCACCCGCTCCCATCTAGCCTCCCATACTCTCCTCTGCCGGGTGCTCGCTGTTCTCTCGCGAGCCCCGGCAGAAGTCAGCGTCAGAGCGTTGCCATGGTAACCCGCGGCAACGCTCATACGCTACTTGAGGGAGAGAGGCAACCGGGGAGCATTGTGAGCAGCTCCCCGGTTCCCTCACTGCAGCACCGACCCTGACACAGGGTATCGGTGCTGGCATCGGCCGCATTTGCGCGAGTACAAGTACTCGCGCAAATGCTGGTATCGGCACCGATACCGATACCAGTATCGGTATCGGTGCAACCCTACTTTTAACTATACCGTACTGGCTCCTGAACATCTCTGGGGAAACTGTGACAAGTAAAGACCTCTTTATTCGTGTATTTAGACCCCTGACGTTCAGAGATATCAATTTAATCATCTATTCGTTTACTACTTTCCTGGTCGCAACCCAGCATCTCATTACAGACAATTACAACAGCAAAGCAACAAAACAAAACAAACATACATTTTATTAGTGGAAATAAACCCCTAAAAAAAACGTGATAGTGAAGGAACCCCTCCTCATCATGTTATCGATTATTAACCCTAATCGTCCCCTATTAAATGAAGTGTAGACGCCGTCTTTGTCTTTAATAAAAGTGGGTAGGAGGGTAGGGAGAGAGAGAAGAATATCCACCATTAAGTTAACCTAAATACATAAGTTGTGTCTTTATCATTGTGAATTCAATTATTCAAAACATGTATCCAATGTTACATTTGTCCTGAGCCATAATTTATATCTTTCTCATTACAATTCCCTTTTTCCCAAAGTGAATACACACTCATCCTCTTATCGTATTCCTCTCTCTCTCTCCTTTCTTCTAGAGAGAGAAAAAAAAACAGAGAAAAATTAAACCTTCTAATACTACCTTTTGTATTCAATTTAAATCCAAAATAATCTCCAATATTAAAGTGAATATAAACTCCATTTTGCCTATTTTTTTCTTCCCTTTAATAAAAAATCTATTATCTAATCTACCTTGCTGTTAATTTTTATATTTAAAGCAAATATTGTGATTAAAGTGAATGTCTTCCAAATTAAATTGCCTCTATTGCTATACTATTATATTAAGCTTAACCCTAAAATTATATCAGCTATTTAAAATGAATATAAACTCCATTTTCCCTACTTTTTTCTTCCCTTTAGAAAAAGTCTATTATCTAATCTAAGTTGCCCTAAATTTTTATGTTTCAAGTGTAAAGTGTACTTAAAGTAGACATAAAAAAAACCTAAGTACAAATTCTTGTTTATTTTCTAATACTACAGTCTTTAAAGGGATAGTAATACTTTGTTTTATCTTTATTTTAAAACAATCCTTTATGGTTGAGAGATATTCACAAGCAAATTTTCCCCTCCCACCCCTTTTACCTAATGTAAGCCATCTTTTCTCAGATGTGCAATCTGGTTGTAAGACTAGACAGATAACAGAAGGGGACAGTCTTCTTCCTATGAGAACAATGAAGGCCCTGTCCCCCTTGACAAGTTTTTCAGGTTTTTCCCTTATCTTAATTGAAGATTGTCCCTCTCTGCAATCTACCTGGGCACCTCCCTTCTGATCTGGCTGAACAGTGTTACATCAGTAAAAGGGGCGGGAGGGGGATACGTTGTCATTGAATTACTCTTGAACTACAACTCTGACAGAATTGAAATAAAACTCTCCAAAGTCTATATACTATGCTGACTAATTAGAGCTGCTTTTATTATGAAACATTACTATCCCTTTAAATTCCTATCTTCTTTTCTATTACAATATATACTTTGACACTAGCGTATGTTAAATTCCCATATTTTTATGCTTACAATGTTTATGAATCCCTTAATTAACTCCTAAATACCATGAAAAGAGAAAAAAAAATTCCTCCTCCTCTCGCCCCTCCCATAATACATTATCCACTTCTACCACATTATATTTTATCATTATTTATTTCCTATCTAGCCATTCTTGCACTCTCTGGGGTATCACATATAATCTTATTTTCCCCATCTATTGTAACAATTCCTGTCGGGAATCTCCATGTGTATCTTATTCTTTTACCTCTCAAATACTTTGTCTTCTGTATATATCCCTTTTTGTCTTGCCTTGTATGACATGCTAAATCTGCGTATATTTTAATATTTCTAAACCTCTCTTCCATTTCTCCTTTTTGTCTGGCAGCTGCTGAAACCTGTAATCTAAGTTTATATGACTGGAAACAAACCACCACATCCCTGGATAGCTCTGGTGAGACAGATTTTGGTCTATATAGTCTATGGTGCCTCTCTATAGCCTTCTGATATTTAATACTTTTTAGACCTATAGCCACAAAAATTTCTCCCAGAAATTCTTCCAATTTAGCCCCTTAACGACGCATTACGTACATGTACGTCATGAAGTTGCGGTCCCTAAAGGACCAAGGATGTACATGTACGTCATGGAATTCCAGGCTCACCACACGGCTGCACACCGTTCGGGGAGTCTGGAATCGAATGGTTAAAAAAAAAAAAATTCTCCGTGGTCCTTAAGTGACCTCATCATGCGTCGCGACCGTTCCTTAAGGGGTTAATGTCCAACACATCTTCTGGGATATTCCTGAATCTAAGGTTACATCTTCATGATCGATTTTCTAGATCCATTATTTTTGTCTCCATAATTTTAAGTTTCCAGTCCAGATCTGTTTGTTTTTGATTCATATTTAGAGAGGTTTTCTGTATGTCCCCCATTTTTAACTCAAGTTTTTGGATCTTGAGTCCTAGCGCCCCAATCTCGCTCCTTACGTCCTTTGTGCTGTTCGATATTTCTGTTTTAATCTGAATCATTTGTCAATCCAAGGCAGTTACCAATAATTCAGATGAGAAATTTAACTGCTCGATCTCACCCTCCTTTTCTACTTCTCTGCGTACTTTAGTACTCTCTGGTGAGACCACTATACTTGTAGGGAAGACATAAGTTCCAGGACTCAACTCTTCCACGTCTTTTTCAGTATTGACTGGAGACAAGAAAGCTATAATTGATCCTTCACTAGATTTATCTTTGTTATTTCTTATCTTTTTCTTACTATGTTGAGGAGTTCTATTCTTATTTGGCATCTTTTCTTATAATATGGACCTTATTGAAAAGTCTTCTTTCTGTCTAGGTCACTTACTGAAATTGTATTCAATACAGCTCACAGTTCTGTATGTGACTATGAGTCCATCAATATTTTGCACTGAATTCTCTTAAACAACTCAGCTCTTGTTTTCCTAGTTTCCAGTTCCCTCTCTACCATTTCATCTCAAAGTAATGATTTGATTAAGCAGAGAGCAATTTATCATATATAACATAGATCTCAAAAAGGAAAGTCCAATATTATATATATTATATTGTGATTGTTATACTTAAAGACTGAATATTTAGCTCTTCCAAATTTTATATATTGTAGTACTCAAAAGGTCAACCATGCGTAATTAGCTCTTAATGTTCTTCCTCTTTTCAAAGTAATTATTATTACTACAGTACTTATACTTATTACTCAGTCTTATAATGTGTAGAACAAGATTTGAATTATAAGAAAAAATTTCTCTTCTCACCACCTTTGCTCCGATGGAGCCTCTTTCCAATAGAATCCCTGTGGCGATTAATAACTGCTCTTACTGAAAACTCCTTATTCCTCCTTCTTGTTGCAAAATCTGCGTACCTCCGGTTTCTCTCAGCCTCTGTTAATTTCTTTCCTCAAGCTCTCTTTTTTTACTGTGTAGTGGTTTTCAACCTTCGAGTCTGCCAACCATGTCGTTATCCCATTATCCGCTCAATAGAACTCCAAAACCGGGAAACTCAGTACGAAGTCGGGTACACAACTACACAGCATATCTCTTCAGATGAAGATCCTGCTTCATATCTCAGCTGCCAGAACGAACATCCATCTCCGTCAGAGGCCCAAAAAGAGAGACAGACAAGGGGAAATCCTCCAGCAATGCAGTGCACCACTCGATTCTCTGTTTAGCCTGGAAAGAGTATTGTCACTCAGCCAGACACCCTGTATCACCCAGGCAAAGACTTGTGTCTTCTCTCCGCTCCTGGAGCGTGCGTCCTCACGTCATCATTATTATTAAGACTGCAAGTTGTCACTTGTTCTTATCGGAGTGAACAAGGGGTATAGTGACAGCAGCAGTACTTAGTTTCTGGGGGTTAAATGGTTTGACATTGTGGACCTAAGCATCAAGGTGTTTGCTTTCAATTTTGCAAGTTGTTTGATGTGAATGCTGATGTGTCCATTGTTCTCAGTCCTTCACCTATTTCCTACACACACCATGCACATTTCAGTTGCTGATGAAAGACACAGTTCCTTCCTGCTGTCAAGGGAAAAGTAAGTATTCAAATACACCCATGTATTTTGGACAAATTGCAGAAGGAGAAACATTATTGACAGGATTAATAGACTGCCCACACATGCTTCCTCCACATCCACCACCTCCTCTAGTCATGTTGTTAAAGCAATAAAGTTGCAAGGTTTTTCTCACACATATTGAGTTCTTTGGAAGGAGTCAAAAACGTCACAAAAAGTATCCCAAGGTATGCATATGGAACGACAATGTTGCCAGGATGTTGGCAATGGGAATGGCACCATATTCTTTTGTTCAAAATGGAAGATTCAGAGAAGTGATACCATGTGTAGCTCCTCGTCGGCATATGCCAAGCCACAGGTGCCATGACGAGAACACCAAAAAAATAATTAATCCTTCCTGCCACCAACATTGCATATTCAGCGGGGTGTCATGTGTACATATACCTAATATACCCGATACACTAAATCTGATTAATTTCCATCACATTGCCATGCGTGATCAGTGCACCACACAATATGCAATGGGTGAACACAAACTGCCAGATCCTCACATCTACAAATTCACTATCAGCTGATAGGCGAGATAACAGATGTGGTATGCCAGACCCTAGCACAATACAATGATGCAGACACATCATTATACTTGCCATTGAACATCCAAGCTCAGGCTGGGTTTCTCTAGTCTTTCTCTGTGATTTTCACACATATTTTGTCCCTTTGGGGTGGAACAGGGGGAACAGCAACAGTGACTAATCTCAATTTCATTTTTGGGGTTTGCCTTTCACATGCTTAGCATAAACGTCTGAGTGTTTATGTTGCATGTGCTTAATCAGGGTTTTTGTACCAAGGTGTGTCCCCTCCGTTTCCCTTTTCACATCTTTGTCACAAATAGTACAAAGTACAGTCCCTGATGACTGCATTGTGCCTGCACCAAGCGAAAAATATTCCCTCACCCATGATTTAAGGGAGAGGAGAGGTGGAGAAGAATTACTTTCTTCTCCTCCGGAATCACCTTCACTGGCTGGGGCAGGTGATGCTGCTACCTCAACAACATCACTAGAGCTAGGGCCAGGATTATTTGTGACAAGTGGAGCAGGCCCTGGTCCCATATCGCTGCTTGAAGAAGCCAGTCCCATGGTGGTCACAGTGGTCTGTGGCACACTAGCCCTCTCATCATCATTCTGCTGCTGAGACAGATGAAAGTCTGCAGCAAACTTCACAATGTCATTGCTGGTTGTTGCAGTGATGCCCATCCCCATTTGCATCTTTCTCCCATTCCTTTTTAATTTACATCAAAAACATGGTCATTCTCTTCTCCACACCAGCTGCTACAACACCACCCTCACTCTCATAAAGACTCCCACCAGTCTCTACTTGCTTTATGGTAGTGGATCTGCTTGGGGATAACAAGTGTGGCTGAGGGTCCCCTGCTATTACATTTTCCATATCCTGCTCAGTAGAAGGCAGCCCACTGGTAGCAGTAGCAGCAGGCACAGGCAGCTTGTCTATGGGGCTCACACAGAAACAGAGTTCTGCCTTCTTCAAAATTTGCCCCAGATCAAAAGAGACAATTTTGGGGGACTCTACATAACTGAGTCTATGGAACGTGGGCTCCTAGTCCCTTTAGAGCTGGAATGCTAATGATAGTGTTAGTGATTTTTCCACCTGCTCAGAGTCATTAGTCTCAGGGTCTTTTTTTTCAGCAGTGGTGGTGGTCATATTGTCTGCAAGCACTATGAACCGCTAAGTAACCACTTTATTTTTTTTTTATTTGATTTAAATATATTTATTGTACTCTCTCTCACTCTGTCTCCTTCCACTCTGCTTTTCTCCTAAAACACCACACTACAGTGTGGGAAATAATGGGTTTATTTAGTATATGAGCGGAAAGTTTTGCCACCATCAGATAACATAGACAGGAAATAGAAATGTTCTCTGTTCTTAGCAAAACACAGGAAAATCTATTGGTTTCTCTATGGATGAAATTTCCTACAGAAAAAGCGGGAAACCACTTGTTTTCTGCGAAAGTTCAGCAGAAACAAAACATGACTTTTCACCCATTCCTGCTAATGACTTCTCCTCAGAGGTCCATCCAGTTTCTTTTTTCAGAGGTGGTGGTCATAGTGTCAGCCAGCACTATGAGCCACTAAGTAACTCCTTTTATTTTTTGTAATATTTGATTTAAATTTATTCCCTCTATCTCTCATTCTGGCTTCTTCCCCTCTACTTTTCTACTAAAATACAGCACACAACACTGCAGGAAATTATGGGTTTAGATAGTATATATGGGAGGGAAGATTCGCCCAGTTGAATAACATAGGTGGGAAATGGCACCTTTTTCATGAGATTTTCAGTGCTCTTAGCCTAAAGGAGGAACATCTATGAGTTTTGCTATGGGCTAATTTCACCATAAGACAAGTGGAAAACCGTGCAATTTCCGCAAAATTTCCCAAAGGAACAAAACAGGACTTTTCTCCCATCCCTACTTCCCTTCATGAAGAATGTTATAGAATAGGCATATAAGAGCGAGAAAACAGAGAGAGAAAAAGGTGTGTGTGTGAGAGAAAGAGAAATTAAAACAAATAAAAATATTTTTTGTGGCTAGAACACCGAAAAACAAGAGACGCTTGAGTGATATTGCTGGTGCTGCTGGATCAGAAGTGGAAGAATGCAGCAGCACCAGTTGTAAAGGGATCCCCCTCCCTCCTGACCATATGATCTCCTGTCTCCCAACTGCTTCCCTAGGGATCTGAGGAGACATAATAAAGAAGGGATCACCATGCAGCAGTATGATTAGCACAAATCAGCTGCTTGTTCCTGCTGCTGCTGTCAATGTACCGTATTCTAAGACAATGGCAAGTGTGACAGCAGGGGATCGTCTGTCATGTTTGGCATCACTACATAGTCCCATAGATCAGCTAGAGACTGATGGTGAGGATGAGTAACAGGGTAGTGGAGCAGCTGGTGTGGAAAAGAGTATGAGGGTGTTGGTGGCAGAAAGAGATGCAATTTGAAGTGGGCATCACCATCACCATCACAAATAGTGACATTCTGGTCTTTGGTGCAGCTGAAATACTTGTTGAATATGGATGGGAAAAAGCTCACATTTTTTCCATCTGGAATTTTGTGTTTTTCTAACACCACAAAATTTTCCACAGGAACAGTCCCATGTCCCTCCTATTTTTTTTCAATGGAAGCAAAACTTCACTCCCCTATACTATAAAATCTAGCATTTCATGTAATGCAATGTGGTGTAGTTTAGGAGACAAAGATCATGAAAGCAGGCAGACAGAAAAAGATAATTAAAAGTTAAAATAAAGTTATTTGGAGAGCTGACTAGCACTATGACCAGCAGCAGAAGCTGGATGGACCCTGTAACTGATGATGTTGCTGATACAGTGGTGGAGGAAGAGGTCGGCAGCACCAACAGTAAAGGGAGCCCATATACCCCTGACCCAATAATTCCCTTTTCTCCCGGAATTACCCCTCTGGGGAAGTATATTGAAGATGAAAGAACTGTGCAGCATCATCCATCAGCCGCCTGTGCCTGCTGCTACTGTGCCTTCTTCTGAGAAGACCCCCTGTAACTCTTATCATCCCCAACCAGTTCCAAAGCAAGAGAATGGTGGTGATGATGATGATGAGAGAAAGGGTGATGATGGAGCAGTTGGTGTTGAGGAGAGTATGAGAGTGCTTTTGATGGAAAGTGATATACCATGAGAGAAAGAGATGCAAATGGGGATGTTCATCACCACTACCACCAGCAATAACATAGTGGAGTTTGCTGCTGCTGTAATTCCTGCAGCTGAGTCATCAGAGACAGATGTTCATTGTTGCAGTAGCAGGATGATGATGAGTAGGTTGGTGTGCCACAGACCACAGTGGCCATCATGGGACTGGGTTCTTCCAGTAGGGATATACCACTAGGGAAGGCTCTACTACCCGGTCCCAGTTACAGTGCTGATGCTGAGACAGGAGCAGCATCACCTGCCCCAGCCAGTGAAGGTTATTCTGGAGAAAAAGAAGAAGGTGGCTATTCTTCTCCACCTCTCCCCTCATTGAAATCATGGGTGTGGGAATATTTTCCCTTGGGGCAGGCACAGTGCAGTCACCAGTAACTGCACTATGCGTTATAATGTAGTAAAAAGGGGAAAGGAGGTGGCACATCTGCTATGTGTTGCCCTAAAACACTAGTGCAGCATGACACAGGATGTGTCATTTCCATATAGCAACAGATTTACTGCATTAGGAGTCCAAGCTACTCAAACCATTTCCACCACATTTTTTATGAACATCCACTATCATCCTGCTTCAAGTGCTTCTGCAACTCAGTCATTTATATGCCATTTAACTCCCCCCATGGACTGATTAAAAAAATACACAAGTACCAGGAATACTGTGCACTGTGCTCGGTGCATGGTAACAAGTGTATTTGTGATGCAAAAGGATTGAGCATGGACTCTTCATGCTAGTTTAATATGCCCAATAGGGATGGGTGAAAAATGTTGCCTCGAACTGAAATCGGCGAATAACGGCACTTCGCTGTCCTGGGGGCCTATAGATCACAGCCATACAAGTGACAATCTTATTCCCATATTCTAAAGTTATCCAAACAGTCTCTGCATTCTCCTCGATACCCTGTATAGGATTAGCCTTTAAGCTATTTTTGATATAAATGGCAACCCCTCCTCCTTTACTGCATTTCCTGTCTTTTCTAAATAGAGAATACCCTGGTATTTCTACATCCCAGTCATTTTTTTCATTGTACCAGGTCTCAGTAATCCCCACTAAATCCACATCTTCACTAGTTATTATTGCAATGAGTTCAGGGATCTTATTCTCTAAATTGCGGTAATTTGTATACATTGCTCAAAGTCTTCTGGTTTTTGACCTATATGTCACAGACATACCTTGATCAAACTCCTCTGTACAATGCTGTGGGAGGCAATTGGTTTTATCCTGTATCATTCCATTGCCACCTCTACTAGTTTAAATACCTGTTAACAAAACTTCTGAATTGCTTGCTGAGAACCTCTGTTCCCTTTTGAGAAAGATGCAAGCCATCCTTTTTGTACAATTCCTTGTTACACCAAATAGGGTTGGTGTGAGAAACAAGCCAAATCCATGTTTTTGGCCCCACTTCCCTAGCAATTAAAGACTCTAATTTGCTGTATCCTACTATCATCTTCCTTATACACTGGCAGAACCTCTGAAACAGATACAGTGGAAGCAACTTGATGCAGATCCTAACATAGCTTCTTAAAAACATCTTTTAACACACTCACCTCATTACAAGCCAAATTATGTGTCCCTAAATGGACTATGACATCCAACTCTCCATTCTGTCTTGTTTCCTTGACAATTTTTTAAATGTGTCTTCTACCTCTGTGAGCTGTAGCACCAGGAAGACATCTGACTTCTTTGCCAGCACCATGACTATCCTCCAGAGTCACGCCTCTTAATATGGAATTCCCCCAATAATAGTTGCTTCCTCTCAAAGCAGTTTTTACTTTTTATCCTTGTCAGTTTGTTGGTGGTTGCAGTCTGATTTACCTGTGGATTACAGGCTGGTGAACCAGTAGTCTCTGCTTCCATAGTTGTTCCAATATTAAGGCAGTGTTCTGAAAGTGCATCAAAGGAATTATGAAGAGGCACAGACTGTGGGACATGCCTCTTGTCCACAACTCTTACACTTCCAGAACCAACTGTAGTCCATCTGCCATTTCTTGGAAGTCTATGAGGCAGTGGCCCTTGTTTCTTTTGTATGTGTGAAAAGCTCACAGACATCTTGTAGATTTCATCCTTCAAATTATCAATCTCCTGTTGTAAAACAGAAAATTGCTGACAAATTGGACAACTTCTGAACCTCCAAAAGGATTCCCAGGGGAAAAAAGCAAAACATCCATTGCACTGCAACATGTCTGACATGTCCACAGCACTAAAGTAATCAGGGGACAAAAAGTAAAATACCTTCAGATTTTGCAGTTGTTTTCTGACTTCAGTCACCACAGATCACCTCCAGATTATCTCCAGAATATCTCTTTGTACACTTACAATTGCTCACTTTCAATTACTGTGTTGCCCAGCTAGTAATTAGCCCAGCTAATAACAAACCCATACACAGAAGGAAACTCCCATTAATTAGCAAAACAGTATGTAACTAAATCTAACAGGTACTAATTACCACATCAATCCAAACTGCCTCAATGATTCAGTATTCAGATTCCTTACCAAGTATCTAATCAACCCTCAATTGTCTACAGTACTTAGGAATAGATTCAGACAAATTCTTACCTGTGAAAGAGAAGAATAAATATCATCAAAATAGATACAAAATAGATCTCCATAATATCTCCTTGTACACTTACAATTGCTTACTTTCAATTGATATGTTGCCCAGCTAATAACAAACCCACTTATATACACAGAAGGCATCTCCCATTAATTGCCTACTAACACCAACCACATCAATTTCAGCCCCTGAGTCTTCCTCCTCACAGTCACTCTTGATAGGAAGATATTGATTACCCCCATCTTCACTCCTAAAGCTAACAAGCTGCTGGACCTTAGTAGTAGTAGTACTAGCACTGGCGGTCCTGCTTGGGGATCACAGGGGTGAGTTAGGGTCCCCTGCTGTCACACTTGGTATCATCTTCTCCTCCCCCCCCCGAGTATTACAAGACATACTAGCAGCAGCTACAGCACTGGTGGCAAACAGGTTCAGCACTGGCAGCAGGAACAGGACTGGTGGAAGCAAGGGCAGTACTGGCAGCAGGCAGAGCACTGGTGGTGGCAAGGGCAGTACTGGCAGTAGGCACAGCACTGGTGGTGGCACTGGCAGCAGGGGCAGAACGTCTGACAGCAGACACAGCATGTCTGGCAGCAGGTGCAGCAGGTCTTGAGCAGGCATAGACAGCTGACCTGTCTGCTCTCATTGCTACTACCCTTTCGTTCCTCCCTTGACATTTATTTCCCCAAAAACCCAACGGGTGATTTAGGGGGACTGGACAACATTGTTTCTGTAGTGCTTACTTCCTCCTCAGACTCAGTGGACACATAATGGTCATTCCAGTTCCTCCTTTATTATTTTAAAACCTGCTCATAGCGATAGCAGTCACTATGAGCCTCTCGTGCTTCAATTTTGCCTCAAAATCACAGTAGAACAGCACAGCATGTCTACCTCGCTCTGTAGCTGCTTCTATTGTGTTAGACTTCTGCAAATATATATATATATATATATATATATATATATATATATATATATATAGTAAAAAGGAGAAAACCATGTAAATCAATGGGTGGAAACTATCTAGGCACTGAAAAAATGGCTAAACATTTTGGCCAATGGGTGAAAAATGCAAAGATTTTAATTGCAGGATTTAAAGCAGATTTTCCCGTGAGAAAGCAGACAATAATGTGGTTTTCGCAGAATTTCCCAGGGGAACACGGCGAGCGATTTTGCCCACCCCTAATGCCCAAGTTGGGGCTTGTTTATATGGAAAAGGTACAGTGAGGGAAAAAAATTATTTGATCCCCTGCTGATTTTGTAAGTTTGCCCACTGACAAAGAAATGATCAGTCTATAATTTTAATTGTAGGTTTATTTGAACAGTGAGAGACAGAACAACAACCAAAAAAATCCAGAAAACCGCATTTCAAAAAAGTTATAAATTGATTTGCATTTTACTGAGTGAAATAAGTATTTGACCCCTTTGCCAAATATGACTTACTACTTGGTGGCAAAACCCTTGTTGATAATAACAGAGGTCAAATGTTTCTTGTAGTTGGCCACCAGGTTTGCACACAACTCAGGAGGGCTTTTGTCTCTGATGAAGTCCACGTATAGGCAGATGAAACGCGTTGGAGGAGACCCTGAAGTTCCAGTTGGAAACGCTGGTTCAATTTGAGAGGATATGATGGAGTAATACATCTTGGATGTTTCAAGTTGTTATGTTACAATGATATGAGCCCATACTGTGTTAATATTATATTTATCGCATTACCTGAGTCCCCAGTATGTGACACAGACATAAGGACGGATGTCCAAAGACGACAATATCATTTGACACGATAGCTGGTTGGAAGGATCAGAGAACCGAGGAAGTTCTTGAAAGTGCTATGTGTCTTGGATTTACAGTTGGTGACGGGGTATTGTGAGTAAATCAAGCTGAAATTACATGCTGTTATATTATGTGTCGATGAATATTGCAGATTTGGAACATCATATATATAGTTGGGCTCTTATTTCTTTATCATCATTTGGTGACTGTTTGCTTTATCCATTGTCATCATATTTGATGACTCATCATCATCATTTCATGACTGATTCATCTCATTTACTGTTATTTCATCTGACTACCATTTATCATTACTCCATGAACATTTATTTTATACATAATTTTCTCTCTTTTGGTACTGGCGCCAGTTATATTGTTTTTTGGCTTTTTTTGAGCTCTTCAGGAATGTTTTTTATCTTATTTGTCTGTTTTATTTGGCTGTGATTTACAGTGTTTATATTATGTGTATTATGTGTGGGGTTTGAGGACTCTTGAGGGTTCTCTTTTGTTTGGGGGGTTGGGTGTATGAGTTTTGGAGTCCACCCTTCATGCCATGTGGTTCTAATAAATTTTGATATCTTTATTATACTGTTATTATTGAGTATTCATTACTGTATTTAATTCAGAAGATAGTTGAGTGCGAAGAAGATCCCTATCTTTTTTTCTTTTTTGTTTCTAGAATGTAATTGTGGGATCACTGCACCCTGCATATGATATATGCAGTTATCATTAGTGAGATAATTGTAATAGATGTGCTCCCTTTAACTTATTTTTACTTTTGTCCACTCCCCTTTGCAGATCCTCTCCAAGTCATTAAGGTTTCAAGGCTGACTTTTGGCAGCTAGAACCTTCAGCTCCCTCCACAGATTTTCTATGGGATTAAGGTCTGGAGACTGGCTAGGCCACTCCAGGACCTTAATGTGCTTCTTCTTGGGCCACTCCTTTGTTGCCTTGGCCGTGTGTTTTGGGTCATTGTCATGCTGGAATACCCATCCACGACCCATTTTCAATGCCCTGACTGAGGGAAGGAGGTTCTCACCCAAGATTTGACGGTACATGGCCCCGTCCATTGTCCTTTGATGCTGTGAAGTTGTCCTGTCGCCTTAGCAGAAAATCACCCCCAAAGCATAATGTTTCCACCTCCATGTTTGATGGTGGGGATGGTGTTCTTGGGGTCATAGGCAGCATTCCTCCTCCTCCAAACACGGCGAGTTGAGTTGATGCCAAAGAGCTCGATTTTGGTCTCATCTGAATCATTCAGATGTTCATAATCAAACTTCAGATGGGCCTGTACATGTACTTTCTTGAGCAGGGGGATCTTGCGGGCACTGCAGGATTTCAGTCCTTCATGGCATAGTGTGTTACCAATTGTTTTCTTGGTGCCTATGGTCCCAGCTGCCTTGAGATCTTTGATAAGATCCTCCCGTGTAGTAGTGGGCTGATTCCTCACCATTCTCATGAACATTGAAACTCCAAAAGTGAGATCTTGCATGGAGCCCCAGACTGAAGGAGATTGACAGTTATTTTGTGTTTCTTCCATTTGAGAATAATCACACCAACTGTTGTCACCTTCTCACCAAGCTGCTTGGCGATAGTCTTGTAGCCCATTCCAGCCTTGTGTAGGTCTACAATCTTGTCTCTGACATCTTTGGACAGCTCTTTGGTCTTGGCCATGGTGGAGAGCTTGGAATCTGATTGATTGATTGCTTCTGTGGACAGGTGTCTTTTATACAGGTAACAATCTGAGATTAGAAGCACTCCCTTTAAGAGAGTGGTCCTAATCTCACCTTGTTACCTGTATAAAAGACACCTGGGAGCCAGAAATCTTGCTGATTGATAGGGGGTCAAATACTTATTTAACTCAGTAAAATGCAAATCAGTTTATAACTGTCTGGATTTTTTTGTTGTTATTCTGTCTCTCACTGTTCAAATAAACCTACCCTTAAAATTATAGACTGATCGTTTCTTTGTCATTGGCCAAACATACAAAATCAGCAGGGGATCAAATAATTTTTCCCTCACTGTAGATACTATTTTATCCTACATTAGGATTTTATCTTGCTGTCAGGACTTCTGTAGCCTCTTCCCTTCTATTGTGTGTTTATTGAATATGGCATAATTTTCTATTGGCTGCCAGCATTTTAAATTTTCACTCCTCCTGTCAGCTGGTGCTAGTTCTACAAGGCCCTTCAGTCAGTAGTTCTAGCCTTCCTGTTTGGTGCCTGACCTGTATCCTTCTTGCATGATACTCTGGTTTTGAACCTGGCTTCTCATTCTGACTACAATCCCACATATGTACAATTCTCTACCCTGCCTGTGTTACACAATTCTCTAGTTCTGATCTTGGCTACCCATTCCAACTATGATTCCACCTATATGATTCTCTACCTTGCCTGTGATGATTGATACACACCTGTCTACCCCAATCCTACCTTTAATTTCCTTGGTGCCCTTGCAGTACTCAGCGGACTTGTGCTATCTGCGACTCAGCTCAGTCAGTTTCTCCTTCTGCTCAGCACACTGTTGTTCCTCTACAGAAGCTGCTCTCCTATCAGCTCTCTTCACTTACCTGCTGTCTCCCTCTACTATCGTAGGTATAGAGGTACATCATTTCTTTCTTCTAGTTATTGTTGCCCTCTGCTGCTCAAAAATGTTTCATTAAAAGGCTGATTCATATATCTATTGTGATACACTAGTGTGGGGCAATATTTAAGGCTAAACTGACAACATATTTTTTTCTTATTATTTAACGATGTACCCGTTTTCAAACATATTAACTGGGTGGTCATTTCAATACAATCTGACTGTGGTTAGCACCATTGCCTTGCAGCGCTGGGGTCCTGGGTTCAATCCCACCAAGGACAACATCTGCAATGAGTTTGTATGTTCTCACTGTGTTTGCGTGGGTTTCCTCCGGGTACTCCGGTTCCCTCCCACACTCCAAAAACATACTGATAGGTGAATTTAGATTGTGAGCCCCAATGGGGACAGGAACCAATATGAGTGTAAAGCGCTGCGGAATCTGTGCGCTATATAAATAAAGGATTATTATTATATTGTGTTACATCTCTACATTCTGTCCTCTTCATGAATTGTAAGTATTTGATGGTTGCCTGGATATGATCTGATTTATGATTTTGTATTGATTTATTTTATTATTTTCATGATCCGTAATTCCTTTGGAGAGGTGTTCCAAATACTTACCAATGATAGGTGGATTCAAATTACCTGTATTACATCAGATTGACAAATGATCTCTGTGATTGGTCTTAGGAGGTTATTAGCTGCCTGAACACGAACTCCGTGAAGAGTGACCTAATACAATAGCAAGCAGTGTAAAATAGCAAGTCTCTCCTTATGGGCCTTAAGTTCTTCTAAAAAAGAGTCTACCGCAGCGGTGATGGTAGCAAGCCTGCTGTCCAGTTGGGGCATAAGTAGATCTGACATTGCCTTAGCAGTCTCTGCCGCGGAAGGAGGGCTAGGCTCCATCTCCGAGGCCTGCGGAGAACCCGGTTGTGAAAGTATCGCCTCAGAAGGAGACAAGGAAGGTTTAGCTTTCCTATCACCCATGTCAGCCTTTTCCTTCTGACTCCTGGTCTTCAATAGAGGGTTCTGTCTCCCCATGTAAGTGTCCATCTTATTTTGCGCCATCAAGGAGGCAACTTCCAAATAAAATAGATCTACCACAAAGGTGGGGAATCTCCAAGGAAAAAATTCATAGGCAGCACTTTAGCACATCAGCTGAAAGGGTCGGCCAAATATCCAGTCCCCCGGGAGAAGGGGGGAGTTAAGCCATCAGAAGAAAGTCAGACATAGCCGCGAAGCTGTCTCGCAGACCTCATCAGTTGGTTGCAATCAGTGTCGCAAGAGCAACTCGGGTATAGTAATCCCAGATGGAGTAAGGAAAACCATAGTTGAATCCAGACGATAAAGGAAGGTAAGGTGACGTATCTTCGCCAGCTCGTTTAGTTCTGTTGGAATTGCTCCCCACAGAATCACTAGGCCACGATTTCCAAACGCTGAAAGAATGTTCGGCAGACGGCAAAAAAGGTACCAAAACACTCCACAGGTATTACAGAAAGATAATCCGAGGGTTCTGGATCTATAGGTAAGGTAGAAAGTCAGATGAAGTTAGATTTAAAAGTATAGCAACCGGAGCAACTCCAAGATGCGTCCAACCTCAATGGCTTCCAGCTCCACCCCACCAGCCAGTGTTTTTATAGTGAGGCTCCACTGGCGGTCATGACGTCTGTCATCGGCACACATAGCAATGGCAAAGAGAAACCCTTGATTGCGCCGTAGCGGGGAACAGACGCTAGGAGCACCAAGACGGAGGAATCTTATTGCACCAGAGGTTTAAATAATGACCTCCAACTGGCTATTGCTTTCAGCCTTCAAAACGCCATTTTGTTGAAACGGGCATTAGCGTTTTTAGTATCTTTTGAACAATGTTTGATACACTATGTAAAACTAGAAGAAAGACTCTCCAAGGAAATATGATTAAAGTGATCGGGTTATTGAAGCCCTTCAGATGTATTCATAACATATAACTACACCTTATACAGCATGGAAATCAATTTTTCATTTCTTTTTTAACCCCTTAAGCACCAGTCAAGTGACCAGCACTTAAGGACCAGGGAGCTTTTTTTTTTTCTGTTACTGGAATCAGAGGTCCCCAAATGGCATGCAGCAACGTACAGACTCCTTAATTCCAGGATGTACAGGTATGTCATGGATCCGTTATGCACATGCTCCACATGACATACATGTACGTCCTTTGTCCTTAAAGGGTTAATCATTAATTTGTAGACTGTTATGATGATGATGATTTATACTAAATTATCCACCTCTTGTCTTAATTCTTAAATACACATTTTCTCAATGTTTTAATGATTCGCCACGTATTTATGAGACCTTCCATCCATCTTGCAGCAAATTAAAGCGGAACTACCACCCAATATAAAGTTGCCCCCCAATAATTAGGTATATGGTGACATGCTTCTTAATAGTGTTATTATCTGCTACAAGTACCACAATCTGAAGTAATCCTGTTTCTTCAGAGACCGACGGCCAAGCTTGCACGTAGACATCTTGGCTTAGAGACATCTGAGTCCCTGCACTGTCCGTCTCGGTCTCCTCTAAGAGGCTTTGCATGGAGTCAAAAGGCACCGGAAGGGACTGATGGCGCAGGCGCACAGACAGCTCTACAGCAAGAATCCTGACTGTCAGTCTCTGAAGAAACAGGATTACTTCAGAAGCTAGTCACCATATGCCTAATTATTGGGGGTGACTATATTGGGTGGTAATTCCGCTTTAAGGGACACAGTTGGTTCACATCGGTCCTTCAGTTTGAAGGACCACTAGATTAGGAGTTCCTTGCTACAATAGGTGAGGTTCAGGTCTCCTGGTGTGATCATTATAACTTAAAGGGATAGTAATACTTCAAAATTACTATCCCTTATATTGAAGCCCTTGAAAAACAGAGTTAAATGCCACCAGCGGCATCGCTCAAACCTTTAGGGTTTGTGAGATAGCTGCTTTTAAACTTCGCTCCCCCCTGCCTCTCCACTGACATCAGCGGTTTTGCTGCAGCAGGGAAATCCAGTCCCGGGACTGGCGGAGGCTCTTTAGCACAGCAGAGATCTCGTTATGGAAGACAAGATCCTTCACTAAAACGGTCTTCTACGTTTGCTTGGTTACCAAGCACACGTAGAAGACCATTTTAGTAAAGGATCGTTTCTTCTATAACGAGATCTGGCTGTGCTGAAGAGCCTCCGCTTGATTCAAAGAAGGGATTTCCCTGCTTCAGCAAAAATGCTGACGTCAGCAGAGAGGCAGGGGGGAGCGAAGTTTAAAAGCGGCTATCTCACAAACCATAAAGGTTTGAGCGATGCCGCTGGTGGCATTTAACTCCGTTTTTCAAGGTCTTCAATATAAGGGATAGTAATTTTGAAGTATTACTATCCCTTTAATGTTCCTCTTGAATACGCTTTATAGTTGTGACACAATTCACAATAACATTTTCTCACCTAAAATACATTTGGAATATTATCAAAACAAAATTCACTTGTTTAGTGTAGTTCAGTATGTAGATTTTCCTCTACTTAGAGGTGCTTTTCTCTTTAATTATATAGTTTGGTGGGCATGCTAATTAAGACTTGACCAATTACTTCTGTGGTACATCATTGGATACATTTGTCCAAGTGAATTAATAACTATTTTTAATCTTTTTCTGTGATTTTAATTGAGATCAATAAGTTGTTTTTTAATAATATTCACTGAAATTATACTTACTTGCTTCACTTTTGACTTTACATTTATCATCAAGTACCCTCTATGAATTTATAGACAAGAATTGCTTTCTCTTTTTCTTTTCTTTATTTATAATTTTAGACATTAGGTGCATGGCAGCTTGATGCACTATAAAAATGTTTAGGCAGCCTAGATGACTTAAAGGGATAGTAATACTTAAAATGTAAAAACAATATGTTGTAGGGTTTATCCCCCTGAGTAAAACAAGAGTATTCCCACTGCTGAAAGGTGTTTCATTCAAAAGTTATTAATTTTCAAAGTTGAATTTTTTAGGTGCAATATCACAGTGGCCTGAAATTGTACAGTGGCACTGTTGCTACACCATCCTATGGAGATTTATGGTCCCAGGACCACAGCTGTCCATAGGATCATGTAGCAACAGCGTCACTGTACAATTTCAGGCCACTGTGATATTGCACCTAAAAAATTCAACTTTGAAAATTAATAACTTTTGAACGAAACACCTTTCAGCAGTGGGAGTACTCTTGTTTTACTCAGGGGGATAAACCCTACAACATATTTTTTTTACATTTTAAGTATTACTATCCCTTTAATTCAGTTTTTGTTTTTAGTTCTTTATTCTCTGTGGCTGGAGGAAGTGTTTATCCTGGTTCAGCCTCTGCTCAGCTGCAGTTGGATATCTGGCTTCACAGCTAGCAAATGTATCATAGTGCTGATGAAGAACAAACACTCCCAAGCATTGTTTTCAGTCCTTTGCATGCTAGCACCTTCCATGGAGGTACTGGGTATCCTTGCATCCAAACCCTTGACACTTGCAACTTGTATTTGGCATTGTCTTTTTGGTCCAGAGATATTCACTTTTACTCAGAATAAATACTGTAAAATCGTAGGTATAATACACACTTTTTACCCCATTTCACCTTATGTGTGTGGGAGTGCATATTATATATGACTTCAAAAAAAGAATATAAAACCCACACAAAAGATCCAAATGATTCACTCCCAGTGATCCCTGTTCCCCTTCCTTTCCTCCCACACCACAAAAATGTGTACCTGAGCCCCCCCACCTTCCCTCCCTCTACCCACATCCATGCTGGAGAGCAATTGAGCACCTGAAGAGGCATCTGGGGATCCGTTCATCTGTGGCGTGCTTGCCTTTGCCGCCTGCTACACTCCCCTCCAAAGTCCTTGGCCAGTTAGAAACTGCCTGAGTTTCCTGTCAGGGGACCTTCCCAGGGCACTACCATAGTTTCAGAGTGCAGAGTCTGCACCTTGAAACCTGAAGGTCCTGACAGGGTACTTTGACAATTTCTAATGGGCCGAGGATCTTGTAGTAGACAGTAACAGTGGCGGAAGAGGGCAGAAAAGCAAGTCTGCCGCCCGCCGAACTGATCCCCAGGTTGACTCCTCAGGTTCTCAATGGACGTGGGGTGCTCAGATATATGTTTTTTAGGTGGGGGAGGAAAGGAAGTGGAAGAGGGATCACTGGAGGCAAACATTTGGATTTGTTTCTGCTAATTATACATAGGTACTTTAATTTTCTGTAAAATCTTGGGTATAAATTACACCAGCGTGCATAGTATACTTGAGATTTTGTGGTATTCACTATGTATTTATATTAACCCCTTGGGTGTCAGAGAGGTATCCAATGCATTGCAATGAATGCATTGGGTACTTCCTGGCACTCAAAACTAAAGGAACACTTAAATGAACTGGGATTATATACACTTATATACCAAACCTGTAGAAATGATCTATTTGGTTTTCATATGCTCAGAGAGCAGGGCTCCCACTCATATCCAGTACACCTCTGGATGTAAGACAACAAGCTAAGGATAAAGAGCAGTGAGCTCTAATCACAAATAACTGATGTAAAACACAATTAAATAAATGCTTTTTGACAGGACAATTTACACATTGGTTGAAAAGCAAATTTGTGATTATATTTTAGGTGTGTAACATAAGAATAATTAATTTGTGCATATGCTAGCTATAAGTAAATTAGCTTTAATGTTATATCATTATATTTTATTATTTATTTTTGGTATTAGTGTTCCTTTAACCCTCTGAGTGCCAGAGTGGTATGGAATGCATTGCTTTGCAATGCATTTCGTACCATTTGGGCACTCAAAGGGTTAACCATTACCATTGCACAGTCTGAATCATAAGTTTGTCAGGAAAGCAATTGCCTGGATCTAATTTAAATTCACTTATAATAATGTATTTTTTTCACTCTTGGACTATTTGAATTATTTGTAATACAGTTGAGATGTGTAATGTAAGAAAAACAGATGCTGCATATTCTCATGGCTTATTTGGCCATTCAACAGGAATTAAGGTCCACAGCGGAAACTGAATCACAGGTGTGTCTATAAAACTGAAATCCAATGATTTGTAATGAGCTATAGAGCTTTAGCATATCTGATATAAGAATAGTCATTAAAGTGGTGGCAGACAGAGTAACACTGAATTATCTTTAAGATCTTGTGTGTGTGTGTGTGTGTATATCAGAAGCAGCTTTTCTGTTATTTTTTGTGACTATATGTAGACATATAACACAAATATTGTCTATGACCCCAGATGCTTAGTAACCTTCACTGGGAATTTAGAGCTACCAGGGCTCCCCTGGTCCAGATCGCAAAAAATTCATCCTACAATGGGCACCTTCCTTTCTTTTGCATTCCATTCTTTCTTCATGGGATTCGTTTGTTTCCAGCTCCATTCTGCTTTTTGAAATGTTCTGTTAAGCTCATACTTATTCCATGAATACAGTTCAACAGGGATGGCCTAACAGGGCTCTCAACCTAGGGAGTGCAAGATAGATAACCTTAAATAAAATGTATACAAAACAGTACAAATTAGGAGTTGTGACAGTTTGCACAACACACTGAGATATATAAAATATATAAAATACTCATAGCAACCACATTCAATGATGTAAAATCTATTAAAAAATGACAAAAATAAGCTACACACCAGTGAAAAGTCAGAGACCAAAAACATCCACCAACAGACCAAATTTCTTATAAGGGATCATCTTCACTACACCACAAATTTAAGAAAATAAGAGAGTATATAGAGTAATACACTAAAGCCAGGAGACTGCTTCAGCCATGGAGAAAATGTCATTGTGCCTTCTGACCAGTGAGGAAAATCTAATTGTTAAAAAATACAGACAAATTCAGCCTCCTTCAGCTGTATGCAGGTGAGCTCCACTTTCACCAGAACTCTCCTGTATGTCATGCAGTATTGGCTGAGTAGCTTTACTAGCTTTAGAGTGCAAGCTTTCAAGATAACATATCTCTTAGTCAGGCATATGTATATTAAAAGTCAGAGACGCCCAACTAGGAACGAACCTGCAGTAAAAATTTGCAGGCTCTATAGGAATGGTGTCCTACCCAGGGTGCAGTCTCTTTTAGCCCACTAGTGCCTTTCACAGAGAGAAAATATCCTAAAGCATATCATACCGGTCCTGCCATTACAGCAGTCCAGCCACGAAATGCCAGGCAATTTCACTCTGAACAAGAGTAGGGGTCTACCCCAGAGCTACGTTTGGGCCTTGTTGGGCCTCATCAGTGAGGTGCAGCTGTTCTCCCCTATTACCCTTGGGGTGACTAATCCCAAGGGTACTTTGCATATGTATATTAAAAGTCTTAGTCAGGCATGTCATAGAATGAAAGATGAACACCCCAGATATACACATATACACATATACTGGGAAACACAAGTTCCTGATTATTTTGAATGATCCTGGAACTTAAATGCTTATCACTAGTGTTTGTTTATATTATCCTTTAGACTCCAGTATAGTCATTTGTAGCTGGCCAAGTGGCACAAGATGTATTTCCCTTTTAATTTATTAATAGCTCTAGTAATTTCAGTGTGTTGAGAGTTTCTAACTTGCAGCGCAAACTGGCCAAGTATGTTGAATTTATGGGTTAAAATATGTTTATTGTGTGGAATAAAGTGGCATAAATTTCTTGTCATGGTTCAGGGCACAGTTCAGAGTATTAACCTCCTGAAAACACAAAGTATTGTGAAGCAATGGGCTGCACACCTCTCTGGCAGCCAAAGGGCCAAACCTGGCCATCAGTTTATACTCTATTTCTATGACTCTGAAAGTTTCCATTCAGTACAGTGACTCTGAGATTTTTGATGCGGTGTGCAGTTTTGCAAGAATGTTACTAGCTTCAATAAATTCAGTGTGTGGAGAGTTTGTAACTTGTAGCCAAAATGTCTATCTACTGGAATACAAACAACCACAGGAAGAGAACTGAGTGCACCTACAACACCCACTGATCACTTGAAGCAGCTATTCTTCCAAATTGAACATCATATTTGCAGCAAACCCTGACACTGGTGGGAGTTCACCTCTTTAAAATATTATGTTAAACAACCTGTTATCCCTAGGACTTAACATTCACTTTAGCATAACCTTCATTTTATAGCACAATGGAATAAGATTTTAGTCTGTTCATATTTACTTCCCACGCTCCCATTGGCTGGAATATGGGCGTTACAGAGGGCACGAAACATGCCCTGCAGTAATCACACCTCCCAGCCAATTAGCTTCTAGCTTGAGAAATGAACAAACAAGCTAGAATCTGATTGACTGGAAGGTGTTGTTACTGCAGGGCACATTCCATGCCCTGCATAACCACACCGCCCAGCCAAAGGGAGCGTTGGAAGATTTGGACTGACCGTATAAAGGCAGTCCCTGTTCAAATTTCTCTCAGTTGGCATCGGGCAACAGCCCAAAAGGTATAAGGAGGGGGGGGGGGGTTTCTTCTGTTCTTCCACCTCTGATGCCATCGGCGGAACCTACATGGAATTATGGATTTTAACAACTATTTTTTTTTAAGTCTGTAACAAGTTTATGGAATAAGAAGACAGAAGAGCACAGATGAAGAAGATGACATTTGAAGACGAAAGATGATGATAGATGAAGAAAAAAAAGATAGACGCTTACAGAAGAAGGAAACAGGAAGATTAGGGTGCAGGAGACCCCGCTGAATATCATACATCCAGGTAAATATGTAATATTCATGGGTTGGTGTTACCTTTAGGGGGCATTAACTCAAAGGGTTAATTTGTTTTCTGTTCACTTATATTTTTGGATCCTTGGATGTACTGATATGGGGCTATCACGGTGCCCGTGATTCCTCTGTTTGTGACATTGCTACTTCCTGGTTGTTTCCTTACACCATTCTTATTGGTGATCTGTGATCTGCTATCTGTCTGCCCTGCTCCGACAGTGCCTGTCCAGCACGGTGTGCTCCTCCTTCTGGTGTACCCGCACCTGTGTTACACTTGACCCAGCACAGTTTGTTGCTCCATCACTACGAGGTTGGCTGTCGCTCCTGGTGCGCCTCGTTAGTCTCTGTCTGTGCGGCCTCACGGCCTGTCTGGGGTCTGAAGAATCCATTGCCCAACCGTGGGCTGGTGCGTGGGTAAAGTGACTCCGGTCACGAGCTTGTGGCCTTCGTTCCTTCAGTTGGTTCGCTTGCCTCGCCATATTGCTGCCATTATTGCTATACCCCATAGCGTACTAGGGGTTCGGTTGCTTTGCCATATTGCTGTCAGTATTGATATACCTCCTAGCGTACTATGGGTTCGGTTGCCTTGCCATATTGCTGTCAGTACTGCTATAACACCTAGCATACTAGGGGTTCGGTTGCCTCACCATATTGCTGCCAGTATTGCTATATCACCTAGTGTATTAGGGGTTCGGTTGCCTTGCCATATTACTGTCAGTATTGCTATACCACCTAGTGTACTAGGGGTTCGGTTGCCTTGCCTTATTACTGTCAGTATCATTACACACCGCACACCTTGACAAACCAGTGCAAACTCTGGTGGTCTCCCCTGTTATGACACCGGGAGTTCATTCACAGGCACTTGGAACCATGAATCGAGGGTTGTCCGCAACCACTCCATTGCCATTAAGATACGATGAGGAACCTACACTATGTTGTGGGTTTATAAATCAGCTAGAAATTTTTTTCGATCTGGCATCACATGCATTTCCGAGCGACAGAAGCTAAGTGGGGTTCATGATATCCTATTGAACGGAAGGGCACTGGCTTGGGCAAACCCACTGTGGGAGACGGCTAAACCCTGTACTAAGAACTTTGCCGAATTTCTGCTTGCCTTTCGTAGAGTATTTGAAGTCCCAGGAAGAGCCACCTCTGCTGCCAAACGATTGATGGAAATTCAGCAGGGCCCACGTACAGTAGCAGACTACGCTACAGAATTCCTTACATTGGCAGCAGAGGTAGGCTGGAACAACGAGGCCTTGGTGGCAGCCTTTTCACAAGGGCTTGACGATAGAATCAAGGATGAGACGGCAGCTTGTGACTTACCTGACGATCTGGATAAGTTAATTGAACTTGCTATTCTGATTGATATGAGCAATAGGGAGCGCACCCCAGTGAAAGGCCGCAGTCAGCGACCTTCCCATTACCCTGAGGTTGGCTTGGGACTCCCACCGTTGTGTCTCCTTCTCTACCCACTCCCCCTGGTCACAAGGAGGATGGCAGTGAACCTATGCAAGTAGGGTTTACTAAATTATCCAGGGAGGAACGGTCCTACCGGCGCAGACAGGGTCTGTGCTTGTACTGTGGAAAGGCCAGGCACTTTCTGTGCACCTGTCCCGTAAGGCCGGGAAATGCACACACCTAGGTACCCATAGGGGACAGGTCCTAGGTGGGGTACAGCAGTCCCCAGATAATGATAACCATAAACGTACGGTGGGAGTTGTGGTTTCTTGGGCCGAGACTTCAGTGTAAACTTTTGCCTTGATTGATTCCAGCGCAGCTGGATTCTTTATGGATAATTCTTTTGCTTTATTGCACAATATTCCACTGGTCAAGAAGGAGTCTCAGTTGGCTATCGAGGCCATCAATGGCAGACCTCTAATACCCGCACATATTACCCAGGAGAGGGTACCGTTATCTTTACAGATTGGAGCTCTCCATAGGGAGACGCAACGTTTCCATCATGTGATCATTCTGGGGCTCCCATGGCTACGCACGCATAATCCCAGAATGGATTGGTATTCCTGTGAGATCATGGCTTGGTCTGATTATTGTATGGAGCACTGTATATCGCAACCTACCAAACTATTGTGTACCTCTCCTTCCTTGCCCACTGAATACCAATCATTCAGCGATGTGTTCAATAAAGGAGAGGCTAGTGCATTGCCTCAGCACCAAGCATATGACTGCGCTATTACTCTGCCTCCTGGTTCCGTGCCTCCCCGGGGCCAGACATATCCCTTGTCTTGCGAAGAGAACACGGCCGTGGAAGACTATATTGCGGACGCTCTGGAGAGAGGTATTATCTGGAAGTCATCCTCGCCCACGGGGGCTGGGTTTTTTTTCTGTGAAAAAGAAAAATGGCGAATTACGGCCATGTATCGATTATCAGGGCCTGAATAAGCTAATGTCTAAAAATGCTTATCCCATTCCACTCATCACAGAACTGTTTGACCGTTTGAAGGGCTTGTCAATTTTCACCAAACTGGACCTACGGGCAGAGTATAATCTAATTAGGATCAAGGCTGGTGATGAGTGGAAAACCGCTTTTAATACTCGTTCAGGTCAGTAGGAGTATCTTGTTATGCCCTTTGGGTTATGCAATGCTCCAGCAGTATTCCAGGAGTTCCTTACTGATATCCTGAGGGATATGTTGGAGTCCTGTGTGGTGGACGATATACTTATACACTCCTCTGACATTGCTCAACACCGCAGGGACGTGGTTGCAGTATTACAGAGATTACGTGAACACAAACTATACTGCAAAATAGAAAAATGTGAATTTCACAGATCAGTGGTTCCGTTTCTGGGTTTTGTGATCTCTAAAGAGGGCATTGCTATGGACCAGGATAAACTATTGGCAGTTTTGCAATGGCCACGTCCTATGGGGCCCAAAGCTATTCAATGTTTCCTGGTCTTTGCAAATTATTATAGAAAGTTTATCCGAGACTTTTCCAGAATTGTGAAACCCTTGACCGATCTCACACACAAAGGGGCTAATGCCTCTAAATGGTCGGTAGAAGCTGAACAGGCATTTGAGACTCTGAAATCTGCATTTTCGAAGGCTCCAGTACTGTCCCACCCAGTCCCTATGTTACCTTTCACCCTGGAGGTGGATGCCTCAGAAACAGGGGTAGGGGCAGTCCTGTCACAGAGGTATGGTCCTGGGAAAATATTGAGGCCATGTGGTTTCTTTTCTAAAAAGATGTCCAAAGCCCAGAGCCTCTACTATATCGGGGATAGATATTCTCACCTTACGGGAATGGCTCCTGTGCTGATCTTGACGGATCACAAAAATTTGACGTACCTATCAGAGGCCAAGAGACTCTCCTCCCGACAAGCAAAATGCGCTTTGTTCTTGTCACGCTTTAATTTCATTGTATCATACTTACCCAGTTCTAAGAACATCAGGGCTGATGCCCTGTCCAGACAATTCGGTCCTGAGCTTGAGAAGGATGAAGTACTGTCGCCAATTATTCCACCTGACCGTATACTGGCAACTTTACGTACAAGTATCACATCACCTTTGGGCGAAAAGATCCTGGCCACCCAGGCCAATGCTCCAATGGAAAAACAGGTAGGCAAATGTTTTGTGGCAGAGCCCTACCATACTCAGTTACTTGAAACCTACCATGCCTCACATGTAGCCGCTCATGTGGGTCGCGATCAGCTGATATGGTCTTTGTCCCAGTTGTTTTGGTGGCCTTCTTTGTGCTCAGATTGTGTGGCCTTCACGGCAGCTTGTATCACGTGCACCCATGCCAAATCCCCGAGACACCTTCCAGTTGGTTTGCCCCAGCCCGTTCCCAATGGTGATAGCCCATGGTCACACATTTCGATTGATTTTCTGGGGAAGCTACCGGTATCTAATAGGTATTCCTTCATCCTGATGGTGGTTGATAGATTCTCTAAGATGGCACACTTTGTTCCCCTTCCTGGCCTACCTTCCTCTCAGAAACTGGCCATCATGTTTGCGAAAGAGGTATTCCGGCTTCATGGAGTACCCAGAGTGTTAGTCTCCGATTGTGGGAGCCAATTTGTATCCAGATTTTGGAGGGCATTTTGTGACCAGATGGGCATACAGTTGTCCTTTTCCTCAGCCTACCATCTCCAGACCAACGGGGCCGCTGAACGTTCCAATCAGGGATTGGAGCAATTCCTGCGCTGTTTTGTGTCAGATCATCACGACAACTGGGTCGACTTGCTGCCGTGGGCGAGTTTGCCAGAAACTCTGATTAACTCATCTTCTGGGAGCTCTCCATTTTTTATCAATTACGGGTTTCAACCTTGTCTGCTCCCATATTCCTTTTAGGCACAGCAAATTCCAGCTCTGGATGAGCATATACGGCAGCTCCGCTCCACATGGGCACGAGTGCAGAGGGCTCTTGGTGATTCCTTTTAACACCATCAGCATGCAAATTGTAGGAGATTATCTGCACCATTTTTCCAGGTGGGGGATAGGGTATGGCTGTCCTTGAGAAACCTCCATTTGCAAGTTTCATGCAATAAGTTGGCTCCCAGGTTTGTGGGCTCCTTTAGGGTACTCTGTAAAGTCAACCAGGTTTCCTATGATTTGGATCTCCCGGCTAGCATGCGGATACATAACGTATTCCATGTTTCACTATTAAAACCATTGATTTGCAATCGTTATACTACCACTCCTATCATCCCTGGACCCATCCAGGTTCAGGGCCAAGATGAATACGAAGTACAAAGTATTCTTGACTCTCAGAGAGTTCGGGGGCATCTCCGGTACATTGGAAGGGCTATGGTCCCGAAGAGCGCTCTTGGGTGCCATTGAATGACCTTCATGCCCCTGCATTGTTATGCAGATTCCATGCTAAGTTTTCACAGAAACCAGGCACTACTTCGCAGGGAGAGGGTCATGGGGGGGGGTACTATCACGGTGCCCGCAATTCCGCTGTTTGCGACATTGCTACTTCCTGATTGTTTCCTCACAGCATTCTTACTGGTGATCAACGCTGACTCCTCTTACTGATTGCCTTTATATTCTAGTGTTGTCATTATGGCAGTGTCCTTTCGTGGTGTTCCAGTATCTAGCATTTGTTCCTGTGGTTCCTGGTATCCTGTGTATGACCCGGCTTGACTGACTACGTTCCTGCTTGATCGCCAGCACCTGACTTTCGTTGTGACCCGGCTTGGCTGACTCTCCTGCTCTGTGTACCGACCTGGATTGGCTGACTCTCCTGCTCTGTGTACCGACCCAGCTTGGCTGACTATCCTGCTCTGTGTACCGATCCGACTTGGCAGACTATCCTGCACTGTGTACCGACCCAGCTTGGCTGACTCTCCTGCTCTGTGTACCGAACCGGCTGGGCTGCCTATCCTGTCAGAGTTCCTACTCGGCTATCTGTCTGCCCTGCTCCGACAGTGCCTGTCCGGCATGGTGTGCTCCTCCTTCTGGTGTACCCGCACCTGTGTTATGCTTGACCCAGCACAGTTTGTCGTTCCATCACTATGAGGTTGACTGTCGCTCCTGGTGCGCCTCGTTAGTCTCTGTCTGTGCGGCCTCACGGCCTGCCTGGGGTCAGAAGCGTCCACTGCCCGACCGTGGGCTGGTGTGTGGGTAAAGTGTCTCCGGTCACGAGCTTGTGGCCTTCGTTCCTTTGGTTGGTTTGGTTGCCTCGCCATATTGCTGCCAGTATTTCTATACCATCTATCTTACTAGGGGTTCGGTTGCCCTGCCATATTGCTGCCAGTATTGCTATACCACCTAGCGTACTAGGGGTTTGGTTGCCTCTCCATATTACTGCAGTATTGCTATACCACCTAGCGTACTAGGGGTTCAGTTGCCTTGCCATTTTACTGTCAGTATTGCTATCCCACCTAGCGTACTAGGGCTTCGGTTGCCTTGCCTTATTACTGTCAGTATCATTACACTCCTAGATTCCTAGGTGTTCTGTTGCCTCAGTTACAGTCAGTCTTGCTGACCTCCCTAGCGCTCTAGGGATCTTGTTGCCTTTCCAGTTGTGCCTCCTCCTTTCGTTCCTACCACACCCGGTGGTATTCTCAGGACCAGATTCTCCCTGCTGCTGCACTAGTCCAGATCCTGGGTCACTCCAGGAGTACCTTTACTGCCTACACTTTTGTTCTTGTATCTGTGACTTGTATTGCAATTACATTTACTACTGTTCTGCATATACTAGAGTACTTATTCCGTGTTTAATAAAACTGTGTTTTACTATACCATCTGTGTCTGAAAACCGTAACAGGGGCTTAGGTCACTTGTGTAGGGATCTCTAGTTGCGCATTTTTTTTCTTTAAGCACATTTCAATTACATGTCGGAGGATAGGCTGGTATAGCTGGTAACTTCTGGCAATAAAAGTAAATCCCTTAACTCATGTTACTAGCTACAACATTGAATTGAATCGCAAATTCCAAAACATTCTCATTGCTTCCAATGGGTGCAAATTTAGCACCTGCAGTGCATTTTTTCCATCTGGTAGTGCGTCACAGTGGAGGTAATTGCATACCTGACTCTGACTTCACACTAAAGATATATTAAAGCCTAGTTCCCTTATCCAGCAACATGAGAGAGAAACTATTACGGTGGTTAAAATACATACAGACTTGGAACAGGAAAGCAAATTTCATCATGTCCCCTAAAATAGTTATAGACTCCAATGCCAGTTTCGTAGTTTGGGAGCAAGTCTTTGGGTTCAAACTTCAAGAGGCAGATGGTCCCAAATAGATTCAGACCTCATATCGCCTGTCTAGAACTGCTAGCAGGTTTGTTTGCTCTGAAAAGTTTATCAAGCAGCAAGAGAAACTGTTGGGTCTTATTAAAAATGAACAATATTTCAGTGGTCAGATATATCATTCAGAGGCACTAAGGCAAAAATGTAGGCAGATATATTAAACAGACATTTTACAGTTCAGGCAGAATATTTACCAGGTCTGGTGGATCACAGTGACTGGATATTAACACAAAGATCTATGCACAGATTCAAAAGATTTGGGCTCTGTTAGAAATATACCTTTTTTGTCCCATTTGAGTTGCCAGTTGAAGAACAGACCCTAATTTTTTTTGGGGGAAGGACAAAAATGATGCTTTCTCACTTTTCGTAATGATTCCCAGAAATCTGCTTCAAATCTGGAAACACAGAGCGACTATAATCCTTGTCACACTATTTTGGCCAACACAACTTTGGTTCCCCCTCCCCTTCTACAGATGGACAAAGATTATCTGTGTTTGATTCCATCTTTCCCAGAACTTCTTAAAGACACGTTGTGTAAATCTCAAGATCTGTTAATAGCAAACCACCTACAGCTCTTGTGTGATTGATTTCAGAGTTGCCACGTTTAAAGACTCAATTTCGCAATCAGCTCAATCTCCTTTATCAGCGGCATGGGCACCAGGTGCCCAATCTAGTTAGCATGGAATGTATGGACTAACTGATGCCTGGATCCCATATTTACCAATCCAATTGGAAATATTCATTTTCTTTCTTTCCTTTATGATCAAGGAAAGGCTTACAGAACTATTACCACTTACCAGTCAGCTATTTCAGGAAGACATACACTTACCAAATTTGTACCAATAGGAAGCCAACCTATTATTTGCATACTAATGAAAGTCATTCAATTATCTAGGCCACCCAAACCTTGATATAATTTGTTTGTAATGTCAATGACATTTTGGGATTTTTAACCCCTTAGTGACTTAACACCCGTCTAACATTTTTTTTTTTTTTTCTCAGAAGAATCCGGAGTCCCCGAACGGCGTGCAGCCGCGCGGGGATCCGGATTTCCTGGACGTACATGTACGTCCTCTGTCACTAAGTGACAGCCACAGAGGACGTACATGTACGTCCATTGTCGCGAAGGGGTTAAAATCTAGGCCTACTATCAGGATTTAACGTGGTAACATGTCTAAAACCAAACTTTTAATTTTCCCTCCAAGGTCTCACCCAACACCCAGCCTCACCATTACAGCTGATGTAACGGACATTCATCAAGTCAGCTCAGCATGCTGCCTGACATATTTGATTCTTCCCTTTCCTTCTCCCCTTACATTAACTCCTTGGCTACAGAATATCACTTTGTCCTCCGTAACATTGCTAAAATCCACCTTTTCCGGTCTCAAAAAACTACTATAACTCTTGGCATGCTTCATTGTATCCCACTTAGATTATTGAAATATACTGCTAACCGGCCTTCCAACATCCCATCTTTCCCCTATGCAATCTGTCCTAAGATCACTTGCATGAATCACTACACACTCCCCAAAAATCAGACTGGTTCACCTCATTCTTACACATCTCACATGACTCCCTAAGGTATCAGGCATTTGAAACTTGGATCTACAGAGTATGTCTTTCACTCCAGAAGAAGAAGTGAATATCCTTATATCTAGAAGAACGAAATCAGCATCTAGAAATGTTTTATACCCATCTTTTCTTAATAATTCCCAGTTATGTGTAGGACAGTGCTTATAAAGTTATAAAGCTAGGACTTTAAATATCTCTTGTAATACTTTCAAATTTTGATTTCCTTTTCTAAAGCTCATCTCCCAATATTTTTGTCTACTCTTACATGTTGCATCCGATGGGTTATGCAGTCTGTGAGTATAGTCATTCATACTTTTTGAAGCTCATTCCTCCAGAGGAGCTATGGCTGCAAAAGCATTCATAAATGGCGATCAACTGGAAGATTATCCTAAATCTATCAGATTGGGCTTGGCAATCTACTTTCAAAATTTTTTATTTCAAACCTATCACAATGTATCTATAAATATAGTTAATCAGCTTTAAATTTGAATAATATGATCCTCCAGTCTTGTAATAAAATTAAAAGATTTTCCTAACTTGTAGGAAAGTCAGGATTTTATTAAAGACATGGAGGCTAATCATATATTTGTTTTTATGTCTCTTCACAGATTGAGGTCTTCGACAAGCAACAAGAAAAATCATAGATGGATTGGTTTTCTAACAAGTTGAATGTCATAGACTTTAATGCATTAGGTAGTCATTGCGTTTCTTTGGTCACAGTTTAAAGAAAGAGGCAGTTACAATGGTTGCAAGACAATTTAAATGAAAGAAAGAACACTGAACAATAAGATGTACACACACTGTCAAGTTTATGACTTTATGATTTATAGCACATTTTTCTTTGATGCTGAGGGTATTAGGAAAAGAAATGGAATGCATAATGTGCCTCTATTTCTTTAATAAAATCCTGACTTTCATTCATATTAGTTAGGAAAATCTATGAATTTGCCCATATCTTAAAAGGAAATTCTCAGTCATAGAACTCTCAAAAATTAAGTTTTTTCTCTAATTCCAAAAAAATTTTAATTGAAATCTTCACCAGTTTCTGCCCATGCCCAAGACATCCCACCAGGGTTCAGGCTCAGAATATGTAGTTCTATGGCTATTTCATGTGACAAGGCTGTAGGGTCAGTATGTGTGATTCTAAGGCTAATGTGAGACAATGCTGAGAGTTCGTATGTGTGATTTTATGGCTACTAATGTAGTGGGACAAGGCTGGGGGAGGGCTACAGTATGGGTAGTTCTATGGCTACTGTGAGACAAGGCTGCTGGGGTTAGTATGTGTGCTTCTATGGTTACTAGTGCAGTGGGACAATTGGGTCATTATGTGTTTTATGGCTATTGTGGGACAAAACTTGTGGTTAGTATGTGTGGTTGTATGGCTATGAGTGAAAAAGGACAAGATGGGGGAGGTCAGTATGAGTACAGGAGAAAAACAGCACTGTTGCAGGAACACCTGGGGAAACTGAACGTTTTTGCCCATCGCTACCCACGAGGGTTATTTTATCCAGACCTCTTAACTTTAAGATATCCTAGTAAATTATTGTTAAAGGGGAATAAATATCTACAAAAAGTATGGCTTCTATACTGAAATTCTTTCTTTGAGAGACCACTACTCAATCCTCATCTTAAAAATACCAAGAGGTTAGCAATGAAATCCCACACACACTCTAACTGTATTACATTTTAATGATACCATATTATAACTTTGTATTCAGCTTAAAAATAGAAAATGTGTCAGTTCTGAGTTCTAGATATATGCAGTATTTATATATTGAGGCAAACTATTTAATGTTGTTTATGTATTTATTGTCAGCTTCAGCAATGATGTAGGCAGTCCAAAGAAAGGGTGTTTCCCATTAACACAAAGTATAAAATATTTTTTTGTTTGTACTTTAATTACAGTTCAGGTTTGTCAGATGATGCTGCAGTGTTGCCTTCCCCAACACCACCAGGTGCTTCTGGTACGAAGTTCAATGACGCTGAATTTATACAGTATCTTTTACCAGTAGGGCGTGGTCCGTCATCAAAGATGTGCCCAAGATGGGCACCACACTGCAACAGAACAGAGTAAAGTTATTTTTCCATTCAATGTTGCCACTGCCTAGAAGCACATCATGACAGGATTATAGTTATATAAGATGTAGGAACTAGTCTAGATGATGGGCATATGCAGATAAAACCTAGCTTTTATTATAACTAAATAAAATAAATCTCCATAATCCGATGACTTGGACTTTCTTCGAGGATGGAATTAAAGATGTTACAGGTTGCTTGCTAAGAAATTATTATACCCACAGTGCACCAAAGATGTCAAGTGAGCTTTCACGAGTTGCTTTGGGCACCATGGAAAAGTTCAATGCACAAGCATTGTCGTACGAGATGTAAACAAACAGAACTGGGTTAAAAATAAGTATATTACAGAGCAACCCACAGATGTAAGCCCCCCCCCCCAAGAAACTATAAACGGCACATCATGCTGAATTTCTCGTTCCATGCAGCAAGGGACACAATATTTAGAGTGTAGAGCTAATATATCTCACGTCTAGACAACTGCTTCTAATGATCACCTCCTCTATTTGGCTTATAGATCACTTCAAAGGGGAAACACCTAAGGCCATCCAGTTTATGTTTCTAGGCTACAAAGTGTCATGCAACCAATGCTACCTTCAGTCCTTTGTTGGGGCACCATTAAGTCCACATATAATGTCAGATCAAGCCTCACAGAGGTGGTGATTTGACCAACATGAAAAATGTTGCATGGGCAAATCAGCAGATTATTTTTTTGGGGGACTTAGATCTGTGTGTCACTCTGTAATGTACTTATTACTTTTGGTTCTCTGATTTTTAACCCAACTATTTCAACATGGCTGAAGGTTTGAACATTTCCATTGTTCCAAAATATCCATTTGAAACTCACCTGACTCCCTGGTACATTCTAGGTAACATTGTGGGTGCATAACAGAATCTCAGTAAGTGATCTATAACATCTTTAATTACATCTCTGAAGCGTGTCCAATTATGTACAAACATCAGATTAGGGAGTTTCTTTTATTTATTTTAATAAAAGAGTTATCTGGATGGGCCCATCTCCTGGACTTGTTCCAACATCTTATAAGTATCCATACCAGGTTAGCACTCTTACAACAGTGATCAAAGTTCACTTTCTACCTATTTAGGACTATATTTACAAAATGGTGCAATACAATTATACTGGGTAGCTTAGAAAGTATGTTTCTGAAAACCTTTACTTCCATTAAAACCATGATAAATTTGGAGGTTAGTACCTTGTTTAACTGTATTCATGAATATAGTCAGCGAGCTATCTGACTGCCATTTGGAGTCAGGAAGGAATATTTTTTACCCACTTAGGACTTCAATGAAAATGGCTTCAGTGTTTTTTTTTGCCTTCCTCTGGACCAACAGGGTTGTTTTAGCATGGACTAAACTTGATAAAGGCATGTATTTTTTCAGCCTCGTCAACTATGTTACTATATTGAAAATCCAGGTTTTAAAACACGTAATTTTTGTGTATATTTTCTATTTTCATATTTATGTTTCTTTTGCACAGTTGATTGTTAATTGAGTAACAATTAGCAAATAATGCTAATGATTTTAAAAGACAGAAATTGTATAGTCTACAACATTTACAAACTGATTGCTAGCATTTATAGTATTTGTGGTATATGGTCATGAAGCACAGTGCTTTACATTTCATACAGTATACCATATAGCTCCAAGGAATACACAACAACATAGACATGGGATTTAATATTTGAATCTTCCAGCACATAACCACTGGCATTAACTTCCAAAACCAGTGACTGCACTTCAGGAAATTCACTAAAGCATATGATCAATGTAGTCCAGAAAGTTACACCATATATTCTGCAACTTGTTTAATACATAATGTTTAGGAATGGTCTTCACAGTCCCCAGGCTTGAATATTACTGAAAAATTGGTGGTTAGATCTCAAACATGCAGTGCATGCAAGCATTCTGCAAGGAAGAGAGGGGAAAATGCCTAAAGTAAGAATGCAAAGAGTATTAGCTGGCTGGAAGAAACATTTGGAGGCTGCAATTTCTGCCAAAGGGAGTGTTACTAAGTACTAACTAATAGGGTGCCCAAACGCTTGCACATGGCACATTTTCTGAGTTTTGTTTTTTTCATTCTGTTAAATTCAGGAAATAAATAGTAGCTCTGCAGTACAGTTTGCAGAAATATATCAAGTTTATGTTTGTTTGTTGCAGAGGTTGGGTTAACGTCTTTTTACTTAGAAAATCAACAAAGTATAATTTGGTCAGGGGTGCCCATACAACTGTGAGTATACACACACATAAATACACACACACATATACACACTTAGTCATAAATATGCGCACACACACATAAATAATCACACCAAGATAAATATTCAAACCTAGTAAAAAAAAAATCCACACACACCTACATATAAATACACATATACCTTGACAGAAGTATACACACACACCTAAATAAAAATATACACACCTGTATATAAATACACACAAACATCGATATAACGATAAACACTACTCAGTAATTTAAAAGTCGAGATATACATGGATCAACCAGTTCTTGTTGGGACATACAACTAATTAACTATCACTATTTTTGTCGCACCTGTCCAATACCCTCCCCACCAATATTAATTTTTCACATATTTAGTGTGGCTAAAGGGAGGGAGGACAGGGGAGAAAGTGAAAAATGAGAAGGAGAAAGGACAAGGGAGAATGTAGTGAAAAGGAGGGAAGAAGGAGAGGGGAGAACATAAAGAGATATGTGAAAATTCTTGGAGAATGAATGAATGAATATATATGTTTATTTAGCTCCTAAAGTGTATGCAGCACTTTACAATTTAAGGGTTCAGACAATACACGGTTACAAACACTTTGCAAAGTGAAACACTGGAAGTGTGGTCCCTGCTTGAAAGCTTACACTCTAAAGTGGTAGAGGGAGACATACAGAATTTATAAGGGTCAAGTGCAGAATCCGGTGCTTCTGGTTGGAATAGGGGACACACAAAGTAAATTATAAGAGTCTTGGCTGCACAAAGTCAGTACCCTCCAGCTTGTTGAAGTTTTGTTGAGGAGATGTAATTTTAAACAAGACTTGAAGATCGAAAAAGAGGTGCTGTGGTGCTGGCTGGGAGATAGATCATACCAAAATAGGACGCAATGAAAGAAAAAAGTTTGATACGTGAGTGGGCTATAGACACAAAAGGAGCTGAAAGAAAAAGGTAATTGATGTAAAGTGGTGGGATGGGGTATAGCGGGAGATCAGAGTGGAAATGTAGGAAGGAGTAGAGGAGAGAAGGGTCTTGAATGAGAGAAGCAGTATTTTGTAAGATATCCAGAGTTTGATAGGCAGCCATTGGAGAGATTCTAGGAGGAGTGGGTGGGACAAATCAAGGTGACATTAAGGAAACTCATGCTGCATCAGTCTGTATAGACTGAAGTGTATGGAGTTGGGAGACAGGAAGGTGAAAGAGAAGAAGGTTACAGTAATCCATGTGGAATAGAATGAGTGCTATTGTAAGAATTTTAGCTATGGAGGGACAGAAGAAGGGATGGAATTTTGCTAAGTTACACAAGAGAAAGAGGCAGGATTTAGAGATTGCATTAATATAAGGAAAGAATGAGAAAGCATTATCTTTCTCTTTTTTATGTCACTATTTCATGTTAATCAACTTTTACACTTAGACTGGCTCTTTCTTCGTTTTGCGCTGTAGTTTGAGTTGTTGCAGGATCCAGCTTTCTTTTTAAGTGGACAAAACCACTTATCAGCTCTACCTGCTGCAGTTTAAAGATAAGCCATCTCACAACCTATTTTGTCATTTTTATCTTAATTTCTTCTAGAACACAATTCATCCTCTTTTCATTTCATTTCTTCTCATCATCACATTGGACTGGTAATATTTATCTACATTTTATGAACATTTATTTTCTATGGACTTTTATTATAACATTTTAATGTTTTTTTAATTTTGGATTATTATTTTCTACATTTTTCTGCTTGATATCTCCTTAACTTTGTTTGAGTTCTATATATTTGCCTTAATAGCCTTTTTTTGGATCTTTTAGCCTCATTGGATATTGCAGGAGCGCTTGGTATTTTGAAAATATTTTTTTTTTAGTATTCTAAGAGTTTTGAAGTAAGAGATAGAAGGAAGACAAGTAGGGGTTTGTATTGAAATCCTTCCAAGATGGAAGGAATCATTGGGGGAAGAATTGGAAAGATGATAGGTCCTGTTTATAAAAATAAATAAATAAATAAAAAAAAAATCACAAAATGGGAAAAACAAGTACATTTTGTGAAAATATGGGTTCGTCCCATACTCCCAAGAGATTTTCAGAATTTGTTTCAGAAAATTAAAAAAAATAAATAAAAATCAATTTACAGCACAGTAACTCAAATAAGCTTTGTATAAAAACAAAACAGAAATATGTATGTCACATACATCATGAGTATAATGATATGCAGTATGTATAGGTGCACATATGGATGCTATTTTATGAAGCCCAAAATTGTTAACAGCACATAAGAGAATTTAGAATTGATGTTTTAATGTAGCTAATACAACCCATGTTTGGTGTGATTTGGTTAAATCTGAACACCTCTGGGTGAGAATGCCTACCTACCAGTGCCCTGAATTTTCCCTGCAAGCTGACTGCAGGGGAAGGTGTGCACTGTAAGGGAGAGGTTACCCATGTGGACATCGACTATGGAGTATTAGAGAGTACCCATGTGCGTCAGCCATTTATTAGACCATTGCAATGCGTTTTCCAACAATTCAATAATTTCTGAGCACAACGACCACATGGGCCATTGTGCACATCTTCATTAATGCAACTCCCTCCTGGTGAACATTGCTATACACAAGGAAGTTGTAGCATGCTGTATCAATGCTTAAATGTACATGCCCCATATGAGCAGCTGCATTGGTGATGAGCACCCTATTTTGGGTCCCACAGCAAGGATGTCACCTGTGAGAATTGAGCACCTATTTATTTTGTTTATGGAATCCCAAAAATGAAGCAGGTAGATCTAGTCTCAGGAATTAGACTTTGGAAAAACATCCGTGTAAAGTGCAAAGCCAGATCTTATATAAGATACTTTGAACTGTCAGGCAAGTTGTACCTGATGTATTTTCAGAAAATGGAGATGAAGTGTAAAAGTTGATTCACTATTACAAACAGAACCTCTTTTCCCAGGCAGTATTTAGCACACAATTAACTATTTGAAGGTCAATTTTTGCAGATATTTGCCTCTCCAAATATTGTGCTACATCTTGTGCCTACTTTCAGCTCCTTTTTGCATAGATGCTCATTAGACAGGGAATGGTAAAGCAGCCCATTATTTAGATGCCTTCCTTTTGGTAAGCCCACCCAGTTCTCATGCCATTCACTGCCAGCAGAAAGCTTTTGTCAACTTGATGCAGAAGGTAACTGTGCCAGTGACTGAGGAGAAAATTAAGCTGTTCATGCACAGGTTACACTTCTTGAGCCAGAGTGTTTCATGGAAACCAATTTGTATAGTCTCCAGCAGCATAACAGACAGAAAACCAGGATTACAGTTTCCAGTGTATTCTCAATAAAGAAATGGACAATGAAAAAATACCTGGCTCTCTTCTGAGGTAGCTCAACTTTGCATACTGGTTATTTCACATGGGCAGAATGTTTTAACCATATAACAAATAAGGTAATTTCTCTCAAAGAGTAAAAAGGATTCCTTATTTTCGGACATTTTTTAGGGAATTTCAAAGGAGTCGGGATACAACTGAAAGTCATTCACCAAACCACAAAACTTGAATATTTATGGCCACAGAAAGTTCCATAGGCTTTACAGCTTATTCAGGGGAGTAATTGTTAATGGTGGTTTGGCCACACAGTTGCTAGGAGTGACTGACTAAGAAAACCATTTTTCTTTAGTTTTTAACTATAACTGTTGCTGTTGAGTTATATCAGCCAAACCCACAGAAGCTGGTGCAAAAAACATAAATGTAGACTGTACATTATTTGCATGTCCTCTACATTATTAGAAACCAGAGTCAGTTAGTGCTGAGGTACAGGCACTGCAATATTTATTTCATGGGCACACATGAAACAGGAGTAAATAATATCATGATTAATGCCTTTCTGCAGATCAAGTAAGGGCAATTTTTAGACTGTACCCGAAAGGGAGAAGGGTGGAGCACCGTTTGTACTTCCCAGCTTTGGCACTTGGTAACAAATGACTAAAGTTGCGAAAGTGGTTGCTAGTGCTAAAACCCTGTTTGGAATATTCAATAGCTTTGATCATGTAGGGGGAGTTCTGCAAAGACACAAAGGACCTGAACCAGGTCATATTAGCTTATTTAAACTCTTTAAGAGAAAAAGGTACCCAGGGCCAGCACAAAAACTTGCATATGCAAGGTAAGAGATTAAACCAATAAATTCATAGTGTACTTAGTATAATATCTTGGTTAGAGCAGGGGTTTCTAAACCTATCCTGAAGGGATGCACTCAGACCAGATTTTACCTGTGCTTTATATATCCTTAAACCCTGTCCTTTGTGCAGCCCTAGAGTACAGGTTTGTTTGGACACCCCTAGGATATAACATAGTCTAAAAGAAGGAATAGGAGACAGCTCGTTGATGAAAGGAGACTGCAGAGCCTGTTTGCAGCTGTACAAGGTAAATTTTACTACATGACAGGAGGCCTCATATTTTGCTGTACTTCCTTTACTTTAAACTCCAATAGCAGCACAGGATATAACAACCAATCAAAAACAAGAAGACTCAACCCATATAAACCCTGGAGCAGATAAGCCACTCCTCTTTCTTTGCTGCTCCAAAGGCTGCACAGGTCAGTGTATTCAGTCTTTGTCTTGGCTTATTTTATTCTACTAATGTTTGGCTATTCATATGTACTGTGTGGAGCTTGCTTACCTGGGATACCTTCCAGTTTGCTTTGGGGGTGGGCGGTTTATCCTCCTCAGTGATTTGGCCCGGGCAGGGGTTCCCTGGGTTTGGGCCGTTTCGGTTCCCACGGGGTTTTGCTTCCCTCCTCATTGTCACCTCCCTCACCGGTTCCTATATTACTTCCCCTTGCCTCTGATTAATGTTAACTCTGCACTGGGGGTGTGTGGGTGCTTGCCGCCCACTGCTCTAGTGTGTCTGGGGCGGTGCGGGGGTTGGTATAGGTTCCGGTGGCTGGTGTACATTTTTCTCCGCATTGCGCCTCCCAGGGCGTCTGCTTCAGGCACTTGCGGTCCGCGGACCGTTTGTTAGGTTCGGCGGCCATCTTGAATCTCGTTTGACACGAGATTCTCGGCGGCCATAATCTTGGTGCTCCTCCGTGTCCGGGTGGCTCCGGTCACGGAGCTCAGCACGGGGTGCAGTTTCTACGTATTGTAGGGTGAGCCCCTACCTTCAGTTTCAGTGTCCTTCTTGTCTTTTCACATGCTTGCTTTTACGGCTGCATTCAGTCCAGGCGTGATTGCTGCCTTTATAACCTCATAGTGCTACTGGTTTAATCCCTGCTTTGCATACCTATGCTTATGTATTTTGGGTGAGCCCCTGCTATTTCTCCTGGTGTACACCTCCTGGTCTTTTATCATACAAATAAAATAAATATTAAAAAAAACAAAACACAAAAAAAAAAACACTAATGACTTCTTTTACACCCGCTTTCTTGGCTGAAGGTTACTGTTTAGGGTGAGCCCCTACAGCTTGGCTTGGGTGAGCCCCTCTTTTGGCTTTCTTATAAGCCTCATATTGCTGCCTTAGTGCAGTGGTTCTCTGGGCATTTACCTTGCATAGGTATGGCCCTTCAAAGGTGCTTATTCAGGGGTGAGCCCCCTTTTTCCAGTCAGTTGGTGTTTTTCTCTATATTTCTATATAGTTCTTACACACCCTACCTTATAGAACACACAAAAAAAAATATATATATATATATATATTTCTATTGCACCTGTCAACCCTTTCGCCCCAACTGTATCTGCGGTTGTCGCTTAGTCTGGGTGAGCCCCAGTTGAGTTAGCAGGGGGTCATCCTCTGTGGTTTTTCTTGGTGGTGCTTACTGGGCACTTTGTTTTCTTTCATAGATGGCTGAGTCTACGGACTTTCACGCACTGATTGATGCCGCGGTGGCCGTTTCAGTAGAGAAGGCGTTGGCCCGTGTGCTGTCCCATTCTCCATCTGTTTCCTCTGGGGACCTCCCCTCTTCGGAGAGGCATGCAGAAGACGTTTGTCTGCCCTCCCCTGCCTCGGACGATGGCCGTTTGTCTAAGCGGGGACGTCAGGTTGCTTCGGCAGGAGGTTCCAAGGGGAAGTCACCAGCGAAGAAAGTGCGTCTGGCTGACGAATATGCCGATTTCCCACCTTCCCACTTCCAAGATGTAGACCTCTCTCCTTCTCCTTCTCCGTTGGCGGTGGTCGATGAGTGGCAAGCTAAAGGTTCTGCCTCTGAGGATGATGATTGCTGGATTCCACATCAGGATTCTGGCTCCCAATATGTTAAAGAATCGGTGGTCCCTGATCCGCTTCCATCCAGAGGTGCTTCTGGTTCTGCGTGTCAAGACGAGGACGTTTTTTTTATGCCAAAGGTGCCAGGTTGTTTGATCCTCGATTCATCCGACATCCGCGGTCCTCGGAATGGAACCTTCCGGATCACCTCTCCCGTTATGTCCACTTCTGGCTGCGGCATTCCCTTGATCGTGAGGTGAGGAGTCGCTTGAAGGCGGAATGTCCTAGACCCGTTCTTCCAGACAAGGCGGCGCTGACCCCGGAATTCGACCAGACTGTTCTTACATTCATGTCCCGATCTGGCCGAGATCCTCGTAAGGGGATTGAGAAAGGGCTGAAATCCGCCCAAGATAAGCTCCTAGATGTGCTGGGACCTCTGGCGAAAATCCTGTATTTTTCGGATTTGGCATTATCAGATGGGGAACCTTTGGATGCGGATTCCATCAGAGAATGGGCCCAACGCACTTTATGTCTACTGGGTAACGCAAATACGGCCATTTCTACGGAAAGGAGGAAGGCGGCTCTGCTACGCATCGACGCCAAGCTGGCCGACTTGGGAGCTAAGGAGCTGGGACCTTCAAACAATGGTCTGCTGTTTGGTGATCCCTTCATTGTGGAGCTGAAGCGTCATGTTAATTTGTACACCACCTTGAACAAGGCTCAATCCTCTATGAGACAAGTCTTTCGTCCACCCTCCTCCAGGGGTGTTTTTGGGAGAGCTGGCCGGCAGCGGGGCCGTGCCGCCAGCAGATTTTGGTCATCAGGCTCCAGGTTCACTCCACCTTCCACCAACTTTTTCCCTTCCAACTCCTTCCGTACTACATCATACACCAGAGGAGTGGAGCGCTCCAGAGGTCAGAAAGGCAGAGGACGTGGCCGTGTCTCTTCCGGTGAGTTCTCCTATCATTCATGTCTCTGTTCAAAATGTTTTCACTGCGGGCAAGATTGCTTCTCATTTGCAGGTATGGGAGACACTTACCTCAGATGCTTGGGTCCTACAGACTGTCTGATGCCAGTCTGTGGGGTTGGGGAGCCCATTGCAAGGCTTTTTCCACAGGTGGACCATGGTCAGAGGCAGAAGAAGGTTTGCACATCGACTGTCTGGAACTGATTGCGGGGTCCTTTGCCGTTCGCAGCTTCGCCAAGGACAAGTCAGATTGCTGCATCCTGTTACGCATGGACAACGTTTCGGCGGTGCAATATGTCAACAAGCTAGGCGGGGCTCGATCTCGAGACTTAACGGAGGCGGCAAAGGAGCTTTACCGGTTTTGTTTCCAGCGCAACATCGCTCTACGAGCCGAATATCTGCCGGGGACGTCGAATTTCACGGCAGATTGGTTCTCCCGACACTGGCGAGACAGCAGCGACTGGAAGCTAGACGTGACGGTGTTCCGGCAGCTCTGTCTCAGCAGGGGTCCTCTCACACTGGATCTTTTTGCTTCCAGGACCAACAGGCAACTTCCAGACTACTTCAGTTGGCTTCCGGATCCGGAGTGCAAAGCGGTGGACGCGTTTCTGCAGGAGTGGCCCGTAACAGGAGCGTATGCTTTTCCTCCGTTTGCGATGCTGGCGAGGGTACTTCATCAGGTACGTGTTCAGAAAGTGGAGTTACTATTGGTGGCACCGTTGTGGCCCAGTCAGGCTTGGTTTCCGGAGGTTCTGGTTCTTTTCGGAATCCTCTTCTTCTTCCGTTTTTTCCGCTATTGCTCTCGGATCATCGGGGCGACCCGCATCCTCTGGTGCTGCAAGATCGTCTGCCTCTGGTGGCCTGGGCGATTTCAGGGGTTCCTGGTCAGTCGACGGGTTATCGCAGGAAACTAGAGACCTTTTGTGGGACTCATGGGCTCCTGGTACACAGAGATGTTATCTTTCCGCGTGGTCCTCCTGGGTTGGCTGGTGTGTGGAGAGGGATTGCGATCCCTTTACAGCACCTGTGCCTGCAATCTTGAATTTCTTGTCCTCTCGTTTTGTCAATGGTTTGTCTTATCGCTCTATAAATGTTATGCGTTCCGCCATTTCAGCGGCGCATGTTCCAGTAGCAGGTCTTCCGGTAGGTAGAGATCCTTTGGTCTGTCGTTTGTTGAGGGGCATAAAAATGTCGAGACCTCCGGTACCCAAATACTCTACGTTTTAGGACGTGGATAAGGTTTTGGGGTTCTTCAGAGCTTGGCCTCGGAATGAGTTTTTGTCACTCCGTCAGCTCTCGGCTAAATTGACATTGTTATTGTGTTTAGTATCTTTTCGCCGTGTGGCTGATGTTCGAGCGTTTGATGTGGATGGGTTTTCTATCCTTCCGGAAGGGGTGTCCTTTTCACTTTCCAAACGCACGAAGACGGATTCTTCATCCGTCTTTTATCCTTTCTTTAGGGACGTTCCGAAATTGTGCGTGTTGGAGGCTTTACTTCAGTACGTTCATGCTACTTCTTCTTTGCGATCTTCACAAAAGGGGCAACTTTTGATCTCTTACGTCCGTCCGCATAGGCCAGTATCAGTTATCACTCTCGCTAGATGGATCCGTTGGGTGTTATCTCTAGCGGGTGTGGATTCTAATTTTGGAGCCCACTTGGTTAGGGGGGCGGCGGCCTCCCAGGCAGCTTCGGCTGGGGCTTCCATCGCTGACATTTTACGGGCTGCGGATTGGTCTAGAGAACATACGTTTCATACTTTTTACTTTCGTCCGGCGGAGCATGCGTCTCAAGCGCTTTTTCTTTCACAGCGTTAAAATTGCAAAATATGAGGCCTCCTGTCATGTAGTAAAATTGGAGATTATGCTAACGTAGTGTACAGATAATCTTAATTTTAATAATGACAGGAGGCGAATATTTTTCCCACCCTACCCTCCCTCGTTTAGCCTTACCTGCAAGGTACGTATTTGGGGGGCGGGAGTTCAGATGACGGATTATGTGTTAATGCCATGGGTTTTTCATGTTCTGGATTGTTATGCAATGTGTTGTGTATCATATTTGTACGGAGTACTTTTTCCTGGCATTAGTCTTTCATTCATTTTCTCTCTTTTTCAGTGTGACTTTTCTTGGCCAGATGGCCTCTGGATGAAGAGGTCTGCAGATTTCGTCAAGCGCTGGTCCGAGGGTCGACCGGAGCGGATTCATTAGTTGGCTTTCTGTTTGCTCATGGTTACTCAAAGAAAGAGGAGTGGCTTATCTGCTCCAGGGTTTATATGGGTTGAGTCTTCTTGTTTTTGATTGGTTGTTATATCCTGTGCTGCTATTGGAGTTTAAAGTAAAGGAAGTACAGCAAAATATTCGCCTCCTGTCATTATTAAAATTAAGATTATCTGTACACTACGTTAGCATAATCTCCAATTTGCTTGAACGAATGTGATTGCACAGCTTATAACACGATTTAAAATAGCATATTGAGGATACTTTATATGAACAGTATTTGCCCAAGGTCAAGGCCTTGAACTGGGTTAGAGCTATTAAGAAATTATGTCTGATGGTCTGGGGATGTTATGCAAAAAATGTATGTTTACAGATTAATGACAGATATAGGAAACAAGGTATCTTAGATAGCATTTGTAGCCAAGAAAAATTGTTTCCTGGTCTCAAATGTTTATGAGTATGTAAATTTGTGACTCAGAATGGGAGGTTTACAAATACACAGGGAGGTTTCTGACCATTCCTGCTTTCATTGTAGGGTCAAACTCAAAAGAGCACTGGAAGATTCAAGTTTAGAATCTGAGTACTTCCAAACCCATTGCTTTATAATAGGTTATTACATATTACACAGATAAGGCCATACAGACAGATCAGGATGGCGATCCATTACTTGCAAGAAATGGATTAGGTTTTTTGCTTCTTTTCAGGCAGAAATTGAGGGAGGGACAACTCCTTGCAGAGAATTTGTCTACTCCTGTCAATTACTGCCCCTGTATCTGCAGGGCTGGCAGTATGTAGGAGATATGTATATCTGCTCCGTACTGCCACCCCTGGGTATGTGTGTGTCTCCTGAGGGAGACACAGATTATGTAATGATACTTCATCTTATATAGATAACAGATGCACAGCATCCAAAAGTTAATGGAGATACCCACGCTCCGAACTACTGATGTTTTTAAATTCTTGCAATATTTTTGTTTATCTTAGAGCACAGGCATTTGACACAGTGTCACAAATTATGCTGCTATATGTATATAAATGGTTCACCGTAATGTGTCTCCACCAAATCTCATGAGATGACATGATCATGCTTAGATATACCACTATCTCTAATTGGTTCATGGTTTTTGAATACATCACTTCTGATTAACTTACTCCTTCTTAGATTAATGACATGGCAGATTCAATATAACAAAGGTAGATACTCTATTAATCAAATACATTTGCTTCATTTTTTTTGTTTGAAACTTGGCTGCCATTATAGTCTGCATACCACCATAATATGAATCCTAGAAAACTGGTAGCTTATCTGATCACTTTGAACATAATTTCTCTCAAGCATCTGTCTCTAGACTATTGTTCCCATAGTAAAACATTTTTGTTTAAGAAAATCAAGCTTTTGTGCTCTATAACTGACTCTAGAAATTCCGTTCTCAGCTATTTTTTCTAAATCTTTTTGCATGATGTGATTTTTATATGTCAAATGCACGTCCATGTACATTACTTTTGTTTTTTTAACAATTTACATTTCTTCTTAATTAGCCATATCAAAACTATTGATGTTTATTTGAAGCTGTGTAATGCTGCAACAACAGTAGCATCAGCTGCTGTTTCATCAGCTATGTGAAGTCCACCATGTTTGCTACCCCAGTATATTTCTAGCTTCAGTTTGCGCATCAACCATGTCCAAGAAAAGTGTGACAGTTTCCACTGTAGGTTGTTCCAAGACTGTAATGTGAAGGTACAACTATAATAATAAGAGTATTTTAGTACTTTCTTTTATATCCTTTTCTCTTAGTCCACTGGGGGACACTAGCACTATGGGGTAAAATTACCCATCTCCAGAAAAGCACTTAACAGTAAACATCTGCATTAGAAATAACCCCTCCCCTTCCTCTACCCTAATTAACCCTAATTTACCATAAGAGGTATAAGTCACAAAACAGCCAATATATAGAAGGTACCCCAAACCAAAGAGTAGTTTTTAGGCAGGATGGAAAAGGAAAAGGATTGAACGGTAATTACAAAAATTCACTTGTCTGTTACATCTAACGGGGGACACGTGAACAGTGGTACTTGTAGAACCTCATACCAAAAGCTTGCATATTCTGTGGTAACAAAGTTGACCTTGCAGAACTTGGTTAATATCTGTACCGAAGACCATGTGGCTTCTTTGCAGATTTGGTCTGTTTATGCCTGATGCATAAGAGCCCATGCCCATGAAGCATGAGCTATAATTCTGAAAAGCATGGGATTAGATTTAGGGTTGATTTATATTCCATTTAATACATGAAGACAATTTGAGGCAGATTTCCCTTTTCTAGGACCATTTGGGATAACAAAGAGATAAAAGCTTGGACTTCAGTAACTTGAAAATAATATTTTAACAATCCAACTACATCCAAAGAATGTAGTTTTTATTCCTACTTGTTAGAACTGTTAGGCTAATCGGAAGGTTGCTTCCTACCTGGCTCAGATGAAAGGCAGAAACTACCATAGGCTGAAATTTCAGATATAGTTCATAAGATCACTTTATCCTGATGAAAAAGTATGCAGGGTGATCTGCATGACACTTTTCTAGCTAATGATATAGTAGTTAGAAAGATAATCAGGTAGAAAGAGTAATATTTCTGAGGGATGGCAATGACCAGATCAAAGCATACGTCTTGTAAAAACTCTAAAACCAAGTTCAGAGTTTAGGGAGGACTTGGAAACTTATAGTAGTGGAAATGTGGAATAAACACTGAAGGAATGTCAGAACTTCGTGTACATGTGCTACTTTATTTTGAAAGAACACCCTTAGAATTGAACGTTCAGTGAACTAAGTTTCAACCCTTTTTCCAAACTTGCTTAAAGAAAAACGATACAAGAATATATGTTTTTTTGCTGTTCAAAAAATGTATACATGCCTTCCAGATTCTATGATAGATCTTAGAGAGTATTCAGACTCCATGGTTTTGCTACTGACAAATCTATCAAATGATGGCACCATGTTCAGTGTTGGAGCTATCACAAGGACATATGCCTTTTCTTTCTTGAAAGAAGATTGGGGATCATTGCTATTGGAGGAAAGATGTTAGGGAAGCTATCCCCTTGTATCAATAATGTATTGATTTCTGTGGCCTTTTGGACACTTTGTTTTTCTGCAAAATACATGAAGGTTTGCAGAGTGTGGATGTCATTAGACTAGTGGTGTCCAAGTTCGGTCTTCAAGATCTACCAGTAGTCTGGGATTAAAGGATTTCCCTCTTTGCACACAGGTGGCCAAAGTGAATGAGCCACTGTAACTCGGCAATGCTTAACCAGGGAAATCCTTACATCCTGGCCTTTTGGTGTCCCTTGAGAATCAGACTTTGACACTCCTGCAGTAGACTTACATCTGATAGGGCCCATCTGGCTAGCAGTGTGTAGAAGATTTTTTGCATAAATTCTGTCGTTTGGATCGATACTTGTTTTTCTGAGAGAGTCTGCTTCCTCTACTTCACTGTTTTCTACTCCTAGGATGGAAATAGTTGACTTAGCCAGAACATGATTCTCTGCACAGTGTAGGATATTTTATACTTCTAAACAGGCTGTTTTGTGCTAGGTTTTTTTATATATATGTATGCCACTGTTGTGGTATTGGCACTGTATAGGAATGGGATTCTCCTTCAAAAGGATCAGAGCCTTGTTGACTAATCTCAATTACAAGACATTGATCGAAAGGGAGGATGCTTGTTTCTGTCATAGACCCTGAACTAAGAGATGATCGCAGACTGCTCCCCAGCCCTGGCTTCTATCATGACAATTGTCCATCTCAGCAGGGAAAAGTTCTTCCCACTGAGGAGATTCTAATCAATCAACCAATATTCTAGTGACTGCAGTGTCACTGGAGAAGGATGAGTGCAAATTATTGCACCTGCTTGTTCCAGTTGTAATTGTCTCATGTGGACTTGAGAGAAGGGAACAGCCTCTGTTGAGGATATAACTGCATCTACAATTGTCAGTTTCTGACTGTCAGTTTCTCTACATGAGGAAGAGAGAGAAACCTGAACTATTATAATTATACCTTGTCTGTGGGTAGAGTCCCCTACCTACTGAAGAATGTTTATTTCCAGACCTAGGAAAGTCAATATTGCATTGGTTCTAGGTTTGCCTTGTCAAGTTTGAGAACCCATCTGCTTGTCAGGGTGAATATTATGACTTGAACTTGCTGCTGTAAGACAGTATCTGATCCTGGCTTTGACCAACAATTATTGGGATAAGTAATGATCCCCTTCTTCCATAAGTGTAATGCCAGAGGAGCAAATACTTTTGCAAACATTTATGGTGTAGTAGCAAGCCCCACTGGAGGAGCTATAAACTGGTAATGAAGATTCCAGTATGCAAACCGAATATAAAGGTGGTATTTGTCTCAAATTAGAATGTGCAGATAGGCATCCTTGATGTCTAATGAGGAAAGAAGCTCCATGGCATTTATTACACACATTAAGCATTCCATCTTAAATTTGGGGCCTTCAAGTACTTTTTGAGAAACTTGGCATTAAGGACTGGTCTGAACCCTCCATCCTACTTCAGAACAACAAAACGTGTTGAGTAAAAATTGTCAAATCTTTGTTCCTTGGGTAATGTAATGATAACGAACAAGGAGAGAATGGATAAACTTTCCTGATAAAGGACTGAAACTGTCTCTTGTCACTTTTGTAAAAATATGTTTTAGCCTTCCTCTGACAGAAAGGAGGCGGCTCTCTGTACCATTATCATGTCAAGGAGGACTTGTGGGAGGGCATAATGGTCTGCTTCCTACCTTTCTAGGTGTAAATGGTTGTATTATTATACTTGGCAGCAGTTGCTTGTGAAACCACCTGTCATTAAGAGGTGTTCTTAATGTTTATAAGCTGATAGGGACCAATCATGAGACGTAGGCTGGGGTAGGACAATGCTGTTTTGCTCTTTCCTCGTGACGTACCTGATGAGCTTCTCTAGTTCAATGTCAAACAACAAATGAACTGGAAATGGAATAATGAACTACGAACTGCAGCTGACACAGATGATCATCAGTAGATGTCATCCTGGCCACCACAAGTTCTGTTCAATATTGACATCTTGCAGTGTTTGGGGCTAGACAGAAAAAATAAGGCAATGGCAGAGTGACAGGAGACAGAGGGTGGTAGTCAATGGAGAATATTCGGATGAAAGGAGTGTTACTAGTGGGGTACCTCAGGGATCTGTACTGGGGCCCATTCTTTTTAATATTTTTATTGGTGATATTGCAAAAGGTCTTCAAGGTAAGGTATGCCTTTTTGCAGATGATACAAAGATCTGCAATAGGGTAGACATTCCAGGGGGAATAAGCCAAATGATTTAGCTAAATTAGAAGACTGGGCAAGAGTGTGGCAGCTGCAGTTTAATGTTGATAAATGTGAAATAATGCACTTGGGACATAAACACCCAAAGGAAAAATATACTATTAAGGGTACTGTGCTGTCAGAGACAACAGAGGAAAGGGATTTGGGAGTAATTATTTCTAATGACTTTAAGATGGCAGGCAATGTTATAAAGCGGTGGGAAATTAAAGCAGGGTGCTTGGTTGTAAAGCTAGGGGCATTAGTAGCAGAAAAAGTGGTCATGCCACTCTACAGATCTCTAGTTAGACTTCACCTAGAGTATTGTGCACAGTACTGGAGAGCACATCTCAAGACGGATATAGATACTGTAGAGAAAATTCAGAGAAGGGCTACTAAAATGGTGACTGGGTTACAGGAAAAGAAATATCAGGATAGATTAAAGGAGCTGAACATGTATAGTTTTGAGGAGAGAAGAGAGGGAGGGGATATGACAAACATTCAAATACATGAAGGGATTCAACAAAGTGCAGGAGGGAAGTACATTTCAAAGGAGTAAAAATGTTAGGACAAGATGCCATAGTCTAAAACTAGAGGGACAAAAGTTTAGACGTAATGCAAGAAAGTTTTACTTCACTGAGTGATAAGTGGAATAGTCTACCAGCAGAAGTGGTAGAAGTTAATATGGTGACAGAATTTAAGCATGCATGGGATAGGCATAAGGCTGTCCTTAACATAAGAAAAGACCAAGGACCACAAAAGGGTTGAGGTTTTTACAGTAGGAAAATGGGCATACAAGATGGGCCAAATGGTTCTTATCTGCCGTCAAATTCTATGTTTCTATCAGAGATGCCAGTCTCAGCCTATGAATTTCATCTTCTGGAGTGTTTTCTTGTACTGCTTGCACAAGTTGACCTGCATAGGACTCTGTGTCTCTGCCAGCCCAGGTTGCTGCAAAGGATGGTCTAAGAATTGACTGCTCCAGAAAAATATTCTTCTCTCTCTTGATAAAGCCAAATGGTAAAACAGGTCGAGCCTCTGGGGGGAAGAAGCTTATATTTCTCTCCCTCCCTTCCAGATTTGCCTTCATACTTATTCTTCTAATGACTTATTAGGGTGCTTTCTGGGAGAATCAAAGGTAATGCTCCATACAGGGATATTAACTTAAACGCCTTTCTGAAATATACCATATGGATTCAGAGCAAAGAGCCCTAATAAAGAAAATAGATACTAAACATGAATTGAAGATGTTCACTATACTTAGGGCCTAATAAGTTAACATTTCTCCTCCGAAGACCTGTGGGATCTGCATAAGACATATAAGTGCAAGAACAAATTATGACGTTCCACTTCATAGGAAAGGTTTTAACTATGTGAGCCCAGCACCAGAATTCTCCTATGTAAAAGAGAGAAGTACTCTCTGAATCATACAGCTTTACTCTTTTTCTTTTATTACCACCATCATATGTAAAATTAATTGAGAACATAGATACTTTAAATGTAGTCTGATTAAGTTTAATAATTGCCCAGTACCAGCGGCCCACTCAACCACAATGCACTGAAGTGGGTCCTCTTATAAAATATACTATTACTATTACAAACTGACAATTGTAATTACAATTAATCTAGGATGCTGATCTTTAACAGCATCTGCCAATCAAGCACAATAATTATTTGTTCACTGGTAAGGGCAAATAATCTTAAAGTATAAAATCACATAGGGAATTTGCAGTTACAATCCACACAGGGCATTTAATTAAACCACAAACATTCTCCTTTCTCCACAATAAATCTAATTGGACTGTGTTTTGAATATACCGTTTCAGAATATTCAATTTCACTCATATATACAAAATCTGACGGGTATGATCAAGCAAGACTGCATCTCGCAGTTCGAGTATAAATACCTCTTGTGTATAGTAATAAAACACTACTTCTATTCTAATGTTGTATTAACACAGAATAAATTACGAACCTGTATATCTTAATAAATACAGACTCTACACACATTGATTATCTCTGCTGCCTGGTGATGTATATAAGGCAGCCTAAACTTGATGTACTAGCAAGTGTGGCCTGTATTATATAATAAATACAGATCTGGCCCAATCACAAGGCAGACTGTGATATAAATATAGATAATTCCTACCCAGTGACTAGTATAATGAATAAACGAGGCATATACATTAGAACCTGTATATACTAGTGAGACAGATGTCTAAAGTAAGAGCCTCTTTACTGGACGATGTTTAGTATCAAATGATATACCCAGGACAGTGTTAATTAATTTCTGAGACAGAGTTCAGAAACCACTCTAGAGGTTATAAATGATGATCTTGCCAAAGAGCCATTCCCCTAGAGCACAATAACTAGAGACAAGACATATATAGTGTTAGCCTCTAATATCTGAAGTGCAGATCAAGGATACTTGTGTAGGTGTTCATATATGGGACCAAGAAAGCACTAGCAATTATCCTAATAGATCCCCTTTAGTAATTATAAGGTGATTTATCTCTTCCAAGCTCTATAGCTTATATATAATTCTTTCTCATTAATACAGATTGATTTTGTAACCTTATGAGTGCCAGCTAAACAGTTCACTTTGGGTTGGGACCCTTTCTCCTTCAAACTCCTTTTCTCAATACAGGCATCCATCTTTCTTAAAGGAGACAGAATTCTATTTAACATATGTGAAACCCAGTCACTATATATATTATTATAATCCATCTTTCTGTCAGATGGATCTTTGAAAGTTGCTGCATCCGGAACTGGCAAGCTGTATGTCTTGGCAAGCTAGACAGTGGATCATCGACTGATGGAGCAATAGTCCACTTATCCATATCCAACTGGTCAAACATATGAAGTGTCTCTAGAACAGCTCTGATAAGGGATTCATTTTATCAGCGTATTTTTCTTCAAGTGGATCTAATTCAGATACTGATCAAGTTGTATCTGCTTCCTCACTTTTACATCCTTCTTCAATAAAGGTTTAGCCATGGAAATTTATGTTTTCCTGTCTGGACACAAAAAGGCTTTTCTCTTCCTGGCTGTGTGAGGAGAGTAGCTAGTCATTTATTCAGAACCTTGTAATAAAGTCTAGTAGAGCACTAATAGACTGGGAAAGGTTCTTAGCCCATTCAGGTTATGTCTGGGAGGTAGGAAATAGAGGCTGAGTTGTGGATGCAGGTATTTTAACAAGAACAGTGGCTAGAGAAGGAAAACAAGATGCATAAAAACCTTCTGAATTAAGGTCCACTGCATGTTTTCACCTTTGGCAGGCATAACAAGTATAACACAGGGCTTGATCTGTCCCCTTAGACTTGGAATCTATTACCACCAAAAAACTTAGAAAAGCTAGCTAAGGGGGGTGGTGTATTATAAAAGATTACCCTTATGCAAGGTTCCCTGTGATAGGTCCATGTAAGAACTTAGAGTATTGATGGAGAGAGACAAAAGTCCCTCTAACTGTAAATTCAACAGTGGACTAAGAACATTATGGTACAAGCCGCTCTGAAAGAGTTGTGAATAACAGGACTGACTTTGCCATCAGAGCAAATTGTTCATTATAACACTTCTACAGAGAATGAATGTGCCATTGTGCTTGCTTTGCCAAGAAATGGGGATAGTCTCCTGAGACTACCCATGCAGCTCACGAGCCAATGACCAGAGAACTGAAGGAACTAAAGAGTTGGGTTGTGGAACCTGCTATGCTAGCCCAGTTTCAGAATACTAGAATACTAATGGAAAAGGTATTTTTCCTGCCTGATCATGATGGCATAGATGGCGATGATGTTCATCTTCAACAATTTCCAGTGGTAGATTGACATGTACATACTAGGACACAAACTGACATCTAATGCAGGGAGGTAGGCAAAGAAAGGGGAAGAGTTACTTCTAGTATAAGTGCTCTGCCTCACATTGCCATAAAATTTTACCCCTGTGTACCCCATTGCATTCAATTGAAATTAAAGTTATAGCAGTGGATAACCTCGGAGGGACGCGTTTGTATAAATGTCACGGTAATCAGGAAAATAAGGACAGACACGAATATAAAATATAAATCCACCTTTATTAATAAGCACAGTAATAACAGTACAGCCCACACAACCCCATAACACACGATGATAGGACCAAGGCTCGTACCCGGAGCTGCACACTGTGCTGCGCACCTCACTACTGTGAGATACCGGAGACTAGGACCGTGGTGCGGGTGGAACACCAGAGGAAACGGTAACTGAGGCACAAGTCTCCACCCTTGTTCACGCAAACAGAGTCAACAGGGAGCGAGAGCAGACCTGAACCATGAAACACTGAGACTGATGGTCAGGCAACTTCGGAGAGTATAGAGCCAGTAGTCAGCCAGAGCCACAGGTCAGACAAGCCTAGACCAGTGGATGAAATCATGAATCCCAAGGAGGTCAACTGTACAATCGTAGGGCCTGTGTGGTGCCAATGTACCAGCCTCTACCTTATTAAATACCTCTTTGTAGGCCTGATACTCAGCAGGTAACAAGTTAGAGGTACGCAATATTCTCATAGGCTGCTGAAGGCAAGACCTCGTACATAGAAATTACCACGACAGGATGTCACAGGTTTGCCAATCAATGCTAGGGTTGTGAGTCTGCAGCCAGGGAAACCCCAGAATGAATGCATGATGGTGGGAATTTATCACCTGGAATTCTTGTGTCTCCACATGAAGTGCCCCTACCCTCAGAGACAAGGGATGAGTCTCATGAGTAACTTGTGCTGGCTGTAGGGGTCTGCCGTCAATAGCCTCAATGGCCAATGGAGCAAGGCAACAACGGAATAGCTTGTTTGGCTGCAAAGTCTACATCAATGAAAAACCCTGCGGCCCCTGAGTCCAGTAGTGCCAGAGCCACCACAGAAGACTCAGCCCAAGATAGTACAACTTCAAAAATAGGCCTGTCCATTACACTCTCTGGGAACTGTGAAATTCCACCCAGGGTCTGTCCCCTACTTGACCCTAGGTGCGGGTGTTTCCCAGCACAAATAGGGCAAGCATGCAACAAATGGTCAGGTTCCCGACAGTATAAGCAAAGGCCCCTTCTCCTGCACTGAACCCTCTCCTCCTCAGAAAGGCGTGTTAAGCCTAGTTGCATAGGTTCCCCTCTGGTGGGGTCAGAATTAGGAGGTGTGGGAGGTGAGGGAGGACAGGTTGGGCGTGAGTAACTAAGTGCCAACCGGGGTAAAGTTTTATGCCCTTGCTCTTTGAATGAAGGCCTCTCACAGATTTTTGTATCTAACAGGATGGTGACTGAAATCAACTCCTCCAGATCACCAGGCAGTTTCTGGGCTGCCGTATAGTCCTTAATTGTGTCACACAAGCCCTGAGAGAATGCGGCAGCTAGGGTTTCATTGTTCCAACCAATCTCCACCACCAGAGTGTAGAACTCAATAGCATAGTCCGATTCAGTACGTGCTCCATGCCGTACTGTCATCAGACGTTTGGCAGCGAAGGTAGCACGCCCAGGAACGTCAAAGACTCTCCAAAACGAGGCTACAGATTCTGTGAAGTTGTGGATGATGGGCTTCTCCATCTCCCATAGTGGGTTGGCCCAGGCCAATGCCTTGCCAGGTAGAAGGGAGATCAGGACTTCCACCTTACTTCGCTCAGTAAGGAATGCGTGTGGCATCATCTCCAAAAAAATTCCCATGTGATTAAGGAACCCCCAGCACACAGTAGGTTACCCATCAAATCTTTGGGGTAATGGAGTGGAGCCTGACAAACCTCTAGTCACGCCAGCTTCAGAGGTTGTGGTCACAACCAGCGCAGGTAGTGGAGGTGCCACCGGTTGTTGGGTAAATCGATTGAGGTGAGCCATGCGATTTAACAGTGTCTGTATAGCAAAAGACACCGGATCTATTCTCTGATCTTGAGAATCCATCCTGGATAGGATGCTTAGATTAGGTGGACTGCCTGAACCTTCAGTAGACATGGCCCTTACGTACTGTCACAGTAATCAGGCAAATAAGGACAGACACGAATATAAAATATAAATCCACCTTTATTAATAAGTACAGTATAATAGTATAGCCTGCACAACCCCAGAATACACGATGATAGGACCAAGGCTGCACACTGTGCTGCACACTGCACTACTGAGAGATGCCGGAGACTAGGACCATGGTGCAGGTGGAACACCAGAGGGAATGGTAACTGAGGCACAAGTGTCCACCCTGGGTCACGCGACCAGAGGCAACAGAGAGAGAGAGCGGACCTGAACCATGAAACAGACTGATGGCCAGGCAAGTATGGAGAGTATAGAGCCAGTAGTCAGCCAGAGCCACAGGTCAGACAAGCCAGGGACTAGAAGGAGCGATAGGCAGCAAGAGCCAGAGGTCAGACAAACCGGGAACTGCACAGAGCGAGTAAGTCAGCCAGAGCCACAGGTCAAAACCGATGTGGGTAGTCAGACAAGCCGGGGTCATACACGGAGCGAGTTAGTCAGCCAGAGCCACAGGTCAGAACTGATATGGGTAGTCAGACAAGCCGGGGTCATACACGGAGGATTCTCAGGAGAGCACAGGTCACAACGGAGCGCAAGAGACAATATCAGAAACACCACGTAAGGGCAATGACTCCCAGGCCCATGGAGGTTTATAAAGGAGCAGGAGAAGGCAGGACCCAATTAGGCCACACAGAACAGGCCCATAAACAGGCGTCCTAGCCAGTGCCTGTTTTATGATGTCTGCAATGCGGAGGTGGCCACAACTATGCCAGCCGACACACCACAGAGGAAGGAACCACAGGATAACTAGGCCTCTAAGGTAGACTGTGATAATAACAAAGTAAGGATATTTAAGGATACTAGTGTATTACCTTCTTTGTTGGTATCAGTTACGCCAGACAATTGTGCTGCCTCATCAATAGTATTTGCTTTTTTTTATAGCAGAATCTAGACTAAAAATAAATCCACTTTTTGATTCTAAAATGACACAGACGTTTTGGCCTTATCCGTCAAGCTAAGAAATGTTATTCTGGAGCAAATGCCTTGACAGCTAGGGGGTCTCCAACACATCGAAGAAATTAATTAGGGATCTCTCAAGCATTCATGGGAAAAAATCCTCATTTAAATCTGTGAACTTTCAGAAAATATTGTTTCAACCCTATGACGCAGTTGGTTTGTTCCAGACTTACTCCTCTTTAACTTATTGAATGCAGTCCTTTGTAATACACATAGGACATAACTGTCTTGTTAAAAGTGTCTTGTATATCAGATCAATCCAAATTATTATGGCAGCCTCCTGTCTGAAAGGCTTCTATGGGCGCAATAACACCAGACTGCAAATTTGAGTAAAATTGAGAAGGTTTCATTGATGCTCAGTTTAGGAGTTTAGGAATAATAAAATAAAGTATATTCATATTTATCTTAACCCACTGCATCTGTAAAGTTCTCCTAAGCTTTGATTAATGTTGTGTTGGCGCTATCTGTAGTATCCAAACGGTTAATAATTATGTATACATATCTATTGGCAATATACTGCAAGCACCATCTGAACTTGCCAAAAAAGACTGTCTGAATGTATGTTTTTCTATACCATTGATTTCTTCAGGCCCAATCATATATCAAAGTTTCTTATATTCCAAAAACTGTACGTGGATTGGTTCCCCACCTCCTGTTGCTCGCACAAGATTCAAGTGACTTTTTTTTTCTAAGTATTTGATGTCATTATAGCACTCCTTATAGTTGACTACTATTTGAGGGTAGGAGCTTACTGTATTTATAGAATGGCAAATTTCCCCCAAATTTCCCATTTGCCTGTCATTGATGTCTTAGGAGAATGTACTCCAAAAATAAAACCATAGTATATGGCATTTTTCTGATAAGGGCACATTTTTTCTTCAATAAAAATGTTCTATTGTGGCCACTTTGGAACTAATAACTTCATTTTCTGGTCCACTTTTCATTACACATGCTCATGATCCCTCTCCTCTCAAAACGTGTGACTAGAAAACATTGTGTCCCCAAATACAATAACTTTGCAGCATTTACCATAAAACTTAATTCACCATTTTTATCAGGCTTTTTGAACGCACATAACTTTACATATATAAATCAATATATGAATTTGCATGACAATTAAATTTTTTCACCCAGCAGGGAATATGAGAGACTACACAAGTGTTTCTAATACTGGCAATGCTTGGCAAATGTGTTCAGATTCAATAAAAAAATATGCAGCTCATTGAAATCCAATACGTGGGATCTGGTGCTGGTTATGTGAACTGGTCTACAATAATGTGCACAGAGGAGTGACTATAGCCAAGAGGCATTTTTTGTATGGGGAGATGGGAATAAAAATGCAAATTTGCAACTGATACGGTCCCCTCTCCCAGGTCTTCATTGGAGTTAGCGCTTTTGATGCTACGAACAGCTTTAAAGTAGACCTATCACTTTAAGGACAATTATGCCTGTTAATAAAATAATCACGGGGCTTGATACTATCCCCTCCACAAAAACAGTCGGTAAGGGAAAAAAACTAACACCGAATGTGAAACGTACTGGTGTTCCGAAGCAATCCTATACTACCAGCATAGGCAGCACAGATCGACGTTAGCTCCAAATGTATGTCACCATTTTTTTCCAGCACCATGTGCTGATTTCCGGCGTAAAATAATGATATACGTCAGCTTCAAAGGAAAGTGGCCAATGTTTGACATTAGCAGGTCACGTTAAGCATTGTCAAGGCCAATTAGAATCTCCAGCCGATCCAAATCCAGCAAAATCAGTCCTAAATATATATATATATATATATGCAAAAAAAAACCCCGCCAAGCCCTGCCTGTGTTTCTCGGTTCTTAGAGATAGAGCACAGGGCCCAGGAGTGCAGGACAGAGTTAGCGAGAGAGAGAGAGAGAGAGAGAGAGAGAGAGAGAGAGAGAGAGAGAGAGAGAAGCAGTGTGGGGACCAGATAGTTTTGCACTTTAAAAAAACACATATTGCACCTTTGAACACATTGCACACATTACATCCACACACAAACACAAACATACATCTTTTGTTTTTACACACCACACATTTAAATTTATTTTATACAGTGACTGAGTGAATGTAAGGGAGTAGCAGAGGGTGATTGTGATGGAGTGCTTGTGTGAGTGCCTGCGTGAGTGAGTGTGAGAGGGAGAGTGTAGTGGAATGATGGCAGGAAGAGGTGTGGGGGCTGGAGGGATGGGGAGAGGTGCAGGAAAGGAGGTAGGAGATTAGGGCATACCTGGGCAGGGAAGGTGAGGGAGAACAGGTGGGAGCAGAGGTATCCGCCAAGGGACAGGTACATACCAGACAGAAACAGAGCTAACAGTGGGATGGGGGGTGGTTGTCGGGGAGGGACACATATCTCCAGGACCAGCACAGGCAGGGCCCCAAACATTAACTCAGCAAGCTGAGACTGCAGTGGAGGGGGAACAAGCTCAAAGAAACTATGTATAGTTATGAGGCCCTAGTGCAGGGTGTACTGGAGAGGGAGATCTTCACCACCGAGAGGAGCAGGAGAATAGGTTCCCGGAGAAAGCAGGCATAGCATGAGGTGGAGGAGGCAGTCAACGCAGTGTCAAAGTGCCTGCAAACAGTATATGGGATTAAAAAGCAAGAGACAGACTGCAAGAGGAAAGTGAAGAATAAAATGTGGGATATTGCAGCACATGACAGAGCAACAGGTGGTGGGCCACCATCAAGCATCCCATTCAGTGGCTGGGAGGAAATGATTTGACAGAACCTGTCGATGACGGCAGTTGAGGGTATCCAGGGTGGCTGTGACACAGAACATGACAGCACTCTCCAGACTCCCAGTAAGCAACATTATTCCTACCCGTCCCCCTCAACAACACCCTGTTAGATATGTTGTCAAAGCAGTAGTTCTGTATATGTGTGATACTGATCCCTGCAGGTGAGAAACATTATGGTCATAATAAAGCCTGTCTGTAAATATTCACCAGTCTTTTAAAAAAGTAATAGACCATACAGTCTTGTTCAGTATATGCCTCTGAGTGACAGAGGTATATACAATGCATAACTTTGCCATGCGTTGTGTACCCCTCTGGCACTCAAAAGAGATGAAGCAATATATTAACCCTCTCATTCCTGATTTGCTCATACATGCTCACCTCAGATGTAATATTGATATCCATCATGTAGTGACAGACAGATTTGTAATGATTAATATGTCCCAACATACACAGTGCCAGAGATATTTTTTTAAAGGGCTAGTAGCACTCAATTGTGCACAAAAATCTAGCTAAGGATCATAATGTGGAGTGAAGAAGGTGCACCCATAGAATGCACGTCTGTAATGATTTGACCCTGGCAAACAAAAAAGGGGAGTGGGAGTTCATGTTTCAATGAGCAGGATGAATCCCTCAAACATATACAGATATGTATCATTTGCAGAGTTAACATTCTGTCATGACAGGCATTACAAAATTGCCCCTTCTTGTTGTTGTGGACACCATGATCTATAAACACAAAAAGAATGCTTGATGATGATGTTATAAGTGGTTCACAACATCTGGAGAGGCAAGATTGCCCACTATAGTGTATGGACAATGATTTCTAAATTCCCTGTAATGGCATCTTGCCATAATAATGCATGCTGTGATGTTAGTAGCCCATCTTCCATGTTCCAAAATGATGTCCAATCACCCTTGACACCTAACAGGTGACAGATGAAAACCAACATCAGGTGCATGACAATAAGACAATGATCTCAGTGTCCAGGATAGGGTATAGTTGGTCATGATGCTTGTCACATTACAGCATGTTGTCATTGCCCATTCAACTAATTCACATCCATTATCCTTCAATTGCAGTGTCCATTTTGCCTGAGAGTCAGGATCCTGTGGAGGAGACACAAAGTCATCCAAGAACAGAGGACCCTCAGGAAGGAACCAGCTGTGTGTCACCTCCTCAACCACAGCAAAGGATCCCAGCTGCCACCTCCACTACATGGAGCTCACAGCAATGGCTCCCACCACACTCAGTGGATGATGCCATCTGCTCACCACTGGCTCCCACCACCCCCTCCGTATGGTATGATGCATCCACAACCCAGTTGGGGTGGGCCACCTGCAGGTTAGTGGCTGGAGAGTGAGCCGTGGCCTCTGGACTATAAGCATATTGGGCTTGTGGGTAATCCACAGAGGTCACGAAACAGGGTATACCCCAGAAAGCCAGGAAGCAGCCTATCCGGAGGAGATCATAGATGTTGTGGGTGCAAAACTTGCCCCACCTGAACCTGCCGAACCACCAATAGAGTCTGCTGCACCAATCCTACCCTCGGAACCATCAATGGAGCCTGCTGCACAGATTCTACACTCTGAACCACCAATTGACCCTGCTGCACAGATTACAATCGGAACCCCCAAAGGAGCCTGCTGCACAGATTCTACACTCTGACCCGCCAATGGAGCCTGATGGGGCGGCACCACATTCCTATGGGGATGCATCATCTGCCTCACCCTCCCCATCTGCACCAGATGTGGAAGAATACACCCTTGATAGGGAGTATATTCAAATACTAAGGCTGAGACAGTCCAGGAGCTACAATGAAAGGAGTGCACACTACCAACATACTGTGGAGCATCAGCTAGTAACCCTAACAAATTAGATATGACAGTTGAGGGGTGTCATGGCTAACTTTTTTTGACAGGTGGTAACAGAGCTACATGAACACAAAAGGATCCAGGCCCAAATGTTGATCCTCCAACAGTCGATCTCCACACCCTCATCCTCCACTGTTACGCCAGCCCAAACACCAGTACACTCAAGGGTCACCAGACGTTCTGGAAGGGCTGGCACCTCTCACCCCTTTTTCCCCTCTAACAACCCTACCAAGAAGAGGAAACTTAACATTTGGTTGTCCATCAATAAACATACCATTCGTCAAACCAATGTGTCTGTGTTTCTTACTCAGGTGTCGCAATGTCCGTGCCAGAGAGGTATCCAACACATTGCAAAGTAATACATTGGACACCACACTGGCACTCCTCAGTCTGTTGGTGTTCATGTGTGTTACAATGATACAACAAACAATTCTCAGCTGTTGTAGACCTTCTTATCACATAAGACTCATTAACATAGAGAACACAGTAGAACTGGATGAGTCTCACATAAGCTGCTAGGCAACACCAACTGAGGCACTAGAAGTTTGTTAGTTAGACATGATTACATGCAGGTTCAGGTTTGGTGAATCAGCTCACTGACAGGACAACAAAACATAGATCCCAGCTGGCAGAATTGCAATATGCAATTGGGACACATGTAAGCAAACACACCTACAGGTCCGGGTACCAATCACTGAGCCAGTGTTTCCAACACACATCTCAAGAAGTGCTTGAGTTCTTGATCTCTTCAGTATGGCACATGTGTTGATGTCATCATCACAGATGACATATCATTCATGGGAATGGAACAATTAGTGATTCCACAGCATGGGATGGGGTCAAGAAACTTGCCCTATTGGGGTGTATTGAGGCCAGGCTAGGGAAGCAACAAACCCAAACAACATGTGTGTCACGTCTGCGGGACAGTTTACAACATGGGACCTGTGTATAGTCCATGTCTTCTGAACTGAAATTACAACACCTTGGATGGTAGATTGGTCTGTAACACACCCCATACCATTATGTTTCAAATATATCTACCATCCAACAGGTAGAGAGTAGAGTTCAGAACAATGTGGCATAGTAGATGTGTGCGAGATCTCCCCTGGGTTGCAGTTGGTTGCTTAACCCCCTTAGTGCCATAGGCGGAAGTTACTCATTGCAGAGAAATGCATTGTATACCCCTCTTGCATTCAAAGGGTTAATGCAGAGTGCCACAGTCACCAATGTAGACTAAGCTCATATGATCTATATTGGAAACATATATTAGTCAGACACCACTTATTTCACACTGCCAGTCCATCCAGCTATAGTCAACGTACAGAGAAATTCTCCTGCAAACACTTATAAACTCTGTGGGTGCCAGTAGGGTTGCCAAAGTACTGTGAAGCAGGGATGGATGGATACACAAAAGTCTGTCTGGTTACAGAGCTGTTTGAAGAGCACTAAGGAGTTTTAGGAGCTAGATGAGGGGTGCCTATGTAACAAGATGTCTGACAAAATAAGACAATCTATAAACTAATAGTATATTTTATTGCATCTACAATTTTTACCACCTCTGACTCATAATGATGACTCAGTGACTGAAGGCAGGTCACAAACACATTGCAGTGCATTGGAGACCTTACAGAAGGAACTGAAGGGGACAGTCCTCAGGGGTAGCACTTGAGTCAGTGACAGACAACCAGTTAACCCTCTAAATCATCTAGGGGCTTCACAATACATGGTAGTAAAGCCTTTTACATGACCTTGATCTCAAGTTATTGAACAAATGACAAACTGACAATGTCATACCTTTTCAAGAAAACATCTCACAGCATTGGGTGTTTACTTGTTTCACCTGATTATAGAGAAAAACATATATATATATATATATATATATATATATATTCAGGATAAGGGTTTACTGCCCCATTTGACATTATTAACAGGGGATTTGTAATAATATAATTACCCTTTGGATGGTAGAGGGGTGTCCATTGGACAAAGGTGGGCTGGCCTTGGAGGGGGGGGCAATTGCCCCCTGAGAGGGTAATTTGTCTGTCCTTGTGGGCCACTACCTTGCTCAGTGTCCCACTCCCAGGTAACAGCAAATAAATGATATCACTGGAACAACCAGGGGCAGGAAGGCAGTGAAGACAAAAAATCAGTATGGACCAATGGTAGCTGAAGGCTCCTCAGGCTGCTGCATGATTTTTACCTAACCACAAATGTGGTTAGAGCAGGTGCGGGACATGAGGTTGCTGCATATCCCTCCCACTGCAATGGACAGGTGTGTATACCTTGATTGTGTAGTTATGGATTTTTGTGCCTGTGCTTTATCCTTTGTGGACCAGGCGATGTTCAAAACATTGTTTCCTGATGTTTTATATGTTGATGGTAGCTGTGTGGAAGTTAGGGGCACATCACATTTCAGGAGTATTTGGCTGTGGTTTCAGGGGTCAGCTTAGCAGTTCTCACTTCGTTTGTGGCTTAAGGAGCATGTGTGTGTGGATTCTAACCTGCTTTCCTTTAGCCAATGATGGTTTTTATCAGGCATTGTGGATTCTACTTCTCAGCTTGGAGGTGGAGGATTACCGGCAGAAAATGCTTCCATTTAACTTACAGTATCATTGACAGCATAACATAAAATGCTCCTTGCTTCTTGTTCTCCGTTGGTTGCCCACTGTTCAGATTTACTGCACTTTGGATATTTACAACGTGGGTAATAGTATGGTAAACTGTGCCTTCAAAACCACAGTCGCCACTTATTATTTTTAACGGTAGAAATAGTATCAAGCCTCAAAACTTTGTTTATATACTGTTTTTAATAAGATGCACACTTTTGTTTCTTTAGTTCTTTATTTAGTTTTTAATTTTAGAAATTGAAGTTGGTTGATCTTTTGTATGGTTGGTTGAAAGTATCAGGTGTATCAATAAAAAAAATTAAAAATGTATATTTTTTAATTTCTTAACCCCTTAAGGACCAGGAAAATCTGAAGTCGTTTTCCCTTAAGGACCGGAGCAATTCTGACCTTTTTGACTATGTCTTTGTTCAACAGTGTTTTCCCTCTTAGGATTTTATTCCACCCCCATAAATTATATACTGTTTTTTTAAGCACAAATAGGGCTTTCATTTGATACCCTACTTATATGGATAACCCACCATTTACGTTATTAAAATAAAAAAAAATAAAAAAAGGTAAAAAAAACCACTTGGATAGCGAGGGAGACAGAGGTAGAAGAGACACGCAGAGACAGCATGCTTTGCATGCTGCCTCTGTCTGTCACTATGCCGGTACATGTGATCGCTGCTACGACGATCGCATGAACCAGCACAAGCAAGACGGGCTGAGACTGAACGCCCCGGTCTCGGAGCGCTCATTCTCAGCCTGGAATTAATGATAGCAGCGTGCACGGAGGCACGCTGCTATCATTTAAGCCATGACGGTCCTGGTCCGTCATGGGTCCTTAAGGGGATAACAACCCATGACGGTCCAGGACCGTCATGGGTCCTTAAGGGTTAAAGTAATACTTAATATGTAAAACATGTACTGTATATTGTACTGTTTATCTCCTTGTTTAAAACATTGATATTCCCATTGCTGAAAGGTGTATTACAGCTCAAACGTTAATTTTTTTTAGGTGCAGTACACAGTTACTTGACATTGTACAGTGGCACGGTTGCAACAACATCCTATCGACAGTTCTGGTCAGTCGACCATAAATCTCCATAGGCATGGGCGTCCGCAGAAATTTTTCCAGGGGGGGGGCATAATTTTAATGACATCCATACTCTGTCCTTTTTTCACAATGTCATGAAGGGGAGGGGAATAGTCATCACATAAAGCTCCAACTTGCCCTCACATTGCCACCATCAGCTCCAACTTGCCCCCATCAGCTTCAACTTGCTACAACTTGCCCCCATCAGCTCCAACTTGCCCTCACATTAACCCCATCAGCTTCAACTTGCTCCAACTTGCCCCCATCAGCTCCAACTTGCCCTCACATTGCCCTCATCAGCTCCAACTTACTCCCATCAGCTCCAACTTGCCCTCACACTGCTCCATCAGCTCCAACTTGCCCTCACATTGCCCCCATCAGATCCAACTTTCCCTCAAATTGCTCAATCAACTCCAACTTGCCCTCACATTGCCCCATCAGCTTCAACTTGCTCCCATCAGCTCCAACTTGCCCTCACATTGCCCCCATCAGATCCAACTTTCCCTCAAATTGCTCCATCAACTCCAACTTGCCCTCACATTGCCCCCATCAGATCCAACTTTCCCTCAAATTGCTCCAGCAACTCCAACTTGCAACTCACATTGCCCCATCAGCTTCAACTTGCTCCCATCAGCTCCAACTTGCCCTCACATTGCTCCATCAGCTCCAACTTGCCCTCACATTGCCCCATCAGCTCCAACTTGCCCTCACATTGCCCCATCAGCTCCAACTTGCCCCCATCAGCTTCAAATTGCTCCAACTTGCCCCCATCAGCTTGCTCTCACATTGCCCCCATCAGCTTCACATTGCCCCATAAGCTTCACAAGTGCCTCCCACCCCTGCGGACGCCCATGGATGTCTTAGAGTGCACCCAGCCTTACCTTTAATGCAGTCCACCAGCTGTCCATTTTTGTCAACCAGGCAGTGACTGTAAGCTTTTAAATACCATGATACAGCTATGCAATGCTTTGGAGAAATCTCAAAAGGGGTTAAAAGTCCCATTAAGATCAATAGGAATGTTTATTTGTTCCTCATGGTGAAGTTGGGTTGCTCCAGAATTGCTGCACTTTTTCCTTAGTACTGCAATCCCAATGATTATTTTACATTTTTTACAGGTGGAAAGGTAGGTTATTGGTATAGTTTGGGATGTACAAAACATGAGGATGGGAATGGACAAGAGTCCTTGTGGGGGAGATGCACTAAGGCTTGTTAAAGAGGTGATAAAGCGCAGATGACTTCTCCAGTGATATCACTTCTCCAAGTCCTATGTTATTCTATGAAGCCAATGCACTACAATTTATTTCATAGGCTCTATAGAATAACAAAGAACCTGGAGAAGTGATATCAATGGAGATATTTATGCTCTTTATCATCTCTTTATCACCTCTTAGTGCATAACCCAACCCCCTCGGTTTTCGTTCCATATGAGTAATATGCTGTTTTTTTCCTCTTCCTTACCAATTTCCCATCTCCTCCTCTTCCCCAATCCCTTGCACTGTGGTTCTCACTCTCTTGAACTCCTTGCTTATTTGTTTATTCTTCTTATCCGCCACTCTTCCATTCTCAGTTCTTTCCTCCCTTCCTGTGTTATATCCCTCTGTTTTTTCACTTTCCTCCCATCCTTCTTCTGTCCCTCCTACCGTAATCTCTTCCTCATGCCTTTTCCACACTTTTCCTTCCCTTCAATCCACAGTGATTTCCTTTTCCCAGTACATCCCTTTTCACTCCATCTACGCCTTCCCTTTTACTCCTTTCCTTTTTCTCATTTACCTTTCCCAATTTACTTACTGATATTTTAGTTTCTTCTGTGCCCCATCTACAGCAATGAACAAAGAGCTTTGTCTCCACCTCCTAGCTGGGTAGAACCAATCATAACTGTTAAAAAGTGAGTTTCCATCATGCCATCTTCAGTCATAGCAACGTCCATGTTGTAACTAGTCACAGCTAGCAGCAAACATAGGGATGGGTGCAGGGCCGGATTTACATCTCAAGAGCCTGTAGGCACAGAAATCTGAAGCCCCCCCCATTGGCCATCTCCACTGGACACCTACACAATGCTCAAAATCTCCACATTACCCCCCACATAAGCATATTGCCCTCACATTGCCCCCCCATCAGCTCCATATTTCCCTCACATTGCCCCCATCAGCTCCAACTTGCCCCATCAGCTCCAACTTGCCTCCATATTGCCCCCATCTGTTCCATTGCCCCCTTCAGCTCCAACATGCCCTCACATTTCCTCCATCAGCTCCAACTTGCCTTCACATTTCCCCCATCATCTCCAACTTGCCCTCGCATTGCCCCCATCAGCTCCAACTTGCTCTCACATTGCCCCCATCAGCTCCAACTTGCCCCCATCAGGTCCAACTTGCCCTCCCATTGCCCCCTCCATCTCCACACTGCCCCCATCATCTTCACATTGCCCCCCCCCGTATCTGTTTCCTACCTCCCTTGTGGTCCAGCGGCAGTAAAGGTTTGTGCCTCCTTCTGCACAGACTGTATGCTTTTGCTCCCACGCTGTCTTCTCTTCAATAATGCGGAGCGCTGGGAGATGAGGTCATCTCCCAGCGTTCTGCATTACTAAAAAGCCAACGAGGGAGCAACAGCATACAGGTCTGTGCCGAAGAAGGCACATATCTTACTATGCAGCTGGTTACTGCTGCCACTGTGCGCAGCACGAGCGCTGTGAACAAAAACATTAAAAAAAAAAAAAAAATTGATTTCAGTGACAGGCACCCCTCTGTGGGGTGCACCTGTAGGCAGATGCCTACTCTGCCTTATGGCAAATCCGGCCCTGGATGGGTGTGCAGTGGATGATACACAAAAGAAAATGAAATATATGAAGATATTTCCTATCCATGGCAATTACCATGGGAACTTCAAACAGCAGTATCACTTAAGAATGAGTATTAATATACCAATCTAACAATATTATGTTTGTGATAAGCTAACAAATATATGTATAAAGCAATATGCATTACCAACATAAAATATATAGTGGCATTCTCCTGACAGTCAAACTAGTAGCACTAACTCTTGAGTCAAGATTTTGGTAAGGCTTACTGGTAATGTCTTTATAATGTTGCTACTGTTATGATGGAGTAAACCTTAATATTCTAGGGGAATTCCGAAAGGAATCTTTATATGCTTGTCTTATACAGTGACTTACCCTTATAGCTAGGGTATGCTCCAGACTGCAAAGAGCCTGGAGGCCTTCCTTGAATGAAAAAGCCGTTACCATTCAGAAAATATTTCCAGACTCTGTAATAACTTAGATGTTACAGGTTTCTGGGGAAGAAATAGTAGCAATGACCTTGCAAGAGATGATATCACATCTTCCAGTGTGATATATCCTCTTTTATACCATCAGATGTAGATCTTCGATAAAATAATGTTCACTGGAGCTCAGGGGAGTGATCTGTAATTCTGAACACCATCAAATCGAAAATAATACATTCTTCTTAACGATCTGAAGATGGAAATAACCCCATTGCTTACTGTCAAGAATTAAAGGCTATGTTGATCATATTGATAGAAGAAATATTAGGCTAAAAAATATCCTTCATACAAAGAAGTGGTGAAGATAGTGTCAACAAACTAATGATGGTGAATTACCAATATGCACAGGAAGAGATACATCACCAAGATACACAGGGAAAAAAACAAGGTAACTGTGTAAGATGTACCAGTTTGAAGAGCCCTAACAAAGTGAATCACACTAACATAAGAAGGCGTACCTAAGAGGACGTATCATATAAATTGAAATGACGAATCATAAGATGCATGAGAAAACTCAAAAATGCACAACCATAGCCAAAATATGGGTGCATAAGAAAAGCACAGTAGCAATGTACAGGTAAGCTTCCCCCAAGAAAATAATTGTCCACGTTGCACCAGAAGCATGAAAAAATGCCCTAGAAAGAATGCAAAGCAAGGATGCACAAGAAACACAAGGTGCATGGAAAAAATTGTGACTCTCAAGGATGCCCCTGCAAAAGTGTGCATGGCAAGGATGCACCAGAAAAGGGGTGCATGGCAAGGATGCTCCAGCAATAAAAGTGCATATCGGGGATATATGAACGAGTGGTAAAAGGTGGAAAGGAACCCCCAGAGAAAGAGGCATGGCAAACATACATAAAAGGAAGAGGTATGATAAGAATGCACCAGAATAGATCTATGGCAAGGACGCAACAGCAAAGATAAGATGGTATCACTTAGACTGGAGGGCAAGCTATGCAGGATTTTGGTTACAAACATGTTTCTAAACATCACTGTTTATTTACTGTTAAAAACATTGGATCTGATGCACAAACATTTTCTTTTGTTTACTCTCTGTACATGTAGTCAAAATAGCCTGCTGGTCTCCTAACATTCCTACACTATAATTCGCTAAGGATGTTTGTCAGAAGCAGTCATGGGCAGTAGAAACGGCTGTGCACGCTGCAGTCATGCGTAGTACAGACTGCCTGCTCCGAGGCTGATACGGAGCGGGACGCTCCAAATTCAGACCGTAGTCCTCTCTGCGCACCTGCTCACAAGCTTTTTGTGCACTTTTTTATGTATTTTGGGAGGGTATGGCTTCTATTGTTTTCCTGGTTAGCAGTTCCCTGCACACTTGATTTTGCAGTTAGTGAAGGTATAAATACCTCTTTTATTCCCCTCATTGAGGTTTTGCAGGTAAGATAGTATTATTGTTTTTTAAATTCCATTATACTAAAGAAATGTTCACTCAAGATTTAAGGCAGATAGTGACTTGCCAATTTTGAGATGCCTTCACGGGACGGGCAAGCTTCACATGCTCTTGGCCATTAACATGTTTCTAAACCTCACTGTTTTTTATCTGTGGTTAAGCCACAGTTTATTTATTGTTAAAAGCTGTTTTTGCTGATCAAAATTGTCGCCAGATGAAGCAGAAGCTGGAACAGTGCCAGTGGTTGACTCATTAACACTGGACACACTCAGCTGCACAGTGAAGTGTTTGACAGACAGATAGAAGTTTGGTAGAGAGGAAGAACTATCTTATGGTCCAAAAAAAGCATTGGCATGCAAAAGGCACAATCAGAAATGCTCAGACACCGAAGTGAGGAGGAGGATGATTGGCAAGTGCTATTGGGGAGCAGCTGATCTCTCTTAGCACACATGAGCAAGACATGGACTGGATTCCTTATTTTAATGATTGATACAGTATATAAATCAACTAGCGCTTGTTCCCAAATAGAGTTAGAACAGATATCTAGTATATGCATTTAAGCACCAATATAATGGACAACAAAAACACATTATATATAAATCATATAACAAAAATAGGTATCTCCTAAAATTCAAACATAATATTGTCCCATATATGTCAATATCCTCAATATGGGTGAAATAGATCTATACAGGGCACAGGTGGTAGTGTTCCAGTCCTTTTGGGTTCCTACCCACTCACTACAAATGACCTCTGCTTGTAAGCAGGTCAGTTTAGTCATGAGGACACATTGGATATGTTATGTATTTATGAATTATGTTTAGATGTTTTAACTAGGTGTGTTTAAATTCAAAGCATTTCTGTACAAGTAATTTCTTCTGGAGTCATATTTAAGATATCCAATATCTTATCAAATACAAATTGCAATTTGTATAGCTTGCAAAATATATTGGATAGGCCTTGCTTTAATGGGGTACCTGGGAGAGGTAAATGCACTTAACTTACTTTTTCAAAACTATGTAACTAAACCCTCATTTTTTGAAATAATTAAATTAACATACTGGTATAATATATTCTCTACACTAGGTTCACCTTTGGGTAATTTGTATGGTACAGCACAGGATTGCTTTTTGTGTTTCAATATACTCTGATACAATCCCACTGTATGAATCAGAAGAATGGAGTCCAGGACAGAGACATATTCACTAAGGCATGATACAGTAGTGATAAAGTGAAGAGGACTTCTTCAGTGAGATGACTTCTCTAGTCTAGAGCCTACTCACTAAGATCTCCAAAGCAGGAGGAATCTTAGTGCATTGGTGTAACGGTTTGTTTGACTCACAGACAGAGTTAAGATAAAAACACAGTTTTATTGAATATAATAATACAATAAGAACCCTCACAGGTCCTGTAATATACAACGTATAGTACAGACACACGACAGGTAATATTTAGGCCCACACAGGTCCAGCACAAATATAGGAGACAGTTTATGCTGACACGGGTCAGGCAGAGGAGTAGGTTCCCAGGTTTCAGCAATGTAGGAGTTAAAGTTCATCAAGGCTGGTAAACAGTCCCCTATGTGAAAGAATTGAACTGATTCTTAAACACGCCAAAGTCTGCATCCACTTAGAGTTACCAGTACACTGAAATAAGAGGAGCCCTACCGGTGCATACACGGAGGCAACACTTGCAACCGGTTTGACAGAGTGGAGCGTAAGCCAAAGGCGATGTACCGAAGCAATCACGGAGGCAACACTTACAACTGGTTTGACTGAGTGGAGCGTAAGCCAAAGGCAATGTACCAGTGCAATCACGGAGGCAACACTTGCAACCAGTTTGACAGAGTGGAGCATAAGCCAAAGGCAATGTACCTGTGCAATCACAGAGGCAACACTTGCAACCGGTTTGACAGAGTGGAGCGTAAGCCAAAGGCAATGTACCGGTGCAATCACGGAGGCAACACTTGCAACCGGTTTGACTGAGTGGAGCGTAAGCCAAAGGCAATGTACCGGTGCAACCACGGAGGCAACCCAGGCCGGGTCAATACACAGGAGCGGACACTGAAGAATAGTCAGGCAATCCGGGTCGGTACACAGGCGCAGGAACTGGAGAGTAGTCAGGCAAGCCAAGTCGGTACACTGGAAACTCCTTAAGCAAAAGTAGCACTGGTACAGGAACACCACAAAGGGCAATGTGTGGGTGCAGGAGCCCAGTATATAAAGGCCATACTGGGCAGGCTTAACACAGGGCAACCAATGAGAACCTAACATAGGATAACTGACAGAAAAATATAAACAAGGGATCACGGGCACCGTAATAATTGGTTCCATAGAATAACACAGGACTTTGAGAAGTAATATCACTGGAGAAATCATCTCCGCTTTATCACCTCTATCACACCTTAGTGCATCTCCCCAAATGTATCAGTCACTTACTTTCTCTCAGGTAGAGGAGCTTAAGAGAATCATCCACATGATGAAGATGAAATAATGTCAGGATGAAGATAATTAATGTAATGAATAATGTTGACGATATACGGCTCTAATGGCTTATGGAAAATAGTGACAAGAGTATCCCTTAGTGCTGCATGTTCTCAGTATCACCAGGATCCAGGTGCTCTATCGTATACAAATATGAAAAAAAGAGAACAGAGCAACAGAATGATAGTCTCTAAGTGTAGCAAAAAAACTTGAGCAACTGATAAAATTAAAAAGGTTATTACATGAATTATAAAGTATTTCTTATATTGGATTGGTTTGTAATTGTTTAATACTCCTAGTTTTTTGATATATAGCTAAATTCTGTATAAAAAGAAATAATGTATTCTAAATTATTTGTTATATTCATATGAATTCCATCTCCATCCTCACTCTTCCCTAAATTTTTGTCTCTCTCTTCAGTCCTCAACATCTCCTCCAGGCTTTGTGTCCTGATTGCCTGTTACTGAGTTATGTATAATATTTTGCCCTAGATACAGCAGTTTTATGAGAAGAAAATCAGGTGGAGTTCCAGTAGGCAACAATGTTTAGCTCTCTGATTGTCTGATAAAGACTAACTTATTTGGTAGCAGGAAAGCTATAAAATTATTGGGGTATGAGGAGAAGGTTGAACTTCATGGACTTGTGTCTTTATTCAACCTAATTTACTGTGTTACACTAATCTAAAATTGGTAGTCCTTTCCAAAAAGTTGACAGTATGCTTTATTGGGTCCTTCCGTATTTTATGTCTTGTTAATAAAGTATCCTTTTGGCTGTTCCCTCCAAACAAGTATATAGTCCATCCTGTATTCCTGTCACTCTTCTGAAACCGGCAGTTTCTAACAGGAATATGGCCTGAACTTCTGCACCCCTCCCTCAGTTGTGACTGAAGGCCTTGAATAGTTTAGGGTCAAGTTAATTAGGGCCATCTTCAGTACCTGTTCCCTGGAAGGGTGATAGTCCTGAAGAGTGGTGTTGGGAGCCCATATTTTTTATCCATGCTCTAGTCCTCATGTGCTATTTCCATTGTTCTCATCCAGACCAACTCAGTTCAGTCTCCTGGAATGTGTTCTTGGGTGGGGGCTTTCATGGCCTACCTGGTTCTTGGTATCCACATGTGCTAGGTTGCATGTATTCACACTGCTCTTGTGTGTGTTCTTCACACTTAATTGTGTACTATGAATGCGGGTGTGCACAATTCCATTTCAGCAGTTTGGGAGTTTGAGCTTGTGTGTGAAAGCTCATACTTTTTTTTGAGAGCATTCCTTCTACTCACTTGCATTATTTGTTAGGTTTTATCATTAAGAAGTTGGTCCTTTTCTGTACTAACTTTCTGGCTCCTGATTAAAGCTTGTGATTCTGACTCAACTTGAACTCAGCCCACCCTGACCTCTGCTTTGTCTCCTGGTGTACGCTTGTACTCAGCCTATTGCAGCCCTTCAGCCTAAAATCTGCTCTTCGAATGTTATTTGGTTTGATGCTTCTTGGCTCTGAATATTTTCAACACCTCTGGTTCTCCACAGTTGAGAGTGTGTTCATTTTGTTCTGGTTCTGGCTCATCTAAGGTCAGATATTTGACCCTGCAGTCAACATATTTACTTCAATGTTGAACCTCAGCACCTGACAACACTCTCTAGTACCAAACCCAAGTCTCTGTTTACAGAGGTACTCCTGTTCCTGCACCAGTCCAGCTATGAGATGCCTGCCATCGGGATTCAGAATTGATCACCTGTGACAATAAATCTGAAGATTCAATTCCTAGTTTGTGTCATTATTTTCTGTTATTGATGAAACAAAATGTCTCTTTTTAATGTGCTTAGAATTTTTAAAACATTTTATTGTAGAGCTTTCACAACAGTTGTATTACCTTACACCTCTAACCCGATGAGAGTCAACAGGGTGATCATGCCTCTGGCACTTGTACACCTTTTAACTTGGTTATGTTTGTTTATTAACAAGTGGAAAGCAGGAGGATCAGTGGAAGGAAAGAGTAAAACTGTCCAATTAGGAATTGTTCACAATTATTGTACTGAAACTGTTATGGGCACTTGGCTGTATATTTAATAGATAATAAACAGGCTTATGTTAGATGAAAATAAAAATCACTACATAATTATGACTGGTAACATGTATTATTGAAAATTACTATAATATAGCCTTTTTTGTCCTTACTTCATATATAATGTTTCAATGTTGGCATACAAAGGGAAAGGGTGCAGTAGAATCATACCTCACACTAAGGATATGTTAGTTTCCAAATGCTAATGGAATGTTATTTTCTGTCACCTTAATACACTGAAAATATATTGCTAGTTCAACAAGGTATAAAGCTTGCCATAAAACACTATGGTCTGCTTGGGCCTCTGTTGGTGGCTTTTTGGCTTACAAAATATATAACCATCAGTTAAGTATTTATATAATGAAGTATAAAGTTTCCCTTTATTAAAAAAAAGAAACCCTATTTCAACCACACAACTCATATATTGACAGAGACTGTTATTAATTACATAGTGTATGCATTCTGTTACTATACAAAGTGGTTTGGATCAAGCATCCAAGAAACTAAAGTTCTTTTAAAAAGCAACAGATCACTTTTTGTCTAACTTTACTGTGAGAGAATAAGCATTATTGTGCTTCTGGTATAGAAGGCTTAGTGTGGTATAAAATGCACTTCCGTGCAAGTAGTTAATTTCTGATATACAGGAATGACATAATGTATCTAAAGATGAAAACATAGAGGAGGGACATTATGCTAATCACAGCTAACATCTGCAGTTCAGCCTTAAGTTAGGGGAAAGTTAGCAGGAAATAGGTTACCCAAACTAATGAAAATTACTTGGTGCATATTAAAAGCCAGTACCATGTTCTGTACAGTTTCAACTCTTGTAAAGAGTAATCTAATAGTTAAAAGGACACAACCACCACCTAATAATAAAAAATTATTTACCTTAGTCTAGACAGATGGACAAAATGAGACTGATGCAGCAATTCCTGGGCAAACCAAATGCACCATAGGGGACTGCATACAAGTGTGAGTGTAACAGGCAAGTAAGTCAATTAGATGGCAACATATGGGGCTGATTCTATTGCAGGTGCTAAGTTTATCACTGCTGTTATCTCCAGGTTTCCCATAGACTTCAATAGGACAATGTTTGATAAAACGGGTGGTAACATTTTTCACCTGCAATAGAATCCAGTCCATGATGAGGCTAATAATAAATTATCACTAGTCATCACCATAGAAATATGCATAAAGATGTATGTAATGCACTTTTTTAATCAATATATAGAGCTGCAAGGTGAGGACACTGCCATAATACAGTAGTTATTACATTGAAGTATTACAGAGATATTAAAAATAAAAGTTTTCAATTCAGGGTATTGTTTAATGTTTTCTTTAAGACTTCTGTTTGGCTAGTTCATTTAATGCATGCACGACAGCACATTTTCCATTACCAATATGTGAAATTTAGCTACTTCAGCAACTTCAGAATGTTGAAACAGAAATGTTCCTGTACAAAGGTGAAGTCTTCTGATGGGCTGCCATGTAACTGCAGAAAGGTCATTTCCATTGGTGGTCTCTGGGCTGTTTGGTCAGCTTCTGATGTCTCCCGAACCAAGCTCAAATAATTTCTGCTACTGTAATGTAATGGCTTGAAAATCCCCCATAAAAAGCCATACTGATTCATAAGGACCATTAGAATTTTCTGCCTAAATATATATCTTTATTGTTATATAGTACTCAAGGTTGCAGGTTCAAATCCTAGCAGGGTCAACTCATCCCTTCATCCTTCCGAGGTCGATAAAATGAGTCCCATTGATAAGTAACAATAACGTCTATTTCCGATTTGGTTAATTACGAGTGTGCGCTGAAAGCGATTTGAGTCCCACTAGGAGAAAGGCACTATATAAATACGAGTTATTATTATTACTTTTATAATTTGTACACATCAGTGTACAGGGAAGTTTTAAAGGGATAGTAAAATTTAGTTTTATGTTTGTTTAATTTGGTAGGCATAAAAAAAATGCACACAGATGTAAGGCTTATCTCTCAAACCATTATGGTTTGAGAGATATACCTTCCTAAAGTTGCCTCGTGAGAGGAGTGAGCGCTGTAGCTGACAGCTGCAGAATCCGGTCATTTGACCAGATGGAGGCTCTTCAGCGGTGCCAAAATTGCACGATCTCAACATTAATACTTCATTGGAACGGTCTACAAAGTGTGCCTGGTTTGCAAGTACACTTTGTAGACAGTTCCAATGAAGTAATAATGTTGAGATTACGATTTCAGCTCTGCTGAAGAGCCTCCATCCTGTCAAATGACAAGATTCTGCAGCTGTCGGCTACAGCTCTGACTCCTCTCACGAGGCAACTTTAGAAAGGTATATCTCTCAAACCATAAAGGTTTGAGAGATAAGCCTTACATCTTTGTGCATATTTTTTATGCCTACCAAATTCAATAAACTTAAAACTAAGTATTACTATCCCTGTAAGGGAGAAGGAGTACCATTGGGAATGGCCTTTCAAGTTGTTACATGGCAGCCCATCAGAAGGCTGTGCCAGAATTGTACAAGTGGCTAGTTAGAATGGTGGGCAAAGGGCTGGAAACCTAACATGAGAAGTATATTCACCTGAAAAAAGATATCTGGACAAGTGGTCAGAATACAGACTAAATGAATGTCACTGCTCAATTCTGGCAGTATTATTAAAGAACATCAGGAAGGTAGCCCATTCCACTGTCATGCCACCTTGTGAATGCAGAGTTTTGAAAGGCAAAGTCACAGATATGTTAAATAAACTAGAAGGAGGTGATAGAGGACCCTCTAAATATCAGACACAAAATATGTGTCCATTTTAATCTTTCCTACACCGCTCACAATGCATTATTTTCCATTCAAGATTGTAACAACCTGCCCAACCACCAGCTGAAAATGGAGGTCCCATCAGGTGAAATTTCACATTGTACATGCTAGATCATTTGTATGAGCAGAAAAAGGCCATTAGCGAGTATACAATGCAAAACTAGAAGTCTTTAGAAGGATCATCATTTTCACCTGTTCAATGACAACTAAAGAACATCCTACACGAGCTGCTGAAACCTTTTGAAGAGACCACCTTGCTACTTAGTCATATAAGGGCAGGAATTAGCAAACTTCTTCCAATGTTATACTACCGCAGAAAAAACTGAGAAGAATTATGGATCTTACAATAATAATAATAATTAGACATGAACCAGCTAGTGAATTACAGGTTAGCATGCTTTCAACATGATATTTGCATAATGTCCATTAAAAGCAATGGGGAATACATTATTGTCACTTTTCTGGACCCCTCCCTAAACAAAACATTTCTGAATTTGTGCCAGCGCATAATCAATTTGAGCCAAGGACTGGTCACCAGCATCTTTCTTAGGAATCAGATTCTGTGAGAGATTATAAAGATATCCTTATAGAGTGGAGGGTTGCATTGTGGAGGATGAGAGAAAGCTAAACGTAGGGTGAAAAAAAAAACAACAGTAGAAAGCCCAGTAAAAAAGAAGCAAGCAAAGGGTTTACACTCTCCTGAATATATTTGTAATGACCATAGAGCATGGCTATCAAGCAGCAGTGCTGGTAGACTTACATTTCTAAAAATGAACAAGCAACTAATACCATCTGAGTATCAGGTAGCAGAAATGGACAAGACAGGGAAGCCCACTGCAAATGTCCTATTACCAGTATCACTGAAGTGAAGAAGAAGAGGAAAGATTTGAAGGACATCTAACACAGTTGGGACCACTGCTAAGACCAATGATAAATATTTAACAATAAAGAAAGGTTAAATTGGATTCAAACATGATAATACGTTCTAACATTCATTACTATGAATAATTTTTATATTTATTCATTAATCACACCACTACCACCATACACATCTGCCACATTAAGTGTAACTGCTGTACAGGACTGGGATTATCACTTTCCACTAGCCCTGGTGCTGCTAATGAAGCATCAGCAATGCCACAGCAAACCTCCACTACTCCAGGTGCATCTGGTTAGAAGAAGTTGGCCAATTTTGCTTCTCCTCCTGTACCGCCTCAGAAATCATGGGAGTGTTGGAATATTATTTCCCTTGAGAGCAGCAACTCAATGTGCACAGCATGTGAAAACACTGTGAAAAGGGAGGAAGACTGGAAAGAATCTCAAATGACACCTCTGCTCTCAAATTAAGCAATAGGCAATGGCATAACTGCAACCACCACACTGATGTTTATGTCAGCAATAGAAAACCATTCCCTAAATCATGTACTGCTGTCACTATCGCCTGCAAGTGATGATAAAAACATTTAATAAAAATAATGAATCCTCCCTGCCACCAGCTTGTCATAATCAGTGGGATGGGCTATCTGCAGATACTCTCAGAGCACCACACAATGCACAATGAGTGGAGATGAACCAACAAACCTCACATCTACAGACTCACTATCAGCTGGTGAAGGAAGTAACAGAGGCAATGGTGGTACTGCCAAAGAGGAAGAAGACCTAGAGGGTGCCAGGGGGATAATGGGTATATTCTCCCATACCTAGAGTAAGATTATGATGACAACTCCTGTGTTACGGTCACCATCAAACTTCCAGGTTGGTGATGGTTTACATTGCCTACCTCTGGGACATTCACCCCTTTTCTCTGTTCCCTTGGGGAGGGATAGGGGGTACAGTGACAGCAGCACTCAATTTCCTTTTTTGGGGTTTGGCTTTCACATGCTTAACATAAACATGAGGATGTTTATGTTGTGTGTGCTTCACGAGGACAGGTCTACTAAGGTGTGTCCCCACCTTTCTACTACCTTATCACACATAGCAGTCTCTGATGACTGCACTCTGCCTGCCCCAAGAGAAAAATAGTCCTGCACCCATGATTTTTGTTATGGGTGGTAGAGAAGAATGGCCTTTGTCTTCTCCAGAATCCCCTGCAATGGCTGGGTCAGATGCTGTTGCTGCCACAGCATCAGCACTAGCATTAGGACTAGAAGTAGTTTGTGGCAAGTGGAACCACATCTGCCTGTCCTAGTGTCATATCACTGCTGGCTGAATCCCAGAGTGGCCACGGTGGTCTGTTGAACACTAGCCTGGTCATCAATCTGCTGCTGTGACAGATGAACTCTGTCTCTGATGACTCAGCAGCAGGAATTGTAGTAATAGCAAATGCCTGAATGTCACTGCTGTGGTGGTAGTTATGCCCATTCCAAAATGTTTTTTTTCCCATTCCTTGGGAACAAATTGGAACTTTTCTCTCTGGTTATAGTGAAAAAAAATGACCATACATTTGGTTCTTTTTTATTTTTCACCAAACATGGACATTTAGCCCCTTTAACCCCTCTGGTCCTCACGGGTTAATACATATGGCAAGCTTTTCAATAAATATAGCATACTTAGTACTAAAGTGGTCTGATACTTTACAAAGCAATGTTCTTGAGACATCCCTAGCATAGAAGGGGTTAAAAAAGTACAGTATAATATAGGATGGCATTTTATTATCAAATGCCAATGTTCTTTTCTCACATGAGGACTAAATAAGTACAGTACCACAAACATCAACCTACTTATTTGTGTAAATGCATAAAATAATATAAATACAAAATGAAACAATAACATGAAGTTAATATACTGACCTGACTACAACTTGTTTCTACTCTGTGCATCCCATGTGAAAAGTCATCAGTAAAAGAGATTGCCTCGGGACTGATCACATCATAGAATGAAGGCCAACCTGTGTGGACAAAGACAAGAACAACGATATCATATCTGGCTAATATGTAATCTTTTTATGCTCGTTATGACAAAATAGGAAAAATATAAAGGGCAATAGAGTAGTATGCAAAAGTTTGGGCACCCCTTGCCAAATTACATGTTTTGTTGAAAAGTCAACACAACCATTGCACCAAACAAACTTAAAATTTACATAGTTCTGCAAATTGTAGTATGCAGTTACTATTAATTTACTGATTTAACAGCTTGGAAAAATAAATCAGAAAACACCCCCTTTGTCAGAAATCTCAGCCTCCAAAATTATTTCTCTAGCCAACTAATAGTGTTTCTACTTTTTCCCCACTCTTCCATGCAGAATGCTTCTAGTTCAGAAATATTCTTTGCTCGTCTTGTGTGCATTGTATGATTTAGATCTCTACACAGATTTTCAATAATATTCAAGTCTGTGTTCTGTGACGGCCATTGTAAAACCTTAAGCTTTTGTTTCTTTAGGTAGATCATGATTGATTTGGATGTATATTTTGAATCATTGTCTTATTGTACCATCAAGGCCTCATTTCCCTGGAGGACATCATCAGGTCACTTACCTTGTTTCCATAGTGATTCTTCTGGTACACTCACTTGGCATCAGGGTCACATCATCTCTGCCCACGCATGTCCATTTAGCATCACTTATGAGTCAGACATATGCAACTTTGACACTATACATTGCATGCTGCATGCAACAGTGTCTCTTGCATCACTCCTGCATCACAGATGTGATACACCCTCCCTTATGATGCAGGCACATACCTACAGTCGCCTACTTAACCCCAGGGCATGCTCTACTTCATTCTCAATTGTTCTGGTGCCTCTGTACCTGCAGGCTAGCATTCTGTTCCAGTTCACTTCTGAATTTCTGTAATGACCTCTGGCTTGTATACCTGACCAACTTGACTCCTGGCTTTCTGACCCCTGGCTTGTATACAAGACAAGCCAACTTCCAGAACCCTGGCATGTATACGACTGTTCTGCCTGTGCCAGGCATCTTGTACCAGCTATTCAGCATCTACCTGACTGCATCACCTATCTGTATCTGGTTACTAGCTGTACTCCTCCTGAGTATCTGCCTCTTACAGCTATCCCTGTCTTCTGGATTCCTATTCTGGGACATAACCTCTCATAACAATGAAGCCACTACTATGGAACCCACAGTGATGGCTGTACAGGGACTCAAAATGGGGCAAACCCATCTCCAGCATCAGTTTCAGGATCTGAACACAGCTAGGTCCCAACCACCTGCTGCCCAAGTTCCTCCACAACCAAACTCTATGGCCAAAGGTGCCATCTACATCCCAGAGCCAAGTCTACCACATCCAGAGAAGTTTGCGGAGGACAGTTCCCAGTATAGAGATGTGTCTGATGCAACCCTGTTGTAACGGATCCTACCCGTTACTGAGCCCTTGTCTGGACCTCAAACTATTTATCCAAAGACTATGGACATTTATCACTGTTTGGACTCTGTGCGGTGCCTTGGCGTACAAACTGGCCAGCTATTCCCTAAGAGAAAGACTTAAATTCATAGACTTTGGATCACATAGTATGTTTAATGTATGGCGAACGTTTTAGTTATTGTATATAGTATGTTGAGGGTTTACTCCAAGGGAATAGGCAGTGAGGGGTTAATTATTTCATTATGTATTGCAGACTCCCAAGCCTTTTGCTTAATTATTCAACCCCTGGCCATTGTTAAGGAAATGAATATTCTGGCCACTCAAGTCCTTGGAGTGAGAACTGTCCTGAGACCCCCCTGCTGTGTGTGTTAATCCATTCACACCCCTCAGTCTGTGAGTCACCTATTGTATAGCCTGAAACTCTGTTGCCAGCCCTTTGTATTATGTTGTGAGTTGATTATCTCTGTGAATGCTCTCATGGTGTCAGCCCTTGCCTTTTGTCTGATGTGTTTGATTTAATCATGTTCCCTATTGTACCAGGTTTCCCCATGTGATCCAATGTACTGTACTGTATATAAATATCTGTGGTTTGTGACAATAAAAAGAGTTCTGTTTTGGAGTGAACAAGGAGTCCTGGAGTCTTGTATTGCTTATGGTCTAAAGTATCCACTCTGATACCCATCTGCGCCAAGTATCCTGAATCGCCGACCACCTGCTGCCAGTTTCCTGCAACCTAACTTCGTGGACTGTCAGGCGGCGACGTGGACTCTTCCCTGCTTCCAGCGATCCTGTGGCTGTTTCCAGTGACTGTTCATACTCCAACTGGTGCATCCGACGGCGCTTATCTGCGTCGAGAAGGAGAGACCCGGGAACGACGGCGGAAGGTGACGCGGTCCCTTTCCAGTATCCGTTACATTGGTGGCAGCGGTGGGATTTCTCCTTCATATTGGGTGCAGCAATTGAGGCATGGCAGATGAAACAGTGCTGGCAGACACTCTGGGAGCATACGAGGATCGCTACAGCGCCATCCGAATACAGTGGTGGACCCGGCTGGGCGATGTTATCTATGACTTCGTTCCAGAGTTGGATGCGTGCATTACAGAGGAGCTCAGAGTACAGGAGGAGTACTGGGACTTTGTTAAATATCTGGACCAGGAATATGGATCCGAGGGCCTTTTTGACTGGTGCCCAGCCCGCTTGCGATGGGACATCCAAGGGCTGGTATGGAACGCCTACCACATGGACTCTACTTTTGGGTGCCCTGACTCCAGCAGATACTGGGAGATCCGGGACAAAAGAGAGGACCGTTTTGGTGGATACATTCCTGCGGACTGCCAGGGAAATTTGGATATTCTGGCAGGATGTGAATGGGACCTGGAGCAACTATATGCTGGGTTCATTCGAGAGGTCCGGGAATTCCAAAAAGAGGAAGAAGAATGGGGGGGCAACGCATCTGAGGAGGACTTCAGGGACATTGAGGGCCAGGATTGTGTTACCCCTGTTCACTCCACACTGGTGAGTGGGAATTCGTTCCTCACCAGTGCCCCTGTTGTTGCCCCTGCATCAGGAAGTGGGAAAATTGCCCTGCCTGATACCCCTTTGCCCCTGGACTGTTTGTTGCCTGAGCTGAGGGGTGGGAATTCGTTCCCCCTCAGTGAAGAGAATGCCTCTGCATCAGGGGATGGGACGGACGTCTCCCCTGATAGGCATATTGCCCCTTCCCCTGTGTTCCCAGCTGCGGTGGACGAGACGCAGGTCCCCGCCAGCAGCAATTGTATGCCCCAACTGATGGGTGGGAGAGAGCCCATCAGTCCCTGTGAACCCCCTGCTGTGGTGAGGGGAGAAGAGCTCACCAGCAGCCCCAGAAAGATGCCCCCTGTTCTATTGGAGAATGCCCTGGGAGCAGAGCAGTGTGTGCTCCCCAGGGTCACGGATAATGCCGCCTTGGGGGATGGGACTGCGGTCTCCCTCAAGGCAGAGAAGGCCCTGGAAAGTGATGGCCTACAAGAGGAGGACCCCAGCGGACTGGAAGAGAGCAGTGCTGCTGGCCCTCCTGAGGATATGTTGTGTGAACTGATGGGGGGAGAAGAGTGCCCCATCAGCCCCCCTGTAAACCCTGACCTGGTGAGTGGGAGCGAGCTCACCAGGGTCTGGGAAACCCCTGCTGTGGTGAAGGAGATGCAGGTCCCCACCAGCAGCCCCAGTCCGTCCCCTGTTGCTACTGCCCTGGAGAAGGGGAAGAGTGTGTTCTCCAGGTATGTGCCTAAGATTGCGAGGAGGATTGAGACTGCCCTCCTCCAGAAGACAAGAGATGGCCCTGATGTGAGGGGCCAAGAAGAAGAGGGGTACAGCAGGCTGCCACTCTGCAGTGCTGCTACTGCCCCTGGAAACCCTGGATGTTGCCCCAAGTTCCTCATGCTGGAGAGTAGGAGCGAGCTCTCCAGTCCCCCTGTAACCCCTGGCTTGGTGCGTGGGAGCGAGCGCACCAGGTCATGTGAAACCTTGGCTGGGATTAGTGGATCAACAGTCCTCATCCCCAGCCCAACGATTGTGTTCCCTTTCCCTGTGACCCCTGGCTTGGTGGATGGGAGCAAATTCACCGGGTCCTGTGAACCCCCTGCTGTGGTGTGTAGGAGTGAGCACACCACCCCTTGTGTTGCCCTGACACTGGTGAGTGGGAGCAAGCTCACCAGAAGCCCCAAGAAGGCGCTCCCCAACAATTCCCCTTTGAGCCCTGATCTGGTGAGTGGGACCACCGTCCTCATCAGGGATGTTGCTGGGGCCCCTGAATTTCCTGAGCTCTGCCTGGAGGGTGGGAATGTGTCCCAGAACATTGCCCCAGCCCAGGAGAGTGGGACAAACATCCTCTCCTGTTCCTCTGGGGCAGTGGCCCAACTAAATGGGGGAGATATGCCTCTCTCTCCACACTCTGATGCACAGAAACCAGAGACACAATTGCCCCAGGAAGATCCCCCTTATAGACTGGCTTTGGACCCTGAGCCCCTGGCCCCAGACCCAGGAACATTGAACCCCAGCTCTGCATGGAGCATGGCCCAGGAGAGGCCACACAATTTGATGATTGCCAGGACAACCAGGCACCAATTTCCCTGGCCCAGGATTAAGAACCGAGACTGTACCCCTGGTCCAGGACAAGAGACCTGCTTTCTATTTCCAGGCGTGGACAAGGGGCTTGCATTTTCTCCTGGCACAGGACACCAGGCTGAGTCATTGTTTCCCTGGCCCAGGACAAGGGGCTCCTCCTTTAAGACTGGCCTAGGACCAAGGCCTCCAGACTAATGAACTGTCCAGGCAAGTGGCTCACAACCTCAATGCTCTCCTACAGCTCCAAGCCAGCGTTTACTACTGTCCCCACTGGCTTGGTACAAAAAGGGGGAGAAATGTAACGGATCCTACCCGTTACTGAGCCCTTGTCTGGACCTCAAACTATTTATCCAAAGACTATGGACATTTATCACTGTTTGGACTCTGTGCGGTGCCTTGGCGTACAAACTGGCCAGCTATTCCCTAAGAGAAAGACTTAAATTCATAGACTTTGGATCACATAGTATGTTTAATGTATGGCGAACGTTTTAGTTATTGTATATAGTATGTTGAGGGTTTACTCCAAGGGAATAGGCAGTGAGGGGTTAATTATTTCATTATGTATTGCAGACTCCCAAGCCTTTTGCTTAATTATTCAACCCCTGGCCATTGTTAAGGAAATGAATATTCTGGCCACTCAAGTCCTTGGAGTGAGAACTGTCCTGAGACCCCCCTGCTGTGTGTGTTAATCCATTCACACCCCTCAGTCTGTGAGTCACCTATTGTATAGCCTGAAACTCTGTTGCCAGCCCTTTGTATTATGTTGTGAGTTGATTATCTCTGTGAATGCTCTCATGGTGTCAGCCCTTGCCTTTTGTCTGATGTGTTTGATTTAATCATGTTCCCTATTGTACCAGGTTTCCCCATGTGATCCAATGTACTGTACTGTATATAAATATCTGTGGTTTGTGACAATAAAAAGAGTTCTGTTTTGGAGTGAACAAGGAGTCCTGGAGTCTTGTATTGCTTATGGTCTAAAGTATCCACTCTGATACCCATCTGCGCCAAGTATCCTGAATCGCCGACCACCTGCTGCCAGTTTCCTGCAACCTAACTTCGTGGACTGTCAGGCGGCGACGTGGACTCTTCCCTGCTTCCAGCGATCCTGTGGCTGTTTCCAGTGACTGTTCATACTCCAACTGGTGCATCCGACGGCGCTTATCTGCGTCGAGAAGGAGAGACCCGGGAACGACGGCGGAAGGTGACGCGGTCCCTTTCCAGTATCCGTTACACCTGTATACATTATTCTAACTTTGTCAAGTTCCACATAACTCTGCTTAATGGAGTGCCTCAGTCTCGGACACATAACCTGTTACATACTAACAATACTGCCCTTAAGTCCTGGACTACATTTTCCTGGCTATGAATGCCTTTTATGATGACCAACATCACTAATCATCTGCACAATTAGCTTTACAAGCCCTCCATCAAGGATGAAGACTGGTGGAGTAATATGCCACAGAATTCGGCCACATTGCAGACGAGACAAGGAACAAAACTCCATCCCTTAAACTTCAACTCTAAGAGTTTGACTTCTCCTGAAATTAACTATGATGTAGGAGAGAAGGAGTGTCTAGTCATCATACAAGCCAAGGAGGAGTGGCATCTTCTGTAGGGAGCAAAACATTTAGTCACTATTTTCACTGACAACAGCAATCTCGAATATCTACAGTCTGCTATATGCCTGCAACCTAGGTAGGCCAGGTGTGCTCTCTTTTTTACCTGCTTTGACATCCACATAACATACCGACCTGGATCACATAACCAAAAGGAGGATGCTCTATAGCGAATACATAATCCAGCAACCACTACTCCAACACTCCCTGATACTGTGTTGCAGCCGGGGTATTTCTTGGCCGTTAAACACGCTGTTCTGGAATGCATCCAAGACCATTCATTGGACCTTTCTGTTCTTCCCAACTCATATTCTTTGGTTCTATCCCATTGCTTGTACCACACCTAATTTCCATTTTCTATCCCATTGCTTGTAGCACAATAAAGTGTTTGTTCCCTCACTTGGTCTCTTGGAGGTACTGCAACTACATCATAACTGTCTTCTCTCTGGCCATGGGGAATCAAAAAGATGTACGATTTGCTGCCACTTTCCTTCTGGTGGCCCACCTTGCACCATGATGCATGTTCCTTTGTCAGTTCATTTGATATCTGTACCCGTTCCAAACCAGCTACCCACTTGCTTCCTCTCCCAGCACCTACCCAGCAGAGGGCAGACTTATCTATGGATTTTATTATAAATCTATCTGCAACAAAGAAACACAACACAATTATGGTGGAAGTGGGCAGATTCACAAATATGGCAAATTTCAACCCTATCATTGGCCTGCTTGCAGCTGCAGTCACTGCTACCCTACTTCTCAAAGATTGTTCATCTACATAGAATAACTAAAACCACAACCACCAATTGGGGCACTCAATTCACATCCTGCTGCTGGAGGGCCTTCTGTTGACAGCTTAAAATCCAACAGACACTTACTTCCACTCTATGCCCACAAACGAATGGACATAACGAACGTTTGAATCAGATAGTAGGACAATATATAAGATGTTAATGTATCTCCAAGATGACTGCCTTCATCTCCTTCTTACTGCATAGTTCACATACAATAACCAGCTCCGGAAATCTTTCAACATGTCTCCTTTCCTTGCAAATTGCGGCTACCACCCTACTACACTAAATGACCTCCCCTCTTACTCATCTGTTCCTCGGATCTCTGACCCATTACAGACCTTGAAACAGAAGTTTTAACTCCTTCTGCAAACTCTTTCTTATGCTCAAAAGTCCTACAAACACTACATTGAACACCTTCAATCCTCTGCTTCTCCCTGCAAAAAAAATAGGACAAGGTATGACTTTCCATGTTCAACCTACATTTATCCTATCATTCCAAGAAATTGGCACCTAAATATGTTGGCCCATACAAGGTGGTGAAATCATCAATCCATCCACTGTTCAACTGGAACTTTCTGCTTTCTTGTCATCTCTATCTTTTGTTCCATGTGTCTCTACTCAAGCCCTGAATTGTCAATTCTTTTGCTGGTCAGCTTCTTCCTCCTCCTGTTCCTGTGATAAATGATGGTGAAGAGGAACATGATATCCAAGAATTGCTTTAATCTCATTTAAAATACGTTGTGCACTGGAAGGGGTATGGACCCAAAGAAACCTCCCTGGAGATGATCTTGAACATGCATATCCATGTACATGTTAGGGCTTTCCATCATGCCCATCTGCTAAGGTTGGCTCCTGGATGCTCCATTGGGTCATGCCTTGGGGGCTGGTTACTGTCAGGCCCAGCCCTTGTTTCCCAGGAGCAGGTCATCATTTAATTAACCTCCTTTCTGTAGTCGTATTTAAAGTACACTCATTGGGCATCAGGGCCACATGTCATCTATGAGCACACATCTGCAATGTTCTGCATTAGTTTCATGTCACTTATCAGTGAGATGTACGAGACTTTGAAGCCTCTTTGGTACATGTTGCATGGTGTGTACACAGGCTGTATCTTGCGTATCTTCTGCAGAAGTGATGAATTCTCCCTCATAACACCTTCCTCCAGTCACCTATGTGTTTTAACACTGGTGGACATTTGGTTAGTCGCATTGGTAAGCGGCACATGGAGGTGTTTGTCCAAGTTATAGTGGGCATTGTAGCGGTGTATGTGGTATATTTTCATATATCAGGTCCGCATAGACTGGTATTGGGCACAGACCCACCTCTTTGTGTGACGTTTCACTTGCGAGGTTACAATCCTGTGGTGGTATTCACATGTAAAGGTTTTATCGGAGTTGCATTCCTATTTAGGACATATACACTGTATTCAAGTAGGTGTTTAGTTACAATATTGTTTTTAGATATACTTTGTATTCATTTATTTTTCTATAGTCTCCACATTTATAGTTCTGATTAATTTAATATCACAGGGCGTGGGAATATCTAGTATTTGTAATCTTCAGTTTGTAACTGCCTTGCAGGAAATATGATCCAGTGAATCCACAGTGCACTTGCTCCCGTACAGCAGGCCTGCAGGGGTTTTCACATGTTTTGGTGCTTTGAGAACCAGAGGGGTATACAACAGATTGTGAAGCAATGTGCTGCACCCCTCTCTGGTCATTAAAGGGTTAAAAAGTATGTTGTTCTTTTGCTCTGTACTTCTATAGCACTGTTTTTTTAAACAGACCACAATTGAGGTCAATGTATTCAGGAGAATTACAGCAACTCGCAAACTCACCAACTGCACCACGTTACAAATAACAATCCATATTCATTTAAATGGGGTTTTAACCCCTGAATGCTAGAGAGGTCCTAAGCACACTGCATCAATAATTAGGATACCTCTCTATTAGGTCAAGGGGTCAAGAGCACTATTTAAATTAGTGGGAATTTGGGGAATTTTTTGTGTTGCCTATGGCTCAGTTGGTTTGTTCCAGAAGTACTACAACTTCTGGAGCAAACTTACTTAGATTGTAAGTTCTACTGGGCAAGGGCCTTGTATCCTAATGTATACTCACCTGGTGTTCCCCTTATGATTGCCTATATAAGCATTTAATTACTGCACTTATGGTACCCCTCCTATACTAAATGTAAACTATAATGTTCTAAGTACACATGTTGGCGCTATATAAATAAAAATATACATTCAGCTCACTGTGGGTTTTATTAAACTGCAGGGGATAAATTAATTCACTGTATTTTACCTGTAATATGTATCACACTTTTGGAATATAAGTCCCACTTAAATATAAGACACACCAAACATTGCCAATATGCACATATCCTCTACGTATGGGACAGCTGTTTATTTTCTGCTGGGTGAAATGTTTCACTGTTCATGCTCCACTTTCCACACATTTCTTCTCATAATCATGTATACATGTTCTCACCTCAGTTCCCCAGCAGGAAGACATCAGCAGAAAGGGCTTTCTTTGGGGATTCCCAAGGGAGGAAGAAGCCCCTATTTTCTGACCAATGTTATACAAATGTGGAGCAATTCTGGAGCTAAACTTCACAATATGCAATAAATAACAATACCCTCTAGTTTTAATGAGACTTGGGTTAAAACCTCATTAAACACAACATATTTGTTAGATTTTAAATTATTCAGTATCTTTCATAAAGCTGATTTTATTAGCCACGAAATGCGTAAGACAGATTAGGCTCAATCATTTTATTATTGTATACACTTTTTTTAATAAGCTTAAAGCGAAACTACCACCCGACACAATCTTTAGCTTCACTAAGTCTCCATATGGCGACTAGCTGCTTAGTAGCGCTAGTCGCCAGAATAATGACCTTATTTAATAGATTTCTGCTCTCTTCCATGGGTGACAGGCAGGACGGAGCGCAGACATCTTGCCATTGTGACGTCCGTGCGCCTGCGCTGTCAGTCCCAGCTGGAGCCAAATGGCTCCTAGCAACGCCTCCTAGACCCAGCTGGGACTGACAGAGCCGGTGTGCAGACTTCACAATAGCAAGATGTCTGTGCTCCATCCTGCCTGTCACCCATGGAAGAGATTAGAAATCTATTAAATGAGGTAATTATTCTGGCGACTAGCGCTACTAAGCAGCTAGTTGCCAGATGGGGACTTAGTTAAGCTAAAGATTGTGTCGGGTGGTAGTTCCGCTTTAGTGTTTATAAAGTTAATTATTGATGAGCAGCCATCTGTACACATCTCACCGTATTTCCTATTCATTTTGCAACTCATTTGATGAAAAACAAGGATATTTCCAAGTGCCCAAAACTTTTGTACAATAAATAGTACCACAATGATTCTACATTACTGATAAGAAAAACAAAATCCAATAGATGGAGCAAAAGAGCTAAGAAAAATTTTATTCTATGTAGCCTTGTAAAGGGTTGATACAACAAACCCTTTACTGAAAAAAAAAATGGAACATAAGTTACACACAACTTCGAAGGTGCATTATGTTACACAGTTATTTTGTCTTCCGAGTAGACCAAAAAACATAAACGTGCATGTATTGTGCATGAAAGATTCTGCACCCAGCTGTTTATAATTTACAAATAACAAGGGAGATAATTAATCAGAGATATTTGTATAAATGCTATATATTTGCAATTTGTTATGTACTAGTACATTTACTACATCAAGAGCGTCAAATTAATTTAGCATATTCTTCTTTGAGCACATGATAATTAGTGGTTCGGATCTAAGCCCAGATTGGGGATGTCCCATTAGCCTCAGGAGGGTCCCTCAATCCCACTAAAAGACTAGTTCAGTATGCATTAGAGAAAAAGGACTCCTAAAACACACATTTTATTAATTATCAATTAAAAACGTTACACATCCATACATGAACATTGATCTAAGTTTGGAGTGTTCATTAAAAACACAGTTCAGCACTTCTGGATATCAGATTCTCACTTGTGGTTAGAGTGGCTTAACATACACACAGATCCATATATTAATTGTGCCAGTATTGATCACCTATGGGGTAAACTGCAGGTGCTCTGCTACATGAAATCACTACTATGTGTCAGGTGCAATCATCTAGGGATTAACCAAGCCGTAACTAGTGATAGTGTGAACCAGATAATGGCAGATGCCCTGCTCCCAGAAATTAGCCATTAGTGTGCTTTGGTGTGCGGTAGCTATCTGATCTCATACATGGCCCCAACTCTTTACAAGGCTGGATCCGAACACAATACCTGTGACCAATGCACAACTTAGACTGCAGGTGCCCTGCTTTCCTAAATAGTTCTACCTAGTTCCACTTATTGTTGGATAGTAGACTGATATATATGAGATCCGGTATATTATATCTTAACCATATGTTAGGTTCAAAGAACAAGTATTATCTCAGGAAACTATGCAGGCGCCCTGCTCTTATTGTGTATACGGTACCGCTGTACAATCACTGCTCCGTTACTATAAAGATTACAAGTTCTTGACATATTGTAGCGTTATCACACGAGTTATGAGTTATAATTTCCTGATTAGTATTTGTGCTAGCTTTCTAGTAAGAGGATGTGAAAATATAACTCTATTGTAACTCCCTCCTATAGCGGCTTTACAAATAATTTCCTATAGGTCCACGCTAATAGCCAGATCTAATTTATGCTGAAGGCATCATTATTAAGAGCCTCTTATTATTGAGCTTGCACCACCCAACACATTTCAACAAGAGGTTGGCTTTGTCAGGGGCAATAGTAGTTTGTCTGGTCCAGAAGAGATAACGGACCGGATAAACTACTATTGCCCTGACGAAGCCAGGGGCTTAAAGGATATAATAATAATAATAATAACTAGTATTTATATAGCACCTTTCTCCCAGTTGGACTGAAAGCGCTTTCAGGGCACGCTCTTGGAATTAACCGAATCAGCAGCTGAAATAATAGATGTTATTATTACCCAATCAATGGTATTCATTTATCGACCCTGCCAGGATTCGAACCTGCAACCTTGAGGTTTGAACAGGCTCTGAAGTCAGGGAATTTACCACTGAGCTATCTAAACCGGCTCTATGTTCTATTCAAAATTTTATTTGATATATAAATTACTTTAAAAGGAAACCGCCCCAAGCATAAAAAGTTATTTACTTGTCAATATTATGTATTGTCAAAAGACATTATACTTTTCATAAAACCGCCTCTTTATTTATCATTTAGTGAAGATGAGGCAGCTGTGTCTCAACCAACCATTACTTCACACTATCACACAAGCCTGGACAGAGAAACTATGGTTAAAAATGTAAATTCCAGTCTTCATGGACTTGAAACATTGCCAATGCATAGCAAGGTATATTTACCACTTCTACATTTAGTATGCCTGCAAGAAGATGAACTCAGCACTACAGGTTTGCAATGTCACCAATAACAAGTTCACTTCTGGTGGAAAAGTACCTGTTTTTAGAGAGTACATAATACTAGCAAGAGCATAATTTCATGACTTCAGGGTACATTTTTCTACTAAGAAAAGGAAATAATTACTTGAAAGGTTCATTGTGACACTGAAAAAAAAGGTGGAACAGTGTAATAAAATAGAGAATAAATGTTCAAATGAGAGATTCTATAGTACTTTAGGTTTTTAAATGGATTTATTTTAGGTATGTTTTAATTCTGAGCAAGAACCACCATGTTAAAATGTAGGTCACCTCTTAAAAAACAACATGGCACAAAATTATCATAACTTATTTACATTAAAAACAGGTGACAACTTAACTTCCATTATTTGTTTTAATCTATAGCTTGCCAATATGTATATGCACCATTTGCTATGAATAGTATATAAAAACTGGCTACATTTTGTAAAGAAAATTATTAATTCTACCTGAGATTGCTTTCACCAGACTGATTCAATACTAAAATCAGGGCTCAAAATTTCCACTCGCCACTAGCCAATGGCGAGTGAAAATTTAGATCTGGTGAGTAGAAATTCAGCCCTGGTGAGTAGAAATTCAGCCCTGGTTGGTATGTTATGGCTTGCAGTGGCGAGTAACTTTTCAGGTCTGGCTAGTAGCAAAGGACTTCAAATTTTAAGCCCAGCTAAAATTCTAAAATACCTCAAAATGTATTCATCTAGCTCTCCTGATTGTGAAAATATCATATACCTTGGCTCTACCGCTCACATTTATTTTTATATACGATATTGTATATTATTCCTTCCAGCCACTTTGATATACCATTTTAAACTGAAAATACGTCTTCACTTAACTAATCAATTTTCAACACAAAACTTAATCTACATTTACAACAACCTGTGACATGAGCTAAATCTGAGGCTTACTCCCAAAGACTCTAGTGTACTAAAATCAAAATACGATCACTTTCATGTATGCAAATCTACTGCAAATGCGCAGACCTGTCCCCCCCCCCCCTCAGGACAATCGCTCAACAAATGGTAATCAAGAGGTTATCTTTTTCTGCTTGCTTTACACATAGCTGCAATTGTGCACACAACATTTGCAATTGTAGAAAGGTGCCACTGGTCATCTTCATCTATGTATCCTAATTATGAAAATAACACATATGTACAGGTTTACTAGTTGTGGAAAGTTTAACCCTTGGCCAGTTTAACCCTTGTTACAGAGGCAACACAAAAGAAGTAATTGCTATAAATAACATTTTCAAAGAGTGTCGGTTGTGATTGGGAATATGTTCTTTCTCCTGGCTGAAATTGTCGTATGTAACAACAAAAAATGTCTTAATTAAAGACAAAAATGTCTTTAAAAATGTCTTTACTAACGACAAAAATGTTTTAACTAAAGACAAAAATTCTCATTCCCTTCACTTTTTTCTTAACGTACAAACTTTGTCTTTTGTAAGACATTTTTTGTCGTTAGTTACGACAAATTTTCTTTTCCTCTATACGACACTGGAGACTAGTTTAGCCATGCCTTTGTCACGCCCCTTTGCCCATCAGTTCTGGAGTTGTGTCGTACACAACGGACATTGCTAGTTTTTTTGTCATATACTCTATAGAAAATATGTCACTCATACATACATTTTTTTGTTGTTATCCCTTTGAACATACGACCCTTAGTCTGTTTGTTTGGCAGTGTAGCCCATGTACTGAGATATGTCAAACCAAAGCAATCTCAGAACATTGATTACATTGATCACCATGTAAACCGTGGACATGACATTACTGTGGAAGTCCCCTGTTTCACCTCTTTATCACTCACAACACACATTAGTGTATCACTGCCACCATCTCTTTGCTTGAATACATCACAAAGTCCACTCATGGTGATGTGGGTCATGCCTTCCTATGTATGAGGTATACTCTATCCTTCAGTATGGTTCCAAATTGAGAGATGTCTAATCCAACATTTATTCATACAGACACAGACTAAATTGTGATGGTTCTCCTTTATTGTGTCTCATACTACATTAAAATATGCATGTGTTTTCTGTGTATATTGCCTATATGCATTGAACACTTGTATGAGCACACAAAAGGTACATTTAAAATAAATATGAATACTTTGGAAACACTACTGAACTGCTCATGTGTTGTCTACAAGGTTTGGTAACTCTGTAGATGAGCATTCTTACTGTACAGCTTTGATATGTGGATGTTAGTACACACATGAATTAGTGTCTTCTGTGGATATGGGAATGTTCCAGTAGAGGTTGCTGTGAACATCAGGTCAAACATTGCATCACCAACACAATCACTTGAGACATCAAGGGGTGAGCTTCATGGAAGTGTTGTCAAGGCTTCAGTCCAGTCACATGGAAACGCCTCTGCTCAAGGATGGATCATGCTATGGATGCCTGTGGACAGGATTTGAAACAGCAGCCTCCAACTGATCGTCATGCAACAGCTTCAACATGATTATCCACTTAATATTTTCCGTTACAGGGAAGTACACAAACCATTACTGTGTAATGTGTTATCTACTCGTCTGTAACCCATTATGGGGAGAACTAAGGGGATGTCAACCAGCCCTAGGGCTATGTGCCCCTGACATGAATACACACATCTACAAATATGTCCTAATAGCTCCATGAAACAAATGTATTTGGGCTGCCACTGTGAGAGTGACAGTGGGAGCCCAAATATATTTGTTTCATGGAGCTATTAGGACATATTTGTAGATATGTGCAGTCAGGGGCACATATCACTACACACACTCCAGTAAGCATGGTATGCCTGGAGATCTGATCCACATTTCATGACCTCTATGTTGTATAACACACTACCACTGTAGATCCATCCCTCTGGTGCTCTTTTCAGCTCTAGCAAACTACAGGTCCCATGTTTGCTCGAATGTCCCCTTAACCCCTGATGTGACAGAGTGTTATCCGATGCATTGCACTGGATGAGACTCTCGCTACAGGGGTACCATGTTGCTATGATCAGAGCCATAGCAAAACACTTTAGTTGGTCATATGGAGCCCTGGGATATGCTGAACATGGTTAGAGTGTTGTACCTTGGGTTTCCAGGGGGGCATGCATGATATCCTTGAGGTAGCAGTATCAAAATGGACGACAGGGTGTCAAATGTCATTGGAATCCCTAGCCCCAATATGACTCATCCATGGAATGGTTGATATTGGTGGTCCATACTGCAGCCTGTGTCACTGATCCTGTGGAGTAAAACAGAATATGTGTGTTGCGGTGAGTGTGTATGCATGGATTGTGTGAATACATGTATTATACTCACAGCTGAAGTGTTCCCTGATCAATGTGTCTCTTATCCGCATCCCTCTTAGGACTTCTTCACCCTTGACAATGTCCATAGGATCATCGGGTTTGGGTGGGGGCTGGACATCGTCAACAAGTCTGGTGTCCATAGCGATGTTGTGTAATATACCACATGCCATAACGATGTTGCAGACTTTGCCTGGTGCATACTGCAGTGCTCCCCCCGAGTGATCCAAACACCTGAAGCAGGATTTTAGGAGCCGAACGTTCGCTCAGTGGCATTCCTTGTTCTGCTATGAGCCTGGTTGCATCGCTCCTGGGCATCGGTTTGAGAATTCGCCTCCAGGGTCATTAGCCATGATCTGCAGATCACCTGTGGACAGTGAGTGACATGGTTAGACAGGAAGCACATGTTGTGTGAATGAGGTGGACGTGCTAGCTGTGAGTGAAGAGCATGCTGAGCAGTATTGTGTGTGCGAGTGTGGATTTGGTGTGATTTGGTATTGTTAACTCACCCAGAAGTCATCCCCCTGTATAGGTTCCATTTTCGAAGTCTCTGTGTACAGATGAGTTTCTGAGTATATATGAATCACAACAGCTCCCAGGATATTTTGCACAGGCATTCATGATCCTCAAGTTGCTGTTACACACCATCTGCACGTTCATGGAGTGGAAGTTCTTTCTGTTGATGTAGATATGTGGATCACGTGCTGGAGCTTTGATACAGACATGGGTGCAATCTATTCCACCCATGAACCTGGGCATGCCTCCCTTTGTGTAAAAGCCCTGCTTCAAATGTATCCACTCCATGTCGGTGGTGGTGGGGGGAAATATATACGTACTGGCCTTGCTTTTGAGGGCTGGCAAGACCTGGCCCAGCACCCTGGAGAATGTGGCCTGTGACATGCCATATGTGTAACCTTCTGTCGACTGGGAGACGCCACTTGCCATGAAGTGTTTTGCACACAGGAGTTTTTGCAGGCCAGATAGGGCATGTTTGTGGATGTAAATCGGATCCACCTGATCCTTGATGACCTCATACAGGGCATTGATGCTGTGCGGCCTCAACCTGTAGGGATCAATCACCTCATCATTGGTCATTCCAAGGAGAGTGACCCTTGGGCGGTATACCCTGGGCCTTGGTGGTCATCTATACATCCTACGCTGCTAGAGGGGTCACTGTGGCAGCTGGGGAGCATCCTGTTTCTGCAGTTGTGCATCTGCAGGCAGGTGCTGTCCTCCAGGTGGAGATGGGCTCCTATGTGGATCTTGAGCCAGAGCCTCCTAACTTGCAACAGGTGAAGGCTGTTGATCAGGTGTGCCTAGGGGTTGCTGGTGTTCCCTAGATCTTGCCCTTTCACACCTTCTCCACAGTCTTCGCATCAATAGGTAGATGAACATACTTTTTGCTCGCTCGCTCTCTCCCCGAGTGGAAAACAAGCCACAAGTGAGTGTGGTGAGCTGTCCCTTTAAGTATGTGGTAGGGCATTGTCTAGGTGTGGTGATGCGTTGAGTGATGGCCAATGGGAAGGTGTTTGTTGTCCAGGTAAGTGTTTTCCTGTGTGTTTGTGTTTTAAAATGTGTTGTGTTCTGATTGCTGTTTCTCTGTCAGTTGCGGGTGTGAAGTTGTGGGGTGAAGGTTATGTCTGGATCGTCTGGTGATGTTGCACAGGTGATAAGCCCCATTGTTCCGTGCTCTGTTGTGTTGGTGTTTTATTGGAAGGCCTTGTCCTTGTGGTGTTGCTTGGTTGTTGTTGTGTTGTGTGTGACAGTGACTTGTGGTGCATGGGCATGTTTTTTGTGTTAATTTGTCATTGCACGGGTTCATTTTTCCATTGCATGCTTGTGCGGTATGCGGTTTGTCTTTAATGGGTTTTTCTTTTTGACCGTTATGAGTCTAACGGCTAATAAAACTGGGTCTTAACTTTCAGCCGTTAAATTATCTTTTTTTTTTCTGGCACAGTTCTGCGATCCTTTGAATGGCTCTGGGAAATCTTGTTCCATGCATCTCAATGCAAGTAAGCCTATCGGTAAGGATTATCAAACTGCCGTCAACTGTTCTTAAGACGGACCTTTAAATGGCTTACAACACGTTAACGCACCCGTTAGTGTTTTTTTGACTAACGTCTGCCTTTAAATCGAACCCTAAGTCCTTTGAGTGCTTCAGGGACACTGACATCCAGGTAAATCCAGAAAAGGAGACAATGTTTTTAATCACTGTATTGTTGAATTAGTGTGTGTGTTTGTGTATTGCCTGTGTGTGTTCTGTTTGTATATTGTGCTGTGCATGTGTGTGTGTATTGCATGTGTATGTGTATTGTGCGTATGTTTTGCACGTGTGTTGTGTGCTTGTGTGTATTGTGTATGTGTATTTTGTGGTGTTTTGTATGTGTGTATGTGTATTGTGGGAGTGTTGTGCATGTATATTGCATGTATGTATTGTGTGTGTTGTGCATTTATTGTGCACGTGTGTTGTCTGTTTCCTTTGTGCATATGTATTGCATGTGTGTTGTGAGCGTATATGGTGCATGCACGTGTGTTGCAGTGTATTGTGTCTGTGTATTGCTTGTATGTGTTGTGGGTGTGGTTTTTTGTGTGTATTGCATGTGTTTTTTGTGCATGTGTGTTGTGTGAGTCTTTGTATTGTATGATTGTTGTAGTGTGTTTTTTTGTTGAGTATGTGGGTGATGTGTATATGCACGTTTATTGCATGTATGTATTGGGTGTATTGTGTGGTGCATGTGTGTGTGTTTTGCGTATGTGTGTTGTACATGTTTGTGTGTGTTTGTAGTGGTGCATTGTGAGTGTTGTGGTGTATTGTGTGTATTTATTGTGTGTGTTCTGCATGTGTGTTTGCATTGCATGTGAGTGTATATTATGCATGTGTATTGTATGTGTGTATTCTTTATGTGATGTGTATTTTGCGTGTGAGTTGTGGTGTGCTGTTCACTTGTTTGTGTTTTTTTGTGCATGTGTGTGTGTATTGAGAGCACATGTGTGTACTGGGGGAATGCATGTTGTGTGTGACTGTGTATATTGTGTGTGTGTGTGTGTGATGCGGGGGGGGGTGTATTGTGGGCATGTTTGTGTTGCAGAGGAGAGTGTCAGCCATTTTTTTGGTTTCCGTGAAGGGATAGTGAGGGGTGTGTAAATTGATAGAGATGCGCCCTGGGGTGTGTATGTTGGGCTATGGCACTCTATAGGAGATCTGCATATGTGCTCTTATGTTCCAGCCCTGGGGTGTGTGTATTATAATTTTGTGTGTAATACTTGGCTCTGGCAATAGCAGACATACGCAAAGCTCCTCCGAGCTGCCCCCCTGGGGGTGTGTGTGGCACAGGCATAATGGACAGGGTAGCTCTAAAATAATAGTGGTAAACAGTTTAGGAATTTGGCTTGGTACAAAAAATTATGCCAACATTCTGTTGCTTACTCTAAGTCAAGCAATTTTGGCTACCTGGTGAGATTTAACTATACCCAGAGGCCATCTAAAGACATCTGTTGGGTAAGTGGAGCAAGCAAACTCCCCTTGCAATGCTGGAGTTCCTCTGAGGCGTCTCAAGAAACACATAGGGATTGTTTTATTGATATTTCCAGATTTTTTTTTAATTAAAAAATAAACCCACGGATGGTTATATTTACTACAAGTTACCAAGTATGAACATGCAATAAAGCATAATATTCATCACACCTTTGGCATATCTGGAGATACAGTTCATTGAGCTTGCTGAGCCTGGAGGGATTTCGAAAACCCCTGATGCAGTGAGGCTGGTGTTGCCTTCCCATCTTTTTGGTATAAGAATGGTTGGTGTATCTCATTTAGTCTGTGCTTTGTGATGGTTGCCAGATGAATCCAAGCTGATATATCAAATAAAACTACTCTTGTTTCAGACATCACAGGTGTCATGCTTGACATTTCTGATTTTTGGTCCTACAGATTCCCTGTAGGTCCTATGGGCACTCTGAATTACTATTGGTTCAGGGAAGTTTAAGTTCCCTGCAGATCTCACATTCGCTGCCAAATTATTCAAGCTAGTTCAGTGTTCCTGTACTTGTCTCCTGTATATTTTTTGTTTCCTGGTTTTGACCCCGGTTTGTTGCTTGACTACGATTTTTGCCCACTCCTCTTTTTGGCTCCAGACGTTCCTATTGACCTTGGCTACCCGTTACTGACCACTCTCTTGCTTTACCTCCATTAATCTTGATGCTCCCGGTTGACCCTCGGCCAGTTCTCCTCACTACTCTATCTCTGCTTGTTCTGCGACACATCCCGACGCTACCGGTACTACGGCCTGTCTGACTACAATTTTGCTTCCAGTGATAGGGGAAATTTGTCCTGGCCTTCCCTTCTCGTGCCTGCTCCCCACTTACCTCAGGTCCCAGTGGCTTGTAGACAGCTAACGTGCAGTTCTGGTATTCTGGTCATCAGCATCTCCGCCTGCCTGGCTCTAGCAGCTGTCAGCACCACAGCATACTCTCTCCTCCTCCTATCTCAACTGTCCTGTCTCTGGGAGGGTTAGCAGCTGACAGCTTCAGCTGTGGACCCTCTGCGTGGTTGGGACTCCTGTCAACAGTAGGGAGTAGGATCTCCAGTAGGAGGTGCTGTTGACCTTGTGAGCAGGTCATTGTTGTTGCCCTCTGGTACATTTACTGCCGGCAGTTGGCGGCCTCTCCCACTAGTGGTGGGGTTAACAGTGAATGTTTTTTACCTCCGGTGGCCATATCCCTAGCATGTCAATTCAGCCTCCCCCTCTCTCTCTGCCCTTAGCGGTTGTAGCCCGCTGCTTTACCAGGTTGGGGCGGTCTTACTCTGTCAGACTGGCATCCCTTTGGTTGGACCTTGTGCTTCTGTGGCGGTCCTAGTCCATTAGAGTATTTTGAGGTACTGGACAGGATATAAGGTTTCATGCGGTCCTAGCCTGCAATTGTTGTGGTCACCCTTGGTCTTGTTCTATTTTTCATTTTCAGCCTATGGTTATGTATCTCGGTCCTGTCCCCTTGAAGGGCCTTTCCAGTCCTCTAGGACTCACGCCTTTCTGGGCTGAACCCTTAGCCCTCTCGGTTGGTCCCTGTGACTTTAGTCTACATTTTTGTTCCTGGTCCTGGCCTATCTCCCTATCTGCCCCAGAGATCCTCCAGTACCTAGGAGTTTGAGCTCAAACAGTCCACCCTTCTACCCATCCTGGTCAGGGTCCCGGCTCAACTGGGATCGGACATCCGGCTTTGCGGCCAGCAACTTTACTTCAGCTAGGGCCGCAGCAAGGGTTTAGGGTGACTGTCTATGCACCCGAGCTATACTCCCAAGCATCGCACCCAAGAATCCCTTGACAACTAGTTAATCTATCCGGTCTAGACATTTTTTCCTTTTTCCCTTAAAAGTCTCATATTTACGCTTCCTAAATATTTCCCCTCCCCAGTGACTCTCCCTTCCTACATCTCTTTCTTTCTCCCCACCCCATATCTAATTTCTCCCTACAGTCTCCGCTATGTTGCATACTTATTCTCTTCCAATATATGTACATTAGTCTCCCTACCAATATCTCTTTCCTCCTCCTCCTGACCCAATGTATGTCACTTATTTCCTTTCCTCAATTTCTGTTTGACCACAGGCTTCCAAATTCTATCTTGCCATGTGTTCCTTCCTTTCGAACCTAATGCCCCCTTTCCTTTACTTTGCCCCATAACTTAATCTTCTTTATAAAATAACTTCTTACCACACATTCCCATCTCGCTGTAATACTTCACCCTCCCCCATTCCACACATATCTCCCATCACAAGTTACCTCTTCCAATCTGCATAAATCTGCATACTCCCTTTATACACGTGTATTTATTAAATTTGTATAGGTGACTGTTAATCTATCTGTAGAGATAAAAACAAACTGTTGGTATATAACAAATAAATGTCTTCAAGTGGTTCTTTATAGTTCGCCTCAGTTCAAAACTACTAAGACTATAATGAAAGTGTTCTTGGTGTTCCATAGTCAGGAAAGTTCTTAAAACAGATGATTGACACCAACCAACATCAACAATTAAATTTCAAAGTAATATGGACTTAAGATACCCATTAAAATAGAGCAGATTGTTGTTGATGTTGTTATATGACAATAAAGTTGTTCAAATGGTAAGTTTTACACAGCTCCACATCCTAAAAAAGATGAAAAAAGAAAACTTTACTGTGCTGGTATCTGGTTCCTTTCCCAGGGGTCTAACATTTCAGTTTATTGTAAACAACATATGGATATAGATTATGCAATGATAACATGTGTTCAACATTCCATAGATTAAAATTTCCTCTACACAGTCAGTGAGTAAAATGTTTCTTTTATTGGCACTCAAGCACAGAGATGTGTTAATAGGTAAATATTATTAAAGTACTTTTTCTCCAAAACCATGTTAAGATATATTAACCCTTTGGATGCTAGAGAAATCTCTTACATACTAATAAAAATTTAGAAGCAATGTGTTTAAGACCTCTCTAGCAATGAAATGATTAAGACAGCCTTAAATGTAGTATACTGCAGTTTTCTATTTAATATAGATTTGTATTTCAGTAAAATCAGGGCCATGAAGTAGAACGGACAAATGTGTGCTTCACTACTTTCCTTTTTATCCACGATCCCCTGGCAGACAGAAAAGTAACATCATATGTGAACTTAGCTAGTGAAGTTCAACTGTTTCAGTGGTTCAGTCTTATTGACTGTCAACTGACTTGCTGGGGAGTCAAACCATTACATAACATAATGTTTGATGCTCTTACGTAGGGCACAGACCAATGAAAAAGCAACTATAGGCTGCTAGATGAAAAACTGTACTAAACCAAAAAGTAATAATTTAAATTACCTTCATAGCTATGCTTAATTTAAACATTTGATGTGTGAACAGTAGATTTTGTCCAAATGATCACTATAGAATGGCCCCAAGCACAAAAAGAGAGGGCCATCCTGACTGAAATTTAGTTCCAGAAATACCATGTAGTTACAAAGGGTCAGGTAGCTAGGTTATAGGAGTGGCCTAGTTGGCCATTGGTTAGGCAGGTCAGAATAGGCGGGCTTTAACAGGACCTCTTAAAGGAACAACTTCCACTTTGGACCTTCTCCAGTTAGTGGCATCTCTCTCCTTGGGTGCTATAGGGTTTAGTGTATATTTGCAAAATGTTTCTATAAATATTGTCATACCAATTTACTTGATGCCTATGACCAGCCTCCAGGTAATTTGGCCACACCTGGGCATGGAATTGCAGCCTTATAGCTGATCTGGAAAGAATGTTAAACATGCTCATCATCAGGTGACCTCCATGGTTATGGATTCATCAGGCCTTGGTAGTCAGAGTGGGCTGAATCAATCACAAATTATGGTGGTATGATAACTTTATCAAATGTACTAATGATTATCTTTAAAGGCTGTTTTGTGTCACTGATCAATTATATGATGGCCACTTACCTTGGTTGTTATTGTGTGTGTGCGTAATGTTTTATATATATATATATATATATATATATATATATATATATATATATATACATACATATATATATATATACATATATATATACATACACAATGTTAAGGAAGCACGCACGAAACATATGCACATGCCTGGGTGCCAGATAATTTTAAATCCATATATACTTGAAAATCAGCACTCTCAGGAAACTTCTTATAGGTGAAATAACAGCTTTATTGTGGATCCACAATAAAGCTGTTATTTCACCTATAAGAAGTTTCCTGAGAGTGCTGATTTTCAAGTATATATATATATATATATATATATATATATATATATATATAATGGTGTGGTAGTACAGTCATGTAGGCTGGTACTTATTTGACAGTCTGAAATGGATCACACTGTTTTTATTATCTGCTTTGTGCATTAATAAAATGATCACAAGGCAAACAACAGTTTGGACTGCAGTCTAGAGTGTATGTACGCCAGTAGGAAACTGAATGGAGATAGTGAAGCTTGTGTCAGGACAATACTGGGTTTGTAGGATTACTTCCCAATGCTTAGGTGTGGTGATGTCTTGACAAAGTGCATCAGAAGCATTAAACACCTGTCTGCGTGGCGTGCAAAGTGTGCACTCACCTCCATCTTCATAAAAACCCTGCCTGCCTATTAGATACCATTACTGTAGCAGTTCTGAAGACTTAGTGAGCCGCTCTACTATTCAGCGATATATGTTGATACTGTGTAGCCTTATATGGCCACATCAGTATTACTTCATCTATAGCTCATAAACTATGGACCTGAGGTCAGAGATAGGGTCATGGATAATTATTAGACTCCTTAGGCTGCCAACATTAACCTATTGAGCTTTTAGTGTGTGTACGTTGTTTTGAGGATTTGCGTCTTTAGAACTCATAACACTTATTTCAGCTGAGGCAAACTACCATAGGGGTGATAGCTGATAAATAGGGCTGCTTATGATTTTGTCGCAGCTCCTTAAATCACTTTCACTAACCAAGCTGAGCCATCTATAGTATAGATTGAGTTTACATTTAACGCTCCCCAGGTTAAATGGACTTTACTATGCACACAAGGCTGAATAGTAAATAAGAGGATATCAGTTTTTTTTTACTCTTTAGATCTTTCGACAGGCTTGATTGCTGTTGAATGATAGGTTAAGAAAGAGTTTTGTATTATATTTATATCTTACGGATTGATTCCTAGTTTTTCAACAGCCTTGATTGCTGTTAAAGGGATAGTAATGCTTCATAATAAAAGCAGCTCCAATTAATCTTCATAGTATTTGGGCCATGGAGAGTGTTATTTCAATACTATCAGAATGATAAAGCATCCCCCTCCCGCCCCTTTTATGGATGTCACTGCTCAGCTCAGAGCAGCAGGGTGGTGTCAAAGTGGATTGCACAGAGGGACAATCTTCAATTAAGATAAGGGAAAAACCTGTCGATGGGGGCAGAGCTTTCATTGTTCTCACAGTAAGAAGATTGCCCTTGCTGTGAGCTGTCTGGTCTGTGGACCAGATTCCACATCTGAGCGGAGGTGGCTTACACTAGGTAAAACTCTGACAGTATTGAAACAACACTCTCTATGCTCAAATACCATGAAGATTAATTGGAGCTGTTGTTTTTGTGAAACATTACTATCCCTTTAAATGACAGGGATTCCTGATAGGATACCTATTATCAGTTTACTCTTTAGCTTTACTGATTGGACAAGATAGAGTTTAGTTACACTTTAGACACTGCTCCTTAGTTTTTTCTACAGCCTTGATTGCTGTTAAATGATAGGAACTCCTGATACTCACTATTTGTTTATTTAGCTAAGCCTAATAGCTTGATTTTACTGTATCTATATTTACAGTATGTACACTATAGATTATTATGGTAGTGCATAATTGGATTTACTTGTACTGTATATACTTTATAGCAGCAATCTATCCCTTCCGCTATTAGTAGATATCCATCCTCCTCTCATTAGGTCCTTATTGTTGGTGTACACATATTTTTATTAGTTTCCAATAAAGAATTGTGCTTTTAATGTAACTACACATTTTCTCTGTTTTTGCATAATTGTCACATATAGGGGCTTCGGGTATTGAACATGTCATGTGTTCCTTATTTTTTTTAAGTTTGGGTAATTAAGAGTGCCACTATAGGTAGTTTTTTCTTTTTCTTCTGTATTGTACTACTTGTACCACCAGTCACCTTTGCCTATACAGCATTTTTTACCAAGATATACTAATTGCAGTGTTGGTGCTGAAAGATGTTTCTTTTGAGAAATAAAGAGAACCTACAGTCAATGAAGGCAACTCTTGTTTATGGTCATGAAACTAAAGAAAAAAAAAGATGTTTCAGAAAATCTGCTAGCATTACAAATGTATACATTATTACGACATAGAGAACTGGCTTTATCTAGAAGTTGATATTTATTAAGGAATGTATTGAGCAGAGTATTTATGAATACCCAAGCCCATTTCCACATGTAATTTAAGCTAGGGAGGGAAATATGCAAGAATTAACCATAAGCTGAACTGTCTGGAAAATTCTACACTAGAACAACCACTGTGCGAATATGTTTGCATCCCCAGTAACTCCAGTAATAGTGTATTATGTGGCATAGACGTGTTCTTGCTCTTTGATAATTAAGCAAGTGGATCCCAATAATATATATATGCCACTGGCTAAGCATAGGGATATTTAAAGAATAAGACTGATGTCAGTCACATCCTTTAATTAGGAGTAGTTTAATTGTTGAATTTACTCCTTCCCACCCATTTCAATGATATCAGCCCCTTTTACAGTAAAAAGGGATGCATCAGTAGACCAATCGGCAAGGTCTCAGTTACCTTGGAAAAAAAGTGAAGCGCTCCACCTTACACTGACGCTTTTGCCTCTGGATCAGCGGTTCTGATGTGTCCTGAGCATCAAATGACTGCCTCCATGCAACAAACTAAGCATGTTCACTGCAGGCACCGCCATCATTGAGAGAGGTGAGAGGTGGAATATTAAAATGGTAACATATTTTAAAATATTAAGGGGTTTGACTGACCAGTCACAGTCGTTAAATCTGTAGAAATTATTAGTAATACTTATCTAAACTAGTTTACTGTCTCTTAACCCTTTGAGTGCCAGGGGGTATGCAACACATTGCAAAGCAATGTGTTGAATACCCCTCTGGCACTCAAAGGGTTAAATAATATCCAACTATGAGCATATATACCTGTAGCGCTGTTACCTGGGACTACTATATAATGTAAATGAAAACCCAGGATAGTAAGCAGCAACAAGGGTGCTGTGGCATTACGTTGTAACGTGTATACCACCTATGGGTGCCATCATTTTTATATTAAGCTAACAACTGGTTTACTATTGATCAGATTTTGATGAGCATGTTCATATTTTCAATACTTAGCAATTCATCTCTGAATTCTTAAAGGCAGAGCATGCTGGATTGAAGTGTCAGATATTTCCAATCACTGATGAGTTATACACCCCATTCAAAATGTCATTCGGATTGGATGACATAATAGTAACAAATTATACTTTATATAAATGACGCTGCTCTGGAAATTGAAAAACACAAAAAAAAGAGGCAGAAATCATGATGTTAAATTCAATCACAAAGCATTGCAATTAATATACATGCTACCATTATTAACATTTTAATTAACATTAAAACAAATTCACATTCTTGCATTAGCAAAAAAAAAAAAAAAAGTGCAGCAATACTGCCATTTGCGCCAAGTATTGTTATAGTAAAAGCCTACATATTCTAAGGAGTTAGGAGCTGACCTGAGATACTAATCAGTCCTGAAATCTCTCCAGCTCAAATGTCACAAGACATCACCTTCAATTGACTAGACATGAAAAAAAGATACAAGACTTTTCTAGTATTCTCTTTTAACCTGGATTTCACCTTCCTCTAAACACACAGAATGTACAAGGATATCCAATGGCATTCTTTATGAATGGCTAAATGGTTGAATATATATGAAATTCTATCTGGCTTTCCTAACATCAAGTGAGCGATGAAAAACTTATGGAGTAGGGGGACTACACTCTAATGGGTGAACCATAGGGGTGATTCATAGGATCGTACAAAAACATGACCAAAACCACATATGGGATCTGGGGAAAAGAACTAGCAGGACACGGAATGAAAAAAAGGTAACATACCACATAGATGTGTAAAGTAATGCAGAGCATTGCATGCACACACCTCAGCATGCAAAGGTTTAAAGACTTTGTGAATAAAGTTACTTTGTCTGAAATGAAAGCTACCAATTTCCTTGAAAAACAGGAATAAATCTCTCTTTCTCTCCCCATGTATTTTACGTGCAGTCAAAAAAATCCATCCATTTACACAGTGAAGTAACTGGTTCAACGACCCAGACTAAAGTTACAAAGAAAAGAAATTCTAGGACAGCATGGGAAAATCATTCAGGGAATAAAACAGTTCTCTGTGGAAACACACGTACTAGATTTTTGCAAGGAAGTATTGTCACCAAAAATAGATGGGTAAATAACGTAGTAACCCCAAGAGATGCTAGTGATGTCTGAAACCCATTGCACAGGAATGCTCAGGAGACATCTAAGATCCAAGAGGTTAAAATGACTTTAGGCACACACTGCAACAAGGCTAGAGATGTAGCCCTCCTTGAAATAATCAGGACCCTCACTGCAGAGACTTCCCCGTAATGCTTGGAGCTTCATTTTTAATGATGCCCATATGGCTCTTCTAAGCATGAGATTACTTTGTGGTAACCCAATACTTCAGCTTTACAGGAACATTAGTAGCACTGAAAAAAAATTACAAATGAGTAATTAAAAATATGTAGCATATGTTAACTCTAATGGTTGAATGGGAAATGGAATGTGGGAGGAGATAGAAGAAAATTCAGAAACAGTTTACAAAAGTTTCCCATTTCTCTGTGAAACCCAGCTCACCCTTCCTGTCAACATTTGCATAAACACTCGCACTATTTTAAACAATACGTTTTATGCTTTTTGAACATCTGGAACTTTAGGTCAGATTTCATAATAGTATGCAGAAGGGAAAAAAAGCAAGGGGCTTGCTGGAGACAGCATCTGTTGTAGAGGTTATGCTAGGCTATGCTGAATGTAACAAGGATGTGTCACACCACACATGTAAATAAATATTTACCACTATTTCACTGATTCTATGCCTCACTGGGTTTTTGGCTCCTAGAAGTAAATTCAACAAGTGAGCAGTGATCACTGGACATAAATAAACAATACTCTTTGGGATCAGGATAATCCTTTGACCCCTTTAGGACCAAAGGCAGTACATACTGCATTGTGAAGCAATATGCTGAACACTTCTCTGTTCTTCAAGGGATTAGCAGTTTGAGTTCCAGAGGGGCTACTATTGTGGCATTCAATAGATTAAATGTCAGAAAACATTCAATGCTGGATATGTTACCAGATATTTACTGTCACTTGCATTTTACACTTGTATATGGTATGTGAAATGTCTTATTGATGATACTATTATGGATTACAGGAGGAGTTCAGTTTAAAATGTTAACAAAGGGTGAAGCAGGGAGCAGGGATATCCGGGATTCCTTCCACGGGGATTACTGAGCCAAATCGTAAGGAAACAATATTTGTTTTAATATTTACAAATAGTGGTAGAGTATCTGCTGTACTAATGGAAGAACATTTGGGTTCCAGTTATTAACCAGTGTGGTTTACCATTAATTTGACAAAGAAGACGTTATTGGGTGCAGAAACAGTGGGAGCAATTAAAACATGAAATATTAAATGCAACTGAACTCTGCATCAGGTATGTGAAAGGAAAAGAGAAAAAAAGACACTGGTTCTCTGGGAAGGTAGCAGGCATTGTTTAGGTAAAAAAACAAAACAAAAAAAACAACAGGAGTATAATAAATATAGGCTAAGATGTCAAAGCTCTGGCAGAAGAGAAAATAGCCCAGTCAGTGGAAAGATATTTCAAAGCTTTCTTTAGGTTTATTAGTGATAGAAAAAACCCCAAAATGAAATATTGTTTGACTTAAGGCAAAAAGAGGATAGGTATATGGAGAGTGATTAGGCAATAGTTGCAGAAATATTATTTTTTACAGCTGACTAAGAAATGGGAAACACTGCTAAGAGAAGCAAGAATTAGAGGTAAGTAAAAAGCCAATTTATGGAGGAGAAAGATTTAATGGTACAATCTAAATTAAAAGTAGACAAGCCAGTTGGTCTATCCCTTTGAGCACCAGATGGGTATGCAATGCATTGATTTGCAATGTGTTGTGTACCCCTCTGGCACACAAAGGGCTAGGAAGTACATGCAAGAGTATTACAAGAGCTTAGGGCTGTACTTGCCTCACCATTAGCTGAATTTTTACTCAGCCGCTGTTTATAGGAACAGCGCCAGATGATTGGAGAATTACTCATATAGTCCCACTTTACATAAAGGGTAGTATGGAAGACTCAGGCTATTATAGGTTTGTAAGCTGTTGGAAAATGAATGGTAATTTCATGGAAAATTAATAAAAAATGAATTGTTGTTTACCTGAAATCTACAGGATTGCAAGATCAATGTTATTATGGATTTACATTAGGGAGGTATTGTAAAACGTTACTGATTTTTTTTTACCTTTTAGCTAAAATAAATGTACCAGGGCAGGAGAGTAGATGTATTTTAACTGTATTTTTGAAAAATCTTCAACACTCTTCCACATAAAAAGCTAATCCAGAACCTGCATGGCTTAGGACAGGATTCAAAGATATCTCGCTGGATACAGTATTGGCTGAAGGATTCAAGAGGGTTAGCTAAACAAATACTTTCAGGAGTGGTTACTTGGGGCGTACCTTAAGGATCAATTCTGGGGCTTGTCCTATTGAATATATTTATTAATGATATTATTGGGGGACCACAAGGGAATAAGTTAAATAAGAAGTGATTTAAAAAAATCTAAAGGAATGAGCAAAAGTAGGGATTTAAAATGTAATGCCAGTAATGGAAAATAATGCCTATAGGACACGCAGGACATAGATTGATGGTAATTTGCTGACAATAACAGCAGAGGAAAGGGACTTGGAAGTAATTACAGCTGATAATTAATGCATATACAGTATGGTGTACAAGTATGGAGACCATATCTCCAGAAAGACATCAATAAATTAGAAACTATTCAATGAAGAAGCATTAAAATGTAGTATGAGCTACGCAACAAATCATATGACAAAAGACTCCAGGACCTTAGCTTGGAGAAGATTGGAGGATACAAGAGAGAAGGGTTTTATGACTGAAACCTTAAAATATATTAATGGATTTAATATGATTAAGAAGGGATTTTTTAAAATGATTTCATTAGTGAGGCTGATGTGCTCGGACAAACGGGAACAATTCCGAGGCAACTATGTTCTATGTTCACATGCCAAATTTTGAATTTCCAGCACTGGGATGTCACAAGGCTTGCATGACTTATGCTATCATCCACACCAGCAAGCATGCATGCATATTCATACACTCACATTGATCTTATTGCAGTGGGAAGTTGGCAAAAAGGGCCTTCCCGCAGGAGGGGGAAGGCCATGTTTTGCACAGATGTTTTCCTGCTGCAAAATGTTCCATAACAGTACACACTATAAGAGTATGTCCTAACACAACTAAGATATAATTCTGTGATACTGTGTCTTTAACCCCTTATATCATTTGCAATGCCTTGGCGATGTCTCTAGCATCCATGGTGTTAACCCTTTGAGTGCTAGAGGGGTACTCAAATCATTGCTTTGCAATGCGTTGTTAACCCCTCTGGCACTCAAAGGGTTAAAGTTAGCCTGTTGATATATGACTACGGTTACACAGATGCATATATGAATGTGAAATAGTGTATACATTTAGAAATCTATCCAAATCCCACAATGCCAATTTAATGTTGTTTTATAAATAAAATGTAATAATAAGCATCTCTCTTATGACAACAGAGAATAGATGGTGGGAAAGCCAATGTAAAGGATGTTATGAAGCTCCGGGTAATTTGAGGTAAAAAATATATCATTCAACTAACTTTAGTCTGGTTTCATCAACAATTTACCTGCATCTCTTTTCAAGTTTAATTTGGGAATCCACTTAAAATAGTAAATGTTTACATTAAATGGACATGAGAATGTGAGATATATTTCAGCTGTCAGGAATGTTGTGAACTATTGCAGCTGGCGGAAGAATGTTCCCTGATCTCAGACGTTTATCCTCAGCCCCTGCATGGGAAATTGTGCACTTTGTTAACTATGACAATTAAAAGGTCTACTTCTAAAGTGCAGAGTAAGTCAGATTGCTTGAAATACTCTTGAAATTAGAATAAACAGTACTTTTAGTCATTTATCCTTTAATAAATACATTTGTTCAAATAAACAGTAAACACATCCTGAATGAGTGAAAATGAATAACACTGTGGGGTACATTTGAACCTCTCAGCACATTTATGACAAGCTGCTGGCACTCTGTAGTGTGATAGAAGAGCTGTACTCCTGCTTTGATTATAGATTAGTTTGCAACTGGAAGCCCAGCTGCAGAGTTACATATTACAAAGGTGCAAATTACAACTCATTGATCAAAGGGGAGAAATTAATGGCACCACAAACTGAAGACACAGGTTAATATTTATGAAGCAGTCAAAGCTTGGGTGCCAAGAGCTGTGTAACAATGAACCAACAAATAATGGTCAGGAAGACCCATTCTTATTTAATACATCAAAGATCAGGTTATACATCAGTTCTTAAAGTGGATCCATCACCTAGAATTTTCTTTACATATTTGAAAATGCAGTTCAAAACTGCCTGTGTGTCATGATAACCAAAACTCCAGCATATGTATTGTTTAGGAGATATTCACACTAATTTCTGGGAAAAAGTGGAAGTGAACATTTCCTGGTTCAGTACATATAAAACATCAGTGAAACCTTCATTAGCATATGACACATCACTGAAAAGGCTTCAATAGGATATGAAACATCACTGAAAATCTTAATTAGCATATGAAATGTCAGTGGTACCACAATTAGCATATTTTAGATTATATGGTAACAACTGTGAATATCTCCTTTTGGCTAACATGACATATAGGCAGTTTTTTAATGCAGTTTTCAAACATCACAAAACAAAAAGAAGGGGCGTCACATAGAGTAGTATGTCTGTCACACAGTAAATATTACACCCACTCTACAGTATTCACATAATCAAACGGTCTGTCAAACATGTACATGAATGGCAGGCAGGAATAGCAGATGGGACACTTTGTGACCCACTCACACTTAGGTGCTATAATTTCATCATTATATGGTTCATGGTTACACACAAGATGTTCGCCGACGAGGACCCAAAATCATGAAAAAAAACAGTGCAAATAGCAATTTTAAACAGAAGGATCACTTGCACACCATTCAGGGGAAACATATACAAATAATACTCAAAGAGTTAATCCTAATGCTGTTTGGTTCCACACCGGCATTGATACGGTTTGCAGGGACATTTCTGGAAGCCTATCCCTGCTCAAGCAACTGGCGATCCTTTGTGACATTAGTAAATCCACTGGTGTATAAGCAAGCATATAGAAATAATGATCTAAGAAATATATAGGTTTTAATTAAAAATAAACATGTAAATAAGCTTTAAAATGTATAAATCATTACATCTCCTTATTCACATTGAACGAGTTTCATGGCATTCAGGCCATCAATTTCTCAAGTGGTTCAATGGGTCTTGAGAAAGTGGTGGGCTGAATGTCATGAAACGCGTTGATTGTGAATGAACTAATTTAAGTATTTTATACAAATTAAAGCATATTTGTGATATGTTTATTTTTAATTAAAAAAATACATTTTCTCACCCATTTTTTTTGTTTACTTGATTTCATACCAGTGGATTTACTACTCACAAAGGATCGACAGTTGCTTCAGCAGAGACAGGCTTCCAAACATTTCCCTGCCAGGTGCATCAATGCTGGTGTGGAACTAGTTTTATATATATATATATATATCCCCTGAATGGTGTTCAAGTTCTCCTTCTTTTTAGTTTTCAAATATGCAAGCTTGAATTAAGGTGAAATTTCCACTTTAACCCCTTAAGGACCCATGACAGTCCTGGCACGTCATTAGTTGGTGAGTCATAAGGACCCACTGAGTCATGAATTTCAGGGCTTCCCGTGCTGATGCACGCCATTCGGGGAGCCCTGAACCAGATGCACACAAAAAAAAATTGCCTGTGGTCCTTAAGTGCTGGCCTCGAAGAAGAATTGGAGGAATCGCTTTAGTATGTATCACAGTTCCAAAAAATATGTGATTCTAGGCTAGGCCTTCTCCAACTACTTCTTTTACTCAGGCATCAATTACAGGTACTGCCCACTAGTGGGCCTAACCAGAACATTTTTCCCAGCACTTCTTCCTCCCGTGGTGGAAATGACTAACAGGAACAAAGGTGAGAAAAGGGTCTGCCTCTTGTCAAAAAACAGTCCATCAAGAACATATCTATAGAAGGACAGTAAAACATTAAAATTTTTTTTATAAATGAACATTAAATGCTTCTGCACATGCAAGGAAACCTTCCCACCTATTTGAACAAGAAAATGTCTCTTTCCCTCTGTTTGTGAGGGAGTTGATTAAAAATAATAAGGTTTGCAGTAGAAAATCTATATACAGTCAAGGATAATTTGCACTATAATAGTGAGGTGTTCTCTGACACACAACTCAACAATCTAAATACTTCTCTAAATTGACCCAAAGAAAGACTCATAAACTGAGGTAATCTACCCAAGATAATGAGTACATGATCAAGTTAGTTTATTCAGGCAGAAAAATAGAAAACAAAAATCATAAATACATAAAAACAATTAACTAAGTTAGGAGCCATTGGTAAACCTAAATGTGTGTAGCAAAATGGAAAAAACTGGCTTATAATTATAATTGAATATAATGCCTCTTACTTTAGACTAATTATAATTAATCACAATATTTAATCAGTAAAGTACTACATTGTGATCCATGATATAACTTTAAATAGAATGGTACAGTAAACATATGATACAGTAATTTCCACAATCTGCAAAGAAAAGTGACCAAATAAACATTGAAAATTATCTTTTAATTAAGGGAAAATTTCCACTCGCCTTAAGACTTATAATAATAGATTATATTTTTTTTATATATATATATATATATATATATATATATATATATATATATATATATATATATATATATATATATATATATATAGATATACACATTAATAAAGTGGGAGGAAAGGAGCAACCAGGTCTCCCAGCTTCAGCAGATTTTTTTTTCAGGTGAGTATATGCCTCAGTTTATAAGCCTTTCTTTGGGTTTATTTTTTTCACCTTCTTTAGATGAGCTTTTAGAACTTGGCAAGTATTGTGAGAGAAGACAACATACATGTACCAGTGACTGATAGGTTCAGGCTAACAAAGGAGTGCCATTACATGCTAATGACCATAGCTTGAATTATATCTACAGATGTCTGCTATACTTATACCTTTGTCAGAAAACCCACAGCAATAGATATGGCCACTGCTGTTTTAGTTAGAATAGGGAGCTTTTGGGTTAAATCTTCCAACAGACAAACATATAAAGAAATACATGTGAAAGTCCAAAGTTTCACATAATTCCTTTGGGGAAAGTGTTCCTACAGGAGAGTCAATGTATGTTTGTCTAATACAGGGAGGCTGAAGGACAAAGGCTAGAGTAATGGGCACCCTGGGAGATGGGGGCAAGTTCCATGGAGCTCGATGTTCAGTGGGGCTCACCAACAGTGAACATCACTACAGCCCCTGTACATAAAAAAATTTGGCCAGCCCCAAACAAAGTGACAAGTTCCAAGCTATATTCATATTTATGAAAATATTTGCAATACTTAATATTATTGCCAGTGGAACTGCTCTCTATGGTATCTATTTTTGTCGCTGCCCACTGCAGTGCCCCCTGCTTATCAGTCCTGATCATCATATGATGAATTTGGAACTAAACTACAGGGCAGACGTAGGGATAGTCAGAGATTCAAGTCTCCCATCATGCGGGTGTTCCTGTTTGACTGATGTTTCCTTTAGTCTCTCACTGCAGCCTCTGACTTTCTGGAGCTGTGAGTAGACAAGACTAAGTACTCAACTAAGAATGTGTATGTGTGTGAGTGTATGTGTGTGTGTGTTTGTATTAACACAGAACAATATCGGGCAACAAAAGGGACTTCAAGTAGAACATTAATTAATTAAGGCAGAGACTCTCTAGTGAGATATTTTGTTAAATTACATTATCCTCAGCAATTCAGTAGTCAGCTGATGCCCTTCAACCTCACCTGACTGCTATAATCAAATGCCCTGAAAAAGTCACAGGTCGATACAGTGAATCTGAGTAGTTCCATTCCCCGCTTCCTCTCTCCATTCTCTTTCCCACTTACTGTATTCTTTCCTGCCCCAAGAGTGGTCAACCTATGACTCTCCAGCTCTTGTTTGACAATAAATATTCAGTCAATTAATAGTCAGCTGAGGATGATATAAGGTATAGGATATAAATCCATTCTGTGTGCATGCATGAGTGCTAACATCACGTATGCCTATGTTTCTCCCAACACATACACATGCAATCCCCTGACCCTCACCAGACCACTGGCTAGGTTAGGATGATGGGAGTTGTAGTCAAACAACACTGGAGAGTCAAAGGTTGACCACCCCTGCTCTATACTTTTGATACTACTTGCATATACATTGTACTCTCATATACCTCTCTCTCCACCCCCAATGCTCCCAGTATAGCCCCTGTCATTCTCAGTCGACCATTTACTGTTTTTGGCTGATGGAAGCTGTAGTCAAACAAGATCTGGAGATCGTAGGTTCACCATACCTGCTTGACTGATTTGATCAATACATAAGGTTTGAACACTTTGAGTAGGCATCTGTTGTTAAGTGGCAATGTGTGGCAGTGCAAATGATTCAAAGCGATGATGAATGTAGGAAGGAAGATGCCACAGATTTTCTAATAACAGATTTATAAAATCTGAGAACCATGCTCTGCGTGGTCAATAAGGTGCAATCAGAATTACACATAGCCTGGTCCTTTCAGAATTTTCACAGTACTGCGGGAATCGGTGGAGGAAGTAAATATGCCAGGAGGAACTGACACTGAATGCCCACTGCATTTACTGAGAATGCCAAAGGATACCTGGTGCTGGAAGAAAACTGAGGTTGCCTTCTAAGATGCCATCAGGTCCACAACTGGCAGACCCCATTTCTGGTTTATGGAGCAGAAAAAGGATTGCTTAAGTTCCCATTCCCCAGGGTCTAGACGTTGATGACTTAGGTAGTGATGCTGAATATGCAAGGAAACTGTATACTTGCCTCTGTTAGCAATATAGGCAAGAATAGAGTACAGGAGGTCAATAATAATTTGTACACCTCACATAAAAATATATAATAATAATTTAATTTGAAATAATTTCACAAACTAGGTTTAATATTCTAGTTCACAGTAAATATCCATACAAAATAAAAGCATTAGTGGATACAAGAATACAACACACCAATATATCTCACATAAATGGCAAAGTCATATATTAGGATATTTATAAAACTGAAATACGTTAAAATATATCAAACAGTATAGACATATGTTCTTACATATATGTATCCAGAGGTACAGGTTAGCAATTTTTAAATATCAGAGCATAACAAGGGTTAATTGCCAGTTACAATTATTGATACAGTTGGCTGCAGAGTACCTGACCCACCCTGTATATAGCTATGTTAACACCTTAAGGACCATTGCCATGCCAGGACCATCACGGAGGTCCGGCACTTAAGGACCAGTGATGGTCCTGGGACGTCACGGAGTTCAGGGCTCCCGGCGTGGCTGCACGCCACTCCAGAATTCCTGAACCAGAAGTGAAGAAAAAAAAAAGCCCTGTGGTCCTCAAATGCCGGACGAGCGTGCCAGTCCTTAAGGGGTTAAATTTAAAGTGGTTGGTCTTTTGTTTTGCTCATTTTATCAAATGTCACCAAACAAACTAAACCACCTGCAAAATTATTTGCAGTAATTAGAAAAATTATCTGGAAGAAAAAATGCTCCAGATTAGATACATAGAACTTAACTATATATATCTAATGTTTAAATATGCACACTAGGGATTTACATATGCAAAATATATATCTTAGCAACAGATTACATTTTCACAATAATCATAAACATATAATGATTATAGATGCAAAACCATGTAAGCTATTATGGTTATAAATGCACCATCATGTAAGCTACATAAAGAACCATCCCTGCATGGGTTAATCAAGCTGAAGAAAACAAAAGAAGAGAGCGCACACTCTAAGAGCAGACTGTAATTCTTATATCAAACCACCACCACTGGTATCACCTTTTGAAAGTGTTGATGATTCTATTCACATGTTCCAGAGGCATATACCAGCCTCTCAGTGTAACAGCATCCAATGGATTACCCCCAGTACAGATATCTGTATGGCTCTGTCCCCATCCTTGTCCCTCCTTCCTCAGGGTAAAGTCTGTACTCCACACCTCACCTAGATGCTTCTTGGATCTCCAATAAAGATATATTATCTATAGAGTTCTATTGATAGAATACATTTGGGAGATATCCATATATCTCAATATATCTGGAAAATAGGGACTCCTAGGGAATCGGCCTCACAGAATAACTTTGACTCAAACTTGGTCACAAAGATAACATTTTAATAGGTCTCAAGTGTCTAGTACAAGTAATAGTACATACAAATTATAAAATGTCCATATGTGCACATACACTTTAAAAATAAAAATAAAACAACAGACCTCACGACTACCCTACACATTACGTACCTACATATATAATCACCTTCACGCACTTCTATTTCTCATCTTGGAGTATGAATAGGGCATTGATTAACCCCTTAAGGACCAGCGGTCCTGGAGGGGAAGTCCTGTTATGGACCAGATAGAAAAGTTCGGTGCTCTGTCACATGACTGATCACGTGTGCCGGCACACAGAGCGGGGGACTGAGAGAGACCTTAAGGCAAAGAACTGGTGACTGTCCTCAAGGCAAAGAACTGGTGACTGCCCTGGCACATCATATGGTCCTTAAGGGGTTAATGAACAGGTGCATCTCCCCCTTACATTTGGAATGTTGTGAGATGAGGACTCTCTTGAAGACGAAATACAAAATGTATCTTTTATGTGTCCTTTTGGAATAGAACTACAATCCAACTATAAGACTTCTGGAATAAGAAATCCTTTTTTCTTAAACACACAGGCTTTTAAAAATAAAAATGTAACAGCAGATAAAATGGCTTGAACAAACTATCCTGATTATATGTTTACCCACATAGGGCAAACTCTCTGACAGTAGTTTGCCACCACATTGTCTACCCCTGGAATGTGAATGGCAGATAGAGCTGGAAAGTGAACTTCCACTCCAGAGAGAATCAGTCCGTGTTTGATGGCTGACATAAGCCACACTGATTGCACTGTCACACTGAACCCAAATTGGGAGGCTTCAAAGCTGAAGAGCCAGTTGACTTTTCCAAAGCTCCAGCACTACGGTCAAAAGCCAACTCTCTGACTAGAGACCCTAGGCCACCAGATGGCCAAAGGCCAACAGGTTGGCTTAACTTGTCATTATTGACCAGTCCACTATGATAAACAGGTGACCCAATGTCAGGTGGGTGTCTGGAAGCCATCAGCAAAGATCCCTCTCATCTGGGCCAAGAAAGACAACTCATGGGTGAGATGGTGCTGCTGTTTAGACCAATTCCTGAGAATATCCAGTTGTAGGGCTCAAGTGTGGAACTGGGCAAATAGAACAGCTTCCAGCACTGAAAACAGTGACCTAAACACTCATGTACTTCTGCACAGTTGTAGATGGGAGAGGCAAAGCCTGAGACACATGCCAGGACATTAGCTGAACTTTTTCCTCGGTAGGAAGACCTGTCCTTGAAGGGTGCTGAATATCATGCCAACAAAGCCAGAGACTGGAATGGTATAAAAGAGGACTTTGGAAGTTGATCAACCAGCCGTGCTTTTCCAGAATGGACACAGATCTGGAGATAAATTCTCATGTGCTCCTCTGAAGGTGCATTTAGAAGGGAATCATCTAGATAAGATGTAAAGGAAACAGAGTATGGCTAGACAACGCTGCCATAACTTCTGTGAAAACCTGTGGAACACATGCCAGCCCAAAGGGAAGGGCCTTGAATCAGAAATTATGATTGTGAAAAGCAAAGAGAAAACCTCCGATATCCTATATAATAATTCGCTAAATGTGTGTTTGTCAGAAGCCGTCATGCGCAGTAGAGATGGCTGTGCACACTGCAGTCATGCACACAACAGACTGCCCGCTCCGTGGATGATAACGGAGCGGGGATCCAAATTCAGACCTGAATTTGGAGCACCCCGCTCCGTATCAGCAGCAGCGCGGGCAGTCTCTACTGTGCATGACTGCACCACGCACAGCCGTCTCTACTGCGAATGACAGCTTATGACAAACACACATTTAGTGAATTATTATATAGGATATCAGAGGTTTTCTCTTTCTCTTTAACCTTAGTTAACAAAATTACTGTGATACTTTAGGTCTAAAACCACACAAAAGCCATCATACTTCTTGGGGACTATGAAGAGATTGGAATAGAATACCAGGAACCTTTCTTGAAAGGGGACTGGAATGTTAGAGGACTAATCAGCCAACTAGATCTTCAGTCATTGGGTACAGCATGACACTACTGATTGCATGGATGGCTGTAGGGAAAATGTCTAGCTACAGAAACCCGCCTATCTGGCAACTTACATTCCTTATGGACAACGTGATCAAGGGGGTCATAAGAGGAAAAGTGTACAGCATTTACGCTTTTTAAGAATGTCTGGAGAGGCCATCTCCAAGGGTGAGTCAGAGATCTGGAGAGTCTCTAATACTGCCCAAATCAGTCCTTCTATCAAGCTCATGGGGTACTCTTCCATGGAATCCCCAGGAGTGAGAGAAGAATAATCTGCATCTTTGATAGACTGGAATGCTTTCCATAAAGAGGACTAGTGTCTTAATCCATGCAGGCTCCTGATCAGAAAGACTGGGCCCCTGAACAGACTGAGCAGAGACCCCAGTACAAGAGGAATATAACTCATCTGTGACCTTAGGGAGACTGGTCTGGCAAGATAGACAACTGACCACTGAAGAAACAGCTGCAGTACTTTCAGTGGTCTTGAGCTTTCAAATATCCCTTTAGGCAATGCCATGGCACAAAACCCCCAAAAAGAAGAGGGCCAGGGGGACAGTAAAGACAGAGAAAAAAAGAGGACACATTTTTGTGCGCCACCGAGGGGAGATCAGTAGCCTCCAGGAACTAGTCTGGCCACCTGAGTGAGGCATAAAACAGCACTGTCTTTTCATCCTCATGATTCAGGTACTCTGACCCTCAGCCCCCAGGGAATGGAGTGAGCAAGAGGACACAACAAGATTTGCCCTTGGGAAATCCTCCAGCCAAGCCAGGGCTTCCCATATGCAGAAATGAGACCAGAGACCAACCCCAGCTCCAAAAAGAAAAGAAAGTTATAATTTCCCCTCAGGGAATGAGCCTCGATACTCCTGAGGACATGAAAAAATAATAAACTAGCTACCTATGGGGAGGCGAAGATATGGTAGGATGTGAGAGGAATTTCAGCTTTGAATGCCCTGCCTCCTGGGGGAGGAGTCTATACCTCATTGGTCCTCAAATGATGATAGAGAAAATGGAGTTATATGCTATACCAGCCTCGTTTAACTGTTTACAACCCAGAGAGACAATCAACACAATGCTAATATCACTGGTGTTCAAAGGGGTAATGTAATGTAATGCCCTGTATAATGCTTTCAAGGTCTACTACAATGGGGCAATGTTCTGAGGATCTAACATTATAGAGAAATGCCCATCTAGCATTGTGTAACAATCTGCTTATCTCTTGTAATGGAATAATGCTGTGCCGCTCTTGTATAATGCTATCTGGTTTCAGATGCATGTAATAATGCCTTGGTGTAATGATGCAATACATGGCTGATCTTCCTCCTGTCTTTTGTTAAGTCCTACATTCATGTGAGGGGGTTTTGTTTTTTTGTTTGTGTAGTTACAAAATAAAAACCTTGGTACGTCTTGTGATCATATTGCAAGCCTGGAGGGTGCGGTGCGTTCAATCAGAGATGAAAATTAATGGAGAAAGAATATGTAGAAAAGGAGACATAAATAAGTGTATATCCTTAGGATGGAACAGATACAGAGGAGAAAGGAAGAGAAAGGCAGCAACAGGGGGAAAGAGAGAGTAAGAGAGACCTGGAGATTAAAGGGGGTTTGACATGCCTCAGGAGCACAAAATGAGTGTTAGGAAAATGAAAAGGATACTGTAATGCTGGTGAGAGTCTGCTGACATTGCATACAATCAAATATTCTATACATTAAAGCGGACCTTTCAACAGATTAATATAAAGCCCCAAATCATCATTACATTAGCAATATGCATAGACGTTTTATCTTTAAGGGTAATTGCTGCATTAAAGAAAAATAGAACCTTCTATGCAGGCAGGCACCTGCTGGGATCCTGTCTGCCTAAAATGTTCTATTTTTCTTTAATGCAGCAATTATTCTTGAAAATAAAAGTATGTCTATGCATATTGCTAAGGTAATGATGATTTGGGCCTCTATAGTAATCTGATGAAAGTTCTGCATTAACTGTTATAGTTTGTGCTCCCGTACGAAACTATAGAAAATCAAATGTGTTCAGTATTCACAAATTGTTGTTCATAATGGCTGTATGCTTACAACGTCCAAAAAAATTTGAGGGAACACTGTCTGTTATTCATTTATTTTTTTTCTGTAGATATTGGTGGTGTATGTGTGCTTTGAGTTGCCCTTCTTTACATACAGTGTAGAACCAATTATCTATCTCCACTTACTTTTTTGTACTTTAAGGTGCACTGAGGTGACTATACCCGTCAGTGGAGGAAGTGTGGAGTCAGTGCATTGGCTAAATACTGTATGTGAAGGAGGATAATGTAGGGAACACTCACACCACAATTACCTACAGAAGAAAAAAGAAAATAAAGTAAAAGAATGTTTGAGGTGTATGTGTGGTTCTGTGACTCAAAGTGCGCAGAGAGGACCACGGTCTGAATTCGGAGCACCCCGGTCCATATCTGCCGCATCACGGTCAGTCTCTACTGCGCATGACTGCACCACGACCAGCCGGCACTGTTGCCTGTGTACACGGGCTCTTCAACTAGTAGTTATAAACAAATAAAATTAAACCTTGATGGGGGGGGGGGTTTGTTATGCCAACTGTTTGAAGATTCCGGACTCCCTCAATATACACATTATGTTAAAAAACAGGTCACTCCCTAAAAGCAAGGACCTCCTACCTCTTGTTTATATTGCTACTAGTATTGCTGTCTTTATTGTTGTCATCCCATTGTACAGCACTGCAGAACATGCTGGTGCACAATAAAGAAAGAATAATAATTATTCTGTTGAGATACAATCCTGTTGAGCGGTTATCCTATATAATAATTCGCTAAAGTATGTTTGTCAGAAGCTGTCATGCTTAGTACAGACGGCTGTGCATGCTGCAGTCATGCGCAGTACAGATTGCCCACACCACAGCCGATAACGGAGCGGGGTGCTCCGAATTCAGACCATATTAGACGCGGCGTGGGCAGTCTGTACTGCGTATGACAGCACCGTGGCCATTGCTGCCTGGAACTGTGGCCCGTGTACACGGGCTGTTCAACTAGTATTTATATAAAATTATTTTATGACAAGAATAAGACTTTTATAACTGTATCTAGCATTTAATTGAAACTTTCACCTAAATTCAAGTTATATTTGAAAAGTGGATTAAAAATTACCTATGGGTCATGTTAGTCAAAAGACCAGCAAAAGTACAGTAAAAGAGATATTCATACTTCCTGCCAAATGCTAATGTGTATTAATTGTGGTACCCGTGCAATACCAGTGAAATTTTATATGATAATTACACTTTTCAGTGGTGTTTCATATGCTAATTAAATATTTTCATAGACTGTTCATATGTTAATGAAGGTTTCAATGACATTTCATTTGCTAATTAAGCACTGTGCAGTACCAGGAAATGTTTGCTTTCACTTTTCCCACAAATATAAATGTGAATATCTCCTAAACTTTACATCTGCTGGGATTGTGGTTAACATAACACACACAGTTTTGAATGAAGTTTTTAACCCTTTCAGTGCCAGAGGGGTACTAAACACATTGCAAAGCAATGCATTGTGTACCCTTCTGGAACCGAAAGGGTTAAATATGTAAAGAAAATTCAAGGCGATAGGTCCACTTTAAAGCTGCAAAACAATCCATACTATGAAAAAAAAAAAAATTATATATATATATATATATATATATATATATATATACTGTAGGGATTTTACTGATGAGTAAAATCTGGGTATTCCGACTTCTAGAACATTGTTTATTTAAATCATATTACAGCTCAAACATCCCATTTGAAGCACAACCACATGTCTGATTGGGAGACACACCAGCAGCATGTGTGATGACTAGTAGCAGTAGAAGCACTCCTAAAAGTTCACTGTGGCAAGAGGGACATAATAGTAATATTGTATATGCCTCAGGGAGTGGGGAAACCTATTCCTCTGCAACAATAATACCCATGTTACCTACTGATGCTATTTGCTATTGCTTAAATGCATGTATGAAGGAAGATGACTCAGAATTAGGTGGAAGTGAAGAGTCATGGGTTCTTCACACCAATCACCCCCACCACAACTAGTCATGTTATTAAAACAATCAAGTTACATATGGCGCGATGCAAGAAATGTTCGCATCTGCGAAAGGCATTTTTGTGCGCAGATAGATTTTGCACACGTTCTAATCCAGGAAGCTGAATACCAAACTCTTCTTGAATTGCGCATAAAAAAATATTTTACGACAACACAGACGTATAAATTAATTCACAATACTACTCCCTGCATTAGGCGCATTCGCTATTCCACTCACATAGATTTGTTAATCCTGGCCACACCCAAAAAACAAAAATAAGGGCAGCTGTTCGCTAATCTTGATTTTTTCATGAGCAATTCAACAAAATCATGTGCAAAATCATGGTTATCACACAGGAAATAGTGACTGCGCATGTTTCTTGCATCTCCCCAATAGTTCTACTGTGTACTGCCAACCCTCCCTTACTGAGTTTTTGAGAGAAATCAGAAATGTACAAAAATACTACAAATTTTACCTATGGAATAGCAAACGTGCCATAAAATTGTCAGTTGACAGTTGGTGGTAGCAAAAAAGCTATGCTCGGGAATTTCCAAAGAAAAAACAGAAACTGTGTTTTTTCAGCTAAAAATCTTTTCACCCATCTCTACTATGTTGTATGGAGTGCTTGCTCCTGTGACCTTTTGCACTCCATGGGCCACAATTACAACAGTGTTACCTGGCTGCAAAACAAACAAACATCTGAAACTCAAACTCTCAGCAGATGTACTGTAACACAGTTTTAAATGAAGCAACCCCAGCAAAAGATGTACCCAAGTTTTACTCAGCAGAAAAAATATCTACAGATATATGGATAATAGGTATTTACTTTTTTTTAAGCAGATTTGCTGTGCTTTAATACAAAACAGAAGGTTTTTTTAATTTATTTAAACCATATTTCTAAGTTTAAAGGAGATCAGAAGATTGGGTTTCCTCACCTCTGACACAGCCTTGTGATGTCATGCTCCCATTCAGTACCAGGAAACAGTGAACCTAATATAAACTGCATAAACAGCTCAACTGGGTAGTTTAAAACTGTGTACACTGGGAGAGAAAAGGGGGGGAGGTTGTTTTCTAAGGCTTGTACAAGTCAGTCATGTTAAAACAGATGCTGCAAATAGCTAAAAGGCACCAAATTGGATTGATTTCCACACAAAAATGGTTGCCAGCCTACAAACATAGTACTGAAGAGTAGAAGAGTAGAAAAGAGATTTATGGCGCGATGCAAGAAACATGCGCAATCGCTATTTCCAGTGTGAAAACCATTAGGGAATAGGTTTGCGCATGATTTTGTTGAATTGCGCATGAAAAAAAGAAAGCTTAGCGAACAGCTGCGCATTTTTTTGTGGGCGTGGCCAAAATTAATGAATTTGTGTGAGTGGAATAGCAAATGCATCTAATGCAGGAAGTGCTATTGCGAATGAATTTATACGTCTGTGTAGTGTTGTCGTAAAAAGGATTTTTTTATGCACAATTCAAGAAGCATTCGGTATTCAGCTTCCTGGATTAGAACATGCGCAAAATCTATCTGCACACAAAAATGCCTTTAGCAGTTGCGGACATTTCTTGCATCGCGCCATTGGTTTCATAGAAATGTAATAGCATAAGCCTGGATTACATTGTAGGTGATAAAGGATATCGCTGGTTTTGTCTCTTATTTTTCCACTAAAGGGGAACTTTACCCTATGCATAGATGGTTCTTCATTTGTATAACTTACCTAGAAGATGTTCATCATGCAACAATAAGGTATGCCTGTCTATTTTAAGTGATTGCTTTGATTATTAAACTATTACTTAAAAATACACATATCATTTCTAGTAGAGTTCGTTTGGGTTCCAGTTTTTACCGTTCCTGGAGATGAATCCCCAAAAAGGGAAGATAGGGGTAAAAAATTTGAGAACCTCATTAGTGAATATTCACTAAGAGCAAACAAAAGCATGGCATTTTCTTGCTCTTCAGCTAAGAACTGCTCAAAAATATCACTATTTAGCTCTCTAGTGCCTTTACACAGGAGAAATACCCATTTGCATATTAAGCAAGCTTCAACCATAAGTAAAAGGAGGTACCATGTTAGCCATTGAAAAGAAGACTAGTAGAGTAAAAATTATACCTTTATTGGCTGAGTGGATCTAGGATGTAAGTTTTCAAGATACTGTTTGATTGGTACAAACAAACGGTACAGCAAAAATGAGTTCTGGACGGTATACACAGTTTTACCTCTATGGGGATTTTTTTTTTCTTCTGCCACCGCTTCCCTGTTATAGGGGCACTTTAAAAAAGAAGAAAGAAGAAGAAGAAAAAGAAGAAAGAAGCTTACAGAATAATTAAAGGATTAGTAATGTTTACAAACAAAAGCAGCCAGTATGGTTTGTCATAGTGAATAGTACTGATGTGTGAAGCTCTCAAAGTTCATAATTTGCTAGTTACGCTGTAATTATATGATGAATTTTACCCCTCCTGCCCCTTTTCCCATTCCGAAGCAACCTCCCCTCAGATCTGAAAGCTGGTCAGGGGACCGAACACATGAAAACGAGGGACAATCTTCGCATCATCAGTATATGGAAAACCCTGCCCTCCTTCGTCAAGGAGGGCAGAGTTTTCCATATACTGACTGAAGATTGTCAGTAGGAGGGATAACATTAATCATATAATTACAGCGTAACTAGAAGGTTATGAACTATGAGAGCCTCAGACATCAGTACTATTCACTATGACAAATGATATGAGCGGCTTGTTTTTGTAAACATTACTACCCCTTTAAAGAGGAACAACAAAGTGCAGAAGACCACACTGGACCTCACCCTTACAGGTAAGTGTTTAATGTTAATGGGTTGTGTTAGATTTAGGGGGATTAATCCTGTGTGTGCCACAGGGGTATGCAACACTCTGAAATGTGTTGCATACCCCCTTGGCACTTAAAGGGTTAATGTTTTTGTTCGGTTCACTCATGTTTTTTCTACCTTGGATGTATTGATATTGGGCTTAGGGTCCTCTATCAAAACATCCACAGGTCACTAGTGTAGGGATAGCTAGTTTTTTGTTAAGCATATTTCAATTACAAGTGGGTGGGTATGAATACGTGTAAGGGACTCAATGCCACGTGTTTCTAGCCACCACATGTTATTGCACTGCAAATTCATCGGCTTTCTCTTTGATCTCAATGGGTGCTAATTTAGCACCCGTTGTGTATTTTTACCATTCGGTAGTTGGTAACATCGTCTAACTGTGACCTAAAGGGGATGTACCACCCCTATACAAGTTAGCCTGAAAAGTTACATTATATAATATGTGTAGAAGTTTATTGATTTGTTTTTTTAAAGCTCTAGTTGGTCAAAAAGGAAGTAATAAACGCTGCCCTGTACCTACTTCCGCATAGACTGTGGTTACCTTCTCTGTAACTGCAGTCGGTCACTCTGCCTCTGCTCCTCTCCTTCTATCCAGGCTCCTCTGATGATGGAGGCTTTCTGCCTGTAAGCTGGAGCGCTCTCATTGACTAGATATCAATCTCTGCCAATAAGACCGCTCCAGCTTACAGGTAGAAAGCCTCAGTCATCGGAGGAGCCTGGACAGAGGGAGGGGAGCAGAGGCAGAGTGACCGACTGAGGTTACAGAGCAGGTAACCCCAGTCTATGCAGAAGTAGGTGCAGGGCTACGTTTATTCCTTCATATTCAACAAACTAGAGCTATAAAAAAAGAAATTAATAAACTTTACACATATTTGCTATATAATGTAACTATTCAGGCTAACTCATATAGGGGTGATGCATTCCCTTTAAAATTACAGATGGTAGTATAGTTTTCATAAAGGAGGCAAATTAATTGAGCCCCAGGTCTCTTCTTCAGGCATAATAAGAATGAAGGCTGTGCATGACAGGTTAAACACTCATACAAATTATTTTAGTAGTTATATTCCACTGGCAGTGAATATTCTTATCAATATTCTCTAAATAATTCACTCCCTAGGCTCCAGTAGAGTCTCTTTGTAGTTGGATAAGTGATACAAACAAGATCTGTTACATTTTTAATGCTCCAGTGAATTGTATTCTTTAGTCAGAGACAGCCAAGTCTATAGAATATGAATTAACCCTCTGAGTTCCAGAAGAGTGTGCAACCCATTGCTTGCAATTAGTTGCACAACCCCCTGGCACCCAAAGGGGTCAAAATATTTTATTGTGTGAAATAATATGACAGAAATTTCTTGTCATGGTTCAGGCCACAGTTCAGTGTTAAACTTGGTCCTCAATTTATACTTCTAGATTCTCTGCAGCAAACCCCAGCCATACGTTTTGGGCCTTCTTTGGCATTGTAAGGAGTAACTGGTCCCCCTAGAAAATGAGAGCAAGGTATACCCACTTAGCCTTAGAGAGACTCCCTAGGGTTTCAAAACGAGAAGTACATAAGTGAATAATCACTGAGAATGAACAAAAGCAAGGCAATTGCTTGTTCTTTGGCTACAAAGTCCTGGTCTGTGCATGTCCTGCACTTACCGATAAGATGTCTGTTAGTAACAAGAGCTGTATGTATCATATCCAACACACAAATATTTGTTTCTCTGTTTTGCAGAGACTGATACTGCTTAACCAGAACAAAACAACTGTTATCTAAGAAAGATCTGGTGGGGGGCAGTTTTAACAAACTGTGAGTAGGATAACAATCTGACATTTCTATATAAAATCAAATTATAGTATTATGAAACTGGAATGGAATCCATAAGGTTATCAATGTAGGTGAAAAAAGAAAAAAAGACACAAGCTCATCAAGTTCAACATTTTCGGTATCTCTTTTGATGATCCACAGGAAGGTGCAACCCCCCTCCCAAAAAAAAAAAAAAAAAAAAAAAAAAAAAAAAAAAAAAAAAAAAAAAATCAAAACAGAATTTCCTTTTATGTCCCAAGAACTTAAAAAAAAATCCTTTCTAACTAAAAAGCAACTAGATTTGTCTTGGGTCGACATCATTCCTTGACCTTGAAATTGCTCTTTGCTGAAAAGGTTTACAATCCTTACAGCACAGCCTCTTGAGGCAAATAATTCCACATTGATACTGCCTTTACTGTAAACAATCCCTATCTTTGTTTTAGTTGAAAGTGCCTTTCATCCAGTCCTAATTGATGGTGTCTTGTTTTTGCTTAGTTATTTGAGTAAAAGTTTTCCAGATAGTTCTTTTATTGGCCTTCTAATAGGTTGGCATATGGGGTGCAATAGGAAACGCGGTAACCAATTTCCAAAATACAAACTCTCACTGACACTAAATAATGCTACTTAAAGGAAAATGGTTTACTCACAAAGGTGATGGCATTCATCTTATCTGCTTAAATTTGCACATAGAAGCAATGTATAAAAGTATGTAGAGTATGATACTTTTTAAAACAATAAAAAATATAACTTCTCTTCACAGAATATATAAGAATATGATTTTTATTGTATTTTACTGTGCTTACAGCACTTGTCTGCAATGAAGACATTTTTTGTTACAAAAATATCTTAAACATATCTTGCAAGTTACATTTTGAGCAATTTAAATAAGTACATTTCTATATAGTTTGCTCTAAGGAATAATGGTCTAATTAAATCCAGAGTATGAACTTTAGTTGATGATTTCATAGTAGCACTATGCAATGCAGGCTTGTTAATGAAGTCAATGCACCTGGTGGATTTTAGATGTCAGTTCGCCCCTGTAAATCTCTCATTAGTTAACAATTTATTGTACATATTTTAAAGCAAGATCATTAAAACAGGCACTGTGAAAAAATAAATACATTATATATATATATATATATATATATATATATATATATATATATATGTATAATTTTAGATTTTTATTTGAAATTTTTGCCACAGTGATATAAAACAATGGTTGGTAAGCTTTAGTGTGCTGTTAACCCTTTGAATACCAAAGGTGTATCCAATGCAAAGCAATTGGATACCTCTCTGGCACTCAAAGGGTTAAAGCAATGGGGCAAAACCTGACATTTGAATGTCATAATGGAGGTTATTCACTACGGCGTAATAAAGTGGAGATGGCTTCTCCAGTGATACCATTTTTCCAATTCCTATGTTATTCTATAGAGCCAATTCTATAACATTTCTGAAGTTTTGGAGATCTTAGTGCATTGGCTCCATAGAATAACATAGAAACTGGAGAAGTGATATCACTGGAGAAGTTATCTCCACTTTATCATGCCTTCATATGCATAACCCCCTATGTATTATTGACATGGTAACTTTCCTTGGGGATTTGCAATAAGAGAAGTGCAAGAAAGATTTTCATGGACTTACTACTTCTATGATGCTACACATACATTATCTAGTTGGGGTATTTCTTATGAGGTTATGGCTTATACAAAAATACTGTTCTCTTGGTATAGCAGGAAGGAAGTTCTCCATATTGTCTGTAATCAAAATGATGTGTCACAAAGCCCACATTTATTGGCTGCAATGTAAAATACACAGTCTACCTGACACTGTGCAACAGAAAACTCTTTCATGCATTCCTAAAGTCTTAAAAAAATCTTATGTTTGATGCATGATGTTAGCAATTATTGCTTGTTCATGGCTTATATCTTTGTTGTTTCAGTTATTTTAAATTGAATGTTTAGTCACAAAAAATACATTCATGTGAATATGGTTTACAATGTAAACAGCAAAATCTTGTCAGAGAAGTTACAGTCTAACACTGTACTTGAAACTATTATGATATACCATCGTACTCATAACAAAACAGGGTTTATTTTAATTTCATTGGCACAGAATGAGAGGCAGTCCTATAAAAACCATACATCCTAGACATACATATGTATTGCACATGTTTGGTAGATATAGGTTCAAAATTAAGTTAGTAGTTGAACATTTTTATTTTAGGAGCACAATAGAAAGCAACATGTCATACAGTAGTGTATGTGCAGTTGGTCTCCTCTTCTCCAATACACAAACCATAATATGAACCAAAATGTGTTTCCATATTCTCATCAGGGAATAGATATCAAATTACTTTTCTATCCACATGTTCTCAGAACCCATGAAGGTCAAATGTTCCTAATGTCCTAGGCATCTTAATAGGAGGTAGGTGAATTGTCCAACACATATAGAAACCATTTAACCAACTGAATGCCAAATGTCTCTAATGTACTGCAAAGTAACAACACCCAAAATGAGAGGTCTGTACTACTAATGACAGGTCTGTGTGGTTAAATTAGAGGTTTGCAAACTAAATGAGATACAAGCACAACTAAAGAAAACAGACACAACAGGTCTGTTCAACTAAACAAAAGGTCAGTGCAACTAAATGAAAAGTCTGTATAACTAAATGACTATCAATATCAGGTAGTACTAGAATGGATCCCAAAGGCAGGTCAGCTGGAGTGTCACACAGAAGTGCCTGCTAGTGTCAAGGGGTTGAACCCCAAGATTTGTTCAGACACTAGTGAACACTGGAGAACAGACAATCAAGAAAGTGTAAGCCATGTAGGGGCACACACCTTTTGCCAAGGGGTTGTGCAGGCATATATGGACTCAGAAACCAAAGCACCGTACCAGCAGGAATGAGAGAAGGGGCAGGCTGAAGTCAGATGAATGGCCCACGCGCTTGTCTAGGGCCTCCAAGGAGAATTAAACGGATCAGGCAGGAAGACAGCACAGCTCATCTTTATTTTGGCATAACAGGAACAGACTGACACATGGGATTTCATGCATTAGCTTAAGCTTGTACCCACCCAGGTGGAGCACACCAAAAAGAATAACTCCACAAACAGCAAATGCCATGTATTTTTCCCATACCTCTGCAGCCCTTTTTCCCCAGGAAAAAAACACTAGGAAACGGTCATTGAGATACAGGCTTGAATTCTACCAAAAGGAACCCCCTCCAACAATCTACTGAATAAACAATGAGCTGACTCAATCCCGCCCCACCCCCAGGTAATCCCTTCAGACCTGTTGTCTTTCATGGATCAGTAAAAACACTGTCACATATTCAGAATGTTATCCTGAGTGTGTGCAGACACCCTGGCTCTGGCAAACTGATTCATGGTGCTGAATATACTAACAATCTAAAAACACAACTTACACAATGCATACATTCATAACGCACAATATTTTGTTAGATACAATTTGTCGTTAATAAAATCCCTCATCGCATAAAACATAAACACTGTTTTTACCATAATACAAAATGTGCCCACCAGCGTTATGTGTGGGGGAACTTGGATACATGTCAGGACAAGAGAGCAGGGGAAATGTCCAAAGCTTCAGCCCACACAAGATCTACACTAGTGGTTCTGGTGGGCCTTGTAACATGCCCACAGAACACAGGGGTCTGGATTTCGGTACCTTCCTGCTTCAAATTAGTCCTCAAAGTCAACATGGAGCAGCCACCTTGCTGTATCCAGGCAGGTGGCAGGTACTGGGCTGCCATCTGATATTATGTAGTCTCTGGGGAGGATCATCACAATCTCTCACCCACCACAGCATACGTGTGCTGCAGGGTGGCTGTGATGGTACCAGGATTTTTGAGACCGTTTTGGGTTCCTCGGTTCCTGAATTGTCACAGCTGCTGTCCTTCATTGATGGCTGGCTGGAGCCCTGCTTCTTTCTGATAGTCTGGAGGTCCTGAAGTCTTCCAGTAATTTGCAAGAATAGGACTACTTTGTGGGCTCTTGTCTTGAATGCTCAGGTAGGAGGCAGGAACACAAATGGATGCTGCTCGTGGGTAGACTGGAAAATTTAGTTGCAGAACCTTGCATGGGGTTTCCAGGGGCCACACGCCAGTAGACTGGCAAAGCAAGTCAGTTTGCTCATGCAGTGGCTGGGGAGAGAATGCCAATCCATATCCCCTCCAGAAATAAACCCGAGACTTGTATTAAAGATGACAGAACAGTCTTTATTGATGAAATACCCAGCTTTTATAAACTTCCAGACACAGTTATCAATATCAGAATCCAGATTAGAACTTTGAACAGTGATAATCAGGGGAAGCCCTGGGGAACAAACCAGGGACGTATTCAGAGTGCCTCTTTTCAAGCCATGATAGGCAAATGTATTTGAAAAGAAAGCACAGCAGGAGTCGAACAACACTGCAACCATTTGTTTGTTATGCCAGCACATGGTTGAGACTGAACTGAGCGTACCATATCCACAAGAAAAAACAGAAAAATATAACAAAACTATAGCACAGAGGACACATAGCATGGGGTACATTGTAAAAGAGATGTGGCAGCAGGGAGCGGAGTGCTGGGCTTTAACTTTATTTACTGTGCACTTTGGTTCTCTGCTTCCAGCACAGTACCTACTATTACTATATACTTTGATTACAAATAATGTGCCTGCAGGTTTGATGGAAAGGAAATGGGCTACATCTGTTCACACACACTGTCTCCCCACCCCCATGTCCTGGACAGTCAAGTGGTGATCCCAGATGTATCCACCTCAGCATTTCCATAGAGACTTTTAGGCATCATCTATTTGGGTCAGTACTGAATGGTAAAGTTGTAGGTCTGCAGGGAGAGGCTCCAGAATAACAATCATCCTTTGTTTCCCACAACTGTATTCAGTCATGCAGCAATCTTGGGGAGGGGGGGTCAAAGCAAGGGAGCTTGTGAAGGCACTAGTAAGGCACCCTAGATAATTTACCCAACAGTACCATGACTGGGATGCCAGACATCACTCTCACCTCACAGTCTCCTTTACCACAAGTCCAATCCTGTTACAGTATACACTGGAAAATAAGAGTCAGACAAATGGAATACAATAAACACAGCTTTATTAAAAATAATAACTGAAATGCAGAATACAGCCAGGAATAAGAGACCAAGGGAAATACTTAAGTCAGCCAATGGTCAGAAGACTATAGAGATAGTCAGACAAGCCAAAGGTCAATAGCCCAGGGAGGTACTCAGCCAAGCCAATAGTCAGTAGCCCAAGAAGGTAGTTAGCCAAGCCAATGGTCAAATATACACAAGCACACTAGAAATCAGGTCCGCACAGAAGCACCACATAAGGGTGACCGACAGAGAAATCAGAGCAGCAGATAAAGCCCAAACTAGTGGGTGGAGAAATAAGTCACGCAGCCAATAGGAAGAGCATAAACATGTCATAGCTTCCCTAGTGATGCACGCATGCTTTTGCAAGACCACAGGGCTGAGCTCCAGAAGAGAAAGTGCAGTTACGGCCTTCTCCTCAAACCCCACTCACAAAGATGACCAGAATGCAGACACTAACAAATCCAGTGTGATCCTGGCCAAGGGAATCTGGTGTATCGCTCCTCCAGCAACTTGTACTGCCACTGTCTGGTCAGATCCCTGTGTGTAGGGAACCAAGTAGAGTTGTACCATGGTGAGGATGGCCATGGTGTCTCTCAACCCCTTGGCTGGCAGCTTCTTCACCAGTACTGTCTAGTGTCCTTGGTTATCAGCCTCAGCTTGAACCAGGCTCACCTAGTGGATTGGTCCCCACATTCTATCCCAATGAGCAGGGCCTGGACAGACTCTGAGGGCAATTGCTCTGAACATGCCCCAGCAGCAAACAATCACAGCACCACAGGCCAGGGCAGTGCCCTCCACTGGGCTGGTTGCTAATGACTGGAATGGGATTGGGAACTGGTACCTGGACCTCTCAAGGGATGGATTTCGATCCTGTGAGCAGAACTGAAGATGGACAGGGCCCACTCTGTCAGTTTGTCACATATTTGTTGGCCAACTCAGCCACTTCCCCCAACGTGGATGGATCATGGTCCCATACCCAATCACAAATTTAGGAGGTATAGGTTTGCTCCAGTAGGAGTAGTACCGGGCAAGCAGGCAATGTTTCATCTCAGCATAACTGTGAATGTCTTCATTAGGTAGGGCTCAATATGGCTCAGATGCCCTTTCTGTCAGCTTGCACATACAGGTGCAGGTATATCTCTATGTAACCGGTGCTCTCATCAAACACCTTGAAAGCTTGATGAGGCAGTTTTTTGCCTGTGGTCCTGCAACTCAATCATCCTCACTCGTTCCTCCCTTTTTTGCAGCCCACTCCATCTTTTAGTACTGAGTCACCATGGCAATAACTCTATCCACCACCTCAGCAGATGGGTTGGGGCCATAAATGGCAAAATATGAAGGCCTTCTTGGGCCCAGCATGGCTCTCCTCAGATCCATTTTTCAACTGGAGGTTTGTAGGACTAGGAATTTCAGCTGATACATACTCCATCTTCATCAAAGTCTCAACCAAATCTTGGGGAATGTCACCACAATGTGCCACACTGATTCCATGTTGGTCTTCTTATTTACTGCACATGGTTACAGTTCCCTGCAGACTCATCAGTCTTCCCTGGTGGCCAAAATACCCAGATGTTCCAGGTGAACTAGGTGTCCCATTTTGCCTGACTCACAGTCCTGATGCCAGGATGTCCATGTCATAAGACAGCAGACATACAGGGTTCGTTCCTCCCGTTCTTCCCCCCATAACCATGAGGCCAAGTGGCCACAATCTCACCCCTCTGGCCAAAAAAACATAGTTCCCAAAAAAGATTTGGTCTAGGCATCTCCTAAGAGCTTCAGGCCTCTGGACCCACAAGACAAGGTTTTGTGGGTTCCGGGCCTAGGGAAATAGGCCATTGGTCACTCAACTCCATGTGTGGTGTTCCACAAGTGGCATCTTGAGACAAGGAAAGCAATGAGGGGTGAAGATCATGGGATGTCTTATCCCCAATATATACTTCAACAAGTGGGCATGGGTCATAATGACTCCCAAGTCAGAGAAGCCACGCACTGGAGGGAGACTATCAGGCTGAAGCCTGTCTTAACTATGCTAAAGGCATCCCATTCAAAACAGATCCTGTTGGACTTAAGAGTGCCGCATTTTACCATTTCCACTGTTGTAGGGCCTCATGCACCTGGAGGTGGGGTAGGGGCCGTGTAGCACCCTTTATGATTTTCCTGCCTCAACCCCAAAGACCACCAGGGCCCCCTACCCTCCACAGCCATCTGATTTCCCCTGCTGCCAGATTTCTCATTACTAGGCTTCCTGGTATTTTGTTGAGAGGTTGCAGTTTGGGGACCCCGACTAGGTAGTTAGCATTCCTCTCTCCACTTTGGTCACCCCCATACTGCCTACATGCGTTCTGTCTCCAACTGACCATTTGAGGTCTCTAGTATCCCACAGGCCTAGGTCAGCTCCCAGGTCGAAATGATCGGGTGCCTGCTGTCTGCTGTGCTCCTGTTACCATACATTTAGTCAGTGAAGGAGGAGTAAAAGAGAAGAGAAGGAAGAGGGAAGGAGAATGAAGGAGAGAAGAAGGGGCAGTAGAGGAGAGTAGAAACAGAAGCATGTGCAGGAGAAGAATCTATCCTAGGTTATTACTCCAAAACACACAGAGCATTTATGTGTATAGAAATGAGTTAATGTATTGTGTTCATAAATGTATCTTTGTAGTTAGGATGTTAGGAACTGTTTAGCCTGTTGTGCATGCTTTTATTCTTTATAAGGAAGCATAGATTAACCTGCCGTGTTATCTAAAATTATGACTGGTGTTCTAATATATTCTGTTTTGATTGAACCATCTATTTTGTGCCTGAATCCTTCTTAACCGGAAATATTTATGTATATGTACATGTAAAATTATTATATTTATATATACATACATATTTCTCTGGGTTACATTATTGCTGACCCAGTTAAAACTGGTAACACCCGCTGTGCCGTCAAAAGGTGGCTGCATGATTGCATATTAAAGTGACAATTCACAATATATTATAAATAGTTAACCACACCAACATAATCTAAGCATACAGAGAAGATGATGACACATTCATACTGAAACAGGGTAACATCTATAGAGATATTCAGTGTCACCTTATATGTTGAAATGTGGAAACATTGGTATTATATGCAGACTGAGTTATTCAATCCGGCTTTTATATTTATACAGAGCAGCATGATGCTTATATATCAAAGGGATGCTTTTGAACAACACTGAGGAATGTTTTAATATTTTCTCATTTTGAGTGATATATCACCTATTTTTCTCTATGCTGGTTACGAATATATAGTGAAAGTGGAAGATAGGTAGGAGAGTGTGGTGGATTTATCCATATGAGTATTGATTTTATGTTGTTGCATGCTGAACTAAGTGGTTTACCCTCTTCGATTCTATTTCATTTTGAGGTGCACTACGAAGTTCAGCTTGTATAGTCTGCATTTCTGCTAGATGAATGTTTTATTACCATGGTAAAATATATTTCTGTGCATTGGTGATATTGCAGAGTAAGAAAAGGATTTTTTTGCGGATGCTCCATCCTGCTGGGTGGACTTGAGGACACATTTGCTACCCCAGCACTACTTTGATATAAGATATATGTTGAGATCATGTATTTTATACCTTTTTACTATTGTTGATATTAGTGCACTGTGTACTTGGAAGCATGGAACTCAGTGAAATAATAAATATTTTTATTCTGTGGTACATTCTGTGACTTGTTTTATTTAGGCACATTTGGTTCCTATTTAGATATCCCATCTACATCATCCCATTTCCATCTTATAGGACTTCTCCAGTGCTGAACTAGAGCTCTGGAATTCCCCCCCTGGTCCCATCAAACTCTGTCCCAGCCTTTAGACCTTCAGAAGTGCCCTGAAAATTAACACCCTTCAGTGAAACCTATCAGCTACCCCAGTAACCGTTATGAGCAAGGCCAGATCAACAGCCTGCGTAAGTGGTTTGTTCCTTTTCTGCTTCACTCTCTGACCTACAACCCAATCACAACCTCACTATTTATACTGTTTCTCCCAAACAGGCCCACTATCTGAATGGACCACTACAATAAAAGCACTTCTATCTTCCATCCATGAGCCATATCACAGTTGAATACACAGTGTTAAATGTCTTCACAGTTAACAGCCTTTCGACTAGCACATGCCCTTTATACCTATCTAACCCATTAACTAAATGACTAATTCCCATGCAACTGTAATCATATTATTATCAAATATAGAAACAAACAGGATTAGGAATTTTTCTGCATATTTACTTATAAGCAGCCCTGAGTCACAAAAGCTCATTCTACAAGTAAAAAATGAAACCAAATTCTATTACAGAAAGTTAGTATAAATTTAGGACACTAATGCAAATACAAAAATATAATTTCTCAGAATATCTCTTCAATGTATCATGTAATAAATCATTCAGGAACAATGAGCACTGTGTATGGTCCTGTATGTTCAATGTAAAACCCAGCTTGCACAACAGGTTATATTATACATTGTATTCTGCATATGGTATTATCAACATTTTATTTTCAGAAAGGCTATCTCACAGTGAACTTTTCTGGCTTTATTATTATAAAAACATACCTGAGTTGGAGTCAAATTTTTTTTCAGACCTACAAGAAAGAAGAGTATAGTGTATTACACTTTGTAAATATTACAGTATACACACAGTTTACGTATGACATTTGTGAGTGTGCAAATTACATACTATTACAGCAAAACAACAGGGCTGTCTGAAATAATTGTATATATACACAGCAACAAAAAGACAATGCATGGAATGGTGCAAATATCCATACTTTCATTGTGTGTAGCACAGCAGGTTGCATAACTAAAATCAGTTTGTTTATTAAGATCCATAGGGAGAAATCTAGCACTTATTGGAAAATCATGATTCAAATATACACTATTACTAGTTATAAAATCAGCTGCTTTTGAAGCTCTCAGTTCAACTGTGTGCAAACTCCAGATGGTTAATTACTCTCAAAATGTCAGTGATGTTATATCATGCAGAATAAACCAATGTCTATCCATGCAAAGGTCTTTGAGGCACCACAGCCTGTACATTTCTACTTCGCTTTTTTAATAGCTTTGTACATTACGGCAAGGATTTGGCAGTGTGGACCCTAGGCTCCCACTTCAGGGACAAGGAAGGAAGAAAAGAAGTATGTCTGTTAGCAATCATTCTGGAAAACCATTTTATGTCAGTGTTTAATGCTGAAGTAGGGTCTCTCCCCGGTTTGGGAATAATTGAGATATGGGCTTCAAAGATGGCTTTGGAAGGGGTGCACCAAGATTAGATTAGGGATTATTTATAATAGGTTACCGGAAAGCCATCAGGTCCTGTGCACTTCCCATATGGGGTCAATTTTAAGGCATAGGATAATTACGAATCACTATAGGGGCCTCAGGGGCATCTATCACTTCCAACAGAAGGGAAGGAGTTTTACAAATAGAAAGAAAATCTTGAGTATGACTAACTAAAGTCCTGGGGTCCTGATGTGGTCCAGAAGGGGAAGAGATTATAAAGAGAGCTGTAAAAGGATTTAAAGGCCTGGGAAATGTCAGGTGAAGGTCCTACGGAGAGTGTATGTAGTGAGATTTTTGTTTAATTTTGATGATCCTTGCCAGTGTCTTCTCACATTTATTACCATTAAGGTAATTACTTGGATCACATAAAAGGTTTATGAACCCTAATATGTAAACGTGATAACTCTTTTTGAAAGCCCCTAGATCCTGTGTGTAGGACGTAGATGTTTGGGTGCTATGTGTACATGAGTGAGGAGCTCAAGAATTGTGATGTCAAAATTACGCAGTGTGAAATTTCTCAGTGGAGCAGCCTTGTTTTAAACATACCATCACAGAAATCTATGGGTGACACCAAAAGGAAAGCCCAGTGGGGACAAAAACATAGACAAGCTTACACAAATAATATTGGAAAAGTCTATTAGCAAGTACACATTATTTGGGAAGGTATTTACCTATTACTGGATTTTTATATAGCAAACGCTTTAAAAAACAAACTGCTCTTGATAATATCTACAAGAGTTAATGCCAACATTTTCGGCAGTCAGCAACCTCAAATACTTATTGCATTTAACTGAGAGATTGTGAGATATTGCACAACACTGGAGGTGGAGTATTATGTGTCACGCCTTTTCTTCTTTCCTCAAACTTACCATAGCAGAGCAGGTTCCAAGGACAAATCAATGCAATGCTTTGGAGATCTCTCCAGTATCCAAGCTGTTAAATATCCATTACCAAGCATCTATGCACTAAGTGTGCTTCCCTGCTCTCCACCTCCAACATGATTTTTATTCTTGGCTCTGACTACTAGAGGGCAATATTTTACGAGTAACATTTTGATGCAGGCAACACTGTTAACATTTTGAAGTTGGGCTTTTGATACAAGTGACATTTTGATGTCTCAGTTTTAAACTGGGCAACATTATGATGCTGCGCTTTTGAGTGTCGCCATGTAAGCAATGCCATTGCAATAGGATACCCTATTGATGATGGTTACAACACTGGAAGTAAACCTGTTTTGAGCATGAAACAGTAGAATAAGCTAAAGATTGCCCATGACACACGTAGCACCCATTGTGGATCATAGTCAGCTCCACCCCCTAGACAAAGGAATTTAAATCTATTGCAAAATAATAAGCAGGATATCTTTCTAACATTCTATCTTTCTATAATTGTTTATTATAGTGCAGTTAGCCTGCCCCTTAGGAATCCATAACTTAGCACTGAACTGGCTATCCTCATATCTAACTAATCGATCCTTCAGTGTCTCCTCTGCCACCTCTTCATCCTCTGCTGTCCACCTCTCTGTTGGTTTCCTCAAGGTTCTGTTCTAGGACCACTTGGTGATATTATTAACTCATTTGGTCTCAAATATCACCTCTATGCAGATGACACCCAGCTTTATTTATCTGTACCTCGAGTGAAAGGAGTAGGAGCAGTGCAGGGGCATGATAATAAAGTGGTAATCCAGTCATGGTTGCTGCATCATATGCAATATAAGATGATGATCTTTCTTCTCCTGTGGAGGCTGTTTGTCAAAGTCCCATAAAAAGGTCCAGCACTACCAATAATATAATAAACCATCTAAGAACACAGCAGATAACAATGAATCACATTCTAGTATTAATGGATTATGAAACATGGTGTAACAATTCAGCCAACTGTTGCATCTGACAGTGAGACAAACAAGTATAAAAGATCCAAACTAACATGGAAATCCTTAGCTGCCAACCAGCACGAGCGCAGTCTGAGTAGATTTCCAGTGCAGTTGGTGTATAGATAGATAGATAGATAGATAGATAGATAGATAAATAGATGATAGATAGATAGATAGATAGATAGATAGATAGATAGATAGATAGATAGATATTGCAAATAACCATAGACTATGATATCAAGTAGAAGGGTTGGTACATTTCTAAAAATTAAACAACATCTAATACCATCCGAGTATCAAGTAGAAAAAGTGAGAAAAATCACAATGACAGGAAAACCCATGGAAAATGTATTAATAGCAGCACTGAGGATGAGGAGGAGGGATTTGATGGGTTTCTACCATCTATCACTGTTGGGACCACTGCTGTTATCAGTGGTAAATATTTGATAATAATCTGAGAATAATGTTACCTTCAATAAAACTCAAAGATAATAATGCAAATAATTGGCCTAACTTTCAGCTCTATGAATCATGATGGTATACTACATATCAAAAGGGAAAAGGCAGCACTCTCGACAATTTGATCATATTCCTGGGTGTCCGGATCGATGTAATGAATAGTGGTGTAGAAATCAGCACTCACAGAACTTATTTTGGTGAAAAAGAACACTATTCGATTGATGTTTCGATCCCCTCTTGGGATCTTTATCAAGACAACCAACACATGCAAACGACCTCCATTTATACCCCCTGGTGTGTGTTGACCCCCAGCACACTGTGTGAACTGTTAAAATCACTTAATCATACAAAATCAAAGAGTTAACCAAGCATCAACCATGAAGTTTATATAATACTTAACTTCTAGAATAAATAAATAGTTTTTTCGGGAAACATAAATGTGTATAATGTATATTCTATAACGATCTGTTCTATGAGGTTTCTTCCCTTCAGAATCCGAGTTAAGCTCAATCATATTTGGATAAATACCCATATCTAATGATATAACATCAACAGAGTCAGAAATTATAACTAAAATGTATATATTCAAATCATCGAGGGAACCTTCTACGTCACCAGGTCACCGGGATCGCTACCAGAGCACCAGCATATTGCAAAGCAGTCCGCCTCTGTCCCAGTGATCAATTGACTACGTTTTACGTTCTCATAAGGCTACCTCACTTTCAATTGCCAGTCCAAAAGGGGATATACTGTATTAATCAATGTAGCAGAATTACGAACCTCACAACTGCTTGTTCATTGTAGCCCCAGACAGGGCTCCCACTAAATGTCAAGCTGTTCGCTGGGGCTCCAATTACAGAACATATGTCAATTCAGCTAATATAGGAATACATATACATCACATAAATTGGCAGAGAGCAGACTTATTTGGTAAAGATCGTATGTGGTCTTAACAAAACATGTCAATTTAGCCAATATCTGAACACATGTACACAACCATTATCACATAAAATGGCACAGAGAGTAGACTTACATAATAGAGACCATAACTAGTTTTAAGAGGCATACATAAACAATAACGATCCCCTCACTCTCAGATGTTAGCAAGGTTGAGAGGATCCTAGATCATTACAGTTCAAGTCTCCCATATTTGTAATCATGTTCTGGTGTGTCTCAACATAGTTGGGATGGATACAATCGATCTCCCATTCATGAGTTCTGTTAGACTGCAACTGTAATAGTGTAACATGTCACTTAGTTTATTGTTGGTGCTATTTTTACACCTTTAATAGGTTTAAATGTCCTCCTGTCATACATGGTGTTCTCCTCCTGTGCATGTTGAAAAATATGATAAAATAAAGTACTTACTTCGATAATCCATTGTCACCTGCTTGTGTGTTTCTTAAATCCTTTATCTGGTGGTCATACTGGTAACCCTGGTCGGACTATTCTGGTCCCATGGTGCCCATCCATCATTGACAGGTGCACTCCCATGTACCAATATTCCATCTCCATGGGTTAAAATTCAGGTACCCCCTGGTAGGGGTTGTATGTAAGGTCATCCATCCTTGATGAGTTTCCTATCTCCTATCTTCCCCTCCTATTACAGAGGTGTATCCTTGAGTAGACCATTCCATGTATATTTCCACAAACCACACCCACAGCCTCCAGTCAAGAGTGGATTAGAGCTGTGTTTGTATTTGTGGAATCCTATGTGCAGGTGCCTCCTGGTAAGGGTATAGTCACCCATCTGATTACAGAGGTGATAGTCGAAGTGGATTAAGTCACAAGCGCTGCATGTAAAACCGCAGTCTCTACCTGTGGTGAGTTTAAAATCCTGTATATATACATTTCCTCATAGAAAACAAGCATAAGAGATAGTTTCATTCAAACCCAATGGGGTTATTGTGCCCAGTCTTCTAATCCAATGTACCTCTTTTTGCAAAAATGTTTTGCCCCAGTCACCCCCTCTGGGTGCCACAGGCTCTTGATCAATAATCATACATTGCATGGAAGCCACTGAATGATGTTGTTGGGTAAAATGTCTTGCAACAGGTTTGTCTGAGGTTCCTTTGCAGAGTGCATCTCTATTTGATTTACGGTGGTTCGCCATACGTTCACGGAACGTTGTTATGTCTTCCCAATGTACATGAGTGAGCAGAGACCTCTAATAAAGTAGATCACATAACTGGATGTACATGTTAGTCTCTGTTTTATTGGTATTTTTCTGTTATTTCTTGGGTCCTTGAAACTCACTCCTGTGATTAAGTTTTTACAAGTCACACAGTTTAAACATTTATAGCACCCTGATTTGTCTGTCTGTAACCAATCTGTAGAATAGCAGAGTTTTGGATCCGTTTTCACCAATAGTGTTGTTAAATTGGGGCCTCTCCTATATGAGATCAATGATTTACTCCAAAAGATAGGGGCTAGTGTTTTATCACTATTAACCCTCTGAGTGCCAGAGGGGTATGGAACGCATTTGTCAGGCCCTTTTCTACTTTTGGCCCTGCTAGGCTTCCTTACCTGGATATCCAGTCAGGTTAGACGCTGCTATTTATTCCGCTCTGATAGTCTCCTCCCTTGCTCGATTATTCGCGCCCAAGCTGCTCCGTTCCGGTGCCTATCCGTGGTTCCTTGACTAGCTTCTTGCCTCTGTCCTGGTGCCTGCAGTTCCGGTCAGATCTTCCTCTGTCCCGCTGAGCTCCCTGGCTGCCTCCGGTAAGTCTACCAGTCCTCTCCGCTCCCTGCTTCCCCTGTTCGCCCGCTCCAGGGCCTCCCGCAGTTGTGTCTGGTGCTGTCCCCGGTCACCTCGGCTTTGGCCTCTGCCTCCCCTACGGGGGTTTCTTCCCAGCACCTTGAGGCTGTGCCTTCCGCCTCTTCCCTTGCCCGCGTTCGGGCTTTCGTGTCGTCCCCTGGCTGTGTGTGGCTGCCTCCGGTTGGGCTCGCCCGCCCTGCTCTCCCTCTCCTTGCGGCCTCTGTGTTTGCTCCCCTGCGGCGGCCTATCCGGGGCTCCGGCCTTTGGGTACCCCCTGCTGCCGGGGTCTTTTATTTGTTGAGCCTCTCCTGGTGCGTGTCCTGCCGGTCTGGGTGGTGCTCCACTGGGGAGAGGCTCCATCCTGTAGCCGCTGGGAGGGGTTGAGTCTGGGTCGGACGTTGTTTGGCTGTTTGCCAGAACTTGTCTCTGGGCTAGGGGCTTGTTTGGGATTCTGTGGTGCTTGGGACTGTTGGCAAGCCAGTGCCTTTCTAGTCTCCCCGTTTTGGCTGAGGTGATCCGGGTGGGCCTCTTGGGTCCTGGAGTGTGCAGGGGGATCCCTGTCTATCAGGGTCAGGTGTTGGGGTCCTCTGGGTGTTGGTGGCCTGACTATTGCCTGGGGTGTCCGGGGAATTGGCGGTTCATCAGGTGGGATCTAGGCTGGATTGGGGTGGTTCCTTCCACCACTTCTGCGCCTGCCTTTCCTGCAGCACCTGGTGGTCTCCGTGCTAGTCCGCTTGCGGTAGGGGTCTCGCTGGGTTCTCGTCCCAGTTTTTGGAGTGCTTAGGCTCTTCTGCTTGCTGTTAGTTGCTGGCATTCTCGTTTGCTCTCCAGTTCTGTTGACTCTGCCTGAGGGTCCTTCCTTTCCACCTTGGGGGTCAGGCTTGTACAGTTTTCCCTTGCCTTCATCCTGGTCAGGGTCCCGGCTCAACCGGGATCGGACATCTGGCTTCGCGGCCAGCACCTTTAACTCGGCTTCGGCCGCAGCAAGGAGGCAGGGGCGGCTGTCACCGGTCACAAGCATCGCACCCCAGCGTCGCTCCCCAGCGTCACGCCTGATCCCTCTTGGTGTCCCGTGACAGAATAATCGAGCCAAAACATGGATCCTGCAGAGTTGGCTCAGTTAAAGGCAAGACAGGACCAGCAGGAACAAATTCTCTCCTCTCACGAAAGCCACCTTAGGAGTTTAGAACAGAAAATGGACACCATCCTAGAATTACTCCAACGCCCTAGCCCCCCCACGGCGGTTGCTACCAGTCCACCTCCACAACCTTCCACTTCTTCAGATGCTGGATCTGCAGCATGTCCCAATCTGGGAAGAGCTCCCAAGTTTCCTTTACCAGAAAAATACTCTGGAGTTGATGTTGAATGCAGGGGGTTTATTAATCAATGCTTACTTCACTTCAACAATTCCCCGCAGTTTTTTAGTACCCACTCTTCTCGCGTATCTTTTATAATCTCGCTTCTGAAGGGGAAAGCCCTGGCTTGGGCATCTCCGTTGGTGGAACAAAACTCCCCCCTTCTGCAGGACATCGATGAATTTTTAAGGATGTTCCGATTAGTTTTTGATGTTCCGGGTAGAAGAACAGCGGCAGAGGTCTCATTATCCGATCTACGCCAGGGTTCCCGACCTCTTAATCTCTACGCCATCGAATTTAGAACTCTGGCCTCTGAAACGGATTGGAATCAGGGGGCTTTAAAGGCTGCTTTCCGTAAAGGATTGAACGACAAGATTAAGGACGCATTAATTACCCGGGATTTGCCTGATTCCTTGGAAGAATTAATTGCGCTGTGTTTGGAACTAGACAGAAGACTCACCGAACGCCAGATGGAGAGAGATAACACCCGGCGCCCACGAATTTTTTCCCCCACCCGCCCCAACCCCCTGGAAAACGGCTCCTCTGAGACTCCGATGGAAATTGGAGGTGTCTCCAAATTATCAGAGACCGAACGACTTCGCCGCCGCACTATGGGCCTCTGTCTGTACTGTGGAGTCAAGGGTCACTTTTTACGCCAATGCCCTACCCGCCCTCCTCTCCCACATCAGGGAAACTCTTCAACTTAGGGAGGGCTGGAGGTCACTCCCTAAGTAGATCCAAGGACCTCCCAAAAGATTCTTCTAGACTCTTGGTTCCGGTAGCTCTTCGATGGACTACTGGTTCCATTTCTACGATGGCATTTATTGATTCAGGGGCAGCGGGTATCTTTCTTGATAGTACTTGGGCTAAGAACCACCAGATTCCCTGTCAGTTGAAGCCCGCTCCCCTTTTGGTATCTACTATTGACGGCAAACCATTGGGAGAAGGTTTGGTCCTATTTGAATCCACCCACCTCCAAGTTACGACGGGATCACTTCACTCAGAAACCATTAGTTTTGACCTTATTTCTGCTCCATGTACACCTGTTATTTTGGGATTGCCATGGTTGAGGAAACATAACCCCATCATTGATTGGCAGAAGGACCAGATCGTCTCTTGGAGTTCCATCTGTTTGGACTCTTGTTTACCCAAGATTCATCCTATCCCCAGAACTGTGGCATGCACTCCTCTTGCTTCCGTGGATCTTCTTCCAGCAGCCTATAGTGATTTTCAGGATGTTTTTTCCACGGGGCAGGTTCTCCAGTTACCACCTCATAGGGCTTCGGATTGTGCTATCAATCTTCTACCGGGAACCATCCCTCCCAAGGGCCGGGCCTTTCTATTGTCTCCCCCAGAAAGAGAGAGCATTGGCGATTTATATTCAGGAAAACCTCTCTAGAGGATTCATTCGGCCTTCCTCTTCCCCGGCCGGTGCAGGGTTTTTCTTCGTGAAAAAGAAGGACGGGTCCCTCCGGCCCTGCATAGACTACAGAGGCTTGAACAAGATTACAGTCAAAAATGGGTACCCCCTTCCTCTGATCCCGGAGCTTCTAGAACAACTGAGAGGGGCTGTCATTTTTACGAAAATTGACTTACAGGAAGCCCTCAACTTAATACGCATTAAGCCTGGGGATGAATGGAAGACGGCCTTTAATACCAGCCATGGCCATTATGAGTACCTGGTTATGCCGTTCGGGTTATGTAATGCCCCGGCGGTGTTCCAGGGATTCATTAATGATATTTTCCATGATCTACTGTCCTCTTCCGTCATCGTCTATCTTGACGATATTTTGATATACTCTCCTGAGTTGGAGACGCACAGAACTCAGGTTGGATTGGTATTGTCCAGACTTCGAGAAAATTCTCTATTTGCTAATCTCCGTAAGTGTGAATTCGAGAAACATCAGATTTCTTTCCTGGGGTATGTCATTTCTAAAGAAGGACTGAAGATGGACCCAGCAAAAGTCTTGGCCGTTACTCAATGGCCCCTCCCCACGGATAAACGTGCTATCCAGAGTTTTATTGGATTTTCCAATTATTACAGGAGGTTCATTCGCAACTTCTCTCGCATAATTGCACCCATTACGGCCTTAACTAAGACAGGGGCTGACCCTCAGCATTGGCCCGCATGTGCCATGCGAGCCTTTGAGTTCTTGAAATCAGCCTTCACGTCAGCCCCTATACTACTATTTCCAGATCCTGCTAGACAGTTTATTGTGGAGGTGGACGCTTCGGAACAGGCAGCTGGGGCAGTTCTTTCTCAGAGACATCCAGAGACCTCCAGACTTCATCCATGTTCATTTTTTTCTAAGAAATTTTCGGAGGCGGAGAAGAATTATGACGTTGGGAACAGGGAACTACTAGCTATTAAATTAGCTTTTGAAGAATGGCGACATCTATTAGAAGGCTCCCCTACTCCTGTCATAGTCTTCACGGATCATAAAAATCTTCAGTTCCTGGAGTCCGCCAAGCGCCTGAATCCCAGACAGGCTCGGTGGGCATTATTTTTTACACGATTCAACTTCATCATTTCTTATCGCCCTGGGTCAAAGAATACTAAGGCCGATGCTTTATCCCGGCTCTTCGAGTCTAGTCCTCCAGCAGTTCCCTCACCCATTCTCCCGCCTGACTGTTTTGTCACGGCGATTTCTGCTTCTACTTTTGAGAAGATCCGATCTCTGCAACAACCTCCGGTTCCATCCCAACCTCCCCATACCCTATTTGTTCCTCCTCGCTTCCGGGTGGAGATTCTTCAATTTTTCCACGAAGCTACCTCCGCAGGTCATCCTGGCTCCAGGAAAACCTTAGAACTCCTCCTGCGTCAGTTCTGGTGGCCATCGGTTAGATCGGACGTCTACGACTTTGTGGCTGCCTGTCAGGTCTGTGCTAGGTCTAAGACTCCCCGGCATAGTCCTTGGGGGCTTTTGTGCCCGCTCCCTATCCCATCTCATCCTTGGACTCACATAGCCATGGACTTTGTTGTGGATCTTCCTGCTTCACAAGGATGTACTACCATCTTTGTTGTCGTGGACCGCTTTACTAAACAAGGGCATTTTATCCCCCTCCCTAAACTTCCGTCCGCCTCGGATTTGGTCCCTATTTTTCTCCGAGAGATATTCCGTCTTCACGGTTCCCCCTCGCATATTTTGTCTGATCGTGGGGTGCTATTCGTTTCTAAGTTTTGGAGAGCGTTCTGTTCCCGGCTGGGTATTACTCTCCAGTTTTCCACGGCATACCATCCTCAGACGAATGGGCAGTGTGAACGCACCAATCAGTCGCTGGAATTGTTTTTGCGACAATATATGTTCCCCTGATCTTTCCAATTGGGTGGAACTCCTGCCATTTGCTGAATTTATGTTTAATAACCGCTGGCACGAGAGTCTACTCTGCTCCCCATTTTTTGCAGCTCTCGGTTATCATCCTTCCTCTTTTCCCTGGGGAACCCCATCAGGGGTTCCTGCGGCTGATACACTGGTGGACAACCTTCACTCCTTGTGGGATCATCTTCAAATTCGACTATCCAAGGCTGCCTCTAGGTACAAAACAGCTACGGACAAGAGACGTACCCCGGGACCTAGGTTACACCTTGGGTCTTCAGTTTGGCTTTCTACTAAACATCTTCGGCTCCGAATCCCTTCCTTGAAGTTTGGTCCACGGTTTGTGGGTCCTTATAAAATCATTCGGGTTCTCTCTCCTGTTACCTATGCATTGGCGCTTCCTTCATCCTGGCGTATCCCGAATTCATTCCACATCTCCCTTCTAAAACCGGTCATTCGGAATCGCTATTCTAGATTGGCCCGCCCTCCCTCCCCTGTTCTGGTCGATGGCGAGCCTGAGTTTGAGATTAGTCGCATCCTGGACTCTAGGCGGGTCCGTCGTTCACTTCAGTATTTGGAACATTGGAAGGGTTTTGGTCCGGAGGATCATTCCTGGGTTCCGGCCCGAGATGTGCATGCCCCAGCACTCGTTTCCACCTTTCATAAAGCCTTTCCTCATAAGCCTGGTCGCCCGGTGGGCTCTTCTTTAGGGGAGGGGTAGTGTCAGGCCCTTTTCTACTTTTGGCCCTGCTAGGCTTCCTTACCTGGATATCCAGTCAGGTTAGACGCTGCTATTTATTCCGCTCTGATAGTCTCCTCCCTTGCTCGATTATTCGCGCCCAAGCTGCTCCGTTCCGGTGCCTATCCGTGGTTCCTTGACTAGCTTCTTGCCTCTGTCCTGGTGCCTGCAGTTCCGGTCAGATCTTCCTCTGTCCCGCTGAGCTCCCTGGCTGCCTCCGGTAAGTCTACCAGTCCTCTCCGCTCCCTGCTTCCCCTGTTCGCCCGCTCCAGGGCCTCCCGCAGTTGTGTCTGGTGCTGTCCCCGGTCACCTCGGCTTTGGCCTCTGCCTCCCCTCCGGGTTTTATTCCCAGCACCTTGAGGCTGTGCCTTCCGCCTCTTCCCTTGCCCGCGTTCGGGCTTTCGTGTCGTCCCCTGGCTGTGTGTGGCTGCCTCCGGTTGGGCTCGCCCGCCCTGCTCTCCCTCTCCTTGCGGCCTCTGTGTTTGCTCCCCTGCGGCGGCCTATCCGGGGCTCCGGCCTTTGGGTACCCCCTGCTGCCGGGGTCTTTTATTTGTTGAGCCTCTCCTGGTGCGTGTCCTGCCGGTCTGGGTGGTGCTCCACTGGGGAGAGGCTCCATCCTGTAGCCGCTGGGAGGGGTTGAGTCTGGGTCGGACATTGTTTGGCTGTTTGCCAGAACTTGTCTCTGGGCTAGGGGCTTGTTTGGGATTCTGTGGTGCTTGGGACTGTTGGCAAGCCAGTGCCTTTCTAGTCTCCCCGTTTTGGCTGAGGTGATCCGGGTGGGCCTCTTGGGTCCTGGAGTGTGCAGGGGGATCCCTGTCTATCAGGGTCAGGTGTTGGGGTCCTCTGGGTGTTGGTGGCCTGACTATTGCCTGGGGTGTCCGGGGAATTGGCGGTTCATCAGGTGGGATTTAGGCTGGATTGGGGTGGTTCCTTCCACCACTTCTGCGCCTGCCTTTCCTGCAGCACCTGGTGGTCTCAGTGCTAGTCCGCTTGCGGTAGGGGTCTCGCTGGGTTCTCGTCCCAGTTTTTGGAGTGCTTAGGCTCTTCTGCTTGCTGTTAGTTGCTGGCATTCTCGTTTGCTCTCCAGTTCTGTTGACTCTGCCTGAGGGTCCTTCCTTTCCACCTTGGGGGTCAGGCTTGTACAGTTTTCCCTTGCCTTCATCCTGGTCAGGGTCCCGGCTCAACCGGGATCGGACATCTGGCTTCGCGGCCAGCACCTTTAACTCGGCTTCGGCCGCAGCAAGGAGGCAGGGGCGGCTGTCACCGGTCACAAGCATCGCACCCCAGCGTCGCTCCCCAGCGTCACGCCTGATCCCTCTTGGTGTCCCGTGACAGCATTGCAAAGCAATGAGTTCCATACCCCTTCTGGCACACAAAGGGTTAAAAGTCTGCCAGTGGTTCATAATGGATTCCTTAATTCTCCCTGTATCTTGTGTGTATGCAGTTGAAAAGACTACTTGATTAAGTTTCTTATCTCTGTCAGTAGTGACCAATAATTTATCCTGTGTTTTCAGTAAGGCTCTCATGAGGTGTTCCCTCAGTTCTTGTTCAGAGTATCCCCATAGTTTAAGTCTCTCAATCAATTCCTCCACTTGTTGCTCCCCCACAGCTCTATTGCTGTTATTTCTTAAAATTCTTATCATCTGGGAGTATGGTACTGCTCTTCTAATATGTTGTGGGGGGCAGCTACTTCTTAAGAGGATAGTGTTACGATCGGTCTCTTTCCGGTAGTGGTAGTAGTAAGATGGAGACCATTCCTTACCACCATTACCAAGTTCACTTTATTTCTGATATAGTTATTTTAAGTTTGAACGGGGTTAGTACCTGCAAATGTCGAACATCGCCCCATCATATGCAAATCTGTTCATGACGGACTTTGAGACTAGATATACCATTCACCCATTCCAGGAGCATCTTATTTGTTACCAGAGATTTATAGACAATTTCTCATCTGGAAGGGAGATGTAGCATCATTTAATGACTTTTGGATCAACTCAATCATAAATTTAATAGGTGAATTTAAATATCAGGCGAATCTGATTGGTAGAAATATATCTGCTAAAATCATTGGAAGTTTAACCTTATTTTTTTCATTATCTCTAAAAGTCACTGTTATTAAGCATAGCAGCAGGCTTACAGAAAGAAAAGCCTGAAAAATACTTGTTTTGCAGGGTTACAGAAAGTTACACATTCAAAATTTCACAGCAAGGCTAGGCTAAAAAAAATAGTTGTTGGCTTGAACAATGTTATCCCAGAAAAAAAGAAATTGCAGGCCCCGGAGTTGCCAAAGACAAGCTCTGAGTAAAATTTCTTTGGAGGCCTCAGTCTTGCAAAAAGCAAGCCCTGAAAAAAAAAAACATATGCCCTACTGGCCTAGTGCCAGCAGTGCTAGACGGTGCTGGAAAATGCTACTTCTGACGTTCGGGCATTTGTTGCTGATGTAATTGCTGCCACGGAGTCGTCTAAGTAGCAGGAGGATTAGACTACTGCAGGGACTGGGATCATCATCGGCCCTGCAAGAAAACATTGTGAAATAGGGGAAGGACTGGGAAGCATCACAACAATTGACACATCTGCTCTCATATTAAGCAGAAGGTTCAACTGCAACCAAATACCTTGACATCCAAGTCAGCAATATTAAACCGCTGTCACTGTGGCCTTTGTCCACTCTACTAAAAGGCTTAATTAAAATAATGAATGTCTGCAGATTCTCCCTGATACCCAGCATTTGATCTACACCACATTGCCAAATGTGGTCAGTGTACTGCACAATATGCAATGGGTAGAAACAAATTGCCAGGTAGGCTCCCTTTAGTGCTGTTGCTGCTGACTTCTGTCCTCCTGTATCAGTAGCATCAGGGTCCATCCAGCTTATACTGCTGGACATAGTGCTAGTCAGCACTTCAAATAATTTGATTTTTATTTTGTCCATCCCTACTTGTCATAAGGGGTTAATATGAGTGTGTATGTCAACACAACAGGGTTTAATAACAGATGTTATTTTATAGTATTTTTGTAGTATGAGTTGTTTACATCCACGATTGGCTGAAGTACAAAGTATACGAGAAGGGTTTGATTTAGGACACATCGGCATATTAAGGATAGTAATTGAAGTGGCTAAGGTTAGCCCTGAGGAAGTGGCATAAGCACAAAACAGCTGTTTCACACAAGTACCTGTCTGGGAGATGTAGTATAAGCTGCTTTCCACTGGCTTGTCTTATAAGGTTGTGATTTTATGCCATCAATGTGTTTTAATGAAATATGGAATAAAAGGGAAGATTTTACACACAATGTCATACTTATTTCTATTTTTTTGGGGAATAAGTAATATTAGCAGAAGCACCGGGCACAAGAACAGAAGTTGCAAATCAAAGGTGACAACACAGAAATGGGTAAAGATGGGTCTGCAGGGATGAGTGGCATTCTAGATGGCTTGAGGAGTATGGGGTAAAACTATTCTGATGGATTATTATCCATTATGACTCTCAAGATTTCCTGGCAATACTGTGCTTCCAATTTGATTGTAACAATATATTTTGACCCTTATTTGTTGGCAGTACTTTACACAAATTCATGTCCTGGGACAATGTTACCATACTCACTGCTATCAATTAATCTAAAATGATTCCACACATCAGGGGCATTTCTAATACACAGCAAGTGCTAAGTTTTACCCAGAACATAATTAGAATTCTCTACTATAAACATAATGGTTATTTTGTTTTACAGAACATCTAGTATAAATCAATGGCAGATTTTATGTTTCTGTTAAACAAACAAAACTTGACTTAGGGTGACAGTTCCACTTTAAGGCTCAGTGAAAATCAGCATCTAAAACTCAAAAGATTAATAGGTTCATTACACTCACAAGATCAATGCATAATCATAAAGCAAGATATCCACTCTGCTCTCCAGGACTCGATGTATGTCAGTAATATGACTACACTAGAGAGGAATAATATCTGTGGTGCACTGTGGTACCCATAAACCCATGAAGAACAATTTCCTGGTTATAAGTTATTGAGTAACAAGAGGACAGTTGAAAGAAAAGAGAAAATATTTTGGCAAATAGAAGAGTGAATTTACTGGCTTTTAGACTAATTAGAATCTTCACATAAGATCCAGTTCATTAGAAAATCAGAGTACCTGGAAAGAGATTTGTTTGTAAAAACTGAACTGAACTTAGGTACTGGACAGAACTGGAAATTAATAGATTAGTATTTGCAGAGGGTTTTAGCTAATTTATTGCAGAATTGCAGTATTTCTAGCAAAACCTAGCAAATATGGGCTTCACTGCCCATATTTAGCTATGAATCCCATGCTGCTTCTTCTGTCTCCTCATATCTAGCCAGTTCCACCATCAGGGATCACAGGGAGGGTACTGCTGTACTGAGCCTGGGCCTATGGAAAATCCAGGAGTGGCAGGAAGCCTTGCAGAGAGTGGAACAATATAAAGAGTGCAACAGACCCAGCTTTCCAAAGAACCTGTTAGATGCAGATATAGCATGTTTCATGAAATCCGTTGAAACAGAACCTGACTACCACCTGTAAGCATACTTGGGAATTCTCTGGATCTGCCCCAGAGACTCGGGTTTTTGAATGAATGAATATGTTTATTTATATAGCATCTCAAATGTATGCAGTGCTTTACAATTTAAGAGTTTAGACAATACAGGGTTACAAGTGCTTTACAAAGTGAAACACTGGAAGTGAGCTCAATGCCTGACAGCTTACAATCTAAAGTGGTAAAGGGAGACATACAGAGTATGTAAAGGTCAAATGCTGAATACAGTGCTAGAGTTCTGGTCAGGATAGGGGACATAAATAAAGTAAATAATTTATATATAGATCCTAAGTAGTACAAAGTCGGTGCCTTCTAACATGTTTAAGTTTTGTTAAAGAGGTGTAGTTTCAATCATGACTTGAAGACAGTAAGAGAGGTGCAGTGACACTGGGTGAGTGGAACAGCATATAAGTTTTTCGCTAACAATTCATCCCCTTTCTGGTGAAAGCAGCCATTTATTTCAATGCTATACCTAAAGCATAGCATTTACATTTTCCTAGCCAAGTCACTACTGGGTGTTAATGTAGATCTTTAGATCTACCCATTCCCCTCTGTCATAGTCCAGTCTGGAAATTACCTGTTGCCCTTCCTGTGGTCTTATACAGTGTACAGTCCAGCTCTTGTGCTCTCCTGGTCTCCTTTACAGAGTCATCTCTTCCTTGCAATGTTGCTTGTTCAAAGCTTCCTGATTTGCCTTGTCCTGTGTATGATGATGGCTCCTATTCTCCAGCTTTCGCCCAGATTTGGTATGGTATGGTTTACTGCTTGTTCCTGCTTTGATCCACTGTTGTTGTACCAGCCCTGTTCCTTGCCACAGTAATGTTTTTTTCACTTCTTCCTGTATTTATACAAAGTTAGTGATCTGAACCTTTTTTTGTCTTTACTGCCACATTTGCTTGCTGCATTTTTGCCTGTGGCTGAAGTACTGGATGTTTTTCAGTGTTTTGCTGTTTGACTTGTGCTTGTGCTGCTTACTTGTTAGTTGCAGCCTGGCTATTGTTTCAGGTTTGTTGCAGTCATGGACTTGTTCCAGATGTTTATATTTGCCCCTGTTTCCCATTTGCTGTTGTATACTTAGGTTTTGTGGATCTCTGTACCTTTAAAAACTCACAGTGCCAAGTCTGGTTCAGGTGGCAGCCATAGATTGCAAAGGATATGCAACTAAATACAATGACTTTGATTAAGATTATGTTATTTGTTCAATTACTTTGGTTGTCCAAAATGGAGGGACTATGTGTAAAAAGGTCTGTAATTCCTGCAGAGTTTGTGGTTTATGGATATAAATACTCTCAAACTAAAGCTGACAGTCTGCACTTTAACTACTAACTCACTGTTTCATTTCAGTCACAATGTGCTGGAGTACAGAGCTAAAACAACAAAACCAGTGTCACTGTCCAAATGCTTATGGACTGCACAGTATGTATTTGTGTGAGGGGAGATATACAGTCAAATGGTGTATCAAGTAAGAAAATATATTTTCAATTTGAACAAGGGGTTCTAGGAAAAAAAAAAAGCCCAGGCATGCAAAAGTTAATAACATCCTTCAAGTCAGTGATGAGCTCATTCCTGGCAGTGAAGCTGAAGGATGTCGTGAAGACTGAGACGCCCAAACCTGGGCTGGCTGAGAGAGGAAAAAAAAAATATGGGTGTAGTGACAAAGAGTGGTAAGGGGACAAGCCCAGATCAGAATTTGACTGCTGCCAGGTACAGGAGAAAGGGGGAGAAACAAAGGTGACATTTACTGCCTCTGTTTTTTATTTTATAGCTGAAAAAGAATAGTTTATATGTACTATGACTCCTATACGTTTCGATCCCAGCAAGGATCTTTATCTGCTGGGATCGAAACGTTGATCGACCAGTAAATCTTTTTATGCATCTTGAAATGCTTCCTGTCAGTGCTGATCTATACTGCATTATTAATTTGGATATACGGCACCCAGGCATTTATTGCGGGAGCCATTACAATAATACAAGTAGAAAGATGAGCCGGCACTCTCAGGACTTCTTCAAGATCATTTTACAAGGTGTCAGCATTTCAATGTGAAATATAAATCCAGACCCCTAACCATTTCTCTCAAATGATTGAATTACAATTAGTATATTGTCATTTCATTCTGTATAAACACCAAACACAAAGGTGCCCATCCTGTGCAACACCACCCATAGACTCACATTACATAGAGGGAAAAGAAAAAAAAAGGACAAGGAGTGCCTTGAAATGTACTCAAAAATGTTGTAGAATACTGAGGCAAACCAAGAAGGAATAAATCAAAATTTCTACTGATTTAATTGGGGCTTTTATGCCCAATACTTCGTAACATGTTGGAGAACACTCTAGATTCCAGGAAGTTAATTGGAACCTGCAGAATTCTGTCCCATCCTATGGTGCAGATGGTTTCTTCCAAAATTGCATGTCTATAGCTGAGGAATATGGCCCAATTTGTCTTGGGGAGGATAGAAGCCGATGCACTAACCAAAAGTGACGCAGTCTGGGGAGAACCAAGTGCATCACAGGTAACAAAAATGCCCATTGCTTTACGTGGGTCTTTGAACCCCCTTGAATGCTAGACAGGTTTTCAGTGGGTCAGACACCTCTCTAACATTGAATGTGTTAAAATGCTCATTTAAATCAATGTGAATTTGGTGAATTTTATTTATTCCCTAAGATGCGCTTGGTTTGCACTCTAGGCAGAGGTAAGGAGAGTGAGGGAAGATGCTGCGCAGCAGAGAATTTAATAAGTTTCTCTGTACAGAAAGCCGCAAGTTTGTCATTCACGCTGTAAAGGGAGTACCTGTAATGATGTATCAGCATTTGCTTGCCTGACTCTTGCTGGCTGGACACTCCTTTGTATTCCCTATTGACTGAATAGTAAATGTAGGAAGCTTTCTAGTTCATAACCCAATGCAATGATATTAGTATAGAGGTCATAGAATGTGCAGCTACAACTGTGCCTGATGTGCAGTGGTGCCCATTGCCTGCACGGTCCCTTATAAATTGAACATGCAATCCAGTCTAAACATATGCACCACGTCTGAAGTAATGAGCAAACACCTGGAAAGCAATTGTAATGGACAGTAAATGACACACTGGATTTTCCTCATAATTTCTATTACTGTGCAGGTTAGGAGGGTAAGGCAGCTGGAATGTAAAGCAGGCCTGGCAGGGAAAAGATCAGGGTGGCACTGCAGCACATTATTAATATGACTTCAACCATCCTCCCCTCTCATTCTGTGAGAATCTGTATGATGAAGCATATATAAGTTAATTAAAGTGCCGGGAAAAGCAGTGTATCAAATACACTGCTCTTCCCCATCACTTCGCTGCAATCATTTATGGACTCTTTCAGGTATTCATCCATAATCTGTTGTATTTCCCTGCCTTGCGTATAAGAAGCAGGGAAAATTACATAAATGTGGCCAATCCGGTAATATGTACACTCTAAGATTGTTATAGAATCCACCAGCTTGAAGCTGGAGGATGAAATTGGGGGGGATCTATCTGGCCATCACTTACTAATGAATAAGCATGGCCAGATATGATCCAGCAACTGCCGAATGGGCAAATGGTTATGTTACAGCTTGCCTTGACTTCAGCATTATTACAGGCACGAGGCTTCAAGCAGGCTGCAGGCCTCTGTTTTATCTGTTTGCTTACTGTAGTCTCCTCCTATCTACTTCCTACATTCTCCCTCTGAGCTGCTCCTCCTACTTCCTGTGGAGGGGTTTAAAAGGCAGACTGAGGCCTGACTCAGATGTCCTTGCGTTGTTGTTCTTAGGTGAAGTACTTGGGCTCTGTGTGTGACCTGGCAATCTACGAAAACCCACTCTGTGTTTGACCTGGCTATTTATGAGATCCCGCACTGTGTATGACCCGGCTAAGAGAACCCTCTTGGCGTATGACCCAGATACGTACGAGAACCCTCTCTGTGTATGACCCAGCTAAGTACGAGAACCCTCTCTGTGTATGACCCAGTGATCACGAGTACCCCTTACTGTGATCAATTTGTGCTATTGGCCTAAGACAGATCACTGTTGTGGACAGAGGGTCTTAGCGGTGATTGCAGGCGTGGGTCAGTTCTCCAGTCCAGCAGTCCTTGTGTTCCTGTTCATCGGATCAAGATTACTGAGCCAGTGTTCACAGTGGTCGCCTGTTCCAGTTGACGGATCAAGAGCTGGCGTTCCTGTTTCCTGCTGAGACTCACAGGGGCTTCGGCCCAGTCTCCAGCATTGTGGTCTAGCGAGATGCCTACTATTTCTGGTAGTAGTGTCGCCAGCTAGTAACCCTTTGCTTGTTGTACTACATATTTATTGCTGTGATTTATTCTAATAAATATTTTGCATTATATTACCGTACTGAGTTCTGAGCATTCCTGGGTGCCCGTGACAGGTTAATGTGCAAAGAAATCCTCTGATTTTTTGTCACAAAGTGTGTGTCTGTATGACAAAGGTATTTCAAAAGTTGACACTTTGGAGCCACACAATATAATCAGTGATTACAATGTGGCTCAGTGTACTTCAGTTATAATGCTATAATTCTTGGACAATGTGTCTTACTGTATAATTTGCAACTGAATTGTTTAGTTTTGTTCTATGTCTAAAGGTATAAATCTTTTTTGGTTTAAGTTTTTTATATATTTTTTTTTATATATTTTTTTCTTTATGTGGGTATATGTGAAGTAGGGAGAATATATGACCATTAAACTATCTGGCTTTATAATAAGCTGAGATTATACATTTGATGATATGTACAACTGGATATTACTTCTTTTGCATTACTATTAATATTTTGGTAAATGGATTGGTGGTGGAATCCTATGAATGAAGTGGGAAAGGAGTCCATTGATACATGTGTATTTAGACACATCACATTATGCTTGACAAAGGACCTGTTGTTTGAGACAAAGGATATGCACAGTAATATCCTATTCTTTATAATGCTGCACAGATGCATAGATCCATAGATTTATGGATGCAAAATTAGACAGACACAAATTAAAAACATAAATCACTGGGATACCGCAATTCAAGATAAAAACAATGCTCAAGAACCAGTGAAACACTATAAAAATATAGGAAATGTATAAATCAATGTACTAGCAGGTTGTCTAAGCACAATAGATGTCAATAAAGCGCAAAACAGGACATAAGTAGGTGCTTATAGAGGAATTATTATAACTACCAGATCTGTTTGAAATTATTGTAAACCACCTGGGAGTATTAGTAAATAATTCAAGCAGCTATATGGGTCTTGAAAAGAACATCAGTCTTAGACGTAAACAGATCTCTACTACTGATACCACAGATTCATTTCCATGAGAATAGGAACAGAGATGATAGGAAATTAAAGGGTGTGTCTGCATTTGTGAAACTAGTCATCTATGCGTATGAGAGGTGTGGCTCATTAATAACATTGTCTTTGTTTCATTATGATCTATCTGGGGAGAAGCCTAACATATTTGCCTAGAATCTATTTTGTTTTAGCTACATCTTTGACCCAATGATACCACAGTAGGCAACATGAGCTTAAAATTGAGAAAAAGTTTACAAGCTTTTGCTGACATTATCTTTTACACTTTTTCACCTTGTGGCTATGCTGTTCCTAGTTCCTGCTGAATCATTTCATATATGTCCATAGTTTTTGGTCACAATTTGTCCCTTCTTTTCACATGTATTTTACATGGTTTGTGCATGATTTCAGTAACGTACAAGTTAGCCTGCGACTCTTGCCAGATGTCTAGGTGTGATTCTAGGGAACAAATCTAGAGCTCAATGTCGGTCATAGGCAGGCCGTTTCTGAAGCTAAAGCCAGGTAGAACATTGCTGACCACAAGGTTAGATATCTGAACCCACTTGAGCTGAGCCCAGGTCAGGATGAGCTTGCCACAGTAACAAAGAAAGCAAGAGGCCTTGGGACCACTAGGGGAAGTACAGAGAACCACATGATGCAGAGATAGGGCAAAATGCCAAAGGTAGCACAGGAACACGTAAGCAGTGCATAGACTGGATACCAGGAACAGAGAAGTGGTAGGAGAACCATCCACGTCTGTACAAAAGAAAGGAGAATCTGACAAGATACACAGATGACCACAACTGCCAGTGGATGAAAATTTGAAGACCCAGTAGACAGAAGTCAAAGATGAGATGAATAATGTGGTGGCAATGTCATTCACATCCTGGAGCTGTAAATCAAATTAATTCTTTGGTGGTGAAGGAGTCTGTGGCCTGGAGCCGTAGATCAACTTAATTCTCTGGCAGCAAAGGTGTTTGTTATAAAAAAAACAAAAATATCCTGCACTCTTATGTCAAACCCAGGGAAGAGACTGTCTTGCATACACAGGGTGCCTACTTATCCAAAAGTTACATATCAAAAAGTACAGAAGAAATAGAGCACTCACCTTCCTCACATAATATTAATACAAATAATAATACACAATTATATAATTAATATCAAAAATATAATTTTATTTAATAACCTATATAAAATTCAAGCTCTAGGATTAATCAAAATCTACGGTATAGGGTTCCCCGGCTCCTCAAACTCCCCTCATAAACCCACAGAAAACAAAAAACTGTCACCCTTATAAAAACAAAACACCATATAAAGATGACGGCATCTGTAACAACCATACAATAAATCATTAATATCAAGACAAATCATCTTCTATACACAATAGTAACAGATAAGAGAGATAATTCCTAATAGTACAAAATACATATATAGTTACTATAACAAGTGTATTCATCACATAGATTTCTTTAACTCAACATCAGATTTAAATAATGCAGTTATCACCATATCGTCAGTTACGGAGATCCAGTTATAAATAGATATCAGTGCATTTCAATAATTTCCATAGACGTGTATAACACATATAAGGATACCCAAAATTTTTACCAGTTCCGTATCTTCAGATGTCAATGCGCGTAGATCAATTGCGTAAGCATGTGTGTTCAATTAAAGGTTTCTAATTCACATAAATGAACAAATTGTAAAGGAACGCTCTCACCAGTTCCACGTTGTCAGCTCAACCATTGCAGTAACCCTTCTATGCCAGTGGTCAATCCATGCAATCACATATCAGAGTTTCAATCCGCATGTTTGTATCTAAGAGAGCTTCAAATGCACCTCTGCTTGATGTTACAAAATTAACTTGTTTTAATCTGTATACATAGTATCTTTATCTGGAATGTCTCTATTCAATACTCAAGGAACAACAATGTATTGGCACAGTCTCCCCTTAAAGTAAATTTGGCACTTAATTGTGGTGTATACACAGACATGTTTCGCCTCCTGCTATAGAAGCTTTACCAAGGTTAAAATTCAACATTTAAATAACTTTCTACCGGAAATACCTCTTCCATAACTTAACAGCTTTTTGAATCCCGTCTTGAAAGAGAGTCTGCCGACCACTGATCCCGACACATTAACTCTTCATATGCCAAACTCCTGCTTCAACAATTCCCAGTAACTGGATTTACTCCAAGTCTAACTCTACATATGCAAGTTCACATATCTACATTAATTCAGATAGAACCACCACAGTTCAATACAACATATTCTCATATGTGTATATGATACATCACATCTGTAAGGATACATGTGCATCACACACACAAATATAACCCAGATCAGTAGCCAATATCCTCTGAAGTGACTTCCTCTAATCCAAAATTCCAATAATATTTAGATCAAAAAGAAGTGTTTCTATTATAGAAACATATTAAATCTCAATTCATTGTTTAACCCATTTGGATATAGGGCCTCCAAATCATGAATCCACCTGGATTCCATTTGTAATAACGCCTCGTCTCTATCACCCCTTCTTTGATCTTTCCTGAGTTGTGAAATATACATAGCCATCATTCCAGTGGGTGACCCCCCATGTTTCTCTTCAAAATGCCTAGCTGCTGGGCTTTTCACTCTCTTGTGTACTATATCTCCTATATGCTTCAATAACCTAACTTTAAACTGTCTCTTTGTCTTCCCAATGTAAATCTTTTGATTAGGACATATTAATTGATATATCACTTCCTCAGATTTATAGTTAAAAATTGTTTAATAGGATACCATTTGCTTTTATTGTGATTAAAGAAACACTAATCCTGCTTAACATATTTGCAGGCCTACATGAGCCACACTTAAACATGCCTATCGGTCGGGCTCAATTCAACCAATTAAGAAATTCAGATTTGACCAACTGATCTTTCAGACTCCTAGACCTTTTAGCTACCACCATTGGTCTTTCACCCACAATACCTCTTAATGTAGGATTATTAGTTAGAACATGTCAATGTTTTGTTAAAGCCTGTTTCAAATGTCTCCAATGATTCCCAAATCTGGTTATGAATCGAACACAGTCATCCTTCATAGGTCTATTTTCACACTTTCTATCTTGAAAGACAAGTGTTTCTCTTGACAGCCGTGCTGCTCTCTCCCTATGCTTCTCTTCATTGCTGTCTATGGTTATGGGTGCAGACGCGCGTCTGTGACGTGTGCTTGTTTATACGCATGAGGCCTACACTCCTGATTAATTCCCACTGTGTGTATACCTATTTGAACCCCTCTGGGCCTAGTACCAGTTGCCCTTAAGTGGTGTTCCAGTTAGTCTCATTTGTCTGCTCCGTTTCGCTGTGACTCTTGCTTGGCCTCCGATCTCGCTCTGTGTATGACCCCGGCTCGTCTGACTATCCACATCGGTACTACCCGTGGCTCTGGCTGATCTCGCTCCGTGTATGACCCCGGCTTGTCTGACTATCCACATTGGTACTACACGTGGCTCTGGCTGATTCTGCTCAGTGTATGACCCCGGCTTGTCCGACTATCCACTATTGTACCGACCTGTGGCTCTGGCTGACTACTCCCTCTGTGTATGACCCCAGCTTTTCTGACTATCCACATTGGTATTGACCCGTGGCTTTGGCTGACTACTCGCTCCGTGTTGATCCCGGTTTGCCTGGCTATCCACCGGTGCGGACCAGTGGCTCTGGCTGACTACTTGCTCCTAGTTGTCCCCGGTTGTCTGACTATCCACTTGGCTCCGGCCTGTGGCTCTAGCCAACTTTCGATCCTCGTTGCTGGTTGTCTGACTACCCTCTTGTTACTGAACTTGGTACAGGCTGCCTACTCACTCCTTGTGATCCCTCCGTTATGGCTATTCATGTATGGTACTGTGGCAGTGCTGCCCATTCTTCGATTGCCACTATCTACATTCGTACTGGAGGTAGGATACACAGATCTCTGGGCGCTCAGTCCTACCTACAGATAGAACCATAGGCTATGTTCTATATTTCCTCTCCTCTTCGAGTAGTGCAGGCCTCTACCCTAGTGTCAGTCTGGGTAGTAGACTGTGGGCTATTGCCATACTGTTCGGGGGTATTACTGGGGTATTGCCTATTATATTGTACTCTAAATAAAGGTGGTTTTATTTCAACACACTTGCGTCTGACCTTCTGTTTGTACTGGTTACCATGAGTACTGAAGGTACAGCCAATCCACCTTCTCCGAGCATCCTGTCCAGGATGGACTCTCAGGATCAACGAATTGATCAGTTGTTTTTGGCCATGCAAACCGAACTGCGCACCTGGATCTTTTTGCTCAGCAACCGGTGGTCTCCCCAGACTCGGCATCGGCTGTTCTTGCTACCCCTGAGGTTAGTGTTGCTAGAGGTTTATCTGGGTCCACTCCATTACCTCAAAGCTATGAGGGGGAACCTACACTCTGCCAGGGGTTCCTCACTCAGCTGGGGATTTTTCTAGAGATGGTACCACATGCGTTTCCAAGCAAGAGAAGTAAAGTGGGACTCCTGATTTCCCTCCTGTCAGGCAAGGCATTGGCATGGGCCAACTCTGTTTGGGAGACAGACAAACCGGTAATTTACAATTTCACTGAATTTGTGGCCTCATTTCGTAGAGTCTTTGGAATTCCGGGTCGGGACACCTCTGCTGCCAAACATCTTATGACCATCCACCAAAGCACACGTACAGTAGCGGAGTATGCAATAGAATTCCATACTCTAGCAGCGGAGGTAGGATAGAATAACGAAGCAATTGTAACCGCATTCTCCCAGGGCCTAAGTGACTTGATCAAAGATGAAATCACAGCCCTTGAGCTGCCGAATGATCTGGAGGAGCTGATTTCGGTGATCATTCTGGTAGATACGCACATCCGAGAGAGGCCATTGCTCAAGGAACGTATGCGTAGGCCACCGTCCCGGTTGGTACCCAGCTTTGTGAACCCACCAAATCCTCCCTAGGTGGAGTCTCGCAGTCCCCAGAAACTCTTCCAGGCAAGCCGATCCTTGAAGTAGTTCTGTCTTGGGCTGAGTCCTCTGTGGCTGCTCCAGCCTTACTAGACTCAGGGGCCGCTGGGCTTTTCATTGACACAGATTTTGCAGCTCAGCATTTGATTCCACTGCTTCCTCGCTCCTCTCCGTTGGCTATTGAGGCTATTGACCGAAGACCCCCACAACCAGCTCAGGTTACCCACAAGACTCGTTCCTTGTCCGTAAGAGTAGGGGCACTCCACTTGGAGATCCATTTTCCTCATTACGCCATTATCTTGGGCTTTCCCTGGCTACAACTGCACAGCCCAAGGGTTGATTGGCAAAGATGTGACATCGTCTCTTGGTCCTCGCAGTGCGCTAAGTCTTGCCTACAGAAGCCTATGAGAATCTTGTGTAGTCTACCTCACTACCTGCTGCGTATCAGGCTTACAGAGAGGTGTTTAACAAGATAGAGGCCAGTACGTTGCCACCGAATAGGCCATACAATTGTACTGTTGATCTAGTTCCTGGCTCTAGACCTCCTAGGGGCCGGGTGTATCCCTTGTTGGTGGAGGAGAACCAAGTAATGGAGAACTATGTGGCTTATGCCCTGTCTAGGGGTATCATTCGCAAGTCTTCCTCTCCTGCAGGAGCAGACTTCTTTTTTGTCAAAAAGAAGGATGGGGAACTGAGAGCATGTATTGACTTCAGGGGCCTAAATAAGCTGATGGTCAAGAATGCCTAACCCATTCCGTTGATCACCGAGTTGTTTGATCGAATAAGGGCTCTACAGTATTTACCAAGCTCGATCTCAGGGCCGCTTACAACCTTGTAAGAATGAAAGAGGGCCACAAGTGGAAGACAGCATTTAACACTCGGAGTGGTCACTATGAATATTTAGTGATGCCCTTTGGATTGTGCAATGCCCCTGCTTTCTACCAGGAATTCATTAACAATGTCTTGAGAGATTTGTTGCAAAGGTGTGTTGTGGTTTACCTGGATGACATTCTCATACATTCGCCTAATATAGAGACCCATTGGGCTGATGTGTCTTTGGACTTACAACTGCTGATGGAGAACAAATTGTTCTGTAAATTGGAGAAATGTGAGTTCCATAGATCCCAGGTGACATTTTTGGGACACGTTATCTCTTCTGGTCTAGCCATGGACCCAAAAAAGCTGTCTGCTGTCCTGCAATGGCCACTTCCGATGGGTTTAAAATCTATACAGCAATTCCTGGGTTTCAACAATTACTATAGGAAGTTCATACGAAACTCCTCTACTCTGGTTAAGCCACTCACGGACATGACCCAGAATTGGGTGAATACATCTGACTGGTCACCAAGTGCCCTGCAAGCCTTTGAGAACCTGAAGGCCTCCTTTGCCAAAGCTCAGATTCTGTCCCCAACCCGAATCCCACCCTGCCCTTCACACTGGAAGATGATGCTTCGGAGTCTGGAGTAGGCATCTTGCTGTCCCAGAGTGCAGGCCCTGGGAAATCATTACTTCCGTGTGGGTTTGTTTCGAAAAAATTATCTAAAACTGAGAGTCTAGGATGTCATTATTCTCTCAAAGAATGGCAGCATCTACTAGAGGGCACTAGTGTTCCCATTCTGACCCTGATGGACCACAAGAACCTCACACGTCTGTCTGAGACCAAGGGGTTATCTCCACGTCAGGCCAGTTGGGCCCTGTTCCTGTCTAGGATTAACTAAATGGTTTCTTACCTTCCGGACACTAAGAATATCAAGGCAGACACCCTGTCCCAGCAGTTTGGGGCGGATTCCGAGAAGGAGTGTCCTCCAACCCCTCTCATTCCCTCCGATCAAATATTGGCTAATATTCGCACAAAGTATTACATCTCCTCTGGGAGAGGAGATATTGGCCGCTTAGGCTTCTGCACATGTTGACAAGGCCAGAGGGAGATGTTTCACACCAGAGTCTCTGCATAATAGATTACTGGAAGCTTATCATTCCTCGAAGGCAGCTGGGCACATTGGGCGAGACCAACTCATTTAGTCTACTTCTAGACTATTCTGGTGGCTTAGTCTGAGAACAGATTGTTCTGCGTTTGTGTTTGCATGTTCCACTTGGGCGTAGACTAAGACCCCCAGACACCTACCGGTGGGTCTCCTTCATCCCATTCCTAATGGGGAACGTCCTTGGTCTCAGTTGTCTATAGATTTCATGGTCCAACTGCCAGTATCAGAGGGGTTCACAGTTATCCTTATGATCGTGGATTGATTTTCCAAAATGGAGCATTTTGTACCTCTTAAGGGACTTCCCTCTGCTAGGAAGCTGGCCAAGATCTTTGCCAGAAAGGAGGTTCGCCTCCATGGTATACATAAGGTGGTGGTCTCAGATCGCAGAGCCAGTTTGTGTCTCATTTTTGGAGGTCGTTTTGTGGTCAGATGGTCATTCAACTCTCATTCTCCTCAGCGTACCATCCCCAGTCTAATGGTGCTGCTGAGAGGTCTAACCAAGCATTGGAACAGTTCCTTCGTTGCTTCATTTCGGGCCATCATTACAATTGGGCAAACCTGATAGATTTGGCAGAGCTTTCCAGGAAATGTGCGGTGAAAGTGAATTCCTCCTCTCAGAACTCCCTGTTTATGATTAACTACGGTTTCCAGACTTCGATTCTTCCTGGGTCATTTGAGGCACAGAACATTCCGGCTCTGGATGAGCATTTGCAGGCACTCCGTGCCACTTGGGTACGGGTTCAGAGATCCCTGCAAAGGTCCACGCAACGCTATAAAAGACACACAGACTGTAGACGACTGTCAGCTCCGGTGTTCCACTTGAGAGAGAGAGTGTGGTTGTCATCTTGTAACCTTAATCTCCAGGTGCCTTGTAGGAAGCTGGCTCCTCGTTTTGTTGGCCCCTTTAAGGTCCTCCGTAGAGTCAACCCTGTAGCCTACATGACACTGACCAATACCAGACAATTCATTTGAGGTGACAATCAAGACAAATCTAGAAAAGGCGTTCACATTGACATTCTGTGTGTACCATCCATACACAGCCACACTTTGATCTATGTACAAGAACTAGAAGGCAGGATATACTAAAATGTGGTGCTGCATTGGCGCACCAGAGATAGCTGTTCACTTATTGTAACGGTTTTTAGGACACTCAGACCAGTTGGTAAAATTAAACACAACTTTATTGAAGGAAAAATAATGCAAACGATCGCCTTCTACAGGCAGCAGTGATAATAAACTGAAATGCCAGGGATAACCCAAAAGGTACAATATATAGAATGAGGTAGACACACTATCTAGGCCACAACGGAGTCCACCGGTAAACTGAACGTTAGACCAAGAGCCAATGGCGCCCAGCCGGACCAACTTAACGTGACTACTCTGCAGTTGTATTGCTTGAGTCGCCGTCCACACAAGCGGCCGACTCGGCAGATGTAGCACAGCGAGTAAGGCTCTAAACCGGGGAATGAAGGCTTTGTGAGAGTAAGCAGCACTGCAAGGGTAAAAATGCACGTTTAACAACAGAAGGCTCAGTATGGTATTGTAGCTCTGCAAGCGTACGGAGGCTCTATAGAGGAAGCACAGCTCAGCAAATCAGCACGGAACTCTGCACTAATCGGAGGCAACCAAAGGGTGAAGTGGTCACACAGCAGTTGGGGAACAGCAATGGCAGAAGAAGAATGTCGCCGCGGTGACAACAGGAACAGGCAGGTCACTGGAAAAGGCCGGTAGTCGATCACGGAGCAGGAAGTCAGCCGGGCCGGGTCGTAGCACGAAGGAGGTTCTCATACAAGCCGGGTCATACATGGGCAGGAACGCCACCCAAGCCAGGTCAGGAAATGGAGGTGGTTCGCAGACAAGCCGGGTCAATCACAATCAGGAACACTGGAGCGTAGTCAGGACAAGCCGAGTCGGTACACAAGAATCCGGAACACAGGAACACTGCAACAGCAAGACTGGCTCAGAAACACCACGAAAGGGCATCTGACAGTTGTCCAGGCCAGGCATAAAAAGGTCACCAGGGGGCAGGCCAAACCAACTCAGCAAATCAGAGTGTAACACAAGCGAGAGTGACAGGAGGATCACAGGCACTGTGATACTTATTTTACTGCAAACTGTAGGGATTATAGTTTCTAAAGCCAACCTAAGTCTATCTTGTACAGTACTGTAAATATACTAGTGAGACACTATTTAGTAGTGTCAAAGACAGGATCTAGTTGCTTGTGGTTGTAGGATGTATAGGTGTGTGAGAGCTGTATACAGTGACTGTGACAGACAAGTACAATAAAAATCTTAAAATAAAATAAAAAAAACTCTGACAGACTGAAAAGGAATATTTTGATACAAGCTACGATGACAGACCATAATAGACTGACTGAAATAGTGACATAGATATATACATCATCTGTATTATTGACTAAGCAGAACCACAGGTCAAGAATGTCCACATCTCCAGCTAGGAGAGTTTCTGCTGCTGTCATAAGTGTACAGCCTATTGCTATCACCATTGTAACATCTAGTCCCTGTAGTTATAATTGCAATCTCTCAGGAACCTCGATCTATGAAATCTCCAGTCTGGAGTCACATCACTCACGATCAACAAACTAATAATGTTGCTATGTGTTGCATAGGTAAAAAAAAAAAATATTTGAGCAAGGGGAAAGCAGGATCCCATCTATGCACCTCCTCATTGAGATCCCACCTAAAGTATAACCACAGATCCGAGTGGGAAGACCACCAGTGGCACATCAGAGGGGTCATTACTAGCGCACTCCAAATAGTGGAGGTACAAAAATTGCACAAAATAATCCCAAAGAGTGTCTGTGGAATGGCAAACCAGACAAAATGTTAGCAATTGACATGCTGCACTATTTGTTTAAAAGAGTGATTTGAAAGAACTAATGGCATATCCCTCCAAGTTATTTCTGTAGAACAGCTGTGCCAGAGTACAAGCTAGTGGTTAGTCTGGTAGGCAAAGGACTGGAAACATCGTAGGCAAGAAAGTTTGCCTGACTACAGATGTAGAAACATAGAATTTGATGGCAGATAAGAACCATTTGGTCCATAACGTTTTAAAGTTCCCCCCTCCCTCCCCATTCCGGACATCAGCTCTCTATTGACAGCAGGAGATCCTGGTTCTGAGACCAGCCGGTGGCTCTTCAGCAGAGCTAAAAAGAGGATTTTAGTCTTACCTGTTAAATCCTTTTATCTTAGTCCATACAGGTTACTGGTAACTCTGGGTAGGCGAACCGCCCCTTTAAGTTGGCAGGAACAATTCTAGAATTGTATGCAGGGGGTGGAGCCTACCTTCCCTCCTTGGCTGCAGCTAGCCAACCAGCTCCATAAAGATTTTGGGCACTAACTATTGACTAGATAATAGAAGGGAAATAAGACTCCTTTGAGCATGACCCCGAAGGACCCCCACGGTCTGCCACAGGAGAGCCATACATGGTCTCTTGACAGGGTGGCAGACCAGTAACCTGTATAGACTAAGAGAAAAGGATTTAACAGGTAAGACTAAAATCATCTTTTCTCTGTCGTCCAATACAGGTTACTGGTAACACTGGGATGTCCAACCATTGAGTTTCCCAGAGGCGGGAAGTAAGGCAAGGACTAGGCGCAAGGCCCCCAAAATCACCAGTGCAGATATGAACCATCAGATCAGAGATAGCCCAACAAAACAACTGAAGTGTCAACGAACACTGAACAGGGGTAACAACACCCCAGGAACTGTTAAACAGCACACTGAACTAGAGCCAACGGGGCTCAAAAGTGAAGGAAGCACCAAGAACCGAAGTAAATCCTAGACAGGCAAGACTGCCTCCAGGATTTTCCTCTCAACGCTGGCGCCAGCCGATGCCAAGTGGCCGCCTTGCACAACTGATCAGCGGAGGCCTGATTCTTGTAAGCCCAAGAGGCCCCAATAGATCTTGAAGAATGAGCTGTGACCCTGAAAGGGACAGGCTTCTTCCTTAGCTCATAAGCCTTACGAATAGTGGACTTGATCCAAGAAGCAATAGTCACTTTAGATGCAGGTCTTCCTGCCCTAGGACCCTCAGGAATGACGAACAGCGCGTCAGAATGCCTGACAGACTCAGTGAGATGTACATAAAACACACCACTTCTAACAAGTGGAGACCCCTCTCCTTGTCAGAGGTGGGGTCCAGGCAGAAAGAGGGCACCACAATCTCCTGATTGATGTAGAATTTAGAGACCACCTTTGGGAGAAACGCCTGAGAAGTGCGAAGCACTGCCTTCTCCTTGTGAAAAACCAAATAGGGTGGTTTACAGGACAGAGCATGTAACTCCGCAACACAGCGGACAGACACAATCGCCAGGAGAAAGGCCATTATCCACGTCAAGAGGCGTAGAGGAACAGTAGCAAAAGACTCAAATAGGGGGTGCTGAAGGACACCCAGAACCAAGTTAAGATCCCACTGAGAAGCAGGAATCTTAAAGGCAGGACAAGCATGAGCAATGCCCTGGAAGAAAACCCTGACATCAGAAAGGATGGCAATGCACCTCTGAAAGAAAACAGAAAGCGCAGAAGTCTGAACCTTAAGGGAACTCAAACTGAGGACCTCATCCACACTGTCCTGCAAGAAGGCCAGGACCGTAGGCAGATCAAAATCCTGAGACAGGTCCTTGTCAGCACACCAAAACAGAAAGGTCGACCAGACACAATGGTAGATCTTGGAAGAAACAGGTTTGCGGGCACTGAGCATAGTAGCCACCAAACCAGAAGAGAACCCTTTCTTCTTCAATATTGAGGATTCAGTTTCCAAGCCGTCAAAGCTAGCCAATGAACATCCTCCTTCCACAGGTAACTCTGTAGAAGGTCCAGGCGGTAAGGGAGCCAGAAAGGCTATGCCAATGACAGACCCAGAAGCTCCGGAAACCAAGACTGACGAGGCCAGTATGGAGCAATCAGAATGACTGAACAACGTTCAGTCGCAATTTCCGTAACTCCCTGTGCAACATTCTGAGGGGAGGAAAGATGCAGGCCAGAGAGAATAACCAAGGAATGGACATCACATCTACTGCCAGAGGGTCTCTCCACCGAGGGCAGAACCTCGGTACCTTCCTGTTGTGTCTTGTCACCATCAAGTTGATGTAAGGAGGACCCCATTTCTGAACAATGAGGTGGAAGACCTCTGGGTGCAACTCCCACTCTCCGATGTCCACTGTGCATCGACTGAGGAAGTCAGCCATGACGTTGTCTACACCTGGAATGTGCACTGCGGATATGGGAGGAATGTGTTCTTCTGCCCAAGACAAAATAGCCTTGACCTCTAACCAAGCAGCGAGACTTCTTGTTCCGCCTTGCTTGTTGATGTAAGCTACGGCCATGGCGTTGTCGGACTCTACTCGGACCAGACAGTCTTCCAACTAAGATGTCCAATGTCAAAGGGCATGAAATATCGCCCCAAGCTCCAGTATGTTGATCGGAAGGAGGGATTCCTCCGGAGACCACTGACACTGAGCGCTCAAGCGACCCAGGACCGCTCCCCAGCTGGAGAGGCTGGCATCCGTCATCACCTTGGACCAGAAAGGTACCAGGAAGGACTTGCCTTTCAGCAGGTTGGAAAGGTCGAGCCACCATGACAAACTCAGTTCCACAAGAAGAGAAAGAGAAACTGATGTCTTCAGAAGGTCCAGTTGACCCTTGCACACCTGGATCACAAACCTCTGGAGCTCCCTGGTGTGCGCCATGGCAAATGGGACCGTTTCTATGGTGGATATGAATTTTCCCACTAGAGAGGATAGCTTTTGGACTGGAACTGGACTCTGTGCCAGGACCGCAGAAATCCTGTGGGCGATCTGGTGAGCCACCTCATCCGCAAGGAACACCATGCTCTTCTGAGTGTCGATGAGAAGGACCAGGAAGACCAGACGCTGAGACGGGATAAGATCTGACTTGTCCAAGTTGATGATCCACCAGTGATGGGTGAGAGCATGAATGCATTGCTGAACCTGCTGATGAAGAAGTTCCGCAGAGGGGGCTTTCAGACTTCCATGTATGGAGTAACTCTTACGCCGTTCCGGTGGAGGATGGATACCAAGTCTCCCAGAACACGGTTGAAGGCCTGAGGAGCTGTCATCAGACCAAATGGAAGAGCTGAGAACTGAAAATGTCCCCTGTCGCAGGCAAACCGGAGGTACTGCTGGCTCGCTGGATGAATGGCAATGTCCTGAAGATCCAGAGTAGCAAGGAATTCCCCTGGGGACATGGCAGCAATCACCATCTGTAGAGACTCCTGGTGATAATGAGCCCAGGTCAGAAAGAAATTGAGATCCATCAAGTCCAAAATGGGACGACAACCGCCATCTTTCTTGGAGACCACAAAGAGGTTTGAGTAAAAATCCATAGCCCGGTCCTGAACTGGCACCAGCTCTAGAACATCCTTGTCCAGAAGAGCCTGAACAGCTCTGTTGAACACACTGCGTTTCTCTGCACCCTGAGATGTGTGAGAAGGACGAAAACGAAAGGGAGGAAGAGAGATGAAAGGGATCCTGTACCCTTCCGTCACCATCTGTATAACTCATGGGTCCGCCACTGAACCCTCCCAAATGCTGTGATAGTGTCGCAGACGATCACCCACAGCAGAGTGCGGACCCGGGCTCGGCGAGTCATGCCAAAGAAGGCTTGGAAGCCTTGGGCTTGGAGGAGACCTTGGGCTTCCATTGTTGTTTGGGCTTGGGGGAGGTATGCGGAGCTGAGAGAACCGTCTGATTCACCGGACGTGTTTCATTCTGAAAGGAACGAAAATACAGATTACGTTTAAGCGGTAATTTCTTTCTGGGAACCAAGGGTAGAAGAGTATTCTTACCCCCTGATCCTTAAGATCTGGCCCAAACACGGAGGTACCCTGAAAGGGTAGGGAGAGTAATGCTTTCTTAGATGCAGTGTCAGCAGACCAGATCTTGAGCCAAAGAGCCTGTCTGGCCACCACAGACATGGTGGAAACCCTAGCCACCAAAGGACGGCATCAAACAAGGCAGCAGAAACATAGTGATGTGCCCCAGAAATGTTGGAAAGAAGGCGCAACTTATCCGAGGTAGGCACATCCTGACGGACAGCCCGGGTGAGCTGTTCAGTCCAGACCACAATGGCCCGGTTCACCCATGCTGCTGAGAATGCTGGACACATAGCAGAACCAGCAGGGGCAAAAATGGACTTGAGGGAAACCTCAAGTTTCTTGTCAGTTCAGTCCTTCAGAGCAGAGGCATCAGAGACTGGTAAGGCAGTAGACTTCGATAGCCAGGAAACAGGAGCATCCACTTTGGGATGATGAACCCACTGAGTAAGAGCAGCTTCAGAAAAGGGATAAAGCTTGGCAAATTTCTTGGACACAGAGGGTTTCTTGTCCGGGGATTTCCACTCCCCAGACACAAGGCGGTCAAGAATAGGGTTAGGTGGAAAGTAAGTAAGGGGCTTTTTAGGCTCCTGGAATACATCAGAGTGATCAGAAGGAACCTCCAGAACTAAAGGAATGTTAAGAGTAGTTAAGACAGCCCTGATTAGGCCCTCAGCGGAGGGTTAAGGAACATTGTTGGTGAGGCTTAAAAAATAAAAAAAAGACATGCATCCATCAAGTTTAGTCCATGGCATATCACCTCTGTTGATGCAGAGGCAAGCCATTTCCACTAAGCCTCAAGTATGTAATAAAAATTCCATTATGGCAGTTGAATATTTCCCTTGTATCTGCTTTGAAACCAGCTGTCATAATCCTCTCTGAACGAGAAAGGTATCCATTACTTCTTTAAAAACAATAACATTATCTGCAAGCACAGCATCACAAGGCAGAGAATTCGATAATTTTACTGCCCTTACTGTGAAGACTCTCTTCCTTTGTTTTAGTCAAAAGTGCCTTTCCTCTAATCTTAATGGATGATCTCTTGTTTTTTTTTCTCAGCTCTTTGAGTAAATAGTTTCTTGGAGAGTTCCTTGTATTGACCTTGAATATAATTATACCCCTTAGATGTCCCTTCTCTAATGTAAAGAAGCCCAGTTTGGCTAGTCTCTATAACTCAGATCCTCCAATCCCTTTTTCAGTTTTGTTGCATGTCTTGACATTTTCCAGTTCAATAATGTATTTTTAATAACTGGTGCCCAAAACTGTACTCCTTATTCTAGATGAGGCCTTACCAAGGATTTATAGAGAGGCAGAATTATATTTCCATCTGTGATGATATGGCCCTGGTGTCTCTGCCATGGAAGGTACAGCAGTTCAGGCACGTTATCTTCTATGGGTTTCTTTCACTAACCTGTACAGATAACTGCTATACTAAGCACTAAGGCTAAGCAGCTGCACTGTGGTGGTGGTGGTGACACACCCATACTCAGGTGACACTTTATCATACAGTGCAGCTGTATCAACATGAGGCAGCTGCATTCTGCTCATAGTGGTGCTGTTGGGGTGGACTCAGATTGGAACATGGTGGGGCACTTTGAATGGGAGTGGGTCCCGGTGTTGGACTCATGGTGGGGGCTGTGGGAGACTCTCTCTGTCTTTAAATTACCTATATAGCTCTATGGAACTCTGAGCACTGTTCAGCATTGCAGGGAGGTTTGGCTTTATATTATAAGAAGCTGGGAAATCCCACCCCATAGGGGAGCGTAGGCAGAAAATGTCAAACTTCTTGCAAGAACATTTTAATCTTTAGTGAAAAAGAGGACAAAATACTACATTTTGTACGAGTGGAATTTCCAACAAGAAAAGTGAAAACCATTTCTTTTTTTTGTGAAATTTCCTATGAGAATAAAATTGGACTTTTCACCCATCCCTACCTAGGGGCTCAACCTCTGGAGTGAGCTTTTATATGTACCCCTGTAGGAGTTCATTGTCAGGGTACAACAGTATAAATCTGGAATGCAGTACTTGTTTAAAGCAAAACCTCACAACTACTATGTTTCAGACATTTTCTATTGGACTTCTGAACCAGATAATCAGGTAAGGTGGTCATCTCATCGAAACAAGTCACAAAACAGGACAACTTAAAAAAGGAGATGAGGAGATACATATACAGGGATAGTATTCTCCTACACAGTTTGCCATATACACATACAATCACAGTTCTTACACTAAAAACACTCACTCATCAATATTTACACCAACATAACATTTTTATTTAAAACCTATACACATATTGGGACATTTAAAGTATAAGCAGGTTAGTGAGTATGACATTGTGAGTAATTGATTTTGTGAGAAAAAGAAAGTAAGTGGGTGAGGGATGTTTTGAAAGACTGGAATATCAGGGGAGCTGAAATCTCTGGATGAGAGGGGAGAAGAAATCTCTGGATGAGAGGATCCCTGGGCCCTCAGAGTCAAAGCGACAGGAATGGTTCCCAAACGACCAAAGGAAGAGCACAGCAGGAAAAAGGAAGAGGAAGGGAGATGAAAGGAAGCTACCATTGGGAGAAGCAAGGGAAGAATACAGGCACCACAACCTGGACATCCTGACTCAGGAGGACTAGAAAGGCACCATCCAAGTTTGCAGATATATTGATTAATATTTAATGGCATTTCTTTTTTTTTGTTAAATGGTGAAACTCCAATTAATTCATACATGGAGTAATTAGAAATATTTTTAAGTAAGGAAAATAAAATTAGTAAATATTTGTGGACATTGTGTACATAATTATAATTATGTACCCCTTGCTTCCCAATGCAGTTTATACAAACCACACAGACAAGGGAACGGTTGAAAAAAGGGGCTAATGTGTGGGGAGGGTATCAGAAAGGGGGCCCCTGTAGGGCCAGATAGGGTTCCAGAAGGGCTCTTGCCCTCCTGGTTACTCCTTCCTGATATAGATGCAAATGATCAGTTGTATAGTTCACTTACTTCCCTTCTACCTTATTTACTAAAGCAGAGCTGTCTGCACCTCCATCAAGGAGGTGCATGTAGCCTTGAACAGGCAAATCTGATGGCTCCACTTAGTACATCTGCATGGATGAGACAGGGCGCATAGAACAAATGGAACGAACAATGTGCCTATAATGCTCCCAGACTCGAACCAACTGTTCCTAGTACATGCACCCTGCACATTAATATTCTGACCTTATCTTTACAAGGAATTTACTATATTTTGTATTACTCTGTATATCTTTATCTTCACAATCAATACTTACTTACTTGAAAAGAGCAGTTCCGCAGACAACACATTTATACGTCCCAACTGCTGTATTATGTGTGTATTCTCCAGCAAATGCACTGAAATAAAAGTTTAAAAAGTTTATTAAAGCAGCAGTCACAATAATACAAATAATTAGAAATGTATACCTTTGACTATCTTTCTATTTTTTTCATTGAATATAAAAGATATAAGCCAGGAGTGTTGAGCTTCAGTCTTCGGGTGTACCTATTAGACCAGAATTTAAGAATACAGCAGCTATTTAACCCTTTGAGTGCCAGAGGGGTACGCAACGCATTGCAGAGCAATGAGTTCTGTATCCCTCTGGCAATCAAAGGGTTAAGAATGTAGCTGCTTAAACTTAGTCATGCTAGGTAACTATAAAACACACTGACATTAAAGATTTTATTCTTCATGAACAAGAAAGAACAAACTGTTTTTTTAATCATGTTAAGTTCCTGTCCCAGGCAGTCATCGTAGAAGGTAGAACAATAGATGGCAAGTCTACTAGATGTCCCTTCTAATTCCCCATCCCTCACTTTACCTCTTCTCTCTCACATGCATTGGCCCATTCTTAGTCCCTCCATTCCGTCACCCATGCCCCTACACGTTTAATTCTCACTCCAGGTTTCCTTTCTGGCCTGCTTCCCTTTCCTTTTTTCCCCATTTGGGAAATTTTCCCATTTACAGAATCTTCCCATTTCTATTGGACTGCTCTGATTCCCTTCCTTCCATTGACCCCCCACTTAACCTTCTCTCATTCTCTTCATCCTTTTCCAATATTAGGTTTCCTCTTTTCCCCCTGTCCCACCACAATTCATATCAGTTAAATTTGGATCAGTCCGTCCCCATATCTATCAGTGAAATGAATTGCGGATTGTATTGCAACGTTAGCCATTGTAAACTTTAGCATATATTTAGCACACATTTTTAGAAATGTGATAAATATTATTTTAGTACAATAGCAATATGCAACATTGACATGAAGGTCATTTTCACCCAAATCATTAACACATAAAGGCATCTTGTGATAAATAATGGGATGTCTAGAAACCCTGATGGCTGATTAGAAAAAACGTGGGTCCGTATTTTGAAATGAAACATGCAGTAATTCTGGGAGTAAACAGCTGCACCAAGACACTAGAAGAGATAGTGTATGTTGTAAAGGGCAAGACATCACACACAACCAGATATGTTGTTTACTTCACTGTTAAATTATACACTACTTTAATAATGTCCTCAAAAAGTACTTGGGTAGGGAGAGGGGGAAAGGAGTACAAGCAGTGCAGTGATGTGTTAGTAAAGTGGTAGTCCAAAAACTGGCTGTAGCCATGGTTGATGCAGTGTGTGTAACAAATGGTGATAATCCTTCTCCTCCTGAGGATATTGTTTGTAAACGTTCTACCACTACCAGGCATATTAACCCCTTAAGGACCGGGAAAATCTGAGTTAGATTTGACTTAAGGACCGGAGCAATTTTGACTTTTTTGACTATGTCTTTGTTCAACCATATTTTCTCTTTAATTCCTTTTGTGCACCCACATAAATTATATACTGTTTTTTTAAGCACAAGTAGGGCTCTCTTTTGATACCACAGTTATATGAATACTTCATTGTTTAATTTGATTAAAATAGAAAAAAAGAGGAAAAAAATTGAAAAAAAACAACATTTTGCTTACATTTTTCTGTCAGGATTTGCATACTATTAGTTAATGAAAAAAAATACCCCTAAATATATTCATTTGCTTCTCCTGAATATAAGAGTACCCCATATGCCTAGTATTTTAGTCCTTTCCTCACATTTACAAGGTAAATATTACAAGATGGCTGCCGTTATTTCCAACTTGTGATTTTTCAACAATTGGCATGTGAGCATCATAGCTTAGCTGACGGTGCCAGAACCAAAAATGTCCCACAAAGGTATATGTTTCTGAAAACTACACAACATAAGGTAAATAATCAGGAGAATTTTGGAGTTTTTCATGCAGCTATTTTTCCGGAAATATTTTTCAAAATTGTGGTAATATTTTGATTTTTTGCAGTTTTCACACTTACATTTCAATACTACTGTTAATATCAAGCACATGATAGGTAAAGATTTTTAAAAATGCATTGTTTAGTGTTCAGCTCCTTCTTCTGAGTACGGCAATACCCCATATGCATAGCTTTCTCATGGTTTGGGGGAGCTACGGGGACCAAATTGGAACATGCGCATTTCCAGGTTCATACTTTGAATCTTCACAGCTTGCATCACTGGTGCCATGTCTCATTTGGGGCTGTGTAACAGTGCTCCACTCTAAGATTTCCCCCCAAAAGTATATATTTTTGGAAAGTAGACACCCCAGGCTTTTTATGTATGTTTTCAATTTTCTTACGCAGCCATTTTACCACCAATCGCTTGTAAATCTTGAGTTAAAAAAAACAGCGTTTTTCACACTTGCACTTCAATGTTGATGTGAATTTCAAGCACATGATAGGTGAAGATTTTTAAAAATGCATTGTTTAGTGTTCAGCTCCTTCTTTTGAGTACGGCAATACCCCATATGCATAGGTTTCTCAAGGTTTGGGGGAGCTACGGGGCCCAATATTGAACAAATATTGAATTTTCACATCTTGGTTAACTGGTGCCATTACTCATTAATTGGGCTACTTTCCAGTGCTCCACTTTAGGATTTACCCCCAAAAGTGTATATTTTTGGAAAGTAGATACCCCAGGCTTTTATTTTATGTATGTTTTCAATTTTTTTACGCAGCCGTTTTACCACCAATCACTCGTAAATCTTGACGCAAGTTAAAAAAAAACAGCGTTTTTCACACTTGCACTTCAATGTTGATGTGAATTTCAAGCACATGATAGGTGAAGATTTTTAAAAATACATTGTTTCTCAAGGTTTGGGGGAGCTACGGGGCCCAAACTGGAACATGTGTGTTTCCAGTTTCACACTTTGAATTTTCAAATCTTGCGTCACTTGTGCCATGTCTCATTTGGGGCTTTGTATCAGCGTTCCAGCTTAAAAATTTCCCCCCAAAAGTGTATATTTTTGGAAAGCAGACACCCCAGGCTTTCAGTTTAGGTGTGTTTTCAATTTTTTTTACGCAGCCATTTTACCACCACTTTCTCGTAAACCTGACGCAAGTAAAAAAACAGCATTTTTCACACTTCGCCTTCAATGTTGATGTGAATTTCAAGCACAGAATAGGTGAAGATTTTATAAACTGAATTGATTAGTGTTCAACTCCTTCTTCTGAGTACGGCAATACCCCATATGCATAGCTTTCTCATGGTTTGGGGGAGCTACTGGGGCCAAATTGGAACATGCGCGTTTCCAGGTTCACACTTTGAATCTTCACATCTTGCGTTACTGGTGCCATGTCTCATTTGGGGCTGTGTACCAGTGCTCTTTTTTAAGATTTCCCCCAAAATTGTATATTTTTGGAAAGTAGACACCCCAGGCTCTCGTTTTAGGTGTGTTTTCAAATTTTCTACACAGCCATTTTACCACCAATCCTGTGAAAACTTGACGTAAGTAAAAAAAAAATTCAGCATTTTTCACACTTTGACTTCAATGTTGATGTGAATTTCAAGCACAGAATAGGTGAAGATTTTATAAACTGCATTGGTTAGTGTTCAGCTCCTTCTCCTGAGTACGGCAATACCCCAAATGCATAGCTTTCTCATGGTTTGGGGGAGCTACGGGGACCAAATTGGAACATGCGCGTTTCCAGGTTCACACTTTGAATCTTCACAGCTTGCATCACTGGTGCCATGTCTCATTTGGGGCTGTGTAACAGTGCTCCACTCTAAGATTTCCCCACAAAAGTATATATTTTTGGAAAGTAGACACCCCAGGCTTTCATTTTAGGTGTGTTTTCCAATTTTGTACACAGCCATTTTACCACCAATCCCTCATAAACCTTGACGTAAGTAAAAAAAAACAAAAAAAAAACAGTATTTTTCACACTTAGGGTTGGCGGCAGTATACTGGGCAGCATACAAATTGGTTTGGGACACAATTTCACCTAAATTGTCTTCCCCCAAAAACAAATCCAAAAAATTATCATTGGTAAATCCTTCCAAATCAATTTGAATCCCTGGGTTGCCTTTGAATTCTGATATTTGTGGGCATAAATTGATTGGTGATACCCATTCATTAGGATCAGGAGTGGCAGGTGTTGGGGCATTTCTTTGGGCAGATTTTTTGGCAGGTGCTGGGGCAGTTGCCAGGGCAGCTCTTGGGGCAGTACATCTTTTCTTTACAGAAGGCCCAGCGTCGTCACTAGAGCTGCCCTCACTCTCTGAAAACTACATTACGTCAGTCTGACACAGTGTTTGTTGCCTCTGAGTCAGACGCCAAAAATGCATATACCTCTTCAACACTGTACCTGCGCTGCATTTTGTCCACTTAATCTAAAAAACTTTTTTTTTTCTTACTCTATCCCTAAACCTAAATCTAACCCTAAAAGTTACCCTAACCTACGTATATCCTGAACCTACCTAACCCAGTTGAGCTACCTATCTAAACTGCACTTATTATATATATATTTTTTTTTGGGGGGGGGGTTGGGGTTTTTTTTCTTACGCTATCCCTAAACCTAAATCTAACCCTAAAACTTACCCTGACCTACGTATATCCTGAACCTACCTAACCCAAGTGAACTACCTATCTAAACTGCACTTATTATATATATTTTTTTGGGGGGGTGGGTTGGGGTTTTTTTTGGGTTTTTTTCTTACGCTATCCCTAAACCTAAATATAACCCTAAAACTTACCCTAACCTACGTATATCCTGAACCTACCTAACCCAAGTGAACTACCTATCTAAACTGCACTTATTATATATATTTTTTTTGGGGGGGGTTGGGGTTTTTTTTGGGGTTTTTTTTCTTACGCTATCCCTAAACCTAAATCTAACCCTAAAACTTACCCTAACCTACGTATATCCTGAACCTACCTAACCCAAGTGAACTACCTATCTAAACTGCACTTATTATATTTTTTTTTTTTTGGGGGGAGGTTGGGTTTTTTTTGGGGTTTTTTTTTTCTTACGCTATCCCTAAACCTAACCCTAAAACTTACCCTAACCTACGTATATCCTGAACCTACCTAACCCAATTGAGCTACCTATCTAAACTGCGCTTATTATATATATATTTTTTTTTTGGGGGGGGGGGTTGGGGTTTTTTTTTTTTCCCTAAACGTAAATCTATCCCTAAAACTTTCCCTAACACACGTCTACACTAAACCTACCCAACTACCTATCAAAACAACTTTATTTTTATTAATTTATTTTATCAATCTCTCTGTTTGCTTCTACTCTCTCTCTGTAATTCTGTCTAAACCACTCTGTATTCTGGGTTTTTATAGTATGGCTACAATAACATTGGAGGCAAGTGAAAAACATAGGAAGGAAATGGAAACCATTCTCATGGGATAATCTGTGGTGTCAGTGAAACAGCGGAAAATCTAAGTGTTTCTATTGATGAGAATTGTGGATTTTATTTTGTTTGTTTTTTTTGTTTTTTTGCAAAAAAAAAAAAAAATCCTTGGGAACAAAATTTTCATCAATCACTAGCAAAGAATATTTAACCCTTCTGGGCCAGAGAGACCTGCAACATTTTGCACAGAAGTCTTGAAGGGGCTGAAAAGTTTGTATATACAAGAACTGATATAAAAACAAAAAATAAGCAATGGGGAGTATATCTAGAAAGAGTACCTGTAAATGTAGTTCAGGGATATACAACCTTTGGCACCCCAGTTTTTGGGGACTACAATGACCACCAGACCCAACCAGCCGATGGGAGTTGTAGTCTCTGACAGCTGAAGTGCTAAAGGTTGCTATCTCAGATGTACTTATTTTTACCATACTGTCAAAAAACTACAATATGCAGTAGAGTTTTTTTCCAGAAGATATTTTACAATTCTCATCTTTTTTTTCACAGTATTTTTAAGAATGACATAATCTCTCATTGTTGGCATGCACTAAATCATTTTGTTAGTAAGTGATATGGATGGCAAGACTTCTGAGGCAAGGTTATGATCTGCTGCCAACTTATTTGTGGGGTTGAAGTGCCAGTGATTCACATTCTACAAACAGTCTGCTATCCAAGGAAGAGAGCGCTGCCTATTAAGTGAGACCCCATGTGTGGTAGAGACTTTTCAGGTCATGAATGGAAACAAGCAGTTACATCATTAATACATTTAGTTCAGAGGTAAGCCAGGGCTTCCTGCCAAGCTCCATGGTATAAATTAGAAAACAAAATGGTTAGATCTTGGCAAGCTAATTTTTATGCTGGAATCAGCTGAGACAGGCTTTATTCACTAAAAACACTTTTGGAAATGGAAAACTTTTTTTCAGGACACAGGGCTAGCAGCCAAGGACTAAAGCCATGTGAGGGCAGTTATTGAACATTTTTGACATTCCAACCACAAATGAGCCAATAAATATTTTCTCCACATGTGCTTCAAAAAGAAATTGGAGTGGAGTGGAAAGGAACTAAATTATGCTACCTTCTCACCCAGCCAAATTGTCTATGCTTACAATGACCACCTTCAGAATCAAGTCTTTCTGGCACTCAGCCACTGCGCTCATGGTTTTGCTTACTCTGATACCTTCCAGTAAAATGTACCCAAAACGTTTTCACTTCCCCACATTCTGCAGTAAACTGAAAACAGACTTTGCATACATTATTAACCTTCAGAGTGCCAGACAGTAAAGCAATGCATTGTGGACCTGACATTCCAAGGGTTAAGGGCATTTTTGACTGAATGTAAACTGTGCAGTAAGAAAATTGTGTTTGCATGTATCTCCTTGCATATTTACTTTGGAATCAGAGGCGTAACTAGAAGCCACCGGGCCCTGGTGCAAAAATTGTCATGCCCCCCCCCACATTGAGCCCACCACCACATTGCACCCCCCAATTGCCCAAATAGCCACAATTTCCCCCAATAGCCAGAATTGCCTCCTCATGCCCCTGAATTGTCACAATTGCCCCAACAGCCACAACTGCCCCCACATTGCCAATAGCCACAATTGCCTCCACATTGCCCCCAATTGAGCCCCAATTGCCCCCAATAGCCACATTTGCCTCCACATTGCCTCCAGTTGCCACCACATTGCCTCGACAATTATCCCCAATCGCCACATTGCCTCAACTGCTGTGCTGACACCCCCTGTGCCCATCTCCTACCTCCCTGGTGGTCCAACGGCTTGAGTGGCAGCAGAGGTCTTCTGCACAGCCCTCTTTAGCCGGAGCTACCGCATGGTCCTTCAGTAATGCAGAGCACTGGGAGATGAGGTCATCTCCCAGCACTCTGCATTACTACTACAGTGCCGACAGAGCCTGCACAGATCTCATCCTCAGCTGCTTGCTGCTCAGTGGTGCAGGGTGGGGGGTTGCAGGGGGCGACCGGTCCCCTGGAGTTGCGGGACTGGTCGCAGGTGCGACCCCCATGGTTACGCCACTGTTTGGAATGTGCATAAAGACGAAAGTGGCACAAATCCGAGGCAAACCAACTGCCCTATACTACACTATAGAGAACCAATAAAAGTTCCCATTGATTTAAATGGGCTTTTAACCCTTTGAATACTAGAAAGCACTCCATTGCATTGAAGAGCATGTGTTGAGGAGTTATAAGTCTTGTTTAAATCACTGGAATGGTATTGTTTGCCCCAGAATTGCTCTGATTTTGTCTATATACAATTTGTGTGCACTTTGTCTCTGAGTTCTAGGGATAGATTTAAAGGCAGGTGTTACACTAAAAAAAACATCAACGGGTTTTTTAACGTGTAGTAAGCCATTCAAAGGGCCATGTAATGAACTGCTAACGGTAGTTCATAAAGTAATATGGCCTCTACACTAACGTGCGTTTTGGGCCATTAAAAAAAACAAAAAAAAACACTTCACTTTGCTATTTAAAGGTTTAAAGGACTGCATTAGCTCCAAACATCCGATAAGGGACTCACTTACCGCACAAAACTTAAGACTCAGTTTTGTTGGCCGTAAAGTCCCTTATCAGATCTTTTGCCAGCTAACACAAAAAAACAATGTCCAGTGGATGTATTGATATGGGGCCCTAAGCCCCACATCAATACATCCAAAGTGCCTAAAACATGTCCAAAGTTAGTAGGATTAACCTTATGAGTGCTAGTGGGGTGTAATTATCCCACCGGCATTAATAGGGTTAACCCGACTAAGTAAAGCAACATCGCATTAACACTTACGATTAATCCTGATGTCCAGCGGAGTCCACAGATTGCTGGTCCTTCTGTCCTTGTCTTCTGTCTTCCGCCTTCTCTTCAGTCTCTCTGAAAAATAAAATAAATAATACCAAGCATGAACAACGACATTCCTGAACCCTTTGAGTGGCAGAGGGGTACGCAACGCATTGCACAGCAATGCATTGCGTACCTCACTGGCACTCAAAGGGTTCAATAGTATTGCGCCATAAATATTCCAAATGACATGCCTCCGTGTAATGCCCCAAAGTATAAACATGCCAATAAATAATATGATCCATGTAGACAAAATTAAATGTCATCCATTAATGGCCAGTATGAGAACTTAGCTTAATTGTTAATATCTCATCCGCTTGAAGCGGCCGTGAGGGCAGCGGCAACGGAGACACAAATGTCCAACGTCGCTCCCCTTCACCTGCGTATGGACCGATGCCCGTAACACACTGAGGGCATTTGAAGTGAGCCTGCCTTTATATATGGGCAGACTCACTTCAATTTCCCTCACAGCCATTGGCTGGGATCTTCTTCACATCCCAGCCAACCAGATTCGAGCGGCTGTTCTTTAAAATGATTGGCTGGAGCGGAGACATTAACAATTAAGCTAAATTCTCATACTGGGCATTAATGGATACAAATTATGTCTATATGGATCATATTATTTATTGGCATGTTTATACTTTGGGGTATTACATGGAGGCATATCATATGAGAATATTTATGGCGCAATACTATTGAACCCTTTGAATGCCAGTGAGGTACACAATGCATTGCTTTGCAATGTGTTGCATACCCCTCTGCCACTCAAAGGGTTCAGGAATGTCTTAGTTCATGCTTGGTACTAATTATTTTATTATATTTTACAGAGAGAAGATTGAAGAGAATGGCGGAAGAAAGAAGAGAAGACAAAAGGACAGTGGATGACAGGTATGTGTAACATGGATCAGTTAATAATCGGTGCATGGCAGTATGTCAGGCACCGATAGTTAACTGTCTTTTACTGTTCAGTTCCCAATATCGCTGCTTTTAGCTGCGTTTTGGCAACTGCCTACTCCTCCAAATTCTGAGGGGTGCCTCAGCTGTGCTGGTCACACCCACATTCCGAATTGTGGGTGTGACCAGAGCAATCTCAATATCCTTGCACCAGTTTTATAACCATTTACAGGCTATTATTTAACCCCTTGTAGGCTAAAGAGATGTCCAGCACATTTTGGAGAAATGCATTGGTGATCTCTCTAGCAACCAAACTTTAAATCTTTTTTTGTTCGTGCTTGTTATAGAACAGGGGTACTTTCTGCTCCATGAAACAGTGGATGGGACTGTGGGTGGGATCATGTGAGCAGAAAGGTTGTGGCCATGGGCAGAGCTAAAGGCACCTAAATTGCATTGCTAGGGATGTCTGGGATGTAAATTCACCGCCAACTACAAGGAAAAACATATTTTTGTTTATAATGACTTTTCATATTCTATAAAGCAATCATTACAAATATCTGGGGCTCTATACTATTACAACCAGTAAAACCTGGTAATAGCAAAAAACAGTAGCGCCAAAAAAAATCAACCATGTATCCCAGCTATTCTATTGCTGGAGAGGTATATGGCAAAAAGAGCGGTGTTATCCAAAACTCGTTTTGGCAAAATGCTCTTTATGGTTTTTTTGCTACCACAAGTCGCGCTAAATAGCGCAACTTGTGGGAACATCAAAGGAAAACAAAAACTGTCGTTTGACATTGTGCACTAAAACTCATCAGAAAATGTAACACTTACCTGCCATCCGGCTTCTTAATTTATCTTTCCTTCTTTCTTACTCACATATCCCAGCCAATCAGATTAGAGCAGCTGTTCTTTAATCTGATTGGCTGGGATGTGAGTAAGGACATCTCAGCCAATGGCTCTAGCCTCTGAGGGAAATGGAAGTGAGCCTGCTCATATATAAAGGCAGGCTGACTTCCAATGCCCTCAGTGTGTTACGGGCATCAGCCCATACAGGACTGAAGGGGGCTGTGTTGGTCATCCGTGTCTCCTCTGCCGCTGCCCTCGCGGCCGCTCCAAGCAGTGGAGACATGAAGAATTTAGCTAAGCACATTTACTTAGCATTAATGCATGACATTTATTTCTGTGTATATGGATACTATTTCTTCTTGGCATGATTTTATATTTTGGCATTATACAGAGGCATTTAATGTGAGGAATATTCATGGCACAATACTATTTAACCCTTTGCGTGCCAGTGAGGTACGCAACGCATTGCTTTGCAATGCGTTGCGTACCCCTCTGCCACTCAAAGGGTTAAACAATGTCTTTGTTCATGCTTGGTATTTAATCTTTTATTTTCTTTTACAGACAGAAAAAAGAGAAGGCAGAAGAGAGAAGAAAGAAGAGAAGACAGAAGGACAGTGGATGACAGGTAAGTGTAACATGGATCAGTTAACGATCGGTGCTTGGCAGTATGTCAGGCACCCATAGTTAATTGATTTTTAATGCGAAGTTCCCAATATCGCTGCTGTTAGCGGCATTTTGGGAACTTAACTCACAAAACGGATGTTTAGCCACAAGACAGTTTCTGTGGCTTAACATCTTTTGTGATTTTAGCTGATAGGGCCTCTGAATACTGCATTAGATATGTTAGTTTTTCCAGCCGGTTTTCACTTTGGTCCTACCGGCTATATTAACGCGTGCCTTTAAATCTACCCCTTAGTCTTTAAGAAGACTGAAACACCATACACACTGACTCTCAAATCTAACTGCTGAAAGTGTTCACTCAGATTTCTTCAATGGGCATATGGAATTATTAATTTGTTGGAACGGCATACATTTGAGTTTATAACTGACCTGTTACAGGAGCAGTAAACATTTTGTTTAGATATGTTATAGGGCTTTTTCTGCTGAGTAAAACAAGCATGTTCCTACTGCTGGTAGAATTTTTTATTCACATGTTATTACATCGCAATTCATTACAAAAAACTGCAGTTCTCTATTCTGGTCACCAGGCACTGCTGTTCTTATGATGGATAGCCATAGTCATTGACTCAAGCTCTCCCACAGAGCACATTTGTAAAAAAAAAATTCACAAACATATTGATGTAAAAAGAAAAAAGTCTGACCTGCATTAACACCTGAATGAGTGGGTAAAAGCCCTATAACATTTTTAAAACAGTAGTTTACTACACCTTTAACACTAATAAACAAGATTTATTAGGATGTTCAGTTCATGTACTGAAGAACATTAAACTATACAGAAAAACAATAGGATGGTTCGCTTTTATTACACTGTAGTTTTACTCATTTTGCAACTATTAGGACCACAATATTTTAGAGATGATAAATAACACATGAGCCTTGGAGTGTAATAAAAAGTTGAAAAACTGATATGGGAGGATAGCAGTTATTTTCCCACAGAATTTTAGGGGTAAGCTGGAAAAAAATGACTGTGTGAAGATTAAGACATCGGCCTATTCTGTAACCTCTTGCATGTTAGAGGTGACCCCTAAAGCATTTAGATACTTCTCTATTATATAAATAATTAACGATCTGAGTGTCAGATTTCCACTGGCACTCAGAGTTAAAGGCCTTATAAGGGACACTAAAGAAGTACATTTCTGGAACTTGCCACCTGCATACCTCTCAACATTACAAATGGCCAGAAAGGGACACTTATTTTAGGTAGTGTTACTTGGGGAGTGGCTGGCTGGCGGGGTATTACCGAGAATTTTCAGGTTATACCATAAACTATTGACACCTCTTTGTGTAACAGAATAAATGATTTAGAAAAAGATCAAAGTATTTTATTTGCATAGACCATTTTATAAACATATATACTGAAGTTCAACCTTTTAAGGACCCATGACGGTCCAGGACTGTCATGGCTTGTTTTCACTTAAGGACTGATGACAGTCCTAGACCGGCATGGAATTCCAGGCTCCCTGCACGACTGCACACCGTTCGGTGAGTCCAGAATCCGATTCTGAGGAAAAAAAAATGGTCCCTGATCCTTAAGTGACCGCACCGTGCATGCACAGCTGATCCTTAGGGGTTAAACTAATATTAATGTGACTTTTATTGCCGTGGAGCAATGTGATACACACATATAAACACACCACACAGTCTGACCTCCTAAAAAGGGGGACACCAGGGTAGAACAGAGGGATTTGGGTCTCAAAGAGGGACTGTCCCTCCTAAAAATGGACACTTGGGAGGTAATCAACTGCACCATAGACGAGAATCGCAAAGCAAAGCATAGCAAACTTTTGTAGCATTTAACAGGTTAACATCCCCGTTAAAATCAATGGGAATGTTTATGACCCACTTTCTCCTTCATGGTACAATAGGATTTCTAAAGACTTACACCACTTTATCTTCCTGTATAGGACACTAAGCCCAACAGAACTCAATTGCATTGTACGTAATTATTTTGCACCACAACTGCTCTACTTTTTGTTTTGAAACATGCTCATATGATTTTTGCACAGACAACATATAGCAACATGAATAGCTTTTGGATCCTGAGTGAAGTATATCCATACTGCGGACTTCATGGACTGAGGGATTCCTGAGGGGCTGCTACTACTACTAGAGCTAGCTGTTGATGTAATTCTACTGCTACTACTACAAGGTGTCGAAAGTGCAGCACTTCCAGCAGCAGCAGAGGCACTCATCATAGATAAGGTTGTGGATGTTAATAACCTGTGTTGTTGCTGTTGCTGGTTGCTCAACAAAAGTGTGTGCGGCTGAGTGGGTATTGGACTTGGAAGCAGTGATGATGCTGATGATGACTGAGAGGATGACTGTGTATTTTTAGGCATATTTGCTTGTTCAGGGTCAGACCTACTCTCAACTTCATCTATCTGTACAAGAGGAGGGTACTGGAGGGATATATTCTAGATCTACATCATCATCAGTCATTGTTGGCTCATCCTCAGCATCACCCACTGCTTCTTGCTCAGTACCCTTATATTTCTCTAAGCTTTTAGAGGTGTCAAACAATACATTTTTTATTTCACAAAGTTCGCTACTACTTTAAGAACAGATGTTTTGGTGCTTGTTTGTCTCACTATCAGTGCAGCAGTTGGCTCAGCTGCTACACCTTCCTCCATTATGCCATTATCAACACTACAATGCAACTTGTTGCTATTGTCAGTGTTCTTCGTTTTTTTAGTTAATTGGCACTTGTAGTGGTGGAAATTTTGGTGGGACCTTGACAAACTGCATCGTCCTCAAGAGGAGAGGGATCATCATCATTTATTGCACATGCTGCAGCAACCATGGATGTAGTCAGTTTTTGAACTGCCAGTTTACTCCCACGTCCCTGTACTGCTCCTCCTTTCCCCTCCACCTGCCCCTTGAGCATTTGCTGGACATTACTCAAATAATGTGCATGTTTTTACTCTAAAAAACATAACAGAACTGATGGAGTGTGATGTCTTCTTGGCCCTCAACAATACTAAATTTTGTCTGCTATCTATCAAGTCTGCCTCAGTCACACAGCTCACAGTTGTCCTCCCTATCTTATCACTGTCAAAAACAAAAAAAATATTTATCCAGACCTTCCCAGCACAGAGATAATAACAGCAAGATCACCAAGTAAATTGGACTACAGCTGTCTGTGTTTTTCAAATCAAATCAGTCAGATAGAATGTTGGGGTATTTGGGGGTCAACCTCATTTGTTCCCTTCTCATAGCCCCAGACACATCCAACACATAGATAATAACAGCAAGATCAGCAAGGAAATTCTACTCCAGCTGCCTGTGTCTTTCCAGTCAGCCATATCGAATTTTGGAGTATTTGGGGTCAACCTCCTTCCTTCCTCTCCCCCCAGAGTTTCCCCAGACTCCCCTAATACAGAACAAATATCCTACCTAAAAGACTTCCTAAACTAAGCTTCAATTTCCCTTTATTTGCCTATCTTCTCTAGCTCAAAAATGTGCTGCTTTCTCATTTCACAAACACAGAATGGCATGCTGCGAGAACCTGACACCCTTTTATATGCCTACATGTGGTGGGGGGGAAATTCAGTCTTCCCATTGATTTCAATGCAGTGAGCTAGGTGAAAAAGAGTAGGATATTTCCCTCAAGGCAGGAAGTGCAATTTTTCACATATTTTGCTTTCAGGTGAAAATTTTCACCCATCCCTACTAATGACACCTCATTATGGATCTAAATAAATGCTTTAGAGGAAGAGCAAATTATTTTAGTTACACAGAATAATTTATAAACACATATACTGAAGTTCAAACAAGCAGTATTGTGAGTTTTATTGCCTTGGAGAAATGTGATATATTTATATACATACCACACAGTCTGATCTCCTAAAAGAGAGACACCGGTGTGGGAAATTAGTACATAGGATTTTTGTCTCAACGGAACAGTACCGACTAAAAAGGGACACTTGGGAGGTATGATGAGTTATATATATATAAATATGACATCAAAATAAAGCCCTACTTATTTTTTAAAAACTGTATATACAATGTGTGGTTAAACTAAATGAATTAGAGGGAAAATATGGTTGAACAAAGACATGCTAAAAAGGCAAAAATTGGTGGTGTTATATAGTGTAAAAAAGCCACCAAGGGGTTAATAAAGCAAATGGCAAAACTGTGCAAAACTGTGTGGAAGTGGCCTTTTTCTATACTCTTCTAGCAAACCTGTATGGTTGCACATCTGGTACATTCTCACACAAAAAAAAAAGGTCACTTTAAAAATTGACAATTGAACGATAGGAGGATTTTGATTCTTTATATTTTGTACCATTCTGCATTTTGGGCACAAAATACATGTTGTTGTTCTTTCACATTTACCCTAATCAAAGAAATGTTTTAAACCCATTAAATTTCATAGAAACTAGAAAAATGCCACCCTGAACGTCACCCTATATCTAATATGGAACACCGGTATCATGGGGATATACCAAAGCTAAGATTCCCATGGAATGGAAAGGAGAAACTGCACACACGCCCCCATGATACCAGAGTTCCCTAGAACTATCTAGTATCTGAATAACCCAAGCAACAAGTTTCAACGGACACTGAACTAATATAGCACACTAAACAAAGATCCAGCAGGGCTCAGAAACTACTGATCAACAATTGACAAGAGAATGCAGATCCTTAATAGGGGTGGGCGAAAAGGAAGTAAAATTTCTCACATGATTTTTCATGAAAAATGGACGATTTTTCTCTTTTTTCATGGAAGTTTTCTCCTTTTCTCCAATGCAAAACGTTGCTCTTTTCTCCCAGCTAATTTTTCGCCTATTCCAACACATTTTTAATACTATTGATAATATTGTACAATGCTGACAGAGTTGTGAGACACAGGTAAATCTATGCCCATCCGAGACTGTGATACTGAATGGGTTGATTTAGTGTTGTGATCAACACAAAACGTGTTGGGCCAACTCAATAGTGATTTTCTCTTCCCAATATAAGTATAGAGTGGTTTCAACCACCTATATATTTTATACTGTATTTATCGTTCAATAAAGTTGAAATTGGTGAACAGCTGCATTATCCATTTTTTGACAGAGGGTGTACATCGGACTTCTGTAGCTGCAGTCTGTGGAGTGGAATTATCACAGATATTTTTGTGCTATTCTTACAACTCAAGTCTGGTGAGCATTCATTTGACGTGGGGTCTTTTGGAATATACCTGTGTAACAAAGTTATGCTCTTAGATGGGTCTGCACCCCTCTGTTCTTTTTGGCTAACACATTTTTTGCCTGTTCCAACACATTTTCTCCTATTCTAACACATTTTTGCCTATTCTAGCACTTTTTTCTAATATTCCAACACACGTTTTCCTATTCCAACACATTTTTCTCCTATGTTTAATATGGTGCAACATTTCCCAGCACAAAATTACTTCTTCTGAGGGTCTCTAGTGGAGAAATAAGTAGCTGGAAGTCAAAGCTGTGAGTCCTACAGCAACATATACCTTGAAAAATGTGTTAGCTTGCAGAGCGCCTTTGTCCTTTGCCCACAACAATTACTTCCTACTTAATTCACATTGGCACATATTCATGATGATAATATCAAGTGATTAAAAAAAATAAAGTACAACCTACAATGTGGCAGATGTGTATGGTAGTGGTGGTGGCGTGGTGTGATTGGCGGGATCTTGACAAACTGCATCCACCACGGGAGGAGTGGGATCATCATCATTTATTGCACATGTTACAGCAACGATTTCTGCAGTCAGTTTTTGTTCTAACACTTTACTCCCATGTCCCTATACTTCCGCCACCTTTCCCCCTCCCACTTGTACACTTGCTAGACATTACTCAACTACTGTGTGTGTTTTTACTCTCTACAGTACACAATTGAAAGCGTGTGATGTATTGCCTTGGCCCTCAACAAAATTCTCAATGTCTATCAAGTCTGCCTCAGTCACAGAGCTCCCAGTCAGCTGTCTAATGTATGTATTTGTTTAATTATTTATGTATTTTTTATATTTTTATTTATTTTTAAAGTTGTCCACCCTATCTTATCACAGTTAGTCCAAAAATATATCTATAATTAAAAAACAAAATCAACAACTTCTTTCCCCAGACTTCCCCAGCACAGATACAATAAAAGTAAAATCAGCAAGCAATTTTGACCCCAGCTGCCTTTGTCTTGCCCGTCAGTCACATAAAATTTTGGGGTATTTTGGGTCAACCTCCTTCCTCGCTTCTTCTCCACCATTGTGCCCTCAGTCTCCCCTACTACAGAGAACAAATGTCCTACCTAAATGACTCCCTAAATTAAGCATCTTCTCTAGCTCAAAAACATGATGCTCCATCCTCTTAGAAGCACAGAATGGCATGCTTTGAGCCTGACACCTTTTTATATGGCTATAGAAAACTTTTGTGTGGTGGATAAAAAAATTTTCTACCCATTGATTTCAATGCAATGAGCTAGATGAAAAAAGTGGGAAAACTGAACTTTTCTATGGAAATTTTTCCCCAAGTGGAAAGCGCCATTTTTCACCAATTTCAGTTTGAGGCGAAAAATTTTCCCATCCCTAATCCTTAAACAGGCAGAACTCCCTACAGGACCTTCCAGGCAAAGTTGGCCTCAGCCAAGGCCAAGACATCGATAAGGTAGTGTTTGGTGAAAGTTTGCAAGGAAAACAATGTTGCAGCCTTGCAAAGCTGTTCATCAGAAGCCTGGTTCTTGTAGGCCTAAGAAGCACCAGCAGATCTAGTGGAAGGAGCTGTGATCTTAAAGGAAACAAGCCTGGCATAAGGTTAGCCTTAATCCAAGAGGAAATGGTGACCTTGGAAATAGCCTGACCAGCTCTGGGACTCTCTGGTATGACAAGCAAAGAGTCAGCCTTGCGAAGAGGCTGTCATGTTCTGCCACTTTTTTCTGTCCTGTTTGGTGTTCTGTCTGTTTTTTGTCTGTCTTCCAGATTCTTGTCTCCTTCCCTGTTTTGTGCTCAGTACTGAACCTTTATCAAACACCAGTTCCTCAGTGCTGGCACGCAATCAAAGCATTGTAGCATATTATCCAGTGTTCCTTGCCCTGTTCCCGAGAACCTTTGTCCTTCCTTCTGTATGTTTCCTGTGTATTGACCCTGCCTTGCTTCCTAACTAATCTCTTACTCGTCGACTTGGTACCAGGTCCTGGCTTGACTGATTCCCTGTTGCTGACCCCCAGGTTCCCCATTCAACTATTCTCCTTCCTGCTTTTTATTTGTCTCATTGCCCTCCCTTTGCTCACCCTGCTTGTATGACCATCTGACTATCCTGATGATTTCATCATCTGTTCAACTCATCTGTCTTAACCGTTCACCGGGGGTGACAGCACAACTAGTCAAACGTCGAGTGATAGTTGTACCTTTGTGTTGGTGGTTGAATATTCCTGTTCTATAGCCTCTTCAGTTAGCAACAAGTCAGCCTAGGGGGTAGCCAACACCAGTCAGCTCTGTTCCCCACACTGTGTACTCCAGAATTTTGCCTACTGGGGCCTTCCCTTATGTTTATCTACTGTCTGAGTTGCTGTGTTGTGCCCCGGCGTGTCCTAAGCGAAGGTAATTCTTATATATAAAATGGCACTCTGCTATTCTCTGTAGAGTTGCTCTTCCACAGAGTAAAGATTCAGGTGGCTTACACTGGGCACTCCCGATTACAGATCTTGAGTACGGTGGATATAGATCTTAAGGCAGCGCAAAACACGTCCAACCGATGGAGATCTTTCATCTTATCAGATGTAGAGTCAGTACAGAAAGAAGGTGCAACAAGCTCCTGACTGATGTTAAACTCAGAAACCACCTTGGGAAGAAACTCCTGAGAGGTACATAGATCAGCCTTATCCTGATGACATACCAGGAAGAATGAGGTTTACAAGACAGAGCTGGTAATTCAGAGACTCGCCGCACTGAGACAACTGCCAACAGGAAGGTTATCTTGAGTGTCAATTGAAGCAAAGAGATTGAAGCAAAAAGCTTGAAAGAAGGCTCTGCAAAACTCCCAGGACCAGGTTAAGGTTCCACCGAGGAGTGGGATCCTTGAAGGAAGGGAAGGCAAGAGCCACCCCTTGAAGAAGCACCTCTGGGATATAGCAATTCATCTCTGAAAGAGAACAGAGCGCGCTGAGTTCTGAACCTTAAGAGAGCTCAAGCTTAGCCCTTTTTTCACACCATCCTGAAAAAAACACAGAACCAAGGGAAGGTCAAAAAAACATGGGGAAGTTCTTGTCCACACACCACTTGTGAAAAATGGACCACATCCTATGGTATGCCCTGGAAGAGACTAGCTTCCAAGCCTGGATCATGGTGGATATGAGCTCTGAGGAAAACCCTCTCGTTTTAGGTTGTTGGCCTCAATTGATGTATGCCACAGACGTGGAATTGTCCAATTGTACTCTCACTGGAACAGCCAAGAGAAGTCCAGTTTCGACTGATGTAACCACCACCGGAGATCCTCCCAGGTTTCCTGAAAGATAGACATTTGCTGAAGAAGATGCTCTGGATTCCTGGACCAATTTCTGAGATCCTCCCTCTGTGGTTCTGACGTGTATTGAACCACTTCAAGGGCCGACATCATGGCCGTCAACCACTCCAGCACTCAACACACTTACTGGAACAGAAGCTGAATCTTCTCCTCCGGAAAGAAAACCTTCCCCGATGGATGTCGAATCTCCTGCCCAGGAAAAGCAGAACCTGGGAGGGATTGGAGAGGTCTTCTGCATATTCAGGATCCAGCTGTAGTGAACTAGAATGTAGGCGCAGTCTTGCACATTGCGAGCGAAGAGCTCCCCTGAAGGAGTCATCCAGATATGGTGTCAGAGAGATGCCCTGTGTGTCAATGAAGGAAGCCTGGGCTGCCATGACCTTTATAAAGATTTATGGCACCGAAGCCAGGCCAAATGGCAAAGCCATGAATTGGTAGTGATTAACACCAGAAGCAAAACATAGGTAGCATTGACTATCCAGGTGAATAGGGACATGTAAATATGCATCCTGAAGATCCAGGGAGGCATTGCAACAACAATCTTTGAAGTTCAGAAGGGGGCAGCAGCTGCTGTCCTTCTTGGGAACCACAAACAGGTTAGAAAAGAAACCTGAAGAGAGCTCATGGGGAAAAAGTCCATATGCTCTTGGAACAGTCTTGCCTTGTCTGGATCCATTGGAACCTTTGACAAAAAGGACTGATAAGGGAAGGGATTTGAAATCTATGTAGTACCCCTCTGATATTACCTGCAAAACCCAGTGGTCCATCATAGACGATGCCCAGGCATCTTGAAAGAAGACAGAGATGGCCCCCTACAGGCAACAACCAGGATTCCATGGGTCATGCAGAGGTGGGTTTGTCAGACTTAGCCTCTGAAGCTGATCTCTTGGACTGCCAGGTTTGTCTGGGTTTTGTGGCGGGCATGCATGAGAGGTTTGCAAACTTTGCGACCTCAGCTCCTCCATTTGATGGGGGTGGATGAAAAAAAAAATGCACCTTTCTTGCCACAGAGGAACCTTTGGTGGAGATCTGCAGCAAGAAGGTGCTCTTACCACCCACAGCGTCACTAATGATCTGTTTCAGAAAATACTTACCCTGACATGACAAGAAGACCAGTGACTTCTTAGAATATTGGTCTGTGGACCAAATCTTAAGACAGAGAATGAGGCACTCAGCAAAAATAAAGTAGGAGACCTGTGCAGAAAACCTGACTGCATCAGAGACGTAAGTATTGGCCTCAGTGATGTAACCATAACAACCAATCAATCCTCCATGGCAAAATCAGAACGCAGAGCATCAAAAAGTTGCTCACCCCAAATGGCAACTGCCCTGTTAACCCAGGCAGAGACAAAAACAGGTCTTAGTGCTGATCCAGGTGCAGCAAAGGAGATCTTGAGAAGAGAATCCAGCCTCTTATCTGACGGCTCCTTGAGTTCCACTGCATCTGCCAGTGGAAGGGTAGTGTTCTTCACCAGCCATGAAATAGGGGGATCCACAGGAAGAGAAGCCCACTGAGCCAAATCCTCATTCGAAAAAGGGTATACCTTAGAAAAGCGCTTATTTAGGAAAATCCTTATATCAGAAATTTTCCACTTATCCATAAGGATCTGATTAAGAGAGTTAATATGTAGAAACGCAGGAGAAGACTTATTACGCCTCTGGAAACTATCTGGAGAGAGAGCTCCCCCATCAGAGGCATCAGAGACCTGGAGAGTCTCCAGGACTGCCCTGATGAGCCCCTCAGCGGAGGGGAGCAGATCAGTCCAATAGAAATCTCTATACAAATAGGAAGAATTCATTTGTACGTTAGTATTGGGATTAATATTAATATTTACTTAGGGCTTGTTGATCCCCCCCCCCCATTCAAGGCAGAATTTGAAATTGCTATATTGAGGGTGTTTTTTGCCTTCTTTTGGATCAACAATGGTAAACAGGAATAGATAAAGGGTTGAACTAGATGGACGCAAGTCTTTTTTTCAACCTAAATTACTATGTTACTATGTTATATCCTTATATTGCCCCTGAGACCAACTCTTACTTAGAGGGAACCCCAGCAACATGAGAATTACCCCTGGATACAGCGGCTATCTGTTTAAAGGTGGGCATAGGCTTCCAAGAGTGAAGGATCCCTTGGAGAGAGGAAGGAATTTGGGCCACTGAAGATAGCAGTGTCTTATCCATGCATGCTCTTGATAAGTGGTACAGGGGCCCAGGGGAGTAGTAGGGGTCACTGCACATGATGGGTAGAGAGACCCTGAATATTCTCTAGGTAGCTCTGTGTGGCAAGAGGAATAATGTGTGCATGGATGAGGGAAGCACCTGAATCTTTGGCCTTAGATTTACCCCCATGCCCCTTACAGTCCAATATACGTTCTATTAAATTGTCCCCAGCAGTAGTAAAATTCTAGATAATGTCCCCAGAACAAAAGAATAACCATAAATACCCAGAAATACTTTTATCTGGCAAGCAAAGGGTTAATCTGGAGAAGGAGAGCAAGGACAGTCAGCCTCTGCGTATGATAAGCAAGAGAGAAATAAGATGGCCACCAGGAAACTGCCAGCCAATCGAAAGAAAGCCCATGATATGAGCATTCTGGGTATTGTAGTCTTCCCTGATGCTTGTGCCTAGAAACGCCTACAACTCTATTCACAAATCACCGTGGACCCTTTGAACACTCAGTAAGTGGACATGGCATGAGGAGACAAGAAGATAGAGCCCTCTCTGACCATTGTAGCCCAGATGGTTTCAGAGATATGTTCCAGAGAAGTTTTCCACATAGAAGTCAATGGAGCAAAGATAACCGTGTCTGGGCTCCTGATTTTTAAGGGGCCATCACACTAAATCACCCAAAACACCCAGGGAACATCAGGGGGAGTCTTAAAACTAATAACCAAGAAGTGAGGGAGCGAAAATAAGCCCCCAAAAGAACTCACTTAATAGTACAAACAGCAGTGAGAGGGTTAATGTCACAGTAATCAGGCAAAGAAGGACTGACATCAGTAATATAATCACTTTTATTGATAATACACAGAAATAATAATACGGCTCAAACAACCCCAGACCACTGGACGTTAGTCCCCAGGCTACTACCCGGAGCTGCACACTGTGCTGAGCACTGTACTACTGCACTGTACCGGAGGATACTGGAAATGGGTTAGGATTCAACACTGGTCTCCAAGTCTCCAACCCAGGGTATGGCTAACCGGAGGCAACAGGGAGCAAGAGCAAGCCAGAGCTATGGGACACAGATATGAATGGTCAGGCAAGCTGGGTAATGCACAGAGCAAGTAGTCAGCCAGAGCCACAGGTCAGAACCGATGCGGGTAGTCAGACAAACTGGGGTCTACAAGGAGAGGGCTAGACAGCCAGAGCCACAGGTCAGAACCGATGTGGGTAGTCAGACATGCCGGGGTCTACAAGGAGCAGATTCGGAGGTCAGACATGGGTCACAAAGAGAACGCAACAGTTACTAGCAGAAACACCACATAAGGGTAATGACTCATAGGCCCAGGGAAGTTTATATAGGAGAAGACAAAGGCGGGAACCAATTAGGCATATCAGTAGAGACCCATAAACAAGCTCACATAACAGCGCCCGCTCCAGTGGACGTCAGGAATGTGGAACTGGCCGCCCTCCATGCTGGCCAACAGCACAACAGCAAAATGAAGCACAGGAACGCTAGACCTCCTAGGGATACTGTTATAGTACCACCCCTTAACACATTGGAAATACACATATTTCCTATGGAGAACCCGAAAGGGGCCCACAAATCGAGAAGCCAGCTTTTTACAAGGCACATGGAGATGGAGGTTGCGTGAGGACAGCCATACTCTCTCTCCCACCTGGAACACTGGAGCCAGTAGACGTCTACGGTCTTCTTGTCTCTTATAGCATAATGTGGAGCCCTGCAGGGTTCTCTGAACCTGTACCCATGTGGAGCAGAGCGCCCTCAAGTGCTCCTCCAGAGCCGGAATATTCTGAGCCTCGAAAGACTCTGGCAGAAGTGAAGGTTGGAACCCATAATTAATCAAAAATGGGGAGTTCCGAAAGGAGGAATTGACAGCACTGTTTCTGGCAAGCTCTGCCCATGGTAACAGGTTTGATCAATTATCATGATGATACAAAATAAAACAACTATTTTGACGCCTGATTAGACCTCTCTGTAGCACCATTAGACTGGGGGTTGTAAGCCGAGGAGAATGAGAGCTGGATACCCATCTGACCACAAAAAGCTCTCCAAAAATGTGACACAAACTGGATGACCGTGTAGCCCTCTGATACTGGCAATTCTACCATAAAGTCGATAGATAAATGGGATCATGGACGCTCCCCATTGGGAATGAATTGTAGGAGACCCACCGGAAGGTGTCTGATAGTCTTAGTCCACGCACAAGTGGAACATGCTGCAACAAATTCAGAACAATCTGCTCTCAGGCTCAGCCACCATATTAGTTGATCTCTCCCAACGTGCCCTGCTGCCTTCGAGGAGTGGTATGTTTCCAACAGTCTGCAAAGTAGGGATTGAGGCACAAAACATTTCCCATTCGGCTTACCCACCAGGGTGGAAGCCTGTGCAACCTCAGTAGCATTTTAAACTGAGCTTGCTGTAACATTAGCCCACAACAATACAGCTCAGAAGTGAAGCGAGAACACGCTCGCTGGGGCAGCTGGGAGGGAAGTGGGAAGTCCTGCTGCTCTGTGCCGCACAATGCTGAAGTGGCACTTTTTAAGGATTAATATCTCCACTCCCAGGTAGGTAAAACTAAAACAAAACCCAGCGCTAATATTGTCTTAGGGGTTAAAACCAATGCTCCAATTTGTTTGTGAAGTTTGTGAATGTTCCCCTTTAACTATTGACAAAAAGGTCTTTAAAAATGTCTTAACTAGTGACAAAAATGTCAAAAATTATCGCATTCAGTACTTCACATTTCCTCCACTTTTTTCTTAACGTACAAATTTTGTCTTTTGCAAGACATTTTTTTGTCGTTAGTTACGACAGATTTTCTCTTCTTCTATACGACACTGGAGAATAGTTTAGCCCCACCCCTTTGCTCATCAATCCTGGAGTTGTGTTGTACACAACGGACATAACTAGTTTTTTGTCATATACTCTATAGAAAATATGTAATTCCTGCATACAATGACTTATTTGTGTCTTTCATACAACATTTTTTTGTCGTTAACCCTTTGAACATACCTCCCTAAGAGCAGTGCCGGACCAAGACATTGTGCTGCCTGGGTGAAATGATGAAATGCTGCCCCCCCCAACCACACCCACCAAATATACGCTGTATTGAAGGGGTTAATTTAGGTGCTGAATACAAAAAGACAAGAGCGCAGAGGGGTCAATCTAAAAGTACAGTATTTATTCTTAAAAACACCTGGGTAAAACACATGAATCGCACGTAAAAGATAATAATATAAAATAGGCTTATCTCTCTCTGTGAGTCCTACATCGGTCCTCAGGCAATCATACACTTAAATGCGTTTCGAAGTATACATGGAAGGAAACAACAGCAGTATTAGGCTGGAAAGCACTCTTCCATCCAAAAACGTGCTACAATGTATCAGCTCGAGCTGGAGAGGTTCACAGACCTGATACACCACGCAATCTTCAATCCTGCGTGTAAGATCTTGCCAGCAACGTATACTTTCCTCAACACTTGCTCCAATGATATATAGTATTGGACCCCAGGCTTCACTGAGAGAGACTCTACTATTATGTAAAATCACAACACTCTTGAACAGCCAACACGTATCGAGGTTCTCACTGACCTCTTCCTCAGGGCTTACAGACAGTCTAACCTCACAAGACTAAATACTCTCAACACATCCGGTCCTAACGAGACTAGACTGTCCTTAATTGAACCTACAATATTTAACTCCTTATAGCCCATCCATTCTAAATCCAAAACCTAATAATAATCTCTCTCTAAAAAGTATGTAAACAATTATACATTGCACCAAACGAATATATAAAACTCACTGTGACAATAAAAATACCAGCAAATGTAATAATGCCTTGACTAATCTAAATAAAATTAACCCTTCACACTTCTACTTTCCTACTAATCAAAAACATATTATTACTATAACCCTGCCTCACAAGAAACCTTAGAAGCACTGTACCTCTTATGTCCTCTTCTCTTATGTTTCCTCTTTGTCTAATTATACAGTATCCCAATTAAAATATATCCCAGTTGGAATATACTACTATTGCTTAAATAAACGCTGCTAGATCTAAGTCCACATTCAAACCTTCTGGTTGAAGTGTTCTCAGCTGGTGTATCCAGGTCTCCCTCCGTCTTAATTTTAATAGCCTATCCCCTCCTCTTCTATCTAAACTAACTTGTTCTATTGCCATTATCTTAATATCCTCACTCCTACAATCTGAGGATTCCAAAAAATGTTTAGGGACACTGTGTTTCAATCTTATTAGAGATATTTCTCAGATGTTCTCCTACTCTGACCCAAAGCCTGCGTTTCGTAATCCCCACGTATTGTCTGCCACACTTACACATGAGGAGGTATACTACAAACATCGAGTCACAGTTCAGAAATGGTCTCATCTCATATTTCTTCTTAGTAACTGTGGATTCAAACTTTGAATTTTGCTCTCCTTTCTTAAAGGGATAATGTGCACATGTTGAAAACCCCTTCTTTCCACACATGTACATACCCTTGATCATCTTTAGAAATTTTTTTCCATTTATACTGGCTTCCACTTTTTTATCATTATTCTTATATTTTTTATATATATCACTTGGAGCTACAATTTGTTTAACATTCTTATTACGCCTAAATGATATCTTTGGTTTTTCCCCCAAAATCGGACCCAAAATCGGATCTTCTCTCAATATGTGCCAGTGTCTCTTAATGATTTTCTCCATCTGATGAGATTTTTGGTTATACGTTGTGGTAAAGAATGGCATCCACTCACCTTTACATCTTTCCTTTTCTTTATATTTTACCAGTTCTTCTCTTGGTTTATTTGTTATCCTTATCTCGGCTTCATCTAACAATTTACTAGGGAACCCTTTTTCCAATAGTTTATTCCTCACTATTAGAGATTCTTTATGGAAATCCCCCTCCTTACTACAATTGCGTCTGACCCTCTGTAATTGTCCATAGGGTATATTTTGTTTCCATCTCTTATGATGGCCGCTATCATAGTGGAGGTATCCATTACTATCCAGTTTTTCTATAATTTTTTGTAAACACCTGTAACCACTCACTAAATACAATCAGATCTAAAAATTCAATTTACTAGTGTCTGTATGTATTGTAAAGGACAGATTAAACTGATTAGCATTAATATACTGATGAAAATCTTGGAGTTTTTTTTCCGTTCCCTCCCATATGATCAGAATATCATCAATGTATCGTTTGTAATACACAATATTCTTCTCAAATGGGTTATTATTCCAAATTGTTATCATCTCCCATCTACCCATATACAAATTAGCAAACGACGGGGCAAATGCACAGCCCATTGCGGACCCCATTTTCTGCCTATATATCCTGTCCTGGAACAGAAAATAGTTATGCCCCAGGAACCGCACCTGGGCATCTGGCAATACCCCATCGCTCTCCAGGAAATATTTAGTGGCCTGCATGCCCTCAATATGAGGAATGACAGTATATAGTGCTGAGACGTCACACGTAATCCACCTGTAAGTCTCTTTCCACACAATGTTTTCTACACTCTTAATAACCTGCATACTGTCCTTCAGATATGAGGGCAACAATGCCACCAATGGTTGCAGATAAAGGTCAATATATTTCAATAAATTGTCTGTCAAAGAGCCTATCCCCGACTCAATGGAATGACCTGGGGGTCTTTTCTGATCTTTATCTAAGTTAGGAAGGTAATAGAAGATAGGTATCGTACTATATTCATTGAATAAAAGACCAAACTCTTCCTTCGACAATACCTCCTCCAATTTACCTAATAACTTTTTCAATTCTCTTAAGTACTCTTTGGTTGGATTATTCTTCAGCACTTGATAGGCGTCACTATAAGAAAATAATCTCAGTGCCTCATTTGTATAATCATCAATATCCAATATACATACTCCCCCTCCTTTATCAGCCTGTCTAATCACAATGGTATTATCTTCCTGTAATGCTTTTAGAGCCTTCTTCTCTCCAAGTTCAAGATTATGTTGTTGCCTTTTATTGACTTCACATATTTTCTCCATGTCCTTCATAATCAACTTCTCAAACACCTTTATGAATTCCCCCTGTTGTTGTACCGGGTAAAAACTCGATCTACTCTTTTTTCCACTATGTATCATGGCATACCCTTTTCCATCATTATCCTCTTCCAAAGCATCCAATCTTCTCACTCCATAAATATCAGCTATTGAGCTCTCCTCTTCCTGTTCTAATTTATTAGTACCTTTATTCATAAAAAAACGTTTCACTGTTAATTATCTAATATATTTTTTGACGTCTATAAACGTCTCAAGGGTATTAGGCTGAGCATAAGACGCAAATGAGAGGCCTTTAGTTCAAACTCTTGTCTCTTCCTCTGAGAGGTTTCTAGAGGATAAATTGAAAATACCCTTCTCACACTGTCCCTTCTCTACTCCTTCCGTGCTATTTTTGCTTTATTTTCCATTTCTTCTCTTTCTTTCTCCTCTACATACTCTCCTGGTCTTATGGATCTTTTCCTCCCTTTGTCCTCTTTCTGTATCAATTTCAATTGGGGGAGGCCTGACCTGCCCTCCCCTAAAAAAGACGAGGAAGCACATCCTTCCCCCCCTTCTCCCTCCACTTGATCTTGTCTCTATTCTTTCATTTTGACAGATATCAACTGGGCATTCTCAGTATTCTCAACTCTCTCTTCTCTTTTTAGATAAATACTCCCAACTGGGAAATATACTATATTAAGACATTTACCAGTCTTCTCATCTCTAGGGAATTGGATCCATTGTTTTTTCTTTCGCTCTGCCTTTCCCCTCTTATTCTTCTCTCTCTCAACGATTCTTTATGGTCATAATTAACACTCTGATATTTGTTCCTACTTCTATCCCCCTCCCCCCCCTCTAGCAAACTTCCTCACATGCCCTCCCTGCCTAGACTTATATTCAGCTTGGTCTCTAGCGAATTTTTTCTTCTTGGTATAAATAATATTTCATTCTAGATTATCAATCTTTCTTAAATATTATCCTGTAAATTTTTCATTAATTCTGCGCTTTCCACATCCTTTATCTTATTCTCTATAATCTCTGTTTCTTTCCATGTTTTCTCCAGACTCACTTCCCTATAATGTATCAACAGCTTAATTAACTTCTTTGAACATTCTTCAAGGATCTGTTCCCAATCCGTTAAAAATTCTATATCCTCTGTTTCAAAAGTCGGTGTCTTGTAAACACACAACCCCCTAAGGATCACATTATGTTTCACATAATTTTCTAATGATACTAAATCGTACCAATCTCTCGTTTCTCGTTCTAAATACTTTTCCAGTCTCCTGTACAGGCTGGTAGTATCCTCTTTGGGTTTGTGTTCTTTATTATCTTGGGACAAATCTAGCTGTCTAGATCGATTGGATCTTAATACTTTGTAGTCCATTCTATACCGGTACACTCCTCCACCGAATCGAGCCGCCACTGAATCAAACAAAATACAAACCAAAAAATATATCGTATGGCGCTCAGATACAGTGGCTAGTGAACCAAAATAGAACAATACCAACAAAGCAAAATCCAAATATATCAAAAATACATATAATCTGAATCAACCCCACGGCACAGAGCACAAGCCTATAAAGTACTCCGCTTCCTATGCCATATTTCAAGTGTGACATCTACAATACTTGCTTATTTTGTTCCACTTTTGTGTTGTTATTGTAGATATTAGGACTGCTTCCCCCTAGGATTGACCCATAGGGCATAGCAAGCGGAGTACTTTATAGGCTTGTGCTCTGTGCTGTGGGGTTGATACAGATTATATGTATTTTTGATATATTTGGATTTTGCTTTTTTAGTATTGTTCTATCTTGGTCCACTAGCCACGGTATCTGAGCGCCATACAATATATTTTTTAATTTAGGTGTTGGATGCTGAAGAATTAAAAACAGAATTAAGCGGATCAATAGATATGAATTAGAAATGGATAGTATCTTCACTCTTTTATCTATCCTCTCTTGAAATGCTCAAGGACGTTCCTGTTAATGGAGTGCTCTCTGTTTAAGACACCTTTAAAAATTATTCCTTCTCTCTCTATCCTTTACTAGCTTGAGTAAAGTTAGAAATTGCAAGTACAGCGTATATTTGATCAGCGTAAAATTATAATACAGAGTATAATGGATGCTTTTAAACTTTACTTGTAAACTTTTTTTTATCGAAGAGCTATAGCAAAACGAATACACTCATTACAATTTAGGCTATTCAGAAATATTTGTTTGAGGAATCTGATTGCAGCGATACTAGTTGTGATCTTGGCAGCATAGTAAAAGCCATAATTCCAACAATGTATGACAGTGAACATTTGAGAAACTAGTGATCTTTAAAGTATGAGGTTGTAGCGATACTAGTTACATATCTTGGCGGCATACCATGGGCCGTGTTTCAAACAACGTATAATTGATTTTGTCTATATATTTAATACATCAACAAATATTAAGACAACAACACAGTAATCCTCTCTCTTACTGATTAGTTCGCATTTTGATAGCCAACAAAGTGATTAAGCATCAGGACTACCCCTAATTTGCTGTTTTTAATGTCAGCAGAGAGAGCTTCTGATCACGCTGCAGAGATAGCGGGTGATTTAATCCTACAGGCAGCCCAGTCCTGACAGACTGAGCCACACTCACAGCAGGTGTGCAGGAGGCCTATGACAGGAGCAGATGGCAGTCAAAACTCTTTGTCCTGGTGTGTGGGGGGTGACACAGACTTGGTGGCTGGCTGGCGCATAAAATAACATACCTTGGGCGGCAAATTGCCCTGTCAAAGTGCTGCTGGTTCCATGGACCCGTCGGGACCCATGTTAGGGCCGGCCCTGACCAAGAGTAATTTCTGTGGGTTTGATGGAGCTAGAGCATAGTCAAAAGGGTAGAGAAAATATTTATAGAAATGGGATTTGAGATAATGTGGATTGCTTAGTTTGATTCTCAAGGGGTTATTGATAATTTGAGGGGTAATGTCTGGACTGAAGGTATGGAAACAGGTGTCTAGGAGGGAGATTGAATATGCTTTTCAGTTCTTTGAAGGTGAAGGGTTGAGAACTGTCCGGCCTAATCAGTTGACTCACATATTCCAGCCCCTTACATGCACAATAGGAAAATCTAGGGTCAGACTTCCCATCCGGAAGTCTAAGTTGCCCGTGAGAGGGAGAAAGTATGACGTGTGTGCTTTATTAAATAGACTCAGTCTTTTAAATTGCCAGGCTTTGATGGTGCCAAACAGCAAAGGACTGGATTGACATGGAGATGGTATCTTGTTGCATGAAGGAGGTAGGATAAGTACAAGTTAGGGCTAAAGTATTGTTTTCTGACCAGGTCTGTGAATAAGGAGGTATGGGTTATCCCATCTTTAGCATATCTTATTAGTCTCTCCACATTGTAAAGCCTTATATGGGGCAACTGGAATCCACTGTTTGCTAAGTCTCAATTTCCTACCTTTCCAAATAAAACCTTGAAATGTACGGTGAAGGTGTTTAAAGTTTATAGTGAGCAGGCAGAGGTGTAGCATCTGGAGTTTATAGAGAAGGCATGGAAATTACATAATTTTGATCAACTTAATCCTAACTATAAAGCTTAACGGGAGGTGGTCCATTCGCTTAGTTCTTTGGTGACTTGATCAATGGTGGGAATAATACTGTGACTATAAAGTAAATCTGGGAGGCATGTGATCTCAATGCCCAAAAAACTGAACGTAATCTGTGGCCCATATAAAGAGAAAAAAAAGAATAGTATCAAGAGGTGGTGCAGTGACCCAAAAGGTTTCAGACTTGTCTAGACTGACGTAGAACCCAGAGACAGCCCTGACAGACTACAGAAGGTATAAAATGGCTGGGGTTGCTTCCTGTGAGTTGCTTATATATAGTACCATATCACCTGCAAATATTATCTGCCTATCTGGATTCCCTTATGTGCAAGCAATGTTTGAATATGTCTATTAATTGAGTCAAGGGCTAAGTTGAATATGAGGAGGGATAGTGAGCATCCCTGCCTGGTGACATTATGTAAATCAAACAACTGTGAGGTGAAATTATTAATAGTGAGAAAGGCCATGGGGTGTGTGTTCATTAATCGTATCGCATGTTGGATGTAAAGGAATGACCAAAGCCTTGCATATTTAAACACTCTGTATAGATGACTCCAGGAGATTTTACCGAACGCTTTATCAGCGTCAAGATTAATTATCACGTTTTGTGCATAGTGAGATCCAAGAAGCAATTGTAGTCGTAACGGCAGTACAAAAGGCAGTGACAGATTGCCTGCCTGGCACAAAAACTGTTTGTTCATGTGATATAAGATAAAGAAGAATTCAGTTGAGACATATGGCCAATGTTTTATTAAAATTTAGTAATGAGATCGGCCGATAGGAGGAGATTAAGGTTGGGTCTTTGCCCGGTTTAGGAAGGAACATGATTCTAGCCCAATTAAAATGGTCGGGTAAAATTTGAGTTTGAATGATATCATTAAAAAAGTAAGTGGTTGGGAAATATTATCTTTCAGGTTTTTGAAAATTTGTTAGGTAAGCTGGGTGATTTGGGCCCGAAGACTTAGTGTTCTTTAGGGAAGACATGACCATGAGGACCTCCTATTCCTGTATTGGGTCATTAAGGGTTGTTCGCTGATCCAGGGACAGTGCAGGGAGGTTGGCTTTCAATAAAAAAACAGTGGATCCCTGTTCGGGGTCATCGACATTAGGACTGTAGTGGTCTCGGTAAAAGCACATAAAGGACTCAGTAATTTCCTGGGTGTCTACAGATAATCTAGAGTCTGCCACTTTAAGACACGTAATATCTGCTTGTCCTCACAAGGCCCCCGCTAAGATTGCTAGACGTTCACCCTGTCATTTTCTGTACCGGAAGTATTTTCCTGCTTATTTTGTGAGGTAGAATTACGTTGCTGTCTCCAGGACGGAATCATATGTGGACTTGGCTGGGGTATGGAGGCAAAGATGTGCTTTGTACACTTTAGGTAGTGACCTCTGTGCCACAGAGATTGGCTTGTGTTTCCCTTTTGAATTTCACAACATAGGATATAATGTGGCCTTGCAGCACCTCCTTTGCGGCTTGCCAGTAGAGAATGGGGGTTATCAGATGTTGTGCATTGTGAGAGGCATATTCCAGACATGCAGCTCTGAGAGTGGATTTGACAGATTCCAAACTGGCAAATTAAAAAGGAGGGAGAAGCTAAAGTGAGGGAGATCAGTGCATGATTGGAAATAACAAGGGTGGGGTGGTAAAAACAGAATAATTGGAACAATAAGGAGCGGTAAGAGGTGGAAATGTTATGCCCTATAGACAGAAGAAAGTAGCTGATGCAAAGGTGATAGTTACATGCTGTGGTTTTATTTACTGCAGAAAATAGCACATGTCATATTTACTAGGCTTTCTGTACAATTCCCTGCAAAGTGTGCACACTGTATTAGGCATGACAGTTCACTTTAAGGGCCAGAGCGTTTGTAAGGGATTGCATACCCTTTTGGTCCTTAAAGAATTAACTTTTGATAAAATGGTATGACAGTAAAAGGAATTATTCTGTGAAGATCTGTGCCTTCATGTAATACAAAATACAGTACATACTTTTAGCTGTGAAATGTATTTACACCTTAAAATAACTGCAAAGTCAGTCTGGATTGTTAATTCATTCTAAATGTGTCTCTTAGAATTCCTAGTTCAGTTGTACAGGTGGCCTTCAGTACATTATATCTGAGCATACCTCCCAAGTGTCCCTCTTTTAGACCTAAATCCCTCTGTCCCTCTTTCCCACCCTGATGTCCCTCTTTTTAGGAGATCAGACTGTGTGTTGTGTATATAAGTGTATCACATTGCTCTACAGCAATAAAACTCACATTAATGTTTGTTTAAATGTCAGTATATGTGTTTATAAATTAGTCTGTGTAAATAAAATGCTTTGGTCTTTTTATAAATCATTTATTAGGTTACACAAGGAGGTGTGCAGGCACGTGCATACAGACACCAAGGGGGGCTTGAGCACCTGCCCTTTTTGTCCAAAGTGCCCTATTGCTCTTTTAACAAAAAAATAAAAATAATAATAATAATTATGAGAAGTGCCCTTTTTTTTGCATTTGAGCACCTGCCCCCCAAAATGTCTGTGCACGTCCCTGGAGGTGTGAATAGGTCGTGAAATAGCTTAAAAATTCTCTGTAATGCCCCGCCCACCAGCCACACCCACTAAAACACAAGTGTCCCTCTTTGGCAATTTGAAATGTTGGGAGGTATGTCTGAGTGCTTTTTTCTTTTGAGTCTGTGTCCACATAACACAAACGGTTGGTGGATGTCATACATTTTTATGTTTATTGCAAATAATTCCCTTTTTACCAACTTACCTCTCTGTTCCTTTTTCTTGTGTGACATGGTATTGCAAGGGTGTTAGCCGCTTCCTTAGTTCCTGCTGAGTAAAGACCACCTTATAGTTCTTCGTATCCCTACGTGACCCTTGAAAACAAAGAGGATAGAGTGAAATAGAGTTTTTCGTTTCAAATCTTGAATAATTGCTTTGGCATCTGGCCACAGCATAGCTTCTGCTCTCACTTGTAAGTGACCACACCAGTCCCTAATGAATAAGAACTGCATAGCTGAACTACAGCTGATTATTTCTTTAAGTCCAAGAACAGAAAAGCAGTTATCTAAGAGGCAAACAATTTCTCTGCTTCTGGGACAATGTGATACAGCCAATGCCTTGTGTGTGTGCAATATTCACCCTTTTGACATAACCATTCACAAATATTAACATTTTCCCAACCACTAACCCTCTCCAGAGAAAAATGTTTTACTCAGAATGTAGCTCTATCTACAACGTAGCTGAAGAATTAAGGTAATGGGCATATGATGTTTAAATGTCAACATATGGTAAGATCTCAACTTAGTGTTCTTTGTTTTAACACTCCTATCATTACCCTTCTAGTATTATGGTTGACTTAATAATAATGATATTTACTTTCCTCATGGTCTATGTTGGTGGCATATTTTTTTCTTTCAGCTACTGAAATATTATTCCTTGTGGAAATAGCCACACACAGGTTTTAGTGTAGTAGATTCAACTTGCAGAAACTGTCCCATGGATTAAATATCGACGTAATATTTAGACAGGCTAGAGTTTTACAGTGAGCTTTTTCATTATTAGCTGTCTCAAAAGAAAACTTTGACAGAAAGTTCATTAATAGCTCTCTAGAGGCTGGATTCAAATGTAGGTGCTAATTTTATCTCTGCTTTAATCTCCAGGTATCCCCATAGACTTCAGTAGGAAAATTCTTGATAAAACGGCAGGTAACATTTATCTCCTGCATTTGAATCCAGCCAGGGATCTATAGAATGTTCTATAAACACAAAAGAAAGATATAGTAAGATTTAAGAATGACCTGGGAGTGCAAACAATGCAATGTACTGCCCTTCAAAGAGCTGCGCATATGATAATTTAAAAATCATCTTTGGGTATTTATGAATGATCAAACATATGTTTCTGCCTAGAATACTCAAGTATAAACAAGGCATAGACAAATTAGGGAAATAAGGTTAGAGAGACTTTCTACACAGAAATTCATTATGTGTTATAATGCATAGGCTCAGCTCACCACTGACTTCAATGAGATACTCCAGTAAGGACCTGATGTCCAAATATACACACTTGCTACCAGCATATATTATATATATTATAGTAGTTTAGTGTAATCCTGCTACCTGTACTATACTTTTTACTCCATATAGCTATAATGCTGAGATCATGTGCACAACAAATATGTAGTTATCTGTTACTTGAAACAATGGTGTCCATGCTCCACCCTTTGTAGAGAGGTTTGGCAGACAAATGGCTGCATATCTGTCCATGCCATCACACTATTGTATGTCTAAATCCAGCCAAATACTTTAGAAATCTATTTGCAGATATAAGACAAACACACACAAATGTGTTAATTATTTTGCTTCACAAGTGAAAATGAAAATCTAATACAATCCTCTTTTCACAGTCAGCAGCTGGTTTAAACTAGCTTAAAGCAAAGGCAAAGAGTCAAACAACACTGCAACAGTATATATTGTATGTGCAAAATCTGCAATCAGTCATGTATAATCAACTAGTGCAAATAGTGGAAGCGTGCTATATTGGTGATATTTGGTGCATAGCTTTAATCCCAAATGAATTTGCAGATGATAATTTTTAAATAAAAATATAAACTAAGCTCTAATACATCTCAGTGTATCAGGTAGTAATCTTTCATGGCTTCGTGAACAGCCTCCCACATGTAAAGAAAGAAGGAAGAAATAAAGAACATTGATATTATTATTATTAGTAGTAGTAGAAGTAGTAATAGTAGTAGTATCAAAAGCAACTCTTTACTTTCACCCTAAATAGTCATATTTGTATTTGCACTGTGTTTTGTCTGGTCTCAAAAACCGTGGGAATGGGTATCCTTTTGAAATGTTGCACACATAAGAGCATGCAACATTTAGCCACTATAACTAGGTAGCTGGCTTCAAGAGCGCCATATAAGAATCTTGTACGAATCAAAAGGGCAATATTCATATGGCGTCTCGTGCAACATTTCAAAAGTAAACTGTGGGAATTAAGGGATCTCCCTTTCCCTTTCTTTAGCGTGAGAGAGGTGACATGTAGTACTGACCTCCGGGTTGCCTTCTCTCTTTTGTCCACTTTAAGTGGGAAGCCTAAAAGTGCTGCCAATATTAGAACTCTCCCACTAGCTATCTACAGCATTTTAAGAAAGACTAGGGAACATCTCAGCAGAAAGAGAAGAGTGAAAAAAGTGGAAAGAAAGAATACATATATGTATAGGAAAAAGCATAATGATATTAGTGATGATGAAGATGGTTATTAATACAACTAAAATGGGACTAAAAAAATAGACTAATATGGAAAAGAGCTTTAAATGTCCATAACAGGGATATATACTCATATATCCCAGTCCAATCCAGAGAATGCAAAGCCCAAAAAAATTCTGTAGTCCAACCAAATAGCCTATATATCTATAATGAAATTAAATTAGCTGACATTATTTTCCAGACTCCAAGCAGTGTAAATAGTTGATGATGGAATGGATAGATGGAGATGGAGAGATGAAAATGAGATTATCAGATGAAACAGTGTTGAAAAAGTAGCAGAAGTTCCCTAGTGAGTGTGAAAACCCAAGAGCTTTTGTGAGTACTCTGCCACTTTAGAAGTCAATGAAGCAAGGGTGTTTCTAAACAAGTATCTATACCCTTGATTCCCATTCTAATCCTCAATCCACTCAAACAAAAAACATAACAGTAAAAAACAAAAGTGCTGGTGTTTACAGATGACCAGTATGCAGTCTCCATTAATCTCCCCTTCACATAGTATCCATAAAAAACAATTATTAGCTAACAAATAAATAATTAACTTTATATGGAAATATCATAGAGACACACAAGGGTCTCTATTAGAACTAAATATACACAATGACCAAAAAACATGTGCATAGATTTGTCAGCAAATAGAGGTTTATGACATTGTTGAAAGAGTAGAGTGCCTAAAACAGTCATAGGCAGGCCACATAGCAAGAATACTTGATGGTAGGTGGACTAAATACATTTTGGAATGAATTGCACTCTGTACTAACACCCAAGAAGAAAACCAAAGACAAAATGGGTAAATGAAATTACTAACTTTGCTGGTACACAGTGGTACAAAAAGTACAAGGCGAAGTTGTTGGAAACTTGCCGAGTGTAACGATTTCAGGAAAATGTCAGGAGATAATTCCGTAGACACTAGGGTGCAGCACTGGTGAGCAAACCTAGAGCTCGTAGAAAGAGACTGGGGTCCCTTGCTGGACCAGAGGAGTCAAAAACCTGCTGAAAGGTGTACGACTGGCTGTCAGCAGACGAACACTGACGGAAGAAATAAGTAGTTCTGTCGAGGTTCAACTAGAATTTGCAATGAGGCTCCAGTCGAGGGAAGGATATTTACAGTAGAGGTTCAACTACCAGCTGGATGTCAAGAGTCAGAGTTCATGCTGGAATGGCAGATGCTGGCTGGAGAGACTCAACACAGTAGTTGGTACGGGTTAAAGCAAACTGCAGCAGCAGCTGAGGGCTGGGATCAATCCGACGAGACAGCCATCGAGATACAGCTTGGCCCAGTCAGAGATCAATCTGCTGGTAACAGACAGTTGGGATCAATCCCACAGGCTGTTGGTGGATTCTAGGCCCTGTCAAGAGATCAACCAGTAATCAGAAGAATAGCACAGCCCTGTTGAAGATCAACCACCAGTAGCAAGAAGACTCTTGGGAGGACGAGTAGCTGAAGAATAGTTAAAAGCACAGGTCTAGCCAGGGAATCAAACAGAGGTGGGTGCCAGGCAGCATCGGAGTCGGAGAGTCAAGTCGGGACACATCGGGAGTTTAGACTTCACAAGGCAGCAGACTAGAGTGAAGGTCGGGAACAATCTGTGATCAAAAAGGATCAGGATTAAACTCTGGTGAATCATAAAAGAACGGCAGAGCTTGAAGGCAGAAAGGCAGAAACAGGAAGGTTTAAAGCCAGTACCCAATCAGAACTAAAAGGAGCAGAAAGATCAGACGGAGTGACGCTGAGGAGCCCTTCATCCTGCAGTGGATCAACAACAGCTGAAGAGGATGTACATATAATTTTTTTTCTCAGCAAGAAAATTAACCTTTTAATTTGTACATTAAAGGAGAAGTAAACTTTTTGTATGAAAAATTTGTGTGCACATATGTGTGTTTATAGAGCTTTTATAGTGCTGTGTAAAACAAGGGTTTTCTTACTGTTGGGAGGTTATACACTGAAGACTTACTTTAATGCTCAAATCCATTATAAACAAAAATTTGACACATCAGTCAAGCCATAAGACTTGATTTTACCACAGAAGTCTCACATTTGCAGTGTTGTTACTACTGCAAGGGATTCTGGGTAGGCATATTCAAATAAGATTAACAAGGAATCACCTTTTTGCTTCAGATTCCACTTTATACATGGATTCCTTAGAGTACGTGCATGCTGAGCTTTAAGACACAACTCAGGAAGAGATGCAAAGCCAGTGAACCACTCATGGACAGCTGTTTCGTTGTTAATGCAACTCATCAGCATGAGGTTGGTTTTACTGGCTTGCTATTGAGGCTTGGTGCACTTGTGGAACACAAACTATGTATATAGTAAGTGCTAGAAACAAAATTATCTAGTAATTATAACAAAACAATGCAGTTTAATTTAAAATAAAATGAGCAATAATAATGTGAATGAAAAATATTGCAGCAGCAGGAATATCCTAATTGTCCTCAGAAGAAATGTAGGGCTAGATTCTATTATAGGTGCTAATTTTATCTCTGCTTTTATCTCCAGTTTTCCCCATAGACTTCAATAGGAAAATGTTTGCTAAAATGGGAGCTAACATTTAGCACCTGCAATAGAATCTGGCCCATAAACTGCAATGCATAAATATGCTTTGCTATAAAAGAAAATGACTTCTCTTAATCCTGAGTGAAAAGTGTGACGTGTACATTTCTGAAAAACACATACAAACCACAAATCTCTACAAAAATACTCTGATACCTTTTGAAGAAAAATCTTGAGTTCTTCTGGTTGTTTGCTTTCAAGAAATATTTGTTGATATAGAGTTATTGAGACAGTGTGTTAGTGACAGAGAGGAATCCAATGCATTGGATTCCTCTCTGGCACTCAAAGGGTTAACCATTAAAATTAGCTTTTTTTTTTTTAAATGAGAAATTTGAAAAGACATGTATGCTATTGATATTTTGGTGACTGGGAAAGTCATGCATGTATATAAAACAAAGGTATACAAAGGTGTGCAGAGATTGCAGAGTTATTTTAACTTTAGTTGCATACTTAATTAGAAATATAATCTACATTAGAAGCATGTCATTTCCATTCAGTTTGTGGGTTGTACCAGTTTTATTTCAGGTGAGAGATCACTGAAAATTTGAATTTGAACTGCAAAAAAATCTACAGCTTTCCATATGCAACTAGTAAATTGTAATCTGGCTTTGTACCAGAAACTTGATGAAGTGTTGTATGCTTCTTGCATGAAATGCTTACCACGTCCTGCTTATTGGGGTTCTAACATATGTTTTTATATTTTATGTACAAACTGATTAGGTTATATAAATACACTTAATCCTGAAGATCAGCCTGCTCCTGTCTCATCTGTAAGCTGTTCATGTCGGATAAATGCTTTCCTGTTTTCACATTGTCTTACTTTGGTCAGCAAATGTCCATCAGATATTGGCCGTTTTTGAGCCAGTGTGTGATCCCACCAGTGTCTTCTCTGTCTTTGGCCTCGATTACATTGCAGTAGATATGAGTTATCAGTTGTTTTTTCAAACAGATTCCCATTGAAGTCAATAGGGAAATTTGTAGATAAAACCCTTGACAAATTTACAAACAGATGTAATCCAGGCTTTTCATTTTTATTATAGATCTATAATGATTCCGGTGTCAGACAATTGTAATATTGTGAAATAATGTATAATTGGTCAAGTTTTGATCAACTGTGTATGGGCATTCTATCTGATTTGTCTAAGTTGCTACACTTGTGAGACTTACATCATCACTTGTTCCTGATTGGATTAGAGAAACTGGCGCTAGTATTTAAAAACTTTCAGTCTGATTTAAATCTTATGTCCCTGAGGAAGTATCAACTGATAAGAAATGCGTTGGACAATTGGCAACTATCACCTATATACAGTTGCCTATTAGAGTGTTGCTGTCATTGCTACATTTATAATAAAGAAGGGAGGTTTCTTTTACAGCTTACCTAAGATCTGCACCTGGAAGCCTGAGTACACTGCCTGCTCCGGGAGAGGGAATCCTGGTTGAACCATACCTGAGGAAAATATACATACAGACTACGGTCTGAATTCGGAGCCCCGCTCAGTTATCAGCCATGGCGTGGGCAGTCTGTGGTGCGCATGACTGCAGCACCCAGCCATCTCTACTGCACATGACTGCTTCTGACAAACAATTTAGCGAATTATTATATAGGATATTATATATATATATATATATATATACACACACACACACACACACACATATATATTGGTCACTTACCACTTGTCCCAGTATTCTCCCCTTCTCTCCTGCAGGAGCTTTACCTCATGTTTGCCATTATGACACCCCTCTCTACAATCCTTTTCGCTGCCTTCTTTACCCTTCTCTCACTTTGGCATCCGCCAAAGCAATTTCTTCCACTGAAGAGAACATTGATTATCCTCTTCAAGAAGAAAACAGTACTCTCTGTATACCGGTATAAGCAGAATACCTGTATGTGGAAATATTGTGTTCTTGTAATGCCTGAAACATTGCTCTGTAGCAGTGTTTGTCATCATACATGTATAAACAGCCTGTTCACCTGGCATGGACATTGTATGAGCGGGGGGAGGGGGAATTGGTAGCACAGTTTACTATCAAACACAATGAGACAGGTTCTCTGGATAGTACTAAGCGTGTAAAAATGGGTGGATAGCTGACAAGTGAACATAGAAATCTGTTTCTTTGTGGAGGTCGTGTTATTGCCCTAGTGAAGTGGTAGTAGACTGAGGAGGGTGCATAAATGTTGACATCGAGTGAGTGCCATAGTAAAGTGATTGGAGGGTGCATAGGTTGTGAGTGATTGAATAGATATTATGAGGGGAGGTGGAGACAATGTGAGAGCAGTGGCCTTAGGAATGTAAATGGAAAGAGGTGTGATATATGTTTTGAAGGGGGGGATTCCGATGCAGTGGGAATACTAGGAATACTTTTCACTAGGAAAAATTATCTATATATAAACTAAATTTATGCAGCGCAGTAGACATTAAAAAGTCATCAATGGATGCAGCATAAATTGTATCAAAAATACATTTTTGTTGTCAAAAGAGTAGTAACAATTATTAGTATTTAGATAATGTTTAAGGACCCTAAATGAGAAAGAAATTATATTGTTGTGAAAAAGTGGTCCCAGACCATGTCTTAGATATCCTGCAGTACTGGTGTTCACCTGACCATGCCCTCCTCGCATTTAAAACTTGGTCTAAAGTACATGTTCCCTTGCGTTCTTTCATAGGTCCAAGTTAAAATGTCTATGACAATGCCTGCCCAGTGCTCTGGCACGAAATTGAGTCCTCCAGGGACAATGGGCTCTAGTACCATTCTTTCTGGAAGTAACTGCTATTGGCTTCATTAAGGCTACTGGCACAATCATGGGCACTTGTTCCTGTGATGATATCAGCTGAATCGAGGGTGTACGTGCTAAAGGATCAACTCATGGCACTGGTTCCAGTACCTGCTTCATCTACAGGTAACAGTGGATATTGTGTCAGGTAAGAAACAACAAGTGGTTCTTCAGTCCAACCTTGCTCTTTATTGAGGATTTCTCAGTCTGTAAGCCAGATCTGTGACAATAGCATAGCTTCTTTATAATCAAAATTCTAATAAGCAGAGGAAACCAGTGAGAAGACAAGATAAAAAAAATATCCTTTTAAACTCTAGTAGCCCAGGAGGTAAAAGTCTGACAAAGCAAAAAGCATGAACTTAGTGCTCAGCTTGCATTCAGTAATGGAAGTGTGAAGATCCACAAATGTTGTATCTCAGCAGTACATCCTGACAAAGCTAAAGCAAAACGCACATTGGCAATGGGCACCCTAGTCAAGCTTATACGCATTTTACATGAAAAAAATAATGTATCATATAGCTATTTAATAATAAGTGAGTTAATACACAAACATTTAGGGGGAGGGCTTTACACACTATCATTTTGTTTCACCCTTACATTGCAAGAATTAGGAGGAGGGAGGGTAACCCCCTAAATCACTGGTTCACAATCTATTTTTGCTCAAGGCACGCTTGACATACAGTCTGGACTTTTAGGGGAACAACTAAGATTTTATATGTCATTTGTCAAGTGCATACTGAAGGGCAATATACATAAACCTCTGGTTATTCTTAGGTCTCACAATCGGAAACAGAAAAGCAAACATATTTTGCATACAAATGTCCATAAATATTCTTCTGAAACTCAAAGACCACCCTAAGTGAATGTCTGCAGCACATCAAAGTCCCACGGCACCCTGGATGAGAGGCAGTGCCCTAAATTTATTGGCTACTTATTAACTGTCCTTGTGAGTGCCTAGCTTTATATGAGAGTGTGGTGTAAATTGAATTCCTCTGTTATTTATCACCGTATAGAAAAAACAGAGGTGGTGGTGATGGTGGTAGGGTTATTTTGAAACATCTCAGGAACAGTTAATTTATATGTCCTTTCTTCTATATATATCTTTTGAATGGTTTACTGTTACTTTATCTATTGCTCCTGCTAAAAGATTTACATAGGTTGACTGAAAACGTCATAATGCAAGATTTTTTTGCAACTCTCTGTGTTAAACAGTAGAGTAGCCAACTTGAATGTTTCCAGTAGGGGTTGCTGTTGTCTGAAGGTCTGCATAACGGAGTCTTCAGTATTTTGCAAGAACTTTAATTAGTCAAAAGGGTCAAACAATGTTATAGCTCTAGTTTGTACCCATAACATGTTGACCTCCTAGTGCTACATAGAGCCCCTTTATATTATGACAACACAACCTAAATATACTTCTGTATGTAACAGCATCACTAAAAGGTCTACTAAAAAAATTATGTGTCTTTTAAAACAGAAAAGCCTTTTGTGTTCTAGACAAAATGTTTTGTTACATTTTTCTAGTACCCAGTATACTTCCCATACCTATTTTATATTGTTTTTTAAATATATATTTTTCACTAAACTAATCTATTTTGACAAAATGCCATATTTTCTAATTACTGGTAGGGGTGAACTATGTACAATTAGAAGTAAATAGCTTTGACAAAAATATTTTTGTTACTAATATGTGTATGCACCTATAAAAAGGGCAATTGTGCTCTCAAACCCTGGGAAGAAGGTTTCCCATCTGTATGTCATTTAGTACAAGAGGAGTGACTTCAGGTTTAAATTACATGGTTTTGGATTGCAATTTCCTAACATTTGAAGCTTTTTTTTTTTTTTTTTCTTTGAATCATTACTAAGGAGTGTTCATAAAAAGTAGGTTGAAGCACATATGCTTGTGAATCATTTAAACAAAGATGTTCCCTATTTTTGAAAGAAAGAAAGAAAGAAAGAAAGGAAAGAAAGAAAGAAAAGAAAGAAAGAAAAGAAAGAAAGAAAAGAAAGAAAGAAAAGAAAGAATTGTATTGGTCATTGACTAACAATTTCAAGTATTTGATGAAAAAAAGAAAAACCTGATAGTAGCAGATAATGCAAATATGCAGTAATATTATTAAATAAAGAATATTAAATTGATTTCTGTCTGTAGACATTAATTCTCTACTGGTGATCTATTAAATGTTTAAATTGTTTTACTCAATAATGTAATGGAATAGTGAAAAATATTTAGAAGAACCACAACACTCTTTTGTCCGTATCAAGATAAGTGAGATGGATAAAAAAATGAATCCTATAATGGTATGTGATTTTAAGCTTACTGGATGCTACAGCATTATACATTGAATTGCAATGCAGGTAAAGAAGGTCTATCCAGCATCCAAGGGGTTAAAGATCTCTAAGAACAGTATTCTCAGAAATTTTGTAGGAATGTTCACATAGTCATAGACTACAAATTACTTGGTTTTGGAGCACGTAAAGGTCACTACCAAAATTAGCTAAATTTCCTGACATCCTGTCTTTTCAACCTTAAGTATAAATATTGTTTCCTAATTGTAAGTGAGGTTTGTGCTTTATAAGGTTCGTTTGCTTATTTAAAGTTGTCAGACTTTGGAGGTTTTTTGTTTTCAGGGTGTTCTCTGTTCTTAAACTAATAATATGCCTTTGAAAGTAGAACTAACAGCTAGAGGAAATGTATCCATTATATAAATAATGTTGGCAACATTGCATTAGGCAGCTTGATGCTAAGAGATGAGATGAACCCATTTTAAGTGGCTTAAACATTCTGTCCCCAAAATTTTGTCTTTAAATATATTCACTACTTTACTTAAGAAATATTAATAAAATGCAGTGCTTTAATTTATTTCAAAACCATGTTCTCAGTATAACAAAGTTCAGCATACAAATTTCAATAATCTCTTACAGGTATGTGCTAAATTAATCAATCATGGTAGCTATGAATTATTGAACCTATGTAAATCAGAATTTCTATGCCATGTTTTTGTTTTGTGGCTGATTCGATTTAGGTCAACATTTTCGCTCCTATATGAGCCTTCATCAGGACAAGTGAGCACAGAAGTAGTCTACTATACTTTAATCCCATTGGTACAAGGATTTTATTTATTTATTTATTTTTTTAACACTAGAGACAAGAACAATTTTGGCCTTTTTCATTGCCTTTGTTCAACCATATTTTTGCTCTAATTAATTTGTTATACCCAAACAAGTTATATACCATTTTTTAGACATACGTAGACCTTTCTTTCAATACCACATATATATGGATAACCCACCATTTAATTTGATAATAATTTTAAAAAATTAAAACAAAATATTTTTATAGGTTTTTCTATAATAACTTGTGCTCAATTAGTTCATTCTTAACAGGGATTGCATAACCAAAGTGTCCCTTTTAGGGGGGTTACTGTCTCTCTGTAATGAAAATCTTATGTCCCTCTTTGCCTCCCTGCTGTCCCTCTTTTAGGACATCAGACTATGTGGTATGTATACAAGTGTATCACGTTGCTCCACAGCAATAAAACTCACATTAACGCTTGATTTAACTTCAATATATTAATTTATAAATTGGACTGTGTTAATAAAATTATTTGGTCTTGCTCTAAATCATTTATTAACACAGTGAAATGGCAGTAGGACATCAAGTGACAAACCCACCTTAACCGCTAGTCATTCCCTCAGCACCATCAATTAAAATAACAGCGCCAATTTCTCTATTGGGATGTGTATTCCCTCCTCTCTTCCTCATGATCAGAGTGAAGAGAGTGGTAGAGAGCACAAAGTCAATGTTTTTGTAAAGGGCTAAGCACTGAAAACTCAACAAGCCAGTCATTAAAGCGGTCATGGTCTTATTAACAGCATGGTCAACACTGTATAATATGTGTGTGTGTGTGTGTGTAACACCCATACCTATATATCACAACAAATCCATTAGTGAAAAGATGAATCACAAAAACATATAAAACACTGTAAATATATAAATAATAGTTCCAATTGTAAATAGAGCTACAAATAAAGGATTATCAATTAATCTATATATTCCTGACTAATAATAATGCATGAAAATTTATGAAAATGAACATGAATATTTGTTGTATACTCCCAATAATTGGTAATAAACAAAATAATGGAAATACATATTAATATAAATCTATGACTCAAATGGTGAATATGCATGCAATGGTGATAAATACATTTATGAAAATGAATTTCAAAATAAATCTGTAAATTATTTAATATTTATCCAGTCAATATATATTATTTCCAAATACATGCTCCATGTATCCATTTATCATTTAAAACTTTCTATATATGATTTTGGGCATTGATGGTAAAGCTCGTCTCAAATGATTGTCCCCTCAAAAATACGTGGTGCCAAGGAGGAGAATAAAGGGAGACATGCACTAAGGTGTGATAGGAGGGTGATAAAGTGGAGAGGACTTCTTCAGTGATATCACCTCTCCAATTCACTAAGATTTCTCCAACACTGGAGAGCTTAGTGCATAGGCTCTATAGAATAACATAGAAACTGGAGAATTGATATCAGTGGAGAATTCTTCTCCACTTTATCATCTCTTTACCCTGCCCTAGTGCATAATCCCCATACGTAATTGATGGAACCTTGAAAAGGCAACTACAGATGTGGTCAGAGGTCATTCATCACATGAGGATATATCCAGAATAGATGCTGCAACTCTGAGTGCCACATCATAGAAGTGTTTAATGTCCATGATCTATTTAACTGCACCACTGATTATGTAATATATTTATTGGACTGTCCCTGCAAGTTGCAATATGTGGGACAAACAATACACCCTGCAAAAGACTTTTTTAGAATAATGGAATAATATAATTAAAGGAGACTTAAAACACAGCGTAGCAAGACATTTGTGGAAAACCACAAGAAAGATACCATTGGATTACACCTGTATATAATAGACAGAATCCCCCCACACCCAGAGTCAGAAAAGGTTTTGACAAATTTACCAGATTCACAAAGCAGGAACCATTTTTGATTTTCAAACTGCAGATCTTAAGCTCCCAAGGCTTAAATGACAAATTGGACCTGTAGTGCACTAGATGATCATGTCTATGGTGCCTCATGTCAGCTGACACTCTCTCCCTTAGCTTTTCATTTAGATTTTCTTTTATTATTATACCATTCTTTGTAACCCAACACATTTTCCTCTCCTTCCTTTGTCCTATTTTCATTCAGTTACCTTTCCCATTTAATGTCATAATGGGTACATGCATACTCTTTCTAATCCTTTGGGACTGATAATCCACCCTGTCACTGTATGTATGAATAATTTGGCTAATGTGTCAGTAAATGCATGGACACTTGAGTTTTGACCAATACTAGGAGATGAGCTGAGTATTAAATGTTATTATTTGCTGGGCTATCACACTTGCCAGATTTAATTGTGATTCCCCTATAAGCTTAAACTCATCATCATTCCCCAGATCATTAGGGGCTAAAATCGCTTATTAAATGCATGGGTTATATGTAAATATAGACTAATTGCTATTCATTTTATAGGCTATCTTCAACTCATCTGAACTCTATCGAACTAGTTTTGTTACTGGGCTTATATGTGAGTAAACACCATGCCAACTAATAACAGTATCAGCATACCTGGGTCTCCAGGACAAAGGCTGATTCTCTGGCTTTGGGGAGTTTCCTGGGTAACTCTGCTTACTTCTCATAAATTCTACCTACTCCCCTAACTGTTCTGCCCACTTCCCCCTCTCAATTCTGATTAAGCCCCACCCAATTTATTATCCAATTCTCATTATTAGACAGACCCAGTCTCAGGCCATGAGCCCTCTCTGAGGGTCAACAGAAAAAAAATCCCAGGTATGAGTATAATTAGATTCACAAATTTAACGTACACCCATATTGGAGTAATCATTGAAATATGGATTAAGGGTTTTCAGCTTTTTGGTAAATCATACGTTTTTTCTTCTTTTGTGAATGACAATAGCCATTTAATAGGTCTATGGGACAATCACAGATGTGGCAGCAATGTCTCAGCTTTGATCTTGATGAAGACATCCGAGAAAGCCACGTATGGTTCAGGAACAAGGGTGGAATCAGAAGGTAAGAAGTCCACAGTTGAGAGCAAGACTTCCACCACAGGGAATGAACTTCTGGAGAGAGAGCCAGTAGACCAGTCAATTTTGGGGTTATTTTTCCAAAGCCATGGATAAACCAAAATCTGTGGTTTGTCAGGACAGCAGATCAAGTCAAAAGTCGAAAACTCCGTGTGAGAGGAGTCCACATGCAGATAAAGAAGTTCAGTAGTGTGTGTTAGGAGTCCAAGCCCTAAGGGTGAACTGTCTACTGAGATGCTGAGCAGTAAAGGCGGTATCCAAAAAGAGGCCTGCCGCCCCTGAATGGACAAAAGACTGGATCTTGGATGGATTTCTGCTTCCAGGCTAATACAGTGGAGGTGACTAACTTGTATTCTTCCTTTGAGGGGACAGAAGTCAGACTTGGGGTGAGTCCCTCTCCTGACCCTAAGTCCTGGCTTTTCCCAGATTGTTTAGGCACAAGCATGTAGGAAAAGTGTTAGAAAACTCCCCAAAAAGTGCCAAACCAGCAGTTAAAGGGTTAAGTTACAACATAAACTTGCTCCAAACACCCAACAGACATACATATATACCCAATGAGTGCAGGAGTGTGCAATAGGAACTCCAGGAATACACCCGTGTGCGGAGGGGCACTGTGGGATAAGTGGACCTGCAGCACTCAAAGGGTAGCTCACCTTTCCTGCAGATCTTCTGTCTTCAGAATACCATATAGCAAGAAGTACCTCAGTGGGTAACTCCTGGGGAAGCACTTGGAATCAAGATTTTCCCCCTCAGGGCTTAAGGTCCATAAAAAGCACCTGGATACTGAGTTAGCCACATCTAAGGGCATCGTCAGTTATGGTAATCCGCCCAATGGTGGTATTCCATATCTAACAGAAAAATAAAAAAGATTCTAAAAACTATAGCAGAACTGTTCTCAGCCTGGTGTTGTCTTCACCAAGGAACAAATCTTTCTGGAGATGATTGGCTAGCTGCATCGAAGGAGGGAAGGGAGGCTCCACCCCCTTCATTCACTTTGAGAATTGTTCCTGCCTACTAAGGGGCGGATCGCCTCCCAGAGTTACCAGTAACCTGTATTGGACGACAGAGAAATTGCATTTAACTATACCGTACTGACTCCTGAACTTTTCTGGGAACCGAGACAGCAGCCTTTGCTGATGATGTACTTTGTTTTCTTTCCTCAACTAGCTCTTCTAGATAAACTATTCAAAATCTGAATCGCTCCCTGACCATTTTCCCGTGCCTGCTCATGCTAACCTACTGAGCAGATATTCCTTCTGGTGGGCATCTCAATCGATTCAGTATTTAGGTAAATTCACCTTACAGCTGATCTTTCCTTACTGTGCAGTCTTAACTTCACACAACTCCTCGGGAGGCGACAACTCATATTCCAGAGATGAGATCTCCCGTTAATGTCATAGTCGGGGCTGGTAAATTTAATTAAAATTATGCTTCTCCCTAAATTTTTGTATATCTTTAATACAATCCCTATTCAGATCACTGGTGTGGTTTTTTTTGCACCAACTGGCTTCTCTATTGTCCGCCTTTATCTGGTGCAATCGTAAACGACATCTTCTTTTAGAGTTGCTAACAAGAAGATCTGATCAGGGTGGTCTGTGTCTCCCTGATTTCCAGCTTTATTATCGGTCCACTGCAATATCTAAGCTGTTAGATTTTTCGTTTGTGCCACCTGCCCTCTGGACAGATTAAGTTCCACCATGTGATACTAGGCCATCTTCAGTTTGGCATCTGTTAAATTACTCCCTCCAGCTAGCTCCACTCCCTTCTCCTTTGTCTTCTATTTTTGGGAATACAGGTTTCCCCCCTGGATATCCTCAGCATCTTTCCAGCTTTGGAGACAGGCCGAAAGTCATAAGCTACAACTGCTGGTGGAAGACTCAGGGGGCCTCACTAGAAAAACCATGTCCGGTTTATTGGGTGAAGCAACAATACCTTGGTGGCCTTGTTTCAAGAAGCTGAAAGTCTGAGGATCTAAGGAACCTCCTTACTCTGGACCAGTGGTTTCTTGTGTCCAAACAAGTTTGAAGGTTTCCCATTGACAGTTGGACTCAACAGATTAATTTTAAGCTTATATTTATAGATGTCCAAAACCCTGTGGCTTTGGCCAAGATCTATCCAGGTTGTTTCTACAGATGCTTCATTCACCCTAGTTCAATGTACCACGTTTGGTAGACTTGTGACAAGCCACTAAGGAACATCATAAATCCAGACATGTTGTGGGGCAATGAAACACCGGTCAGCAGGAACAGAGTGTGACACACCCACTGGTCTGCTATGAAGAAAAATGAAAGAAACATAGACTACCTCCAGTTGCCTGAAGAGGATCAGATCCCTGCAAGTCATGCAGAGGTAGACTTGTCAATTAGGGGATTTGGGGTATGCTTTTTCCTAACCAGGCCTGCTTGGGTTTCAGGAAAGGGAATGCCTGGCTTGTAGAAGCACTGGAATCCCTGAGCACATAACCATGCTGGTGAGGGTAATGAAAACTATGCCTCTTCCAAAGAAAGGAGGAATGCTTGGGGTAACCTGAGGCAAACAAAGCACTCCTTCATCCAGTAGCACTGATAATAAGGTTTTCCATTTCTGGGTCAAACAACTGTTTGCCCATGAACAGATGTAAAGCACAGACTGTAGAACAGAATGGATAGTGGCTACCCGAGTGATCAGCCAGAAGCTAGAGAGTACAGGATGGGGAGTGAATGTAAAGAGTGGTGGTAGTGAACAGTGTAACCTTTCTGAGGCTAATGCTGGAGTTAAAGGTGCAGGCCATGAGGCCTGAGAGTGGGAAGAGTACACCAAACACTGTGGGAAGCAGACCACTCAGATGATTAAGGATAGGAAGCCAGCTGATGCGTTGCAGTAGTTATGGAAAGCATGGGGATGTCAGAAACTGAGAGTCAAATTCTTCCCCAAGGTATCAAGCAGAAGGAAGTCAGGAATAAGCGCAGGTCAAATACCTGGGGTCGAATGAGCAGAGTAGTCGAGGACAAGCTGAGGTTGTATGGTGGGAGTTGAATGAACAGAGTGGTTGATGACAAGCTGGGGTCTTATGCTGGGAGCTGGATGAACAGGAAGTTCATAGACAAGCTGAGGTCATATGCCGGGGGTCAGATGAACAGTGAGGTCGATTAAAAGTCAGATGAACAGGAAGGTCTTAGCTAAGCTGAGGTTGTATGACAGGGGTTAGAGAAAGCTGTAAGACAAAAGGGAGGTTGTAGTCAGGCCAAGTTCATACACTGGAAGTCAGAAAAATTGAAACGTCGAAGACAAGCCGACATTCTATGCCAAGAGTAGAATGAACAGGAATCAAGTGGAGGGTCAAGGACAGGCCGAGGTCGTAGACTGGATGTCGGATAAAGTCAGGAATCAAGCGGGAGATCGGAGAGAAGCCAAGGTCAAACACAGACATCAGTAAGAAACTTGAAGAACATGCATCTACCTGCACAGAAGTCTGGTAGATAAGCACAAAACCACCAATACGAAGAGTCTGGGGTGGAGATATCAGATGACCACAAGGGAACAGATGTGACAACAGGAGAAAGACTAAACTTTGAGAATACTGGTCATGTGGCCAAATCTACAACCAAAGAGTATGTTGCTCTGACATAGACAGCACAAAGAACTTGCCATTGAGCTTGACAGTGTCAAATGAAGTCTCCACAAGGTATGCATTTTCCTCTAGGATCTTAGAAAGAGCAATGTACTCTTTATGAGCTTCTGAATGGACTGCTCCTAGCAGCTGCTCCCCCAAAGAGCAATGGCTTTAGTCACCCATGCAGTAGCAAAAGCTGGGCATAAAGTGGCCCCGGAGGACACAAAATTCACCTTAAGCAGGTATTTTAGGCTTCTGTTCTCCCGGTTCTTGAATTCCTCTTTATCAGCAACCAGCAATGCTATGTTCTTAAAAAGATGAGAAATAAAAGAACAAGACAAACGGGGTTCCCCTATGCCAAACCTTTAACTTGTTAATTCAACACTATCAAATGTAACAATTGGCAACCCACAAGAATGATGGCCACGCCTATCTTATGAGCAACACAAAACTTATGGAGGATCCTTCTGCCATCATGCAGGCCTTTATCATAATCCTTCTTCTTCGCTACTCCTTAGGTATATCTTCAATACGTTTTCACCATAGGCTACTCACTGTATTAACCCTTAAGTTTCTTAATACATACAATTATGTTCAGCGCTCAGGACAAAACATTTAGATAGACAAAAAAGTAGACACAAGAGCAATTATAACCTATACTTATTCCAATTGTCGCAATAAAAACAAATCACCCTAATATTGTACAAATCTATTTTATATAAAAACATCACATAATCATACTGTATATCGTGCGTCCACGATATACAAATGGGAAAATGTAAACACTACAAATAAAAACGCAATAGATCTCCCAATCAACTACAATAAATAAATGAAGGGATTCCTCTCTTACCAAAACTCCGAGATACAAAATCACCGAGGTATGGTATAAAGATCCCACCATATACTATATCTTGTATATTACCAAAAGGTGACTATATATCACCCTGGATTTTTTACAAGAATCTTTACAAAAAATGTACAGCAATAATATTGACACAGAGACCGCGTCCCACCGTCCTTCTCAACCCGGGTTCAAATGGCGGCGGCACACAGGCGTCTGTATCAAATGAAATAAAATACCTTCAAAACAATATATACAAAATATGTAATCATCACCTATCTAAGCCGGCATACATGTAGCAAAAAGGAAGAATTACAGTTAACCTAGATAAATCTTCCGGTAGGGTGGTGAATCCGTTATCATCCGAAGTCAATGTCCAAATCACATAACATGCTTTTAAGGACACGCAAGAAACAATACAAAAATCATCCAGGATGATGTTACCACTATGAAACCTATTGTTTCTCTTGGTGTGCAAAACACGTGTCCCAATGGATGATTCAACTTGTTGCCACCATGTAGCAATTATATCACTTCTCACTTTGTATGTATCACATCACAAACATTTCCAAAGAGTGTACCTGCGATCTTTCACTGGCGTATTCACAAGGGGAATCTTTACAATCCGATGTTATCAATTATAGATCTCTCATCTACATCGTGTATGAGTCTTACCAGTTCCAATATTTCATTAATATATCCTTCATATGTCAAAACTGACTTAGTGTATTAACATGCAAGACTTCCTTTCAAGCCCACTATTAAGGAAATCGATTCGTTCTATGTAATGATCTTACCAGTCACCTCTGGTGATATGCTCATACACTCTTCGTTCACCAAACTGTTTCCATGCAGTAATATTTGATGTCTTCCACTCTCTTCCTCTGCAGTCAGTAAGGCGACGTATCGATTGAACGTATAAGACTGTGCTCATTCACCCTTCATCCGCCAGACTGATTATCCGCAGTTATGTATAATGTCTTCCACTCTTTCTCTTTGTGGTCTGTTGTTCTCTTCGGCGTTCTCTTTCTTAGTCTTTCCCGCCAACTTTCAATTTAACCACATGTGTGATACATCTATTCATTCATAAATAATGGTAATCCACACCACCCTCCGTACTTGCTCCAACGCGTTTCAAAGTCCTCTGACTTCTTCCTCAGGGAGATTATGTTAGACTCAAATCAAATTCTAAAAACACTTATATAGGTGTACATCTCCACTTAACACCTGTCTTATTTCCCATAATGCTCTCCTAATTTAAAGTGATATACAACATATATCCAACGTGTCATGTTTCTATACATGTATATGTCTAACTAATCATGCACATACACATATATATAACCATAACCTACAACACTAAATAATATTATCATCTATAAATACATACAGACGTTCCAATACTTGGAATGAGAAAACAGGATGACGAACCAATTATAAAGTTATTATTAATAACTATAATTCTCAGTACCATAATAACCCTCATAAAAACCCAAAAATTTCCAAATCTGCATTCAATCCTACTGGTTGCAAGGTCTGCATTCTATAAATCCATGATGTCTCTTTTCTGGACATCTCATTTAAATAATTACCTCCTCTCCAATTTCTCTTAACCACTTCTATTCCACAGAAGCTCATTTTATCCAGTGAAAAGGAAGAACATTCCATAGCATGTGCCGAAAGACTATGTTTTATAAATTTACGTTTAATATTATAAACATGCTCCCTTATCCTTTCCTTTAAACTTCTCTTTGTTCTTCCTATATATTGTTTCTTACATGCACACTGGACCAAATAAATAACACCTTTAGTATTGCATGTAATTACATTTCTTATTTCAAAATGTTCTCCTGTGTTATTGGAAGTGAATTGTTTAACATTCTTATTTTTACATGATTTGCAGCCCATGCATTCCCCACACTTGTAAAATCCCTTATGTTGTTGTAACCAATTATCTTTACCAATGGATTTCCTTTTTATATTAGGGGCTATTTTAAATCCCAAATTTGGCGCCTTTGAGAATATAATATCTGGCTTATCTGGAAGAATAGAAGATAAAATGTTATCGCTCCTTAATATATCCCAATATTTTGATATAATCCATTTAAATTTTTTAAAACCTACATTAAAAGGAACAATTATAGGTATTCTTTCATTATTTTCTCTTTTTTCTTTTTCTTTCAACAAATTCTTCCTTTCTATTTGATTAACCTCTCTTAATACTCTCTCTAAATTTTCTTCCGAATAATTTTTCTCTATAAGCCTTTTTTGTACAATCTTCACCTGCTCTTGAAATTTATCCTCATCTGTACAATTTCTTTTTATTCTCAAAAATTCTCCCTTTGGGATATTATTAAGCCATCTAGGTAGATGGCAGCTATTTAAAGAAATATAACTATTACAATCAACTGGTTTAAAATAATTTTTTGTTTTAATGCTACCACCTTCTACATATATACATAGATCCAAAAAGTCCACCGTGACATCACTAATACTTGTGGAAAATACCAAATTATACTGATTCGTATTAATATACGTAATAAAATGTGCCAATAAATCTCTTGAACCTTTCCAAATAAAAAACACATCATCTATATATATATATCTGGATAAAATGAGCTTCTGTGGAATAGAAGTGGTTAAGAGAAATTGGAGAGGAGGTAATTATTTAAATGAGATGTCCAGAAAAGAGACATCATGGATTTATAGAATGCAGACCTTGCAACCAGTAGGATTGAATGCAGATTTGGAAATTTTTGGGTTTTTATGAGGGTTATTATGGTACTGAGAATTATAGTTATTAATAATAACTTTATAATTGGTTCGTCATCCTGTTTTCTCATTCCAAGTATTGGAACGTCTGTATGTATTTATAGATGATAATATTATTTAGTGTTGTAGGTTATGGTTATATATATGTGTATGTGCATGATTAGTTAGACATATACATGTATAGAAACATGACACGTTGGATATATGTTGTATATCACTTTAAATTAGGAGAGCATTATGGGAAATAAGACAGGTGTTAAGTGGAGATGTACACCTATATAAGTGTTTTTAGAATTTGATTTGAGTCTAACATAATCTCCCTGAGGAAGAAGTCAGAGGACTTTGAAACGCGTTGGAGCAAGTACGGAGGGTGGTGTGGATTACCATTATTTATGAATGAATAGATGTATCACACATGTGGTTAAATTGAAAGTTGGCGGGAAAGACTAAGAAAGAGAACGCCGAAGAGAACAACAGACCACAAAGAGAAAGAGTGGAAGACATTATACATAACTGCGGATAATCAGTCTGGCGGATGAAGGGTGAATGAGCACAGTCTTATACGTTCAATCGATACGTCGCCTTACTGACTGCAGAGGAAGAGAGTGGAAGACATCAAATATTACTGCATGGAAACAGTTTGGTGAACGAAGAGTGTATGAGCATATCACCAGAGGTGACTGGTAAGATCATTACATAGAACGAATCGATTTCCTTAATAGTGGGCTTGAAAGGAAGTCTTGCATGTTAATACACTAAGTCAGTTTTGACATATGAAGGATATATTAATGAAATATTGGAACTGGTAAGACTCATACACGATGTAGATGAGAGATCTATAATTGATAACATCGGATTGTAAAGATTCCCCTTGTGAATACGCCAGTGAAAGATCGCAGGTACACTCTTTGGAAATGTTTGTGATGTGATACATACAAAGTGAGAAGTGATATAATTGCTACATGGTGGCAACAAGTTGAATCATCCATTGGGACACGTGTTTTGCACACCAAGAGAAACAATAGGTTTCATAGTGGTAACATCATCCTGGATGATTTTTGTATTGTTTCTTGCGTGTCCTTAAAAGCATGTTATGTGATTTGGACATTGACTTCGGATGATAACGGATTCACCACCCTACCGGAAGATTTATCTAGGTTAACTGTAATTCTTCCTTTTTGCTACATGTATGCCGGCTTAGATAGGTGATGATTACATATTTTGTATATATTGTTTTGAAGGTATTTTATTTCATTTGATACAGACGCCTGTGTGCCGCCGCCATTTGAACCCGGGTTGAGAAGGACGGTGGGACGCGGTCTCTGTGTCAATATTATTGCTGTACATTTTTTGTAAAGATTCTTGTAAAAAATCCAGGGTGATATATAGTCACCTTTTGGTAATATACAAGATATAGTATATGGTGGGATCTTTATACCATACCTCGGTGATTTTGTATCTCGGAGTTTTGGTAAGAGAGGAATCCCTTCATTTATTTATTGTAGTTGATTGGGAGATCTATTGCGTTTTTATTTGTAGTGTTTACATTTTCCCATTTGTATATCGTGGACGCACGATATACAGTATGATTATGTGATGTTTTTATATAAAATAGATTTGTACAATATTAGGGTGATTTGTTTTTATTGCGACAATTGGAATAAGTATAGGTTATAATTGCTCTTGTGTCTACTTTTTTGTCTATCTAAATGTTTTGTCCTGAGCGCTGAACATAATTGTATGTATTATTTTATATTTTTGTAATCCACTGGCAAGGATTATTGGTTCGAGCAGCTGAGACAGCATTTTTCCTCCATCATCCATAGTTGCGCCTCCTATATATTTATTAAGTTTCTTAACAGAATACAAAAATTCAGGTGCACTCAGATGCTCTGTGCTCTTAATTCAATAATAAAAATGGTATCAAAGTACAACACTCACTTCCTTCTATCTTCGGTGCACCATCACGTGGCACACATCAGTTGTAGCTTACAGATACTATTATATTGCCTATTCTCACTTGGTACTCCCCACTCTGGAAGAATGGCTATCATCCTCTGATATCGATATATGAGAAAAAAAAAGGGAAGATGTCTAATTATAAATATTTTTTTATAGAGATATATATATATAGTTTTTTTTTGTCCCTTTTATCTGAAAACAGTTACATTGTAATATTAGCAAAACAAAATACTAATTATGATAAAATATAAAAATAAGCTTGTTTCCAGGGTGTAATTTAGAACATTAATTTAAAAGACCCACTAGTTACTTCCTAAATTCATTAGACAATTAATTGATTTCTTTCACATATCAATAATTAACTTGATCAATCAGTGGTCTCATTATAGAGGAGATTAGAACTAATCTGTTTTTTTAAGTTATGTTCATAATTATTCCCAAATAATAAATGATAAATCTTACTAAGTAATGTCTTTACATAATTGATTAAATCCTCCACCGAAGCTAGAAAGGCAAATCAGAGCCTAATACCTTTATATAAAATGGTCATCCAGTGTTGAAGAGGTTAAAGTAAATGAAACAAAACCATTTCAAGATTATTAAATAGCGCTATACTAATTAAAAACATATAAACTTACTTTTACCACAAGATAATAATTGGTTTCAACACAGATTATCATTAAAAAAATCATCATATTGATCACTTATATACTGCAATCTTTATCTATTGACTCAATCATCCACATCCTATTTGACATTAGCAACAAAATACTAATCTAATATTAGCATGTAATTGTGTTTAAATGGAAAAAAACAAAAAAAAAATATTTTTTTTTATTTTTTTTTTATTAGACCAGTTTCCCTTTTGCTTGTATATCTTTACCAGTGGAGATAAACATTCTTCTAAAGTGGAGAGCCCCAAGCGAGAAGGGGCAGTATAATAGTATAATAGTACCCACAAGCTACAACCGGTGCATCCCCAGTAAAGATGCATAGGAGATCAAAGGAGGTGATATATGTTGATAGTGTTTTAGTCATTGGATTGCAAGAGCACAAAACAGATGAATGCACCTGACTGCTTGTATTATAAGAAACAGGAGCCCACTGCACTACCACATCATAAGAGAAGAGCTTTCCAAGACAAAAGCACCTGATGATAAACCGCTTCTTATCAGATGACTTAGACTCCTCAAGAACCACTTGGTCCAAGGAATGATAGGGAGGGAAAAGTACCATATCCCTCTTGCACCTCTTAGAGATATCTGGAAATGAGTAACTAGTATTTGAGGCCTTGGAAACCTTAAAGGGCTAAAAGCAGTCCAAATAAGACCCTTGACAGATGTCCCAGGGTCTTCCTCCAATAAAAATGAAACAGCCCAGTTTTCCAAGCAATAATAAGTAAATTACAAAAATCAAATGTTTTCAAAATCTGCTGAAAATATATAATATATATTCTATTACATATAATATATTATATATAATATATTCAATATATTCAATTCTCTATGAAGATAAATTAAATTCGGTAATAGCTGTCAAACAAAATAACGTCAAAAGCTTTAAGTGTTTTTAGTTGTGGTTTTTTTGTTAAAGAAAAATACACAGCAAGACAGCAAGAAATCACACATGAAGACTAAACACATATCCCATCAAAAGTAAACTGGCCTATTTTTACGTTATACATTCTTGTTTACATTCTTTTGGTTGAGGTTGATTATTTTCATTTCAAGCTTTGCTGCAACTGTAGCCTGAAGTAAGCTGTGCATACACTGCTGCCTTCTAGTAATTCATTATCACAGACATAAAGAGGCATGCAACCCACTGAAAAATAAAGCCACGTTAATCTAGGTATTGAATGAGTCTCACATACACGGTGTCATAGTCCAATCCAGAGATAACTGCTGTCCTCCCTGTCGCCTGATCAGTGTTCAGTCCAGCTCTTGTATACCCTGGTCTCCTTTATAAAATCCCTGCCTTTGTTTTAGTCAAAAACACCTTTCCTCTACACTTAATGGATGACCTCTCGTTCTTAGCTCAGCTCACAGTAAATAATTAATTGGATAGTTCTTTGTATTCACCTCGAATATGTTTGTAAATGGTAATCATATCACCCCCTTAGACATCTCTTCTCTAATGTAAACAAACCCAGTTTGGCTAGTCTCTCTTTGTAACTCAGATCCTCCAATCCCTTTATCAGTTTTGTTGCACGTTTTTGCACTTTTTCCAGTTCAATAATGTCTTTTTTAAGGACTGGTGCCCAAAACTGTACTCCATATTCTATATGAGGCCTAATCAGTGATTTATACAGAGGCAGAAAAATATTAGCATCCTGTGAATCTTTACCATTTTTTATGCAGGGTAGTACCCTATTTGTTCTTGCAGCAGCTGAGTGACTCTGCACACTGCTGTGAAGTCGATCGTCTATCAGTACTTCTAAATCTTTCTCTAATGAGGATTCCCTAAGTTGTTTACCATTTAGTGTATATGTATCATGTTTGTTTCTACAGTCCAAATGCATAACCTTACACTTACCTACAATAAATGTAATCTGCTAATTTTTTCTGCCCATTCACTCAGTTTATCTAAATCCTTCTGCAGAGAAAAAAAACATCCAGGTATGCTTGTATTTCCTTACTCAGCTTAGTGTCATCAGCAAAGATTGAGACACTATTTTCAATTCCAGCTTCAACATCATTAATAAACAAATTAAAAAGCATTGGGCAGAGGACTGAACCTGTGGCACCCCACTTACAATTTTAGACCAACTTTACATTTACAACAATTCTGCCATCTATCATTTAACCAGTTCTCAATCCATGTACAGATATCACCTCCTGTCATGGGCTGCTGGTCATGAAGGGGTGCTGACCACAGCAGCAAAAGTAAATAAATAAAGTGGAACCCAGAGAGCAAGAAAACCAGCACACACACAGTTAAATAGAACACAATTGTATTATATATATGCATACAAGGAACATGCAATAGTAATGCACAACAAAACATTCAATGAACAGAAAAGAGCAGGGCCTCTGGGCACTGGGCCTCTGGGCATGGGGAACTGGGCCTCTGGGCACGGAGTGTAGCTGTCATTGTCACTAGGCAAATAAATACATGACAACGGTACAAGTGAATTTAACCAGTTTATTAAAATAATCAGAATAATGAAAAGAGCAAAAAACACTTCCTCAGTCCAAGGGGAGAACGACGTGAGGACAGTGTCTAGTCCACTACAGGAAGTATAAAATAGCGAGCAAGATGTCAGAGACATGCTTCCGCAGATGGAACAAGTCAGAATCGTGCCGCTCCACTCCATACTATCGGACAGGCACAGTAGGCAAGAAAATCACGGGCACCGTGATAGTAGCAAGCTCAGAAAAACAGCAGGGAGGTGCAGGAAAGCAGCCAGTTCAGGAGCACAGGAGGGCAACTGCCAGTTCAGGAGGGCAACTGCCAGTTCAGGAGCACAGGAGGGCAACTGCCAATTCAGGTACACAGGAAGGAAACTGCCAGATCAGGAACACAGGAGGGAAGCTGCCAATTCAGGAACACAGGAGGGAAACAGCCAGCTCAGGAACTCAGGGGTACAGCTGACTCAAGGAACTGATCTGAACTGACCTATATAAACTGTATAATCTGGCCCAGAGCAAGGGGAGAGACTGAGCTAAATAGAGAGGAGGTGATTGCAAGGTAGGGACAACTGGGAACAGAATCAGGCCTCTGTAATTTGAGTGCAGCAGCATACAACAGCACCAACGGAAGGTAGTGGCACTGGGAGGTAATGCACCAGGCTGAGGAGAGGACAGGATCATGACAACTCCCAAACCAAAGCCTTTTAATTTATGCAGTAACCTGTTGTGAGGCACTGTTTCAACATTTTTTGCAAAATCCAAGCATACCACTTCAACAGCAATTCCCTTGTCCAAATTACTACTTACCCTTTCATAAAATGCAAGCACATTAGTCTGACATCTATTCTTCATAAAACCATGCTGGATCCTAATAATAATATTGATTGTCTTCACATAGTTCTGAATATTATCAGTTAGAAACCCTCTATATCTTACCCATTATGGAAGTCAAGCTCCAAGGTCTGTAATTTCCTGGTTTGGATCTTGCCCCCTTTTTGAACAATGGTACAACACCAGCTTTCCTCCAATCACAGGACACTATGCCTGATGAAAGTAAATCAATAAATATTAACATTAATTACCCATCTGGCAACTAGCTGCTAAATAGTGCTAGTCGACCAGGATTATAACTGCATCACTGAGAATGCACACTGTTCCCGGGACTGACAGCCAGCAGCCAGTGCAGACATCTTTCCATAGTGACGTCTGCACTGTCAGACCATGTCTGCTCTACGAGGCATTGATAGGAGCCGTTCAGCACCAAAAGGGACCGACGGCTCAGACGTCACTATGGAAAGAGGTCTGCTCTGGTTGCTAGCTGTCAGTCCCGGGAGCAGTGTGCATTCTCAGTAACGCAGTAATAATTCTGGCGACTAGCACTATATAGCAGCTAGTCACCAGATGGGTAATTATTTGGGGCTAAGTTTCAAATGGGTGGTAGTTCCATTTTAAAGCGTAACTATCATCAAACTTAAATTGAGCCCTAAATCCTTACTGTCATAGCGATATGTATATACATCCGTTTATTTTGCTGCATAAGCCCAGCATTAGTCAGACAGCAGCGGCAGGGATCTTGATGTAGGCGTTCTCTGCAATATGTCTCACTGTTGCCCGCTGCTACTTGCCAAACAAGTTCTATTTTTCAATTATGCCGAACGTATTCAGCAAAATAAAAGTATGTATACGCATATCGCTGTGGTAATAAGGATTTGGGGGGCAATTTAAGTTTGATGATAGTTCCGCTTTAACTACCCTTGGATGTATGCCATTAGGTCCAGATGCTTTATTCACCATAACATTTTTCCAGTCTCTTTTGGACATTGTCCTCAGTAAGCCATGTACATGATGGAGAAAATTCGGTGGTTTTGTCTGTTTGCCCATAGCCTGTTATTGTTGCTTTCTTAGTATATACATAAGAAAATAATGTATTTAAGGTGTCAGCCCTGGCCTTATCCTCACTAATCAATTCACCTGTCTCTGCCTTAAAGGGATAGTAATACTATCTGAAACATCCTCCCCATCCTGTCAGACTTGCATCTGTTATAATCTGCCATTCCGTGATCACTACAGACAAGCCTTTTGAACGTTTTTTTTATTCACCCTCCTCACTAGTTCTTCCTTCACTTTCATGGATAGTGGGATTTGTTGTGTTAGGTTGAGTGTGTTCTTGTTCCAATGTTTTAGGAACCATCTTTGTAGAGGCCTCTTGTGAACTTTCACCCAAGGAGATACTTGAACTGATGATGCCATATGTCCCAGCGTTGTCATGTAATCCTGAGCTCTCTGCTTTTTCAATTTTATAAAGATTCTTACTTTGTTATAGATTTTATCTTGTTTGGAGACAGAGATATTGTGTTCTGGAGTGTGTCCAATGTCAGTCCAATGAATTGTAGTCTCTGGGTTGGAGATAGCTGGCTTTTTTTGAAGTTGATAACCCAGCCCAGATTCTGCAGATGCGATGTTGTCATTATCATTTGCTGATGTGCTTGAGTCTCATAACTTGCTATTAACAATAGATTGGATTGTCCAAATATGGTACAATTTTTTCCCCCTATGATCTTAGTGGTTCCAAAGCAGCTGCTAGAACCTTGGAAAAAATTCTTGGAGCTGAGGTTAGCCCAAATGGCAGCACCTTGAACTGCCAGTGTTGCTCCTTGTAGCAGAATTTGAGATACTTCCTGAAGTCTTGAGCAATCAGGATGTGATAATACGCATCCTGTAGATCTACTTTCAGGAGGTAGGATTCTGGAAGGATTGCTTGGACCACCGTGGCTACTGTCTCCATTTTGAAGGTTTGATGTTTCATTAAAACACTTAGCTTCTTCAAATCCCGTATTGGACGGTATTCGCCCGTGGTCTTCTTGACTAGGAAGATTACAGAGTACCATCCTTTCCTTCTTTCTTCCCATGGTACTGGTTCTATGACTTCTGTCAGGTACAGATCCAGAATAGATTCCTCTAAATCTGATGCTCTTGCATCCTTTTCTGGGGTGTTAGATTTTTTGAACAAATTTACATGAGGTCGTTTTTGAAAAATCAGTGGGCACCCTGCCTGTAAAATGCTAAGTGTCCAGTTGTCTATGCTGGTTAACATCCTCCATTCTGATATGTAAAGTGCCAGTCGACCTCCCACTGGTACCTGTGTCAGGGTCCGCTGATCTTCAAAGAAATTATTTTTTAAATTGATTGTTTCGAAACCCATCTTTTCTGAATGGGGCTTTGGATTGCTGTATCGAAGACTTTTTTCTTGTGTCATAGATCCTTGATGGCTGAAATCTCTTGTCATTCCGAAACAGGAGGTGATCTGCGCTTTCTGTCCTGAGGTAAAATGGAGCTCTTTCCCCCTGTAACTTTCCTAATGATATCATCTAGCTGTTCTCCAAATAGAAGGGATTCTGTGAAGGGAAGTGATACTAATTTACTTTTTGATGACGCATCAGCACCCCACAATCTCAACCAAAGTGATCTTCTTGCTGTTATGGAGAGAGATGAGGATCTTGCTGCAAGTCTGACGGAATCTAATGACACATCACAAGAGAAAGCTATTGCCTCTTTAATAGTAGCTACTTCCTTTAAAAGTTTTGATCCTGACACCAAAGATTCTACGTGTTCTTCTAGTTTGGATAGCCAAATTGTAGCAGTTCTAGCCATACAGACTAAAGCTGTTGCTACCTTTAAATTTTGACCAATTACAGAAAATTGTTTCTTTAAGGCATTCTCAATTCTTCTGTCTATCACATCCTTTAAAGAAGAACCATCTTCCATAGGGATGGTTGTCCTTCTTGCAATCTGAGCAACTGACGCATCTATCATAGGTGGAGCAACCCATGTTAAGGTATCTTCTTTCCTGAATGGATACATCTTCAGTAGTCGTTTTGATGCAGACATCCTCTTGTCACATTTAGCCCATTCATTCTTTATTAATTCAGACACTGAATGATGCACCGTGAAAGCCGGTAATTCTCTCTTGTTCCCCATAAAAGCAGTATTCAATATACCTTGCTGCTTCTGTGCCTCAACCAGACCAAGTGTTTTTCGCATTAGCTTCAGAAAAGGTCCTATTTGGTCTAGGTTGAATGTGCCCTAGTTTTCTTCCTGAATCTCACCTTCCTCCTCAGAAGAGTACTGGGATAGTACTTCCATAAGACTTCAAAATCCCCTAATCTGGATGATGTACCTTCTTCATGGTCCTCAGTCCTTTGCCTTTTTCTTGGTTGGGCCTGCATAATTGCAAAGGTCTCCTGCATTGAAACTCTCATCCAGGATAGGAAATCTTGCATCTGATTGGGAACTTCTGTGCCTGTAAGCTTTTTTAGACAATCTAAGCACAACTTTGATTCATAAGGAATAACAGCATCACATCCTGCACAGGTTTGGGGTTTTTGAGTAACATCTTTCTCTTTCTTCTTCTTTAACTCAGGAGTTGTTTTATCTTTTGAAGAAGTGACTTTTGGAGTAGTAGCCATACTGTATCTAAAATATAACCTTTAATGGAAATCTGTTATAAAATACCACAGTATGCTAACACTTATCTAAAAACTAGGCATAGACGCATGTGACCCTTTTTAGAGTAATGGAGTAATTGGCTTGCATTTCAGCATGCAGAGCAGAGGCCTACCGGAAGAAACAGAGATTAGAAATAAAGAGGACTCACCATGTCCTCCACTTTTTGAATCTTCCTCCATGTCTCGCAGTAGGGAAGGAATCCACGCTTCAGCTTTCCATGTCAGGTCTAAGATCCTGTAACGTCTCTCATGGGAAGCACGTCATGCTCTGCTTGCTCCTGACAGGAAATTACGCAACACCAGGAAGGAGGACAGATTCTTACTGGGCCAGCTATTGCGAAGCCCAGTCTTCAGGGAAAAAGACATATACCCTGGCTTGGACGGCATTATGATGCGGCCATTAACAAAGCTAAGCTTTTCAAACACTATGAAGACACTAAAAAAAGACAAAAAAAAAACAACAAATAACGTTGTATCTTGCAGAGCTCCATCGACAGCGCTGCTTCCCTTTACCGGCTGTAGGACCAAAAAGACTGTCGGGAGAGGAAGTGGATAATCTTAAATAATTTTTACTTTGGTCCTACATCCGGCTAAAGGGGCGGAGACAAATACCCATTGAAGTTAATGGCAATGGATAGGACACAGAAGAAAAAGATCTTCCAGCAGGGAGGTAGAACTTGAAACATAACCACCTTCAATCAATACGTTACACTTTTTTAAAAATAAAAAAGCAATAGCTTAACTGTATTAGGTTTAACTACAAACCTTAGAGTGCAGATATTTGGAAGTAGGGACAGAATCTATTGTATCATGCGCCACTAAAATAAATAGGTGCCCATAAGGAAATAGCAATTCATAGCACAGAAACACAATCATAAAGCAGCCCCTTTCACCATTCTCAACAATGCAAAAGTTAGGATGAAGTCAGAAAGAATACCGGTTCAAACTACAGATAAACAGGGGAACCAAGATATGTGTAGTGTTTATTAGATATCAAAAATACACAGAACTTATATATATATATATATATATATACACACACACACACACATCTTGATGTCTCTCAAGAATCCTTTTCCCTAAAAAACACCATAGCTGTGCCTTCCATTATGTCCATCACCAATGGTTCGAATGATGATTCGCTCCAGAGATTTTGTCATCATAATGACCAAGGCAGCTGCTCACAGCACTGAAAAAAATGTGACTGGTGATATAAAGTCCCAGTTCCCTATGCTTACACCTCATGTTTCCACAAAAACACAAAGTTCCCTTCAAAGCCACTTGTGGGACATGACAGGCCCAGGAATGAAAGAGAAGGGGTCTCACAGGGTGACCAGCACATCTGAGTGGTAGCTGAAAGCCCACAAAAATTTGTGGACTTAAAGTCCACTTCCTCCAGGGCTACTTGTACCTGTTCTAGCCCTTAAATTGACCCCTGAATTGATTAACCCTTTATGTGTTGTGAGCAATAATCCTTATGAATCATATAAAGTCAAAATTAAAAAAACACAATGCTCTAATTCAATGAACATTCAGTATATTTATTTACATAAAATTCCCTAGTATACAATATAAAAGATGGTAAATATAAGTGAATCATAAAAAACATTAAAAATTGCATTTTTTAAAATAAATGTAAAAAACACTGAAAAGTCTAGAACATAAATATTAAAAAATGATGACCAACAAATGACATAAGGTGAAGAGATTCAACTTGATGAAGTCAATGATAAAGAATAGTGAAAAATACATGTGGCTAAAAATACCAGTATTAGATTAAGTACTGTATATGGGTATCTTTCCCATAATACCTCATCATAAAACTTCATGAGACAAACTAAAAGATACCCATCTAAATCAATAAAAAAATATAAATAATAACAGCCATAGCAAATCCTGTTAATAATAATGTAAATAAATTTTGAGTGGTCTCTGGAGCTTTCCAAATAGCTACAGAACGTCAATGAGTAAAAGTAATGAGATGAAATATAAACACATATATAGAGGTGTAAATGCCAACAAAAAAAACAGGAGTAGGTAGGAAGGTAGATACTTCAGTACACATGACTAACTCAACATAACAGCACACATATCCTATATAATAATAATAATTTGTAACAATGCAGTCATGCTCAGTAGAGACTGCCAGTGATGAGGCTGATACAGAGCGGGGCGCTCTGAAGGAGTGTCCCGCTCTGTATCAGCCGTGGCATGGGCAGTCTTTACTGAGCATGACTGCATCGTGACCGGCTGGCACTGTATCAGCCGCGGCATGGTCAGTCTCTACTGTGACTGCCCCGTGACCGGCTGGCAGTGGCACTGTGGTCCGTGTAACAGGCTCTTCAACTAGTACAGATATAATATGAAATATTCTGAGGAAATAATAGGATTTTAGTCTTACCTGTTAAATCCTTTTCACTTAGTCCATACAGGTCACTGGTACTCTGGGAGGCGTAAGTCCCCTTTAATAGGCAGGAACAATTATGCAAATAATTTGCAGGGGGCGGAGCCTCCCCTCTTACTTAAGACACCTTCTGGCCAGAGCCACTCATATTGATTTGAGACCCTAAGAACTGACCGCAGGTAAGCAAAAAGAAAGACTCCTGTGAGCATGCCCAACAGTCTCCCACTGAATGCCACAGGAGAGCCAAGTCTGGTCCCTTGACAGGGTGGGAGACCAGTGACCTGTATGGACTAAGTGAAAAGGATTTAACAGGTAAGACTAAAATCCTATTTTCACTGTCGTCCAATACAGGTCACTGGTACTCTGGGATGTACAAACATTGAGCTGACCCAGAGGCGGGAAGAAAGGCAAGGACCAGGCGCAAGGCCCAAGTCACTAGAACTGCTATGAACCAGTTAATAACATAGCCCAAACTGTAAGTGTCAACGGACACCCATCAAGGGAAAACAATCCCTGAACAAACACAGCACACTGAACAAGAGCCAACAGGGCTCAACAGTAAGGAAGCACTAAGGATCAAAGAGCGGAAGGCCTAGACAGGCAAAGCTGCCTCCAGGACCTTCCTCCCAAAACTGGCATCAGCCGAAGCCAGTACATCAACTCGATAGTGCCTAGAAAACGTGTGCACAGAGGACCAAGTGGCCGCTCTGCACAGTTGATCAGCAGACGCCTGATTCTTGTAGGCCCAGGAGGCCCCAATAGATCTGGTGGAATGGGCAGTCACCCGGAAGGGAACGTGCTCATTCCGAATCTTATAGGCGTCACGAACGGTAGCCTTAATCCAAGAGGCGATAGTAACCTTGGAAGCCGGTCTCCCTGCCCTAGGCCCCTCAGGAATGACGAATAGAGCGTCAGACTTCCTGATAGACTCGGTGCGATGAACATAAAACTTGAGGCAACGCACCACATCCAACAAATGGAGATCTCGTTCCTTGTCAGATGAAGGATTAGGGCAGAAAGATGGAACCACAATCTCTTGATTGATGTGAAATTCGGACACAACCTTGGGTAAGAATTCCTTGGAAGTGCGAAGCACAGCCTTATCCTTGTGGAACACCAGGTGAGGAGGTTTACAAGACAGAGCTTGTAACTCTGCTACCCGGCGAACGGAAACAATAGCCAAGAGAAAGGCCATTTTCCAAGTCAAAAGACGTAAGGGAATGGAAGCCAAGGATTCAAACGGTGGTCGCTGGAGTACTCCCAGCACCAAATTGAGGTCCCACTGGGGAGTAGGACTCTTGAAGGCAGGTCGAACATGAGTCACACCTTGGAAGAAAACTTTGACATCAGGAAGGATAGCAATCCTTTCCTGGAAAAACACAGACAAGGCAGAAGTCTGAACCTTGAGGGAACGCAGACTGAGCCCCTTATCAACGCCGTCCTGCAAGAAGGCCAGGACAGTGGGAAGATGAAAATCAAGGGAAAACTTCTTATCACTGCACCATGCAACAAAGGTTGACCATATGCGATGATAGATCTTGGAGGACACAGGCTTACGAGCACTGAGCATAGTCGACACCACAGAAGGAGAATATCCTTTCTTTGCTAGAATCGAGGATTCAACCGCCAAGCCATCAAACGGAATGTGTGAACGTCCTCCTTCCACAGGTAACCCTGAAGAAGAAGATCCGGACGGGCAGGAAGTGGGATCGGATCCGCCACTGACATGGCCATCAACTCCGGATACCAGGACTGGCGAGGCCAGTTTGGAGCGATCAGGATGACAGGACAACGCTCCTGCTTCAACTTCTGGATAACTCTGATCAATAGAGGAAGAGGAGTGAAGATGTAAGCCAGGGGAATTCCCAAGGGATCGACAAGGCATCCACTGCTAGAGCAAGGGAGTCCCTCCACCGGGAGCAAAACACCGGAACCTTCCTGTTGTGTCTGGTAGCCATCAGGTCCACCACAGGCATCCCCCACCTCCGGGAGAGCAACTGAAACACCTCTGGATGAAGAGCCCATTCTCCGCTGTCGACGGTGTGACGACTGAGGAAGTCCGCCATGACGTTGACTACGCCTGGGACGTGAACTGCAGAAATGACAGGCACGTGAACTTCTGCCCAGGACAAAATATCCGTGACCTCCCACCAGGCGGAACCGCTTCTTGTGCCGCCTTGCCTGATGATGTAAGCCACTGCCGTGGCGTTGTCGGACTCCACTCTGATCGGACGACCGGTCAGTTGGGACTCCCAGTGCCTCAGGGCAAGCCGGACAGCTCGAAGTTCCAGAACATTGATGGAGAGAAGGGATTCCTCCAGACCCCATTTCCCCTGAGCACTGAAGCGACCCCAGACTGCACCCCAGCCCCGAATGCTGGCATCCGTTGTGACTGTGGACCAACGAGGAACTAGAAAGGATCTCCCTGTCAGGAGATGAGGGAGATCCAACCACCAGTGCAGACTTGACTCGACATGAGGAGGTAGAGACACAGACAGATGTTGACGATCTGGATGATTCCTGCACGTCTGGATCACAAATCTCTGAAGTTCCCTGGAGTGGGCCATAGCAAATGGCACTGCTTCGATCGTGGAAATGAACTTCCCCACTAAGGACGACAACTTCGGAACCGGAATTTCGTCCCTGTCCAGAATCCCAGCCACTCTGATGGCTATCTGGTGAGACATCCTCTGGAAGAAACACCATGCATTGGTGAGTGTCGAACAGGAGACCCAAGAACCAAAGCCTCTGAGATGGAACCAAGTCCGACTTGTCCAGATTCAGAATCCAGCCATGATGGTTCAGAGTGTGCATACACTTCTGCAGTTGCTGATGGAGAAGCTCCGCTGAGGAGGCTTTTAGTAGAAGATCGCCCATGTAGGGGGTCACCCTTATCCCATCCTGATGAAGCACCGCTATGAAGGAGCCTAACACCCTCTGGAAGACCTGAGGGGCTGAAGTCAGCCCAAAGGGGAGCGCTGTAAACCGAAAGTGTCCCCTGTGGCAGGCAATCCTGAGATACCGCCTGCTCTCTGGATGAATGAGGATGTGAAGATATGCATCCTGAAGGTCCAGGGAGGCAAGAAATTCCCCCGGAGACATAGCTGCAATCACAGATCGCAGGGATTCCTGGCGGAAGTGGGAAGTCACCACATAAGCATTGAGATCTTTGAGATCCAAAATGGGACGGGCCCCTCCGTCCTTTTTGGCCACCACAAACAGGTTGGAATAAAATCCTGAACCTGTGTCCTCCTGAGGAACCACCTCCAGGACCTCTTTGTCCAAGAGATCCTGAATAGCATCGTCGAACAGACGTCTCTTTACAGGTTCCTGAGAAGGACGAGTAAAATGGAACCGAAAAGGAGGAAGGGAGGAGAAAGGGATCCGGTATCCCTCTGACACCACCTGGAGAACCCACGGGTCCGCCACTGACTCCTCCCAAATCCGGCGAAAGATGTGGAGACGTCCACCTACAGCCGGATGCGGACCCGGGTTCGGCGAGTCATGCCGAAGCAGTCTTGGAGGACTTGGCCTTGGGGGCAACTTTGGGCCTCCAGGACTGTTTGGGCTTGGAGGAGGAGCGCGCAGCGGGAGGACCCGACGGGGTCGAGGAGCGTGTCTCAGTCTGAAAGGAACGAAAGGACCGGTTGCGTTTGGCTGGAAACTTTTTCTTAAAGACTGAGGGTAGAAGAGTACTTTTACCACCAGTAGCCTCACTGATCATTTCTTTGAGTTCAGAACCAAATAGCAAATTCCCCTGAAAGGGCAAGGAAAGCAAAGCTTTCTTGGAGGCTGTATCAGCAGACCAAATTTTCAGCCAAAGGGCGCGTCTAGCCACCACTGAAGAAGTGGAGGCCCGCGCCATCATGCGCACAGCATCAAAGGCAGCGTCAGCAATATAATTCTGAGCTTCAGTAATGTTAGCAAGAAGCTGCAACTGTTCAGAAACTGGAGCATCCTGGCGAACTGCTTCAGTCAGTCGCTCAGTCCAGGCCGCGATAGCCCTGTTTACCCAAGCCACTGCAAAGGTTGGATGCATGGCAGTGCCGATAGAGGCAAAAATGGACTTAAGAGAAAGTTCCAATTTCTTATCCGTCCAATCATGCAGGGCAGAGGCATCAGAGACAGCCAAAGCGGTAGACTTGGATAGCCTGGAAACAGGGGCATCCACCTTTGGAGGATGTACCCATTTCGCCAGCTCAGTCTCAGGAAAGGGGTACAGTTTAGCAAACTTTTTGGAAACAGAGGAAGACCTATCAGGATTCTTCCACGCCTCAGAGACTAGACGGGCAAGAGTAGGATTAGTTGGAAAACAGACAACAGACTTAGATGGCTTTTTCTGAAAAACATCAGAAGGATCATAAGTGGATTCTTGAGTCAGAGGAAGATTGAGCGTATTCAAAACCGCTCTGATCAGACCCTCAGCCGAAACTTCAGGGTCACATTCATAGGGGTCCCCAATGGACCTGTTAGATTCAATAACAGTACGTTCCTCAGCATCAGAATCCTGCAAGAGTTCTTCCTCAGAAGAATCAGTGACATCAGGAGCCCCCTGTGGCTTAGGCAGGGAGGTCTTGATGGTAGAGGGGGTCTGCCAGACCTGGAGAGCCCCCTGTACCTGAGAGGGAAAGAGTTGAAGGGTGGATCTGAGATCCCTAGTGGCAGCTTTAAACTCCTTCACCCAAGATGGCTCAATAGCATAGCTGGGAAGCCCAGGGTTGCTATCCTGACTAGTACAATTAGGGCATAGATCCCCCACATTATCGCTAGACAGCCCAATGTGGCAAGAGGAGCAAAACGCCATGGGGGTAGCAGACCCCCCCATCCTCTTTAGACTTGGGTCTAGCCCCTAGCTCCAGTGAAGCAGACATGCTCACAGCGTCAATATACCCCACTAATAACTCTATCACCCAGAAAAGGTGTAAAGGATTAAAGTTTCACCCCAGAAATGTCAAAAATTGGACTTAGCTGGCCAGCGAAGGGTTAATCAGTTTAGGAGAGAGAAGGCTCGGTCCCTGCGTAGTGTACTCGCATAGGAAAAGTGCAACAAAATGGCGGCCGTCATGACAGCCAATCAGAAACGAGCGCGAACCAAGCGCTCATGGGAAATGTAGTTTTCCCCATACAAGTACCCCAAACAGTGCCCGAAGCCCCCCTGAACCCCCCACATTAATAAAACACCATCTGGATGATAGAGCAGGAGCCTAGCATTAAAATGAGCCCTCTCTGAAGTTGCTGTGACAAGCGGTTCCAGAGATATGTCCCACACTGTGATTTCCCATAGAGAGTAAAAGAGCCATGCGTCTGAGCGGGAAACGCCGCGCTTAAAGGCGCAGAACACAATTTTTAGTAAAGTTTAAGAAAACTTTCAAAAGTGCCCAAACAAGCATAAAACACATAAGAAACATAAGTAAACAAATATACTGCTCCAAAACCCAGAGAATACCACAGAAATTGCATAAATCTAAAATAATGCAATAAAAACACCCTATGAGTGCTGGAGTGAATTGAAAACTCCCAAATACAAGCCCATCAAAGGGACACTGTGGGGACAAGTGGACCTTCAGCACTCAAAGGATGACTCACCTTTCCTGCAGGACTTCTGTCTTCAGGTGACCATGATAAGGGAGGAATAACCCAGAGGCAATTCCTCAGCAGGGGAGCTGCTCCACACAAGCTGTCCCCTCATCAGGGCATAAGGTCCACAGAAAATCCCTGGAAGCTGCACCAGCCACTTTAAAGAGGGCAATTCACAGCCATGGTCACCCTCCTAATGGTGGTATTCCATATTTGAATAAAAATAATAAAACTCTAAGAAGCATAGATGTTCTCTGCCTGGTGTGCAAGCACACCAGGAACAAATCAATATGAGTGGCTCTGGCCAGAAGGTGGCTTAAGTAAGAGGGGAGGCTCCGCCCCCTGCAAATTATTTGCATAATTGTTCCTGCCTATTAAAGGGGACTTACGCCTCCCAGAGTACCAGTGACCTGTATTGGACGACAGTGAAATATATTTATTTATTTGGGGGGGCTAAAGGAACAGAGTATATAGGAAAGCTGCAAAGTCAAAATCCACTTTCAGACCTTTTAGAGTAAGTTCCTAATTTGTAGAGCCGAAAAGGTTATTTTTGGGATAGCAGCTTTTGTAATCTATTACTGCCGCTATGATTAAACTACACATCTGCTGGACTTTTGGTTAACATGATAAAGATAAACGTTAAAGATATTGCCTCCTCTCTGCTGTGCACTTCCGCATAATGTGCACAGCAGAGCTCTTCTCCTCCCACCTCCCTCCCAGTTGCCCCAGGGAGCGCGTTCACACTTCCCTTTGGTGTGCTGTGAATGTCTTATCATTATATCAAGCTCCAGTTAACATTATACTGAGGTTGCAACAGAGTTTGCTCACAAATTGAAGTGTGCTCTGGATTAAGTGAACAGTTTGCACATCTCAGCATTGGAAAAGTGTTTTTTGTGTTTACATCCTAACCTGCAGTAAGAAGGTTAAAGGGTTAAAGTGTAAAAGGTTATGTTTTTCTGGGAGTGTGATTAGTTAATTAAGGGTTGGGTTTGTGAACAATCCCCTGTGTAGGCCTGTATAAATTTAGGTACAGGAGTCACAGAGTTTGCTCACAAATAGAGCGTGCTCTTTCCTAAGTGCTCTGGAATAAGTGCAGAGTTTGTGAAACACAGGAGTTAGTGCAACACAGGAGTTAATGCAACAAAGGTAAATTAATTGTTTACATCTGTAAGAACTCACATTTGCACTATACATGATGAGCAAATTTGGAGATCTCACTCAGTGCACATCTTGCCATATGTATGCATGCTTGGAACAGCCACTCCAGGGTCCATACCGCTGTGGCAAGTGTGAGCAAGTGGCCCTTCTAGAAGCTCGGATTGGAGCTCTAGAGAGTCATATTGCAACACTGAGAGATATTGACAACCTTGAGAGGAGTCTCTTGCTAACTGAGCAGAGTCTAGCTGGGTCACCTAGCAAAGAGGGAGGAGATCAGCTAGATGGGAACCAGGCACAAAGCTGGGTAACAGTTAGAAGTGGCTGCAGTGGGGGAGGGAAGAGGAAGAGGGCAGCCAGTCCTGAGTTTTTCCATCCAAACAAATTTGCTCATTTAAGTGAAGATGTTGGGGAGGCAAACCCAGAAGTGGAATTGTTGGAGAAGACTGTTCTCCCTAACAGCCGGGAGAACAGCTCCTCTAGCACAGAGGGGATCCAGAGGAAAGTGAAGCCTAGGCAGGTTGTGGTGGTAGGGGACTCCATTATTAGGAGAACAGATAGGGTAATCTGTGGCTCTGATCGCAGCAACCGAATGGTTTGCTGTCTCCCGGGTGCCCGGGTTCGGCATGTTGCGGACAGGGTGGACAGATTATTGGGAGGGGCTGGAGAGGATCCAGCTGTCTTGGTGCATATTGGTACCAATGACAAAGTAAGAGGAAGGTGGAGAGTCCTAAAAGGTAATTTTAGGGATTTAGGCAGTAAGATTAGGAACTGGACCTCCAAGGTAGTATTCTCAGAGATACTACCTGTGCCATGCGCTACGCCAGAGAGACAGCGGGAGATTAGGGAGCTCAATGCATGGCTGAAGTCTTGGTGTAAGAAGGAGGGCTTTGGGTTTTTAGAGCACTGGGCTGATTTTGCTTTGGGGTACAATCTGTATAACAGGGATGGATTGCACCTGAATGCATGAGGTTCTCAAGTGCTTGGGGAGAGGATGACTAGACTGCTGGAGGAGATTTTAAACTAGGAAGGGGGGGGAGGGACCAATAAATACTGGGATAGATAGTATAGAAAGGGAAGGCGATGCAGTTAGTAACCAGGTGGGAGGATCTGGGGGCGGGGTTAGTACAGATGATAGGGAGAAGCCTATAAACCACATCAAAATTAAATCACAAATGAAACATAGCAGTGGCATAAATTGTATGCTTGCAAATGCCAGAAGTTTAACTGGTAAAATAGGGGAACTGGAGCTGGTAGCTGAAATTGAAAACTATGACTTGACAGGCATAACAGAAACATGGTGGGATGATACACATGATTGGTCAATCAATTTGGAGGGCTACATGTTATTTAGAAAAGATAGGTCAAACAAAAGAGGTGGTGGGGTCTGCCTGTATGTCAAACCAGCATTATTGCCTCAATTGCGGAAAGATATATGTGATGACAGTAGTGAACATGTGGAATCCCTGTGGGTTGAAATAGTCACTGGGGGTAAAACTGCCCAGAAAATATTAGTGGGTATTTGTTATAAACCACCAAACATTGGTGACCTTGAGGAATCAAAGCTATTAATGCAAATAGAAAAGGCTTCTCAAATAGGGAGAACTTTAATTATGGGGGATTTTAATTAATTAATTAATTAATTAATCCAGAAATAGACTGGAAAAATGGAACAGCTAATTCTTCTAAAAGCAGCAAGTTTCTGAACTTGTTGAATTACAATTTTTTTGTCTCAACTAGTGCTGACCTCAACCAGAGGGAATGCATGTCTGGATCTGGTAATAACTGACAATGAAGAACTTATCTCTAACATCCAAGTTAGGGAGCATTTGGGGAATAGTGACCATAACATGGTATCGTTTGAGATAAATTCAAAAAAGCAATTTAGTATGGGTCCCACCAAAACACTGAATTTTAAAAAGGCCAACTTTAGCAGATTTAATTCATCCCTTGGTCTCGTTAACTGGGATAAAATATTTTCAGGAAAAAACACAGAAGGTAAGTGGAATGCATTCAAAATAACATTACAAAAATACACATATAAATTTATCCCTGTTGGAAACAAATACAAAAGAAGCAAATTAAAGCCAATGTGGCTAACCAGTAAAGTAATTCATGAAATAAATAACAAGAAAGCGGCATTTAAACATTACAAAGCTGAGGGATCAGCAGAGGCATTTGCAGTATACAAAAATGTCAACAAAATCTGCAAAAAGGCTATTAAATTAGCTAGACTAGAGAATGAAAAAAATATTGCTAAGTAGAGCAAGAGCAACCCAAAGAAATTCTTTAAATACATTAATGGCAAAAAATTAAAGTCTGATAATGTTGGGTCCTTGTTATCTGGAACAGGTGAGATGGTCAAGGGGGACAGAGAGAAGGCAGATATTTTAAATAATTTCTTTTCTTCTGTTTTTACCAAGGAAGACCCAATGGACAAGAATCTGCAGATTATTTTTACAGAACAGTCACAGCAAGCATGGGACTGGCTAACACAAGAAAAAGTGTTAAAACATTTGAATGGTGTTAAGGTAGACAAAGCTCCGGGGCCAGATGGTATACACCCACGGGTACTTAAAGAGCTAAGCCAGGCCCTGGCCAGACCGTTAAATTTGATTTTCAGGGATTCTTATATTTCAGGTATGGTGCCCATGGATTGGCGTAAAGCAGATGTGGTGCCCATATTTAAAAAGGGATCAAAGTCACAGCCAGGAAATTACAGACCTGTAAGCTTGACATCTGTGGTAGGGAAGCTGTTTGAAAGGTTGCTAAGGGAATATATTCAAGAATTCTGCTGGAACAGGAATATCATTAGCAATAGCCAAGATGGCTTTGTGAAAGACAGGTCTTGTCAAACGAACTTGATCGCATTTTATGAAAAAGTGAGTAATAATATAGATGCGGGAGAGGCGGTTGATGTGATCTATTTAGACTTTGCCAAGGAATTTGATACAGTTCCACACAAGAGGATTCTGTACAAATTGAATGAAATAGGCCTAGGGGAAAATGTTTGTATGTGAATTGGAAATTGGCTGAAAGATAGAATGCAAAGAGTGGTAGTAAATGGCAAGTTCTCCAGCTGGATAAACGTGATAAGTGGAGTACCTCAGGGATCTGTCCTGGGTCCTCTTCTTTTTAATTTGTTTATTAATGACCTCCCAGGGAGCCATATATCAGTGTTTGCCGATGACACAAAATTAAGTAAGGTAATAAAGTCTGAACTGGATGTGTCTTCATTACAAGAGGATTTGGACAAATTGAGTAACTGGGCAGGCAAGTGGCAAATGAGATTCAATACAGACAAGTGTAAAGTTATGCATTTTGGGTATAATAATAAAAATGCAACATATAGTTTAAATGGTGTTTCTCTGGGGAAATCTACAAATGAAAAGGATTTGGGAGTAATGGTAGACAATAGACTTAGCAGTAGCATGCAGTGCCAACTGGCAGCTGCAAAGGCCAATAAGATATTGGCATGTATTAAAAGGGATATTGACTCAAGGGAGGAAGATATAATTATGCCTCTTTACAGGTCCATGGTAAGACCCCACTTAGAATATGCTGTTCAATTCTGGGCACCCTTTCTGAAAAAGGACATTATGGAACTAGAGAAAGTGCAGAGGAGGGCTATAAAACTAGTAAGGGGAATGGAAAGATTTAGTTATGAAGAAAGGCTAGAAAAGTTAAACTTGTACACACTAGAGAAACGGCGTCTTAGAGGGGATATGATAACACTATATAAATATGTTCAGGGCCCATACAAAGGGCTCTCCAAAGACCTGTTCATTAACAGAACAGTACACAGGACAAGAGGCCACCCGCTTAGACTTGAGGAAAGGAGATTTAATCTACAACAGCGGAAGGGTTTCTATACAGTAAGGACAATAAAGGTGTGGAATTCACTGCCTGAGGAGGTGGTGCTATCGAAAACATTAGATGCCTTTAAAAGGGGCCTGGATACTTATTTAAAAGAGCATAACATAGAGGGCTATGTACGTTAGTATCGGGAAGAATATTTAGTTGGGGCTTGTTGATCCAGGGAGGAATCTGATTGCCATTTGGAATCAAGAAGGAATTTTTTCCCCCCCATTCAAGGCAGAATTTTAAATTGCTAATTGAGGGTTTTTTGTTTTTTTTTGCCTTCTTTTGGATAATCGATGGTAAACAGGAATAGGAAAAGGTTGAACTAGATAGACGCAAGTCTTTTTTCAACCTAAATTACTATGTTACTAGTATAATGCTAACCAGAGCTTGATACAACAATAGAAGACATTCACAGCACACCAAAGGGAAATGGTGTGCCCCTCCCTGGGGCAGCTGGGAGGGAAGTGGGAGGAGAATTAGGGTCTAGAAGAGCTGTTCCGGTGATTCAGCATGGTACATTATGCTTACCAGCACAGCTTGAAGATTAAATATCTTTTAAATATAGCTTGGTCTAAAATCGTAAGTGGAGTGCCACAGGATTCTGTCCTAGGCCCAATGCTTAATAATTTGTTTATTAATTATCTAGAAATGTGTAGTGAAAGTAGTGTCTCAATCTTTTCTGATGACACTAAATGGTGTAAGGAAAAACATACAAAGTAGGATATGTTGTTACATTAGAGAAGAGACATCTAAAAGGGTGATATTCACAAATATATTAAAGGTCAAAACAAAGAAACCCTAAGAAACTATTTACTCAAAGAGCGGAGCAAAAAACAACAGGCCACCCATAAAGATGAGGAAATCAGCTTTCGACTACAGTAAAACAAAGGCAGGACCTTTTTACAATAATGGCAATAAATGTGTGGAACTCTGGATGCTGTATTTGCAGATAGTAGCTTTCAAAAGTAATGGACACCTGTTGGCTCATTTAATACTGAGAATTATGACAGTTGGCTTCATAGCAGATTGGATAATTACCTGGATCAACATCCTAAGGACGTTTATGGTTGGGAAGGAATTTTCTTACCCATTGGGGCTTAGTTGGAAAAGGCTTCAATGGGTTTTATTTTTTGCCTTCCTCTGGATCAAGAAGGGTGATATAGCATGGACTGAAATTGATGGACTCATCTTTTTCCACTCATCAACTATGTTACTATTATTTTTTATTATTATTTTATTCCGTAGCACTGTACAATGCATTAGATATAAATTTATATGATTTATATAATAAACAAATTCAGGTTTTATGAAAACACTGGCAAAAAGGAAATATAGTTTAGTCTCCTCTTTATAGTCCACCCTTAAAACTTATTAGGTTGTCAGTGTGGTCAAGAAACCTCTGAAATGTGATAATATGCACCTTAAACTTTTATTATATAAAATTATTTACGTAATGTCAAATATACTGCTTGTTTTATTCATTACGTATCCAACTTCAAGGGGTAACTTAATATGTTCCATAACAGCCAATCACACTTCAATAGTCCAACAAAAATCTGTTTACAAGAATGGAAGTTTTCAGGCAACTGAAGGGAGATTAGGTATTTTGAAGGATACTGAATTACTCCTTAAGTTTTGTTTTATATTTAAGGTGTTTTTTGGTTAACAAAATCCTCCCATGAAAGTAAATGCCAGGTTTTTCTGATTATAAAACAAATTTAGCCCTAGAGCCTCTAATAACATATATTTTTATCTGGAGAATGTACCAGCATTTATCAGGTAACCTTGGCTTTACAAAGTAATTATTCAAGCGTACAAGACCATGCTTGGAACTGTGCCATGTACAACTAAAACATGGAAAACAGAAATTCTTTGTTTCTTCTCCAGAACTGTAAATGTATGTTTGAAACTTTACAATGACACTGTGATTATTTAATCTTATGCATTAAAATTTAAACAATAATGAAAACATTACGTTATCTAAGCTATTTTCAAATTAACAATGTTTTGTTGCTATAACTTATATACAAAGAATTCAGTCAGAAAAGTGGCTGTGAGAAGAATATTATAGAAATTGTAAAATTAAAAATGTAGGTTGCCTATGAATTTCAATGTAATTGAGAGTTCCATGGTATTAAAAGTAGTGGGGGTGATCCTTGCAAACCAATAAAACAACATAGAACTTTCTATTACTTTTGCTGAAAACTATTTACAGATTACCCCCCCTTGCAATATCTGTGGGGTTATAAACTAAAGTACGATAAAACACGGATAACATGGAGATAACTTCGTCAGTGATATCAATTATCCAGTTCCAAGTTATTTTATAGAACCTACACACTAAAATATCCAACTCTAAAGAAATCTTAGTGCATTGGCTCCATAGAATAACATAGAAACTGGAGACGTGATCTCTGTGTGATCACCTCTTTATCGTACCTTAGTGCATAACCCTTCCCCCTGGTGTTACTGGCTGGCCCTTCATTAAAACAAATACACACATACATACTTCTAGCACTGCTGGAGTTATAATGTTTTTGGTTTTGTTTTTCTAGGGGGGGGGTGGAGAAACAGTAGATGAGCCGCTTGTTTCCCCTACCTGCTAAAAAAAAAATGTTTGCTGTGTTAAGTGTCCCATCTGTTATAATTTGGTGGATGTTTTGTGTTTTCCTGTGTTGTTTACCTCTGTACTGTATTTCGTTGTGCATTGTGTGTAAGTTGTATTAAAGCTTGGTGTATTTTCTGTTTTTCCCATTATGCTCAGGTATCAGCTTTGCCTAAACAAAGGAATGGTTGGAATGATAATTGATTCCAGCTGTGCACAATAACCTGTCCTGATTGGTCAGCTGTGACACCTCTGTTTCAAGCCCTAATGTGTATTCTTATCTTGATAAAAGTGTCTGGAAGTGTATATAAGTTGTGTGTTTCACCAACGAAGGCTGTGCTGTTTTACCCTCCACAATACAAGTTTCGGCTTTATTTTCTGGAGGGGAGTTGGCTGGTGATCCTCATTCCAGTCATTACAAGAGCTAAATTTGCTTGTCTTGCCCATCTACCAGCAAGTGGCAGCCATTGGTTCCTGCCAGATCCAGAGTGTCCAGGACAAGAACCCACGGAGGGGTGCAGTTGACATGGCAACTGTTGGTAGCAGTAGGATTCCTCTCTCTTTAGGAGGGACCAAACCACCACCTGGGATACCACACATTGCAGGAAGGATAGTACGCCCTGATCCTTTAAGCCATCTTGTGCCCAACCAGAAGCATTCTGCAGATCTATGGGACCTATGAAAGTCAATCCGGGGTCAGCAACCCCTGGTAGAATAGGAATCAGACCAGACCCTCCTTATCAAGTCTGAGATGGTGCTAGATGAGCAGTAAATGGCCCTTCATAGGAAGGCAGACTAGGAGTATTACAACTTGTCACACAGTCACTACCCCCTGCAGACTATGGCATCCCAGGGCTGGTGTGGGATGCTCTTTGCCATGAGGCTAACTTTGGCTGCCAGAATGACATTCGCCACTGGGAGTTAAGGGACCTGAGAGAAGAAATACTGGGCCTCTGCAAAACCCCAGAACTGTGGCCTGAGCTACACCAAATTGCTACAGATGAATGGATTGTCAAGTGGGCCTACAAGGGCCTGATGCAAAGGATCGAGAAACACCAAGCATAGGAGAGATCCAGGGAAACTAACCCAGCCACGCAACTACAGGAGCAGCTTGTGCCTGAATATGTTCCAATGTACTCTGAAGTTTCCAGCCCTGTTCCAGCTGCTCTTGCCCCAGTGAGTGAGAATATGGTTCTCACTGGCCCCCATGACTCCCCAACCCTGGTGAGTGGGATTGCGATCCTCACCAGCCCCCCTGACACCCCTGCCCTGGTGAGTGGGACTGCAGTCCTCAGCTTCCCTGACTGCCGTGCCCAGGTGAGTGGGATTATGATCCTCATCAGCCCCCTGATGCCCCTGCTCTAGTGAGTGGGACTTTTATCCTCACCAGCTCTCTTGCTGACCCTGCCCTGGTGAGTGAGACAGATGTCCTCACCATCTTCCCTGACTGCCCTGCTCCAGTGAATGGGATTGTGATCCTCAGCAGCTACCAGACTCCCCTGCCCTGGTAAGTGGGACTGTGGTCCTCATCAGCTCCTCTGATACCCCTGCCCTGGTGAGTGGGACTATGGTTCTCAACAGCTCCCTTGATATCTCTGCCCTGGCTAGTGGGATTTCAATCCTCAGCAGCTCCCTGACACCTCTGCCCTTTTAAGTGGGATTGAGGTCCTCACCAGCCCCTTAATACTCCTGCCCTAGTGAGTGGGACTGTGATCCTCACCAGCCCCCCTGATGCCACTGCCCTGGTGAGTGGGATTACAATCCTCACCAGCCCCCCTGATGCCCCTGCCCTGGTGAGTGGGATTGTGACCCTCACCAACCCCCCTGCCCTTTTCAGTTGGACTGAGGAACTCACTAGCCCCTTTGATACCGGATGCTATTGCCCTGGTCAGTGGGACTGTGATCTTCACCAGCCCCCATGATGCCCCTGTCCTGGTGAGTGGGACTGAGGTCCTCACCAGCTCTCCTGATGCCCCTACCCTAATGAGTGGGACCAATATCCTCATCAGTGACAATCCAGGGCACTTGGCCCAAAGAACTGGCTGTTCAGTGTCCAGGAAGGATGAGCCCTGTGAGCCCGATGCCTATTTCACCATAATTGCCCTTATTCAGGACTGTTGGACACAGCAAGATGGGCACCTGGGCCTCCAGTAGGACTTGGGGCAACAATGGTACTAACGCCCGGTGAAGCTTGCGAGTCTGCGGTGGGCCTATGGGAGACCATCCTGCAACTTACTTATTTGGGGCAGGGGAGACATTGTGGAGAAACAGGAGGTGAACCCACTGCTAAAAAAAGGTTGTCCACAAAAAAAAAAGACAGTTCGTCATTTGAATGTAATCCCAGTTTTTCTTGTAAAGAAGTAAAAGATATTGGCCCGTCATTGTTTGATACATTAAAAAAAAAAGTCCACTTTGTTAAGTGTCTTTGGTAAGTGTCTCCTCTGTTATAATTTGGTGGATGTTTTGTATTTCCCTGTGTTATTTACCTCTGTGCTATATTTTATTGTACATTCTGTGTAACGTGTGGTAAATCTTGGTGTATATTCTTTTTCCCATTATGCTCAGCTATCAACTTTGCTGAAACAAAGGAGTAATGGCTATCTGTTCCTGCCTGCTGCCTGATCCAGAGTATCCAGGACAAGAACTCACAGAGGGGCACCGCTGACTGGGCAAGCTTGTGTTCTGTGACCTTCACAGGGGATGGGGGTGTTGTATTTTTATTTCTGAATGCATTTAGTTATTTTTGAATACATACAAGTATTGATGTATGTATGAAAGACTGTATAGCTTTAGTCTGCATTTCTGTGGGGAGAGAGACACGGACAATCATGTATTAAGTAACAAAAAAAAACATTTCTGTGTGTGTTCTATTTTTAAAGGGTTCTTGTGGAAAAAAAAAACTCTAGGCATGGAACAGTTAATAAATTTTAGCTTGGGGGACAAGTACAATAAAGTGACCTATTTCTACTACTGCTCCAGACTAAGTAATTGAGGCCAGTCCCATCTTTCAGACCTTTATGGTTTGACAGATATTCGCAGCTAAAGTTCCCCCCTCCTCCCCTTGCACTGACGTCCGGTTCTAGTTTACAGCAAGCGATCCTGGGCCCGGGATCGGCCGTCAGCTCTTCAGCAGAGCCGAAGTAGCGCAATGTAAAAACAAATACCTCATTGGAACAGTCTACAAAGTGTGCTTGGGTTGCAATAAATGCAAATGCATGAATAAATGCAAATTAAGGAATACAAGCAAGAGCAGGGCCAGACTGGGTATAAAAACCAGCCCTGGAAAAAATTGCTTACCAGCCCCATAGCACTGTGTCATTATACCAACACCATAGCATAATGGCATTTTATCCTTGTTCATAAAAGGGGAAGCCTGGGGCTGTGCTGGAAACACTCTGTCTGCTTTCACTCTCAGACTCGGCTCTCTGCTTAAGGAGCGGCAGCTGCCGACCCGGTGTGCAGATGTAGTGCTCTTCTTCATGCTGCGTCTGATATATAATATTAGAGTCTAGACACTGTTCTCCTGCACACTCTATCCACCCTGCCCTCCGACACATCCTGTCCAACCTGCCGACACATCCTGTCCAACTGGTCCACCATCACATCCTGTCCAACCTGACCTCCCCCACATCCTGTCCACCCTGCCATCCTCCACACCACGTCCACACACATTTTCCACCTCCACACTGCCCAGATTGTCCACACTGCCTGCCCTCCACCACTGCCCACATTGTCCATCCTCTACACTGTCCATTGTTCACCCTCCCCACATTGTCCATCCTCCACACTGCCCAAATTGTACATTGTCCACACTGTCCATATTGCCCATTGGCTATTGTCCATCCATTGCCCACACTGTCCATCGATTGCCCACCTTGTACATTCATTGCCAAACTACACACTGCCCACCCCTCCACTGTCCACTTTGTCAATTGTCACTCACACTCAGACTGCAGTCACTGCACATTTTCAGATTCCCCCTTTGTTGCCCTAACTTCAGTGTCATTTGCGAGGCAGCCAAGTGGTAGCACTAGCCACTGACATTACCCAACTACATAGCCATTCAAAATATGAGGGAGCTTTGTAAATCAATTCAAAATAATAGGTGTTATTAATACTGAGTTCCCTATTGGAGTTTTTTGAAATATAGACAATAAACTGATGCAGTACTGCTGCTCTCCATATATAACAATTGAGCATATTTATCAATACAACCGTGAAGCAATTCTGGGTCAAAAATACACCATATTTATCAAATAAATATTTCTTGCAGTAGAGAGGTTTGTTTGATACATATGATGTGGGTGTTCTGATCTAAGATTCTCCAGTTTTGCATTGAGAAATATGCCCCATAATGTATTTTATTCACTTTGGCCCCTTCTAAGCTGGACACCAGCAGATCATCATCTTTAGGGGCAGGCTCAAGAAGAAACAAATACAATATTCAAATGTTACTTAACCCCAGTCCTGTACTGAAATGGTATCCAGACAGTGCAGAACGCCACATGCTACAGCAACCTTTCCTTGAGCCTACCAAGGGTACAGGGATCATAAAGTCTGAGTCCAAGAAAAAGTGCAGAGATAATCATCAGCACAGTGGCCAGTGGTAATGCATTACACACACATGCACACTGTCCTACTGGCGCTCAATTAGTTAATCACCAAACTGAATCTGAAACTACAAAAAAAAAAAAAAACACAGCAGGCTACTTAACCAAATCACTGGCAGTTTGAAACTGCAACTTCTTACTTGACCAAGTTGCCCCCACATCAGCGAAAGAGTTGTGCCATGCACTGCCAATGCAGTTAGGGAGAGCTCCCTTTTACCATGTACTTTGGGGTTGATGATGATCTGCTGTTCGTCCTGGTGCAGAAGTGTCCGGGAGTTGGACTGATGGACACGGCGTTATATAGATCTGCAGGCAGGGATACAGAGAGGTGCCCTTACAGTCTCTCCCACAGGTGAAAGTGCAGTCAAACATCTCTCCGATCTGACTAGAACATTGTCTAAATAAGGTTGCTCCAGTCTTGTGTTCCTCCCCTGCCCAGGCAATGAGAGGCATGATGAGGTGACTCACTGCCTCTGACTCTGGTGCTTAACTTGGGTACGGGTGGCCCGGTGCGCAGACACAGACATGCAATACTCTGTGCAGTGAGTCAGCTACAGGACGCGGCCCGGTCCCGGCGGCCGTTGGACAGTACTTCAAAAAAATGTTTTATCTTCTCGTGGCCGCGGTAATGTGGTCCAGTCACCTAGCGGCCGCGGACTGGCATATGACAGTGACACAATTTCATCATTTAAGGCAGCAGCCAGCAGCCCCAGGGAAGCCCAGTGCCGGCGGCCTACCGGGAATTTTCCCTGTATCCCGGTAGGCCAGTCCGGCCCTGAGCAAGTGGGGAGTAGGGTCCAATGGCTGGGCACCCATCTGGTACTGAAAGGGCTAAAGACAACAAGTTCAGTGGAGCTTCAGCTTCCTTCTCTTACTCCTCTATGAAAGCTATGCGTTCCAGTGGGTTGTGCAATGCATTGCTCTGTATTTCACATCTCTCTAGCAGTCAAATGGTAAAACAGGTACCCTTTTACCAGTGGAGTTCAGACCAATATATGCAGAGCCAGAGTCTTCACTCCCCATGTCTGTGTTCTGTGTAGTTAGTGGCACAGTCACCTATTACAGGCCTCGATTTTAATGTCCCCACTAACAGTAAGTAGGGCAAAACTGGACAACTGCCCTAGTGCTAACAGAGCTATTTAATTGCCCTAACAGATATAAGCATAATGGGCATTGTGCCTCAGAAAAGGACTTGTGGCCAGACATGTCCTTTTGTGTGTTAAGTTCCCAAAACACTGCTAAATAGTGGCAATAAAGGGAACATCAAAGGAAAAAAGCGAATGATTAGTGCCTGACAGTATAGAAAAGTAAACTTTACTGAGAAATATTAATCGTAATGAACTTGCCCACTTTGTGTTCTCCACCACTGTCTGTGGTGGTGCCGAAAACAATGGTGGACAAACCCCCCACCTAAGTACCTCATGGACCGTTGCTCGTTGCAGCGTGAGGGAATTTTGAACAGAAACTGGCTTTTTATATGGGCAGTTACATACAGCCATTGGCTGGGATGTGTGCTTACGTACCTCCCAGCCAAACAGTTTCAAGCGAGGGATTGACGGAACCTGCAGAGAATACAAAGGTGGGCATGTTCATTATGATTAATATTTCACAGTAAAGTTTACTTTTCCATTGGAACACATACATAGCTCATTAGCGGAAACATGGGGAAATGTTCTTATTCGTTTGGCATCTTCTACTTTTTAACTCGAATATATGTGCAATGCGTAACCCTTTGAGTGACAGAGGTAAGCAATTAATTGGTCTGCAATGCACTGCATACCCCTCTGGCACTCGAGGGGTTAAACTATGCAAATATATTCAAATTCTGTTTGGGGCACACATTTGAAAATTCATGTTTTTCTTTATTTTACAGGAATGAGAGAAGGAACAGAAGAAGAAAGAAGATAGAAGAAGACTGACAGTAGCTGACCAGGGTGCTGAAGACTCAGCTGGACATCAGGATTAATGGTGTTTCTTTTAGGGCTGTTTTGTAACTTAACCCTGTGAGTGCCATTGGAGTAAGCATACCCCTACTGGCACTCATAAGATTAAATCTAATAACATTCCACACATTTTGGGTGTGCTTTAGATGTATTGATATGGGGCTTAGCGCCCCATTCCAATACACCCCATACCAATACATCCACTGGGGACTTACATTTTTATTTTTTTTACTTTTATAAATTCAATTCATGCATCCGCTATTTAAAGGTGTGTTAGGGTACCCTGTGCCCAAAAATACTGGGTGCAGATTTTCCCACGTTAAAGTGGGCTCTTTAGCGCATCTTACCGCTAATGCACTGAATTGAATGGCAAAGTCCTCTGTTTTGTAGTATTTTTCTATGGAGTCAAATGGGTGGTTAATTTAGCTCTGAAGGTGTTTTTTTTTCTTCTGCCGGCACAGGAAATTGCATTGCTTACTGTGCTTGAAAAAATGCAGGCGGGTTTTTTCTCTGGCATCGGGGACATTTAAATCTAGGTCACACTCTGGTTCCGCTATAAGAGGGGATCAGTCTACTACTGAGCAGGCAGGCATACACGCATCCATGCACACACACACATGGCACAAAGAGACCTGCTCAGCACACAAATAACGGAGTACAATTGTTGCTGGATATCTGTTTAATGATTTGAATGCCCGAGAGGTTTGCAATGCATTCTAAAGCAATGTGTTGCACAACCCACTGGTGCTCAAATCTTTAACCCCTTAAAGACTACGTGACGTGCTATGACCGTCATGGTCCTTATACCCTTAAGGACCAGTGACAGTCATAGCACGCCACGTACTTTTTACTTACAGCTCTCTACCGGGAGCGCTGTAAGTAAAAACGGGGCCTAAAATTGATCGCTCCAAGACCGGAGCGATCTCTCTTAGGCCTCAAAGCGGCGCGCCGGTACGCGTAACAGGCCACGTGTACCGGCGCATCGGCAAGGATCAAAGCGGTCCTTAAGGGAAGGTAACTTCCCTGGAACGCTGGTCCTTAAGGGGTTAATGAGGAGAGGTAAGAGAAAGGATATTAATTGCTCGTGTTTTCATTAACACCTTCAGGACCAGAGGATTGTGCAATGCATGGCAAAGACTAGGTTCAACAACCTGATACTGTGGATATGCTCTCTGCCAAAAGTATCACTGTAGCTCACTGCAGGCAAAGCCCTGGGTTTGGGGAGGCTCCTTAACGACCCATGACGTGCCAGGACCGTCATGGGTAGATTTGACTTAAGGACCGATGACGATCCTGGTACGTCATGGGTTAAATGATAGCAGCGCACCTCTGTGCACGCTGCTATCATTAATTCCTGGCTGAGACTGAGCGCTCCGGGACCAGAGCATTCAGTCTCAGCCACTTTCACAAGTGCCGGGTCATGGGATCGCTGCAGCAGCAATCCCATGTACCGGCATTGTGAAAGAATGAATGAGGCAGTGTTCTACACTGCTTGTAGTGTCTCTTCTCAGCAGTCTGTCCCTTGCTATAAAAGTAAGGGACAGAGAATCAGAGAGGAGACACCTAGTGGACAAATAAAATGCAGCAGCTGGGGGTATTAACCCTTTCACTGCTGTGCTGGAGGCTGGCTAAATGCAGGTCCATTTCTGACCTGCTAAAATGAACTTTTGTTGTTTTTTGTTTGTTTGTTTTTTAAAAAGACAACACTTTTTTTTTTTAAACAAACATTTTATTTAAATAAAAAAAACATTTCAATAACCAAACTAGGAAGTGTGGTTGTTGTGGAGCCATGTAATACATTTATACACACCTCCAAATGTCATCAATAAAAAAGTGGGAAAATGGGGGGGGGGGGGGGGGAGACATGGGTTTTTTCACCTAGGGGGGACAGTGATCACTTAAAACTGCCCATTTTGACTGACCGGTCATATGTTTAATGCAGAGTCCATAAAAATTTAACCCACTGTGCCCAAATGATCCCAAGAGAAAAAAAAGGCGTGTTTTTACTTTTTTTACCGTTTTCTTTAATTTTCCTAAAATAATTGGTGGGATATCCATATAAGTATGGTATCAAAAGAAAGCCCTACTTGTGCTTAAAAAAACGGGATATAATTTTCATGGGTAAAATAAAGTATTTAGAGGGAAAACACTGTTGACCAAAGACATAGTCAAAAAGGTCAGAATTGTTCTGGTCCTTAAGTGAAAACGACCTCAGATTTTCCTGGTCCTTAAGGGTTTAAGACTTCCTTATTCTCTGCTAATATTGAGCAACCCAAATGATAGTTATATCTAAAGGCCCATTGCAAGAGCTAAGTTCTGGGCTGACCCCATGATAACAAATCTCCTTCAGCTTTACAGCAACAAGAGAGAAATAGAGTGAGCCAGCAGCCTGCCGGCCAGTCTAGCGTCCAGAATGGGGGGCAATTTCCCTCCAGGCCAGCCTTCCCCTGCTTCCAGGTAAGTGACCTTGTTCCTGGCAGTGAAGCTGCAAGATGTTGTATACCCTGATCTGCTAAAGTCTGGGCTGGCTAAGAGAGGAAAACAAAACTGGTTAAAGTGACAGGTAGTGAGGCAGGATGCCCAATCCAAAATGTCTGCTGCCACATACAAGAGAAATAGGGAGAAGCAAAGGTAATATTTACATGTTCCGGTTTCATTTATTGTAGAAAAAACAGCATAGTTTATGGTAACTACCTATGCAAAATTAGCACATTATATTGGCATGGCAGATTCACTAAGCATGAGACCTGATACCTACCAATGACCCTTCTCATGCTCTGTAGATTTTATATATTGGGCAGTTACAAGAAATGGAGATAATACTCTACTTTCTGATTACACATGAATTAAAGCATCTTTCCCATAGTGTTAAAATGTATATATTAAACTCCAACAATGCAAGTTTAAATATCACTCCTCTGGCTTCACAAGAGTTAAATTACTCTTTACCCTAAATCTTAAACATGGATGCAGAAGGGTTACAATTTCTTGTAAAACAGGTATCTTAGAATAATAATTAAAATAAGTACACAACATCATATCGAACAAACAGCTAGCTGTCAAAACACATGTTGGGCCTTGATTCTATAGCCTCCAGCATTAAACAAAATAGGCAACAGTGCTTTTACAGTCACGATTTGGCATTCCATTATCTGCATTTTAAATCACCATTCAGCAGTAAACTAATGACATCATGTAGATTTATGCCACAATTTGTTAATTCTATTTTATGCTTTGAGTGGAAATGCAGGTTAGGTTTACATACTTTTTTGTCCATATTTCTAAACAAACAAAACCAAACACCCTCGACAATTACAAGAAAGCATTAGAAAAATAGCTCATGCATGCGATGTAAGGCATCACAAATGGAAATATATACACATTAACATGAAAAATACCAAAAGTAACCAGCCCCTACAGCTAATGTATCAATCAACCCTTCTGATCTATGAGGTCATAATCCAAGACCTAAAGCCATGTGCACAAAAACATAACACACATACCTGTCCCCAGAAGTACATCTCAACTCTGAGTGCCAGAGAAGTATCCAATCCACTGCATCTCAAAGTGTTGGGTACTTCTCTGGCTCTCAAAGGGTTAAACCTGTCAATGATATCATTATCAGGAAATATGCAAAAACGTTATGTCCTGAAAAATGTCATATGCGTGAAGGACAGGTAACAACCAATCAAGACATGGCCAAACTCCATCTTTAAAACACCTGCCAAATAGTCAGTTTCTTGCCTGGATAAGCACTCTTGTTCCTGCTGGTTCATTCTGCCTTTATGACTCCTGCTGCACTTTCTCTCAATACCCATGCTACATGTTTTCCAGTGATTTCAGTGTGAAGTTCTTGCTCTGTTTTGATCCAACCTGCTACTTTTCCAGCCCCGACCTTGGGTTTGTTTAACCAATTTTCCTTTTGACGATTTTGTTACTTCTCACCTGGTTTGCCATGTAAACAGCATGCATGGGATTGTAAAAGACTGCACTGTATGTGAATTGCTGAGAATATTCTAAGGAATTATTGAAGGGACATTACATTGCTTGCTCCCCTTACTATTTATTAATTGCCCCTGGTGTTACTTCAACGCTACTGGAATGCCATAACAGAAAGAGGATGAGGAAAGAAAGTGTGGCTCTTTGGTGCACTCACAGATTTAGTACATAGCTTTTAATCGTTTTTGTACATTACAATATATGTAGCAAATGGTAGATCCTGATCCCTCAATTGACAGAAGCTATATAAAATGGTACTTATCTCAGCAGGGTGTCATAGTCCCACTGATAAAAAATTAAATTAACCTTGTAAGTGTAGATATATATTTTATTGTACATACAAACTAAAACGAAAGTATTGAGAGTGTACCAAACATCAACACGTTATTTCCTCTTCCTTGTAAAAAGCTGTTGCTTGCTACTCTCCATAAGTCTACAGAGGGGAAATGCTCTATTATGTGATAAAGAGGCAATAACTTCTCCAGTGATATCGCTGGAGGAGTTATCTCCTCTTCATCACCTCTTTATTACCTTAGTGCATCCCCCCCAGGTCAGCTAGCTAGTTCCCATCTACCTCCAGTGATCTTTTACAGGCAGCTTGCCACATTCCCTAACGCCATGTTACTACTGCTTCTGTTGAAAAGATATGCAATAGAAGGGCAGGAAGCCTATGGATCCTGGAGATGCAAGTGGCCATCTGTCTGGAGTTGAAAGCATGGATACGCCATACGACATGGAAAAGCTGCGGTTTGTCATCCATTTTGTAGCATCCTTTCAATCCACTGAGACATACATATCCGGGATGTCACAGATTGCATGTTCCAGGGTACTGGGTGACATGCCTACAGTTCTGAAAAGGAAGGTCTGGGGTTTATGCAGTAAGGTATGATAAAGAGGTCAAAATAAGTGGAGATTACTTATCCTGGGTTATGAACTCCCCAAGTCCTATGTTACTGTATGGAGACTATACACTAAGATCACTAAAGATAAGAGAAATCTTAGTGCATAGGCCCAGTAGAATAACACAGTACTTGTAGAGGTTATCACGCCAGTGAAATCATCTCCATTTTATCACCTCTTTATCATACCTTAAAGCATATACCACCATGAGGTATGTTTACTATCCTTCCACCCAGAGGCAGTGACAAAAGATGAAACAGGAGTTCTATGGAATGTGAGGCATGCTCAGAGTTAGAAAAGCCATAGACTGCAAATATGCGAATAAGAGTTCTCATGAATCAGGACCACGTTTTCATTAACAGGAAGCATTTCTATTCTGTCAACATCCAAATGGTCTGAAATGCAAACATGAGGATTGGCATTGTGTTTGCAGCTCTTCCTGGTAGGAACCACAATGACTACATCCTGAGGCACTCTGATGTGTTCGGTGACCCTTTCCCTTAGCTGTTGTGTAAGTAACTATTGTTAACATAAATTTACTAAATTCTACTAAAGACACATTCTTTGACAAAGGATATGGTTACAGACCATGGCTTCGCACACCCTTGGCTAATCCACAAACACCATCACATCACATGTACAAAAAGTTAATATAAAGAGAATGGGAGTTATGCACTAAGGCTAGATGAAGGAGGTGATAAAGTGGATATATCACTTCACCAGTTCCTATGTTATTCTATGGAGCCAATGCACTAAGAATTCTTCAACTTTGGAGATCTTAGTGCATAGGCACCGTTGAATAACATAGGATTTGTAGAACTGATATCACTGCAGAAGTCAGCTCCACTGTATCACCACTTTATCACATCTTACTGCATAGCTCCCAATGAATTTGAATGAACATCCCTTCGGTCTTCTCTAAACCAAATCCAGGTGTCTGGATAAATCTATTGAAGTTCTACAGTACACTCCCTAAAGTGTATGAAATTGTCATGGCATGTGATATACTACGTAACATTGTTGTTCACACAGATGTATTAGAGGGCATTGACACAGCCCCCTCAACCCACCCCCACCCACTCTGGAACAAGCAGGCTAGGATCTCTCACATATATATCTCTCAGTGGATTCAAAGGATTCAGATGCAATGAAATGGATGGCACCAAGTGTAAATTGAAATTACGTGTATTGTTTAAATTCCCTTTCTTTCGATTACCATTAGTAATATATATCAGATCTTCCTGCAAAAAGAAAGCAAGGATTCAAACATGTTTTATGTTTTCTTACAGATATTCTTAGTATCACCCAGCAAAGAGGAATAATGAAGACTCATGCAGAAGTCCTGTGACCAGATCTCCTTCCTTCCATTGCTGTTTATTTTCCCAGTCCCTTCTAATAGGAGCATTTTATTATGAAAACATGTAATGTTATGTAAAGTCCTCAGTCTGTGTGATGGGGATAAACAGGTAGCAGTGTGCATCTCCAAACATCATCCCTGAGAGGCTCCTAGAGCCAGAAAAACATGTAGGTATACCTTTTAAATCTGGATTAAGGACAATTTAACAATACTACCAAAGCATTAGAAAAAAATTGTGGCTAAAATTTAGATATTATATTAACCTAACACATGTTAATTAACTATGGGATACACAGGCTAATAAATTTTACATAGCAATTCCAGGCAAATCTCAGACCCTTATTTATATGCAGATCTAGGCAGTAGCTTAGTTGCCGAACATCAACCAGCAGCACTAACAAGATTCATAATAGCACTGGGCTTGGCCTCCTCCAGCAGGCCTCACTGTAGCTGTAGGCGTCACTCACCTCCTCTCCTTTCGGCAATTCCAAAACAAAGAAATAACCTCAGTGCAATAATCAAACAACAAATAATAACTTCCCCATGAACCAACAACTGGTGTGACATCAGAAGTTGGGATTAAAACCACTCCTACCCTGTGCAATTCCAGAAGACAACCCAATTTGCCTTCATTCCCCTTTTCGAATTGGCCTGTCATCTAGGATGACCACGTGTCCTGGATTGCCCAACACAGTGCTGGATTTTAAATGTGTGTCCTATTCCCAAGCAGTCCCATTCTGGGACAATACAAAGTCCCGGAATGAAGACTCCAGAGCCCAAAGTTCTAAATGCTAGAAAATGGGAGAGCAAGTTTTTCAATTATGGGCCACATGATAAGAAATACATGTGTGTAAGTGATGCATGCTTTTGTTTATTGGTAACAATAGTTATTTACCCATTATGAAAAAGTGATGATACTGCTGGGCTATAAAAAATCCAGACAAAGCTCTAAACTCTAGAGGCAGAACTGGTTCTTGACCCTGACATCAATTAGCAGCTGCAGTGCAATTTTGGTGTAGTGTAATGCTAGTCTAAGGTTCTTGTCTCTGCATTGTCTCTAACAATGGGCAATTCTGCAGCAAATGAACTGTAGCAAAGGAGGCAAGTGATTTTTTTTTTTTAATTCCAATTCAATGGGGTTTTTAACTAGGGACAGAAGAAAATTTTCACCTCAAACCAAAGGTGGTGAATAATGGCACTTCCCTCTTGGCAAATAATTTCCTGCTAAAAAGTGCAGTTTTTCCACTTTCTTCTCATAGCTCATTCCATTGCAATCAATGGGGACATTGATTTACACACAACACAAAGCAAATGTTATTTTATTTATCAAAGGCATACTATAAAAGTGGTATGAGGCTGCCACTGGGTAGACGGATACTTGACGTGAGAGTACAGGATGATTTGTAAGAACTGTTGTTAGAGGCACAAGCCCTAAGGAAACACTGATTTGTAGGACTTAGGCTTGTTAGAAACAAGCCCTCCAAAATTGTTGCATTTGTTTGTAGGCCTAGGCTTTTGGGGGGTTTTTTTGTGTTTTTTTTTTTGTCTTTTTTAAAGCACAAAACCTGATAAAAATGCCTTACTGGCCTAGTGCCAGCAGATCCTATCCTGTTGGCCAGTGGCCATCGTCAAATGCCTTGATGTGGATGTAGAATCTGTTGTTGCTGTTCTTGCTGCTGAGTTGTTTAGGCAGCTCAAAGAGAATGGGATCAATAACAGCAGTAACACAGGTGATGGATGATGAAGGTTCCACTGGCCACGACTAGCTCCAGTGATGCGTTTAAGGCAGTAGCAGTACCATAACTAGCCCCCACCATGTAATTTATATGTGGAGAAAAGAAGACGTTGGTCAATAATTCTTCTCCACCTGCCCCTCCTCCAAAATCATGGGTAAGTTGTTACTAGAATATATATTTTTCCCTTGAGAGTAGAAACTGTGCCTCTCATCAGCAACTGCAATGTGCACAGTGTGTAGTAAATAGCACCTGGCACAACTCTATTCACCATGACACCAGAAACAAAGTACTGCTGCTGTCACTATGCCCCTTGTGCGTACCCCACGAAGGACACATGACAACTTGCTGACAGTTTAATAGTAATGATAAACCCTCCTGCCACCAGCTTAGCATATTCTGTGGGATTAAATCTTGTCAGATGCCGCTTGATGCACTGCTTGTGATCCTTCTCCACCATATGGCCATGTGTGGTCAGTGCACCACACAGTGTGCAATGGGTGGACACAAACTGCCACATCCTAACATCTCCAGAGTGGCTATCATTTGGCAGGGGAGGTAACGATGAACAAGGTGGATTGGCAGAAGTTACCCTAGAGCAAGAAGGTGATGGTGAGCTAGTTCTTTCTCTTATCATCAAACTTCCAGCCTCTGTCTGGGTTGCTCTGTTCTTCCTCCTCTTTGAGCTACACCTCACCAGTTGTTGCCTTTTGGAAGCGTCAGGGGGTACAGCAACAGCGGTGTTTGATTTCTGTGGTGGATGTTTGGCTTTAACATGTTTGACATAAATGTCATGGTGTCTGTGTTTCATGTGTGTTATCAGGGCGGTTGTGCCAAGGCGCATTCTCTCCTTTCTCCTTCTCACTGACTTGTCACAAATTGTGCACAGTGCCTCTGTTGATGACTGCACTGTTCGTGACAAGACAAAAATAGTCCCATACCCATGGCTTCAGGGGGAGGGAAAAGGTGGAGAAGAATGGCCTCAGGACCAGCACTGCAAATAGGGCTAGGAGTATTGCTGATGCTGGCAAGTGGAACCTGTCTTAGTCCCGCATCACTTGTTGACCCCATTCTCACTGTGTCCACGGTGGTCTGTGGCACATTAGCCTGCTCCTCAGCATCCTGCTGCTCTTGTAACTCAGCAGCAGCAGGAATTAGAGCAGCTCCAAATTCCAAAAGCTCACCACTGGTGGTGATTCCCATCCCTGTCTTCCACTCCTTGTCAGTTTGGGCTAAAAAGGCCATCAATGTCTCTTTCACCCCAGCTTCTCCATCATCATAATCACCACCACCAGTCCCTCCGTACTGCTGCTCTATTACAGACATCTCACTGCTGGATGGAAGCGGTGATGAGAAATGTGACAGAGGTTCCCCTAATGTCAAACTTGCCATTTTTGGTGACCTGAAGAAGGCAGACTAGCAGCATGCACAGGCAGCTGATCTGTGCTCCTGGTGGTGGTGGTAGTATTGCTGCTAAGTAACAGTTCACCTGGACAACGCTGTGGAGGGAAGAGGACTCCCATGGACAGGTATATTGTGTGGGCTCCCTTGACCGCTAGCCTGGACACTCTCAATTGCTTCTCCTACCACTAGTCCCACCATACATATTGAGTGAAGTGAAGAAATATGTAAATCAAATCAATATTTTGTGTTTTGCCTTCAAAACAGCATCAATTCTCCTAGGTACACTTGCAAACCATTTTTTAAGGAACTCGGCAGGCCATACCATCACTTCCAGGACTTCTTGTTCTTATTTATGCTGAAGATCGTTCTTAATGACTTTTTCTGTATGTTTATGGTTATCATCCTGCAGAATAAAGTTGGGGCCAATCAGATGCCTCCCTGATGGATAAATATCTGCCTGTACTTCTCAGCATTGAGGAGACTATTAATTCTTACTAAATCCCCAGCTTCATTTGCAGACGTGCAGCCCCAAACTTGCAAGACACCTCCACCATGCTTCACTGTTGCCTGCAGACACTCATGCTCGTACCGCTATCCATCCCGTCGGCGAACAAACTGCCTTCTGCGACAAATATTTAACATTTTGACTCGTCAATCCAGAGCACCTGCTGCCATTTATCTGAACCCCAGTTCTTGTGTTTTCTGGCATAGTTAAGTTGATTGGCCCCGTTTCCACGTGGCTTTTTGGCCACAAGTCTTCCGTTAAGACCACTTCTGACCAGGCTTCTCCATACAGCAGATGGATGTGCCAGGTTCCCACAATGTTTTGCCAATTCTGAGCTGATGGCACTGCTGGACATCTTTTCCTTGGCCGACCACTGCGTCTACTGTTCCCAACGTTGCCTGTTTCTTTGCCCTTCTTCAAAAAAGCTTGGGTAGCACATCTGGAAACCCCTGTTTGGTGGTCACACCAAATATTGATTTAATTTAGATTTTCCTTCTGTTCACTCACTTTGCATTTTGTTAAAGCAGAATGTTCACTCAAATTAAAGTGCCCCACAAAGCATTATGCACATAGCGATATGCATATCAATACTAGTATTATCTTGAAGAAGGCGTTATTGAGAAATCCAACTTGATCTGAGACACACAGGCAAGCATCAGCTCAGACATCTTGCAGAGGAGACATCTGTGCACCCGCGCTGTCCTTCCCTGTCTCCTCTAGGATTGGGGAGTTGCATTGTACCATAAGGTACAGGAAGGGACTGACGGTGCAGGCGAACAGATGCCGGTACAGAAAGATGCCAGGCTGTGCATCTCGGAACAAGTTGGAATTCTCAATAATGGCGACTTATTCAGGATAATACTAGTATTGATACACATATCGCTATGTGCATAATGATTTGGCGGCCACTTTATTTTTATCAATTAAAGCAGAATTTTCACTAAAATTAAACCATTAACGTCTATTTTTTAAAGCATTCTTAATTTACAGCATTTTTTCATACCTGCCTGTACATCCCTTCAAATGTATGACTCTTTGAAAAGTCTGGAATTTCCTACTCATTAATTCAGCACTAATCATTCAATGGTACCCCATTGGTATATTTTGACATAGTGCTGGACGCATAAGAGAGGATTTTAGTCTTATCCTGTTAAATCATTTTCTCTTAGTCCATATAGGTTACTGGTAACTTTGAGTAGGTTACACCCCTTTAAGTAGGCAGGAACAATTCTTGAAAAGAATGCTGGATGGAGTCTACCTCCTCTCCTTAGCTGCATCTAGCCACTCCCCTCCAGTAAGATTTGAGACACTAACTAGAAGGGAAAAGAAGACTCCTGTGAGCATGAACCAGAAAGGACTCCCATGTTCAATCACAGGAAAGCCAAGCATGGTCCCTTGACAGAGTGGGAGAGCAGTAACCTATATAGACTAAGAGAAAAGGATTTAACAGGTAAGACTAAAATCCTCTTTTCTCTGTCGTCCAGTATAGGTTACTGGTAACTTTGTCCAACCATTGAGTTTCCCAAAGGTGGGAAGTAAGGCAAGGACCAGATGCAGGGCCCCCAAATTCACCAGTGCATTTATGAACCATCAGATCATAGACAGCCCAACAACAACAACAACAACAACGTGTCAACGGACACAAAACTGGGTATAAACACACCAGGAACTGTAGCACAGCACACTGAACTAGAGCCAACTGGGCTCAAAAGTGAAGAATTACTGAAGAGACGAAAGGAGAACCTAGATGGGCAAGACTGCCTCCAGGATCTTCCTTCCAAAACTAGCATCAGCGGATGCCAGCACATCAACACGGTAGTGTTTAGAGAAGGTGTGAACAGACGACCAAGTGGCAGCCTAGGACAACTGATCAGCTGAGGCTTCATTCTTGTAAGCCCAAGATGCCCCAGTGGATCTGGTGGAATGAGCCAAAACCCTAATGGAACAGGCTTCTTCAACAGTTTGTAAGCATTGCAAATAGTAGACTGAAAGGGATAGTAATACTTAAAATGTAAAAAAAAAAAAATGTTGTAGGGTTTATCCCCCTGAGTAAAACAAGAGTACTCCCACTGCTGAAAGGTGTTTCATTCAAAAGTTATTAATTTTCAAAGTTGATTTTTTTAGGTGCAATATCAGAGTGGTCTGAAATTGTACAGTGGCGCTGTTGCTACATCATCCTATGGAGATTTATGGTCCCTGGACAAGAGCTGTCCATAGGATTGTGTAGCAACAGCACCACTGTACAATTTCAGGCCACTGTGATATTGCACCTAAAAAATTCAACTTTGAAAATTAATAACTTTTGAATGAAACACCTTTCAGCAGTGGGAGTAGTCTTGTTTTACTCAGGGGGATAAACCCTACAACATATTTTTTTACATTTTAAGTATTACTATCCCTTTAATCCAAGAAACGATGGTCACCTTGGATGCAGGTCTCCCTGCCCTGGGAACTTCAGGAATGAAGAACACGGTGCCAGATTGGTGAATAGAACTTGAGACATCGCACCACATCCAGCAAGTGAAGATCCCTCTCCTTGTTGGATGTAGGGACAAAAAGAGGGCACCACGATTTCCTGATTAATGTGTAAGTCAGAGACCACCTTCGGGAGAAACTCCTGAGAAGTGCGAAGACCTGCCTTGTCTTTGGGAAATACCAAAAAGGGTGGTTTACAAGACAGAGCATGCAACTCCGCAATACGGAGAACAGACACAATTCCCAGGAGAAAGGCCATTTTCCAAGTCAGCATACGCAGAGGAATAGTAGCCAATGACTCAAATGGAGGGCGCTAAAGGACTCCCAAGACCAAGTTAAGATCCCACTGAGAAGCTGGATGTTGAAAAGCAGGGCGAGTATTAGCGAGTCCCTGAAAGAACACCTTGGCGAGTGGGACAATACCGATGCGTCTCTGAAAGAAAACAGAGACAGCAGAAGTCTGAACCTTAAGGGAACTCAAGCTCAGGTCCTTGTCCACGCCATCCTGTAGGAAGGACAGGACTGTTGGCAGATCAAATTCCTGAGAAAGATCCTTATCGGTGCACCAGGAGAGAAAGGAAGACCAGACTCTGTGGTATGCCTTAGAGGAAACAGGTTTGCGGGCACTAAGCATAGTGGCCACCACACCCGAAGAAAAACCCTTCTTCAGTATTGAGGATTCAATTTCCATGCCGCCAAACCCAGACAGTCCATATCCTCCTTCCACAGGTACCCCTGCAGAAGAAGATCCGGACGGCAGGGATCCAAAAGGGCTCCACCATGGAGAGATCCAGGAGCTCCGGAAACAAAGCTTGACGAGACCAGTATGGTACAATCAGAATGACTGGAGATCCCTCCAGATGCAGTTTCCGTAACACCTTGTGTAGCATGGGAATGGGAGGAAAGATGTACGCCAAAGGGAAGTGCCATGGGATCGACATGGCATCCACTGCCAGAGCCAGCGAGAACAGAACAACGGAACCTTCCGACTGTGTCTTGTCGCCATCAGATCGAGGCATGTAAGTCCCCACTTCTGAGGTTGAACACTTCTTGATTCAGTTCCCACTCTCTGCTGTCCACGGTGTGTCGATTTAAGAAGTTTGCCAGAACGTTGTCCACTCCTGGAATATGAACTGCGGATATGGTAGGAACATGTTCCTCTGCCCAGGTTAAAATAACGTTGACCCGCAACCAAGCTGCAAGACTTCTTGTACCGCCTTGCTTGTTGATGTAAGCCACGGCCGTGGCGTTGTCTGACTGGACTCTGACCGGGCATCCCTCCAGGTGGCGCGTCCAGTGGCGAAGAGCATGAAATATCACCCAAAGCTCCAACACACTGATGGGAAGGAGAGATTCCTCCGGAGACCACCGACCCTGGGCATTGCTGTGACCCAGGACTGCTCCCCAGCCGGAGAGGCTGGCATCTGTCATCATGGAAGTTCAGAAGGATATTAGGAAGGGACTGCCCTTCAGCAGATTGGAGAGGTTGAGCCACCACGACAGACTCAGCTCCACGTGAAGGGAAAGAGACACCGACATCTTCAATAGATCTGGCTGACCCCTGCACACATGGATCACAAACCTTTGAATTTCCCTGGTATGAGCCATGGCAAACGGAACCGCTTCTGTGGTGGAAATGAACTTCCTCACTAAAGAGGTCAGCTTCTTGATCGGAACTGGATCGTGAGCCAGGACAGCAGACACTTTGTGGACGACCTGGTGAGCCACCTCATCCATGAGAAACACCATACCCTGTTTGGTGTCAAAGAGTAGACCCAGGAAGACTAGTCTCTGAGATGGTACAAGGTTCGACTTGTCCATGTTGAGAATCCATCCGTGATGATTCAGTGCATGAATGCAGTCCTTGACCTACTGATGAAGGAGTTCCAGAGAGGGGGCCTTCAGAAGCAAGTCGTCCATGTATGGAGTGACTCTGATGCTGTCCCGGTGAAGGACAGCCACTAATGCACCCAGGACGTGATTGAAGACCTGAGGAGCTGTAGTCAGACCAAACGGAAGAGCAGAAAACTGAAAATGCCCTTGGTCGCAAGCAAACCTGATGTACTGCCGGCTCTCTAGATGAATGGCAATATGCAGGTATGCATCCTAAAGATCCAGAGAAGAAAGAAATTCTCCAGGCTGCTATCACCGTCTTCAGGGACTCCTGGTGATAGAGAGTCTTGACCACAAAGGAATTGAGGTCCTTGAGGTCCAAAATTGGACGCCAACCGCTGTCTTTCTTGGAAACCACATACAGGTTGGAGTAAAAATCCAAACCTATTTCCGGTACTGGAACTGGTTCCAAAACCACCTTGTCTAAAAGGGTCTGGATGGTGCCGCGGAACAGAAGGAGCTTCTCCGCTCCCTGAGGAGTATGAGAAGGAAAGAACCTGAATGGGGGAGGAGAGGGGAAAGGGATCCTATACCCCTCTGACACAACCTGCAAAACCCATGGATCCACCATGGTGTCTGTCCAGACATTGAGGAAGTGGCACAAACGACCACCCACTGGAGTGTGGGGACGGGAATTCGGCGAGTCATGCCGAAGGAGGTTTGGAAGCCTTGGGCCTGGTGGAGGACTGTTTGGCCCTCCATTGTTCTTTGGGCGCGGAACCTGGGGAACCGCATGGTTTGCTGGGCGTGCCTCAGCCTGAGAGGGAAGAAAAAGCTGATTCCGCTTTGCCGGAGGCTTCTTCCTAGGCACTAAGGGCAGCAGGGTTCTTGTACCCCCTGTGGCCTCACTAATGAGGTCTTTGAGCTCCGGCCCAAACAGAGAGGTAACCTGAAAAGGCAATGAAAGCAAGGCTTTCTCAGAGGTAGTGTCTGCAGACCAGATCTTGAGCCAAAGAGCCCGTCTGGCTGCCACAGACATGGCAGAAACCCTAGGCACCAAGTGGATGGCATTAAAAATAGAAGCAGAAACATAATGCTGAGCATCAGAGATGTTCAAGGCCCCGCAACATATCAGCAGTAGGAGCTCCCTGACGGGCAGCCACAGACAGCTGTTCGGTCCAAACTGCAATAGCCCTGTTTACCCAAGCAGCAGCAAACGCCGGGTGCAACGAAGTACCAGCCGTAGCAAAGATGGTTTTCAGGGATGTCTCAAGCTTCCAGTCAGTCCAGTCCTTCAGGACAGAAGCATCTGACACAGGCAAAGCAGTGGACTTAGAAAGTCTAGAGACTGGAGTGTCCACCTTGGGTGGATGAGCCCATTGAGCTAATGATGCTTCAGAAGAGGGGTACAACTTAGCAAATTTCTTAGATACGGAAGGCTTCTTGTCAGGAGCTTTCCACTCATCAGACACAAGACGGTTAAGAGTGAGGTTAGGTGGAACCAAGGGGATGTTTAGCATGTTTAACACTGCCCTGATCAGGCCCTCAGCTGAGGAATCAGGATCAGCTTCAAAAGGGTCCCCAAAGAATTGGGAAGAGACCACAGCAGAACATTCCCCCTCATCAATAATCCATCAACAGTTCCTCCTCAGAGGAGTCAGATACATCAGGTACCCCCTGTGGTTTTGGTAGGGAAATCCTGATAGGAGTAGGGGGCTGCCAAGACTGGAAGACCCTGTGCAATTGGGCTGGAAGGAGTTGCAAGGTAGACCTTAGATCTCTAGTAGTGGCCTTAAACGTTTGCATCCACAGTGGCTCTAGTGCATGGCTGGAGGTCCCTGGGGGAGACGCAGGGGCAGCAGCGCATGCTGGGCATAAATGACCTGAGTATTCTCAAGGTAACCCTGACTGACATGAGGAGCAGTGCACAATGGGGGACACAGACACCCCAGTATCCTTAGTCTTAGGTCTAGCCCCAAGTTCCAATGGATTTTACATCCTCACAGTGTCAAAACATTTAAAGTATAAGCAAACAACCAAATACAGTGTGTAAGATTAAAATTTCACCCCAGAAATCACTAACTTGCACTTATCTGGCAAGCGAAGGGTTAATCTGCTGAGGAGAGAAGGAGAGTCCAGGCCTTGCTTAGGATACTCATGAAGGGAAAGCAGAAAATGGCTGCAGCAATGGAAGCCAATCAGAAACAAGTGTGTGAAGCAAGCACTCATGGGAAATGTAGTTTTCCCTAAAAAAAGGATGCCAACAGTGCCCACTGAGCCCCCCAAAACACACAGAACATTCACTGGATGATAAACCAAGGGCAGACAAACAAAATGAGCCGTCTTTGAAGTTGCTACGTTGAGCGGTTGCCGAGCTATGTCCCAAACTGTAAAGTCCCATAGAGGTGAATGGAGCATGGCGTCTATGCAGTAAAGCGCGCCTTAAAAAGGTGTGGAACTCAAATTTGCAAATTTTTACAGTGAAGTAAAAAAGTAGTAAAAAGCATCACAACACATTTCAAAAAGCAAATAAACAATATACCCTGAAGGGAAAAGTGCTAAACCCCCCTAAAATCAGCAGACAAAGGGTTAATTTACCACAGAAACTCAGCTCCAAACCCCCAACAGACATACAGAGAAACCCAATGAGTGCAGGAGTATGCATTAGGAACTCCAAAGGAGACCTGTGTGGAGGGGAAGCGTGGGACAGGTGGACCTCAGCACTTAAAGGGTTGCTCACCTTTTTAGCAGGTCTTCTGTCTTCAGATTACCATTGATAAAGAAGAAGCCTTAGTGAGCAACTCCTGGGGAAAGCACTTGTTAAACAAGTCCCCCCCCCCCCCCCCAGGGCTTAGAGGTGTACCATAGCACCTGGAAAATGAGATATCCACTAGGGAATGTCAGTAATGGTAATCTGCCTAATGGTGTTATTCCATATCTAACAGAAAACAAAAAATAGGCTAAAACTATAGCAGAACTGTTCTCTTGCCTTGTATCTTCATCAATGAACAAATCTTACTGGAGGGGAGTGGCTAGATGCAGCTAAGGAGAGGATGTAGGCTCCACCCAGCATTCTCTTCAAGAATTGTTCCTGCCTACTTAAAGGGGCTGTTAACTACCCAACATTACCAGTAACCTATATTGGACGAAAACTACACTTACCTGTTTCCATATTTGAAAAAGCTGCCTTCAAGGAAATTGTCAGATCTATTAGAAATATGAAGGAAAGGCATGCAAGACATATCATTTTGGAAATCAGACATTCACCTGCATCAAATAAGGATTTCTCTGTCCCATACATGTTACTGGTAACTTTGAGTAGGCGATCTGCCCCTTTAATTAGGCATGAACAACTCTAGAATATCTATGCAGGGGGTGAAGCCTACCTTCCCTCCTTGGCTGCAGCTAGCCAACCAGCTCCAGAAAGATTTGTTCCTTGGTGAGTACACAGGCAAGAGAACAGTTCTGCTATAGTTTTAGAAAATGTTTTATTTTTCTGTTAGAAATGGAATACCACCATAAGGCGGATTACCATAACTGACAATGGCCTTAAATGTGGCTAGCTCAGTAACCAGGTGCTTTTTGTGGACCTTAAGCCCTGGGGGGAAAATCTTCGGTACAAGTTCTTTCCTCAGGATTTGCCCACTGAGGCTTCTTCTTAATACAGAAGATCTGCAGGAAAGGTGAGCAACCCTTTGAGTGCTGCAGGTCCACATGTCCCACAGTGCCCCTCCGAACAGGGGTTTTTCCCTTGGAGTTCCTATTGTACACTCCTGCATTCATTGGGTTTATCTGCATGTCTGTTGGGTGTTTTGGAGCGGGTTTATGTGGTAACTTAACCCTTTAGCTGCTGGTTTTGCATCTTTGGGGGGGGGTTGGCACTTTCCCTAATGGGTTCAGTGTTTCTTGGGTCTTCTAACATGTTCTAGCGATGTTTCATGTACTTTTATTTTACTGTTTCAACTTTGGCAAAATTTGAGTTCCAGGCACGCTTTACCGAATAAACATCATTGCTCCATTCACTTCTATGGGACTGTACAGTTTGGTACATATCTCTGCAACCGCTTAACGTAGCAACTTCAAAGATGGCTCATTTTAATATTCTGCCCTTGCTCTATCAGCCGGTTAACGTTTTAAGTGTGTTGGGGGGCTCAGGGGGCTTTGGGGTACTTTTTCTGGGAAAACTACACTTTCCATAAGCTCTTGCTTCGCGCGCTCTTTTTCGGCAGCAATTTTGTGCCTTTTCCAGAACGAGTATCCTACGTACGGCTTGGACTCTCCTTTTCTCCTCTGCAGATTAACCCTTCACCTGCCAGATAAGTGTATCTTAGCGATTTCTGGGGTGAAATTCCCGGATAGAAAACCTTCTGTTTCCAAGAAATTTGCCAAGCTTTACCCCTTCTCTGAGGTGGCGCTTGCTCAGTGGGTTCATCCCCCCAAAGTGGATGCTCCTATCTCCAGGCTATCTAAGTCTACTGTCTTGCCAGTTTCTGATGTGTCAGCTCTCAAAGATTGGACTGACAAACTTGAGGTTTCCCTCAAGTCCATTTTTGCCACTGCTGGTACTGCCATGCGTTCAGCGTTCGATGAGGCATGGGTTAACCGGGCCATTGTGGTCTGGACTGAACAGCTCACCCTGGCTGTCCGTCAGGATGCTCCTACTTCGGATATGGTGAGGCTTCTTCCCAACATTTCTGAGGCCCAGCACTATGTTTCTGCTGCCTTATTTGATGCCATTTGGTGGGTTTCCACCATGTCTGTGGTTGCCAGACGGGCTCTTTGGCTCAAGATCTGGTCTGCTGACACAGCTTCCAAGAAAGCCTTGCTCTCGTTGCCTTTTCAAGGCACTTCATTGTTTGGGCCAGATCTCAAGGATCTGATTAGTGAGGCCACATGGGGTAAAAGTACCCTTCTGCCCTTAGTCACCCAGGAAGAAAACGCCTCTCAAGAGTAATCGTTTTTTTCGTTCCTTCCAGACTGAGACATGTCCGGCGAACCAGGCAGTTCCCTCAGCTCCGCGTGCCTCCCCCAAGCCCAAACAGCAATTGAAGCCCAAGATCTCCTCCAAGTGTAAGGCTTCCAAGCCTTCTTCGGCATGACTCGCCGAACCCAGGTCCCCACTCTGCTGTGGGTGGCTGTCTGCGTCACTTCCACAGGGTCTGGAAGGATTCAGTGACAGACCCGTGGGTTTTACAGGTGGTGACGGAAGGGTAAAAGATCCCTTTCGCCTCTCTTTCTCCATTTCGCTTTTTTTCTTCTCATACGCCACAGGGCACAGACGCCACTCCGTCTGTTCAATGGCACTATCCAGGCCCTTCTGGAAAAGGATGTTCTAGAACCTGTTCCGGTTCAAGACAGTTAGGGGTTTTTACTCAAATCCCTTTTTGGTCTCCAAGGACAGCGGTTGTCATCCCATTTTGGTTTTGAAGGATCTCAATTCCTTTGTGATCAAGACTCATCATCACCAGGAGTCCCTAAAGAAGGTGATTGCTGCTATGTCCCCGTGGGAATTCCTTGCCTCTATGGATCTTCAGGATGCGTATATACACATCGTCATTCATCCAGAGAGCCGGCAGTATCTCAGATTTGCTTGCGACCAAGGGCACTTTCAGTTTTCAGCTCTTCCCTTTGGTCTGACTACAGCTCCTCAAGTCTTCAACCGTGTCCTGAGAGATTTAGTATCCGTCCTCCACCTGGATGGCATCAGAGTTACTCCATACATGGACGACCTGCTTCTGAAAGCCCCTTCTGCGGAACCTCTTCATCAGCAGGTTCAGGACTGCATTAATGCTCTCACCCATCACGGGTGGATCATCATCATGGACAAGTCAAATCTTGTCCCATCTCAGCGTCTGGTCTTCCTGGGCCTTCTCTTTGACACTTAGCAGAGCATGGTGTTTCTCACAGATGAGGTAGCACACCAGATTGTCCACAGGGTTTTTGCTGTTCTGGCACACGATCCAGTTCCAGCCAAGAAGCTGTCCTCTCTATTGGTGAAATTCATCTCCACCACAGAAGCGGTCCCATTTGTGATGGCTCACACCAGGGAACTCCAGAGGTTTGTGATCCAGGTGTGCAAGGGTCAGCCGGACCTTCAGAAGACGTCCGTATCCCTTCCTCTTCATGTGGAAATGAGTTTATCGTTGTGGCTAGACATCTCCAATCTGTTGAAGGGCAAGCTCTTCCTGGTATCCTTCTGGACCACAGTGACGACAGATGCCAGCCTCTCATGCTGGGGAGCGGTCCTGGGTCGCCTAGTCATTGGAGGAATCTCTCCTTCCCATCAACATGTTGGAGCTTCGGGAGATATTTCATGCCCTTCGTCATTGGACACCGCAGCAGGAAGACTGCCCGGTCTGGGTAGAGTCCAACAATGCCACGCCGTGGCTTACATCAACAAGCAGGGCGGAACAAGAAGTCTCGCTGCTTGGTTAGAGGTCAAGGCTATTTTGTCCTGGGCAGAAGAACACGTTCCTGCCAAATCCGTAGTGCACATTCCTGGTGTAGACAACATCATGGTGGACTTCCTCAGTCGACACACAGTGGACAGAGGCAAGTGGGAACTGCATCCAGAGGTGTTCACCCTCATCTTTCAGAAGTGGGATCTTCCTTGAATCAATCTGATGGCGACAAGACACAACCGGAAGGTTCCAAGGTTCGCTGGAGGGATCCTCTAGCTATAGCAGTGGATGCCATGTCCATTCCTTGGTAATTTCCTCTGGCTTACATCTTTCTTCCCCTCCCCATGTTGAACAGGATGTTACGGAAATTGAGACTGGAGCGCTGTCCAGTATTTCTGATTGCTCCGTACTGGCTTCAACAGGCTTGGTTTCCGGAGCTTCTGGATCTGTCAGTGGCGGAGCCATTCTGGCTCCCTTGCTGTCCGGATTTTCTTCTACAGGGTTACCTGTGGAAGAAGGATGTTCATCGGCTAGCTTTGACGGCTTGGAGATTGAATCCTCAATATTGAAGAAGAAAGGGTTTTCTTCTGGTGTGGTGGCTACTGTGCTCAGTGCCCGCAAACCTGTTTCTTCTAAGGCCTACCATCCAAAGTGACTATTGCTTCCTGGATCAAGTCCACTTTTCGTAAGGCTTACAAGCTCAGGAACAAGCCTGTTCCCTTTCAGGTCACGGCTTATTCTACTAGATCTATTGGGACTTCTTGGGCTTACAAGAATCAGGCCTCTGTTGATCAGTTGTGCAAGGCTGCCACTTGGTCGTCTGTGCACACCTTTTCGAAGCACTACCATGTTGATGTGCTGGCATCGGCTGACACCAGCTACGGAAGGAAGATCCTGGAGGCAGTCTTGCCTGTCTAGGATCTTCTTCGGTTCTTGGTTCTTCCTTCACTTTCAAGCCCTGTTGGCTCTAGTTCAGTGTGCTGTGTAACAGTTTTGAGGTGTTGTTACCCCTGTTTTGTGTCCATTGACACTTCATTGTTTGTTGGGCTCTCTCTGATCTGATGGTTCATATCTGCTCTGGTGACTTTGGAGGCTTTGCACCTGGTCCATGCCTTACTTCCCGCCTCTGGGAAACTCAATGGTTGGACATCCCAGAGTTACCAGTAACCTGTATTGGACGACAGAGAAAAGAGGATTTTAGTGTTGCCTGTTAAACCCTCTTCTCTTACTCCATACAGGTTATTGGTCTCCCACCCTGTCAAGGGACCATGCTTGGCTCTCCTGTGGCAAACTGTGCGGGGTCCTTCGGGGTCATGCTCACAAGAGTCTTCTTTCTCTTCTACTATCTAGTCAATAGTTAGTGTCTCAAATCTTACTGGAGCTGGTTGGCTAGCTGCAGCCAAGGAGGGAAGGCAGGCTCCACCCCCTGCATACAATTCTACAATTGTTCCTGCCTAATTAAAGGGGCGGATCGCCTACCCAAAGTTACCAGTAACCTGTATGGACTAAGAGAAAAGGATTTAAAGGGATAGTAATGTTTCATAATAAAAGTAGCTCTAATTAATCATCATAGTATTTGGACTTTGGAGAGTGTTATTTCAATATTGTCAGAGTTATAGTTCATGAGTAATTCAATGATAAAGTGTCCCCCTCCCGCTCCTTATACTGATGTAACACTGCCCAGCAAGAGCAGAAGGGAGGTGCCCAGGTAGACTGCAGAGAGGGACAATCTTCAGTTAAGATAAGGGAAAAAGCTGAAAAGCTTGTCTAGAAGGGCAGGGCTTTCATTGTTCTCATAGGAAGAAGATTGTCCCTTGCTGTTATCTGTCTGGTCTATGGACTGCATTCCACATCTGAGAAGAGATTGCTTACACTAGGTAAAAGGGGTGGGAGGGGGAAACTTTGCTTGTGAATAACTCTCAAACCATAAAGGTTTGAGAGATAAGACATATCGTTCATGTTTTTTTTATGCCTACAAAATAAAATAAAACAAAGTATTACTATCCCTTTAACAAGTAAGGCTAAAATCCTCTTATTTTGCCTTTCTTGGCATTTCACCGGCAATGTGGAGGCTTTTGCCGATGCCACGTACTCCCACCCTGAAGTTTGTGTAGGAGTGGAAGCAGGGGAGCATGTCTCTCTCCTGCAGTCTCCTCTATTGACCTCTCAGCCCTAATGGCTTCGAGATCAATACCTGAGGGGACATCAGAAGGGGACCTGATGCTCCCCAACGAAGTCCGATTCATTAAATAAATTAAAAATATAGAGTTTGAAAGTTGGAAAGCCATGCTGTGCTTTACAGTGGGCACTACTGATCCTCCAGCCTGCCAACTAGGATATTAATAATGGGGGCATCAGAAGGGGCCCTAATGCCCCCAACCTCCTATTTAGAAAGGAGGAGTGGTTTTTTGTTTTTTTTAAATACTGTGCAGTCTCTGCAAGACATAAGATTCAGCTTATGCAGTGCTGTATTGAGGTAGTATGTTGTGTGGGCTTGACAAAGCAACTCCAACCGTACAACATACTGCATTAGCACCCTATGGGTTAAGGACTAGACGTCTGAACCTAAAAGGGATAAATGTTATCTCACTTAAAATTCAGACAGATTTTGTTTCATCAGAAAAACAAATTTTAGGCAGAAAAAAAGGTAGTCACAGCACAGGAACATTCTAAGAAAAGAATGGGCACGCATTCCAGGAAATGCCTATGTCATGGTTTACAATTTTTGAGCATGGATATAACAGCCTAGCAGTTCTAAAGCAAAGAAACTGTAAAATAGGGTGCAAATACTAATTCTCAATAATTCACATGGGGCTTTAAATCCCTTGAATACTACACAGGTATAATGCTCTGGAGACCTCTCTAATAGAAAGCTGCAGTTTAGTGTTGTTGTTTTTTTTTTTTTACGTTTAATTTATATTAACTTTTGAATTAAATATCTCCCAGCAATATGAATAACCTCAGATTCCCCCACATGGAGTGATGTGCTCCTCTCTCCACATCTGAGTTGTTGTCCAGATATATATATACCTCACCTAGGATCCAGGACACATGAGACTTATTTGGAATAGTTTTCTACTCACTTGCTTGTGGTATAGAGAGACCTGCAGTCAACAGTTAGAAGTCTTTCAGCAATTCAGATCCATCTGCAAGACTGAAGGCAGAACCCCAGGATCTTTCATATTTGTCAGGGGTAGGAACCTGAGGCACACTAGCTGCTGAGGACTACAACTGCTATCATCCTCTAGCAGGTTAGGGGGTAATGTAGTCTTCAACAGCTGGAAGGCTTCAAACTGCCCTCCTCTGATACATGTGCTGTTTTACTGAAAGACCAGCTATAGACTCAGAAAAAAATGTGAATGTGATACTATCTATTATTTCTAAATGTTTTTTTATATAATGACCTCATGATGCTAAAGTGTGTTCTCCTCCCCCCATTCCCCTTCTTTCTTGACCTCATTTTACTCAGCAGGAAAAAATACTATGTATATGGTTTTTTTTTTGTTTTGTTTTTTTCAATTAAAAAAAGTTTACGGTTCAGTGCCACAGCGTAGCATAATGCTATTAACTATATACGGACTTCTAAATGTTATGCAAACAAGTTATTTAACCCACTGGATGCTACAAATTTTTAGTACATTGCAAAGTAATGAAAGGAAGAGGTCACTAGCATCCAAGGTGTTAACTCCTTAAGGACCGGCTCGCACATGCGCAGCTGGCACTTGAGGACCACGGGGGTTTTTTTTGTTTTTTTTTTTTTGTATTTATGGTTTGAGAGCTGTAAGAAAATCAAGACCTCCACTCCCTCCCCCTTCTCATGCGTCCACTGTATAGTGGACGTCATGAGATCCTGCTTCCGGGACCAGACGGCGGCTCTTCAGGAGCGCTGTCATCGAGATATCTAACTATGATTACTTCATCGGAATGGTCTACAACGTGTGCTTGCAAGTCAGGCACACGTTGTAGACCATACCGAGGAAGTAATTATAGTTAGATATCACAATGTCAGCACTCCTGAAGAGCCACCTAAAGTCGGTCGACCAGATTCTGCCTCTGACAGCTTTACAGCTGGTCAGGCAGAAAGGGGAAGTAGCGGAGGTACTTATTTTCTTACATCTCTCAAACTATAATGGTTTGAGAGATGGGAATAAGGGCATTACATGTTTTTTTTTTATTATTCCTATCAATTCACCAACAGTTTTTTGGGGGGTTTACTAACCCTTTAACACATGCTTCATCATGAAATTCATAGCAATGTCTTCTATGAAACAGTTATTTCATGCAAAAGCCAGGTGTGGCAGGCAAACATTCAGTGTGATTAACAAAAGAACAAGCTGGAGATGAGAGCCCTTAATAAATTGAAAATACTGCAAACTAAATGTGCAAACTGGTCTTTAAAAACCTGGGTGGTCTGCTGCAGCAAACATACCTGAGGAGCGTCAGCATAAACACTACACAGTGAAATATATAGTCACAAATAGGAGGAAATAGTGGATTAGCAATTCTAATGAACATTGCTTAAAAAAGGTGTGCTTCATTCTGCTATTTGTTGATATGTTTTAATGAATCACAACTGAGGTCTTTACAACTCAACTTCCAACAAACTGTATCTTCCTGTGGTCCACTGTGGCTGCAAGAATTCCTTACTACATTCTGCTATCTGGAATGCATTAAATATCTGTTTAGCTACTTTTATTGTTTCAAATGCTGAAAGAGATCTGTGATATATCAGGAAATAGTCTATTTGTGAGCAAAAGTCTGGAATGGAATACATTTAACATGATGCTGATTTCTAGGCATTTTGGTGAAAAAAAATATGGATCAAGTGCCACCTAGTGGAAAACTGGATACATTACCCAAGATATGAGATGAGAATCAATGAGAGATAAAATCTATTTATTTCCCTATTCGCCAACAGTACTCACATGTGGTGATTTCTAAAATTCATGATTTTTGCATACTTACTAGTAAAAGAACAAGAGATAGTTGGAATATGTTAACTCCTACAAGAAGTAACACATGCTAATAATAATCCCTTACCCACTTAACTTAGTATGATCATTTTAATGACACCTATGAATTTTGCCCTTGGTCCTTGGCTCAAAACATAACATCTTCGATTAATCCTGGAAGTTATGTCCACGGAGGAGCACATGGCAGTTGCTAGCAGGACCACAGGACCCAAACGCCATATGGTAAGTTTAATCCTTTAAGGACCAGGGGGATGTTCAATGCATCCCTGTGGTCCTAAAAGTTTTTAGTAGTTCATGCCAGCAACTTTCTATCCACACCGATGGACATGACATCCAGGAACGTAACATAGTTGATGAGGCTGAAAAAAAAGACATGCTTCCATCCTATTCAGTACATGCTAAACTACCCCTGTTGATCCAGAGAAAGGTGGAGAGAAAAAAAAAAAAAAAAAAAAGAGGCCATTTCCTGACTCCAAATGATAGTCAGATATTTCCCTGATCAACATCCTATATGCTTTGAAGCCAACTGTTATAATTCTCAATATTTGTTCTGTACTAGATTGGTATCCTTTACTTTTTTTAAAGCAGTTACAGTAACTGCAAGCACAGAATCCCGAGACAAAGTATTCCATAACTTTGCAGCCCTTTCTGTGAAATAAAATCCCTGCCTTTGTTTTAGTTGAAAGCACCTTTCCTCTTAATGGATGAACTCTTGTTCTTTACTCAGCTGTTTGAGTAAACATCTCATTGGAGTGTTCCTTGTATTGACCTTGAATATATTTGTAAAAAACAATAATATCACCCCCTTAGAAGTATCTTCTCTAATGTAAACAAGCCCAGTTTGAGTAGTCTCTCTTTATAACTCAGACCCTAAAAATCCCTTTATCAGTTTTATTGCATTTCTCTGTACTTTTTCCAGTTCAATAATGTATTTTTTAAGAACTGGTGCACAAAACTGTACTCTATATTCTAGATGAGGCCTTGTCAAAGATCTATATAGAGGTAGAATTATATTTGCATCCTGTGCATCTATAGCCCTTTTATGTAGGAATGACTGAACATGTGATCTCCTGAACAAAGTAACAAGGACAAAATTCATTGGGGCTACTAGTATCTTCTGGCTATAGCAATGTAAGCAGAGAGCTGTTATTGGGAGGCTTTACTTCCCTGTTTATTCTAAACGTAACCTCTTTACAACATATCGTGACCAACATAAATTTTAGGTTACTTTAACCACTTGACGACCAATGTATACATTACATTTATGTATGACATATGGCATGGAATTGCATGGAGGGCAAGGATGACCATTTACAGCTTGGTAAGCAATCACATTTTATAACTTCATCTACTAAGAAATGCTAGAAAGCATGACACACAGATCTGGGGCTTGATACTACACCTACTAGTAAAAAAAACAAAAAAAAACAAAGGGGGGGGGGGGTAATGGTGTTTTTGAAAAGTTTGGTTTGGTATTCTACTAACTGTGCTGTCAAATACTTCCAGTGAGTAAAAATGTCCAGCAAGCCCAAAATTATCACCCTTTGGACACAGTGAAAAAGTAGTTGAATTTGCCATTTTATGACATGTGGTGGTTTTAACACATATTAAGGGACTTACTTTTTTGGCATAAAAATTGTGCCTAGCAAAGGTAGGAGCAGAGTTCCTAACACACACAGACAGACAGACAGACACACACAGACAGAGACACACACAGACAGAGACACAGCCAGACACAGACCCACAGCCAGACACAGACCCACAGCCAGACACAGACCCACAGACAGAAACAGACCCACAGACAGAAACAGACCCACAGACAGAAACAGACCCACAGACAGAAACAGACCCACACACAGAAACAGACCCACACACAGAAACAGACCCACACACAGACCCACACACACACACTGGATGTATTGATATTGGGACCTAAGCCCCATATTGATACATCCAAGTAACTAAAAACAATAGTGAAAACAAAAGAAGATTAACCCTGTGAGTTCCAGTGAGGTATGCAACACATTGCATGCAGGACTGGCACTCACAGGGTTAATCCCACTAAAACTAACACCATCCATTCACAATAAACACTTACCTGTAACCCTTATGTCCAAAGGGGTCTTCAGCACCCTGGTCATCCATTGTCAGTCTTCTTCTGTAATCTTTTTTTCTTCGTCTCCTGTCCTCTTCATCTGTATCTTCTGTCTTCTTATCTTCTTTCTTCTGAAAATCTGCTGGTACTGGAATAAAAACAAAAAGGATCAAATCAGCCATGTGTCTCTGAAAAATCCCAAATGTCAGTCCATGATGCTCCCCAAGAAATCTCCAAACACGAGGCCATGATGTGCAATTAAAGCGGAACTTTAACTTTGTATAAAGTCGCCCTGCAATAATTAAGCATATGGCGACTAGCGTCATAATACTTCTATTGCCTTTCAGAAGTGGCAGATTCTAAAGTAATCCTTAATCTTCCGAGACTGACGGTCAGGTTAGTGCAGTCTGCGCACCTGTGAAGTCAGTCCCTTCTGGTTACCTTGTGGCACAGTGCAATGCTTCTTAGAGGAGACCGGGACTGACAAAGCAGGTGAGCAGACAACATATCTGCGCTGATGCCTGGCTTCTGGTCTCCGAAGATTAAGGAATACTTTAGAATCTGCCACTTCATAGAGGTAACAGAAGTAATATGAAGCTAGTCGCCATACGCTTAATTATTGCAGGGTGACTTTATACAAAGTGAAAGTTCCGCTTTAATATGAAATAAAATATGTTCAAGATGCCCCCAATAAGTAAGTGCCACCACCACTGCTGGAAAAAAGATCAACAGATACCTTCCCTTGGTTTCCTCTCAGGACTTTGTCTAAGCCATAATGAAGGAAATTTGAACAGAGACTGGCTTTTATATGGCCAGTCTCTGTTCAAAATGGTTCCCACTCTACGATTGGCTGGGATGTGTGCTTACACACCTCCCGACCAAACAAATTTCCCTCATTATGGCTCAGGCAAAGGCCCAAGAGGTAAACAAGGGTTGGGGGATCTGTTGTTCTTTTTTTCTGCAGCCGGCAGCCGTGGTGGCATCTGCAATTATTTATTGGCGGCATCTTGAATATATTTATTTCATGTTAGCTAAGCATCATGGCCTTGTGTTTGGAGATTTCTTGGGGGCATTGTGGACTGATATTTGGGATTTTTCAGGGACACATGGCTGATTTGAACATTTTTATTTTTATTCCAGTACCCACGCATTTTGAGAAGAAAGAAGATAAGACAGAAGATACAGATTAAGTGGATAGAAGATTACAGAAGAAGATTGACAGTGGATGACACCTATGGGGTAGGGGTGTTAGTATAGTGTTAGTGCTAGTATTGTTTCACTTTCTTGTTCATGTTAGGGATAGTATTTGTGAGGTGGGGGGACGGAGACTGTGTTTTCAGTTCACTTTCATTGTTTGATACTGTGTCAAAAAGTTGCTATTTTCCTTTGATGTTCCCACAACTCACACTATTTAGCGTGTGTTGTGGGAACAAAAATCTGCAAGGAGCGTTTGACCAAAACATGGATTTTAGCCAAGTGTATTTTGTTAGCTGGTTGGTTCATGTACCAGTCCAGCTATAGGATAGCTGCGGTACACAAGAGTGTTTCTCGTTTGGTGTATATTTTTGCCTTACCGACTGGTAGGCATAGTATCAAGCCCATGGAGTTCTAGTTTTTCATTATTTCAAGAACAGGTTTAAGTATCACATGATGTAACTCTTAAAATAAGGAGAGATTAGCACTTGGACTCGGGGTCTGATTTAGAAGGGAGGGGTTAATGAAACTGCAGCACCAGATCCAATGAAAACAATAGGCCTGTTCTCATCACTAGTAAGTCCATCATAAATTTCAGCTCCAGGCCCACCTGGCCCAACTTAGGATAAAATTTCTCCTTATGTCTGCAATAATGTCTGTGCATGTGTGTGGAAGTCTTCCCTTTCAGGGTTACTACTGTGTGGTCAATGGATTGCTTATGAAGCTGAGACTAACAATGTTTTTGAACCAGAATTTCTGACATGCCATCTGATACACATAAGGTGGATTACAGCACCCGTAGAACTTTGCTTTTTTTGTATTTTTTGACTTTATAAATAGATATTTACTTGTATGGCTCTACAGAATTCCTCTCATCTATTAGTCCATTCAAAAGACTGCAGGACATTAATGTTTCCCTGTGTTCTTGATAGAAGAGGCATGTCCTTGCAATGGAGATAAATCATGGAAGAGGACTAAATATATTAACACTATATGCATGGTGGCTATTAAGTTATTTTATTGTCAGACTGTGTAAACATATTGCTGTGCCCTAGAACAGGGATGGGTAACCTGAGGTCCTGCTGATGTTTTGGACTACAGCTTCCATCATCCCTGGCCAACCACAGAGAGTTGTAGTCCAAAAAACCTGGAAGGCCTCATTTTTCCTAAACCTCCTCTAAAAGCACTAATCACTCAGATATGTAAGATCTGATATTCTTTCATCTCTCCTCCATGTATTCCACTTTCTGATTCATGTTTCTTTTTCTCTTGTATTTTTCTCATATCAAAAATATTGCTCAAAACAATTCTACGAATACTGAACAATGCCAATACTGAGGCAACACTGGGAATGGAACGGACCTAAATTATGTCCATATTATGATATATATATATATATATATATATATATATATATTTCTTACATATCAACTAAAACATGTTTGACACAAAAGAGTTTTATACTTAACTTCACAAATACGGTCTACATATAATAATTTGGAGGCCTTCCAAAACATATTTCCTTTATCAAGACACAATGAAAACCATATGGGATTTGGCAATAAAAACATGAACCATACCTTAATAAAACGAAAGATCAGTGGTTTACAAGGCATAAAAAAATGTCTAGAAGCTAGTTGAAATATTTTTTAGCAATGTTCCTAAGGGAAAATAACTTTCCCTTGTGAATTTAAAAATATTTAAATGTAAATCCTCCTAGAATATTTGCATTTATAACTAATTTGTTAACATCCCACCACACTGAAGTGAATTCCTCTATCCATAGTGAGATAGACCAGGGGAGATGTAAATCGTTTCCTGCAGCAGACACCATGATTTAAGAGCTCTCAGTAGGCATGACACAACAAGCAGCACCCAGTCAACCTGAGGGAAGCCCACAGGCTCGCAGGGCCACTGGCTGGCTCTTTGTCATCAAATGGAGAAGGTTGAATGCAGACATCACTGTGATATCCTCACCAACAAAACGAAGGGGTAAAGAGCAGAGGCAAGTGCTAAGTGGGGAGAAAAAGAAAGATTAAAAACATCAGTATCACAAATGTTACATATATCAAAACAAACATGATCGTTATGGTTCTTTTTATTACACTGGCTACACAGCAAAAAACAGCTATGCTCATAACAAAGACCGAAGTGATCCTGGGCCATTCTAACAGTACCAGAGGGGACAAATACATATTCCCATTGATATAAAAGGGGACCTCAACTCCTTGAATGCTAGAGATCTACAGCACATTGCTTAGAACTACATGGGAGACCCCCTCTAGTATCCATCCCATTTTATCAATAGGAATCTGTATTTAACTCAAATAGTGCAACTTGTTTTCCCTAAAAATACTCCAGTCTTCTTTTGAATACAGGATTCTTAATCCTCCCATTAATTCTAGACAGGTCTCAAAGTCACTGTAAAGTGATGAGTGGAAACCTCTGTACTGAACTTGACTATAGATACCATCACAGATACAACACAAACTTAAAGATTCTTCAAATGACAGTGCACTTTACTGAAACAATCTTAATTATCTTACAAATCAATGGCAGTTCCAACCAATGCAGTGCATAAAATCTAAGGTATAATACGCACCTCTGTATAATATGCAGGTGTCATTTATAACCACCATTTTAGGGAAAAACAAAAGTGCCTACATATAATACGCACCCTTCTTTTACCTCCCTCTAACCACCCAAAAAATGAGTTTCTTGTCTGATTCCCACCAACCTCAATATATTCCCACATTCCCCTTCATCTACTCACCCCCTACAGAGGCATCTGGGACATCTATGCAACAGACGGCATGCTTGCATTTTCCACCTTCTTCCTGCATCCCCCTGTGAGGACCTGTGTTAATTCAAGATACTGCTAGTGCCCTTTGAGGACCTACAGGGTCTTGTAGGGCATTACTCAAGATCCAATGCATAGACCCTGCACGCAGAAACTACAGTAGTGCCCTGTGAGGACCTTCAAGGGATAGTATTGTTTCATAATAAAAGCAGCTCCAATTAATCTTCATAGTATTTGGGCCTTGAAGAATGTTATTTCAGTACTGTCAGAGTTGTAGTTCAAGAGTATTTGAATGAAAGTATCCCCCTCCTGCCCCTTTTACTGATGTAACACTGCTCACCTCAGAAAGGTGGTGTCCTGGTGGATCACAGAGAGGTACAATCTTCAATTAGCATAAGGGAAAAGCCTGTCAATAGAGACAGGGCTTTCATTGTTCTCACAGTAAGAAGATTGTCCCTTGATGTGATCTGTCTGGTCTGTGGACCAGATTTAACATCTGAGGGGATGTGGCTTACTCTAGGTAAAAGGGGCAGGAGGGGGATACTTTATCATTCAATTACTCTTGAACTGCATCTCTGACAGTATTGAAATAACACTCTCCATGGCCCAAATACTATGAAGATTAATTGGAGCTGCTCTTTTTTGTGAAACATTACTATCCCTTTCAGGTCCTTGCAGGCCACTACCATTATCTTCAATTAACAAAGGTCCTCACAACTGGATGTGGGAGTTAAATGCAAGTATGTAGCCCGCTGTGCAGATGTCCCAGATGCCTCCGGAGGTGGCAAGTAGAGTGAGGGGGAAGGTGGGAGCATATTGCGGTGAAAGGAGGGGAAGGGAGCAGACATGGGGATATATATTTTTTTTTTCCTCATGTATAATACACACACCACATTTCACATAAGGTAAAACGGGGCAAAACTGTGAATATTATATGTGAGATTTTACAGTAATTACTGTGTGTAACAGAAACACTTGCCTAAGTAGGAGTGCTTCATATAAAAGTCAGGCACGTAGTAGCTTACTGAATAATCGTTAATGCATCAATCTCACTAATAAGGCTTCTATAGTTACATTAGAACTGAAGTTCTCGGTCATCACTTTCCATGTTTATTTTGGCCATAACTTTTGATTGCAGCAGTGAAATTGGCTGACATTTTGTGTTACAGTTCTGACTGGTAGCCCCATCTGCAAGTGGTTGGGTAGATTCTGAGTACTATTTGGCACAATGAGAAATGTTAATCAGACCTACAGCCCAAATTAGTATATGGATTTTGCCCAAAATTAGAAAACATATGGCCATAATTGGTGCACATACTAAGTAGAAAGTATGGTACTATAGGTACTGGAGGTATGTAAAAGAATAGTAATACCTTGAAACAAATGCAGCTCCAATTGGTCCTCCTATAAAGAGGATCATGTAATGCTTTATTTCAATATGCACCGTGTTGAAGTTCTAAAGAAAGTCACTGCTAAAGGATTCCCCTGCCACACGTTTTACAGCCTGCAAACCGCCTCCCCTTAGATGTGGAATCCGGTCGTGGAACTGGACAGTGAGCAGCGGTGGACAATCTTCATTCAGAGTATAAGGGAAAACCCTGCTCCCCCTGATGAAGGAGCGCAGGGTTTTCCTTATGGTCAGTGAAGACTGTTCCTCACTGCGCACCATCCAGCCAGCTGAAAGAGGCAGCATGACGTTGGTAAAAGGGGAGGGCGAATCCTTTAGCAGTGAATTTCTTTTGAACTACAGTTAGGGAAAAAATTATTTGATCCCCTACTGATTTTGCACGTTTGCCCACTGACAAAGAAATGATCAGTCCATAATTTTAATGGTAGGTTTATTTGAACAGTGAGAGACAGAATAACAAAAAAATCCTGAAAATGCATTTCAAAAAAGTTATAAATTGATTTGCATTTTACTGAGTGAAATAAGTATTTGACTCCTTTGCAAAACATGACTTAGTACTTGGTGGCAAAACCCTTGTTGGCAATCACAGAGGTCAGACATTTCTTGTAGTTGGCCACCAGGTTTGCACACATATCAGGAGGGATTTTGTCCCACCCCTCTTTGCAGATCCTCTCCAAGTCATTAAGATTTTGAGGCTGATGTTTGGCAACTCAAACCTTCAGCTCCCTCCACAGATTTTCTATGGGATTAAGGTCAGGAGACTGGCTAGGCCACTCCAGGACCTTAATGTGCTTTTCTTGAGTCACTCCTTTGTTACCTTGGCCATGTGTTTTGGGTCATTGTCATGCTGGAATACCCATCCACGACCCATTTTCAATGCCCTGGCTGAGGGAAGGAGGTTGTCGCCCAATATTTGACAGTACATGGCCCCATCCATCGTCCCTTTGATGCGGTGAAGTTGTCCTGTCCCCTTAGCAGAAAAACATCTCCAAAGCATAATGTTTCTAACTTCATGTTTGACAGTGGGGATGGTGTTCTTGGGGTCATAGGAAGCATTCCTCCTCCTCCAAACACAGAGAGTTGAGTTGATGCCAAAGAACTCTATTTTGGTCTCATCTGACCACAACACTTTCACTCAGTTCTCCTCTGAATCATTCAGATGTTCACTGGCAAACTTCTGACAGGCCTGTACATGTGCATGAGCAGGGGGACCTTGGGGGCGCTGCAGGTTACAAGTTGTTTTCTAGGTGACTATGGTCCCAGCTTCCATGAGATCATGGACAAGGCCTCCCATGTAGTTCTGGCCCAATTCCTCACCATTCTCATGATCACTGAAACTCCACAAGGTGAGATCTTGCATGGAGCCCCAGACCGAGGGAGACTGACAGTTATTCTGTGTTTCTTCCATCTGCGAATAATCGCACCAACTGTTGTCACCTTCTCACCAAGCTGCTTGGTGATGGTCTTGTAGCCCATTCCAGACTTGTGTAGGTCTACAATCTTGTCCCTGACATCCTTGGACAGCTCTTTGGTCTTGGCCATAGTGGAGCGTTTGGAATCTGACTGATTGATTGTTCCTGTGGACAAATGTCTTTTATACAGGTAACAAGCGGAGATTAGAAGCACTCCCTTTAAGAGAGTGATCCTAATCTCAGCTTGTTACCTGTATAAAAGACCTGGGAGCCAGAAATCTTGCAGATTGATAGGGGTCAAATACTTATTTCAAATCAATTTATAACTTTTTTGAAATGCGTTTTTCAGGATTTTTTTGTTGTTATTCTGTCTCTCACTGTTCAAATAAACCTACCATTAAAATTATAGACTGATCATTTCTTTGTCAGTGAGCAAACGTACAAAATCAGCAGGGGATCAAATAATTTTTTCCCTCACTGTAAAACAAGGAGCATATTGAAGTAAAGCATTACATGATCCTCTTTATAGGAGAATCAATCGGAGCTGCATTTGTTTCAAGGTATTGCTATCCCTTTAAGGTCCCATCTCTCACTCAACTTTGCTACACTACACTTAGATATGCGAGCATATACCCCAGCTGACATTGTTGCCATCCCAGACCCATTTCACTGTTCACTGGTAGTCATGGATCACAACATACTCTGACTCTTTGTGAGATCTCGCAAATATTTAATGAGTTAAAAGCCCCAGAACTGCACCACCAAGAAGTGGAAGTCATTTGAACATTTGAAAATTACCATGTTACTGTGAAGAATAGATCTAAAAATGCGTGTGGCCAGAAAGAGTTTAAATGTGAGGATGTGGTTAGGGGTATGGCAAAGGCAAGGCTAAGGGCGCCAGAGGGTGCTGTGCCTAGGGCACTTAAGATGTAAATCCGGGCCAGACCCTAAAAGAAAAATTCCCCAACAACCCCTTGAATATTGGGGAGGTCTCCAATGAATTGAAAAGCAGTTTGATGTAGATGGTTAAAATATCCATTTAATGATAATAGGAATTTTTATTTGCCCCACAATTGTACAATTTTTCATTAGTACATGGGCACCACCACAGGTTAGAAGTTTAAGAAAGAACCATCAGTTGATTTGGACTGGATGACTGGAAAAACTGGAACAAATCCATGTAAGACCTAAACAGTATTTAACCCCTTAAAGACAAGAGCTAATTTAACACTTAAGAACTGCATCAAATGTCTACTTTTTGCTGTATGTGCTAAACCCTATAGTGCTAAAATGGTACCTTGCACAGATGTACATGAATTGCAAATCTTGAGCAACATACCACCTCAGTGTAGCTGCCACATAAGCTGGTACCCCCCCCCCACCCAACACACACAAACACACGCAGCTACAATAGCACTGGTAGATCAATACAGGCAACTGAGAAGCGCAGTGTGGCTCCCCTCCAACCCGATCTTCTGAGTAGGAGTAGGCGAGATCAGGGAAAGCCTCCTATGTTACTGGTGATATTGGTAATGTCACTGGTGATGTCAGTGGCTTTCCACGATTCCACCTAATCCTACCTGGAAGACAGGGTAGGAAGGAACAAGGGGAGCCATGCTTTTCTCCACAGTTCTCTATATTGATCTGCTAGCATTATCGACTGTGAGGTCAATACTTGGGGGGGCATCAGGAAGGGCGCTGATGCCTCTCAAAAGGTCTGAGTCTTTTAAATAAAATATGTGTGTAACAGAATGGAATCCAATGCTATGCTCCTGGCATACACACACACACACACACACACACACACACACACACACACACACACACACACACACACACACAGTCTAACTCCCTGGAATTGCTTCACTGCCCACTGGTAGTCACAGATCCTCACATACAGGGTCAGCAAGCCTAGTTCCACTGACCACTAGAAGTCAAAGATCCCTGCGACACTGACTCTCCCAGCCTAGTTATGCTGCCTACTATTAGTTAACCATCCCTACACACACTGTTTGATACCCCCCTCCCCAGCCATGTTCAAATAGTAGTTAGGAAATCACACAAATACTGCCCGATTTGACAGTCTTTTTCCACTGTTAACTATGCTCCTGGAACTCACTACAAAAAACATTTGGAAAATGAGAGCTTGTAATTGATATAGTTTTGAGCTTCTGGTACCCCTACAGTATGTCAGCTCTTGAAAGAGTAGTGGATAATGATTGCAGTAGGAAATTCCATATTTTTCAAAGTTCCAATTATCTTCTGAGGGGTAGAAATATAAAATAGCTCTTTTTTCCTATATAGTCACCTTCTGGAAACATTTGTGCGCAACAGCCTGGGGTAAAAAAAGGTAATTACATTTCATTGTTTACTTCTCTTTGTATGGAATAGCCATTTGGTCTTGAAAAGGCAGTATAAACTGCAAATTACATTGACCTGTGTGGCTAAAGAAGTCAATATCAAATTGTATTTTATAACAGATTTATTTTTATATTAAAAAACCTACAGCAGCTTTTCTTCTATCCTTTGGCACTGGAAACCTGGAAGCCTGAACAGAGACATTATTTAAATTTCTCTGCATGCTTTTACTGTTGTGAGTACGTATATACCTTCTCTCAACCACAGCTTTGTGACTAAATGTATTACCTTTACCCCATTTGTTAATTGGGAATTTATCAGGCACTATTGGGTGCCCCTTTTCTTCTGTTCTTTTATTACATGTGTACTTCTCAGTGGTTGTTTCCTGGGAGCAGCCTGTTGTGAAGCCACTGATGAATACTGTGGCTGGAGCAGTTTAAAAAATCCCTCCTGAACGTTTTCCAGCCACCACATATGTGCTAGTCTGGATGCGATTCTGATGAGTAAGATTCGATTGGTGAAAGTTAAAGGTGTGTTCTCCATCAACTCATACGGTGTTGCACTAGTAGTGCCTTCTTTTTTACTCTTTTGTTTCTATAATTTCAAAATGGTATGCTTTACTAACCTTTTCTTGTTGTAGTATTGTGCTTCTGGTACACAAACAATATTTAAATTCATACCAGTGCCATTTTTCTTGTAAGAGCAGTAGCTATACAATAGGAAATTCCATATTTTTCAAAGATTTCATTAGATTTGAAGAGATGGAATTATAAACAAAATGCCTATTTGTTTCCTTTAGCTCTATCTTCTGGAAAGATTTGTGCACACCAGGCTAGGGGTGGAAATATAAAAAACACCTCAATTTCCCGGATTCAGATGTTGAAGGCTTAAAGTCTAACCACATTTTCCACTTTTGGGATGTGAACCATAGAGATGGCTGGTACATAGGCTTCTGCCCATGTGACCCACTTCTGGTTCCTCCTTGGTGATTTATTCTTCAAGATGATGATACGAGAGCCATGCCGTCAAAGCAAACCTTTCCAGCTGATAAAGTGGACCCTAGGTCAGGAAAAATTACTCCCCTATGGATAGATTGAGAAGACCAGAGAACCAAGACAATGGGGCCAAAAGGGGTATATCAACATGACGGAGCCTTCTCCAGCTTAATCTTCCACAGCACCATTTGAATCAAAGGAAAGGGTGGAAACACATATGCCAGAAGCAAAAGCTAAAAGATGCTTCTTCTTGGTGCAGAATAGAGGAATCTTCCGGGTTCTCACAGGATACCATAAGCACCACTGATGGAGGACCCCAGTGCTGGAAATCTGTTTGAACACACTCTGAATGAATTCCTTTCCACATTTGGGATGTGAACTGCTGAGATGGCTGGTACATAAGCTTCTGGCCATGCAACCCACTTCTGGTTACTCCTTGGCAATTTATGTAGACAAGTGCTATCATGTTATCTGATTGGACTCTCAACAGTGCATATCAGACCAATGACAAAGCACTAGGCAAATTGTCTGTATTTCCATAAGTGTTGATTGGAAGAAGACTCTGCTGCCTAGTTCAAAAACCCTTGCTGTTAGGTGATCCATGGTGGCTCCCAAGCTTGGTAGGTTGGTGTCCCTGGCCACTACCCATTCCGGTATGACAAATAGATGTTCCAGGGATAAGTAGGGAGAGTAGAGCCATGCAGACACAGACACAGCATGAGACAAATGAGAGCACAGTTTTGACTAGCTCCTGAGAATGTCCAATTGCAGCTTCCTCATGATGAACTTAACATAGGGAACAGTTTCCAGAGTGGAGGCAGGCAACCTACTCTTATCTATTCCCTTACAATCACTGATGACCAGAATATCACTTATATCACATGAACAGACAGGGCCTGGATCTGGATCTGATAGAAACACCCTCCCTTGGAGGATATCAAATATAAAGTAAGAAGTACAAAGCTTGAGAAGGCATCAGAAAATTTTTCTATAGATTTCACACCCAACCATGTTACTCCAGGATTAGAACACATTCTTGAATCTGTGAACAGAGCATGGCTTCCAAAGGAACCTTCAGTAAGAAGCTAAGTAAGGAATCAAGGATATTCTTTGAGCACAGATGCTAGCTACCAAAGCAGTCATGGTCTTTGTAAAGATCCTTGCAGTAGATGCTAGGCTGAAGAGGAGAGCAGTAATATGGTAATAACTGCTTGCAAAGTCAAAATATAGGAATTGCTGAGGGTCTGGATGAATTGAAACATGAAGGTGGGTATCCTGGAGACCCCAAGAAATTCTCCCCGATGCATGGCAACGATGACAGACCACAGAGATTCCATCTTGAAGAGCAGAGCTAGCATGTCCTGCCTGAGACACTTCAAGTCCAGAATAGGATGGCATCTGGCATCCTGTTAGGGAACAAAATAAAGACTGGAGTAAAATCTGGTGAAGCATTCCTGGGCTGGAATGGGAACCAACATCTGCTTTTCCAGCAGGGAGGATATTGAGTCAATGAACAGACATGCCCGAAATGGAACTTGGGGAACTCTGGACAAAAAAAAAATATTAGGTGGAAGGGACTTGAGATCCAAGAGTTGGCTTGATAAAAATGGAGTTGAGCCCTATAGGCAGAGATGGGCTCAAGTAATGCATTGGTGGGCTTGTCAGCATTAGAAAAACAAAACACTGAGAAGAAAGGGGAGTGTCCCTTATGTGGAATCTTCAGCAGGCCATTTGTATTCTTTTTGTGTTTTATTTGTTGTATAATTCAGTTTTTTTTTTAATTAAGATATATACATTACAAATACACAAAAGTGAGCAGCTTCTTCATTGCTGAGAACCTGGGGCCCTGATTAGAGACATGGATTTATCGCCACATGCTGATTTTGTCAGGAATTTTACTCTGATCAACACAAATGTGAGTGCAACTATTCATCTTTTATTCCAATGGAGTGATTGTTTCATATTTATACTTTTGGGTGCCCTGTCATTTTTGTATATGTATATTCTGACCATGGTGGGAGACTTTGAGATGCAGCTTTAGATCAAAGATTTTCAAAGAAGAGGTTACATTGCCTCGTAGGCAATTGGAAGATGCCTGCATGTCTTTCATGGTACATGGATGCTCTAAGTGGTGGAACCATGGGCTATAAAAGTATTTTTTGTAAAGTTATCACAAAGACTTCAAATCCCCTCCTCCTCCTCATGTTTTCACATCCAGGATCGCTCAAGACAGTTTTTGTTCCTAGAGCCAGTTTCTTCCCAGAGGATATGCAGGTTTACTGAAAGATTCATGGGATTGTATTCCTTTTCATAGTTTCCAAAAAGGACAGTAGCTGTCGTCCTATTTCAGACCTGAAGTGTCTCGATCTTTGTTCATACTCGGTGCAAGATGGAATCTCTGCTCTCAATCATTGTTGCCATGTGCACAGGGGAGTTTTGAGGTTTTCTGGATATAAAAGATACATATCTGCATATTCCTGTGTACGCAGAGCCTAATTGTTTCCTTCGTTGTGTTTTTTCAGTTCACCTCTCTCCCTTTTGGGCTGCAGTCCACTTTGTGGATTTTTACAAGGATTATGGTGGCATTGTCTGTCCACATTCGTCTGCTTGGGATTTCCTTTACTCCCCAAGTGGATGGCGGTTTGCTTAAAGTTCCTTTATTGGAGGCCTTGCATCTACAGATGTGCGTGTTTGTACTAAAGCAGCACTGTTTGATTATCAATTTTAAAAAAAATTCTCTCTGGTTACATCCCAGGTTCTAATTTCCGTGCATGAAATTCAACAAACTTCAGAGACTGATCTTTTTGCATCAAGACCAGGTTGAGTTGTTATCACACAGGTGTCAAAGGCAATAGCTTGCCCATTAGAAACGATGCAGGAATACATTAGAGGGTTGGGGAGTATATGGTCTCAGCCCTTTAGGCAATTCCATTTGCACAATTTTACACTCGGAATCTGCAGGTGAATATTCTCAGGAATTGGTTTAAACAGCATGTCACCTCTACTGCTTGATGTCTCTCGAGCCATATGAAGATAGGTCAGCCAATGCTCATACTGGATTGGTCCCTAGAAATGATGGATGGGAGCCTGAAGGGTTGAGCAGCCTCATTCTGCTCTCAGAAAGTCTCAAAAATTAGGTCAAACAACAACAGGCTTCTGTCAACGTACTGGAACTTCAAATGATATGTCTTTCTCTTCTGTATTGGTCCACTTACAGCAAGGTCTACCAGTGCAGATTCAGTTAAACAATGAAATGATGGTGGCTTATGACAACCGCTAATCAAAGACCAGAAGCTGGGCCTTACGGTTAGAAGTTCTTCTGATTCTCGCTTGGGAGTAAGCTCTCTGAGCAGCTCACATTCTGGGAGTGGGCAACGTGGTGGCAGACTTTCTCAGCCCCAGAATTCTGGGAATTGAGAAAGCAACCAAAAAGTGTTTGATTCTATAGTGCAGACATTGGGTCATCCAGTTGTGGCTCTGACAGCATTTGAGTTCAACCACAAGGTCCCCCTTTTCTGTTCCGGGACCTGGAACCCTCTTGCTCTCTCAGTAGATGGGTATTGCTTGTCAGTTTCCCCATAAGTACTATTGCCTCTTTTTCCTCCGATTCCTAGTACACTAAGGAAGGTCAAGATGGAGCGGGTGAAAGTAATACTGATTCTGCTTTAGTGGCCTCACCGTGAGTGGTTCAGGGATCTGCTCAATCTATCCCTTGTCAATTAATTTGGTCTTCCACTCTTACTGGAACACTTTACAGGGTATTGTGTGTCACTCAGAGGTGAAGAGGCTAGCTTTAAAAACTTGGGTCTTGAAGCCAGCCTTCATCTGAACCAGGCTGATTTTCAGGTAGGGATGTCCTTTGGGTTCTCTGGTGTGGTCATCACCTTCCTGCCCTATTCCTCTTTTTCTTCTATCTTGGCTATATGTTGAATTGAGCCTACTAGGCAAGGTGGGGTAAAGTAGAGCTCGGAGGAGGTCTCCAAGACCCCTGTCTAAGATTCAAGTGCTCAAGAAGGGCTAAGAGAAAAGGATTTATTAGGAAGAAAACAAAAATCCTATTTTTAAAGCTGATCTTTCACCAAGTATCAGGACCAGTGCCACCTATAGGCGAGGTAGGTGCCAGCCTAGGGTGCACATCTCCTGGGGGGAGCAGGAGTGCGGCAGAGCAGAGTCATGCCACGCCTTCATGCTGTACTGAGCTGAGAGAGAGAGAGAGGCGCCATGTTATGTGTATCTCGTTGTCTGACAGTGGGGATACTTCTTGATCTGACTCACTGTGCCTTAAGCAATTGTGGCTGTTGGCATGTCACTATTTGATTAACACTAAGCTAGCGTTAGTCAAGTAGTGACATGCCAATGGCCATATTTAGTGTCTCTAACTTGGTTTGGAGTCAACTTTGGAGTTTAATTCATATTTTCTCTCATATGCAAAAGTGCAGAAAATGCTTCACGTTTACTTGACTAACACTAACTTGGTTTGGAATTGAATACATTGTTGCTCCCACTGAATGGTGCAATGTGGTACCCGGGGGGGGGGGGGGGAGGGGGGTTAACCCTTTGAGTGACAGATATCCAACACAATGCTTTGGGTACCTTTCTAGCATATGGAAGCAACTTATATAAAGGTGATAGATCCCCTTTAACTGTAAGCTCTTGCAAAATTTCAATTTTAGTCTATGTGATATCAGTTGTGTACCTCCATTTCATTGTAATCTCTTGAGGTATCTCTAGTAACAGTATCAATTCTTCTAGGTACACTTCCACAAAAAGAGGATTTTAGTCCTACCTGTTAAATCCTTTTTTCTTAGTCCAAACAGGTTACTGGTAACTCTGTGTAGGCGTTCTGCCCCTTTAGGCAGGAACAATTCTAGAATTGTATGCAAGGGGTGGAGCCTAACTTCCCTCCTTGGCTGCAGCTAGCCAACCAGCTCCAGAAAGATTTGAGACACTAACTACTGACTAGATAGTGAAGGGAAAGAAGACTCCTGTGAGCATGACCCCGAAGGACCCCCACAGGAGAGCCAAGCATGGTCCCTTGACAGGGTGGCAGACCAGTAACCTGAATGGACTAAGAGAAAAGGATTTCACAGGTAAGACTAAAATCCAATGAAGTGTCAACAGACACAAAACTGAGGTAACAACAACACAACTGTTACACAACACACTGAACTAGAGCCAACAGGGCTCAAAAGTGAAGGAAGCACCAAGAACCAAAGAAGATCCAAGACAGGCAAGACTGCCTCCAGGATCTTCCTCCCAAAACTGGCATCAGCCAATGCCAGCACATCAACACAGTAGTGCTTCGAAAAGGTGTGCACAAATGAGCAAGTGGCAGCCTTGCACAACTGATCAGGGGAGGCTTTATTCTCGTAAGCCCAAGAGGCCCCAATAGATCGTGTAGAATGAGCCATGACCCTGAAGGGAACAGGCTTCTTCCTCAGTTCATAAGCCTTACAAATAGTGAACTTGATTCTTCAGGTCTTCCTGCCCTAGGACCCTCAGGAATGACGAACAATGCGTCTGATTGTCTGATAGACTCAGTTTGCTGCTGTTACGGTTTTCTGACACTCAGACGAGGTTTTAAGTAAAACAGTTTTATTGAAATGAAAACAAGGTATAGCGCCCCTGGGGGCCAGGAATGGCATAAACAGAACTGGTAATAGACAGGAGTAAGCACAAAATATCACACTATAATGTACTGGATATTAGGTTGAACAAGGGTTAATGCATAAACCACTGATCAGTCACAATGAGCCAGCCAACGCCCAGATGAACCTATAAGTCTCTGAGGGTGCTATAGGCAATGTAGTAGGCTTGTACACATCACTCTCATATAGCTGTATAGTAGGACGCCCAAATAGACAGCACAGATATAACCAGAGCTGAGCGATTCCTCCTTAGAGGAGTATGATGGATTACGGCCACTGCTGGAGCAAGAGAATGGAACCTGAATTGCCCTGAGTACTCGCAACTGGAAATACCCCTGCGTGCCAACGGAGACTAGAGCCAGGCCACCCACTGGGTGCCAATCGGAGTCGACACTGCACAAGCAATAATGAGCCACGCACAGGTAGTGCAGTCGGTAGTAAAACACACTGAGCAATAGACCAGAGCCGAGACACCCTTCCGGTGCCGTTACGGGACAACACTCTGCAAGAGCACATAGGAGGCACTAGCACCGGGAGGTGCATCTATGGTACAGCCACGTACCGGAACGGATACTGCTCTGCTTGTGTAAAAGGATAGGCTAAGTCACAAGGCACGGCTCAGTAAGTGTTAATGGCTCGGATAGGTCGTATCGGCTTGGCAAGTGTACTGAGGGCTCAATAACAGAGGCAACACACACAGCAAGGTATTGGGCAGGTTCAGATACGGAGACAGCAGCTCAGCAAGGCTACAACAGCTCGGTTAACGGAGGCCACAGCACCGCACAGCAGAGAAGTGATAAAACAGAGCACTACTAAGCACAGTTCAGAATGTCGCCGGTAGGCGATCAGGATCCACAGGAACTCAGGAAACCGATGAGGAGCAGGAAGCACAGCTGGAACCGGGTCAATCACGGATCAGGAATGTCAGGCAAGCCGGGTCAAATCACGGAGCAGGAACGTCAGCCAGAACCGGGTCGAGACACAGAGCAGGAACGTCAGGCAAGCCGGGTCGATTCACGGAGCAGGAACGTCAGCCAAAGCAGGGTCCAATCACAGAATAGGAACGGAGACTGGTCAGACGAGCCGTGTCGGTACACAGGAACGCAGTAACACAGCAAGAAGGCTCAAACTCAGGAACACCACGAAAGGGCACCAGGCAGATGTCATAGGCCCAGTATATAAAGTGTGACTGACAGGGGATCACAGGTACCGTGATAGCTGCACATAAAACTTGAGGCAACGCACCACGTCTAACAAGTGGAGATCCCTCTCCTTGTCAGAGGTGAGGTCAGGGCAGAAAGAAGGCACCACTATCTTCTAATTAATGTGAAACTCAGAGACCACCTTTGAGAGAAACTCCTGCGAAGTACCGCCTTGTCTTTGTGAAACACCAAATAGGGTGGTTTACAAGACAGAGCATGCAACTCTGCAACACGATGGACCGACACATTTGCCAGAAGAAAAGCCATTTTCCACGTCAACAGGCATAGAGGAATAGTAGCCTAAGACTCAAATGGAGGGGGCTGAAGAACGCCCAAAACCAAGTTAAGATCCCATGGAGGAATCTTGAAGGCAGAGCGAGTATGAGCAACACCCTGGAAGAAAACCTTGACATCAGGAAGGATGGCAATGTGCCTCTGAAAGAAAACAGAGAGAGCAGATGTCTGAACTTTAAGGGAACTCAAACGGAGGCCCTAATCCACACCGTCCTGCAAAAAGGCCAGGACCGTAGGCTGATCAAATTCCTGAGACAGGTCCCTGTCAGCACACCAAGATCAAAAGGTCGACCAGACACGATGATAGATCTTGGAAGAAACAGGTTTGCGGGCAAGGAGCAGAGTAGCCACCACGCCAGAAGAAAACCTTTTCTTCCTCAAAATTGAGGATTCAATTTCCAAGCCGTCAAGGCTAGATGATGAACATCCTCCTTCCACAGGTAACCCTGTAGAAGAAGATCCGGACAGCAAGGGAGCCTGAATGGCTCCGCCACTGACAGATCCAGAAGCTCCAGAAACCAAGCCTGGCACGGCCAGTACGGAGCAATCAGAATGACTGGACAACGCTCCAGTCGTAATTTCCGTAACACCCCGTGCAACATGGGGAGGGGAGGAAAGATGTATGCCAGAGGGAATAACCAAGGAATGGACATTGCATCCACCGCCAGAGCTAGAAGGTCCCTCCATCGAGAGCAGAACCTCGGGACCTTCCTGTTGTGTCTTGTCGCCATTAGGTCGATGTAAGGAAGACCCCATTTCTGAACAATGAGGGTTAACACCTCTGGGTGCAGCTCCAACTCTCTGCTGTCCACTGTGTGTCGAATGAGGAAGTCCGCCATGACGTTGTCTACGCCAGGAATGTGCACTGCGGATATGGCAGGAAAGTGTTCTTCTGCCCAGGGAAAAATAGCCTTGACCTCTAACCAAGCGGCGAGACTTCTTGTTACGCCCGCCTTGTTGATGTAAGCCACGGCTGTGGTGTTGTCGGACTCTACCAGGACTAGACAGTCTTCCAGCTGAGATGTCCAATGACGAAGGGCATGAAATATTGCCCGAAACTACAACACGTTGCTGGGAAGGGGAAATTCTTTTGGAGACCACTGACCCTGAGCACTCAGGTGACCCAGGACCACTCCCCATCTGGAAAGGCTGCCATCCATCGTCAACGTGGTCCAGAAGGTAACTAGTAAGGACTTGCCCTTCAGCAGACTGGAGAGGTCGAGCCACCAGGACAAACTCAGTTTCACATGTAGAGGAAGAGACACCAACGTCTTCAGAAGGTCCTGCTGACCCCTGCACACCTGGATCACAAACCGCTGGAGTTCCCTGGTGTGTGCCATGGCAAATGGTACCACCTCTATGGTGGAAATGAATTTCCCCATAAGAGATGACAGCTTCTTGGCTGGAACTGGATCTTGAGTCCGTGAGAACCACCATGTTCTTCTGGGTATCTAAGAGGAGGCCCAGGAAGACCAGACGCTGGGATGGGACAAGATCTGATTTGTCCAAGTTGATGATCCACCTGTGATGGGTGAGAGCATGAATGCATCGCTGAACCTGCTGATGAACAAGTTCCGAAAGAAGAGGCTTTCAGAAGCAGGTCTCCATGTATGGAGTAACTCTGATGCTGTCTCGATGGAGGACGGACACTAAGGCTCCCAGGACACGGTTGAAGACCTGAGGAGCTGTCGTCAGACCAAATGGAAGAGCTGAGAACTGAAAGTCCCCAGTCGCAGGCAAACTGGAGGTACTGCCGACTCTCTAGATGAATGTCAATATGTAAATACGTGTCCTGAAGATCCAGTGATGCAAGGAATTCCCCTGGGACATGGCAGCAATCACCGTTCGCAGAGACTCCAGGTGATAAGGAGTCCGTGTCACAAAGGAATTGAGATCCTTTAAATTTTAAATGGGACAACAACCGCCATCCTTCTTGGAGACCACAAAGAGGTTTGAGTAAAAACCCATACCTCTGTCCTGAACTGGAACCGGCTCTAGAACATCCTTGTCCAGAAGAGCCTGAACAACGCCGAACAGACGGTGTTTCTCTGCGCCCCGAGGCGTATGAGAAGGAAGAAAGCGAAAGGGATCCTGTACCCTTCCGTCACTACCTGCAAAACCCACGGGTTCATCACTGAATCCTCCCAAATGCTGTGATAGTGAAGCAGATGACCACCCACAGCAGAGTGAGGACCCGGGTTCAGTGAGTCATGCTGAAGGAGGGTTGGAAGCTTTGGGCTTGGAGGAGACCTTGGGCTTCCATTGCTGTTTGGGCTTGGAGGAGGTACGCGGAGCTGACGGAACAGTCTGGTTCGCCGGACGTGTCTCATTCTGAAAGGAACGAAAATACCGGTTATGCTTAAGCGGTGTTTTTCTTCCTAGGAACTAAAGGGTAGAAGTTTATAGTTATCCCCTGTAGCCTCGCTGATCATATCCTTCAGATCTGGCCCAAACAAATAAGTGCTTTAAAAAGGCAAGGAGAGCAATGCTTTCTTAGAAGCAGTAACAGAAGACCAGATCTTGAGCCAAAGAGCCCGTCTGGCAACCACAGACATGGTGGAAACCCTAGCCACCAAACATATGGCATCAAATAGGGCAGCAGAAACATAGTGCTGTGCCTCAGAAATGTTGGCAAGGAGGCGCAACTTATCCGAAGTAAGAGCATCCTGACGGACGGCAAGAGTGAGCTGTTCAGTCCAGACCGCAATGGCCCGGTTCACCCATGCTGCTGCGAATGCTGGACGCATGGCAGAACCAGCATTGGCAAAGATGGACTTGAGGGAGACCTCAAGCTTCTTATCAGTCCAGTCCTTTAGAGAAGAAGCATCAGACACTGGCAAAGCAGTAGACTTGGATAGCCTGGAGATAGAAGCATCCACTTTAGGAGTATGAACCCACTAAGCAAGCGCAGTCTCAGAAAAGGGATAAAGCTTAGCAAATTTCTTGGAGACAGAAGGTTTCCTGTCCGGAGACTTCGACTCTTCTGACACAAGGCAGTAACAGTGGGGTTAGGTGGAAAGCAAGTAAGGGGGTTTTTAGGCTCCTGAAAGACATTAGAAGGGTCAGAAGGAGCCTCCTTCGCTAAGGGAATGTTTAGGGTATGTAAAACAGCCCTGATCAGACCCTCACTCGAGGGCTCAGGATCAGCCTCAAAAAGGTCCTAAAAAAAACTGAGAGGAGCCCACCGCAGAACATTTCTCAACATCTGAATCCACCAACAGTTCTTCCTCAGAGAAATCTGACACGTCAGGTACACCCTGAGGCTTTGGCAGGGAAGACTTGACGAAGGAGGGGGTCTGCCAAGAATGAAAGACCCCCTGTAACTGGGATGGAAAGAGTTGTAACGTGGACCTAAGGTCCCTGGTAGCAGCCTTGAACTCTTGCACCCAAACTGGCTCTAATGCATGGCTGGAGGTCCCTGAGAGACTCTCAGGGACATCAGAACATGCTGGGAGTAAAATCGCCTGAGAATTCTCTAGGTAACCCTGAATGGCAGAAAGAGCAATGCGCAATAGGTGATACAGAGACCCCAGCATCCTTAGTCTTAGGTCTGGCCCCAAGCTTCAACGGTATAGACATTCTCACAGTGTCAATAACCTTACTGTATAAGAAATCACTCAATTACAGTGTGTATGATTAAAGTTTCACCCCAGAAATCGCTAAAATAGACTTACCTGGCAGGCGAAAGGTTAATCAGCAGAGGGGAGAAGAAGAGTCCAAGTCCTGCATAGGATACTCGTTCTGGAAAGCGCACAAAATGACTGCTGCGGCGGGAGTGAATCAGAAACGTGTGAAGCAAGTGCTCATGGGAAATGTAGATTTCCCAGAAAAGTATCCCAAACAGTGCCCGAAGCCCCCTGAGCCCCCCAACACACTAGAAACATGAACCAAATGATAGAGCAAGGGCAGACAAGTAAAATGAGCCATCTCTGAAGTCGCTAGATTAAACGGTTGCAGAGATATGCCCCAAACTGAATAGTCCCATAGGAGTGAATGGAGCAATCGCGCCTATGCGGTAAAGGGCGTCGAACTAAAATTTTACAAAATTGAAGGTGTAATATTAAAAGAAATGAAACATCACTAAAACATGTTAGGATACCTAAAAAACACTGAACCAGTAGGAAAAGTGTCAGAAAACCCTTCAAATGAATGCCAAACTAGCAGCTAAAGGGTTAAATACCACAAACTTTCTCCAAACACCCCACAGACATACAGTGAGTGCAGGAGTGTGCAACAGGAACTCCAAATGAAAAACCCCTGTGCCGAGGGGGACTGTGGGACATGTGGACCTGCAGCACGCAAAGGGTTGCTCACCTTTCCTACAGATCTTCTGTCTTCAGAATGTTTAAAGAAGCAGCCTCGATGAGCAACTCCTGGGGAAAGAACTTGTAGCCAAGATTTCCCCCAGGGCTTAAGGTCCACAAAAGACACCTGGTCACTGAGCTAGCCATATCTAAGGGCATTGTCAATTATGGTAATCCGCCTAATGGTGGTATTCAATTTCTAACAGAAAAATAAAAAACTTCTAAAGCTATAGCAGAACTGCTCTCTTGCCTGTGTTATCTTCACCAAGGAACAATTTTTTCTGGAGATGGTTGGCTAGCTGCAGCCAAGGAGGGAAGGTAGGCTCCACCCCCTGCATACAATTCTAGAATTGTTCATGCCTACTTAAAGGGGTGGATTACCTACCCAGAGTTACTAGTAACCTGTACTGGAAAACAGAGAAATCAGGGTTTTTGTAGGCACATAGTCAGGTGTATGATTAAAAAATTATACCAAACAGGTGCTACTGATCATCAATTTAATATATAGGTTGAAACACAATCATTAAGTTAAACAGAAACAACTGTGTATGACGAATAAAACTGGCTGAGGAGCAGCCAAACTCAGCTAACAAGGTGAGGTTGCTGAAGACAGTTTAATGTCAAAAGTTATACACCATAGCAAGACTGAGCACAGCAACAAGACACAAGGTGGTTTTACTGCATCATTCCCTAGCCAAAATTTTGAGGCAGACAGGGCTTTCCAGATGTGCTGTCCAAGCTCTTTTAAAGAAAAAAAGAAACGGGCAACACTGAGGACCGTAGACAGAGTGGTCGGCCAAGGAATTTAGTGCAGCAGATGAAAAACACATCATGCTTACTTCCGTTCGCAATCGGAAGATGTCAGCAGTTCTATCAGCTCAGAATTGAAAGAAAACAGTGGGACCCTGGTACACCCATCTACTGTCTGCAGAAGCCTGGTCAGAAGTGGTCTTCATGGAAGACTTGCGGCCAAAAAGCCATACCTTTGACATGGAAACTATACCATATATATTTATAAATATATATATCTACTAAACTATGCACGAAAACACTGGAACTGGGGTGCAGAAAAATGGTAGCAGGTGCTCTGGACTGATGAGTCAAAATTTTAAATATTTGGCAACAGTGAAGCATAGTGGAGGTTCTTTGCAAGTTTGGGGCTGCATTTCCTCAAATGGAGTTGGGGATTTGGTCAGAATTAATGATCTCTTCAATGCTGAGAAGTACAGGCAGATACTTATCCATCATGGAATACCATCAGGGAGGCATCTGACTAGCCTCAAATTTATTCTGCAGCATGAAAAGAAACCCAAACATACAGCCAAAGTCATTAAGAACTATCTTTAGCTTAAAGAAGAACATGGAGTCCAGAAAGTGATAGTATGGCCTCCACAGAGCCCTGATCTCAACATCACTGAGTCTGTCTGGGATTACATGAAGAGAAAGAAGCAACTGAGGCTGAGTAAATCTACAGAAGAACCATGGTTAGTTCTCCAAGATGTTTGGAACTACCTATCTGCCAAGTTCCTTAAAAAACTGTGTGCAAGTGTACCTAGAAGAACTGATGCAGTTTTGAAGGCAAAGGGTGGTCACATCAAATATTGATTTGATTTAGATTTTTCTTCTGTTCACTCACTATGCATTTTATTAACCGATAAAAATAAACTATTAACATGTATATTTGTGAAAGCATTCTTACTTTACAGCATTTTTTCACACCTGCCCAAATGTTTGCACAGTACAGTATAATTATATATAAAACACTCATATCAATGTAGGAGTGTTTCATGATTATTATACACATTATATACTACATATACTTTGAATCAAAGTTTTTAATATAATGTTTAATGTTTTTATTGATTCAGCTTGCATACAATTTGGATGACGTAACCCAGTGCTCTGTACCATCTGATCCGAAACGTATTGCCTGTTGCTAGGCACAAAATGTAGCTTGAACAGCATTCACAGACAGGAAGCACGAGGCACACCAGCCGATGCAGGAGGAAGAATGGCATTTACTGCTTTCATCTCATGTTATGGGAGAATGGTTATAAATTTAACTGTTTATGCCAAGTTAAATATCCCCTGACAAAGTAGGAAGGCTCCTACGAAATGCGTAGGGAAGTTTTATTGATCAGCATTTTTCTATTGTTTACTTATCCTTGATTGCCTGGGGAGAAGCATCCATATGTGTTCTTCTATACTGTACCCAGGACAGAGGGTTGTTTGGCAAGTCTATCTTCAGCATCATTGGACAAAAGGAGGTATACCAGCTGTTTATGCTGATTGTTTTTGTGTTGGGCATTTTATGAATATTACTGACACCCTAAGATAGGAATGTGTGCATGCAGATACTTCTCTCAGATCTTTTGCAGTCTTGTCTTTTTTACACATAAACTTTACTGTATATAATTAAAAACAGATTGTGTATTATCTTTATTCAATGATATGAATTTCTAGGTTTTAATAAAATGTGATCTTATACTGAGACTGCTGTCTGTGGTCTGTCACTATTTGTCGTTATCTTAGACGCAGTACCCATATACCTATCACACATAAAATCGCTATTTCCAGGGGTAGTGTGTTTTAACCCCTTAAGGACCAGCCGCGTACTCATGAGGCAGTCACGTAAGGACCACAGAGCATTTTTTTTGTTTCCGGATCCGGGCTCCCCAAACAGCGTGCAACCATGGGGGGAGCCCGGAATTCCATGACAGTCATAGTACGTCATGGGTCATTAAGTCAGATCTATCCATGAAGTACTATGACCGTCAAGGGTCGTTAAGGGGTTAATATTTATACCAACATGAAGTATTTCAGTATTGAACTCACTGTTAAAGTACATTTTAGCTCAATCTCTCATTATTAAGTTTAGTATAATACACAATCTATGTTTTTTAATTATATATAGTAAAGGTTGTGTGTTAATGAGTGCCAGCCACAAGCAATATAAATACATTATGGTCCAAGTGCTGAACTGGCTTCAATAGGGTCTTGAGTTTTTGGAACTAATTTCATTAAATTTAAACTCTCTTTTTTTCTTGTTTTTGGTTATATTGGCCAAAGCACTAGAAAATGTATAGTTAAGGAGATATTCTTACTTGGTACCTTATTCTAATGAATGCTAATTGTGGTACATGAGGTACCTGTGAAGTTTCATATTCTAATGAGGATTTTCAGTGGTCTTACCTATTATCATGGTGCCCGTGATTCTATGCGACATTCTTACTTCCGGGTTTGTCTTGACGGCCTCTTATTGGTTCTAGCTGGCTAGCCCCTCCCAGGACTTGCCTTTATACATGCCCTCCTGTCACTAGGCCGGGGTCCTTTCGTGGTGTTCCTGACCTTACGTTTATTCTGTGCTCCTGTTCCGTGTATGATCCGGTTTCGTCTGACCTTGTTCCTGTTCCACTCTCTGTGTACCGATCCAGGCTTGGCTGACTACCGCTCTCGGTGTACCGACCCAGGCTTGGCTGACTACCGCTCTCTGTGTACCGATCCAGGCTTGGCTGACTACCGCTCTCTGTGTACCGATCCAGGCTTGGCTGACTACCGCTCTCTGTGTACCGATCCAGGCTTGGCTGACTACCGCTCTCTGTGTACCGATCCAGGCTTGGCTGACTACCGCTCTCTGTGTACCGATCCAGGCTTGGCTGACTACCGCTCTCTGTGTACCGATCCAGGCTTGGCTGACTACCGCTCTCTGTGTACCGATCCAGGCTTGGCTGACTACCGCTCTCTGTGTACCGATCCAGGCTTGGCTGACTACCGCTCTCTGTGTACCGATCCAGGCTTGGCTGACTACCGCTCTCTGTGTACCGATCCAGGCTTGGCTGACTACCGCTCTCTGTGTACAGATCCAGGCTTTGGCTGACTACCACTCTCTGTGTACAGATCCAGGCTTTGGCTGACTACCGCTCTCTGTGTACCGATCCAGGCTTGGCTGACTACCGCTCTCTGTGTACCGATCCAGGCTTGGCTGACTACCGCTCTCTGTGTACCGATCCAGGCTTGGCTGACTACCGCTCTCTGTGTACCGATCCAGGCTTGGCTGACTACCGCTCTCTGTGTACCGATCCAGGCTTGGCTGACTACCGCTCTCTGTGTACCGATCCAGGCTTGGCTGACTACCGCTCTCTGTGTACCGATCCAGGCTTGGCTGACTACCGCTCTCTGTGTACCGATCCAGGCTTGGCTGACTACCGCTCTCTGTGTACAGATCCAGGCTTTGGCTGACTACCATTCTCTGTGTACAGATCCAGGCTTTGGCTGACTACCGCTCTCTGTGTACAGATCCAGGGTTTGGCTGACTAACGCTCTTTTGTGCTGTCCTCGATATCGTTGTCAGTCCATTCACTATTGTTGCCTTCAGTTGCGCTACACTCAGCCTGTGATTCAGTGTGACCTCCGTTACGTGCTACCCAGTCTGTGCTCTCCGGTCACTAGCGGTGTTTCAGATTGTCAGTCCATTCACTACTGTTGCCTCTGGTTGCGCTACTCTCAGCCTGTGATTCAGTGTGGCCTCCGTTACATGCTTCCCAGCCTGTGCTCTCCGGACACTAGCGGTGTTACAACTTGTCAGTTCATTCACTACTGTTGCACCAGTTACCAGGCTGCCTTACCTGGTATTCGGTAAGGCCGGTAGAGCCTCCTCATTTCCTTGTTGCACCAGTTACCAGGCTGCCTTACCTGGTATTCGGTAAGGCCGGTAGAGCCTCCTCTATTCCTTGTTGCAACAGTTACTGAATACCGGTTAAGGCAGCCTGGTAAGGCCGGTAGAGCCTCCTCTATTCCTTGTTGCACCAGTTACCAGGCTGCCTTACCCGGTATTCAGTAAGGCCGGTAGAGCCTCCTCTATTCCTTGTTGCACCAGTTACCAGGCTGCCTTACCCGGTATTCGGTAAGGCCGGTAGAGCCTATTATTATTATTGCCATTTGTATGCCGTGACCTGTGTCATACTATCTTACTGTATTCTTGTAGAGTTTGGACCCGTGTAGGGCCTTGTTCCTCTTTATCTTGCCTAATAAAGCTTTTCTATTTTATCCTACCAAATTGTCTGAGTGTTCAATAAAACCGTGACACCTATGCCAACAAATATCTGTGTTGCACCAGGAGATTTTCACTTTTCCCAGAAATAAAAGTGTGAATATTTCCTAATTGTACATCTGCTGGATTTTTGTTAACATGACACATAGGCAGTTTTGCATGAAGTTTTCAAATATGCAAATTAAATACAAATTCAAGGTTGTGCACACCCAAAAGACACAGAAATAGTTAAATATGCCATGTAGGTGATTCTGAAACATCTTTCAGTCATCTAAGTTGTTTAGAGGTGACAGATCAAGGTATTGGCTGGATAAACAGTGTGTCTCTAAAGGGCTGTATATTCAAAAGGAAAGTGGAGGAGTCCTGGGGAGTCACTGTAGTGGTAAACTAAAAATTCCCATTGATTTAAATGGGGATTTTAACATCAAATATTAAGTTCTCTCCTAATTGCAAATGGCTTGTCACAGAACTCATCCACGATTCTTTTAATTTATAAAATAGGATTTCAGTGTTCTGCCTATTAACCCCTTAAGGACCCCATGAAGGTCCAGGACCGTCATGGCTTGTTTTCACTTAGTGACCCATGAGGGTCCTGGACTGTCATGGAATTCTGGGCTCCCCACGTGGCTGCACGCCGTTCGGGGAGTCCAGAATCGGATTCTAGAAAAAAAAAAAAAAAGGTACCTGGTCCTTAAGTGAGGGCAGCGTGTGTGCTTAAGGGGTTAAATCCTTCTCTATATAGTCCATATGGAAGACAGGTACCATGGAATTGAGTCCCAAAGCACGTCACAAAAGACAGGGTCTTTGGGGTTGCGACTACCTCATCCTCCAGCTCAACAACCCCGCTTACCAACTCTCAGAATTCATGTGACTAAAGCCAAACAAAAAGAAGCAGGGGGAAAAGAAAAAAAATCACTACCAACTAAGACCTTATGAAGACTCCTCTGCCTAGGAAAGCCACTCTATAAAAAGGTATTTTTTAGAACACTAAAATCCTATTTCCTCTTATATCCAATATGGAACACATGTACCATGAGGATTTACCAAAATTAGGATTCCCAGGGAGGGAAAGAAGACCTCACTCACATCCTCATGATACCAGAGTTCTCTAGGACTATACAGTATCTGAATAACCTAAAGCAACAAGTCTGAATGCACACTTATCTAGCACAGCATGCCAAAGAAGAGCCACCGGGGCTCAGAAACTACTGAACAACAACTGGCAGTAAGAAGAAAGGCAGACCATTAAAAAGGCAGAAATGGATGCAGGACCTTTTGGCCAAAGCTGGCCTCAGCCGAAGCCAAGAAATTGACACAGTAGTGTTTGGTGAAAGCATGCAAGGAGGACCAAGTGGCACCCTTGGATAGCGGTTCAGCAGAGGCCTGGTTCTTGTAGGCCCAGGAAGCACACACACAGAAGGCCCTGTGTTCTTAAATGGAACAGGTTTCTTCTTGATCTCATATGCTTGACGTATGGTAGCCTTAATCCAAGAGACAATGGTAACCTTGGAAGCAGTATGACTAGCTCTGGCACATTCATGGATAACAAACAGACTTAGCCTTATGAAAAGGCTTAGTAAGGTGCACATAAAACTTGAGGCAATGGACCATGTCCAAAAGATGGAGATCTCCCCCCTTATCAGAAGTAGGACAGAAAAAAAGGTACAACAATCTCTTGATTGGTGTGAAACTCAGACACCACTCTGGGAAGAAACTCCTGAGAGGTAAGAAGTACTGCCTTTTACTGATGAAACACCAGGAAGGGAGGTTTACAAGACAGAGCTTGTAACTCAGCAACTCGCTGCACAGAGAACTGCCAAGAGAAAAGCCATCTTGACATAAAGAGTTTGAGGCAAGAGGCTGAACATGAGCCCTCTGCAAGACACCCAAGACCCAGTTTATGTCCCACAGTGGAGTTGGATCCTTGAAGGAAGAGAAGGCATGAGCCACTTGTTGAAGAAAATCCTTGACAACCGGGATGATGGTAATTCAACTCTGAAAGAGAACAGAGTACTGAAAGCTTTATCTTAAGGGAACTCAAACTAAGTCCCTTGTTCATGTCATCTTAAATGAAAGACAGAATCAATGGAAGGAACACATTCTTGTCAGCTCACCACTTGTGAAAAATTCACCATACCCTATGTTATGCCTTGGAGGATACTAGATTTTGGGCTTGGATCATGGGGGATATGACTTTGGGTGAAAAATCTTTCTGCTTTAGGATGTTGGCTTCAAGAGCCATGCCATCAAGGGCAGTCTCTCCACATCCTCGTACCACAGGTGCCCTGGAACACCAGATACGGGCTGAGAGGTAGACATATCAGGTCCTGAACAGGTCTGCAAACCATACCAGTAAGAAGCAATCAGAATGACCAACACCCTGTCCAGTCTGGTCTTCTGGATAAATCGGAGGATGACAGGAATCAGAGGAAACGCATAGGAGCGATGAAAGCACCACAAGATGGTCACCACATCCATTGTGAAAGCCAGGGGAAACCCTGTCAGAGAGCAAAACATTGGAAATGATAGATCTCTTGTTGCCATGAGATCTATCATTGGCATTGTCCGTGCTGGACTATCAGGTAAAACAACCCAGATGAAGTTCCAAATTTCCTGGATCTATGTCTTGTCAACTTAAAGGCCTCTAGGATGTTTTCAACTGCAGGAATGTGAACGGCGGTGATGACCAGAACATGGATCTCCATCCAGCTCAGGAGATCCTTCCCTTCACTTCATGCTACCTCATCGAGAGTCCCTTCTTGGTGATTGATGTACACCACAGCTGTGGTACTGCCCAACTGTAGGCTTACTGGAAACCCTGTGAGAACTGGGGACTAATGAATGACAGCCAGATAGATCTCCTGGAGTTGCAGAATGTTGTTGGATAACAATGCCCTGTGTCCACCTGCCTTGGACACCAAGGTGTTGCAGGACACATACCAGACCCTCAGCCTGTTGTCCATGGTGACTAGAGTCCATTCTATGATCACAAAGGGCCTCCGCTTCTCCAGGTTTGGCCAATGTAGCCACCCATGAAGATCTTCCCTGGCCTCCTAAGAGAAAGCCATCTTCTAAAGGAGATGCTCTGGATGCCTGGACTAGGACCTGAGAATGTCCCTCTGGAGTACCCTCATTTGAAACCATGTCCAGGGCTGACAGCAAACAACCTAACACCCTCTGATGTTCTTGATTGTGACTGAGGGCTACTCCAGTGACTGAAACTTCTCCTGGAACAGAATCTGAATCTTCCCCTCTGGAAGGAAGACCTTACCCTGAAGGGTGTTTAACCTCATACCTAGGGAAACCAGAACCTGGGAGGGGATTGGAGAAGACTTCTGTAGGTTTAAGATCCTGCCATGGTGCACTACAATGAGGGCGCAGTCTTGGACATGGCGAGTCAAGAGCTCCTCTGAAGGAGCCTTGACAAGGAAGCTTATCACAGTGCTCGTGATCCCTTGTTTATATTTTTCTGTCAGTTATCCTATCTTAGGTTCTCATTGGTTGCCCTGTGTTAAGCCCGCCCAGTATGGCCTTTATATACTGGGCTCCTGCACCCACACATTGCCCTTTCGTGGTGTTCCTGTGCCAGTGCTACTTTTGCTCAACAAGTTTCCAGTGTACCTACTTGGCTTGCCTGACTACTCTCCAGTTCCTGAGCCTGTGTACCGACCCAGATTGCCTGACTATTCTTCAGTGTCAGCTCCTGTGTATCGACCCGGCCTGACTGACGTTCCTGCTCCTGTGCACCGACCCGGACTGGCTGACGTTCCTGCTCCTGTGTACCGACCCAGACTGGCTGACGTTCCTGCTCCTGTGTACCGACCCAGACTGGCTGACGTTCCTGCTCCTGTGTCCTGATCCGGCCTGGCTGACGTTCCTGTTCATGTGCACCGACTCGGCTGTTCTCCGTTCTGGTCCTTGGCACCTCGGCGACATTCTCATTTCCGGTGCCTTGATTTGCCTGGCACCTCTGCTCCTGCAGGCTTGCCAAGTGTTGTCCCATTTATGCTCTACGGAGTATCTCTGGCCTAGTCCTCCGTTTCAGTCACATCGGTTGCAAGTGTTGCCTCCGTGATTGCACCGGTACATTGCCATTGGCTACGCTCCATTCAGTCTAACCGGTTGCAAGTGTTGCCTCCGTGATTGCACTGGTACATTGCCTTTGGCTTACGCTCCATTCTGTCTAACCGGCTGCAAGTGTTGCCTCCGTGATTGTACCGGTACATTGCCATTGGCTTACGCTCCATTCTGTCTAACCGGCTGCAAGTGTTGCCTCCATGATTGCTCCGGTACATCACCTTTGGCTTACGCTCCACCCTGTCAAACCGGTTACAAGTGTTGCCTATGTGTCTGCAACGGTAGCGCTCCTTTTACTTCAGTGTACTGGTAACTCTCAGTGGATGCAGACTTTGGCGTGTTTTATAATCAGTTCAATACTTTCACAGATGGGACTGTTTACCAGCCTTGACGAACTTTGACTCCTACATTGATGAAACCTGGAAACCTAATCCTCTGCCTGACCCGTGTCAGCATAAACTGTTTGCCTCTTATATTTGTGCTGGGCCTGTGTGGGCCTAAATATTACCTGTCGGGTGTCTGTACTATACGTTGTATATTACAGGACCTGTGAGGGTTCTTATTGTATTATTGTATTTAATAATAAAACTGTGTTTTTATCCTAACTCTGTGTCTGTGAGTCAAACAAACCGTTACAAAGCTGTCCAGATACAGTGTCAGAAATATGCCCTGTGCATGAATCAACATATCCAAGGCTGCCGTGATCTCTGTTTAGATTCTAGGAAACGAAGCCTGGTCAAACGCCAGATCCGTGAATCAGTAATTGTTGGAACCAAAAGCAAAAACACAGGTAGCACCGAGTTTCCGGGATTATAGGGATGAGTAAGAACACGACCTAAAGATCCAGTGAGGTCAGCAACCACCCAGGCACATCACCTTTATGACACAATGTAAGGAATCCATTTTGAAGCACGTAGCACCCACATACTTGTTGAGGCACTTGAGGTCCAGAATGGGGCGGAAGCTGCCATCCTTCTTGGAAACCAAGAACAGGTTGGAATAAAAACCTGAAGAACTCTCAGAAGATAGAACTGGCACCAGCACATGTTTCTGGTTCAACGTTGACTGTAGGGGTCTGTCTCTGCCTTTCTTGAGACACCTGGGCATCCTCCATGAAGGACCAATGGGTTTTACCAATGGTAATATCGGAAGGGTACCGTGTAGATTTCAAATCTGTTCTTTTTGCCAAAGGTTCCAAATGATCCACAAAAGGGAAAAGTGTTCCAAGAATCCACCTGGAACAGTCTTGCCTTGTCTGGATCCTTTGGAACCTTTGACAAAAAGAACAGATATGGAGGAAGGGATGTGAAATCCACTGTGTTGTCAGAGCAGCTTACTTGAGCAGCGGTTAGGGTCCCCGCCGGCTGTCATGCCGCATCTCTGAATGCAGTTCACTTCTGCCTTCCTCTTCTCCTTCAAGCTGGTAGTTCCCAGTGACATCGCACATCACTCTTAAAGGTGCAGAGGCTTGTTGTGTGCTCCACCTCCCATACCTTACTCGGATACATAAAGTGCCTGGACACCATCTTATTTGCCCTTGCAGTAGTTATTAGTTCCTGTGTCTGATCTTGTGCTGATCCTTGCCTGTCTGACTCTCTGCTCCGTGTATGACCCTTGCCTGGATGACCCCCCACTCCATGTATTACCCTTGGCAGTCTATCCATTCTGGTGCAGACCTGTGGCTCTGGCTGACTACCTGTTCATGTGTGACCCCTGGCGTAGTCTGACAATCCATTCTGGTGCAGACCTGTGGCTCTGGCTAACTACTCCAGTTTGACCTTAGACGAGTATGACCATTTGTTGGGGTTCTGTTAGCGTCTAGATTATCAGGGTCCGTTCCTGAGTAGAATTCCTGTCTTTGTGGAAATTGCTCTGACACCTGTATACCTGAGGACCTTAATGGGGATTTGTTTGCTATCATACTTGCTCTATTGTTAAATAAATGTGGTGTTCACTAAACTGTACCTGTGTATTTTCTCGTTTGTACTGCTACCGTGACAGTTGTACCCTTCCGATATTACCCTTAAAACCCATTGGTCCATCACGGACTAAACTGCTCTTACCACCTGTAATGTCACTAATTATCTGTTTCAGTTTAGGCCGAAAAAGTGACTTACCCTGAAAAGGCAAGGAGACCAGTGACTTCTTAAAAAGATTGGTGTGCAGACTAAATCTTAAGCCATAGATTGTCGCACGCAGCAACAGAAAAAATGGGAAGCCTTTGCAGAAAATCTGGCAGCATCAAGTATTGACTCACAAACATAGGCATTGGCCTCAGCGATGTTAGCCATAGGAACCAATAAGTCATCCTTGAAAACATCAGCATGTAGAGCATCAGAGTGTTGCTCATCCCAAATGGCTACAGCCCTGTTGACCCAAGCAGAGGCAAAATAGGCCTTAGTCCTGCCCCAGTGGCAGTAAAGGAGGCCTTAAGAGGCTGGATTCTCTTCTCATCTTCCGGCTCCTTGAGTCCCGCTGTGTCAGCAAATGGGAGGGCGGTGTTCTTTGCCAGCTGTGAAATAAGGGGGTCCACAGCAGGGGAAGAAGCCTACAGCGCCAAAGCCTAAATTGAAAAAGGGTATAGTTTAGAAAAGTGTTTATTAAGGAAAAGCCTCTAATCAGGAGTTTTCCATTCATCCATAAGAATATGATCAAGAGTGTTAATGAGTGAGAACACAGAAGACTTTCTATGCCTCTAGAAAATATCTGGAGAGGGATTTCCCCATCAGAGGTGTCAGAGACCAGGATGGTCCTTTAGGACTGCCTTGATGAGCCCCTCAGCCTAGGGGAGAGGATCAGCCTCATAGGAGTATGAAGAATTCATGTCCTCATATTCCTCATCCATATAATAGTCTTCCTAGGGCAATTCTTCCTCAGAAGAAACCACAACAGCCTGACCGACCCCTGGAAACAGGGGCAATCTGCTTAAATGTGGGCATAAGTGTACAAGAGTGAAGTCCGCCTGACAGAGGGAGGGATTTGGGCCACTGAAGAGAGCAGTGTCGTAACCCATGCAGGCTTCTTGATTGTTGCTAGAGGGGTCCGGTGGAATAGTAGGGGCCACTGCTCATGAGGAGCATAGAGACCCTGAATATTCTCTAGGTTGCCCCATGTGGCAAGAGGAACAATGTGTGAGGGGGGATAAGGGAAGCCTCTGAATCATTTGTCTTAGATTTACCCCATGCCCCTTAGAGTCAGACATACTTCCCTGGAAAGTTTCCCAAAAACTAGTAAAATACTAGATAAATGTCCCCAAAATAAAAGTAAATACTCACAAAAACACTTATCTGGCAAGTTAAGGGTTAATCTGGAGGGGGAGAGAAAGGATAGTTAGCCATTGAGTAGGATAAGTAAGAGAGAAGATGGCCACCAGAAAGTTGTGAGCCAATCTGAAGAAAGCCCATGAAATTGGCATTCTGGGTATTGTGTTGTTCTCTGTTGCCTAGCAATGCCTACAACTCTTTTCATGGATCACTATGGCCCCCAGAGACACTTAGAGAGTACACCAGATGATAGGGCATGAGAAGTCAGGAAGACAGAGCTCTCTCTGACCGTTGAAGCCCAAACAGTTGCAGAGACATGTCCAATAGAAGTTTTCCCCATAGAAGTCAATGAAGAAAAGATGGCCACGGACGGGTTCCTGTTCTTAAAGGGATAGTAATGTTTAGTGGCTAAATTACAATCATGTCTTCTTTATACATTTTTATAACAATGTGTAGCAGTATAATCTTTTAACACTTTGTGATTTTTACCTTTATTCTATAATAAAGTTTCCCTCTCCTGCTCCTTTACTTACCTCAAGCAGCCTCTGCAAGCTGGTCCGAATCAATAGTGACGAGGGACAATCTTCTTTCAGCATAAAGAAAAATCTCCCTTCCTTGTTCAAGGGTGCAGGGTTTTCCTTATAATGAAGGAAAGAAGATTGTCCCTCTTTGCTCCAGTCCCAGATCAGAGGGGAGGCTGAATGGGGTAAGTAACGGGGATGGGAGGAGGAAATTATTATAGAATAAAGGTAAAATGGCAACATTTTAGAAGGCTACACATTTTATAAAAATGTATAAAGATGACTTGATTCTACTTTAGTATCTAAACATTACTACCCCTTTAAAGGACCGCTGCACTAAAATTGAACTACATGTAAAAAGTAATAAAAGACCCCAAACCCCCAGGGAATATCAGGGGCAGTAGTGGGGAGTAAGAATAAGCCCCCTAAACACTCAAATATACCCAATAGACCAAACTAGCAAATAAAAGGTAAATCCCATAACATTTCCAAGAAAAAGAAGCCATCCTCGCTCCAAATCCCTCAGTAGAGAATAATACCTATAGTGAGTGCCACAGTATAACTGAGCTTACATCAATCCCTGGGTTCAGTTTTAAAAGGTTGCACGCAAAAGTGTGCGCAACCACATAACACATTCAACACGTCACCATGTTAAAAATGGCAGCATGAGACTCTCACATTGCATGACAGCACGAGATTCTCATTTTGCCTGCTGAAAATTTGCATACCATTTGTGTGAAGAACAAAATCAGTTATCTCTGCATATTTTTCGTTGGGTTGCTGCCTGCGGGCGTGTGAAGGAGCACCTCATCCGTTCTAAAGCACATCCGCAGCTATTTAATTTTTCACAGCAGCGCTCAGCAAAAGTGGGATAAGGTTGCACTACAACTCCCATCATCCTTACCCATGTTGCTGAGCGCTGCAAAGATTCTCTCTCCCCTTCTCTGCATGCAGAACACACAGTACTTGAGGCCAGTGATTACTGACTGGAGTTGGTAAATGATGAGGGGCTTTTACACACACCCGCATCGTTCCAGAACTCAGCAAGATAGGCAAGAATGATGGGAGCTGTAGTGAAACCTAATCAGTCTTGCTGAGCGTTGCAGTGTTAATCTATTTGTATTGCTGCTTTAAAAAAATTCCTGTGTCCATTAATTTGAATCATATGCAGAGACAATTGATTTGTTCCTCACACAAATGGTTTGCGATCTTTCAGTAGGCGACATGAGAATCTTGTGCTGTCAGGCAGTGCAAGATTCTCATGTCGCCATTTTTAACATGGCGACATGTTGAATGTGGTCGCACGCTCTTTTGCGCGCAACCTTTTAAAAGGATACCAACCCCTGTATGGAGAGGAAACACAGGCTGGGACATAAAGTAGACCAAGGCCTCAGAAGGTTACGCTACATTCTTCAGGTTACCACCAGGAGAGGAAAGAGTCTCAAGAAACCCAATAACGAGGGAAAACCTGGAAGCAAGATTCCCTCCATAGAGCACCTGTGAACTGGGCAATCCAACTCCAGCCCAGTGATGGTAACCCATTTGATGGGGGATTATATATGCCCATATCTACAGGGAAAATAATGAAAAACTCAGAGGATGGTAGTGCACTTCCAGCTTGCATGCAGGACACATGAATTCTGGGAGTTGGTAGGCAGTGTGTGTGTGTGTGTGGGGGGGGGGTTGAGATGGAGGAGGAGGGAGTCTCCACACCAAAGAACCCTGTCTTTTGTGATGTGCCCTGCTGTCCAGGAGGAGGGACTAAACCCTATGGTATCTATGTTCCATATTGGACATAATAGAAACAAAAGCTATGGACATAATAAAATAGGGATTTGTAATTCGATGGTAACATATATATAAAACAAGTAAATATGTGTATCTTAAATTCTAGAAACATTTACAATGAAATGTCTTAAGAGAATGCTGCACAAAAAGTAACAATTAATGGTAAAACTATATATATATATATATATATATAATAGGATTTTAGTCTTACCTGTTAAATCCTTTTCACTTAGTCCATACAGGTCACTGGTACCATGGGATGTGTAGTCCCCTTTAATAGGCAGGAACAATTATGCAAATAATTTGCAAGGGGCGGAGCCTCCCTTCTTACTTAAGCCACCTGCTGGCCAGAGCCACCCATATTGATTTGAGACCCTAAACTGACCCCAGGTAAGCAAAAAGAAAGACTCCTGTGAGCATGCCCGAACGGTCTCCCACTGAATGCCACAGGAGAGCCAAGACTGGTCCCTTGACAGGGTGGGAGACCAGTGACCTGTATGGACTAAGTGAAAAGGATTTAACAGGTAAGACTAAAATCCTATTTTCACTGTCGTCCAATACAGGTCACTGGTACCATGGGATGTACAAACATTGAGCTGATCCAGAGGCGGGAAGTAAGGCAAGGACCAGGCGCAAGGCCCAAGTCACTAGAACTGATAACCAGTTGATAACATAGCCCAAACTGTAAGTGTCAACGGACACCAACCAAGGGAACAATCCCTGAACTTAACACAGCACACGTAACTAGAGCCAACCGGGCTCAACAGTAAGGAAGCACTAAGGATCACAGAGCGGAAGACCTACACAGGCAAGACTGCCTCCAGGACCTTCCTTCCAAAACTGGCATCAGCCGATGCCAGAACATCAACTCGGTAGTGCTTTGAAAAAGTGTGCACAGAGGACCAAGTGGCCGCTCTGCACAGTTGATCAGCAGAAGCTTGATTCTTGTAGGCCCAAGAGGCCCCAATAGATCTGGTGGAATGGGCAGTCACCCTGAAGGGAACATGCTTATTCCTCAACTTATAGGCTTCACGGACGGTAGCCTTAATCCAAGAGGCAATGGTAACTTTGGAAGCCGGTCTTCCTGCCCTAGGCCCCTCAGGAATGACGAATAGAGCGTCAGACTTCCTGATAGATTCGGTGCGGTGAACATAAAACTTGAGGCAACGCACCACATCCAACAAATGGAGATCTCTTTCCTTGTCAGATGAAGGATTAGGGCAGAAAGAGGGAACCACAATCTCCTGATTGATGTGAAACTCAGACACAACCTTGGGTAAGAATTCCTTGGTAGTGCGAAGCACAGCCTTATCCTTGTGGAACACCAGGTAAGGAGGTTTACAAGACAAAGCCTGTAACTCTGCCACCCGGCGTACTGACACAATAGCCAAAAGGAAGGCCATCTTCCAAGTCACAAGACGTAATGGAATGGAAGCCAAGGATTCAAACGGTGGTCGCTGAAGAACTCCCAGCACCAAATTGAGATCCCACTGGGGAGCAGGACTCTTGAAGGCAGGTCGAACATGAGTCACACCCTGGAAGAAGACTTTCACATCAGGAAGGATAGCAATCCGTTCCTGGAAAAACACAGACAAGGCAGAGGTCTGAACTTTGAGGGAACTCAGACTGAGCCCCTTGTCCACACCGTCCTGCAAGAAGGCCAGGACAGTGGGAAGATGGAAGTCAAGAGACAACTTCTTGTCAGAGCACCATGTCACGAAAGTTGACCAAATGCGATGATAAATCTTGGAAGACACAGGCTTACGAGCACTGAGCATCGTCGATACCACAGAAGGAGAAAAGCCTTTCTTTGCTAGAATCGAGGATTCAACCGCCATGCCATCAAACGGAGAGAGTGAACATCCTCTTTCCACAGATACCCCTGAAGAAGCAGGTCCGGACGGGCTGGAAGTGGGATTGGATCCTTCACTGACATGGCCATCAATTCCGGAAACCAGGACTGGCGAGGCCAGTTTGGAGCAATCAGGATGACAGGACAACATTCTCTCTTCAACTTCTGGATAACTCTGACCAATAGAGGAAGAGGAGGGAAGATGTAAGCCAGGGAAAAGTCCCAAGGGATCGACAAGGCATCCACTGCTAGAGCAAGGGAGTCCCTCAACCGGGAGCAAAACACCGGAACCTTCCTGTTGTGTCTGGTAGCCATCAGGTCCACCACAGGCATCCCCCACCGCTGAGTGAGCATGTGAAACACCTCTGGGTGAAGAGCCCATTCTCCGCTGTCGACGGTGTGACGACTGAGGAAGTCTGCCATGACGTTGTCCACGCCTGGAATATGAACTGCAGAGATGACAGGCACGTGATCTTCTGCCCAAGACAAAATATCCTTGACCTCCCACCAGGCGGAACCGCTTCTTGTGCCGCCTTGCCTGTTGATGTAAGCCACCGCCGTGGCGTTGTCGGACTCTACTCTGACTGGAAGACCGGTCAATTGAGACTCCCAGTACCTCAGGGCCAGCCGGACAGCTCGAAGTTCCAGGACATTGATGGAGAGCATGGATTCCTCCAGACCCCATTTCCCCTGAGCACTGAATCGACCCCAGACTGCACCCCAGCCCCGAAGGCTGGCATCCGTTGTGACTGTGGTCCAAAGAGGAACTAGAAAGGATTTCCCTTTCAAGAGATGAGAGAGATCTAACCACCAGTGCAGACTCGACTCGACATGAGGAGGGAGAGAAACAGACAGATGTTGATGATCTGGATGGTTCCTGCACGTCTGGATCACAAATCTCTGAAGATCCCTGGAGTGGGCCATGGCGAATGGTACTGCTTCGATCGTGGAAATGAACTTCCCCACTAAGGACGACAACTTCGGAACTGGAACTTCGTCCATGTCCAGAATCCCAGCCACTCTGACGGCTATCTGGTGAGCCACGTCCTCCGGAAGAAACACCATGCATTGGCGAGTGTCGAACAGGAGACCCAGGAACAGAAGCCTCTGAGAAGGAATCAAGTCCGACTTGTCCAGATTCAGGATCCAGCCGTGACGGTTCAGGGTGTGCATGCACCCCTGCAACTGCTGGTGGAGAAGCTCCGCTGAGGAGGCCTTCAAAAGGAGATCGTCCATGTAGGGCGTCACTCTGATCCCATCCTGATGGAGCACCGCTATCAAGGAGCCCAGCACCCGCTGGAAGACTTGAGGAGCTGTAGTCAGTCCAAAGGGGAGCGCTGTAAATTGAAAGTGTCCCCTGTGGCAGGCAATCCTGAGATACTTCCTGCTCTCTGGATGAATAGGGATGTGAAGATAAGCATCCTGAAGATCCAGAGAGGCAAGAAACTCCCCTGGAGACATTGCTGCAATCACAGAGCGCAGGGACTCCTGGCGGAAGTGGGAAGTCACCACATAGGCATTGAGATCTTTGAGATCCAAGATGGGACGGGCTCCTCCGTCCTTTTTGGCTACCACAAACAGGTTGGAATAAAATCCTGAACCTGTGTCCCCCTGCGGAACCGCCTCCAGGACCTCTTTGTCCAAGAGATCCTGAATAGCGTCGTCGAACAGACGCCTTTTTGAGGGTTCCTGAGAAGGACGAGTAAAATGGAACCGAAAAGGAGGAAGGGAAGAGAAAGGGATCCTGTATCCCTCTGACACCACCTGAAGAACCCATGGGTCCGCCACTGACTCCTCCCAAGTCCGGCGAAAGATGCGGAGACGACCGCCTACAGCCGGATGCGGACCCGGGTTCGGCGAGTCATGCCGAAGCAGTCTTGGAGGTCTTGGCCTTGGAGGCAACTTTGGGCCTCCAGGACTGTTTGGGCTTGGAGGAGGAGCGCGTAGTGGGAGGACCCGTTTGGGCCGAGGAGCGTGTCTCAGTCTGAAAGGAACGAAAGGACCGATTGCGTTTGGCTGGAAACTTTTTCTTAAAGACTGAGGGTAGAAGAGTGCTTTTACCGCCAGTAGCCTCACTGATCATTTCTTTGAGCTCAGAGCCAAAGAGCAAATTCCCCTGAAAGGGCAAGGAAAGCAAGGCTTTCTTAGAGGCTGTATCAGCAGACCAAATTTTCAGCCAAAGAGCGCGTCTGGCCACCACAGAAGAAGTGGAGGCCCTCGCCATCATGCGCACAGCATCAAAAGCAGCATCAGCAACATAGTTCTGAGCTTCAGTGATATTAGCAAGAAGCTGCAACTGTTCAGATACAGGCGCATCCTGGCGAACCGCTTCAGTCAGTCGTTCAGTCCAGGCCGCAATAGCTCTATTAACCCATGCCACAGCAAAGGTAGGGCGCATGGCTGTGCCAATGGAGGCAAAAATAGACTTAAGAGAGAGCTCTAGTTTCTTATCCGTCCAGTCCTGCAAGGCAGAGGCATCTGAGACAGCCAAAGCAGTAGATTTGGACAGTCTAGACACAGGAGCATCCACTTTGGGAGGATGAACCCATTTTGCCAGCTCCGCCTCAGGAAAAGGGTAAAGTTTAGCAAACTTTTTGGAGACAGAGGAAGATCTGTCAGGATTCCTCCATGCCTCAGAAACCAGACGGGCAAGAGTAGGGTTAGTTGGAAAACAAACAACTGGTTTAGATGGCTTTTTCTGAAAAACATCAGTAGGATCATAAGTGGATTCCTGAGTCAGAGGAAGGTTGAGCGTATTCAGAACCGCTCTGATCAGACCCTCAGCCGAAACTTCAGGGTCACACTCATAGGGGTCCCCAATGGACCTGTTAGATTCAATAACAGTACGTTCCTCAGCATCAGAATCCTGTAACAGTTCTTCTTCAGAAGAATCAGTGATATCAGGAGCTCCCTGTGGCTTAGGCAGGGAGGTCCTGATAGTAGAGGGGGTCTGCCAGACCTGGAGAGCCCCCTGTACCTGAGAGGGAAAGAGTTGAAGCGTGGATCTGAGATCCCTAGTGGCAGCTTTAAACTCCCTCACCCAAGATGGCTCAATAGCGTGGCTGGGAAGCCCAGGGTTGCTATCTTTATCAGTACAATTAGGGCATAGATCCCCCACATTATCGCAATCCAGCCCAATGTGGCAAGAGGAGCAAAACGCCATGGGGGTAGAAGACCCCCCAGCCTCCTTAGTCTTGGGTCTAGCCCCTAGCTCCAGTGAAGTAGACATGCTCACAGCGTCAATATACCCCACCACCAACACTATCACCCAGAAAAGTGTTAAAGATTAAAGTTTCACCCCAGAAAAGGTCTAAAAACGGACTTATCTGGCCAGCGAAGGGTTAATCTGGTGAGGAGAGAGAAGGCTCGGTCCCTGCGTAGTGTACTCGCCTTGGAAAAGTACCACAAAATGGCGGCCGTCATGACAGCCAATCAGAAACAAGCGCGCGCTAGCGCTCATGGGAAATGTAGTTTTCCCTATGCAAGTACCCCAAACAGTGCCCGAAGCCCCCCTGAACCCCCTACAGTAAGAAAACACCAACCGGATGATAGAGCAGGAGCCTAGCATTAAAATGAGCCCACTCTGAAGTTGCTGTGACAAGCGGTTTCAGAGATATGTCCCAAACTGTGAATTCCCATAGAGAGTAAAGGAGCTCTGCTGCTAAGCGGGAAAACGCCGCGCTTAAAGGCGCGGAACACCATTTTTAATAAAGTTTAGTAAAACTTTAAAAAGTGCCCAAACAAGCATAAAAGACATGAGAAACACAAATAAATGAATACCCAATGCTCCAAAACTCAGAGAATAACACAGAAATTGCATAAATAGAGATAATGCAATAAAAACACCCTATGAGTGCTGGAGTGTATTAAGACTCCCAAATACAAGCCCATCAAAGGGACACTGTGGGGACAAGTGGACCTTCAGCACTCAATGGGTGACTCACCTTTCTCGCAGACTTCTGTCTTCAGGTGACCATGATAGGGAGGGAAAGAACCAGAGGCAATTTCCTCAACAGGGGAGCTGCTTAACACAAGCTGTCCCCTCTTCAGGTATAGGTCCACAGAAATCCCTGGAAGCTGCACTAGCCACTTCGGGTGAGGGCATTCACAGCCATGGTCACCCTCCTAATGGTGGTATTCCATATTTGTAAGAAAATAATAAAACACTAAGAAGCATAGCTGTTCTCTGCCTGGTGTGCAGGCACACCAGGAACAAATCAATATGGGTGGCTCTGGCCAGCAGGTGGCTTAAGTAAGAAGGGAGGCTCCGCCCCTTGCAAATTATTTGCATAATTGTTCCTGCCTATTAAAGGGGACTACACATCCCATGGTACCAGTGACCTGTATTGGACGACAGTGAAATATATATATATATATATATATATATTTATATAAGAATACGCCTCATTGCATAATTTATGGTACCTCACACACAGAACATAATTTATAACTCCTCAGCAAAGCAATGCGTTGCGTACGCCTCTGGCGCTCAAAGGGTTAAGTAAGGAGGAGTTACTTCTCCCATTGGGTGATTCAATGGGGGAGTGATTTAAATCCTGCAGGGAGTTGGCCTGCCCCCACTATCCAGCCCGCTCACAACTATCGAAGTAACTGAAAAAACAAAATGGCTGCCACTCCCTCCTACACCACAGACACAAATGCATCAGACAAAAAAAACACACACAAACACTCCCTCTCACACTCTCTCACAATCACTCACACAGACACACTCACTCACACAATCTCACACTCTCTCACACACAATCACACAGACACAATCACACAATCACACACTCACACAATCACTCACACATCCTCTCACACACTCACACTCACATTCTCTCACACTCAATCACTCTCAATCACACTCACTAACACACTCATGCAATCACTCACACTCACACCCCAGGAGCCAGCACGATCCACCTTCCACCATAGTCTCACTCACACTCACACCCCGGAAGCCAGCACGATCCACCTTCCACCATAGAATGTGCAATTACCACATGCATTTCAACTATATGAATGAATGCCACAGTGGAGGCATAAGTACAAACACAAACTCATTACAATAACACATAAGTCACCCCCTTATGACTCACTTCTGTGTGCCTACGTGTACCTCAGTGTATCACACGCTATGTGTCTGCATGTTGTGCATTGCATGTATGTGTGTATGACTGTGTCGCTCTTTATGCATCTCAGTGCATGCGTGTGCATTTGCGTGTGTGTCTCTGTGTTAGTCTTGCATCTGTGTGTGTGCATTAATTCCCTATATCCTGACGGGCAGCGCCATCCCACATTGCTAGTTGTGAATAATAGAAAAAATAGGATTTTAGTCTTACCTGTTAAATCCTTTTCACTTAGTCCATACAGGTCACTGGTACCATGGGATGTGTAGTCCCCTTTAATAGGCAGGAACAATTATGCAAATAATTTGCAAGGGGCGGAGCCTCCCCTCTTACTTAAGCCACCTTCTGGCCAGAGCCACCCATATTGATTTGAGACCCTAAACTGACCCCAGGTAAGCAAAAAGAAAGACTCCTGTGAGCATGCCCGAACGGTCTCCCACTGAATGCCACAGGAGAGCCAAGACTGGTCCCTTGACAGGGTGGGAGACCAGTGACCTGTATGGACTAAGTGAAAAGGATTTAACAGGTAAGACTAAAATCCTATTTTCACTGTCGTCCAATACAGGTCACTGGTACCATGGGATGTACAAACATTGAGCTGATCCAGAGGCGGGAAGTAAGGCAAGGACCAGGCGCAAGGCCCAAGTCACCAGAATTGTTAACCAGTTGATAACATAGCCCAAACTGTAAGTGTCAACGGACACCAATCAAGGGAACAATCCCTGAACTTAACACAGCACACGGAACACGAGCCAACCGGGCTCAACAGTAAGGAAGCACTAAGGATCACAGAGCGGAAGACCTACACAGGCAAGACTGCCTCCAGGACCTTCCTTCCAAAGCTGGCATCGGCCGATGCCAGTACATCAACTCGGTAGTGCTTAGAAAAAGTGTGCACAGAGGACCAAGTGGCCGCTCTGCACAGTTGATCAGCAGAAGCTTGATTCTTGTAGGCCCAGGAGGCCCCAATAGATCTGGTGGAATGGGCAGTCACCCTGAAGGGAACATGCTTATTCCTCAACTTATAGGCTTCACGGATGGTAGCCTTAATCCAAGAGGCAATGGTAACTTTGGAAGCCGGTCTTCCTGCCCTAGGTCCCTCAGGAATGACGAATAGAGCGTCAGACTTCCTGATAGATTCGGTGCGGTGAACATAAAACTTGAGGCAACGCACCACATCCAACAAATGGAGATCTCTTTCCTTGTCAGATGAAGGATTAGGGCAGAAAGAGGGAACCACAGTCTCCTGATTGATGTGAAACTCAGACACAACCTTGGGTAAGAATTCCTTGGTAGTGCGAAGCACAGCCTTATCCTTGTGGAACACCAGGTAAGGAGGTTTACAAGACAACGCCTGTAACTCTGCCACCCGGCGTACTGACACAATAGCCAAAAGGAAGGCCATCTTCCAAGTCACAAGACGTAATGGAATGGAAGCCAAGGATTCAAACGGTGGTCGCTGAAGAACTCCCAGCACCAAATTGAGATCCCACTGGGGAGCAGGACTCTTGAAGGCAGGTCGAACATGAGTCACACCTTGGAAGAAGACTTTCACATCAGGAAGGATGGCAATCCGTTCCTGGAAAAACACAGACAAGGCAGAGGTCTGAACTTTGAGGGAACTCAGACTGAGCCCCTTGTCCACACCGTCCTGCAAGAAGGCCAGGACAGTGGGAAGATGGAAGTCAAGAGACAACTGCTTGACAGAGCACCATGTCACGAAAGTTGACCAAATGCGATGATAGATCTTGGAAGACACAGGCTTACGAGCACTGAGCATCGTCGACACCACAGAAGGAGAAAAGCCTTTCTTAGCTAGAATCGAGGATTCAACCGCCATGCCATCAAACGGAGAGAGTGAACATCCTCTTTCCACAGATACCCCTGAAGAAGCAGGTCCGGACGGGCTGGAAGTGGGATTGGATCCTTCACTGACATGGCCATCAATTCCGGAAACCAGGACTGGCGAGGCCAGTTTGGAGCAATCAGGATGACAGGACAACGTTCTCTCTTCAACTTCTGAATAACTCTGATCAATAGAGGAAGAGGGGGGAAGATGTAAGCCAGGGAGAAGTCCCAAGGGATCGACAAGGCATCCACCGCTAGAGCAAGGGAGTCCCTCAGACGGGAGCAAAACACCGGAACCTTCCTGTTGTGTCTGGTAGCCATCAGATCCACCACTGGCATCCCCCACCGTTGAGTGAGCATGTGAAACACCTCTGGGTGAAGAGCCCATTCTCCGCTGTCGACGGTGTGACGACTGAGGAAGTCTGCCATGACGTTGTCCACGCCTGGAATATGAACTGCAGAGATGACAGGCACGTGATCTTCTGCCCAAGACAAAATATCCTTGACTTCCCACCAGGCGGAACCGCTTCTTGTGCCGCCTTGTCTGTTGATGTAAGCCACCGCCGTGGCGTTGTCGGACTCTACTCTGACTGGAAGACCGGTCAATTGAGACTCCCAGTGCCTCAGGGCCAGCCGGACAGCTCGAAGTTCCAGAACATTGATGGAGAGCATGGATTCCTCCAGACCCCATTTCCCCTGAGCACTGAAGCGACCCCAGACTGCACCCCAGCCCCGAAGGCTGGCATCCGTTGTGACTGTGGTCCAATGAGGAACTAGAAAGGATTTCCCTTTCAAGAGATGAGAGAGATCTAACCACCAGTGCAGACTCGACTCGACATGAGGAGGAAGAGAAACAGACAGATGTTGATGATCCGGATGATTCCTGCACGTCTGGATCACAAATCTCTGAAGATCCCTGGAGTGGGCCATGGCAAATGGTACTGCTTCGATCGTGGAAATGAACTTCCCCACTAAGGACGACAACTTCGGAACTGGAATTTCGTCCATGTCCAGAATCCCAGCCACTCTGACGGCTATCTGGTGAGCCACGTCCTCTGGAAGAAACACCATGCATTGGCGAGTGTCGAACAGGAGACCCAGGAACAGAAGCCTCTGAGAAGGAATCAAGTCCGACTTGTCCAGATTCAGGATCCATCCGTGACGGTTCAGGGTGTGCAAGCACCTCTGCAACTGCTGGTGGAGAAGCTCCGCTGAGGAGGCCTTCAGTAGGAGATCGTCCATGTAGGGTGTCACTCTGATCCCATCCTGATGGAGCACCGCTATTAAGGAGCCCAGCACCCGCTGGAAGACTTGAGGAGCTGTAGTCAGTCCAAAGGGGAGCGCTGTAAATTGAAAGTGTCCCCTGTGGCAGGCAATCCTGAGATACTTCCTGCTCTCTGGATGAATAGGGATGTGAAGATAAGCATCCTGAAGGTCCAGGGAGGCAAGAAACTCCCCTGGAGACATTGCTGCAATCACAGAGCGCAGGGACTCCTGGCGGAAGTGGGAAGTCACCACATAAGCATTGAGATCTTTGAGATCCAAGATGGGACGGGCTCCTCCGTCCTTTTTGGCTACCACAAACAGGTTGGAATAAAATCCTGAACCTGTGTCCCCCTGCGGAACCGCCTCCAGGACCTCTTTGTCCAAGAGATCCTGAATAGCGTCGTCGAACAGACGCCTTTTTGAGGGTTCCTGAGAAGGACGAGTAAAATGGAACCGAAAAGGAGGAAGGGAAGAGAAAGGGATCCTGTATCCCTCTGACACCACCTGAAGAACCCATGGGTCCGCCACTGACTCCTCCCAAGTCCGGCGAAAGATGCGGAGACGACCGCCTACAGCCGGATGCGGACCCGGGTTCGGCGAGTCATGCCGAAGCAGTCTTGGAGGTCTTGGCCTTGGAGGCAACTTTGGGCCTCCAGGACTGTTTGGGCTTGGAGGAGGAGCGCGTAGTGGGAGGACCCGTTTGGGCCGAGGAGCGTGTCTCAGTCTGAAAGGAACGAAAGGACCGATTGCGTTTGGCTGGAAACTTTTTCTTAAAGACTGAGGGTAGAAGAGTACTTTTACCGCCAGTAGCCTCACTGATCATTTCTTTGAGCTCAGAGCCAAAGAGCAAATTCCCCTGAAAGGGCAAGGAAAGCAAGGCTTTCTTAGAGGCTGTATCAGCAGACCAAATTTTCAGCCAAAGAGCGCGTCTAGCCACCACAGAAGAAGTGGAGGCCCTCGCCATCATGCGCACAGCATCAAAAGCAGCATCAGCAACATAGTTCTGAGCGTCAGTGATATTAGCAAGAAGCTGCAACTGTTCAGATACAGGCGCATCCTGGCGAACCGCTTCAGTCAGTCGTTCAGTCCAGGCTGCAATAGCCCTATTAACCCATGCCACAGCAAAGGTGGGGCGCATGGCAGTGCCAATGGAGGCAAAAATAGATTTAAGAGAGAGCTCTAATTTCTTATCCGTCCAGTCCTGCAAGGCAGAGGCATCTGAGACAGCCAAAGCAGTAGATTTGGATAGTCTAGACACAGGAGCATCCACCTTGGGAGGATGAACCCATTTTGCCAGCTCCGCTTCGGGAAAAGGGTAAAGTTTGGCAAACTTTTTGGAGACAGAGGAAGATCTATCAGGATTCTTCCATGCCTCAGAAACCAGACGGGCAAGAGTAGGGTTAGTTGGAAAACAAACAACAGGTTTAGATGGCTTTTTCTGAAAAACATCAGTAGGATCATAAGTGGATTCCTGAGTCAGAGGAAGGTTGAGCGTATTCAGAACCGCTCTGATCAGACCCTCAGCCGAAACTTCAGGGTCACACTCATAGGGGTCCCCAATGGACCTGTTAGATTCAATAACAGTACGTTCCTCAGCATCAGAATCCTGTAAAAGTTCTTCTTCAGAAGAATCAGTGATATCAGGAGCTCCCTGTGGCTTAGGCAGGGAGGTCCTGATAGTAGAGGGGGTCTGCCAGACCTGGAGAGCCCCCTGTACCTGAGAGGGAAAGAGTTGAAGCGTGGATCTGAGATCCCTAGTGGCAGCTTTAAACTCCCTCACCCAAGATGGCTCAATAGCGTGGCTGGGAAGCCCAGGGTTGCTATCTTTATCAGTACAATTAGGGCATAGATCCCCCACATTATCGCAATCCAGCCCAATGTGGCAAGAGGAGCAAAACGCCATGGGGGTAGAAGACCCCCCAGCCTCCTTAGTCTTGGGTCTAGCCCCTAGCTCCAGTGAAGTAGACATGCTCACAGCGTCAATATACCCCACAAAACACACTATCACCCAGAAAAGTGTTAAAGATTAAAGTTTCACCCCAGAAAAGGTCTAAAAACGGACTTATCTGGCCAGCGAAGGGTTAATCTGGTGAGGAGAGAGAAGGCTCGGTCCCTGCGTAGTGTACTCGCCTTGGAAAAGTACCACAAAATGGCGGCCGTCATGACAGCCAATCAGAAACGAGCGCGAGCTAAGCGCTCATGGGAAATGTAGTTTTCCCTATGCAAGTACCCCAAACAGTGCCCGAAGCCCCCCTGAACCCCCTACATTAATAAAACACCAACCGGATGATAGAGCAGGAGCCTAGCATTAAAATGAGCCCACTCTGAAGTTGCTGTGACAAGCGGTTTCAGAGATATGTCCCAAACTGTGAATTCCCATAGAGAGTAAAGGAGCTCTGCTGCTGAGCGGGAAAAAGCCGCGCTTAAAGGCGCGGAACACCAATTTTAATAAAGTTTAGTAAAACATTAAAAAGTGCCCAAACAAGCATGAAATACATGAGAAACATAAATAAATGAATACCCAATGCTCCAAAACTCAGAGAATAACACAGAAATTGCATAAATAGTGATAATGCAATAAAAACACCCTATGAGTGCTGGAGTGTATTAAAACTCCCAAATACAAGCCCATCAAAGGGACACTGTGGGGACAAGTGGACCTTCAGCACTCAATGGGTGACTCACCTTTCTCGCAGACTTCTGTCTTCAGGTGACCATGATAGGGAGGGAAAGAACCAGAGGCAATTTCCCCAACAGGGGAGCTGCTTAACACAAGCTGTCCCCTCTTCAGGTATAGGTCCACAGAAATCCCTGGAAGCTGCACCAGCCACTTTGAAGAGGGCAATTCACAGCCATGGTCACCCTCCTAATGGTGGTATTCCATATTTGAATAAAAAATAATAAAACTCTAAGAAGCATAGCTGTTCTCTGCCTGGTGTGCAAGCACACCAGGAACAAATCAATATGGGTGGCTCTGGCCAGAAGGTGGCTTAAGTAAGAGGGGAGGCTCCGCCCCTTGCAAATTATTTGCATAATTGTTCCTGCCTATTAAAGGGGACTACACATCCCATGGTACCAGTGACCTGTATTGGACGACAGTGAAACACAAGTTATTTTATTAGAAAACTGTACATATTTGGAATGATGTTGATGGTGCAGGCTAATAGCTACAGAAAGGTCATTCTGGTTTGTCACTAGATAATTGTTAAAAAATAGAAAAAAAGAATGAAAAAAGGAAACAGGCATTTCTAGAGAAGACTGCTGAATAATAAAACAAACTAAGGTTTCAGCTCTGCAAACAGCACTAGATGTAATTCCTTCCATTCCTTTACTTGTGACCTTTGTAGTACAAAACTAAGTGTACAGTGAAAATGTAATTACCAGGCAAAGCTGCAGTCTTATTGTGCTCCCACAACTGATCATAAAATGTCTTCCTATTATGTTTCATCAACTGCAGTACCAGGCAGCCAGTGCACCTACCAAGTGTAGCCATCTGGTTTATGTCAGAGGCTGCAAATCAGGCAGCTAGAGTGCAACAGGAAGAAGAAATTCAGTGATGTCACTCTGCAGGTCAGGAAAAGAACAAAGATGCATTCTACCATGATTAAAACATTGGGTGCCCCAAGAGCAGGGCCTCCAAAGTGCTATTGCTGGATGAATTATTATTGTTGTTAATTCTATGCCTGAAATATCTGAAATATCAGGGCACCATCTAGTGGAGAAATTGGGGTAACACCACGATATTGCAGAATATAGAAGATGCATTAAAAATGCAAAATGGAAAGTGAATTCAATAGCAGAAATTACTACTCACACAATACCAAACCTCAAAACATTATATACAAGAATCATGTATTCTGAATCTGGTTACAATTAATTAAAATGTGTGCATATCAAGACATGGTCAAGTATAGTATTTATGACTTTTCACCAATTTTGGGATTCTGATTCCTAAGCATACACTTGAAACACAGATGAAACTACCAGATTTGTTGCTACACAGTAGCAACAAAAGGCACAGGACCTAAGTTGTTGTAGGCTTGCTGAGGAGGCCTTCATTTTGAAAGGATTGACAATGGCTGAAGAGGATGATGATGATTATATATATATGTAGATATATACTACTAGAAAAACTAAACCCTGAAACAGGTCTAGAGAGAAGAGAGCAGATATATATGTATACACACACACACACACACACACACACACACACACATACGTTGAAGACTGCCACCCAGTAACGGCCGCGGTGCAGTCATGCACAGTAGAGACTGTCTGCGCCGCGGCTGATACAGAGCAGGGAGCTATAAATTCAGACCATAGTCCTCTCTGTGCACCAAACAGACCATAGTTCTCTCTGCTCACCAACTGCGGTCTGAATTCGGAGCCCGGCTCTGTTATCAGCCACGATGTGGGCATTCTGTAGTGTGTATGCCTGCAGCGTGCAGCTGTGTCTACTGCGCATGACAGCTTCTGACAAACACGCATTTAGCTAATTATTATATAGGATGTATAATGAATAATTAATAAAATAGCAAAACTCTATATACAGGATACCCTATATATAAAAAAAAAAAAAAAATCAACAGAAAACAATATGATGTAAAACAATGAACATGAACCTAGTACATAAATCTCTCTCCTATGTTCCCAAACAAAATGTCCACAAAAATATGTAAAGTCAATTTAAACAAATGATTCCAAATAACACTGATGAAGAGTAAATGGAAGATAAAAATATGATGAAATACGGTTGATATTGATAACCAGATGAAGATGGTATCACTGAAATGACACCTGAGTAACCGGACTTACCAACGTCCAGTCCTGTAGTCCACTCCCGAATGTGATGGAAAACGGGCCGCTGTATATCTTGGAGGATAGGGTATCATGGGTAAATGAACAGCTATTCTCCCAGTTATAGTGATGTAATAAAACCCCTTTACTCCTTCAGAGGCATCCATATGGTGGATAGCAAGCAGAATGAGGTTAATCACCCAACTCTCACCTGACCTGTAAAGGTACCTTAAGTCAGCAGTCCAGATGCTAGCAGGCAGAGGACGTCCAGATAACAAGGAATGTCTGATTAATCCAAAGAGTATTATGGTAATAGGGGAGCCATTGTGCTATCAAGGAGATCAATATATAAAAATTCCAACTAACATTCTAATGCGTTTCATGTACAATTTCACACTTCTTCAGGGTATAGTAGAATGAAAAAGTTTTATGTAACATTTGGCATCTTCTATAAATTAACCTCCTAAAACATATTACATGTTGGGATACATTGTGGTTATAAAACTAACCCTGTAATACAGAGAAATAGTGGACTGGAGTGAAATAACCAGTAAAAGTTCTACAAATGATACACGTTATAAACAATGATAAAAACAAATAAGATAAAAATTAATAAAAAAATACACTATACATACAAGAAATTAGTATATAAGAATAATACTTTTTTTTTTACTATGCAAGTTGTGATAAATTTGTAGTATACCTACGGCACAGAGAAAAAAAAAATCTTAACCCTTTGAGTGCCAGAGGGGTATATAACGCATTGCCTTGGAATGCGTTGCGTACCCCTCTGGCACTCGAAGGCTTAAAGGGGTTTCATTGACTATGGGGAAATGTGAGTGATTACTGTGATGTGATGCAATATAATGTGCTCTAAATGAAAGTGTGTATATCTAATTTATCATTGTGTCCATTGGAGTATAGTGGGGTATAGTGTGTAATATCTATACATCCAATACGTCTCTCTCTGACACAGGCGTTTGAATCTATCACCTCCCCTACAACTGTTTGGTATATATTCCAAAGGCATCAAAGTAGTATCTAAAATTCCTTATTGTGGACCAAAGTATAATGTCTATATAAGGGATATTCAGTACTTCCCATAAGTATACTCCTTCTATATTATAAAAACCTATCCCTTAATCTATGTTTTGTTCTACCTACATATAGTTTGTTTCACTTGCATTTTATACTATATTTAACAAAAGCGGTATTACAAGTGATACAATTTCTGAGTTCACATTATTATTGTCATTAAAAAAGTACTTCTTCTTATGGTCTATATAGCCACAGGTAATTCCTCTAGTTCCATTACACCCATTTATATGCATAACATGTTATTAAATTTTATTTTTGTGGGTTTGTTTTTTGATAAAATGTTTTTTACATTTTGATTTTTAGTATATACGGGGCTGGATTCTATTACAGGTGCTAATTATATCTCTGCTTTTATCTCCAGTTTTCCCCATAGACTTCAATAGGAAAATGTTTGCTAAAACAGGTGTTAACATTTAGCACCTGCAATAGAATCTGGCCCAAGATCGGTGGAGTTGTAGGAATATGCTCTTTTAAAAGGAGATTTTGTTGTAGGAGGTGCAAATTATTTTTAATAACTTTATTATACGATGTATTATATCTAGTTATACATTTCATTAACTTATTTTCTTGTTTATTATTTATTTATTTATCTTTTATATCTTTATTAACTTTTGTTCAGCATAAAACAGGAGTGGAGACTCCATTTTACTTGTCTTGAGAAAGGTCCTTGAGTGGACCAAAACGTTGACCTATATTTTTGCCATATGTTACTTCATTAAATCTATTTATAAGTCCCATGGGTGCTGTCCTTTGTTTTCAACTGTTACATCATCTTTTGGGGATTGTGCACCTGGGCCATAAAGGGACTTATTGTATCCCATTCTAGGAAGTGAATCCTCACTAACTGATCATCTGTTCGTGAACTCAGCTAATCAATTGGAGAGTGTCTCAAATTCTGGATTGCGACACATTGCTCTACACAGGCTATGGAAGACCCCCACATCGGTCACCATTTTGGAACAACCTACAGAACCTCTGGTCTTTTCTTCAACAGAATCTGAGAATATACTGTTTTCTGAGACAGCTGTTGAACACCTACAAAGTAAGGCACCCCTCGATCTTTATAATAACCTTAACAAACGTAAACAACGCAAAACAGATATCTTCATGGTGTATATCTGTCAGATTATTATCGTGCAAACACATTCCCAGAGGCTTCCGAATCACCAACATCCCTACAACAGGACACACCAATCCTGAGTTTTGGTGCAAGTGGTGCTGCATTCTCAAAAAATGTTCCTATGACCTGATTTTATTGGTAATGGAGGAAGTCTCTTGCAAACTGAAATTAATAAGAGCAGAAATAACTAGTTTTGAATCAACACATTTGCCTAACTTGACTGCTGACTCAGGAAACCATTGGTCTGAAAAATTATCAGAATATATTTACACCTACCGAGCAGAATTACAACGATTTAAATCTGCCAAAGTGTTAAAATGTAATCAAGATTACAAAGAAAACAGGGTATATAGGTGGCTAACAGGAATCCAAGATAGACCATGGTTCCCCTCACGTTTACACAAAACAATAACTAATCCCAATCTCCGGACAGTGGACAATTCTTCTGGTAACTCCTCAGATACTGACACTGCACCAACAGTGGTAGCTCCCAAGTAATCTTTTTTGGGGGACACCCCCAGGTCTGCAGCCAACGCAAGAGACTCCACACAAGAAGGGGCAACTACAAACCAAAAGATCACAACAAAACCACCAACCAAGAAATCGTGGGTTTTAATCTTAGCTCCTATTCTCTATCCGCATCCGAAAGGAGTGTGTTATCCAAGGGTCTGTGTTTTGTACCCATCACTCGACAAAATTATTCTGATATCTCTACTGAACTTTACAAGTTCCAGCGTAATCTTATCTTAAGGATCAATACAAAATTTCATTGACAGAATGGGTTGCACAATTGAACCCAAAACTACTTTAGATCTTCCAGGTAAAAAAACCATCAATAAAAAGTTTCATGCGGCCAATTATCACGGTTCCCGTGATTTTCTGTCACTCTCTGCTGTGGTGTGTTCCTATTGGTGGAGCTTGGTTATACCCGCCCAGCGTGGCCTTCTTATAAACGGGCCGCTGGCACCTGTCAGGTGCCCTTTCGTGGTGTTCCAGTACCAGTGCTTCCGTTGCTGTGTTCCTGCGTACCGATTTTTGGCTTGTCTGACTATTCTCTGGTTCCTGCTCCGTGTATGACCCGGCCTGGCTGACGTTCCTGCTCCGTGATTGATCCGGCTTGTCTGATGCTCCTGCTCCGTGTATGACCCGGCCTGGCTGACGTTCCTGCTTCGTGACCAGTTTCCTGTGATCCTGTTCCAGCGAGATCTCGTCTATGTCGCTTGCCGACATTGTGAACTGTTGAGCAGTATATGTTGACCTCCCACTTAACGCTTGCAGTGCTGAGCTTGTTGCCTCCGTTACCGAGCCAATCCGTTAACACTTGCTGAGCTTGTTGCCTCCATTACCGAGCCTGTCCGTTAACACTTGCAGTGCTTGTTGACTCAGATATTGGGCCTATCCGTTTACACTTGCAGTGCTGAGCTTGTTGACTCAGATATTGGGCCTATCCGTTTACACTTGCAGTGCTGAGCTTGTTGTCTCAAATACCGAGCCTCTCCGTTAACACTTGCTGAGCTTGTTGCCTTCATTACCGAGCCTGTCCGCTATACTTGCAGAGAAGTTGTGGCTTCCGTTAACGGTGATACCGATAGCTCTTGCAATACACTCGCTCCATTTACGCACCGGAAGGGTGCTACTGGCTCTGATCCTACTCAGCTCTGGCAGTGTTGTGTATCCGTAATGCACCAAGGGGTGCTACTGGCTCTGGTCCCATTCAGCTCTCAGTGTGTCATTAACCTGTTCAGCACCGGAAGGGTGCCGTTGGCTCTGGTCCCATTCAGCTCACGCAGTGTGGTTGATCCCATTACGCACAGCAGAGTGCTCTTGGCTCTTGTACCATTTAGCTCTAGCACAAGTGGTTGGTCTTGCATATTGCCAGTCCTTTGAGGACTACTGCTTGGACTCACTACTAGGTGCTCCCCACCTGGCACCTCAGTCTCTGACTGCTCTTGTCATCTACTGGGTGTTGTCTTAACACACCACAACAGAGACTGATTACTTGCACTGGACTTTAACCCTTGTTATACTCTTTTACCATTGCATTGTACAGTATTGCTCCTCATCCATACTGTGTCTGCTATACAACCATATTTGCCTTCAGTTACGTGTCCTTACGTATTTCTGTCCTTAGGGGGCCGTGTTCCTCATGTGTTCTCAATAAAACAGTTTTATTTTTTACCTCTGGTCTGAGTGTCTGATAAAACTGTTACACTAATATATAATGAGGCTAAGACTAAACCCCACACGGTACCACATCACAACCTCACTAAGGTAGAGTGTGTGGCACTTAAAATTTTAGAACAGAATCCCACTATAGTCATCCGCACAGCTGACAAGGGAGGAGTTGTGGTGGTTGTGGACTACACCTGTTATAAACTAGAAGTCCTTTCTCAACTCGAGGACACTCAGATGTATACCAAACTTACATCAGATCCCATGCCCCACCACAAAGTATAGTTGACTACTCATTATCCATTGCCTTGACCTATGGGTGACTGGACAAACACACATTCAGATTCCTTACAGTTGACCACCCGCTTTTCCCCATATTTTACACCCTCCTAAAATTCACAAAAATTGTACCCAGCCCTTTGGATGTCCAATAGTCTCAGCTAGGGGCTCACTGTTGCAACCAGTTGTTCAATTTCTAGACTACTGGTTGCAACTACTGGTACAACAGAAACCCTTATATATGAAGGATACAGGGGACTTCATATCCCATACACTCAACGTAAGGAATCTGGATGGTCAGGTACTTCTGGTTATCATGGATGTTAAGTCATTGTACACTGTAATCCCTATTTCTGAAGGCATTCGGGTAGTAGCAACAGCATTCATTGCAGCCCCTAAACCTCCCAAATGTCCACCCATTGGTTTCTGCCTTAACTTTTGGAGTACTGCCTCACCTTGAATTACTTCAGGTTTGAGTGCAGTTTACCTCCAAATTTCCAGGACATCAATGGGTTCCAATGTGGCACCCACTTTTGCAAACCTATATATGGCACAGTATGAAACATGGCACACACATTTTACCATTACTGCCTGCCCAGATCATCTTTTATCGACAGTACATAGATGATCTGTTTTTGATCTGGCATGGCAGTGAGGACACATTTTTGCAATTTGTGCAGAATCTTAACACCTTGGACTCCCCCATTAAATTCTCATATCGTGTCGATTCTGAACAAGTAGATTTTAATTATCTCAGTGTTCCGTCAACATGACCATTTGGGTACCACAAATTATGAAAAGAATACTATTGCAATTCAACAGCTTTCATTCTGTACCTTTAAAACGAGGGGTGCCTTACGCTCAGTTCCTGCGTATTATTAGGAACAACTCTGATTCCTGGCTAGCGGCCGCTCAGCTGGAAGAACTATATTACAGATTCCTCCAATGGGGTTATAAAAAAGACATGTTATGCAGTTCACTTGAACGAACCAAGACACATTCACAAAAGGATATTTTGTCACATACACGTTCAAAGGAGACAGACAACATGCAGACTTATCTCCACCTACACTACTTTTAGCAAGCAGATCAACACAGCGATTAAATAACACTGGAATATTCTTTCCACTGATAAATTTTTGCCTAATTCAATCACATCTGTTACTCTTCTCTGCTACAAATTAAGCTAGAATCTCAGAGACACTTTAGTCCACAAGGATCCCCAAAACTGTTACCAGGATTACTACACATCCTGGTTACCGTCTAACAAAAAAGGGTGTTTCAAGTGCACAGGCTGCACTATCTGTAAGTACCTACTGACTGGATCTAGATTTCTATATCCTCACACTGGACATCCGATTCAGATCAAACATTAACTGACGTGCACCAGTCATGTTATTTACTTTATAAAATGTCCCTGTGGTTTATTGTATGTAGATAAAACTACTACCAGCTGCATAGCCAATCACAGGTCAAGCATCAGAGAAGCCACACAGGAAAACCAGTGACAAAGTACACCTTGGCAGTGGGCAAGTGGGGAATCTGGGAATGCACACAAACTTCGGGGTTGTTGTACTATTGGCAATGTGTTAAAGAGGGCATCCCTTCCATATCATCAGCAGTTCTGCAACCCTGAATGCTAATGAGTAGCTGCTCCCCCCTCCCCTAGCATCCTTAGTACTTATGACAATCTGTCTTTCCATCTCTAAAGGTGAGATGCTCCCCACACATCGCCACATCATCGAACCTTAGTTCATATCCCGAATGTGTCTTTTCCCATTTTTTCCCTTTAATGCCACCTTTTGGAAGCATTTGTGCATATTAAAACAGGCTAGGGGTAGAAATGCAAGTGCGCTATCTACTTTAAAGAAATACATACTTCTATACAGTTATTGTGCTTGTTATGGGCAGTTTTCTCATGTAACCAACTGAATGTCTGGTAAAACAGGATTTTAGGCTTACCTGTTAACCCCTTTCCAACAATGGACGTACATGTACTCCTGCAAAAACTGTCCCAAGAGTCCGGGTCCCTGTGCGGCTGCACGCCGTTCGGGGACTCCGGAATAATTAAAAAAAAAAAAAAAAAAATGAAATTCTTAGCCAGGCATTAAGTGACGGCCGCGCGCCGCAGCCGGTCACTACGGGGCTAAATCCTTTTCTCTTAGTCCATATAGGTTACTGGTAACTTTGGGAAGGTGACTGCCCTTTAGTAGGCAGGAACAATTCTGGGAAGAAATTGCTGGGTGGAGCCTTTCTCCTCTCCTTAGCTGCTTCTCAGCCATTTCCCTCCAGTAAGATTTGAAAACTCACTAGGTAGTAAGAAGAGAAAAGAAGACTCCTGTGAGCATGAACCTGAAAGGACTCCCACGTTCAGTCACAGGAGAACCAAGCATGGCCCTTTCACAGGGTAGCACCAGTAACCTATATGGACTAAGAGAAAAGGATTTAACAGGTAAGACTAAAATCCTCTTTTCTCTGTTGTCCAATACAGGTTACTGGTAACTTTGGGATGTCCAAACATTGGCTTTCCCAGAGGTGGGAAGGCAAGGACCAAGCGCAGGTCCCCAAAGTCACCAGATCATAAAGTAGCCTTACAATAATAACAAAGTGTCAGCAGACATGAAACTGGGGTATAATCACACCAGGAACTGTAACACAGCACACTGAACTAGAGCCAACTGGGCTCAACAGTTAAGGAGAACTGAAGAGATGAAAAAGATCCTAGACAGGCAAGATTGCCTGGGAGGATCTTCCTCCCAAAGCTGGCATGAGCCGATGCCAGCATATCAACACGGTAGTGTTTAGAGAAGGTGTGCACAGACAACCAAGTAATTGCCTTGCACAACTGATCAGCTGAGGCCTGATTCTTGTATGCCCAAGATGCCCACATAGATCTGGTGGAATAACCCATGAAGCAAAATGGAACCAGCTTCTTCCTCAATTCGTAAGCCTTATGAATAGTAGACTTAATCCAAGATGCTATGGTCACCTTGAATGTCTGTCTCCCTGCCCTGGGACCCTTAGGAATGACTAAAAATGGACTCAGTGATGTGCACATAGAACTTAAGGCATCGCACCACATCCAACAAGTGAAGATCCCTTTCCTTTTAAGATGTAGGGTCAGGACAGAAAGAGGGCACCACAATTTCCTGATTAATGTTGAACTCAGAGACCACCTTTGGGAGAAACTCCTGTGAAGTGCGAAGAACCGCCTTGTCTTTGTGAAACACAAAAAAGGGTGGTTTACAAGGCAGGGCATGCAAGAGAAAAGAAATCTTCCAAGTCAGCAGACATAGAGAAATAGTAGCCAAGGACTGAAAAGGAGGAAGCTGAAGGATGCCCCAAACCAAATTAAGATCCCACTGAGGAGAAGGATTCTTAAAGGCAGGACGAGCATGAGCCACGCCCTGAAAGAAAACCTTAACATCTGGAAGGATGGAGATGCGCCTCTGAAAGAGCACAGAGAGCGCAGAGGTCTGAACCTTCAGGGAACTCAAGCTGAGCACCTTATCTACCCCGTCCTTCAAAAAAGACAGGATTGTAGGAAGATCAAAGTTGTGGGAAAGATCCCCATCAGCACACCAAGAGAGAAAAGTGTATCGAACTCTATGGTACACCTTAGAGGAAACAGGCTTGCGGGCACTAAGCACAGTGGCCACCACACCCAAAGAGAAACCCTTCTTTTCAATATTGAGGATTCCATTTCCATGCCGTCAAACCCAGATGGTCGACATCCTCCCTCCACAGGTACCCCTGTAGAAGAAGATTCGGATGGCGGGGAAGCCGGAAGGGCTCTGCCACAGAAAGATCTAGAAGCTCCGGTAACCAAGCCTGATGAGGCCAGTATGGAGCAATCAGAATGACTGGAGAACCTTCCAGAAGCAGTTTCCACAACACCATGTGTAGCATGGGAATCGGAGGAAAGATGTACACCAGAGGGAAGTGCCATGGGACTGACAAGGCATTCACTGCCAGAGCTAGAGGGTCCCTCCAGAGACAGCAGAACAACGGGACCTTCTGGTTGTGCCGTATCACCATCAGGTCGATGCAAGGAAGTCCCCACTTCTGTACAATGAGGTTGAACACTTCTTGATGCAGTTCCCACTCTCCTCTGTCCACAGTATGCTGACTTAGGATGTCTGCTAGAACTTTGTCTACGCCGGGAATATAAACTTCTGATATGGCAGGAACATGTTCTTCTGCCCAAGACAAAATAGCTTTGACTTCCAACCAAGCTGTGAGATTTCTTGTGCCGCCTTGCTTGATGTAAAGCCACAGCCGTGGCATTGTCTGACTGTACTCAAACTGGGCAGTACTCCAGCTTGAATGTCCAGTACTGGAGAGAATGAAATATTACTCGAAGTTCTAGGACATTGATGGGAAGGAGAGAGATTCCTCCGGAGACCACCAACCCTGGGCATTCATGTGAACCAGAACTGCACCCCAGCCGTATAGGCTGGCATCCCTCACCACTGTTGTCCAGAAGGATCTGCCCTTCAGGAGATTGGACAGGTTAAGCCACCACGACAGGTTCAGCTTCACATGTAGAGGTAGCAAGACTGTCATCCGCAGGAGATCTGTCTTGCCCTTGCAAACCTGGATCACAAACCTCTGAAGTTCCCTTGTGTGAGCCATGGCAAATGGGACTACTTCTGTGGTGGATATGAACTTCCCCAAAAGGGAAGTCAACTTATTGGCAGGCACTGGATCAGAGGCCAGGACCAGACACTTTGTTGCTGATCTGGTGAATCACTTCGTCCATGAGAAACACCATGCCTCGCCTGGTGTCAGAGAGAAGACCCAGAATCACCAGTCTCTGGAATGGTGTCAAATCCGACTTGTCCATGTTGAGGATCCATCCATGATGGGTGAGAGCATGAATGTAGTCCTCGACCTGCTGGTGAAGGAGTTCTGGAGAGGGGGCCTTCAGGAGCAAGCCGTCCATGTATGGAGTGACTCTGATGCCATCCCTGTGTAGCACAGACACTAATGCACCCAGGACACGATTGAAAACCTGGGGGACTGTAGTCAGACCAAAGGGAAGAGCAGAAAACTGAAAATGCCCTTGGTCACAAGCAAACCTGAGGTACTGCCAGCTCTCTGGACGTACGGCGATATGCAGGTATGCATCCTGAAGGTCCAGAGAGGCAAGAAATTCCCCAGGAGACATGGCCGTGATTACCGTCCTCAGGGACTCCTGGTGATAATGAGTCTTAACGACAAAGGAATTGAGATTCTTGAGGTCCAAAATCGCACGACAGCCACTGTCCTTCTGGGAAACCAGGAACAGGTTGGAACAGAAACCCAACCTTTATGGTTTGAGAGATATAGAAGGCTAAAGTTCCCCACCCCCTCTGCTTTCCCTGATGTCAGCTGTAAACTGATAGCAGGAGATCCTTGTCCCGGGACAAGCAGATGACTCTTCAGCAGAGCTGAAATAGCACAATGTATAAAGAAATACTTCATTGGAACGGTCTACAAAGCGTGCCTGCATTATTGCGGCTCTGCTGAAGAGCCTCCTTGAGTTGGCCAACACGCATCTCCTGTTGTCAGCTTTACAGCTGACATTAGGGAAAGTGGAGTGAGAGGGGAACTTAAGCCTCCTATACCTCTCAAACCATGAAGGTTTGAGAGATGGAACTGGGGTCATTTAGTTTCTAACAGCTGCAATATGAAATTTTTTTTTATATAGCGACATTACTAACCCTTTAATTCTGACCAAATCCCCAAATCTATTTGCAGAAATGCAGCCCCAAACACGCAAAGAACCTCTGCTCTCCAGTCCTTCGACGAACAAGTTTCCTTCAGCTATAGCCAAATAATTCAAATTTTGACTCATCAGTCCAGAGCCCCACTGCCATTTTTCTGCACCGCAGTTCATGTCCTTTTGAGCACAGTTGAGTGACTTGCCCCTGTTTCCACGTAGGAGAAGACCACTTCTGATCAGACTTCTCTGGACAGTAGATGGGTGTACCAGAGTCCCACTGTTTTCTGCCAATTATGAGCTGATGTGACATCTTCCGATTTTCGAAGGGAAGCATGATGTGTCTTTCATCTGCTTCCCTAAGTTTCCTTGGCCGACCACTGCATCTATGGTCCTCAGTGCTTGAAATTTCTGCCTGGGAGAGACCTTGCTAAAGCAGTACAACTACTTTGTGTCTTGTTGCTGTGCTCAGCACCAATTTGCCATTTAAAGGACTGCGTTAGCTGCATAACAATTTGCCATTTAAAGGACTGCGTTAGCTGCATAACATCTGATAAGGGACTCACTTACATTAAACTTAAGACCCAGTTTGTTTGGCCGTAAAGTCCCTTATCGGATCTTTAGCCAGCTAACGCAGCTATTAACTGGCAAAAAACCCCAAAGTCCTCAGTGGATGTATTGATATGGGGCCCTAAGCCCACATCAATACATCCAAAGTGCCTAAAACGTGTCCACAGTTAGTAGGATTACCCCTATGAGTGCCAGTGGGGTATAATTACTCCGCTGGCATGCATAGGGTTAACCCAACTAAGTAAAATAACATTGCATTAACACTTATAGTCCTGATGTCCAGCGGAGTCCACAGCTTCCTGGTCATCTTCTGTCCTTCTCTTCATTCTTCTATCTTCCGCCTTCTCTTCTGTCTTCTTTCTTCTGATTCTTCTGTCTGTAAATTAAAAGAAACATTAAGTACCAAGCATGAACATATAGATTGTTTGACCCTTTGAGTGGCAGAGCGGTACGCAACACATTGAAAAGCAATGCATTGCGTACCTAACTGGCACACAAAGGGTTAAATAGTACTACACCATGAATATTCCCACAGTAATGGCCAAAAGTATAAACATGCAAAGAAAAAACAGTATCCATATACACAGAAAACAATGCCATCCATTAATGCTAAGTAAAAGCACTTAGCTATATTCTTCATGTCTCCACCGCTTGGAGCGGCCACTAGGGTGGCGGCAGCCGAGACACAGATACCCAACACTGATCCCCCGTCAGCCCTGTACAGGCCGATGCCCGTAACACAATGAGGGCATTGGAAGTGAGCCTGCCTTTATATATGGGCAGGCTCACTTCCATTTCCCTCACAGGCATTGGCTGGGATGTTCTTCACATCCCAGCCAATCAGATTCAAGTGGCTGTTCTTTAAAATGATTAGCTGGGATGTGAAGAACATCCCAGTCAATGGCTGTGAGGGAAATGGAAGTGAGCCTGCCCATATATAAAGGCAGGCTCACTTCCAGTGCCCTCAGTGTGTTACGGGCATCAGCCCATACAGGACTGAAGGGGGCTGTGTTGGTCATCTGTGTCTCCGCGGAGACATGAAGAATTTAGCCAAGTACATTTACTGTATGTATGACATGTATGACATTTATTTCTGTGTATAAGATTTCTTCTTGGCATGGTTATATATTTTGGCATTAAATAGAGGCATTTAATGTTAGTAATATTCATGGAGCAATACTATTTAACTCTGAGTGCCAGGGAGTTATGCAACGTATTGTTTTGCAATGAGTTGCGTACCCCTCTAACACTCAAAGGGGTAAACAATCTATACGTTCATGCTTGGTATTTAATATTTTATTTTCTTTTACAGACAAAAGAATCAGAAGAAAGAAGGCAGAAAAGAACGTGGAAGATAGCAGCATGGAGAGAAGACAGGACAGTGAATGATCGGTGCTTGGCAGTATGTCAGGCACTGATAGTTAATTGTTTTTTTAACGTTAAGTTCCCAATAATCGATGCTCTTAGCAGCATTTTGGGAACTTAACTCACAAAACAGACGTTCAGCCACAAGACTGTTTTTGTAGCTTAACGTTCTTTAGGGATTTAGCTAGTAGGGCCTTTAAATAACTTGTTAAACACTTTAGCCCTACCAGCTATGTTAACTCCTGCCTTTAAAGCTACCTCTATATGCTTACAAAATCCCTGACTTTGTGCAATTGTACCTAGAAGAATTGATGCTGTTTTGAAGGCAAAGGGTAGTCACATCAAATATTGATTTGATTTAAAAAAAAAATTTCTGTTCACTCATTATGCATTTTGTTAATTGATAAATAAAAAACTATTAACATGTCTATTTTTAAAAATTCGTACTTTACAGCATTTTTTCACACCTGCCTAAAACTTTTGCACATTCCTGTATACCCAAACATACACAAAGACCCACCAAGATCATCACAAGCAGAGCTTGTGCAAACTGAGTATCTTTTATACAGTGATTTATACACACTGTGGAAAATCATCACCTCCTTACATGAACACAGACACAGTGGTACGGATTGTGTATAATTTTGTGTATATCCACCTAAAATGTACATTCACTAGACTGGATACCCACACAGAAGCTACATCGGGAAAATCAATGCAATACTCCAGCCTTGTGTCAATGCAGGACTCCAGCACATTGCAACACATGCACTAACCACCTCACAACCGTAGATCATCATAGGGGTGATACAATCTGTCCAGTATCACAACACAAACAAAGAAAAAGACGAATAAAGATAAAAACTCAGCATCCAAGGCAGATGTGTGGAAATTAGATCCTCAATTTCAAATGTCACACAATAGTGACTAACACTGATGGTCTTAGCTAGTAGTAGATGTCATTGCAAAGTGCATAGCGGGTGTACTGGGTACGTAAATAGAGGGACAACATAGACACCCGAATGTTATCCAGGTATCAATGTCAGTCCTTCATTTCCACACTGTAATCACACATAGGCCCATAGGTTATCTGGGTTAAAGTGGAACTACCACCGCATAACAAATTTATCTTAAATAACTCCCCATCTGGTGACTAGCTGCTTAGTAGCGCTAGTCGACAGAATTATTCCCTTATTCAATAGATTTCTCCTTTCTTCCCCGGCTGACAGGCAGGACGGAGAGCGAACATCTTGCCATAGTGAAGTCCGCGTGCTTGCACTGTCAGTCCCTTCCGGACGGCTCCCAGCAATGCCTCCAAGAGCCGGCTGGGACTGCCAGAGCAGGCACGCGGAAGTCACTATGGCAATATGTCTGCAATCCATTCTGCCTGTCAGCTTGGGAAGAAAGGAGAAATCTACACCCTGTTCCAAATTATTAAGCAAATTATATTTTTCTCATTTACCTAAATAATTGATGTAAATAACAGTCAGCATAATTCTCATGTTTTCAACTATTAAGAGTAAAATTCAAATTTTATTGAACAAACCTCCTAATAACAGTATTTTTTTTAAACATAAAAAACTTACAATGCACTGTTCCAAATTATTACACACAGTAAGTTTCAAAACACTTTATAGGTTGTAAAGAACTGAAAATTGTCATTTGTTGTGTTTGCAGCATATTTACTGAAATCAAAAGCTATTTCAATCAAACTTTTAACAACATTTTTACTTTTTAAACATTTTAACAGGTCACGTTACATTTCAACATAGGACCCCTTATTTGATAGCAGCTTCACAAGTCTTGCATCCATTGAACTTGTGAGTTTTTGGACAGTTTCTGCTTGAATTTGTTTGCAAGATGTCAGAATACCCTCCCAGAGCTGCTGTTTGGATGTAAACTGCCTCCCACCCTCATAGATCTTTTGCTTGAGGATGCTCCAAAGGTTCTCAGTAGGATTGAGGTCAGGGGAGGATGGAGGCCACACCATGACTTTCTCTCCTTTTATCCCCGTAGCAGCCATTGATGCAGAGGTATTCTTTGCAGCATGAGATGGTGCATTGTCATGCATGAAAATGATTTTATTACGGAAAGCATAGTTCTTCCTTCTGTACCAGGGAAGAAAGTGGTCAGTCAGAAACTCCACATACGTTGCAGAGGTCATCTTTACACCTTGGGGGACCCTAAAGGGGCGACCAGCTCTCTTCCCATGATTCTGGCCCAAAACATGACACCACCACCACCTTGCTGACGTTGCAGCCTTGTTGGAACAGGGTGGCCGACCACCAACCATCCACTACACCATCCATCTGGACCATCCAGGGTTGCATGGCACTCATCAGTGAACAGGACTGTTTGAAAATTAGTCTTCATGTATTTTTCTGCCCAATGCAGCAGTTTCTGCTTGTGAGCATTGGTTAGTGGTGGCCGAATAGAAGTTTTATACACAGTTGCAAGACTCTGGAGGACTCTACACCTTGATGTCCGTGGGACTCCAGAGGCACCAGCAGCTTCAAATATGTGTTTGCTGCTATGTAATGGTATTTTAGCAGCTGCTCTCTTGATCCGATGCATGGATCTGGCAGAAATCTTCCTCAATGTGCCTTTATCTGCACGAACCAGTCTTGCTATGAATCAGCCACAAACCTCTTAATAGTGCGATGATCACGATTAAGTTTTCGTGAAATATCTAATGTTTTCATACCTCGTCCAAGGCATTGAACTACTTCACTCTTTTCGGCAGCAGAGAGATCCTTTTTCTTCCCCATATTGCTTGAAAATGGTGCTCTGCTTAATAATGTGGAACACCCACCTTTAGTAGTTTTTCCTTAAATTGGGCTCACCTGGCAATCTAATTATCACAGGTGTCCAAGATTGTTTTCAGTGATCAAAAGAGCCCTGAGACACAATGCCATCCATGAGAAACTGAAAAACAAAATATTTAATCTTTGTGACACTTAAATATCATTTGCATAATAATTTGGAACAGGGTGTATTTAATAAGGTAATAATTCTGGCGACTAGCGATACTAAGCATCTAGTCGCCAAATGGAGAGTTATTTAAGATAAACTTGTTATGCGGTGGTAGTTCTGCTTTAATGAACGATATATGAGCAAATACCCCAATTTTGAGTCCCAAATGGGAGGTAATGCCCCATTGACCATAATGTACCAATATATAGTCCTGGTGGCTAACTATAGACACAAAGTCAGAACACATACAGTGCAGTCTGTTATGGAAATGTATGTACATAGATGTACCAATTCAATGTATCAACTAGATGTCTTCAGACAGAGGAGGTCACACAGCGTTGTGGAGTAGTGTGGTATAGCACAGTACACAAGTACACACAGGGCAGATTTAAAAGTAATACAAATTACAATAATATTTAATAGAAACAGGAATAGGAAATGGCCTAATTGAGACCATTGGGAGACATGGTGTTCAAAGTGTATATACAGCATGCTTCTCTCTGTAACAAAATACAATTCCTATTGCAACCTCTAGTAAGTGGTGGCACATGGTGAACGGTCAACCTCACGGGCAAGTGAGTGTTCTTAATATCCAACCAGTGGAATGCACTGCTCATCTTTCCTACATAATAAAGTCTGCAGGGACACAAATTCATATACAACAAAATCTGATGTGCAAGTCAGTATGTGTTTTATCTTCATCTTCTTATTCATTTGTGGAAGTCAAAACATCACCAGATATCATCGAGTTACATGTTGTACGGTTTAGGCATCATGTTGTACGGTTTAGGCATCTAACACATCCTGTTTTTTGTTTCGATAACCATTTACTTTTTTCATTGGTGGCAACAGGTTCTCTTTCTTTCTTTTCTCTAAATTTGTCAGTTTTCGTGAAAATCTCTCTTTTTCTCCTACCCATCCTAAACGCAACAAAGGGGTGTCTTTTGTTGTAAAATGGTAATGTGCTATCAGTGCAGATTATAGGCCAGAATTTCCTGATTGCTTTTCTTATTTTAGGTCCTTGTGAGGAGTGATCACAAATAGAGGCCACATTATCTCCTTTGTCCCTCATTTGTGGTGTATTAAAGATAAGTTCCTGTGTCAATAAATTGGTAGTCCACTAGGCTTTGGCATAACCACTTTCAAAAAACATATCAGAAATGTCCTTTAGCTGGGCAATGGTGTTTACAAGCTCTGTATTGTTCTGTGTCACCTGGAGAAATTTGAAAAATGGAATCTCTCTAATTTATGATCGGGGGTGATTGCTACCTGTCACGAGTATAGAATTTTTGTCTGTCGACTTACTATAGAGTGTAGAATATATTCTAGGGCCCTAAGTATACAGCTCCAAAAATGCAATACTCTGCATTTTGTAACTCATCTTCAAATGTACAGGAGTATTCAGGTTGTTCAGCTGATCATGCCATGCAGGGCCACGGAAACAGGAGATCATCTATATATTGTCTGCAAAAGACAATATTGTGGTCCAGCAATATGTGTACATAGATAGGTTTGCATATGACAGGGCAACTTTGGAGTCCATCGCAGAGCCCGTCAGCTGAAGATAAAATTATCCTCATATCCATCAATGGGAGCCTTTCCTGTATATCCGGATGCTATAAGTGCCTCTCTAACAGCCTGACTTCCCTGTTCATGGAGCTCAAAGGGTTAAAAACATCAAAAAAAGATGCCTCCAGTTATTAAAATTGTTCCACTTTTGTTAAAATAATGCACCAATATGTGTACAAAGTAAGTTATACTTTCTCCGCCGCTGTGTGCGACCCCAACAAAATTGATTAGCAGCATAGTCCACCGCCCATCCTTCACTCACGGGCCGATGCCTGTTCCACACCGAGGGAATTTGAACAGAGACTGCCTTTATATATGAGCAGTAGCTGTTCCAATTCCCTCACAGCCATTGGTGTGGAAAGGATGGTGGGAGTCTATGTTGCACATCAATTTCACTGCCGCCACCGCAGCAGCAAAGAAATAGGAAAGTATAACTTTATTTTGTTTACATATTGGAGCATTATTTTAAAATGAGCAGTAAACATTTTTGTATGAAAACCTACATGTTATAGGACTTTTCCTGCGGAGTAAAACAAGGTCACTCCCACCGCTGTCAGTTGTTTCCTGATTGTTCTGACAGGAAATGACTCAGCAGTTTCTATCAAATTCTATGGAGAACTGTAAGTCACTGACTTTCCTCTCCATTAGAATGTAACAGCAGAACTAATTAGAATGTGACCACTAGAGGGCACTGCTAATGTTAAAAAAAAAAAAAAAAAAAAAGGTTTAAACTGTAATAACTCTGGAAATATGCATGTCTCAGCAGTGGAAGTACCCTTATTTTACTTAACATGAAACACCATACAATATATCTTTATTCATAAAAGAGGCTTTTAGTCTTACCTGTTAAATCCTTTTCTCTTAGTCCATAGAGCTTACAGGTACCATGGGGAGGCGACAGCTCCTCCCAGTAGGCTGGAACAATTCTTCAAGAAGTGGCTACCTAGCCCCTCCAGTTAGATTTGTGACACTAAATCTACCGAGCTAGATAGCGAGAAGAAGAGGAAAACACCAGTGAGCATGGATATGACCCCCAAAAGTCCAGCTACAGGAACAGGGAGACCTATAAGTTATATGGGCTAAGAAAAAAAGGGTTTAATAGGCAATACTAAAATCCTCTTTTCTCTGTCGTCCAATATAGCTTACAGGTACCATGGGGATGCAACACTGAGTTCCCAGGGTGGGGAAAAAAGAAAAGGAAAAGGACCAAGCGCTGGCCCCCATGATACCAGAGTTCCCATGGACTATCCAGGACACGGAACAGTGCAAACTAACAAAGTGTCAATGGACACTGTATAATAGTAATACAGTACACTAGAACAAGAGCCAAATAATAAAGAGCTATAAGGCACAGAAAATAAAGTCCTAGACAGGCAAGGCTGTCTCGAGGACCTTCATGCCAAAACTGGGTTCAGTTGAAGCCAGAACATCAACACGGTAGTGTTTGGCAAATGTGTGCACAGATGACCAAGTAGCCACCTTGCACAGCTGATCAGCAGGGGCCTGATTCTTGTATGCCCAGGAAGCCCTAACAGACCTAGTGGAATCCGCTTTGATATCAAAGGGAACAGGTTTCATCCTGAGTTCCTAAGCCTTACGGATAGTGGACTTAATCCAGGATGCAATGGTCACCTTGGATGCCGCCTTACCTTCCATAGGACCCTCAGGGATGACAAACAGGTCATCAGTCTGGCAGACAGACTCAGTGCAGTGCACTTAAAACTTGAGGCAATGCATCACATCAAACAAGTGGAGATCCCTCGCCTTGTCTGATTTAGGACCATGACAAAGAATCTTTTGATTAATGTGGAATGCAGAGACCACCTTAGCAAGAAATTCCTAGGAGGTACGAAGAACAACCTTATCCTTGTGAAACACCAGGAAAAACCTGGTACAAGACAAGGCCTGCAACTCAGCAACTCTGCGTACAGAGACCACAGCCATCTTCCATGTCAGAAGACAGAGGAATGGTTGCCGAGAACTCAAAGGGAGGCCGCTGCAAGACACCCAAAACCACATTAAGGTCCCACTGAGGAGTGGGAGCCTGTTAAGCAGGAAAGCATGAGCTACACCCTGAAAGAAGACCTTGACATCCGGTAAGATGGCAATGTATCGCTGAAAAAAAGACAGAAAGAGCCGAGGTCTGAACCTTCAAGGAACGAAGGCCAAGACCCTTGTTCACTCCATCCTGTAAAAAAAACAGGATAGCCAGAAGATCAAATTCCTGTGAGGACAGATCCCTGTCCACACACCAAGAGTGGAAAATAGACCAAACCCTATAATAAGCTTTAGAAGAAACAGGCTTTCTAGCCTGAATCATAGTGGAATCCACTTCGGAAGACTAGCCCTTCTTCCTCAGGATGGGAGGCTTCAACCGCCATGCCATTAAAGCCAGATGGTCCACATCCTCCTTACACAGGTAACCCTGAAGGAGATCCGGTCTGCGTGGCAGAGGAAATGGTTCTAGAAACAACAGGGCCAGTAGTTCTGAAACCAAGGCTGTCTGGTCCACTAAGGTGCAATCAGGATGACTAATGCTCCATCCATCCGAATCATCTGCAGTACCCTGGGCAGGAGAGGAAGTGGAGGAAAGATGTAGGCCAGATGAAACCCGCCAAGGAATCAATAGAGCATCCACCACAAACACTAGAGGATCCTCCAGAGAGGATAAAACATCTGAACTTTCCGGTTGTCCCTGGTGGCCATCAGGTCTATCGAGGGAAGACCCCACCTATGCACTAGGAGGTTGAACACTTCTGGGTGAAGCTCCCACTCCCCAGGATCCACTGCGTGGCAACTGAGGAAGTCTGTTAGGACATTTTTCTATGCCTGGGATGTGCATGGCGGAGATAGCAGGCACATGATCTTCTGCCTAGTTTAAAATAGCCTTGACCTTGAACCAAGCAGCAGAACTTCTGGTGCCTCCTTGCTTGTTGATGTGAGCCATGGCCATGGCATTGTCGGACAGGACTCGGACCAGGCACCCCATCAGATGAGAGGACTAATACCGCTGAGCATGGGATATCACCCTGAGCTCCAAGATGCTGATGGGAAGAAAGGTCTCCTTCACTGACCAACAACCATGAACACTCAGATGACCCAAGACTGCACCCCAACCTAACAGGCTGGTGTCCGTCATCACAATGGTCCAGTATGGGATCACGAATGGTCTCCCTCTCTCCAGGTTGAAGAGGTTCAACCACCAGTGAAGGCTCTGTTCCACTACCGCAGGGAGGGAGACAGGATGATCCAGAATATCAGAGTTCCCCTTGCAAACATGGATCACACACCTCTGAAGCTCTCTGGCATGGGCCATGGCAAACAGTACCACTTCCATAGTGGATATCATCTTCCCCACCAGAGAGGAGAACTTCTGTGCTGTAGCCAACGCCCATGTCAGGGCAGAAGACACCTTGGAGGTGAGCTGCTGAATCGAATCCTCCTGCCAGATAAACTATATGTCACAGTTTTCAAAACACTCAGACCAGTAGGTGAAATAAAATGCAGTTTTATTAAGAACAAAATAAAGGACAAAGATCGCCCCTTATAGGCAGCAATGCGTAGCAGCAGGAAGGCAATAGTGTGACCAATATACAAGTATAGCATAAAATAGTACAGGCCATTGGCAGATACTGAGTACAGAGATACAAGTGTTAACACAATAATCAGTCCATCTCAGTTGTGATGTTTGGCACGCCCAAGGTGAATAAAGGCAGTAAATGGTGGAGAGGACTCAACACCAAATGTTCATAATACTGAGATAACTGTCCAGCAAAGAGGAACCTGCTGTCACGGTTTATTATGACTCTCAGACACAAGTTAGGTAAAAAAAATCAATTTTATTGAAATAATAAATGATAACTTAGGATGGCAATAACATACATATATATATATATACAGAATATAGCACAGACAGAAGGCAGACTCTACCGGTCCTGTCAATATACCGGACAGGACAGTCTTTAGGCTCTACCGGCCTTGCCAATACCGGGTAAGGCAACCTGCAGATGGAATAGCATAACGGTTTTACCGACCTTACCAAATTACCGGGCAAGGGAGCCTCAATAGATACACAATGTAGGCTCTACCGGCCCTGCCAATACCGGGTAAGGCAACCTCAGATGGAATGTGGTAAAAGGTTCTACCGGCCTTACCAATACCGGGCAGGGCAGCCCAGAGATAATAGCAGCAGTCAGATGGAACTGGCAAATTAGCAGAATCGTTAAGCAGCAAGGCTTTGGAGCAAACCAGCGTCCGCACGCTGGAAACAACACTGAATAGTATAGCCGTTAGGCTTAGCGAGCAAACCAGTGACCGCACACTGGAGTAACAAGCAAGTAGTATAGCCGCAAGGCTTAGGAGCAAACCAGCGTCCGCACGCTGGGACCAACACAGATTAGTATAGCTGAAAGGCTTTGGAGCAAACCAGTGACCGCACACTGGTGTAACAAGTGAGTTTGTATAGCCGCAAGGCTTAGGAGCAAACCAGCGTCCGCACGCTGGGACCAACACAGAATTGTATAGCTGATAGGCTTTGGAGCAAACCAGTGACCGCACACTGGTGTAACAAGCGAGTTTGTATAGCCGCAAGGCTTAGGAGCAAACCAGCGTCCGCACGCTGGGACCAACACAGATTTGTATAGCTGATAGGCTTTGGAGCAAACCAGTGACCGCACACTGGTGTAACAAGCGAGTTTGTATAGCCGCAAGGCTTAGGAGCAAACCAGCGTCCGCACGCTGGGACCAACACAGATTTGTATAGCTGAAAGGCTTTGGAGCAAACCAGTGACCGCACACTGGTGTAACAAGTGAGTTTGTATAGCCGCAAGGCTTAGGAGCAAACCAGCGTCCGCACGCTGGGACCAACACAGATTTGTATAGCTGATAGGCTTTGGAGCAAACCAGTGACCGCACACTGGTGTAACAAGCGAGTTAGTATAGCCGCAAGGCTTGGGAGCAAACCAGCGTCCGCACGCTGGGACCAACACAGAATTGTAGCAATGTCACCAACGCGACCAGGCAGAAGGTCGCCAGGATACTGAAGACAGGTGATGAGATGACAGGAACCAGCAACGATCAGTCAGGTCAGAAAACAGCAGAGAAGTTCAGCAGGAACTGCAACACCAGAGACTAGGCCGGAACCAGGACTGGAAGTACTTCAGCATGCAGGAAACACTGGAACAGTAGAGATCAGGAACTCAGGAACACTGGAACAGAGGCCCAGCTATCACTAGCATAGTGATAGCAAGAAGGTCAGAAACAACACGAAAGGGCACTCAAAGGGTGCCCAATCCAGGTTTAAATAGTCAATAAGAGGCGGGCTATCTGCAGACAGCCAATAGAAGCCCCCTACTGGTGACAGACAAGTAACTGCAGCAAATCACGGGCACCGTGATAGTACCCCCCTTTCAAAGACCCCCTCTCCTAGAATAGGGTTTAGGTTTCTGCGGGTAATTGGCATGAAAGGCCCTAGTTAACCTAGGTGCATGAAGGTCCGTACTATCCACCCATGACCGATCCTCAGGACCATACCCTTTCCAATGTACCAGGTACTGTACCCTTCCTCTAAGCCTACGGGAATCAATAATGCTCTGAACCTCGTACTCCTCCTGGCCCTCGACCTCAACAGGTCCTGGCACCACAGGTGTGGTAGTATAGCGATTGCAAACCAGAGGCTTAAGAAGGGACACATGGAACACATTATGGATACGCATGGATGCAGGTAGGTCTAGTGCATAGGAGACAGGGTTAATTTTGCGAATAACTCTGTATGGACCAATAAACCGAGGAGCCAACTTATTAGACGGAACCTGCAGCTTGAGATTTCTGGAGGAAAGCCATACTCTATCCCCAACCTGAAAGGAAACCGCTGGAAGCCTTCTGCGATTAGCATGGCGCTGATGACGCTGAAATGACTGACCAAGTGCCCTCTGAACTTGTGCCCATGTGGAACGGAGTTGCTCGATATGCTCATCCAGAGCTGGAATCTGTTGCGTCTGAAATGAGTCTGGAAGCAAACAGGGCTGGAACCCATAATTAATCAGAAACGGAGAGCTCCCAGATGAAGAATTGACCGCACAGTTCCTGGCGAACTCTGCCCAAGGCAACAAGTCGGACCAATTATCATGATGGTCAGTAACGAAACAACGGAGAAATTGTTCCAAGCCCTGATTAGCTCGTTCAGCGGCTCCATTGGTCTGGGGATGGTAGGCAGAGGAGAAGGACAGCTGTATGCCCATCTGTTGGCAAAATGCCCTCCAAAATCTAGACACAAACTGGCTCCCCCTGTCAGACACCAGTACCCTAGGCACTCCATGCAACCGGAATACTTCTCTGGCGAACACCATTGCCAATTCCTTCGCTGAAGGAAGACCACGGAGGGGCACGAAATGAGCCATTTTAGAAAACCTGTCCACCACCATGAATATAAAGGAGTACCCCTTCGACATAGGCAACTCTCCCATAAAATCAATGGAAACATGAGACCAGGGGCGTTCGCCATTAGGCACCGGTTGAAGCAAGCCCACAGGGAGATGTCTCGGGGTCTTAGCGCGGGCGCAGGTGGCACAGGCATTCGTAAATTCGGCACAATCGTTTCTCATGGAAGGCCACCAAAATAACTGAGAAAGGGACCATAACAATTGGTCTCTACCAATATGTCCCGCAGCCTTAGAGGAATGGTAGGTTTCGAGCAGCCTAGTACGAAATGATTCAGCGACAAAACATTTGCCCACTGGGGTTTCATGGGGAGCGGACCCCTGAGAGGCCAGGATCTCCTCCCCTAGAGGAGAAGTGATACTCGTGCGTATAGTAGCCAGTATTCTATCAGGTTGGATGATAGGAGCTGGTGCTTCCACTCTGTCACTGTCGGCCTCAAATTGTCTTGACAGTGCATCAGCCCTGATATTTTTTGACCCTGGCAAATATGATACAATGAAATTAAATCGAGACAGGAACAGTGCCCACCTGGCCTGACGAGAGGACAATCTCTTGGCCTCCGAGAGATAGGTCAGATTCTTATGATCTGTTAGGATTAAGACAGGATTCTTAGTACCTTCAAGCAAATGACGCCATTCCTTAAGAGCAAGGATAATGGCCAATAATTCTCTGTCACCTATCTCATAGTGGCTTTGAGTGACAGTCAACTTTTTAGAGAAAAACCCACAAGGTCTGAGAGTTCCACCTTTCTCGTGTCGCTGCGAAAGTACTGCCCCGACCCCAATATCTGAGGCATCAACCTCTAACGTAAATGGAAGTAAAGGATTGGGGTGGGATAACACAGGAGCCGCAGCAAATGCCAGCTTCAAATTCTCAAAGGCTTTCTCAGCAGATACCGGCCAACAAGAAGGATTAGCACCCTTGTGCGTAAGATCGGACAGAGGTTTGACAATGGAAGAAAAGTTCTTAATAAACCTCCTATAATAATTAGCGAAACCCAGGAAACGCTGTATGGTTTTAAGACCCTTGGGTTTTGGCCATTGTAGGACAGCTGACAACTTTTCTTTGTCCATGGCAATGCCATCATTGCCAATTATGAACCCCAAGAATGGCACACTGGTTCTATGAAACTCACATTTTTCCATTTTACAAAATAATTTGTTCTCACGGAGTCGTAGCAATACTGCGGATACATCTTTGATGTGCTGTGCCATGTTTTGGGAGTAAATCAGTATATCGTCGAGGTACACCACAACACATGTCTGTAACATATCTCTCAGAACATCATTTATCAGTTCCTGGAAAACTGCGGGTGCATTACACAGCCCAAAAGGCATTACTAGATACTCGTAGTGCCCAGCTCGAGTATTAAAGGCCGTTTTCCACTCATCACCTGCTCGAATGCGAACCAGATTGTAAGCGGCCCGTAGGTCCAACTTGGTAAATATCGAAGCGCCAAACTGTTGGTACACATCCGGCATAGCAGAGGAGGTGCACATGACCTTAATAGGCTGGATGACGCACTTGTCCATACAAAACTGGGACCAAGCAGCAATTTCACACTTTTTCCAATCGAATTGTGGGTTATGTAACTGTAACCACGGAAATCCCAATATCACCGCATGGTGCGGGGAATTAATCAGTTGAAACTGCTGCTCTTCTCTGTGAAGTGCCCCAATAGTCATAGACAATGGCATAGTTTCAAATATAACCTGAGGCGGTTCTAAGGGTCTACCATCAATCGCTTCAATAGTCAAGGGGTTTTCTCTTTCAATGCGTGGAACTCCGTGCAATTCAGCAAAGGTATTATCCATAAAATACCCTGCTGCACCGGAGTCAACCAAGGCCAAAACCTCCACAGAGCGTTGTGCCCAAGACAATACCACCTGTATGGTGGGTTTCATTATGCCCGACACTGGGGACGATTGTACACCACCTAGGGCCTGTCCCCCAAGATACCCTAGGTGTGTGCGTTTCCCGGACGTACCGGACAGGAATTTAGCAAGTGCCCTTTTTTACCGCAGTATAAACATAACCCTTGTTTTTTGCGATATAGTCTCTCTGCCTTGGATAGTCTAGTGAAGCCTATTTCCATAGGTTCACTTGTTTCCCGTACTGGTTCACTAGACTTCAATGCCAAGGGAGGGATGGGTGGGCAAAACATGCTACTAGGCTCATTATTTTTTGACCGTAACTTACGATCTCTGGCAATTGATCTCTCACGTATTCTGGAGTCAATTATCATAACATACTCAATGTAATCATCTAGATCAATAGGTAGATCTTTAGCAGCGATTTCGTCTTTAATGTGGTCATTCAGGCCTTGAGAGAAGGCTGCCAATAATGCCTCGTTATTCCAACCTACCTCTGCTGCCAATGTGCGGAATTCGATGGCATAGTCGCCCACTGTACGCCTGCCCTGTTGTATCTCCATAAGGCGTTTGGCAGCAGAGGTGGTTCTACCAGGAGGCTCAAACACTCTTCGAAAGGAACGCACAAATTCACTAAAGTTCTTAGTACAAGGTTTAGCATTCTCCCACAAGGGGTTAGCCCAGGCCAATGCTCTGCCAGTGAGCAGTGATATCGTGAACCCCACTTTACTACGATCATTGGGAAATGCGTGTGCCGTCAATTCCATAAAGATTTCGAGTTGATTGATGAACCCTCTGCAGAGACTAGGGTCACCATCATATCTTAGCGGCAAGGGTGCAGAAGCCGTTAACCCTTTAACAGTACCCCCTAGGGGTCTGGTATCACTTTCCGGTGTCTGACTTGGCGAGACCACCGGGCTAGAGCTAGATTGGTCAGCAGGTACCGTGCGTTCAAGGATCGTTTGAATTGCAACTGCCAACTGATCCAAACGTTGCTCGAGCACATCCATCCTTGTATTTGTATAGCTGATAGGCTTTTGTATAGATTTGTATAGCTGATAGGCTTTGGAGCAAACCAGTGACCGCACACTGGTGTAACAAGCGAGTTAGTATAGCCGCAAGGCTTGGGAGCAAACCAGCGTCCGCACGCTGGGACCAACACAGAATTGTAGCAATGTCACCAACGCGACCAGGCAGAAGGTCGCCAGGATACTGAAGACAGGTGATGAGATGACAGGAACCAGCAACGATCAGTCAGGTCAGAAAACAGCAGAGAAGTTCAGCAGGAACTGCAACACCAGAGACTAGGCCGGAACCAGGACTGGAAGTACTTCAGCATGCAGGAAACACTGGAACAGTAGAGATCAGGAACTCAGGAACACTGGAACAGAGGCCCAGCTATCACTAGCATAGTGATAGCAAGAAGGTCAGAAACAACACGAAAGGGCACTCAAAGGGTGCCCAATCCAGGTTTAAATAGTCAATAAGAGGCGGGCTATCTGCAGACAGCCAATAGAAGCCCCCTACTGGTGACAGACAAGTAACTGCAGCAAATCACGGGCACCGTGATACCTGCTGCACTTGAACACTAGCCCCCATGGGCGTACCAACGGAGCAAGTAGACTGCCAGAGCTTGAGCCAATAGCCCCCACGGGCGTGACAACGAAGGCAACTGGAATGCAAGAGTTTGAGCCAAAAGCCCCCACGGGCGTAATGGAAGCAACCGTATTGCAAGAGCTTGAGCCAATAGCCCCCACGGGCGTAAAGGAAGAAACTGAATTGCAAGAGCTTGAGCCAATAGCCCCCACGGGCATAACAGAGACGTGCGCCTACCGGGCGCGGTAACGAACTTCACTATACTGCAAGGAGAGAGATTGCTCAGACCAAAGGCAACACTCTGTACCAGACTGGAGGCTCAGAACCAGGACGCAGCTCTGCACGGGTTAATGGCTCGATAGTTGGAACACAGCTCTGCACGGGTTAACGGCTCGGTAGTTGGAACACAGCTCTGCAGGGAGCAGCTCAGTAGCAGGATCTCAGCTCAGCACAGGTTAGCCACTGCAGCCGCTCAGGACAGTAGATGGAGGAAGTCAAAATGTCGCCTCAGCGACAGAGGAAGCTTGAACTGGTGCAGGTCACGGAGCTGGAACGTCAACAAGCCGGGACGAATCATGGTGCAGGTTCCCAGACAAGCCAGATCAGGATACAAGCAGGAACGTCAGCCAGGCCGGGTCAAATCACGGAGCAGGAACACAGGAACGTAGTCAGAGCAAGACAAGTCGGTACACCGGAAATCAGGAACGCAGGAACACAGCACAGCAAAACTGGCTCAGGAACACCACGAAAGGGCACATGACAGGTCCCACTGGCCCAGTATAAAAAGGTCACCAGGGGCGGGCCAAACAGGCTCAACCAATCGGAGCGCAGCACAAGCGAGAGTGACATGAGGGGAAAAACTGCACCGTGATACTATACTCCACAGAGTGTCAAACCAGAGGCCAACGAACACCAGGTTCTGAGATGGAACCAGAGCGGACTTGTCCATATTCAGGATCCAACCATGCTGGAGGAGGATCTGAGAGCATTCCTGGACTTGGCGGACCAGTAGATCCCTGGAAGGAGCCTTGTGCAGAAGGTAGTCCATATAAGGTGTCACCCAGATCCCCTTGGTGCGCAGGAAGATAATCAATGCACCTAAGACCTGAGCGAACACCTGAGGAGCTGTGGCGAGTCCAAAATGGAGGGAAGTGAACTGGAAATGTCAAATGTCGCAGGCATACCTGAGGTACTGCCGAATGTGCAGATACGAATCCTGTAGATCCAAGGATGCCAGAAATTCCTCTGGACACATCGCCACGATGACAGAACGCAATGACTCCATCTTGTAGCATTTTTTTTTAAACTTTATTGAAATATTTAGTGGTACAAGCAATGAGGTATGTCAATAACAAATGAAGAAAGAAAGTTAATGACAAAAATTTGCAAATGAATATAAATGACACAATGGAATCAATGACATCAAGAAGTCACCAGGAATTGGAACAAGTAGGTCAATATCTACATGAGAGAGCAATTGTGGGTTAGCAAGAACCCATCAATGTCTGCATCGTAACAGCCAACAGTCCACAGCTCGTTAAACAGATCTAAAGTGGAGGTCATGATTGCATGACATTTCTCCATCTGAAGTCTTTGTAGGATTAAAGCTTTCCAGGAGGAAAGGGATGGAGCATCAGGAGAAAGACACATTTGGGCTATGAGGCTCTTAGTGACCGAGAGTAGGATGAAGATGCCTAGCAGTGTTTTCCTAGGAATAGCTTTGGGGGTTCAGAGAGAGGACAGGACCACCAGATGTAGAGCATGTTGCCCACTGCTTGTTGACATTTCCAAAAAGTTTGAGAGGAAGAGGAGAAGCGAGACAATTTGTCAGACGTGAGGTACCACCAGGTGAGAAAATTATAATTTGTTTCCCGTAGAGCAGAAATTCTGACACAGAGACGAGAAGTATGAACGATACGGGATCATTGAGGCACCGATAGGGACAGTACAAGTTCTTTCTCCCATTCAAGAAAAAAGTACCGTTTAGAGTCTCGTGCTCTAATTAGGGTCATGGAATAGAAAATTGAAAGGGGACATAGGGAAAGAGGAGGATTAGAAATGAGCAACTCAGAGGCTTGGTAATATTTAATTATATCTGGTACACTAAGGTCACCCTCACGCGTATTCCATCTCAAAATTTTCTTGCAAAGTCGTGGGTGTTTCTTAGTCCAAATGAAGGATGTAAGAGAGGACTGAAGAGCATTGAGATAGTGGAGGGGGATATGAATTGAAAAGCCATTCAAGATATAATGGATTTTTGGAACAAGCATCATCTTGACCAAGTTTATCTGACCCAGCCAGGAAACCAAAAGGTTGGACCAGAATGCAATGTCCGTCTGAACATTGCAGATAAGTGGGGGGAGATTAATATCTGCAAGACAAGAGGTAAAAGAAGAAAGATGGATCCCCAAGTACCTAATCGAGGAATTCCGACAACTCGAAAATGCGAGTGTAAGAGTTGTATGGAAGGTTCATCTGCATTGATGTTGAGGGCTTCTGATTTGTTAAAATTTCTTAGCCTGTGATAGGGTGCAATATGTGTGTAAGAGATGGAGGAAAGGAGGTAAGAAGGTTAGAGGACAGGAAATGAATTGCAGAACATCGTCAGCAAAGAAGGCTATCTTGTATTGTCGTTTTAGGTGGGAAATGACCGTAATTTCGTTGGATTGTCGGATGGAGTTTAGGAGGGGTTCTAGTGACAATATAAATAAGAGAAGAGATAAAGGGCAGCACTGGCATGTACCGTTGGTGATACTAAGGGGTTCGGATAGGGTCCCATTTACCCGGATTCGTGCAGATGGTGAAGAATAGAGGCTGGAAATGCAATTCAACATACAAGGGCCAAAGTCAGCATTTTCAAGAACTGAGGAAAAAGTACAATCAACGCACTCTGTAGAAAGCTTTCTCAGTGTCTGTAGAGATCAATATCAACATTGTGCTGAGTATATGACAGAGATTGCTAGTGCAGTGTTATGTCTCGCCCCTCTGGTGGGCACAAATCCACTTTGTTCAATGTGTACTAGCATCGTCATTAAAGGGATAGTAATACTTCATTTTATCTTTATTTTATTTTGTAGGCATTAAAAAACATGAAGAACGATATAAGTCTCATCTCTCAGACCTTTATGGTTTGAGAAATATTCACAAGAAAAGTTTCCCCCTCCCGCCCCTTTTACCTAGTGTAAGCCATCTCTTCTCAGATGTGGAATGCAGTCCATAGACTAGACAGATAACAGCAAGGGACAATATTCTTCCTATCAGAACTATGAAAGCCCTGCCCCCCTTGACAAGCTTTTCAGCTTTTTCCCTTATCTTAATTGAAGATTATCCCTCTCTGCAGTCTAACTGGGCACCTCCCTTCTGATCTGGCTGAACAGTGTTACATCAGTAAAAGGGGCGGGAGGGGGATACTTTGTCATTGAATTACTCTTGAACTATAACTCTGACAGTATTGAAATAACACTCTCCAAAGTCCAAATACTATGATGATTAATTAGAGCTGCTTTTATTATGAAACATTACTATCCCTTTAAAGGTTTCAACCAGTTGGCTAGCATTTTCGACAGTATTTTAATGTCAACGTTTAGCAGCAAGATGGGTCTGTAGTTTGAGCAGCTTTCTGGATCTTTATCAACTTTGTGTATGACTACGATATGAGCTTCTAATGTCAGAGACACAAAGGGTGCCCCTGAATGGATTAGGTTAAAGAGTGTGGAGTGAGAAGGGATTGGAAAGTGCAGTAGTATAGTAACGTAAGGCAATCTGGGTCCGGGCTCTTCCCTAAAGCCACTGGTTTAATGGCCCTCCTGATCTCACTGATCGAGGTTTTTCCAAGTCAGCTCTTTCTGTAGGTGAAAGACTGGGGACCTTTGCAGATTCGAGGAATTCAGTTAAGGCTTAGGAGGGCCTCCTGTCATTATGGTCACAGTTAGGTTCGAGGTTATAAAGTGTCACGTAATACTCCATGAAAGCCTCGGCTATGTTAGGGAAAGAAGTTTGAGGATGACCATCCAAGTTTCTGACCTGTTTAAGAGTTTTAGTACGTCTGTGTTTTTTAACTAAGGCAGCAAGAGACTTACCACATTTGTTACTTTCTAGATAATGCCAGTATCTGAACCACATAGTGGATTTGGCTATGTTCTGTCTCAAAAGAGCATTTAGTTCCTTTTAAAGTTTGCAGTGTTTGTAGGATTGAGGGAGGAGAGAAGATTTATGTTGGGATTCAAGGCATTGGAATTCATTCAATAGGACAGGGTACAATTCAGTTATTCCCGTTTCTGGTGGGCTCCCAATTTGATGAAATGGCCTCTCATTACCGATTTATGGGCTTCCCAAATTGTTGAAAATGCAATAACAGGGGTGTAGTTGAGGTCAAAGTATTCTACAATGTGTTCTGAGAGGCGTTTAGTGTCAGGAGGTATTATTAAGGAAGGTTTCATTCAGGGACCAGTGAGACCGGGAGGGTCTAAGGTCACAAGAACTGGGGAGAGGTCAGTCTATGAAATCTTGCCTATCGATGTGCCGTGGAGGTGGTGTAGTAGCTGTTGAGGCAAGAAAGATGTAATCAATGCGACTATAGGAGGCATGAGGTGAGGAACAGAAGTGAAGTCTTTCACAGAAGGGTGTAGGGCTCTCCAAGTGTCAACTAGTTGCAGATAATCAAGTTTGTCTCTTAGAAATTTGAGGTGAGAGTGCTTAAAGAAGGATCTACCCATAGAATTATCTAATTGGGGGTCTAAGGCAATGTTGAAGTCCCCTCCCAGTATCAGTTGAGTTTCTTCAAAAAGGTATCCACCCGTTTTAATAGCTTTGCCAGGAATGAAATTTGGTTCTTGTTGGGAGCATAAACATTGACAATTAGAAAGGGGACATTACTGAGTAAGCCTCTCAATATTAAGTATTGTCCCAAGTCTGAGGCTCTACAGGAGTAGAGGGAATGTTTAAAGTAGTTAACAACACCTTAATGAGACACTCAGCAGAGGGTTCAGGGTCAGCTTCAAAGGGTCACCATAAAATTGGGAAGAAGCCCCTTCAGAACACACGCCATCCTCAGATTCCCCATCTGAAACCTCCAGAGAAGAATCAGATAGATCAGGAATACCAGGAGCCTTGAGGCCACAAACCTGAAGGAAGTGGGGGGCCTTCAGGACTGAAGAACCCCCTGAAGAGAAAGAGGAAACTGTGCCATAGAGGACTTTAAGTCCTTGACCCAAGGTGGCTCTTAATCATGGCTAGAAGGCCCCAGTGGAGACGCAGACGCCGCAGCGCATGAGGGGCAAAAGTGACCTGACTACCCTATGGGAAGCCCAGATTGGCATGAGGAGCAGTATTTGAAGGGGGAAGTCAAAGACACCCCTGAATCCTTAGCCTTAGCCCCATGTCCTAGTGGATCCAACATCCTAACAGAAGAAAAGAATCGAACAGTAAAGGGAGACCCAAATACTGTTACCCAGATTAAGGATTTCACCCCAGAAGACCTAAAATGTACTTATCTGGCAAGCGAAGGGTTAACCTGAGGAGGAGAGCAGAGGAAACCAAGCCCTGCCTATGAGAGAGTAAAATAAAATGGCTACCGCACAGGGTACTGCCAATCAGAAAATGGCCGGCGAAACGGGCGTTTATGGGAAATGTACTTTTCCCAATACAGAGTACCAATAGCATAACCAAATCCCCCTGAAGCCCCAAGACACTGAGGACGTCCACCGGAATGTTAGGTAAGGGAAGACAAGAAGAATGAGCCGTGTGCAAAAGAGTCTCAACACAGTGCAATAAGGCATGGAAGGGGTTAAAACACACCAGACAGCCCAAATGCTCCAAAGACTCAGACAGACAACCTAAAATATACTCAACATGAGTGCAGGAGGCATGAAACAACTCCATAAAGACCCCTTTACGGAGGAGAACTGTGGGAAAAGTAGACCATAGCACTCAAAGGGTCGCTCACCTTTTCTGCAGGTCTTCTTTCTTCAGATTACTATTGCAAGGAAGAAGCCTCAGAGAGACTCCCTCTGGGGAGAGAGAGAGAGGGAGAGGGAGAGGGAGAGATGGGTTGCATGGTTCTCTGTCAGGGCTGGAAAGGTGCACAAACAGCGCTTGTTAACTGGGCAATCCACCAGGGGAAGCCAGTAATTGTAATCCGCCTAACTGGGGAATTTGGACACTCCACACCTAAGAAAAATAATAAAATAATTAAAACCAAGCATAACTGTTCGAAGCCTTCCTACCAGGATGATGGAACAAATCTTATCTGGAGAGGGGAGTGGCTAGGTAGCCTGCTATGGAGGAGAGGGAGGCTCTACCCTGCACTTCCTGAAGAATTGTTCCAGCCTACTGGGAGGAGCTGTCGCCTCTCCCTGGTACCTGTAAGCTATATTGGACGACAGAGAAAAAAAAGTTTACTGCTCCTTTAACAAAAGTGGAACAATTTTAATAGCTGGAGGTATCTTTATTGATCTTCACCCGCACACTAATACATAGTTTAACCATTTGAGTCCCAGAGAGGTGAGCAAAGCATTGCATACCCCTCTGGCACTCAAGGGGTTAAACTATGTATAAGTGTGTGGGTTATATTGTGCAAACATTTATTTAGACGTATTTTTTCATTTACTACTACAAGACAAGAAGAAAGAAGATACAAGAGAGAAGAATGAAGAGAACAGGAGATGACCAGGATGCTGAGGACTCCGCTAGACATCAGGATTAATGCTAAGTGTTACTTTTTATGGGATGTTGATATGTACCTTAGTCGGGTTAACCCCACTGGCACTCATAGGGTTAATTCTACTAGCATTGAACAGTTTTAGGTACTTTGGATGTAATGACATGGGGCTTAGAGCCCCATATCAATACATCCACTGGGGACTTAGGGTTTTTTTTTTCTGCTTTCAATTGCTGAGTCAGCTGTCTAGAGATCCGATAAGGGACTTTAGTCAGAAAAAAAACTGGGTCTTAAATTTCCCGCGATAAAGTGAGTCCCTTATTGTATCTTTTGGGCTAATACAGTCAATTCAATAGCTACTGGAGGCGTTTTTCTAATTTTTCAATTGGCCAAAACACCTCTAACTTTATCACTCAACAAGGAGTTTTTTTGCCGACATTTTTTCATAGCACTGTAAGCCATTCAATTACCAGTGCTATGAAAAAATGCCAGCACAAAAACTCCTTGCCAGGCAATGCTGTTGTTTTTTTTGGCCTAACAGGGACAATTGAATCGAGCCCTACATATCCACAAGGACACATTATTTCATATATGAAAACCTCTGACTCACAGTTAATTGTTTAATTAAATATCATTTGTTACCATCATGATTATACAAATATTTACTATATAACAAATGTACAGGCCTTACAGGTCCCACATTTATGTATCCCATTTTTTTGTATTTTATTCAGCCAATTCTCATGACATGAACTACAATATTCAGGATTTACCACCAGATCAAATAAATTATTCTCTTTTCATCACCATAGAAGGATGATCTCCAATGGCGCTTTGGCACACATAATCTGAAACGTGTACTGGCGCACAGAACGAGGTCTGTGATAGACCTTTCCGGTCTTGGAGCTGTCAGCAGAAAAGTATATGACCGTCACGTCACTAGTCCTTAAGGAAAAAAAACGGTGATGGTCCTGGCATGTCACAGGGTCATTAAGGGGGTTAATACTTTTATATATCATTCTTCAGTTGTTTTCTGGGATATCCTCTTTCACAGAATCTATGAATTAGTTCTTTAACCTGATCTTTAAACTCATCAACTGAGAAATTTTGCCTTGGAAGCAAAAATTGGCCCAGGGAGATCCCCTCTTTATTGTGATTATAAATTATGACTATCAAAGTCTAACAATGTATTACATGCCGTTTCTTCCCTAAAGGTTATTGTTATATAAATCCTGTCCTCTTTAAATACACATAGATCTAAAAACTCAACATCGTTTATACTAATATGCTGTATCAGCGAAATATTCAAAAAGGTATTATTAAGTCTTCCAATAAAATCTTCAAGTTCATTAATGGATCTATTCCAGAGGTGGAAAATATAGCCCAGCTTCTTCAATGTGGTCACATTTCCAGTTCCTATATTGTTTTATGGAGTCTACTGTCAGAGACTTTGTCCAGTTGGAGAGTAGTGGGTTAAATTTTTAGAATCCAACATGGGCTTTCTAAAATTATTTTTAAATCCTAATGTGTGTAAACGATCTCATGTTAAAACAATGACCCTTTGCTTCAAGGTAGGTGATGGAATATCTGAATGACAGATAGGGAAATATAAGACTCTTTTTTTAGTCTATTTGTCTGGGATGAAGTGTACTCCAATGCAAGAAAGTCTGGTAGGATGACATGTTTATATGACATATGATGACCTTGTGAGTATACCACCTGTGACAGAGTACAGACCACGTCAGATGTATGTGAAAATTCGAATATGGTGTGATTGGGCCATCTTCTGGGATCATGGATTATTATTAGTGGAATGCATGATTTCATAGTAAAATTAGAAATTTAGAGTGTCCAATCAGATAATAATGATGATGTCATATTATAATAATATCCAATCAGAGGAGATTGGGCTGGGCTTTCTGATAAGAGTATTTTTACCTTACAAATACTAAGGCCTAGGATAGTTGAGTCTCTTGGATTCCTGATTTTTCTGTTTCCTGATTGAACTCTTGGGATTCCTGTTCCTGGCTTCTGATTTCTGCTAGGCCCAAAGAAACTCTAAAAAAACACACTTTGTTTGGTAACTATAGCTTTATTTTATACTATTGATTCTGCAAAGTTCTAAGAAAATATATTTCCATTATATTTGAGGAAAGATATTTCTTATATTTTTTTTCTTAAGTGGACTGGCCAACCATTTTTAGGATTAATTATAAGCAGCCATATTTGGCTGTAGTAATTCTGGAACTATGCAGGGTTAATGAATGAATTAATTGATTAATAATTGTATCCAGATAATTGAGGAATAGATGATAGCAGTTAGATCAATATAGCTTTGTTTATATATTAGTTAATATAATTATTGATACTTCTAGAAAGGTTATTTTAGTTAATATTTGATCTGGGGAATTCTTTGAATTCTTTTATTAACCCTCCAACTGCTGTTTGTCTATTTTGGTATGTGTTTCTTTGTTGCATGTGTTTTTGGGCCTAACTTTTGTAAAGTGAAACTTTCCTTTAAACTGTCACCAGACAAAAAGCCGCCATCTTGGGTGGGGCATCCATATACTTTGTATCTGTGTATGAACCCCAATATTGAAATCAGTAGATAAATAAGAATCTAAATCTGGGATTTTAATCCAGATAGTTTCTCTAAATTATATATATTGTATATGATAAAAGGAGATTGTCACAGGACGTTGTTAATTATTAACGCCTACCCACATGACAACATCCCTTAAACCTTAATTACCATAAATAATACAGATTTGGGCAGAGGTATTAAAATACAGTTGGCAGTAGCATATATTAATTAATTGTAAGGCTCAATTAATCTTTTCTATGCTGCTGGGTTCAATTATTGTTAACTAATACCTCTGGATACACCTATGTATAACCTTGTAACTGCTGGTAATACTATTTTGTGATATTGGTTTGAGTTACTGTATATCTATTTCAATTGGTGTTGAATTGTTGATTACACTTTATATATAGTATATTTTACTTAAATGATATATATTTTTGCACAAATATGCATAATTGATTATTTTAATCAATTCTTTACTGTGAAGTACCGTGTCAATACCTAGTATTGTGTAAAGTTCTCATTTTCATTTAATATTATTATTTATCTATTTATGTGAAGCTACACAACCTAATTGGGTCTCCTGTTTAACCCTTATCTGTATATGTTCAACACTATGGACTAATATCTCCCTAGTACGAGAGATGTTAGTGTAAATACGCTCTGTAGAATACCAGAAACTGAAAAGATTATCTCACTACTGGAGAAGTTATCTCCTCAAACTCATGCTTGCAAAATAACTCATGCTGCTCCCACCAACCGAAGTGCAAGGAAGCTTAAGTAGGGGCACATGTGGCTCACATGGCTACGCATTTACACGGTCTGTAAAATTTCCCATAAAAATTAAAGTAATTGTTAGTCAATACAAGTTTCAAATAATCCAGAATTAATTCATTTTGAATCACATAATAAATACCTCTCATGTAAAGAAAATCACTACAGGCCCATATACCACACGCTTGAGGAATAGGGACTCAATTTCAAATGTTACCAAGAGGGAATCCTTGTACACACCGAAACCCACAAGTCAGTGTAAAATGTCTAGTGTCCTGTACATAAGAAGGTAAATATAACACTAATGGCTTTAATTGCAAATCAATATATCTACTAACCTGTTCAAACTGTCTATATCCCATGGAATTCAACATACATATACTTAAATTCATTTCTGAAATTCAGTTTTCTTCCAGTGCATTCTTAAATTTTGTTAACAATTTATGTTGTACTAGTGCCACTGCCACCCAGTCGCGGGTCAATCATGGGCAGTACAGACTGCCCGCGACGCAGCTAACACAGAGCTGAACGGTCCAGCTCTGTATCAGCCGCGGCGCTGGCAGTCTCTAATGCGCATGACTGCAGCATGCGCAGCAGTGTCTACTGCGCATGACGCGGCGTTACACACGTTTTAGCGAATTATTATATAGGATTGAGTCACCTGGATCATCATGAAGATGCTTCTAACACTGATGTCTTAGCTGTCTATTTATCTATGACATAATATTACTCAGTCATTAACACCACACTTATCTGAGGGTTTTATTATGATCTCACTTTGATTACATAAACATTTTAAAGTATATTGCTCATCTATTGTTAAATTGACAAGAGATGTCCAAGCATGGGACATGCAGGCAACAACTTTTTCCACCAAATTAGTAAACACTTTAATAAACGGATTCAGACTCAGAGGCGGCATACTTTTTGAGCTAGGTTTTAAATCGATTAACCTTTTTGTTGGAGTTAAAGGGAAAGTAATGTTTCATAATAACTACAGCTCCAATTAATCTTCATAGTATTTAGACCATAGAGTGTTATTTCAGCACTGCTCAGCTCAGAGTGATGTCCAGGTGGATTGCAGAGAGGGACAATCTTCAATTAACATAAGGGAAAAACCTGAAAAACTTGGTCAATGGAGGCAGGGCTTTCATTGTTGTCACAGTAGGAAGATTGTCCCTTGCTGTGAGCTTTCTGGTCTGTGGACCAGATACACATCTGAGGGGAGGTGGCTTTACACTAGGTAAAAGGGGCGGGATGGGGATACTATATCATTCAATTACTCTTGAACTACAACTCTGACAGAATTGAAATAACACTCTCTATGGCTCATATACTATGAAGATTAATTAGAGCACCTGTGTTTGTGAAACATTACTATCCCTTTAATATTAAGTCATTAGAATATTGGTCTTCTGAAACAAAATTACCTTCCCTTAACCCTTTTTTTTTATAACCCAATTGGCTATCAATCTCTTGAGCAGACTGTGGCTTAGAATAAAAGTATTTCAATAACACTTTTCTTGAAAACAAATGAAGATCTTTAACCAACTGAAATGTATCATTATTCACTAATGGAGAAGATAAACTTTTCTTTAACAAAGAAAATAGCTTCAGGTAGCTTAAATGTTGTTAAATGTATAATTGTTTCATCTGCCAAACAAAGTGTTGTATCTTTTTTTCTCATTTGATATGATATCAAAATTAAAGGGTTGGTAAAGCACCAGCATGATTTGTAATAGATTTGTAGCGTATACAAAAAAAAAAAAATCACATTGCCACAAACCCAATCTCTCAAACTGCTATGGTTTGAGAGATATTGGTAATGAAAGTTCCCCCTTCCCTCCCCTTCTCCTGACGTCAGCGTCTAGCTGACAGCAGGAGATCCCAGTCCGAGGATCAGCCTGTGGCTCTGCAGCAGAGCTGAAATCGTGTTATTGCAGAAGAATTATTTCATTGGAAAGGTCTACACAGTGTGCCTGGTTTGCACGCACACTTTGTAGACATTTTCAATGAAGTAATTCTTTTCTAATAATGGCTTTTCAACTCTGCTGCAGAGCCACCTCATGTCAGCTGACACTGATCCCCTTCTGTCAGCTTTACAGCTGACATCAAGGAAGGGGGAACTTTCATTGCCAATATCTCTCAAACCATAGCAGTTTGATGTGGCAATATGATTTTTTTTAGACTCTACAAATCTATTACAAATTATGTTGGGACATTACTAACACTTTAATCATGTCATCTATACTTTGGGTTGGGGAATTCTTTTGTCAATAATTAGGTCTCTAGCATAGTCAATTTCATCTGAATTCTCTTCTTCAAGTCCATTAATGTCATATTATTGTATGTTTTTAACCCATTCAGTGCCAGAGGCTTAGCTATTTCCTGTACACTGTAGGCCAAAACATTTTGAGCATTTTTGCTATCCTTCTGTTTAGGCTTGATTTCTACTAGGAATTTCTAATTACATATGGAAAATATATTGTTTTTGGGGTTTTTTTCACAACGAAATGAGCTTTTTCTCAATACCCGACATGAAGAGAATTTTGCATCATGCAAAAAGCTATTATGTCATAATGACAAAAAAAAGTGAAAATGTACTTATTTTGCTAAAATCGCATACTATGTATCAAAAACATTTACTTTGATTGCAAAAGTTTAAATTATTTGAAAAAGCAGTGAGTCCTCTGAGTAAAAAAAATACCAAATTTGCATAGATTTACCTAGGTCCATGGCTAGTGCAGAGTCCTAATCACCAGGAGCGCAAAATGACATTTGCAAAGCTACCCTAAAACAGAGGAATAAGAGGATTTTAGTCTTACCTGTTAAATCCTTTTCTCTTAGTCCATACGGGTTACTGGTAACTCTGGGAGGCGATGAGCCCCTTTAAGTAGGCAGGAACATTTCTCTAAATGTATGCAGGGGGTGGAGCCTCCCCTCCCTCCTTAGCTGCATCCCAGCCAGCTAGCTCCAGAATGATTGGAGACACTAATAACTGACCAGAAATAGGACAGAAGAAGACTCCTGTGAGCATGCCCCAAAGGACTCCCACGTATTGCCACGGGAGAGCCAAGCATGGTCTCTTGACAGGGTGGGAGACCAGTAACCTGTATGGACTAAGAGAGAAAAGGATTTAACAGGCAAGACTAAAATCCTCTTTTCTCTGTTGTCCAATACAGGTTACTGGTAACTCTGGGATGTCCAACCATTGAGTTTCCCAGAGGTGAGAAGAAGGCAAGGACCAGGCGCAAGGCCCCCAAAGTCACCAACCGGTCAGAGATCCCCAAAAAAACTGAAGTGTCAACGGACACCAAACAGGGGTAAAAACACCCCAGGAACCGTAACACAGCACATTGATCTAGAGCCAACAGGGCTCAACAGTAAGGAAGCACTAAGAACCTGAGAAGAAGATGATCCTAGACAGGCAAGACTGCCTCTCCAGGACCTTCCTCCCGAAGCTTGCATCAGCCGAAGCCAGCACATCCACTCTGTAGTGCTTCAAAAAGGTGTGCACAGAGGACCAAGTGGCCGCCCTGCCCAGCTGATCAGCAGACGCCTGATTCTTATAGGCCCAAGAGGCCCCAATGGACCTCGTAGAATGAGCCGTGACCCGAAAGGGGACATGTTTATTCCTCAATTAGTAGGCCCTACAAATAGTGGACTTGATCCATGATGCAATAGTCACTTTGGATGCAGGTCTCCCTGCCCTAAGACCCTCAGGAATGACGAACAGAGCATCTGACTTCCTGATAGATTCAGTGCGATGGACATAAAACTTGAGACAACGCACCACATCCAACAAGTGGAGATCCCTTTCCTTGTCGGAGGAGGGGTTAGGGCAGAAAGAGGCACCACAATCTCCTGATTGATGTGAAACTCGGAGACTACCTTAGGTAAGAACTCCTTAGAGGTGCGAAGCACCGCTTTATCCTTATGAAACACCAGATAAGGTGGTTTACAAGAAAGAGCTTGCAAATCCGCCACTCGGCGAACTGACACAATCGCCAGAAGGAAAGCTATCTTCCACGTCAAGAGACGTAAGGGAATAGTAGCCAAAGACTCAAAGGGAGGACTTTGGAGAACTCCCAAAACACGTCAGGTACACCCTGAGGCTTTGGCAGGGAAGACTTGACGAAGGAGGGGGTCTGTCAAGAATTAAAGACCCCCTGTAACTGGGATGGAAAGAGTTGCAAAGTGTACCTAAGGTCCCTAGTAGAAGCTTTGAAATCTTGCTCCCAAACTGGCTCTAATGCATGGCTCCAATTTCTCTAACATTTTCTCAAACATCCCTTGCGTGTATGAAAATGGTTAGAACAGCCACAGAAGTGATGAAAAGGTAGAGAAACCATGGCATTTTGGAAAGAAGATAACCTGCTGCATGTAATGAGGGGTCACCCTCTTTTTTTTTTTTTTTTTTTTTTTTTTTTTAAACACAAATCGTTCACTTCAAAGATACAAAAATAGTTCAACTACATGGGATTTCCTAGGAGGACCTCCTGCCAGCCTTCAAAAAAATGATACCCCACTACTGTGGGTTGACATACCATATTTGGTGCCAGGAGCATGTTTACCAGTGGAACAAGGATGGTGAAGCAAGCAGTGTATGTGTGATTCTATTGCTACCAGTGGTCAGTCAGTGTACCTGAGGACTTGTGACTGCCAGTGAAACTAGGTGTTGGAGAGGGACGAGGGGTCAGGCAGTGTATGTGGGTATATCTACCAGTGGGCAGAGAGCAAGTATAGCAGTGGTGGTGGGGGGAGGTAAGATAGTGCATATGGGGGATCTGTAACTACCAGTGTGCACTGTAAGCCCCCCACATACACTTTCATTCCCAGCCTGAATTCAGGTGCATATTGGCACTTGGGTCTACCAGTAGGCAATGGAACCAGGCTGGGGGGGTCAGACTGGGGGAATGGGACTGCCAGTGGGCTGTGGAACTAGGCTGGTGGGTAGGGTACATGGGGGGGGGAGATGTTGGAGGCATTTTGTGTGCATGCCACAGGGGTGTCCAATGCATTGCAAAGCAAGCAATGCATTGGACACCCTGTGGCACACAAAGAGTTAATTTTTTTAAGCTTTTTTTATTCATACCTCATCGGGGGCATCAGTACCACTCCTGATGCCCCCCAACAATGTCTGAATATAAATAATGTGTAAAAAAAAAGTGTGTGTGCGCCACAGTGGGGTCCAACTCATTGAAAAGCACTGATGTCCCCCCAAAATATCCCTGTGTCCCCCAATGAGGTCTTGGTGTAAAAAAAAAAAAAAAAAAAAAAGACACAGAAAAATGGACCCTGTGAGTGCCACAGGGGTCTCCAGCGGACATCCCAGCGGCACTCATAGGGTTAATTTGAGTGGTGTTTTTTTATTTATGGCTGTATTCAGACCTTGTGGGGGGACATCAGGTTCCCTCCTGATGTCCCTCCAGTTATTGATCTCCCAGCCAACTGTGCTGAGAGATCAATATGGCGACCACAGGAGAGCAAAGGCTCTCCTACCCTTCTCTCCTACCTCTGGTAGGAGTGAATCGGGTCAGGGAAAGTTTCCTAACGTCATCGGTCACTATGTCTCCGATGACGTTAGGAGGCTTCCCCTGGTCCCGCCCACTCCTTCCCACTCTCCCAGCGAGATTGTCTGGGAGATAAATAACTGGGGAGCATGAGGAGTGATCCTCATGCCCCTCCAAGAGTGTCAGGCAATTTTTTTTAATGTGGCCACTGCATGCCAGTTATACTGGCTTATGCAGTGACTGTATTTACAGGGATAGTAATACTTCATTTTATCTTTATTTTATTTTGTAGGCATTAAAAAAACATGAAGAACGATATAAATCTTATGTCTCAAACCTTTATGGTTTGTGAGATATTTACAAGCAAAGTTTCCCCCTCCTGCCCCTTTTACCTACTGTAAGCCATCTCTTCTCAGACGTGGAATGCAGTCCATAGACCAGACAGAAAACAGAAGGGGACAATATTCTTACAGTGAGAACAATGAAAGCCCTGCCCCCTAGACAAGTTTTTCAGGTTTTTCCCTTATCTTAATTGAAGATTGTCCCTCTCTGCAGTCTACCTGGGCACCTCCCTTCTGATCTGGCTGAACAGTGTTTCATCAGTAAAAGGGGTGGGAGGGACACTTTATCATTGAATTACTCTAGAACTACAACTCTGACAGAATTGAAATAACACTCTCCAAAGTCCAAATACTATGATGATTAATTAGAGCTGCTTAAATTATGAAACATTACTATCCCTTTAAGATGTACAATGTTCAAGCATGGCACAGCAGGTACAGCTGTCCAAACACGTACGTTGTAACCACCTGGCACTCTAGGGGTTAAGTCTGCAAATGTTTTTCACTTTTACACTTAAGGAGATTCACATAACATTTACAATTAGGTTGCAGTGAGTGCCAGTGTCACTGTGTGATTCCACAGTTTGTCTCACTGCTAAAATCTATTTCTCTGTGGTAAACACACTAGAATAAAGCAAAGAATGTAATCCTCATTAGTAGCAAATCATACTTCTCCCACTCCTTTACATATGTCTACTCATATTCTTTAGAGGCTACTACTGCCTCTCAGGAAATCAAAGCATGCACTGGAATATAGAGAGACTATATTATCCAGTGCATGCTTTTATTTCCTGAGAGGCAGCGGTGGCCTCTAAAGAATGCAAGCAGACATATGTAAGGTTGTGGTAGATGTACTATTTGCTGCTATTGAGGATTACTATGCTTAGAAGTGGTCTGCACTGTTTATTTGTTTTTTCTATAAGATGGACTTTGAAGTGGAGTTTGGATCGTGAAATGTACATAATACAGCAGCGACACCAACAAGCTTAAAAAGAGCACTGTTTAACTTACCAGCTGACTGGGAGAATTACATAATCTACTTTTCTAACAACACAGAATGCCACTCGTTGTCTTTAGTGTTGAAAGGTTTAATACTACCACTGGTAGAACATTTCATATTACTTTTACAAACATCCTTCTCAGGAGGCAATATTTATTGCACAAGCTGCCATATCCATGGCTGCAGTCAGTTTTTGCAATGTGACTTTATTACCAACAAAAAAATCTATACACTCCAACTCCTTTCCAATCACCCCTGCCCCTAACATGTGATGATGGGATTGTTGATTTTTATAGTAAAGTATGTGACAGCTGTTAGCATGTGGAGTGATGTTTTCTTTGTTGATGTGACGTCTGTCTGTCTGAAAATAATGTATGATATGATATATGTCTTAGTCTCTAGTATGTGTCACTGTCATGCTCAAGTCTCAGCTCAGGTAGAGGGTATCCTGCCTGTCTGTCTGTCACCTATGTCAAAAGTATTTTTTATTTTTTGTCCCATCAATCAGTCTCATCATCTACAAATCAGCCCCAGACAATTAATCAAGATTCCCGAGAAGCTAGCATCAATATTCCTTAAATTAATCATATCCGGCTCCCTCTCTTTGCCTGTCTGAATGTACATTAGGTAGTGTAAACATTTCAGAAGCTTTCTCCTTCTCTGCAAAGGACCACAATGTTAATATTTTACAGTAAAGTACAAGATAAATTTGTTAGCTTCACAATCAGCAGCCTGGAAATGCAAATAAAGGATAAAGCATTCAGCAGCACCGGAGTCCACCACACACCAGTATACGATTGTCCTTTTTGTTCTTCTCTATGTGGATACAGGAAGTAGTAGTGTGTGTGATACAGTTTTGTGTGTCTGTCTTGTCTTGAATGTATGATGCAATATGTCTGTAGTATCCGACTGTTACTCAGTCTCAAGCTAGTCTCAGGCTCATTTTAACTATATTTTCCCATTCACACCTACGTTCAATGCACCCCCACCAGTTCAGAGGCTTCCTCTCTTTAACCTTCTTCCTCTACAATAGCTAGGCCAAAACGTCAGCACCTTTCTCTCCCCTCCTCTCTCTTACAAACACATACTAGGAACATGCGTTAAACTGAAACCCCATTTTATAGTGGAAAGTTAACACATTTGAAATACATGGGAGAAACTCTATATGTGGGGTGGTGGATTATATTATCACGGGTTTCAATGCAAACAAACAAACAAACAAAAAAAAATGGAAAAACTTAATTTTTTCACAGGAATTAATGTGAAAGACACGAGTGCCATTTTTTTTTTTAATGATCACCCATCCCTAACTTTGATTACCATTTCAAATATCAACTTGGTTTTTCAAGGGGATTTATGTGCTGAAACATGTCATGTTCTAGTGTGATATTTTTGAAACGTGATTTTTCTTTTCTCTTTTTATATATTTTGTATATTGAAACATATAGATCAAGATTGTTCTAGTCTTATTGATATCCTATGGAATTTGGATATAATACATGTGTCACATATTCCACTTGTGATTGCTTTGTTTCTCATCTATTTTTTCGAACACTTATTAGAGAACATAAATCTTAATTTTTTTTGGACAAAGAGGCTTGGACAGCTTTGAGTCATGTGATGGGGGTAAGGCTGTTGTGTAAAGAGACACCAGCGAGCTTACTTTTGCCTATGTTGGAACATTCAGCAAGGTGGTTAAGCTTCCTCTTCCAAAGAAAGCTCTCACACAGAGTAAGCATTAGATAAAAAAAAAAAAAATAATAATAATAATAAATAGCTGATGCCTGCCAAACAAGCATGATATTAAGCAGGAGACTTGTAGAGTAAAATTGATACCGTTATTGGCTAAATGACTCTAGGATGCATGCTTTCAAGGAACTTCAGGTCTCTTCTTCACGCATATTTAGAATGAAATGTCTTGAAAGCTTGCATCCTAAAAGCCACTTAGTTAGCCAATAAAGGCTTGTTTCTTCTATGGCTAATATTGTACCACTTTTATGTATAATATTAAAGCAAACAGTATGTTTTTAATACTTGGATAGACTGTGTAGGGCTAATATAAGAACTCCATTATACAATACTGCACTTTTCAGCCTGCCTTAATCACATCCTGTTTTGTCTGTGACACAAAAATTTACATTTTACTGTACTCAGCCTGGTTGATTTAAAGCAACTGGCCCACACCAGTGACGTCACACAAGGAGGCAGATCAATGTGCTAGAGTTAATCATTCATTCTGCATTGGTGTGAGGAATGCATCGTGTGTCATGTTTAGGCTGACGATACGTACCGTTTTAAAAGGGACAGTACCATTTTTTGCATATTTCCAGACCGTCCCGCCTTTTTAATAGAAACGTCAATTTTGTCCCGTTTTTAATATAGTTTTTAATTCTTTGCAAGCAAAAAAAAAAAAAAAAAAAAAATGAGCGTAGCTTGTTTATTTCTCATAAAATAAAGTAAATTGGAACTTCCTTTTGTCACACTAGTGGTTTTACTGTACACATTGATTACCATAGAGTCTTATGGCTCGAATGACTCATAACTGTCTAAGACTCTCAAGTCTATGGTAAATTACCATAGAGTCTCTTAGCCAGTGATATGACGACGAGTCATAAGACTCTATGGTAATCAATGTGTACAGTAAACACAGTAAAACCACTAGTGTGAGTGACGAAGAGAGAAAGTTCTGATTTACTTCAGGGGCAGGCTTTTTGGCCAGAGAGAGAGAACATCGCTAGTAAGAGATAGAGCAAACGCGTTTGCACTGCTTGCAGCTTACTATGATTGGACTCTGAGTGACACAGTCCCACTCTCCATCTGTCCTGTTTTTGTCTCAAGGAAATATGGTCAGCCTAGTCATGTAATTTCAAGGTATGAATTTGTTAGATGTATAATTTACTACATATATTCACTTTTATATAAGACCAACACATATATACACACACATACTGTCATGCCAAGGCATGAGCTGGCCCTCTAGGTATTATAATTTGTTTGTTTGTTTGCTGACTTGTATGTTATTCAAAGTGCAACAGGTCCTAGGCCATAAAATTAGCTGAGAAGATAACATCACCAGAAACTGAATGAGTAGATCACCGGAGCAGAACATACATACATGCCATAAACTATACTGGACCCTCTGCTCTGATGGGGTTCATCCAGGGGACAGTCAAATATTATGAAATAGCGAGAACATGTATATATAGTTTAAAATGGTTCAATACAAATATATATTCAGAATGCCCAGGTTTTACCCTTGTGGTGGGTACCAAACATGCCAGGGGGAGGTGTTCCTGCTATGAGTTACAAGAATAGCCACTTTGCAACCAGTTAAACCCAGCATGTTTGGTGTCCAGATAGTCACACAGATATGATGATTATAACATTATAGAGGTGTGCTGTGGGTTGCATGTTTTGGGAAGCCTTATGATTTTTCAGGTAGACCTCTGCAGTAGCATCCCTGACAGGTCTGATTGAGTGGGCTGTAAACAGTCAGGCTAGACCTCTGACCCTCCCAGGTAATAACCTGAAGCAACTGTGGACTCCTATTTAATATGGGTTTTTGGATAAAAACAGTGAATTTCTTTGCAACAACTGAAGGGGGATAGATCATCAGAAGTTCCCAAGGACTCTTAAAATATTGGTAATTGTATTTAAGGATTTGTTGCGTTTCTCCCATTTTATTTTATGACTGTTCTGCCAATGTATAATCTTTATTTGTGTATGTCCTTTATTTCTATATTTTTGTAACCAACACTGTGAAGCCTTTTTTTTCAGATTAAATGTTCAATTAATCAGCTTTTGTCTCTGTTCTCTAATATGAACTCACTACTCTGAAGGAAGCTCGGTTAGAACACGCTACTAAAGGGGTTAAGTCTACATGTTTGATTATTAAAGGGATAGTAATATTCCATAATAAAAGCAGCTCTAATTAATCATCATAGTATTTGGACTTTGGCGAGTGTTATTTCAATTCTGCCAGAGTTGTAGTTCAAGAGTAATTCAATGACAAAGTATCCCCCTCCCGCCCCTTTTACTGATGTAACACTGCTCAGCCAGAGCAGAAGGGAGGTGCCCAGGTAGATTACAGAGAGGGACAATCTTCAACTAGATAAGGGAAAAACCTGAAAAACGTGTCAAGGGGGGCAGGGCTTTCATAGTTCTGATAGGAAGAATATTGTCCCTTGCTGTTATCTGTCTAGTCTATGGACTGCATTCCACATCTGAGAAGAGATGGCTTACACTAGGTAAAAGGGGCGGGAGGGGGAAACTTTTCTTGTGAATATTTCTCAAACCATAAAAGTTTGAGAGATAAGACTTAAACCGTTCTTCATGTTTTTTTAATACCTACAAAATAAAATAAAGATAAAACGAAGTATTACTATCCCTTTAAGGTGATTTTATACTGTAATTCTGTTGTGTTTGGGGTAACCTAAGACACCCAGATATAAAGTCTTGGTGGTGACAGTGAATTGTAGTACTGGGGTGATAGTGCAGGAGGGATTCCAGGGTTTAATTTGGTGGTTGCTAGGAATAGTAACAGGGAACCAGGGGTCTGGAATTGTTAACCCATTCCCTCCCACACTCTCCCCACTGTCTGAGCAGGGCCTATAGCCTTCGCTTGTAACACATACATATGAACAAAAAATATTTTAGGGCAATTCCCTTGGATGCTAAACAATTTGTTGGAGAACTCGCTAGCATTCAAGGGTTTTAAAGATCCATTTAAATCAATGGAAATTCTTATCTGAAATATATGATGCAGAATTGCAGATGTTTCACCTCATAATTGCTCCAATTTTGGCTTTATAGACATGGCTAAGCAAATGAGTTGTTGGCAGTTACTTAATACTCAAAATAATTGTGGAGCTGCCAAAACATTTGTGACAGTCCCACCTCATACCTATAGTTGTCTCCTCAGGAGTAATTACTGTATATTTAGAAGACAGTCTATTCATAGTTTTAGACACAAACACAAATAATACATTTCTAAAGCAATATGAGTCACACAATCAGAGGGAGAAATATATTCTATACTAATGGGAAAACCACAGTGAAAATTCTAGGAACATATATAATTGACGGTTTTGATATAATGCACTGCCAATATATTCTTTGTGCTAACACAATATCACCCAATAATCTGAGATTAGAGGGTGGGAGTTAATGCGCTTAAGTACTACTATATGGGAAAAGTGGCAGATCAACCCCTTAAAAGGGATTCATCACCCCTAACATGTTTGTCTAAAGCTTTTATATAGTGATTAGACTAAAAACGGTTTTCATTTTTTTTTTTTTTTTTTTTTTTAAATCGTTATTTTGCCCAAATGCTTTTCATGCAGAAATCCTCCATCATCTGAGGAGGCTACATAGAGGGAGGGGAACAGAGGCAGAGTGACAGACTACGGTACAGAGCAGGTAATCACAGTTTAATTTGGGCAAAATAACGATTTGCTTAAAAAATGAAAACAGTTTTCAGTCTAATCGCTATATAATCTAACATTTTAGACAAACATGTATAGGGGTGATAGATCCCCTTTAAGGACTGGAGCACTTTTGAACCTTAAAGGGATAGCAGTACATTTTATCTTTATTTTATTTTGTAGGCATTAAAAATAACATGAAGAATGATATATGTTTTATCTCTCAAACCTTTATGGTTTGAGAGATATTCACAAGCAAATTTTCCCCTCCTGCCCCTTTTACCTAGTGTAAGCCATCTCTTCTCAGATGTGGAATGCAGTCCATAGACCAGACAGATAACAGCAGGGGATAATCCTCTTCCTATGGGAACAATGAAAGCCCTGCCCCCTTGACAAGCTTTTCAGGTTTTTCCCTTATCTTAATTGAAGATTGTTCCTCTCTGCAGTCTACCTGGGCACCTCCCTTCTGATCTGGCTAAACAGTGTTACATCAGTAAAAGGGGCGGGAGGGGGATCATTTGTCACTGAATTACTCTTGAACTATAACTCTGACAGAATTGAAATAACACTCTCCAAAGTCCAAATACTATGATGATTAATTAGAGCTGCTTTTACTATGAAACAATACTATCCCTTTAAGCAGCGTGTCAGGTTTCACGTTCATTTCCATAGAAAGAAGTTTGCACCAGTTTATTGTCTAGTGCACTCACGTACGCTATACTATTTGTTTGTTCTTTTCTTGTTGTTGTTTTTTTGATATAATAAGTTTTCACTTGCTACCATATATAAATATATTACCTAATTATTGATATATAAACATGATTTTTTAAAAAAAAATTCTTATCGATGGTTGTCAATCATTAGAAGAGATCCCAGGTTGTCTGGAATAGTCCTGTGTAAGTGATAAGGGATAATCTAGTAAAGGAAATTAAGACTGTATTTGATAGATATAAGCCTATTAAACATTAAAGGAGATTGTGCGTTTTAAAGTGGATCTGTCACCTTGAATTACATTTTCATATTTGAACATCTCATTTAAAACTGTCTATGCATTGTGATACGCAAAATACCAACAAATACATTGTTTAGAAAATAATGGCACTATCTCAGAGCAGCACCATATACAAATTAAACTTGCACTATAGTATAGATTTCCAATCAGTATATGGTACTACAGAATTAAGAGATCATTTTTACTCTCTCAAACTATAATTGTGCTCTCCTTTTGGAAAACTTGACACCGTGGCAGTTTTTAAAGAAATTTTCAAATATGCCAGGTGACAGGTCCCCTTTAGACAGAAGAATGGATATTCAAGATGAGAATCTGCCCAATTCTATTTCTAAAATGTACCAATGTGATAAGTCTGCTGTTGATTATGGCCATTTTTTTATTTAAGTGGAAAGTATCTAAGAAACACTGTCATAGCCAGACTTGCTACACATTTGGGGTACTTGTGCTTTCCTTCAGATTGCCACATATTCACATATGCCACTGTGCACATGATGCCTTCAGGGATTCACATTGAAAATGCTGTTCTATCCATGTACTAGGTGGATAAAAAGAGGGTGCAAAAGGTGCTTCATTTGTTCTTCCATTTTTTGCACTTAGCACCCATGACACCCTGATGAACACACAGAAAAGCACTGGGCCTGGGTCAGGACACATACCTATTGAGAATTTGGAAGTACCTTAGAACAGCAAACTAATTATTTCCATGAATGAGGCACAGATTACAACAGTGAAACAACTGTTGGCAAAGAGCTTCCTTAACAATGCAACAGAAAAAGTTACTTCTCCCTGTCTACAAAAGAGATGTAGAACCCGCACACATATATGTGATACAGATAAGGTACCCATACCACATTTCCACCACAACATCTAGGGCAAATTATCCTGTAGATCACCTAATGTTGTCTACCTCATCATGTGTGAAATGTCCCAATACAGCATTATGTATGTGAGACAAGACAAACTCTAAGAAAATGTATACATTCTCATAGGTTCGGTATGAACAAAAAAAAACACCCCAGTGGGTCAACATTTTTGCAAAACGGATTACAGCATTAAACCTCTGAGTACCATAGGGGTACGCAATGCATTGCCCCCTCTGGCACTCAAAGGGTCAAAGATCTCAGGGTATCTGCACTGAGAGGAAATTTTCAGATACCAAGAGACAAAGAGCTATCTGGTATTATACACTGTAGACCAAGTTTAACACTCTAAACTGTGGCCTGAACTTAACAAGGAATTTATGTCACATTAGTCCATACGATAAACAAGTAAACTGTGGAACAAGACTAGGATGTCACTGTATGTGTGATTTTGTGAGTACCATTAGACTGTGGAACAAAGCTGGGATGTCCAACACTCTACAGTGAAACAAGACTGAAGTGTCAGGCAGAGAATGTGTGGTTCTTTGACTGACAGTGGAAGACTGTAGAATTTCAAACACTGCAAATTTGTTTTCTTATATATTTATCTTTTAATACATAAAATGCAAAAATAAACTATAAACAATTACTTGGTAACTACTAATTTAGAGTTAACAGTACCAACTATCATGCAATACATTTGATACCGACTTTATGTTAACCCATTAGATGCTAGAGAGGTCTCCAATACATTGTGAAGCAATGTGTTAGAGACCTCTATAGCATCCAAGGAGTTAAGGAGTTTGATATTAGAGTTCCGTGAGGATTTCATAGGAAATCAGTGGTGTAAGGAACTCCTGCTACCTGAATCAAATGGGAAGCATTTATGAAGCAGCTATGGCTGTTTGGTAATGGTTCCTTAAAGTGAAAATAACACCTTGTGACAACTTAGGTTTATTTGAAAGAGCTTTCAAAAGCAAATGTTGTGTTAGCTATGTTAGTATTTAAAAATTAGTTTGAGATATTTAGCTTTACTTATTTGTCAGTGATTTTTTTGTAAGCTCTGTAATAAACATAAGCTGTCATAAGGTGTTACATCTGCTTTAACCCTTTCAGGACCAGAGCAGTAAGAAATGCATTGCAAACCAATGAATTGCACTCCCGTCTGGTTCTTAAAGGGTTAAAAAAGAATTATATTTGAATGTCCTGATAAAAACGTGTCCCATGGCACTGTAAATAGTTTTGAAGCCCAAGCTAACTGCATTATAGGACTCTTCCGTGTATGGATGAGGTTTTGTGATGTACTGCTGTGTAAAGTAATACTGCAAAAAACAGTTAGTGACAAATTAATATAGTTATAGTTTTGCAGTCATAATTAGTAGAAATGACCCAGTCGGTGCTAGGCAATAATGGATGGGGCTGGTGGGGGATTAGAGGATAAGAAAGTCTAGCCCTTGAAACATAATTCCAGTATGACAAATGTTAAAAAGTTAACTTTATTACAACAGAATCTGCACAAATGTGAAATGTGGTATTTGCACAGCCACAGTTGTAACATAGGGGGTTACGCAGGAAAGAAGTTTGTCCCTGTTTAAACCCCATACTATCAGGTAGAGGATGAGAGAAGTTAGGCACCAACATCATCTAACGATTCTAGAACCCGCCAACATATCAGGTTATCTGTAATTAATTGGCTTTAAATTGTATTTTATGTTCAGGGTATCATTCTCTTTAGATTAAATGGTTAGATGCGCAACTGTTCATTTAAATATCAGACTGTTTCTGGTACATGATTGTGATAACGTGAAGAAAGAAACTGAAAATCCCTGATACGGTTGGGAAATATATGTTTATAATATTAAAAAAAAAAACCTTGCAGCACGTTACTAATTGTAAAAGATGGAATAACAGCATAAGCCATGTGACAGGTGTCAGACACAATATAAGTTTAATCACTTTCAACAACATTTAGAATAACTCGGGATTGTATGTAAATAATAGAGTAAATTGGATAAGAAACCTATTGAGCCACAAAATATTAGCCCGTTCGTGGCTCTCATGCAAGTCACAGGTAGATGGAAGCCCTTTCATTGGTATCACCACCAAGCTATAGATACATTACAATTCATTTCATTTTGTACTGAATAGCACTGAAGGCAATGTGATGCTAGCACCCTGCCAGCCACGATTATGTTTCTGGACTAAGGACGGCCTGTAATTTAACCACTTGGGTGCTAGACAAATGTCCTTCTATTATTCACAATGTAATGAAGACCTCTTTAACACCCAAACAGTTAAACTATAGACTGCAAAGAGCGTGGATGCACTTCACGTACTTTCTCACATGATGAGTTGCGCGCAGTACAAAGTATTAGGTTCCAAACCGGGATTATCTTACCTGCTGTAGTGAGAGGTAGCAGTGTGCAGAGGAAAAGCAGAAATTGTTGCATGCGTCTGACTACCAGGGGAAAAGAATACGGAGAAAGCTGCTCAGTCCTGATGATGTCTGCTCCGTGTGTGGTACAGGCAAGTTCCTACCATGGGCTAGTATGTTTCTCCCCGCTATGACAGCTGCCGCTCCCCCTCCCCTATCGAAGCCAATAATGTCAAGATTAGGGTGACAGACATGCGTGTGAAGTATTATGGGAAATTCCAGTACAGCCAACTCCAAATATGAGCATGGAATGAGCCTTAGTAGCTGCTGCGCCAAGACTTATTTTTTTTTTTTTGCTCTGGATACGCCTCCTCCTACACTCATCTGCGCAGTGCCGCTGTCTCGCAAAACGCTATGCACCTTCTCAGCTGGGACAGTGTTTGATTTGTGAATCCTCCTCCCAGTGACTGAGCAACTGGAACCTATCCGACTGATGGACCTCTGAAGTGGCAAGTGATATCACTAGGTCATGTGACTCCAAGAGTCACATGGTACAGAGCTGTAGGGAGGGAGACTTGAAAGAAGGGGAACGTGCCAGGTTATCCTGTACTAAACTAATGTGCCTGAATCTTGTATGTGATGGGCATACCTGGTAACTTTCAAGATGAGCGACCATGAGGCCTTTGAAACAATAAACCTTAAAAGGGAACTCGCACCTCCAGTAAACCACTTCTTAAAGGGACAGTAATACTTCGTTTTAACTTTATTTTATTTTGTAGGCATTAAAAAAACATGAAGAATGATATAAGTCTTATCTCCCAAACCTTTATGGTTTATGAGATATTCACACGCAAAGTTTCCCCCTCCCGCCCCTTTTACCTACTGTAAACAATCTCTTCTCAGATGTGGAATGCAGTCCATAGACTGGACAGATAACAGAAGGGGACACTCTTATTCCTATGAAAACAATGAAATCCCTGCCCCCCCCCTTGACAAGCTTTTCAGGTTTTTCCCTTATCTTAATTGAAGATTGTCCCTCTCTGCAGTCTACCTGGGCATCTCCCTTCTGCCCTGGCTGAAAAGTGTTACATCAGTAAAAGGGGCTGGAGGGGGACACTTTGCTTGTGAATATCTCTTAAACCATAAAGGTTTGAGAGATAAGACATATCATTCTTCATGTTTTTTTAATGCCTACAAAATAAAGTTAAAACGAAGTATTACTATCCCTTTAAATAAATCTTCCATAGTAATACATGTTAACTACAATTTTTTTTTTTTTTATTCTTTTAAATGCAGTATTTTCAGAGATTTTGGCTTTTTGTGCTGTCCTGTGAAGTCCGTTCAGGACAGGCTGCGGTATAGTTCTGTACCACAGACTGTCAACCTTTGTCTCTTCCCCTGAGAAGTTGTTACAGGTTACCTCCTCTCATGGAGGAATCCAGCATGTGAGTCAGAGCGCTGTTATTGCAAGAGAGCACTCAGACTCACATGCTGGATTCCTCCATCAGAGGAGGAGGTAAGGGTACAGCTGAGGAGAGGAAGAGACAAAGATTGACAGGCTGCGGTAGAAAGCTGTACCATAGCCTGTCCAGAACTGACATCACACATACCTCCCAAGTGTCCCTCTTTGAGACCCAAATCCCCCATCCCTCTTTTCTACCCTGTTGTCCCTCTTTTTAGGATATCAAAGTGAGTGGTGTATATATTCATTGGTCCACAGCAATGAAATTCACATAAATGTTTAGTTAATCTTCAGTATATGTGTTTGTAATTGAATCTGTGTAAATAAAATACTTTGGTATTGCTCTAAATAATTTATTCAGTTACACAAAGAGGTGTCAATAGGCAACAAAGTAACCTAAAAATTTCCTGCCCACCAGCCACGTCCCTAGAAACACCACCTAAAACACAAGTGTCCCTCTTTAGCAATTTGAAATTTTAGGAGGTATGCATCACGGGACGGAATTAAAAAGCCAAAATTTCCAAAAATAATGCATTTGAAAAAAAAATCCGGATTCAACATGTTTTACCATGGGAGATTTATTTAAGAAGTGGTTTACTGGAGGTGAGAGTTCCCCCTCAAACCTCTCTCTAATGCATGCTTCCCAAGTGTCCCTCTTTCCCACCCTTGTGTCCTTCGTTTTAGGAGATCACACTGTGAGGTTTAGATACCTCCCAAGTGTCCCTCTTTTACACCCAAATCCCTCTTTCCCACCCTGATGTCCCTCTTTTTAGGAGATCAGACTGTGTGGTGTGCATATAAGTGTATCAAATTGCTCTACAGCAATAAAACTCACATTAATGCTTGTTTAAATGTCAGTATATGTGTTTATAAATTAGTCTGTGTAAATAAAATACTATGGTCTTGTTATGTCATTTATTCAGTTACACAAGGAGGTGTCAAAAGGTCATGAAATAGCCTAAAAATTATCGGTAATGCCCTAACCACCAGCCACGCCTCCAGCAACACCCCCTAATTCACAGGTGTCCCTCTTTGGCAATTTGAAATGTTGTGAGGTATGGTATTGTGACCACTGATTGGTCATTCAAACTTGGGAGGGAAGAAAAAAGTTATTCTTGGAGATGAAATCGATTCATCCCCTGTGACTCAATGAGACAAGTTGTTGACTACAAAATGGCTGTTCTGTTGCAGGCTGATGCACATTCAAATCAGGTTCAGTAATCTGAACAGCTAATAGTGAAGCGTCAAAGGAGGGAATTGTCTTCTATAATCTGACAGCCTTGTAGTATGCTTTAAAGGGATAGTAATACTTAAAAATTACTATCCCCCATGTTGTTCCCAGTAAAAAAACTGAGTTAAATGAGACCAACGGCATCTCTCAAACCTTTATGGTTTGAGAGAAATCTGCTTTCAAAGTTCCCTCTTTTTGGCTTTTCCCCTGACGTAAGTGTTGTAGCTAAGAGCAGAGGAATCCTCTCCTGGGATCAGCCGGTGGCTCTGCAGCAGAGCCAAGATCACGTTAATAAAAAAGAAATCCTTTCCTAAAAAGGTCTTCTACGTGTGCTTGGTTTGCAAGAACACGTAGAAGACCTTTTAAGTTAAGGATTTATTTTTTATTAACACAATCTCGGCTCTGCTGCAGAGCCTCCGTCGGTCCTGAGACTGGATTCCCCTGCTGTCAGCTAGAATGCTGACATCAGTGGAGAGGGAACTTAGAAAGCGGATATCTCTCAAACCATAAAGGTTTGAGAGATGCCGCTGGTCTCATTTAACTCCGTTTTTTACTGGCTACAACATGGGGGATAGTAATTTTTAGGAATTACTATCCCTTTAACAACACCTTTTGGCACAACAAGGGTTAAATTAGTGGCATGCATGAAAACATGGTGAAAGCTTTGCAGTGAGGTTATTTGTTACGGTGTGTTATTCGGTTATGGCTTTCCTGATATTGCATGAGTTCCCTTCTCTACACTGATTGTGCGTTTCTACGCAGCACTGTCTCTCCCTCCACCGTGCTGTGAGGAGCTTATTTTCCTCTAAGCCATGCTGTGTACACACGCCATTGACTTGTGTGTTGAATAAGGGGCTCTCTCTGCTCAGCTCCCTGTGTGCTGAATAGGGGGAATGATCTCAGACTGCTTTTCCAAATACTCAACTGCAGATTTTTATATCCATACATTTGCAGAGGGGATATAATCTAAGGCTGATATTGTCTTGGCCCATTTAAGAATCTCTCTCTAGTTTGTAATTTGTGTACCTGGGAGATATGCAGATAATTACAAAGCAATTCATTTGATACCTCTCTGGCACTCAAATTGTTAAGTGTGTTTATAGTGTTAGTCTTCTGTTATGCTGTTTTTCAGTTTTGTATTACACTATGTGTTCATTGTTATTATTTTGTTAATTTTAAATACAATTCATTTTTCACGATTGCCCCTTTGTATTCATTAATCTCTTTATTTATGTTCTAAATAAAGATGTGACATTACTGCACAATCTAATTTTTAGTGGAGATGATATTGATAATCGCTGGAAGTGCTAGTAGAATGTATTGATGGGAAATTTAATAGTTATGACCAAGATTAAGTATATCCAATCATCCATATATGCCCTAAATTTTGTGTTCTCATATATTGGCATGTTAGTAAACATAACTAAAATAATAGATTGTAATTAAGAAAAAAGTAATATTAGGGTCTAAAGTCCTGACCTATTTTACATACGAGATACCTTCATTAACCCCTTAACAACCCTTCATGGTCATAGCGCATCATGGGTTGTTTTGACTTAACGACCCATGACGTGCTATGACAGTCATGGAATTCCAGGCTTCCTCCGCGGCTGCACGCCATTCGGGGAGTCTGGAATCCGAATCGGCAAAAAAAAAATGCTCCGTGGTCCTTTAGTTACTGCAACGTGCCTGCACGGCCAGTCGTTAAGGGGTTAATCATGTTTATAGATAAACACTTGTAAATAGCATATATAACAATGAAACACAATACAATACGTATCCTACTAGCACTAAATAATGAACCACAGTACATATGGTTTCCTATAAATAATAAATATGTGCCATTAAAATGGATCAACAACCTTAATTCAAGTTTGCATATTTGAAAACTGCATTAAAAACTGTCTATATGTCATGATAACCAAAAGGCCAGCAAACATACAGTTCAGGAGATATTCACATTTCTTTCATATGCTAATGTATGCTAATTGTGGCACAGTGAGGCATGAGTGTTTTCATATGCTAATTACACAAATCACTTATGCTGCATATGCTAATTAAGCCTTTTCAGGGATGTGTCATATGCTAATAGAGGTTTCAATGATGTTTCATATGCCAATACAATTTTGTGCAGTACCAGGAAGTGTTTTGTTTCTTCTAAACCATGCATCTGCTGGACTAGACACAGTAAGCACTGCAAGCGCAATGGGATTTACATGACTCAGGCAAAAATAAGCATGAACAAAGCAGACCAGAGGCCCCAGAGATGATGTAAACAAACAAACCCCTAACAACATGTCCACCAACAGGAAGGCACATTGAGACCACACATGGTGGCTCGGGGGGTTAGCAAACAAAAGGACACTTATCAAGTAACAAAGCCAGAAGGACAAGAAAAGAAAGCAGCCTAGACGAAGAAAAAGAGTAAAGAAAAAGAATACCAAGGGGGAAGGTGGGGAGGACAAAAAAAAAAAGGGGGGGGGTGGTAAGAGGAGGAAATTCAGTGCAGCAAAAGATCCCAACAAAAGTCGGGAGCCAGAACATTGTCCCCACGGAGACCAGATAGCCAGGTAAGTGGTCAAGGAACCACAGGAGTAAGCCGTCAGTTTTGCCATCTTGAGAAGTTGCCAAATTCGGCTATCCAAAGGAGCAAAACCGATTTCCATTGGTAAGCTATATGGCATCTAACCACCGCACAAATCCGAAAAATCAACTTGTTGGACGAAATCGGCAAGTTCCAAGCAATGTAGGGAAGATTTAACAGGCCTGTCCAGGGTTCGGGAGAAAGGGGGGAATCCAAAGCCACACTCAAGGACCTAAAGGCATATTCCTAGAGCAGAGACACAAAGGGACAATCCCACCACATATGTTTATAGGTGCCCAGCTGGCCACAGCCCCTAAAGCAAACGGGGGAAACTGAATCAAACATACTGGCTAAGCGGGCAGGGCAGTATTACCAGCGAGAGAGAACTTTGTAACTGTTTTCTTTAATCAGGGTACATGGAGTCAGACGAATCGTATTTTCAATAATCTCCTGCCAATCATCGGGATCAAAGACCTCGCCAAGGTCCGCTTCCCAATGGGCCTTGAATGCAGTCGGACTCAGGAAGGAGATTGCTACAAGATGAGAGTAAATCTTAGAGACAGATCCACGACAAGGTGTCACAGAGGAGCACAGAACTTCGAAGAGGGTGCGGGGAGAGGAGGGGAATGGCTGAAAAGGGAAAGAATGAAATTACGTACCTGTCAAAATCGCAAGTATTCCCCCGGAGAGGAATTGTATCTGTTATGAAATGTGTCCCAAGACAAAAGAGTGGAAGACAAGAACAAGTCCTGCACTCTGGTAATCCCCTTCCGAATCCACCAACGAAAGGCAGGAAGGGAAAGCACATGTGAGAGAGGGGAATGAGAAGTACCTCCTGGTGGACGTAAACTAGGGGTCCAGAGCAAGTCCGCGGCTGAGGGTACTCCAAAGTCTGAACATTCCAAATTCACCTATTGGGAGGAGTTGGTGGTCGCATGATATTTAATTGCGTAAGCGAACTTGGCAGCTTTGTAATAAGACCACAGGTGGGGAACAGCCAGGCCCCCCACAGAACGTGACTGACATAAAAGAGAAGACCGGAGGCAGGGACGTTTTCCCATCCATATAAAATGAAAAACATCTTTCTGCAGGACACTAATGTCAGATAGACGAACCGAGATGGGCAGTGAGCGAAAGAGGTAGAGAAGTTTCAGAAGGAGAGTCATCTTAACAGCATACACCCTCCCCAGCCAGTATATATGAAAGGAGTCCCAACGCTTAAGTTCAGCCCTAAGGAGTTTGAGCATAGGGGAGTAAATAACCTCATATAGGTCCGGGAGTGATTTCGTGATCCGAATACCCAACGAAATAATAGACTTTGGCCGCCAGACAAAGTGAAAATTCAAAGACAGCAATTTTTCCATCGATGCAGGAAGCGAGACATTAAGCACCTCACATTTAGAATCATTAATGCAGAAACCGGAAATAGAAGAGAACATGGAAAGCACCAAAAAAAGGTTTGGGAGAGAGGTTAACGGTGAAGTGAGAGAAAGCAAGACATCAGCAGCAAACAAACCAAGCTTATAGACGTTGGCACCAACTTCCACTCCCCTGATATTCGGATTAAGGTGCACTGCGCATGCCAAAGGTTCAAAGCACAGGAAGAACAATAAGGGGGAAAGCGGGCATCCTTGTCGAGTGCCGCTAAGCACTGGAAAAGGTGAAGACAGGGTGCCGGAGATTGATACCATCGCAGTTGGAGAGGAATATAAAGCTTGGATCCCAGTGAATATTGGTCCATCGAACCCAAAGGTACGTTCAACCTCCCACATTTAGAGCCAGTCTACCCTGTCAAAGGCCTCCGTGTCAAGGGAAAGCAACATCATAGGGAGAGAATGACAAAGTCGAATCAAGTTCAATAAGTGGCGAATATTATCTGGAGCTCCGTGCCCCGGAATGAAGCCCACCTGATCGGATAAACCAGAGACCCAATGACAGCAGCCAAGCAACAAGCTAATATCTTGGAGTACAACTTAACATCCACATTGATCAAGGAGATAGGCCTATGGCTAACACAAGAAGTAACCACAGTCTTAGCGGATAACATCTCAGGGGGAGGCGGCGAACCAGAGAAAAAAAGAATTGAACAGGGAGGACAAGTGAGGCAGAAGGACCTGTTGGAAAGATTTATAATAGGCCACAGTGAAGCCATCCGGACCTGGTGCCTTAGAGGCACGTAGTGACTTAAGAGCGAGCCCAATCTCCTCCTCTGTAATGTCCACATTCAGATTGCTCAATACCGACGAGGGGAGTCGCGGCAAACGGCATGCTTGCAGAAAAGCAGGCGTAGACTCACGGATCCCGTGTGAATGACAAACTTTCTGACCATCATACAGAGACTCGTAGAACCAAGCAAAGGCTGACGCTATGGAGGCTGTCTGGTGAAGAAGAGAACCTGTGCTCCCCTTAATAGCATGAATCAATTGGCTTTGCAACTGACTACGTAGTTTAGAAGCGAGCATTGCATTGGGCTTATTAACCTTCTCGAAAAATCGCTGATCTGTCCACTGCATGGCACGAAGAAGTTCACGGGACAGGATTAAATTAAGTTCCCCCCGCAGCCTCGACACTTCAAGAAGATTGGCAACAATGGGATGAAGTTTATGAGCTTGTTCAGCCGTATGCAAGAGAGAAGAGTGTCTCTTACGCTTAGCCTCCCTGGTGCGCTTCCGATGAGAAGACAGGCTAATCAACTTGCCGCGAAGAACTGCCATATGGGCGTACCACAAACACCATAAACAGAGAAAAAGATTCTCTATAAAGAAAGTCTAGTAAATGAGGTACTTTTCTCAGGACAAACCAATATATCCAATATATACATTTTATTAAAGACAATTATACACACAGCTATCTTAACACATTAAAAACTATATTGAGAGGGAACAGGATATAATAAGTATACAGGTACACATGTACAGCTGTACAATATCTCTAACCTGTCTACAAATATACAATGTGTATAAAATCCTCCAATGCTAAATAATATTTCTATCCAATATCACAGAGTACAAACTACCAATACTTGATAAAGTGCAAATGCGTAATGCCAGAAAAAAAGACTGTAAGGTCTAATACACCTAATAAAGACAATGTCCGCATGCAAAGAAACATAGTTCCTAACAGTCTGTCTCTGTTTAGGAGGGGAGTTAAGGCCCTTTACAGTATGAGAAAGGACCATCCATGTAGAAGAACCCACAAGTATAGAAGCAGGCGCTTCCAGAGCAGGTGGGAGTGAGGACAAGGGGAGAGCTTAAAAATGGGAAAAAAAAAAGAAAAAAAAAGGGGGCAGGGAGACGAGAGAGGAAGGGAAGGGGAAGGAACAAAGACTGAAAAAGAGAGTAAACAGAAGAGAGAACAAGGACAGAATCCGAGACCCAATGAGAAAGTAGCCCAAGAAAACAATAGCCAAGGTATAAGGAAATGGGAATCAGTAGTAGATCAGATACAAGTGGGGCACCGAAAGGTATCAAAGTGATTGTTCAAATAAGGACGGGGGGGGGGACAACTGACGAGGGACCCAACAGAAGAAACTATCCCGGCCTAAACCCGGAAAGGAAACAGAACCCAAACCCAACCCATGCTAGCTTGTGTAGAGACGGACAGAGAGTGCGGAGTACATATGCAAAAACAGAGATGAGGGTGGATGACCCCAAACAGACCCATAAAAACCCCAAAATCTCAGGACAGTGTGAATGAGAGGAAACATAACCCCCCTACCACAAAAAGGGAGAAGAGAGTGAGCAATAGCAAACAGTTCTCAAGGGTGCAATTTACCCACCCCCAAGCAAACTTCAAACAAATCCCAATATAGCAGCGGGTCCGAGTCGGGGCCACCCTCACCAAATCGAGCCCACGCTAAAGGCCCAAACTCGGTCCACCGCAGGCAAATTCCCCAACGGAAGCAGTACCTGCACATAACCCAAGTACCCACCCAACCAAAGAAGGGAAAGGGGAAACTCCCCTCCCCCACACTGCCCACCCATCCTGTAAACATTAAACCCGGAAGCTGAACAGCAGCCTCCAGACTCCAGGTGGGAGTGTGTACCAGGGTTCCGAGGGCCCCACAGAAGCCCCTGCAAGTGCCCAGAGGCAAAATTGGACACGGTGCAAGAGTAAAACATTCAGTCACAGAATAAAGTCCCACCGAGCACACTTTAAAGCGAACACAACCCCCTCTATGCGCATCCGTGCGGAGGAGTCACCCACAGCCAACCAGGCCCACATAGAACACACAGGCCCAACACGCCTGGAAGAAGTCCCCCACCTGGGGGCGGAAACGTATGCCTGGGGCAGAGCACAAAATAAAACATACAGTCACAGTGTGAAGTCCCACATAGCCTGCAGTAGAGTAACCTCCCACCATGCATCTGCGCGGAGGAGTCGCCCCCAGCCAACCGGGCCCACCTGAAACACACAGGCCCGAGCCGCTGGGGACAAGTCCCTCACCCGGAGGCCAATACCCCCATGAACCCAAGGAGACATAAAAGGGACAGGGCACAGCAAATAAAAGCTCTCCATATGTATCCAAGTGGGGGAGTCGCCCCCAACCGACCGGGCCCACATGAAAGACACAGGCCTGAGCCGCCGGGGACAAGTCCCCCACCTGGAGGCCAATACCCCCACAAACCCAGGGAGACAAAAAAGGGAACAGGACGCCGCAAATGAGAACAACCATTGAGCAGCACCCCCCCACTCACATTAAACCATTAAGTTGAGCAGCATCCTCACTCTGACGGGAGAGAGTGCGTACCAGGCACACAAGAACCCCATAGAGACCAAATCGCATTTCCGGAGGCTAACTGCACATAGCAAACATATCCAGAAGAGGGTCCCATGAAGCAGCGATAAAAGCCACAACCAACTACCCAAATCGCCCGAGCGGGGGAGTTGCCCCCAGGCGACTGGCCCTACCAACAACCTAGGGGACCAAATGGCAGGGGACAAGCCCCCCACCCGAGCGCCAATAACCCCACCATCCCCACACATATATACATGTAACGGGTCACAGTGCATGTAAAATAAAATGTCCCTGTGAAAACCAGAAGAAAAGTGTGGAGGGATAACCCACAATTACAGTGCAAGAGAGGCTAGGCACACATCCGTGAGACCCCCCACTAGGGGAGATAGGGTCAAGCTCCTTAAGACCAGATAAAGTCAAAGATAGTTCGCCCACAATGGAGGTCAAATGTAGCATCCTGCCACAATACACGGCCAGCCTCCCAGGCAGAGGAACCACCCCAAGGTGGCCAGAGAGTAGAGGGCAGCAACTCAACCACCAATCCAGGACACTCCGGGTAGGAGAAGAGGAAGCCAAAGCAGTCCATTAAGGGGATGCAGTAGAGGGCTCCACCACTGCAGATTCCCTGGAGTCGGAAGGCGCAAAGTCCTCATAAAGGGAATGCACCTCAGGCGTCATAGTGAGACCAAGGCAGGACAAGAAAGACTTGCATTCTGAAGGGTCCTGGAGAAATGCTGTTACTCCATTCTGTGTGAGTTGGAGACGAAAGGGAAAGTCCCAGCGGTATGCCAGACCTTGAGATCGGAGGACAGCAGTCAGAGGACGTAAAATGCAACATTTCTGCAGCGTGGACTGGGCCAAATCAGCGTAAAAGTGCGGGGTGACATCCTCCAGAACTGGTGTAGAAGCACAGGCAGCCTTTAGAACTGCCTCCTTGGTGACAAAAAAGGTGAACTTCACAATTACATCTCTCGGCGGGTCTTTGGCAGCAGGCCTAGGCCGCAGCGCCCCATGAGCCCTGTCCAAGGCCAGCATGGCGTCAGATGCGTCAGGTAGCAAAAGTTTAAAATACAGGTGTAGAAAACCAGGTAGGTCCGCCAAATCCTCCGGTATGTTACATAGGCGCAAGTTAGATCTGCGCGACCTGTTGTCAAGGTCCTCAACTGCGTCCTGCAGTCGCCTATGACTAGATTTCAGGCAAGAGAATTCCTCGTGGAGATAAGCATAGGAGCGTTCCGCGTCCTTCATCTTAGATGCCAAAGCTTCTGTGCGGCCTGAGAGATGGTGAAGATCCGCATGTAGAAGCTGCACAGTAGCCTGTAGTTCGGCTGATAGATCCTGTTTCACCGAAAGGAGAAGATCACAGAGTGAGTTTAGTGCAGAGCGGAGGCGCTTCAGGTAAGTACTTAGGCAGGCTCTGCGCACCTTCATTTTGAAGAAATCCTGCGGAGGAACAACTTTCTGGGTTCTCCCGGACATGATGAGAATGGATAAACTCAAAAGAGCTAAAAAGGGTCGGGTTGAATGGCTAAAGTAAGCGTTAGTAGGCCGGGAAATGCAGGAGCACTAGTAGCACACAACCATTCCGCTCGAGCAGCAGACCACGCCCCCCATATATGTAGTTTTTAATGCATTTTTCAAATATGCAATCTTGAATTAAGGTGATAGATATACTTTACTATATAAAAATACCACAAAAGTCCTCCAAAGTTGAATGAATGGAATATGAATGGATGAAGTCAATATAGGATGACTGAAAGATGAACAATGATGAAGAAATTAATCATTTATGATTGATGGTCTTTCATGTTAAATGGAATGGAAAAGTTTCTATAGTCCGGTTTGTTTGTTAGATGGATAGTTATCCTCGAGCTGCTCTTGTGAGAAACACCAGGATCCCCAGGTGTAACAGGAATACAAAAAACAATGGACTCAAGTGCTCAGAGAAAGGAGAAAATGCAAAAAATATATAAACAGTAGTATGGAGTAAATTACTGGATCATAATGAATAATAAAAATATAAAAAGAATTTATTGATAAAAAGGGTTTAAGTTGAACATAAAACAATAAATCATTATTAAAAGATAACAGAAATATAAATAATCCTAGTACCATTATAGCATATTTCAGTGGTACATGGAGAAAAAGTAAAACTCATATGGTATCTTGCATAAACCTGGAAAAATAAAGACCATCGGATACAGTATGGGGTTAAGGGTATCAGCGGGATGATGTAAATGTTTGCTTTTGTATTCTTTTAAATAAAAGCTATATGGTATTTCAGCTTTGACTTTTAATAAAATCCCCTCCCAGTATAACCCCTTACTGGTATGCACTTACTGTCTGGTTTAGTTTAATCGAGCACATGTAAATTATGAGGTTCCTGCAAAGAGCTCCTACGTGGTCCTGTGTCTGTCTGTGTCTCTCGGTGCCTGGGCCACTTCCACTCAGTGTCTCTGGCGAGCTTTTTTACCTCCTCATGTGTTTGCTTTCAACATGTTTCCGGGCATAGAGTAGCCCCTTCCCTGGGGAAACAGTATTCAGTACTATATGTGGCATTAATTGCATGTGCTCTCTGCTTCCTCAACAGATCATCAGTACAGGTTTTGCCCGCATGCAATTTTGGGGTTTAGCTGATCTCTGTAGGCACTGTGAGCCAGGGCATCACAGCTGGATTCCCCTGTTATCCGTATGTTGACTTACCCCAAGTATAATTTTCATATGCAAAAGAACAAGTCAGAGGCACTCAACCACTTGCTCACAGGTGCCTAGATGGAGCTTCTGCATCTAACAGATGAGGCCTGTACTCTGGGTATAGGACACCAGTTTTAATGAGCAGTTTGCATACCCTTGTAGGTTCATAAGCCTAGCTGATTGCTCTTTGGGTGGGTCATCCTCAGAGTATTGTAGGAATCCACACATTGACCCCTTCCTCACATGTGTCTAGAGGGAACAACTGCACCTCACTGACGAGACCCCGTAAGGTTGTAACGTATGTCTGGGGTTGGCTTCTTCTCTTGCTCTGAGATGAATTGTCTGGCATTCTGGCAGGACCAGCAGTATGTGCTTCTGAATATTTCTTCTCTATGTATGGCACTTGTGAGCTACCATCTAGTCACAACTAGTATATTACTGGTCCATCATTAACCCATTCAGTGATATACATCACTATTAACAACTCTCCAATTAGGTAATAATGTTATGTGCATAATTGAGATAATCCTGTATTATTTCTTGAATGGAAGGATCACAATTAAATATCTACAAAATAGAATATATCCTAAATCCAAGTTAATATAATCCCAACCATTATTCTGATCTTTCTTATTATTAATGGAGGGTAGTATTTTCCATCTTATACTTGATGCAATAATGAAGTATTAATATGCACTATAGGTTATGTACATTTTTGCCTTTTACTTCATGAAATCTCAATAATTAATATCCAGAGCTGATCTCAATAATTCTTCTTAAGGCACTACAAGATGACTAGATACATGTGGCATCCAACTTTGATCTTGACTTTGTTAAACATTTAGTATAGAGATAAGCTTGGGTCTGTTATGATAAAAAGAGAAGGAAAAAAGTCTCCTAATAATGTAAATAGAAAAGGAAGAGTGGCGAGTAAATTCCTAATAGCCATCACCAAAAAGACCAAAGGTCCTGGGAAGTATCGCCCCTGTTCCTTATCAAACCTGGAGGAAAGAAGAACAAAATCCAAACTAATGGGAGATTAATGCCCCAGGTAAGTTGCAGAAATAAAAAAATAAAAACAATGAGAATCTTCAACCTGCTGTGTTTCCTACGCAGGGCACTTTGAAACTGAGTTTGCTAGGTGAGGGTAGGAGTCTCTGCCTCCAGAGAAATCTGTATGTCTCCTTCAAGAAAATACTTTACTCCATGGTTCATTGTGTTCCGCAATGAATGAAACAAAATCTGGTGTCTTGGTATATTCTGAAGTATAGACACAAGGTCAGTGGCTCTTAATGTTTTTTTCACTCTAGGTAACTTAACATTCATAATTTTCAGGGTACCATAATATATTATAGGTCACTTGTCAATGATGCAGTGAAGGGGACGAACGCTATCACGGTGCCCATGATTCTGCCTGAGCGACATTCTTACTTCTGGATTTATCTTGGCTGCATTCTTATTGGCTCTGGGATTATAACTCCTCCCAGGGCTTGCCTTTATATAGTCCCTCCTGTCACTATACCGGTGTCCTTTCATGGTGTTCCTGACCAGACGTCTGTTGCTGTGTTCCTGTTCCGTGTATGACCCGGTTTCGTCTGACCTTGCTCCTGTCTTCTCTGCCAATTTTGTTTACGACCCCGTCTGCCTGACTAAGATTCCCGTGACCGATTCCGCTGACTACTTCTCGTTGTGTACCGATCCAGGCTTTGGCTGACAACTGCTCTCTGTGTACCAATCCAGGCTTTGGCTGACTACCGCTCGCTGTGTACCAATCCAGGCTTTGGCTGATTACCGCTCTCTGTGTACAGATCCAGGCTTTGGCTGATTACCGCTCTCTGTGTACAGATCCAGGCTTTGGCTGATTACCGCTCTCTGTGTACCTATCCAGGCTTTGGCTAACTACCGCTCTCTGTGTACCTATCCAGGCTTTGGCTGATTACCGCTCTCTGTGTACCTATCCAGGCTTTGGCTAACTACCGCTCTCTGTGTACCTATCCAGGCTTTGGCTAACTACCGCTCTCTGTGTACCGATCCAAGCTTTGGCTAACTACCGCTCTCTGTGTACCTATCCAGGCTTTGGCTAACTACCGCTGTGTACCGATCCAGGCCTTGGCAGATTTCCGCTCTCAGAGTACCGTTTCTGCATTGGCTACTCTCCTAGCATTAGCTTTACCGCTAGTGTCCCTGTTGTCTCCGGTTTTGCGTCCCATAGCCATTTACTGTACTGTTGTTCGGTTGCTCTCCATACAGCCTATGCCTTAACGGTGACTTTTGGTTGCACTACCTTACAGCCTGCCCCTTTCTGTTGCCTCCGGTTGCGCTACCATACAGCCTGTGCCTTAGCGGTTATTTCTGGTTGTACCACCTTTCAGCCTGTGCCTCACTGTTGCCACCGGTTGCGCTACTATACAGCCTGTGCCATACGATTATCTCCGGTTGCGCTACTTGCTACCGGTACCTTCCTGTTGCCTCCAGTTGCGCTGCTATGCTGCCTGTGCCTTACGATTGCCTCTGGTTGCGCTATACTCAGCCTGTGCATTACTGTTGCCTCCGGTTGCACTGATCGATCTGTGCCTTACGATTGCCTCCGGTTGCACTACTATACAGCCTGTGCCTATTCCGTTGGCCTCCGGGCATAACCTCCGAGTACATGTATCTGAGCCGTCACACGCTGGCTGCCTATACCTGGTTTTCTGGGCAAGTCCGGTAGTCTCAACTGTCTCCCTGTTCCTTTGGGGATTTTTGCCCTGCAGTACTTACCTCACCTAGGGCTCCTCCTGGCCAGTACTGCTGTGGTTTTGTTCCAGTTCTACACTCTGCATTACAGTTGTTTTGTATTTACCTGTCTCTGTTGTACCCTGACCTGTGTCAGATACAGAATAGCTTATCCTCTGTCTGGGTCTGGACCTGTGAAGGGCATCTCTGTTCTTTATTATTATTCAATAAAGCTGCTTTGTTTTACCTTAACCAAATTGTCTGAGCGTTCATTAAAACCGTGACAGTACGAAAGGGCCATGACCTCAGACAAGGTGAAAGTAGCTCCCAGAGTCTCCTATGGAGAATGGACGCTCAGGAGCAACGGTTAGACCAGTTGTCTATGGCTATCGAAACTATTTTAGAGCACACTGCCTGTCTCGAGAGACCTGTACAGCCTTTGGTGGCCAGTCCAGGCACCATTGGCACAGGCCAATACTTCTAGTCCATCCTTTAAGGGAGTATCCGCTACCGCTCCCCTCCCTCTGAGATACGACGGGGAGCCTACTCTTTGCCGAGGGTTCCTGAACCAACTTGAGATTTTTCTTGAACTTGTACCTCAGGCATTTCCTAGTGAAAGGAGCAAAGTGGGGTTCATGATCTCACTACTGACGGGTAAAGCTCTAACTTGGGCAAATCCAATTTGGGAGACTGGTAAACCGATCACCAATAATTTTGCCGAGTTTGTAAGGGCCTTCCTCAGTGTATTCGAAATCCCAGGGTATGCCATCTCTGCTGCCAAACGTCTTATGAGAATCTAACAGGGCACTTACTTTTTCCGACTATGCCATTGAATTTCGTACGCTCACAGCAGAGGTAGGTTGGAATGATGAGGCACTTGTGGCTGCCTTTGCGCAAGGTCTTGAGGACAGGATCAAAGATGAAATTGTGGCCAGAGACTTGCCAGAGGGTTTAGAGAGTTTCATTGATTATACCATCCTGATTGACTCCCGTATAAGGGAGAGGAGTATATATAAGGATCATAGATCAAGATCCACGAGCGAGTCTGCTACTAGGGCTAATTTCCCACCCTTGCCTCCCTTTCCTCCCATACCTCTGGGTCCTGCTACTGGGAGTGTTGAACCTATGCAATTGGGCTTCACACAATTGTCCAAGGAGGAACGCTTCTTCCGCTGCAAACAGGGCTTATGTATGTATTGTGGGAAGGTGGTATTCCAAGAATTTATAAATGATGTACTGAAGGATTTCTTACAATCCTGTGTGGTCGTATACCTAGACAACATTTTGATATATTCTCCCGACCTGGAGACTCACCACAGACATGTCTCGGCGGTCTTGCAGAGGCTAAGAGAAAACAAGCTATATTGCAAACTCGAGAAGTGTGATTTCCATAGGTCTTGTGTGTCTTTTCTTGGCTATGTTTTCTCTAAGGAGGGTTTCGCTATGGATAAGGACAAGCTTGCAGCAGTGCTGCAGTGGCCGTGCCCCACGGGCCTCAAACCCTTGTAGTGATTTTTAGGGTTTGCGAATTGTTATAGGAAATGTATTCACGATTATTCTGGAATTGTGAAACCACTCACTGATATGACCCATAAGGGTGCCAATGCCTCAGACTGGTCCCCAGAGGCGGTCAGGGTATTCAAAATGTTAAAAAAAACACTTTTTCCACTGCCCCAGTTCTGTCGCATCCTATTCCTGGGCTACCATTTACATTGGAGATGGATGCCTCTGAAACCGGAGTAGGGGCAGTGTTGGGCCAAAGACCAGGTCCTGATAAGACTTTGAGACCATGCTGATTTTTCTCGAAAAAGATGACCAAAGCCCAGAGTCTGTATGACATTGGTGATCAGGAACTCTTGTCAATTATTCTGGCTTTACGTGAATGGCGCCACCTGTTGGAGGGCACCAATATTGATTTTGACCAATCATAAGAACCTAATGTACCTCTCTGAGGCCAAGAGATTATCCCCAAGACAAGCTAGATGGTACTGTTTTTGTCTCATCTCATTTTTATTGTCTCCTACTTACCTGGTACGAAGAATGTGCGGGCCGACACCTTATCTAGACAATTTGGTCCTGATCCAGAAACTGACTATCATCCCTCCGGACCGTATACTCACCACATTGCGGACGAGCATCACTTCACCGTTGGGGGAAGAGATTTTGGCATCTCAGGCCAATGCTCCCCAGAGAAGCCTATGGGCAAGTGTTTTGTGGCAGAGCCCTTTCGGGCTAAATTAATGGAGACTTACCACGCTTCCCTGGCAGCCGGTCATGTGGGAAAAAAATCAATTAATCTGGTCTCTGTCCCGGATGTTTTGGTGGCCAGGCATGAGAGATGACTGTGTGGCATACACCACAGCCTGTGCCACTTGTGCCCGTTCCAAGACACCTTCCGGTGGGACTATTGCAAGCTGTTCCCAATGGTGACCGTCCTTGGTCACACGTTTCTATTGACTTCTTGGGGGAGCTGCCGGTTTCCAAAGGCTATACGGTGATACTCATGATAGTTGACAGATTCTTCAAAATGGCCCATTTCCTGCCACTCCCTGGCTTGCCGTCTGCTAAGGATCTGGCTACAGTGTTTGCCAGGGAGGTATTCCGACTCCACGGGGTACCCAAGGTGCTGGTCTCGGACCGTGGGAGTCAATTTGTGTTGATATTTTGGAGGGCCTTTTGTAACCAAATGGGGATTCAGTTGTCCTTTTCCTCCGCCTATCACCCTCAGACTAATGGGGCCGCTCAGCGTTCCAACCAGGGCTTGGAGCAGTTTTTACGTTGTTTCATATCCAACCATCACGACAATTGGGCTGACTTGTTGCCGTGGGCAGAGTTCACCAGGAACTGTGCAGTATGTAACTCATCCGGGAGCTCACCCTTTCTGATCAATTATGGGTTTCAACCATGCTTGCTCCCGGACACTTTCCAAGCACAACAGATTCCAGCTCTGGATGAGCATATTAGGCAATTCCGCTCCACATGGACACAGATCCAGAATTCCCTACGTGATTCCTTCCTATGAGTCCAGCGGCATACCAACAACAGGAGATCGCCGGCCCCTGTATTCCAGGTGGGGGATCGTGTCTGGTTGTCCTCCAAGAATCTTAGGTTGCACGTACCTTGTTAAAAGTTTGCTCCTCGGTTTGTGGGTCCGTTCTGGGTACTCTGTCTCCTATGCATTAGAATTACCTGCCTCCATGAAGATACATAATATGTTCCATGTGCTCCTTCTCAAACCGTTGGTGTGTAACCGTTCCACCACTACCACTGCAGTTCCAGGTCCAGTGCTCATACAGGATCATGACAAATATGAAGTGCAGAGTATTTTGGATTCACATAGATTTCGTGGACAGATCCAGTATTTGGTGCACTGGAAGGGATATGGCCCAGAGGAACGCTCATGAGTGACCCACTCAGACATCCATGCTCCATTATTGTTGCGCAGATTTCATGATAAGTTTCCTGCCAAGCCTAGACCCCCTCAAGAATGGGGGGGTGTCATTGAGAGGGGGGTACTATCACGGTGCCCGTGATTCTGCCTGAGTGACATTCTTACTTGACTGCATACTTATTGGCTCTGGGATTATAAATCCTCCCAGGGCTTGCCTTTATATACGCCCTCCTGTCACTATACCGGTGCCCTTTCGTGGTGTTCCTGACCAGACGTTTGTTGCTGTGTTCCTGTTCCGTGTATGACCCGGTTTCGTCTGACATTGCTCCTGTCTTCGCTGCCAATTTTGTTTACGACCCGGCCTGCCTGACTACAATTCTCGTGACCGATTCCGCTGACTACTGCTCGCTGTGTACAGATCCAGGCTTTGGCTGACTACCGCTCGTTGTGTATCAATCCAGGCTTTGGCTGACTACCGCTCTCTGTGTACCAATCCAGGCTTTGGCTAACTATCACTCTCTGTGTACCGATCCAGGCTTTGGCTAACTATCACTCTCTGTGTACCGATCCAGGCCTTGGCTGACTTCCGCTCTCAGAGTACCGTTTCTGCATCGGCTACTCTCCTAGCATTAGCTTTATTCTAGTGTCCCTGTTGTCTCCGGTTTTGTGTCCCATAGCCATTTGCTGTACGGTTGCCCTCCATACAGCCTATGCCTTAGCGGTCACTTTTGGTTACACTACCTTACAGCCTGTGCTTTAGCGGTTATTTCTGGTTGAACCACCTTTCAGCCTGTACCTCACTGTTGCCTCCGGTTGCGCTACTATACAGCCTGTGCCATACGCTTATCTCAGGTTGCGCTACTTGCTACCGGTACCTTCCTGTTGCCTCCAGTTGCGCTGCTATACTGCCTGTGCCTTACGATCGCCTCCGGTTGCGCTATACTTAGCCTGTGCATTACTGTTGCCTCCGGTTGCAGTGATCGATCTGTGCCTTACGATTACCTCCAGTTACACTACTATACAGCCTGTGCCTATTCAGGTTGCCTCCAGGCATAACCTCCGAGTACGTGTATCTGACCCATCACGTGGGCTGCCTATACCTGGTTTTCTGGGCAAGTCCGCTAGTCTCAACTGTCTCCCTGATGTACCTGTCCTTTTTTTTTTATTCGCCTCCAAAAGGTAATCTCCCTTATCAGGGCTGGATTTGCCATTAGGCAAAGTAGGCACCTGCCTACAAGCTCACGCCAACGAGGGGCGCCTGCCATTTGGATTTTTTTTAAATATTGTTTTTATATATTAAAAAAACCCCAAAAAACTAGCCGCCTCACTGGCTGCGCCAGCGGCACCCACTCACATTGCCCCCCCCCCCAAGTCTTGTACCTGATGGAGCTCCCTCGTGGCCTCTGCATTCCTGAATAGGAGACCGCGCAGGAGCTCAATCAGGTACAAGACTGTGCCAAAGGAGGCACATACAGATCTCCTACCAGGGAGGTAGGAAACGAACAACGGGGGAGGCAATGTGAGGGCAATGTGGAGATGGTGGGGGTAAGTTGGAGCTGATGGGGTGGGGGGCATTGTGAGGGCAATGTGGAGTTGATGGGGGCATTTTGAGGGCAATGTGGAGCTGATGGGGGGCAATGTGGAGCTGATGGGGGGCATTATGAGGGCAATGTGGAGCTGATGGGGCAATATGGAGCTGATGGAGGGCAATGTGGAGCTGATGGAGCAATATGGAGCTGATGGGGGGCATTGTGAGGGCAATGTGGAGCTGATTGGGGGCAGTGTGAAGGCAGTATGGTATATGGAGATGATGGGGGCAATATGGTATATGGAGATGATGGGGGCAATGTGAGGGCGATATATGAGATGATGGTGGCAAGCTGGAGCTAATGGGGGGCAAGTTGGAGCCGATGGAGGGCAATGTGGAGATGGTAAGGGCAAGTTGGAGCTGATGGGGTGGGGGGCAATATGGAGCTGATGGGAGCATTGTGAGGGCAATATGGAGGTGATAGGGGGCAATGTGGAGCTGATTGGGGGCATTGTGAGGGCAATGCGGAGCTGATCGGGCAATATGGAGCTGATGGAAACATTGCGAGGGCAATATGGAGCTGATAGGGGGCAATGTGGAGCTGATTGGGGGTAGTGTGAAGGCAGTACGGTATATGGAGATGATGGGGCAGTATGGAGCTGATGGGGGCAATGTGAGGGCAATATATGAGAGGATCGTGGCAAGCTGGAGCTAATGGGGGCAATGTGGCTATGATGGGGGCAATATGGAGATGATGGGGGGGCAACGTGGAGATTAGGAGCATTGTGGAGGTATCCAGTGCAGATGGCCCACGGGGGGGGGGGGGGGTCCTGATGCCCCTGAATGAGGTCTATGATTAAAAAAAATAAATAAATAAATAAAAAAAAATTAATCCTGTGTGCGCCACGGGGGGGGGGGGGGGGGGTGTCCAATGCACCCCCCCCTCCTGTGGCACAACACAGGGCTTTTATCATTCCTTTGTTACTAGAGCTTGTTGGGGGGCCATCAGGATTGGTCCTTATGGCCCCCCAACAAGCTCTGATTACAAAGCGATAATAAAAAAAAATTAACCCTCTGAGTGCCAGAAGGGTCCAATGCATTGCTTTGCAATGCGCTGGAGACCCCTGTGGCACTCACAGGGACATTTATTTTGATTCTTTTTTTTTTTTTTTTAAGACCTCATTGGGGGGAATCAGAGGGGTCCAGATACCCACCAATGAGGTCCGTAATAAAAAAAAAAAATGTAAAGAAAAAAAAATTAACCCTGTGTGCCACAACAGGGGGGCCAATGCAGCCCCCCTTCTGCGGCACACACAGGGCATTTATCATTACTTTATCAGAAATTGTTGGGGGGCCATCAGGATTGGTCCTGATGGCCCCCCAACAAGCTCTGATTACCAAGTAATGATTAAAAAAAATTAACCCTCTGAGTGCCACAAGGATCCAATGTATTGCTTTGCAATGCTCTGGAGACCCCTGTGGCACTCACAGGGTCACTCCGTTTGTGGACATATATATATATATATATATATATATATATATATATATTTTTTTTTTTTTTTTTTTTTTTTTTTTAACTAAGACCTCATTGGGGAGGGATCAGGGGGTCCTGATGCCCCTCAATGAGATATAATAAAAAAAAAAAAAAATTAAAACAAAAATTAATCCTGTGTGTGCCACTTTGAGGGGGGGGTTCAATGCCGACCCCCTTCCTGTGGCACACACAGGACTTTTTATCATTACTTTGTCATCAGAGCTTGTTTGGCGGCCATCTGAATACAAAGTAACCATTTAAAAAAAAAAAAAAAAAAAAAAAAAAAAAAAATTAACCCTTTGTGTGCCACAGGGGCCCAAATGCAGTGCTTTGCAATCCACTGGACACCCCTGTGGCACACACAGGATTTTTCCCCCCCTTTATTTTTTTATTTATTTAGACCTCATTGTATGGGTTCTGATGCCCCCAATGAGGTCTACACAAAAATATTGGGGGAAAAAGCCCCACAAAATGCACGTGCCACAGGAGGGGGGGGGGGGCAATGCAGTGCTTTGTATGAGGGGACATACACTGCACACTGGTAGTCACAGATCTCCCATACACACTATCAGACACTGCCCCACCATCCTTGCTCCTCTGCTCATACCCACACACTTTGTTACACTTGTAGTCACAGGTGCGCACGTACACCGGCTGACGCCCTAGCTTCTTTCATCTGTTAGCCATAAAATCACACATACACTGTTTGCTTTCTCATTTCTGTTTCACTGGTAGCTACGCTCCTGTAGCGTAAATTGGTATGTCAACCCACAGCAGTGGGGTACCATTTTTCTTAGGCTGGCAAGGAGTCCTCCTAGGAAATCCCACGCCGTTGAACCATTTTAGTATCTTTTAAGTGACTGATGTGTAAAACAAAGGTTTGTTTGTTTTTTTACTGTAGCACCACATTCTGGAAATAGTTGTGCCAACTAACTTAGGGGTAAAAAGGCAAGTGACCCCTCATTAGATGTGGCAGGTTGTCTTCTTTCCAAAATGGTATGGTTTATCTACCTTTTCTTCAATTCTGAAGGTGTTATAGCCATTTTCGTACAGGCAAGTCAGGTTTGAGAAAATGTTAGAAACATCAGAGGTTGTAGTAGGTGTAGTTTTCTACTTCTAGCACCCCCCCCTAAGGTAGTCCAACTCATACCAATGGGGTGTCATTTGACTCCTAAGAGCACTAGCAAACAAATGCAGTTGAAAAGTCCATGGTTTTCACAGAGCTCCATACATTTGAAGGGGCAGAAATGTATATAAAAAAAAAAAAAAATGCAATTTTTTTTCCTATATCGCCTCCTTCTGGAAACCTTTATGCACACCAGTAATGGGGTAAGAAGGCAAGTGACTCCTCATTAGATGCGTCAGGTTGTCTTCTTTCCAAAATGGTATGGTTTATCTACCTTTTCTTCAATCGTGAAGGTGTTATAGCCATTTTTGTGCAGGCAAGTCACATTTGAGAAAATATTAGAGATATCAGAGGTTGTAGTAGGTGTAGTTTTCTACTTCTAGCACCCCCTAAGGTAGGTCAACCCATACCAATGGGGTGTCATTTGACTCCTAAGAGCACTAGCTAATGAATGCAGTTCAAAATTCCATGGTTTTTACAGTGCTCCATACATTTGAAGGGGCAGAAATGTAAGAAAATGCCTTTTTTTTTTTTTTTTCATTAGCGCCACCTCCTGGAAGCATTTGTGCATACCAGCCTTTGGGTAAGAAGGCAAGTGACCCCTCATTAGATGCAGCAGGTTGTTTTCTTTCCAAAATGGCATTGTTTCTCTACCTTTCCTGCATATCTATTATGGTTATAACCATTTTAGTGCAAGCAGATAATTTCAAAAACAAAAGTGTCAGGTTTACATACGTGTTCCTAGCACCCACATATTTTATGTTAACCCACACAAATGGGCTACCATTTTTCTCATGTTGGTAGCAGGTACTGAATACAGCAGGAAATGTTATGGTTTTCAACGATTTTAGTATCTTTGAAGTCGTGGAAATGTAAAAAAAAACATGTATTTATTCCCATAGCACCACATTTTAAAAATATTTGTGCACTTCAGCCCCGGGGGTAGAAAGGCAAGTGACCCCTCATTTGATGCGGGAGAATGTCTACTTTCCAAAATGGTATACCTTTTATAACTTTCCGTCATGTCTCTAACAGTTATGGACATTTTAGTACAAGCCGCCATTTTCGAAGAAGCAAACAGGTAGGTGTAGGGATGTGCTTCTGGCACCCCTAAGGTAGGTCGACTCGTTCCAATGGGGTGTCATTTTTCTCCTAAGAGCACTAGCTAATGAATACAGTTGTAAATTCCATGGTTTTCACAGATTTCCGTACAGATGAAGGGGCAGAAATGTAAGACAATGCCATTTTTTTTTTTTTTTTCCTATAGTGCCACCTTCTGGAAGCATTTGGGCACAACAGGCTTGGGGTAAGAAGTTAATTCACCCCTCATTTGATGCGGCAGGTTGTCTTCTTTCCAAAATGATATGGTTTGTGTAGCCTTTCTTCACTTCTGTAGTTGTTATAACCATTTGTGTACAGACAAGTAATGTTTGAGAAAATGTTAGAAAATTTTGAGGTTGTAGTAGGTGTCGTTTTGCACTTCTAGCGCCCCCTGAGGTAGTTGAACTCATACCAATGGGGTGTCATTTTTCTCCTAAGAGCACTAGATAATGAATACAGTTGCGCCGTCTTCTGGAAGCATTTGTGCACACCAGGCTTGGGGTAAGAAGGCAAGTTACCCCTCATTAGATGGAGCAGGTTGTCTACTTTTCAGAAATATATAGTTTTATATAGTTATTCCGCTGTTTTAGGGTAGTTTTACCACAAAAACCCTAGAATGCGTATATTAGTTTATAAAATTGAAAATGTCATTTTGCGCTGCTGGTGATTAGGGCTGTACGCGAGCCATGGACGTAGGTAAAACTATACAAATTTGGTATTTTTTTTACTTGGGGCTTTTTCAAATAATTGAGACTTTTTCAATCAAGGTAAATGTTTTTGATACATAGTATGTGATTTTAGCAAAATGAGTAAATTTTCACTTGTCATTATGAGATCATAGCTTTTTGCATGATGTAAAATTCTCTTCATGTAAGGTACCACGAGAAAGCTCAATTCGCTCTGAAAAAAATAATATATACTTTTCCATATTTAACTAAAAATCCCCAGAGGAAATAAAGCATAAACAGAAGGATAGCAAAAATGCTAAAAAAGTGTCTGGCCTGCAGGGTACAGGAAATGGCCCAAGCCTCTGGCACTGAAGGGGTTAAGGACCGGGTAATCCGCGCCGCGATCTGACTGAACGACCACAGAGCAATTTTTTTTTTTTTCGCTCCATTACGTTCCGGACTCCCCGAACGGCGTGCAGCCACAGGGGGAGCCTGGAACTCTGTGACGGTCATAGTATGTCATCGGTCGTTAAGTCAAATCGACCCTTGACGTACTATGACCGTCAAGGGTCATTAAGGGGTTAAGACTATGCTATAATTGACACTTTACTTATGTAGAGACAGTACCTAACAATATCAACAAGGATCCTAGTAATATTGGGATATTAAGAGGAAAAGAAGGCGAATCATTTCACTATATATAAAATAAAAAAAATTTAAATATATGAGTATTTTATTGCATAAATTGTCAGAATCATATGTGTTTTTATAAAACTTACGTCATTTTCAGAGCTTTGGTTTTAGTCTAGCTACTTGCACTAGAAATTGTGTTCTTCAAACTATTATTGTATGTACTCATCCTTTTTTTTATATTGTAATAAATATTCTATATTAAACATACATATCCATTGGTGGCACTCTTCACTATTGTAAATATTTATATCCTTTTGCCACTATTTACACAGGGGTAAAAAGATAGTAGCAGCCGCATTAATGTGCATATTTTCTAGAGAAGATTTGCAGTGACTGGTGTGAATAGGGCGCTAGAGGTGAGAGGAGGGGTTGCCATATCGGTTATAGTTTATGCTTATCAAGTTGGCGCCCCACCCCTCACTTTATTTTTTTTATATTATACACACATATCTATCTAACTATTTCTCTGTCATCCAATATAGGTTACTGGTACTTTGGGAAGGCGACCACCCCTTTAAGTAGGCAGGAACAATTCTTGAAGAGAATGCTGGGTGGCACCTACCCCCACCCTCTCCAGAAAGATTTGTTCCTTGATGAAGGTACAGGCAAGAGAACAGTTCTGCAATAGTTTTAGTTTATCCGTTAGATATGGCAATCCGCCTAATGGTGGTATTCCATTACTGACAATTCCCAAGTGGATAGCTCAGTTACCAGGCATTATGGTGGACCTTTTAGCCCTGGGGGTGAAAATCTTGTTTCCTCAGGAGTTGCCTACTGAGGCTTCTTCTTTTCACATGGTAATCAGAAGACAGAAGACCTGCTGAAAAGGTGAGCAACCCTTTGAGTGCTGAGGTCCACTTGTCCCACATTCCCTCTCTGCACAGAGGTCTCCTTTGGAGTTCCTAATACACACTCCTGCACTCATTGGGTTTAACTGTATGTCTATTGGGGGGTTTGGCGCAGCGGTTCTGTGGTAAACTTAACCCGTTCACTGCTAGTTGGCATCCTTTTGGGCACCTTTCCCCTTTGGGTATAGTGTTTATTTGAATGTGTTTTGTAACTTATTATTTATTTATTTTTATTTTTTTTTTTGCGCGCTTTACTGCAGACGCCATGCTCCATTCACCTCTATGGGACTTTACAGTTTGGGACACATCTCTGCAACCGCTCAACGAAGTAACTTCAGAGACAGCTCATTTTATTTGTCTGCCCTTGCTCTACTATCCAGTTAACATTTTGTGTGTGTTGGGGGGGGGGGGGGGGCTCAGGGGGCTTCAGGCACTGCTGGGGTACTTTCTCAGGGAAAACTAAATTTCACATGAGTGCTTGCTTTGCGCATTCATTTCCGATTGGCTCCCCTCGCAGCAGCCATTTTGTGCTTTCCCTTCATGAGTACCCTATGCAGGGTTTGGACTCTCCTCAGCAGATTAACCCTTCACCTGCCAGACCTACTTTAAACATTTTGGACTCCGTGAGAATGTTAACTTCGTTTGAGCTTGGGGCTAGACCTAAGGATACTAGGGTCGCTGTGTCCCCCATTGTGCACTGCTCCTCCTATCAATCAGGTTTGCCTAGAGAGTACTCAGGTCACTTATGCTGAGCCTGGGCTGTTGCCCCTGTGTCTTCCCTAGTAATGTACTTGAGGCAGTTTGGATGCAAGAGTTTAAGACCACTACCAGAGACCTGAGGTCTACATTACAACTCCTTCCATCCCAGTTACAGGGGTCTTCCGGTCTTGGCAGCCCCTACTCCCACCAGGTCTTCCCTGCCAAAACCGCAGAGTGCACCTGATGTATCTAACTCCTCTGATGAGGAGTTACTGGTGGATTCTGATGAGGAGGAATGTTCAGTGGTGGTCTCTTCCCAATTCTTTGAGGACCCCTTTGCAGCTGACCCTGATCCTTCTTGCTGAAGGCTTGATCAGGGCGGTGCTGACCACCCTAAACATTCCCTTAATTCTAGAGGCTTATTGACCCCTCTGACGTGTTCCAGGAAGCTAAGAAGCAGACTACCTGTTTTCCACCCAACCTCAACTCTTGACCATGTTGGTCTTGGATGCGTGCAAAGCTCCTGACAAGAACCCATCTGTCTCTAAACAGTTTGCCAGGCTGTACTCTGATACAGTGTAAGCTCAATGGGTTCATCCCCCTATGGTGTATGCCCTGGTCTCTAGACTTTCCAAGTCCACTGCTTTGCCTGTGGCAGATGCTACTGTTCAAGGACTGGACTGACCGGAAGCTTGACACATCCCTGAAAACCATCTTTGTCCCTAGTCTTGACATGTTGTGGCTTATCACCAACATCTGAGGCTCAGCATTATGTTCCTTCTGCCAAATTTAATGCCATCCGCTTGGTGGCTAGGATTTCTACCATGCCTATGGGAGCTAGATGAACGCTCTGTCTCAAGATCTGGTCTGCAGACACCACCTCAAAGAAAGCTTTGCTTTCCTTGCCCTTGCAGGGCTCTTCTTTGTTTGGGCCGGAACTTAAGGTTATTATCAGTGAGGCCACTGGTGGTAAGAGTACCCTTTTGCCCTTGGTTCCTAGGAAGAAGCCTCCTGGGAAAAGGAATAGGCTTTTTCATCCCTTTCAGGCTGAGGCGGGCCCCGCGACCCAGGAGGTTCCTCAGGCTGTACGCACCTCCTCCAAGCCCAAACAACAATGGAAGCCCACGCAGTCCTCCACCAATCCCAAGGGTTCCAAACCTCCTTCAGCATGACTGGCTGAACCCCGGTCACCACCGGTGGGTGGTCATTTGCGCCACTTCCTTAGTGTCTGGGTGGATCCGTGGGTTTTACTTGTTGTGTCAGAGGGATACAGGATCCCTTTCATCTCTCGTTCTCCGTTCCATTTTTTTTCCCTTCTCACACTCCTCAGAGAGTAGAAAAGCACCCCCTGTTCCAGGGATCTATCCAGACCCTTTTGGACAAGGAGGTTCTGGAACAGGTTCAGGAGCCAGAAATGGGGTTGGGATTTTATTCCAACCTCTTTGTGGTGTCCAAGAAAGATGGCGGCTGCCGTCCAGTTTTGGACCTCAATGCCTTTGTGGTCAAGTCTCGCTATCAGGAGTCCTTGGGGATGGTGATCGCAGCCCTGTCACCGTGGGAATTACTTGTTTGTCTTGCTCTTCAGGATGCATATCTGCACATTACCAGTCATCCAGATAGTCAGCAGTACCTCAGGTTCGCCTGCGACCAAGGGCATTTTTCGTTTTCTGCTCTTCCCTTTGGTCTGATTACAGCTCCACAGGTCTTCAGTCGAGTCCTGGGGGCAATAATGGTTGTCCTCCACAGAGATAGCATCAGAGTCACTCCATACATGGACAAATTACTTCTGAAAGCCCCATCGCCAGCCCTCCTTCAGCAACATGTACAGGACTGTATTTATGCGCTGACCCATCATGGCTGGATCCTCAACAGGGATAAGTCTGATCTTGTACCATCCCAGAGACTGGTCTTCCTGGGGCTCCTCTTCGACATCCAATGGGGTACAGTGTTTCTCACGGAAAAAGTAGCTCACCATATTATCCGCAAGGTGTCGGCTGTTCTGGCTCACGACCCAGTTCCAACCAAGAAGCTGACCTCTCTAGTGAGGAAGTTCATTTCTACCATGGAGGCGGTTCTCTACACCATGGCTCATGCCAGGAAACTCCAGAGGTTTGTGATCCAGGTGTGCAGAGGCAAACCAGATGTACTGAAGATGTCAGTATCTTGTCCGCTTCATGAGGAGCAGTGTCATGGCGGCTCCAGCTTCCCAAACTGCTAAAGGGCAAGCCCTTCCTAGTCCCCTTCTGGACTACTGTGATGATGGATGAACAAAGATAGTTTGGGTTGCTACTGTTGCCAATAACTATTAATAATAGAAAGTGAAACTCACCCGGCCTCCCAGGCCCACGCAGACCTGGAGCAGCCCCCAACAGCTGCAGCATAGGCTTCAGCAGGCAGGAAGACACCAGAAGGGAGCGCTCCACAGATCCACAATAATGCAGTGCCAATCACTATGTAAAATATTTAAATTTTATTACAGAAATTTGATAAAAAGAATAGTTCCGGCAGGATATAATCACAACTACTATTATTGCTCTAATGACTCGCTCTAACACATTTCAGGATCCTGTCCCTTACTCACACAGGCTATGTATAACCCCTCAAACATTTTATCTACTGGTCCTAACTGACCTAATTCAAATGGGCCAATACACTACATTCTGTGGGGATGCTGATTCTAGGAATTCCTGTAACGCTAACCAATCCAACACCCAAAGTTGTCAGAATGAACCACGTTAATCCACAAAACTCTGATAACAGCCATCTGCACCTTTCCAATACAGCTATATTAAACAGAGTGGAAAAATGTATACAGTTAATACAAATCCATATATACAAATTAAAGAAAAACAATACAATGCAACAAAAACACGAGAGAAATTAAACAGTGTAACACAATTGCTCACCATCCATTTAACTTCAATATAATCCAATTGAACATGTATGTCTCTCCCCCTCTATTGGAAGAGCTAACCCTTTCTATCCCCTGAAAGGAAAAATAGGCCAGATCAGAACCTAAACAATTCAAAAAGTGTTGAGCAACCGGCTTATTGACATCCTTGTTCCTAACGGAGTTAATATGTTTACGTATACACTCTCAGAGTGCGCCCTGTCCGGCATCTGCATCTGACACTTGAGAGGTAATGAGGAACACTACTGAAGCAGTTTGACAATTAACATACTGTTTCATATTGTATACCCTTCCAGTAACTGTACTCTTAAAGTGTGCCCTGACATATTGACAAGACAAGCATCTCCTGGCTCCACACCTATACATACCATCTGTAACCAGACTGGCTTTGTAGACAGTGCTTTTAAACAAACTGGGTGACAGCTTTTTGTGCCAGTGTCGGTGCTCTTCTGCTGATAAACTTACAACCCCCATGGACAAAAGGTCTCAAACGTGTATCGCCCAAAAGGATAGGTAAATGTCTATTCACAATGTCTCATTTTATAAAAGTCCATACTATAATCTGTAATGAACAATATATTATTTCCTAAAATCCGATCCGGCCTTTCTAGATTTACTACTACTGAGGGTACTTCTATCCATGCTTTCTGCCCTTTGCTTGGCCTGTTGTATCAAACCCATTGGATATCTCCTCTCAAGAAATCTAGACTGCATTTTCAAAGATTGCAAAACAAACTCCGAGGTTGTGGAACAGTTCCTGCGTACTCGAAGAAACTGTCCCACTGGAACTCCTTTAACGGTATGTCTCCGGTGACATGATCTAGCATAAAGGAGTAAATTGCCACTACACAGTATTACAAACATGGTACTTTGGACTCTGGCGGTATTCCGTGTCAGTTTCAAGTGCAAGTAGGCTCTCTTTCAATTGATAATCAAATGTGAATTTAAGATTGTAATCATTCCTATTGAGGTAGCCTACAAAGGACAAAAACACATCCTTGTAACCGCGCCAGACAAATAAAAGATCTATATACCGATTGTAAGTAGCAATGCTTTCTCTAAAAGGATTCTGGGAGCCATAGATGAAATATTCTTCAAACATCCCCATGTAGAGGTTGGCAAACGCTGGGGCAAATTTTGCCCCCATCGATGTGCCACACCTCTGTAAATAGTATGTTCCATTGTACATAAAAAAAAATTATGTTTGAGTAAATATTCTATGGCTGACAAACCATTTATCAACTGAATAAGCACTATTTATCTAGATGATATCCAATGGCCTCTAGTCCCTTCTCATTGGGTATGGTGGAATACAAGGCACTAACATCCATAGACCCCCACGTATTAGCCATACTCACTCATTCCCTTTTGGGTTTTGGCTCATTCCAACAGATCCATTGGGGCTTCTTGGGCATACAAAAATCAAGCCTCAGTTGATCAGCTGTGCAGGGCTGCCACTTGGTCATCTGTACACACTTTTTCTAGTCACTAGTGAGAGGATGTTCTGGAGTCGGCTGACACGGGCTTGGGAAGGAAGAACCTAGAGGCTGTTTTGCATTTCTAGGTTCTCCTTACATCTCTTCAGTGCTCCTTCACTTTTGAGCCCGGTTAGCTCAAGTTTTGTGTGCCATTCTTGATGCGGTTCTGCACCGGTTGTGTGTCCGTTGACACTTCAGCGTTATTGTTGAGCTGTCCATGATCGGATGGTTCTTATAGGCTCTGATGACTTTGGGGCCCTGCGCCTGGTCCTTGCCTTACTTCCCACCTCTGGGAAACTCAATGGCTGGACATACCAAAGTACCAGTAACCTATTTTGGACGACAGAGAAAAGATGATTTTAGTCTTACCTGTTAAATCCTTTTCTCTTAGTCCATATAGGTTACTGGTCTCCCACCCTGTCAAGGGACCATGCTTGGCTCTCCTGTGACTGAACGTGGGAGTCCTTTCGGGTTCATGCACACAAGAGTCTTTTCCTTTCTTACTACCTAGTCCCAAGTTAGTGTTGCCAATCTTTCGGGAGGGGGGGGGCTGCTAGATGCAGCTAAGGAGAGGAAGTAGGCTCCACCCAGCATTCCCTTCAAGAATTGTTCCTGCCTGCTTAAAGGGGTGGTCGTCTACCCAAAGTACCAGTAACCTATATTGACTAAGAGAAAAGGATTTAACAGGCAAGACTAAAATTATAAATATTATATACACACACACACACAAAAACACACACATACAGCCTTTAAGGAGAACAGGCCCTTGAATAAGAATATAAACTTTAATAGTGAGGGAACAAAAGCAACTTCCTTTTCTGTATATCTACCACAAGCATGTGTCACGACCCAAAACGGCAACATACATATTGGTTAAAAATGCATCTACTTTAAATGGATAGTAATGTCTATAATACAGTTTAGCTCCTAGTCTTCTCTATTGTTTTTATAACATGCAGAGCCAAGTTTAATAACTTACTGTTCTGTAGTTCAAAATATATTAAAGGTAAAGGGATACCCCCCCCCCATTCTGGCCACCTCCCCTTAGAGCTGCAAGCCAGTTGTGGAACCAAATGGATGCAGAATGGGACAATCTTCAGTCAGCAAGTATAAGGGAAATCCTGACACCCTTGATGAAGGAGGGCAGGATTTTCCTTTTGCTTATTGGAGATTGTCCCTCACTGCTCTCCATCCAGTGCACGCTTACAGGCAGAACAATGCAGCCAGAAGGGACAGGAAGGGATCCTTTTACCTTTAATATCTTTTGAACTAAAGAACAGCAAGTTATTAAACTAAGCACTGCATGTTATAAAAATAGAGAAGACTCAGAGCTAAACTTTATTATAGACGTTACTATCCCTTTAAGTGCTACATCACTGGATTAAGTCAAGACTTTTGAAAACCATACACGATAGATGGATTGAAATACAACCACACATTTTCGGTCCTGTCACTGAATAAATACAGCATTTCACAAGTTAACTTGTCCAGCATCTGCCAATTGCCTTTTTTTTATTGCTCACAATAATTTGTATCTTTACAATTGGTATCAGACCTCGCACAAAACCAGTCAGACATTTTATATAAAACCTATAAAAGATATTTAATTTTTTTTTCTCTAATACTTTTAAAGGTATTTGGCTGTTTGACCTTTATGAGATGGTGCAGCCAAATTGTTATATAAAATAACATTACATTATGAATAAAATAGGAAGCTTATTTACTGCTTTAAAGCAGACATTTGCACAAAGACTTTTTCCATCACCATCACTTAAGTTTAAATACAAAAAGACCAGTACACATATTCCATTTCCTGCCTTTTCAGTTAAAACCAGATTTATTCTGTGTTTTAGCTGTAACAAAATCACTATATACAGCAGCAGAAGTCTAAACATTTTACCTCAAATATACAATTATATGGTTAAGATGTATATATGACAAAATATTAGTGTGCAGAATCCCACAGGAATTCAATAAATTATCTTCTGCTTTTCATTGTAACAAAAACAGTCATCTTGGGGTCACAAACAATCCAGCAATACCTGAAACAGTCTTAAAAACTCTAGAAGATGATGCACCATTCACCACTGCATTTCAAAATCCTGTATTTGTTCCAAACAAGCCCGTGATGTCCTTAGGAATTTTTTTCTTATTAGTGGAAAGCCCAAATGACCTGAATCAATGGAAATGCAATGTACTGACAGAGAGGGAAAACAGACATAGGAAGACAGTAGCAAGTCAGTCTCTCTCTTCCACCCCAAGTCAATTTTTTTCCCTGCTGTGAAAAACAGTCTTCAGTGATACAGTGTCTTCTCATGACGACAAATGAGAATCTGACATGCCTGTCCGAAGACTCAAGTGTGACATAGAGTTCATATTTTTATTTGTAGGCTTCAAGGGAGTGTTCGAGGTTAGAGCCTGTGGGAAGCGATGATGATATCGATCTAATCTCAGATATTTTACAGTCACCAGCTTTCCTATTTTGGAACAGAAAAAAGGATTTTGTATTATTTGTATGTTTTCATCGTTATCAAGACAGGGACACGTTCGCAGGGAAGGAATCTTACCATCAAACCATGATCCGTGTAATGCTTTAAATGCTTTTCCTGCATACTCTGGAGATAAACATTTGACATATACACAACCCTGGGGGGAAAAAAACAAAAAAACAAAAACACATTTAGAGGCCGCTTTGAAAAAGGAAAAGGGAGAAGTGGGGGAGGGACTAAATACTCACCTCCCGTGAATTCTTATCTACAGCAATGTGAACTATTCCTTCGTTATCACTGCACTTCTCCAAAATTGCTTCTTGAATTGCCAAATGCCAATGGTCCCCAATTTCCCTGAAAAACAAAAATGTATATGCTTTTTCTTAATATATTACTATATTTTATATATATATATACACACACACACACACACACACACACACACACACACACACACACTTGTACCTTATTTTAAAACCATCATAGCTGCCAATATTAAGACTCAACACAACTCTTGTACTTGTATGTTATTGTGTTTATACTTACGTTGTACTTTTTTTTTTTTTTTTTTTTTTTAATCTTACGTTATTTGTTATCCTATCACAAAATCTAAAACTTAGTTTAAAAAACACAAATAAACTTACCATTAAATATTACCAAACTTTTCCCTTCAAATATCATGAAAGCTGCACATTTACAGATATCTAAATATTACATGAAGGTGAACCTTTTCATGTGTTGAGACCTAAAAAGTTAGCACCTAAAAAGCTACCACAGCATTATAGCCCACTGTGAGAGAAAAAAGTTAAATCAGTTTTTCTAAATTTTAAAAGCCCTTAACCCGTTGAGTGCCAGAGTGGTAAGGAATGCATTACAAAGCACTCAAAGGGTTAAAACAGGTATAGTCAGCTGAAATTAACAACCCACATCATCCTCAAACAGCTGTTTAGGGATGATGGGAGTTTTAGTTACCAACAGCTGGATGTTTAACAATTAACCATCACTGCCTTGATTATCCTTTGGAGTAACTGCCTCAGTTTAACATATTACTTTACCTAGGTAGGTATCCTTCATATGGCAGTCAGGCATATGTAGTTTCTGCATTAAATATGCAGTTTACCATATATTTGGCTCTCTAATGAAGTCTGCCTTTAGCATCAACACCTGACAAAGGACTTCAATAGTCCTGAATTATTAATTTGGGTTTATCTGATTCCAAACAACCTACAGTAGTAGAAATCAAAGACAAGCAAAACACCTGTAAACAGACTGACTGCTGCTTGAAAGACAACTGCCAAAGCCACTTATTCTTAGGGTATCATCCCTATTTAAACATTTCTATTCCACTCTGTTCCCCTCCACATTTCTTTAAATAAAGGAGTTTATAAACACAAAACACCTCCCCCCCCCACACAACTTTGTTAGTTTAATGTATACTTACATAACTGGATCAAACATATTCCTTATTTTTAAACAAGGTGTCAGGCTATTGGGAGGTGAATTCCTTCTATCTAAGTGGAAAGCTGTAAGTTGGGGGAGAAAAAAAAATGTATTTAATAGAAAAATATTTTCAGACCAGATAAAGCTTAATTTATGAATCATATGCACACTACTACAAACTGCATTTGTTCAATGATAGAGAAAAAAATACAGTATTTACCCTATAAATTTGTTTATGGCTGGTAAGATTTTTAGTTTCACTTAAGGAAGCACCCAGAATTAGAATTACATGCAAATTTCGATAAGCAGCTGCCTTCTCTAGTCCTCTCCCTTCCCACTGACTAAAAAACTGAGGATCTCCCGCAGCGAACAAATGTTTCCAGAACATGGAGTTAAACAAAAACACCCCCACAAAGATAACAAAATGTATATATTATACACAGTACTATGCAAGTGTCTTAGGATGAAAAATGCTGTAAAGTAAGAATGCTTTCAAAAATAGACATGTTAAGTTTATTTATTTATTTTATCAAATAACAAAATGCATAATGAGTGAACATAAACATTTAAAACAAATCAGTCTTTGCTGTGACCACCATTTGCATCCAAAACAGCATTAATACTTCTAGGCACACTTGCACAAAGTCAGGGATTCTGTAAGCATATAGTCAGGTGCATGATTAAACAATTATGCCATACAGGTGTTAATGATCATCAATTTAATATATAGGTTGAAACAATCATTAACTGAAATAGCTGTACTGGAGGAATAAAACTGGGTGAGGAACAGCCAAACTCAGCTAACAATGTGAGGTTGCTGAAGACCGTTTAATGTCAAGTCATACATCATGGCAAGACTGAGCACAGCAACAAGACACAAGGTAGTTATACTTCATCAGTGAGTTCTCTCCCAGGCAGAAATTTCAAGGTAGACAGGGGTTTCCAGATGTGCTGTCAAAGCTCTTTTGTAGAAGCACAAAAACAGGAAACATTGAGGACTGTAGACATAGAAGTGGAACAGATGAAAGGCACATCATGCTTCCCTTTGCAATTGGAAGATGTCCAGCAGTGCCATCGGGTTAGAATTGGCAGGAGACTGTGGGATCCTGGTACACATCATCTACTGAAGTCTGGTCAGAAGTAGTCTTCATGGAAGACTTGCGGCCAAAATGCCATACCTCAGACGTGGAAACAAAGGCCAAGCATCTCAACTATGCACAAAAACACAGGAACTGAGGTGCAGAAAAAAAGGGCAGCAGGTACTATGGACTGATGAGTCAAAATCTGAAATATCTGGTTGTAGCAAAAGGCAGTTTGTTTGCAAAGGGCTGGACAGCAGAGTACAAGAATGAGTGTGTGCAGGTAACAATGAAGCATGGTGGTGCATCTTTCATCGATGCCCTTGCATTCTGACAGCGAAAATGACTTTAGCCATTGTTTCTGTATGAAGGGTTTCTGAGCTGCAAGACTTGCCTTATAAGGCACCTTTCCTGATGTTTCAGCAGGAAAATAGGATTTTAGTGTTACCTGTTAAACTGTTAAATCCTTTTCTCTTCGTCCATACAGGTTACTGGTAACTCTGGGGAGGCGATCCACCCCTTTAAGTAGGCAGGAACAATTCCAGAAATGTATGCAGGGGTGGAGAGCCTACCTTCCCTCCTTGGCTGCAGCTATCCAATCACCTCCAGAAAGATTTGCGACAATATGACTAGATAGAAAGGGGGGGGGGGGGGGTTTCCTGTGACCATGACCCCGAAGGACCCCCACAGTCTGCCACAGGAGAGCAGAGCATGGTCCCTTGACAGGGTGGGAGACCAGTAACCTGTATGGACTAAGAGAAAAGGATTTAACAGGTAACACTAAAATCCTATTTTCTCTGTCATCCAATACAGCTGTTAACTCCGGGATGTCCAAACAATTTTCCCAGAGGCGGGAAGACGGCAAGGGCCAGGCGCAAGGCTCCCAAAGTCACCAGTGCAGATATGAACCATCAGATCAGAGATAGCCCAACAAAACAACTGAAGTGTCAACGGACACTGAACAGGGGTAACACCACCCCAGGAACTGTTACACAGCACACTGAGCTAGAGCCAACAGGGCTCAAAAGTGAAGGAAGCACCAAAAAACAAAGGAAATCCTAGACAGGCAAGACTGCATCTAGGGTTTTCCTCCCAAAGCTGGTGTCAGCCGATGCCAGCACATCAAAATGGTAGTGCACAGATGACCAAGTGGCAGCCCCAATAGATCAAGTAGAATGAGCCGTGACCCTGAAAGAGACAGGCTTCTTCCTCAGCTTGTAAGCCTTACAAATAGTGGACTTGATCCAAGAAGCAATAGTCACTCTGGATGCAGGTCTCCCTGCCCTAGGACCCTCGGGAATCACAAAGAGCACGTCCAATTGCCTGATAGACTCAGTGCGATGTACATAAAACTTGAGACAACGCACCACGTCTAACAAGTGGAGATCCCTTTCCTTGTCAGAGGTGGGGTCCGGGCAGAAAGATGGCACCACAATCTCCTGATTGATGTGGAACTCAGACTACCTTCGGTAGAAACTCCTTAGAAGTGTGAAGCACTGCCTTGTCCTTGTGAAACACCAAATATGGTGGTTTACAGGACAGAACGACACAGTGAACTGACAATCGCCAGGAGAAAGGCCATTTTCCATGTCAGCATGCGTAGAGGAATAGTAGCCAAAGACTCAAAGTGAAGACACTGAAGGACACCCAAAACCAAGTTAAGATCCCACTGAGGAGTGGGAGTCTTGAAAACAGGATGAGTATGAGCAACACCCTGGAAGGAAGGATGGCAATGCGCTTCTGAAAAACAGAAAGCACAGAAGTCTGAACCTTAAGGGAACTCAAACGGAGGCCCTTATGCACACCGTCCTGCAAAAAGGCCAGGACCGTAGGCAGATCAAATTTCTGAGACAGGTCCCTGTCAGCACACCAAGACAAAAAAGTCGACCAGACACGATGGTAGATCTTGGAAGAAACAGGCTTGCGGTCACTGAGCATAGTATCCACCACATCAGAAGAGAAGCCTTTCTTCTTCAATATTGAGGATTCAATTTCTAAGCCGTCAACGCTAGCTGATGAGCATCCTCCTTCCAAAGGTAACCCTGTAGAAGAAGATCCGGATGGTAGGGGAGCCAGAAGGGCTCTGCCACTGACAGATACAAGAGCTCCGGAAACCAAGACTGATGAGGCCAGTACCGAGCAATCAGAATAACTGGACAACGTTCCAGCTGTAATTTTCTGTGCAACATGGGGAGGGGAGGAAAGATGTAAGCCAGAGGAATCAACCAAGGAATGGACATCGCATCCACTGCTAGAGCCAGAGGGTCTCTCCACCGAGAGCAGAACCTTCCTGTTGTGTCTTGGTGCCATCAGGTCGATGTAAGGAGGACCCCATCTCTGAACAATGAGGTGGGAACACCTCTGGGTGCAACTCCCACTCTCCAATGTCCACTGTGTGATGTTGTCTACACTTGGAATGTGCACTGCGGATATGGAAGGAACGTGTTCTTCTGCCCAAGACAAAATAGCCTTGACCTCTAACCAAGCAGTGAGACTTCTTGTTCCGCCTTGCTTGTTGATGTAAGCCACGGCCGTGGCGGTCGGACTCAACTCTGACAGGACAGTCTTCCAACTGAGATGTCGAATGTCGAAGGGCATGAAATATCGCCCGAAGCGCCAATATGTTGATCGGAAGGAGGAACTCCTCCTGAGACCACCGGCCCTGATCGCTCAAGTGACCCAGGACCTCTCCCCAGCCGGAGAGGCTGGCATTCGTCGTCACCTTGATCAAGAAGGGTACCAGGAAGGCCTTCAGCAGGTTGGAAGGGTCGAGCCACCAGGACAAGCTCAGTTCCACATGAAGAGGAAGAGAAACAGATGGCTTCAGAAGATCTGGCTGACCCCTGCACACCTGGATCATGAACCTCTGGAGCTACCTGGTGTGCACCATGGCAAACGGAACCGCTTCTATGGGGGGGGGGGGGGGAATAAGAATTTCCCCACCAGAAAGGACAGCTTCTGGATTGGAACTGGATCCTGAGACAAACGTGGAAACCCTGTGGGCGATCTGGTGAGCCACCTCATCCGTGAGGAACACCATGCTCTTCCAAGTGCCGAAGAGAAGGCCCAGGAACACCAGACGCTGGGAAGGGACAAGATCTGACTTGTCCAACTTGATGATCCACCCGTGATGGGTGAGAGCCTGAATGCACTGCTAAACTTGCTGATGAAGAAGTTCCGCAGAGGGGGCTTTCAGAAGCAAGTCGTCCATGCCGTTCCGGGAGGACGGATATCAAGGAACCCAGGACACGGCTGAAGACCTGAGGAGCCGTCGTCAGACCAAATGGAAGAGCTGAGAACTGAAAATGTCCCCTGTCGCAGGCAAACCAGAAGTACTGCCAGCTCTCTGGATGAATGGCAATGTGTAGGTACGCGTCCTGAAGATCCAGAGAACCAAGGAATTCCCCCAGGGACATGGCAGCAATCACTGTCAGTAGAGACTCCTTGTGATAAGGAGTCCAGGTCTCAAAGGAATGGAGATCCTTCAAGTCCAAAACAGGGCAACCATCCTTTTTGGCGACCACAAAGAGTTTTGAGTAAAAACCCAACCCCCTGGATAGGCACTGGCTCTAGAACATCCTTGTCCAGAAGACCCTGAACAGCACTGTCGAACAGACCGTTTCTCTGTGCACCCTGAGGGGTGTGAGAAGGACGAAAACAAAAGGGAGGAAGAGTGATGAAAGGGATCCTGTACTCTTCCGTCACCACCTGTAAAACCCATGGGTCCGCCACTGAACCCTCCCAAATGCTGTGATAGTGTCGTAGACGACCACCCACAGCAGAATGCAGACCCGGGTACAGCGAGTCATGCTGAAGTGGTCTTGGAAGCCTTGGGCTTGGAGGAGACCTTGGGCTTCCATTGCTATTTGGGCTTGGAGGTAGGCAGAGCTGAGGGAACAGTCTGGTTCACCGGACGTCTCTCATTCTGAAAGGAACAAAAATACCGGTTACGCTTAAGTGGCAATTTCTTCCTGGGAACCAAGGGTAGAAGAGTACTCTTACCCCAAGTAGCCTCACTGATCAGATCCTTAAGATCTGGCCCAAACAAGCAGGTACCCTGAAAGGGTAGGGAAAATAAAGCTTTCTTGGAAGCAGTGTCAGCAGACCAGATCTTGAGCTAACGAGCTCGTCTGGCCACCACAGACATGGTGGAAACCCTAGCCACCAAACGGATGGCATTTAATAAGGCAGCAGAAACATAGTGCTGTGTCTCAAATGTTGGCAAGGCAGCGCAACTTGTCTGAAGTAGGTGCATCCTGATGTACAGCCCGGGTGAGCTGTTCAGTCCAGACCACAATGGCTCGGTTCACCCATGCTGCCGCCAACACTGGACGCATAGCACAACCAGCAGTGGCAAAAATGGACTTGAGGGAGACCTCAAGTTTGTCTGTCCAGTCCTTCAGAGCGGAAGCATCAGAGACTGGCAAAGCATCCACTTTGGGGGGATGAAACCACTGAGCAAGTGCAGCTTCAGAAAAGATAAAGCTTGGCGAATTTCTTGGACACAGAGGGTTTCTTGTCCGGTGATTTCCACTCCTCAGACACAAGGCGGTCAAGAGTGGGATTAGGTGGAAATCAAGTAAGGGGCATTGCAGGCTCCTGGAACACATCAGAGGGATCAGAAGGAACCTCCTGAACTAGGGGAATGTTAAGAGTAGTTAAGACAGCCCTGATCAGGCCCTCAGCGGAGGGCTCAGGATCAGCTTCAAAAGGGTCCCCAAAAAACTGAGAGGACCCCAACACAGAACACTCTTCAACATCCAAATCCACCAGCAGTTCCTCCTCAGAGGAATCTGACATGTCAGGTACTCCCTGAGGTTTGGGCAGGGAAGACTTGACTGAGGAGGGGGCCTGCCAAGATTGAAAGGCCTCCTGTAACTGGGATGGAAAGAGTTGCAATGTGGACCTAAGGTCCCTAGTCACAGCCTTGAACTCTTGCACCCAATCTGGCTCTACTGCATGGCTAGAGGTCCCTTGAATGCTGCCAGGGACATCAGAATATGCTGGGCATAAATGACCTGAGAATTCCCTAGGTAGCCCTGAGTGACAGGAAGAGCAATGCGCAATGGGGAATACAGAGACCCCAGCCTCCTTAGTCTTAGGTCTAGCCCCAAGCTCCAGTGGTATAGACATTCTCAGTGACAAATAACCTTACTGTACAATAAATCACCCAATTAGTGTGTAGGATTAAAGTTTCACCAAAGGGGGGGGGGGGGGGAAGCTAAAATAAACTTATGTGGCAGGCGAAGGGTTAATCTGCAGATGAGAGGAGAATCCAAGCCCTGCATAGGATACTCGCCCAGAAACGCTCACAAAATGGCTGCCGCAGTGGGAGCCAATCAGAAACAAAGGAGTGAAGCAAGTGCTCATGGGAAATGTAGTTTTTCCCAAAAAGTACCCCAAACAGTGCCCAAAGCCACCTAAGCCCCCCAACATACTAGAAACAAGAACCAGATGATAGAGCAAGGGCAGACATAAAAATGAGCCATCTCTGAAGTTGCTAGGTTAAACGGATGCAGAGATACGTCCCAAACAGTAATCCCATAGAAGTGAATGGAGCAATGGCGCAGTACTCAAATTTTTACAAATTTCAAAGTAAAACAGTAAAATGTGCAAATCAATAAAACAAGTGAGGAGACCCAAAAAACACTACACCAGTAGGAAAAGTATTTGAAACCCCCCTAAAAAAAATACCAAACCAGCAGCTAAAGGGTTAAGTTGCCACATAAACCTGGTCCAATGAGTGCAGGAGTGTGCAATAGGAACTCCATGAATACACCCCTGTGCGGAGGGGCACTGTGGGATATGTGGACCTGCAGCACTCAAAGGGTTGCTCACCTTTCCTGCAGATCTTCTGTCTTCAGATTACCATGTAGTAAGAAGCACCTCAGTGGGTAACTCCTGGGGAAGCACTTTGAATCAAGATTTTCCCCCTCAGGGCTTAAGGCCCATAAAAAAGCACCTGGATATTGAGTTAGCCACATCTAAGGGCATTTTCAGTCATGGTAATCCACCTAATGGTGGTATTCCATATCTACAGAAAAATAAAAGATTCTAAAACTATAGCAGAACTGTTCTCAGCCTGGTGTTGTCTTCACCAAGGAACAAATCTTTCTGGAACTGGTTGGCTAGCTGCAGCCAAGGAGGGAAGGTAGGCTCCACCCCTGCATACATTTCAAGAATTGTTCCTGCCTACTTAAAGAGGCGGACCGCCTACCCAGAGTTACCAGTAACCTGTATTGGACGACAGAGAAATGCTAGTTTTCATATCTAAAGTCGTTTCTTACTTTATCAAGCAAGAAATTGGCCTTCCTTCCTTTTGCAAATCTGTTGGACGTGGTTTGATGCCCTAAGTAGAATGCGCATCACACACAGCCTTTTAGAAAGGTCGATTCCCTTTTTTGTCATCCCTGAGCGTTCTAGAAAGGGTCAGGCAGCATCCCAAAGTCACTAAAGCTTCCTTGATCAAGGCTACCATATGCAGCATTATGTAGTCGAGAAGAAGCATATTCCTTTCAGAGCTGCAACACACTCAACCAGATCGGTGAGTGCCTACAGGGCCTACAAGAGTAATGTCTCTACTGAACAGCTATGTAAAGTGGCACTGTGGTCCATCCTTGAATACAAAAACTACTGTGTCAATGTTTTGGCCTTGACAATCGTCCAGTTTTGGTGAGGACATGCAGACTGTAACCTAATATTCCTGTTCTTAACAGAGAGCAGGGGAACCTGGTGTGGTCTTCTGCTAGGTTTGACGAGTTGTACTTTCAGAGATTACCTTCATCACTGTTGTGTGTACTTATTTCAGTATTTGTGGCCTGCCAGCTTGAAGGAGTCTAGACATTCTGCTCTGACCTCTCTCATCAACGAGATGTTTTCACCACAGAATTGGCGCTCACTGGATGTTTTGTGCAGGAAATCCCAGGTAGTCAGCTGTTCCTGAGATGCTGGAACCATGTGTGACGAACAATCATACCATGGTGAAAGTCACTTAGATCACACGTCATCTGCATGTGATCCACAACAACTAAACCTATTGACCATGTCTGCATTTGTTGAGCTCTTGGGCCATGTGTGTTAATGAGAAGGTGAACCTACTAAAGTGGATACACACTAACCATTTCAACGACTTCATTTATACTAGTACTAGTTGAACAGCCCGTTACACGGGCCACAGTGCCTCTGGCAGCCTGTCGCGGGGCAGTCACGCGCGGTAGAGACTGCCCACACCACTGCTGATCAGCCACGGGGCGGGCAGCCTGTAAAGCGCATGACTGCCACACACGCAGCAGTGTCTACTGCGCATGTCCAGCGTTACACACAACTTAGCGAATTATTACATAGGATAATTAACCATGGAATTTCCCTGTTACTAGCTCAACGTATATAATCCTTCCTTGAGTTGAATGTGGGATTACAATTCTTTCAAATGAGTATTTCTCAGTTAAATTTGAAAGGATTCACAGTAGGACTTTCACATCTTTCTTGTAACTGCTCCCAGAAAGTGTCAAGTACAAATGTAAACATAAAAAATAATTTGCAAGAAGGGTATTTTGGAATCCTTACCCAATTTATTTGCATACATATAATATTGCAAGGTCATCACCCAGCATTCAGACAATAAGTAACCTCTCAAAGGGGGACTGAGATATGGACTACAAGTGAGCTCCCTTCCCCCAGTTACCGGGACACATACATGAACTGTGTAATTCTGTATCAGGTGACCTCATGATTACATTTAACTCGCACATTAGCACCACTGTGAAGGAAAAAAGGTACTCCATTTATGGTAGGCACTGAGGAGTCAGAGATGGGAGCTGATAACTCAAACACCCTTCAGCTCAGCTACCAGCCTGTTACTTTTTAGGGTATGGCAGGCGAGCTTGCAAACATCTGCCATTAACACCTTAAGTAACTCAGCATAAATCAGCCATTTCCAAGCTTCCCTGGACAAACTAAAAGGAGACTGATATTCAGAATGAATACCTTGAACACTGCGAACCCGAACAACAATGGCAGCAGAGTTCACACAGCTTAACATTCTTCCATAATCTTTCAGTAGGGCACCAATGTCACCCAACCCTGAAGATCAGAGACCTGCAGGGTGATCAGTGATTGAAAGGGAGAATTGTAAGCCATGGGAAATCGGATTCCAGAGTGGTTAGCTACTAGCAATATACTCTTACAGCTCATTTAAACATTTAAAGATGCACACATTTTCTAAACAAAACAGTTGGGCCACTACAACATCTAATGCAATTTACAGTCAAATTAAATTTAATAAATAAAAAAAGGGATCTAAAACAGAAATACCTTGCCCTTGCCATACTTTAGAAGGCATGACTGAAATTTTATCGCATGATGTAGAAGGCTGAATCCATTTCCATACCAGGAAGTCTGCTCCACCTATTCTCTGAGTCTCTGTGCGAATCCGAGATTCATTTGCAGCCAGGAAATCAACAGCTCGTTCCCAAACTTTCTTCATTTTTTTTCTTTAAATGCAAAACATCCTACATTAAACAGGATTTGTGGTTGTGGGTGAGAACACTTTATGATAAAAGGATTGTAATGTTAAATCTACACTGCAGTCTTCTTTATCATATAAAACACATTGCGCTATTTCAAACCTCATGTTTGCAGTTCAAAAGCTATGAAGTGGAGAAGGAGCCCCTCCCCGCCCCTTCTGGCCTCCTCCCACTGGATCGCCAATAGTATAGTGTGACCAGATGGAAGCAGTGAGGGACAAACTTCAGTAAGTAAGGAAAACCCTGCCCCCATTGTCGTATCCTTTGCATACTCAAGTTTGTCCCTCGCAGCATCCATCTGGACCTGCATGAGTGGCAGAGTGACGTAGCCAGAAGGGGTGGGTGGGGATCCTTATCTGCTTCATAACTCTTGAACTACAAGTAAGAGGTTTGAAATAGTGCAATGTGTTTCTTATATTATAAACAAGACAGATTTTTACAACATTACAATCCCTTTAGCTAAAATGGCGCGCAGTACAAAAGCATGTGGTCTCACTCAAAACATGCCACTACTAGAGCTGTTCTGAACCCGAAATTGAAATGGCCAAGAGCAGTGACACCAATCCTACCACATCCAGAGTCCCTGCACTTTTTTTGTAGCACATGTTCTGCAATGTTTTACACAGTGTGATTAGGTATCCTACCTCTCTTGTGGTCTACCACTTTGTCCCTTAGGCTTACCGATGAAAGGTGTGAAGACAGGAGGAAATTTTATCAGAAGTCCTGTCCGCTAAATCATATCAGCTTGTCATGCGTATAAGCCTCATGATTATACATTAGTTTATTATAAACTCTACTCTTAAACACCTTTTTCAGGACTTGGAGAGAAAAAAAAACAAAAAAAAAAAACACATTACAACAATTCACTGTATATTAGAATCAAAATTCCACCGGACGTTACATCATGTTTTCAACCCTGTATATTCTGCTTTATGCAGATAAATCAACTGATGGTTGCATGGACTAATGGGTATATAAAGACCTCCAATTAAAGGGATAGTAATATTTCAAAATAAAAAGAGAACCAATTAATCTTCATAGTATTTGGGCCATGGAGCGTTATTTCAATACTGGCAGAGTTGAAGTTAAAGAGCAACTGATTGATAAAGCATCCCCCTACTATGAAGATTAATTGGAGCTGCTTTTATTTTGAAACAGTACTATCACTTTAAGAGGCAGGGCACTAAATTTCCTTCCCCATTCTACTCTATATAGCCCTCCCAACAGACAGTTATTTCAGATCACATACCACAGAGGAGTCAAAAAACTGCAGGATGCCCCAACCTAAAAATGATTAAAATTTATCTGAAGGAGGGAATGCCTAGCATCCCTCAATTGGACCAAGAGGATTTCAGTGAACTTGCTGTTAATATTATTTTACCATTAAAGGGATAGTAATGTTTCATAATAAAAGCAGCTCTAATTAATCATAGTATTTGGACTTTGGAGAGTGTTATTTCAATTCTGTCAGAGCTGTAGTTCAAGAGTAATTCAATGACAAAGTATCCCCCTCCTGCCCCTTTTACCGATATAACACTGTTCAGCCAGAGCAGAAGGGAGGTGTGCGGGTAGACTGCAGAGAGGGACAATCTTCAATTAAGATAAGGGAAAAACCTGAAAAACTTGTCAAGTGGGGCAGGGCTTTCATTGTTCTCATAGGAAGACGACTGTCCCCTGCTCTTATCAGTCTGGTCTATGGACTGCATTCCACATCTGAGAAGAGATGGCTTACATTAGGTAAAAGGGGCGGGAGGGGGAACTTTGCTTGTGAATATATCTCAAACCATAAAGGTTTGAGAGATAAGGCTTATATCGTTCATGTTTTTTTAATGCCTACAAAATAAAATAAAGATAAAACGAAGTATTACTATCCCTTTAAGTACTATTCTCTTAGTCCATGTGGAATCCAGTTACCACAGGAACCATTGTGTAAAGTTTCTCCTCCAGAGGTCAAGGCATTTCACCACAGCAGTACTGTGTGTCCAGACAGATCAAGTCTATCTCCAGTATTCCCCAGTGATCTGATTTGGAGAGAGATTTCCTGCTTTACTTCCCGCTTTCCCAGACCTAGAGTGTCAGACACAATTCACCATTCAGTTGTCTACTCCAGGGATGTAAATCACAGATCATGCTGGAATGCTTTCCTTTATCCACAGTCAGATTTGTATTAATTGTGTTCAGATGGCTTTTCTCCTGTGCCCCCTTTAAGGGTGATGTAGGTTACTATTGTAGGGCTGTCAGATTGGATTTGAACTAAATGTTCCTTCCCAGGAGTCATGCAAGTTGTATGAGCGCTCAATATAGCCCAAAGCTCCAGAAGATTGATAGAATGGCAAGCTTCTACTTCAGACCACAGACCTGGGATGGAGTAGTGATCATGTCTTGCACCTCTGTCTAGTAGACTGACATCAGTTACCACCTATCAAGCCAGAATTAAGGGACGTCCACTACCCACAGACGGAGTCATCTGCAAACAGTGGAATGACTTTTGTGACTTAAGGAAAGGTCCCTTTGTGGTGAAGAGGTGGATTCTTGTTCTGATGTTCGAGCATATTTCATTGGAACTACCTCCAAGGTGTAAATCATCCCTATCCACTTCATATAGTTTTTCACCAATGGATCACTATACTGCAGATTGCGGTTTGTAAAGTCACTGTTTTACATTATGGCAGAAGCTTTCATAAGAGTTGTGACAAACCAGGACCAGGAACTCCAGTAATTGAGTGCATAATAAACAAGGTTTGGGTACATTTATGATCCAACAGTGCTGCTACAGAACGTCCATTGTTAATTGAAAGTGATCCAATAGCAGATACGACAGAGCCTTGAACAATAAATAGATCAAGTTTATACCTTGGGACCAGCACCTGCTCTGAAAGGAAAAACCAAAAAACTGGAAGTAAAGATTCTGGACAGCAAACTGGTAGTCATCTGACCAGTTAATGTGAAAACAAGTCATGTACAGTGATGCTAGAAATTCTTATGGATCCATGGCAGCTATGACAAAGATACAGGTTTAGATCCTTTGAGCGCAGGGCTCGTTGTATCCCTCCATCTTTCCTATGTTCTAGAATATGGATTGAATAGAAGCATTTGATCCTGTGTCCCTTGGGGACAGAAGCCATCACTCGTGTGCAGTAGGGCCTCTGTCTTGGAATAACGCGGCTATTACTGGAAGATGCTGGACAGAAAAATAGTGAGGTGGAGTTAACCTGATAAAGGACATTTGATATACTTTAGCAATTACCCATATTAACCATTAATCTGAAATGGAACTTCTCCATTGTGGAATGAAACAAAGGAATCTTTACTCAATGGAGCATTCAGGGGATCCATGTGCCCACCTTTCCAGGGCCACTTCACCATTTAAAGCTGTGGCATCCTTTATATACCCCAATAAGTATGCAAGATCTTCCTGGATGGCTCTAAGGAGCTGGTGCTGCCATACTATCATAGCTCGGCAAGCCTATGCAGAAGCAGGGTCTTTCAGAGCAGCTGCATTTAGCACTCTTTAGTAGTGTATTTAGACAGACAGACAGGGTATGGATGATCTCTACAGCTGGGGGTGCTGACCACAAAAGTTAACCATGTCCTGGGGAAAGGAGAAAAGACATATGGGTTTGGCATGGGCTGAATTTGACAGATGGATGTCTTTTCAGCCTCAATTATGTTACTATGGTCACAGGCAGGAAAGCAAATAGCATTCTTTTTGGCATTTTATACAGTGTGTTGGCTGGGTCAATCTGCGGGTTGGATTTAGACACCTTTAATACCACCAAAATAGCAGAGAAGAAGGGTTCTATATGGACAGTTCATCTTAAGTTCTGGATGAAGTGTCAGTCATATACAGAGATGGATCAATGGTATAATAGCACCATCCTCATAATGCTCTGGATCAGCTAGCCATTTACTCACTACTTTATCCAAGGAGTTGGCAAAGGAGCCTTGAAAAGGTTTTGGACACAGGTTCTAGAGCAGATGAGGCAATGTGCCCAATGGAAGTGGCCAATGCACTAGCAGATGCTGTAGAACACATAACACAGTAAACAGACTAAGTCCCAGACAGTTTAAAATCACAAGAGGTACAAGTAGAGGAAATAGAAACAGCTTTGCTGCCTCTAGGTTTTCCCACTCCCTGGACTTATACTGGAAATAGAGACAGATTACATGCCAAAATCCAGGAGAAAACTGAAATTTGGTGTAAATGAAAGCGAACTTGTTACCTGCATGCACTTTATGACAAGCCTGTCTAGTAGGACTTTTGGTCTCCCGAGATACAACTAGAGAAGACAGTCATCACAATGTTGCAAGTCTATCAAGTTCTTGCAAGATGAGCAGAAAGGCACAAGAGACCTTACCAACATGGTATGTGGTACCCTTGTCCTCCTATGTAGAAAAGAATATCTAGTTCAGCTTTCAAAGCAGATCGTAGTCACTTCAATATGCAGTGTCTAAATATACATGCCTGAAAAACTGGGATTTTTCTGTACTTATCAATACTTTTCTTCTAGTCTACGTGGAACAAAGGAACCATGCGGTAAAGTATCCTGCAGGATGACAGTGCACTTGTCTTAAAAGACTCAGACTCTTTCCTACTTCACCCCCAGCAGTCTAATCCAGGCTAATCAAGTTTAAACCCTTTCAGTGCCAGGAGTATCCAAGTGCATTGTTTCCCCTTCCCTTTTACATCCTATGTGGAACACAGTAACCATGGGGATATACCATATGCATCCAAGACGTTTGGGAGGGAAAGAAACTTTTAATATAAAGACCAGTTCTAATAAAAAACTGGGACATGAATCCCAGGTGTCAACTGATACCAACACAGCAAATCAGGCAACAGGAAGCAACAGGTTACAGAGAAAGAAGACAACAATGAAGACACCTACACAGACACAATAGCTTACAGGATATAACTGGCTTCAGCCAAAAGCCAGCACTTTAACACTGTAGTATTTAACAAATGCTTAAGATGACCATGTCATTGCCAAAATGGGGGAGGATAGAATGCAGAGTACGCTCCATCCTGGTATTCCGCAGCGCCCTGGGAATCAGAGAAAGTGTACTCCATGGGAAAGCTCCACGGTATGACATTAGCAAGGATGTGGTTATGGCAGATCCAATGCATACTTTTAAGATATTAGATACATTTCAGGAGGGAACACACAGGGTTATACTGTGTATTAGTAGGCAAAACAGGAAGGTCTGATAAAGACTAACTTATTTAGCAGTAGGAAAGCTATATAAGCCTCATGTCTCTGGATTATGAGGCAAAGGCTGAACTTGATGGAATTGTGACTTTAACCTAATTTACTATGTTACTATTCACTGCAGTACCTAGAGGGTCCTGGTATGTGTAACAGAACTGAGGAACCTACTTTCAACCTAGAGGGCATTAGATCCACTGTTTGAGGACACCACAGAAACTATGGAATACAAAAGTGTGTATAGATACAAATTCCAGGATCCAGGCTTTGGTAACTGAGAAAGTCTACTACAGCTTTGACTACCCCTAGGATACAAACATAGTGAGCCAGTATCAACCACCAATGTCAGGAAAAGCCGAACCTCAGACCACACGGACACACTTCTGGTCCCCCCCATGGCAGCTGATATAGTTCACCAGTCACGTTGTTGTCTGGATCCACACAAAGGATTGCTGGAGGAAGAGAGGCCACTGCACCCGAACTAGGGGGAGGAAAAAAAAAAAAAAAAAAAAAAATCACCTGAGGTTCCAGAACACTGGACAGAAGACTCCTCTCGGGCCCAAAGACCATTAGCCGGAGGGCCACCCAAGCCTGTTAGGCTGGCATCTGTCATGGCTATCACCCAATTTGGAATGACCAATTGAGCTGGTGAGTGCTACTATCATACTGTGTATTTGACACAAAGGGGAGAGTCTCAGGGTGCATTATATCAAAACTTGTTCTTGGGTTGACTTGTTCACAAATAGGAATGGTACTCAAAATATGAAGTTTCTATTTTAAGATCAGTAGTTGAAATCGCCCGTGGAAGATATTAACACTGCCCCTACATAGATCTTGACATTGGAGGCTCAATCACTCCAACACAGCGGTTCACTGGATCAGCTTGACAAACTGGAGGAGTGCAGCCCAGTAGCAAAACAGAGGTATATACACCAGTGGAACCCAGAGTCATAGCAAGTGAACCAGATGCATGTACCCAGGTTGAATACTTGAGACACCATGGCAGTCATAAATACATTATAACCTATTGGACTAGGAACACAAAAAACAGCACCAACGTATAAATTGATCATCAACTTTACCATCTAACCCGAAGTGACGTCAACAAGTTAGCTCATTTATTGCAACATGACTAATCTTAGATAGTTTAACTGCCCAATATGTGGGCCCCAAGACAGATATCAACTCAAAACAGTGTTGCGACCAGCCCAACAAATTATAGCAAGCAACATTTTCTGATGTGCCCTTGGATGAATCTACGTTGGATCACAGTGTACCTTATCAATCCAAACCTACAGAATACAAGGTCACAAAACATGAACCAAAAGACTGGTAGAAAGATCTATACAAAAAAAACTAACCAGATAAACATTGTGCATCACAATCTATGATGCAACAACCCATAACCAGCCACTAGATCAAATATGGTATATCACCCCAATGTCTATAAGTTAAAAAAGATATACTTGGATGGGAAAATTCGAAATATCTATCTATAGCCTTAAAACTGATATGTTTAACCCTATGAGTGCCAGAGGGGTACGCAACACATTGCTTCTGGATTCATAGGCCCAAACACATGAACCGAACTGCCAACAAAGGAAATGTTTTAAAAAATGTTTGCAAAATAACAATCGCATCCAGAAAAATCTCGATAAATGGCTACTATTGCGAGCTGGCAACTATTAAAGTTGCCAACTGGCAATATGAAATCCATATAAAATCACATGTTGGATAGATTGAGACTTGTTTATAAGCCATATAATAATGAACTGCCTTACAATATTCGTTGATAGTGAGCAAATGTAGTATTTGGTGATGCACAGTTTAAACCCACATTGGATCAATACGCACTCTACCAATTCAATAAGACCCTCTTGATAAAGTGCCTCCAATTTGAATGTCCAGAAATACTCTCCCCTGACCAGCTGGCGTTACTATCTGTTCAACTGGTATAATCTGTGTGACACCAGCATTGCTCTGATGCTTTTCCTCAAAATGTCTGTACGCACTATGCAAAGCCCTGAAATTCCTCCTGTGTTGGCCAAATATCTGCCTTATTGCTTGTGGTCCTCCCCACATATTGCCCTCCATAATTTCAATTCAGGAGACACCACAAAATTGGAGCTGCAATGGAGGAGAGATTTGATTTTAAAAATCTCTCCAGTTTGATTTGACCTAAATATGTGGTTTTATGAGGCACTAATACACAGGCCATGCAATGTGTTCTCCCACACCTAAAGAACTCCCCCACAGGTCTCTCAAAGGACAATTTCTTAAAATAATTAGTGGTCCTGGTTTGTTTTCAGTTGGATTGGGGCCACTATATTTATTAAAAAAAAAAAAAATTCTTAAAAAGATAAAACACAATTTAAGATTATTTTGAGCCACCTCTTTCAAAAATAGTAGCCCAAAGCCAATTAAGGAGATAGTAAGTGGATATTATTCATAGACTCTCTGAAGTTTATTATTTTACAGGGTATATACCAAGCATACAATTATAGAATGATTGATAATTTTTATATTGTTTTGCTTTTTGAGATATTTGTGGATATGCATTCACTTCTAGAATTGTGCCTGCCTACTTAAAGGGGTGGATCGCTTACCCAAAGTTACCAGAACCCTGCATTGGATGACAGAGAAATTCAGATATCTGTCAGGACATTGACACGTCTGGCTAAAGATTACAGATCCCACGCAACCCCAAAGTGAGGGATGAGAGCGCTTTCATGGTCCAAATCTAACCTCAGATACAGCAAATGCGTTTTGAGATTTAAGTAAAGCCTTGTATAATTTGCAACAGACTGATACCTCCAAAAAGGGGTCTGGGCTGGAGAGGATCATCTCAGACTTCCTGACCTGAGGAAAGTGGCTGTGGACGAACCTCTCAGAAGCAGATATAGCTGATGTCCAGTCCACACTGGCCTGGCCCTGGTTTGGCTGGTCTCCCCATCCTATACTACCAGAAATATAAACAATCATACCTTCTGAACTCCTTTAATGTTATACTAGAGGGACAGCCATTCCCAATCACTAGAAGTTCACATAATCAGGGATTCCTAAAAGCATAATAAAAGCACAAAAACAAATTTAAAAAGCAATACAAAATATAAGAGATCACCCAGAAGTTGGAGGAGGCAACAGGAGCTGAAAGAATTAAGAACCAGTGTGCCAAACTAGCCAAGTCATCACAGACCTCAAAATGTAGCTGATAGACACAGGAGCATACCCACGAATCCTATGAATTCTAAGTGTAAATCCTCGAGATCCTATATGAAATGAAAGAGGAAGCCTGACAAGTGAACATAAGAAATGTAACCTATAGCAGACCCAGCTCTCTTAAGGAAGCACAGAGATAGCAGCCCGCCTAATGGGAGACTGAGGAGCCCCATATAAAGTTAAGAATAAAAAGCAGCGGCTAGCTAAGGGAATCTTTTCCCTGACCATCTCCTGTGAGGTCACTTTTACAAAGGAGCATGAATTAGTGAACAAAGTGAAATGGTGACAGTATCCACCCCCTGAAAGCTCAGTTTACGCAAGTGACTTAATGCGGCAAGATCCTTTACCCAATGGTCCCTGTATTCCACTGGGGACAAGAAAAATGTAGTTAAAAAAAAAATAAAAAAATTAAACAAAATTTAAATCCAGGACTCAAAGTAGTGCTGTGGTTTAAAAATGTTCTTGATACCAGCTTTTATTGTTCACACTCCGTGTACCACCAAATGGCAGATGGCCAAGAGCGGACAAGATAACACTGCAGTTGAAAATGTTAGCACCGGTTTTATCAACTGGTTTCCTCACCGGCTATAATAGTGGAACATACAGTGATAACACTTCACCTGCAATGTAATGTAGGGATGTAAAAGCACAAACATAATATATATTTTTCTTAAGTGTATACATAAGGAAACAGAATACAGACCTGTCACAAGGTGGTATTAAAGAATCACGGACATGAGGGATTGGCGTATTTGGCTCTAAATCTTTGTTTTCTTGACAAGCCTCATTGTGACTTTTTAAGACATCTGAAAGTGGATAAAACATTCAAATATTGACCTTGATATTAAAAAGGTACACAAAAAGGAATTTACTGAAATTATAGATGTGATTTAAGAATATTATGTGGATCAGTATTTGGACATTGACTTGGCATACAAAAATAAACCTTGGTAAATATTTGCATATTAAAACACTTGTTAGGTTAACCTAATGATTTACAAAACAGACTAAATTGCACAACCAATATCACAATGTAGATTCATACCTATAATTTTTACCACCAAGTCATACATCTGTTTAGTCTCCTCCTCTTCTTTAGTCCAGCGATATCGCATGTATCGTAGAATGCTCAAAAGCAAAGCAACCCCTGTAAGCAATATTATAGTTTATAAAACTAAAGATAGTTCAGTTTCAAGCTCGCATGCAAACAGTTACAGGATCATGTTGCCGCTATTTAGCGTATCTGAATTTACCCGTGGGAAGCAATAAAGCATGAACACGGGTGTTCAAGTTAAATTCTCAAGGGCCACCAACAGGCCAGGATTTAAGGACTTCCCAGATTAAGCACATGTGAGTTAATCAGTGACTCATTTTTATTGGCCTACCTATGCTCAAATAAGGAAATACTTAAATTTTGGACTGTTTGTAGTTCTTGAGAAATAAAAAAAAAAAAATCAAAGGCAAAATAAGATCTCCATTCACAAGCAGGTACTGCTGCCTCCCAGGGAAGATGCATATTTTAACCACTGCATACTTGATACGATCACCTTCTGTTCATTAACAGAACAGTACATAGGACAAGGGGCCACCCACATAGACTTGAGGAAAGGAGATTTAATCTACAACAGCGGAAGGGTTTCTTAACAGTAAGGACAATAAAGGTATGGAATTCACTGCCTGAGGAGGTGGTGCTATCAAATACATTAGACGCCTTTAAAAAAGGGCCTGGATACTTATTTAAAAGAGCATAACATAGAGGGCTATGTACGTTAGTATTGGGATTAATATTTACTTAGGGCTTGTTGATCCAAGGAGAAATCTGATTGCCATTTGGAATCAAGAGGGAATCCCCCCCCCCCCCATTCAAGGCAGAATTTGAAATTGCTATATTGAGGGTGTTTTTTTGCCTTCTTTTGGATCAACAATGGTAAACAGGAATAGGAAAAGGGTTGAACTAGATGGACGCAAGTCTTTTTTTCAACCTAAATTACTATGTTACCTTCGTAGGCTGCTAAAGCATATCATTTTAACAGGCAAAACTTTTTAAAGGGATAGGTCTGTTTTGTGTGTCTGTGCTCTGAAATGCAAAACATGAGCCTATTCAATGGAACATTGTAATCAGCTCCCTACTCATGTGGCCTACTAGGATCCTATATACAGTGGATATAAAACGTCTACACACCCCTGTTAAAATGCCAGGTTCTAGTGATGTTAAAGAATGAGACAAAGATAAATCATGTCAGAACTTTTTCCACCTGTAATGTGATCTATAACGTGAACAATTCAATTGCAAAACAAACTGAAATCGTTGAGGGGGAAAAATAAAAAACTCACAATAACTTTATTGCATAGGTGTGCACGCCCTCTTATAACTGGCCATGTGGCTGTGTTCAGAATTAACCAAACACATTCAATCTCATGTTAAATAGAAGTCATTACACACCTGCCATCATTTAAAGTGAATCAGATTTATCACAAATAAAGTTCAGCCGTTCTAGTAGGATTTTCCTGACATTTGCTTATTTGCATCTCAGAGCAAAAGCCATGGTCCGCAGAGAGCTTCCAAAGCATCAGAGGGATCTCATTGTTGAAAGATATCAGTCAAGAGAAGGGTACAAAAGAATTTCCAAAGCATTAGATATACTATGGAACACAGTGAAGACAGTCATCAAGTGGAAAAAATATGGCACAGAGACATTACCAAGAACTGGACGTCCCTCCAAAACTGATGAGAAGACAACGAGAAGAAAACTGGTCAGGGAGGCTTCCAAGAGGCCTACTGCAACACTAAAGGAACTGCAGGAATTTCTGGCAAGTACTGGCTGTGTGCTACATGTGACAACAATCTCCCGTATTCTTCATATGAATGGGCTATGGGGTAGGGTGACAAGACGGAAGCCTTTTCTTACAAAGAAAAGCATCCAAGCCCAGCTGAAGTTTGCAATAACAAACATCAAGTCCCCCAAAAGCACGTGGGTAAATGTGTTATGATCTGATGAATCCAAGGTTGAACTTTTTGGCCATAATTCCAAAAGGTATGTTTGGCGCAAAAACACCACTGCACATCACCCAAAGAACACCATACCCACAGTGAAGCATGGTGGTGGCAGCATCATGCTTTGGGGCTGTTTTTCCTCAGCTGGAACCGGGGCCTTAGTCAGGGTGGAGGGAATTATGAACAGTTCCAAATACCAGGCAATTTTGGCACAAAACCTTCAGGCGTTAGAAAGCTGAAGATGAAGTTCACCTTTCATCACGACAATGACCCAAAGCACACATCCAAATCCACAAAAGCATGGCTTCACCAGAAGAAGATTAATGTTTTGGAATGGCCCAGCCAAAGCTGTACATTGAGGTAGATCCTGTATCAGATAGCTTAGGTACCGGTAAACTCTCTAAAAGAGCTCTGATAAGCACCTCACTTGAGGGGTAAGTGTCCTACTCATTGGCATCCCCAAAAGAAAAGGAAGAACCCATGCCCTTCCCCCGTCAGTGTCCACCTCCTCCTCAGAGGATTCACAAACTGAGATTGGCCCCTAAACACAGGGACAACCCCCTGAACAGATGAAGGGATAGAATTGAAGACAGATTCTTTATCCAAACCAGTTCTTGTTCTGAATTGGAAGACCCAGTGGAAGTAGTAGGGGCCACAGTATATGAGGGACGTAGGGTGTCTGAATACTTCTGCTGAAGCACAGTTTGACATGAGTAACAATGAGCTAAAGGATTAAGGGGACTTGAATCCTTAGGTTCAGATTTCCCCAAAAGACAAATCACACAGAAATACATAAAAACTGCAAGGGTTTAAACAGGTGAAGAGAGTCAACCTCTGCATAGCATAAGCAATGGGGAGAATAAGACATGCCACCCATCCAACAAAACAAAAAAAAAAAAAAACCTCAGAGGAATTCTGGCAAATGACGTTTTTCTACATTGCCTACGCTTAAGCAAACTGTTGCTCAACAAAAATGTGGCAAAATAAGGGTTTGTGGACATGAACAATGCTGATCATGCAATAGAACAGTCAGTGATTTGAGCCCACTCTGCCCCTTGTATGTCAAACAGGTACAGATATAAATCCCAAAGAACATTCACCACAGATCTCTGTGCAAATCAGATTAATGCAAATACCAAAAAAAAAAAAAAAAAAAAAAATCTGAAACCTCAGTGTAGTGCCAGCTTGCTCATCTTCTCTTGAGCCCTCACATGAATCTGGAGGCAGAAAGTACATCTGGAGGCAGAAAAGGGAGTCTGACACAAAGGTCCTACCTGTTTTGAAGTGCCCTGCCCTCTGGAAGAGGGGAGCTTTACCCCTTTGGTTTCTGTGTTCCATGCAGGAGCCTTTGAGACTCTTCTTTACACTGGCTTTACCCCCACACCCATCAGTTTCAACATATAGCAAAATAGAACAAAAGCAAGAGGAAAGGAAAATCCCCTAAATAAAGAGTGCAAGATGATCCCCGCTACCTGGGGACAAACCATTTTTTTTCTCCAGGTTGGAGTCCTGTGTTCGACATGGAACAAGATAAGAGGATTTTAGTCTTACCTGTTAAAGTGGAACTACCACCTGAAATACACTTTAGCTTAAATAACTCCCCATCTGGTAACTAGGCTGTTTAGTAGCTCTAGTCGCCAGAATTATTACATTGTTAATTAGATTTACCCTTTCTTCCCGGGCTAACAGCAGGACGGAGCGCAGACATCTTGCCATAGTGACGACCACGCACCTGCGTTGACAGTCGTAGCCGGCACTAGGAACAGTTCGGCTCCGGAAGGGACTGAAAGCACAGACGCGCGGACATCACTGACAAGAGGTCTGCGCTCTGTCCTGCCGTCAGCCCGAGAAGAAAGGGTAAATCTATTTAATGTAATAGATCTGGCGACTAGAGCTACTAAGCAGCTAGACGCCAGTCACTTTCACTGGGTGGGAGACCTGTATGTCATATGGACTAAGAAAATTATTTAACAGGCAAGACTAAAATCCTCTTTTCTGTCATCCAACATAGCTTACAGGTACCATGGCGATGTACCAACATTGAGCTCCCAGGGGTGGGAAGAGAAGGAAAGGACCAAGTGCCAGTCCCTATGACACCAGAATTCCCACTGACTACCCAGGACACGAAACAGCCCAAAGTAACTGTCAACAAACACTAAACAATACACAGAACAAGAACAAGAGTCAACAGGGCTCAAACCGTCAAAGAGCTATAAAGGCACAGAAAAAATAAAGTCCTAGACAGGCAAAACTGTCAAAGCTGGCTTTAGCCGAAGCCAGATCAACAGTTTAGCAAAACTGTGGGCAGAAGACCAAGTGGCTGCCTTGCACAGCTGTTCAGCAGAGGCTGACTCTTGTAGACCCAGGAGGTCCCAACAGACCTGGTGGAGTGTGCTGTAATGAGCAAGGGAACGTGTTTTCCTCTGAGCTCTTAAGCTTTGCAGATGGCAGACTTAATCCAGGATGCGATAGTAACCTTGGACAGCCAAACCAGCCTTGGGAACCTCAGGGATGACAAATAAGGCATCAGTCTTACAAAAAGACTCAGTATGGTGCACCTAGTACTTGAGGCAACACATTACATCCAACAAGTGGAGGACAAAAGGAAGGCACAACAATCTCCTGATTGACCACCTTAGGAAGAAATTCCTGGGAGGTACAGAGAACAGCCTTATCCTTGTGAAACACCGGGAAAGGCGGTTGCAGGACAAAGCCTGCAACTCAGGAACTCTGCAGACAGATACCACAGGTAAAAGAAAGGTCATCTTACCTAGAGGAATAGTAGCCAAAGACTTAAAGTGAGGCTGCTGCAGGACTCCCAGAATCATGTTAAGGTCCCACTGGGGAGTAGGAGCCTTGTAGGCAGGGAAATCAAACACCACCCTGAAAGAAGACTGACATCTGGTAACATGGCAATGCGTCTCTGGAAAAAGACTGAAAGAGATGAGGTCTGGACCTTCAAGGAACTAAGGCCAAGCCCTTGTTCACTCCATCCTCCAAAAAAAGGATAAGATGGACGAAAGATCAAACTCCTGCGAGGGGACCCCCACCCCCCAAGAGTGGAAGGTAGACTAAACACTGTGGTAGGGTTCCTGGCTTGGATCATGGTGGAGACCACCTCAGGAGAAAAGCCCTTCCTCCTTAAGATTGAGGCTTCAACAGCCATGTTGTCAAAGACAGACTGTCCACATACTCTCTCCAGAGGTAACCCTGGAGGAAGAAGAGGAGGAGATCTGGTCGGCTTGTCAGAGGAAACCGATCCTGAGCAGACAGTGCCAACAGCTCTGGAAACCAAGGCTGCCTAGTCCAGTGATGGGCAATCAGGATGACTGACATACCATCCACCCAAATCTCTCAGCACCCTGGGGATGAGAGGAAGGAGGAGGAAAAATGTAGGCTAGATAAAAAAGCCAAGGACTGTAAAAGGCATCCATTGCAAAACACCAGAGGATCCCCCCCAGGGAAAGCAAAACAGCGGAACATTCCCATTGTCCCCGGTAGCCATCAAGTCTATGCAGGGAGGACACAATTTCTGGATTAACAGATCAAAGACCTCCAGATGGAGCTCCCACTCTCCGGGGTCCACTATGGAAGTCTGCCAGAACATGCTCTTCACCTGAAATGTGCACGGCAGAGATGGCAGGAACGTGTTCTTCTGTCCAAGCTAAAATAGCTTTGGACTCTAACCAAGCAGAAGTGCTTCTTGTGCTTCCTTGCTTGTTGATGTAAAGCCAAGTCTGTGGTGTTGTCTGACAGGATGCAAACTGTACAGTCCGTGAGGAGAGGACCAGTAGAACAAAAGCATGATGAATCGCTCTGAGCTCCAGAATGTTGATGGGCACAGGGCCTGCTCTGCATTCCATTTGCCCTGAACCCCCCCCAGGTGACGCAGGACCACTGCCCAGCCATAAAGGCTGGCGTACATCACCAGAGTTCAATACTGGCCAACAAAGGGTTTCCCTTTCTTCATGTTGGAGCTGTCCAACTGCCAGGAGGGTCCTGTCTCCCTTCCAGGGCAAGAGAGACTAGATAATCGAGTTCAGGGCTCCCCGGGTAAGCCTTGATAGTGAACCTCTAAAGATCTCTGGTGTGCACCATTGAGTACGGAACCACTTCCATGGTAGATACAGTCTTGCCCACAAGGGATGAAAACTTGCAAACCGGGTCCGAGGCCCTCTCCAGAGCACGGACATTTTGCTCATGATCTGCTGAACAGTCCTCTGTCAGATAGACCATACCCTGACAGGCATCGAACCGGAGACCCAGAAAAACCAGGTTCTGAGAAGGAACTGGAGCAGACTTGTCCATGTTCAGAAACCATTCATGCTGAAGGGTGATCTGAGCACAGGCATCTGGAAGGTGCCTTCAGCAGAAGGTCGTCCATGTACGGAGTCATCCACGTCCACTTGGTGTGCAGGAAGGCATTCAAGGTACCCAAGACACGCGAGTCCGAAAGGGAGGGCTGTGAACCGAAAGTCGCAGAGTGCAGGCAAATCTGAGATACTTCTGACTGTCTGGATGAATTGCGATGTGCAGGTAAGCATACTGCAGATCCAGAAAATCCCCTAGACACATCACTGTCGATGACAGAGCACAAGGACTCCATCTTGTAGTGAGTATGGACCACAAAAGAATTACAGGTCCTTGAGGTCCAGAATGGGACGGCTGCTGCTGTCCTCCTTGGGAACAGCAACTAGGCTTGAATAGAAACCTAAACCTCTTGCAGAGGAACTGGAATCAGCACTCCCTTGTCCAAAAGAGCATGTACCACCCCACTGAAAAGACTTAACATTTCTTGAGTCTGAGGGGCATGAGAAAGGAAGAATCTGAAGGGACGCAGGGATGTGAAGAGAATCTTGTAGCCTCCTGAAACCACCTGTAATACTCACTGATCCACAATAGAGCCTGCCCAAATGCTTGAAAAAATGATGCAGGCTACCACCTAATGGTGTATGAGGATCAGGGTTCAGAGAGTCATGTCAAAGCAGGTTTGGTGGGGGTAGTGCTTGGATCCCCACTGCTGCCTGGGCTTGGGGGTAGAGTGCTGGCCTGAGACCCACCTGGATTTGGCCTTTGCATTTTGCTTTGGCAGGGAAGAAAGACATGCTGCTTCCTTGCCATATTAGGGAGTTTAGGAACCGTAGGCATCAAGGTGGTCTTACCCCCGGTGGCCTCAATGATGTTTTTCAGTTCAGGCCCAAAGAGAGACATATCCTGAAAAGGGAGAGAAAATAGTGACTTCATAGATTGAGTCAGCAGACCAAATCCTAAGCCACAGAGTGCATCTGGCAGCCACAGAAAAAGCAGAAGCCTTGGAATCAAGCCTGACAGCGTCAAAGAGGGCATCAGTCACATAATTCTGAGCCTCAAATATATTGGCTACAATAGACAAAAGATTCTCCTTAGGGGCACCTTTGTGGACAGCTTCAGTAAGCTGTTCAGTCCAAACAGCAATGGCTCTAGTAACCCAAACAGAAGCCAGGATAGGCCTCAAAGAGGCACATATGGTCGCAAAAGCAGACTTCAGGGTAGCTTCAAGCTTCCTATCAGTTAAATCCTTAAGTGCAGTGGTGGTGGGTGTTTACACCCGAGGATATGTAGACCACTGAGCCAAGGCTGCATCAGAAAATGGGTACACCTTAGAGAACTTCTTAGAGCAAGACGCTTTTCTGGGGTTTTCCACTCATCTATATAACCTGATCTAGAGTGGGATTAGACAGAAACAGTGCAGGTCTTCTTGCTCCTTTGAAAGGCTTCAGCAGTAGACATATTATGGGGTTAACAGGAATGTTAAGTGTAGTCAAAACCGCCTTAATGAGGGCCTCGGCAGAGGGTTTGGGTCAGCCTCAATGGGGTCACCATAGGTATGGGATGAAGTACCTTCTGCACAAATCACCATCCTCAGACTCTTCAAAAAAATCCTCCTCAGAGGAATCAGATCAGGGATGCGAGGGGCCACAAACCTGAAGGAAGTGGGGGGCTTCCAAAACTGAACAACCCCATGAAGAGAGAGAGAGAGAGAGGAAACTATGCCATAGAGGTCTTTAAGTCCTTGACCCAATGTGACTCTTGTTCATGGCTGGAGAGAAGCAGAGGCCACAGCACAAGAGGCATAACTGACCCAAGTAATCTCTGGGAAGCCCCGCTTGGCATGAGGGACAGTAAAGCAAGGGGGGGGGGGGGTCAAAGACACCCCTGAGTCCTTAAGACTTAGGCCTAGCCCCATGTCCCCTTTGATCCTCCATTCTAACAGAAGTGTACTACAGTAAGTGAACTCAAATACTGTCACCCAGATTAATAAATCACCCCAGAAATCCTAAAAATGAAGTTATCTGGAAAGCCAAAAGTTAACATGAGGAGAGTAGAGTAATCCAAGCCCTGCGTAGGATACTCAGCTCAGGAGAGAAAGAAAATGATGTCCGAAAACTGATCCAATCAGAGAAAGGCCTGTGAAGCAAACATTATGGGAAAATCTAGTTTCTGTCCTGAAATTACTCCAAAATCAGAACCCAAACCCCACAGGGACACCTAAGACACTGCAGAGGCGAACCAGATGATAGGCAAGGGGAGAAAAGAAGAATGAGCCCTCTCTCAACCTCGGTACATCGAGCGGTTGCAGAGGTACGTCCCAAAGCAGCATGTCCCAGAGAAGACAATAGAGCATTGCAGCTATGCGGTAAAGTGCGCACCTAAAGTCACGGAATTCAAATAAAACAAAATAAGTGTCTAAAAAGTGGCAACACACATATAGAACACCTAACATTAAACACAAGAATCCAAAGGGAAAGTGAGAAAAGTCCCTCAATTCACAAAAGCATGGCAGAGAAGGAGGTTAAATATCACAAAATGCTCCAAAGACCCAGAGGACAGACAAATTACCCAGCATGAGTTATAAAGAACTCCAGAAGGACCCCTGTGTGGAGGGGAACTGTGGGGCAAGTGGGCCATGGCACTCCAGGGGTTGCTCACCTTTTTGCAGATCTTTCTAAAGCTTACCATCGAGAAGGAAAAGCCTCAGAGAGACTAATTTTGTTTTTACATATCGCACAACATCCATTTAACAATTTAACACAGAATCTTGATAGTCTGAAGTGATTATTCTGAATGTCAGAAAATACCTGTAGTTCTGAAGATCAGTGGGTACTAATTTTAATAAATTAGCTGCCCTTGATCTAATGTCTTTGCAAACAGGACAATTAACTAAGATTGAAGTTTATGACTAAAATGGGATGAACTTGTCAGTCACCAGCCAGAGCTGGTTTTCAAACCAGTGATCAGAGAGACATCTTGCCTACAGTGCCATTTGAATGAAAAAAAGCAGATAAAAATAAAGACTATTGCATGAATGATGCCTAGCTAGGCAATTACTACTGTAAAAGAAACAAGTCACAGCTGTAAAAATAGCAGCTTACCTAGAAGCAGTAACGCCAACCTGTGTGCTACAGTAACAACTGCACGTCGGACACGGCATATAAAGGACATCTGAGGCCGTGTGGATTCCAAGTATTTCACATCGGTAATATTTAATGCACCATCAGAATCACCAAAACACCTATTTACATGTAATAAAAAGCTGGTTTAGATATCAACTCTCCAGTATATGTGAGAGGAGGGGAGGGAGAGGGTTGTGAAGGGGAACAAAAAAAAAAAAACAAAAACACAAAACACACACAGAAAACACCCTTACTTGATTCCAACATCCTCCTCGGAATGTAAAATCCAAAGTAGTGAGTTATTTAATTCTCTTGCATATTCTTGACCTAATTCCTGTAAAAATAAGCAGCATTGTTAAGAAGCTACCTAAAATGGATGTCATTAAATTCTTATTATCAACTGTAATGCCTAAGCACAGAGAAGAAACAGCACTACCCAAACTGGCATAATTTATTTAAATTTTCATTTGGCGTTACCATGGTTGATAAAAATATATCCAATTTCATTAACTTAAGCAAAGTATTGTAGGTCTATAGTAAGGCATGGAGAAGAAGAAGAAAAAAAAAAAAAAAAAAAAAAAAAGTTAACCAAGGTCTCTAAAGTAGCATGCCTGCACTTTACTGTAGAGGTCTATGAGTTTGCAAATTATAGTCTTTATTTTACAATTTGCATTAATTTTACAAAAGTTACATACGAAAAAATGCCAGGTTATAATGTACATTCGAACTACCATAAAAATAAATACATCAAAAAATGTTCATATAAATCTGTATTGTCATCCTAATAGGCCAACTAGATATGTTAAAGGGATAGTAATACTTAAAATGTAAAAAACAATATGTTGTAGGATTTATCCCCCCCGAGTAAAACAAGGATACTTCCACTGCTGAACGATGTTTCATTCAAAAGTTATTACAGCTCAAAGTTTAATTTTTAGGTGCAATATCACAGTGGCCTGAAATTGTACAGTGGTGCTGTTGCTACACCATCCTATGGACAGCTCTGGTCCCGGGACCATAAATCTCCATAGGATGGTGTAGCAACAGTGCCACTGTACAATTTCAGGCCACTGTGATATTGCACCTAAAAAATTCAACTTTGAAAATTAATAACTTTTGAATGAAACACCTTTCAGCAGTGGGAGTATCCTTGTTTTACTCAGGGGGATAAACCCTACAACATATTGTTTTTTACATTTTAAGTATTACTATCCCTTTAAGAAATGTTATTACATTCTTATTTAAATCTTTCATCATTACTGACCTTTAAATATTCCCTTGCCTCCTGGACTGATATTCTACTGTGGTCCAAGTCTCCACATATATGATCTCCTAGGATTTAAAATATATACATTTGCAAAAATGAAAGTGGATGCAAAAGTGGAGATTTACATGTGCCCTTCCACATAATAGCAGAGCAGTGTCAGCAAATGTATTACCATATATTTCAGTGCTGGATTTTTCTTTATATGTAGCAGCTATTCCGTAATTGTCCATGTTATTACATTAACACCATCATATATAATCTCAGTTTGAATTTGCACATGGTAGCAGTGACATGCACTTGCTATTTACAATTGTAAATCAAGATACGCGTAGTGATAATTCAGTGTGCCATAGATGTAGACTGCTGTGTTCTGAATCCTGCAATAAGGCACTTGTGCAAAAAGCTTCACAGGAAACCATTACACCAAACGTGTGCACCATTTTCACTGATGCAATTTAATAACCATGCAAATCCAGGGTGAATTAAAGGGGAACTTTCACCCCTTAATAACTAAATCTCCCCTTACTGCTGACCTGGCGACTAGCTGCTTAGTAGCGCTAGTCGCCAGAAATCTTACCCCGTTCTCAAGATTTCGGCGTTTCAAAGGATCAGGAAGCACGGACGTCTCTTCACAGTGACGTCCGTGCGCCTGCGCTGTCAGTCCCTTGTCAGTCCCTTGTGCACCGTACGGTGCACAAGGGACTGACAGCACAGGCGCACGGACGTAACTGTGAAGAGACGTCCGTGCTTCCTGATCCTTTGAAACGCCGAAATCTTGAGAACGGGGTAAGATTTCTGGCGACTAGCGCTACTAAGCAGCTAGTCGCCAGGTCAGCAGTAAGGGGAGATTTAGTTATTAAGGGGTGAAAGTTCCCCTTTAAATTGTACAAACAAAAAAGGGGATTTTTGTGCACTTACCAATAAATAGTTTTCACTTAGTCCTTGTGGAACACAGGAACCATACAATTATAGTCGATGTATCGCCATAAGAACATTTTTTGACCATAGGTTTTGTTAAAGTATTATTAGTAAAACTATTTTTTTTGTACTGTAATTTTGAAGATATTTAATGTTCTGTGCTGTGCACTTCCGCATAATGTGCACAGCTTGTCTTCTCCTTCCCAGCTGCTCCAGAGAGCACATTCACTTTGGTGTGCTGTGAAAGGCTTCTATCATTATAACAAGCTCCGGTTCACATTATACTGAGGTTGCAGCCTCAATATGCTGCTTAGTGGAGCTTGCAATAACGATAGGAGACATTCATATCACACCGGAGGGAAGCATGAATGTGCTCCCTGGAGCAGCTGGGAAGGAGGTGGGAGGAGATTTAGGCAGTCAGAGCTGTGCCGGTCAGCATGATGCAGTACGCCGATTCTTCTGCACAGATATATCAGACTTAAAAATAGAATATCTGCAAAAGTAGTTACATAAAAAAAAAAAAAAATAAAAAAAAACACACAAAACCACACACAGCTTCCCTAACACTTGAGTAACAAAACATATGGTCAAAAGGTTTGTTTATTTAAAGGTGATACATCTAAATTAAGGGAGCAGTCATTTTTTTATTTATTTATTTATTTTTATTTTTTTAATAGTGAAAACCTACATTACAAAACTTTCCTGTTGAGTAAAACAAGTGAACGCTCACCTCCGTCAGTTTTATTCAAAAGTTATAACCGTTCAAATATTCAGAAAGCAAGTTTACTGTGTGTTTACGTCATGAAAGTTCTAACTGACAGCATGACAACAATTTCTTTCACATTCTATGGAGAACTGTTTATCACTGCCTTCCTCAAACAGAATGTGACAGAATATCTAATTGGAATCCTATCACTAAATGGCAACACACACCACAAGTGTAAACTGTAATAACTCTAGAAATATGCACATTTGAGCAATGGAAGTATCCGTATTTTAGTCAACAGGAAAGATATATAGCTATATATAGATATATAAATACATTTTTTATTGTGCCTTTAAAGATGCTACCACTACAAGGCAGGGCATTTGCAAACAAAGCTCTCTAGGAGGACTTCCTCCTAGCCCAACTTCTCATTCGCACAGCAGCAAATTCAGTTTTCAGAGTAGCCATGGCAGGAAGGTCACCACGCTCTACGCTCTTCGTCAGGAGGGATGTTCCGAGTACCACTTTTGTCCACTGTGGAACACAGGAACCATGGGGACATACCAAAGCTGCCCAACCAAGAACTTCAAGGTGGGGGTGAAGATCCAAAAAAGCAAATCAAGTTGTAGTCAAAACAAAAAGAAATCATAAACCTCAGATGCCAGACTGACACACAAAACTAGGCAACAGAAGAAAAGGTTACCAGTGAAGGGGGGGGGGGGGCCTACACTCAAACGGAGCTCAGCCTAGGCCAACATTCACTATTCTTTCATGAATGAGTGAAGAGATTACCACTTTGCTGCCTTGCACAACTGCTCTGCGGAAGCCTGCTTCTTGCAGGCCCATGAAGAACTGTGATGTGAAGTCCCCTAAAGACTAACAGGCTTATGTCATCAGAATGAGGCCAGACAAATTGTTACTTTGACCCAGGAGGTCTGTCACCTTAGAAGCAGACGGGCCCACTCACAGGCCATAGGGATCAACTTATATGAATTACAAAAGGATTCAGTGTGATGAACATAGTATGAGAGGCACATAACTACAGCCCAACAGTTTGGATGCAGTTTGACTATTAGACTGAGCACAACAAAAGTGAAAGCACAAAATCCTGAATAAAATGGAAATCAGACACCAGCTTGTGAAGAAAGCCAAACGGAGTACAGAGAACCACAGAAAAACACTGCATACAAAGAGGGAACCTTATAAGATAAAGCCTGCAGTAAGGCCACTCACCTAAAACACATCGCTAGAAGAAACACGGTCTTAAGGGTGAAGGAACAAATAAAGTAAAAGGTTCAAAAAGGATCCCTCTAAAGCACTAAGAGGAACAGATTCAGAACCACCAGAGGAGTGGGATCCCTAAAAATGTATGTGCACACACCACACCTTAAACAAAAGTCTAGAGATCCAGCAACAAAGCTACAACTCTGAAAAAGAGCCAACAAGGCAGAGATTTGCATCTTGATGAACCTAAACTGAAGACCCTTGTCAAGTCCACCCAGGAGAAAGATCAAAACCACTGTAAGGCTAAAAGGACATGGATGTAAATCACATAAATCACACCAACTGAAGTACAAGGAAAATACTATTAAATATTGCATAAAACCAACTTACAGCCTTCAGCATAGTCAATGACTGGCTCAGAAAACCACTCTCTCATGCTATCAGTTTGGTTTCACAGATCTGATCATTCTGTTATGAATAAATTAAATACTGCGAGGCCAGTGGGGTGCAAACAGTATGATGTGCTCTCTGCATCTTGATCTCTCAACACACTGGAGAGTAAGACATTAGGAAACCATGCACCAGGGAGAATCTACATGCTACCACCACCATCATGTTCATTTCTAAGACTTGCTGGTCCCTGAAATGGAAGCAAGACAGAGGAACCCTGCAATACACTCAGTGCTCCACGAAGTCCACAATCAGAAGACCCCACTTCCATGATATTGAATCAAAAACCATGCTTTAGTTACCATTTTCCAGGGCACATGACCTATCAACTGACCCACTCCTAGGATATGAATCACAAATAAATGAGTTTGTCCACAAGAGGATTGATGGAACTTCTGTTCACCCTGCAACACTTCCAGTTGCTCCATACCAATAGGAATAAGCCACCACCATAGTCTTGCTGGACTGGATCAGAACAGGGTGCCCACTAAGGAACCAGGACCAATGCAGAAGGGCAAGACTGACTGTTGGAAAGCTTGCTTTCAGAAAACAATTGCTGGAACTTCAAAGACCCCGAGTTACCCATTGGTTAAAGGTTGTACCCCACCCCCTGAAAGGATGGTATGTCATTAATATGGACCAGTCAGCAATAGCAAATGGTTTTCCCATCAAAACCGTAGATCCAACAGTCTGGAGAGACATATCACATGGGAGAGATGATGCTGCAATTTAACACACTTCCACAGAATTTCCAACTGTACGTACTACTTCCAGCTCAAAGACCATAGGCCCCAAAATGTTCTTTAAGTCCTGCACTGGCGCCAACAAACACATGGCAAGGAAGATCAGAGACTCAGATAGGACCAGGAAGGACTTATTGATGTCAAACACCCAAGCATGGTGCTCCAGAACACACATCTTAAGATGTATACAAAGTACAGTAGTGGCCAAAAGTTTTGAGTCTGCTACCTTAGTTTAGATGATGGCAATCTGCATATACTCCAGAATGTTATGAAGAGTGATCAGATGAATTGCAATCAATTGCAAAGTCCCTCTGCCATGAAAATGAACTTAAGCCCAAAAAAACATTTCCACTGCATTTCATCCCTGCCCCAAAAGAACCAGCTGACATGTCAGTGATTCTCTCATTAACACAGGTGAGAGTGTTGATGTGGACAAGGCTGGAGATCACTCTTATGCTGATTGAGTTAGAATAACAGACCAGAAGCTTTAAAAGGAGGGTGGTGCTTTTAATCATTGTTCATCCTCTGTTAACCATGGTTACCAGCAAGGAAATACATGCTGTCATTATTGCTTTGCACAAAAAGTGCTTCACAATCAAGGACATTGCTGCTAGTAAGATTGCACCTAAATCAACCATTTATCGGATCATCAAGAACTTCAAGGAGACGTGTTCAGTTGTTGTGAAGAATGCATCAGGGCACCCAAGAAAGTCCAGCAAGCGCCAGGACAGTTTCCTAAAGTTGATTCAGCTGCAGGATCGGGGCACCAGAGGTGCAGAGCTTGCTCAGGAATGGCAGCAGGCAGGTGTGAGTGCATCTGCACGCACAGTGAGGAAGACTTTTGGAGGATGGCCTGGTGTCAAGAAGGGCCGCAAACAAGCCACTTCTCTCCAGGAAAAACATCAGGGACAGACTGATATTCTGCAAAAGGTACAGGGATTGGACTGCTGAGGACTGTGGTAAAGTCATTTTCTCTGATGAATACCCTGATTGTTTGGGGCATCCGGAAAAAGGATTAACAGGAGAAGACAAGGTGAGCGCTACCATCAGTCCTGTATCATGCCAACAGTAATGCATCCTGAGACCATTCATGTGTGGGGTTGCTTCTCAGCCAAGGGAGTGGGCTCACCTCACAATTTTACCTAAGAACACAGCCATGAATAAAGAATGGTAGAAACACATCCTTCAAGAGCAAGTTCTCCCAACCATCCAAGAACAGTTTTGTGACACACAATGCCTTTTTCCTGCATGATGGAGCACCTTGCCATAAGGCAAAAGTGATAAGTGGCTCAGGGGACAAAACATCGAAATTTTAGGTTCATGGCCAGGAAGCTCCCCAGACCTTAATCCCATTGAGAACTTGTGGTCAATCCTCGAGAGGCAGGTGGACAAACAAAAACCCACATATTCTGACAAACTCCAAGCATTGATTATACAAGAATGGACTGCCATCAGTCAGGATGTGGCCCAGAAGTTAATTGACAGCATGCCAGGGTTAATTGCAGGGGAATTGAAGGGTTAGCAAACTTTGTTAAGAACATAACTTGTGTCATTCTCAAAACTTTGGCCACTACTGTACAACTGCTGAACAGGCCTTCAGCAGAAGCTTATCCAGATATGTTGTAAGATGGTCGGATATGGCCGGTCAGGGCATACAGTTTGGTGCACATGCTTAGTGCAGACATCAGTCCAATTGGTAGAGCCATATACTGGAAATGCTGATCTTGACAAAAGAGCTACAGATCTCGCTTGTGGCTGGACCAGAGACCCTGTGCCACATGACAAACATAAGATGGCCCCTTACAACTGGACAGACTTTCAATTGGCACACTGGTCTGTCCACTATGGCCAATTTTGGACCCAATTTCAGGTGAGTTTCCCAAAATCACCATTAGAGCCTCCCAAGATGAGAGGGATATTATTAGGAGATTACAATGCCATCAGGACCAATGTCTTAGAATGTCCAGCTGTAGTTTCCTTGTGTGAAACTGGGCATACAGTACTGACGCCATTGCCGACGTCAGGGACCCTCAATACTCTCACAAAGTACTCCACCAGCAGGCCAAACCAAGGCATGAGACACGCCAGAACAATGTCTGAACCTGATCCACCAGCAGGAAGACCAGTCTCTCACATCAAAACAAACCAGAAATTATGTCAGGATCAAAGAGGATTACCTGGAATTGAACACCTTGCCATTTAGTTAAAGAATGGACACACATTTGAAGATAGAAGCACAAGATAACTGCCAAAGTGTAGTTAGCAAAGAAACTGTCCAGACTAAGGAAGATCCCTTGTGACTGGATGTGGCTGGACAAAGCCACCATAATTTGTGAAAACCCAAAAAGCTGAGCCCAGACCAAAGTGAAGGTCTGTAAATTGGAAATGGGGAGCCTGAAAAAGGAGGATATGCAGATGATTCACATGAAGATACGGGTCCCTTATGTCCAGAGAAGCAAAGAACTCCACTGGGCACATATCAGGATGCAGAAATTACATTTTGAAACTCTGTGTATGCCTGAAATGATAGACATTTTAAGTGTAAAACTGGATGACAACAAGCATCTTTCTTTGGGACTAGAAAGAGGTGGGATTGGAACCCCGGAACCTCTCTTTATGGGGGGGGGGGGGGGGGGAGATAATCAAGACCAGGAAAACACCAAGGCTTGAACCACCTTCTGAAACTGAAGCTCCCTCACAGGATCTTGAGAAACCCTTGACATGAAGGGGAAGCGGCCTTGAAGTCTACACTCCTAAATAGCCTGCAAAATCCACAGAGGCCTTCTTTCTCAATCAAGCTGTTTTGATCTGGAAAAGGGTTTGGCTGGATGAGAAGATAAGAGCTTTGGTCATTTGAAAAGTATTGGGGGAGGGGGGTTAAGTTCAGGTCAAAGAGCTGTTTGACCACAAGCTAAGGAGAAAATTGACTTCTAAGATGACGAATAATCCTTATAATCCTTTATTTTATATAGCTCACACAGATTCCGCAGCGCTTTACACTCATATTGGTTCCTGTCCCCATTGGGGCTCACAATCTAAATTCACCTATCAGTATTTTTTTGGAGTGTGGGAGGAAACCGGAGTACCCGGAGGAAACCCACGCAAACACAGGGAGAACATACAAACTCATTGCAGATGTCAGCCAGATATTCAGCCATAGGGCAAGATGTGCCACCACAGAAAATGCGGACAACTTAACAAGAAACTTAAACCATAACCACAAAAAATGTATGCATTAGATTTGGGAATCCTGGAGATCATATGAACAAGATCTCCCCCTGGGAGACTCCACCTGAACTACTTCCAATAAGTGATCATCCTAAATAGACACAAACCTTAACACACAGGGAGTCATAAGAGGGGAAGTGAACAAAATCCCTTCTATACCTTTTAAAAGGAGGTCTAAGCGGGGCTCTCAGAGTCAAACGCCGCCAGAATTAAGCCTTCTACATAACTCCCAGGGTGCTCCACAAAAGAAACCCCAAAATACACTAGAATGATGTAAGAGTGGCCAGGTACAGAAAATGTGCTAGAAGGGAGACAAGGGTCTTAACATACATTTGCTCTTGATCAGAAGGATTGGACCCTTGAGCAGACCGAGTAGGGACAACAGCTCAAAAGGCATAGCTGATATGTATTACACTTCGGGAGACTAGTCTGACAGGTCAAACAGTTGATCACTGCAGAAAACTTAGGCAGTTATGGTGGTCTATATCCCGTTTGGACTGACATGGCAGTCAACCCACAAAACAAACTGACCCAAGGGGACAGAAAATGGAGGAAAAAAAAAAAAAAAAAAAAAAAAATGAAAATAAGAAAATGGAAGTCATGTACCACAACTAGTCCTCAGAATGTGACCATCAGACAAGTATACTGACAGGGCATACTCAGACTCAAAACATGGACCTTCACATCTTCTGGATCCTCTGGCTACTCAGACTGGGCAAGACAGTGGCTTGTCAAGGGTTTAACCTAGTGGCAGCTATTTAACCACCATGGTTGCGGTGTTCCACAATGGATGAAAAAGAAAGACGTTACTGTATGCAAGAGTACTTTCACAGAACATTTAAAGGGATAGTAATACTTCGTTTTAACTTTATTTTATTTTGTAGGCATTAAAAAAACATGAAGAATGATAAGTCTTATCTCTCAAACCTTTATGGTTTAAGAGATATTCACAAACAAAGGGTCCCCCGCCCGTTCAACCAGATCAGAAGGGAGGTGCCCAGGTAGACTGCAGAGAGGGACAATCTTCAATTAAGATAAGGGAAAAAGCTGAAAAACTTGTCAAGGGGGGGGGAGGGCTTTCATACAAAGAAAATTGTCCCCTTCTGTTATCTATCTGGTCATACAACCTGATCCACATCTGAGAAGAGATGGCTTACACTAGGTAAAAGGGGCGGGGAGGGGAACTTTGCTTGTGAATCTCTCATAAACCATAAAGGATTGAGAGATAAGACTTATATCATTCTTCATGTTTTTTTAATGCCTACAAAATAAAATAAAGTTAAAACGAAGTATTACTATCCCTTTAAGTTTGGTGTATGGTTTTTCATCAGTGAGTGAAGCATTGGTTCTTTGCACTCAATTCCTGTTTTATCTTGTATGTCACAGTGCACTGCAATCTTCTGACAAGGCATTGCAAAGGAAAAATGTACTTTTTCCCAGCCTACTGAGAGTCACAAACAAGCTCCCTCAAAGTGCAGAAACATTTACACATTAGTCACCAAGTCAGCTCTTGTAGCACTGGCTCGGTGGGGGTATTTACCTGCTGTTTTTGCTAGTTTTTCATGCAGTTTATGCAGTGTGTTCAACAGAGTGGGCTGAAACAAGACAAAGAAAGCAATCAATTAGAAGTCAGTATTACATAATTTGGTCATTTATTGAAGTTATGGGCAACAGTCAGTCTTCAAAAGGTTGAAAGTGTGGATCCCAAGCCCCTCTCTCGCAGTGGGAAGAGAAGAATATCCCTTTACATGACACCGCATTTTCACCCCAAGACGCATACATCTTATGGCTTTATAATATACCAGCACGGACACTTACACTTTTCCATCCAAACCCACGGGGTTCAAGAGGTCTAAAATGCAAAGCAATGCGTTTGATACATCTCTAGCTGACAAGAGAGATGAACAAACCTGAAAATCTACAAAGTTTATTACTGATATATAAAACTCTAACATAGGACATGCATCTACAGGAAACACACAAAATACATCAATATTAGGAGCTAGAAGCAAACATTTTAAGATCAGAGTCCTAGGATTTCTTTCCAGTCCTGAACCAAATGTTAAATTCACTTCTTGCAACCATTTTAAATCTGTAACCATAAAAGTGAGCCCTATGAACTTGTGAAACATGAAGTTAGGAGAACTGCTTTTTACATAAAGTGAGAACTGAAGATAACAGATTACTTAAATGTTACTGTATGGAAAACTAGCTTTACATAATGGTAGGTCAGATTCAATTAGTTTATGAGCAGGGGAGAGAGAGTGTGGACAATTCTGTGGCTTTAAGCACCCCGACAGTCACAAGCTCCACTACAAAAGGGGCAGACGTTTAGGTAGAATATTAAGACTCTAATAGCCTCAACCTCATGATTGAAGTGATCTGCAAAACAAAATACACACATTTAAATTCTACCTTCTTTTAACCCCTTAAGGACCATGGTTGTGCCAAGACCATCACTAATTTCGGCCCACTAAGGACCAGTGATTATTTTAGCACACCGAGTGTACTGCTCCCATCACACCCGAGGATATGCTGTGATCATGCAGGGAGGCAGAAAATTAACACTGCAAGACAGAAGTCAGTTTCAGCCTCTCTCTAGGTAAGCCAGTATACAGTGGGGCAAAAAAGTATTTAGTCAGCCACCAATTGTGCAAGTTCTCTCACTTAAAGATGAGAGAGGCCTGTAATTTCCATCATAGGTACACTTCAACTATGAGAGACAGAATGGGGGGAAAGAATACAGGAAATCACATTGTAGGATTTCTAATGAATTCATTGGTAAATTCCTCGATAAAATAAGTACTTGGTCACCTACAAACAAGCAAGATTTCTGGCTCTCACAGACCTGTAACTTCTTCTTTAAGAGTCTCCTCTGTCCTCCACTCGTTACCTGTATTAATGGCACCTGTTTGAACTTGTTATCAGTATAAAAGACACCTGTCCACAACCTCAAACAATCACACTCCAAACTCCACTATGGCCAAGACCAAAGAGCTGTCGAAGGATATCAAACAAAATTGTAGACCTGCACCAGGCTGGGAAGACTGAATCTGCAATAGGCAAGTAGCTTGGTGTGAAGAAATCGACTGTGGGAGCAATTATTCGAAAATGGAAGACATACAAGACCACTGATAATCTCCCTCGATCTGGGGCTCCACGCAAGATCTCACCCCGTGGTGTCAAAATGATCACAAGAACGGTGAGCAAAAATCCCAGAACCACACGGGGGGACCTAGTGAATGACCTGCAGAGAGCTGGGACCAGAGTAACAAAGGCTACCATCAGTAACACACTACGCCGCCAGGGACTCAAATCATGCAGTACAGACGTGTCCCCCTGCTTAAGCCAGTACATGTCCGGGCCCGTCTGAAGTTTGCTAGAGAGCATTTGGGTGATCCAGAAGAGGACTGGGCGAATGTCATATGGTCAGATGAAACCAAAGTAGAACTTTTTGGTAAAAACTCAACTCGTCGTGTTTGGAGGAGAAAAAATGCTGAGTTGCATCCAAAGAACTCCATACCTACGGTGAAGCATGGGGGTGGAAACATCATGCTTTGGGGCTGTTTTTCTGCAAAGGGACCAGGACGACTGATCCGTGTAAAGGAAAGAATGAATGGGGCCATGTATCGTGAGATTTTGAGTGAAAACCTCCTTCCATCAGCAAGGGCATTGAAGATGAAATGTGGCTGGGTCTTTCAGCATGACAATGATCCCAAACACACCGCCCGGGCAACGAAGGAGTGGCCAGTCTCCAGATCTCAACCCCACAGAAAACCTTTGGAGGGAGTTGAAAGTCCGTGTTGCCCAGTGACAGCCCCAAAACATCACTGCTCTAGAGGAGATCTGCATGGAGGAATGGTCCAAAATACCAGCAACAGTGTGTGAAAACCTTGTTAAGACTTACAGAAAACGTTTGACCTCTGTCATTGCCAACAAAGGGTATATAACAAAGTATTGATATGAACTTTTGTTATTGACCAAATACTTATTTTCCACCATAATTTGCAAATTAATTCTTTAAAAATCAGACAATGTGATTTTATGGATTTTTTTGTCTCATTCTGTCTCTCATAGTTGAAGTGTACCTATGATGAAAATTACAGGCCTCATCTTTTTAAGTGGGAGAACTTGCACAATTGGCGGCTGACTAAATACTTTTTTGTCCCACTGTATGTGCTCTCAAGTGTACCAGCTCAGCAAATAAAATGTGTCTGGTCCTCCGGTGAACAAAACCAAGTCCTCAAGGGGTTAACAGTACTACCAAGCAAACATCTATATAACAAAGCCATGTGATTCAAGGAAGCTTCCCTGATCCTGTCCACACCTACCTGGTAGGAGTGGAAGCAGGAGAGAATCTTGCTCCTCGCCAACGCCTGCATTTAGTTCCCAGAACTATTAGCTGGGAGATCAATGTGGGGGAGCCCCCCCTCAGAGGGGGGTTTGGAGGCACCTCTAATGACACCTGATCGTTTTTAATTTAGAAACAGAAACCTCACTTTGGAAGCATAGAAGCCAAAGTTGTTTTATTTTATTTTTAAAAAAAAAACACCCCAAGCCTGTCCCCATGTCAGCCATCCACTTTGACCCCCCGCCACAGACTTGATCCCTGACCACAGGTAGCCACAGATCCACATATACATTGTATGACCCCTCCCAGCATTGTCCCCTTTGCACACACTGGTAGCCAGATAACACATCGAGTGACCACACCAGCATTTTTACCCTGCTCGTTTGTAGCCAAAGTTCCACCAAATTATATATTAGACATACACAATGCCCCCCAAGCTTGGTTTCTATGGTAGCCATGGAACTACACTTTTCTCTTACACTACAGCCTTGTTCCATTGGTAGCCAAAGAATAGCACCCCCAACCTTGTTCCACTAGGCAGCAAGGGAAGGTTCTCATCTGATGCAGGGTCTGGCTCCTAGAGATAAACCAAATTTGCCAATCCCTGTCTGTGCCACTGACAAAATAAATGTTTCTACATACACATTGAACTGCATTAGCAATGTGTTTTTTTTATTTGCATTCCCATTAAATATTTTGTTTTCTGAGGTCCATTTTTCCCCCTTACCTGTTCTCATGTTGCTCATATGTCTGCACATTAGGTATCTGCCATGCAACTAGTGTGGGATCATGTAATGCTGTATTACAGGACCCCACTTGAGGGATGCAGACACTGGTTCATATGCTTTGCAACGTGTTTAGACAACCCTGTGGTGTACCTTTTGTGGGGAGGGGTCCCAATGCCCCCCAAAAGTTCTACCTGAACAATTAACTGGTGTGCCCCCGTTCTCGTTTCATGAACATTGCCTGCCTCCAACTGACCCAAAGTACCCTGCCTCCCCCAAATCTGGTTCTACAGCCCACTAGTGACCACATTCCACCAGCTTGGTTCCACTGCTCACTGGTGAGACAGACTAACAATGTGCGACTTGAATTAGCCTGGGAATCAAAAACCTCCATATGGGGACAAACTGTTGGATTCCCAGCCTAATTCTATTGCACACTAGTAGTCACAGAGCTCCCCAGTATGAACTACCTGACCCCTCACCTTGTTCCACTGCCCACTTGTAGTAAGACATACCCACCAACATTGACTGACACCACCCTCCCTTCCAGCTTAAAAAGTATGTTTTTCCTATAGCTCCACTTTCTGAAGTAGTAATGGACACTAACCTAGGGATACAAAGAAAATGGACCCCTCAGCTTGATGAAACTAAATAGCTAATAGCTAAAGCATTCCATTTTGCAAACTAGACACCTTTCATTTCTCTCATTGTTAGAATAACAATATGTGTAAAGGCAAATCAGTTTGAAAAATTTATGAAAAAAAAAGACATGTTTTTTGAACTTCTGGCACCCCCTGAAGTATAGTCAAATGACACCAACAGGGTAATTTTTCTCAGAAAAATAGTAAGTAATGACTAAAGCCATAATTTCCAAAGCTATATGTATCTGAAGAGGTAGAAATGTAAGGAGCCTACCTTATAGAAACATTTGTGCACACCAGCCTAGAAGTAGAAAGTCAGGTTACTTTCCTGTAATATATAGTTTTACTTACTCACCAGGTTTTAGGGTAGTTGTACCATGTAGCCACTGGAATATTATATCGTGAAGTTGAAAATACCATTTTGCACCCCTGGTAATTAGAGGTCTGCACAGGGCTGCATGGTAAAGTTATATTTGATATTTTTTCTACTAGAGGGATTCAGTGCTTTTCCAAATAACGAAAACGGTCAAACATTTGATATATTGTGTGATTTCAGCAAAATAAACAATTTATTTTTTGCAATTATGGCATTATAGCTTGTCACACAATGCAAAGTTTACTTCGGTCTGAACACAAAAAAAAAAAATGTGCATATGTAACTAGGATGTTAGTAAGTGTAATTACACCTAAACAAATGGATAGTAACAATGCTGTAAATGTGTCTTTGCATGCCAGTGAAGTATCCAGGCAATGCACTGGATTCTTCTATGGCACTCGACTAGAGATAGAGGGTCCCTCCAGCAAGAGCAGAGCGGGACCTTCCGGTTGTGCTGTGTTGCTATCATGTCGATGCAAGGAAGTCCCCTACTTCTGTACAATAAGGTTGAACACTTATTGATGCAGTTCCCACTCTCTGCTGGTCCAGTGCGCGACTTAGCAAGTCCACAAGAACATTGTCTGCGCCGGGAATATTGAACTGCAGACATGGCAGGAACAGGTTCTTTTAACCAAGACAAAATAGCTTTGACTTCCAACCAAGCTGCGAGACTTCTTGTGCCGCCTTGCTTGCTGATTAAGCCACGGCTGTGGCATTGTCGGGACTATAATCGAACTGGGCAGTCCTCCAGCTTGAACATCCAGTACCAGAGAGCACGAAATATTTCTCGAAGTTCCAGGACATTGATGGGAAGGAGAGATTTCTCCAGAGAGCACCCGACCCTGGGCATTCATATGACCCAGGACTGCATTCCAGCCGGATAGGCTGGCATCTGTCATCACTGTTTTCCAGAATATCAGGAAGGGTCTTCCCTTCAGGAGATTGGACAGGTTGAGCCAACACAACAGGCTCAGCTGCACATGTAGAAGTAGAGAGACTGACATCTGCAGGAGAGTCTTGCCCTTGCAAATCTGGATCACAAATCTCTGAAGTTCTCTCGTGTGAGCCATGGCAAATGGGACCACTTCTGTGGTGGATATGAACTCCCCCACTAGGGAAGTCAACTTCTTGGCAGGGACTGGATCAGAGGCCAGGACCAGACACTTTGTTGCTGATCTTGAGAGCCACCTCATCCGTGAGAAACACCATGCCTGGTGTAGAAGAGAAGACCCAGAAACACCTGGGATGGCATCAAATTCTGCTTATGAGGATCCATCCATGATGGGCGAGAGCATGAATGCAGTCCTCGACCTGCTGGTGAAGGAATTCCAGAGAGGGGGCCTTCAGGAGCAAGTTGTCCATGTATGGAGTGACTCTGATGCCGTCCCTGTGTAGGACAGACACTCACCCAGGACATGATTGAAGACCTGGGGGGGGCTGTAGTCAACAAACTGTAAATGGCCTTTGTCACAAGCAAACCTGAGGTACTGCCGGCTCTCTGGATGTATGGCGATATGTAGGTATGCATCCTGAAGTCCAGAGGGGCGAGAAAATTCCCCAGGAGAAATGGCCGCGATCGCAGTCATCAGGGACTCCTGGTGATAACGAGTCTTGACCACAAAGGAATTTAGATTTCTTGGAGGTCCAAAATCACACGACAGCCACCGTCCTTCTGGGAAACCACAAACAGGTTGGACAGAAACCCAAACCCTGTTGCCAGTCGGGAACTGGTTCCAGAACCTTCTTGTCTAAAAGGGTCTGGATGGCACAGCTGAAGAGACAGTGCTTCTCTGCTCCCTGAGGAGTGAGCGAAAGAAAGAACCTGAACGGAGGAAGAGAAGGAAAGGGATCCTGTACCTTACCAAGACTACCTGCAAAACCCATGGATCCACCACGGTGGTCTGTCCAGACAACGAGGAAGTGGAGCAGATGGCCACCCACCAGCGAGTGGGGACCAGGGTTTGGCAAGTCATTACGAAGGAGGTTTGGAGGCCTTGGTGGAGGACTGCTTGGACCTCCACTGCCGCTTTCGCTTGGAGGAGGAGCACGGGCCTGGGGAACAGCCTGGTTCATTGGACGCACTTCACCCTGAAATGGACGAAAAAGACTTCTTTTAACCAGAGACTTCTTCTTGGGGACCAAGGTTAACAATGTACTCTTACCCCCAGTGGCCTCACTGATTAGGTCCTTAAACTCCGGCGCAAACAAGGACGTTCCTGAAAAGTTAATGACAGCAAGGCCTTCTTGGAGGCAGTGTCAGCAGACCAGATCTTGAACCAAAAGAGCTTGTTTGGTTACAACAGATATGGTAGAAACCTTAGTCACCAACCGGATGAAATCAAAGATGGCTGCGAGAAACATAATGCTGAGCTCAGAGATGTTGGCCAGAAGCCGCAGCAAGTCAGCAGTGGGAGCACCCTGACGAACAGCAACAGTGGGCTGTTCAGTCCAAACTGCATTGGCCCTGTTCACCCAAGCAGCAGAATATGAGGGACGCAATGAAGTGCCTGCAATGAGTCTTCAGCAAGGTCTCAAGCTTCTTGTCAGTTCAGTCCTTAAGGAAAGAAGAGTCCACAACAGGCAAAACAGTGGACTTAGAAAGCCTAGAAACTGGGGCATTCACCTTAGGAGGATGAGCGCACTGTACAAATGCTGCTTCATAGAAAGAATACAGCTTAGCAGACTTTCTAGACAGCATATTTCTTATCAGGAGACTTCTACTTGTCTAACACAGGTTGGTCAAGAGTGGGATTAAGAGGGAAGGTGGGTACACTGCTTCTTAGGTTCATGAAACATCAGAAATAGCGAAATTGTAGTTATCTGGCAGGCGAAGGGTTAATCTGCTGAGGAGAGAAGGAAGAGTCCAAGTCCTGCAGAGGATACTAATGAAGAAAAGGCAGAAAATGGAATCCTGAACATGAGCCAATCAGAAACGAGCGCGTGAAGCAAGCGTTCATGGGAAATGTAGTTTCCCTTAAAACGTACCCCAAAACAGTGCCCAAAGCCCCCTGCGTCCCCCAAAACACTCAGAGCGTTAACCGAATGATATAACAAGGGCAGACAAACAAAATGAGCCATCTCTGAAGTCGCTGCGTTGAACAGTTGAGGAGATACAGCCCAAACTGTAAAAATCCCACAGAGGTAAATGGAGCATAGCATCTATGTGGTAAACCGAAATTTACAAAGTGTAAAAACAGTGCAAAAAGCATCAAATAGAAAAGAGGATTTTAGTATTACCTGTTAAATCCTTTCATACAGGTTACTGGTAACTTTGGGTAGGCGATTCACCCCTTTAAGTAGGCAGGAACAATTCTAGAAGTGAATGCAGGGGGTGTAGCCTACCTTCCCTCCTTTGGCTGCAGCTATCCAATCAGCTCCAGTAAGATTTGAGACAGTATTGACTAGACAGTAGAAGGGAAAGACTACTGTGAGCATGACCTCGAAGGACCCCCATGGTCTGCCACAAGACAGCCAAGCATGGTCCCTTGGACAGGGTGGGTGAGACCAGTAACCTGTATGTACTAAGAGAAAAGGATTTAACAGGTAAGACTAAAATCCTCTTTTCTCTGTCATCCAATTCAGGTTACTGGTAACTTTGGGATGTCCAACCATTGAGTTTCCCAGAGGCAGGAAGGCAAGGACCAGACACAAGGCCCCCCAGATTGACCAGAGCAGATATGAACCATCAGATCACAGATAGCCCAACAAAACAATGTGTCAATGGACACTGAACAGGGGTAACGCCACCCCAGGAACTGTTACACAGCACACTAGAGCCAAAAGGACTCAAAGTGAAGGAAGCACCAAAGAAGCCGAAGAAGATCCTAAACAGGCAAGACTGA